>CM066985.1:126636017-129308517 GCA_033977485.1 Hydrangea macrophylla | reverse complement strand
AACCCTAAACCCTAAACCCTAAACCCTAAACCCTAAACCCTAAACCCTAAACCCTAAACCCTAAACCCTAAACCCTAAACCCTAAACCCTAAACCCTAAACCCTAAACCCTAAACCCTAAACCCTAAACCCTAAACCCTAAACCCTAAACCCTAAACCCTAAACCCTAAACCCTAAACCCTAAACCCTAAACCCTAAACCCTAAACCCTAAACCCTAAACCCTAAACCCTAAACCCTAAACCCTAAACCCTAAACCCTAAACCCTAAACCCTAAACCCTAAACCCTAAACCCTAAACCCTAAACCCTAAACCCTAAACCCTAAACCCTAAACCCTAAACCCTAAACCCTAAACCCTAAACCCTAAACCCTAAACCCTAAACCCTAAACCCTAAACCCTAAACCCTAAACCCTAAACCCTAAACCCTAAACCCTAAACCCTAAACCCTAAACCCTAAACCCTAAACCCTAAACCCTAAACCCTAAACCCTAAACCCTAAACCCTAAACCCTAAACCCTAAACCCTAAACCCTAAACCCTAAACCCTAAACCCTAAACCCTAAACCCTAAACCCTAAACCCTAAACCCTAAACCCTAAACCCTAAACCCTAAACCCTAAACCCTAAACCCTAAACCCTAAACCCTAAACCCTAAACCCTAAACCCTAAACCCTAAACCCTAAACCCTAAACCCTAAACCCTAAACCCTAAACCCTAAACCCTAAACCCTAAACCCTAAACCCTAAACCCTAAACCCTAAACCCTAAACCCTAAACCCTAAACCCTAAACCCTAAACCCTAAACCCTAAACCCTAAACCCTAAACCCTAAACCCTAAACCCTAAACCCTAAACCCTAAACCCTAAACCCTAAACCCTAAACCCTAAACCCTAAACCCTAAACCCTAAACCCTAAACCCTAAACCCTAAACCCTAAACCCTAAACCCTAAAACCCTAAACCCTAAACCCTAAACCCTAAAACCCTAAACCCTAAACCCTAAACCCTAAACCCTAAACCCTAAACCCTAAACCCTAAACCCTATAACCCTATAACCCTAAACCCTAAACCCTAAACCCCAAACCCTAAACCCCAAATCCTGAACCCGAAACACTAAACCCTAAAACCCTAACCCTAAACCCCTAACCCGAAACCCGAAACCCTAAACCACTAAACCCTGAACCCTAAACCCTGAACCCTAAACCCCTAACCCCTAAACCCTAAACCCTAAACCTAAACCATAAACCCCTAAACCCTAAACCCCTAAACCCTAACCCCTAAACCCCTAAACCCTAAACCCTAAACCCTCAACCCTCAACCCTAAAACCCTAAACCCTCAACCCTAAACCCTAAACCCTCAACCATCAACCCTAAACCCTCAACCTAAACCCTGAACCCTAAAACCCTAAACCCTGAACCCTAAAACCCTAAACCCTATAGTGATCTTTGTATGGTGAATGAGACTGATTTTGGGCCTACAGGGAATGTAGATCACTATCCTTACTCCTTTGATCCTCAATTTTCTATACTTGGGTACCCATATTCTCCTCCCAATTTACACCAATAACAACATTTACCTTTTTCACCTTCGTCGGCTGCCTCTGGAGGAATGTTTAATGATGCTGCTTTCCTTCCTAGAGATCTCAAGCCATCCCGTCTAAAAAGAAAACCACCAGCACCATTTCCAGGACATCACCTTGCATCCTCTTCCTCACCCACAGCCCTAGCCACCATGATCATTTAAAATCCTCATATCCCGGTTCATCTTAATCCACTTACTGCTCTTCTCTAGACCATGGCCAAAGACACACCCTCTAATCTCAACACTGCTCACCAACATTCGTGTCCTGACTCCCTTATTAATGAGGACGCATGGTCATTATCGGCCACTGAACAGGACATGCTTCATCACAATATCACAGATCTCCAAAACGAAATCCAAACTGAGGTTCATATGGTGAATTCAGGATCCCGAAGGGTTGAAGAGGTTATTGATGAGGACCCTCCAGTTGGCCATGACCCTGAACCAGCCAACCCAACTCCACAATAGTCACCAGACTCTCCATTTTTTAATTTCCCAAATCAAGGCTTTTCATTTGATAATATTCCTCCTTCCAAATGGCTTGACAAAATTTATGAACATGGTTGGTGCACTGCTGAACTTCTGTAGCCAGGTGCTACCACACGCACAGTAATCACCAAATGCCTATCAAGATTTCATGGCCGTCTACGTCAATGGTACATTAGCCTTGGAGAATACAGACAACTCCAACTTGTACAGATGCCTTCCATTGATGATTTTCTGAATATAATCCATACTAAATTCCTTGGAGTCCCAGATATCCACAAAGATCAAGCCCGTAAAGATTATCTTCGGATAAAGTGTTGTTCCTTCAAAAGGTAGGACCTGGAGAAATATTACGAAAAAATGACTAAGCTATTCTACTTTCTTGGTGGAATTGATGATGTCAATCTCAAGCAAGCTTTCCTCACATCACTACCAGAACCCCTTGGCACAGAAACCTCTCGTCTTCTCTAAACAAATTGCAGAAGCGTCACTTGGAGAAATGTACCAGCATGTTCTTCTTGCTCTTGACAAATTCTGTAACCAACAAAAATTCTTCAAGACATTTCATGATCAAGGCAAGATGCGGGAAATTCTTGTGCACGACCAGCTCTTTTCATTAAGTGCAAAGAAAAAGGCTGCAGTTGCCAAGTCTCCTCTAAAAAGTCCAAACATTTTCAGAGGCATACACCTGACCCATCTCCCTTCATCCCCAAGAAGAAGAAATGGAGATACTTTCAGGAAAAAAAAATCCCTCCGTGGCCAAAGGAAATCTGATCGTTGTTTCATCTGCAGAAAGACAGGACATTATGCAAAACATGTCCCCAAAAGGGGCCCCAAAAATCTAACATGATACAGGCACTTACTCAACTTGCTCCAGAAGAGGATAATGTAGACATCGAATCTGTGTTCTCCATGGATGATGAGCCCCATGATGAAACAATACTGGCCCTTGCACTCCCCACTTATCCTTCCGAGGAGCTCAGCCCAGATGAAGATATCGATTGTCACAGCCCGGTCCCACAATAGCGGAACCGGAGCCCGTGGCACGCTACCGAGGCTAAACCAATTCATTAACGTTCCCAAAATTAGGTTTGGAAGAACACAAGCAGCGGAAAACAAAACACATTTTCTAAACTAGTGGTCCAGTCGACTGGTCTGGACCTCAGTCGACTGAAGAAAGCAGAGAGTTTTCAAAAAGGTTTAACAGACCATCCAGTCGACTGAGACTGGGGTCCAGTCGACTGGAATCTAACTTTCAGTCGACTGAATTCCCCCTTCGGTCGACTGAAGCAAGCAGAACCAAAATGAACACAAAACCTACAGAGGCCCAGTCGACTGAGGCAGGGCCCAGTCGACTGCTTTTGCCATATTGAAAAGCAGTAGCTAGCAGGCACAAGGGTCCAGTCGACTGAACACTGGACCAGTCGACTGCTCCCCTGACAGCAGCCCAATCTGTAGAAAAACAAGTTTCAAAAGCTTTTCAAAAACAACCAAGTGTTAACCACACACACCAACTTCTCATCAAAGTAATCCTAGCTGTATTAAAACATTGACAAAGTATAATTACAACAAGTTACTAACTATTACCATGCTTTAGGTCCACTCTAACATACTAAGTTAAACATAAGATAAAACCATTCAAAATCTTTATTACAACATTCCTATTGTTCCAAAACTACAAGATTAACATTTAGATTGCCTTCAAAGTGAACTCTAAACCCACGTGCTCACTTCTCCGATTCCTCGCCAGCATTAACACCTGAAATGGTTATTTGAATAACCACAGATATTCGATTTGTTTAAGCTAACGCTTAGTGAATAAAACAACATATGCACATTAATGATAAACATGTTCGCATTCACATCTCTACATTTCATACTAGTCGCGGGAGACTCACGTGCCCGTCCATACTCCCAATCCGCGACTCTTCGACAATAAGTCCACGCGAAAGGGTAAGACCCACGATTTTTCTCTTCAATCGTGCGACCTTAATGCCTATATCGGTTCCACAAAATGGCACGGTGACCATGTGTTCCTTCTGACCCAAATAAGCAACTTAACATGCTCAAATACACATCACCATGCTCGCGGTAATCAAAACATTTCATCGTGCTATTGGGCCTACTTATCAATATAAATGCCCAATATGAACTACACAAGATATCTCTAAGTATTAATACATGCTATTCAAACATAACATGAATACATATCAAGAAACCATTCCAAAGACATAGTTGAATCACTCACCTCCGAATAACGCTCCTACAATTCAATCTGAAGAAAACCCGTACACAAAGAACGTGCAGAAGTCTGTCTAGTACAATTCCTATGGATCAAAATTCCATTTATCAACTTTTATGAAAAATTCTAGGAAACAACTTTTCGAAAAACTTGGCCAAACAAGCCCTAACATATATCAAAACGAAGCTCTTACCTCGAGGAGCTCGAATATGAAATATGGGAGAAAACAGACTGACGGAAGGTCGTCGTTTGGCGTCGCAAAGCTCTAAGCTCCAAAATCTCCCCTTTGGCCTCCTTCTTGAACTTTAGGTTAAGACTTATGAAAAATCTAAAGTCATCTCTATCTATATATAGGTAAAACTATCGGGAATTATGTTTACCTCCCCACGAGTTTTCAAAACTCCTAATCAGTCTCTGAAACTTTCTATACAGCTTATTCATAGCTTTATAAGTGAAACCTCAAAATTATAAAAGTTTTCGACTAAGTTTCGTTTGGTTGCTAAAATGGGAATTTCTACATGACGTTCCCGAAGTTGCTAATTAGCCTACCAAATTAATAGTGTGTTAATTCGTTCTCACCAGGATACTAAAACTAACGACAGATATAAATTCTAAAACAGAAAATAATACAGATATTGAAATACACAGGTAAATATTTATTTTTAGATAAACATTTAAAGTATTCCACTGTGACCGTCTCATACTCGGAGAGACGTCACAACAACAAATCCTCAATCACCACAGTTTCAAAGGGTTCTCTAATACAGACACCCAAATCAACTCGTGAGTCAAAACTCACCCAAACATGTGTCATAAGACACGCCACATCACATTATCATGCATGACAATGAAATGCAAAAGCAATAACACAAATACGGGTGTTATAATACTCTCCCCCTTAAAAGAAGTTTGTCCCCAAACTTATACCTCATGTCTCAAAAAGGTGCGGATACTGAGTACGCATCTCATCTTCGATTTCCCATGTCATCTCTTCCATCGTTTAGCTACGCCATAACACTTTCACTTTCGATATCGCCTTATTTCGCAAGACTTGGTCTTTTCGATCCAATATCTCTACCGAATACGCAACATACGTCAAATCACTCTGAATCTCATTCGGCGTCGGAGCCATCACTTGTTCCCTATCCTCCACTAAATGTTTACATAACAACGATACATGAAATACGTTATGCACTTGAGCATACTCACTCGGCAATTTCAAACGATAAGCTACGAGTCCAACTCTCCCAATAATCTCAAAAGGTCCTACATACCTCAGGTTGAGTTTCCCGTATCTACCAAATCTGGTTATTCCCTTTGAAGGTGACACCTTCAAAAATACCGAGTCTCCTACATCGAATTCCAATGACCGTCTACGCTTGTCGGCATAACTCTTATACCTACTTTGGGATGTCAGTAATCGTTGTCTAATTACTTTTATCTTGTCCGTCGTTTCTTGTACAATTTTAGGCCCTTCAATCATTCTTTCTCCCACCTCTGTCCAACTAATCGGTGAACGACATACACGACCTAGCTTCATAAGGAGCCATTCCAATACTCGACTGAAAACTGTTGTTATATGCGAACTTAATTAACGGTAGGTGGTCTTCCCAATCACCCTGGAAATCAAGTACACATAACCGAAGCATGTCTTCCAAAATCTGGATTACTCTCTCTGATTGACCATCGGTCTGAGGATGAAAAGCTGTACTAAAGTGCAATTTGGTACCCATTGCTTCTTGCAAGGCTCTCCAAAACTTCGATGTAAAACTACTATCCCTATCCGAAATGATAGAAACTGGGATACCATGTAGTCTCACAATTTCGTGTATATACAACTTAGCTAACGTCATTGGCTTAGTTGTTCGGAGTGGTAGGAAGTGTGACGACTTTGTCAAACGATCAACGATCACTCAAATAGTAGTGTTCGATCTCTTCGACCTCGGAAACCCACTAACAAAATCCATTGTTATGTGCTCCCATTTCCACTCGGCTATCGGTAACGGTTTTAACAATCCCGAGGGTACTTGGCGTTCGGCTTTTACTTGTTGACAACTAGTACAACGCGAAACATAACGTGCTATTTCTCTCTTCATTCCCGGCCACTGACGGCATCCTATTGACGTGTTTTCTTATCACACCCAAGTGTAGGTGATCGTACAAGTAATAAAGTTCTGGAAGTCCAGGTCGAACCCACAGGGAACAGAAAAAAATTTTATAAAGTTAGGCAGATAACTATTTTGTCACTAAAAAAAAGAAAATAAAAGATGATGGATTTTTGTGGGGTTTTACTAAACTACTAATTTTTATATTTTTGCAATAAAAGTAATTAAAGCTATTTTTTTTAACAGTTTATGGTAAAGATTTTAACAGTGCAAAATAAATTAACTAACATACTAGTAAGAAAAGGAAGAAAAATATGTAAAAGCTAAATTTTTGTGAGATAAACTTTTTAGATTTAATAATAGCGAAAGATGGAAATAATACAGATATTTAAGCAAAACTATTATAAAATAGAAAATATTAATTAACTAGGGGGAAATGATTTAATGGAATTGGGAATATGCAAAGCAACACTAGATCCCACAACTTTTGTACATTTGAAAAGCATTTGGCATTTAAGACCGCAGAGTCATTCTTTATTTAAAAATAAACTTTCACTAGTCAGGGTCATATCAAGTGTGTCAAGTTTGATATGAAACGACGTCGTTTGGTTTAAAGAAAAATAAAAAGGCAATTGGGCAGTAGCCAGGTTCGAACCGTGCCCCGCCGCGGACGTGGGTTATTCGGCGTCCAGTCCCCACCACTCTGCCACTACACAATTGCCTATCTATTATTGGATAGAAATATATATAAACACATATTTGAAATATTAACTTTGTCATATGAGTTGTTTGTGTATGCTAGGTGTTTTTTATGACAAAAGGCATAGTTTGACAATCCACATAATTAGGCTTTTTATTTCAAATATGTACTCTTTTGAGCCCAATATAGCCATAGTAGTATATAAACATGTTAAATGGTCATAAACTATAGATACATAGATATTTTTGGCCATAAATGAAAAAACAACCCATCTAGATAAATTTTCCCATTTAAGATTAGTGCGCAGAAGCTGTGGTTTCTAAGTTTTTATTACATATCCCCAATTAAAGTTTTAGCATACCATTTTGGAATTGAAACTGTCTTAAAAATAAAAATAAAAGATAAATTAAATAGGTGTAAACAGTGACTGCTCAATTAAAACTAAAGCTATAAAATCAAGGTAAAGGTGAAAACTAATATTATTATATTATTTTCTTTACTTAACATGAGCTGGGGTTGAATTTGTGGAATATGCAAAATGACAAAGTTTAGTACAACTAGGCTAATAAAATATACATAAATGGAAATACTTAATTAATAGTAAAATACTAAACCTTTGACTTTGGATTCTTGTGGGGTCACAGTGGTTGAACTCCAAGAACACAAATAAGGTCAAACCAAATTCAAATCTAATTTGGAGTGAGATATGAATATGGTGTGCTTGGGGCTTTGGTAGGTGATTACAACAACTACGTGGCTAAGAAATATGATATTTACTTGCAAAATCTGTCTTCTAGTGAATAAAAATATTGCTATAAAAACTGAAAATTTGGGTTTTCAAACTATTTTAGGGGACAACTATAAGTACTACTAGACTAGAAATATTAAATCTAATTTTAAATAGGAAAATTTTACTACTATAAATTGACAAAGGTCATACAAGAAAATAAATATTTTAAATTTAAGAAATACAGTACACAAAGTTTTGCTACATATTTTTGAACATGAAATCATCAATTACATAAAAGTAAAATTTTACAACTACTAGAACTAGAAAAGGCAAAGAAAAATTAAAGTTTCCTATTTCTAGGGACAATATAAAGTGCTCACATAATAACCTCCCCTAAACTATTCTCTCCCTTAACAGTGATTGTTGCTTGTGGAGCTGCTGAATTCTTCTCATTTGCTTCGTCCATTTTATAGACGAAAGGAAGTGAAAATACATCATTCCCTTCGTCAACTTTGAGCACGCGTTTGGCAAATGGTCTTGTAGACATCCCGTTTTGTCGGCTATCAGATTTAGGAGACCCATAGCTTGGTGGTTCACAATGATCGTAAATGACTCAAAAGGACTCTTGGAAGTCGGCTCTATCTCTCAGAATGACCAAAATGCCCCTGAAAGCCCAGAAGCTCCCAGATTTGGACCAAAAGTTCTAGAAACATGCAACGTCATAAGAAAAACAATAAATTGAGCTCTTAAGTGAAATTGGATGAAATCGTCAGCTCCCAGAGACCCCCGGAAGTTCCCCGAAAGTCCCCGTTGACCGGTTTGACCCAGGTTTGACCAGAGTTTGACCAAGTTTGACCAAGATCGTCCGAATTCACCGGAATCGTTAGAAAAGTATTAAAATGAGTTTTAAAAGAGAATCGAGCGAAAACGTCGGCTCCTGGGAGCTCCCGAAGGTTCCCAGAACTTCCCGGGAATCCCAGGTTTGACCAGTTTGACCAAGATTTGACTTTGGAATCGGGGCACCGGAACAATTTTCAAATATTTTTCATAGATACTAGAGTTCAATAGCTTTCCAACGGTATAGCGCACATAATTCCTGGATTTAAAACGAATTTATTTTGAATTTCCGAATGCGAAAAAGGCGATCAAATCGGCTTTTATCGCGAATACCGCAAAACTTTTCAAAGTGACCTATCCCCAAACTATTTTTTATGTAAAGTAGACTCCATTACCTTTCCAACGGTATATCACAACCTCAGTTTGGAGTTTGTACGCATTTTTTGTGAATTTCGGACGAAATAGGGCCTTTTCGCTAATACCAGAACCTCTGGGGGCCTAAACAGCATTATCTGGACGAAGGAGGAGCAGTGCCGCCGCGGCACTAGCCTAGTGCCACCGTGGCACTCCCCTCCAGAACAGTGTATTTTTGTAATTAGTTTTGTGGTCCCATTTTGATTAATTAAAAACCAAAACGACATAGTTTTATGATTTCAGATGTTTGGAGCCAATGGGAATACTTTCTAAATCCCAAAACCACCCCAAGTTGGCCTATTTAAACCCCTCATTGCTCTTCATTTTGGGGGAGTGAAATGAAAGTTTAGGAAAAGTTTGGGAGAGAAAGTTGTAGAGATAAGGTTAGAATAGAGAGAAAAGAAGCTTCATTCTTTGATTTTCAAAACAAAAGTGAGTTCTAACTTTGTTTTTACTTCATTACTCTCATTTACTTTAACATTCAATACACCCAGCCATCATTTTAGTGAGAATTTAAGAGATTGGAAGCTTCTTCCATGTCCAATGTCATTACATATGAGTGAAACACCAATCTACAAGTTCAATACTTCATGAATATCATCTATTGATCATTATCTATTTGCTTGTTTATTCATTGTTTATCTCTTCTCACCTCATTTCTTTTTGATTTTCTTTATTTACTTACTAGTTCATCATCATCTAAATGATGACATGAAGTTTGGGGTGAGTGAATCCTTATGGATAGTAGCTCTTGACCTCAAAAACATGTTTGATAGATGATGATCATAACTTCAATACCTCCAAGGTATCCTTGAAGTGTATTGAAGTTATGCTCAAATAAAAATAAACCTCTCCAACAATCTTGGAGGTTCTTGATGATGAGTTTGATGTTGGCATTTTAAGTGGCTATAACCTTCATTGAATGTTGAAAATATACTTTCAAAACCTCTATTTGAAAACCCCTCTTAAAACCCTTCATGTTAATCTCAAGAGAGAAAACTCTAGTTTTTCCCAAAATCTTCAAAACAGTGAGTCAAAACAGTGAGTGATTTGAGTTCAAAGATTTTCCTAGAGCTCAATACTCAATGTATGGATGCAAGGCCACTTGGAAAGTCTTCTTAACTCATTAGAGAACACCCATGATTTTTGGTTTGACTTGGAAGTACTTGGAAATGGTCCATTTGGATCCAAACATTCCTTCCAGACATTCTATTTTTTCTGTCACAACAGCTAGGTCCACTTCCAACCTCTTTTTCAGACAACTTTTCAAAAGGGGTGGTCCTAACTTATTTTTATATTAAACTTCAATGTTTTAGGTAACTTTATGTATAAAATGGGCCTCTAGATCATTCGTTTTCATTTTCTAATATTTTTCAACATTTCAGTCGATAGTGCGGACTTTGTTTCTGAGTGACCTCTGTTGTTCATGTGATTTCTCTCAATCTGTGATAGTTATTAAATATTGGCTTTTTGGGTTATGTTCTAGACATAATAAGGAAGATCTCCATAAAAAATCATGCACTGAAAACATTCCTAACCCCTCTTTTCAATTTTCAAAAGATCTAGTTACTGTTCTGTCCACTATTCACAGCAAGCACATCTTAACTTTCATTCTTTGATTTGATGCCTACATGCACTCCAAATTAGCTCATGTCCTAGGAAGTAGTTCATACTACATTTGTACATATCCCATGTTGATTTCATTCATTCATCCACACACATTCTGGACTTCTAAGTCATTCTTGGAATCCATGAACACAAAGCACACTACAACCTTGGCACATTTTAGATACATACATTGCATCCATGCAAAGGTTTGGGGCTTTTGTGACTCCTAATCTAAGAAGATTATAAGAAATGATCATGATCACACGTTCATGTTTCCCCCGATCTAATCATCCTTTCCCGTCCATCCCGGGGATTGAGAGGTCTTCTTTTCTCAAAGAATAACATGCATCATACTAGCTTGCTAAGCATATTTTGATTTCTTTGATTTTTTTTTGTTTCAAGAACGATTCATGTCCCCTTTAGATTAGGGAAACTTTACTATTTGATATGTGATTAGACGATTTTTCCTAGGTTTATTTGTGTGATCTTTCACTTTGTATTGTGTGATACTTGGCTTAGATCTTATGAATGATATCTTATCTTTAGATCTTCCAATTTCAAGTTTTCTTATGTAATGTAATATACTATCATAGTATTAATTGCCGAACCATACATAGTATAAGATGATTATTTCGATGCTAATTGAGGCCCGTCGAAAGACGGGGCGATTTGAGGGTGTTTTAGTCGCGACAAAGGCTCCTTCCTCTCTCGTACCAAAACCCCGAGCCAAGTTCTTTGGTTATGAAGGACCGGTGCCCTTTATCCATTTGGGTGAGTCAAATTAGGTTTCTTGGTTCCTTAAAGACCAAGTGGCGACTCTGTATCTGTTTTCAACAGACCTTTGCTCTTTCTTTGATTAAAATTGAACAAGTTTCAAAAGCAAACAAAGCGGTGGAATCCCGGTATCCACAATCTGGCGACTCTGCTGGGGATTTTTATTTTAAAACAAAATAATACAGAGGTTTGACTCATAAGAAGCATCCTTAAAATCATCTTTTTACTGTGTTTGGTTCACCGCATTGCACTCCTGCATTTCCCCCCTCCGACTGTGTCTGAAACGCGGCGCTGACATTGTTCAGGTCTTGCTGTGCCAGGGCACAAGTCACCGTTGATACTGTACCTTCCAAGGTGTATCAAAAAGAGTAAAAACCTCCGTACTGTCTCCCTGACGGTATATTGGAACTCTCGTCAACGGACCCTCTTTGACTAAACCCAGCCTTTGCATATAGATTCCTGTAGAACCTTTCATAGGACTGTTCATTTATCTTTTCAGATAGGACAATGTGATATAACTACTGTATGCCCTGACGGGATTACCTGAGCGGTGTAGACGCTTATGTGGCATAGAACAGAACCTCTTTCTTATGATTCCCAAGGCAATCACTCACATGTGATTACATTGAGTTGACATGTCTAGGTACCATGATAAGGATGTCTGCTCCATGCTCACAAAGATATACACTGCAAACCTTGTTTGTCGGTCCTAAGACATAGGAGTATGAAAACCTGCTAGACAGTATGATCACTATCACCACATATTAACCAGTTTCTCCCAGAAACTCTGTCCAGATATCCCAGATATAACCATATTAACCAGTTTCTCCCAGAAACTTTGTTCAGATACCCCAGATATAACCATATTAACCAGTTTCTCCCAGAAACTCTGTCCAGATACCCCAGATATAACCATATTAACCAGTTTCTCCCAGAAACTCTGTCCAAAATTACCCGAAGTATCCCAGAAATCCCTGTTATCCCTTGGTGGTCATACTGGAAAGTAAGGTTAGCACACTCTGTATGGTTAGGACCTTATTTGTTTAACTGCTATCTGTTAGAAATAGAAGCATCATATAGATTAGGGATTACATCTGCATGCTTGTCTCATTTGCATGCACCATTCCCCATCAATCTGCACGCATTGTCTCGAGTCGGTCCACATCACTGTCTTTGTCTGTCTAAAGTCACCGCTGTCAAGATCTAATCTAGTCCTCTCAAAATCTGTCAGGTCAGTATAGATTCCCAAGGTCAGCAGTCAGGGTCCTCTTCGTGGGTCAGGAGTTCGGATAATCGATTGATCAGAATCAGTCCGACAGCTTACTTCAGCATGAATAGGGAAGAGTTGAAAAACAAGGTTACTGAATTGGGAGCGACCATAAACCAGCAGTCCGATAGCCTAGCCCAAGTTCTGAAGTTCATTGAAGAACTGAAGCAGCAGCAGCCGCAACCTCCACCCGGGTTTCCACCACCAGGATTTGAACCTCCCCCGCATGAGAATAATAGGGAAGAAGACTGGTTTCAAGGGGTCCCACCGCTTACGTATCAGAAAAAGCTCCAAGAGAAAATGGATAAGGTCGACAAGCTAGAAAGCGTACTGAGAAAAAGAAAAGGGGTCGATGATTACATGCTAGACCTGGAAGGCCTCTTTGAGCCCGTTAAGCTGAAACTGCCAGAGAACTTCAAAATGCCTGCCATCGACCGTTTTGATGGAACTGGGAATCCGAAAAGTCATGTGAAGCTGTGTATGAGTATCTTCCAGTCCATGGGTTGTACCCACGAGCACATTGCGATGCTATTTCCACAAACTCTTGCAAAGTCCGCACTATCATGGTTCCTAACCTTGGAAGCCTCCAAAACCCGAGCATGGGATGACATTGCCCGAGTCTTTGTCGATCACTACTCCTACAATCAAGAACTGGATGTCACTATCAGGGATTTGAAAACAACCCGGCAGAACAACAACGAATCCTTCGTGGCATTTCTGAGCAGATGGAGGAACAAGGTAGCCCAAATGACCCACCGGCCGGTTGAGAAGGAACAAGTGAGAATGCTAATCCAAAATCTGCAACCGTTCTACCATGAGAAATTGTTCTACCAGTCCATCTCTACTTTCGAAGAGCTGTTTGAAGTTGGAACTCGAATTGAAGATGCTATCAGGGAAGGAAAAATCAAAAAAGAAGAGCCTCCGAGTCAGTCAAGAAGACCCAACTACTCCCAGAATCCCCCAGATGTCAATGCCCTTAGCAGCCAACCCATGGCATACCCTCCAAGGCCATACCAACCCTCCAACCAGGCAAATTCCTCCAACCGCCCTTTCCAGAAAAAGCCTCCTCGCAACTTTGCCAAGTTAGAAATCTCTCTCTCCTCAGCCATAGACCGCCTCCTCAAAAAGGGCCATCTCCAACTACTCCAGCCTCGAAATACCCTGCCCCCGCCTAACTGTGATATGTCCAAGCAATGTACCTACCACCAAGCCCCTGGCCATAACACTGATGATTGCATGCGCCTCCGCCATGATATCCAAGACCTCATTGACCAGAACATCATCGAGCCACCACCAAAGCAGCCCCATATCACCCAAAATCCTCTACCAAACCACCAAAATGTCAACCTCATTGAGTCCAACCATGTATCCTTCAACCCTGCTACTTATATCACCCCCCTAGGACAACCCTTGCCTTTCATTGACATCCCGGATTCTGTGGGAATTCATCTGATTGAAGGGGAGAATGACGAGTGGCAGCAACAGCTAGACGATGAGTAAGACTTGTTCTTTCTGGAAGAGCACGATCTGGGGGTAGTAGACCTCAAATGGTATGATCCCAATAATGAAAGTGATGCTTCTATCTAGGACGAGCTGGAGAAACCATTTGTGGGAACGGATTATGATTGGTTCAAAAAGAATGGGATTGTAGAAGGGCCTACTCCTGCTGAAATTGATCATCTGATTAGGTTAGGCCGTCACTACCAGCCTCTGCAGCCTACTACTGAAGCCGTCGAGAAGGGTCCAGTTAAAGACAAGGGGAAGGGTAAGATGGATGAGATCATCGAAGAAGATAATGAATTGATAAAACAGCTGAAGAAAACCCAAGCACATCTCTCAAAGTGGGACATCATGGTGACGTCCTACAAGCATAGGCAAGCTGTGTTGAACGCCCTGGCCGGAATAGAGGTCCCCATTGATGCCGCACCGGAGGACATGGTGGCTTTCTTGGGAGCACTTACCCCCGACCCAATCATTACATTTTCTGATGAGGACCTGCCACCAGAAGGATCCGCACATAACAAGGCATTGTATATCACCGTTGGATGTAAGGGACAACAGGTGCCGTTTTGTCTAGTCGATACGGGCTCTGCCTTAAATGTCTGTGCCCTAAGGACTGCCACCGCCTTGGGGGTCAATATCCTTGACATCACACCATCTGTGCACTCTGTGAGGGCCTATGATAACACCAGGAGAAAGGTGATGGGAACCGTTTCTCTCCAAATCCGGGTAGGATCTTTGGTGAGCACCGAAGTCTTTCAGGTCATGGACATACCTGCCTCTTTCAACTTGTTGATCGGAAGGCCCTGGTTGCATGTCAACAAAGCCGTATCGTCCACTGTGCATCAAATGATCAAGTACATCCATGAGAAGGAAGTGAAAATCATCCTCGGTAATAGTTGGGGTAATGAAGCTTTCCCGAACTACGCTTCCATCTTTGAAATCCAAATACCTGAGCTAGAAGAAGGAAAAATTGGGGGATTCTTCATGGAAGAAGTCCACATGATCAATGATGAAGACAGGTTCCCCGAGATCCACTCTGCGGTTGTCAACATCGTCCGCAAAATGAACTACTTCCCTGGAATGGGATTGGGCCGATGCTAGCAAGGGATTCGAGAGTTCCCTCAGATCAAAGGACAGTAAGGTACTTTTGGGCTGGGATACAAGCCCACTGAAGAAGACATCGAGCTACAGAGGCCATGGAAGAAAAGGGTAAGGGGTCTCCCACCATACTGCAAGACCTTGAATGGACAATTCATCAAAGAGGGGGGTGACTTCCCTTACTTCGGGTTCCCCCAACCCTGGATCCATCAAACCACTGGAAAAAGGCACCCCGGACTTGAAATCATCGCTGACTGCGAGAGGCCTCCATGTCAAGATCCGTTCTATCCCGAAGAAATTGAGAAAACCCCGGAGGAGGACTGGTTGAAATACCTGGACACTGAAGCCATCGAGAAAATGTGGGAGGAATCCGCTGAGAAGAAGGAAGAAAAGAGGGCCAAGAGCCAAGATGGTCAGATCAAGCCAACTGACGAGGGTCTGAGCAACCACGCTGTAGAGTCATCTGTCTGTGTCTCCCTATCCCCTGTTCCCCCAGAGTCTGTACTGCCGATTATCGAGTCTGTACCAGAGTCGGCTGCTGTAAGCCCACCACTGTCCAATGTAGTCACTTCACCTATCATGAATGAAATGAAAGACGATTCTGCTTACTCCTCTGTGTCTAATACTTGTGAATGCACAGATCCCTCCGAGGATCTCCCAATTGAACTTAAGCAACTAATTGAAAAACCACCTGCTTATGAAATAATCGAAGATACTTTATCAGTTAACCTAGGAGAAACAGATAATCCCCAAATTGTGCAAATTGGCTCAACTCTTAATAAAGAAGAAAAAGAAAAATTAGCCCTCTTGCTAAAAGAATTCAAAGATGTTTTCGCTTGGTCTTACGAAGACATGCCTGGGGTCGATCCCGACATTGTCTAACATCATATTCCCCTCCTCCCTAATTCTAAACCTGTCAAGCAGAAACTGAGGCGCATGAGGCCGGAGTGGGCACTCAAGGTTAAGGAAGAAGTGGAGAAGCAATTCAAGGCAGGATTCATCATTGTCACCGAATATCCGGAATGGGTTGCCAATATCGTGCCAGTCCCGAAGAAGGATGGAAAAGTTCGTGTGTGCGTCGACTTCCGTGATCTAAACAAGGCCAGTCCCAAGGATGACTTCCCGCTTTCCCACATTGACGTTTTGGTAGATAACACCGCAGGACATGAGCTACTATCATTCATGGATGGTTTCTCAGGGTATAATCAGATTCTTATGGCGCCAGAAGATCGGGAAAAGACGACGTTCACCACCCCCTGGGGGACCTACTGTTATAGAGTGATGCCTTTCGGGCTCAAGAATGCTGGGGCAACCTACCAAAGAGTTGCCACCACTCTGCTGCATGATATGATTTACAAGAAAGTAGAAGTATACGTAGACGACATGATCGTAAAGTCCAAGGATAGAGAAGGACACCTAGTGGCACTGGAAAAGTTTTTTGAAAGGTTACGTAAGTACAAGATGAGGTTGAATCTAAAGAAATGCACTTTCGGTGTGATCTCCGGTAAACTCCTGGGTTTTCTCATCATACAAAGGGGGATAGAGGTGGATCCCTCTAAGATCAAGGCAATCCTGGAAATGACATCACCACGGAATGAAAAAGAAGTGAGGGGGTTTCTCGGAAGAATCCAATTTATCAGCCGCTTCATTTCCAAGCTTACAACTACATGCGATCCTTTGTTCCGATTGCTGAGAAAAGGGGAGAAGTTCCAATGGGATGACCAATGCCAAGCCGCTTTCGATAAAATAAAATCCTACCTTCAGAATCCGCCTATCCTCTCACCGTCTACTCCTCATAAGCCTTTATTCCTTTACCTGTCTGTCTCCAAAAATGCCATGGGTTGCATGTTAGCCCAAGAAGGAGAAGAAAGCCACTCCGAAAAAGCCATATACTACCTTAGCAAGAGGATGACTGGGTATGAGCTCAACTACTCTACCCTCGAAAAAACATGTTGGGCCTTGGTTTGGTGCACCCGCCGACTGAAGCACTATATGGTGGCCTTCCCAGTTGTGCTCATATCCCGCATGGATCCTCTAAAATACCTCCTCGAAAAACCCGCCCTGACCGGTCATATATCCCGTTGGTTACTTCTACTATCCGAGTTCGATATCAAGTATGTTACAAGCAAATCGGTAAAAGGGAGAACCGTGGCTGAGCATCTTGCGGAACACGCCATTGACTCCGAAGAAAGTGGAGACTTCCCATTCCCGGACGAAAATATCATGGAAATCAAGGAAGAACAATGGAAGTTGTACTTTGATGGAGCAACCAACATGAAAGGCTACGGAGTAGGAATAATTCTAGTATCACCAAACGGGGACCATACCCCACTGGCAGTCAAGCTCAATCATAACTCCACCAACAACACCGCTGAATATGAAGCATGCATTCTGGGGATGGAAGCGGCCATAGAATTGAGAATTCAAAAGCTAGATGTCTTCGGAGATTCGAATCTCATCGTGTCACAAGCCAGAGGGGAATGGAAGGTGAAGGAAGAGAGGTTGAAGCCCTACCATGACCATCTCGATGGACTCAAGAAGCACTTTAAGAGCATAACGTTCTTCTACTTGCCTAGGGAAGAGAACCAGCTAGCTGATTCGTTGGCTACCTTAGCCTCTATGATCAAAATTCCTATGGGAGTCAGGATGATGCCTTTGGTAATTGAGCAAAGGTACGAGCCTTCGTTCAACATGATCACCGCAATCGAAGCAGAAGAGAATGAAACACCGTGGTATCAGGATGTCTGGAACTTCATAGAAAATGGAACGTACCCCCAAGAGTCTACCGAAAAAGACAAAAGGGCAATTCAAAGATTCGCAGCGCAATTCATCATTTGCGGTGGGAAATTGTTGAAGAAAGGATACAACGGTCACAACCTGACTTGCTTATTTGGGAAAAGCTCCAGAAGAATGATGGAGGAAATACACGAGGGGGTATGCGGCCCGCACATGAATGGTCACATGCTGGCCAAGAAAATCGTAAGACAAGGGTACTACTGGACAACATTGGAGAAAGATTGTTGCGAATACGTAAGAAGGTGCCACAAGTGCCAGATCCACGCAAACATGATGAATACACCACCATCCCTTCTGTACAGCATGACTTCACCTTGGCCATTCTCAACCTGGGGAATCGATATCATCGGTGAAATCATTCTGAGAGCCTCGAACGAAAATCGGTACATCCTGGTGGCCATCGATTACTTTACAAAGTGGGTAGAAGCTGCATCTTACACCAAGTTAGGGGCTAAGGAAGTGGCCAAATTCATCAAGAAAAACCTAATTTGTCGTTATGGAGTCCCCCATGAGATCATTTCAGATAATGGTAGTCATTTCAAGGCAGAAGTTAGGGATCAGTTCGAGGAATACAAAATCACTTATCACAAGTCATCACCGTACAGACCGCAAACTAATGGGGCAGTCGAGGCTGCAAACAAGAATGTTAAGGCCATACTGCAGAAATCAGCCGATACTTACAAAGACTGGCATGAAAAGCTACCATTCGCACTTTGGGGATACAGAACCTCGATAAGGATGTCCACAGGAGCAACTCCTTACTCACTAGTGTATGGGATGGAAGCGGTACTTCCAGTCGAGATAGAACTACCATCCCTACGTGTAATGGCAGAGTATGAAATTTCGGAATCAGATTGGTTGAGGGAAAGGTATGAAGAATTGGCCCTCATAGATGAAAAGCGCCTAGCGGCAGTCGACCACATTCGAATGTATCAAAAGAGGATAGCCCGTGCTTTCAACAAAAAGGTTCGTCCGAGGAAGATTGTCAAGGGTGACCTTGTCCTTAAGGAATTGCGAGCTCCGATCTTTGATCCCCGTGGGAAGTTTAAACCTAAATGGATTGGCCCTTACATCGTCAAGACTGTTCTTTTCGGAGGAGCAACTTATCTCATAGACCTCGATGGTGTCGAATTCAAAGAACCAATCAACATGGACCGCCTCAAAAAGTACTATGCTTGACTATTCCATAACCAATTTCTTTCCAGCCTTGCCCCGAACTACGCTCGACCTGATTCCCACTCGGGGATACGTAGGCAACCACATCGGTTCGGTCATTCCACCCACAAAAATAGCCCAATTTCTTTCCAACCTTGGCCCGAACTACGTTGGACCTGATCCCCGCTCGGGGGTACGTAGGCAGACTTTAAAAAAAAAAAGGGATGGTTCGCTAGGTTGAAAATCCGAAATGACGCCTAGGCAAAAGTTAGAGCTAAATCTAAGGTGAGCAATAACAAAAGAGAGAAAAGAGCTCGCTAGGTCACCTCACTGGTGCCTAGGCAAAAGTTATGAGCATTTGAGAGAATAAAGTCGCGGTCCTTACCATAACCCCGAAATAACCCTCCACACTAGGGGCAAACTCGGCAACTCGCCTCGTTCGCCTGAACCTCTTCTAAACTAGGGGCAAACGTCGGTCATCTACCTCGTTTGCCTCACAACCATATATGTCCCAAACTAGGGGCAAACTTCGGCCACCCGCCTCGTTTGCCTCTAATCGTCCTAGCATGCCCAAGCAAGTACCAAAAGCAACATCTAATTGAAATCTCGATTACAAAATGTTTTTAAAAGCTAAAATGCATAGAATGAGATTCCCAAAGTAACCAAGGTTCACCGATAAACAAACTCTAAATATTACATAAGCAGGAAAGATATAAAAAAATAAAATGAAAATAAAAAGTCTTTCGAAAAGCAATCACACATGTTCAAAGACACTGGGAGGAATGAGCAGAAACTGTCAGGTCTAGTTTTATCTTTGTGTCTTTTATTTCTTCAAAGGTCTTTAGAAATAGGCCCTTGCTCGGCTGGCCCAGCCCCTGATGAAAGCAGCAATGGTAGTGGCTCTGACTCTGGAAGCAAAGACCCTCTCAGTAAACCCCCGGGGGACCTCTTGAACTTGCCCATACTGTCTGGCCAATCGACGAGGATGATAGAAGGAGGTCTCTCTCAGTTCCATCAGCCACACCCTCTGGAAATCCCCAAGACTAGTGGTCACAGCATAAAGGCCCCAGCGCCTCACGATCCAGCAAATGTCAGCCTCAGATAAGGCCCCCATCATACCCACCCAATCAGCAGAAGTAAAATGAGTATAAAGCACGGCTCTGCGAAAATAAACTGGCGGCACATTACCTGTCCACAACTGAAGACGCTCATAGAGCCAAGCTTGTAATACCAAAGGCGCCCCAGAAAGTAGGAGCATTACTTGACTTGAAGCGCGATCCAAACCATTCAGGGTCTCGGCCAGAACCATGGCCATAGGGTTCTTACCTGCCTTCAGTCCGAGACATACATGCACTAAGTCGCTAGAAGCACTCGAGAACAAGAAGTGTGAAGTCATACACAGAATCAGAGTAGCCCCACGAGTAGCATCATACACGCTGGGATTCCCAGGACTGGCATATCGAGCAATTATGGCAGCAATGTCAAGAACCTCACCTTAAATCAGCCGGCGGGAAATAGTGATGGAACAATTCAGATATTCAGCCAAGCCTCGCGTAGGACTGAGGGTATCAGCAGAAGGGAGAATCAGGTCCGAATCAGAATCATAGCCAAGGATGGCACAAAACTCGTCAAACAAGGGGCATATCTCCAAGCCATTGAAATTGAAGACATGGTTCACCGGGTCCCAGTGAGCAATAGCAGCACGCAAGAACTCAGTGTTCAGGGTCATCTGGCAAAGAGAGAATAGCTCGGTCAAGCCGTAGCTAAAGAGGTTGATCCGCTCCACACCATCCGTGATGTTCTGCCAAGCCGTGAGTTGAGCGGGATCATACAAAGCCATGTTTTCTGTCGCGGCTCTAGCAAAAATTCAAAATTTCGGCAGCACCTTCCCGTTTCACGGACTATCCCACCTGCAAGGCAAAAACACTCACTATTACAAAACTGCCCATCGCAGTAACACCCAATAATCACAATGCACATGTATCATCACACGATCATCAACTAAAACAAGCACACAACTGCGCCTCCAAACCGGAAGCTATCCGGCCTAAAAGGCAAAATATCATAATAATTTGTCAAAGGTCACAAACTGTTCCACACATCGCCCTACACTGTCCAAATAGTCACATCACCAGTACAACCCGATCGAAAACATAAAAAGAAAATAGAATAAAATTCCCGCTTGGGGGGGGCGCCTCAGTCCTCCTCTTCTTCGTCCTCTGTCGGACCGCCTGGAGTGTATGTCGGCGACGGTCTCCTCCTACCACCTCTGCACCTCGGACCGGTCCTCGATGAGCCAGCTCCGTCTCCACGGTACTACACACACAAATAAAACAAAGGCAATCAGTAGAAAAATGACAAAAAATACAAAAACAGAGTCAAGTCAGAAACCTACCAAGGACGCCATCTGATTGGCCGCAAACTGCCGCATGCCATCCATCTGTCGAGGGCAAAATCAGGATTAGAACCTCATAACCTTAAGGAGTGCAAAAATTAAAGACATACCCGGTGGTCTCGTGTGAGGACCAAGGACCGTAGGCTAGCCGCCAAGGCGTGACCCTCCTCAGCGTAACTCCAAGGAACATTGAGGACGCCCGCTGGCTGAGTAGGGTACCCACATGTGACTCGCGGCACCTCCATCACTTGGGGAGTACCATCAGCGCCTAGAACGTTGACGGTCCAATCCCAAGGAGGGATAGGATCTGAAGCCGGAGGAGCCTGCCTCCTATACATCTCGCGGAGCTGTAGGCACAAAACAAGTTAAGAACATAGGCAATGGATAAAGACAAAAACATAAAAATTACTTCCAGGAGTGGGAAGTTAGGCATCAGGAAGTGGCCACGGTAAGCCTCATAGCCGGTCTCAGAGAGAAAATGGTCCCAAACGTCGGTGCCAGCTAAGGCCGCCAGCAGAGTATCACCAGAAAGGCCACTAGCATCCATCGCAGGGGGATTATGAGGGACACGATACCTAGAACCACCGACCACCTGCCGGGACACTCGCTCACCAAGGAACCACTGCCTGCACTCGGTACTCTCCATCAGAAGTCGGCAAGAGGAAAGAGGTTTGACCGCTTGTATCTCCTCTGGGGCGACATAGGCAACGCGCTCCCAAGGCGTCCAATCAACATTAGCAGCCGTTAGTCCAGTTAAGAAGTTTCTGAGCAAAATAATTCGGTGGGCCCCACTCTTCACCCTGACAGCATCCCTCCGCCATCTCAAGCCTCGTGGGAACAAAGGCACAGGAGCCATGCCATCCTCGTCTTCGCCTGATTCATCCGCAGGGGAGGGAGCCAACATCTTCAGGTACTCGAAGCTCCAAAGCTGCACAGACAAAGGAAGAAATAAGAAAAAGTACAGAAACTGAAAAGTCGGAATATAAAGCAAGATGCAGCACATACCTCCCAGGCTCGCCAAAATCCCCCTGTCGATTTAACATCACCTCGAGAAACCTTACCCATGTGCTTGTAAATATGGGCTAAGGCAGCACCGCCCCAGTCGTAAGAAGGGATCTCATCGATGGTTGCCAGGCAAGAAAGAAGTCTCAAGTTCACCCGGTCATTCTGTGTCGCAAAGATCGAGCAGCCAAGGACATACAGAAGATACACCCTCAAAAGCTGGGAATTATTCAGGTTATGATTCCCTCTGCCATAAGCCCGGTAAAGCCAGTCACAAGGAAACTAGTGCCTCTCCAAATTGGGGGTAACAGCCCCAATCAACATCTCTACAACCTCAGGGTCGATCTCATAGAAATAATCCAGAATTAGGCATTTCCCGCCTACCCTCAAACCAGTAATCATAGAAAAGTCGAAGGGCGTCATGGTCATCTCGCCAAATGGTAGGTGGAAAGTATTGGTGGTGTCCCACCACCTCTCAGCCAAAGCATAAAAGTGTGCCAGATCATTGCTGCTTTTTGAAACTAGGCGAACGAAGCCGCCAAACCCAGCATCGTCTACCATTCTCTTGACGGTAGGCGAGAGTTGAGTGTACCACAGGAAAGCATGAGCGAGGCTACCATGGCCCTTCAATGCTACTTCCGGCACCTACACACAACAAAAACGACAAAGAGATGCACAAAATCATTATTCACAACCCGAGAGCCGAAATCACGAAATCAACATTTAAGCACAAATCGGACTTCTAACGATCTCTAGGTGCACACTACGGCTCACAAAACTAGCACAATACATGGAAATAGTCCTAAAATGTCGAAGGTTTCACATACCAAGCTCGCTAGAGCCGCGGCCGAAAGATGATGTTGGGGGTCCCGTAAAATCAAGTCTGGGGTTTGCATCTCGGCTTTCATCCGTTCCTTGGCCTTCTTAGATGGTCTCCTTGAGCTCGAAGCCATGGATCTACAAAGAAAATGGAAGTCAAAGTTAAACTTTCTTCTTGCAAAATTGAGCAAACCAAAACACCAATCGAAATTCCAACTACAGGGTAGGATTACTCACCTGAGCGCGCACAAGATGCGTTTTAACGATTTTTGGCTCCAAAAACACCCCAAAATGGCCAAGAATGAGCTTCAAAAGCTCAAAAACTCGAGATATACAAAGATGAAGTCCGGCCACCTAGTGCCGCCGCGACACTGCTCCCCGCGGGCCCCGCTTCGCTCCATTTTGCTCCGTTTTGACCTGTTTTGGCCTTTTTTAGCCTTTTTTTGGCCCCGATCAGCCCTGGTGGCCCATTCCGGTCAAGATTTGTAAGGTTTTACCCCAAGCAGGCTAAAAGTTGTCAGAACTACCTCCAGTAGGCAGAAACTGGGAAAAATTGACTCCCGAAGGCCCGAATCGGCTATTTCAGAACAACCGTCATAGATTCGATCAACCGTGAGAGATTCAGAGATGGGTCCTGGTTCCCGATAAAGAAAAGAGATTCCTCGAGAACCTCGCATCATCCCCCGAGGACAGAAGCAGAAAGATACCAGCTCCTGGAGGCCCCAACCAGACCTCTTGGATTGAGCACCGCAAGATTTGATCAACCGTAAGAGATTCAGAGATGGGTCCTGGTTCCCGATCAAGAAAAGAGATTCCCCGAGAACCCCGCATCATCCCCCGAGGACAGAAGCAAAAAGATATCAGCTCCCGGAGGCCCCAACCAGCCCTCTTGGATTGAGCACCGCAAGATTTGATCAACCGTGAGAGATTCAGAGATGGGTCCTGGTTCCCGATCAAGAAAAGAGATTCCCCGAGAACCCCGCATCATCCCCCGAGGACAGAAGCAGAAAGATACCAGCTCCCGGAGGCCCGGATCGGCCCTCTTGGATTGAGCACCGCAAGATTTGATCAACCGTGAGAGATTCAGAGATGGGTCCTGGTTCCCGATCAAGAAAAGAGATTCCCCGAGAACCCCGCATCATCCCCCGAGGACAGAAGCAGAAAGATACCAGCTCCCGGAGGCCCCGACCGGCCCTCTTGGATTGAGCACCACAAGATTTGATCAACCGTGAGAGATTTAGAGATGGGTCCTGGTTCCCGATCAAGAAAAGAGATTCCCCGAAACCCCGCATCATCCCCCGAGGACAGAAGCAGAAAGATACCAGCTCCCGGAGGCCCCGACCGGCCCTCTTGGATTGAGCACCACAAGATTTGATCAACCGTGAGAGATTCAGAGATGGGTCCTGGTTCCCGATCAAGGAAAAGAGATTCCCCAAGAACCCCGCATCATCCCCCGAGGACAGAAGCAGAAAGATACCAGCTCCCGGAGGCCCCGACCGGCCCTCTTGGATTGAGCACCGCAAGATTTGATCAACCGTGAGAGATTCAGAGATGGGTTCTGGTTCTCGATCAAGGAAAAGAGATTCCCCAAAAAACCCGCATCATCCCCCGAGGACAGAAGCAAAAAGACACCAGCTCCCGGAGGCCCCGACCGGCCCTCTTGGATTGAGCACTGAAAGATCTTGCTGAAATCGAATTTCGATCAAGAGAAGCGGTTGAAGAGAGATCCCAGAAAGAGTCGCTTCATCCCCAGCAGATTCAGATTAATCCTCAGCGGATTCGTACACCGTCAGTTCAATCACAGTAGTCCATTGTCGACTCATCATCTCGATTCAAACATCGTCGGTTCATTAATCATCATCGCTCTCATTCAAAATATGCCATGGGTTCTATCAATGGGGCTTCCATGTTCATCGCGTGACATCTCAGGATTTCATGATCATCCCTTGACTTCTGTGTCCATCTATTAATTTCCAGGGCTTCTGTGTCTGTCGGTTATTTGCCAAAAGGCGTCTTCTATTATAGTCCTCTGAGACCCCACACCCAATTGTTCGCTTACAAAGCACACTTCCCAAAATTCAGAAGTTTGCCCCTAGACTCAGAGCCTTCTAAAATCTTGGTATCCCTATTCGGGTCAATAACTACATCATAGTCAGAAACACCAGCACGACACTAGCCCACTCGGAGTGGCACACCCTACAGCATACTCGGATCATACAATAGGCATAATAGGACTCATGACACAATCCATCCATGCATCGCATATCCTCCTCATAACATAGCATACGCCTGTCTCGTTGTGCATACGTGATTTGCCTATTTGTGCCCTGAACTACGTCCTGGTCTGATTCCCCTCGGGATACGTAGGCAGCTCACGCAGAGCGCGACCAGCACTAGCCTCAGCATCATTGCATCTTTTGCAACGCATTTTATCCTAAATCTATAGCCTCCAAAAAGTCCTGTCTCTTCAAAACTTTGGCACTCGCTTGCGACATGCGTTGCCTCGTAAGTTCCTGCCAAAGAGGGGCAAACTTTAGACACCTCATTTTTTCGGCTATCAAATTTAGGAGACCCATAGCTTGGTGGTTCACAATGATCGTAAAAGACTCAAAAGGACTCTTGGAAGTCGGCTCTATCTCTCAGAATGCTCAGAATGACCAAAATGCCCCTGAAAGACAAGAAGCTCCCAGATTTGGACCAAAAGTTCTGGAAACATGCTACGTCATAAGAAAAATAATAAATTGAGCTTTTAAGTGAAATCGGATGAAATCGTCAGCTCCCAGAGACCCCCGAAAGTTCCCCGAAAGTCCCCGTTGACCGGTTTGACCAAGGTTTGACCAGAGTTTGACCAAGTTTGACCAATTTGACCGAGAAAAGTATTAAAATGAGTTTTAAAAGAGAATCGAGCAAAAACGTCGGCTACTGGGAGCTCCCGGAGGTTCCCAGAACTTCCCGGGAATCCCAAGTTTGACTAAGATTTAACTTTGGAATCAGGGCACTGTAGACACCCCATTTTGTCGGCTATCAGATTCAGGAGACCCATAGCTTGGTGGTTCACAATGATCGTAAAAAAGGACTCAAAAGGATTCTCGGAAGTCAGTTCTATCTCTCAGAATGCTCAAAATGACCAAAATGCCCCTGAAAGCCCGAAAACTCCCAGATTTGGTCCCAAAGTTCTGAAAACATGCTATGTCGTAAGAAAAGCGATAAAATTAGTTTTTAAGAGAAATCGGGTGAAATCGTCAGTTCCCAGAGACCCCCAAAAGTCCCGGAAGCTCCCGGAAAGTCCCCATTGACCGGTTTGACCAGGTTTGACCAAGGTTTGACCAAGTTTGACCAAGTTTGACCAAAATTGTTCGAATTCACCAGAATCATTTTAAATCATAAAAAAAGTGTTAAAACAAGTTCCAAAAGAAAATCGAGCGAAAACATCAGCTCCCGGGAACTCCCGGAGGTTTCCAGAACTTCCCGGGAATCCCAGGTTTGACCAGTTTGACCAAAATTTGACTTTGGAACCGGGGCACCGAAACAATTTTCAAATATTTTTCATGGATACTGGAGGTCAATAGCTTTCCAACGGTATATCGCACATAATTTCTGGATTGAAAACGAATTTATTATGAATTTCCAAAGGCGAAAAAGGTGATCAAATCGGCTTTTATCGCAAATACCGCAAAACCTTTCAAAGTGGTCTATCCCCGAACTATTTTTTATGTAAAGTAGACTCCATTACCTTTCCAACGGTATATCACAATCTCAATTTGGAGTTCGTATGCATTTTCTGTAAATTTCGGACGAAATATGGCCTTTTCGCGAATACCGGAACTTCAGGGGGCCTACACAGCATTATCTGGACGAAGGAGGAGCACTGCCGCCGCGGCACTGGCCCACTACCGCCGCGGCACTCCCCTCCAGAGTAGTGTATTTTTGTAAATAGTTTTGTGGTCCCATTTTGATTAATTAAAAGCCAAAACGACATAGTTTTATGATTTCAGATATTTGGAGCCAATGGGAATACTTTCAAAATCCCAAAACCACCCCAAGTTGGCCTATATAAACACCACATTACTCTTCATTTTGGGGGAGTCAAATACAAGTTTAGAGAAAGTTTGGGAGAGAAAGTTGTAGAGATAAGGTTAGAATGGAGAGAAAAGAAGCTTTCTTCTTGGATTTTCAAAACAAAAGTGAGTTTTAAACTTTGTTTTTACTACATTACTCCCATTTACTTCAACATTCAATATACCCAACCACCATTTTAGTGAGCATTTAAGAGAGTGGAAGCTTCTTCCATGTCCAATGTCATTGCATATGAGTGAAACACCATGCTACAAGTTCAATGCTTCATGAATATTATCTATTGATCATCATCTACTTGCTTGTTTATTCATTGCTTATCTCTTCTTACCTCATTTCCTTTTTTTTTATTTTCTTTATTTACTTACTAGTTCATTATCATCTAAATGATGACATGAAGTTTGGGGTGAGTGAATCCTTATGGATAGTAGCTCTTGACCTCAAAAACATGTTTGATAGATGATGATCATAACTTCAATACCTCCAAGGTATCCTTGAAGTGTATTGAAGTTATGCTCAAATAAAAATAAGTTTCTCCAACAATCTTGGAGGTTTTGATGATGAGTTGAATGTTGGCATTTTAAGTGGTTATAATCCTTATTGAGTATTAAAAATGCACTTTCAAAACCTCTATTTCAAAACCCCCCCTCAATCCCTCTCATTTTGATTTCAAGAAAGAAAACCTTATTTTCCCCAAAATCTTCAAAACAGTGAGTTAAAATAGTGAGTGAGCTGAGTTCAAAGATTTCTCTAGAACTAAATACTCAACATATAGATGCAAGGCCACTTGGAAAGTCTTCCTAACTCATTGGAGAACACCCATGATTTTTGGTTTGACTTGGAAGTACTTGAAAATGGTCCATTTCGACCCAAACATTCCTTCCAAACATTCTGCCTCTGCTGTCACAGCAGCTTGACTAACTTCCAACTTCTTTTTCAGAAATATTTTCCAAAAGGGGTGGTCCCAACTTATTTTTCCCTTAAACTTCAATGCTTAGGGAACGTTCTGTATAAAATGGGCCCCTAGATCATTCGTTTTCATTTTCTAAGATTTTCTAATTTCAGTCGACAGTGCGGACTCTGTTTCTGAATGACCTCTGTTGTTTATATGATTTCTCTCAATCTGTAATAGTTATTAAAGATTGGCTTTTTGGGTTGTGTTCTAGACTCAATAAGGAACATCTCCATAAAAAATCATGCATTGAAAACATTCCTAACCCCTCTTTTCAATTTTCCAAAGATCTAGTTACTGTTCTGTCCACTATTCACAGCAAGCACATTTTAACTTTTATTCTTTGATTTGATGCTTATATGTATTCCAAATTAGTTCATATCTTAGGAAGTACTTCATACTACATTTGTACACATCCCATGTTGATTTCATTCATCCATTCATACACATTTTAGACTTCTAAGTCATTCTAGGAATCCATGAACACAAAGCACACTACAACCTTGGCACATACTAGATACATACATTGCATCCATGCAAGATTTGGGGCCTTCATGGCTCCTAATCTAAGAAGATTATAAGGAATGAACTTGATCCCACGTTCATGCTTCCCCCGATCTAATCATCCTTTCTCATCCATCCCGGGGATTAAGAGGTCTTCTTTTCTCAAAGATTAACATGCATCATACTAGCTTGCTAAGTATATTTTGATTTCTTTGTTTATTTGTTTCAATAACAATTCATGTCCCCCTTTAGATTAGGAAGTCTTGATTATTTGATACATGATTAGACGATTTTTCCTAAGTTTATTTGTGTGATCCTTCACTTTGCATTGTGTGATATTTGGCTTAGATCTTATGAATGATATCTTATCTTTAGATCTTCCATTTTCAAATTTTCTTATGTGATGTAATATACTATCATAGTATTATTTGTCGAACCAAACATAGTATAAGATGATTATTTGGATGCTAATTGAGGCCCGTCGAGAGACGGGGCGAGTTGAGGGTGTTTTAGTCGTGACAAAGGCTCCTTCCTCTCTCGTACCAAAACCCCGAGCCAAGTTCTTTGGTTATGAAGGACCGGTGCCCTTTATCCATTTGGGTGAGTCAAATTAAGGTTTCTTGGTTCCTTAAAGACCAAGTGGCGACTTTGTATCTGTTTTCAACAGACCTTTTCTTTTTCCTTGATTCAAAAATCAAACAAGTTTCGAAAACATAACGAAGCGGTGGACGCCCGGTATCCACAATCTGGCGACTCTGCTAGGGATTTTTTATTTTAAAACAAAATAATACAGAGGTTTGACTCATAAGAAGCATCCTTAAAATCATCTTTTTACTGTGTTTGGTTCACCGCATTGCACTCTTGCATTTTCCCCTCCGACTGTGTCTGAAACGCGGCGCTGACATTGTTCAGGTCTTGCTGTGCCAGGGCACAAGTCACCGTTGATACTGTACCTTCCAAGGTATATCAAAAAGAGTAAAAACCTCCGTACTGTCTCCCTGACGGTATATTGGAACTCTCGTCAACGGACCCTCTTTGACCAAACCCAGCCTTTGCATATAGATTCCTATAGAACCTTTCATAGGACTGTTGATTTATCTTTTCAGATAGGACAATGTGATATAACTGCTGTATGCCCTGATGGGATTACCTGAGCGGTGTAGACGCTTATGTGGCATAGAACAGAACCTCTTTCTTATGATTCCCAAGGCAATCACTCACATGTGATTACATTGAGTCGACCTGCCTAGGCACCATGACAAGGATGTCTGTTCCATGGTCACAAAGATATACACCGCAAACCTTGTTTATCGGTCCTAAGACATAGGAGTATGAAAACCTCCTAGACAGTATGATCACTATCACCACATATTAACCAGTTTCTCCCAGAAACTCTGTCCAGATATCCCAGATATAACCATATTAACCAGTTTCTCCCAGAAACTCTGTCCAGATATCCCATATATAACCATATTAACCAGATTCTCCCAGAAACTCTGTCCAGATATCCCAGATATAACCATATTAACCAGTTTCTCCCAGAAACTCTGTCCAGATATCCCAGATATAACCATGTTAACCAGTTTCCCCTAGAAACCCTGTCCAAAATTACCCGAAGTATCCCTGTTATCCCTTGGTGATCACACTGGAAAGTGAGGTTAGCACACTCTATATGGCTAGGACCTTATTTGTTTAGCTTCTATCTGTTAGAAATAGAAGCATCATATAGATTAGGGCTTACATCCGCATGCTTGTCCCATTTGCATGCACCATTCCCCATTAATCTGCACGCACTGTCTCGAGTAGGTCCACGTCACTATCTTTGTCTGTCTAAAGTCACCACTGTCAAGATCTAATCTAGTCCTCTCAAAATCTGTCAGGTCAGTATAGATTTCCAAGGTCAGCAGTCAGGGTCCTCTTCGTGGGTCAAGAGTTCGGATAATCGATTAATCAGAATCAGTCCGATAGCTTACTTCAGCATGAATAGGGAAGAGTTGGAAAACAAGGTTACTGAATTGGGAGCGACCATAAGGCAGCAGTCCGACAGCCTAGCCCAAGTTCTGAAGTTCATGGAAGAACTGAAGCAGCGGCGGCCGCAACCTCCACCTGGGTTTCCACCACCGGAATTTGAACTACCCCCACCTGAGAATAATGGGGAAGAAGACTGGTTTCAGGGGGTCCTACCGTTCGCATACGAGAAAAAGCTCCAAGAAAAGATGGACAAGGTTGACAAACTGGAAAGCGTACTCAGGAAAAGCAAGGTTATCGATGATTACATGCTAGACTTGGAAGGCCTCTTCGAGCCTGTCAAGCTGAAACTGCCAGAGAATTTCAAGATGCCTGCCATCGACCGTTTTGATGGAACTGGGAATCCGAAAAGTCATGTGAAGCTATGCATGAGTATCTTCCAGTCCATGGGTTGTACCCACGAACACATTGCGATGTTGTTCCCGCAAACTCTTGCAAAGTTTGCACTATCGTGGTTCCTAACCTTGGAAGCCTCCAAAACCCGGGCCTGGGAAGACATCATTCGAGTCTTCGTCGATCATTACTCCTACAACCAAGAGCTGGATGTCATCATCAGGGATTTGGAAACAACCCGGCAAAGCAACAATGAATCCTTCGCTGCATTTCTGAGCAGATGGAGGAACAAGGTAGCCCAAATGACCCACCGGCCAATTGAAAAAGAACAGGTAAGGATGCTCATCCGGAATCTGCAGCCCCCTCTACCATGAGAAATTATTCTACCAGTCCATCTCCACCTTTGAGGAGTTGTTTGAAGTCGGAACCCGGATTGAAGACGCTATTAGAGAAGGAAAGATAAAAAGGGAAGAGCCCCCGAGTCAGTCCAAAAGACCTAACTACTCCCGGAATCCCCCAGATGTCAATGCCCTTAGCAGCCAACCCATGGCATACCCTCTTAGGCCATACCAACCCTCCAGCCAGGCAAACCCCTCCAATCGCCCCTTCCAGAAAAAGCTCCCTCGCAATTTCGCTAAGTTAGAAATCTCTCTCTCCTCAGCTTTAGACCGCCTCCTCAAAAAAGGCCATCTCCAACTACTCCAACCCTGAAACACCCCCCTCCCGCTAAACTGCGATATGTCCAAGCGGTGTACCTACCACCAAGCCCCAGGCCACAACACTGATGATTGCGTGCGCCTTCGCCATGACATTCAAGACCTTATTGACCAGAACATCATCGAGCCGCCACCAAAGCAGCCCCATATCACCCAAAATCCTCTACCAAACCACCAAAATGTCAACCTCATTGAGTCCAGCCCCGTACCCTTCAACCCTGCTACTTATATCACCCCCCTAGGACAACCCTTGCCTTGCATTGATATCCCAGATTCTGTGGGAATTCATCTGATTGAAGGGGAGAATGACGAGTGGCAGCAACAGCTAGACGATGAGCAAGACTTGTTCTTTCTGGAAGAGCACGATCTGGGGGTGGTAGACCTCAAATGGTATGATCCCAATGATGAAAGTGATGCTTCTATCTGGGACGAGCCGGAGAAACCATATGTGGGAACGGATTGTGATTGGTTCAAAAAGGATGGGACTGTAGAAGGGCCTACTCCTGCTGAAATTGATCACCTGACCAGGTCAGGCCATCACTACCAGCCTCTGCAGCCTACTACTGAAACTGTCGAGAAAGGCCCGGTAAAAGACAAGGGGAAGGGTAAGATGGATGAGGTCATCGAAGAAGATAATGAGCTGATCAACCAGCTAAAGAAAACCCAAGCACATATCTCGATGTGGGACATCATGGTAACATCCTATAAGCATAGGCAAGCCGTGTTGAATGCCTTGGCTGGGATTGAAGTCCCCATCGACGCTGCACCGGAGGACATGGTAGCTTTCTTGGGTGCGCTTACCCCTGACCCAATCATTACATTTTCTGATGAGGACCTGCCACCAGAGGGATCTGCACATAACAAGGCATTATATATCACCGTGGGATGTAAGGGAGAACAGGTGCCGTTTTGTCTAGTCGACACGAGCTCAGCCTTGAATGTCTGTGCCCTAAGGACTGCCACCGCCTTGGGGGTCCATGTCCTTGACATCACGCCATCTGTGCAATCCATGAGGGCCTATGACAACACCAGGAGAAATGTGATGGGAACCATTTCTCTCCAAATCCGGGTAGGATCCTTGGTGAGCACCGAAATCTTTCAGGTCATGGACATACCTGTCTCTTTCAACTTGCTGATCGGAAGGCCCTGGTTGCATGTCAACAAAGCCGTATCGTCCACTGTGCATCAAATGATCAAGTACATCCATGAGAAGGAAGTGAAAATCATCCTCGGTAATAGTTGGGGTAATGAAGCTTTCCCGAACTACGCTCCCGTCTTTGAAATCCAAATACCTGAGTTAGAAGAAGGAGAAATTGGAGGATTCTTCATGGAAGAAGTCCACATGATCAATGATGAAGACAGGTTCCCTGAGATCCACTCTGCGGTTGTCAACATCGTCCGCAAAATGAACTACTTCCCTGGAATGGGATTGGGCCGACGCCAGCAAGGGATTCGAGAGTTCCCTCAGATCAAAGGACAACAAGGTACTTTTGGGCTAGGATACAAGCCCACTGAAGAAGACATCGAGCTACAAAGGCCATGGAAGAAAAGGGTAAGGGGTCTCCCACCATACCGCAAGACCTTGAATGGACAATTCATCAAGGAGGGGGATGATTTCCCTTACTTTGGGTTCCCCGAACCCTGGATCCATCAAACCACTGGGAAAAGGCACCCTGGACTTGAAATCTTCGCTGACTGCGAGAGGCCTCCATATCAAGATCCGTTCTATCCCGAAGAAATTGAGAAAACCCCGGAGGAAGACTGGTTGAAATACCTTGACACTGAAGCCATCGAGAAAATGTGGGAGGAATCCGCTGAGAAGAAGAAAGAAAAGAGGGCCAAGAGCCAAGATGATCAGATCAAGCCAACTGAGGAGGGTCTGAGCAACTAGGCTGTAGAGTCATCTGTCTGTGTCTCCCTATCCCCTATTCCCCTAGAGTCTGTACTGCCGATTATCGAGTCTGTAGCAGAGTCGGCTGTTGTAAGCCCACCACTGTCCAATGTAGTCACTTCACCTATCATGAATGAAATGAAAGACGATTCTGCTTACTCCTCTGTGTCTAATACTTGTGAATGCACAGATCCCTCCGAGGATCTCCCAATTGAACTTAAGCAACTAATTGAAAAACCACCTGCTTATGAAATAATCGAAGATACTTTATCAGTTAACCTAGGAGAAACAGATAATCCCCAAATTGTGCAAATTGGCTCAACTCTTAATAAAGAAGAAAAAGAAAAATTAGCCCTCTTGCTAAAAGAATTCAAAGATGTTTTCGCTTGGTCTTACGAAGACATGCCTGGGGTCGATCCCGACATTGTCCAACATCATATTCCCCTCCTCCCTAATTCTAAACCTGTCAAGCAGAAACTGAGGCGCATGAGGCCGGAGTGGGCACTCAAGGTTAAGGAAGAAGTGGAGAAGCAATTCAAGGCAGGATTCATCATTGTCACCGAATATCTGGAATGGGTTGCCAATATCGTGCCAGTCCCGAAGAAGGATGGAAAAGTTCGTGTGTGCGTCGACTTTCGTGATCTAAACAAGGCCAGTCCCAAGGATGACTTCCCGCTTTCCCACATTGACGTTTTGGTAGATAACACCGCAGGACATGAGCTACTATCATTCATGGATGGTTTCTCAGGGTATAATCAGATTCTTATGGCGCCAGAAGATCGGGAAAAGACGACGTTCACCACCCCCTGGGGGACCTACTGTTATAGAGTGATGCCTTTCGGGCTCAAGAATGCTGGGGCAACCTACCAAAGAGCTGCCACCACTCTGCTGCATGACATGATTCACAAGGAAGTAGAAGTATACGTAGACGACATGATCGTGAAGTCCAAGGATATAGAAGGACACCTAGTGGCACTGGAGAAGTTTTTTGAAAGGTTGCGTAAGTACAAGATGAGGTTGAATCCAAAGAAATGCACTTTCGGTGTGACCTCCGGTAAACTCTTGGGTTTCCTCATCATACAAAGGGGGATAGAGGTGGATCCCTCCAAGATCAAGGAAATCCTAGAAATGGCACCACCACAGAATGCAAAAGAGGTAAGGGGGTTCCTCGGAAGAATCCAATTCATCAGCCGCTTCATTTCCAAGCTCACAACTACGTGCGATCCTCTGTTCCGATTGTTGAGAAAAGGGGAGAAGTTCCAATGGGATGACCAATGCCAAGCCGCTTTCGACAAAATAAAAGCTTACCTTCAAAATCCGCCCGTCCTTTCACCACCAACGCCTCATAAGCCCTTATTCTTTTACCTGTATGTCTCCGAAAATTCCATGGGTTGCATGCTGGCCCAAGAGGGAGAAGAAAGCCACTCCGAAAAAGCCATATACTACCTCAGCAAGAGGATGACTGGGTATGAGCTCAACTACTCTGCCCTCGAAAAAACGTGTTGGGCCTTGGTTTGGTGCACCCGCCGACTGAGGCACTACATGCTAGCCTTCCCGGTTGTGCTCATATCCCGCATGGATCCTCTAAAATACCTCCTCGAAAAACCCGCCCTGATCGGTCGTATATCCCGTTGGTTACTTCTACTATCCGAATTCGATATCAAGTATGTTACAAGCAAATCGGTAAAAGGGAGAACCGTGGCTGAGCATCTTGCAGAACACGCCATTGACTCTGAAAAAAGTGGAGACTTCCCATTCCCGGACGAAAATATCATCGAAATCAAGGAAGAACAATGGAAGTTGTACTTTGATGGAGCAGCCAACATGAAAGGCTACGGGGTAGGAATAATCCTAGTATCACCAAACGGGGACCACACCCCACTGGCAGTCAAGCTCAATTATAACTCCACCAACAACACTGCTGAATATGAAGCATGCATTCTGGGGATGGAAGCGGCCATAGAATTGAAAATTCAAAAGCTAGATGTCTTCGGAGATTCGAATCTCATCGTGTCACAAGCCAGAGGGGAATGGAAGGTGAAGGAAGAGAGGTTGAAGCCCTACCATGACCACCTCGATGGACTCAAGAAGCAGTTCAAGAACATCCCATTCCTCTACTTGCCCAGGGAGGAGAATCAGCTAGCAGATTCGTTGGCTACCTTAGCCTCCATGATCAAAATTCCTGTGGGAGTCAGGATGATGCCTTTGGTAATTGAGCAAAGGTACGAACCTTCGTTCAACATGATCGCCACAATCGAAGCAGAAGAGAATGAAACACCGTGGTATCAGGATGTCTGGAACTTCATAGAAAATGGAACGTACCCCCAAGAATCTACCGAAAAAGACAAAAGGGCCATTCAAAGATTCGCAGCGTAATTCATCATTTGCGGTGGGAAACTGCTGAAGAAAGGATACAACGGTCACAACCTGACTTGCTTGTTTGGGAAAAGCACCAGAAGAATGATGGAGGAAGTACACGAGGGGGTATGCGGCCCGCACATGAACGGTCACATGCTGGCCAAGAAAATCGTAAGGCAAGGGTACTACTGGACAACATTAGAGAAAGACTGTTGCGAATACGTGAGAAAGTGTCACAAGTGCTAGATCTATGCAAACATGATGCATGTACCACCATCCCTTCTATACAGCATGACCTCACCTTGGCCATTCTCCACCTGGGGAATCGATATTATCGGTGAAATCGTTCTGAAAGCTTCAAATGGAAATCGGTACATTCTGGTGGCCATAGACTACTTCACAAAATGGGTAGACGCTGCGTCCTACACCAAGTTAGGGGCCAAGGAAGTGGCTAAATTCATCAAGAGAAATCTCATCTGCCGTTATGGAGTTCCCCATGAGATTATTTTGGATAACGGAAGTCATTTCAAGGCAGAAGTCAGGGATCTGTTCGAGGAATACAAAATCACTTATCATAAGTCATCACCGTACAGACCACAAACTAATGGGGCAGTCGAAGCTGCAAACAAGAATGTTAAGGCCATACTGCAGAAATCAGCCGATACTTACAAAGACTGGCATGAAAAGCTACCATTCGCACTTTGGGGATACAGAACCTCGATAAGGACGTCCACAGGAGCAACTCCTTACTCACTAGTGTATGGGATGGAAGCGGTACTTCCGGTCGAGATAGAATTACCGTCCCTACGCGTGATGGCAGAGTGTGAAATTTCGGAATCAGATTGGTTGAGGGAAAGGTATGAAGAATTGAACCTCATAGATGAAAAGCGCCTAGCGGCAGTCGACCATGTTTGAATCTATCAAAAGTGGATAGCCCGTGCTTTCAACAAAAAGGTTCGTCCGAGGAAGATCGTCAAGGGTGACCTTGTCCTTAAGGAGTTGCGAGCTCCGATCTTTGATCCCTGTGGGAAGTTTAAACCTAAATGGGTCGGCCCTTACATCGTCAAGACTGTTCTTTCCGGAGGAACAACTTATCTCATGGACCTCGATGGTGTCGAATTCAAAGAACCAATCAACATGGATCGTCTCAAAAAGTACTATGCTTGACTATTCAACAACCTTTTCTTTCAAGCCTTTCCCTGAACTACGCTCGACCTGATTCCCGCTCGGGGATACGTAGGCAACCACATCGGTTCGGTCGCTCTACCAACAAAAATAACCATTTCTTTCAAGCCTTGCCTTGAACTACGCTCGACCTGATTCCCGCTCGGGGATACGTAGGCAACCACAACGGTTCGGTCACCCCACCTACCTAAAAATCAACCCGCTTCTTTCCAACCATGGCCCGAACTACGTTGGACCTGATCCCCGCTCGGGGGTACGTAGGCAGACTTTTAAAAAGAAAAGAAGGATGGCTCGCTAGGTTGAAAATCCGAAAGGACGCCTAGGCAAAAATTAGAGCTAAATCCAAACTGAGCAATAACAAAAGAGAGAAAAGAGCTCGCTAGATCACCTCACTGGTGCCTAGGCAAAAATTATGAGCATTTGAGAGAATAAAGTCGCGGTCCTTACCATAACCCCGAAATCACCCTTCACACTAGGGGCAAACTTTGGCCACTCGCCTCATTTGCCTGAACCTCTTCTAAACTAGGGGCAAACGTCGGTCATCTACCTCGTTTGCCCCACAACCATATATGTCTCAAACTAGGGGCAAACTTCGGCTACCGGCCTCGTTTGCCTCTAATCGTCCTAGCATGTCCAAACAAGTACCAAAGGCAACATCTAATTAAAATCTCGATTACAAAATGTTTTCAAAGCTAAAATGCATAGAATGAGATTCCCAAAGTAACCAAGGTTCACCGATAAACAAACTCTGAATATTACATAAGCAGGAAAGATCAAAATAAAAAGTCTTTTGAAAAGCAATCACACATGATTCAAAGACACTGGGAGGAATGAGCAGAATCAGTCAGGTCTAGTTTTATCTTTGTGTCTTTTATTTCTTCAAAGGTCTTTAGAAATAGGCCCTTTGCACGGCTGGCCCAGCCCCTGATAAAAGCAGCAATAGTAGTGGCTCTAACTCTGGAAGCAAAGACCCTCTCAGTAAACCCCCGGGGGACCTCTTGAACTTGCCCATACTGTCTGGCCAATCGACGAGGATGATAGAAGGAAGTTTCTCTCAGTCCCATCAGCCACACCCTCTGAAAATCCCTAAGACTAGTGGTCACAGCATAAAGGCCCCAACGCCTCACGATCCAGCAAATGTCAGCCTCAGATAAGGCGCCCATCATACCCACCCAATCAGCAGAAGTAAAATGAGTATGAAGCACAGCACTGCGAAAATAAACTGGCGGCACATTACCGGTCCATAACTGAAGACGCTCGTAGAGCCAAGCCTGTAACACCAGAGGCGCCCCAGAAAGTAGAAGCATTCCCTGGCTTGAAGCGCGATCCAAACCATTCAGGGTCTCGGCCAAAACCATGGCCATGGGGTTCTTACCAGCCTTCAGCCCGAGACATACATGCACTAAGTCGCCAGAAGTGCTCGAAAACAAGAAGTGTGAAGTCATACATAGAATCAAAGCAGCCCCACGAGTAGCATCATATACGCTGGGATTCCCAAGACTGGCATATCGGGTAATTATTGAAGCAATATCGAGAACCTCACCTTGAAGCAGCCGACGGAAAATAGTGATGGAGCAATTCAGATACTCAGCCAGGCCTCGCGTAGGACTGAGGGTATCAACAGAAGGGAGAATCAGGTCCAAATCAGAATCATAGCCATGGATGGCACAGAACTCCTCAAACAAGGGGCATATCTCCAAGCCATTGAAATTGAAGACATGGTTCACCGGATCCCAGTGAGCAATAGCAGCTCGCAAAAACTCAGTGTTCAGGGTCATCTGGCAAAGAGAGAATAGCTCGGTCAAGCCATAGCTAAAGAGGTTGATCCGCTCCACACCATCCATGATGTTCAGCCAAGCCGTGAGCTGAGCAGGATCATACAAAGCCATGCTTTCGGTCGCGGCTCTAGGAAAATTCAAAATTTCGGCAGCACCTCCCCGTTTCACGGACTATCCCACCTGCAAGGCAAAAACACTCACTATTACAAAACTGCCCATCGTAGTAACACCCAACAATCACATTGCCCATGTATCATCATCAACTAAAAACAAGCACACAACCGCGCCTCCGAACCGGAAGCTATCCGGCCTAAAAGGCAAAACATCATAATAATTTGTCAAAGGTCACAAAATGTTCCACACATCATCCTACACTGTCCAAATAATCGCATCACCAGTACAACCCGATCGAAAACATAAAAAGAAAATAAAATAAAATTCCCGCTTGGGGGGGGGGGGGGGGCCTCAGTCCTCCTCTTCTTCTTCGTCCTCTGTCGGACTGCCCGGAGTGTATGTCGGCGACGGTCTCCTCCTACCACCTCTGCACCTCGGACCGGTCCTCGATGAGCCAACTCCGCCTCCACGGTACTACACACACAAATAAAATGAAGGCAATCAGTAAGGGAACAACAAAAAGTACAAAAACGGAGTCGAGTTAGAGACTTACCAAAGACGCCATCAGCGCCTAGGACGTTGACGGTCCAATCCCAGGGAGGGATAGGATCAATAGCCGGAGGAGACTATCTCCTATACATCTCGCGGAGCTGTAGGCACAAAACGAGTTAAGAAAAGAAAAATAAAAAACATAGGCAGTGGATAAAAACAAAAACATAAAACTCACCTCCAGGAGTGGGAAGTTAGGCATCAAGAAGCGGCCACGGTAAGCCTCATAGCCGGTCTCAGAGAGAAAATGATCCCAAACATCGGTACCGGCTAAGGCCGCCAGCAGAGCATCACCAGAAAGGTCACTAGCATCCATCACATGGGGATTATGAGGAACGCGATACCTGGAACCACCGACCACCTGCCGAGACACCCGCTCACCAAGGAACCACTGCCTACACTCGGTACTCTCCATCAGAAGGCGGCAAGAGGTAAGAGATTTGACCGCTTGTATCTCCTCTGGGGCGGCATAGGCGACGCCCTCCCAAGGCATCCAATCAACACTAGAGGCCATCAACTCAGTTAAGAAGTTTTTAAGCAAAACAATCTGGTGGGCCCCGCTCTTCACCCCAACAATATCCCTCCTCCATCTCAAGCCTCGTGGGAACAGAGGCACAGGAGCCATGCCATCCTCATCTTCGCCTGACTCGTCTGCTGGGGAGGGAGCCAACATCTTCAGGTATTCAAAGCTCCAAAGCTGCACAGACGAAGGAGAAAATCAGAACGAGTATAGAAATCAAAAAGATGGAAAATAAAAGAAGATGCAATACATACCTCCCAAGCTCGCCAAAATCCTCCGGTCGATTTAACATCGCCCCGAGAGACCTCGCCCATATGCTTGTAAAGATGGGCCAAGGCAGCACCGCCCCAGTTGTAGGAGGGGATCTCATCAATGGTCGCTAGGCAAGAAAGGAGCCTCAAGCTCACCCGGTCATTTCGCGTCGCAAAGATTGAGCAACCCAGGATGTATAAAAGATACACTCTCAGGAGCTAGGAATTGTTCAAATTATGATTCCCTCTGCCATAGGCTCGGTAAAGCCAGCCGCAAGGAAACCAATGCCTCTCCAGGTTAGGGGGGAACAGCCCCAATCAGCATCTCTACAGCCTTCGAATCAATCTCATAAAAGTAGTCCAGACTCAGGCGCTTCCCGCCAACCCTCAAGCCCGTGATCATGGAGAAATCAAAGGGCGTCATAGTCATCTCACCAAATGGCAGGTGAAAAGTGTTGGTGGTGTCCCACCACCTCTCGGCCAGTGCATAGAAGTGAGCCAAATCATTGCTGCTTTTCGAAACCAAACGGAAGAAGCCTCCAAACCCGGCATCATCAACCATCCTCTTGACGGTAGGCGAGAGTTGAGTATACCATAAGAAAGCATGGACGAGGCTACCATGGCCCTTCAATGCCACTTTCGGCACCTCACCCGGTCATTATTCACAACCCCAGAGCTGAAATCACGAAATCAACATTTAAGCACAAATCGGACTTCTAACGATCTCTAGGTGCACACTAAGGCTCACAAAACTAGCATAATACATGAAAGCGGTCCTAAAATGTCGAAAGTTTCACATACCAAGCTCGCTAGAGCCGCGGCCGAAAGATGGTGTTGGGGTCCCGTAAAATCAAGTCCGGGGTTTGCATCTCGGCCTTCATCCGTCCCTTGGCCTTCTTAGACGGTCTCCTTGAGCTCGAAGCCATGGATCTACAAGAAAAATGGAAGTCACAGTTAAACTTTCTTCTTGAAAATTTGGGCTAACCAAAACACCAATCAAAAATCCAACTACGGGGAAAGATTACTCACCTGAGCGCGCACAAGCTGCGTTTTTGATGAATTTTGGCTCCGAAAACACCCCAAAATGGCCAAGAATGAGCTTCAAAAGCTCAAAAACCCGAGATATACAAAGTTAAAGTCTGGCCACCCAGTGCCGCCGTGGCACTGGCCAACTGCCGCCGCGGCAGTGGCCCAGTGCCGCCGCGGCATTACTCCTCGCGGGCCCCGCTTCGCTCCGTTTCACCCTGTTTTGACCCGTTTTGGCCTTTTCCGGCCCATTTTTGGCCCCGATCAGCCCCGATGGCCCATTCCAGTCAAGATTTATGAGGTTTTACCCCAAGCAGACTAAAAGTTGTCAGAACTACCTCCAACAGGCAAAAATTGGGAAAAATCGGCTCCCGAAGACCCGAATCGGCCGTTTCAGGACAACCGTCGCAAATTTCGATCAAACACGAGAATTCTAGTGACGGATCCTGGTTTTTAGTTAATGCACCGAATAATCAAGAAAAGAGATTCCCCGAGAACCCTGCATTATCCCCCGAGGACAGAGGCAGAAAGATACCAGCTCCCGGAGGCCCCGACAGGCTCTCTTGGATTGAGCACCGCAAGATTTGATCAACCGTGAGAGATTTAGAGATGAGTCCTGGTTCCCGATCAAGAAAAGAGATTCTCCGAGAACACCTACATCATCCCCCGAGGACCGAAGTAGATAGATACCAGCTCCCGGAAGCCCTGACCGGCTCTCTTGGATTGAGCACCGCAAGATTTGATCAACCGTGAGAGATTTAGAGATGAGTCCTGGTTCCCGATCAAGGAAAAGAGATTCCCCGAGAACCCTGCATTATCCCCCGAGGACAGAAGCAGAAAGATACTGGCTCTCAGAGGCCCCGACCGGCCCGTAAGATTTGATCAAAAGAAGCAGTTGAAGAGAGATCCTAGAAAGTGTCGCTTCATCCCCCAACAGATTCAGATTGATCCTCAACGGATTTATACACCGTTAGTTCAATCACAGTAGTCCATTGTCGACTCATCATCTCGATGCAAACATCGTCTGTTCATTAATCATCATCGCTCTCATTCAAAATATGCCATGGGGCTTCCATGTTCATCATGTGACATCTCAGGATTTCATGATTATCCCGTGACTTCTGTGTCCGTCTCTTAATTTCCAGGGCTCCCGTGTCCGTCGATTATTTGCCTAAAGGCGTCTTCGATTATAGTCCTCTAAGACCATACACCCAATTACGTTTGTTTACGAAGCACACTTCCCAAAATTCCAGAAGTTTACCCCTAGACCTGGAGTCTTTTAAACCTCGATGTCCTTATCCGAGTCATCCACCACATCACGGTCGCAAACACTAGCACAACACCAGCCCACTCGGAGTGGCACACCCCACAGCACTTGCTTATACTAGGGTCATAACACTAGACATGATAGGACTCATGACACAATTCACATCACATCCATGCATTGCATATCACTCTTATAGCATGGCATCCGCATGTCTTGTTGAGCATATGTGATTTATTTCTTTGTGCCCCAAACTACGTCCTGGTCTGATTCCCCTTGGGATACGTAGGCAACTCACGCAGAGCACGACCAGCACTAACCTCATCATCCTTGCATCTTTTGCAACGCTTTTATCCTAAATCTATAGCCTCCAAAAAGTCCTGTCTCTTTAAAACTTTGGCACTCGCTTGCGACATACGTTTGCATACGTGATTTGCCTATATGTGCCCTGAACTACGTCCATGCATCGCATATCCTCCTCATAACATAGCATACGCCTGTCTCGTTGTGCATACGTGATTTGCCTATTTGTGCCCTGAACTACGTCCTGGTCTGATTCCCCTTGGGATACGTAGGCAGCTCACGCAGAGCACAACCAGCACTAGCCTCAGCATCATTGCATCTTTTGCAACGCATTTTATCCTAAATCTATAGCCTCCAAAAAGTCCTGTCTCTTCAAAACTTTGGCACTCGCTTGCGACATGCGTTGCCTCGTAAGTTCCTGCCAAAGAGGGGCAAACTGTAGACACCCCATTTTTTCGGCTATCAAATTTAGGAGACCCATAGCTTGTTGGTTCACAATGATCGTAAAAGACTCAAAAGGACTCTTGGAAGTCGGCTCTATCTCTCAGAATGCTCAGAATGACCAAAATGCCCCTGAAAGACCAGAAGCTCCCAGATTTGGACCAAAAGTTTTGGAAACATGCTACGTCATAAGAAAAATAATAAATTGAGCTTTTAAGTGAAATCGGATGAAATCGTCAGCTCCCAGAGACCCCCGAAAGTTCCCCGCAAGTCCCCGTTGACCGGTTTGACCAAGGTTTGACCAGAGTTTGACCAAGTTTGACCAAGTTTGACCGAGATCGTCCGAATTCATCGGAATCATTAGAAAAGTATTAAAATGAGTTTTAAAAGAGAATCGAGCGAAAACGTCGGCTACTAGGAGCTCCCGGAGGTTCCCAGAACTTCTCGGGAATCCCAGGTTTGACCAAGATTTGACTTTGGAATCAGGGCACTGTAGACACCCCATTTTGTCGGCTATCAGATTCAGGAGACCCATAGCTTGGTGGTTCACAATGATCGTGAAAAAGGACTCAAAAGGATTCTCGGAAGTCAGTTCTATCTCTCAGAATGCTCAGAATGACCAAAATGCCCCTGAAAGCCCGAAAACTCCCAGATTTGGTCCCAAAGATCTGAAAACATGCTATGTCATAAGAAAAGCGATAAAATGAGTTTTTAAGAGAAATCGGGTGAAATCGTCAGCTCCCAGAGACCCCCGGAAGTCTCGGAAGCTCCCGGAAAGTCCCCGTTGACCGGTTTGACCAAGGTTTGACCAAGTTTGACCAAGTTTGACCAAAATTATCCGAATTCACCAGAATCATTTTAAATCATGAAAAAAATGTTAAAACAAGTTCCAAAAGAAAATCGAGCGAAAACATCAGCTCCCGGGAACTCCCGGAGGTTTCCAGAACTTCCCGGGAATCCCAGGTTTGACCAGTTTGACCAAAATTTGACTTAGGAATCGGGGCGCCGAAACAATTTTCAAATATTTTTCATGGATACTGGAGGTCAATAGCTTTCCAACGGTATATCGCACATAATTTCTGGATTTAAAACGAATTTATTATGAATTTCCAAAGGCGAAAAAGGCGATCAAACCGGCTTTTATCGCAAATACAGCAAAACTTTTCAAAGTGACCTATCCCCGAACTATTTTTTATGTAAAGTAGACTCCATTACCTTTCCAACGGTATATCACAACCTCAATTTGGAGTTCGTATGCATTTTCTGTGAATTTCGGACGAAATAGGGCCTTTTTCACGAATACCGGAACTTCAGGGGGCCTAAACAGCATTATCTGGACGAAGGAGGAGCACTGCCGCCGCGGCACTGGCCCACTGCCGCCGCGGCACTCCCCTCCAGAGCAGTGTATTTTTGTAAATAGTTTTGTGGTCCCATTTTGATTAATTAAAAGCCAAAACGACATAGTTTTATGATTTCAGATATTTGGAGCCAATGGGAATACTTTCTAAATCCCAAAACCACCCCAAGTTGGCCTATATAAACACCCATTACTCTTCATTTTGGGGGAGTCAAATACAAGTTTAGAGAAAGTTTGGGAGAGAAAGTTTTCACGACACGTGGACGGGTCAAAGAGTCAAAGAAAGAGGTTAAAGAAGAGGAAAGATCCCACGTGGACCAAACAAGAGGTACGGAAACAACAAAAGAATCCTACGTGGATTCTAATGATAGTCAACAAGTCAACGACTGACCTCACATTGCCCAAATCAGTCAAAGAGGTCCAAATGAATTTCGATTCTTAAAACCAGTTATGATTTAATTTCAATTGTTCTTAAAACCAGTTATGATTTAATTTCAATTGTTCTTAAGACCTTTCTAAACCAAAATTGTGTTCTTTGGCCCTCTTTGACTGATTTGGGCAATGTGAGGTCAGTCGTTGACTTGTTGACTATCATTGGAATCCACGTAGGATTCTTTTGTTGTTTCCGCACCTCTTGTTTGGTCCACGTGGGATCTTTCCTCTTCTTTAACCTCTTTCTTTGACTCTTAGACCCGTCCACGTGTCGTGGATTTTGGGATGTTACAGAATGGCATAAGAGAGTGGAAGCTTCTTCATGTCCAATGTCATTGCATATGAGTGAAACACCATGCTACAAGTTCAATGCTTCATTAATATCATCTATTGATCATCATCTACTTGCTTGTTTATTCATTGCTTATCTCTTCTTACCTCATTTCCTTTTTTTTATTTTCTTACTAGTTCATCATCATCTAAATGATGACATGAAGTTTGGGGTGAGTGAATCCTTATGGATAGTAGCTCTTAACCTCAAAAACATGTTTGATAGATGATGATCATAACTTCAATACCTCCAAGGTATCCTTGAAGTGTATTGAAGTTATGCTCAAATAAAAATAAGTTTCTCCAACAATCTTGGAGGTTTTTGATGATGAGTTGAATGTTGGCATTTTAAGTGGTTATAATCCTTATTGAGTATTAAAAATGCACTTTCAAAACCTCTATTTCAAAACCCCCCCTCAATCCCTCTCATTTTGATTTCAAGAAAGAAAACCTTATTTTCCCCAAAATCTTCAAAACAGTGAGTTAAAACAGTGAGTGAGCTGAGTTCAAAGATTTCTCTAGAACTCAATACTCAACATATAGATGCAAGGCCACTTGGAAAGTCTTCCTAACTCATTAGAGAACACCCATGATTTTTGGTTTGACTTGGAAGTACTTGAAAATGGTCCATTTGGACCCAAACATTCCTTCCAAACATTCTGCCTCTGCTGTCACAGCAGCTTGACTAACTTCCAACTTCTTTTTCAGAACTATTTTCCAAAAGGGGTGGTCCCAACTTATTTTTACCTTAAACTTTAATGTCTTAGGGAACTTTCTGTATAAAATGGGCCCCTAGATCATTCGTTTTCAATTTCTAAGATTTTCTAACATTTCAGTCGACAGTGCGGACTCTGTTTCTGAGTGACCTCTGTTGTTTATATGGCTTCTCTCAATCTGTAATAGTTATTAAAGATTGGCTTTTTGGGTTGTGTTCTAGACTCAATAAGGAACATCTCCATAAAAAATCATGCATTGAAAACATTCTTAACCCCTCTTTTCAATTTTCCAAATATCTAGTTACTGTTCTGTCCACTATTCACAGCAAGCACATTTTAACTTTTATTCTTTGATTTGATGCTTATATGTATTCCAAATTAGTTCATATCTTAAGAAGTACTTCATACTACATTTTTACACATCCCATGTTGATTTCATTCATCCATTCATACACATTTTAGACTTCTAAGTCATTCTAGGAATCCATGAACACAAAGCACACAACAACCTTGGCACATTCTAGATACATACATTGCATCCATGCAAGATTTGGGGCCTTCATGGCTCCTAATCTAAGAAGATTATAAGGAATGAATTTGATCACATGTTCATGCTTCCCCCGATCTAATCATCCTTTCTCATCCATCCCGGGGATTGAGAGGTCTTCTTTTCTCAAAGATTAACATGCATCATACTAGCTTGCTAAGCATATTTTGATTTCTTTGTTTATTTGTTTCAATAACAATTCATGTCCCCCTTTAGATTAGGAAGTCTTGATTATTTGATACATGATTAGACGATTTTTCCTAAGTTTATTTGTGTGATCTTTCACTTTGCATTGTGTGATATTTGGCTTAGATCTTATGAATGATATCTTATCTTTAGACCTTCCATTTTCAAAATTTCTTATGTGATGTAATATACTATCATAGTATTATTTGTCGAACCAAACATAGTATAAGATGATTATTTGGATGCTAATTGAGGCCCGTCGAGAGACGGGGCGAGTTGAGGGTGTTTTAGTCATGACAAAGGCTTCTTCCTCTCTCATACCAAAACCCCGAGCCAAGTTCTTTGGTTATGAAGGACCGGTGCCCTTTATCCATTTGGGTGAGTCAAATTAAGGTTTCTTGGTTCCTTAAAGACCAAGTGGCGACTCTGTATCTGTTTTCAACAGACCTTTTCTTTTTCCTTGATTCAAAAATCAAACAAGTTTCAAAAACATAACGAAGCGGTGGAAACCCGGTATCCACAGGCACCGGAACAATTTTCAAATATTTTTCATGGATACTAGAGGTCAATAGCTTTCCAACGATATATCGCACATAATTCCTAGATTTAAAACGAATTTATTTTGAATTTCCGAAGGCGAAAAAGGCGATCAAATCGGCTTTTATCGCGAATACCGCAAAACTTTTCAAAGTGACCTATCCCCGAACTATTTTTTATGTAAAGTAGACTTCATTACCTTTCCAACAGTATATCACAACCTCAGTTTGGAGTTTGTACGCATTTTCTATGAATTTCGGACAAAAAAGGGACTTTTCGCGAATACCGGAACCTCTGGGGGCCTAAACAGCATTATTTGGACGAAGGAGGAGCAGTGCCGCCGCGGCACTCCCCTCCAGAATAGTGTATTTTTGTTATTAGTTTTGTGGTCCCATTTTGATTAATTAAAAACTAAAACGACATAGTTTTATGATTTCAAATGTTTGGAGCCAATGGGAATACTTTCTAAATCCCAAAACCACCCCAAGTTGGCCTATTTAAACCCCTCATTGCTCTTCATTTTGGGGGAGTGAAATGAAAGTTTAGGAAAAGTTTGGGAGAGAAAGTTGTAGAGATAAGGTTAGAATAGAGAGAAAAGAAGCTTCATTCTTTGAGTTTCAAAACAAAAGTGAGTTCTAACTTTGTTTTTACTTCATTACTCCCATTTACTTCAACATTCAATACACCCAACCATCATTTTAGTGAGCATTTAAGAGAGTGGAAGCTTCTTCCATGTCCAATGTCATTACATATGAGTGAAACACCAATCTACAAGTTCAATACTTCATGAATATCATCTATTGATCATTATCTACTTGCTTGTTTATTCATTGTTTATCTCTTCTCACCTCATTTCTTTTTGATTTTCTTTATTTACTTACTAGTTCATCATCATCTAAATGATGACATGAAGTTTGGGGTGAGTGAATCCTTATGGATAGTAGCTCTTGACCTCAAAAACATGTTTGATAGATGATGATCATAACTTCAATACCTCCAAGGTATCCTTGAAGTGTATTGAAGTTATGCTCAAATAAAAATAAACCTCTCCAACAATCTTGGAGGTTCTTGATGATGAGTTTGATGTTGGCATTTTAAGTGGCTATAACCTTCATTGAATGTTGAAAATATACTTTCAAAACCCATCTTAAAACCCTTCATGTTAATCTCAAGAGAGAAAACTCTAGTTTTTCCCAAAATCTTCAAAACAGTGAGTCAAAACAGTGAGTGATTTGAGTTCAAAGGTTTTTCTAGAGCTCAATACTCAATGTATGGATGCAAGGACACTTGAAAAGTCTTCCTAACTCATTAGAGAACACCCATGATTTTTGGTTTGACTTGGAAGTACTTGGAAATGGTCCATTTGGATCCAAACATTCCTTCCAGACATTCTGTTTTTGCTGTCACAGCAGCTAGGTCCACTTCCAACCTCTTTTTCAGAAAACTTTTCCAAAAGGGGTGGTCCTAACTTATTTTTCTCTTAAACTTCAATGTTTTAGGGAACTTTCTGTATAAAATGGGCCTCTAGATCATTCGTTTTCAGTTTCTAAGATTTTTCAACATTTCAGTCGACAGTGCGGACTCTGTTTCTGAATGACCTCTGTTGTTCATGTGATTTCTCTCAATCTGTGATAGTTATTAAAGATTGGATTTTTGGGTAGTGTTCTAGACATAATAAGGAAGATCTCCATTAAAAATCATGCACTGAAAACATTCCTAACCCCTCGTTTCAATTTTCAAAATATCTAGTTACTGTTCTGTCCACTATTCACAGCAAGCACATCTTAACTTTCATTCTTTGATTTGATGCCTACATGCACTCCAAATTAGCTCATGTCCTAGGAAGTAGTTCATACTACATTTTTACATATCCCATGTTGATTTCATTCATTCATCCACACACATTCTAGACTTCTAAGTCATTCTTGGAATCCATGAACACAAAGCACACTACAACCTTGGCACATTTTAGATACATACATTGCATCCATGCAAAGGTTTGGGGCTTTTGTGACTCCTAATCTAAGAAGATTATAAGGAATGATCATGATCACACGTTCATGCTTCCCCCGATCTAATCATCCTTTCCCGTCCATCCCGGGGATTGAGAGGTCTTCTTTTCTCAAAGAATAACATGCATCATACTAGCTTGCTAAGCATATTTTGATTTCTTTGATTTTTTTTTTGTTTCAAGAACGATTCATGTCCCCTTTAGATTAGGGAAACTTTACTATTTGATATGTGATTAGACGATTTTTCCTAGGTTTATTTGTGTGATCTTTCACTTTGCATTGTGTGATACTTGGCTTAGATCTTATGAATGATATCTTATCTTTAGATCTTCCAATTTCAAGTTTTCTTATGTAATGTAATATAATATATTATCATAGTATTAATTTCTGAACCATACATAGTATAAGATGATTATTTCGATGCTAATTGAGGCCCGTCGAAAGACGGGGCGATTTGAGGGTGTTTTAGTCGCGACAAAGGCTCCTTCCTCTCTCGTACCAAAACCCCGAGCCAAGTTCTTTGGTTATGAAGAACCGGTGCCCTTTATCCATTTGGGTGAGTCAAATTAGGTTTCTTGGTTCCTTAAAGACCAAGTGGCGACTCTGTATCTGTTTTCAACAGACCTTTGCTCTTTCTTTGATTAAAATCGAACAAGTTTCAAAAGCAAACAAAGCGGTGGAATCCCGGTATCCACAGGTCTCAATTTTCTTCCTCGCGCAATTTTTTCCTTCAGCTCTGACAGGTTTGAAAAACTGATCCTGCACAATTGTGTGTGTGTGTGAGAGAGAGAGAGAGAGAGAAATGGGAAAGAAAACAAAAAAAATACATATCTTTTAACTATCAAACTTTCAAAGGTGTCAGACGTTGCTTCTTTTTTTTTTTTTTTGGATTTTTCCTATTCAAACAGTAATTTTTACTGTTTATTCACTATTCATTACTATTCACTACTATTCATTACTATTCATATGATTATACTATAGTGTGGTTGCTACTTCTTTCCTTCCCTTTATTTCACTTCATTTTTACCTAAACATATAAAATATGTAAAAACACATATTTACACGCATTTGAGTGACATCACTGTTAAATTATATTAATTCAAATATGCATGTAAAATTAGGAATTTGGGGAATTAAATGAGCACTATGTATATTATATTGGCACATGAATGTGTAATATTCAGTATTTATCAGCCACCAATAAACATGTCTCAAATCTCTATACATCTTGGTACTTCCCGGATGAACGGTATACTTCGTATTGTGTGCTTCCTCTAGGATGTTCCGTTTCAACTCCTTCTCGTTAGGCACACAAATTCTACCTCTCAATCTCAAAACATCATTCTCAAAAGTAAATCTCGGTTGTTTGCCCATCGGAATCTCATCACAAATCTTCTTCAAAGCCACATCTTGAAGTTGTTTCTCTGCGATTTCGTGAATCAAGAGTGGTGTAGACACCCCATTTTGTCGGCTATCAGATTCAGGAGACCCATAGCTTGGTGGTTCACAATGATCGTAAAAAAGACTAAACAGGATTCTCGGAAGTCAGTTCTATCTCTCAGAATGCTCAGAATGACCAAAATGCCCCTGAAAGTCCGAAAACTCCCAGATTTGGTCCCAAAGTTCTGAAAACATGCTATGTCATAAGAAAAGCGATAAAATGAGTTTTTAAGAGAAATCGGGTGAAATCGTCAGCTCCCAGAGACTCCCGGAAGTCCCGGAAGCTCCCGGAAAGTCCCCGTTGATCGGTTTGACCAAGGTTTGACTAAGGTTTGACCAGGTTTGACCAAGTTTGACCAAAATTGTCCGAATTCACCAGAATCATTTTAAATCATGAAAAAAAGTGTTAAAACAAGTTCCAAAAGAAAATTGAGCGAAAACATCAGCTCCCGGGAACTCCCGGAGGTTTCCAGAACTTCCCGGGAATCCCAGGTTTGACCAGTTTGACCAAAATTTGACTTTGGAACCGGGGCGCCGAAACATATTTCAAATATTTTTCATGGATACTAGAGGTCAATAGCTTTCCAACGGTATATCGCACATAATTTTTGGATTTAAAACGAATTTATTATGAATTTCCAAAAGCCGAAAAAGGCGATCAAATCAACTTTTATCGCGAATACCGTAAAACGTTTCAAAGTGACCTATCCCCGAACTTTTTTTTTATGTAAAGTAGACTCCATTAACTTTCCAACGGTATATCACAACCTCAATTTGGAGTTCGTAGGCATTTTCTGTGAATTTCGGACAAAATAGAGTCTTTTCGCGAATACCGGAACTTCAGGGGAGCCTAAACAGCATTATCTGGACGGGGGAGGAGCAGTGCCGCCGCGGCACTCCCCACCAGAGCAGTGTATTTTTGTAAATAGTTTTGTAGTCCCATTTTGATTAATTAAAAACCAAAACGACATAGTTTTATGATTTCAGATGTTTGGAGCCAATGGGAATACTTTCTAAATCCCAAAACCACCCCAAGTTGGCCTATTTAAACCCTCCATTGCTCTTCATTTTGGGGGAGTCAAATACAAGTTTAGAGGAAGTTTGGGAGAGAAAGTTGTAGATATAAGGTTAGAATAGAGAGAAAAGAAGCTTTCTTCTTGGATTTTCAAAACAAAAGTGAGTTCTAAACTTTGTTTTTACTACATTACTCCCATTTATTTCAACATTCAATACTCCCAACCACCATTTTAGTGAGCATTCAAGAGAGTGGAAGCTTCTTCCATGTCTAGTGTCATTACATATGAGTGAAACACCAATCTACAAGTCTCATGGTTCATGAATATCATCTATTGATCATCATCTACTTGCTTGTTTATTTATTGTTTATCTCTTCTTATTTCTCTTCTTTTTTATTTTTCTTTATTTACTTGCTAGTTCATCATCATCTAAGTGATGACATGAAGTTTGGGGTGAGTGAATCCTTATGGATAGTAGCTCTTGACCTCAAAAACATGTTTGATAGATGATGATCATAACTTCAATACCTCCAAGGTATCCTTGAAGTGTATTGAAGTTATGCTCAAATAAAAATAAGTTTCTCCAACAATCTTGGAGGTTCTTGATGATGAGTTGAATGTTGGAATTTTAAGTGGTTATAATCTTTATTGAGTATTAAAAATGCACTTTCAAAACCTCTATTTCAAAACCCCCCCTCAATCCCTCTCATTTTGATTTCAAGAAAGAAAATCTTATTTTCCCCAAAATCTTCAAAACAGTGAGTTAAAACAGTGAGTGAGCTGAGTTCAAAGATTTCTCTAGAACTCAATACTCAACATATAGATGCAAGGCCACTTGGAAAGTCTTCCTAACTCATTGAAGAACACCCATGATTTTTGGTTTGACTAGGAAGTACTTGAAAATGGTCCATTTAGACCCAAACATTCCTTCCAAACATTCTGCCTCTGCTGTCACAGCAGCTTGACCAACTTCCAACTTCTTTTTCAGAAATATTTTCCAAAAGGGGTGGTCCCAACTTATTTTTCCCTTAAACTTCAATGTCTTAGGGAACTTTCTGTATAAAATGGGCCCCTAGATCATTCGTTTGCATTTTCTAAGATGTTTTTAACATTTCAGTCGACAGTACGGACTCTGTTTCTGAGTGACCTCTGTTGTTAATATAATTTCTCTCAATCTGTGATAGTTATTAAACATTGGCTTTTTGGGTTATGTTCTAGTCACAATGAGGAACATCTCCATAAAATATCATGCATTGAAAACGTCCTTAACCCTTCTTTTCAATTTTCCCAAGATCATGCTACTGTTCTGTCCACTATTCACAGCAAGCACATTTTAACTTCTATTCTTTGATTTGATGCTTATATGTATTCCAAATTAGTTCATATCTTAGGAAGTACTTCATACTACATTTGTACATATCCCATGATTTCATTCATTCATTCATTCATACACATTATAGACTTCTAAGTCATTCTAGAAATCCATGTACACAAAACACACTACAACATTTGCACATTTTAGGATCATACATTGCATCCATGCAGATTTGGGGCTTTTGTGACTCCTAATCTAAGAAGATTATAAGGAACGATCATGATCACACGTTCATGCTTCCCCCGATCTAATCATCCTTTCTCATCCATCCCGAGGATTGAGAGGTCTTCTTCTCTTAAAGATTAACATGCATCATACTAGCTTGCTAAGCATATTTTGATTTCTTTGTTTATTTGTTTCAATAACAATTCATGTCCCCCTTTAGATTAGGAAGTCTTGATTATTTGATACATGATTAGACGATTTTTCCTAGGTTTGTTTGTGTGATCTTTCACTTTGCATTGTGTGATATTTGGCTTAGATCTTATGAATGATATCTTATCTTTAGATCTTCCATTTCAAATTTTCTTATGTGATGTAATATACTATCATAGTATTAATTGTCGAAACTACATAGTATAAGATGATTATTTGGATGCTAATTGAGGCTCGTCGAGAAACGGGGCGAGTTGAGGGTGTTTTAGTCGTGACAAAGGCTCCTTCCTCTCTCGTACCAAAACCCCGAGCCAAGTTCTTTGGTTATGAAGGGCCGGTGCCCTTTATCCGTTTGGGTGAGTCAAATTTTGGGTTTCTTGGTTCCCGAAAGACCAAGTGGCGACTCTGTATCTGTTTTCAACAGACCTTTTCTTTTTCCTTGTTTCAAAAATCAAACAAGTTTTGAAAACATAGCGAAGCGGTGGAAACCCGGTATCCACAATCTGGCGACTCTGCTGGGGATTTTTATTTTAATACAAAATAATACAGAGGTTTGACTCATAAGAACCATCCTTAAAATCATCTTTTTACTGTGTTTGGTTCACCGCATTGCACTCTTGCATTTTTCCCCTCCGACTGTGTTTGAAACGCGGCGCTGACATTGTTCAGGTCTTACTGTGCCAGGGCACAAGTCACCGTTGATACTGTACCTTCCAAGGTATATCAAAAAGAGTAAAAACCTCCGTACTGTCTCTCTGACGGTATATTGGAACTCTCGTCAACGGACCCTCTTTGACTAAAACCCAGCCTTTGCATATAGATTCATGTAGAACCTTTCATAGGACTGTTGATTTATCTTTTCAGATAGGACAATGTGATATAACTGCTGTATGCCCTGATGGGATTACCTGAGCGGTGTAGACGCTTATGTGGCATAGAACAGAACCTCTTTCTTATGATTCCCAAGGCAATCACTCACATGTGATTATATTGAGTTGATCTGCCTAGGCACCATGACAAGGATGTCTGCTCCATGCTCACAAAGATATACACCGCGAACCTTGTTTATCGGTCCTAAGACATAGGAGTATGAAAACCTGCTAGACAGTTTGATCACTATCACCACATATCAACCAGTTTTCTCCCGGAAACTCTGTCCAGATATCCCAGATATGACCATATTAACCAGTTTCTCTCGAAAACACTGTCCAAATATCCCAGATATGACCATATTAACCAGTTTCTCCCGAAAACTCTGTCCAGATATCCCAGATATAACCATATTAACCAGTTTCTCCCGGAAACTCTGTCCAGATATCCCAGATATGACCATATTAACCAGTTTCTCCCGAAAACTCTGTCCAGATATCCCAGATATAACCATATTAACCAGTTTCTCCCGAAAACTCTGTCCAGATATCCCAGATATAACCATATTAACCAGTTTCTCCCAGAAATTCTGCCCAGATATCCCAGATATAACCATATTAACCAGTTTCTCCAAGAAATTCTGTCCAGATATCCCAGATATAACCATATTAACCAGTTTCTCCCAAAAATTCTGTCCAGATATCCCAGATATAACTATATTAACCAGTTTCTCCCAGAAATTCTGCCCAGATATCCCAAATATAACCATATTAACCAGTTTCTCCTGGAAACTCTGTCCAGATATCCCAGATATAACCATGTTAACCAGTTTCTCCTAGAAACCTTGTCCAAAATTACCCGAAGTATCCCTGTTATCTCTGTTATCCCTTGGTGATCACACTGGAAAGTGAGGTTAGCACACTTTATATGGCTAGGACCATACTTGTTTAGCTGCTATCTGTTAGAAATAGAAGCATCATATAGATTAGGGCTTACATCCGCATGCTTGTCCCATTTGCATGCACCATTTCCCATCAATCTGCACGCACTGTCTCGAGTCGGTCCACATCACTGTCTTTGTCTGTCTAAAGTTACCACTGTCAAGATCTAATCTAGTCCTCTCAAAACCTGTCAGGTCAGTATAGATTCCCAAGGTCAACAGTCAGGGTCCTCTTCGTGGGTCAGGAGTTCGGATAATCGATTAATCAGAATCAGTCCGACAGCTTGCTTCAGCATGAAAAGGGAAGAGTTGGAAAACAAGGTTACTGAATTGGGAGCGACCATAAGCCAGCAGTCCGACAGCCTAGCCCAAGTTCTGAAGTTCATGGAAGAACTGAAGCAGCGGCGGCCGCAACCTCCGCCCGGGTTTCCACCACCGGAATTTGAACAACCCCCACCTGAGAATAATGGGGAAGAAGACTGGTTTCAGGGGGTCCCACCGTTCGCATACGAGAAAAAGCTCCAAGAAAAGATGGACAAGGTTGACAAACTGAAAAGCGTACTCAGGAAAAGCAAGGGTATCGATGATTACATGCTAGACTTGGAAGGCCTCTTCGAGCCTGTCAAGCTGAAACTGCCAGAGAATTTCAAGATGCCTGCCATCGACCGTTTTGACGGAACTGGGAATCCGAAAAGTCATGTGAAGCTATGCATGAGTATCTTCCAGTCCATGGGTTGTACCCACGAACACATTGCGATGTTGTTCCCGCAAACCCTTGCAAAGTCTGCACTATCGTGGTTCCTAACTTTGGAAGCCTCCAAAACCCGGGCCTGGGAGGACATCGTTCGAGTCTTCGTCGATCATTACTCCTACAATCAAGAGCTGGATGTCACCATCAGGGATTTAGAAACAACCCGGCAAAGCAACAATGAATCCTTCGCTGCATTTCTGAGCAGATGGAGGAACAAGGTAGCCCAAATGACCCACCGGCCAATCGAAAAAGAACAGGTAAGGATGCTCATCCGGAATCTGCAGCCCCTCTACCATGAGAAATTATTCTACCAGTCCATCTCCACCTTTGAGGAGTTGTTTGAAGTTGGAACCCGGATTGAAGACGCTATTAGAGAAGGAAAGATAAAAAGGGAAGAGCCCCCGAGTCAGTCCAGAAGACCTAACTACTCCCGGAATCCCCCGGACGTCAATGCCCTTAGCAGCCAACCCATGGCGTACCCTCTTAGGCCGTACCAACCCTCCAGCCAGGCAAACCCCTCCAATCGCCCCTTCCAGAAAAAGCCCCCTCGCAATTTCGCCAAGTTAGAAATATCTCTCTCCTCAGCTTTAGACCGCCTCCTCAAAAAAGGCCATCTCCAACTACTCCAACCCCGAAACACCCCCCTCCCGCCAAACTATGATATGTCCAAGCAGTGTACCTACCACCAAGCCCCAGGCCACAACACTGATGATTGCGTGCGCCTTTTCCATGACATTCAAGACCTTATTGACCGGAACATCATCGAGCCGCCACCAAAGCAGCCCCATATCACCCAAAATCCTCTACCAAACCACCAAAATGTCAACCTCATCGAGTCCAGCCCCGTACCCTTCAACCCTGCTACTTATATCACCCCCCTAGGACAACCCTTGCCTTGCATTGACATCCCAGATTCTGTGGGAATTCATCTGATTGAAGGGGAGAATGACAAGTGGCAGCAACAGCTAGACGATGAGCAAGACTTGTTCTTTCTGGAAGAGCACGATCTGGGGGTGGTAGACCTCAAACGGTATGATCCCAATGATGAAAGTGATGCTTCTATCTGGGACGAGCCAGAGAAACCATGTGTGGGAACGGATTGTGATTGGTTCAAAAAGGATGGGACTGTAGAAGGGCCTACTCCTGCTGAAATTGATCACCTGACCAGGTCAGGCCGTCACTACCAGCCTCTGCAGCCTACTACTGAAACTATCGAGAAAGGTCCAGTTAAAGACAAGGGGAAGGGTAAGATGGATGAGGTCATCGAAGAAGATAATGAGCTGATCAAGCAGCTAAAGAAAACCCAAGCACATCTCTCGATGTGGAACATCATGGTAACATCCTATAAGCACAGGCAAGCCGTGTTAAATGCCTTGGCTGGGATCGAAGTCCCCATCGACGCCGCGCCGGAGGACATGATAGCTTTCTTGGGTGCGCTTACCCCCGACCCAATCATTACATTTTTCTGATGAGGACCTGCCACCAGAGGGATCCGCACCGTTTTGTCTAGTCGACACGGGCTCAGCCTTAAATGTATGTGCCCTGAGGACTGCCACCGCCTTGGGGGTCAATGTCCTTGACATCACGCCATCTGTGCAATCCGTGAGGGCCTATGACAACACCAGGAGAAATGTGATGGGAACCGTTTCTCTCCAAATCCGGGTAGGATCCTTGGTGAGCACCAAAATTTTTCAGGTCATGGACATACCTGCCTCTTTCAACTTGCTGATCGGAAGGCCCTGGTTGCATGTCAACAAAGCCGTATTGTCCACTGTGCATCAAATGATCAAGTACATCCATGAGAAGGAAGTGAAAATCATCCTCGGTAATAGTTGGGGTAATGAAGCTTTTCTGAACTATGCTCCCGTCTTTGAAATCCAAATACCTGAGTTAGAAGAAGGAGAAATTGGAGGATTCTTCATGGAAGAAGTCCACATGATCAATGATGAAGACAGGTTCCCTGAGATCCACTCTGCGGTTGTCAACATCATCCGCAAAATGAACTACTTCCCTGGAATGGGATTGGGTCGACGCCAGCAAGGGATTCGAGAGTTCCCTCAGATCAAAGGACAGCAAGGTACTTTTGGGCTAGGATACAAGCCCACTGAAGAAGACATCAAGCTACAGAGGCCGTGGAAGAAAAGGGTAAGGGGTCTCCCACCATACCGCAAGACCTTGAATGGACAATTCATCAAAGAAGGGGATGACTTCCCTTACTTTGGGTTCCCTGAACCCTGGATCCATCAAACCACTGGAAAAGGCACCCTGGACTTGAAATCTTTGCTGACTGCGAGAGGCCTCCATATCAACATCCGTTTTATCCCGAAGAAATTGAGAAAACCCCGGAGGAAGACTGGTTGAAATACCTGGATACTGAAGCCATCGAGAAAATGTGGGAGGAATCCGTTGAGAAGAAGGAAGAAAAGAGGGCCAAGAGCCAAGATGATCAGATCAAGCCAACTGAGGAGGGCCTGAGCAACCAGGCTGTAAAGTCATCTGTCTGTGTCTCCCTATCCCCTATTCCCCCGGAGTCTGTACTATCGATTATCGGGTCTGTACCAGAGTCGGCTGCTGTAAGCCCATCACTGTCCAATGTAGTCACTTCACCTATCATGAATGAAATGAAAGACGATTCTGCTTACTCCCATGTGTCTAATACTTGTGAATGCACAGATCCCTCCGAGGATCTCCCAATTGAACTTAAGCAACTAATTGAAAAACCACCTGCTTATGAAATAATCGAAGATACTTTATCAGTTAACCTAGGAGAAACAGATAATCCCCAAATTGTGCAAATTGGCTCAACTCTTAATAAAGAAGAAAAAGAAAAATTAGCCCTCTTGCTAAAAGAATTCAAAGATGTTTTCGCTTGGTCTTACGAAGACATGCCTGGGGTCGATCCCGACATTGTCCAACATCACATTCCCCTCCTCCCTAATTCTAAACCTGTCAAGCAGAAACTGAGGCGCATGAGGCCGGAGTGGGCACTCAAGGTTAAGGAAGAAGTAGAGAAGCAATTCAAGGCAGGATTCATCATTGTCACCGAATACCCAGAATGGGTTGCCAATATCGTGCCAGTCCCGAAGAAGGATGGAAAAGTTCGTGTGTGCGTCGACTTTCGTGATCTAAACAAGGCCTGTCCCAAGGATGACTTCCCGCTTCCCCACATTGACGTTTTGGTAGATAACACCACAGGACATGAGCTACTATCATTCATGGATGGTTTCTCAGGGTATAATCAGATTCTTATGGCACCAGAAGATCGAGAAAAGACGACATTCACCACTCCCTGGGGGACCTACTGCTATAGAGTAATGCCTTTCGGACTCAAGAATGTTGGGGCAACCTACCAAAGAGCTGCCACCACTCTGCTGCATGACATGATTCACAAGGAAGTAGAAGTATACGTAGTCGACATGATCGTGAAGTCCAAGGATAGAGAAGGACACCTAGTGGCACTGGAGAAGTTTTTTGAAAGGTTGCGTAAGTACAAGATGAGGTTGAATCCAAAGAAATGCACTTTCGGTGTGACCTCCGGTAAACTCCTGGGTTTCCTCATCACACAAAGGGGGATAGAGGTGGATCCCTCCAAGATCAAGGTAATCCTAGAAATGACACCACCACGGAATGAAAAAGAGGTAAGGGGGTTCCTCGAAAGAATCCAATTCATCAGCCGCTTCATTTCCAAGCTCACAACTACATGTGATCCTCAGTTCCGATTGTTGAGAAAAGGGGAGAAGTTCCAATGGGATGACCAATGCCAAGCCGCTTTCGACAAAATAAAAGCCTACCTTCAAAACCCACCTGTCCTCTCACCACCTACGCCTCATAAGCCCTTATTCCTTTACCTATCTGTCTCCGAAAATGCCATGGGCTACATGCTAGCCCAAGAAGGAGAAGAAAGCCACTCCGAAAAAGCCATATACTACCTCAGCAAGAGGATGACTGGGTATGAGCTCAACTACTCTGCCCTCGAAAAAACGTGTTGGGCCTTGGTTTGGTGCACCCGCCGACTGAGGCACTACATGCTAGCCTTCCCGGTTGTGCTCATATCCCGCATGGATCCTCTAAAATACCTCCTCGAAAAACCTGCCCTGACCGGTCGTATATCCCGTTGGTTACTCCTACTATCTGAATTCGATATCAAGTATGTTACAAGCAAATCGGTAAAAGGGAGAACCGTGGCCGAGCATCTTACGGAACACGCCATTGACTCCGAAGAAAGTGGAGACTTCCCATTCCCAGACGAAAATATCATGGAAATCAAGGAAGAACAATGGAAGTTGTACTTTGATGGAGCAGCCAACATAAAAGGCTACGGGGTAGGAATAATCCTAGTATCACCAAACGGGGACCACACCCCACTGGCAGTCAAGCTCAATTATAACTCCACCAACAACACTACTGAATATGAAGCGTGCATTCTAGGGATGGAAGCGGCCATAGAATTGAGAATTCAAAAGCTAGATGTCTTCGGAGATTCGAATCTCATCGTGTCATAATCCAGAGGAGAATGGAAGGTGAAGGAAGAGAGGTTGAAGCCATACCATGACCATCTCGATGAACTTAAGAAGCACTTTAAGAGCATAACGTTCTTCTACTTGCCTAGGGAAGAGAACCAGCTAGCTGATTCGTTGGCTATCTTAGCCTCCATGATCAAAATTCCTATGGGAATCAGGATGATGCCTTTGGTAATTGAGCAAAGGTACGAGCCTTCGTTCAACATGATCGCCGTAATTGAAGCAGAAGAGAATGAAACACCGTGGTATCAGGATGTATGGAACTTCATAGAAAATGGAATGTACCCCCAAGAATCTACCGAAAAAGACAAAAGGGTCATTCAAAGATTTGCAGCGCAATTCATCATTTGCGGTGGAAAACTGCTAAAGAAAGGATACAACGGTCACAACCTGACTTGCTTGTTTGGGAAAAGCTCGAGAAGAATGATGGAAGAAATACACGAAGGGGTATGCGGCCCGCACATAAACGGTCACATGCTGGCCAAGAAAATCGTGAGACAAGGGTACTACTGGACAACATTGGAGAAAGATTGTTGCGAATACGTGAGAAAGTGTCACAAGTGCCAGATCCATGCAAACATGATGCATGTACCACCATCCCTTCTATATAGCATGACCTCACCTTGGCCATTTTCCACCTGGGGAATCGATATTATCGGCGAAATCATTCCGAAAGCTTCAAATGGAAATCGGTACATTCTGGTGGCCATAGACTACTTCACAAAATGGGTAGAAGCTGCATCCAACACTAACTTGGGAGCCAAGGAAGTGGCCAAATTCATCAAGAGAAATCTCATCTGCCGTTATGGAGTTCCCCATGAGATTATTTCGGATAACGGAAGTCATTTCAAAGCAGAAGTCAGGGATCTGTTCGAGGAATACAAAATCACTTATCACAAGTCATCACCATACAGACCGCAAACTAATGGGGCGGTCGAGGCTGCAAACAAGAATGTTAAGGCCATACTGCAGAAATCAGCCGATACTTACAAAGACTGGCATGAAAAGCTACCGTTCGAACTTTGGGGATATAGAACCTCGATAAGGACGTCCACAGGAGCAACTCCTTACTCACTAGTGTATGGGATGTAAGCGGTACTTCCGGTCGAGATAGAATTACCGTCCCTACGCGTGATGGCAGAATGTGAAATTTTGAAATCAGATTGGTTGAGGGAAAGATATGAAGAATCGGCCCTCATAGATGAAAAGCGCCTAGCGGCAGTCGACCATGTTCGAATCTATCAAAAGAGGATAGCCCGTGCTTTCAACAAAAGGGTTCGTCCGAGGAAGATCGTCAAGGGTGACCTTGTCCTTAAGGAGTTGCGAGCTCCGATTTTTGATCCCCGTGGAAAGTTTAAACCTAAATAGGTCGGCCCTTATATCGTCAAGACTGTTCTTTCCGGGGGAGCAACTTATCTCATGGACCTCGATGGTGTCAAATTCAAAGAACCAATCAACTTGGATCGTCTCAAAAAGTATTATGCTTGACTATTCAACAACCATTTCTTTCAAGCCTTGCCCTGAACTACGCTCGGCCTGATTCCCGCTCGGGGATACGTAGGCAACCACATCGGTTCGGTCGCTCCACCAACAAAAATAACCATTTCTTTCAAGCCTTGCCTTGAACTACGCTCGACCTGATTCCCGCTCGGGGATACGTAGGCAACCACAACGGTTCGGTCACCCCACCTACCTAAAAATCAACCCGCTTCTTTCCAACCATGGCCCGAACTACGTTGGACCTGATCCCCGCTTGGGGGTACGTAGGCAGACTTTCAAAAAAGAAAAGAAGGATGGCTCGCTAGGTTGAAATTTCGAAAGGACGAATAGGCAAAAGTTAGAGCTAAATCCAAGGTAAGCAATAACAAAAGAGAGAAAAGAGCTCGCTAGGTCACCTCACTGGTGCCTAGGCAAAAGTTATGAGCATTTGAGAAAATAAAGTCGCGGTCCTTACCATAACCCCGAAATCACCTGCCACACTAGGGGCAAACTTCGGCCACTCGCCTCGTTTGCCTGAACCCCTTCTAAACTAGGGGCAAACGTCGGTCATCAAACTCGTTTGCCTCACAACCATATATATTCCAAACTAGGGGCAAACTTCGGCCACCCGCCTCGTTTGCCTCTAATCGTCCTAGCATGTCCAAACAAGTACCAAAAGCAACATCTAGTTGAAATCTCGGTTACAAAATAATTTTGGAAAGTTAAAATGCATAAAATGAGATTCCCAAAGTAACCAAGGTTCACCGATAAACAAACTCTGAATATTACATAAGCAGGAAAAATCAAAAATAAAAGTCTTTTCGAAAAGAAATCACACATGTTCAAAGACACTGGGAGGAATGAGCAGAATCAGTCAGGTCTAGTTTTATCTTTATATCTTTTATTTCTTCAAAGGTCTTGAGAAATAGGCCCTTGCTCGGCTGGCCCAGCCCCTGATGAAAGCAGCAATGGTAGCGGCTCTGACTCTGGAAGCAAAGACCCTCTCAGTAAACCCCCCGGGGACCTCTTGAACTTGCCCATACTGTCTGGCCAATCGACGTGGATGATAGAAGGAGGTCTCTCTCAGTCCCATCAGCTATACCCTCTAAAAATCCCCAAGACTGGTGGTCACAGCATAAAGGCCCCAACGCCTCACAATCCAGCAAATGTCAGCCTCAGATAAGGCACTCATCATGCTCACCCAATCGGCAAAAGTATAGTGAGTATGAAGCACAGCTCTGCGAAAATAAACTGGCGGCACATTACCGGTCCATAACTGAAGACGCTCGTAGAGCCAAACCTGTAACACCAGAGGCGCCCCAGAAAGTAGAAGTATTCCCTGACTTGAAGCGCGATCCAAACCATTCAGGGTCTCGGCCAAAACCATGGCCATGGGGTTCTTACCAGCCTTCAGCCCGAGACATACATGCACTAAGTTGCCAGAAGTACTCGAAAACAAGAAGTGTGAAGCCATACATAGAATCAGAGCAGCCCCATGAGTAGCATCATACACGCTGGGATTCCCAGAACTGGCATATCGAGCAATTATGGAAGCAATGTCGAGGACCTCACCTTGAAGCAGCCGGCGGGAAAGAGTGATGGAACAATTCAGATACTCGGCCAAGCCTCGCGTAGGACTGAGGGTATCAACAGAAGGAAGAATCAGGTCCAAATCAGAATCATAGTCGAGGATGGCACAGAACTCCTCAAACAAGGGGCATATCTCCAAGCCATTAAAATTGAAGACATGGTTCACCGGGTCCCAGTGAGCAATGGCAGCGCGCAAAAACTCAGTGTTCAGGGTCATCTGGCAAAGAGAGAATAGCTCGGTCAGGCCGTAGCTAAAGAGGTTGATCCGTTCCACACCATCCGTGATGCTTAGCCAAGCTGTGAGTTGAGCGGGATCATACAAAGCCATGTTTGCGGTCGCGGCTCTAGGAAAATTCGAAATTTCGGCAGCACCTCCCCGTTTCACGGACTATCCCACCTGCAAGGAAAAACACTTACTGTCACAAAACTGCTCATCGGAGTAACATCCAACAATCACAGTGCACATATATCAGTCATCAACTAAAACAAGCACACAACTGCGCCTCCAAACCGGAAGATATCCGGCCTAAAAGGCGAAACATCATAAATACTGTGTCGAAGGTTACAAAATGTTCCACACATTATCCTAGACTGTCCAAATAGTCACATCACCAGTACAACCCGATCGAAAACATAAAAAAAAAATAATAATAAAGCAAAGTCCCCGCTTGAGGGGCGGCCTCAGTCCTCCTCTTCTTCGTCCTCCGTCGGACCGCCCGGCGTGTATGTCGGCGACGGCCTCCTCCTACCACCCCTGCACCTTGGACCAGTCCTCGATGAACCAGCTCCGCCTCCCCGGTACTGCACACACAAATAAAATAAAGGCGATCAGTAGGGGAACAACAAAAAATACAAAAACAGAGTCGAGTCAGGGACTTACCAAGGACGCCATCTGGTTGGCGGCGAATTGCCGTATACCGTCCATCTGTCAAGGGTAAAATCTAGGGTTAGAACCTCATAACCTTAAGAAAAGCACAGAATTAGAGACATACCCGATGGTCTCGTGTAAGGACCAAGGACCGTAGGCTAGCCGCCAAGGCGTGACCCTCCTCGGCATAACTCCAAGGAACATTGAGGATGCCCGCTGGCTAAGTAGGGTACCCGCATGTGACTCGTGGCACCTCCATCACTTGGGGAGTGCCATCAGCGCCTAGAATATTGACGGTCCAATCCCAAGGAGGGATAGGGTCGGGAGCCTGAGGAGCCTGTCTCCTGTACATCTCGCGAAGTTGTAGGCACAGAATAAGTTAGGAAAAGATGAATAAAAGACATAGGAAACTAATAAAGACAAAAATATGAAAAGAAACTCACCTCCAGGAGTGGGAAGTTAGGCATCAAGAAGCGGCCACGGTAAGCCTCATAGCCGGTCTCAGAGAGAAAATGATCCCAAACATCGATGCCGGCTAAGGCCACCAGCAGAGCATCACCAGAGAGGTCACTAGCATCCATCACAGGGGGATTATGAGGAACGCGATACCTGGAACCACCGACCACTTGCCGAGACACCCGCTCACCAAGGAACCACTGCCTGGACTCGGTACTCTCCATTAGAAGGCGGCAAGAGGTAAGAGGTTTGATCGCTGTATCTCCTCTGAGGCGGCATAGGCGACGCCCTCCCAAGGCGTCCAATCAACACTAGAGGCCGTCAGCTCAGTTAAGAAGTTTCTAAGCAAAACAATCCGGTGGGCCCCACTCTTCACCCCAACAACATCCCTCCTCTATCTCAAGCCTCGAGGGAATAGAGGCACAGGAGCCATGCCATCCTCGTCTTCGCCTGACTCGTCTGCTGGGGAGGGAGCCAACATCTTCAGGTATTCAAAGCTCCAAAGCTGCACAGACGAAGGAGAAAATCAGAACGAGTATAGAAATCAAAAAGATGGAAAATAAAAGAAGATACAATGCATACCTCCCAAGCTCGCCAAAATCCTCCGGTCGATTTAACATCGCCCCGAGAGACCTCGCCCATATGCTTGTAAAGATGGGCCAAGGCAGCACCACCCCAGTTGTAGGAGGGGATCTCATCAATGGTCGCCAGGCAAGAAAGGAGCCTCAATCTCACCCGGTCATTCCGCGTCGCAAAGATTGAGCAACCCAGGACATATAAAAGATACACTCTCAGGTGCTGGGAATTGTTCAAATTATGATTCCCTCTGCCATAGGCCCGATAAAGCCAGCCGCAAGGAAACCAATGCCTCTCCAGGTTAGGAGGAACAGCCCCAATCAACATCTCTACAGCCTCCGGATCAATCTCATAAAAGTAGTCCAGAATCAGGCGCTTCCCGCCAACCCTCAAGCCCGTGATCATGGAGAAATCAAAGGGCGTCATAGTCATCTCACCAAACGGCAGGTGAAAAGTGTTGGTGGTGTCCCACCACCTCTCAGCCAGTGCATAAAAGTGAGCCAAATCATTGCTGCTTTTCGAAACCAAACGGACGAAGCCTCCGAACCCGGCATCGTTAACCATCCTCTTGACGGTAGGCGAGAGTTGAGTATACCATAAGAAAGCATGGGCGAGGCTACCATGGCCCTTCAATGCCACTTCCGGCACCTGCACACAACAAAAACGGCAAAGAGATGCACAAAATCACTATTCACAACCCGAGAGCCGAAATCACGAAATCAACATTTAAGCACAAATCGGACTTCTAACGATCTCTAGGTGCACACTACGGCTCACAAAACTAGCATAATACATGAAAGCATTACTAAAATGTCGAAACTTTCACATACCAAGCTCGCTAGAGCCGCGGCTGAAAGATGGTGTTGGGGGTCCCGTAAAATCAAGTTCGGGGTTTGCATCTCGGCCTTCATCCATCCCTTGGCCTTCTTAGACGGTCTCCTTGAGCTCGAAGCCATGGATCTACAAGAAAAATGGAAGTCACAGTTAAACTTTCTTCTTGAAAATTTGGGCTAACCAAAACACCAATCAAAAATCCAACTACGGGGAAAGATTACTCACCTGAGCGCGCACAAGCTGCGTTTTGATGAATTTTGGCTTCGAAAACACCCCAAAATGGCCAAGAATGAGCTTCAAAAGCTCAAAAACCTGAGATATACAAAGTTAAAGTCCGGCCACCCAGTGCCGCCGCGGCACTGGCCAACTACCGCCGCGGCAGTGGCCCAGTGCCGACACGGCACTGCTCCTCGCGGGCCCCGCTTCGCTCCGTTTCGCCCCATTTTGACCCGTTTTTGCCTTTTTTGGCCCATTTTTGGCCCCGATCAGCCCCAATGGCCCATTCCAGTCAAGATTTATGAGGTTTTACCCCAAGCAGACTAAAAGTTGTCAGAACTACCTCTAGCAGGCAAAAACTGGAAAAAATCGGCTCCCGAAGACCCGAATCGGTCGTTTCAGGACAACCGTCGCGAATTTCGATCAAACACGAGAATTCTGGTAACGGATCCTGATTTTTAGTTAATGCACCGAATAATCAAGAAAAGAGATTCCCCGAGAACCCTGCATTATCCCCCGAGGACAGAAGCAGAAAGATACCAGCTCCCAGAGGCCTTGACCGGCCCTCTTGGATTGAGCACCGAAAGAGATTCCCTGAGAACCCTGCATTATCCCCCGAGGACAGAAGCAGAAAGATACCAGCTGCTGGAGGCCCTGACCGGCCCTCTTGGATTGAGCACCGAAAGAGATTCCCCGAGAACCCTGCATTATCCCCCGAGGACAGAAGCAGAAAGATACCACCGGCCCTCTTGGATTGAGCACCGAAAGAGATTCCCCGAGAACCCTGCATTATCCCCCGAGGACAGAAGCAGAAGGATACCAGCTCCCGGAGGCCCTGACAGGCCCTCTTGGATTGAGCACCGAAAGAGATTCCCCGAGAACCCTGCATTATCCCCCGAGGATAGAAGCAGAAAGATACCAACTCCCGGAGGCCCTGACCGGCCCTCTTGGATTGAGCACCGAAAGAGATTCCCCGAGAACCCTGCATTATCCCCCGAGGACAGAAGCAGAAAGATACCAGCTCCCGAAGGCCCTGACCGGCCCTCTTGGATTGAGCACCGAAAGAGATTCCCCGAGAACCCTGCATTATCCTCCGAGGACAGAAGCAGAAAGATACCGGCTCTCGGAGGTCCCAACCGGCCTGTAAGATTTGATCAAAAGAAGCAGTTGAAGAGAGATCCTAGAAAGTGTCGCTTCATCCCCAGCAGATTCAGATTAATCCTCAGCGGATTTATACACCGTCAGTAGTCCATTGTCGACTCATCATCTCGATGCAAACAACGTCTGTTCATTAATCATCATCGCTCTCATTCAAAATATGCCATGGGGCTTCCATGTTCATCATGTGACATCTCAGGATTTCATGATCATCCCATTACTTCTGTGTCCGTCTCTTAATTTCCAGGGCTCCCGTGTCCGTCGATTATTTGCCAAAAGGCATCTTCGATTATAGTCCTCTGAGACCCTATACCCAATTACGTTTGTTTACGAAGCACACTTCCCAAAATTCTAGAAGTTTGCCCCTAGACCCGGAGTCTTTTAAACCTCGATGTCCTTATCCGAGTCATCCACCACATCACAGTCGCAAACACTAGCACAACACCAGCCCACTCGGAGTGGCACACCCCACAGCACTTGCTCATACTAGGGTCATAACACTAGACATGATAGGACTCATGACACAATTCACATCACATCCATGCATTGCACGTCACTCTTATAGCATGGCGTCCGCATGTTTTGTTGAGCATATGTGATTTATTTCTTTGTGCCCCGAACTACGTCCTGGTCTGATTCCCCTTAGGATACGTAGGCAACTCACGCAGAGCATGACCAGCACTAACCTCATCATCCTTGCATCTTTTGCAACACTTATATCCTAAATCTATAGCCTCCAAAAAGTACTGTCTCCTCAGAGCTTTGGCACTCGCTTGCGACATGCGTTGCCTCGCAAGTTCATGCCAAAGAGGGGCAAACTGTAGACACCCCATTTTGTCAGCTACCAAATTCAGGAGACCCATAGCTTGGTGGTTCACAATGATCGTAAAAAAGACTCAAAAGGATTCTCGGAAGTCAGTTCTATCTCTCAGAATGCTCAGAATGACCAAAATGCCCCTGAAAGTCCGAAAACTCCCAGATTTGGTCCCAAAGTTCTGAAAACATGCTATGTCGTAAGAAAAATGATAAAATGAGTTTTTAAGAGAAATCGGGTGAAATCGTCAGCTCCCAGAGACCCCCGGAAGTCCCGGAAGCTCCCGGAAAGTCCTCGTTGACCGGTTTGACCAAGGTTTGACTAGGTTTGACCAAGGTTAGACCAGGTTTGACCAAGTTTGACCAAAATTGTCCGAATTCACCAGAATCATTTTAAATCATGAAAAAAAAAGTGTTAAAACAAGTTCCAAAAGAAAATCGAGCGAAAACATCAGCTCCCGGGAACTCCCGGAGGTTTCCAGAACTTCCCGGGAATCCCAGGTTTGACCAGTTTGACCAAAATTTGACTTTGGAACCGGGGCGCCGAAACAACTTTCAAATATTTTTCATGGATACTAGAGGTCAATAGCTTTCCAACGGTATATCGCACATAATTTTTGGATTTAAAACGAATTTATTATGAATTTCCGAAAGCCGGAAAAGGCAATCAAATCAACTTTTATCGCGAATACCGTAAACCTTTTCAAAGTGACCTATCCCCGAACTTTTTTTTATGTAAATTAGACTCCATTACCTTTCCAACGGTATATCACAACCTCAATTTGGAGTTCGTACGCATTTTCTGTGAATTTCGGACGAAATAGGGCCTTTTCGCGAATACCGGAACTTCAGGGGGCCTAAACAGCATTATCTGGACGGGGGAGGAGCAGTGCCGCCGTGGCACTGGCCCAGTGCCGCCGCGGCACTCCCCTCCAGAGTAGTGTATTTTTGTAAATAGTTTTGTGGTCCCATTTTGATTAATTAAAAACCAAAACGACATAGTTTTATGATTTCAGATGTTTGGAGCCAATGGGAATACTTTCTAAATCCCAAAACCACCCCAAGTTGGCCTATTTAAACCCCCCATTGCTCTTCATTTTGGGGGAGTTAAATACAAGTTTAGAGGAAGTTTGGGAGAGAAAGTTGTAGATATAAGGTTAGAATAGAGAGAAAAGAAGCTTTCTTCTTGGATTTTCAAAACAAAAGTGAGTTCTAAACTTTGTTTTTACTACATTACTCCCATTTATTTCAACATTCAATACTCCCAACCACCATTTTAGTGAGCATTCAAGAGAGTAGAAGCTTCTTCCATGTCTAGTGTCATTACATATGAGTGAAACACCAATCTACAAGTCTCATGATTCATGAATATCATCTATTGATCATCATCTACTTGCTTGTTTATTTATTGTTTATCTCTTCTTATTTCATTTCTTTTTTATTTTTCTTTATTTACTTGCTAGTTCATCATCATCTAAGTGATGACATGAAGTTTGGGGTGAGTGAATCCTTATGGATAGTAGCTCTTGACCTCAAAAACATGTTTGATAGATGATGATCATAACTTCAATACCTCCAAGGTATCCTTGAAGTGTATTGAAGTTATGCTCAAATAAAAATAAGTTTCTCCAACAATCTTGGAGGTTCTTGATGATGAGTTGAATGTTGGAATTTTAAGTGGTTATAATCTTTATTGAGTATTAAAAATGCACTTTCCAAACCTCTATTTCAAAACCCCCCTCAATCCCTCTCATTTTGATTTCAAGAAAGAAAATCTTATTTTCCCCAAAATCTTCAAAACAGTGAGTTAAAACAGTGAGTGAGCTGAGTTCAAAGATTTCTCTAGAACTCAATACTCAACATATAGATGCAAGGCCACTTGTAAAGTCTTCCTAACTCATTGAAGAACACCCATGATTTTTGGTTTGACTTGGAAGTACTTGAAAATGGTCCATTTAGACCCAAACATTCCTTCCAAACATTCTGCCTCTGCTGTCACAGCAGCTTGACCAACTTCCAACTTCTTTTTCAGAAATATTTTCCAAAAGGGGTGGTCCCAACTTATTTTTCCCTTAAACTTCAATGTCTTAGGGAACTTTCTGTATAAAATGGGCCCCTAGATCATTCTTTTTCATTTTCTAAGATGTTTTTAACATTTCAGTCGACAGTACGGACTCTGTTTCTGAGTGACCTCTGTTGTTTATATGATTTCTCTCAATCTGTGATAGTTATTAAAGATTAGATTTTTGGGTTGTGTTCTAGACACAATGAGGAACATCTCCATAAAATATCATGCATTGAAAACATCCTTAACCCTTCTTTTCAATTTTCCCAAGATCATGCTACTGTTCTGTCCACTATTCACAGCAAGCACATTTTAACTTCTATTCTTTGATTTGATGCTTATATGTATTCCAAATTAGTTCATATCTTAGGAAGTACTTCATACTACATTTGTACGTATCCCATGATGATTTCATTCATTCATTCATACACATTATAGACTTCTAAGTCATTCTAGAAATCCATGTACACAAAACACACTACAACCTTTGCACATTTTAGGATCATACATTGCAGTTATGCAGATTTGGGGCTTTTGTGACTCCTAATCTAAGAAGATTATAAGGAACGATCATGATCACACGTTCATGCTTCCCCCGATCTAATCATCCTTTCTCATCCATCCCGGGGATTGAGAGGTCTTCTTCTCTTAAAGATTAACATGCATCATACTAGCTTGCTAAGCATATTTTGATTTCTTTGTTTATTTGTTTCAATAACAATTCATGTCCCCCTTTAGATTAGGAAGTCTTGATTATTTGATACATGATTAGACGATTTTTCCTAGGTTTGTTTGTGTGATCTTTCACTTTGCATTGTGTGATATTTGGCTTAGATCTTATGAATGATATCTTATCTTTAGATCTTCCATTTCAAATTTTCTTATGTGATGTAATATACTATCATAGTATTAATTGCCGAACCATACATAGTATAAGATGATTATTTGGATGCTAATTGAGGCCCGTCGAGAAACGGGGCGAGTTGAGGGTGTTTTAGTCGTGACAAAGGCTCCTTCCTCTCTCGTACCAAAACCCCGAGCCAAGTTCTTTGGTTATGAAGGGCCGGTGCCCTTTATCCGTTTGGGTGAGTCAAATTTTGGGTTTCTTGGTTCCCGAAAGACCAAGTGGCGACTCTATATCTGTTTTCAACAGACCTTTTCTTTTTCCTTGATTCAAAAATCAAACAAGTTTCGAAAACATAGCGAAGCGGTGGAAGCCCGGTATCCACAAGTGGTTGTGCCACTATCGTCGACATCAAGCCACTTTCAATCCTCGGTATCACTTTAAACTCCAAATTCTCCATATCTCGTATCAGTTCTTTCTGAGAAGTCAAATCTGATGCGGTGTTGGTTGGTACTTTGCGACTAAGAGCATCGGCGATGACATTCGTCTTGCCCGGATGATACTGAATTGACAAGTCATAGTCCTTCATCAACTCTAACCATCTCCTTTGCCTCATGTTCAAATCTCGTTGTGTAAACATGTACTTCAAACTCTTGTGATCCGTATAGATCTCACATTTCTCCCCATATAGGTAATGACGCCAAATCTTTAATGCAAAAATCACGGCGGCCAATTCTAGATCATGTGTTGGATAATTCTTCTTGTGCGGTTTAAGTTGTCTTGACACATATGCAATAACCTTATCACTTTGCATAAGAACGCAGCCTAAACCTCTATATGAAGCATCACTGTAGATAATAAACCCTTCAGTCCCTGACGGAACGGCTAAAATTGGTGCTTTCACTAATCGGCTCTTCAATTCTTGAAAACTTTATTCACATTCTGGACTCCAAACAAAAATAATATCTTTCCTCATTAACTGTGTCATCGGCATTGCTATACGCGAAAAGTCTTTTACAAATCTCCGATAATACCCAGCTAATCCTAGGAAACTTCGGATGTCTGTCACATTCGTTGGTCTCACCCAGTTGGTAACTGCTTCTATCTTCTGAGGGTCTACAGAAATTCCCTTTGCCGACACTATATGTCCAAGAAAAGCTATCTCGGTCAACCAAAACTCACACTTCTTCAATTTGCCGAATAATCTCTTTTCACGCAATCGTTGTAAAGCTAATCGTAAATGATGCTTGTGATCTTCTACGCTTTTGGAGTAGATTAGGATGTCATCTATGAACACGATAATGAACTCATCTAAATAGTCCTTGAAAATACGGTTCATCAAGTCCATGAAAGCAGCTGGTGCATTAGTCACTCCAAATGGCATAACCAAAAATTCAAAATGACCATATCGAGTCCTGAAAGCTGTCTTCTCAACATCTTCCTCTTTGACTTTCAACTGATGGTAACCGGATCTCAAGTCGATCTTCGAAAATACCTGAGCCCCTTGTAACTGATCAAACAAGTCATCTATTCGTGGCAACGGATACTTGTTCTTGACGGTTAACTTATTCAACTCTCGGTAGTCGATCCACATACGCATTGTTCCATCTTTCTTCTTCACAAACAAGACTGGAGCTCCCCACGGCAAAACACTCAGTCGGATAAAACCCTTCTCAAGTAGTTCTTGTAACTGAACCTTCAATTCTTTCAACTCTATCGGTGCCATTCGGTACGGCGCTTTAGATATCGGTTGTGACCCTGGTACTATTTCTATTGTGAACTCAAGTTCTCTTTCAATCAATACATCGGGTAACTCATCGGGAAAAACATCTAGAAATTCTCAAACTACTGAAATGTCTTCTATTAGTGGTCCAAGAACTCGCGTGTCGATAATTGAACATAAGAAACTCGAACAACCCTTCTTCAACATCTTACTTACTTGAATCGCCGATATCAAGTACATCGGTATGATCACTCCCTTACCCTGAAAAGTAAACTCTTCTCGCCCTGACGGATAGAAACTAACCCGTTTCTGTTCACAATCGATTCTGGCTTGATTAACCGACAACCAATCCATACCCAAGATAACATCAAAGTAGTTCACCATCAACGGAATCAAATCAACGCTCAAGACTTTATCACCTATCTTGATCTCACATGACTTGAATATCGAAGAAATAACTAGCGGTTCACTACTAGGCAATGATACAGACAAGTCATATCCTAACGGTTCTGACTTAACAGTTAAATGCGTAACAAAATCACGTGATACGAATGAATGCGTTGAACCAGAATCCATAAGTATACGAGCAGGATACGAACAAATAGGAAGAATACCTAATACGACGGTATCATCCGTATTCCCCGGCCTGAGCTGGAAGTATTGTCCTTGTTGTTGCGCGACTCCTTTCCCTTTATACACTCGAGGTTCTACCCTTGATCCGCTTGGCACACTCGATGCCCCGGTACTCATTCCCGGTTGTCTCTTACTCGGGCAATTCTTCGCTATGTGTCCCGGTTATCCACATTCAAAACATTTTCCTCTCGTTTCTGGGTTGTAACTCTTTGTGTTCAAGGTGGTGTTCGGTGTAGTCACATTCGCATTCAAAGGACAATTTCTAGATACGTGTCCCAATTTCTTGCAAAGGTAGCAAGTGGTCAATTGATAATAGGTTCCTCTGTGTCGCAGGTTACATGTCGGGCAGAATGGTCTCAAATCTCCCGTGAATGTACTTCCTCCTTGGTTACCCATATGCGATCCTGAACCTTGCGTAAACGGTTTCTTCGCATTCCCTTGACTCTTACCCCGACTGTCATTTGCTCTCTTCCCTTGTTGTCCCTGTCGATATCTGTCGACACTTTTCTCAGCAATACGAGCAGCTTTCTCAATGAGAGAAACGGTCGGGTGTTGTAACATATCCATACTGCCACGGATATTCTCCCTAAGTCTTTCCTCAAACTTACTAGCTTTATCCCTATCAGTCGGAACGGTAGTTTTCCCAAATCATAACAAAGCATTGTAACGGGATACATACTCACTCACAGTCATGTCTCCCTGAACCAGACTTACAAACTCTTGGCATTTCTGAGTATAAGCAGATTGCGAAAAGAAACGTTTGTTAAATTCTTCTTTAAATGTTTCCCACGTGGTCAGCTTCCCTTGTTCAAGTACGTTGTTCCACTAATCCAATGCTTCGCCCATCAACGTATCGGATGCGTATAAAATTTTCTCCTCATCGGTACATTTTACCTGACGAAAATGTCTTTCTATGTCCATCATCCAATGATCGGCCAAGTCTATGTCAACTTGTCCATAATACAAGGTCGGTTTCTGCTTATGAAACTGTTCCACGATTGTGTGTTGAGGTCGCGGTGCCGGTGGTGCATTGATGTAACGAATTTCCACTGGTGGAGGCTGAACGTTCATCTGTTCTCTTTCACTTACCGCTTGTATGAAATTTCCCACCATATTCACTATTTGGTCCATCCGCGAATGCGGTGACAATTCTCTCGGCAGATCAGCCATAATGTTTCAAATATTCCCCTGTTGAGTGCAATGCATAATGACCATGCATGCTATGCCATAATATAGATATATGCGCACAGTTCATCACAATCAACAAATGCTAACACATGAAGCATTTCTACAATGATAACAATTATCTTCACAATTACACACTCTACTCGACGTCACTTAGCATATATAACGTCACTCATTCCAAGGCTCTAAACTTATGCTCTGATACCACTAAATGTCACAGCCCGGTCCCACAATAGTGGAACCGGAGCCCATGGCACGCCATCGAGACTAAACCAATTCACTAACGTTCCCAAAATTAGGTTTTGAAGAACACATGCAGCGGAAAACAAAACACATTTTCTAAACTAGTGGTCCAGTCGACTGGGTTTGAACCTCAGTCGACTGAAGAAAGCAGAGAGTTTTCAAAAAGGTTTAACAGACCATCCAGTCGACTGAGACTTGGGTTCAGTCGACTGGGACTCCAACTTTTAGTCGACTGAATTCCCCCTTCGGTCGACTGAAGCAAGCAGAACCAAAATGAACTCAAAACCTACAGAGGCCCAGTCGACTGAGGCAGGGCCCAGTCGACTGCTTTTGCCATATTAAAAAGCAGTAGCTAGCAGGCACAAGGGTCTAGTCGACTGAACACTGGACCAGTCGACTGCTCCCCTGACAGCAGCCCAATTTGCAGAAAAACAAGTTTCAAAAGCTTTTAAAAAACAACCAAGTGTTAACCACACACTCCAACTTCTCATCAAAGTAATCCTAGCTGTATTAAAACATTAACAAAGTATAATTACAACATGTTACTAACTATTACCATGCTTTAGGTCCACTCTAACATACTAAGTTAAACATAAGATAAAACCATTCAAAATATTTATTACAACATTCCTATTGTTCCACAACTACAAGATTAACATTTAGATTGCCTTCAAAGCGAACGCTAAACCCACGTGCTCACTTCTCCGATTCCTCGCCAACATTAACACCTGAAATGGTTATTTGAATAACCACAGATATTCGATTTGTTTAAGCTAACACTTAGTGAATAAAACAACATATGCACATGAATGATAAATATGTCCGCATTTACATCTCTACATTTCATACTAGTCGCGGGAGACTCACATGCCCGTCCATACTCCCAATCCGCGACTCCTCGCCAGTAAGTCCACGCGAAAGGGTAAGACCCACGATTCTTCTCTTCAATCATGCGACCTTAATGCCTATATCGGCTCCACAAAATGGCACGGTGACCACGTGCTCCTTCTGACCCAAATAAGCAACTTAACATGCTCAAATACACATCACCATGCTTGCGTTAATCAAAACATTTCATCGTGCTATTGGGCCTACTTATCAATATAAATGCCCAATATGAACTACACAAGATATCTCTAAGTATTAATACATGATATTCAAACATAACATGAATACATATCAAAAAATCATTCCAAAAACATAGTTGAATCACTCACCTCTGAATAATGCTCCTATAATTCAATCTGAAGAAAACCCGTGCACAAAGAACGTGCAGAAGTCTGTCTAGTACAATTCCTATAGATCAAAATTCCATTTATCAACTTTTATGAAAAATTCTAGGAAACAACTTTTCAGAAAACTTGGCCAAACAAGCCCTAATATATATCAAAACGAAGCTCTTACCTCGAGGAGCTTGAATATGAAATCTGGGAGAAATAGACTAACGGAAGGTCGTCGTTTGGCGTCGCAAAGCTCTAAGCTCCAAAATCTCCCCTTTGGCCTCCTTCTTGAACTTTAGGTTAAGACGTACGAAAAATCTAAAGTCATCTCTATCTATATATAGGCAAAACTATCGGGAATTACGTTTACATCCCCACGAGTTTTCAAAACTCCTAATCAGTCTCTGAAACTTTCTATACAGCTTATTCATAGCTTTATAAGTGAAACCTCAAAATTATAAAAATTTTCGACTAAGTTTCGTTTGGTTGCTAAAATGCGAATTTCTACATGACGTTCCCGAAGTTGCTAATTAGCCTACCAAATTAATAGCGTGTTAGTTCGTTCTCACCAGGATACTAAAACTAACGACAGATATAAATTCTAAAATAGAAAATAATACAGATATTGAAATACACAGGTAAACATTTATTTTCAGATAAACATTTAAAGTATTCCACAGTGACCGTCTCACACTCGGAGAGACGTCACAACAACAAATCCTCAATCACCACAGTTTCAAAGGGTTCTCTAATACAGACACCCAAATCAACTCGTGAGTCAAAACTCACCCAAACATGTGTCATAAGACACGCCACATCACATTATCATGCATGACAATGAAATGCAAAAGCAATAACACAAAAACGGGTGTTATATCAATCTTTTTGATATCAATGCCTACCATGACATCCATTATATTTCCCCAGATTCCATCACGCTTGTTCAGCCTCTTGCTAGGGTCACCCTTATCCCTACAAAGTATGACAAACCAATCTCTGTCATAGCTTTCTTTGACACCGGTGCAGCAGCCTCTATCATAAATCCTGCCATCCTTCCTCGATCTCACTGGCAAACATGTTTTAAGCCATTTAAAGCTACAAATGGGAAAAATTTTGTGATCACTCTCATCAGTAATCCAATCATTATCCAACTATTTCCAGGATACTCCATCAAGCATTGTGTTTATGGATCAGACCTTCCTGGCAAAGATCTCTTGATTGGTTTTGATATACTCCAATCTCTCACCAAAGTGACATGGGTACCAAAAGGGCTCAGATACAAGAACTTCTTCCTAGCATGGACCACTCAGCCTAACCTTTTTACCCTTGAAGCCTTCCTGCCAATCCAACAGGAAATCATTACACATTCTTGTGCAGAGACCTATTCTGAATTTCTTACCAAATGCTCTCACCCTTTGTGGACAAACCCAGATTTCTTCATATCCCTTCCCTTCAAAAAGAATGAGGATATCAATCCAACCAAAGCCAGTCATCAAGGGATGAATCCAGACCATTACCAACTCGCTCTGGCCGAAGTTGCGCAACTACAGAAAGAAGGCCTCATCAAAAACACCACCTCTCAGTGGGCATGTGAACCTTTCTATGTTAACAAGAGAGCCGAACAAGTTTGTGGAAAACTTCGCCTTGTCATAAATTACCAACCTCTCAACCATTTTCTTCATGATGATAAGTTCCCACTTCCACAACGCCATAACCTCCTTTCCCAGTTAACCCAAGCCCAAATATTTTCAAAATTTGACCTCAAAGCCAGTTTTTGGCAACTTGGAATTCATCCAGATGAACGACCCAAAATAGGATTCTGTCTCCCAGACCACCATTTTCATTGGACAGTCATGCCTTTTGGCCTCAAGACAGCCCCTTCTCTCTTCCAGAAAGCCATGATCAAATTTTTCGAACCCATCCTCTCCTCTTCTCTAATCTATATTGATGATATACTCCTCTTCTCACCAAATCCAGATTCCCATGCCTTACTCCTATACAAATTCCATTCTTTGGTCAGAAAATATGGCATAATGTTATCACAAAAAAAGATGGTGATTGGAGTGTCCTCAGTAGACTTTTTGGGTCTGAATATTTCTAAAGGAAAGTATACTCTGCAGTCTCACATAGCAAGCCAGCTTGAGCATTTTCCAGATTCCAATCTTTTGACAAAGCAAGTTCAACAGTTTCTTGGAATCGTCAATTATATGGCAGAGTTTATCCCACACCTTGCCAAGCATAGACAGACTCTCTCCTCGCTCCTCAAAAAGAATGCTCCCTCTTGGTCACCCCAAGCCACTCAAGCCGTCAAAGCACTCAAACAAGTGGTACATACTCATTCCCCTTTAAAAATTCCATCTAATGGGAGACGAATATTGCAAACAGATGCTTCTGATTTATATAGGGGAGCAGTATTGTTGCAACAAGAAGCAGATGGAACCAGGAGCATTTGTGGTTACAAAAGTGGAGCTTTCACCCCAGTAGAATTACATTACCATTTCACTTACAAGGAAATTCGAGCCATCATGAAAGTAATTGACAAATTCAAATTCCACATTGTTGGCCATCATTTCCTCATCGAAATAGACCTTATGAGTTTTCCCCAAATGCTCAGGTTTAAACAAAAAGCCCTTCCGGCCACTCAGTTACTTTGATGGGCAAACTGGTTCCCCCAATGGAGCTTTGATGCTATTCATATAAAGGGAAAAAATATTGTACTTTCTGATTTCCTTTCACAGCTCAAGAAAGAAATAAATCCCATTTCTATTCCATTTTTCCCTATGGTTGGAGTATTTGAGCATGGAGAATCATCTGGACTCCCTCCCACTTCCCCAGGACAAGAAAATTTGGAAGCCTTTGTCCTTACCATGGCCGTCCATATCCAACATTCTCTGTTAGAAGCCACCCTTATCTCCCGCAACACTGAAAGCCTCCACTCTTTCCTTAAACTTTATATCTCCAGATATGGCCTTGATGCTGGACCATTACTGTCACTCCCCTTCCACCCCGTCTATCCTTTCCTCACTTGCTACATTTTAATCGTGTTTTCTAACATAATTTTCCTCTCGAGGCCTATTTACTTCTTTGGTATTTGGAAAATCTTTATACTATTGGCATAGTGTTCAATAAATGTCTCTTGCTCCGATACTTTGCCCAGTCTCAGATGCTCTACCCAGAGGTCACCCAAAAATCTTTTTGCCTGGCAAAATGGTTCCTATTATTTGGAGATTTTTCATACTGGCAAAACCTCTTATGGCAGAACTCTTGGAAATATTGTATTGTCCTTTTCTCCTTCAGAGATCATCTTGAAACATCCCCATCAGGAGAAACTGTTGTTCACAGTATCCCCACTTCTGGGGTTCTCACAGGAGTCAAAAGTCCCCTCGCTTTCAAGAATGAACATACATTTCATTTCCTACAAATTCAACTTTGCCTGGTGAACCAAATTGAACCATCAAGCGTGCCATCAGAACTATTACATAAAGAAACTTGCACATGGCACAACATTGGATTTTACCCTTTGGATTATTGCCAATTATTCCAACGCATTCTTGCAGATTTTCATGACCAATATGGTTGGGACACGTCCCACCTAGATCACCCAATATACAGAGTTCACCTACTTTTGTATCCAACTAGACACCGGACAGGGACCCCTTGGAAACCAGAATCATTAGAAAGTGACACAGATTAATATTGTCAGTACATTTACTTTCAAGTGTTGTAATAGTTTGTAATAGTGTAAAATAGTTGTATTGTCAGTTCATTTACGTTCACGTGTTGTAACAGTTTATAACAGTGTAAAATAGTGTCGGTGCGTGCTACTTTTACTGTTTTTACTTTCGGTCACAGTGTAAAATAGTGTTTGTATAAGTTTATAATAAGTTTGTTTGTTTGTATCCTGCTTTACTCTTTGGATGCTCTTCCCTTTGCTCTATAAAAGGGGAATTTGCCATTTATTTAAGGACAGAGGTTGGTGGTTAAATATTATCGAGAATATTATCGATTGTGTATTCCTTTCCTGTGTATTCCTTTCCTTCTGTGCGATTATACTCCTTTATTCCTTATGTATTCCTTTCCTTCTGTGTGATTGTACTCCTTTGGTAGTCTACAAGAGGAAAAGAAGATCTGATGGAAAGGTTAAGACCTTTAAGGCTAGGCTTGTAGCGAAAGGTTATACTCAGAGGAAGGGCATTGACTATGAGGAAACTTTCTCGCCGTTAGTCATGCTCAAGTCCATCAGAATACTCTTATCCATTATTGCATGCCTAGATTATGAGATCTGGCAGATGGATGTCAAGACTGCATTCTTGAATGGCAATCTTGAGGAGGACATCTATATGAAGCAACCAGGAAGGTTCATAGCTAGTCAAAAAGGTAACTTGGTATGCAAGTTATAAAAGTCCATTTATGGGCTTAGGCATCCAGGAGTTGGAACATCCGATTTGACCAAGCGGTTAAGTCGTTTGGTTTCATGCAGAACTTGGATGAACCTTGTGTATACAAGAAGTGTGAAGGAAAAGTGGTGGTTTTTCTTGTGTTTTACGTTGACGACATTCTACTCATTGGAAATGATGTAGAGGCATTGTCAACGGTCAAGGTTTGGCTAGCTAGTACTTTCGATATGAAGGATCTAGGAGAGGCGAGCTATATTCTTGGAATAAAGCTCTTTCTGGTTTAGTGCTCTTTCAATGGATAATTCGAAGAAAGGTTTGTTACCTTTCTGGCATGGTTTGGCATTCTCCAAGGATCAGTGTCCAAAGACACAGGAGGAGAGGAATCGCATGATAGGAATTCCCTATGCTTCGGCAGTGGGAAGTCTTATGTATGCGATGTTGTACACTAGACTGAATATCTGCTTTGTCGTAGGCATGGTCAGCAGGTGTCAATCGAATCCAGGTCCAGAGCACTGGACAGCCGTTAAGCACATTCTTAAGTACTTGAGAAGGACTAAAGGTTACATGCTTATGTACGGTGGTAGTGAGTTAATTCCAGTGGGATACACTGACTCAGACTTTATGTTAGATAAAGATTTTAGGAAGACGATGTCCGGTCATCTCTTTACCTTAGGAGGTGGTGCTATCAGTTAGAGGAGCATTAGGCAGAAATGCATTGATGACTCAACTACAGAAGCTGAGTATGTGACTGCTTGTGATGCCGCAAAAGAAGCTGTTTGGCTCAAGAAGTTCCTTATGGAGCTTGAGGTAGTACTAGCATCGCTGTCACCTATTACGCTTTATTGTGATAATAGTGGGGCAGTGGTACAGTCCAAGGAGCCAAGGAACCACAGAAAGGGAAAGCACGCAGAGCAAAAATATCATCTAATCCGAGATATTGTTTAATGTGGAGATGTGACTGTCAGCAAGATTGCCACCTCTGATAATCTTGTAGATCCGTTTACAAAGGCCTTGTCACAGAAGGTCTTTAATCATCATCTAGATAGTTTAGGTCTCAGATGTAGTCCTGAATGGTTATGAGTACAAGTGGGAGTTTGTTGGGTTTGTGCCCTCAAACCATTACTTTATGTATGAGACATTGACATTTTAATATATAGATATCAGCTTTACATTTCATTATGTATGTTTCTTTCATGAGATAATTGTTAATCCTTAAGTATCATAGTAAGTAATTCGTATATGTATGAGATACATACAAGTGAGATACGAATTACTATTCTTTGATATTTATAACTTGTCACAATGGATGATGAGACTGGATATATCATCAGGTATACACTGTAGCATGATTAGCTACCATTGGATGGAGTGATGAATCTCAATCACTAGAGTGTGACTCTTAGTTAATATGCTATTGCTTATCGTGCATTAACGGACCTGAGCTTTCCTATTGACACTCAAGGCTGGGAACTCATAACTTGTATAAAGGTACATGTTTTTAATCTTGAGATGATTATGAACACAGATTATGGATATAGCTGCTTTGACTTACCAATCAGTGAGTTCTATAAAAGATCAACACCTGGGTATCTTGGGTATGTCATGTTCATAGGGTTGTGAACATATATTGTTAAGATAGAATCTACCCTCTGATTCAGAGTAAGCATCCCCTTAAGAATGTCACCAAGTTGATTACTGAGAACTGCAGTCTTGTTGATAAGTAGTTATCAACATGTTTAGTAATCATGAGAGGAGAATGGGACTCAAGGAATACAAGAAGTATTCATAATTCAGGTTGACAGTAACAGTTATCCGACTACCTGAATATGATTACAAATGCTAAAGGTAGAGGGACATTAGTACACCATACAAGTCTAGTTATCTCTTCGGATATGTTCTTTTGCGTTGGAGTTCAGCTATCATTTTATAGTGAAGTAAACGTTAACTGATTAGTTGGTTAGTTTGCTGATCAAAGAGTTTGGTCATAGGAATTAACAATTGGTCTGAGCCAACAATAAAGAGCCCAAGAGGTCCCACTCTTAGCTCCACTAGGATGCTTGGAAAGGCATAAGAGGATCTTGTCATGACAGGTTCGATCGATCGAATAGGTTTTGATCGATTGAAGTCTAGGCAGGTTCGAGCGATTGAAAGTAGTTCGATCGATCGAAAGTTTGACCGATCGAATCCACTTCGATCGGTCGAAGGTTAAAGTCGGTTTTGGAAATCTATAAATAGGGTAGCTGTGTACAGGGTTTAATAATCGTTGGTTTTTCTATACGAAAGCTGCAGAGACTATTTAGGGTTTTTCCAAGCCTTCTTATCCTCCGTTAGAGTTCCCACCATTTCTAGCCTCTCCGGGAAGCATTCATAGGAGACATAAGAGTAAAGACAGCCTAGTAGAAGCTACTGCACTATCAAGGAGAAAGAAAATCATAATTGGGTTCAAGACCTGAGGTATAATTTCTTATCCCCTTCTTTTACGCATCTATAGAATTAACGAGTAGTAGATCCGGGCATACCAATAAGTTTTGGAAACTCAATATTTCTGCTGCGTGTTTAAAATATTTTAAACCTGTTTTTCCTTCACAATGCACACGCACGCCAGCTCACAATTACACGCGCAAAGGCAGCCAGCAGCACAGAACATCGCATAACACGCATGGCATCTGAAAATGGAAGGTAAAATACAACACTCTATGGGTCCTAGCTGTATTGGCTAATGTTGGTGATCTTTGAATTGTTTTGTAGGTGCATCATTTTTAGAAAGAACAATAGATTCCAAGCAGCCGATATAAATTCGAAGTAGTCCGAGAGAAAATTGTTTTATTTTTCTTTTGTTTGAGATTTTGGGAATTAGGATGTTCTAATGTTGTAATAACTCTGGTGTACATTCTGGTTGCTAAATTAATTTGCTTGTAAATTAATTTTGTTTCTAAATATCCATTATTAATCTTTTTACTTTAATTTTATTTTTATTTATTTTTGCTTCCACGGGCACGGGCAATTTGTGTTTATAGGTAAATCTTATAGAATTGAAATTGCATAACAAGTTTTATTTTTCAATTTCTTTCAGAAAAATAGTGATGAAAAGAAATTCAATTTTTTTTTTCAGAATTGTCACCATATTTGTCACAGTTTATAGCAATGACAAATTTAAAGGATTGTCACCACATTTGTCACGGTTAGGAGCGATGACAAATTTGAAATTTTTGTCACTACAATTGTCACCGCTAAGTGCAGTGACTAATTTAAAATTATTGTCACGGTTAATAGCGGTGACAAAGGGAAGAAAATTAGCCTTTTAAGGAGTCCTCAAATGGGCAGTGACAAATGAAATTGTCAGTGCTGAGAGCAGTGGCAAATTTTTTTGTCACCCCCGGAATTGTCACGGGAGCAGTGACAAAGGACCTTTGTCACCTTCAAGAGCAGTGACAAATTGGCCATTCTGGTGTCGTGATTCACAGCTCACCACAGGTTATGGACTCCACGTTAGTCCGTCCCCCAGCTTTTAAGAGCATATGCACAGCTCACCGCTTTACAGGGACACAACGTTTCCAATAAGGCATATCAGTCTATTGCCACGACTCAACATCATCTACCAGTGATCCCGGTTTACCACTTTTAAGAGCATATTATACAGCTCACCACTTTTAAGAGCATATCATAGATCATCTAGTCTATCTTAGGACTACTTGGTCCAGCTCACCACTTTTAAGAGCATATGCACAGCTCACTGCTTTTAAGGAGCATATCATGACCAAACATCCGTCCACGTACCGTTCCCAAAACTTACCAAACCTACCTAAGTTGCGTTCTAACATTGACACATGACAATTTCCAATGTGGCATGACTACTCTGAATAAAATAAACGGATTTCAAACTCATACAAGAATCAACAAGTCACCCACGTTGTCATACTCTTTCATTTATCAAAAACCCATTATTCTTTGGTGTCACATTATTCCTGCCTACCCATAGTCACAAAACGGAAGTCCGAATTGATAGTCAAATAATCAAACCTCTTATATAATGCATAGGCAAAGGAATCCATGTTCTGCCAATGCCAATCGATGGGGACAAGGGTCCAATCGATTGGGATAAAAGTCATAATAATCGATTTAGGAAATTGGCAATCAATTGGGATGTCAATCGATTGGGATTCTATCCAATCGATTGGGACTAGACTGATGGCAATCGATTGAGAATTATGCCAATCGATTGGCACTTCGTCTTCTCCAACAGATTTATAAAACAACATATATAAACGTCGTAAGGGTGTGTTTAATATGTCTAAACTTCATAACAACTAGATTAAACATCAAATAGAGGGACCAAGTGAGTTACAACTCACCTAGGGTGTGTTTGGCTTGAAATCTTCAAGCTTTCTCTCTCATCTTTTCCTCCTCTCTTTCTATGTCTACTCTCTATCTCTCTGCCTCCTCTTTTCTTCTGTCTTCTTTCTCTTCTCCTTCTTCTTTCTCTGCCCAAGGCAGTGTGTATATGTATGGATGTATATATATATGTATAAGTTTGTATGTATATAAATATATATCACTCTCTCTCAAACTCAACTGAACCAAACATACCTAAGGCCTGAAATGAAGGTGTATATATAGCAAAGAAGAAAACTTGTCTCTACTTATGCCAATCGATTGGGACTTATGGCATTCTATTGATTATGGATATTTAAAGGCAATCGATTGGAAAAGATGACAATTGATTGGTATATTGCCATATAATGAATTCAGGTCGGCAGAATAGCAATCAATTGGAAAGATGGCAATCAATTGGTATCTAAAAAGTCCCAATTGATTGGGAAACAAATGCAATTGATTGGTATCTAAATTTACCAAATGAAGGGTAAATGTTATATAAGTATATATAAATGAATACCAGGTCTTATTTATATGTTAAAATACAGGGTTTTACATCATCCACCACTTATTAAGGATTTCATCCTCAAAATCAAAAACAAACAAGGTCTAAAACAAAAACGGAAACTTCTTTCACATTTCTAACTCTAGCTCCCATGAAGCTTATCCTTCATCATGATGCTTTCACTGAATTTTTACCAACAGAATCTCCTTGTTTCTGAGTTTCTTGATCCTTCTATCCAGAATGCGAACTGGTCCTTCGTTGAATGTAACATTGTCGTTGACTTCAATATCTTTAAAGTTAAACTCATGCGCTGGGTTGTGAGTGTTGGGTTTGTGCCCTCAAACCATTTCTTCATGTATGAGACATTGTCACTTTAATATATGGATATCAGCTTTACATTTCATTGTGTATGTTTTTTTCATGAGATGATTGTTAATCCTTAAATATCATAGTAAGTAATTCGTGTATGTATGAGATACATACAAGTAATACATACAAGTGAGATACGAATTATTATTCTTTGATACTTAGAGCTTGTCACAGTGGATGATGAAACTAGATATCTCATCAGGTTTACACTGTAGCATGATTAACTACCATTGGATGGAGTGATTAATGTCAATCACTAGAGTATAACTCTTAGTTAATATGCTAGTGCTTATAGTACATTGACAGACCTGAGCTTTCCTATTAACACTCAAGATTGTCAAATAGTCGATAGGAACTCATAACTTGTATAAAGTACATGTTCTCAATCTTGAGACAATTATGAACAGAGACTATGGATATGGCTGCTTTGACTTACCAATCAGTGAGGTCTATTGAAGATCAACACCTGGGTATCTTGGATATGTCATGTTCATAGGGTTGTGAACATATATTGTCAAGATAGAATCTACCCTCTAATTTAGAGTAAGCATTCCCTTGAGAATGTCACTAAGTTGATTACTGAGAACTACAGTCTTGTTGATAAGTAGTTATCAACATGTTTGGTAATCATAAGAGGTGAATGAGACTCAAGGAATACAAGAAGTATTCATGATTCAGGTTGACAGTAACAGTTATCCGACTACCTGAATATGATTACGAATGCTGAAGGTATAGGGACATTAGTATACCATATAAGTCTAGTTATCGCTTCGAAAATGTTCTTTTGCGTTGGAGTTCAGTTATCATTTTATAGTGGAGTAAACATTAACTGATCAGTCGGTTAGTTTACTGATCAAAGAGTTTGGTCATGGGAATTAACTACTTATCTGAGCCAACAATAAAGAGCCTAGGAGGTCCCACTCTTAGCTCTGCTAGGATGCTTGGAAAGGCACATAAGGATCTTGTCAAGGTAGGTTTGATCGATCAAAGTTGTCTCGATCGATTGAAGTCTTGGCTGGTTTGATCGATCGAAGGCTCGATCGATCAAAGCCACTTCGATAGCTCGAACATTAGGTCGGTTCCGGGAATCTATAAATATAGCAGTTGCATCCAAAAAAAAAGAGAGAGAGAGAGTTTGTCATTTTAATATGCCAGAAGCTGCAGAAACTGTTTTAGAGCTCCCAAACCTTCTTCTTCCTCTCTATTAGGGTTCCCACCAACCCTATTCTTTTCGGGAAGCTTCCGTAGGAGTCATAAGAGTGAAGACAACCTAGTGGAGGTTACTGCACCATCCAAGAGAAATAAATTCATAATTGGATTCAAGACCTGAGGTATATTTTTTTCCCTCTTGTTAGTACGCATCTATGGAATTGACAAGTAGTAGATCCTGGGCTACCAATAAGTTTTTTGAAACTTAACCTTTCCGCTGCGTGTTTAAATATAATTTTAAACTTGTTTTTTCTACAGTGAACACACTTCCTCAGCATACTAATGTGGAAAATGTTGTGCACTCCTGACATCTTTGGCGGCAATGCGAGTCGATAAGCAACTTTTCCAACACGTTCAAGAATCTCGAATGGTCCGATGAATTGCGGCGATAGCTTGCCTCTCTTCTGACCAAATCTGACGATGCCTAAAATAGGTGAAACTTTGAGTACCATGTGGTCTCCAACTATAAACTCTAAATCTTTGCGTCACTTGTCAGCATAACTCTTGTGTTGGGTCTGAGCTGTCTTCATCTTCTCACATATAATCTGAATCTTTTTGCTGGTTTCTCGTACCATTTCTGGCCCAAGAAGTTGAGTATCTCTGACTTTGGCCCAAGATAACGGTGATCGGTAAGGTCTTCCATATAGTAAATGGCACCATCCTTATGCTTGTATGGTAACTGTTGTTTTAGGCGAATTCGATCAACGGTGGGTGTGTCTCCCAAGAATTTTCAAAATCAATAACGCAAGCACGTAGCATATCTTCCATCACTTGATTGACTCATTCAGTCTGACCATCGGTCTGTGGATGAAAGGTTAAACTCTAACGTGCTATAGATACATCCGGCTTAAACAGTCAACTGGATACGTCATACTGTAGGCAATAAAATGTGCCGTCTTTGTAATTCGATCCATGATTACCCAAATAGCGTCGTGGTTCTGCTGTGACTTTAACAATCCTACCACGAAATCTATATTTATGTGTTCCCATTTCCATTGGGGAATCGGTAACTGTTGTAGAAGTCTGGGTGGTTTTTGATGTTCTACCTTTACTTATTTACAAGTAAGACACTGAGCTACATACTCAGCTACTTCTCGCTTCATTCCTTCCCACCAGAAATTCCTCTTCAGATCCTTGTACATCTTCGTACCTCCAGGATGAATACATTCGTGACTTATATGCTTTATCCAATATTTCTTTCTGGAGATTTTCTTCGTCAGGTACACAAAGTCTACCTTTACATCACAAGATTCCGTCTGTACCAATGCTCCAAACCTCTAGTTCTTCTGTCGACATCTTAGTGAACCATAACTTCAAATCTTACGTCGTCTATTGAGCTTCTATAATACGGCTGATCAATGTTGGTTGTACTATAAGACATCCAAAATGTTGTCCTTCCACTGGTTTCCACTGGCTGAAGTTTGAATTCTGCTAAAACTTCAAATGCTTTCCATTCTCGAATTAGTAATGCAGCGATCACTAGCCGAGGTTTACGACTTAAAGCGTCTGCTACGACATTTGCTTTACCCAAATGGTATTGTAATAAAAGTCATAGTCTTTGAGTAACTCCATCCATTTTCGTTGTCGCATGTTCAACTCCTTCTGAGAGAACAGATACTTCAAGCCCTTATGATCGAAAAATAGATCAAACTTTTCTCCATAGAGATAGTGTCTCCAAATCTTTAATGCAAACACTATTACTACCAATTCTAGTCAGATAACTCTTCTCATGTACCTTTAACTGTATGGATCCATATGCAATGACATTCCCGTCTTGCATAAGCACATAACCAAGTCCTAAGTGCGATGCATCACTATAGAGTATATACCTTTCTCCACTCCTAGGTATTGCGAGTACTGGTTCAGAAGTCAATCTTTCCTTTAATTCCTAAAATGCATTCTCATGTTTGTCTGTCCATTCGTACTTCATCTCATTTCTTGTCAAATTCGTTAAAGGTCTTGCTATCTTGGAAAATCCTTCGACAAATCTCTAATAATATCCTACTAGGCCAAGGAAACGACTACATCAATCTTAGATGAGTCCACAGAGATACTGTCCTGGGATATAACATGTCCCAAGAACTTGACCTCTTGTTACCAAAATTGGCACTTGCTAAACTTTGTATATAGTTTACTATCTCGAAGTGTCTGTAAAGCAATTTATAAGTGTTTCTTATGATCCTCCTTCGTCTTTGAGTAGATTAATATGTTGTCAATGAACACTATAATGAATTGATCTAGACATGGTCTGAATACTCAAGTTCATTGCTGGAGCATTGGTCAATCCGAAAGGCATAACTAGAAACTCATAATGCCTGTATCTTGTTCAAAATACAGTCTTCGATACATCCTCTAATCGAACTAACAACTGATGATATCCTGAACATAAATCAATCTTTGAGAAGATCTTTGATCCCTGCAACTGATCGAATAGATCATCTATCTGAGGTAGTGGATACATATTCTTGATCGTAACCTTATTTAATTCCCTGCAGTCAATATAGAGTCAAAGTGTCCCTTCCTTCTTCTTTATGAATAGAACTTGTGCTCCCCAATATGACGTACTTGGGCGGACAAATCTCAAATCTTCAAGTTCCTGAACTTGCTTCTTCAATTTCAATATCTCAGTTGGCGCCATCCTATATGGAGTCTTAGATATTGGCAACGTACCAGGTACTAATTCCATGCAGAAGACTATTTCTCTTTTTGATGGAAGTACTTTAATATCCTGGAATACATCTTGAAAGTCTTGTATGGTAGAAATCTGATCCATCGTGAGTTCAGTACTCGCATTCCCGATTGTAGCTAAACCACTTATGAGAAATATATCGCTTGTTGACTGACACTGAAATCTGATCGTTGGTCGTCCTAGTATTGGAAATACAATTGTCCTAGTTGGGCAATCTAAATTGACATCATACCTAGTCAATCAATCCATTCCTAGGATAATGTCGGACTCTGAAATCGACAGAACCACTAAGTTTGCTGGAAGATTCTGATCATCTAGAGTCAATGGGCAATCTTTACACACTTTACCCAGCTTAAAAGTCACTCCCAACAGTGACACAGCATTATGTACTGGCTCAACTGTCTATGTTCTAAACCCAATTGACACACAATCTTAACAATAATAAATGAATGTACATCTCCACTATCGAATAAAGCTTTAACTTGACTATGAAAGAGCACATGCATACCTTCCAAATGCTGTTGTTCACTGGCATTAAAGCCTGCTTCCCCTGGGATTATAGCATATACCCGAGTCTGATCTGGGGGTCCTTGGATTCCTTGAACTGATGACCATAGTGTCCTCCTCGTAGTGCACGACAATCCCTGCTCAAGTGCCCTGGCTTATTACAATTGCGATAGACAATGTCCGTCCTGCAATTCATTCTAGGGGTGATGTAGTTTCTGGCAATATGTCTTGGCTTTCCACAGCTAAAACATCCTCCGTCATTTGGTGGCAGAGCTGTAAGCAGTTCTTGAGGTTACGGTCCTCGTTGTTGATTTTGCTGGGATCGAAGATAACCCTATAGGGTTTCCTGGTTCTCTTGTTTCCTTTAAATTTTCTCTAAGGTCTCCACCCTTGGGTTTTTCTCGGCAGTTGGTTCTGGAAGTTCCTCGGTGACTGGGGTCGATTCATCTATTGTTGTTGTACTAGATAGGCGTCCTTTTCCAATCATACAGCAAATCTGACAATCCCCCTCAAACGACTGGTTTCAGTGGCCAACCATCATATGTCTAAGATGGGGGTTCAATACTTGGTGAAATCTCTTCATCTTCTTCTGTGGGGTGTCATCATATGTTGAGCAAATCAAGATAGAGGCTCGAACTGTGTTGTGTATTCCCGCACAGTCCATCCTCCTTGGACCAAATTGAAAAAGTTCTTCTCCTGCTGGTCCCTCTCATCTTCTAGGAAATACTTTTCTAGAAATCTTTCCCGAAATATCACCCAAGGCATTCTCCATGCAGCTTCAGCTCCTATTGTAGCTCTTTTGGCTTCCCACCAATCTGCGACGGCATATGTTAACTGAAATGTGGCAAGACGACGCTTATCTTGTTCAGTACATTCCAAAACTTCATAAACCAGTTCCATTTCCCGGGTATCCACTGTTCTGCCTTCCATGACTCTGTTAATCCGTCAAAATTCTCTAGGCATATTCCACGAAAAACGTTTAAGTAGCTTATTGCCAATCTGTCTTGGTGGCGGTGGTGCTATAGGTCTCTGGAGAGTAGAGTGGTTATAGGTATCTCCCACATGTTCCATTCTTTGCATGAAGGCTTCAAAAACTCCCGTTGGGTCAATACCTTTCGGAATAGGGGCTCCTAATCGTGCTTGATTTCTCAGTCAAGATACATCATGTTAGTTACATCATGAGGGTTAGATACCTCATGTTAGTTGCATGTGTGTGTGTGTGTGTGTCAATAGGAGAAGACTCTCTAAACAAGAGTTTATAGAAAATTAAAAAGAGAGAGAGAGAGCGCTTGGAGAGAGACGACGAGATTCCGAGACGCTGACGTTGATTTTCCGCCGTTCCGTCACCGTCCGACGTCCAATTCGTGAACCGAAGCCATTTTCGGACTCGGGGAGGTGAGACGAACGATTTTGTACCTTTAATTTACATTTTAACGTCATAATTTTGATAGCTCACATTACTCGGTGACATACAGTTGCCGAATTCTTGTAGGATTTACTTTAGAGTAGGAATTGAGCTTAAATTTGGTAGAATTTTGCATTCTTGGGCTGATTTTGGGTAGAATCTGTGAGATGTGAGTTTTTATAACTAAAGAATGATTGGGATTTTATGTGTATAATGCTTCAATGATAATTAATGTTGAAACTTATGCTTAGAACTTATGAAGATGTTAGATTATCACTTGCATGTTAATTATATGAGAATTTGTTGTGCTTACATACTTATGTGTTTATATGCTTACATGGTAATCAATGAACACCGGGGAAATGGCTCATTATTGGGAGTAATAAGAGAGGAGAAGAGGAAGAATCCGATAAATACGGAAGTCCAAGGAATAGAAGTGACCACGGGAAGGTCTTCGGGTTTGAATGAGTCATTGAGCCAGTGATTCGGTGATTACGAATATGAGATATGTGGTTAAATTGTAGCATTGCACATGTTAAACATTCAATCATGTTTAGAATTTCTCACTAAGCATAATGCTTATGAAATCCATTTTTCTATTTCTGTTGTGGTACATAACAACCACCGCAGGTTCAGAGCTATTCTCGGAGAGAAAATGACGGGAGAGATGGGAGAGGAAATGACAGCAGAGATGGGAGAGCTTTGAAACTTGTGCATGTGTACTCCCTTCTAATTTGTAGAATGTTGTAAATTGTAGGTACTTTTATGCTAAAGCTAGTACTTTGGTTGTAACTATGGAGTTTAGATCTTAAACTTGTAATATGGCAACTTTGAGATAAAACTTGAGGAATTGTGTAAATGTCCATGTTTTGATAAGTTTGGTTTATTTGGTTAGGTTAGACTATTCCGACAAGACCGGATAGTGTCGTAAGTATTGCAAACAAGTTCCATTTGGGTATAAAATGTTAGTTATGATTTTGAGTACATGTTTAACTAGTGTCATAAACTTTGGATAACAATTGAGTTTTAAAGCTTGATTTGATTCAAAGGATTGAATTCATGGTGTTCAATTCAATTATGGTTGTATTGAAGTCACACATGCTTGATTGATGATTAAAAATGCTTGGAAATGTATTTGGGATGGTTTCCCAAACTTTTATTAAGTTTCTATGAGGATTGTATATGTTTTGAGCATGTTTTACAACTTATAGCAGCAAAATTTAGCAGTAGGAACTGTTCTGCAGGAACCCGAATCGATCCGGGTACAAAGGGTGGATCGATTTGGGGTTCTGGAGGGACATTCTGCTGATAAAAGGTCATTAAGGATCGATCCGGGTTTTGTGGGCATATAGATCCGCCCCTGTTTTCAACTACTGTCCACTTTTACGAAAACAAGCATATCTTCTTTTAGAAAACTCGGATTTGTATGTCGTCTTTTGCATTGGAACCGGGACTCAAAGACCTATCTTTTGGTATAAAATTTTTATATACTTTATTAATGACCATTTTGCCCTTCGGCTATTTTTGTCACAATAAAATTCTTGATCTTTAGGTGCGTTTACTCTTGTTGCACGTGTCCTAATCTGCCAGGGCGGGTTTGGGGTGTGACAACATCATAGATCATCTAGTCTATCTTTGGACTACTTGGTCCAGCTCACCGCTTTTAAGAGCATATGCATAGCTCACCACTTTTAAGAGCATATCATGACCAAACGTTCGTTGACGTACCGTTCCCAGAACTTACCAAACCTACCTAAGTTCCATTCAAACATCGACACATGAGAATTCCCAATGTGGCCTGACTACTCTACATAAAATAAACGGATATCAAACTCATACAAGAATCAACACATCACCCACGTCATCATACTCTTTCGCTTATCAAAAACCCATTATTCTTTGGTGTCACATTATCCTACCTAACCCATAGTCGCATAACGGAAGTCCGAATTGATAGTCAAATAATCGAACCTTTTATATAATGCATAGGCAAAGGAATCCATATTCTACCAATGCCAATCGATTGGAACAAGGGTCCAATCGATTGGGATAAAAGTCATAACAATCGATTGAGGAAACTAGCAATTGAATAGGATGTCAATCAATTGGGATTCTATCCAATCGATTGGGATCAAACTGATGGCAATCGATTGAGAATCATGCTAATCAATTGGCACTTTATCTTCTCCAACCGATTATAAACGTCATAAAGATGTGTTTAATATGTCTAAACTTCATAATAACTAGTATAAACATTAAATAGAGGGACCAAGTGAGTTACAACTCACTAGGGTGTGTTTGGCTTGTGATCTTCAAGATTTTTCTCTCCTCTTTTCCTCCTCTCTTTCTCTGTTTGCTCTCTATCTTTCTGCCTCCTCTTTCTCTTCCTTCTCTTTTCTTCTATCTTCTTTCTCTTCTCCTTCTTCTTTCTCTACCCAAGGCAGTATGTGTGTATGTGTGGATGTATGTATACATATATATAAGCTTGTGTGTATATAAATATATATAACTCTCTCTCAAACTCAACTGAAGGTGTATATATAGGAAATGAGAGTGCCACACGTCCAAAGCTCAAGCAAAGAAGAAAACTTGTCACTGCTTATGCCAATCGATTGGGACTTATGGCAATCGATTGGTTACAGATATTTGAAGGCAATCGATTGGAAAAGATGGCAATCGATTGGTATATTGCCACATAATGAATTCAAGTCAGCAGAATAGTAATTGATTGGAAAGATGGCAATTGGTTGGTATCTAAAAAGTGGCAATCGATTGGGAAACAAATGCAATCGATTGGTATCTAAATTTACCAAATAAAGGGTAAAGGTTATATAAGTATATAGAAATGAATACTAGGTCTTATTTATATATCAAAATACAGGGTATTACATCTATTAGTATATCTAATAGCCGAAGGTGTAAGCTTAGGATGAATATCATGCTAACACGTATTGTCACTCCTGTGGGGTCCTTTTTTCTCATCTTTTGCAAAGAAGTGTCGCTGTATCTTCCTCTTCTTGTCGGTTCTGTTAGAGAAGTAATAGCGCTAGAAACTGAAGGGATGCTGCTGAAACCATCCAATACCCTCTCTACCACCGACAATTATCACTCTCTAACCTCAACCTAGACCTCTCGCTACAGTCCCCCATCCTCATTTTTGCACTCGATGCGTGCATGTTCAAGGAGGAAGTGAGATTTGCAAAATGAGCGAGATTGCTTAGTTTCATTTTTTTGGGGATGCAGGTGCATGTGTAGCTGCAATTGGTCCATAGTTTTTGTCGATATATAAGGTTTTGGATCTGTTGGGACTAGGTATGGCCAGTTGGAGGCAGGGTTACAAAGGGGTACATAGTGGGTTTCCCTGTTCGAGGGTTACGAGGTATTTATTGCTAACTTCTTAATGTGATTGCCCTCTTATTAATTCTATTAGCTTGATAATATTATTATATTCTTCATTTCAATTTCAATTCTAGAATCAGATAACTATCTGGAATTAATTCATGTTGAATTTTATTTAATTCCAACTTTCAGACAAGCTAAGGATATATCAATGGCACATTGAGCCTGGTAATCCGACATTATGGTGCACAGGAGTTGCAGTAAGCATTTTACTTCAGGTTTACTTGGTGTTGGTTTTACCGGCTGGCAAGGAAGGGCCGGATGTGGTAAATTTCTTATTCTTCTGTTACAACTTACAAGGACTCTGCTTGATATAGAGTTCATATGCCGATTGATTCTACAAAACTTGACACAGTTTATAGTCAAATAACAGTGCTTTATGTCTTAATATCGACACAATCCCAACCATGGTACAATAGTAGTGTTCAATAGAAATTACTTGGAAAATTTTGTTGAGAATGCGCAAAACCATAGGTGTGCTATTACAAGTCTATGACATCAAAAATATAAGCATAAGAAAACCTAGACAATTGGCCCAGACATCCTACCAGATGGGTCACACCCACTAAATACGTACACACCTTAGGTTGGGGTTTCCATAAACTTTTTTCTTCAAACTCAGAATTATTAGATGCAGATTAGTCTATAATTGCAGAAAATGGAAATAATGAATCAGTGAGAGAGAGAGAGAGAGAGAGAGAGAGAGAGAGAGAGGGTTGTTGGTGGGGGTTGTAAGAATGTAGAGGTTTGAGTTGAAAATGTAAGAGAGTGGGATGAAATAATTGAACAACCAATGTGAGCAAATCTCTCCTAAACTAAGAATACTGAATTTTTATGTGTTGTAGGAATTAATCTTATTTCCTTCTTTTTTTCAAGGAAACAAACACATCCTAAGCAAAAACCTATTATAGTTTCATTTTTTTTCCCTCTAAAACTTTCATTCAGATTTTGAGCTCAATTACTAATGTAAAAAAGTATAAAAACTGATTCAACACACTTTTGATATCTAAAATGGGATGGATTAGGAACCAATCAATTAAAAAGGTTTTGTTTCCACTCTCACTAGCAATATGCCTTATGTTTTCTTTTCTTTTCTTTTGCCAGAATTTTTGAACACTTCCATCATTTTCATTACCAAATGTTTGGTTCGTTATCTTGGATCTTATGTGAATGCAATGTCATTCTCCCTCTTTCAGTATTATGGTTTTTTATTGTGAAACCTCAATAGTACCATAATGCATTCATGAATATTAAACACCTTCCACCTCACTTCTAGGCATGTCAAAATTGCCCACCTGACCCAACCTAAATCAGGTTCATACAAGCTTGGTCCCTGTTCTTTGTGTTCGATCTACCGTCTCCAATGACTTGGTTGAACATGGGCTATATTTGCAACATCCAGGCCCAGACACTACTCGTGTGCTTGGGCTCCCATATTGAGGTTCTGACCAATTTTACATTCTTACCCCTGAAAAAAAAAAGAATGAAAAAAATTGTGATTTACTTTGTGTATATACTCTCAGTTACTCTTATCAAAGCTAACAAATAGTCTTTTGTCTTCCCCATTGTTATACAGGATCCTCCCTCACTTCAATCGCAAGCACTGTATCTCACTTCCATTTACAATCTTCCAAGTCTCCACGCATTAATTGGGAAGCAATAGTGGAGTGCAAAAAGTTTTGAATAATTGACTCATACATAATTTTCTTTATTGGATGGAATTTGTAATGACACTTGCCTTTCATATTTTAAAAGTCTCTTGAAGATGTAAACTATGGTTGTATCTCACTTCCATTTACAATCTTCCAAGTCTCCACGCATTAATTGGGAAGCAATAGTGGAGTGCAGAAAGTTTTGAATAATTGACTCATACATAATTTTCTTTATTGGATGGAATTTGTAATGACACTTGCCTTGCATATTTTAAAGTCTCTTGAAGATGTAAACTATGGTTGTTCTTGTGTTAAAAATACTCATTTTTTGGGTCATAATTAATTTTCCTATTTTGATAGGCTTTAATATGGTTGCAGGATTGCAGCCTAAATGAACATGGATTATTACGGTAGAATATTGAGAGCTTATTGAGAGTGATAAGATCATTCAAGCAGGTTAGGTTCAACCGATCTTAGTACATTGTGTATAAGGTACATAATAATTCTTATAATGTTGGCTCAAGTGGACGTTCACATGTATTGACTAGCTCTTATAGTAACAAGCAGGGGAAAGGCTTTGCTAGGTTCAAAGTTCTTCTCAGGCTAATCATGTCTGGCTTGAAAATGGGGAGGCAGCGGGCATTATTCATGAGTCAACATATCAAATTAATTTGTAAACTATGTGGGACAAATCCTTCTGGATATTTAAATGCCTAAACATTCAAGAGATGGTAGCAATTATGTATTATGAAATGAAAGAGGAAGCTCGTGATTATGCACGGTTGGAAAATTAATGCGTACTTTGAACAGGTAAATGCTGTAAACTTCTGTTGAGTTTATGCTCCCTCCACACTCACAAATTACAATACAATACAACACCACAAGAATCGACACATGTTTTCCACAAGAGGAGAAAAATACAAATGCACTGACACACCCATTTACATGTTGTTTTTATCTCATCATTCAATTGTTGACATGGTGTAGATCTGTTGTAGCATTGGGTTGTTATGAAATATGTCCTACTATTTGCTACTCCTATTTGACCATAAGATAGTGAAAGGGATACCAAGGAAGTCCATTAATCTCTGACGAGCAATGTTGATAAGAGGATATGTATTGTAAATAATTCAATAGTCAATATATATCTTGATTTAATTATGAAAGGCAAATCTGGTAAAATTGCTACTTGCTGGTTCATATGAACCATTTTATTTTCCTCCAAAAACAAAAAACACCTCTTTAGCACATGCACATATAATGAAAGTAATTATATGTGTGTGCGCGTGAATGAACTGACTTTTCACTAAGTCCATAGGAGGATAATATTAAGAGCATTTTTGTTCACCCAACAATTGCTCACCCGGTCGATTGCTCACTCAAACACCTTATTGTGTGAGTATGTGGGATTCACTATTTTTTATGGATAAAAAAAGGATTAAATAATATAAAAATTGGTGGGTCCAGATATGTACTCGCCCAATGAGATGCTTTGGGTGAGCAATATGTGAGCAATTTTTGGGTGAGCAAAAATGCTCTGGGTAATGTTTTTTAGTTTTCAGTTGAAGTAATAGTAATAAGCCACTTGGATAAACTTCATTGACAAGTCACATCCCTAACATCCCTCTTCTCCTCCGTCCTAAGCCACAACCAGCATCCCTTCTTCTCCCCCTCAGCCACAATGCCCCCCCCCCCCCCCCCCCCCCCCCCCCCCCCCTCTTCAGGTTTGAATCCCAATTTTGACCAAAAAAAAAAAACATTGATAGACCTCTTTTCTCTCTGTGCAATTCTCGTTGTCTCTCCCCTATACCTACCTCTCAATTTCTCTCTAAATCTATTATATATCCACAAAAAACACCCACTTAACTCTTAACATAATTTAACTCAAAATATACATATGGAATGCTTGCTTTGGACTCTCTCTCTCTCTATACTCTCTCACTCACATAGTCTGCAGTATTTCACATACCTGCGCATTGCGCGGGTTCTATGCTAGTTCATAATAAAGCTTAAAGAAATTAGGGGGATGTAAACAGAAATATGGGTAAGAGGCAATCGATTGGAAAGATGGCAATCGATTGGTATATTGCCACATAATGAATTCAAGTCAGCAGAATAGTAATCGATTGGAAAGATGGCAATTGGTTGGTATCTAAAAAGTGGCAATCGATTGGGAAACAAATGCAATCGATTGGTATCTAAATTTACCAAATAAAGGGTAAAGGATATATAAGTATATAGAAATGAATACTAGGTCTTATTTATATATCAAAATACAGGGTATTACATTCATAATAAAGCTTAAAGAAATTAGGGGATGTAAACAAAAATATGGGTAAGAGGTGTTAACATATGCATGTATAGCATATGTGTCTCATCCTCATAATTTACAGCTGGGAATAGACAGATAGATAGATAGATAGATAGATAGATAGATAGATATAGATAGAGAGAAAGAGAGAATCGAGAGCTCTCGACGAAGGCAACAGGTTTCCAACGATGTTTCTTGTTGTATCTTTGCCGTCAGACGATCGTTTTGTGAACTGAGGCCATTTTTGGACTCGTGGAGGTAAAATGATCACATGCATGCCCTTTATTTTCATTTTTGGTAAAGTTTTTAGCGACTGACCTTAATAGATAACTCTTGATGTATCAAAACTATGTAGGATTTTCACCAGTTAGAAATTGAGCTAGAATTTGGAAATATTTGGGGATTTATAGGTTTAATTCGCTAGTAAATCAATGAGGTGGGTGTTCTAATTCCAAAATTGGGTGTTTAGTTCTGTTAATGTGATAATTATTAATAGTTGCTTAATTCATGCCTATGTGAATATATGTTGATGACTTTGGGGAAAACATGCCAATTAAGTGAAAGTTGCCATGTTATGTGCTTAGTGATTCGTGTCCAATATTGCATTCTTAACTTCATGATTTTACCCTTATTGGACACAAATTATCACTTATATTGAGAGATTTAATGGATAAATTGTACTTTTGTTGTTATTGTTGTTGTACACTTTTTGTTAATAAAATCTCTTTCTTGTAGGTTTTGGCGACTTATTCAAAGTGGGAACTAACCCTGTTGATTCTTATCTTGTAAGAAGAGGAGGAAATCCATCCCAGAAAAGGCGGATCGATCCGGCCTTCTAAGCGGATCGATCCGCGTGTTTTAAAAGATGTTACCATCAGAATCAAAAAGAGCGGATCGATCCGGCCCTTTGAGCGGATCGATCCGCGATTTTGGAGGGACATTCTGCGATAAGGATCCGTAAATGGATCGATCCGCAAGTTGTGAAGGGATCGATCCGCGGCTTCCCGAGAAGATAGTAACTGCCCAGATGAAAGGCGGATCGATCTGCCCCAAAGAAGGGATCGATCCGCGGCATCAGTTTTCCCTCTTTTTAATTACAAGTTTGCCATTCTTGTGTTTTTTGTATAAATAGAAAGAGATGTTGTTTTGTTAGGGATTCTCATTCTCATCTCTCTTGTTTTTCTCCCAACATTCTTCTTCTTCTTCTCTCATTTTTGGAACCCACTTGGATTCCCTTCTATTTCTTCTTCATTTGTATAAACTTGAAGCTTGGATTGAAATGTTAATGGCTAGGTATATTTTCTATCTCTTTTCCTTTGATGATATTGCTATGTTTTCCATTGATTAGTTAGGTTTACTTAGGTTGTGGATCATGAACTCTTGGATTTAATGTTGTAGCATTTCTAGGGTTCATTTGTGTAGGATTTGAAACTAAGGGATTCATCTTATTTGTATTGCAACTATGATTGTTAAAACTTAGACTTTGAATCATACCCTATGTATTTCATATAGAATATTATGTAACCTTGTGTTTTGCACTCCATGTGTTTGATAAATGTTGTGTGTGGGATTTAAAACTTGGAGTCTTCATCATAGATGTCAAGCATATTTGATTGTTCAAACTCTTGGGTTTTAAATACTACCTTTTGAAGGCTTCATAGGTGGTTTGTCCACCAAGTAGATTAGTTAGTGTAGGGTGGACAAATCATTCGGATTAGAATCCATAGAGGCTTCATCTTGTATGTCATGCATCCTTGATAATCAAACGTTAGCTTCATATCCGTTTCTATGGAAATCTTAAAGCTTCCTTCATCTTTACATAGATGCACTCCGTGTGTTTGATAATATGCCACAATGAAATGTTACCTTAGAATGTGCTTGAAACACTAGTCCATTTCATCTTGTTGTGACCCAAGATGGGGGGAATGATCCCAACCTATTACTTTTTAGATTAGTATTTATTTATCCTTTTATCCTCCAAAAACCAAACAAAAAGCCGCAAGGCGCAATGTCATTTTTATTCTCTTTCATCATCTTTTCTTATTTATTTCTTTTGAGCATTATAATTAGTTACTAAACCTCCCAAATGTTGTTCTTGTATCAATCCCTGTGGACTCGACACCCTACTTCCAAATGCTACATTTTTAATAGGGTTAAATAAGAACTTGATTTTGACAACATCACTTAGTTTCTTATATGCTTATGTGGATCAAAGGACAGTCAAGTAGTGGTCACCATTTATAGGTCCAATATGTAAGGGATAAGAAGCCCTCAAGAGAAAGGGCATGGTGATGACCACAATGATAAAACGGTGATGCCTTCGGGGTCACAAGAGAGTGTGATACGCTATATGCGACAAAAGAGTGAGAATTTCTAGGGTAAGAAGGACCCGGGGATGGTGGTTGGAGTTACTTGACTTTCCAGAGATTAATTTGTTGATATTTATAATGATTGTTGCATTTACATACTTAACATTCCAATAGCATGATTAGTTCTCTCACTAAGCGAAAGCTTAAACAAAAATATATTTTCTGTTGTGGTTATTAAATAACCATCATAGGTACCGAATGAGAGAATGAGAGGAAATGATCCATGCGACGGGTTAGGCTTGGGAGTTGTAATTTATAAATATGTGTGGTCGTGTCCATATGCTTAGATGGTTTTAATTTCAAATGTAACTTTTGTAATAGGAATGTTAGGAATAACTTGTGTTTTGGGGAGTTCTTATAATATGTCAAGTGGATTTAATGTTGGTTATATGCCTTGTGATGTGGGTTGTTTTAGCACCTCACAAGTTATGTATGTTTGGAGGGAACTTGAGAGGGATTTAGTAACTTTTGGATGTAAAACTAAACTTGACTTCTCTTTATTGGAAGATTATGCATATGTTGGGCAAAATGCGGATTTTGGGAGTAAATTCATGATCCTGAAAATGAGTTTATGAGTTTAGTGATTGTAGCATGCTTAGATTTCTTGTGTTGATGTTTAGAAGCACTTGGAAATGTTTTCATGATGGCTTTTGATGTTCCCACAAAGTTTGATTTTGATTTGAAAATGTTTTGAACTTGTAAATGTAAAGTTTTTAGCAGCAATAATCAGTTCTGTAGAACCCGGATCGATCTGGGTTAAAAGGGCAGATCAATCCGGACATCTTGGGAGGACATTCTACGCGAAGCTGCTTAAATTGGATCAATTCGGCTTAAAGGGCGAATAGATCTGCGTACAAAATTTTAGATTGTTGACTTTTACGGAAATGTGCATATCTCTTTCTAGAAAACTCGGATTCGCGTGCTATTTTTTTGCGTTGGAATCGGGATTCAAAGATCTATCTTTTGGTGTAAAAATACTTTATTAATGAAAATTTTGCCCTTGGGGCCCTAATCTACCCGAGGCAAGTTGGGGTGTGACAGTATCTCTCATACACATCATATAAAGAATTACAAGTTCTTGTTTATTCATCTATTCTTTGTTTTTATTAGTTTTGATCTTTAAAGTTCATAGATTAGTAGTGAGTCCTTGTTTTTAGTATCCTTATTAAGGTTAAGTTATCCTAAGTAGACTCTACCCAAAATGTTGTGGTAGATGCATACTTGTGGGGTTAGTATCCAATCCATGGATATCTGACCTCACGGGGATAATAAACCCCTAATTTGGATCTTACGCATTAGTTTAAGGGTATCCATGCAGTAGTTTAGTTGTTATCCATGAATAGTAGGTTATTTATATCCATGCCATTCATGCTACTCCTATTCATATTCTTATCCATGCATTCTTATCATGTATCCATGCACATGCAAACTGTCCTCACTTAGAATAGTAGATTATCCATACCAGGGATAACACCCTAGTTAGGGTTTCATATGCATACTACTTCATGTAGTAGTCATCTTTGGATATAAATACATGCTATCCATGCTTAAAATAGTAGAGTATTCTTCATTGTTATCCTATATATTGCATTGTTATCCTAACCATGGTTAATTAGGAATAATTTGGAGTGATATGCAATCCGAGTAAGTTTTCTAGATTCCCTTTTATTTATTGCTTTCTTAGGATCACATAGAAGCACGCATATGTGGGTAAAACGAGATTAAATTCTTTTTATGATTATTTGTGCTTAGAATTCATATTTTTCTAGGGTTTTTGAGTGTAGTTTGCAAGTTTACTTTGATTTTTTACTTTTTCGCATGCATAAGGGAGCATAGTAATACGTTTAATTAGTCCCTGAATTATTGTCTCATCCTCACACTGTGCAAAAGCAAAGGACTTGGTCGAAGGGAGGAGAGGACTAAGGATTAAATCTTGCCCAAGAGGGGAGAATAGGAAAGCAAAGGCTAAGGCAAGGGCTCGCCTCAGGAGTCAGCTTACCTTCTTGGTACCCTTACTCACCAAGTTAAGATCCATCGCTTTAGCACATGCATTGTATGTTGCATGTATAGTTTCTTGCACGCTTTTCCTCTTTCTTAGTTGTTTATGACTTGTAGAATTAGGGTTGCATAAAGAGTAATTCTTGGGACACAACTTTCATATAACTTTCACAAAACCATTTTAAAAGATGTGTCTACTCTCTCTTGTGATGTCACTAGACCCCACAGTGACACAGGAGAGATAGACACATCTTTTAAGAAGTGTGAAAGTTGTGTCCCAAGAATTACCCTTGCATAAATAAATGAAACAATCCATATAATATCTAGTTATTAACCTTGAAAGCTGAGTAGAGGCCTATCTTACGATGGGGCGAGAGAGGGTGTTTTAGCACGTTCTAGCTCCCTCTCTCGTACCTTAACCCCCCGGACCGAGTTCTTTAGTGACGAGGAAGTGGTGCTCTCTATTCATTGGACTAGTAAATTTAGTTTTCTTGGTTTCCTTTATCAAACCAAGTAGCAAATCTATTGATGAGGATCTCTTTTGATTTAGCCTTGTGGGATAAAACATAGTTTACTCATTCGTAGCCTCGGATATGGATCATGGACATCGATTTTAGCCTCGGGTATAGATAAAAAGTCCCATGGAATTCAAATGCGAGTAATCCAAATCGATCAGATCAGATTGGATAAAAGGTTAATGATGGATGGTGAACCTTACTCATTGTTAACATGAGATTTGTGCGGGGGATTAATCAAGTGGGCTTGGTCTCTCTAGGCCTTAAGCTTGGTTGCAGAACCCTCAGTGTCTACCCACCAATCCCATCCAGTACCCATATCACAAAGACGATGAAAGCTCACATATCACTCTCAGCCACTCTCCAAAAACACAAACAATTGGAGAATACCCATTTGGGTTCAGACCCATTAAAGTTGTAGAACAAAGCCATGGTTTACTTGGCACTACAAAGAAGAAAATTAATATTTTAAAATAAACTACCCAAATCAAAATAGACATGTCACGCCCTGTAACCACCCAGATGATTCTAGGACACGGGGCACGCCATCAATGCCTTACACCAGTGATTAAAGTTCCAAAATAAGTTTAAAATAAGCTTAAACCAAAGAAACTCAACTAACAAAGGACAAAATCATGCCTTTGCAATCAGCCAAAAGCCCTGTTTTAGTAAGAGTTTAAATCGCTTTAAGAAAAGTACTAAATACAATCATTTACAACTAACCAAATAAATAAATCCCAAGTTCAAACGTCCCAAAACAACGACACTAGTATTAGATACAACCAATTTATTCAATCCTAGAGATAACAACAACTCCTGTAAAACAAGAGCTAAATCATACAAGCTGGTTATTACATGATTTAAAGATCCAACTAAAATATAAAGCTTAACTAAAAATATTACACAAGTTTTAAACCAACCAAAGTATGACTCGTACTACCATCCAGATTAAAACCGATTAATTACAAATATGTTGCAAGCTTTAACTAAAAAGCAAGTAACTATTAACAAGGTTACAACAACTCCCAAAACCCATAAGCCAGCTAAGCCACTTCCCAGCTCACTTCCCCGATCCCTCGCCACGATCACCTAAGATGGTTATTCAATAACCATTACAATATATAAGCTATATGCTTAGTGAGTAATGCTAATCATGATTATGGATAATAGACATGTTCAATTAAACACATTACAAATAACTATAGTCTCCGACAATTACTAGTTCACTCCCACCACTACCGGCTAGCCCGCAGCTCCACTCCCCAAGCCCACGTGACTAGTCATGACCCACGCCCTCACACGCGCGGTCCCATAGGCCTCTGGCGGTCGTGGTCGTCACCACAAAGATTACCTCATGGTGGTATAGAACTAGCAATTCCCATTGACCCAAATAGGCAACTCAACATGCTCATTTAATCATTACACCGTGCTTTTACAATCAAATTGGGCCTAATTTAACTACATGAATTTTGCCAAATAATAAGCTAAATAAATTAAATTAAGCAAATTAGGCATACTTTGGCATCACAATTGAACCCAACAAGAAAATCATCCAAATATCAAAATTAACATCACTCACCTCTTGGGTTTCGCTCCTAATCGTGAGATTAAAGCCCTATTAAGAACCAGGTACAAATCCTATATAAAAACTACAAGTTATATATGAGATAAAACCCTAAAATGGGTCATGGAAAACTACCATAGAACTTAATAAAATTAGTACCAATAGATTAGACTCACCCCCAGGAGTCCGAATATGTAGCCTGTTTTAAAAACCGACGTCATTCAGCTCGTTAACCGTCGTTGAGAAATTTGTCGTCAAAATTATCGTCGATATACGTCTCGTATACTCACTTTCTGAAAGTCTAATTGAAGAATATGAGAGTGACTCATCTTATACGTGTTGTGTTATAAGAATTTTTCAGATTTTAGTATAATTTCCACGTAATTTTACTAGTTTTACAATTATACCCCCGCTAATTATGAAACTGTATTAAAACTATCCCAAACCTAAATGGATATTTGTCTATGTCTCGTATGGATCCCATAAGTGGTCCCATATAATTATGTGAAGTTGCTAATCAGCCTACTAATTATGTAACGTGTTCAATTCGTGCTCACAAAGGTATCCCTAATTGACCCCGGAAGTAGTCACTACCTAATAACATGATATTATTAACAATCAAATAATAAATCATTTAAGCCTTAATAAACATATAGGCACATAGGGTGTTTCACATATAATGTCCCATCTCAACTGGGACCCACCAATACATATCCCAACTTGGGATTACCACATTGCCACAACTGGGTTCTTAATTGGACACCCATAAACAACTTAGTTGGTTAATACCACCTCCAACAAGTGTCACATAACACATCAATTAACATTAACTCATGGTTATGCATGCTAAAGCAATATTAAATATAAACCGCGGGAGCAGGTGTCACATCTCTCCCCTCCTTAAAAAGGAGTTTGTCCCCAAACTCGTAGTACCTCAAGTTTCGAACAAGAACGGATACTTCTCTTTCATTTCATCTTCTCTTTCCCATGTGGCTTCCTCAACAGAGTGATTTCGCCATAGCACCAGGACTAAAGAAATAGTCTTTGTCCGCAAAACTTGCTCTTTTCTGTCAAGAATCTTGACTGGATGCTCGATATATGTCAAGTCTTCCCTAACTTCCAACGGCTCTAGAATAATTACTTTCTTCGGATCTGATACACATCTTCTTAACATTGATATATAAAATACATCATGTACATTAGCTAACTCTGGTAGCAACTCCAACAAATAGGCTACTAGTCTAACTCTACCAATGATCTCAAATGGCCCAACATACCTTGGATTCAACTTCCCAAGTTTCCCAAACCTCATAATACCCTTTGAAGGTGATACTTTCAAGAATACAAAATCCCCAACTTCAAACTCTATCGGTCTTCTTTTCAGGTCCGCATAACTTTTATATCTACTTTGAGCTGTTTGAAGCCGTTGTTGTATTATCTTTATCTTTTCTGTGGTTTGCTAAACAATTTCAGGCCCTATCAATCTTCTCTTACCAACCTCGGTCCAACAAAGTGGAGAACGACACTTACGCCCATATAAAGCCTCAAAAGGTGCCATCCCAACACTGGATTGATAACTATTATTATAATCAAATTTAGCCAATGGCAAGTGCTCTTCCCAATCACCTTTAAAATCTAAAACACAAAGTCGAAGCATATCTTCAAGTATCTGAATTACACGTTCTGATTGTCCATCGGTTTGAGGATGAAAAGCTGTACTGAAACTCAATCTTGTACCCATCGCTCTCTGCATTCCTTACCAAAATCTTGATGTGAATGCACTATCTCGATCAGAGACTATAGATACTGGAACCCTATGAAGTCTCACAATTTCTTGAATATAAAATTCAGCTAACTTCTTTGGATCATTGGTCTTGATTGGTAAAAAATGTGCCGACTTGGTCAATCGATCAACGATTACCCATACATTGTCATTTAACTTCCTAGACCTCGGTAAACCTCCCACAAAATTCATTGTGATATTTTCCCATTTCCATTCTGGTATAGGTAATGGTTCCAATTTTCCCGTAGGTTTTTGGTGTTCCACCTTTACCCTCTGACAAGCTACACACTTTGCCACGTGCTCAGCTACTTCCCGTTTCATCCCCAACCACCAATAGATTTCTCGTAATTCACGGTACATCTTAGTACTACCCAGATGAATTGAATACCTCGTATTGTGTGCCTCTTCCAAAATTACTTCCTTGAAACCACCTATATTGGGTACAAAAACCCGATTCTTGAATTTCAATATACCATTCCCAAAAGTAAATTCTAGTTGCTTACCTTCAGGTATCTCATCATGATTCTTCAATATTGGATTTTGAAGATGTTTGGCTCGGATTTCATTAATAAGGGACAGCTGTGCAATAATAGCTGACATTAAAGCACCTCTGGTTTCTGGAATTACCTCCAACTTTAGCTGCTCCATTTCCTGAATTAACTTTTCTTGTGAAGTCAAAGCATAGGCCAAATTAGTTGTAGACTTTTGACTCAGCGCATCAGCCACCACATTAGCTTTCCCTAGATGATACTGAATTGTCAAGTCATAATCCTTCATTAGCTCTAACCATCTCCTCTGTCTCATATTCAAATCCCTTTGTGTAAACAAATACTTTAGACTTTTATGATCAGTGTAAATTTCACAATTTTCCCCGTAAAGATAATGCCTCCAAATCTTCAAAGCAAAGATAACCACCGCTAACTCAAGATCACGAGTCGGATAGTTTACTTCGTGTGGCCTTAACTGTCGTGAGGCATAGGCAATTACCCTGTTGTTTTGCATCAAAACACAACCCAAACCTCGATAGGAAGCATCACTGTATATCACAAACCCCTCAGTCCCCGAAGGAATAGTCAATATAGGTGTTGTCATTAAACGAGTCGTCAATTCAATAAAACTTTCTTCACATTCTGGACTCCAAACAAAAGGAACATCTTTTCGCATAAGTTGTGTCATTGGCATCGCAATTCTTGAAAAAATTTCCACGAACCTTCGGTAATATCCAGGTAATCCCAAGAAGCTTCGTACTTCTGGTACACTTGTTGGCGACTTCTAATTGGCTACAGCTTCAATTTTCTGCAGATCTACTGATACACCCTCCTTTGAAATCACGTGCCCCAAAAATGCTATCTCAGTTAAACAGAATTCACATTTCTTCAACTTTTCGAACAGCTTCTTTTCACGGAGTTGTTGTAGAACAAACCGCAGATGCCTCTCGTGATCTTATACACTCTTGGAATATATTAGGATATCATCTATGAAGATAATTACAAACTTGTCCGGATAGTCTTTGAACACTCGATTCATCAAATCCATAAATGCTGCCGGTGCGTTTGTAACTCCAAAAGGCATGACGAGAAATTCATAATGACCATAACGGGTCCTGAACGCTGTCTTCTCCACATCCTCTTCTTTGACTTTTAATTGATGGTAACCTGATCGCAAACCAATCTTGGAAAAGACTTGGGCTCCTTGGAGCTGATCAAACAAGTCGTCGATCCTAGGCAACGGATATTTGTTTTTAATAGTTAGCTTGTTGAGTTCTTGATAATCGATACACATCCTCATAGACTCGTCTTTCTTTTTAACAAACAAAACTGGTGCACCCCATGGCGATACACTAGGTCGAATGAATCCATTATTTAGAAGATCTTGCAACTGAATCTTCAGTTCTTTCAACTCCACCGGTGCCATTCTGTACGGTGTTTTTGATACTGGCTGAGACCCCGAGGCTACTTCAATAGTAAATTCAATTTCTCTCTCAACTAGTACATCAGGTAGATCTTCAGGAAAGACATTTGGGAACTCTCGTACAACTGAAATATCTTCTACTCTAGTTCATCAGGTGTGTCAATTATTGAACATAAGAACCCCTGACAACCTTGTTTCAACAACTTGCCTGCCCGTATTGCTGAAACTAAATATGGTGGTGCTACCACCAGTTCCTTGAAAACTAAACTCCCCTTGTCCCATTGGTCGAAAAGTAACTCTTTTCTGTTCACAATCGATAGTAGCTTGGTTTGCGGATAACCAGTCCATACCCAAAATTACGTCAAAATAATTAACGGCCAACGGAATTAAATTCACTGTCAAAACCCTATCATTTACCCTGATTTCACATGCTTTAAATATTGATGAAGTCACCATGGGTTTACTTAAGGGTAACGATATTGACAAATCAAAGCCTAAAGGTTCTGACATGTTGTCTAAGTGTTTAACAAATTAATGTGCAACAAAAGAATGTGTTGAACCTGAATCTATTAAAACATACGCCGGGTGTGAGCAAATGAGTAATGTACCTGATACCACGGAATCAGTAGCTGCGGCATCCCCCGGTGTTAGACTAAAATACCTTCCTTGTCTTTGCTCAGGTCCTTTCCCTTTGTTCATACTTGTTCCTGGTTTTGCCCCAGTTGAAGCTACAGAACCTGACCCTCGCTGTTGTCTTGTTGGGCAATCTTTTGCTTGATGTCTAGGCTGTCCACATTTAAAACATTTTCCTCTCATATCTGGATTGATACTCCCCATACTCTGGGTCCGAGCTTGTGGGCAATTTCTTGCTATATGCCCCTTCTGCCTACAGACGTTACACACAAGTGTCAAATGGCACACTCCCCCATGCTGACGATTACAAATTGAACATAGTGGACGACTTTCCCCAGAAAAAGAATTTCCCCTTTGAACTGTTGAGCTAGAACCAGAACCTCGCGAGAACGGCTTCTTAAAAAAACCTTGTCCTTTACCTTTTCCCTCGGCTGGTCGCTTGCTTTGTTGATCTTGCTTGTACTTGTCAATATCTATTTCTGCTATCAAAGTAACATCTTGTACATCAGCAACTTTTCAAAGTTGATGTGTATCCACTCGGCTTCTAATATTATCCTGTAGGACTTCTTCAAATTTTCGTGCCCTATCCACTTCCCTTGGTACTGTTCGATGTGAAAATCGAAGTAGGCTATTATATTTTGCTGCATATTCATTTACTGTCATGTCCCCTTGTTGCAAAATTGCAAACTCACGGCCCATCTGGGTCTTGACGGATGCTGGAAAGTACCGCTTATAGAAAACTTTCACAAATTTGTTCCAGGTCTCTGGTGCTCCTTGCTCAATCACATTTACCCACCAATTCTGGGCTTCACCTTTCAAAGTATCAGTAGCACACATTATCTTTTCCCCATCTGTACACTCCACCGCCCGAAAGATACGTTCCATATCCATTACCCAATGATCAGCTTGTGATGGATCTGGGCCTCCATCAAATTGACTCGGTTTTCTTTTGTAAAATTGCTCAATGACTCCCCTTTCGGCCCGTGGTTGTGGGTTTGCAGGTCTATCACCACCCATTCGATCACTTATTGCCCTTACGAAATTACTTACCACTTCTTCTAGATGGTCCATCCTTGAATGAGGTGAACGTTCCCGATCATGATCCATTTTCTTACCTGTCAGTCAATTGACATAAATAGATTGCATGCTATGCCAACATGTTAAATAACAACATAGCAACAATTATTCATATGCATTCATGAAATGCATCTACATGTTCATTATCTACACGTACTCTCAATCGTCGTCTCTCGTACCCAAGGTTCTAAGCCTAAACCATGCTCTGATACCACTAAATGTCACGCCCCGGAACCACCCAGATGATCCTAGGACACGTGGCACGCCACCAAGGCCTTACACCAATGATTAAAGTTTCAAAATAAGTTTAAAATAAGCTTAAACCAAAGAAACTCAACTAACAAAGGACAAAATCCTGCCTTTGCAATTAGCCAAAAGCCCTGTTTTAGCAAGAGTTCAAAACACTTTAAAAAAAGTACTAAATACAACCATTTACAACCAACCAAATAAATAAATCCCAAGTTCAAACGTCCCAAAACAACGACACTAGTATTAGATACAACCAATTTATTCAATCCCAGAGTTAACAACAACTCCTGTAAAACAAGAGCTAAATCATACAAGCTGGTTATTACATGATTTAAAGATCCAACTAAAATATAAAGCTTAACTAAAAATATTACATAAGTTTTAAACCAACCAAAGTATGACTCGTACTACCATCCAGATTAAAACCGATTAATTACAACTATATTGCAAGCTTTAAACTAAAGAGCAAATAACTATTAACAAGGTTACAACAACTCCCAAAACCCATAAGCCAGGCAAGCCACTTCCCAGCTCACTTCCCCGATCCCTCGCCACGATCACCTAGGATGGTTATTCAATAACCATTACAATATATTAGCTATATGCTTAGTGAGTAATGCTAATCATGATTATGGATGATAGACATACTCAATTAAACACATTACAAATAACTATAGTCTCCGGCAATTACTAGTTCACTCCCACCACTACCGGCTAGCCCGCGGCTCCACTCCCCAAGCCTACGTGACTAGTCATGACCCACGCCCTCACACGCGCGGTCCCATAGGCCTCTGGCGGTCGTGGTCGTCACCATAAAGATTACCTCATGATGGTATAGAACTAGCAATTCCCACTGACCCAAATAGGCAACTCAACATGCTCATTTAATCATTACATCGTGCTTTCACAATCAAATTGGGCCTAATTTAACTACATGAATTTTGCCAAATAATAAGCTAAATAAATTAAATTAAGCAAATTAGGCATGCTTTGGCATCACAATTGAACCCAACAAGAAAATCATCCAAATATCAAAATTAACACCACTCACCTCTTGGGTTTCGCTCCTAATCGTGAGATTAAAGCCCTATTAAGAACCAGGTACAAATCCTATATAAAAACTACAAGTTATGAGCTAAAACCCTAAAATGGGTTGTGAAAAACTACCATAGAACTTAATAAAATTAGTACCAATAGATTAGACTCACCCCCAGGAGTCTGAATATGTAGCCTGTTTTAAAAATCGACGTCATTCGGCTCGTTAATCGTCGTCGAGAAATTTGTCGTCAAAATTATCGTCGATATACGTCTCATATACTCACTTTCTGAAAGTCTAATTGAAGAAGATGAGAGTGACTCAATTTTAGTATAACTTCCACGTAGTTTTACTAGTTTTACAATTATACCCCCGCTAATTATGAAACTGTATTATAACTATCCCAAACCTAAATGGATATTTGTCTATGTCTCGCATGGGTCCCATAAGTGGTCCCATATAATTATGTGAAGTTGCTAATCAGCCTACTAATTATGTAACGTGTTCAATTCGTGCTCACAAAGATATCCCTAATTGACCTCGGAAGTAGTCACTACCTAATAACATGATATTATTAACAATCAAATATAAATCATTTAAGCCTTAATAAACATATAGGCACATAGGGTGTTTCACATATAATGTCCCATCTCAACTGGGACCCACCAACACATATCCCAACTTGGGATTACCACATTGGCCACAACTGGGTTCTTAATTGGACACCCATAAATAACTTAGTGGGTTAATACCACCTCCAACAAGTGTCACATAACACATTAATTAACATTAACTCATGATTATGCATGCTAAAATAATATTAAATATAAACTGCGGGAGTGGGTGTCACAAGACCTTGTATGAGGCTGGTGGGTGGAAAACTTCCCAAATCAATTGAAAGCTGAAAATCTTTTTAAAGAGACTTTATAGAAGGCCCCAAGGATATTCATAAAAACTTTTGCCTAATTCTTAACACTACCAAAAATATAAAATAAAGGTTTCAACCACGCACGATCTGTAACTGCCACACAACTATTTTGAGATGTATATGTATACTTACAATTTTAATCATCAGTCATAAGGTGATACTTCATAATTCACATGACATACTAAACTAGGATAAAGAATATAAATGAAAATGAGCACAAGCACTCCCATACATATCTTCTAGTGTAACTGTGTAAGACTCTGTTTAGATATCAGATGTACAATAGGTATATATCTTGAACAAGTTCCAGTCGTTACAAATGCCAACTTTAATATTTTTCAATTAATTTACATCAACGAGACTAAAAAAATCTTTAGATGACTAATATCAAAGGATGATAACTCTATTTGAATGTTGAGGAAATAAATAAAAGTAGAAGCACAATCATTCAACTGGAGTCCAAAATTTGATAATGAATAAAAATAAAGGCTCAAAATTGACAACAATCATTCATATTCCTATGAACCATCAAGGCATTTTAAGTTTGAGTTAAAATGACCTTATTTGGCTTTTACCTATTAAATCCAAATTAGTTAATTTTCTTATTGTGTTTATTTTGACAACCAAACACATCTAATAGGTTTATTCGTAAATTAACTCATTTTAAATGATCTAATATCTAATTTCCTGGACAACCAAATAGGCCCTTCGATCATGGCAACTCCGTAACTCCAATTTGGGCTAAAGTGGTGACAAATTCAGCTACTTCACTCTCAATTCAAGTTCTATCTAAGGTTTTGATACCAAATGGTGCATAGAAATGCTCTAACCTAGAGATAATTGAAGAGAGTAAGAAGTAAGAATATACCATCATATATATATATATATATTGTCACGCCCCAGAGCAGCATAAATAGAGAAAAATAAATTTCCTTTATGGGTCCATAAGGAATGACAGGTGAAAGTCACTAATAATCCACACCACGCAGTACTAGTCCAAAAGAAAAGCAACAGTAAACAACTGAGAATAACACACAGTGCTAACTATTACAAAATATCAGAGTATGGTCCACAGGATCACAACAGGTCTGAAGACAACAAATGCCCAAGTACCCGCTAACAAAAGGTTCAACCGAACAACCGAAATGTAAAACTAGTTATAACTCCTTCAGCCTTCAACTAGCGTACGGATAGTCCTCAGCGTAGTAATCCTTCCTGGCGTAAACGTCATTGGTGGGGCCCTCCTCTGGATAACACTCATCAGTGTACTGGTCATTACCTGCAGAATAAGGGGCAGGATATTCTGGACGGGGAAAGTCCAGGCAATAAAAGGCCGTCAGCTTACTGAGAGCTGAGTGAGCATAAACTAACGAGGTACCAGTTATCTGAAGTAAACACGAGCTTATGAAAACGCGGGTTAACATCTTATTATAAAGATAACATTATCTTGTTCCTTTATCTATCCTTGTAAACCGACCCTTATCGTCTTGTTACTCAAATCACGACATTTAACAAACTCTGATTTCATGAACTGACTCAATCGTTTAACTCTAGGGATACACCTCCATTTCGTCCACCGCTTTTAAGAGCATATGCACAGCTGACCGCATGTCATGGACTCCATGTCAGTTCGTCCCCCAGCTTTTAAGAGCATATGCATAGCTCACCGCTTATTAGGGACACAACGTTTCCAATAAGGCATATCATTCTATTGCCACGACTTAACGTCATCTACTAGTGATCCCAGCTCACCACTTTTAAGAGCATATTCACATCTCACCGCTTTTAAGAGCATATCATAGATCATCCAGTCTATCTTAGGACTTATTTGGTCCATCTCACCGCTTTTAAGAGCATATGCACAGCTCACCGCTTTTAAGAGCATATCATAGATCATCCAGTCTATCTTAGGACTTATTTGGTCCAGCTCACCGCTTTTAAGAGCATATGCACAGCTCACCGCTTTTAAGAGCATATCATGACCGAACGTCCATCCCCGTACTATTCCCAGAACTTATCAAACCTACTTACGTACCATTCTAACATCGACACATGACAATTCCCAATGTGGCCTGACTACTCTGAATGAAAGAAAACGGACATCGAACTCATACAAGAATTTATAGTATCTAACGTTGTCAGATTTATACATATGTTATTAATCATACTTATCTGTGTTGTCACATTATCCCTGATAACCCCCAAATCGTAAAAAGGAAGTCCGTATTGGAAATCGAACAACAAAACCTCTTATAAAATAAATAGGCAAAGAAAATCATGTTCTGATCATTCCAATCGATTGGGACTAAGTCCAATCGATTGGTATAAAAATCATATCAATCGATTGAGAAAACAGGCAATCGATTGGGTCTTAAATAGTGGCAATCGATTGCTAACATTTTCAATCGATTGGGATGTCAATCGATTGGATCTATATCCAATCGATTGGATCCAGACTGATGGCAATCGATTGAGATTTATGTCAATCGATTGGCACTTCGTCCTCACCAGCAGATTGTAAAAACAGCTTATATAAACGTACACTACATGCATTTAACCCATCTAAACTTCATAATAACTTATATAAACTTCATATAGAGGGACCAAGTGAGTTAGAACTCACCTAGGGTGCGTTTGGCTTGTGTTTAAGCTTGAGATCTCCAAGCTCTCTCTCTCTCTTCCTCTTGCTTCTTCTTCCTCCTTGTCGGGTTCTCTCTCTTCTCTTGCTTCTCCTCCTTCTTTCTGCTTCTTCTTCTTCCTTCCAACTGCCAAGGGCAGTGAGTGTGTGTGAGGGTGTGTATAATTATAGATATATAGATAGATATATGTATATCTCTCAAGAGGTATGTCTCTCTCTCTCTCTCTCAAGGCTACCAAAATGACCCAAGGCCATAAATAAACGAGTATATATAGGGGTAAGGGAGTGCCACACGTCCAAAGCTAAGGGAAAGAAGAAAACTTGTCTCAGGTTATGCCAATCGATTGGTACTTATGTCAATCGATTGGAGACAGATATTTGTAGTCAATCGATTGGAAACAATGGCAATCGATTGGGATGAATGGCAATCGATTGGGATGTTTGACACGTCATGAATTTTAGTCGGTAAAATGGCAATCGATTGGGAATATGTCAATCGATTGGTATCAAAATTTATAAAAAGGAAGAGAAAGTTTATACGAGTATAGAAATGAAATACCAGGTCTTATTAATATACCAAAATACAGGGTATTACATATATATATATATATAGAGAGAGAGAGAGAGTCCAGCTCCAGTGCGTGCTGGGTAAGTGCACTGGGTGAACGCACTGAGCTTTTAAGCCTAAAAAAATCATGGACTGTCCCATTGACCCGTGCCCCATCCCACCGCTCCGCTGACCCGCTATTTTTTTTATGCTTAAAAGCCCAGTGCGTTCATCTAGTGCGCTTACCCAGTACACACTGGAGCCTGACTCTCTCTATATATAATATTAAGTGCAATCACACGCTTGTCACGTGGTAGCTCTATGATTTTTCTACTTTATATATATATATAATCTGTCAGACTCTTAAGTAAACAAAGATGAGTGAACATACCAAGTGAAGTAGTGAACTAATTTTTTTTAGGCTAAAAGAAACTGCGGGTGGCCCCGCTGACCCCACGCCTCGCTGACCCGCGGGTTCTTTTAGCCTAGAAAACAAGTTCACTAGGTATGTTCACTTAATAGCCTCACCGTATATACTATATATTATACTATTTTTCCTATATGTAGAATCAATGCATATATATATGTATAGTCTCTCTCTTTTTCCTTTTCTATATCTCTTTTCTTATCTCTCACCCTCTCTTTCTCTATCTGTTACATATATATATATATATATTATCCCATCAATATCTAATCTAACTAATTTGTTTTATTATATGGACACATATCCCCAATTACACACGTACACGAGACAAACTATATATTATATGATGATGCCAGAATTTGGTAAGAGTAAAGTAAAGCAATTTAAGGAGAGAGAGAGAGAGAGTGAGAGACTATTTTTTGTATGTGGTTCGGCCCTGTCAATGAAGGTACCTACGTCCACGGGTGTGTCTGAGCACGTTCACTAACAGATCACCGGCGGGCCTGGTGAGCCAACAAAGAGGGGCGGCACTACCAGTAATACTGGCCAGGTGTATGCATATAATGGTGAATTTATAGAGGTGCTGTGTACACTAGAGAGTTGGCCGCCTCTTCAATGGGGGGTGAGAGGTCTCTTTTATAGATGTAAGAGACCTACTCATACATGGATAAGGAAATATAATCCTATTAGTATAGATTGGCATTAATTATGGGGATTTCCTAATTGGATTAGGAAATAGTGTGCACTTTTCATTAGTCTTCTAGCTTGAGTAGAAAACTGCCCGTAATGCTCGGGATCACGCCTGTGAAGCTCGGGATCATGCTTGTGGGCCCGAATGGGCTGTTCCTGCAGTGGGATGTGCCTGTGCAGTTTTCCCGACCTGTTGGCCGGGTCGTAGATGAACCGCTCGGGCTGATGCTTTTGTGGAGCTGTGCATGATTTGCCCGGGGCATGGACTGACTGCTGATTTGAACCGCTCGGTCATAGGATAGAGCCAAATTTGGGTGTATCAGCTGCCCCCCATTTTCAAGGTTGGCCAGATGCTATATCGGGGCAAGTTTGGAAATCTGTTTGATGTTACTTGCCACTGTCTGAGTGCTTGGAGAAGCTGCCTCGGGGCTTCTGAGCCTGGTGAGTCCTCGGTAACTGACTGAGAGTTGAGACCCAGCCTAGCTCGGGACCTTTAGGTGCTCGGGAACTGACCGGGAGTTGAGACCCGGCCTAATTCGGAGTCTAATGCTCGGGAAGTGATCAAGAGTTGAGACTCAGCCTACTTCGGAGTCTTTTTTCCTTGAGTTAGCTCCCAGGATGGTTATCTTCTGCCCGTAACCCTTCGTCAAGGCTGTGGGTAGAAGGATTTTACCATGTTAGAAAAGCCGACCTAAAGCGTATTGCTCTAGGGTCCTTTTTATTGTTAACTCCCCAGGATGGTTGTCTTCCGCCCGGCCAGCCTTCGTCAAGACTGTTGGGAGAAGAGCTTGACCATGTTGGTGGAGCCGACCTAAATCACGTTGCTTTAGGGTCCTTTTGCTCCTCTATCGTTGGCCAACCTAAGAGATTTTAGTCACCTCTATCGTCGGTTTGGACCTAAGTGGAGTTAATGCCTCTGAGTACTGTAGATGCTCGGGTTGTCCAAGATTTTGACTTGGTTATCCGCGAGGCCTGTAGATACCCGGTGTGATTACCTGTTTAGTTCACTATGCCGTTTTACCCCCAAGCTTTCGCTAAGACGAGGGTCTTATAGAGGCTGTAGGTAACCGACCTAGAACATGGTGGTTACAGGATCTTTTGAAGCTTGCCATCATCAGCCACCTAGGGGGTTTGCCCCCCATCGTCGGTTGGACCTAAGCGAAGCCGGTGCCTCGGGCGTGACCTCGAGGTCTTTAGTGCCTAGGTTCAGAGCCCGAGGTCTTTTGAGTGCCTGGGTTCGGAGCCCGAGGTCTTTTGAGTGCCTGGGTTCGGAGCCCGAGGTCTTTTGATGCCTCTGGGTTAGGAGCCCGATGTCTTTGTATGAGTTCTCTAACGATCGGGGGGAGCCTCATGTGGTGATCGAGCAAGTACCACTGTAGTCGGGCTCTTCTAGACCGATGGAGACAGGAGGTTGGATCAGGGTCGTCGGACTCCAGATTTCTCTGGGCTAGAGGCAAAGTCAGAACTACTTGATCCTGACCGATATGAACTGGAGGTCGGGTCGGGGCTGCCGGACTCTGCTTGCTGTGAGCTGGAGGTCGGGTCGGGGCTACCTGACCCGGTCTGCTGTGAACTGGAAGAACTGTCGGAACTCCCGGGCTGATCTCGCTTTCGCTTACTTCTGGAAGACTCGTTGCTTTCTTGCCCGGGGTCTTTGATCTTTAGAAATTCTTCAGTGTCAATGTATTTTCCAACCCTCTCTGCGAGTTCGACCAAGGTTACCGGTCGATTTCAATGGAACGACACAGCGCACTTGGTGTGTTGAACTCCCGAGCAGAAGGCTATGATGGCAATTGTCTCGTTCAGATTGCGGATTTGAAGCTTCTGTTGGTTGAACCGGTCAGTGAACTCCTTGAGGGACTCATTGTTCCATTGTCTGACCGTCAGTAGCTGTATGTCTAGCTTTGGCCGCTCATGCATACCGGCGAACTGGTTGATGAACTGCTTTCTGAGTTGTTTGAAACTGCAGACCGATCGGGGCTCCAAGAAGTAGAACCACTGCATGGCCGGAGCTTTCAAAGTGCTGGGGAAGGCTAGGCAGTGTAGTTCATCGGAGTTGGTGGCTAGGGCCATCTGGGCCTTATAGGTCCGGACGTGGTCGATTGGGCTTCCCGAGTCGTTATATGAATCTAGCCGAGGTTGCTTAAATTTGCGTGGGATGGAGAACCTCGCGATCTGGCTGGAGAATGGTGACTCCGTCTCGGTATTGGCTTGATTCGGAACACGGTTTTGACTAAGCTTTTTGGACACTCCGTCGACCTGCTTCTGCAAGTCCTTGATTCGGGCTTCCACTCCTTCCCGACCGGTATCTGAGGAACTAGTCGGGTTGGTGGAAGATGCTTCTTCATGGCAGGGTGCTGTCCTCTGGGATCGGGCTCGGCTATGACTCCGGGTAACCGTATACCCAGGGACGACTCGGCTCTTGACCGAGTGACCCTGGACTGATTCCCGGGCCATATGCTCCCGCCTTTCCTCTCGGGCAGCACGCCCACTGTTGATGTCTCTGGCATCCTCAACATGGGACGGGTTGGCTCGGGCACGTTGTCTGGTCCAGATTGGTTCCCGACCGTACGCAACGTTCCCGGGTCGTTTCCCGGCCCCTGGAGGACGGCTTTGCTGGGCCAGCAAGGCTTCGATCTGTCGCTGGATTTGCCGCTGGCCCTCCAAGAGTTGTGTGAGGGTCGCGGTGATCTGCTCAGATGTCATGGCTGCCGCAGCCGGTGCCGGGGCCGAAGGAACATCCCGGTCGGACTGCTGATCAGCCTTCTTACCCTTCTTCGGTGGCATGACGATCAGTCAAGAGATTTGTTGATGAGAAGACTTGTCGTTTCCCACAAACGGTGCCAAACTGATGATGCCAGAATTTGGTAATAGTAAAGTAAAGCAATTTAAGGAGAGAGAGAGTGATAGACTATTTTTTGTATGTGGTTCGGCCCTGTCAATGAAGGTACCTACGTCCACGGGTGTGTCTGAGCACGTTCACTAGCAGATCACCGGCGGGCCTGGTGAGCCAACAAAGAGGGGTGGCACTACCAGTAATACCGGCGGGGTGTATGCATGTAATGGTGAATTTATAGAGGTGCTGTGTAGACTAGAGAGTTGGCCGCCTCTTCAATGGGGGGTGAGAGGTCTCTTTTATAGATGTAAGAGACCTACTCATACATGGATAAGGAAATGTAATCCTATTAATATAGATTGACATTAATTATGGGGATTTCCTAATTGGATGAGGAAATAGTGTGCACTTTCCATTAGTCTTCTAGCTTGAGTAGGAAACTGCCCGTAATGCTCGGGATCACGCCTGTGAAGCTTGAGATCATGCTTGTGGGCCCGGATGGGCTGTTCCCACGGTGGGATGTGCCTGTGCAGTTTTCCCGACCTGTTGGCCGGGTCGTAGATGAACCGCTCGGGCTGATGCTTATGTGGAGTTGTGCATGATTTGCCCGGGGCATGGACTGACTGCTGATTTAAACCGCTCGATCATAGGATAGAGCCAAGTTTGGGTGTATCATTATACATAAAATAACAATACCTTAGCAAAAAAAAAATTTGTGTACATTAAATCTAGAAATTTTTCTATCAAAAAAAAATTTAGAAACATTTTACCGTGCATCGCACTGATATTGATTCTAATTAGAGTTTGGAAAACCAAAACCCAAGAACAAGAGCTCTAGGCTAGGCTCAGTTTGGTTAAAACTAATTGAATTGCAAATATCAAAAACTGAGAAAAAATAACCTAAGGCCAGTTTACTGATACCCTATTTCAACAATAATACTCACATGACAATGACTAACACCAAAAGACAATAAAAACAAATAACACAAAAGTACTACTAGTTACATCAGCAAAAGCATAAGCTTTCCAAACATGTCATAGAGCCCATTTGTCCCTGCTTATAGTTAAGCGATTTTGTGTGTGATTGATAGATTTGCTTAACATCAATAAGCTAATACAGCCCCTAATTTGATTAATATGTTGTGCATGTGATAAAATATAAATTTTTCCCTTCAAAATTGCAGATCTTGGGCAAACAAACACCTACCAACTGCGTTTGCGGTCTCATAGTCGAATATATGAAACTATCGTTTGGTTCTCGTTTGGGCTTCCCGTTATCTTGCGTAACGGGCCCAAACTTAACACCAATCTCTTTTACAGAGCCCTCGTAATCGGAGTTCTGTTTCTTTCTTCCCGACTCTCTCTTTCATTCTCCACTGTTAGTTGTCTAGTAAGCACACCAAAATGGTGAGTCTCAACCCATATCTCGTTTTATATATGCTATTCTGTTGTTATTTACTTATATAGGGTTTTGCTATCACTATCTTGATATCTATATACACGCATTTGTAAATTGAATTCATTTTTGATTTTTGATCGATCTGGTCGCCAAAGCTAAATTTTGCTAAAGCTGAAGTGATTGATGTTAATTCTTGATCAAAACGTTTTCTGTTTTTGTTTTGCTTCTTGTCAGATCTGATTTGCTTTTGATTTGATCTCAGTATACTGAATTATGATCCTTCATCATCTGATTGTTCCATGCACTTGAAAATTATGGTCCGTTGTTATGAGTTAGTCTAACTTGATTATAGGTCGTTTTTGATTCATTTTCATTAATCAATTGCTCGAAATTAGACTCATTCCCCTGAAATCAAATCCCTCCTTAGTAGTTCGTTACACCTTAGTGTGTACAAAACCGACTCGAAGAATGGCACAAATTCCATGTGTCAGACAGAAAAAACCGGAACGTGGATAGAATGGGAGTGAGAGACAGATGTGAGAGAGAGTGAGACAGGTTGAAACCTTTTAAGCAATTGATTTTTATTTTTATTTTTATTTTTTAATAATTGAACATTTTAGTACCCTTGAAATAGTATTTTGGGAAGGCAAAATTTTTAATTAATTAATTATTATTTTTTTTATTATTATTATTTTTTTTTTACGGAAATTGGTAAGTATATAAAGAAAAGAACTATACAAAATACAAGAGGCATACGATATACATCAAAACTCAGAACAAAACGAAGACACAAGGAAGGAGGCATTTCTAAAACAAAGAAACACTCCCATCCAGATCTAACCCCAAAACATGGGCTACAAAACACCATCCAGATCTAACCCCAAAACATGGGCTACAAAACACCATCCAGATCTAACCCCAAAACACCAAGCCACAGCAAAACAAAACAAACATCAAGAACTATCCAAGATTAGTTCCAAGCAGCATACAAGACATCAATATCTGATTTGTTGACAGACATCCCGAATGATAGAGTGTTGATCTTTATAGGCATTCGTGAAAGATCTAGCATTCCTCTCTGCCCTCAGCCATAAACAACTGCACCTAGGCAAATTTTGGGGATGGTATGAGATTGATGTTTTCTCTTCCACAAGATAGAACCTCAAGCAACAAGGTCATCCCAAGAATGGGAACTCAGATACCACACCTGGTGAAAAGTTGCTGCCAAATGAAGGCATAAAAGGGCATTCAAAGAAGAGGTGGTCTCTGGAATCAGGCCCATTCCTACATAACACACAAGTCATAGTTTTTGTGTGTGTGTGTGTGTGTGTGTGTGTGTGTGTTGGTGTGTGTGTGTGTGTGTGTGGGGGGGGGGGGGGGGGGGGGGGGGGGGAGGGGGGAGGTGGTGTGTTGTGCTTCTGGGGGTAAATGATCATGAGTAGACAACTTATCTTGCAAGGCCAACAAAAGGATGAAACTAGGTCTAGGAGTATGGCCTTTGAACCAAACTAAATGAAACAAAGGAACTATGCGGGGAAACCTCATAGATTTAGTTGTAATTATTGGTGATAAACCGAAATGTGGAAACCCCTAGCTTTGGCTTTCTAGAATAGAATAGTTATTATAGATTATTCTAAAGATTAGCTACCTTGCACACCTATGTCTAATTATGTTACATTTAAGTTCACAAATACCAATGTTATTGATCTGATTTTATTGTTCATGTGTTCACAAGTTTGGTTAAATAGAATTCTCTGTGTGTGTGTGCGCGCGCGCGCACGCGCATTTACAATTAACCAAAAGTCAAAAGTAGTTTTGTTAGTCTTCACTAAACATAATTCTTCCACATTTATTTATGTGCTCTTAAAATTTAGAAACTTGTGCATACCCTACTAGTACATAGTGACTAGGGGTCTCATTGTTCCCCAGGAAAAGTACAAATAAAAGAGAATTTTGAAGGCCTACATTTATCCACACCGATTAGGGTTTAATTCATTAAGAGAATCACACAAAATAGAGTATTTTTTTTTCTGGGTCACCCCTAGTAAATCCCCGGGACATTTGCATTCAATCATGGTTGGGGGAACAAGTCAAAATAGAAGAACGTCACATTGAGGTAGATACTTGATACTTGTAATAATAAATGCAAACTTTTTAAGATTGATCTTAGGTTCACCTATATAATAGAAAAACCCACGCTTCTTCCAATAGTGTTTCAGCCCTTGCCTCTATGGATCTTTCATCATTGGTTCGATGCATGTGCTGCAGATGCAAGTTTCTCGTAGGATTGTTTTGTATGGGGAAGTTATAGGCAGATCTTTTCATTTTCTTTCTTTCTTTTTCTTTTTTTTTTTTTTCCTTTTGTTTTCAATGTTTTGTTAGCTCTTTCTTTTCTCTTTTGTTTGTCATTTTACCTCTTTCACGGAGGCTTTTGTTGCTTTTCTTTCTTGGGACATTGTTACTCTTAGTGGCTGTTTTTCTTCTTTCCTTTTGGATAGGAGTCTCTTGTGTTGTTCTCGTAGATGTATACTCCCTGTGTACTTGGGTGCACCCTATTTTGGTGCCTCTTCTAGGCAATACGATGACTATAAAAAAGAATAAAGTTTGATATAATCATTGATACATTATTGAAAAGAAAGGTTTTTTTTATGGTAAGTGTGCATCCCCATGGACAGAATTTAATGAAAAAAATCCATGCATTAAAGATTTCACCATTTGTTTTCTATCAAATTCTCCTGCATTATAAAATAAGACAGAAACTATTGAGATTCAAATTACTACACAAAATCCAATTGTGGTATCCTAAGAAGCACTGTTACGGATATGGCAACACAGACACGTTACGAAACGGCGATATGACATATCCTAAAACAGAAAAGGCGACATGATACAGCGGCGGCACGGAAAAAGTTATATATACATATATATATATATATATATATTTACGGCCAGGCTCTAGAGTGAACAGGGTAGAGTGAACATTTCCTTTTGCCTGAAAAAACCCGCGTGCGCCCCACTGACCCGCGGGTTTTTTCAGGCAAGAAAAAAAAATGTTCACTGGGTATGTTCACTCTACCCTGTTCACTCTAGAGCCTGACCCTATATATTTATGTATGTTATATGTAACCATGTAACATAAAAATAACAATATTCTTAAAATAACTATGAACTAAAGTGGTTACATAAATTACCTCCAAACAACAATACAATATGAAAATGTCATAACAATACTACCAAGACTTGTTATAAATCCTACAACTTTCTAGTATTCCTTCTATTTATATAAAAAAAAAAAGACCTTCACATATTAAGACTTTTGCAACCTTATTTTACATATTAAGACTTTCACCCCAAAATTCAAGACTTCTCTTAAAAATAAAATAAAAATTTAAAAACCATATCATGTCGGGAAAGTGGCGCAGCTGTGTCAGTGTCGAAGGTGTGTCAAGACACAAATATAACACTTCATTTGAAGTGTCAGTGCTTCCTGGTATCAATACAAAAATCTATGTTCTAATCCTTTTGGTTTTGAGAAAATATAGGGGAGGTAAAAGAGGGGGATAGGTTTTGGAATGAAAGCAAGAAAGAAAGTTTAAAAAAGGAGAGAGCAAGAAAGAAAAAGTGAGTTTAGAAGGAGATACTTTTGGACTTATCATAGAATGCAGTTTGGGTTAACATGAATGCCCCTGTAAGTAATTTAAAAAGATCTTAGTCAGTATTTTGGCCATGCTAGTTCCTGCAGTTAGCTAGTCTGGCTTTTTTAGTTTGTTAGTCGACTTTGTCTGGATAATTCAAACTTTTGGCAGCTTGGTTTAGGCAATTGGTATTTGTTCTTCTGTGTTGTATCATTGAAGTGGGCCCAAGTTGGAGTAGTTCTTTCATTCGAGGTTATATCAAGCTTATAATCTATGTTCTAGCCAATGAAGTCTGCAACAACCCCTCTTACTTTAGGAACAGCTTCGCTTGAGGTCTACACTAGATTGATATATTGTTCAGTTATTCGGAGTTAGTTTGTCCTTGTACGGTGGATTTCTCTTCCTCAAAAGCTTTTGTTATGCCCATAGAGACTGCCTTGTTTTTAACAGCTGAAAAGATTGAAGCTCTGATTTGTGCAGGGGGCCAAGGGGCTTATTTTTTGACTCCCAATATGGCTGATTTCCTTGTCTTCAGGAAGTAAATTCTACAAGCAGTGCTTTTGGTTTTCAATAGGCTTGGCAAATGGGCCGGCCTGGGTTCGGGCCGGGCTAGAGTCATACCGGGCTCAATGAGGCTTATATAATGTTGGGTCAGGTGGCGGTTTGTGTGTTTGGGGGTAGATTCGTGTTTGGTTTCGTCATCATCATATGCGAAAAAAAAATGGTTTGTGTTAAATTCCCTACTCGGATTCTACACCTATTGAATTTGAAACTCTCCTTTGATTTGTGAACCAGAACCTCAAAAACTTAAGAGCTATGAAGCGAGACCACCACCCTAAGAGCTATGGGCAAATTCTGGAAAATATTAATTTAAATTTATCTATTATAAACTTTGATATGAAAATGTGTTGATTCAGTACAAGGATTGAAAATCTATACCTACATGTCTTAACATAGCAACACACACACACACACACATATATATATATATATATATATTTAGGTTGTAGGGAAGTCACCATTCTGATGGAAGAATATCAAACACTAGCACCACATGCCTCAAATCTGAAGGAAGAAAATTTGGTGAATTGAAATGAAGATTGTGACCCAGATGGGAATTTCAGAATGAGTTTGAATTGGGTGAGAATTTGAAGTTCTTGACTGTTCAGAGAGAGAGAGAGAGAGAGAGAGAGAGAGAGAGAGAGAGAGAGAGAGAGTTTAGCTAATTAGTTTGATTATTGATATACTAGGGTTTAAGTGGCAGGTTCTAAACTGGCTTACTACGGGCCCGGTGTCACCCCATGTAATTTAACATGTCAACCCGTATACAGCCCATTAGATATATCTTGTAAAGGCCTATTTTTATTTTTTAGTTTCCAGTTCTAGTTATTTTGATTCCTTTCTTTTCTTCTCTTGTTTTGCCTATTAGCTTTAGGATTTTTCTTTTGCCTTTTCATTTGCTGCTTTCCCGTTGTACATGGGTGCACAACAAACCCCCCCCCCCCCCCCTTTTCCCGTTAGAAGCTATTACCCTTTATATGCAGTCCTAAATCACCATCTGCTTTCTCTCCCTTCCTAGTCTTCCTTTCTTCTCTTTAAACCCAATCCCCTCTCTAAGCACTCACAAACTCAGTATTAGTCTCTCCCTCTTCTCCTTTTAGAAAAAGAGAAGCTATGGCTTTGTGTGTTTGGAAGGAGGACGAAGGAATGTTAGATCTTACCCCTTTGGCATCGTTGGCTCCAATTCAGGGTCATGGGAGTGTGGAGATTGTCAGTAACAATCACGATATAGGAAGGGATAGAAGAGTTGAAATCTCTCAACAAGGGGATGATGTTTTTAGCTTGGGTTTTACGAAAAATCCGAAGCTTCAGCAAATTCATGGGAGTTTCGTGTAATGGGTACGAGGACCGTTTGATGTGTCTATTGTAGGAGATTGAAGCTAGATACAAAGAGGAGAAAAGCCTGGGTAAAAAGTAGTGCGATATCTCTTCGGGGGAATGTTCGGCAAGGAAATTGGCAAGGGAACTCAAGAGCTTGAAGTTCGATATCAATTATGAGGGTACGGAAGATTACTCCGACGAGATGGGAGAAGGGAGTTTTTTGTTGATTAAGGTTTCCTTATGAAGCTCAAAATTTTGTCTTGGAATGTGGGGCCAAAACGATCCGGAGAAAAGGATGGCGATGAATGGGCTTTTTAGGGGGTGGAAATTTGATGTTATATGTTTGCAGGAAACTAAAATGGAGGTAGTGAGCAGATCGATGGTGAGGAGTCTTTGGGGTAATAGGTGGGCAGATTGGAAGTGGTTGGCGGCTGATGGTGCTGTAGGGGGTATTCTTATCTTGTGGGACTCCTGGGTGTTGTCTTGTTCTGATCATTGGGAGGGGATGTACACTCTCTCGTGCAATATGGTGTAGTTGGGAAGTCAACGTCAATGGCTCTTCTCTGCAGTTTATGGTCCTCAGACTATTGTGGAAAGAAGAGCTATGTGAGAGGAATTAAATTTTGCGATTTCTAGCAAACTTGGTCTGATGTATTGGGGGTTGATTTCAATGAAGTCAGATTTCTAGCCGAAAAGAGTGGGGTACATTGTCTCAATGGTGGTATGGGAGAATTTGAGGAGTTCATTAATTATAATGGTCTCATTGATCTGCGTTTGGAAGGGGGCAGATTTACATGGTCTAGTGGTAGAGCTTTTGATGCAGTAATTTGTAGTACTTTATATTATAATAATTGTACTTAGCTTGTAATATGTCCTTTAGTTGTTATTTTAGTTTAGTCACAAGCATGTGACATTAGCAAGGGTTTGAATAGGGTATAAATAGTATGCTAGGGCTAGGGTAAAGTAGCTTTTGATTATATTGTATTTAGAATTGGTTTTAACCATATTGAGCATAGGAGCTCTTCTTCTAGGGTTTTGGTTCTCCAAACCCTAAAATGTTCTTACCCTGTTCATTTACTTTTTAATTTGAGCATCAAATGCATTTTATTTGCATCATTTGGTATCAAAGCCTCACGATCCAACCTTGTGATAACCAAAATCAAACCAAACAGGACCTGCGAAGTCGGTGACTCCACTTCCCAGTCGCAATAGCATTGCGACTGTTTCGAAGCCATCAAAAGTCTTCTCGAACTTCCGAACCTGATTCTAGCCATCGATTGAAGGAATCTACACCAAACAGACCCTCCAGCCATTTCGAAGCAGAAATTGACCTTGCATGGTGAGTCGAACAACACAACAAGGGTCGCGATGCCAGCAGAACTCTATGTCGATCCTGGATGTGAAGAATCGAACTGGAATTCAACTGAATCTGAACCAGATCTGAGCCTGATCAACTTCTGAACCTGATTGGGCTTGCGGATTGCGATTACACGACCCAAATGAGATTGCGACCTCCATCCCTTTGCTGGACTGTCTGACCAGTTTGTGAAGGGCGTAAGGGCATCTGTTTGGGTTCGCTGGTTTGGGCTTTCTTCCGGTGGAGTTTTGGAGGTCTTGGTGGTGCGCAGTGGAGGATTGGAGCTGCGATTGATGTAATTTGGGTAAGTCGATTCTGTTTTGGAGTCTGTTCGTTAGTGAGATTGTCAATAGAGGCTGTAGTTGTTTCAATTTGGTTTGGGTTTGAGATATTTGCAAGTAAATTTTGTTTGGGTTTGTGAATTGGCTTCTTGTTGGTTTGTGGTTTGAGATTGTACTCTATTTGGGGTTCTGGGTTTCTATTGATTGATTTGGTGTAGACTTGTGGGTTAGAGATTTGATTTTCTTTTCTAGAACTTTGATATCAAGTTGATTGTGAGTTGCTATGGCTTATAGAGGAAGAGAAAGAATGGGTATAAGGCAAGGAAATACCATGTATTTTGAAGGTGGGGCTGAATTTAATTTAGCACATCCCTTGGGACCTAAGGGTACCCAACAATATGAAATCGAGGAATTGAGTAAGCAAATCGCTACCTTAACCCTTAAGGTGAAGGGATTGCAATCTAGGATCAAAATTCTGGAATTCTTTGGTGAAGAATCGGAGTTTGATGATTGGTTGAAAGAAGTTGAAGGTATATTCAATTTCTATAATACCGTTGAAAAATGTTTTAGGGGAAGGGTTGAGAAGTGGTGGAAACAAATCAAAATTGTTAGAAGAGAATGGGAAAACCAAAAATCAAGAATTGGAACAAAATGAAGAAGAAGTTCATGGAAAGGTTTTCACCCATTAGTTATCCTCCAATCAAACGTGTGGTGTTGAAACACAATTTTTACACATTGGACTTTGATGATAAGTCAGAGCTTGATGAGTACTTGCACAAGAAAGTACAATTTGATAAGCACTTGGATGACGAACCGCTACTTGATGATGGGTATAAAAGTTGGCTTGAGGAAAAGTTACACGAAGAATATGACAATGAGTTACGTGAGAAACCAACATTTAATTTTTGTTGTGAAAGTGACTTTGAAGAAAACCAAGTGAAATTAGATGACAAGGAATTGGATAAGGGGCCACTATTTGATGAATATGCTGATATCGAGCTTGATGACAAAGGAGTGGACTTTATTGAGCTTCTTTGGTCTCCCAAGAAGAGTGATGTTGCTTCAATGACTTGTGAAGGGGAGTATGGCTATGAAGGTGAGGGCCTAGAAGGCGATGTAGTTAACTTTATTAAAGTTCCTCTTTGCATCAATGATGTGGAGAATAATGATTTGGAAATATTAGTTAAGGAGAAAGGTGATGAAATCAACTCATTCACATTAGGTGATGGATGTGAATTCGAGTGGTGTATTAGTGGAAGCCATAAGAGATTTGAAGGTAACGTAAGTAGGGGAATTATTATGGACAACCAAGAGAATTGGGCATTTGAAGGCGAGAGCTACATCTTGTTTCCGATCTTGAGTGTTGAAGATGCAATTGAAAATGGCTTGGTAATCATGATGTTTTCCAAAGTTAATATCAAGAGAAAAGCTACTGCAGAAATGCGAATGAGGAAGTTGATATTAAACTTGAGGACAAGTTTTTTTTGGAGTGAGAGTCTGATGCAATAATTTGTAGTACTTTATATTATATTAATTGTACTTAGCTTGTAATATGTCCTTTAGTTGAATAGGCTATAAATAGTATGCTAGGGCTAGGGTAAAGTAGCTTTTGATTATATTGTATTTAGAATTGGTTTTAACCATATTGAGCCTAGGTGCTCTTCTTCTAGGGTTTTGGTTCTCCAAACCCTAAAACGTTCTTACCCTTTTCATTTACTCTTTAATTTGAGCATCAAATGCATTTTATTTGCATCAGCTTTGCCCGCTATGTCTTGTATTGATCGGTTTCTCATTTCTACTCAATGGGATGAGATGTTTCCTTGCTCCACTCAACAATGTCTCCCTAGACATGTTTCTCACCATTTTCTGATTTTGTTGAATTGTGGGGGATTGAGAAACTGTAATACCCCTTTTAAATTTGAGAATATGTGGTTGCAACACTCAGTGTTCGAAGCTTTGTGGCTGGGTGTTGGAGCAATTATAACATTTCTGGCTCCCCGAGTTTTGTGTTGGCTAGAAATTTGAAGCTTCTTAAGGAAGATCTCAAGTCTTGGAACAAGGAGGTATTTTGGAATGTTCAGGATAAGAAGAAGCTTCTTTTGGAGGGTATTCACTCGATTGATGCTAGAGAACAAGGCTCAGTCTTGTCTCAGGTAGACGTAGAGACGAGAGAAGGTCTTAAGGGTGAGTTGGGCATTCTCTTAAAATACGAAGAGACTTCGTGAAGACAAAAGTATAGGATTTTGTGGTTGAAAGAGGGGGATCGAAATACGGGTTTCTTCCACCGTATTGCTAATGCTAACAGGAGAAGGAATCACATTGACAACATTCAAATCGGTGAGAGGGTTTTAACCTCGAAGTTGGATGTTAAGTGAGGCATCTCGGTGTTTTATAAAGACCTTTTTACCGAGAATTGTTCTTGGCAGCCTAAGTTGAATGGGATTTCCTTCAAGTCTCTTTATGGGTCTGAGAAAGCTTTGTTGGAAGATCCTTTTGATGAGGCAGAGGTTTTATCGACTTTAAAGTTTTGTGATGGGGACAAAGCGCCGGGTCCAACTGGCTTTTCTTTAGCTTTCTTCAAAGCTTGTTGGTGATTGATTAGAGGGGATGTGATGAACGTATTTCATTATTTTCATCGATTTGGATCCTTCGAAAGAAGTCTAAATGCTACGTTCCTTTGTTCTCAAGAAGGAGGGTGTGGATAATATTCATGATTTACGCCCTATTAGCTTGGTTGGGGGCATGTACAAGTTGATTGCTAAGGTTCTCTCTATTAGAATCCAAAAGTCATTGATAGTGTGTGCTAAGTTACCAACTACTCCAAAAGTTTAAGCTGTTAGAGAATGAGCCCAATATCAAGCTTCAACACCCTCCCTCACGTGCAACCCCGACTTGCACGTGGAGAGCAAACAAGCCAAACTCCATTATAGTGGAGACAAATAATAAAGTGCAAATATGCACAACAAAGCGGGGATGTATATCAAGCTTCAACAACGTGGTTTCGGATAGTCAGAATGCTTATGTGGGAGGTAGATAGATTCTAGACGCCGTCTTGGTCGCGAATGAATGTATTGATGCTAAAAAGAAAAGCAAAGGGAAAGGTCTATTTTGTAAGCTCGATATTGAGAAGGCCTACGACCATGTCAATTAGGAGTTCGTGGACTATCTGCTTAGAGTTATGGGCTTTCCGGACCATGTTAAGTTACCAACTATTCCAAAAGCTTAAGCTGTTAGAGAATGAGCCCAATAATGTATATCAAGCTTCAACAACGTGGTTTCGGATAGTCAGAATGCTTATGTGGGAGGTAGACAGATTCTAGACGTCGTCTTGGTCGCGAATGAATGTATTGATGCTAAAAGGAAAAGCAAAGGTAAAGATTTATTATGTAAGGTCGATATTGAGAAGGTCTACGATCATGTCAATTGAGAGTTCGTGGACTATCTGCTCAGAGTTTTGGGCATTCTGGAGAAAGTGGAAAGGGTGGATTAGTCACTGTATATCCACATCATCCATTTCTGTCCTTGTTAATGGCTGCCCGATAGATTTCTTTCAACCTTCGAGGGGTTTGAGACAGGGTGATCCGCTTTCGCTGTTTCTTTTTGTGATTGTTATGGAGACCTCGAGCATATTGGTTCTTAGGGCCACTGATGTCTGTTTTAAAGGCTTCGAGGTTGGCAATGGCAGGGGTAGTAAGGTGAATGTTACTCATTTGATGTTTGCCGATGACACTTTTTTTTTTTCTGCGAGGCTAAAGTGAGACAGTTGAAATTCCTCAGAACCATCAGGTCTTAAGGTTAATCTTTGAAAAAGTGAGATTATTCCTATTAGGGAAGTGGAATGGGTGGTCGAGTCGGCTGCTTGTCGGGGCTGTGCTGTTGGTAGTTTACCCTCTACTTATTTAGGTCTCCCCCTGGGTGCCAATTCGAAGTCTAGTGTTGTTTGGGATCCGATTGTGGAATGTTTCCAAAAACATCTCTCAGATTGGAAGCGTAAGTACCTTTCAAAAGGGGGAAGGTTAACCCTCATCAAGAGTTATTTGTCCAACCTTCCTACTTATTTTATGTCTCTCTTCCTCATTCCGGCTTCGGTTGCTAAAAATCTTGAGAAGATTCAACGTGATTTCTTGTGGGGGTGGTTTAAATGATGAGAGGAAGATGCACCTTGTCAAGTGGGATAAAATCAAGCCCCGTATCAAGGACCTTCGTCTATTTAATCAGGCTCTTTTGGGAAAATGGTTGTGGAGGTTTTGTGGTGAAACCACAAGTTTGTGGAGACATCTTCTGGTGTGTAAGTACGGTTGCGAGGAAGGTGGATGGTTCTCGAAGATGGATAGGGGGGGTACGGGTGTGGTCTGTGGAGGTCTATCTGGAGAGGGGGTGAGGATTTCAAGAAGCATATTAGGTTCTTGGTTGGCTGAGGATCTAGAATTAAGGTGTGGAAGGATATGTGGTGCAGTGAGCAACCGTTGGAGATCTTATTTCCTACTTTGTTTAACATTGCCAGTGACAAGAATGGGTTTGTGGAGAATTGGATCACGTGGCAGAATGGTATTTGTGTGTGGTGCCCTCAGTTCAGAAGGAATCTTCAAGATTGGGAGATTTCGGATATGGTTTCTCTTTTGGTGACTCTAAACGAGTGCAAGGTCATTGGAGGCAGAGAGGACACTATCGTTTGAACCCTTGGGAAGTCGAAGAGTTTTCCGGTTTGTTCTTTTATAAAGCTTCTATGAATAAAGGAATTTCTTCTTTCCCTTCGAGGCTTATTTGGAGATTGACACCCCCCGAGAGTAGCTCCTTTTTTTTATTTTGGTTTTGTTTGTGGTGGTGTGCTACTTGGGGTGGTATTCTGACTTTGGATGTTTTAAAAAGGAGGGTTTCCATATGGCTAGCCGATGTTGTTTGTGCAAGGTGATGTCTGAAAGTTCGGACATTTGTTGATGCACTGTGATTTTGCGAGTAAAGCTTGGAGCTTGGCTCTTTCTCTTTTTGGGTGCCATTTTGTTATTCCTGCGACTGTTAAAACAACTTTTACAGTGCTGCGACGGGGTTAGGATCAAGAAAGAACTCAAAAAGACTTGGAAGCTTGTTCCGTTGTGCTTGTTCTGGTGTTTATGGTTAGAAAGGAATAGGAGATTTTTTTAGGACATTGAGAGGCCTCTCTCTCTTATTATTATTTTTTTTTTGTTGTTGCTGTAGATGTCTTCTGCATCTGCTCTTTTTTGGGTTCATGGGAAGGGTCCATCTTACTTGGACTCTTGTGTAGAGTTTTGGAAAGCCTACGGTTGTAATTATCATTCTTTGGGCTCGTTTGGGCGCTTGTAATACACTTTTACTTATAAAAATAAATAAAAAATTCTCTCTAAAGTTAGTCAGGTATCTCTTTCATATCTAGCTTTTTGGTTGGTTTTTATTACTCCCTCTGTCCCATATTAAGAGTCTTTGATGCCATTTTTTGATGTCTCATTTTAAGAGTCCTCTTTGAAAAGTCAAAGTACTTTAATACACACTTTCCAAATTCGCCCTTTATTATATCCAACTCTTCCCTCTTTTTTTTTTGATGTGACACTATAATTTTGAATTTCAAAAAGGGCAATATTGGAAAGTTGAAAATCTCACCAATATCAAGGTTGTTCCCTTAATAAGTTGGAATTCCCAAAAGAGACTCTAAATATGGGACGGAGGGAGTATATAAGCTTTACTCACCATTTCCTACGTTCTTTTTATTGTGCATGTGTCTTACAATGTCAGCTCTTAAAAAGGTTTCTCTTATTAGAGATTTTAAATGAAGTTACTTCAGTGATCACCCCCTAATAGGACAATATGGGGTTTAGAAAAACAGATGTGGCGTGTTTGGATAGGAGAAACACAAACCCGAATTGTATTTCGTCTACTACCGGGGTTAGGGGTTCTCTACCTCACGCTGCTCAGGGGTTTCCCCTCTCTCTCTCTCTCTCTCTCTCTCTCTCTCTCTCTCTCCAATTCACTAAGTCACATCTCCATGTTTGAATCATCCAAAAATTCTGAGTGTGCTTCATCAATTGTGACAAAAAGTATATTCAGAACCTTTGTCCCTCCTTCCTCGAGGCTCATCGTTGTCTGGATCCTTTGTTCCTATCTCTCGTTCTTTCTTTCATTTCTCTCTTTCCACGGGCACGGTTTTGGGACCCTTTCTCCCTTTTCCAGTTAAAGTTTATTGCTTCCATTGCCCCCGCAAGTGATGCTAGGGATGGCAATTTGCCCAATTAATGCAGGCCCCACCCCAAATGGGCCGGGTTTGGGAAGCCCTTAAACGGAATAGGAGTGGGTTTGGTGGAGGGAAGATAAACCTGTCATAGGTTCGGGGTGGAGAGTATGGAAGGAGAAAACCTAACTAACCTCGATTATAGGATGTTTTACATACTTTCCTTTTGCACTAATAGTGTCCCACATCGGAAATACATTGCCTAGGTCATGAGAATACTCCTTTATAAAAGCAAAGATTAATTGACATAGGTCTTGAAATGCACGAATTCACGTGCTGGCATCATTAATTCTTGCATGCATTAAGTAGTACTCAATTAGTAAAAAATTTGGAAACGTCGACAGTTTGACTTTTTTACTTGTTTGTGTGTGGTGGTAAAGTAAAGACCATTTACATACATGTAGCTAAAAACTGTCAAACATTTAGGGAAAAGCTTAGGTTTCTAACCTAAGTTAGAACCTTTTATATTAAACATAAAGAAGAAGAAAACAAATATTACAAATAGGTCCTTGGACTTATAATAAAATAAAACATGACACCAAAATAACTCTTAACACTCCCCCTCAAGCTGGTACAAAAATCTCTCATTCACAGGTTGTCCAAGATTGTATAAAATGGACGACTCCAAACGGCTTTAGTAGGACCATAAGCAACTTGATCGCAAGACTTCACAAAGGGAACAAAAATAGTACCACTACTAATATTTTCTTTGATGAAGTGTCGATCAATCTCCACGTGCTTTGCTTTATCATGTTGAATATGGTTATGAGCTATATTGATGGCCGCTTTGTTGTCACAATATAGCTTCATAGAATCTGTCAGTTCAATTTTCAAGTCCTTCAACAAAGACTTGATCCACAATAGCTCACAAATACCGTGAGCCATAGCCCTAAATTCAGCTTCTGCACTAGACCTGGCCGCTACATTCTGCTTCTTACTCCTCCAGGTAAGAAGATTACCTCCTACGAACATGCAGTACCCTGAAGTGGACCTCCTATCTGTAATAGAACCAGCCCAATCTGCATCAGTGTACGCTTCCACCCTTTGGTCGTCATGTCTCGCAAAGTGTAAGCCTTTTCCAGGAGCAGACTTTAAATACTGAAGAATTTGGAAAACAACCTCTTGATGCAACTCTCGTGGAGAGTGCATAAACTGACGGACAACACTAACAACAAAAGCAATAATTGGACGAGTATGAGACAGATAAAATAAGCTTAACAACGAGTCTCTGATAACTCCCCCTGTCCACTAGTTCTCCACTACTATCATTGCCAAGTTTCTGATTTTGTTCCATAGGAGCATCACAAGCTTTGCTGCCAAGCATCCCTGTTTCCTTCAACAGGTTAAGGACATACTTTCTTTGGGAAATAAAAATCCCATGTTTCGACCGAGCAAGTTTGATCCCAAGAAAGAACTTCAAGGCCCCCAAGTCCTTAATCTCAAACTCAGAAGCTAGCTACTTTTTCAACCTTTCCATTTCCTCCAAGTCATCCCCTGTCAACATAATATCATCAACATAGACAATGAGGACAATAGTTTTACCCTGTGATGAGTGTTTGATGAACAATGTGTGATCTGCATGACTCTGTCTGAACCCAAACCGAAGCATGGCCTGTGTGAATCTCTCAAACCAAGCTCTAGGAGACTGTTTGAGGCCATACAAAGATTTTTTAAGCCTACATACCTTCCCATTTGTCTTGGAATCCTCTAACCTGGAGGAATATCCATGTAAACCTCTTCTTCTAAATCACCATGCAAGAAGGCATTCTTCACATCAAACTGGTGAAGTGGCCAATCCTGGTTAGTTGCCAAGGAAAGAAGAATTCTAATTTAGTTCATCTTTGCAACAGGAGCAAAGGTCTCCTCATAATCTACCTCGTAGGTCTGAGTGAACCCTTTCGCCACCAATCGAGCTTTATACCTCTCAATAGAACCATCAGCCCGATGGTTCACAGTGTACACCCACTTGCACCCCACCATCCTCTTTCTTTTAGGTAACACGGTCAACTCCTAAGTACCAGTTTTTCGAAGAGCTTTCATCTCCTCGATCATGGCATGTTTCCACTTGGGATCAGCAAGAGCTTCCTGTACATGGTTAGGAACACAAACAGAGGAAAATTTGAAAGGAAGGCTTTATGGGAAGGATATTGATGAGAATAAGACACAAAGTTAGATACAGGATGTTGAGTACACCCTTTCGAACAACAATAGAAACATCTAACTCATCTAAGTCAAGAGAGGGTGTATTAGAGGGATTACCTGAATCTTCATCACTAGAGAGACAGGCAGTGGCAGTGGAGGAGCAGGAGTAGTACTAACTTCTAGAGTCTCTCTGATATTTCTTTTATTCCATGTTCCCCTAGAATAAACTCTTAACTCATTGCCTCTCAATTTCCTCTTCTTCTTCAGGCTCCCTCTTACTTACCTCACTTTCCTCACTTTCTCTCCCTGGTTCAACTCTCTCTACTTTAGTCTCCCTCTCACTTTCCTCACTTTCTCTCCCTGGTTCAACTCTCTACTTCAGTCTCTTTTGTCTTAACTCTTTCTATCTCAATCATCGTAGACAAAACCGGTATCTCTTCACACCTCGTCTCCCCCGCAGAGGTGCCAGAGAGTCAAGAAAGTAAGACTGGGACTCATGAAATGTGACATCCACAGTGATGAACCATTTCTTAGAGGGGGATGGTAGCACTTATAGCCCTTTTGAGTGGGGGAGTAACCCATAAACACACACTTAATGGCTCGAGGGTCTAATTTGTCACGGGAAGGGCTGTGATTATGAACAAAGCAAACTCAACCAAAGACACGAGAAGGAATGGATGAGGATAGAGAAGAGTGAGATAGAACCTGCAGAGGTGTTCTCTTATCTAACACACGAGTAGGGAGACGGTTGATAAGGTAAGCTGCGGTTAACACAACCTCATCCCAATCGGAGCGAGGAGCTTGAACCTGGAAGAGTAAAGACCGGGCGACATCTAGAACGTGACGATTCTTACGCTCAACCACTCCATTTTGTTGTGGAGGTTAGTGCAAGAAGTTTGATGGAGAATCCCATGAGAACCGAAATACTTACCGAGACTAGAATCAATATACTCACCCTCATTAGCAGACCTTAAGACTTTTACCACCGTCCCGAACTGGGTACTTACCATTTGTGAAAATTTTGAAAAATAAAACTTACCGTTTTTCTTTCATCATATACAACCACGTAGTACGCGAAAAATCATTGATAAAGGACACAAACCATCTATGACCTTTCAAGGATACAGTCGGGGAAGGACCTCAAACATCAAAATGAATTAATGCAAAAGGAACAGAGCTTTTAATACTGGGAGCATAAGAAGCTTGAAAATGTTTTCCAAGTTCACAAGGATCACAAAAAGTATTAGAGTTTGAGCTACCAGTATTATCAACAATAGAAGGGAACATATATTTAAGCAAAGACAAATAGGGGTGGCCTAATCTCCTATGCCAAAGCACTAAATCTTCCGCTTTATTTTCAAAACGCCGGTATTAGTAGCAAGTTTTCTCCCTCATCCAGATTCGTCTCTCCTTATTCCAGAATATAGAGCCCCTATGTCTCTCTACCACTGCTAATCATCCTCTTCGTGATAAGATCCTGAAAGACACAATGAGAGGGAAAAAGGGTTACAGAACAATTCAAATCCCGAGTAATATGACTCAAGGATAAAAGATTATGAGAGAAACTAGGAACATGTAAAACAGAAGTCAGGGGTAAAGAAGGAGTGACACGAATAAGACCTTCCCCCGAGACGGAGGAAAATGTACCATCGGCAATTCTAACTTTGTCCTGACCTGAACAGGGCTTATAATTACAAAAAAAGGTCAGAAGAACGAAACATATGGTCAGAAGCACCTGAATCTATAATCTAATGGGATGATGAAAGAGAAAGAAAAGCTCTTGCAGGCGTGACAATGTTACCTGGTTGTGCAAAAGAAGATGAGGTACTAGCAGCTGCCGAGGAAGTACACCGGGTCATCAAATTCTTGAGAGTGTCAATCTCGGCAGGAGATAACGGACCCTGATAAGAAATAGGAGTAGTATCACCTCTCGGTGGAGTCTTAGTATCAGTAGTAGTATGATAAGCACGAGTACCACCTCCTCGGCCACCCGAACGACTTCCACGACCACCTCCACGACCGTCTCCACGACCTCCCCGATCACTAGGAGGTCGACAATGAAGGCTCCAACAATTGGCCCGAGTATGATGGGGCCGATGACAGTAATCACAAATCACGACAGGCCGGTCTGAAGGTGTAGACTGCTGGATCCCCTCTCTGGGCAGAACAGAAGCTATAGCAGAAGGCTCGATGGATGCAAGTGAAAGCATAACAGAACGGCGATTCTCCTCGTTTTGAACATAAGCAAAGGCCTCCTGAAGGGGAGGTTGAGTATCCATCCCAAGAACCCGACTACGAACAACATCATAATCGGAATGAAGCCCCTGAAGAAACTTAAAGACTCGTTGCCCCTCTAGAAATTTCCGGTATTCCTCTGCATCAGAAATACAGGCTGGCTGAAAAGAGTGTAGGTGATCAAGACCCAACTAGTAGCAAGTGCGGTATAGTATTGGGTGATAGTCATATCACCCTGCTTAGAACGGTCAATGGAGCGGAGCAGCTCAAACTCCTGAGCATAATTCCCCCGACGAGAGAAGGTGGAGGCAACGGTGTCCCAAATAGCTCCAGCGGTTTTCATACGATAAAAACCCTCACCAATCTCAGGGACCATGGAGTTGATGAGCCAAGATATGATAATAATAGAGTTCTCAATCTCCCATTTATCATATCCCGAATCAGTAGTAGAAGGGGTAGTGACATGCTCATCAAGATGTCCCATCTTCCCATGTGCCTTTAGGTAAAGTTCTACCGCCTGTGACGACTTCAAGTAATTTTGGCCATTGAAAAGAATGGTAGTGATTTTGATATTGGGATCCAAAGGTGTAACCATAGTCTGAACAGTCGCCATTGGTTTTTCGGGGTCAGCCATCGTTCAGTGCACGAATGGAAAACCCACAAAGACTGAAGGAAAAACGAGATGGGATTAAAAAAAAAAACAAGAAGATGTGATCAAAGGTCCCTGAGGGACCAAAAACAAAGGCAAAGAATTTGTCCCCAATCAAACCCACTAACCTAGAATAGTACCGGAGAAAAAACAGCCCCTATGGGACTCGAAAAAAAAGAAGGAAAAAGATGGTTCAAGGTGTAATCAGTTGCGCAGGCTGGGGTTGAGAGTGGTGGTTGCGGCGCAGCTAAGAGAGAGGGTTAGGGGTTGTCGGCACAGCAAAGGGGTTAGTGGGGGGTGCGGTGCAACATGTGAGGGGGTTCTAGGGTGCGGCGCAGATGGGAAAGGAGGTCTAGGTTGTGGTGCAGGGTTGGGTTGTCGTGGTGGGTTGCGCAGGGTTGGATTGTGGTGGTGGGTGGCTGCCGGCAATGGTAGTGGTGGTTAGGGTTGGGAAGAAGAACCCATTGGCTCTGATACCATGTCAAACATTTAGGGAAAAGCTTAGGTTTCTAACCTAAGTTAGAACCTTTTATATTAAACATAAAGAAGAAGAAAACAAATATTACAAATAGGTCCTTGGACTTATAATAAAATAAAACATGACACCAAAATAACTCTAACAGACTTCCAAACTTTTTTCTGGTTTATTTCTAATAGGGGCGGGGACGGGTTAGAATAAAGTTCTCGAGGTCAGGGATGGCGTGGTGAATACTTCAATGATGGGGCAGAGACGAGGATGGGGAAGATCTATGTTAGGCGGGGCGGGGGCGGGAAATGGCCACCCCGTACCATACACGCCTTGTTGCCATCCCTAAGTGATGCTGTAAAAAATTTGCCTATATATGAAAATTCTAATTATCTGATTTATATACTTGACGTGGAGGACCTCGATTAGTGAAATCGACTTGTCCAAACCAACTCATGAAGAGGCCCAATCATTCAACCATGTCTAACTGATCATTTTGGATTTGTCTGTGCCCCTTTCCTTCTCATCTTCTTCCGAGTGTCGTGCAATTGAGCTGTGGTGCAACTTATGGCTACATGAAGTTATCGAATGCCAACAAGCTTTGTACAACCACGTTGGTCAGCGTAAGCTGTTTATTTTGAGATCCATGAGCTTGAGGCCAGTGTAAGCGCAATCGTTGGTGTGTGTGCGTGTCTTTACCCTCAAACTTGTGCAGATTATAATGTACACTAAATTATTTGATGGGTTGAGATGCGTCAACCGATCATAGTCGGGGTCTTGGATGAGTAATTTGTTTCTGCCATAGGTGCAGGGTTGGGGTGGCAAGTCCCAGTGTTTTGCAATTGAGCCGTGTTGAAGTTTATTGTTGGGCCCATTCTTTAACAACTTAAGCTTTTAGAGTAGTTAGTAACTTCATGTGGTATCAAAGCCTTGTTTGTGGGAGGTCTCAGGATCAAGTACCTATCCCCGCTTTGGTGTGCACGTTTGCACTTTGTTATCTGGCTCCACTATGATTGAGTTTGGTTTGTTGGCTCTCCACGTGCGAAATGGGGTCACACGTGAGATAGAGTGTTGAAGGTTGATATACATTGTTGGTCCATTCACTAACAGCTTAAGCTTTTGGAGCAACTGGTAACTTAACTAGCCGTGATGCAACTTATACCTACATGAAGTTCAATGCCATCAAGCATTGTACAACCCCATCTGTCAGCGCAAGCCTTTTATTTTGAGACCAGGGAGCTTGAGGTTGGTGTAAGCGCTATTGCTGGTAGGTTCTCTCCTCATGATTAGTAATGTGTGTGTTTTATACCCTCAAACTTGTGTAGGTTATAGTGTATATTGAATTAGTTGATGGGTGGAGTTGGGGCATCCGACCATAGCGGGGTCATGGATGACTGGATGGGGTAATAGGTTGTTCAGATTGGAACAGGGTTGGGTTGGTAGTTCCAAGTGTCTTGCAATCGAGCTTTGATGCAACCTATACCTACGTGAAGTTATTAAGTGTGCTTTGTGCTACCATGTTGGTCATCACGAGCCTTTTATGTTGAGATTCGGGAGCCTAAGGTTGGTGTAAGTGCTATCAATATTAGGTGCTCTCTCTTCTCCTCACAAGTTCAGGTACGTGTGTGTGTCTTTAACTCACAAACTTGTGCAGATTATAGTGGATATTGAATCAGTTGACGGGTTGAGATGGGGCAGCCGACTATAGTCAGGGTCGTGGATGAAGTCATAGGTTGAGATAGGAACATGGTTGGGGTGGCAGTTCGCTTTGGCAGGCAGTGGCCATGACGAGGGAGCATCCTACTCCCCCGTCCCTATCACCAATAGTCTTAAATGGGGGCTTATATTGGGGCTCCACTTTCGACTTGGCAGTATGATTTTTCGCAAATAATGAGGCAAAAGTCCCTACAGTGAACTCTTAAAAAGGCCGTTTATACTGGGCCATAGCAACGCTAGAGTCTTAGACTTTATCACATATGTTTACCAATAAATCTTAGCCTGCCATCCAAGCTCATTAAAGGTCACATATGTTTCACACAACTTTTAAAGGATTGCGAAAGAAACTATTGGTATGTACTAGTAACACAACATAAACAATACAAAGTCTTTGTAGACGATTCTTGGTGGAAGAAAAATTGATCCTATGTCTCCAACAATCAATCTTAATTAGATCCCCTTCGACAATCCATGTACTTTTACTTGCAGACTTACAAACTATTTCACCAAGGAGCTCATACTGGTTATGCCTTCTAGGCGGGTCCTGTTTGAAGGGGCTTCACCTAGGGCAAGGTGAAGCCCTAAATGCTGAGCCCAAGTATAATTAAGCTACGCGCCCAAGGTGTCCTCTTAACCGCATAGTCAAAGGTGCTCTTGTTCCACTAATAGCATTGAAAGAGATTTTGGGGCTCTCAACATACTGATTTTCTAGCCCATCGTCTTCTTCCATCACTACGTGAATACCCCCCACTCTATACATGCTTCAATGAGAAACATTTGTACCCTAGGCTGAATTTCTCATTACAGTTGTAGCAGAGTCCCTTATTCTTCTTTCAAGCAATTCTGCTGCTGAAAATTTGTGCACGGGAATCACCAATGGATTGCTATAAAGGGTTTACTGGGCTGTGAAATGGGTCTTGGAACGGATGGAATTATTAGGTATATTCCTAGCTTTGTACAACCATGCCAAACTGATGGCATCAGATAAGGTAGTTGGTTTGCTGGCTTGTACATTGGTTCTGATGGAATCTCGCCAATAGCTAACAAACATAGCTAAATTGCCGAGCTTGAGGAAGATGCCCACCCTTAGAAAGCAATTTTTCAAGCTGGCTCTGATAATCTCGAACGGACCCAGTTTGTTGTAGCTTGGTGAGTTAGCCGAAAAGATCACATAACTGATTTGGTTCATAACTAATAGAAGTCCTTCCTTGAAATCGTCCCAAGGGACCACAGCCGTTTCTTGCCCACAACTGCGCATCACCTTCCAAGTGGAAGGAGGTGAGTGACACACGTTCAGCTTCTGTGGTTTCATGGAACTGGAAGAATTGATTGGCTGCAAAACCAGCTAGTTGGGTCTTTATCGCTATTGAAGCAATGAAATCCAGCTTCCCTAACTTGGGATGATATGAACTGGTAGAACCTGAGAATTGGTGGACTATTGAACCATTCAAGTGCTGAACTTATTAAACATCTCTGTCGTTCGAGCCATAAGGTTTTGTTACCCCGTGGAAAGGGAAGTCAACTCTTCTTTCAACTGCTCAACGCACTGGTCCATGCATGAGCTCTGATACCCCTTTGGTACAAGGTTGGTCCTTGTGTACCTATCTGGAATTACAGAGAACAGTGGTAGTGAGAATGGAACAGTTGAGTTGATTCCTGGGAACCTGTGGCCTCATTTACACTCTAGAAGTGTTCGGATAAATTCAGGACAGCTGCTTTATTCGTTAGGTCCTATTGAATAAGGACGTTCACAGTATTTCTCCAACATAATATGGATAATCCCAGAATAATTGCAGAATATAATGATCTCAATAACAGGAAAGAAAATTGCAAAAACAACCGTAAGAGTACTCTACCTCTACCCAGCAACAATCCTTATATCTTTACTTCTGCAAAGCAAAAAAAACTCTCCTACTTCCACAAGATTACGCACATAACGGTTTGTGTGCCTGCACTTCCTTCAGTTGTTGGGAGTTGATGTTGAGGAGGTAATTTGTGTTACTAAATTGATTTATAAAGTTGGAAGTAAGCTGCTTCTGCAGATTTGTTTTTTGATATTTTCATTTTTGTTGAAAATCATGCCCTATCAGACATCGACATTCATGAGTTCTGTATTTTTGAAGCATATCTTAGGGTTGCATTGCTTATTTGTATGGCTTGAGTTTTTGAAATACTCTATTGCAAGATTGAATGTTTGTAGCCTGTAGGTTAATGCGTTTACTAATTTTTGTTTATTTATATTTTTTTTTATTTGTTTTACATTCATGTATAATAGTGGGTGGGTAATCTAGGATTTGATTTCTAATGCGAAAGAAATAATTAATTCTTCACTGCATTGTCAGCGTAAGAGATGGGGAGGATGTTGGGGTGGGTTGGCTTGTTTTGGCACACCAAAAGGTGGGAAGAGAATTGTGCCTGCATCTCGTATTACAGAGGCCAATGCATTGGTCAATCAGCCAAATGGACCTCAGGCTGTTGGATTGACTAACCAAACTACAACAGTAGCACCTTCACTTTTAGCTCCACCATCTTCACCTATATCCTTCTCAAATTCTGCACTTCCTTCAACAGCTCAGTCCCCCAGTTGTTTCTTGTCATTGTCTGCTAACTCGCCTGAAGGTCCATCCACCATGTTCGCCACAGGACCATATGCCCACGAGACACAACTGGTGTCTCCTCCTGTTTTCTCAACCTTCACAACTGAGCCATCTACCGCTCCTCTCACTCCCCCTCCAGAGATGGCACACCTAACTACTCCATCGTCCCCTGATGTTCCTTTTGCTCAATTTCTTTCATCTTCCATGGATCTCAAAAGCACCAACAAGACCAATTACATTGCTGCAAATGATCTTCAGGCAACATATTCCCTTTATCCTGGAAGCCCTGCCAGTAGTCGCTTATCGCCTGTTTCAATGACTTCTGGTGACTGTTTATCGTCTTCTTTTCCTGAAAGGGAATTCCCTCATCAATGGAATCCTTCACTTTCTTCGCAAGATGTTAAATACACAAGGTCTGACTCGGGCAGGCTCTTTGGACTTGATACAGCAAGTGCCTCCAAGCTGTCTCAAGATTCAAATTTCTTCTGCCCTGCTACATTTGCACAATTCTATCTTGATCATACTCCGTTTCCTCATTCTGGTGGGAGGTTAAGTGTGTCTAGGGAGTCAGATGCTTACAGCGGTGGGAATGGGCATCAGAACAGGCAGAATAAAACTTGCAAACAAGACGTGGAGGAAGTAGAAGCATACAGAGCATCCTTTGGATTCAGTGCGGATGAAATTATCACTACGGCTCAGTATGTGGAGATCTCTGACGTATTTGAGGACTCCTTTACCATGACACCTTTTACCTCCAATAAGCTGCATGTTGAAGAAAGTACATCTGCCTTACCTAATGAAGGACAGAAATCAGAGAAAACATGTACAGACTTGCTGAGTTCGAAAGACCACAAATGTGAATCAGAACATGTTGATATGGGGCCACACTGTGACATACCAGGTTCCTGCAATGTTTTTGAAGGTGAACTATAAATACTTGGTATAAATACACTGTTTAAATACTTGATGTACCTAAAACTGTTTTTCTGCTCAAGTTTTGATAAAACGTAGGAAAGCAAAGAAACTTGTTGGATTCTCATCATTAATACAAATTTTATTTTATTTTATTTTATAATTTTTATTTATTATTTTTTTTTTTTTTGAGAGAATCACTAATACAAAATTAAAACTGTAATTGTTTCAAAATTTCGCTTATTTTCTTCGAATAGCAATCGTAGTTAGTGTGGTTAGAGATAAATCGTTCTATTATACAATTTTTTCATCTTGAATGGAAATTTAACAACAAATTTGAGATATCCAGTGGCTAGTGTTCCTAGGCTCCATTTCTGCGTGGAAAGCTGAATTTTATGAACCAGATTCTGAGTTTCTGCTTATTGCAAACTAGTGGCTAGTGTCCCTGCAGGCAGTAATTTTCCTTTTTTCCATGGCTCAGATCATATATCACATAAGCAACAGGGAGATGTTTCTGGGCAAAATTCACCTGGTAACCATTTTGACACTGATGAAGAGGACATATTTTCAAAGATGGGGCCTTCAAAGATCAGGAAATATCATCTGGGTTTATCAAGCTCTGACGCAGAAATTGACTATAGAAGAGGGAGAAGCATCAGAGAACGAAAAGGGGAATTTGCTTGGCATGGCTAGTCAGTCATCAGAGCAGAAGAAAACCATGTTTCCTGTATGTATTAATCTGTAGGTATTGTATTTCCTATGTATCTGTTGGGGGTTTTCTACGATGGCGATCTAACTTCCACAACAAACCCCCCCCCCCCCAGCCATGCTCTCTCTCTCTCTCTCTTCAGACGGCTCGTGATTGATGAATGTATTTTTTTCTCCATATTTCTACTTCTCCGTCTTTCCAAGTTAAATATGTGAATTGTGCTTTATGATTGGTCAATATGGTTTTCCTCACAATTGAATTGCGTTATGGGAGTGTAATGCAGCTCATCAGGTTGGCAATTGATCTGTCTTTTACACTGCGAAGCGCTGTACCTGTCTTCAATTAGATTGATCTTGTGATTGCCCTGTGAAAAATAAATAGTGTGGTACCTTGAAACAGGGAGCTGGAGCTTGGATCCAAATTAGACAATGGTACTGAGAGAACTTGAGAGGTTCTAGGTCATGTGAGTAATCTATTTTATTACAATAGGGTAAGCTTCTACTGATGTTTATACCACCCAAAATTACTGGCAAGGACTACAGATATTGTCACTAATTTTCAAATTAGTTGGAAGTTTTTTTAGGTAGTCTCTCTGCCACATCTATATCTATAGTAAACCATTTGTAAGAAACCGTAAGCTTGTACTGACCTCTATATCACCCACAAGAGTAATGCTATGTTTCACAATTTTTATTCCAAAAGTGCTTTCCAAATGATGTGGCAGTGGGGTTATGTCTAATATAGCGGGACCTGTTGAATTTTGATTAGAAGTAATTTACTTGGCCCTGTTGTCACATCATTTGAGAAGTACTTTGGGGATATAAATTTGGGAAGCATAGCATTACTCCACCCAAAATTACTGTTAAGGACTACTGAACTATTTTGTTGCCATAAATGATGAAAAGCATTTTAGGGGATTTACTCAAGTAATGATCCTTGAAATGTTCAAATATTGCCACTAATTTTCGTTGGAAGTAATTTTAGGTAGTTCTACTATCACATGTATTTTGTATTATTGTTGCATTTGGCTTTGTGCTATAATGAAGAGGAGGTTTTACGCCTCAGTGAAGAGGACCTATATTGTAGTCTTGGCTTCAGGAGATGCGATTGCAACAGCATATTTGGACTCCGAGCAGGTTTTAAATATCAGGTTTAGCAAATTAGGATACTGTCCAAGTGGTTAGCCAAATTAGTTGAATTTAGCAGCAATTTGAATTGCATGGGTTTTGAATTACTTGCATCCTATACAGATAAAGCCATGCTTATTGTGAATATTAAGAGAGCACGATTTACTGTTAACTCTGTGATGAGACTCGTTTAATCGAGTGGATTCACACTGAGTTGATTATTTTAAATTACAAAATAAAATAACCATCCAGTATCAACTTTTTAATTTTAAGGTAAAATAACACACCAGGTTCACTGGAGATTTTCATGGTCTCATGGTTCTTCTCCCCCCTTTATTTCCCATACATGTATCCGCAACTATATATATTTGTACAAATTTACCTAGGTTGATAGAAGTTGTCATACTATGTAGATCAATAAAATCTGATGTAATCTTAGTATTTTTGCCGTCCAAAATAAACTTAGTATTTTCATCTGTCTTGTTTAGTAGTTTGTGACTTGGGTATTCATGAAAGGTCAAGATAAGGAATTGATACGATCCTGATCCAAATTTGACGTGGTGGAAATTTATAACCTTGATTCACTACTGCACTTGGGTTAGGGACCAAATTTATAACACACGGATGCTTTGAGACTTTGAACTATCAATATATAAGAAGAAAGTTTAATAGCCATCTAGGAAAACATCATACAGATCGTGATCGTCAATGTCGGTCCTGAGAAAAGGCCAATGTTATTTAAATTTAGGGCCTAAACCCCACTCATTACTTACCCAGAGGCCTCCAAAAACTAAAACTTAGAGATCGTGATAGTAGGAATGATGTTGACGATGGATGACCCCTCTGTTTATGTGTTAAAATTGGTTGATTGGGATTTAAGGTCTTGCTTGGAAAAGAGAAAAGCTTCAGCTGCTAGTGATGATTGAACTACTAAACATTTTCAGGATGAACTGTACTAGATTCCAGACAAGTGTATTGTGTATATTCACTTTAAAATCAGCTAATCTCTCACAGCAGAGTCGAAGAGTTAAATCAAGGGATAATTATATTTTAATTTTTTTTGTGAGTAAAATTTACAAATCAGTCTTACTACTTTTTCGAAATTTAAAAAAAAAAAAAAATTTGTCAACCTTTTGTGTAAAATTAAATGTCATTAAGTTTTACATAACGTTGGGAGTAACTTTTTATAACGATGGGGATCAGCTCTTCACAACGTCGAGAGCAACTATTTATAACGTTGTTACGTTGGGGAACAACTCTGCACAAAGCTGCTCCCGAGTCATCACAACATTGGACGCAACTCATCTCAAGCATGTTCACAAAGTTTAGGTGCAAGTTTACAACTTGCAAACATAAAGTAGACTGAAATATAAATTAACTTTTCAAAAGTTGATGTTTTTTTTAATTTTGTTGATGACTTTTTAAAATATATATATTTTTTGATATTGTTTATATTTTTTCAATTTTAAAAAAAGCAATAAATTGACTTTTAACTTTGTCACATAAAGTTGAAATCTAATTATCCCTTAAATCACCCATCCAAGTTTTGGAGATCCCTGTTCTTGGAAGGGTTTTCGTGTAGAGTTCTCTCATTCCGTCCACATAACTAAACCAAGACTCCCCAGTGCTATAAGTATAGCATTTTGTTATTTAACATATACGACTAATTAAATGTATAACGTTTAAAAAAAAAAGGGTTTTAACCGTGGCATTACATCATCATGCATAATCACGCATAAGCTTAATAATAGTTTGAAAGTTCTCTCTCTCACTCTCTTTCTCACTCTCTCTCCCCAAAAGAAAATCACTCATTTTGGAGTTAAGACATACATCTTACAATCGTGGGAATCCACATCAGCCGAGTGTTGGTCCTTCACTGACTTTTGAGTGGAATGCTGCATGACAACCCAAAAGCATGGTATTAAATTTTTTGTTTGTATCAAATCAACCCAAGGTATAAAAGACATGACAATACAGACAAATTTTAGACTCACTGCCCATAAATCTCGTGCTTCGACCACGGTCGTTGGTTTGAGACCTATATCGGACCAATAAGCAGTAATTGTAGCTTTGGAAGCTCCTCTATTCCAGAGGATCAATGCTATTTTGTTGTTTCTAAGGGGTCCAGCCCAGACCTTCAATCATAGAGATTTATGCATAGCAAGCAATGTAAGAATTTACATATTTGGACAATTACAAAATGTTACACACGGAATCTATGTCAAGAGGGAAATATGGTATATAGAGGAAAACGATGAGAAAAATAGGAAAGAAAATAAAATAAGTTGAGAAATAATTTAAACATTTTAAATGTTATGAGTCATTTCCCTTTCTTTAATCATATTATTAAAGTTCTTGAAAATACAAAGTGTACTATAAGAACAAATGAAGGGGAATCCATCACAACATTTAAAACGAATTTATTTTCCTCTTATGTTTTCTTCTTGTTTTTTTTTTTTTTTTTTTCCTATTCTAAATTCAAGAACCAAACACAGGCTAAATAGTGTATGCTATTTGTGCATCGACGTATGCTAAAATGTTACCTCCAAATCTCCATTCTTCTTAACCATTTTCCCTTGGATTCCAAGTTTATCTATACACAGAAATCACAAGTCCAAACCACTTAACAATTTTAGTTTCTTGATGGATCACAAAGACAAATTTTGAAGCTTATTTTAAATTTGTTCGTACCTTGATTAACTGCAATAACTTCCTTATTGCTAAGCAGTTCATAAGTCACATTGTTCATCGAACGAATATCACACCCAATCAATAACGGAGCCTATTCCCATAGAAAAAGGTTTGTGCCAAACAAATATCACATTGTGAAGGGCTGTTTAATGCTTATGTAATCATGGATAACATATACAATCATTTACGACTTACTTTAGCCAATGCCCATATGCTGAAATGTGAACGGTATTCGGCTTCTGTCATACCACCATTTCCAACTTCCAACATATCAGGATCTGACATAAAATTATGGGAGATAACTATAAACTTTACTACCAGAGTTATCAGAAACTGGGAACATTTGAAACAATATCGTTTAAAAAGAAAATAAAAATCATCACATAGTGGTAAATAACAGTAATCATTTAGTTGGTCATACAATTTCCATAGGCCCGTCATTCACATAGCCAACTTACTTCAATAACTGGACGATCTAAAGGTTAAGCACAATTTTTTGAAAAAAGAAATCGAAGACAAATTCTATACTGGAGAATTCTGAGAAAATTTCGTCAAATGACTTCAATTTTTCCCCTCCAATTGTAGTCATATAAGATTGCGAGCAAAATTCTAGAAACAATTTATTACCATTCCATGCCCCAGGCTCAGCATAAGACGCCCATTTGTCATTCTCATCAGCACGAGAAGTCATACTAGCAAGAGAAGGGAATAATTAGATTTCCACGCCAAAAGATTCATTGAAAGCTCTATGCATTCACTAAATAGAAGCCTAAAAGCAGAGTTATGCACAATCTTTTCCATTAGCACATTTACAATTTCTGACTTTGTGAGCATACAAATTGAGCTATTTTATAAAATTCTACCCGTATTGTTTCCTCTCAAGTGTAAGAACAAACTAAGTATCTGGAACAACTGCATGAGACCATTATAATATTTTAACTGTCTAAATTTAGTGAATTGAAGTCTTCTTAGCTTACTTACCTTTCCCAATTATCTTCAATGTCTCCAGTTGTCCTCCAACTGTTTCCAATAGCTCCAGCCCAAGTTGCAGGATCTTCCTGTCCCCTAAATTTGAATAGCAAATTAAGAAACATACATCATATTCCTTCTTAAAACAAAATTACGAGGTTGAGATTGCTGGCTTGTCTGCATTATGGTGAAGCAGAATAAACAGGGCAGAGCACACCTTTGATACTTCAGTAGGGGCTGTTTGATAGGGACTTCTTTCATTTGGTAGGCACACTTATAAAGTTATAATGAGAAAGTAATCTTTGCCTTTTTGGCTGCTACATCAATTGATCATGAAAATACTGTGTCATGTGGCTTGCTGTTAGAATTTCCTTCCTAGGATATCAATCACTGTAAATTAACTTTTCCCAGGGATGCCTTATATCTCCAATTAGGGTTTGGGGGGGCAAGAAAAAGAAAAGCAACACGTGGAGGCAATAATAGAAAAAGGAGACTCCCAGAATAATTATAAAGTTACTGCCTGATCCATCTTTGATGGAAATATACAGGTGTTTGGAAGGATTAGCTAAGTGCTAATGCAGTATGCATATGCTTGTTAGCAGAAATATAAAGTATTCATAACCTCTTAAAATATTACTGCATTGCCATTGATGAATCACAAACTTCTAGAGGGAGAAAGTTGAGCTCACCATTCACATAGAGAAAAGAAGATGGATCTTCCAGAGTTAAGTAGAGCTTTGCTCATCTTAGGATACCTATTTTGCCCAAAAATGACTGGTACTTGTAAAGGATCAAAATTACACTATTCAAATACTCTTAATTAGCCGTGTAATTAAAAGGATATTTAACATAATCTTATCCGTGTGCATCTTAGTGTAACAAATACCTGTTCTTAGCGCTTATACCGTTGTTGTTACAGTTATCATACTTCAAATAATCAATTCCCTACATACAAAAGATAATGAAATTAGCCTAGTAACAAAATTGTATCTTAAAGATCGAAGTCATAGCATATTCAATCATGTGTGTACACATATTGAATATCAAATCAATCCATGATGTATCATATATACCCATGAAGCAAAAGTTTTTGCATCTTGTTCTTCGTATCCTAGTGATCCGGGCATTGTTTTACTGCATGTTTGGGTTCTGCAAAGAGTTTGTAGTAAGAAAGTATGGAAGTGGAAGTATTATATAACAGTAGTATAGTTTTATTCCAATTAAGAAAGTAGTGTATTGTCAGTATGGTATTCACTTGAAAATGTTAAGCAGGAGAACCCAAAATTCAAACACCATTCCCTACCAATATTCTGCATATTATAAAAACAAATATCAATATTGCTATAGACACCGAATGGTACCGAGAGATTGCACCGAATCGGTGGGGATCACCATTTTAAACACCTCGATTGTTTGAAAAGGATTGGGGACCACCATTTTAAACACCTTGATTGTTTGAAAAGGATTTGTGCCGGTGCAATCTCTCGGTACCATTCGGTGCCTATAGCAATATTGAACAAATATAGTATATCATATACCCGGCATCAGAGTAAATCCCAAGCTTCAATCCTTGGCCATGTACATAATCTGCAAGAGCTTTGATTCCGGAGGGAAATGTTGAAGCTTTGGGAACCAAATTCCCCTGCAAGTGGAGAATTTCCAACAAAGATGGAACAAAAAAAAGTTGAATTCGAACTTAACATAGAGATATATGAAGAAACTGCTTGGGTTAAGTCAACCCACATTTTCGTAAATCAAATAATTAGTTAATTCTTGATGTAGGATTTAATTTCCTTTTCGTTTCTGTGTCCTTATACTCTTATAGTGGTAGGTGCACCTTAAGAAAACATAGGTACAGAATATAAACGTTTCATTAAACCCATGAACTGAGTTTCTTAACAACTCAAAATGTTATAACTTCCAAGGACAAGATCAAAAGAAGAACATGCAATGTAGTGGGGTCATAATCAATCTCTCTCTCTCTCTCTCTCTCTCTCTCTCTCTCTCTCTCTCTATATATATATATATATATATATTATATTTTGAATTTGCAATTGACATTAGAGTAGTATGCTAACAAGGTGTGAAAAAATGTGTAGAATTGTGTGTGTTTATCATTACTCATGGAAGTTATCAAATATGGAGCTTATAATATTTTATAATATTTTAACAACGTTAATTGTCAATGAGTACTACTAAACCCACGTAGCGAATTAGACACTTTTTCCACACACAGCTTTAAATGCTTGTACCTTGTGTTGTTTGATTTTTTTACACTTTTTTGTGCCTCACTTAGACAACACATGATACATGCATTTAAAGCTGTGTGTGGAAAAAGTGTGTGGTTCACTGTGTGGATCTAGCATTTTCCATTGTCAATTAGGTCCATATTTGATTACTTCCACGTACTTACTGTAACATTAATTTTCAATTATGTACTACAACCACACTATTATAGTTATTCAAGGAATAAGCACTAATTAAGGCTAAAATTTGCTACTCTTCATTTTCCTGATAATACAATTCAGTGGCGGGGTCATAGTTTGAGGGGCCAGTAAGTACAATTGAACCCACTCAAATTTTGAGGGGGAAAAAAATTTACATATAGTTTTATATGTATTGACACTTATTTTTCTATAATGACACAATTAAAATAAAAATCGAACAAAGAGAAGGGTGTCGTATTTGTCATTTAAAGTTGTCATTTTTGTCATTTGACTTGGTTAAAAATTAAATTTGAACTCATCATCCACAAAAATACAGTGTATGTTTGATAATCCCAATTAAGTGTTGAAAATGAAACGTTTTTGTACTTACTTTTTCAGTGCATTTGACAATATATCATTTTACAGAAAAAAAGAAGTTTAAAACCAATCAAAACTTTTAGTACAAATATTTTACCCAAAAAAATCACTGAATGCAGCCTATTTTAGTTCCTCAAACATTGTTTTTAGTACTACAATTAAATTCAATATATAGTTTAGAGTTTTTTAGCATTAATAATCCAGTATTTAATTTTCGCTACTTAATTTTCAGTTTTATCAAACAGACCTAAGTTATTGATTGATACCACTAAACTAATTCCCGAGTATGCCACTGGTAAGGATGCTCATGGGTGTTGGAGAAATCAGCAAACATCACGATTTTCCTTTTATACAACATATAAATGGTTTTCAAAATGGTCAAGATTAGTTGGACAAAATTACAGTGGTAGTATGACTCAATTTTATTAGTTGTGAAAAAGTTCTTCAAATTACGATTTTATTCTAGTGGTGAACCAATATTAAAAAAAGAGAGTGATAATACACACACAATTCGACACACTTTGCCACACCCAACGACCCTTATTCCAGTAGACTCCATGTAGATCCCACATAGGTCCCAAGCGGGAGCACATAGAATCCACTGAAATCAAGGGTCAGGATTGTTGGGTATGAAAAAAAAGTGAAATAATGTGTGTATCATTATTGTTTAAAAAATTAATAAAAATCTTGCCCTTTAACCACAATATCGTATTGAAAAAATGCAAAGCACTTAAGAGGGTAGTTGATACACTTATATATAAATACTAGGAAGACGGCCCATGTAAGGCATGGGCATTGGATTTGGTAGAAAACATGCAATGTATTTTTTTTTATGTGTACAAGAAAGAGAAATATGTTCTATTTATTATTAAGATGGTGTTAAAAAAAAATATAGTTTAACAACTATATTAATTGATGTTCAACCTACAATTTAAGGCTATTTTATTTATTTATTAATGTATAGATAATATATATATGTATGTATGTATGTATGTATATAAATAGCAATGTAGGTGTGATGTGACACTCTCCATGTAGTTGAGATGCCTCATGGCATTGCTACACAATACTATAGTATAGATATAATGTAACAACCTGCATTTCCATTCAATTTTAAATATTACATTTTCATATTTAAGTTGTATTGCTGGTTTCATTTTAATTTCAATTCTCATGTTTTAAATCTTATTACTTGTTTTATTTCATATTGAAATTCTTGTTGGGGTTAAACTGTAATTTTATAAATTTAGTGATACCTGTGATGTAATTTCAAATCTATATTTTCAAAACGGTGGAAATATTTACTTTGGACTCAAACTGTATTTTTATAAAACCGAAAAATTATCTCTTACGTTAAAATAAATTTTCTGTATTTTTGTGGAGAACACCGCGCCACGAAAATACCAGTTTATGTTCGGAAATTGTACGCGCCGCGATGAACTTTCACAGATTTTGGAATTTCGTAAAGCAAGATTTGACACTTCCTTTATTTCCATTTATGGCAACTAATGATTGATTAGGCTTTGTTTGGGAATGCTAATTGTGGATGTGCTAACTTAGTGCCATAAGTTGCTTTCCCAAACACTTATACAAATTTCTAGACAACTTGCTTGGACTTTGTTTGGGAGTGGTAGTTAAGTGTGTGTTGTCTTACGCCTAGAAGCTAAGTTTCCCAAATGCTTTTGAATTTGCCCCCTATTAGTCTACAAACACCCCTTCAATCCTTGATTGAGTATATACATATGTATATTGGTGTATGTTCATATATGTGAACTGTGCATAATTTGTATACATTTTAATTGATAAATGAAATCAATTGTTGAGTATTGAGGGTTGAACTTGGCCCCCAAGTTCTTGAGTTGGTTTTCTATATAACTCTCACCCCTCTTTCAATCTAAAGATGGTTACTACTGAGAAAAACCAGAGAGTTATAGAGAGGGCTTGAGAGAAAGAAGAATTTACAGAACATTTTATAGAGAGAGAAAGCTTCTCAATTTCATAGTCAAGCTTGAAGTGTGGATTTCTAATTCTTGTTTCTTTCTCAACTACTTCTATTTTCTTTATCACAGTGAGTATTCTAAACTCATTCAGAATGTAATTCATATATTGTTTACTGTTTGTGTAGCTTGATTTGAAAATCTCCATTGATGATTTTACGTTTGAACTCTATAGCTTGAAAACATGAATTTTTTAACCTTAATCAAAATCCGTTTTTAGAGATGAATATGAAAGATTATAGTACATAGAAGCTACGGTTAAGATATTAGAGCCTAATTCATTCGTATCGCGATGCATATTAAAAACGAAGTTTTGACGTCTCCTGGTTTTTCATAACATTCGAGAACTACATTTCGATTCGTGTTAAATTGATTGTAGATTCGTAATCCATGCGGAAAACGAAGAAAAACATATATTATTTGTCATGTATGCTTCAGATTTCAAAATGGGTCAAAAAGACCCCTTAAGAATTGAAACATGAGAGTTTTAACGAAGAAGACGAAGTCTCTGCATGAACTCGCGCGAGCGACCAGTCGCGCGCGACCTGTGTGTTTTCTGACACTTAGAAAATTTTAGAAAAATCGAAAGATGGGCATATCGCGTGAGCGGCCAGCGCGCGCGACCTGGCCATTTTTAGTTTCTGTCTGTTTTCTGTTAAGGGACTGTTTGGATGAAGTTTCTAAGGCTTTTAAAGTTCTGTTTGGGAAATATATTAAAGTAGATTCTGTTTCATTACGTTTTGGTTATAAAGGAATGATTATGGTTTCAATTCTTCTCATATATACATGGCTATCGTTCCCAATACTTTATATTTTCTGTATATAGTTACATGTCATCTATGGGGAGTCAGTTGTACATGCATGTGAGTGTTGGTCAGTGTGGAAATAGTATGTGGATAAGATTGTGTTTTGGACACTCCCTGGTAATGATGTACCAAAGCGTGATGTTTTGAGAATGCGGTTTAGAGTATCTTTGAAATGCGACGGTGACAAAACGGGACATTTCCTGGAGCCCATGGTAGCGCTAAAGTGTATGACATTGACTTGGACATTCCCTGGCACCCGTGGTAGTGCTAAAGTGTGCCCTACTGGACACTCCCTGGCATACGTGGTATGGCTAAAGTGTGAGGAATTGGACACTCCCTGGTACCCCGTACTAAAGTGTGAGGTAAACTGGACACTCCCTGGTACCCCTGTACTAAAGTGTGGTCACCTTAGTATTTCAAGATACTGGAGTGAGAGGGTTGGGTGATGTGTTGTCGAGAGAAAATAGTTGGTAAGATGAGAATGATTGCATTGTTCCCATACACGGTCACATGATTTATGAATTGAAGCTTATAATATTAGCCCTACTGCTTTATAATGTGAATTCATTTCTATGTTGTTAACCTGTTGAATAATGAAACTTTGAACTGAAAATAGTGAGTATGTTTTACATTCGATTGCATGTTTTTAATACTCACCAGCTTCTTAAAATTGACGGCGTTGATGCGTCCTGGACATTTGTGTCTAGGCTTTTCAGGTTACGATCATGCTAGACCCTATGACTATATGAACTGAAATAACTACTAAGGAGGAAATTCGTTATCATGGTCTTATATAACGAACACTGAATTTGTAATAAAGATGACTGTAATAGATAATAGATATTATTTTGTTTCAAGGCGGTTTGTGCCTTTAAGTGATCACGTGCTGTAATAATTAATAACTGAGAAAAATTTGGTAAGCCTTGATTGCTTCACTCTGATTTATATCTTTATATTGTTCGACGTTTGGGACGGAATCGATCTTTCAAATTGTCGCGACCTACGGGTCCATAAAAGAATTAAACGTTTTCCATAATTATGCTACGTCGGGGTGTGACATAAACAATTGTATACATAAATTTGAAATAAAATAATATTCAAAAAGTTAAAAACAAAACAAAAACAAAAAAAACACAAAAAAAAAAAAAAACAAAACAAAACAAAAGAAAAATGCTTCCTACACTCTTAAATTTTTGTAGTAACTTCCCTCACACTCACTGTAACTGTCTCTCTCTCTCTCCCTCACTATATATCATATTTTTTTCACGTTTTTTTTTTTAATTTTTAAAATTTTTTTTTGCAGACTTCTTGGGTATATGTACATATACATATTTAAAAAAAATTTCAATGATACACGTGCATAGCATGAGCCAACGCTAGTGTGTGTATGTGTGTTTACATAATTTACAAAATGTAAATGGGTAATTTGGTAATTAAACTTAACAAAAGGGTAATTTGTAAAAAGCATAAGGGTAATTTGGTTTTTCAATTTACAATTGTACACACTTTAAACTTTTAGGCTTTTTTCTTTAACGTATATATACACACACACACACACACACACACACACACACACACACACACACAAATATACAAAAGGGTAATTTACGAAAGGCAAAAGGGCAATTTGGTAATTCGATTTAACAAAAGAGTAGTTTGCAAAATACATAAGGGTAATTTGGTTATTCAATTTATATATGCATATATTATAATATAATAAAATAATATATATATATATGTATATATACACACACATTAGGAAAATTTACAGAATGTAAAAGAGTTTTTGGTAATTCAATTTAATAAAATGGAATTCATAATTGTAAAACTTTAAGGCTCTTTTCTTTAAGGTATAGAAATAAAAAGTAATTTGCATAAAGCATAAGAGTAATTTTGTTATTAAAATTATAATTGTACACACTTTTATTCAATTTTATGTATATAATAATATATTCAATTTATATAAATATATATAATAATTAATGATATGATAAAATAATATATGTATATTTATACACACAAGGCTAATTTACAAAAAGACAAAAGGGTAATTTGATAATTCAATTACAATTGTGCACACTTTAAATACATAAATTAAAATTTGATAATTCAATATATATAATTAAATTATATATATATGTATATTTATAAACACACAAGGGTAATTTACAAAAAGAAAAAAAAATGGTAATTTGGTAATTCAATTTATAATTGTACACTTTAGATACACAAATAAAAATAATAATATGTATATCTATAGATCTATTTATATATATAAACAGCAATGTAGGTGCCACATGGCATTCCCATATTGTTGGGATACCACATGGCATTACTACACAATAGTATAATACAGATACACAACTGTATATATGTAAATATTAAAAATAAATAATATTCAAAAAGTAAAAATAAAATAAAAAATACATGCCTGTAATACTCTTACATTTTTGTAGTAACTTCCCTCACACTCACTGTAACCGCCTCTCTCCCACTATATATCTTATTTTTCATGTTTTTAAATTTTTTTTTTCTTTTAGACTTCCTTAGTAAATTAAAAAAAAAAATCAATGATACCTATGCATAGCACGGGCCAACACTAGTATACATATATACAAACGGGTAATTTATAAAAGGTAAACATATAATTTGGTAATTCAATTTAACAAAATGGTAATTTGATTATTCAATTTATAATTGTACACCCTTTCAACTTTAACAAATTACAAAAGGAAAAATAGCAATTTTAATAATACAATAAAATAGTGTATATATATATATATAATATAATAGTATATGTATACATATGCTCATAAAGGTAATAATAAAAGGCAAAACGATAATTTGATAATTAAATTTTTAATTATACACACTTTAAATATTTTAAGAATAATAATAATGTAATACCCCGTTATTTATTCTCGTGTTTTAATACGCAATTATACCAGTTTAGAGATTTGTTCTGTATTAATTATACCTGTGTGTGTGTATCATCGCGTGAGCTCAACACACACTAGAATTATTGAGCTTGGAGCCCAAGCAATTTTGGTTATATATATTCCTACTAACCTCTCAATCAACCAAACTCTCCATCTCTCAGCACTTCTCTCTCTCGGGTACAACATCACACACACGCACTCATATATTATTACACACACATACACACATAACTTATATTGATTCAAGGAGTTTCAATCCAAGCTTTGGATTTTGGAATTGGGTAAGTTTACTATTGTATTTGTAAATTCAGTTTATATTTAAACTGTTAGTGTAGATATGTACATATACAGATACATATATAGACATCTCATTTGTATATTGTTAAGGGTCCAAAAATAGCGAGCAGAAAAACAGTCACAGAATCTTGATTTCTTTATATCAATTGAAAGGTCTCGATCCCACGAGGCTCCATTTCGAATTTCAAAAGCTAATTCGCAACGGTTGCGATGAACGGTCGATTTAAAGTTTTGTCACCATTCGATTTTTCGATAAAATCAAGAGTTGCGTTTTGATTCATGAAAAATCGATTTCATATTTGGAATCTACGCAGAAAAAGGAAGAGATTCATATATTGGAAGTACTGTTTTAATTACGTTTTCAAAATAGGTCAAAACCAGTGTTGGATTTCAAAACAGGGGAAGAAAAGAAGAAGAAGACGAAACTGTGACATCTCGCGCGCGCGACCCGCGCGAGCGGCCCGCGCGCGCGACCAGGCTATTTTTGAAAATTATTCTAAAATAAACACGTGACCCTTCTGAACGCATTCCGCCCAAAGTCCCGCACGTTTGAGGCTAGGCCTACGTGGACGGGAAGCCCATGGTCCGGGTAATGATATTGACGATTGAGGGTGAGTGTTTGAAAAGGCATGAAAATGGTTTTCATGCATTGACATTGGCATTCATTACACTCATGCATGTTATATAACAGATGTTATTGTGCGGTTATATGACTATACGAGCCTTTTGGCTTATGAACTATTAAACCTTTCTTTCAGGTGATATAGATAAGGGTAAGGCCCCGAGACTTGACAATGCTTCCGCTATAGTTTGAAGACCCCGTGTGTGGGGATTATCATTTATTAATGTAATAAAATTTGGTTTCAAAGAACATGTTATGCTTCAACTGGACAAATGTTAGTCCACCCGTTTTAAAAAAAAAGGATAGCTTAACTCTGATTTTCCGCTGCTTATATTGAACGGTTTGTTTCAAGAAAGAATGTTTCAAATGAAAACCAGACTTCTGTTTTATAAATGTTTCCAAATGATGAACGTTTAATACAGGTAACCCTCGGAGTCTTGGACTCGGGGAGTTACCGATTGGTGTCAAAGCCTACTGTTATTACTGTTATTGTTGTACTTCCGTCGGTTGACACCCCGTCGCCGGGAACCGTGGCGGGGCAGGACGTCACAGAATGGTATCAGAGCGTAACCGGGTCGAATACTTTGGACGCCGGGTTGTATGCTCCCATGTTTAATTTTGTTGACATGTTAGACATGATTAGTTGATAAAAGACGTATGAATTGATATGTGTTAACTTGTTACTTAGTAACTTGAGATGTTAACTACTCACTTGACATATACGTGTATTGTCGATTACACTTCGTGATTAGATCATGTTGTGTGATTCGTTTACTCGATTCAATCTTATTATAGCTATGCCACCGCGTCGTGAGAATCGCAGTTTTGAGCTTGAGGCTGACGAGCAGATATCGGCTGCGTCGGTACCAGTTAGAGGCCGAGGTCGAGGTCGTGCTCGAGGACGTGGTCCAGGTAGAGGCCGTGGTCAAGGTCAAGGCCGTGGTCGAGGTCACGCGCATGATGTTGCATTTGAGTCTGAAGCCTCCACAGGACGAGTTGATATTCCTGATGGACCGCAAGGGTTACAGAATGTTGCCGATGTAATTGCAAGGGCAGTTAGAGATGCTATGCCGCCTCCTCCCCCTCGTGCTCCGAGAGGTGAGACAAATCCCGCTAGAGCTCGGGAGCGGCTGATTACCAAAGATTTCGATGCTAGAAAGCCGCCACAGTTCTCTGGTAGCTCTGACCCGATGGCTGCAGAGGATTGGCTTCAGCATATCTCGAAGATATTTGAATTCATTGATCTTCATGAGGATGCTCTCCGCATCAAGTTGGCTACGTACTTATTTTCTAGAGAAGCTACCCATTGGTGGGATTGCACCGTGAGTGTTCACCCACTTGCTGGCATGACTTGGAAGTCATTTAAGAGTCTTTTCCTCGATAACTACTTCCCAAAAGTACAGAGGGACGCAAAGAGGGCTGAGTTCTTTACCCTTCAACAAGGGGACATGTCAGTGACGGAATATGCTACTATGTTTTCCACCTTGGCTCGTTTTGCTCAAGAGCAGTTGGTCAGTGATCATTTCAAGGCTACACGTTTTGCCTCTGGTCTTCGACCCTACATTCGGAAAAGTCTGGCTAGCACACCTATCACCACTTATGCTGATACTTTGACAAGGGCATTGGGTGTTGAAAGTGTAGATTTGGATCTGAAAAGGGCCAGGGAGATCATTACTCCAGCCAAGAGCACTGGTCTGTCTAAGAAAGCTAAGATAGAGACTAGGTCTCAATTTCAGTCCCAACCTCCTCAACAGCAACAACAACGATCCTATTCACAACAGAGATCTTCTTATCGAAGTTCTCAACAATCGGGGTTGCAGCGAGGTGTGAATGCCGCTGGGGAGAAAGTTTGCCTCCGATGTGGTGATCCGAATCATTTCATCAAGTTTTGTCCTCAACCACCACCCAAGAAATCTCAGTCGATTGGTTCAACACCGTATTATCCACCATCTCAGGCAGTATCCACTCAGAGCGTGAAACCCTACCAGAATAGAGGTAACCAAGGTAATTATCAAAGGACAGAAAACCGTGGTAGTTTTCAGCCACAACAACACCAAGAACCCAAAGGAAGGAATTTTGCTCTGCCTACGTCATCTTCTTACCATGTTTCTGGAAATGCCGGACCGTCTGTGATCCGAGGTATCGTCCCATTGTTTAACTCTTGGGCATCTATATTGTTTGACACTGGTGCATCACACTCATTCATCTCATCAGCATTCACATCAGTATTAGGGTTAGAGATAGAATGCTTGGAGCATGTCTTATCTGTTGATACTCCAGTTGGAGGTGTTATTCATTTGAATCAGGTCTGCCGTGGTTGTATGCTTTTGATAGCAGATCGACAATTAAGTGTTGATTTGATTGTTATGCCGAATCTAGGATTCGATGTCATCCTTGGGATGGACTGGTTGGTCGAGTATCGAGCTTTCATAGATTGTTTTAAGCGCCGGGTTACTCTTTTCACTCCTGAGGGAGACAGTTGTAGATTCGAGGGCGATCAGTTGGATTTGCCGCTACCCTTGTTGTTTTCATAGAGTAGTTTATATTCTTCTCTTGGAACTCTGGCTAGTTTATTGGCCATGGAGAGGGGAACTCCTCTTGTGGAATTGCCACCCGTTGTTTGTGAATTTTCTGACGTCTTTCCAGAAGACTTATCAGAATTGCCACCTGTTCGTGCTATCGATTTTGCAATCGATCTTGTGCCAGGCACTTCGCCTATTTCTATTCCGCCATATCGTATGGCACCAGCAGAATTGAAGGAGTTGAAAATTCAGTTGGAAGATCTCCAGAGTAAGGGTTTTATTCGCCCGAGTGTATCCCCGTGGGGAGCTCCTGTTCTTTTTGTTAAGAAGAAGGATGGAACGTTGAGATTGTGTATCGATTATCGAAAACTCAATCATGTGGCGATCAAGAATAAGTATCCACTTCCTTGAATCGATGATTTGTTTGATCAACTCAAAGGTTCCACTTGTTTCTCCAAGATTGATCTGAGATCGGGTTATCATCAACTCTGTATTCGAGAGTCAGACATCTCGAAGACAGCTTTTAGGTCCCGATATGGACATTTTGAGTTTGTGGTTATGCCATTCGGATTGACCAATGCCCCAGCATCATTTATGGATCTTATGCAGCGAGTATTTCACGATTATTTGGACAAGTTCGTGATTGCGTTTATTGATGATATTCTTATCTATTCTTCCTCTAAGGAACTTCATGAGGAACACTTAAGGATTGTCCTACAAGTATTGCGTACCCACCGATTGTTCGGTAAATTATCTAAATGTGATTTTTGGTTGACAGAAGTGAAATTTTTGGGACACGTTGTCTCGAGAGATGGAGTGTCAGTTGATTCATCAAAGATTGAATCTGTTATGGATTGGCAGCCACCTAAGAACGTATTTGAGGTACGTAGTTTCTTGGGTTTAGCAGGCTATTACCGTCGCTTTGTAAAGGACTTCTCTCGTATTACTGCACCGTTGACTAAGCTTACGCGTAAAGTGGTGAAATTCTTTTGGACTAAGGAGTGTGAGAAAGCTTTTCAGCTTTTAAAGACTCGATTGACTTCTGCACCGGTTTTGATTATTCCGGAGCGTGGTGTTGACTATGCAGTTTATTGTGATGCTTCACTTCTTGGTTTGGGGTGTGTGCTTATGCAAGAAGGCAAAGTTGTTGCCTATGGTTCTCGCCAGCTGAAGCCTCATGAGCAGAATTATCCAACTCATGATTTAGAACTTGCTGCCGTTGTGTTTTCCTTAAAGTCATGGTGTCATTACTTGTATGGGGAACGATTTGATGTCTTTTCAGACCACAAGAGCTTGAAGTATATCTTTACTCAACGCAATTTGAATCTTCGACAACGTCGATGGATGGAGTACTTAGAAGATTATGACTTCGAACTACAGTATCATCCAGGGAAATCAAATGTAGTGGCCGATGCGCTGAGTCGCAAGTCACGAGGTTCATTGGCTTGTCTGGCCATTCAGGAATGGAACATGCTCGATCAGATTGGGGAGTTTGAGGTAGAGCTTGACGACTCTGAGGATCGTACTTCATTATTTTCTGTTATGGCTCAACCGTCGATCAATCAACAAGTAAAAGATGAGCAACAGTCTGATTAGGTAGCATCTACTTTTCGTATGCGAATTCTTCGAGGTGATGTTATAGAAGGTTGGACTTTTGACTCCGAGCATGGGTTGAAGTTCAAAGACCGTTTGTTTGTGCCTTTGGCAGTTCTTGAACAAGTGATGAGGGAATTCCATCATTCACGATTAGCGGTGCATCCGGGAGGTAACAAGATGTACCATAATTTGCGACGTCAGTTTTGGTGGAAGGGCATGAAGCGTGATGTCGCTAAGTTTGTATCTCGATGTTTGACTTGTCAACAAGTGAAAGCCGAACTTCAGAGACCTGCAGGATGTTATTTACAATTGAATGTCCTTATATCAAATTGACCCCCCGAAAAAAAAGAAGAAGTTAAAATTAGGATGTTATTAGGTTGTATTATTGTAGGACTTACAAAATGGACCAAAAAAAAAGTAGCATACTAAACTTTTTAAAACTCTAAGAAAATCTATTTTTTTAGGTTAAAGTGCACCAATTGATAAAAGTGTAAAAATGTTTATGGGTATTGGTACATTTATATATATTATAGATATAGATATACATATAGACATTTCTTATCCTATGAGGACTCCCTCATTTTATAAAATGCGCATCCTTCACTTCTCTCTCTATTAACGTCTCTCTTTCCTATTTTCCTTCCCACCGATTTCAAAATATTTTGAGTTGGAGGAAATTTTTGCTGAATTGGAGAAGGAATCCAATAGAAATAGGGGGTTAGATGAATTCATACTAACTCTTTATTGAGAGAGAAGTGAAGGGTGTGTATTTTATAAAATGAGGGAGTCCTCATAGGATAAAAACTGTAGATATAGATATATGCTGGCCATAATAAAGCTGTGACTGCGCATTCTTTGACAGATGCTCTATTTGGTTAATGAAATTACGGAGGGAAAATGAAATAAGATGATAAAGAAATAACATTTCTTTGTTTGTTTGATAAGGAAAACAGTTAGGTAAAAGGAAGGAAGAAAAGCTAGGGTGAAAAATAAGTAAGAAATTTTCCATTTTGTAAGCCTACTTCCCTTCCAACTATTTTGGATTTGTCTTACATTTGAAAGCTTTTACTTTCTAATTGTTATTAATTATGGATGAAATCCCTACCGAAATAGTTTTCATTCTTGTTTTTCTTTTCCATTGCTAACTACACAAAGTAGTTTTGTGTGGAGCATGATACAATAGCACACTAAGCCCCACTCTCACCTAATAACACCAAATTTTGGTTATTTTTGCATTTATAGCATGTAGCCCTAATCCTATGATTGTAGGTTGTGCAAGCTAGACAACCAACGAAACAATTAACGCAAAAGAAGTCATCAAAGACATGCAAAGATACAAGATATACGTGGTTTGGCGATGTGACTACCCCCACGGATGGGAGAAAGATGTAATTTTTGATTTTTTTTTTAGTTTCTTAGGATTTTATTTCCTTCATTTAAAGCATTTTTAGGGCTCTAAATGCTGAAATTAAGTCCCAATAAGTTAGCATATATGTTAGGAGTATTTTGATAAGATTATGACTTAATTTTCAAGTTTTTAAGGGTCGTAAATTAGGGTGTCAAAAAGGAAAACGAAAATTACAGTCCTTTTACGTCTTAGTTTATTTAGATCAGGTTTATTTTTATTTGTTTCCTTTTCGTAAGGAACAAGTTTGACAATATTACAAATAAAGTTGTAAACCTCTTATTGAGGAGCTTTTTGGATGATTAATAACAGGGCTAATATCACTTACCACTCCTGAGGTTTGAACCAAGAACACTTATGTAATGACCCTGGTGCTGAGTGCTGTAGGGGGAGTTCGTCCCACATCGCCTGGGAAAGGAAGGGTAATGTACTATATATATGTGTGGTTTCAAGTCTCCCTAGTAAGAGGCCTTTTGGGTAGTGGCCCAAGAACAAATCCGTGCAGGTTTAGGCCCAAAGCGGACAATATCTTATTGAGCGAGACTTGGGTCGTGACAGAATGGTATCAGAGCCTAACCGAGCCGGAAGTGTGCCAACGGGAACGTTGGGCCCTAAGGGGGTGGAATGTAACAACCCTGGTGCTGAGTGCTATAGGGGGAGTTCATCCCACATCGCCTGGGGAAGGAAGGGTAATGTGCTATATATGTGTGGTTTCAAGTCTCCCTAGTAAGAGGCCTTTTGGGTAGTGGGCCAAGAACAAATCCGTGCGGGTTTGGGCCTAAAGCGGAAAATATCTTACTGAGCGAGACTTGGGTCTTGACAACTTACCCCCTTAAGTTTGAAGAATAATACTTCCCCCTGAGCTTTTATTAGTCATAACAAATCCCCCATTCTATTTATTGAACAATGTTAATTACAGAAGAAGAAATTGACGCCGACGTTCACAACGCCGATTGACGCACTTAACGACGTTCAATTTTGAAACATGCTACATATTTGGACTCCTGGAGGTGAGTCTAACGCGATGGTACTAGTCTAATTGATTTCTAAGACAGTTTTTCTGCGACCCAAATCAGGGGTTTAGCTTATAATTAACTTGTAAATTTTGTATAAAAATCATACCTAGATCATACTAGGATCTTAATTTTGTTATTAGGAGCGAAAACCCAGAGGTGAGTGACTCTAATCCATGCATTGAATGTATAATTGTATTTAATGTTACAATTTATGAAGTAGTATGTTGATTATAATGTTATTGTGTTGAACTATGTTGGTTAAAGCATGATGGTTTAAATTGGAAGTTTCATATGCCTAATTTTGCAAGGATTGCCATGTTGAGATGATTATGTGATTATGTGTTATGTGGGTTGAAGAAAGTCTTATGTTGATTCACTATGGATTTACTCTATAATAAAGAGACGTGGAAAAATCAATGGTGTAAGGGTACTCACCACTTAACTGTATAAAGGGGTGTGGGTGACGACCCAGCTGTGGAAGGGTATGTGAGATGGTGTGAATTAGAGGTGCTATATGCACATAAGGGCAAAAAGGGTAAGAGCGATGTCACGGTGAATTGATGTTTGGTCTTTTGGAGACTAAACAATATGTTGATTATTGAATAACTTGTGTATGGAACATGATACATATACTCATACATGTGATTAGCTTTACTCACTAAGTGAAAACTTAAGCAAATATTATTTTCTGTTGTGGTTATTGAATAACCACTGTAGGTACGACACGAGAGGAGGAAAAGAAATGATCCGCACGACGGGTTAGGCATGAGAGTTGTGGAAGTGTTGATATGTTCATATATATATATATATAGAAGTTTTAGTTTAGTTGTAACCTTTGTACTCCAAAATGGTGGAAACAACTTGTGTTTTGAGAAGGTCTTGTAATAAGTCAAGTTGTTTTGGTGTTAGTTATGTGTCTTGTGATGTGGGTGGTATTTGCACCTCACAAGTTATGTGTGGTGGGGAAAAGACTTGGAAGAATTGAGTAGTTTTGTTGTAAATTTTACATAATTTCTCCTTGTGTGGTTGTTTATGCATAGTATAAGTTGACAAGATAAGTTTGTTGCAAGGTTGTATTTTTAGTAAGGATCAATGTGATTTGAGTGTCAAAATACTTCTCAAATGGTTTGAAATGTTTTGGAAGCTCTTATGATGTTTGATGGAAGTTTTGAAACATTTGGGAGTACTTTTGAAATAGTTTTGGAACACCTTTCTAAGGAATTTCTTAAATTTAAGTTGGGTCGATGACAATGAGTTTTTATGACGTAATTTGATTCAATGAAGTTAAATTTGTATCTCTTGTAGTTGTAATAGTGTTTTTCATGTGTGGTTAATGTTTGGAAGAACTTAGACATGGTTTGGTAAAGTTTTCCTAAAGTTCCGTAAGGTTTGGTTGAAGTTTGGGTGTTTTTAAGCTTGGAAAATAGGGAAAATCTGCTAAAAATCGTGTTCTGTAGAATCCATATCGATCCGGGTCTGGTGCGGATCGATCTGGGACATCTGGAGGAGCATGAAATTACATTATGCTAAAATCGGATCTATCCGATTTTGGGGCGGATCGATCCGCGGATCTGTTTCCAACAAGGCGACTTTTACGGAAACGAGCATAACTCTCTTTAGAAAATTCGGATTCGCGCGCCGTTTTTTGCGTTGGAACCGGTACTCAATGACCTATCTTTTGGTATAAAATTTGATATAATTTATTAATGACCATTTACCCCTTGGGGCTGTTTTGTCACCATAAAGTTCTTTAAAGTGGGTTAATTCATGTTTTTCTTCCTAATTAGTGTAGTTTGAGACCCGTATAGTCTTGTTACATGTGTCATAATCCGCTAGACGCGGGTTGGGGTGTGGTAATTTTTGGTATCAGAGCAATATGCTAGAGTTTTAGGGACGAGTGACGTATACGACGTGTAGTGTGCACACAACGACACGTAGTTACATGATCATGCATGCCCGTTTACTTAGCATGCTTTTAATGATGATTACCATGCCATGTGATTCTTTAAGGTAACGTGTATGTGTGTATTATAATGTGGGTGCGAAGAGCATAATGTATGGAGGTGAGAACCCAAATCGTATGGAAAGAGTTGAAAGGGAAATTGAAGGGTTAGTTCGAGTGGCAGAAACACGTGTAGTTGAGGAAAGACCGGTACAACCAAATCTGAACTCGAGGGAGGAAATTGTTACTATTTCAAAATTTTACAAGCAAAATTTGATAATATTCCATGGGGAAGCCGTTCTGATGAAGGCAAACTTCTGGATTTTAGACATCGAGAAGATTTTCAGAGTGTTACCACGTACGGAAGAGCAAAAAGTTTTATTTGCAGCTGACACGTTGAAAAATGAGGCGCAACATTGGTGGCGTACCAAGCTAGGCCCAGGGCAACCGACAACTTGGGATCAATTTCTTGAGATATTCAATGCGCATTACTTTCTGGAATCCTTCTATGATCAGAAAGCACAAGAGTTCATGAAGTTAGTACAAGGGGGATGTTGATTAGAGATTATTCGACACAGTATACAAGTTTGGCAAGGTTTGTCGGGGATATTGTATCAACTGAGAAAGTGAAAACAAGAAAGTTTGTAGCAGAACTTAGAAGTGATATCCGGGGACGAGTAACAGTATTTCGACCTCAGACTTACGCCGGAGCACTAGACATTGCTTCCATTGCAGACAGAGACCTTGGGTTCAATCCAAGCATACCACCACCACCAAACCAACAAAACAAGAGGTTGGGATCAAGCCAGTATAATGGGCATAAAAGTTTCAAAAGACAAAACTCTGGAAATCAATCGGTAAGTAGTGGTTTAAGTGAGGAGAGACCGTGGTGTTCCACGTGTAATAAACAACATTAGGAAAATGATATCAAACGATAACTTGTAATGTTTGTCAAGAACTCGGACATATCGCGAGGAACTGTCCAAATCAGAGCACGGTGATTAAGGGTAATTGTTATGTATGTGATCAATCGGGACATCGAGCGCTGGAATGTCCTAATAAACAACAATGAGGTTCTAGTTCTTTTGCGTCAGGTGAAACAACTCAAGGATCCGTGCAGTAGCTGGTGGGAAGAGAACAAAGGGGAGTTAGATATTTTCAACTCACAACCGTAGGTACAACCACAACGGATAAAGATGTGACATGTATAGTTACTAGACCATGTAGTTGAGACGATAATTAGAAGATGAAAAATTGGAGTTTGGGGAGAACATCTATGAGTAGTTGAACCTTGAGTAGAGCAAAGTTTGGGGACTAAGCTTCTTTTAGAGGGGAAGAAATGTAACACCCGTATTCAGAAGAAATGTTTAACTATCTCGTAATATGCATTAATTAATATTAATCAGTGTATAAGAATAGATTAAGGAGAGGATTGGACTTGTCCATGGAAAAGTCCCAGTGAGGACGGACAGGTTTGGAAGTGGGACCCAGTGAAGGGCCTGGATAAAATATAAAATAATTTGCATTTAAATTATTATATGCATTTTATATGACTACTTGGAATATGTTTAGTTGCTTTCATATCAAATTGTTAATATGTTAGCTTTTGATATCTACTAATTAACCTAATAACGACATTTTTGCAAAAAGGTGCATAATTAGTAGGTACGTTATTAATTTCACAAATATTTGGGACCACATGTGAGACTCATACAGGACTTATACAAACACTCATTTAAGTTTGGTATAGTTTTGATAAGTTTTATAACAAGCAGGGGTATAATTGCAAAACTGGTGAAACTTTGGGGAGGTCATAATAGAATCACAAAACTTAGGATTACATGTTGAAGGACACTTGACTTATGACTCATCAAAGAGTCTTAGTTATCCCCTTCATTGTAACAAAAATAATTACAGAAGAAGGAAACGAGAGAAATTCGACGGAATCGACGTCGACGTTCACGACGCCGATTGACGCACTTAACGACGTTCAATTTCGAAACAAGCTACATATTCGGACTCCTAGAGGTGAGTCTAACGTGATGGTACTAGTCTGATTAATTTCCGAGACAATTTTTTCGTGACTATTCGGACCCAATTCGGGGGTTTACCTTATAACTTGTAAATTTTGTATAGGAATTATACCTGGATCATACTAGGATCTTAATTCTGCTATTAGGAGCGAAAACCCAGAGGTGAGTGATTCTAATCCATGGGTTGAATGTATAATTGTGTTTAATGTTACAATTTATTATGATGTTGATGTGTTGAATTATGTTGGTTAAAGCATGATGGTTTAAATTAGAAGTTTAATATGCCTAATTTTGCAAGGATTGTCATGTTGAGATGATTATGTGATTATGTGTTATGTGGGTTGAAGAAATCCTTATGTTGATTCACCGTGGATTTACTCCATAATAAAGAGATGTGGAAAAACTCAACGGTGTAAGGGAACTCACCACTTAACTGTATAAAGGTGTGTGGGTGACGACCCAGCTGTGGAAGGGTATGTGAGATGGTGTGAACTAGAGGTGCTATAATATGCACATAAGGGCAAAAAGGGCAAGAGCGATGTCACGGTGAACTGATGTTTGGTCTTTTGGAGACTAAATAATATGTTGATTGTTGAATAACTTGTGTCTTGAACATGATACATATACTCATACATGTGATTAGCTTTACTCACTAAGCGAAAATTTAAGAAAATATTATTTTCAGTTGTGGTTATTGAATAACAACTGCAAGTACGACACGAGAGGAGGAAAAGAAATGATCCGCTCGACGGGTTAGGCATGAGAGTTGTGGAAGTGTTGATATGTTCATATATATATATATATATAGAAGTTTTAGTTTAGTTGTAACCTTTGTACTCCAAAATGGTGGAAACAACTTGTGTTTTGAGAAGGTCTTGTAATAAGTCAAGTTGTTTTGGTGTTAGTTATGTGTCTTGTGATGTAGGTGGTATTTGCACCTCACAAGTTATGTGTGGTGGGGAAAAGACTTGGAAGAATTGAGTAGTTTTGTTGTAAATTTTACATAATTTCTCCTTTTTGTGGTTGTTTATGTGTAGTATAAGTTGACAAGATAAGTTTGTTGCAAGGTTGTATTTTTAGTAAGGATCAATGTGATTTGAGTGTCAAAATACTTCTCAAATGGTTTGAAATGTTTTGGAAGCTCTTATGATGTTTGATGGAAGTTTTGAAACATTTAGGAGTACTTTTGAAATAGTTTTGGAACACCTTTCTAAGGAATTTCTTAAATTTAAGTTGGGTTGATGACAATGAGTTTTTATGACTTAATTTGATTCAATGAGGTTAAATTTGTATCTCTTGTAGTTGTAATAGTGTTTTTCATGTGTGGTTAATGTTTGGAAGAACTTAGACATGGTTTGGTAAAGTTTTCCTAAAGTTCCGTAAGGTTTGGTTGAAGTTTGGGTGTTTTTAAGTTTGGAAAATAGGGGAAATCTGCTAAAAATCGTGTTCTGCAGAATCCATATCGATCCGGGTCTGGTGCGGATCGATCTGGGACATCTGGAGGAGCATGAAATTGCATTATGCTAAAACCGGATCGATCCGCGGATCTGTTTCCAACCAGGCGACTTTTACGGAAACGAGCATTACTCTCTCTAGAAAATTCGGATTCGCGCGCCGTTTTTTTGCGTTGGAACCGGTACTCAATAACCTATCTTTTGGTATAAAATTCGATATACTTTATTAATGACCATTTACCCATTGGGCTTTGTCACCATAAAGTTCTTTAAAGTGGGTTAATTCGTGTTTTTCTTCCTAATTAGTGTAGTTTGAGACGCGTATAGTCTTGTTACACATGTGCTAATACGCCGAGGGTGGGTTGGGGTGTGACACAAATACATCATTCCTCTTCCAATTGAAAACTACACAAATTTGAAAACTATTTATACCATAAGACATGGGAAAAAAATCAGAATTGAAAAAAAAACGTGAATATGTTATAAGCATCAAAATGTTGAAAACACATTTCACGTTCGTGAGAATCGTGAAATTCTCAAAATATTTTGAAGAACTATGAAAATTGTTCAAGCAGATTTTAAAAAAAATAACTTTTGAAGAATCGTGAAAGTCAAAACATTTGTAAATACCAAGCAGAGTGGATCATTAGACATTTTGTAAATACTTCCAATTAATTTCTTCATTTTTTTTAGGGCTAGAATATAGTTTTACCAATGCTATTAGGTGACAGGACGAAAGTGTTATTCTTCAAACGTGAGGGAGGTAATTGTTCTCTAGTTGTCACGCCCCGGAGCAGCATAAATAGAGAAAAATAAATTTCCTTTATGGGTCCATAAGGAATGACAGGTGAAAGTCACTAATAATCCACACCACACAGTACTAGTCCAAAAGAAAAGCAACAGTAACCAACAGAGAATAACACACACAGTGTTAACTATTACAAAATATCAGAGTATGGTCCACAGGATCACAACAGGTCTGAAGACAACAAATGCCCAAGTACCCATTAACAAAAGTTTAACAGAACAACTGAAATTAAATCTAATTATAACATCTTCAGTCTTCAACTGGCATAAGGATAATCCTTCCTGGTGTAATCGTCATCGGTGGGGCCTTCCTCTAGATAACACTCATCAGTGTACTGGTCATTACCTGTAAAACAAGGGGCAGGATATTCTGGACGGGGAATGTCCAGGCAATAAAAGGCCGTCAGCTTACTGAGAGCTGAGTGAGCATAAACTAACGAGGTACCAGTTATCTGAAGTAAACACAAGCTTATAAAAACAAGAGTTAACATCTTATTATAAAATAACATTATCTTGTTCTTCTATTCATTCTTGTAAACCGACCCTTATCGTCTTGTTACTCAAATACCGAACTCAACGTATTCAGATGTCATGAACAGACTCAATCGTTTAACTCTAGGGATACACCCTTATTCTGTCCATCGCTTTTAAGAACAATGGTCCTGTTCACCGCATGTCATGGACTCCACGTCAGTCTGTCCCCAGCTTTTAAGAACAATGGTCCTGTTCACCGCATTTCAGGGATATAACGTTTCGAACAAGGCATATCAAGCTATTGCCACGACTTAACGTCATCTACTAGTGATCCCAGCTCACCGCTTTTAAGAACCATGGTCCGGTTCACCGCTTTTAAGAGCATATCACAGATCATCCAGTCTATCTTAAGACTTCTTGGTCCAGCTCACCGCTTTTAAGAACCATGGTCCGGTTCACCGCTTTTAAGAGCATATCATGACCAATCATCCATCCCCGTACCATTCCCGGAACTTACCAAACCTACTTACGTTCCATTCTACATCGACACATGACAATTCCCAATGTGGCCTGACTACTCGGATTAAAAGAAACGGATATCGAACTTATATCAGAAACAACACGTCAACCCACGTCTTCATATTACTTTTTATTCATTATCCATAAATCTTTGGTGTCACATTTCTCCTGTCTACCCCATAATCGCATAATGGAATTCCGAATTAGAAATCGAACAACTAAACCTCTTATATAATAAACAGGCAAAGGAAACCATGTACTGATCATGTCAATCGATTGGAACAAAAGTTCAATCGATTGGAACAAAAGTTATGTCAATCGATTGATAAACATGTCAATCGATTGGAACAATGTCAATCGATTGAAATCCTATTCAATCGATTGGGATGCAACTGATGTCAATCGATTGGTACTACGTCTTCTCCAGCAGATTGTAAAAACAGCATATATAAACGTGCACTACATGTATGTAATCCATCTAAACATCATAATAGCTTATATAAACTTCATATAAAGGGACCAAGTGAGTTAGAACTCACCTAGGGTGCGTTTGGGTGGTGTTTAAGTTTGAAACTCCCAAGCTTCTTCTCTTCTTCTTCCTATCTGTCTCTGCCTACCCTCTCTGTCTCTTCTTTTCTTCTTCCTTCTTCCTTCTGCTTCTTCTCCTTCCTCCCAGCTGCCACGGCAGTGAGTGTGTGTGAGGGTGTGTATATATGTGTAGATATAGAGATATATATATATGTATATATTCTTACAAGAGGTATATATCTCTCTCTCTCAAGCTGCCAAAGTGACCCAAGGCCACAAATGGACGAGTATATATAGGGGTATGGGAGTGCCACGCGTTTAAAGCTGAAGGAAAGAAGAAAACATTTCTCAGGTTATGTCAATCGATTGAGACACCAGTCAATCGATTGGCAACAGATATTTGTAGTCAATCGATTGGAAACAATGTCAATCGATTGAGATGAATAGCAATCGATTGGAAAGTTTGACACGTCATCACTTTTAGTCGGTAGAATGTAAATCGATTGGGATAACTTATCAATCGATTGATATCAAAAAGTGTCAATCGATTGGGAATATGTCAATCGATTGGTATCAAAATTTACCAAAGGAAGAGAAAGTTTATACGAGTATAGAAATGAAATACCGGGTCTTATTAAAATACCAAAATACAGGGTATTACACTAGTTAAACCTCAAGGGTGGCAGGTAATATTCAGGGGCGGACCGAAGTGTACCCCAGGGGTGGCACAGGCCCCCCCTGAACTTTTAAGAATTACATAATTACATGTAATACTTTACAAATTTTATAAATAGACCCCCTAAAATTCACACAGGCCCCTCCTGAAATTTTACAAATTCTAGATTTACCTACAATATTTTATAGGTTTTAGACACAGGCTTCCCTGGACTTTTGAAAATTCTAAATTTATATGTTATATATTACAGGTTTTAGAAATAGGCCCCCTAAAATTACATGATTTACCCCAAACTAGGGGTGTTAAACCAATTTTACAGTTTTACACATAATTGTATATAAGTAAACCTAAAAAAATTCGCCTCGGGGGCGCTGCCCCCAAACCCCTATATAATTTAGGCCCCCCCTGACCAAAAATCCTGGGTCCGCCCCTAGTAATATTAACCCTTAATAATATTGTAAAGAGAGGTTTTCTCTTTTATTTCCATTTGGTTTTGGCATTCTTGGTGAATCAACAAGACGTTGGAAGCTTATTCTCAGAATTCTTGGTGAATCAATGAGATTAGAGCATTGTTTCTGGTATTTTTGCGACAATTAACATGTCCAAGAAGATTGACCATCTCGTCTTTCTTGACTTCCGCTTCCACGCTGCATCACTTAGATACCATGTTGAGTAGCTAGTTACTCCAAAAATTTAAATTGTTAGAGAATGAGTCCAACAATGTATGTCAAGTTTTAACACGTAAGATAGGCGGAAATCCCCCAACAAACCAAATGGAGACTCAAATAATAGATTAAACTTCACTATAGAAAAAGATCAAATGGGAGGAGGCAAAAGAACAAGGATTAATGTTTGGGGGGGGGGGGGGGGGGGGGGGGGGGGGGGGGGGGTTGGGTTGGGGAATGGAGAAAAAGTAAGCGAGTACCTTAGAATCTCTATTAAGTTCAGCCCAACAATCATCTAGAAAATATAAAATAGCAAAAGATATTATAAATTTGCAAAAATTGAATGCAAGTGAGGAAGAAAAAGGACGTAAATCTACTTCTCACCTAAATTTATATATCTGTAGCCCACAGAAGCAAGCCCAGTTGACACCATAGCGTCAGCTTTTATAACATAATAACAATCAACCACGTTAGCAAAATAACAATTGAAATGAATATTTTATACTCACAGATTTGGGATTTATACTTATGTGGATGAGATATTTCTTAGAAATAGGGGGTGTAGATTGATAAATTAAGGGTTCAGATTTATTTGTTATACCAAGTTAGCAAAATAACAATTGAAATGAATATTTTCTCGTATGCAATAAGGGAAACGTTTGACACACACATTTTTTGATACAAAGTGTAATCTAGCGATTCATTGGCGCGGGCCTCATTACTGAATGCATCTCGGCTATCGAAAATCAATGGCCGAGATGTGTTCGGTGGTAGAGTCCACATCAATCAATGACTGAATGACACTTTATGTCAAAAAGTGTGTCGAAAAATTGTGTCTATGGACCACTACTCGTGCAATAATCATACTAGTAAAAGTCACCTGTTTCCCTAATTAGTTTCTCTTCAATATGGCAATTGAAGTGATTCCAGCTATTCCACCTGGTTCACACAAAATAAGATGATTTCTATCAAGTTCAAAATTCAAACAGCTAATACAATATACAAAAACCAAAGTATATTCGTGCTAAATTTACATATCTAGGCTTAGTTTGGCCCTATTTTAGTGCTTTTTCTTTTTTAAAGTACAATTTTATGTTAATTCATTTGGTAACTAGTTTATGAGCTTTGCAAAAATTCAACTTAGGGTTTTTTTTAGGGAGTTTTTAAAAGCTCCAAAATGGAGCTTTAAAAAGCTCAAAATTGCTTTTTGGTTTCATGATGTCTTTTTGAAGAGTAGTGTGTCACTTGTATAAAATTATCAAATAACTTAGGAATAAATTTTATAAGCTACTTTTAAAAAGTCACGTGGGGGCCAAACTAAGCCCTAGACTATATAAAATTTATTCTGATATTAGCTTGCTTTTCTCTGAGCTTTTCTTAACCAAATTATCCTTCCATTATACTAGGAGACCAATTTGAATTTTAGTTACAACCACCATTGCAGAAGGACCCAATTCATTAAAGATTTGGGTAATTAGGAATTGAACGAAGGAATATTTACAAGGTCCTGCAACATGAAGCTACTAGGATAGTATTTGCATGGTAGCATTGTGTTCAAAAGCAGTGGCGGACCCAGGATTTTATATTAGGGGGGTCAAGTTTTATGCGGGAGTTCGGGGACAGCGTCCCTGAAAATTTTTTTTTTGGGTCATTTATACATATTTTTATTTTTAAGTGAGACAGAGAGTCGAACGCGTAGTTGTGACAAATTCGATTGAGGCATTGTTTCTCCTGAGCTGAATAAGGGGATATTACTCTTCCCCTTCACTAATAATAAGGACTTTTAATGTCACACTAGTGGATATTGTTATTAATCCTGCAATGTTATTCTTCCCAACTTTTTTTAACCCTAAATGTGATTCCTAACACATTACCATTTCAACATAATGAAAGTCAAGTGAACACTATGTGTTAAGAACCTCCACATGTAAAGTCACAACTTTGGGGGGCCACTATGTAAAATATTTTCAAATCTTCAAAATTCTATATAAACCCCCAAACTTTTCAAATTTTTTGCGGGGACCGTGGCCCCCCGGTCTCTTAATGGGTCCGCCCCTGTTCAAAAGGACAATAAAAAATCCTTGCCACTCATTATAGTGAGAATATGTTAGTAGTTTTGCAATGATGTAACTGAAGTTATTTACATTAGTTCCTTTGTAATTATACTATAAAAATGTTGTACCTTTTGTTAAAGCTACAATAAGCAGCTAAAATGTTATGGAAAAGGTCATGTCCCATAGCATACCTACTACAAAGAGCACTTATCAAAGAAAAAAAAGTTATAATCCACTAAGTACTAAGAGGATCATTCTTGAAATATTATTTGAAACTGTAATTTCTTAAGTACTAAGAGGATCATTCTTGAAATATTATTTGAAACTGTAATTTCTTAATTTCCATCGATCACTTTTCTAAAACAGAATATATCATCTTATCACTCTGCCAAAATGATTCCAATTTCATAGAAGTGGTTATATATATATATATATATATGTCCCATGATAGTGTAAACATACATTTATGGCAAAATACACGAACACGCTGAGAGGCCCTTTTGTGCAGTGGCGGACCCAGAATTTTATATTAGGGGGCCAAGTTTTATGCGGGGGTTCGGGGGCAGCGTCCTCGAAACTTTTTTTTTTTGGGTCATTTATACATATTTTTATTTTTAAGTGAGACAGATAGTCGAACGCGTAGTTGTGACAAATTCGATTGAGGCATTGTTTCTCCTGAGCTGAATAAGGGGATATTACTCTTCCCCTTCACTAATAATAAGGACTTTTAATGTCACACTAGTGGATATTGTTATTAATCCTGCAATGTTATTCTTCCCAACTTTTTTTAACCCTAAATGTGATTCCTAACACATTACCATTTTAACATAATGAAAGTCAAGTGAACACTATGTGTTAAGAACCTCCACATGTAAAGTCACAACTTTGGGGGGCCACTATATAAAATATTTTCAAATCTTCAAAATTCTATATAAACCACCAAACTTTTCAAATTTTTTGCGGGGGGGCCTTAATGGGTCCGCCCCTGCTTTTGTGATCTGTTTTTCTCAACAGATCTACTAGCACATTTTACTCTCTTGGAAGAATTTTTATTGTAATCACGTGAAATGTGTTAGGCAAAAACCAAGAGAGGCACGTGAGTTTATAAGAGTCCGTTTGGGTTAGCTGAAACTTAAAAATTAAGTGATGAATTGTGAATTTCGAGAAAAGAAAGTGATTATTTTGGAACATGGAAGTGGTTGAGTTAGTTTAAAATTTCAGAGTTTAAACAAATCAGTTGAAAAATTAAGCTGGAAAAAGTGAATGTTTCACATTTAATTTATTAAAAGACAAAAATGTCCACCATGCCCTAAAATTTTAACAATCTTGACAAATATTTACGTGTTGTCAGTTTTGGTTATTTTTTGCAAACAATTACTTTTTTCAACTTGTTTGCCAAACTCTATTGTTTAGAACAATCACTTATTGCCAAGACCTCTTTGGTCTAGTGGCATCACTCCACCTCTCCCAAGTGGGAGGTGGAGGGTTCGAATCTCACCATGCGGTGAGTGGGAGGGATTTTCCCTCCTTTCATTGTAGAACGCCCCTTGTGCTCCCGTCGGGCCGATCTCTTGGGTTCTAACTACTTGGATAGTGTGTGTGTGTGTGTGTGGGTGTGTGCGTGCGTGTGTGTGTGGCGTGAGTCATCCAGGTAGGTAAATAAAAAAAAAAAAACAATCACTTATTATTTCAGCTAACCCAAAAACCAATCATCTTAATATTTCATCACTTAAAAAACAATCACTTAATATTTCACCTAACCCAAACGAGCTCTAAGTGTCAAAAAAATAAGTTCACTTACAAGATACAGATAGGTTGGAAGCAGTGAAGAAGCGAGTGATATTTGAATGATAATGTTGGGTTTAATTTTAGTAAATCTTTGGGCACAAACAAGTCTTACAAACACTATCCATAAATACCACAAATGTGTCTATCTCTATCCTTCTCTCCAAGAAGAGAAATAAAGGAGGTAGAGAGATACATCTGTAGTGTTTGCGATTTGTGTTCAAGGAGAGAGATAGACACATTTGTGGTATTTGTAGATTATATTTGTGAGACTTATTTGTACCCAAAAGCTCTCGTTTTATTTTCTACTTGTCGAGCGAGATAATTAGATGGTCTTCAAAGACCACAGATCCATCATTGTTTAAAATATACAAGTATCACAAGGTATAACACTTTTTATTGGTTGTAGAAGAACAAAAGATGAAGCAAATTTCCTTTTGATACACACTCAGAAAGGTCATCCGCAGCAGTGCATCGACGATTAGGTCTTGGTACTAAAGGCACACCGAAAAAATTTCCTCATCTAAAAAATTCACCACCTGGTAATGTTTGAGAATTTGCGGCTATTAAATTGGGAAAGCTTCCTAACGAAATTTATAAGGAGGCATAAGTTGGTAATGTATCTACTATACGTTTTTGGTTTGAATTTAAGGATAGAGTAATGACACACGCACAATTCTACACTCAAATCAATAATTCTGATCCTTGATTTTAGTGGACTCTACGTAAATTTTACATAGATTTCACGCGGGAACACATGAGGTGCACTGAAATAAAAGGATAAGATTATTGGGTGTGAAAAAGTGTGTGAAAATATATGTATCATTATTGTTAAGGATAACATGCCCCCACATGAAGATTACCTGAGCATGTATTTATATACGTATTCAATTCAATGTTCTGAACCATTTGAAACTGTACTAAATATAATATAAGACGGAAAAATGGTCTCTTAATTTGTTAAATTAATAGAGGCGCATTTTGGTAGAGCTTGAATTATTTGCCCACCCTAAATATCTACCGGCAGAGACCACTCCTCATCGAAATGAGAAGTTATTTGCTAGTTCTAGACCATGATAATTTTGGTCATTAGGGGTCTGCTTCATGTAGTCATGTTGCCTCCCACTGACCAGACAACATTGCTACATTACACGTGACAACCCTTTCATCAGGATCAACCAATACGTTTGCATTAGTTTTAAATTTTGTTAAAAAATAAGAAATAATCTTATAAGCTTTTACTATTAGTTTTTACATTTACAAAATATGAAGTTAGATTTCTTGTTTCAGAATATATAAGCCAAAATAAGTTTTGAACTTTCAAATAATAAGGAGTAAGTCTATTGTGAGAAATCTTCCATATGAGAATGCAGGTTTTAACCGTTAGATGAGAATCTAACCATAAGATTTATAAGAATCTGGAGATACATTTATTGCTAGATTCTCATCCAACGGTTAAAACCCGCCTTCTCATATGAGAAGCTGCTCACTATAAACTTGCCTAATAATAAATAATTGGTAAGTCTATTGTGAGAAGCTTATCATATGAGAAGGCAACCATTGGATGAGATTTTAGCAATAAGATTCCCAAGAATATAGAGATGCATTTATTACTAGATTTTCATCTAACGATTAAAACTCGTATTTTTATATGAGAAACTACTCACTATAGACTTACCCGTAATTAATATGCTGTAGGAGGTATTTACTCAGTGTTAATACTATGAGTACTTTGGGCACAAAAGAATCACATATAAAGAGTTTGTGTCTATATCTCTCCTGGTAGGGTTTACTGAAATTGCGGGATCCACTGACACTGTGGGGTCCATTGAGGAGAGAAATAGACACATTATTCTTTATGTGTATCGTTTTTGTGTAATTCTTTTGTGCCGAAAGAGTTACTTTAATGCTATATTCATATAAAATTCCACACAAAATTTTATATCAAAGACTAATCACCAATTTTGAAAAATTTTGTGGGACCCACTACTCAAATTTCTCACCCCCTCTTGGATTCTCTCAAAATCCCCAAAGAACCCCAGCGTTACCGCACACCGGAACGACGGCAGCGGCGGGTCACGGCGACGTGCATCCCCTTCCCCATGAGTAATCTGCAGTTTTTTTTTTGTTTTTTTGTGTGTGTGTGTAGGCTCAACCAGAAACTCTACAAATTGTGCAAAACACCATTGCAAAGCAACTGTCAATTGAGGAGTGCACTGTGGCCCCCGGAACCAAATTTACTGATTTGGGTGCCGACTCCCCTTGACAGGTGACACTGTGTGTCGCGAAAACACACACTCACACACACGTATATGTGTATGTATATGTTTAAGAACTAATTTATGGGAAAACTTAATTGAGGCTGAAATTATGATAGCTTTGGAAGAAAAGTTTGGAGTGTCAATTGGGGAAGGGGCTGCTGAAAACATTGCAACCGTCCAAGACGTTGCTGATCTGATTGAGAAAGTGAAGGCGGCCTCTTAAATCTCAACCAAGCATTCTAAAGATCATGTCAAGAACGGCCTAAAATAGAGATCATTAGGAAGGTCCATGGTTGATGATGAGTTTGAATTTCTTCTTTGTTTTATTTTTGTTCCAGCGAAGAGGACGCGAGAGAGGACGACTGAGCCGCCGCCATGAGACTCCGCCGACGTCGGGTGTGATGAAGAAGGACGGTTGGGGGTAACGCTAGGGTTCTCTGATTTGGGGATTTTGGACTGTAATGTTTTGAGATAAGACTTAAGAGGAAGAGAGAAATTTGACTAGTGGTTCCACACAACTTTTCAAAATCGTTGAGCAGTTTTCAGTGTGACATTTTGTTTGGGTCTAGCATATATATATATATGTTGTTAGTTCCCTAGATTATATACATACATTCTATCTCAATTAAATTCCAAAGTCCTACCATGTATCTCATAAGAAGTTTAGGTGAGAAAAGAAAAGAAGAGAAAGTTGTAAGTGAGGAGAGAAAAGAAAAGAAAAGAAAGGATTATAGTTTTTTTTTTTATTTTGTTTAGAAGTTTAGGAAAGAAGGGAAAGTTAATTTATTTCCTTTTATTTGAGAGTTGAGAAGAAAAGAAAAAAAAAGAAAAAAAGTTATCATTCCACCCATTAATAACTTGAATTAATGAAGCCTCTAATATCTCTTATTTTTATTTTCTATTTACACCAAATAACATCTGTGAGTTTTTTTTGCTTTGTTAGGAGAGAAAATACACGCATATAGTGTGTTAGGAGCCTAGGATTTAGATGAAATTAAAATTAGTGAAGAATTAAATAAAAGATATTGTGGGTATTAAGAAAAATTCATTAAATCCCACTTTTTTTTTTCCTCATTTAATTTATTCCCAATTTGGAGAGAAAGAAATTGAGAGAAAGTGATGATTAGTTTTTTCTTCTTTTCTCTCCTTTGCTCTCCTTACTTAAATTCTCAAATAAGATAAAGCGAAAGAAAGTGAACTACTTAGTCTCCCTTTCTCTTCTTTTTTGAGGCTCGATCATTCCGACAATCTCACTAAAAAAATTCTAACCCTCAATTCCCCCAACATTTTTTTGAACAGCAAGAGAGTTTTATTAAAGAGCCAAACGGCCAACAGAAAAACATCCACCAAACGAGCCTACCAAACACAACTTAACAAAAAAGACCAGCCCCAACAAGACACAAAAAGCAAAACCAGAACAACACAAAACAAAATACCAGCAACCCAACACCACAAACCAGTGAAAAGCAACATTACTCTAAGTCGTACACGTGTGAATTGAAATGAAGGTAATTAAGCGTAGAAAAAATATCTAAGTTGCAACCACTGACTGACTGACTGACTGACTGATCCATTATGATCTCTCAGTACAATATTGGATATGCGAAAGAGAGAGGAGAGGGAGTTATAATTAAGCTTACCCCATCTGGGGAGTTAGACCAAGTCCGTTTGCCAAAAGGTTCCTCCGAATCTGATCATCCGGCCTCCTAGAATGAAATGTAGTACTACTAGTGTTGCTGCCACCATTGAATATTAATGGACGAGCGGCAACAAGTGATGATGAAAGCAAACAATTTAGTAATAATAATAACAGTACCCCCACAGGCCACCACCTCCGCGGCTGCCCTGTTGAGGATGAAAACTCACCCATCATGATTTTGGCAAATAAGCACAAAGCCATGATAGTACTCTTTTTGGAGCTAATTAAGACTCTGATGAGAGAGGCTGTAGATGTGGGTGGGTGGGGTATATATATATATATATATATATATAGAAATAGAGAGAGGGGCTGTGATCTGTAGGTAACATAGAGGGCCTCAATGAGCTGGACGACGTAACGTCTATCCCAAGGCGACGTTTACATGTGTACATGAACGAACATAATGTCGTCACCATCATCGTCTCTCTCTCTCTCTCCCTCACATAGAGGCAGACTCTGGATTTTTGTGAGCGGAGATAGTGAATGGACTTTAGTACCCACCATTATTTATTTATTTATTTATTTATTTTGTGCATCTATATTGGATTAGTTAGGACTTGGAGTAAAGACTAAAGAGGGGTCATGTGCGTGAAAATCCTGACCGTAACACGTCAATATTTTTTTGTTTGTACCTTCTGGTAGGGGAGCACATCATGCGTGGCGCTATCTGTCGTTTGGCATGGTTCCTGTACTGGGAGAATTTTTTTTTAGTTTGTCTGTGACACCACGCTCGTCCACCCCTGGGTGTAGGGTTGCGCAGCCTGCTGGCGACCAGCCACTTAGGGCATTCAAATTTTATCCATTTTTTTCTATTATAGAGGGTCCCAAAAAATATGGAGGAGGGTTTAAAATAAAAGTGTCCTGTATATACAATATGTAGATGCAATTGTATTCAAATTTACCCAATCATTGAAAAAAAAAAAGGGTTAATTAGTCTTAGGTTCTAATTTAGATACTTTTTAAGTGATAGGCTCAACTCGTGATTTAGTTTATTGAATGCTCCAAGAGAATTTGTTGAACAAAATTAACCTTCGCAAAAGCACGCTCGCATTGAGGCACGGGTACACACGTCGCATGTGCCTTCTTAACTCGACAGTGTGTACATAAATTTTGTTAACAATTTTGTTTTGTCTAACTTTAAAGGGATATTTATATTTTAGTCCACTATTTATAAAAAATTAAAAACTAGTCTACCACTTTCATAAAATAAAAAAATGACAATAATAATTAAAAAAATTTAAAAGTGATAAAGAAAATTAATTACACAAAAAAAGTCAACTTTTAAATAGTTATTCTATGTTTTAGACTAGGGTAATATTTGGGGCACACTCAAAGACACAACTTTTGGGACACAATCTAAGAGATGTGTCTATCTCTCTCCTGTGTCACTATGGAGTCCAGTGACATCACATGAGAGATATAGACAGATCTCTTGGATTGTGTCCCAAAAGTTGTATCTTTGGGTGTGTCTCAATCTTTACTCTTTAGACTACTTTATGTTTTTAGCTTTGTGAACTTACACCAAAACGTTGAAATAATTGCTCTCATTGTTGTGATGACTTATTCTCAAGGTTGTGAAGAGTTGTACCTGACTTGGAAACAAGTTGCTCTTTGTGTTATGAAGAGTTGCCTCCAACGTTATAAAGAGTTGCTCCAAAACGTCATGTCGATGACTTGTAAATTTGATTTTATTATTAATTTTTTTTTTAAGTTGATATTTGTTTATTTTTCGAAAAAAATAAAAGAGCACATTCATAGTGTGCAGTCACTCACAACAAATTTCCTACATTGTTTTACAAACTTCAAAAATTCATAACTTTCAATCCAAAAATCAATTTTTTTTTTGTAAAATTTATATTTTTAGAATCTATTCGACAAAAAAATGTTATGTGAAATTTCATACAACATTTTTATGTAAAATTTCACACAACTATTTATGTGAACTTTCACACAAACTTTTTTATGTGAAATTTCACACAGCTTTTTTATCACGGACAATGCTATGTGCACAGAAAAACTGCACAGAAAAATTCTGGCCACAGGATCAATGGGACCCACTACCAAAATCAGTGGGACCCACTGCATCCTGTGACCAGGATCTTTCTGTGCAGTTTTTCTGTGCAGTTTTTCTGTCAACATATCATTTCTCTTTTATCACTACACCATATGGACCAATTTCTAACGGACAAGTTTTAAGCTTTCTAACTAATTTCTAACGGATATATCCGTTAGAAATGAGAATAATCCGTTAGTAATTACCATTCATATAGACATATTTTTTCTAACAGTTTTAAAAACAATATTAATGGATATATCCGTTAGAAAGTTTTTATATCAAAAAGAAAAATAGAAATAGAAACGGTGAAGCGATCAGAAAAAAACAAAGAAAAAAAGAATAGAAACAGTGACAAGCCTGTAAAAATCCTAATAAATTTAATAATTTTTGTATATATATGTACATATATGTAGGAAAAAAAACCCTAAATATCTAAGTCCATTTCTTTTCTCTTCTTTCTCTTTCAGGTGAGACCCCTTCTTCTTCTCCCTTCTTCTGATCTTCTCACCTACCGCCGCCCCCTCACCCTCACCCTCAGCCGCCGCACCACCGCAACTCTCTCTTTTATCAACGCCGCCGCCACCACTCCCCTCCCAAACCCCTTTCGTCGCCACCACCACCACCCTTAGCAGACGTCTCCACTCACCCCTTCGCCCCCACCACCACCCTTAACTGCCGCCGCCACTCCCCTCCCCTCCCCACCATCCCCCTAGCTCCCCATCGATGAAGAAATGAAGATTTAAGACTCGAAAGGATGAACGCACAGATCCTAATTCTAAGATAAGTCCTCTCTTGCTTTCTTGAATCGCTTTGGATTTTGCAAATCTATTTGTGATTTGTGATTTTTTTTTTCAAAGTTTTTAGATGTGGTTTGTTTGAACTTGAATCTATGACTTTTGTTTTACAAAGCTTCTAGATCTAATTTGTTTAGTGTATACAAGCTTCTAGATCTGAGTTTTTGAATCTGAGATTTTTTTTACATGATGTGCAGCAGAAGGTCCCAAATAATCAAGGATCAGATCAAACAACTTGGTTGGAATCGTGTGAATTTGCATTTTTTTTCTTTGATTTTCTTCTTTTTTTTTTATACTTTGTTATTTTATTTGATCTATTGAAATCATTTACTTCATTGAAGGACTATATTTCAATTTTTGCAATGCTGCAGCTTGTATTTTCATCATCAGCTACTCTTTATGGTTGGTCTAAAGAGGTTCCATGTACAGAGGAGTTTCCCCTATTTTCTGCGAATCTATATGGACGGGCTAAGGTAAATTCTAGGTTTTGACTTGCAAGCATTAACTCAGATCTCATATCTACAAAAGAAGCAAATTTATGATTACACATAAATGATTTAAATTTTCTAGCATATGTTTCTTCATTCTGCTAGTCACATGCAAAATGCCTCTTTATTCATGTTCTTCTCATATCTTTGGAGCATATTGTTTCACATCATTTACTGGTCTCGATAAATGTTTGTAGTTTGTCATGTATTAAGTCTCTTTTGTGATAGTGGATGCCCGAGGTGTAGTTGACTTCGAGATTAGGCTCTTTGCTATCTACTTTTAGTTAAGGGTATTTCTTGATAATTAATTGAGGCATTGTTTTGATGGTGATTCTATTTTTAATTATGTCTTTGTCCTGGTGTAGCTAACTTGCTAACTTCGTTCCAATTTCAGGTACGTGTCACGTCGTGGATTTAGCAGATGGGCATATTGCTGCATTGGTAAAACTATCTGATCCTTCTATAGGTATGTGGTTTGAACATGTGGTCTTCTCTATTTCTAATATTCTTTTTCCATCGATGAAGTTGCCCTGTCACTGTAGATCATAGAATAGGCAACTGAGTTGCTCATGTGGCTTAATTTGATACGAGTTTAAGTGCCAGCTATTTTTTTTTTTGGTTTTACAAGACAGAGCCACTTATGTTACAGTAATAGTTTTTTCGCTAGAGTTTCATAGATTTGATAAACATCATTATCATTATCATGATCACTAAAGCCCCAGAGATTATGTTGACTGAAAGAAGTTTCAGTGAAAGGGTAAATATGTTCTGCACGCCTATCTATCTGACAACAATGCTTGAAATTATGGGGCTTCATAATGGAACACAAAAAATTATATTGTTTTGAGTTACATCGAATGCTACAATGTGTTATTGCTTTGATATCTATATAAGGTAAATGAACCTAAGGGATTTTTCAGTAGTGGACTTCGGATAGTAATGATTAATGAATGTTGTGTTTAATAGTTTCCGTACTCCATAAGTTAGGCTCTTTTTGACTTCTAAGTCGTGTGTGTTTATTTCAATTTAAAAGGAAAGAACATTGCATCTCTTTGATGACAATTATGGAAAAAAAAAAGGTTTCAAGCATGAGACTTGGGGGGGGGGGGGGGGCGCACACACACACACACTAATATATTGGTAACTATGGCTCTCTCTCTTTTCTATATGCCTGTAGATGTTATAATCAGTGCAGCAGTTTGCTTAGCATGGTACGATTGCAGCAACATTGGAAAGATAGTAACTGCTCCAGATGAAACCTCTTTGTGCTTACTTTGAACATTGAGAATATTGCATCAAATGTTTTGACATCACTGAGTTTTACTTTCAGCGGTTGCATTCTGGTAATTATCTCACCAATATCTGTAAGCTATGAAGTATTGAACTTCGTATCACAACCCTTTTGACTTACAGGGAATAAAACACTTGTACATAGGAAACAATCATAGTTTAAGTTTTATGTGAGATTCTTCATTCTTGTGGCGCTTCACTAAAAAGGAATCTTTTTCAGTTGATCAAATTGATATTGGTGGAAGTTCCTTTAACCATTGGAGGATACCTTGACTTTTTGTCTGATGAATTTCAGTGACCCCAGATTTATGTCTTATACAAATAAGTATCAGGTGCAATAAAGTGGGAAAATGTTAATTGAATTTTAAGCTAGGTTGTTTATACCGTAGGTAGAGTACCGCTACGATATCGTTGAATGATAGACGTCGGCGATACATTATTCATACAGTCCTGTGTGAGTGTGTGACATGTAGTTAAAACAGTTTACAGTCCTGTATGAGTGTGCAACATGTAGTTAAAACAGTTTACAGTCCTGTGTGAGGGTGCGACATGTGAATTTAGCTTCAAGGTCGCATTTGTTGTTATTTTAATTTTAAATTCTACATCAGTTTGTTGTCTTTTGGATGACCATTTACAATTTTGGCAACAAAAAAAGAAAAGAAAAAGAATGACCATTTACTGCTCAATAGCAAATGATTTTAGGCAGAACTACTAATGCTTCAGGTCCCTTGTATATAGATGGCATTTACTTTAGCCCCAGACTGATTAATTTGGTTTGTGAAAGTTACAAGAACTATGGAAAAATCATAGATTTTGGTGGTTGATTGTGCTTATGGAATTTTTATTTAGTTTAGACTAAATTACTAATACAGAGGTTTCAACTTTCTTAATGTTCAAAATAAGCTAACATTTTGATAAATTTGTTTTTTCCAGGTCTTTGAGGGAGAAAATAGTTTGCTTGCTATTATGGAATCCTCGGATGAACTTTATGCTGCAGCAGCTAGCCTAGGAATTGATTTACAGCTCTTTTACTCATATTCCTCCGAGTTGATTGATGATATTATACTGCGCTGCATTGGAGGTCCCACCAAATTAACTAGAGGCATATCCTAATCCAATATTGGTAGCGACTACATGACTCGGAATTGTTTATAGCTCATTACAATCAGTTATTGGTTTCATTTCGCCTGAATTGTATGTTTTATTTGGATTTCAGGTAGAGAAAGCTGGGAATCATATGTTTTATTCGGATTTTAGGTAGAGAAAGTACTTATGAAGCGTTTGGACAAAATAGCTGACTTCGAAGAGCCATTTCCAAGCAATGGTTTAATGAAGTGGAGAGAGTTTTTTTGTGCTAGGAGTGGGAGGAGATTTGGATCTAGATAGAGAAGTATGAATAAACTTTGTTTTTTACTTTTAATCAAATGTTTGTGAATTGGAATGGAATACCACAAATTGATTGTATGAGCATTGGAATGGAATTTTGAGAAAGATACAGATTTTCCTTCTTTCTTTCTTTCTTTTTTCTTCTTTAATTTTTGTCATGTAGAATTTTAATGTTGCAATTCAATTAATTTATTTATGCATATCTCTAACAGATATATCCGTTAGTATTTTTCTTATTTGGAAAATTACTAACGGATATATCCGTTAGAAATTGTTGACAAACCGTTAGTATTCAGTATAAATCTAATAAAATTTGTTGGAAAACAATCGTTAGTAAGTAGTTTTCTAACGGATATATTTGTTAGAAATCCTTTGATTTACTAACGCTAAAATACTAATGGATATATCCGTTAGTAACATTTTTTCTAACGGATATATCCGTTAGTAGTGAGGCCATATGGTGTAGTGTATGCTTAGAAAAAAAGTTTCGTGAAATGTCAAAACAACTTTTTTATGTGAAATTTCACACAACTGTTTATGTGAAATTTCGCATAACTATTTACGTGAAATTTGTGAAAGAAAAAAAGTTTTGTGAAATTTCACATAACTAGCTATGAGAAATTTCACACTATGTGAAATTTCACACAGCTAGGGGGAAAAAAAGTTCATGTGAAATTTCGTACAACTACTTTCAGTGTAAAATTTCATTCCAGAAAGATAAGAGAGCATTATAAGATGGAGAGAGTGGTCTTACTGTTTGTCCAAAAAGGTTATATGAAATTTCATAGTCTTTTTTTACAGTCTTTTTCAAGTTGAAAAAGAAAGTTCTGTAAAATTTGTGAAAAAAAGTCATGAAAAAAAAGTTGTGAAAAATTTCACGTAAAACTATGAAAAAGAGTTATAAAATTTCATATAAAGATATAAAAACCTCAGGGGACCATATAGGATCATAAGCAATCAAATTTCCACATTGTGTGTTCTTTAGTTCAGATCTTATCAATTGTCTATGATCGGTATCGGTCTCATTCTGATACAAAAATAGCGACAACTTTAAACTCCATGGTGGATTCGATGTTCGTTTGGGCCCTGATATTTATATTTCTTACCAAACGACTAGGTGTGCATATACATATATATATACATACATACATTTATATATATATACTAGCATTGACACATGATATGCACGCGATTATTCATTTTTTTTCTTTCAAAAAAGTAATTAGTCATCCTCAAAGCATTGATAAGCATACCAAAAGAAAGAATCTTGTCAAAATAGGTTGCTATGTTTCTCGTTGTATAGAAATGGCTATATTTTTTTGCCGACAAAATTTGTTTTAAAATGGTACAATGGATTTGTGTACCTCGTAGTCGAGCACAATGGTGCATACACAAAATAGTGTATTTGGTAAATATTGTGTATTCATAAGCTTATTGAATCTAAAACTTTTTGCGAAGAATAATCTTAATCTTAATTAAATAAAGAGAAAAACACAGAGATTTACAACAAGCATTACATTTATATACGTATTCATGATTCCAGACAGTGATATATCAGAGCTAGATTCAGGGTTTTTGATTGGTTTTCTTTCGTAGCATATTCTCAGAAATTGATAACACAATTCTCTACTAGATTTCTTGGATATTTCGTTGTCAGAGTTGATGACAAACTGACAATGAACTTTAATTGGTATAGAGTAGTTTGAGCTTTAGTTATGGTATCTGTAAACTTGATTGAAATTCATTCTTTCTTCTTCATATGACTTGTATTATTCTCTGAAATTTATTAAATTCTTAGTTTCTTCCTTATTTATGATATTGGCCTTATTGCACTTTACCCTCTCGTACTATACACGTATTTTCAATTGGGTATATGAACTTTTTTTTTTTTTTTTTTGCAATTGGGTACATGAACTTTCATCCCCTTTCCAATCAGATCCAATTGATGATGCCGTTAGTTTAAAACTAACAGAGTTGCCTAGAGTTGTTCTTTTTTTGCAATTGGGTACATGAACTTTTATCCTCTTTCCAATCAGATCCATTCGCTAACGGCGTGAGATTTTGTTGGACAGAATTGTCCAAGTGTCCTTCCTCCAAAAATGGTTAAATCGGAACCTCTTTTTTTCATTTTATCTGCCAAAACATATGATTTTATCTATTGAGAGAGAGATAATATTGAGCTAAACAATCCTAATTTTCTTATCTTTTGGCCTTTTGGGATGATTTTTTTTTATTTTAAGTATTTGTTCGAGATCAACGTAATGGGCTTCGAAATTTCACCAAAAAAAATATACGTTGCAGCCTTATTTGTTTAGCTCAACATTATTTGTCTGTCAACAGATAAAATAATTTATTTTTGATATAAAATCAAAAAATGAGGTTCCAAATTATCCATTTTTCTATTCCAGCAAGGGGGTTTTCTCTCCTTCTGATGTCGAAAAATAGTAAAAGGGTTTATAAACAATGGTCAACATTTGGGAGAAGGACACGTGGGCAATTCCATCCAACGAAATCTCACGCCGTTAGCGAATGGATCTAATTGGAAAGGGGATGCAAGTTCATGTACCCAATTGCAAAAAAAGGACAATTCTGAGCAATTCCGTTCGTCATCAATTGGATCTGATTGGAAAAGGGGATGAAAGTACATGTATCCAATTGCAAAAAAAAAAAAAAGTTCATGTACCCAATTGAAAACACGTATATAGTATGAGGGGTAAAGTGCAATTAGCCCTTGATTTTATACATAACTTTAAATACATATAATTTTAGTATTATCTCATTTATTTTATTTAAAGGTTGTCTTTCTTGGTTACGGTAAGAAAATTATATTCGAAGTGCTTCTGATATATGGCTGTAAAAATTAACTGAGTTGATTTTTAAACTTCTTGTGCTTTAAATTTAGGTAGACACTAACTTTTTTGTTTTGGTGAAAAAAATACACTATAGTTTTCTTAGCAAAAAAAAAAAAAATACACCATGGATATGACAGAGTAAGACAAACGTTTTTTTTTTGGTCATAAAAAAAAAATTTCACGGCAAAGGAAACCCACAGTAAAGGACAAATTATATATATAGACAAACAATAAACGTCAGTCAAAGGGAAACCTACACCAAAGCACAAATTGAACATGCATACAGTGGAGTAAAATGATGAGATGACAAAACCTACCTGGCCGAGAGATGGTAAGACTATGCAGTATAGAGAGAAGTCGGCAGTGGTTGAGTGTGAAGCAATAGAGTTTGGAATGTAACATAAATCTGAGAGAGAGGGTGCAGTTGTTGAGGAAAATAGTTTTCGTTTGAGGAAAGTAGTTATCTAGAAATAGTCCTTTGAATGTACTCCAAGGCATTCATCCTGCCGCATCCTCTCCTATGGTTGCCTTCTCCAATTCCCACCAATCAGCTGCCGCATAAGTTAACTGGAATATCTCCAATCGATACTTCTCTATCTCATTGCATCCCAGGGTATCGAAGATCGCTTCCATCTCTTGAAGCCACTGTTCCGCTTGCCATGGCTCAGTATTCCCGCCAAACTTCTTCGGACGAAAGTGACGAAAATGCTCCACGATTCTATCCTCAATTGGCCTTAAAGGTGGTCCATGGTTAGTGTCGTAGTTCACGTTAGGATTGTTGATTCGTTCCATCCTTGATACAAAGCCTTCAAACAATCTAGTTAGATCAGCAGCCTGGAGTTCTGGAGGTGCATCCTCAATCTGTGCAGGACGGTTCCGAGTAGGTGGTCTCCCTACCATTGATGCAATACGATCGGGTACCTATAGGGACAGTTATTGGTTAGTCGCCAATCCAATAATAATAGCAAAAATTAGTTTGCAACTAAATATAGTAGGTACAACTATTATCACATAAAGCAACTCTATATGAATAACTTCAAAACATTCTCTTAGAGTCAACTCTTATCTCAAGGAATCTTACAGTTCAAACTCAAGAAATGTTGGACAATTGGTGAACACGAATCCTAAACCTTGGCTCTGATACCTAAAATCCTGTCTTGCCTTGCAGTAGCAAAATAGAGAAAATAAATTCCTTTTTGGACCCGTAGGCCATTACAGTTGAAAGTCACCACATTGTCCATAACCAAAGTCTAATCATCAGAGTAATGATTCAAACCACGCATTGGAAAGTTTTAAGGTCGATGTATAAAATCAAATTTCAATAGTAACTATTACGAAACCATGAATGTTTGCAGAAACATAAATAAAGTATTACGGCAATATGTGCCGATTACGAACTTATCTATTACAACAATCTCTAAAAACATAAGCATAAACTACCTACGGCGAAGCTTCAAGTCTTTAGCTCGCATAGTAGTCATCTCCAACGTAGCCTCCATCATAGTAGGCCTCCTCCTCAAAGCCCTTAGCCATATATGCTTCACCTGTGCACTCAAAACCCTGGTCAGTTGGACGTAGGATATCCAACGACATAAAACGACGTCAGCTATGGAAGCTGAGTGAATGCAAATACTAACAGAGTATCTATAGATATGCAGTATATAAAACAACAACATCATTAATGATCATCTCGTCGTTCACATTCATGAATGTACTAACTCAACAGATACTGACACGAGAATTTTCTGTGTGCGCTTGTGTGCTATACCCAAGTGTAGGTAATCGTGCAAGTAGTAATCTGGTTAAGTCCAGGTCGATCCCACAGGGAAGGTGTTAAACTAAATACCTAGATTAATCTCTAAAAAGGAAAATAAAAATCAATACTTTAAAGGGATGTAGAACTGTAAGTTCCACAGTTTATCAACTACTAAAGATAAAGCAATTAAACTAGATTAAACTAATTACTAACTAATTAATTAAAGCGATATTTTTAAAACGTGTTTTTTTTAATAAAAGGGAATGTTGGGATTACACGAATCCACCGCGGCCTAGCCTTCTACCATGCAATTATGTTGAAGCTCAATGGAGTACATCCTCTACAGTATTCCGTATTTCTCTTAGGATAAAGAATCCATAGCCCTTTCATGCCCGGGACTATGTCATCACAATTAAGTGTGAAACACATAAAAGTGGTTTAAAACAATAGTTAAGACTCACACCTACAATGGTTTGCAAAAGATATTGAAGAAAAATGCCTTAAGGCTTTAAGTTTACAGACTGCTTAGACAAACTGAGCGTTTGGGGACAGTTTGATAACAAATCAGTAAAACAGAAAGTCTAGAAATACTGCATAGGATGTTCTTAAGAATCATAGAGTTTGATCGATCGATGCGCTTTCGATCGATCGAACAACTTCATCTCTCGATCGATCGAAATGTCTTCGATCGATTGACAATGTCTCTGGTCCGATCGATCGAACTAACTTCGATCGATCGAACACAGAAATTATTCTGCTGCATGGCAGAGGCTTGAGATCACGATTTTATCGTGATCTCCCAACCTGGGGACTACTCAGACATAGTCTGGAGTGTCATAGATGCGTTTTTAACATAAAGATTCATTAAGGATGCGTTTGGTTGCGTTTTAATCATGAAAATTATAAAAACTAATGGTGTAAACTTATCTAGCATGCATAAACTACTAGTCTAACAGATTAAACTATAATAAACTACGAGCAGAATATAAATAAAGTAATACGAAGTAACCTGGAATGAAGAACTATTATTAAACTTTAAAGAATCCAACCAAAACACTAGAAATCCTTGATAAAAACCTACAAAACAAGAAGAGCTCTCTCTCTCTCTATATATATAAAATTGATGAAAAGAAATGTGTGTCTCTTCTGGGACGCATACAATACGAATATATATACATAAACCTAATGCTAGGGTTCAAGTTCCGTCTTTGCTGCGTGTGCGTAAAATCTGATAAAAACCATGTTCGATCGATCGAACATCTCTCGATCGATTGAACTTCTGGGATCTTCGAGCGCTTGAACTAAGTTTGATCGATCGAAACCTCGATCGCTCGAGACCTCTTCGATCTCTCGAACTCTGTATTTCAGCTTTGAAATGTCTTCTTTGAAACCAAGCACTTTCTTTTATCGTTATCTTTCAATTCTTCACACAACAAGCGTAGTCTGCACAAATTACGGCTAAAACACACAACTTATCATAGATTAATCATAATGTGTGGAAACTGACATTGTAATTCAAATTGCAGATAAATAAGGGAATTGTAGACTAAATTAGTGTATTTTCTTCTTTTAACGAGGTTGTATTTTACAAATACCCCCGCTTGTCACAACCCCCAACTAGCGATTTGCTAGTCCCTAGCAATAAAGCGAAAATAAAACAAGCTAAACTAATACTACAATGATTAAAATAAAACACATTAAAACCAAATCAAACTAATCTAAATAAAAAGAAACTACCTAACTCACTTTCGCAAGAATCGCGGTTGCATTTAGCAAATGTAACAAGCCGTTAAACCCCTAGATTCCCCCTAGTGGACGAGTGTTGTCTCGTGAGGGTTTGCAGTGAATCCACCCACAAAATTTCCTGTTTTTAAGATAAAAAAGATATAGAATAAATTGTAAACACTTTATTCTATTCAACTATTAATTTAGCTCTACAAAACATATCATCATCATTCAAACCATGAAAGAAATACACATGTTCCTCATGTCACAGAACCTAGACTCCATCTTCTTCCTTTTTTTTTTTTTTTTTTTCTTTTTCTTTTATGCGGTTCCTCCCACAACTACTCCCTCCTCATCACATACTTCAACAATTTAATCACATTAGATGTGCATTGAGGTTCATTGAGGTCAAAGTATAAGATTAGAGATTTAGGAGATCATAATAGATTTGGCAGTATTTACTAGGTGTGGGGTTGAGAACAATGCATATTCTGGAATGTTGATACAGGTAAATGGAAAGGTAAGGAGCAAATAACGATGGCTTAAATCATTTCCTCAACTTCTTAATTTTTACACGTCAATGTTCATTGAGTTTGGTTGGTAAATCCTGAACGTTCTCCTCTACTAAGCCGCCAAAATGAAGAATTAGAGACTATTCAATGAATTTAATACGCTTATTCAATAAGAACAATTCGACTTTGATGTGATAATTCCCTCAAAATTGAAGATTGGATTCAAAAGCTCACTAAGGGTAACTAGTTTCCACTACTTTATTCCTTAAAGTACAACAGTCGTATTAACTTTTATTTTAAGTTTTTTGCATAACTATTAACATGTGCAAATGATTTGGATACAAGAATGGTCAACATATGCATTCATCCTAGAGAAACTAGAAAAACACGTGAACTTAATTCATAAAATGATGAGAATAAAATGGTTGTGTCATTGCTTGATAACACCTAAATAGGAGTGAATATTCAAAGTTATTCTACCAATAAAGTTCAGATTAAAAATTTCAAATTTTTTTTTTGGTGTTTGTTGCTCAGGTGATCGAGATTGTATGAAATGTGCAATAAAGTAAATCAGATTGCTAAGTATCAACATGCTCAGGTGATACTCTATCTACATCCCACCCCCAACTGAAAATTGCAATGTCCTCAGAAGCTGATTTTCAAAAATAGATAGAGAGATATCACCTGATAAAGCAACACAATAACCGCATGCAGAGCAATCTGTAAAGAAAGCATACAACTCCAAGCAACCAAGATCAAAAAGGGAATAATATATCCATACATGAAATGATCACTTGAATGATAATAAAATGGGAAGAACAGAACAATGATAATAACGTCCAAAATAACCACAGTCCAACATAACTAAATAAACCAAAATAACCAAACCAACTAAAATATCCAAACCAACCACAATATCCAAAATACCCAAAGGTACAACATATCCAACCAACCAAAAGAAAAATATAAGAGAGAAGAATACAGTCACTACCAACCAAAACCACCCAACATCCACAAACACTGATCGAGCATAAGCTATACATCGTCAGCGACGTCCAATAATATCTCAATCAGCACATCGGGAGCATCCCCATCACCACCCTCGGCAACAGTAGTAGCTGTCACCGGACACTCGCAATCGTGGCAGCTGGCCATGATAGGAGGAGGTGGAAGTGGTATCTCAGTAGCAAGTGGCGCCGCAGAAGTGGATGGAGCTGCAGGATCAATCGGTACAGGTAGAGTTAAAGATGTAGAGGGAGCAGTAGGATCAAAAAAAGACGGACCAGTGGTGGGTGGTGGAGGTGCAGGGTGAGGGGAAGATGGGGGCACGAATTGATCGAACCCTAGCTGGACCAGCAGGGTTGTAAGCATAGTAGTCATGTGATCAACCTTGCCCTCGAGTCTAATCTGGGCCTCTCTCTCCTCCAATAGTAACTCGTGAACAGTCGGGTGAGGTACAGACGAAGAAGACTCTCCTAGCCTGAGATCGCTGTCTCAGCTCAAATCTCGTAACCTCCTCAATAGGGTCCACCTCATCCTCAGAATCATGCTCCTCAGCCTCTGTGGGCGTCCGAGAAGCATCACCCTTCATATCAGTGCCTCCTCCTCGTCTCCTCTTCTCTCCAACCTTAGCCTTGCCTTTACCTCGCCTCTTTCTCTTTTGAGCATCAGACAGACGGGAAGCTGTCTCGCCAAAACGACTGCGAGACTGGGCAGTCGCATCACCCGCCAAAGGAAGGAGACCTGCTTGCTCAATAACCCGATGAATGGCCCAAGCACCCTTCAGGTGCTTCTTGGCCTGAATGTATCGTGTAGGGTGCCTCATGAAGTCAATGTAAAGACGAGGCAAACAGACCGGCTGCCTTGTCCCTATCGCATATAACACACGTGTGTACCATGCCGCAATCTTCTCCCAATAGGAGGTCACTAAGAGGCAATTGCTGAGGGCGAGGTGTAGCATATGATAATTATCTGTGAGGTAGAAGTCGGCAGTGAGGGACTCGCCATCCCAACCTGGAAGAGCACCTCCAGTGATCTCCCTGATAATAACAGTCGGTGAGAGCAGCGGTGTGTCGACACGGTGTGGACAAACACAGTTAGGTACCTCAGGTACCCCTAAAGTAGCGGGGACAGTGGCTGGGCTAAAAATGATCTCCCGACCTCGGAAAAATGATCGTAGTGTCAATGGAGCACCCGAATTCCTAACCATCGTCGCACATGCCTCCCTAATCCAGGACAGATTGACGTGCTTTGACTGGGAGAGGAGTGCGTACCAATGCGGCATAGCTCGTAGCCGGGCAAGATACCAAGGAGTGGAAAGCCATGCTGTCTCGAGTGGTCGCTCGAGCATAACCTTCCGGGATTGGAAGTATCTAGTGAACCACACACGGTCTTCCTCATTTCTAAACCCATGATCGGGTATGGGGTCGGGTATGGTGAGGTCGAGCGGCTTGGACTTGTGGTACCCTGTGATAGGGTTAATTGTAAAGCCCTGAAACGGAAGAAACAAATAGAAAAAACATTAAGCAGGGACAACAGAAAAGAAAATGAAATTGCCACACTTCGATCGATCGAAGAACGTTCGATCGACTGAGAAGCTAACAGGTTCGATCGCTCGGGCTGAGTTCGATCGATTGAAGAAGGGCTGGGTTCGATCGCTCGAACCCAGTTCGATCGATCGAACACAGTGAATTCGCAGCAACAACAAATGAGCATGGGAAGAGCCCGTACACACAAAATAACAATTAAAACTAAAGCTACTTGGTTTAAAAACCAATGGGGGACACCCCCACAGAAGTTGGAGAAATTAAATGAGAGGGGGTTCCATGGACTTTACCTTGGATAAAACGTGGATAGCGGATGGGAGGGATGATGATGGTGATCAGGGGGATGATCAAGACACCTTCAAATGGGCGTGTGTGCTTGGGGGATCAAAATCGCCCCTTGATCTCTCTGTGCTCAAGCGATTGAAAGTGAGGGAGATGAGATGAGAATGATGAAGTTTCTTAAAGACGCCTCGTTTAAATACAGGTTTCGATCGATCGAGAAGTTTTGATCAATCGAACTTTCGATCGATTGAGACCTGCTGAAGCACTCGAGGTTTTGATTATCTCGATCGATCGAGATATGTTCGATCGATCGAACTTGGAAATTCTACAATATGACTACATTGAGAAATTATACACCCCCAACTAATCAATAGTGTTCTGGACATTCAGGAAAATGATGAAATAGGTCATTGACAGGTCATGTAAGCCAAAAAAAATATCATTACCATAGAAAATTGCAAAATTTTATAGATAAAACATTGTAAAAGCATCCTTTTGCAATATTATTGCCCCCACACATGGTATTCAAAACCTTATTGATAAAGAAAAATTAAAAGGAACTGAAACTAACAAACTTTGTCTAGGAATACACTTCAATTGATGAAAGAAAGATGAAATGACAGAATACAATTGAAGTGGAGCACTACTCTTCAAGCATGAAAATATCTTCTTCCACAACTTTTGTCTCCGCCAAAGCTTCGAATGTGGGGTCCAAGTTTGATGATTCCCTTTTCCAGAATAGCCGGAAAGCATCCAGGGCATCATTGAGCAAGTCTCAACTCTCCAACGAATTGATCGCACATGCATGAGGTGATCCGGATGGAGATAGCGATAACGGCGTGTAAGTTCGCAACGGACTTTCCTCTTGCGGCGTAGTACCCGGGGACCTTATGTATGGTCCAATTCTGTGGAACAACTGATGTGGAAGGAACAACGGTGGTAACATTTGATTCATAGTGACACCCCTGTCAAAGGAAAACAAAAAGGAAACGAGGAAATAAATCAACTAGAACAAAGGAAAGAACTAACAGAAAGAATTAAACAAAGAAAAACGGAAAAAAGAAAGGAGTGTGACCAAGATTTAACCTCACTATTGGCATGATAGACCCATGTGCACTAGCAGGTCGAGGGCAGTGAAGCCGAAACAACACATAATGCATGTGCACATAAATATAAGGAATCGATTCGATGACAAGGAAGTCATCAACATACGTGAATACAGCATTATGGCGTTCCGGTACCACATCCTGTAAATCTTCTTCTTTCCACGATTCCCATATTGAATCATTCTCCCACTGTTCCATCATCATCGACTTCCCAAACAACATACCCCTCTGGTTCCCCTTCCTCTTCAGGAAATTCCATGTGCTCAAAAGGATTGATCTGGAGGAGAGCAGGGTTGTATGGGATGTATCCTTGGGTTAAGTCAACGACATCTTCTGCCCCTGGCCCTTGATAAGGAGCAAAACAGAATGCTATTTCATCGGCAGTCCAAGGGGGGTTATGATATTCTGAATCAGCCCATGACCCAATTAAGTAGACATCATCATCTCTCATGTTGAACAGCCTGCAGGAGATAGATAAAAATAGAATAGCAGATTACGATCGAGGTCACACTCAAAAATATAGATAAGCAAAAGAAAAAAACAAAATGAAAGGCAGTAAAAGAAAGAGTACAACAACATTGTGAAAATGCACTTGAGCGTTCTAGGTCGAGGCATAGTCGGGCTCATCCAGTTGGATGTGCTCGACCTCGGGTTGGAAATCCTCTAAGAACGGTTTTAACCTTTGGCCATTAACCTTGAAACTTCCATCGTTCTTAGGATTAAATAACTCAACGGCCCCATGTGGAAAGACAGATTTGACTATGAAGGGTCCTGTCCACCGAGATCGGAGTTTTCCCTGGAAGAGATGAAAGCGTGAATCGTATAATAAAACTTTTTATCCCGGCTCGAAAGATTTTCAAAAAATCGTTCTATCATGGCGAGCCTTCAACCTTTCCTTGTGAAGTTTAGCATTGTCATAGGCATCTCGACGGATTTCTTCCAGTTCAGCCAACTGGAGTTTCCAGAGATGACCTCCCTCTTTAATGTCGAAGTTTAATGAGCGTGTCGCCCAATATGCTTTATGCTCAATTTTGATAGGAAGGTGACATGCCTTACCGTGCACTAACCTATATGGGGACATCCCTAGATTTGTCTTAAAGGCCGTGCGGTACGCCCATAAAGCATCCGTCAGTTTATAAGCCCAGTCTTTTCTGTTGAAACTAACCGTCTTTTCTAGTATATGCTTGATTTCACGGTTAGCCAACTCTGCTTGACCGTTTGTTTGTGGGTGGTAGGCCAGAGCGATCTTGTGGTTTACCCCGTATTTCTTGAGTAGTGATTCCAAAGGCCTGTTGCAAAAGTGCTTGCCTTGGTTATTAATGCTTTTGGGGTTCCGAAACGCGATAGGATATTTTCCTTAAGGAAGGACATTACTATTTTGTGGTCATTGCGTCTCGTTGGTATCGCTTCCACCCATTTTGATACATACTCCACAGCTAGGAGTATGTATTCGCAGTTATTTGATTTAGGAAACGGGCCCATAAAGTCTATGCCCCAACAATCGAATATTTCAATTGTGATAATAGGGGTTAAGGGCATAGAGTTCCTTTTTGAAATTGTACCGAGCTTTTGACAGTGTTGGCACGCTTTACAAAAAGAATGGGCATCTTTGAACACGATGGGCCAATAGAAACCGCTGTGTAGGACTTTTTGTACGGTATTTTGGGAGGCAAAATGGCCACCGCAGACTTTAGAATGACAAGAGGCCAAAATTACAGTTATGTCCTCATTCGGGACGCAACGTCTGATGACCTGATCAGCACAATACTTAAATAAGTAAGGGTCATCGAAAAAGAAATGACGTGCGAACAAAAGGAACCTTTTCTTGTCCTGATTTGACCAATGACTTGGGGTCTCTCTTGTAACAAGGTAATCTATTATATCCGCGTACCAAGGCAAACTGGAGACAGCCATCAGTTGCTCGTCTGGGAATTCATCTTTTATTGGTACGGGCTCAGTGTTGTCAGTAAATGTCAATCGAGATAAATGGTCGGCGACCACATTCTCTACTCCTTTTTTATCCTTGATTGTGATATCAAATTCCTGGAGTAGGAGTATCCAGCGGATGAGCCTCTGTTTCGCATCTTTCTTAGATAACAGGTACTTGAGGGCCGAGTGGTCTGTAAAATAGACTATTGGGGACCCTATCCGATAAGACCTGAATTTGTCTAGAGCGAAGACTATTGCCAGTAGATCTTTTTTAGTAGTTGTATAGTTTATTTGAGCTTCGTTGAGTGTTCGGCTGGCATAGTATATTATATAGGGCTTATTATCCTTCCTCTGTCCTAGGACTGCACCAATGGCGTAGTCACTAGTATCGCACATTAGTTCAAATGGCAAACCCCAATCGGGTGGCTGTATTATTGGTGCTGAGGTAAGGTGTTCCTTTAGTGCGTCAAAAGATGTTTGACAGTTTTTCGACCATTCGAATGGCATGTCTTTAGCCAACAGTTGACATAGTGGTCGGGAGATTGCACTAAAGTTTTTGATAAAGTGACGATAGAATCCCGCATATCCCAAAAAAGATCAGATGTCTCGGACTGTACGAGGGACAGGTAGGTTTGAAATTATATCGATTTTTGCTTTATCGACTTGGATACCCTTATCAGAAATAATGTGGCCGAGGACAATTCCCTTAGTCACCATAAAGTGACACTTTTCCCAGTTTAGTACTAAGTGTTTGTCCTCGCATCTTGCTAACACTTTCTCAAGGTTTTCCAGGCAGTTATCGAAACTATGGCCAAACACTGAGAAATCGTCCATAAAATCCTCAAGTGTTTGTTCAACCATATCACTGAATATGCTCAACATGCACCGCTGAAAGGTGGCAGGTGCATTGCATAAGCCGAAGGGCATACGACGGTAGGCGAATGTACCGAACGGACAAGTGAAAGTTGTTTTCTCCTGATCTTCAGGAGCAATTTCAATTTGATTGTAGCCACTATATCCATCCAAGAAACAGTAATATTTATGACCCGCCACTCTTTCTAGCATTTGATCCATGAATGGCAATGGAAAGTGGTCTTTCCGGGTCACAGTATTCAACTTTCGATAATCAATACAAATCCGCCATCTAGTAGGGATACGTGTTGGTACTAACTCGCCGTCTTTGTTTGGGATAACCGTTATACCAGCCTTTTTGGGCACCACCTGGGTTGGACTAACCCAAGGGCTGTCAGAGATAGGATATATAATCCCAATGTCCAGAAGTTTTAGGACTTCCGTTTTAACGACTTCTTGCATATTGGGATTCAGACGCTTCTGCATTTGTCGCGAAGGTTCAGCGTCTTCCTCCAGATATATCTTATGGGTGCAAATAGATGGGCTTATACCTTTTAGGTCGGCAATAGTCCATCCCAATGCTCCCTTATGCTATTTGAGCATTTGAATTAACTTATCCTCTTGTTCAGAGTTCAACGTGGCTGAGATTATCACAGGATAAGACTTTTCAGTCCCCAGAAATGCGTATTTGAGCTCTTTTGGAAGCTCCTTTAATTCTAAATCGGGAAACTGAAAGTTCGAAGGCATGGCTAACTTCGTTTTTGGAGGCAATGGTTCATATGGTGTGATCCACATGCATTCAGCTCTATCTTCCTCTTTTGTTTCCATCATGAGGCAGGCATGATTTAGGGCAGTGTCCAATGGAGTTGAATCATTAGGTTTGTAGACTGCGTCAAATTGTGACTGTAACGCCCTGTATTTTATTATCATTAATAAATAAATATTGCGTTTCATTTCCATGAGTATTTTAATTTAATTTCTCTTTGTAATAATTATCTGGGGCCAAACCGTAATATTTGAAAATATAGAAAATATTTTCTATGGTTTCAAAATCGATATCTATATGCTTGTATAAACTGGGAATTTAATTCCTACATTAATATAATTTTCTGTATTTTATTTTAAACCAGAAAATACCAGTTTTTATTTCAATCTGCGTTTTTATCGCGTCCTGGGTGTGGGAGCATGTGAGCTCAACCACACCGTGTGACTGTTGGGAGTTACTTGGAGCCTACACATTTTTTTTATCTATATATGTGTGTGTTTAAACTCTCAGACTCTCATTTTTCTCTCATATCACTCACTGTCTCTCTCAATCTCCCTCTAAATCCTCTCATTTCTCTTAAATCTCTCAAGACACTAATACACATATATAGTTTATACATTATATTCATACACACAGTCATGTAGATACATGGATACATATATATAAATCAAGAACGGAGGAAAATTCTCAACAACGGAATTGTCGACAGATTAACGGCGGAACTTATCTGTCTCAAATTTTCTGTATCAAACACCGCAGTGAGTATTATAAACTCACTCGCCATGTTTATATACGTGTATTTCAGTATATATAGGTGTGTATATGTGTATATATATGAAATCACCATTAAAGCTTAAAATTGGAGTTTTGTCAAACTCAACCAAATTCAATTTCGTGAATTGATTTTGGAAGATCTTTGTCCCAATAGATTACGGTTCGAATCCTACGTAGTAATTCATCCATATCGCGACGTACCGTTGATTTTAAGTTTTGACACCCTCACTTTAATCGCGAATATTTAGAGATATAATCCGTATTAGTTAAAATTGATCGCGTATTCTTAATCTACGTGGAAAACTGAAGAGATCCATATATCGCACGACATGTTTGAGACAGAATCTGAAAATGGGTAAATTTCAGTCCAGAATTGAAAACAGGGGAAAAAGACGAAGAAGATGACATACTGCAAGAACTCGCGCGCGCGACCCGCTCGCGCGAGGCTCGCTCGCGCGGACAGTCCCTCCCCTTCGCGCGCGCGATCCGCTCGCGCGACCTGTCCTGCCCCTTCGCGCGCGCGACCCGCTCGCGCGATCAAGCCTTCCCCTTCGCTCGCGCGACCCGCGCGCGCGACCTCACCTCTCCCTCGCTCGCGCGATCCGCTCGCGCGAGGTGGCCTTTTTGGACAGTTTCTGTATTTTTGTCTAAGGGACTGTTTGGAAAATGTTTTGGAAAATTTTAAGGAACTGTTTGGCAAATATACTATTTTAAAGGCTCATTGTTAGAAATTGGACTTGAAAGAATGTTTAAGACCGAAATTTATGCTCGTACGATTATCCGGCTGTGTGATTAATTAATGGTATTATTTACGAAAACATTGACATACATATTAGGGTTGAGGTTGTGTCAACATGCATGTGTGTGAGAGAGCGTGAAAAGAGTAAAGGGTGGCGGTCTGGTGTGCGACCTCAATATCGATCGGATATTATTCCTGGTATTGGAGGCGACAGTGTCGTGTACGACTTAGATATCGATCGGATAGTATTCCTGGTATCTAAGGCGCGCGTTTCGGATATTGATCGGATAGTATTCCTGATATCCGAAGCGATGGTGATAGTGTGGTGTACGGCTTAGATATCGATCGGATATTATTCCTGGTATCTAAGGCGCTTGTTTCGGATATTGATCGGATAGTATTCCTGATATCCGAAGCGATGGTGATAGTGTGGTGTACGGCTTAGATATCGATCGGATATTATTCCTGGTATCTAAGGCGCTTGTTTCGGATATTGATCGGATATTATTCCTGGTATCCGAAATGATGGTATTGAGTGTGGCTTAGATATCGATCGGATATTATTCCTGGTATCTGAAGCGATAGTTTGGTGTGCTATTTTGGATATCGATCGGATAGTATTCCTGGTATCTGAGATAATGGTTTGGTTGTGTTGAGTTTTGTTGAGAGAAAAGAGTCAGAAAGATGAGATATTACATTGTTCATGCATGGTCGCATATTTATTGCTTTCTTTATTCCCCCATGGCTTATGTTGGAATTGGAACCTTGAATCTATTGCTTTTAAAGTTAAATTGCACCGTTGTTTATATGCTTATATATACATTGCGAGCACTTGTTTATTTTGCTCACCATCTTTCATAAGCTGACGGCGTTGATGCGTCCTGGACTGTATGTCCAGATTTTCAGGGTCAGGAGCAGCCAGGGTATTTTGACTATGCTACTTAGAGTCAGGAGACTTTCCAGGAGGCTGCTTTATATTTTCTATGTCTTTTAATTTGGGTTTGTAATAAACTAGCTTTAGACATTTGAATAAGGCGTTTTGTGCCTAAGCTTATGACTGCTGTAATAGTTAGTAAGTTTTAATTGTGGAGGTTATGTTTTGTTAGTATCCTTTGCTCTAGAAATGTTGTTAAGTTATTTTGTTGCAGGGACAATTGATCATGCTCACTTGTCACGACCTACGAGTCCATAAAGGAAATTAAATGCTTTCCTGAATTATGCTACGTCGGGGCGTGACAGTGACACTACTACTTCCAAAGGATCTTTATAGTCAACAAAATCAGCCTCGTCTTCGATGACCGTTTCAATGAAGTTAACTTCTTCTTCGTCCTCGTATTCTTCAGGTCGGGGATTTGAAAATATCTTGATATTTAAGGTCATGTTCCCGAATACGATGGTCATGATACCACTTCTTATTTTGATTGTGGCATCTATGGTGTTGAGGAATGGACGTCCAAAAATCACCGGGATTTGTGAACATGGATTAGACACGGGTTCAGTGTCCAAAATCACAAAATCGACCGGGAAGATAAAAGTGTCTATTTGTACCAAAACATACTCCAGTATTCCTCTAGGGTATTTGACTGACCTGTCTGCCAGTTGTAACGCAACTCGGGTAAGTTTGAGTTCACCCAACCCTAGTTGTTTATATACTGAGTATGGTAACAGGTTTACACTCGCTCCTAGATCAAGGAGTGCGTTCTCTATCCTTTGATTTCCAATACGGCACGAGATAGTTGGAGTACCAGGGTCTTTGAGTTTCGGAGGCAATTCATTTTGAATGATTGCACTTGCTTGGCAAGCGACGTAAGCGTGTTTTTTCACACTTTGCCTCCTTTTGACCGTGCATAAATCTTTTAGATACTTAGCGTATGCTGGCACTTGTTTGATTGCATCAAGGAGCGGGAGATTAATTTTAACTTGTTTAAACAACTCCAAGAACTCCTGATTCTTTGCCTCGTTTTGGGGTTTCTTAAGCCTTTGAGGGTAAGGCGCAGGGAAAGGGTATTTAGGTAATTCATCAATGACAGGCTCCTTTCCAGGCCTTCTCTCAACTTCTTCTACTCGTTTAGGAGCTTCATCTTTTTCACCCAATGGTTCGTTATTATTGAGTTGCTCCTCTTCCTGAGTAGATGGTCTGCTCTTAGTCACCACTTCCTCCTCTTCATACTCCTCGGGAGCAGAATGAGGCATATTTTGCCCTATGACCTTGCCGCTTCTCAGAGTTGTCACGGCTTTGGCATGCTCATGGTTATTGGGACCATTGTTGAATCCCTTAGGGTTTGGACGTGGTTGGGCAGGAAATGTTCCTCCCAATCCCTCTTGTCGTGCATCCATCCTCTCTAACGTTGTAGACATCTTGCTCATCATTTAAATTAATTGCTGCGTTAGATTCACGTTAGAAAGATGATCTTCCTCCTGTGACTTTTTGTGTGGGGGAACGTACACGTTCGACTGTTGATTAGAGGGTTGCGCTTGGTTATAGTTATTAGGTTTATTTTGATTGAATGGCTGGGGTTGCCTATTGAATTGCCCTTGATATTGGTTATTGTTATTATAGGGCTGTTGTTGGTATTGATTTTGGGTCCCAGCATTATTTTTCCAATCAAACCCGGGGTGATTCCATCTATTGTTATTATTTTGTGAATTATAATTGTTGTAGGAATTCCCCGCCCCCCTATACCCTTGCATGGCATTCATTTCCATGGGGGGTTGTTCTTGAAAATACGGCACATTAGGACAGTATTGATTATTGTGTCCCAGCATGTTACATGTGCCGCATGGTTCTTCAGGTTAAACCTCCCTAGAACTCTCTCATTTCATTCCCAACTCTTCTACTTTCTTAACCAGTTCTTCATACTTATTCATTAGATGATCCTCACTTTTTAGTTGGTATAAACTTTTTTCTTCCACATAGGATATCTGTGAACGTGGGACATCTTCCGAATTCGACCACTCATGGGCATGTTCAGCTAACCACTCGAAGTGAGCTTCAGCTTCTTCAGTGTTTTTACGAAGAAATGGCCCTGAACTCATGGTCTCGACCAAATTTTTAGTTTCACCATTTATGTAATAACTTGCATTTTCATTTATTGGCATTGTCATATTTAATATTCATTTTCCACTTTTATTTTAATTACAATTTCTGGAAAGTTAGTAAAATCTGTGTTGAATTTCAAAACCTGTATTTCAAAACGGTGGAAGCGTTCCTGTTTAACTCAAACTGTATTTTTATAAAACCAGAAAACCATTTCTTACGTTAAAATGAATTTTTTTCGTATTTTTGTGACGAACACCGCACCACGAAAATACCAGTTTATGGTCCAAACTGTCCGCGCTGTGCTAAACTTCCACAGATTGTGGAAGTGATGTAAAGTTAGATTTGACACACACTTTACTTTCCATTTATGGCAACTAATGATTGCCTTAGGCCTTGTTTGGCAATGCCCTCTTGTTGTGAGTTAACTTATGCCCATAATCTCTTTTCCCAAACAACCTAGGTTGACCCCTATTAGCCTATTCATGGCCCTTCCAGCTTGGAGAGAGTATATACGTGAGTATATACATGCTATGTATAATCTGTATTGTGAATTAACTAATTTAAATCATTTGTTGAGTGAATTAGGATCTACTTGGAGCCCAAGGTGTTGATTTTGTATTTATAGACACTCATTTTCCCTTCATTTCACACACTGAGATATTCAGAATTTAGAGAGCTTAGAGTGAGTCTGAGAGTTCCAGAGAGTTAGAGGAAGCTTCATATATACAGAAATTATAAAAAGAGAACATCAACTTCATAGCTTAAAACTTCATTTGGGTTTATTGATTAGAGCTCTTTCTCAACAAGATTCTCTACCCTCTTAACCGCAGTGAGTATTTAGAACTCACTATGAATGTAATCACATGCTTAATTTCTGTGTGTGTAGCTTAGTATGTAAAACCACCTGTAGACACCCCAATTTTGACCAAACGTCAAATCTAGGGATTGGTTACCTCTCAAAAGACCGATGATGACAATGGCCGGTGACATTCGAAGATTTTCCAGGAAATTCAAAATCTTCATTTGATTCTTCAAGACAAATTTCAAAATTAAAAATAGAAAATATAAAAAGGAGAAAGAAGAGAGAGGATTTGGGTATTCGGGAGAGCCCCGAACATTGAAGAACACATGAGGAAATCAGTCTGAAAATTTGCTCAATAAAAAAAGGTTTTGGAAGTATAAAATGAAAATGATAAAAAAGGGGGGGGGGGGGGACTTTTAAATAAAGGAAAATTGTCTCTTGAAGTAAAATAATAATAATAATAATAATAAGAAAAGCATAGTATATTGAAGAATATACCATGCACATGGGTGCATACCACCCACATGGGTGCACTTTAGCACAAATATACATGAATATATAAAGATAACTCACAAAAATTAAGTTTAGACTAATTTTCCTTTCAAAAATTCAAAAAAGGAGCAAATTCAGTTAGCCCCGGCACCCGGAAAACCCGGCGGCACTCACTGAGTGCCGCGCCGGCATTCACGGGTTGCCGCCCGGCATTCAGAGAATGCCGCCCGGCACTCAGTGAATGCCGCCGGCACCCGTCGAGTGCCGCTGGCTGTAACAGACTGCTTTTCTCACATGTTCTAGAAGAAATCCTTGCACATGGGTCTCCACCCAAATTTACCCATTTATCCTTGAGATGATAGCCTATATAAATAGATCTTCATCTTCATTTTGAGGGGGACTTGAGCTTTTGAATCAATATACAAACATATACAAAAGATATACTTGAGAATTGAGAAGAGGAGAAGAATTTCTTGAAGAATTTGAAGAAGAATTTGAGGATCTTGGAAGAACTTCACAAGAAATTGAAGAATTCTTTGAGGTCATAGAGGTAACCTCTTAATCCTTGGTAGAATTAGGATAATTCAATCACAAGTTCTTAGATCTAGGAACTTTTCACATTTTCAAAACCTCTCTTCTTATCCTATTTCATCACACACCACCAAGAACTTGTGATTTGAATCTCATGACATCTCATTAATTTGGATCTAATTAATGCCTTGGGTTTGAGATAAATTAGTTTTGAAGAAATTTGTGTTCCTAAATAAAACTTTGATTTCCTTTATTTCTACTTCATTCATAAGGTTCATGAGATCTTCCATATCTCATTGAAACTCTTTGAATTTGATTCCTTAGTTTCCTATGACCTTATGATCCATATGGAGATTAAAATGAATCATGATTATAATCTACACATAGTTGGTGAGATGCTAGTATCAACTCATGACTAGGATCTTTTTACTATGAATCTTATGGAATTCATACTATATTCCATGGAGATTAGAGTAGATTTGCTTTTTTAGTCTCCAATGACCATCAAATGGTAGGAGAAATGTTTTAGTTTAAGTCCATCTCTATGGCTTGGACTAATCTCTTCCTTGGGTTTTGAGAAGTTCTTCATACTTCATCTAAAACCTACATATATGTGTGTCTTTATCCTCCAATGACCACCAAGTGGTAGGAGTAATGTTTTGAACTCAAATTTTGGTTCATGAGAGTGAGTTCATTGCTTCGGATTTTGTGAAGTCCATTTCATACTTCATAAAAAATCCATAAGTCTAAAGATGTCCTTAGTCTTCAATGACCATTAAATGGTAGAAGAGATGGTTTAGTTTAAGTCCAACTTCATGATTTAATAGTTGGGGTTAACAAATAAAGTTGAACTAGCAAAATAAAAACAGTGAGTTCACGAACTGTTTTTGATCAAAGTTTTTTAGTTCGAAATCTAACCGTTGAAATCAAGTGAAACCAACGGGAAAGTGTCAATAACACATTGTTTTACCACTACAATTTTTGTTTTGGTAAGATTTTATGCTTAGAATGGTTTGATCATGAATTTTGTGAGACAACCACAATCTGTCCAGAATTTCAGAATAGTTTCAGAACAGCAAACCGGTTTTAAAATTGATAGATCAGAGCTCTAACCAAGTTTTCATGACATCTAATAATTTTTTATAAGAACCTTAATGTGTTAGGAAGGTTCCCTAAAAAGAATGAAGCAATTCAGATTTGTTTTGTTTTTTTTAAAAAAATCATACAAGATCTCTGGACAGAGAGTTGCAAATCCTGAGTGAGGTCTAGTGTTTCCCATATTCCCAGAGATATAACCGTTCAAACCTTGATTTTCTTTTTGGGTTAGAAACTAGACGCACAGAGGCATAACATATCCAAAAATCATTAAGATCCAACCGTTGGAAGTATTTTATTTCTATTTTTTAAGATCTGGTCTGCTCTTTGTAATTCATAAAAAACTGCTACTGTTTTTGTCTAATCTTATTTATTTAAACTCAAATGGTTCCCTAATGTCTTGGGACCCAAATCATGTTTTGAATAATGATAATTTAGCTTAAATACAGAGGTTAAGTGATCCAAATAAATGAATAAATCCATGTTTTATTCTTATTCACATTCATTCATTTATGCACATCAATGCTTATGATTAGAACTAGCCATTGAATAAAGTTGGATTTCATGCTTAATAGATCTAAGCTAGAGGATTGGGATTGATTTTTGATATCATATTATTATGTGAAGCATGTGGACTAATCTTTGTTTCGTAGCGCATTTGAGGTACAATTTCTTATCCCTTCTCTAGTTTAATTCATTTCTTTGATTTTTGAATTGATTTTCGACTCCATGTGCGACACTTTAGGCTAGGTCTTGCCTTATGTGTTTATATGTGATAGAGACCTTTTAGGATTTCTATTCTTGCATGCATTGCACGTTTAATATTCGCGACCGAATCCCGGGTATGTTTTCTAGTTCTCTATTGCATATCATGTTGCTTGCTACTTGAATTACGTGGCTTATGAATGATATTTTGCCGTTAGTAATTTTACACCATTTCCAACATGCTTGTGTTATGTATACCTATATATGTATTAATTGAGGGCATGCTTAGATTATTAATTTGATTAAAAAGGATGTTGAGTAGAGGCCTATCGCGAGATAGGATGAAAGGGGGTGTTTTAGTCCGTCGGGCTCTATCCCCGGACCCAGTTTATCTTTGGTTTCGTAAAAGATCAGTTTGCTTTCAAAATGGTTTCTTAATTTTCCTTTTAAAAATTAAGTGGCGACTCATTTGTTTTTGAATTTGAAATGAAAAAAAAATATTTTAAAAAACAAAAGTGGGCCCAAATGCCGGCATATCCACAATCTGGCGACTCTGCTGGGGATCGAACCCAGAATCTCTGGTTTCGCAGACCAGAATTCTGATTTTGGGTTCACTCGAGGATTAGACTTGAAAGCATCCTTTTAATTGAATTAATTAATTTTTGTGTGCCTGTTGCATTGCACTTGCATGTCTCGCCAGTCGATTGCACGGAACTATGACCTTGGAGGCTCGGGGCAACTCGGTCGGTCAAGCCATCATGGGGCCGTGTGATCACCCTTGATCTCGTACCATGTGTTGGTATATGAAGCATCCTATCGGGTGTGTGTCAAGGGTCCCTTATTTGACCAAAATCCGGCCTTTGCATGGTAGCTTCCATAGAACCTTTCGATCTTAGGAAATCAATTCTTGATTAGGATTTATGTGCTAGAAAGTTTTGTATGCCCGGAAGGGATTACTTGAGATGATGACGATACTTGCTTGATGAAAGATGTATAATCTTTTAATCACCTTTTAGCAATTTCTCCTCATATTCCGCGACATTTGGAGAACATGCCAAACCTTGATTATAAGATTATACTTCTTATATCATGTTAGCTAAGCATTATTGACCTTGTATGCATCCGAATTCATGAAAAGTGCGATAATTATCCAATCATGTGATACTCCTACCCAAGAATTCAAAGTTCACTGTCAATGACAGATTTTGATTATCCATCATCTTTTATCTAAAAATATTTCAAAAAAATCACTCTTTCAAAAAATGAAGGGATCCAAGGTTTTTTTTTTCAAAAAAAAAAAAAAACAAAAAAAAAATCTAATCATAGTTTATATCTTCATTTTTTTTTTAAAAAAAAGGAGGATTCAAAATTCGCAAAAAAAAAAATTATTTTAAAAGACTTCATCATCCAAAGGAATAGTTTTCAAATGAGTTTCAAAGTAATATTTCAACTCAATCATCTTTTGCAAAAAAAAAATGATTTCACTTTCAAGGGAAAATTCGAGATTCTTGAGAATTTGAAAGATCCCATCATGCTTTTCAAAAAAAAAAAAAAAATTTTTTTTTCTTCTTTTCCGACCTTTGAAAGGGTAGTGAAGATCACGATGAAAGGAGAAGTTAAGCGCACTTGATATGGATGAGGATTTTATGTGCTTATGTGTTTATGTGTTAGGATTAGAATTTTCCTTTTCTTTTGCATATAGAATAGGCACACACGCACACATGCATTGCATCCGTGTGGCATATGAAGCATTCATGAAGACACTTAATGAAATGGATATGATGATGAAAGGCAATAAAAATAGTGGTGAAAAGGGAGAAATAATGAAGAGTTGTTAGAATAGAAAAATGATAATTTGGAAAATATGATTGTAGGTAAAAGACAGAAACAGCTACGAGCACAGTCTGGTACAGAGATTCTACTGCAAGGTTAGTAAGAAGAGACATGGCACAAGAAGCGAACGCAAGGGAAATAGCGGAATTGAGAGCAGTAATGGAACAACAGGCGGGTCAAATAACTAGAATGATGACCATGATAGAAGCACTAGCACGACAGCCACCAATTAATGATCCTCCTCACAGGGATGAAGATTGGTTTGATGAAACAGAAGGGGCTGAAGCGCCGAGAGCAGAAAAGGAGAAACTAGAAAAGGAAAGGGCTGAGAAAGATAAGATGATGACTGAGAAAATGGAGAAGTTGGAAAGGGTGGTCCGTAAGGCCCATGGGGTTGATACCTACTTGTTGGAATTGGAAGGATTATATGAGGGGGTCTGTGAGGTATTACCTACAGGATTTAAAATGCCTGTGTTTGATAAGTTTGACGGAACAGGGAACCCTCGTAGCCACATCAGAATTTGTATAGGGGCATTTCAGCCTAGTGGTTTGAGCACAACCATGATGGCAGTCTTGTTTTAGCAGACGTTAACTGGGGCTGCTTTGTCTTGGTACCTCACTCTGGAGCCGGGGAAAACCAGAAATTGGGAAGAAGTGGTCAAAGCATTCGTAGCCCAATACGAATACAATCAGGATTTGGATGTTACTATCAGGGATTTAGAGACCACCCGACAGGGGAACAAAGAATCTTTTGCTGAATTTCTGAGCCGATGGAGGGGAAAGGCTGCTAAGATGGTACAAAGGCCGACTGAAAAAGAGCAAATCCAAATGCTAATGAAGAACCTCCAACCTGTCTATCAGGAGAAGATGAGGTTCCAATCCCTCAACACCTTTGCCGAAGTGTTTGATGTAGGGACCAGAATCAAAGATGCGATACAGGAAGGGTTAATCAAAAGGGAGGAGCCAGTGAACAGGTACAGACGGCCAAACTATGGAGCAGGAGGAGGACATTCAGGAGGTCATCCAGGACCTACAGATGTGAACGCACTGAGCGAACCCGAGAAAAAGTTCGATATAGCCAGAAGTTACCCAAAGAGGGGAGGGGATAAGCCTTTAAGGAGGTTTTCGGAATTGGGAGTATCATTATCCATGGCCCTTGATCGGCTATTGGCAAAAGGACATCTCCGCCTACTAGAGCCGCGACCAAGACTGAATCCACCACCTCCAAATTTCAAATCTGATCTATATTGCAAATTCCATCAGGAACAAGGGCACTCAACTGATCGGTGTTCAAGATTAAGACATGAGATCTAAGATTTGATTGACAAGAAAGTAATATCTGAACCACCCACCAACCCGCCAAATGTTACCAGAAATCCGTTACCAGATCATCATGCCGTGCCACCACCCAAAATTTACTACTTGGGGAATGAGGAGAGCTCTTTTGATCCATCAACATTGATCACTAAGTTGGGAAGTCCGAGAAAAGCTTATCAGATGATGGAGTATTCACAGATCTGCACTCTAAAAGGGCTGGTAGATGAAAGCAAAGGTAAAGAAATAGAAGGGGCTGTTGACGCAGATTGGTGGGCACCTGAAGCTGACAATTCACTTTGGTACAAAGGAGATGATGTTCAAACTCACAATAAAGTTAAGGAAGACCTGTGGTATTAAAGTGAGGAGGAAGGTTTGAAAGTTGCTGAAACACAGGATGGACTTTGGGTCAAAGAAGGAATTAGTCACCTCACACGATCCGGAAGGCATTTTAAACCACATGAACTTGAGGAAGATTACCCGGGGCAGGAAATGAATAAAGGGAAAGAAAAACTGAATGAGGAAGAAGAAGAGGACAGAGTTTTAAGACAGATGAAGAAGACACAGGCAAATATCACTATTTGGGGGTTGTTAATCGCTTCCAAGCGTCATAGACAAGCAGTCCTCGATGCTCTCAATCAATCGAACGTCTCCATCGATGTTACTCCGGAAGATCTCGTTGGCATGATCAGCAAAAGTCCAACTCTCGCTATTTCTTTCTCCAAAGCTGACTTACCTCCTGGGGTACCTGTTTACAATAAGCCGTTGCACGTTACCGTGGAGTGCCTAGGAAATTCTCTACCCGCTTGCCTCGTTGACAACGGGTCCGCATTAAATGTATGCCCTTTTCGGACAGCTAAAAGGATGGGGCTCGATGAATCCACATTTATACCATCGGAACAAAAAGTGAGGGCTTATGATAATACTCTACGGGCAGTTATGGGGATCATCTTTCTAAATCTCTCTATTGGGACCAGTGAAAGGAAAATAGAATTCCAAATCATTGACATTCCTGCATCATTTAACCTGCTTTTGGGAAGGCCGTGGCTTGATAGTTTGGGTGCCATTCCATCAACCATCCATCAGAAAGTTAAGTACATCTGGAAAAACAAGGTATGCGATCTTCTGGGGGATAGCTGGATAAATGTATCTGGGGCCTCATCAAGTGCTCCGATTTTAGAAGTACAGATGCAAGAGGGTGAATCAAGTTTAGGTGGGTTTGAGTTCATTAACGTCATAGAAGAGGGGAAGCCGAAGGAGTTTTTACCACTGTATTTTGATCAATACGCCAGTCCATTGGTGGCCGGGATCATGAGAAAAATGGGGTTCTTCCCGGGGATGGGTTTAGGTAAGAAACACCAAGGATTGTCAGAATTCCCGAATATCGTTACGCAAACCCACACTCACGGGCTAGGGTACTCGCCAAGCAAGGAAGAGTTGAAGAAGAAGAAGAAAGCAACCGATACACCGCTGGAACCATACTTAAAAACTCTTAATGGGTATTTCGTCAAGCAAGGGGAAGAATTTCCGTTTTGCGATTTTCCAGAGCCGTGGTTGGATAGAGCGGAGAAGCGTATGAAGCCGGGATTCGAGATATTCTTTGCACATGACTTCTCTGATTATGAAGACCCTTATCTTCAACAGCCTGCAAAATCTGCCATTATTCAGGACTGGGTGTGTACTCTGGATGGCTCGGCAATGAAGAAACTGCTAGGAGTAGGGTACGAGGGGACCGAAAAGGGGAGCTCTACAGAGATTAAGGATAAAGATGGGAAAAGCCGGAATAAAGAAGAAAGCAAGGGGAATAAAGAAAGGGGGAAGCCAGCGTATGAAGGGAAACCAGAGGAAGTGGAAATAGAAGAGATCACTCAGGAAGAGGAACAGGAAGATCACTTCATCGCCGATATGGGAGGGGAAAGCAAGAAAGAGTGGGTCTTTGAGTCTAGTAATAAGTATCCCCCTCACCTAGAGTCTGTATTGGCCCAAATGAGGCGTCTTTCCATTTCTATGTCTGTTGTAATTGCTCCAAAAAAAGTTAATGAGAATGTGACTAATTCTGCTTACTTGACTGTGCATAATAATAACTGTGATGCATGTGATGAATATGATGAAATACCTCATGAATTACAAAAATTGATCGAAAAAGAAAATGAACCTGCATGCAAAATCATGGAAAGCACTTTAACCATTAATCTGGGAAATGAAGATAATCCACAAAATGTTTCTATTGGCTCCACACATAATAATGAGGAAAGCAAAGAATTAATCAATCTATTAAAAGAATTCAAAGATGTCTTCGCATGGTCTTATGATGATATGCCAGGAATTGATCCAGAAATTGTCCAACACCATATTCCCCTTTTCCCAAATTCAAAACCCGTAAAACAAAAATTGAGGCGAATGAGGCCTGAATGGGCGTTTAAAGTAAAAGAGGAAGTTGAAAAGCAACTGAAGGCTGGATTCTTGATTGTCACCGAGTATCCTGAATGGGTTGCCAATATTGTACCGGTTCCTAAAAAGGATGGTCGTGTTAGGGTTTGTGTGGATTTCCGGGATTTGAACAAAGCTAGCCCTAAGGACGATTTCCCTTTACCCCACATCGACGTATTAGTGGATAATACTGCAGGGCATCAACTTCTATCTTTCATGGATGGGTTTTCAGGGTATAACCAGATCTTGATGGCACCAAAGGATAGAGAGAAAAAAACTTTTATCACACCTTGGGGGACTTACTGTTATAGGGTTATGCCATTTGGACTTAAAAATGCAGGTGCGACCTACCAAAGAGCTGTTACTACGTTGCTGCATGATATGATTCATAAAGAAGTAGAAGTATATGTGGATGACATGATAGTAAAGTCTAAGGAAAGAGGAGGACATTTGGAGGCATTAAGAAAATTTTTCGAAAGGCTGAGAAAGTTCAGAATGAGGCTAAACCCGCAAAAATGTGCCTTTTGGGTCACTACTGGGAAACTGCTAGGATTTCTGATCACCCAGAGAGGAATTAAGGTAGATCCCACCAAAATCCAAGCCATAACCGAAATGCCTTCACCGAGGAATGAAAAGGAGTTGAGAGGATTCCTAGGAAGAATACAGTTCATCAGCCGCTTCATATCCAAACTCACCATGACCTGTGACCCGTTGTTCAAATTATTGAGAAAAGGGGAAAAGTTCGAATGGGATGACCAGTGCCAAAAAGCCTTTGAAAAGATCAAAACCTACCTTCAAAACCCACCCGTCCTATCACCTCCTAAGCCTGGGAAACCTTTATTGCTATATCTATCCATAATCGAGAACTCAATGGGGTGCATGCTGGCTCAAGAAGAGGAAGAGGGGCGTGTGGAAAAAGCCATATACTACCTGAGTAAGAGGACGACCGGATATGAGTTGAACTATTCACCGTTGGAGAAAGCTTGTTGGGCCCTGGTGTGGTGTACCCGTCGCCTAAGGCATTACATGCTAGCCTTCCCTATCACCCTGATATCCCGAATGGACCTGCTCAAATACCTCTTTGAAAAGCCTGCCCTGACCAGTAGGATATCCCGATGGACCATGATGCTAGCCGAATTTGATATTAGATACATCACGTCCAAATCTGTCAAGGGGAGAGCCGTCGCAGAGTACTTAGCCGACCTCGCCATAGAATCCGAAGAAAGGGGAGAATTTAAGTTTCCAGATGAAGAAGTAATGGAAGTAAAAGAGAATCTGTGGAAAATGTACTTCGATGGAGCAGCTAATCAAATAGGGTATGGGGTAGGGATCATCCTCATATCACCTAGCGGAGCCCCCACTCCGTTGGCCGTTAAGCTTAAGTATAATTCAACCAATAACACGGCGGAATACGAAGCCTGTATAATTAGGATGGAAGCAGCCTTGGCTTTGAGAGTGGAAAAGATCGATGTGTTCGGGGACTCTAATCTGATAATATCACAAGTGAGGGGTGACTGGAGAATAAACCATGAGAAATTGAGACCTTACCATGAATACCTAGAGAGCCTGAAAGTGCAATTCAGAAAAATTTCGTTCTACTACCTTCCCCGTGAGGAGAACCAATTGGCAGATTCCCTAGCAACCTTAGCCTCAATGATCCAAATTCCTGTGGGAGTCTCCATGATTCCTTTGTCCATAGAAGAGAGAACCCGACCTTCGTATGAAACAATCACCGCCATTGAAGAAGAGGAAGAGGTTAAGATACCATGGTATATAGATGTTTGGAACTTTATTGAGAAAGGAGAATATCCCGGAGGAGCTTCAGAGAAGGATAAGAAAGCAATTCGTAGATTTTTAGCTCAATTTGTAATCTATGCGGGAAAGTTGTGGAAGAAGTCTTACACTGGTTATAATTTAGAATGTCTATATGGAAGGGAAGCAAGGAAAATGATGGAAGAAATACATGAAGGAGTCTGTGGGCCCCACATAAACGGACATATGTTGGCCAAAAAGATAATTCGGCAAGGATACTATTGGACGACTTTAGATAAGGATTGCTGTGAGTATGTTAGGAGATGCCATAAATGTCAGGTTCATACAAATTTAATGCATACCCCACCTTCCCAGCTCTATAGCATGACCACCCCTTGGCCGTTCTCTATGTGGGGTATTGATATCATCGGGGAAGTAGTTCCGAAAGCTTCAAAGGGGCACCGGTACATAATTGTGGCTTAGACTATTTTACCAAATGGGTAGAAGCGGCATCATATGCAACTCTGAAGGCAAAAGATGTGGTGAATTTTATCCAGAAGAACATAACCTGCAGATACGGGGTGCCAAGTGAGCTTATTTCTGACCATGGGAGTCATTTTCAGGGAGAGGTCATTCCATTCTTAGAGAAGTATAGGATTACCCACCACCAGTCCTCACCATACAGACCACAAACAAATGGAGCAGTAGAGGCCGCTAACAAAAATGTAAAGGCAATCCTGGGGAAAATGACGGATACATACAGGGATTGGCATGAAAAACTACCTTTCGCTTTGTGGGGATATCGAACTTCCGTGAGAACTTCAACCGGAGCTACGCCATATTCCTTGGTCTATGGGATGGAGGCTGTTTTGCCAGTAGACGTCGAAATACCATCTTTGAGAGTTTTGGCAGAGTGCGAAGTAACCGAACTGGAATGGTTGCGGGGGAGATATGAAGAATTAATGTTATTCGATGAAAAGAGGTTGGCTGCTGTAAACCATACTCGGGGATATCAGAAAAGGATAGCTCGTGCTTTCAACAAAAAGGTTCGCCCAAGGAAGCTTGCTGAGGGCGACCTGGTCCTCAAAGAACTTAAAGCGCCCGTTTATGACCCACGAGGGAAATTCAAACCTAACTGGGTCGGACCATACATTATCAAGACACTTCTCTCCGGAGGAGCTGCTTATCTCATAGACCTGGATGGGGTTGAGTTTAAACAACCAATCAACCTCGATCGCCTCAAAAAGTATTTTTCTTGAAACCTTGTCTTTCAAAACCTCCAGAGTCGATGAACTACGCTTGACCTGATTCCCGATAGGGGATACGTAGGCAACCCGCTCGGTTCGATCACAAAATAACGAAAAAAAATGTGTGTGTTCTTTCTGGCCTTAGTTGAACTACTGCGGACCTGATACCCATTCGGGGATAAGTAGGCGGGCTCACAAGGCCCTCGGTCCAAATAAAGCCCAAACAAAGTTAAATGTCCCAAGTTTCTCTATACCAAACTAGGGGCAAACTTGCGTTTGCCCAAGAACCACATCTAAATTCTGAAACTAGGGGCAAACTTCGTTTGCTAGAACCGATGAACCCAGACAAAGCCTAAACCCATTTTTGGATCTACTGGCTATCAAAATATGCATCATGTGGAAACAAGCAAGAGTTCACTATATAGAGAGATTAAAACTAAGCAAGACTCATGAAAGAGTAACAAAAGCTGAAAGAGACATCGAGAGGAAAATTGTTCATAACCCAAAGAAATTAAAGAAGTGCTAACTTTGATTCAACATGATTAAGGCATTTTCGGAATACACACAAAAAAAAAAAAGAAAGAAAAAAAAGAGGAAAATGCATCACAGAAAATGAAACGCAGCAAAAGTTAAGCAGAATTTGTCAAAATTTTAAAGTCTTGTTGTCCCTTTTCATTTTGTCTGTCTAGAAGCTATTTCCTGACCAGGGTCTGGATCTCAAGCAAATACTCTGCGGTCGGGACAACTGAAGCTGGAGTCCTTCGAAAGGGAGCCGATACCCTATCATGCCAAGCCTCAGCGAATATCCTCACGGTAGAAGGGCGTAGGGTGGAACTCCTCGAGAAATCGGCGGTAATAGCATCAGGGACGTCCTGGAGCAAGCCAAACTGGGGGACTACCCGGCTGGGGATGTAAAAAGTAGTGGCTCTCAGACCAGGCAACCAAACCCCGGGGCGCCCAGGAAGTCGTACCGCGATGGAGCAATAAGACCATCGGGGGCATATCCAGCAGATGTCCTCGTAGCTCAAGCCTCGGAACCAAGCAAGCCAGCTAGTAACTATACGGGAAGGGTAACAGACACACATGCGATCATAGGAAGGCAATCTCCCGAAGGGAGGGCAAGCGAAGAAGCCTGGGCGCTAGAAGAGCCAAATCTGCAAAACGTGATGTGATCCTGAAAGCAGCATCGATCCAGCAGTATGTGCATGATCCAAGCCCAATAAGGTCTCCCCCAGAACGAGCATAACGGCACTCTGCATCTCTCGGAGGCCACATACGAACGGAATCAGGATGTCAGTGGAAGACTGAAATAAGAAGTGGGAAAGCATCGCCAAGGTAAGGGCACTCCGTCTGATAACCTGATATCTCCCATTGTCAGGATCACCAATGGGTGCATAAGTGGAGGAAAGGCGGTCAAAATAAATGTGTCGATCCTGAACAAAGGAACTGGCAGCAACCCGAGAAATACCAAGAAGGGCCGATAAATCTTGGATGTATCCCGCCTGAACCTGTGGAACGATCAAGTCGGCATAAGGATCGGTGTGGAGAATGGCACTGAACTCCTCAAAAAGAGGACAAACCTCCTCGTGACCAAACCGAAAGACGTGTAGAGAAGGGTCCCAACACCTGATAGCGGCTCGAAGTAAGCCCTCGTCTAGAGCCATATGATGAAATGCGAAAAGATCCGTCAGTCTGTGAGACTCAAAGTTGAGTCGGTCGATGCTGGAAAGAGAATCCATCCATGGGTATAGAGTGTCAGAACTAATGGCGGCCATGAAGAAAGGAGGAAGATATAGAAGAAAAAAATTTTGAGTGCAAAGAAGGAAAAGGGCTCTAGAAATCTCGAATGAACCTAATAATGGGCAAATGGCACTTTATATGAAAAAATGGCACAAAACGGCACCCGATGTAAAGCGGTGGCACTCACTGAGTGCCGGCCGGCAGACAATGAGTGTCGCACGGCATTCAGTGAGTGCCGGCCAGCCTCCCCGAGTGCCGACCAGGGTTTCAAAAGCTCGTGGGTCAGTTTGTAACCTTAATCAGCCCAAACCTGCATAAAATTTGAACAAAATTTCACCAGTCATCATCCCAGCATCAATTGTCGTGCACCATTCATCAAATAAAATCAAGAAAAGATGTTCATGTTCTAAATAAGCAAAAGGGATAAGGTTTAAAGCTAAGCCAGGGAAATAATCAAGCATGAATATAAACAAATTCAAAATTGGCACGCAGGCCATCATGCATGAGTACTACCATGTTTACCTAAATAAATCCATTGAAAAGAAAATTCAGAACTCTTGTCCTCACAGGAACATAATATAATAAAAAGAGATAAGCTATCCTCGTCGGCGACGAGGATTCCTTCTGGGCGCCTGCGGAGCTGTCTGACTTCCCCCAGCTCCACCGTCTCCACCATCTCCACCATCTCTGCCGTCTCCACCACCACCTCCGTCACCACATTGGCCGCTGCCACCAGCACCTCCTTGATAGCCGCCACCTTGACCTAGTTGAAACTCCTGGATCTGCCTCCTCAGAGCAGTCATCTCAGCTTCCTGCAAGAGAGAATAAAACGAAATAAGTAATGTAAAAAAAAAATTAAAAAATAAAAAAAAAGAAAAAAAAAAAGAAAAAAGGGGGGAAGATTATGATACCATAGCTCTGGCCTGAAGGTCAGCAGTGGCTCTCGCTCCATCAGCCTGAGAAAGAAAGAAATAAGAAAACTTTTTTTTTTTTTTTTAAATGGGCGTTTGAATTTTTTTTGAAAATAAATAAGGAAAATCTTTTGAATTTTAAAAAATAATGGTGATAAGGGTTTTGTCTCTGACAAGAGGGGAATTTACCCTCCATTCACGTCCATGGATCCAATGCTGGACGGTGTGCGCATAGGACAAACCCTCCTCAGCATAATCTCGGGGGACTGTATCGTATTGCAAAGGGATGGTTGGAGCATTTTGAGCATAGGGGGTCAGCTGATACATGGTCTCTTGACCCATGTCGACCATTTGAACATTCCAATTCCACTGCGGAAGGGCTGGGGGTTCGGCGACCCCAGGAACAGGCTGCAAGTAAGAGTTTTGACATGAATAGTTGCATATTTCATAAAAGAACAGAAAACAAAAATAAAGTTTATATGTGAATAAAGTTCGTTACCCGGATAACATCCATGAGAGGAAAGTTGTGCATGAGGGAATTCAGCCTAAAAACTGGATAGCCATCTGGATCGTCCAAATAATTCGCAATGTTCTCCCCACCTAGGGCAGCAATGAGGTCCCTATGATCTAGAGTCTCAGTGCTCCTCATAGTAGCAGGAGGAGCCCTAGGTACGTAAAATGTAGGGGCAGCAAGTGACTGCCTAGTCACCCTCTTACCAAGGTACCACTCTCGGCACGCTTCGCCCACCATCAGAATTCTCAATCTAGAGAGGGCCACTGCCGCTTGAATCGCTTCTCCCGCCTCTGGGAGAGCTGCCACCCACGGATTCCATTCCACGTAAACCTCGCATAGATTGATGAGGAGGTTCCTATAACCGATAAAGTCGTGAGCCCCGACCTTTCGGCCCGTTGCTTCCTTCCTCCATTTCAAGCCTTAAGGCATAATCGCAGCCTCGCTTCCCCGGGTACTAGGAGCCCTCATGCGAAGGTATTCATGAGACCATATCTGCAAGGCAAGGAAAAATGAATTTGGTCAGCAAAATAAAATCAGAAAAGGTGAAGAAAAAGAGTAGAGAGTATATGTCATTGAAATTTTACCTCCCAAGCTCTCCAGTACCCGCCGGTGGAAGGTGAATTTCCCCGAGAAACCTCACTCATATGGTTATAGAGGGTCGCCAACCCTGCCCCTCCCCAATTATATTGAGAGACGCGATCGACGTCCGTGAGGGAAGCCAAATACCCAAGGTTGATTGTATCTCCCTTTGTGCTCATCAGCGAGCAACCCAATACATACATGATGAAGGCCCTGGCCATTTGCTCGTCGGTGAAGGCCTGGCCCTGGAAAGTATCCAAGAACCATTTTGCAGGTACTATGAACTCCCCTGGATGAGCCCCGAGTAAGTCAATAATTTCTTCATGACGGTTCTGAAGATCGTCATAGCGAGCAATAGGAAGTCCGTCGAATGGAACACCTGTGATCATAGCAAAGTCCAAAGGAGGCATTGTCATCTCCCCAAAAGGAAGGTGGAAAGTGTTTGTTGTATCCCACCATCTCTCTGCCAAGGCCTGGATATGAGTCCTGTCGTTTGAGCTCTTCTCTAGAAGTAATGCAAAGAGTCCAAATCCAGCATTGTTAACCAAAGTTTTGACTTCGTCAGAAAGAGCCTCATACCACCTTCGACCGTGAGCCATACTCCCATGGCCTTTTAGGACAAACTCTGGAGTCTGTAAAGAAAAAAAGAGGAGAGATAAGAAGCCGAAAGGAAATAAGTAATCAAGCTCTCTAAAAAAAATAATAATAAAAAATAATAAAGAATGGTGGATCTTTGAGTCCAGATAACTTATTTCCAAAAAAAAAAAAAAAAGAGAGGAAGAAATAGAAATTCTTTTGAGTCTAAACGACTCGTTGGCAACAAGGTTTTAAGTTCAACAAAAGTATGGTCGGTATAAAAATTCACATGCTTCGCAAGACCGATGCGACTCTCATTAGTAATGAGATAGAAGGATCCATGAGCAATAAGAAATCAATAAATCCAAATAAAGGTGAGGGTCATAATGATGAGCATTGAGCCCCAAACATGACAAGAAAATAATTCAATAAAAGGGAGACATCACAAATAGGTCAAATTGCATTCAAGTGCGTAAAATCATGGGGGCATCCATATATGCATCATTCATCCTACATTGTATAGCATTGCATTGTTTCATCATAAGCACAAAAGTGGGTTTAGAAGTATACCAATCTATTAAAAGCCCACGCTGAAAGATGCGCTCTAGGATCGGCAAGTAGGATTGATGAGTTGTGACCAGGGTTGGGCTTATACTTCTTCTTTGGGGGGCCGTAAGATCCTGTGCCACTAGCTATTGAAAGAACTACAAGCAAAAAGGGGAGAAATCAATATGAGAAGTCTTGAGGGGAAAACATGAAGAAACATGATTTCAAACACAAAATCAAGCAAAGATGTAATATTTATGATTAGAGAGTGAACATACCTTGATTGTGGGTGATTCTTGGAGAGAAAATCAAGAGAGAGTGAAATCCTAGAGAGGAAATCCGAGAGAAGGGAAAGGAGAGGAATGAAAAAGAGAGAAGAATAAACCAAGTTTTAAAACAAACTGCTGGCCAGGCCGGCACTCGATGGAAGGTCGCCGGCACTCAGTGAATGCCGCTCGGCATTTCACGAAGTGCCGGCCGGCACTCAGTGAGTGCCGGTCCTCCTCACCAAGTGCCGCCGCGTGTGCCAGGTGGCCTTTTTACTCTTGATTTTCACTATTTACAAAAGAACCCCCGAATTTTGCTCCCTTGTCCTTAAAGTTTTTCCCTTGTTTCAAAGGGACCCCCGAGATTTGAAGAATAAGTTCTTAAGCCCTTTTGTAAATTGGGATTAGCCCCTACTTGTTGAAAATTCTGTCAAGAACACCCGCTTGCGGTAAATGAGTAAGTTGAGTCTAATCAACTCCGGATTTATTTGAAATTTGAATAAATTGGAGTATGTTTGACTCCGGACTTTTGAAAATGAATTAGATTGGCTCTTGATTTTAGAAAAATGAATTGATTTGAGTTTATCTAAGCTGATTTGAGTCTATTTGATTTCTGGTTTTAGAAAGATGAATTGACTTGAGTCTGAATGACTCCGATTTTGGAAAACACGAATTGATTTGAGCTTGATTGACTCCCAATTTTGAAGAGATGAATTGATTCAAGTCAGATTGACTCCTAATTTTGGAAAATTGAATTGAATTTGGGTCCGATTGACCCCAGATTTTGGTAAATTGAATTGAATTTGGGTCCGATTGACCCCAGGGTTTTGAAAATTGAAGTAAATTCAGGTCCGATTGACCCCAGGTTTTTGAAAATTGAAGTAAATTCGGGTCCGATTGACCCCAGGTTTTTGAAAATTGAAGTGAATTTGGGTCCGATTGACCCCAGGTTTTTGAAAATTGAATTGAATTTGGGTCCGATTGACCCCAGATTTTGGAAAATTGAATTGAATTTGGGTCCGATTGAGCCCAGGGTTTTGAAAATTGAAGTAAATTCGGGTCCGATTGACCCCAGGTTTTTGAAAATTGAAGTGAATTTGGGTCCGATTGACCCCAGGTTTTTTGAAAATTGAATTTGGGTCCGTTTGACTCCAAGATTTTTAAATTTTATTAAAATTGAGTCCGTGGTCTCCAAATTTTGAAAGTTGAATTGAATTCGAGTCTGTTGATTCCGAATTTCGAAAATTGAATCTGTGGACTCCAAACCTCGAGAATATTAAATTTGGATATGAGCCTGCTGACCTCTGAATATGATTTACATCCTCAGTTCTCGCAACGGATTTGCGTTGACCCTCGTTCTGAGAATATAATGGATTTATATTCTCGATCCTCGTAACAGATTTACGTTGATCCCGCTTGTGAGAGTGTAACAGATTTACATCCTCAGTCCTCACAACGGATTTGCGTTGACCCTCGTTCTGATATCCTCGTAATAGATTTACGTTGATCCCGCTTGTGAGAGTGTAACAGATTTACATCCTCAGTCCTCGCAACGGATTTGCGTTGACCCTCGTTCTGAGAATATAACGGATTTATATTCTCGATCCTCGTAACAGATTTACGTTGATCACGCTTGTGAGAGTGTAACAGATTTACATCCTCAGTTCTTGCAACGGATTTGCGTTGACCCTCGTTCTGAGAATATAACGGATTTATGTTCTCGATCCTCGTAACAGATTTACGTTGATCCCGCTTGTGAGAGTGTAACAGATTTACATCCTCAGTCCTCGCAACGGATTTGCGTTGACCCTCGTTCTGAGAATATAACAGACTTATATTCTCGATCCTCGTAACAGATTTACATCCTCAGTCCTCGCAACGGATTTGCGTTGACCCTCGTTCTGAGAATATAACGGATTTATATTCTCGATCCTCGTAATAGATTTACGTTGATCCCGCTTGTGAGAGTGTAACAAATTTACATCCTCAATCCTCGCAACGGATTTGCGTTGACCCTCGTTCTGGGAATATAACGGATTTATGTTCTCGATCCTCGTAACAGATTTACGTTGATCCCGCTTGTGAGAGTGTAACAGATTTACATCCTCAGTCCTCGCAACGGATTTGCGTTAACCTTCGGTTCGCGAAATTAGAAATGTTTTTTTTTTCTTTCTCTCGACCCGTGCAACGAATCTTTGCATCAGTCAACGTTTGGTAATCTTTTCTGGCTAACGCATCATGAGATTTGCGTCACATATAGAGAAGGCATGATATAGGGTAAGCATGATACTTGCTCGGTCGAGTTTTTTTAAAAAAACATAAAATAATAAATACCATCGCATGAGCACGTGCATCACGATAGGATAGGTGCATTCATGCGTTTGTGTATTGTTGTCCCTTGCTCGAACTACGTCTTGGTCTGATTCCCAATGGGATACGTAGGCAGCTCACCCTTGAGCACGACCAGCATTTGGCCATCCGCGCACCCGATTTTGCAACGCATTTTGTTTTTACCTAGATTCGACCGTTTGGTCAAAGGCTTGTCTTTCACACAGGCTTTGACATTTATTTGTGATACGCGTTGCTTCACGAACTCTGTCAAAGAGGGGCAAACTGTAGACACCCCAATTTTGACCAAACGTCAAATCTAGGGATTGGTTACCTCTCAAAAGACCGATGATGACAATGGCCGGTGACATTCGAAGATTTTCCAGGAAATTCAAAATCTTCAATTGATTCTTTAAGACAAATTTCAAAATTAAAAATAGAAAATATAAAAAGGAGAAAGAAGAGAGAGGATTTGGGTATTCGGGAGAGCCCCGAACATTGAAGAACACATGAGGAAATCAGTCTGAAAATTTGCTCAATAAAAAAAGGTTTTGGAAGTATAAAATGAAAATGATAAAAAGGGGGGGGGGGGGGGGGGGGAGTTTTAAATAAAGGAAAATTGTCTCTTGAAGTAAAACAATAATAATAATAATAAGAAAAGCATAGTATATTGAAAAATATACCATGCACATGGATGCATACCACCCACATGGGTGCACTTTAGCACAAATATACATGAATATATAAAGATAACTCACAAAAATTCAGTTTAGACTAATTTTCCTTTCAAAAATTCAAAAAAGGAGCAAATTGAGTTAGCCCCGGCACTCGAAAAACCCGGCGGCACTCACTGAGTGCCGCGCCGGCATTCACGGGTTGCCGCCCGGCATTCAGAGAATGCCGCCCGGTACTCAGTGAATGCCGCCGGCACCCATCGAGTGCCGCTGGCTGTAACAGACTGCTTTTCTCACATGTTCTAGAAGAAATCCTTGCACATGGGTCTCCACCCAAATTTACCCATTTATCCTTGAGATGATGGCCTTTATAAACAGATCTTCATCTTCATTTTGAGGGGACTTGAGCTTTTGAATCAATATACAAACATATACAAGAGATATACTTGAGAATTGAGAAGAGGAGAAGAATTTCTTGAAGAATTTGAAGAAGAATTTGAGGATTTTGGAAGAATTTCACAAGAAATTGAAGAATTCTTTGAGGTCATAGAGGTAACCTCTTAATCCTTGGTAGAATTAGGATAATTCAATCACAAGTTCTTAGATCTAGGAACTTTTCACATTTTCAAAACCTCTCTTCTTATCCTATTTCATCACACACCACCAAGAACTTGTGATTTGAATCTCATGACATCTCATTAATTTGGATCTAATTAATGCCTTGGGTTTGAGATAAATTAGTTTTGAAGAAATTTGTGTTCCTAAATAAAACTTTGATTTCCTTTATTTCTACTTCATTCATAAGGTTCTTGAGATCTTCCATATCTCATTGAAACTCTTTGAATTTGATTCCTTAGTTTCCTATGACCTTATGATCCATATGGAGATTAAAATGAATCATGATTATAATCTACACATATTTGGTGAGATGCTAGTATCAACTCATGACTAAGATCTTTTTACTATGAATCTTATGGAATTCATACTATATTCCATGGAGATTAGAGTAGATTTGCTTTTTTAGTCTCCAATGACCATCAAATGGTAGGAGAAATGTTTTAGTTTAAGTCCATCTCTATGGCTTGGACTAATCTCTTCCTTGGGTTTTGAGAAGTTCTTCATACTTCATCTAAAACCTACATATATGTGTGTCTTTATCCTCCAATGACCACCAAGTGGTAGGAGTAATGTTTTGAACTCAAATTTTGGTTCATGAGAGTGAGTTCATTGCTTCGGATTTTGTGAAGTCCATTTCATACTTCATCAAAAATCCATAGGTCTAAAGATGTCCTTAGTCTTCAATGACCATTAAATGGTAGAAGAGATGGTTTAGTTTAAGTCCAACTTCATGATTTAATAGTTGGGGTTAACAAATAAAGTTGAACTAGCAAAATAAAAACAGTGAGTTCACGAACTGTTTTTGATCAAAGTTTTTTAGTTCGAAATCTAACCGTTGAAATCAAGTGAAACCAACGGGAAAGTGTCAATAACACATTGTTTTACCACTGTAATTTTTGTTTTGGTAAGATTTTATGCTTAGAATGGTTTGATCATGAATTTTGTGAGACAACCACAATCTGTCCAGAATTTCAGAATAGTTTCAGAATAGCAAATCGGTTTTAAAATTGATAGATCAGAGCTGTAACCAAGTTTTCATGACCTCTAATAATTTTTTATAAGAACCTTAACGTGTTAGGAAGGTTCCCTAAAAAGAATGAAGCAATTCGGATTTGTTTTGTTTTTTAAAAAAAAATCATACAAGATCTCTGGACAGAGAGTTGCAAATCCTGAGTGAGGTCTAGTGTTTCCCATATTCCCAGAGATATAACCGTTCAAACCTTGATTTTATTTTTGGGTTAGAAACTAGACGCACAGAGGCATAACATATCCAAAAATCATTAAGATCCAACCGTTGGAAGTATTTTATTTCTATTTTTTAAGATCTGGTCTGCTCTCTGTAATTCATAAAAAACTGCTACTATTTTTGTCTAATCCTATTTATTTCAACTCAAATGGTTCCCTAATGTCTTGGGACCCAAATCATGTTTTGAATAATGATAATTTAGCTTAAATCCAGAGGCTAAGTGATCCAAATAAATGAATAAATCCATGTTTTATTCTTATTCACATTCATTCATTTATGCACATCAATGCTTATGATTAGAACTAGCCATTGAATAAAGTTGGATTTCATGCTTAATAGATCTAAGCTAGAGGATTGGGATTGATTTTTGATATCATATTATTATGTGAAGCATGTGGACTAATCTTTGTTTTGTAGCGCATTTGAGGTACAATTTCTCATCCCTTCTCTAGTTTAATTCATTTCTTTGATTTTTGAATTGATTTTCGACTCCATGTGCGACACTTTAGACTAGGTCTTGCCTTATGTGTTTATATATGATAGAGACCTTTTAGGATTTCTATTCTTGCATGCATTGCACGTTTAATATTCGCGGCCGGATCCCGGGTATGTTTTCTAGTTCTCTATTGCATATCATGTTGCTTGCTACTTGAATTACGTGGCTTATGAATGATATTTTGCCGTTAGTAATTTTACACCATTTCCAACATGCTTGTGTTATGTATACCTATATATGTATTAATTGAGGGCATGCTTAGATTATTAATTTGATTAAAAAGGATGTTGAGTAGAGGCCTATCGCGAGATAGGATGAAAGGGGGTGTTTTAGTCCGTCGGGCTCCTTCCTCTTTCATTCCATAATCCCCGGACCCAGTTTATCTTTGGTTTCGCAAAAGATCAGTTTGCTTTCAAAATGGTTTCTTAATTTTCCTTTTAAAAATTAAGTGGCGACTCATTTGTTTTTGAATTTGAAATGAAAAAAAAAATATTTTAAAAAACAAAAGTGGGCCCAAATGCTGGCATATCCACACCACCATGGGAATTTTACGTTAGTGTTCATAACTTGAAAAATCATGGTTTCCAAAACTCAACCAAAATCAGTTTGTATGGATGAATATGATAGATTACTTGTCATATATGCTATACCCAAGGTTTTAGAGTCTATTGTGACCACATGAGAAAGTATTTAGTAAAATTTGTTTTGTGATCTTTTAGTTTTTCATAAAATTCTAGAGTTGTGGATTGATTCATGATAAATTGATAATGGATTCTTAATTCTCATTGAAAAACAAAAAGATTCATATATAATAGGGCCTAGCAACTTTCGAAATTGAAAATGGGTCAAAAAGACCCTGAAAATCTGAAACAGGGCATTCTCCACGAAGAAGATGAAGCCTCTGCTTCATCTCGCGCCACGCTCGCGCAAGCGAAGACCGCACGAGCAACCCCTCGCGCGAGCGAGCGAGCCGCGCGCGCGATCCGCGTGGTTTCAGGCAGACAGAAAGATTTTATATAATAAAATGAAAATAGGCAGGTCGCGCGAGCGAGGGTCACGCGAGAGACCTTTCGCTTGAGCAACCCGCGCGCGCGAGGTGGCTGGTTTTAGGTAGAAAGAAAGATTTTTATATAAAATGAAAATTAGGCAGATCGCGCGAGCGACTTGTCGCGCGAGCGGCCCGCGCGCGCTACTTTTGGCAGTTTCTAGTTTTTGTGTGTTTTTGTATAAGGGACTGTTTGGATTAATTTTAAAGCACTGTTAAGGTTCTGTTTGGGAATTTTATTAAAACAGAATACCATTGGTTATGTTGGAAAGATTAAAACGATGTATTATGACTTATCGATCCCCCTGCGTACGTTGTTCCTTTAATTCGGCGAATTCCTTTATGTTTAAATTCATGACATACATGTGGAGTCAGTGGTACATGCACGTGGGTGTCAGTCAGTGTGGAAAAGAGTAATGGTCAGTGTGGGAAGAGTATGAGATTGAGATTGAGATTGTGTGGTGGACACTCCCTGGTTATGGTGTATTAAAGTGTGATGTGTGAGATTGCGGTGAAAGTATCTTTGTAATACGACGGTGGCAAAATTGGACACTCCCTGGCGCCCATGGTAGCATTAAAGTGTGTGACGCCGAACTCGGACATTCCCTGGCACCCATGGTAGTGCTAAAGTGTGGCCTATGGACACTCCCTGATACCCGAGTCTGGATACTGCGTGAGGGTTCCTCCGGTATTTGCATGGGGGTTTAGGTATTCAAAGTGTGAGGCATTGGACACTCCATGGTACCCCGGACCAAAGTGTGAGGCAAACTGGACATTCCCTGGCACCCCGTTGCTAAAGTGTGGCTACCTTAGTGTTTCAAAGATACTGGAGTGAGATAGTGGGTTGTTGTGTTTTGTCGAGAGAAAAGAGTCGGTAAGATGAGTGTGGTGCATTATCTCATACACGATCATTTGTTTTAAATGAATGAACGACTTTTAAATATATTCCCTGTTACTTTTATAATTGAAATCTTCCTATGGTTAAACTGTTGTTTTAACAAAACTGGAAAAATGGAAAAAGGTAAGTGGGTATGTGTTACATTTAAAGTTATGTTTTTATTACTCACCAGCTTCTTGAAGCTGACGACGTTGATGCGTCCTGGACATTCGTGTTCAGGCTTTTCAGGTTATAATCAGGAGGAATCTTATGACTATGCTAATTGAGAATGGCTGCTTTTGGGAGAGAAACTGTTATCATCATTGCATATTTTAAGTTATTGTTTTGTGTTAAGGCGGTCTGTGCCTTAGTTGACCCCGTATCGTAAGATGTAATAAGTTAGTAAAACTTTTGTAAACCTTGATTTCTCTGCTCTGATTATTATTGTTTATTGTTGTTTGACGTTTGTGACGGAATCGATCCTTCAAACCAGGGCCGGCCATGAGGGGAAGCGACACACGCTGCCGCTTAGGGCCCCCCTTTAGGCAGGGCCCACTCTTAAAAATACTAACCCAAATTTATTATTTAAGTAATCAATAAATAATATTTGTAATATTTATGCTAATATACAAAGGGCCCCCATTTAGAAGTTCGAGTAGGGCCCTCAAAATCTCAGGGCCGGCCCTGCTTCAAACTGTCGCGACCTACGGGACCATAAAGGAAATTAAACGCTTTCCTTATTTATGCTACGTCGGGGCGTGACAATTTAACCCTTCATAAAAGTAGCTTATGGTTCGCCATTTCTCGTACCCGTGATGTGGGTATGAGAGTAGCAAATCCTTGAAATGCTCCCAAGTTTGGGTGAAGGTTTCATTGCTCCTTTGTTTGTAAGAGTTTATTTGTCGTTTGAGCTCGGTGGTCATGCGAGGTGGAAAGAATTTCTTTAGGAAAGCAGTGTTCATCGCATGCCAAGTGTAAATTGAATTTGGCTTTAAGGTGAGTAACCACGCTTTTGCTTTATCCTTCAGGGTGAAGGGAAATAGCATTAGATGTGTCACGTATACAGGACAATTCTGTGAGAAAGTTTTGCAAACATCCTCAAAGTCCTTGACATGTAGATACACCTTCTCGCTCTCCATTCCATGGAATGTAGGAAGGAGTTGAATCATTCCATTGCGAAATTGAAACTCGCCTGTATGGGGTAGAATGAGAATACAAGAAGGTGTAGGCGCATGTTCAGGTGTCATGATATCGCACAAAGGACGAAGTGAATCGTCAATTGGTAAGATGACATTCTCACCATTTTCACTTTGATTATCAGCCATTGAATCTGTTGGTGTTACTAAAGGATTAATAGAACTAGATGAATCAGATGAGTAGAGTGGGTTTCCGTAAATTCCTTCGATGGAATTATCGGACATAAAGGGAAAGACCCTAAGTAGTTTTTAATCTAAAGAATAAAGGAAAAAGGAAAACAGAAAGAGATAAGGATAGATTGAGGTAAACTAAGCGTTAGCTTGTTGCCTTCCCCGACAACGGCGCCAAAAACTTGACACAAGAATTATCTGTGTGTGCTTGTGTGCTTGTGTGCTATACCCAAGTATAGATAATCGTGCAAGTAGTAATCTGGTTAAGTCCAGGTCGATCCCACAGGGAAGGTGTTAAACTAAATACCTAGATTAATCTCTAAAAAGGAAAATAAAAATCAATACTTCAAAGGGATGTAGAACACAAAGTTCCACAGTTTATCAACTACTAAAGATAAAGCAATTAAACTAGATTAAACTAATTACTAACTAATTAATTAAAACGATATTTTTAAAACATGTTTTTTTTAAATAAAAGGGAATGTTGGGATTACACGAATCCACCGCGACCTTGCCTTCTACCATGCAATTATGTTGAAGCTCAATAGAGTACATCCTCTACAGTATTCCGTATTTCTCTTAGGATAAAGAATCCATAGCCCTTTCATGCCCGGGACTATGTCATCACAATTAAGTTTGAAACACATAAAAGCGGTTTAAAACAATAGTTAAGACTCGCACCTACAATGGTGTTAGCATTGAGGGTGGTTTGCAAAAGATATTGAAGAAAAATGCCTTAAGGCTTTAAGTATACAGACTGCTTAGACAAACTGAGCGTTTGGGGACAGTTTGATAACAAATCAGTAAAATAGAAAGTCTAGAAATGTCACAGCCCGGTCCCACAATAGCGGAACCGGAGCCCGTGGCACGCCACCGAGGCTAACCCAATTCATTAACGTTCCCAAAAGTTAGTTTGAAGAACACACGCAGCGGAATAAACAAGTCATCTTGAAAACTAAATGTCCAGTCGACTGATCCTCAGACCCATTCGACTGATCCTGGTCCAGCAGAAAGTTGGGTTTTAAAACACCATCCAGTCGACTGCTTTCTACACCCAGTCGACTGGGGCTTCAAATTTTCAGTCGACTGGTACGGTCCGGTCGACTGAAGTCCAGCCTGAGCAAAATATCTGAATTGAAAACATGATCCAGTCGACTGTGTCGAGGACCCAGTCGACTGATCCTCATATGAAAGGTGCAGTGAGTTGCTGAAAACAGAGGCTCCAGTCGACTGTTTTCTCAACCAGTCGACTGATTTATGGCAGCTTCTCATTCTGCAGAGTTTTTAAGTTTTAAAAGCTTTTGAATTCAAACGGGGATCAAACACACACTTCCAAAAGTACTCCAAAAACAATCCTAACTGTATTAACATATTACCAAAGCACAGTTACAACATATTACTAACTATTACAACGTTTTAGATTCGTTCTAACATACCAAGTTAAACATAACTAAAACCATAAAAATTCTTATTACAACATTCCTATTGTCTCAAAACTACAAGATTAACGTTCAAGTTGCCTTCCAAAAGAACTCCCAACCCACGTGCTCACTTCTCCGATTCCTCGCCAGCATTTACACCTGAAATGGTTATTTGAATAACCATAGATATTTCGATTTGTTTAAGCTAAAGCTTAGTGAATAAAACAACATATGCACATGAATGATAAACATGTCCGCATTCACATCTCTACAATTCATACTAGTCGCCGGAGACTCACGTGCCCGTCCATACTCCCAATCCGCGACTCCTCGCCAATAAGTCCACGCGAAAGGGTAAGACCCACGATTCTTCTCTTCAATCGTGCGACCTTAATGCCTATACCGGCTCCACAAAATGGCACGGTGACCACGTGCTCCTTCTGACCCAAATAAGCAACTTAACATGCTCAAATACATATCACCATACTCGCGGTAATCAAAACATATCACCGTGCTATTGAGCCTACTTATCAATATAAATGCCCAATATGAACTACACAATATATCTCTAAGAATTAATACATGTTATTCACACAAAACATGAATAGATGTCAAGAAATCATTCCAAAGACATAGTTGTATCACTCACCTCCGATTTACGCGCTTAAAATATGATCCAAAGAAAACCCGTGCACAAAGAACGTGCAGAAGTCCGTCTTAGTCAAATTCCTATGGATCAAAATTCCGTTTATCAACTTTTATGAAAAATTCTATAAAACAACTTTTCGGAAAACTTAGTCAAACAGGCCCTAATAGGTATCAAAACGAAGGTCTTACCTCGAGGAGCTCGAATATGAAATCTAGGAGAAAACAGACTGACGGAAGGTCGTCGTTTGGCGTCACAAAGCTCGAAGCAACAAAATCTCCCTATGGCCTCCTTCTTGAGCTTTAGGTTAAGCTTACAAAAAAATCTAAAGATCCATCTCTATATATAGGCAACTCTCTCGGGAAATTACGTTTACCTCCCCACGAGTTTTCAAAACTCCTAATCAGTCTCTGAAACTTTCTATACAGCTTATTCATAGCTTTATGAGTGAAACTTCAAAATTATAAAAGTTTTCGACTAATTTTCGTTTGGTCGCTAAAACGTGAATTTCTACATGACGTTTCTGAAGGTGCTAATTAGCCTACCAAATTAATAGCATGTTAATTCGTTCTCACTAGGATACTAAAATTAACAACATAAATAAATTCTAAAACAGAAAATAATACAGATATTGAAATACACAGGTAAACATTTATTTCCAGATAAACATTTAAAGTATTCCTCAGTGACCGTCTCATACTCGGAGAGACGTCACAACAATAAATTCTCAATCACCACAGTTTCAAAGGGTTCTCTAATACACACACCCAAATCAACTCGTGAGTCCAAACTCACTCAACCATGTGTCATAAGACACGCCACATCACATTAACATGCATGACAATGTAATGTAAAAGCAATAACACAAATGTGGGTGTTATAAGAAATACTACATAGGATGTTCTCAAGAATCAGAGTGTTCGATCGATCGACGCGCTTTCGATCGATCGAACAACTTCATCTCTCGATCGATCGAAATGTCTTCGATCGATTGACAATGTCTTTGGTCCGATCGATCAAACTCAGAAATTATTCTGCTGCATGGCAGAGGCTTAAGATCACGGTTTCATCGTGATCTCCCAACCTGGGGACTACTCAGACATAGTCTGGAGTGTCATAGATGCGTTTTTAACATAAAGATTCATTAAGGATGCGTTTGGTTGCATTTTAATCATGAAAATTATAAAAACTAATGGTGTAAACTTATCTAGCATGCAGAAACTACTAGTCTAACAGATTGAACTATAATAAACTACGAGCAGAATGTAAATAAAGTAATACGAAGTAACCTGGAATGAAGAACTATTATTAAACTTTAAAGAATCCAACCAAAACACTAGAAATCCTTGATAAAAACCTACAAAACAAGAAGAAACTCTCTCTCTCTCTCTCTCTCTCTCTCTATATATATATATATATATATAAAACTGATGAAAAGTAATATGTGTCTCTTCTGGGACGCATACAATACGAATATATGTACATAAACCTAATGCTAGGGTTCAAGTTTCGTCTTTGCTGCGTGTGCGTAAAATCTAATAAAAACCATGTTCGATCGATCGAACATCTCTCGATCGATTGAACTTCTGGGATCTTCGAGCGCTTGAACTGAGTTCGATCAATCGAAACCTCGATCGCTCGAGACCTCTTCAATCACTCGAACTCTGTATTTCAGCTTTGAAATGTCTTCTTTGAAACCAAGCACTTCCTTTTATCGTTATCTTTCAATTCTTCACACAGCAACCGTAGTCTGCACAAATTACAGCTAAAACACACAACTTATCATAGATTAATCATAATGTGTGGAAACTGGCATTGTAATTCAAATTGCAGATAAACAAGGGAATTATAGACTAAATTAGTGTATTTTCTTCTTTCAGCGCGGTTGTATTTTACAAATACCCCCGCTTGTCATATACATCGATGGACATCGTTCCTATTGATCTCAACATAGTATGGACTCTTTGGTCATGTAGCTTTGTATCCCATAATTAGTCATCTCACATCTCAATCTTGTCACGCCCCGGAGCAGCAAAAATAAAGAAAAATAAATTTTCTTTTTGGGTCCATAGAGAATGACGGGTAAATGTCACTGATTGTCCACACCACGTAGTTCTATTTAACAAAAAGAACAACCCACAGTAATACAAAGAAAACTTAGTATATTACCAACATTAGAGTTATTACAACAATAGAGCTATAGCATAAGTATATAAGGTTTGGAAGCAACATATGTCTAAGTACCAAATATAACAAGCACGATAAACAGGAATAATAAACTAATAACTATCTCCAAATCTTCAGCTGGCGTAAACATCAGCGTAGTAATTGATCGGGAGAGAACAAATCCTAATTACACGCCTTAATTCACATTTGTTAGCCATTTTTATCCTGTTTTTGTATAATTTATTTTGTTTTCCACTTTATGGCAGGATTTAGAAGAAAGCAAGGATTCCAGGTTAAATAAGGAGAAAAAGCAAGTAGAAAGAAGCTGGAAAAAGCCCATCGTGCGAGCGGTCCGTTCGCACGAAATCCCAAAAATCGCTCGCGCGACCTCCCATTTTATGCGCTCGCGCGATCCATACAGAAAATATAAAACGCGTATTTTGGAGTGCTGAAGACTCCTACGTGGACGAAATTGTCCAATTACGTCCAGAATGTAATTTTTAGCAGTTTAGTAAGATTAGGTTTAGGAAAACCCTCCTAATCTCTCTATAACTATATATATCTCATTCTAAATCAGAGGGGGGACATATTCATTCATTGAAGACTTTTGAAGGCAAGAGGAAGGAGAAGAGCAAGCTTGAAGGCCTCTAATGGCTATCATCAACTCAATTTTCGTGCTTTCATCCACCATGTGCAACTAAACTCCTAATCTAGGGTTTCAATGAAACCCTAGCTATGTAAAGGGGGAATTCTATGCTTTCTTATTTTAGGATTTTATGTATTGGATAGTGATTGTATGTTGGTGGATTATTTATATATAATCAATTTTTAATGATAATAATCAAGAGTATTTTAGATCTATGCTTATCTTAGATTTTTCCTTATGCTTATTGAACTCAATAGTCCTTGATTTCTGTGATTGATAGGAGTATTTACATACAATAGTGCTTATGTGATTGTGATGTTTACATCTTTTATAATCCATGCTTAGGAAAGATGAGTTATGCTACACCTTAGTTATAGGTAGATAATTCATGTGAACCATAGATGGATTATGCTTAGATTAAACTAACGATACCTTCTTGTGGATACTTTTGGGCTTGTAGCTACAATAGATCGTGACTATCCAAACAATGAACTTAGAATAGAAAGTCTAGACACCCGATGCATAGTTAGTGGTGGATTTGTAATCTTAGATCTCATCTATTCATATTTAAACCAATTTTCAATTTAGCATACTAGTTTACTTAGATTTAATTCTAGAATTTATTTTCATAATTCCATAAGTTTAATTTCATAGTTTAATTAGTAGTAATAATCAAATCATCAATCAATCAAACTTCCAATTTACTTATAACTAAATAGATTCGATTTTAGAAATTAAAGGATTAAAATTAACAATCTCTGTGGGTTCGACCTTTACTTCCACACTGCAAATCTTTTGAAAGTAAAGCATAAGTAAGCATGCTTTTATATCTTGATTTTGACAAGATCAATTTTTGGCACCATTGCCGGGGATTGAAATTTTTATGCCATTAATTTTTAGAATCGCAATTTACTTAGTTAGTAAATATTAGCTTAGATTTGATTTTATTTGTTTCTGATTTCAATTTCGAGTCGCTAAAATTATTCTTGTTTTGCAGATTCCAAATCATCAATTCTAGCAAGATCGAGTGGAGCAGCTGTGCACATCAACGGAGCTTACACGGACCTAAAAAATAAATAAATTACAATTTATTAAAAACAACCAAGTAAATCCGCTGTTTAAATTTCGCATCAAACCACTGTAAGTCAGGGCGCTGAGACACATTACTTTCATTAGGGTATATGTGGAGTGAGCACTGCATTAGCTAGGAAACCCGGAGCGCTGGGCTTGATGCGGTGATTGCATTACAGGATAATTTCATGCATCATATTAGTCGTGTGTGCTTGCATGCTTGATTATTAGCATAGTTTATTTTTGTTTAATTGAGTCAGTCTTTAGTTTATGTTTGGTACTTGTTCAAGTAAACCTAAATTAAATCCGCTTAATCTCAAACTTGAACGCACCCTTAGAGTCCTTAGGTCGTCAACACAAGCTTTTAGAGCTCGATTGATGCTAGACGACGAGTCCACATCGAAACTGTCATCTTTGTTTGAGTCGGAAATCCAAAGTACTCTTAACCGTTTAAGGAAAACTAGAACGATAAAAATTGAACCTATTCCAATGGCTGATTTTGGACATAACAGGAATAATGGAAATAATCGGAATGATGGGGATAATCTTAACATACCCCCACCACCACCTTTAAAGGATTACTTTACTCCTACTGCCTACACACCACCGTCGTGTATTGCATTACCATAAGTGACTACAGCACACTTTGAAATCAAATCGTCGACTATTGCACTCCTTCCGTCATTTCATGGTCGTGTTAAGGAAGACCCTTATAATCATCTAGGCAAATTTCAGGGTATTTGTGCGACGTTAAAAATTCAGAACTTAACAGATGATGAGTTAAAAATGCGTCTTTTCCCATTTTCACTTAAAGACAAAGCGAAATATTCGCTCCAATCCTTGGAGCCAAATTCAATAAGAACATAGGATGAATTGCAGACTGCTTTCCTACAGAAATTCTTTCCCATCACTAGAACAAATCAGATTAGAAAATCTATAACTAATTTCACAATGCAAGATGGCGAAACCCTTTATGATACGTGGGAACAGTTTAAAGAACTCTTACGTTCTTGCCCTCATGATCAGATACCCAAATGGCAACTTGTGCAAGTCTTCTACGAGGGACTAATCCCCGCTGTGCGTAACACCGTCGATGCTATTTGTGCGGGGACGTTCCTCCACAAGAGTGCCGATGAAGCTTGAAAGATATTCGAAACATTAAACGAAAACTCTATGCACCAAGCTGTATCTGTACGCCCCGAGGGACACCTCCCACCACAACCAAAAAGAGAGGCTAAAGTTGAGTCTAACCATTCATATGAAATTTGTAGGTAATAGTTGACGACTCACATACTTTGACTATACACATCACCAACGACTCCACCTGTAACAACAGGACTCCACGTGTAACAACGACTTCAAACCGCTAGCCCACTTCAAATGGACCACCCGCAAAGCCCACTGCAAAACTTTACAACTAAGAAACTCGCCCCGAGACCCACTTCAATAAGCCCACTCCGAAGGCCCACTCCGGAGGAGCCCACTCCCAAACCCTCACCACGGTTAACTACACTTCGAAGCCTTATTCTCCAAAGGCACAAAGTAGCCCACTCAAAAGCTCCCGGTTAACTCCACTCCGAAACTTTACTCTCCAAAAGCCCAAAGCAGCCCACAAAGGAAGAACACTCGAAATATGCACACACTCACACTCGGACACCTACCCTTGGTTTGGAAGCCGTACCTAAGGGTGGGCAAGTCTGCTGGGATCTCGGAAACTCATGGTAAGGTGGCTAGAACCGAAGGCATCTCCCTAACCTTCGCCCCATCGGTAATGTTAGGGTTGGTCCCAAAGAGAGAGAGAGACACGTGACTTTCACACGTGCCTTACTCCAATCAGCCCACAACCAATAAGCGAAGCTCATTACCGCAAAACTCGTCGGAACCTTTGACTGTCTATGCTTAGTCGTGTCAAGATTGCTTAACCAACTGCACCAATAGAAAATACCTCGGTTCCCTCCCTCGCTGAAGCCATCTGTACGCCTCGACACTTGCCCTCGCTTAACCTCTCGGAGCCAATAGCAAAAGCCTCGGTACCCCCACTCGCTTAAACCTATGCACCAGTAGCACCCCCTCCCTCCTTTGACCAACCAATGATATCAGTTCACAACCAAACGACAAACATTTCTCTCTCATTTGTCTCCACCAGCTCAGTACATGCTTCGTCTACATCCCATTTAATGTCCTCAACCACCCTAAACAGGAGCATTTAAGACACTCACCTACCTTAAGCAAACAACCCAGTAAGAGGATGCCAACTCGGCCTCGCTCTATCATGTCAAAGCTTTGCAAATACACCACCGGCTTCAACTATAAATAAGCACCCTCATTTACTATACCCAACAACCCAACTCGACCTAATCCGGCACTAGAGTAAAGGATTAGCAATTATTCTTATTCCCAGCCATTAACCAAACATTCCCATTGTCTCTAGACCACTTTGGCCTTTCGCCTTCACTAGTACCTTCGTCCCAACACCCTTCGCTTCACCAAACATCCTTCGTCTTTTGACCCTTCGTTTGCACCAATCTCCTTCGTCCCATTCTCACGTCGTCTCATAACACCATTTGTCTCACCAAGACCCTTTGGCCCTATTACACCCTTCATCTCACTTTATCCTTCGCACCACTCCGACACTTCGATACTTACCCATCACCTCGGGATACGTACTGCTTTCTCTCCCTCTCATTTGGGACTACTTCGGTTCTCACCCGAACCCAAAGTCTCTCCAGATCCTATTATCTTCATTATTATCATTATTATTAACTCATTATACTCTCATTTATATCTCACATATTGTTCCACGTGTACTAATCCAGGCTTGCGTGTTATATCTCTCTGTATCTCTCACATACACCACAAAAGAACTCTCACACAAAATTCAAGAATTAAATAGGAACATGGACCAACTCATGATGATGGGCCACATGTAAGGCCCACCTCATCCTGTGGAAGCATGTCAGTTATGCTCAGATTCATCTCATTCGACATTAGCATGTCCGTCCGCGTCACAGTTTCCAGAATTTGTAGAACATATAAATGCTTCACTTTCCTAAATTACTATGCAAATTTTACTTAGCTTCCCAAACTACCATTCCTTGCAATCAATACCAAAACAAAACAAAACAAAAAAAAAAAGTGCAATGATTATGGGCAATTGTGAAAAGTAGGTGTAGATTCTTTTTGTCCCCTTATATAGTTGGATTTCCCAAGATGGACATATAAAATGGGATAATGGGAGTATTATATAGCACATTCTCTTATGAAAAATATCTTAAAGAATATTCTATAGCATATTCTCTTTTGAAAAATATTTAAAGAATATTTTATAGCATATTCTCTTTTGAAAAACTATATATATATATGCATGCTATGCTTCATTATTTTTACACCAAATTTCATAGAGGTTAAAGAGAATTTCTAAGAGAAAGTTAGAGGAAGAAGAAGAAGAGAAGTGTTTGGGAGTTACTCAACATTATTTATAGGTACCGGGTTGTGTATAATATGCTTTCTAATTCTCCACAGTAATTCTTTTTATCTCTGTTTGTACTCTTTTGCAGTTTTGTTGTGCTTTCATTTGGACTCCATAAATGTAATATCTCAACATTTTGACATGTAATACTATTATCTTAATGTGCATTATACGGTAATGACATGAATATATATAAGATTTGCATACCTAATCTTATTATACATGGCAATCTATTTGGCATTTGCATATTTTGAAAAATATGGAATTATTTAATGCCTTGTATTGGATATATATATATTTGATGTAAAATGTTGAATTGCTAGACAAGGGCATAAATGATAGGAGTAAAAAGAATACATTTTCCTAACTAGTAGGTGAATTAGCAATTCACGAGAACTAGAAGAGCTATTGTGTAATTAGTAAGAAATATGGTAGGTGAAAGTGTAATTTCGGAAATTTGGTAGAATTTTCCTAATCAAGATTAATTAGTCTAATTGAGATTAATTAGCTTAATGATGATTAGTTAGCCTAATCAAGGTGCTAGCTTACATTACCTAAGCTAGTAGGTGGCCTAGTAGGTGGGCAAGTAGGAGGTGTTGGGCTATATTTGGCTAAGTCCATGTGTATTCAAGTGGGCAAGAGAGAGAAATGGAAGAATAACTAGTTAAATAAGATGTACATCTTTTTGAGGTGCTTGTCTCTATACAAGCAAGTAGGTGCATAGAAGAAAGGGAAAAACAAGAGAGAAAAGAAGGAAAAACAAAGGGAAAAGGTTGCTAGGGAGATTTCTATCTCAAATTGAAGCTAGACTTGAGAAGCTAAGGGTAAGAGTATTCTTTGTATGTGATTTGAATTCATTTCCATCGAGTTTTGATGGATGAATAAGAGGAATTCATATTGATTTGCTATGAAATCTTATATGACTTGTAGGAGTTTGAAAGTGAGCATTATATCTTGTCAATACTATATCCAGAGCAAGGTGAGTAACCTCTATCTTTGAGGAAACTTTTTAAGTAATGAAATTGTGGCATATAAATGATTTACTTTCAATTCATGAATTATGAGCACGTGTGTATATCATGATTGACTATATGTGCAAGAGATAGAAATGATTATGTGTTGGAAACATGTTTATGTGATTATGTGGTTGAAGAAGCAATTGTTCTATCACTACAAAGAGAAAGCTCCAAAAGGGAGTGTAGAAAAGCCTTCTAAGGCTTGAGTGTTCAATACGCCTTGTGTAGGGTATTGGATAGCTCGGAACAAGGCTAAAGGGTGCCATTACGGGCACGGGGTAGTGAGAAGAACAAGAAGCTTTGGAGATAAATACTTACTTGGTTGTGATTCATTATGTTACATTGAATTGCATATCACGTGTTTAAATGATATACACAAATTTATGTCAAAGAGCATGTTATTCATTGAGCTTCAGCTCATGTGGTTATTGAATAACCATTTCAGGTGAAAGGAAAGAGAAGGAGAAAGAGAAATAGAGGACGAAAGAGGAGAGCAAGTGTTTAATGTGCATATTGTATATGGCGTAGTTGTTGTTGTTTGGGACTAAGGACTTGTAAATTATGTTGTTAGGTGAGCATGTGTAGAACTTGATGTATAAGACTCCTATGTTCATGTATGAAAGGTTTTGACAAGTGATTTTGCTATTCAAGCATGTTTGATTGCTTAGATACTCATGGCTAGAATTGTGGATAGAAGCTGCTTCGATCGATCGAAATACACACTGTTTTAATTGGTTCAAAACGACGACTTTTACGAAAACAGACAACTTTTTCTGAAATTTTGAAATCGTGCACCGTTTTCAACATTGGCACCTAGACTCAAACGGCTATCTTTTGGTATAAAATCTAACTCAAATTTTCAAATTCCTATTGTACCCTTGGGGCTAATCACTTGCGAATGTGGTTTAATTGGGAGCCTAAAAACCCATTTTGTACGTTATTAACATAGAGTCAGGCCTCGGTGGCATGTCACGTACCCTCGTGCCATACTTAGTGGATTTGGGTCGTGTCAATAAATATGTGTTATTATTGGTCTAAAGGGTCCATAAGCAATGAGCACTCACCAACAGGCCTCAGGGACCGACGTACTAGAGACGGGTGAGGTGAGGTGGCTCTTTGCTATGTGACTTCTTTGGTGAGAGCGGTTTAAGAGTTCTCCGTGAAAAGTCAAAGTACTTTAATACACACTTTTGATCAAATTTGTCCTTTATTATATCCAACTCTTCCCTCTTTTTTTTTTTTTATGTGACACTATAATTTTGAATTTCAAAAAGGGCAATATTGAAAAGTTGAAAATCTCATCAAAATCAAAGTTGTCTATTTAATAAATTGAAATTCCCAAAAGAGACTCTTAATATAAGACAGAGAGAATAAAATAAGTAGCAAAAATAATGGTAAGAATAGCCCCACGCTAAAATTAAGGTGGGTGTCGTGAATAAATATCGTAAAGTGGATCGGGTGATGCCCCCCACCCATGTAAAACCTGTGGCCCAACCAATGTAAACCTGGGAGACCCAAATTATTAAACCAAGTGCAAGGAAAAAATAATTATATAAAAAAAGAAAAAGAAAGGAGCTAGAGAGAGCTGAGAAATGACAAATGGCGTGAATCATGGTAATACCAAAATGAAAGGTGGCTTTTTTTTTTTTACTTATTATTATTATTGTCACATTACAGGACTTTAAATACAGACTGAAGGCTGAAAATTGAAGTAAGCGCAAGAAAACACAACACCACAAAAACAAAAACCACCGAAATTACACTTTAACAGATCGAACAGACAAAACAAGACAAGACAAGACCACACCACACTTATTTATGGATTGAAGTGAGAAGAGGGGGAGATGGAACTATATATATGTACTACTCGTACATTAGTATGAAGTAGCTAGCTAGTAGTCTTCTGGAGCCAAGGGCTGGTGGTGGGTGTGATGGGGTGGAGGCTCTGACTGTATAACACCGAACTCATATATGACACCAGCAATGGCAGCACCTAGGAAAGGACCAAGCCAATAGATCCAATGGTTCTTCCACCTCCAACCCACCAGAGCAGGGCCGAAAGCCCTAGCTGGATTCATGGATGCTCCCTCAAATGGACCACCCACCAGTGTATTTGCTCCAACTATGAATGCAATGGCTAGTGGTGCAATTGTACCCAAGCTCCCCCTTTTCGGATCAATAGCAGTTGCATACACTGTGTAAACCAGTCCGAAAGTCATTATTATCTCCATAAGAAGCGCATTCCAAGTCCCCACACCAGTGGATACCATAAACCCAGCAGGTCTCTGCATGCATACATATATATATATATATAGTGAGACAGAGAGAGAGAGAGAGAGAGAGAGAGAGAGAGAGAGATCATGTATATATTTATATATTATTATATAAAAATAAGGATAAGGATATGTAAATAATAAAATGTATTAATTAATTATGCATTGCTGTGAAAAAAAAAAAAAAAAAACACACAAACATATATATATATATAAATATACTTAATGACGTACCATGCCATCAGTGGCTAGCCTCAAGAAGAGGGAGGCAAGAATAGCACCCAAGAGCTGAGCAACCCAGTAGTAAAAGGCACGGAGGAGAGAAAGCCTACCACCAACAAGGGCTCCAAAGGTGACAGCAGGATTGACATGGCCCCCTGAGACGTTCATACTGGATGCAACTGCTGCAAACAAAGAGAGAGCATGTCCAAGTGCTATCAACAACAGTCCCGATGCTCCTAGTCCCACCTCCTCTGCCTCTGCCCCCGCCGGCCTTCTATACATCTTAGTCAGAGCAAGGACTGATCCTTCTCCTGCGAACACGAATATGAAAGTCGACAGGAACTCCGACAAGGTCGCACGCATCGACTCCGGATGGGTGGCTTCTTCAGCTCTCCCAAAAGCATATCTACGTGGCATCTCTCTCTCTCTCTCTCTCTCTCTAGCTATAGCTCTCTCTCGGAACTACTACCCAATTTCAGCCAGAGATACTTCCCTTGCACTAATTTCTCCTACCTACCCGCCAGGCTATTCTATATATGTGTGTTTGTTAAAAGGAACGTCATAGAGAATATAAACAACTCTTCTTTAATTAAAAAAATATAATCTTTAAGAGAAGAAGAAGAAGAAGAAGATGATGATGATGATGATGATGATGACAAGAGTTTTTAGGATGAGCAAGGCTCTTTGATATTATCAGATGATCGAACAAAGAGCTTATAATAGGAGCTTAAATTAGACAAATTGGTGTTTGGATTTTATGTGGACACTTGGGAGATGAATTACATGAATACTGACACGTACTAATATGCGATGGCTGTTCACTACTCCTCCACCTCTTCCTTTTCCCTTAAAACACGGCCGTTTCTATCTATTACTAATAATCTTCTTCTTATACTCGTGGTATAGAGTAATATATATAAAAAAAAAAAAAAAAAATTCGCCTTCGGTCGAAATTAATATCCACACTTAAATACTACGATAATCTAATTTTATAGCTTTCCAAGTTCCCGAGTCCCATTATCATCATCGACAAACCAATCCAATGTTCTTATTTGTTTGGCCACATAGAAAACTTTGTCTGTGGGCTTTCTAACTTTTGCACCACTCTCAAGACATGCAGGGCCGGTCCTGGGAGAAAACAAAGTAAGCAATCGCTTAGGGCCCCCACCCTCAAAGGGCCCCCAATTCCAATTGTAGATGTGACAAAAAATCAATTTTACATGAGTAATACTTGGGACACAACCAAAAGACATAACCTTGGGACACAACCTCTATTTTGTGTGTATCTCTCTCCTAGTGGTCTTAATGGGTACTGTGGGGTCCACTGGCACTGTGGGGCCCGTCAGGAGAGAGATAGACACAAAATGGAGGTTGTGTCCCAAGGTTGTGTCTTTTGGTTGTGTCCCAAGTATTACTCATTTTACATATAATTATGTATAAGTAGACCCAAAAAATTCGCTTCGGGTGCACTACCCCCAAACCCCTGTATAGCTTTAGGGTCCATATTTTAGAGTTCGCTTAGGGCCCCCCCAGTCCTCAGGACCGGCATTGAAGACATGCATATATGGCTTCGCATGCCGAAATTTTATATGGGAATGAAAATTTTTTTTTAAATTGTTTTAACATTATATTTGATATTATAGATAATTGTTGGAAAATTTCTGCAAGTAACCTTCGTAAGTTTAAACTTCAAAAGGTTTGACCATTTTTTAAAAAGGACAAAAGGAATCTTGTCAGTGTTCACACGGTATAAGTGCACGCACCATAGAAAATCTCATGTAACCATCCCCTCACCCTCACGCGTTCTTTTGGTTTCAGCCACTCACACCGTGTGAGTGGCTGTACCATATAATATCTATTTCGCAAATGTATTTTTAAACTTTAAACCTCCATAACTTTTGATCTACAACTCTGTTTCTTACAAATTTTATACCGTTAGAACCGTGTCGACGAGAGCTACAAAACTAGTACCATTGTTGATACCTTTTGAGCAAAAGAAAAAAATTCTTATTTTTACATGTTATGCTCCAGATGAACCTAATAAAATTTTCACATAATATTTGTGTATGGATTATTGAATTTTCACGTAATATTCACGTATGCCAAGTTCATATGATGTGAGGAAAAAAAAAACCGAATGTTCACTTTGTTCTTAAAGAGAGTTTTAGTGAATTTTTACAAGAATTTTGCATTTGTTTGGATTGAAAAACTATGTTTTATAATTGATTTGTGAAATTTGATTTTTTTTTTTTTAAACAAAATATGCATTGTTTAATATGAAAAAGGGAAAGAAAAAAAAAAGTTAAATTTCACTTGGCATATATGAATATTAAGTGAAATTTCACTGAACTTGTACATTAATATTAAGTGAAATTTTACTTAAATTGACACTTGAGCGACTTTTTAACAAAGTAAGTATCAAATTAGATCTTAAACTCTACAGAGTTACTTCTAGCAACTTTTGGAATAGTTAGTGAATTTTCACTTGACCTACTACTAAGTGAAATCTCACTGAGCGAGTACACAAATGTTAAGTTTAACTTCAAGTTTTTCAGGAAGAAGGCATGCACAGGTTCAGTGAATTTTCACTTAATATTTATGTATGCCAAAATTATATGTTTTGAGAAAAAAAAATTAAAAAAAGACGAATAGCAATAAAGTCATTGCTACCTCATTAAGGCTTAGTTTTGGCCCTCATTTTGGTGCTTCTCCTTTTTTAAAGCACAATTTCATGTTAATTCATTTGGTAACTAGTTTATGAGCTTTGCAAAAATAGAACTTAAGATTTTTTTGGGGAGAATTTTTAATATTTTTCATGTATTCAGTGAAATTTCACTTAACATTTTATGTATATCAAGTGAAATTTCACTTGTTATTCATGTATGTAAAAACATGAAATTTCATTTAATATTTTTCATGTATTCAGTGAAATTTCACTTGATATTTTAAATGAAATTTCACTTAATATTTTATGTATATCAAGTGAAATTTCACTTATTATTCATGTATGTAAAAACATGAATTTTTTTTTCTCAAAACATATCAACAATGGTACTAGTTTTGTAGCTCTCGTCGACACGATTCCAACGGTATAAAATTTGCGAAAAATGGAGCTGTAGGTCAAAAGTTATGGATGTATAAAGTATAAAAACATTTTTCGAAATTGAAAATAATAAAGTACAATGCTCACACGGTGCGAGCAGCCAGCAAAGGGAGGCGCGCGAGTGGTGCGCGCGTGGGGCGCGTATGTGTGGCGCGTGAAAGCAGTGGCGGTTGAGAAATTGTGCCTGGAAGATTCTATGGTGCGCGCACTTATACCGTGCGAGCACGAGCTGTCAAATTTTTGTCCATTTTGGTAAGTCACCCACTAATTTGTACTTTAACTTAATAAATGGTGTACTGAGGTCCTTTTTGGTAAATGCCCCTTGATATTACTATAAGAATTAGAGATTTTTTTTTTTTGAATAAAAATGGTTGACAATCTTATTATAAAAAGCGAAAATGGCTTTTGAAGCATGCATAAATTCCTAAGTTACCTGTAACAGGAACTTTACCAAAAGGTTCATTAATTTGTTCACCATTTCAGAAAAAGCTTCAACAGTGCTTGTAAATTAATCTATTTTTCAATATCTTTTCTCAACTTTTTGAAAAATTAACTTTTAAAAAAATGTAAAAAGTTGGTTGTCACAAGAAATCACCTTTTTCAGTAATCTCAAATAAGTAATTGTCAAATAAGCACATAACAAATGTAAAACATTTTAATGAGATTCAGTCCAGAAAATAAACTGTAATAAATTGTTTCATCCTTGATTGATGATACAATGTTGAGCCCTTATTATTTTAATGGGTTAATTGTTGTATATTTTAATATATAATAATATAGTTTATAATATTAAATTGTGTATAAATTATTATTACGGTTTGTTTAGAGAAATTTGATAGACACCATTAATCAATGGGTGTTTTTTGGTTAAAGGTAGTGACCCTTTAAGAGGTGTCTAAGATACCTATTATGAAAAGATGCATAGTGAAATGACATAACCAGGGGGTGCCATCTTTTAGAAGAGGTACTAAGTTGTCTATATAAGACAAGTGGGTTATTCATTTTAGGGTGTGAAAATTATCAAGCATACATTCTCTATTATTCTTTGTCAGTTAAAACCAATTTCCTAGAGGCTTTCCTGAAAATCTTCAGAATTGCTATCTAATAGATTTTTCAGGCTTTGTTGTATCCTGGAAGGAATTTGCTAGGAACCCTGTAGCAAACTCTTTGTGAGTGGGGGCAAATAACTCCTTAAAGAAAGCGTTCCAAACGCGTCTCAAAGCTTTACAGACTTCGTGTTTATTTGTTGATTCTTCTTCCATGACGACCCGACCCCAACAATTTTAAGGAGTTATTTAATTTTTGGAGGATGAATCAGATATAACTCACACTGCTTTAGAAATATCATGCAACTTTCACACACTGGTTTGTAATTTGGTTGTTCATACATTATAGATATTGTATATATCAAATTATGACAATTTGTCGCATATTCTATGTTAAAGTTTTAAACATGTTGCACAACAGTGTAATATTTGTAAACATACTGCACGCTATATTAGTAAATTATTGGCGTGGATTTTCTTGGCTTAAGGGTAATGAACTATGTGCAAAATAGTGACTCAATTGGAAATATTATTTTATTCCTGTGATCACTTGAAATTTGGTACAGTTTTTCAAACATTGTTTCGAATTTGGTTTGTTCAAAAATCTGGTGCATGTTTGGTTAAGTGTTTATTAAAACTGGATTTGCAGTTCAATCTGAACTATTTTGTCATCTTTGTTGAATAGATACACGTATATGTAGTCTTATATATATACATATATATATATATATATTGTATAACCCCGTATGAGTTTTGAGTCTTTGATATTCAAAAGTTTGCATTATTTGGACAGAATAGATATTTATTAAAAAAAAGTCAACAATTTGTTAGTGTTTTGGAACAGTGAAAGTTTCATGCCATAATTACGAAATAATGCAACTATTGTGAATCTTATGAAAACAATGAACATCTCTACAATTTTACGATACAGTATCTAGTTTGCTGGCTTGTTCCATATATTAAAACACACTGGTTCAATTATATGGAAATATTGCATAGTTCTTTTTCAACGGACATGTCCATTAGTTTTGGGCAGTATTTTGGTACTTAATGTTTTCCAAAATTTTATTAAAATGGAAATTCTCGGTTTGTATTATCTGGGTTTGGTACACAGATATAGATATGGTATACAACATGTGTTTGGTTTTGCTTCCAAAGTTTTAAGTTAGTCACACCCCAACCCGTCCCAGCAGGCTAGGACATGTGTAACAAAGAAGTTACCCAAAACAAAACACCCTTTATTAGCCATAAAATAAGAGTTAAACATAGGAAAATGGATTTATTAGCTTAAACCGGACCAAGGGTAAAATTGCCATTAATAAAATATAGTCAAATTTTATATAAAAAGATAGCCCTTTGAGTCTCGGTTCCAACGCAAAAAAACGGCGCGCGAATTCGAATTTTCTAGAAAGAGTTATGTCCGTTTCCATAAAAGTCGACAGGCCAAAAATAGACCTGCGAATTTTGCAGATCAAATTTCTACACCAATTTTCCGTGTTTAAAAGTTAAAAACATAACCAAAACCAAATTACTCATACAAACCCATTGTCACCCAATACCAACTGATCCACTAACGTATCCATGACACCTGGAAACTAAAAAGATATTAACTAGTTTATTACAAAATTCTTACACTAACTGGACTCAATTTCCAAAAATATAAAACATGAGTTTCAAATTACAAATTAAATAATCAACTCCCAAGTTGTCCAGAACTCCGTGGTTTAACGCCTCTCACCATGATGCTCATCTGAACCTGCGTGGTCATTAGCCACAAAATTGACTAAGCTTTCGCTCAGTGAGTACGTGGTACTAATCATGCAATTGGAGTATTTAATGAATCATAACACCAATTAAACATCACAACAATAAATGGTCGCAGGCGTGTCAAGTAATCAACCATCATCGTTCTGGACCCCTGATTTCGGGTCATTCTCACTTTTTCCGTCGCATATAGCGAAATCACTCATTCTCTCGTGACCGTAGTCAATTCGTTGTGTGGTCGTTACCACGTCCCCGTTTCTCTGAGGACTTCATCATCATCCCCCTTTTCTCTGAGGAAAGGGTGTCCCTTATATACGGGCTAAATAATGGAGATTATCAATTGACACCCTTTGACCCAAATAAGCACATAAGCAACTCAACATGTCAACATGACAATTATAACATTTTAGACATGTTAAATAATAATTTATCACATACTTTTCTACTTAATCATAAATTAAGCATTCTAAACATTTAATAACAATTAAAAGACATTAAACATCCAATTTTGGGATTAGGACACTCACCTCACGAATAGGTCCAAATAAAGCCTAGAAATCCTAACTTCCTTCGCAAAACTATCTCTAGTTACTCCCAATGATATCCCTACATATATAAATCATATATATGTATCACCCCTTAAAATGGGTCGCAGAAAAACATTACCAAAACTGAAAAAGAAAGACATAGAAATAATCCTCTCACCTCCACGAATCCAAATATGACTTTAGTTTGCGAAATAGATGTCGAACGACGAAAACACGACAACGTGAAACTTTTTCTTCTTCTTTTTTTTTTTCTTCCTTGGAGCTCTCTGCGTCTCTCTAATGTGTTTCCATCCTTGTTTCTTTTTTTTTTTAATGAGTCATAACCGACTCACTGTATACACATCTAATGTGATTTTATTTCAACTTAATCATATTTTCATTTATAACCCCTAAATTTTCTAAGTTCTATTATGAAACTCTCCTCGAATATTATATTAACTACCCCAATATCTAAGTGGCTCGATAACTATGTCATGTGTGGGCCCCAATTGTGGCCCCAAATATTATATGAAGACACTAATTAGCCTACCAATTATGCCACGTATCCAATTGCGCCCTCACAAGGCTACCCAAACTGGTCCCATAAAGGAACATGAACAATAATAGAACATTAAAGCACTTAACATTTTATCAATTAAATAATCATATGGCATCAACATATATTATAATGTACACATTTACATTTACATGTCTACCATTTAATCACAGAAATGCAACTAAATGCAATTTATTTAATCTGGACCTCCCGTGGGTCCCACTTCATATCTATCAAATTGTGCCCTTTATCAAGCACTTATCACATCGGGGTGACTGAAACTCACTCAAATCATCACATGCAATTAATTATATTAATTAATGCATGCAAAAATAAATATTACTACCTTTTTTTGGGTACGGGTATTACATAAGTACTCTCTAAAACAGTACATTATATGCTCATTTGCAAACAGTTTATATGCGATATATGTATATTTTGCATTATGTTCGGACTTATATATTGGATCCTAAATTTCTAGAATTATATACTTGTACTGTGTGTATGAGATTTGATTCATGATTAATTAAAATCATGTTATCTTGAAAATTTTATAAATGTGGGGGTAGTTATAAAATATTCATATGTATATGTGATATCATGGGATCTGGAAATATGATTAATTCATTGGGAATTATGTTATAATGTCCAAATCATTTGGTTTCTCAGTTTTTGAAATAAATTTGTGAAATAATTTATGCTATAATAAATATCCAAAGGGATAGTTTTGGCGTCAATTTAGTAGCATACAAAATTTATAAGAACTGACGAATATCTATTTATAGTGGGGGTTAATCTTTTGAGATTGGAAGAAGTTTGTGGACTTACAAAATAAAGAAATACAATGATTGGTGAAATAAATTGGAATAGTAAAGTTGTGGCCACAACTGAGTCATCTATTTCTTTATGAAGTGCAACTTCTAAATGATTTACTCTAGAAGGTTTAGCAATGTCTATGGTGCTAAAGCTTTGACATATTTGTCGGAGAAATAAAAATGTGAAGTTGGAATATTTTTTTATTACCAACCTAGTTATTTGATCATGATAGTAGATCAAATAAGGAATTGAATTTTATAGCTAGCTAATTGATTATGTTGTGAAACCTATGTTGATAGAAGTCAAAAGGTGGCTGCAGTCCTTTGACTTTGTACAGAAAACATCTAGTGGAATATGACTGAAACTCGATTTTCTATAAGTCACTGGTAATGGTAACCCGACCTTATTTTAGAACATCACTAATTTCAAGGTTTAATGGGTAGTAACAAGTTACTGTTATGTGACAGTTTGGGCACTGAGAAACTATTTATAGTCTATTCCAGGATGATTAGTGCTGTCTGCTACGTTTTAGAAGGATGAGTTATATGCTCTTAATGAAGTGCAGATTATCTAAAGTGTCTACAGTAGCAGAGACACATTGATAGAACTTCACCTATGTGAACATAAAGTGGTGCCGCTTATAGCAAGAATTTGAGTTTATTCTTGTAAATGTTCATGAAACCAGGATTTAGCACATGGCCATAATAGTGCTAAAAGATAGGAAAGTCTCAAAAGAAATTGGATAATTTCATGTGTGTGACATTTCCGGTTTTGACATAAAGAAGATGTGGTTTAATCGACTAGACACCATACACGAAATGTTTACACTAATTGAAGGTTTAAATCGAAAGATACCTTCTTGTATGCATGTCTTTATACTTTAACTGACTAGTGGTTTTAATATTACAACCTAGTGGGGGATTGTTGTATATTTTAATATATAATAATATAGTTTATAATATTAAATTGTGTATAAATTATTATTACTGTTTGCTTAGAGAAATTTGATAGACACCATTCAATGGGTGCCTTTTGGTTAAAGGTAGTGACCCTTTAAGAGGTGTCTAAGATACCTATTATGAAAAGATGCATAGTGAAATGACATAACCAAGGGGTGCCATCTTTTAGAAGAGGTACTACGTTGTCTATATAAGACAAGTGGGTTATTCATTTTAGGGTGTGGAAATTATCAAGCATACATTCTCTATTATTCTTTGTCAGTTAAAACCAATTTCCTAGAGGCTTTCCTGAAAATCTTCAGAATTGCTATCTGATAGATTTTTCAGGCTTTGTTGTATCCTAGAGGGGATTTTCTAGGATCCCTGTAGCAAACTCTTTGTGAGTGGGGGAAAATAACTCCTTAAAGAAAGCGTTCCAAACGGGCCTCAAAGCTTTACAGACTTCGTGTTTATTTGTTGATTCTTCTTCCATGACGACCCGAGGTACTAAGTTGTCTATAAAAGACAAGTGGGTTATTCATTTTAGGGTGTGGAAATTATCAAGCATACATTCTCTATTATTCTTTGTCAGTTAAAACCAATTTCCTAGAGGCTTTCCTGAAAATCTTCAGAATTGCTATCTGATAGATTTTTCAGGCTTTGTTGTATCCTGGAGGGGATTTGCTAGGAACCCTGTAGCAAACTCTTTGTGAGTGGGGGCAAATAACTCCTTAAAGAAAGCGTTCCAAACGCGCCTCAAAGCTTTACAGACTTCGTGTTTATTTGTTGATTCTTCTTCCATGACGACTCGACCCCAACATTAATTACACAAACGTCTCCTCAAGTTTGCCCTAATTACACGAATCTCCCTTATGTTTTGAGAAATTACACGGATCTCGGCCTTTCGGTGTAATGATTGGGTAACTTCTATGACAGAATAAATAAAAGTAGTAAATTACCGCTACATAAAATTACACAAACTAACCTCCCCTGAAGTATGGTCTAATTACACGTACCTTCCTGAAATTTTGAAAAATTACACAAGCCTCCCTTATCTCCCATAAAATCATAACTAGATTTACAGTTTGTGCAAATTATTATTGTACCCTCAAATAAAATGTGCTTTTGCAATGAGAAAGGGTTTGGGTTAAACTTTACATACCACTAAGAAGTGTAGTGTAACACCCGTACTCGAAAAAGGGGATTAACTATCATATTAGTATGCATTAATTATTATAATTAGTGTATATGATGGATTAAGGGGAGGCTATGAACTCACCCGTGAAAAACAAATTGTTCAGTAAAGAACACAGTTGAAAGGTCCCCAGTGGGTGGGACAGGAAAAGAATGGTTTGGGTACTTACCATATAATAAATGCGTACTTACCATTTATTGTATTGCTATATGTGTTAGTTTCTAGTATCGGTTTGGGTACCCATTTAAGGGTATAGTTGAAAAGATTCATAAATGGTAAGTACGTTAGCAACTTCACAAAATATGTAAGACCACGTGTGGAATCCATACGGGACTTAGAAAAATACTCATTTGGATAATTGGGTAATTAATGAAATGTTTAAGGGGATTTCATAATAAGAACTTAAGAAATTCTGGGGGTATAAGTGAAAAGAAGGTAAAATGAGGGTTTGACACATCATGCTTGATGCATATGTGTGTGTCAAGGGGAGATAACTCTCCAAAAATTTACAAAAATTGAGAAAAGAAAGAAAGACGCCTGGAGAGAAAGACGAGCACGAGACACCGACGTCCATTTCTTGCCATTCCATGACCGTCCGACGCCCAATTCGCGAACCAAAGCCGTATTCGGACTCGTAGAGGTGAGACAGTCGTTCCTATACCTTTATTTTATGTTTTAATCATTGGATTTTGGTATCTCACTCTAGTCGGTGGCACGCGGTTGCTGAACACTTGTAGGATTTACTCCGGAGTAGGATTTGGGCAAGAATTGTTATGGAATTCTGCATTTTTCTAGCTTATTTGGGGTAGAAATCATATAAGGTGAGTTTTCTAACCAAAAAATGATTGGGGTTTTATGCTAATGCTTCAATGATAATTAGTGTTAATAATTTATGCTTAGAGACCATGAAAATGTTAAATTGTGAGTTGCATGTCTATTATATGATAATCGTTGTGCTGGCATATTTATGTGCTTATATGATTATGTAGTAATCAATGAACACCGGGAAAATGATTCATTGGTTGGGAGTAATAAGGGAGACGAAGAAGAAGAAGAATCCGATAAAGATGAAAGTCCAAAGAATAGAAGTGGCCACGGGTGTGGACACGCGGAATCGCTCATCCACTCTTTGTTTTGATTGAGATTATTTTGAAAGGAAAAGAAAAGGTCTGTTGAAAATAGATACAGAGTCGCCACTTGGTCTTTAAGAAACCAAGAAACCTAATTTTGACTCACTCAAATGGATAAAGGGCTTCGGCCCTTCATAACCAAAGAACTTGGCTTGGGGTTTTGGTACGAAAGAGGAAGGAGCCTTTGTCGTGACTAAAACACCCTTAACTCGCCCCATCTTTCGACGGGCCTCAATTAACATCTAAATAATCATCTTATACTATGTTAGGTTCGACAAATAATTCTATGATGGTATATTACATCACACAAGAATTTTGAAATGGAAGATCGAAAGATAAGATATCATTCAAAAGATCTAAGCCAAGTATCATACAATGTAAAGGTGAAAGATCACACAAACAAACTTAGGAAAAATCATCTAATCACATATCATGTAATCAAGTTTTCATAATCTAGGAGGGGACATGGATTGTTCTTGAAGCAAATAATCAAAGAGATCAAAATATGCTTAGCAAGCTAGAGTGATGCATGTTAATCTTTGGGAAAAGAAGACCTCTCAATCCCCGGGACGGATGAGAAAGGAGGATTAGATCAAGGGGAAGCATGAACGTGTGATGATGATCATTCCTTATAATCTTCTTAGATTAGGAGTTACAAAAATCCCAAATCTTGCATGAATGCAATGTATGATCCTAGAATATGCAAAGGTTGTTGTGTGTCTGTGTACATGGACTTTCTAAAGTGACTTAGAAGTCTAGAAGATGAATGAATGCATGAGGTAAATCACCATGTGATATGTGAAAATATGGTATGGACTACTTCTTAGGACATGGTCAAATTTGGAGTATATGTAAGCATCAAATCAAAAAATGAAAGCAAAAGAATGTTTAATGTGAATAGTAGACAGAACAGTGACTTGATCTTGTGGAAAATGAAAAGTAGGGTTAGGAATGTTTTCAATGCATGAGTTTTTATGGAGATCATCCTTATTGTGTCTAGAACACAAATCAAAAAGTCAATCCTCAATAACATTTACAGATTGAGAGACATCATATAAAAAATAGAGGTTACTCAGAAATAGAGTCTGTACTGTCGACTGAAATGTTGAAATATCTTAGAAAATGAAAACAAAAGATCTAGAGGCCTATATTATACAAAAAGTTCCCTAAGACACTAAAGTTCAAGGGTAAAATGAGTTGGGACCACTCCTTTTGCAAAAGTTTTATGTAAAACAAGTTAAAAGTCAACCAAGCTGCTGTGACAGCAAAAACAGAATATCTGGAGAGAATGTTTTGATTCAAATGGACCACTTTCAAGTGATTTCAAGTCAAGCCAAAAATCATGGGTGTTCTATAATGAGTTAGAAAGGCTTTCCAAGTGGTCTTGCATCCATACCTTGAGTATTGAACTTAGAATAATTCTTTGAATTTAAACAACTCACTATTTTGAAGGTTTTTTGAGAAAACAAGGTTTATTTCTTGAAATCCAAATATTGGGGGTTTTAGGAGAGTTTTGAAATAGGGGTTTTGAAAGTATATTTTCAACACTCAAAGAGGATTAAAACCATTTGTAATATCAACCCTTAACTCATTTAGAGAACCTCCAAGATTATTGGAAAGGTTTTCTTTATTTTGGAAATAACCTCAAGAATACATAGTGATGTATTGAGGTTACAATCATCATCTATCAAACATGTTTTTGAGGTCAAGAGCTACTATCCATAAAGATTCACTCACTTCAAACTTCATGTTATCATCTAGATGACGATGAACTAGTAAGTAAATAAAGAAAATAAAAAAGAAATGAGGTAAGAAGAGATGAACATTTGATATAAGCAAGCAAATGAACAAATCAATAGATGATATTTAATGGTGGAACCACAAGCATTCAACCTCTCATATATGTGTATATGGGTGAATACATCACTCTCTAACTCATAGGAAACTCAAAGAAGATGAAGAAGATGGATCGAAAGCTTGAAAATAAAAGTCTAGTTTTTAGAAAACTAATTGAAACTCACATTTTGGATTGGATTTGGAAGAAGAAAATCTCTACTTCTCTCTCTCTCTCTCTTTTTCCCTAACTCTCTATATCTCTCTAATGGCTTCCAAGTTCTTTCCCAAATGGAAGCAAATGGGTCTCCTTTATAGGCCAACTTGGGGAGGTATTTTGGGTTTTAAAAAGTCTCTAATTGGTCCAAAATCTTCAGATTATAAAAACTATGTCGTTTTATTTGTTGGAAATTTGAATTAAAACCCAAAAATTAACCAAAAATTACAAAAAAAAAAATGAAAAATCACTCAGAGTGCCACCGTGGCACTTGGCAAGTGCCGCCGCAGCAGTGGGCCAGTGCCGCCGCGGCAGTCAACCCCCCTGTTGACCAGAATTTGCATTTTGGCCCCTGGAACTCTCGAAATTCGCGAACGGCCCTATTTCGTTCGAAATTCACAGAAACTTTATACGAAATCTAAATTGAGATTGTGATATACCGTTGGAAAGGTATTGAGGTCTACTTTGGAAGGTTTTGCGGTATTTGCGATAAAAGCCGAATTGATCACATTTTTCACCTTCAGAAATTCATAACAAATTCGTTTTAGATCCAGAAATTATGTGCGATATACCGTTGGAAAGCTATTGACCTCTAATATTTGATAAAAAATATCTCAATGTCAAAAAGGAGACTTTGATTTTTGGTCAAACTTGTAGTCAAATCAGTCAAACAGTGCACTTTCAGGAAATTCTGAAAAGTTCTGGGAGCCTCCAAAGACTGACGTTTCCATCTGATTTTCTTTTAAAATATATTTTAAGACTTTTCACATGATCTAGGGTGATCTCGGAACTTTTTGGCGAATTCGGATGATTTTGGTCAAACCTTGGTCAAACTTGGTCAAACCGATCAACGAATACTTTCTGGGAACTTCCGGGACTTCCGGGGGTCTCTTGGAGCTTATGATTTCAAATATTCATCTTTTAAAATGCCCTTTTTTTTGTTTTGAACAACATCGAATGATTTCTAAGATTCTGAGCCAATCTAGAGAGTTTTGGACTTTTAGGGGCATTTTGGTCATTTCTGCCAATTCTTTGACTTCTTGAGAGTTAGAGGCAATTGTAGACACCCCATTTTTGCTCCCAATCATTTCAAAAATAAAGTGCTCATTGACACGAGCCTATCATCTTTTGAATCATCTCAATTTGATCTCAAATGGAAAAGATATTGCCAATCAAAGCTATGAGGTCAAAAGGTCAACAATCTCACATGCACCCGACCACACATGATTTTTGCTCCACAAAATTTTGAGAAAACTTTCGGTGGATTTACCAAAGGAGAAAACAAAAAAATTAAAAAAAAAAAAAACAGCACATGGATGTGCTGGGATCCCAATCTCATTACATTTTTTTCCTTTACTTTTTTCCCTCTTTTCTCCCATCACTTTCTTCTTTGTCCCCCATTCACTTTCTTTTTCTTCTTTTTTCTCTCCCTCTTCCCTTCTTTCCATATATGAATACCAACATTAACATCCGCAGGAGGGGGAAGAACCCCACTCCCTCACCTCATTCTCATCTCTCTTCTCAAATTCAATCACCATTGAAGAACCAAGTTCATTTTGCCAAAGTTCACTGTTGTGATGATAATCAAGGTATCACCACGAATTCATTTTTTGATTCAAATCAAATGAAACCAATTGGAGAGTGTTCTTAACTCAATGATATTGGTCTGTGATTTTTCTCAGAATTTTAAAAAATCATATGACCCATTTTTAAAGCACAAATACACAAGGCATACAATCTGCCAGAAACATCACAGCAGTGACACTAGATCACGTTCACTATTTGGACTACTTCAAGATTTTTTCTTCACTCCATTTTTTTTGTCCATTAACTATAGCCTCTTAACTACGTCTGTGAATTTGTTTGATTTTTTTTGGATCAGTTTAGCATTTGTAAAAAATCGTCCAATTTCAGTCGACAGTGCAGTCCCTATTTCTGAGTAATGGTGCTTTTAAACTCAATTTCTCCCAATCTCCAAAAGATATTGCAAAATGGTTTTCTATCATGGAAACTAGACTCATTTGGAAACTTTTTCTCAAAATTTCAAAAAATTGGGAACAACAGAACCTCTCCATTCCATTTTTGGAAGATTTCTCTCAAAGCTGTGAAAAAAACTGCACTCTGACATGAATTTTTGTAAAACTCTCTTTCTATCTCTTTCATTTGGGGGTTTTGATCTTTTTCAAATGAACAAATCCTATTATATTAGGAAACTTCTAAGAAAAAAAAGAGAGTAAAAAACAGAAAACAAAAAAAAAAAAAGAAATTTTATTTTTCTTTTTTTACCAAATATCACGTTTATCAAGTTGTTCAATAACTTTGATAAATGGAAATTTGAGCATCTTTCTTCTTCTACTAAAACCGAATATGCCTAATTTATCAAGTTGATCAATAACTTTGATAACAGGAAATTCGAACATTTTTCTTTTGGGCACCGACTCTTACTTCCGGCATAAAAAAAAAATACAAAAAAAAAAATCTCTTTTCAATTATTTGGGCACTGTCCCTTTCTTCCGGTATAAAATCAAAAATACAAAAACAAAAAAAGAAAACAAAAGAAAAATACAAAAAAATCTCTCTTCTTTCTTTGGGCACCGACCCTTACTTCCTGCATAGGAATAAAAGAACAGAAAAATGAAAAAATATAAAAATACAAAAAAAACAAACACTTCATTCTTCACTTGCTTGCATAAGTTCGTTTTAATCTCAATCACTTTCTAAAATTTCTAGTTACACTATTTTTCACTCAAATTACTTTTCAAAACTCACTACTTCAAAGGTTAAAGCCTAGGACTACACCGTACAGGTTAAAGTTCCTAGCTACACCATCTTTGCTCAAAATACTACTTCGCACTTACACGGTCTAGATCTATCAACTTTTTTTAAAACACTTGCACACACACACACGCACACGCACACACACACACACACATGTACAAAGCATAGAACTATGTACGGCTTGATTCTCGACCTGAGATACTTATGCAACCCCTCACTTGGGTGCGGCCATAACCACATCTTTTTTTTATTTTCTTGTACATCCTCACACTCTATTATCTTTCACTTATGCCCCATTGTCATGAAAATCTCTAGAATTGGTAACCGTGCTTTGCATGGATGTTCGAGGGTGCCTAACACCTTCCCTCGACATAATTGAGTCCCCGAACCCATATTTTAAAAGATCTCTGGTTTTCGCATGGCTATTCAGAGTCATACTTTTAAAGGGCCCACTTTCTTAAAACCTGGTTTTTCAAAAAGTCAAAGATGAATTACTTTAATTGTCTTTGCAGGGGTCCTAACACTCCAAATGTTAGGTGGCGACTCTGAGCATTTCAAATAGGCCCTACCATACTCTTTTCATTACTCCCAATAAAATTCGTCGCATTTCACCCAGTTTAAAAAAAAAAGTCAGGCCCACACCGACAGCCAGGCTGTGCCGAAAGAGCGGGCACGACAGCTGGCGACTCTGCTGGGGACAACTTAAGAAGACTTAGGCCATCACTTTAGTGATTTTTGTTACAATGGGGCATTTCGTTTGTACTAACATTTTTTTTTATTTTACCTTTTCTTTGTAAATTCATATTCTTTTGTACAGGTGTTCGCGACTCAGGCTGAAATAAATTGCAAGGCCAACGCCAACATTGCAAGGCCAATGCCAAAATTGCAAAGGCCAATGCCAAGATCTTTCACTATCATGCACACTACACACTTGCATCAAGCATAACATAACCTGTTATGAAATTGAAACCCTTTAAGATTAGATAGGAGGATTAGTAAGTGGCATGGCCGTTGCGGTAGTACCGCCGGTACCAGCACCGAAATTTCCTCCGCTCGAGCCACCAACCTGAGAAAGTGCTTCGGCGCTGGAGGTTTGAAGGTTTGGGGACCATGCCTGATTTAAGTTTCCATTAGACAACAGCCTCTCCACATGCTCTCACTCTCTACACATGCATCAATGTTGTTACATCACTTTCTCCACATACTCTCACTCTCTATGTGTGCATCAATATTGAGTGATGTCACTCTCTGTACGTGCTCCCACTCTCTTCACGTGCTCTCTCTCTCTCTGTCAGTCTCACTGGCCCCCTCTCTCTCTCTCCCTCTTTCTTTTTTTCTTTCCTACCTGGTCCCTCTCTCCGTCACTCTCATGGACCCTCTCTCTCTCTCAACGCCCTCTCTCTTTCTCTTTCTTTTCTTTCCCACCTGCTCCCTCTCTTTCTGTCTCTCTCACCGACACACACTCTTTCTCTGTCACTCTCATGGACACCTCCCCCTCTCTCTCTCCACTCTCTCTTTCTTTTTCTCACCTACTCCCTCTCTTTCTGTCGCTCTCACAGACTCTCTCTCTCTCTCTCTCTCTCAACGCCCTATCCCTTTCTCTCTTTCTATCACTCTCAATGACCTCTCTCTTCCCCTCATTTTAAAAACCCCCCTGTGGATATCGCAAGTTTTCTTTCTACCCACAGCTTTTCTTTTAAAATTCTTTTTCAAAATTTCAAATTTAAAACAAATGAGTCGCCACTTAATTTTTAAAAGGAAAATTAAGAAACCATTTTCAAACCAAACTGATCTTTTTAGAAACCAGAGATTAACTAGGTCCGGGGATTATGGAATGAGAGAGGAAGGAGCCGGTCGGACTAAAACACCCTCTCTCATCCTATCTTACAATAGGCCTCTACTCAACATCCTTTTAATCAAATTTATTAATCTAAGCATGCTCTCAACTAATACATATATACATATACATCACAAAAAGTATGTCCAAAGGGTGTAAAATCGCAATTGATAAAATATCATTCAAAAAGTCACATAAGTCAAGTAGCAAGCGATATGATATGCAATAGGGAACAAAAGAACTTACCCGGGATCCAGCAGCGATATTTAAACGTGCAATGCATACAGACAAAAGAAAATCCTAAAAAAGAGTCTCTAATCACATGTACACATAAGGCAAGACCTAGTCTAAGGTGTCACGCATGAGGTTGAAAATCAATAAAATCAAGGAATGAAATAAACTAGAGGTGGGTTTTAGAGATCATACCTTAACAGCGTTACAAAACAAGAGATTAGTCCACATGCTTTCACATAATAATATGATGTCAAGTAATCAATCCTAATTCTCTAGCTTAGATCTTAGCAAGCATGAAACCCAACTAATAGCTAGTTCTAATCATGAGCAAATAAATGTACATGGATGAAAGAATGCGAACAAAAATATAACATGGATTTATTCATTAATTTGGGTCACTTAACTTCTGGATTTAAGCTAAGTTATCATTATTCAAAGTATAATTTGGGTCCAAAGACATTAGGAGTCCATTTGAGTTGAGATAAACAAGATTAGACAAAAACAGTAGCAGTTTTTTTATGAATTACAGAGAGCAGACCAGATCTTAAAAAATAGAAAAACCATGCTTCCAACGGTTGGATCTTAATGATTTTTGGATAAGATATGCCTCTGTGAGTCTAGTTTATAACCCAAAAAGAAAATAAAGGTTTGAACGGTTAGATCTCCAAGAATATGGAAAACACTAGGCATCACTCAGGAATCTGCAACTCTCTGTCCAGAGATCTTGTACGATTTTTTAAAAATAGCAAAAAGATGAGAAACACATAGATATTTTTAGGGGATCTCCCTAACACATTAAGGTACCCAGAAAAAATTATTGGAGACCTCGGAAACTCCGTTAAAATTCTGATTTATTAGTTTCAAAATGGATTTACTATTCTGAAATGTTGGACAGAGAGTTGCATCTATTAAAAATCACAAGACCAAACCATCTTAGACATGAGATCACCTTAAAACAAAAATTACAGTGGTAGAGTATTGTGTTATTGACACTTTCCCGTTGATTTCACTTGATTTCAACGGTTAGATTTCGAACTAAAAATCTTTGATCAAAATCAGTTTGTGAACTCACTGTTTTCATTTGTCAAGTTCAACTTTATTTGTTAACCCCAACTATTAAACCATGAAGTTGGACTTAAACTAAACCATTTTCTCCTACCATTTGATGGTCATTGGAGACTAAAGAGCTTCATATTTGTAGATTTCAAAGGAAGTATGAATAGACTTCATGAAATCTCAAGATGAGGACTCTAAACCATGGAGATAGGCTTAGACTCAAAACCATTTTCTCCTACCATTTGATGGTCATTGGAGATGAAGACATGACTAATACTCATAAGTTTCAAAGAGAATATGGAAATGATTTCATGAAATATCAAGTTTATAGGATCCAAGTCATGAGTATGGACTTGGATTCATCTATTTGCTTATGAAATGAAGTGATGATCAAATTTTGACTTTCATGTAAAGTATAAGCTTACATGGGATTCAAAGGATCATACTCAAGGGATTTCAAGAGAGATATTGAAGATCTCCAAGAACCTTAAGAGAGGAACATAAACAAAAGAAATATAAGAAAGATTAAAGAATTAGGAACAAGAACTCCTAAGCTTACTAGACAAACTCTAAGATTTAATCAAGAGAAACTAAAAATGACTTGAAGATTAGAAGCTCAAAAAGAAATAAAACACAACCAAGATTAGAGGGTCACCTCCAAACTATCCTCAAAAGTCTTTCTTTGAAGATCTTCCAAGCTCTTCTCTCTAGTTCTCTAAACTCTCTATTTTTCTCTCAAAATATGTTAGTGTAATGGTAGTGATTTTTTGTATTTCTTTGGTGTATCTCTTGTTGTATCTTCCCTTGCATGTGTCCCTCCTCTTTTATAGGCAAAATTACCAAGTATTTTCAGTGAATTCGGAGTAAAAGACAGGTGTAAATCTCTCATTTTATGGTACAATACGTACTTCCTGAAATTAGACAGACTGCTGCCCAGGGCGGCAGTCAGAATTCATCTGCGGCAGTCCGTGGGTGGCGCTGCGGCACTCTGTGACTGCCGCGACGGCATTCCGTGACTGCCGCACGGCTCTCCGTGAGTGCCGCGACAGATTGTTGATTGCCGGGTTTCCGTCAACCTTACTTTATCAGATTTTTGTTTTTATCCGCCTACACATACGTATTGTACCACAAAATACAGACTTTAAAAGCAAACGGCAGTCAGAAAATGTTGGCGGCAATCAGTGAGTGCCGGCCCGGCATTCACTGAATGCCGTTCGGCACTCAGTGAGTGCCGCTCGGCATTCACTGAATGCCGCGACAATCTGTCGTGTGCCGTTTTTCTGCAGAATTTCCCTTTTTAGGTCTTTTCTTTTCTCCTTTTTCTTCCAAGAAAAATATTTTCGAAGATTTTCTCCAAAAATGGTATTTTTTATACCTGAATTCTCCTAAACACCTGGTATTTTCTTCTTTCTGTGAAATTTTATCGCGTTTGGAGAATTTTCTGAAGAGCTTGGAATACCTCGATTCTTTCGGTCTTTATCATCATCGGACGTGGAGGTGACGCTCTCCTAAATTCGACGGTCGGTCAAAATTGGGGTGTCTACACCCCCATATCCCCCTCCTTCTCTGTCCTTCTCACACATTCTCCCTCTCTCTTTGACGAACATCTCTCTGTCTTACTCTCCTCCTCTCTTTCTTCTTCTTCTCCTCCTCCTTCCATCTCTCTATAGAAACTCATCCCTCTTCTTGGGAAAACCAGAAAAAAAAAAAAAAAAAAAAGCTCTAATCTGAATAAGAGGAAGCTAAAACAAGCCCTGTACAGGAGCTTCTCATAGAGATCAAGAAGAGAAAACAGAGAATCATAACAAAAAAATGGGTGTAAAGAGAGTTATGGACCCAACATATCATCGTTGCGGTGCATGTATATATAATAGAAGATAGTGCCGAACTGATTGTCCCTTGGCTGCCTACTTTCGGTACGCAGGAAGTAACGAGGATTATGGGGTAATTCACATATTTTTTGGATACAGGAACTTTTACGCCTTATTCAAAATGTATCCAAGGTAGATCACCAACAAACTATCAACTCCCTTATATATGAAGCCATAGCTAGGCTTCAGGAGCCCATCTTGGGATGTGTTTCTTATATCTTTCTCCTTGACCAACAAGTTCGAGAATTGAAGGAACAGGTTTCACAACTTCAAGCTCAATCAAAAGAAGAATCACCCAAACAATCCAAAGAGCCTGATCTGGATCCTTGGCTCAAGTACGCCATGGAAGATCCGAATTGCAATATAAAAATTCTTCAAAAATACTCCAATCTCGTTTCTCCCATCACAACTGCTCCAATCTCTTCTGAAATCCCTAGCCCTACCCATATTTCTCCTGTCACTCAAATTTGTACATCTTTTCATTCTCGTTGGTCTGATCTAGTCCAGCACGCGCAATCTAGCAACAACCACCAAAATTCTCCAGGTCTGTTAGATCTCTCTACTTCCAACACGAGCTCTCCAATCTCTTGTCCTACCCATACCCTCTCTGCTACTCCAAATTGCTCCCACTGGTCTGATCTAGTTCAATACTTGCAATCTGGCAAGTCTCAAATTCCCTTGAATCAAACAGAAAAATCAGGGGTCCCAAAATATCCAAATCTCTCTCTAAATCTTCAAGTGAGTTCGTCAAAACCACCTACTCCATCCACTGATCCTTACTCTTTCCTCACTGTCAATAACTTAGCTCAAAACTCCTTCTTGGATTTAATTGACAAGATGGAGAATCAATATGCCTTTAAAGAAAAGAGAAGAAAATTCACGAGGTGGTATGAGCCTTAGAATTAAGGCTCTTTTTTTTTTGTTTTTTTGTTTTTTAAAAAAAAATTCAAAAAAATTCAAAAAATAAAAAAAAATTCAAAAAAAAAAAATTTTAAAAAAAATTGAATGAACATCACGGTTCGTATTCGAGGTAGTCCCTGTATGTCGAGTGTGCGTGGGATTGAGCCCACATGTCTTACTACGCGTGTCCCTTCACCAGCTTAATGTAGTTTGGACCTTTGGGTACTGTTTTACAGAGCAACTGGGAGGGTAAGCATCCCAGGACGGTATTGTCCTCAGAAGTAAGTCCTGAAGAACATTCACCTAGGGAACTGTGGAACGGACTATAGGATCTATATGGTTGCTGAAAAGCGCGTAGGATGTCGTTAGCATTTGACCTTTGGAAGGAAGCCTCACGTTGGCAGAACTCTGTTCCCACTCATCAAAATCCAAATGTATATTTGTATCATTGTATATAACTTTTCATTTTTTTTCTCTATCTTTTAAAAAAAAAAAAATCCTCCTTGGCACTATTTTCGCTTCTTATGCAATGTACCCTCACATTGGCCTATCAGTTCAAGAATTAGCTGTGGAAGTACTATCTCTTGTTAGTAACATAAGTGCACTTTCTAAAAAGAGGGTTCTAATCCCCATCACTTTCACGATGCACTTGTGTTTGCTATCATCAATTTGAACTAGCTTAAAGGCTGACATGACATGCTTGATCATTCCTAATCCTTCATTCAGGCCTAATTCGATACAATGGCAGCACGTACAAGTCAAAATTGCGAACATTGATATTATCAAGTCCAAGCAATACTGACATATTCGCAACTGTCCAAATCATCTCGTTGCCAAGTCATTGCCAAATCAATAGGTTGTTCTACCCTCTCAAATACACTTTTACTCTCTTCCAAAACGAAACAAAAATCAAAAAGCAAAAAGGAAAAAGCAAAAAGAAAAAGAAAATTGAAAAGAAGAGAGAGAGAGAGAGAGAGTGCATCGGTCACGAGAAAGGAAAAAAAAGGAAAAAAAAAAAGAAAAAGGAGAGGAGAGAGAGAAAGTGTCAGAAAAAAAAAGGTCAAAAAAGTAAAGGAGGAGAGATAGAGGTTGTCGGTCACGAGAAGAAAGAGAAAAAGAAAAGAAAAGAAAAGAAGATAGAAAAGACGGGGAGAGAGAGAAGGTGTCAGTGGAAAGAAAAAAAAGAGTATAAATATTCTCTCTCCCTCATTTCTTATTCACTCCTCCTCCTCGAACGCAACTCTTCCCTCATCTCTGCATCTCTGTCTCCTCTCCCTTCTTACTCACTCATCTTTCTCTCACTTCTCTCCCCTCACCATACTCATTGTCTTTCACCAAGACCAGAAGTTTGATCTTGTTTTAGGCGTAGGGGTGCTCTTTCAAAAAACAATTTTGAGAACAACATGGATTTGGGTGAGATAATTCTACTCTGCGAAGCGTGCATTCTTCTTTTGATGGCTATGCGGCTGCAACTTACTTCTGGCTCAAACCGTCTGGTAATGAAGAAGGCCATAAAGATTAGGAAAAAAATGTTCTTGGAAGCTCGGACCACCCGTGATTCAAATCATTTTGTTGGGGTGGGTTATCTTTACCAATGAACAATGGGTTGATGAAATGTAAGAGTTTTCTTGTTGTTCTCTTTTTTGTATCAAAAAAAAATATCATCAATAAAAAGAGAATGTCAAGGATTGTGTAAATACATGAGCAACCAATCATATGTGTTGTTCACATCCATCCAGTACATGCATTGTTTCTAAACCCTTTACCAACAGTCTGATACACCTACAAGCCTTTGGTCACTCTCGCAAAAGGCCAATACTTCACCCACTGCCTAAAATTCCACTCCTTACAAGGCATCAAAATGCCACATAGGGGCAGTTTCTCCACTACTAAATATATGCATTGTTTTCTTTGCATAAGTACATATATTTCTTTTATAAAAAAAAAAAAAAAAAACAAGTTCAAAAAAAAAAAAAAAAAAACAAAAGCAAAAAGAAAAAAAAAGGGGCTTTTTTTCATCATCTTGCTTTAAAATCTCATGATTCATTGGATATGGCTGTCTCGTAACTTGTTGAAGCCAATTTGGACATCGCATTGGACTTATGGACACAACACATGATAGAACACGCCAAAAAGGCTGTAAGACCATGATTAATCATTACAGTGTCTGACATTGCTCATCATCACAAGTGCATGCTGCTCTACCACTGTAGCATATGGACAGTACACTCTCAGGGGCAGAAATACCTCAACTCAAGGCACGCCACACATCATCAAATACCAAGCGCGGCGGCCCATTGTTCCCCATAACATTGCACGAACTTCAATGTTGCACATATATGATTTCTAAAATCCAACTTTGTTTGTGTCAAAATGATGAGAGGCAATCATTTCAGCTATCCATACACTATTATTCACTTGCTAGCCCACTTGAGCCATACAATAAAAATCTTTTTCCAAATTCAAACCCCTGAGGATCACCCCCCGCACTAGGGCAATGAAAAAAAAACGAAGCTCAACGAAAAAAGCAAAAAAAAAAAAAAAAAAAGAAAAAAAGAAAGAAAGAAAAGAAAAAAAATACTTAAGCTGGACAAATTCACAGAATACTATCCAACTTGGATACTCGCTTTGAACTGGGGCAATTCCCCCCAAGTCACATTACACTCGGTAATACTCACCCCATACTAGATTGGGGCAGGCAAAAAGAAAAAAACAGAGTATAAGGTGATCTCAGGCATTGACCTTTCAAAAAAAAAAAAAACTTTGAGCCTTCATGCGATCCTTCATTTCTTAACCAATGACCCTGGCCTACAATACAACCCACTAAAAGTCCACTCTGATTGACACAAGTCTTGTTGGATTTATTAAATCATACTTTTGCATCATTCCAAAGACATGGGCCGTCACATACTGTCAATTTCAGGATAGTCCGGCGGGTACAGTGAAAAAAAAAAAGAAAAGAAAAAAAAAGGCGCTATGAGTCAAGACTATGGAAAAACTGTCGGCACAGAAAATACGGACAAGGACTGGGCATTCACCGAAAACTGGGGCACTGAGCTCATATAGTCAAATAAGTTGTTCTATAGTGTTCCAACAAGCACCAAGGCAGACAATATCCACTAACTTATGAACATTCCTTCGCAGATGATAAACTCATGCATCAAATACTTTTGTAAATACTGTGTACATTGCATTAAAAAAACAAAAATCATTAATACTTTACAGCATAGCAGAAAATGCATATCTTTTGTAATAGGGGCAACTGGTCCTGATACCTCCATCATCCTTGTAAGGAGAACACTCAGCCACTGGCCCAAACTACCAAAGCCCAACTACTGGCCCAAACTTCCAAAGCCCAACTACTGGCCCAACTTCCAAAGCCTAACCACTGGCCCAACTTGCTTCCAAAGCCCAACTACTGGCCCAACTTTCAAAGCCCAACCAGTGGCCAAACTTCCAAAGCCCAACTACTGGCCCAACTTCCAAAACCTCACCACTGGCCCAACATGCTTCCAAAGCCCCCCCTGGCCCAACATACTTCCAAGACCTCTCACTTCATGCAGCCTTTGCTCAGGCTCGCCAACTCTATAACAACCCCTATGCTCAGGTCCACATGTCAAATCAACCTCTCCTCTATGGATCATCAAGAGGTACGTCCCGTACTCGGAACCAACCTGATCATCTCATCCTGTCACACCCATTCCAGAAAATCATTGTTTTATCATGTCTATTGATTTTTGTGAGTTATCAATGTTATTTGATAATTGGATTTAAATGAGGTTGACTGTGAGTCAACGGTGAAGTGTCAGTAAGGACACAAGGAAATTGGTAATTTAGATTTTCATGAGCATGAGTAAATGACATTTATATGATTTAAATGTTATTTGACTTTATCTGGTATTCCCGTGAATAGTAATTATACCTATGTAGTATAATTTCTGATAGTTTCGATATTGTTATATATCATTTTGAGAACTGTGGTGAGAACGTGAGTGATACGTTAATTGAAAAGGTAGGTTGTGTAGAGATTCCACAGAATATAGTTTTCGGACGTTATTTTGGACCCAAACGAAACCTAGTCGAAAACTTTTGCAATTTATAGTTTACACTCGTAAAGTTATAAAATGGACGTGTGCGAAGTTTCATGGGTTAATTAGAAGTTTGAGGAACTCGTGGGGAGGTAAACGTAATTTCCAAAACTTTTGTCTATATATAGATGAGGATCTCATCCAAACTTTCCAAAATATCTAGAGAGAGGATAGAGAAAGGAGATTTGGTTGCCACGAGCTTGCCGGTGACATACGACGACCGTTCGTCCGTCAGATTTTCTCCAGATTTCAGATTTGAACTCGTGGAGGTAAGATCTCCGTTTTGATACCACTTAGGCCGTGTTTGGCCATGTTTTGTAAAGATCTAAATTTTAAACTTTTGGGAAAAACAGGTATAAACTTGTAGGAATTTTCTCAAATTCGAAATCCGACGATTATTTAGCCTCCTAGTCGATCCTTCAAAGTTTGGGGAAAATCGCACGAGGTATGAAGTTCTAACTTGTGAAATATAGAGAAATACATGTTTTATATTTCGACGACGAAATTGAGATCCGGGCGAAATCCATGTGTTAATTGTAGGCCCGTTAATTATGCACGCGCTAAATTGTGAAAAGCATGTCTAAATTTATGCGAGCACGTTAAGTTGCCTATGTGGGTCAAAGGGGAGTCTTATACAAATTCATGCCGGAGTAAGCTTCTCGATGTTTGAGAATTTAGTAGCGACGGCTACTGTGCATGGTTGATAGACTTGGACTTGCCATGGCACTTGTGGATACAATGGTTGATAGACTTGGACTTGCCATTGGTATCGCGGTTTAAGGCTTGGACTTGCCGCTACCGGATGAATGCGTATTTTTCTCCCTAGAGACTATTGTATGATTTATGAGATTAAAGCATGTTTTATCATATATTGCATATGTTAGAACTTGTACGCTCAGCATATAGCTGAGCAGTGGAGATGTACTCCATTGCAGGTAAGAAGAAAGATAAGAAGAAGCGTGATGAGTGAGGCCGATGAACGCCGGGGGAATCACCGTGGTGTATATTTTTGTTTTAATTCCTAAAACTTGTGTAATAATTGGGATTTGTAATACGTTGTAATAGAATCATGGATTAGTTCCGTAGTACCGTAATCTTGTAATTGAACGTCTGTAGTTATGTTTTGAATGTTGAAAATCAGTTATGGTTGTGATTGTGGTTAGTATGGAGAAACATGAGTTGTTAATACTTCATTACAGGCTGCCCAGCAGGGGAACAGTCGACTGAACCCAGGATCAGTCGACTGGATCTCGTAGGATGGAGACTGACGACATCCTATTGACGCGTTTTCTTATCACACCCAAGTGTAGGTGATCGTACAAGTAATAAAGTTCTGGAAGTCCAGGTCGAACCCACAGGGAACGGAATAAAATTTTATAAAGTTAAGTAGATAACTATTTTGTCACTAAAAAGAAAATAAAAGATGATGGATTTTTTTGGGGTTTTACTAAACTACTAATTTTTATATGTTTGCAATTAAAGTAATTAAAGCTATTTTTTTCTTAACAGTTTATGGTAAAGATTTTCACAGTGCAAAATAAATTAACTAACATACTAGTAAGAAAAGGAAGAAAAATAAATAAAAGCTAAATTTTTGTAAGATAAACTTTTTAGATTTAACAATAGTGAAAGATGGAAATAATACAGATATTTAAGCAAAACTATTATAAAACAGGAAATATTAATTAACTAGGGGGAAATGATTTAAAGGAATTGGGAATATGCAAACCAACACTAGATCCCACAACTTTTGTGCATTTGAAAAGCATTTGGCATTTAAGACCGCAGAGTCATTCTTTATTTAAAAATAAACTTTCACTAGTCAGGGTCATATCAAGTGTGTCAGGTTTGATATGAAACGACATCGTTTGGTTTAAAGAAAAATAAAAAGGCAATTGGGCAGTAGCCAGGTTCGAACCGTGCCCCGCCGCGGACGTGGGTTATTCGGCGTCCAGTCCCCACCACTCTGCCACTACACAATTGCCTATCCATTATTGGATAGAAATATATATAAACACATATTTGAAATATTAACTTTGTCATATGAGTTGTTTGAGTATGCTAGGTGTTTTTTATGACAAAAGGCATAGTTTGACAATCCACATAATTATGCTTTTTATTTCAAATATGTAATCTTTTGAGCCCAATATAGCCATAGTATATAAACATGTTAAATGGTCATAAACTATAGATACATAGATATTTTTGGCCATAAATGGAAAAATAACTCATCCAGATAAATTTGCCCATTTAAGATTAGTGCACAGAAGTTGTGGTTTCTAAGTTTTTATTACATATCCCCAATTAAAGTTTTAGCCTACCATTTTGGAATTGAAACTGTCTTCCAAATAAAATTTAAAGATAAATTAAATAGGTGTAAACAGTGACTGCTCAATTAAAACTAAAGTTGTGAAACTAAGGTAGGAGTGAAATATACTATTATTATATTATTTTTTTACTTAACATGAGCTGTGGTTGAATTTGTGGAATCTGCAAAATAACAAAGTTTAGTACAACTAGGCTAATAAAATATACATAATTGGAAATACTGAACCAAAAATAAAATACTAAACCTTTGACTTTGGATTCTTGTGGGGTCACAGTGGTTGAACTCCAAGAACACAAATAAGGTCAAACCAAATCCAAATATACTTTTGGAGTGAGATATGTGTATGATGTACTTTTGGACTTTAGTAGGTGATTACAACAACTACGTGGCTAAAAAATCTGACATTTAATCGCAAAATCTGTCTTTTAGTGAATGAAAATATTGCTATAAAAATTAGAAATTTGGAGTTTCTATCTATTTTAGGGGACAACTATAAGTACTACTAGACTAAAAATATTAAATCTAAATTTAAATAGGACTATTTTTACTACTACAAAGTGACAAAGGTCATACAAGAAAACAAATATTTTAAATTTAAGAAATATAGTACATAAAGTTTTGCTACATATTTTTGAACATAAAATCATCAATTACATAAAAGTAAAATTTTACAACTACTAGAACTAGAAAAGGCAAAGAAAAATTAAAGTTTCCTATTTCTAGGGATAATATAAAGTGCTCACATAATAACCTCCCCTAAACTATTCTCTCCCTAACAGTGTGTTGTGTAGCTGTGTTGTTGTGTGTTTGTTGTTTGCTCCCTCTTTCAGCTTCTCCTTTGCCTTTATTTTATAGACGAATTGAGATGCAAACTCGTCACCCAATTCGTCATTTGAACAGCGTAAATCCTGGAGATGAATGTGAAAGCTTCGCCATTTTTGTCAATTCTCTTCAATCCCCTGCCCCCTTTTTCTTACATTGTCAGATTCCTTTTGAATTTTATCTGAGAGAGAGAGAGAGAGTGAGAGAGAGACCAAACTCATATGTACATCAATCATGCATTTGGATGAATTTTTTTTTCTTTTTATTTGTCTCTTTTGTTGATACATGGACGTTGTTTGCCATGTTTTATTATTTTATTAATTTATTTTGTTGTTTTGTGTTTGTTAGTTTGAAAGAATACATACTGACATTACAGTTTCTTTGACTAACATATTGTATGAGGAATGCTTTGGTGTGGTTGCTATTTTTTCCTTCCCTTTATTTCACTTCATTTTTACCTAAACATATAAAATATGTAAAAACAAATAATTACATGCATTTGAGTGACATCACTGTTAAATTATATTAATTCAAATATGCATGTAAAACTAGGGATTTGGGGGATTAAATGAGCATTATGTCTATTATATTGGCACATGAATGTGCAATATTCAGTGTTTGTCACACCCCTCAACTAGCTTATTGCTAGTCCCTAGCAATGAAGTGAAAAGAGAAATTGCTTTAAAATTTTTTATTAAAAGGTAGGAATAAACTAAGGAAAATAAAATTACTTAACTCACTGTCGCAGGAATCGCGATTGCATTTAGCGTATGCAACAAGCCGTTAAACCCCTAGGTTACCCCTAGTGGACGAGTGTTGTCTCGTGAGGGTTTGCAGTGATTATACCCACAAAATTCATTATTTTTTTTTTTTTTTTTAAATGTAAAAATAAAATGAAATAAAAATAAAGGTAGATTTTCTCCTTTTACAACAGATAAGATTAAATTTGGCAATAAAATGAAATTTTAAAGTATGTAATAGTAATGCGACACATATACTCACAGTTTTGTCAATTGTAGCATTTTTTATACTCTTTAAACTCACAGTGTGTACTTGAAAAATCAAGTAACTGATCTTAACTTCAAAGTTTACATAGCCAACAGCAGTCATTAAACTTGTAGTTTTAACTCAAATCTCACTGGGATTTCACTCTTTTAAGAAGAAACTCTCAGAAACCGGTGTAGAGAACATCTCACTTGGTAGGGAAGCAAAGATAGAGGAATTGCTTCCAAAATATATATATATATATATATATTTTTTGATGACTCAATATATATGCATTTGGAGTACAATAAGTCTCATGAAAGAATACTTAGCATTAGAAGAGCGATCTACCGTGGAGAACATCCTTATCACTTAAATTTAAAAATCAATTTCTTTTAAATCATTAGGACTTTGACTGGTAGGTTAGAAGTTAAGATGAATAGGAGATTTGGGGTGTATTTGTTCTAAGCATGTGATTGGAGTGTTTGCGCAATTCATTCCAACATCTTCTTTCTCTTCTCCTTTTTATCATATATACATTTGATTTTTTTATTTTTTATTTTTTATTTTTTGAAATCAACTCCTTTCTTTCTTTACCACTTCTTACAATATTAATACAGTCCAATCACATACCTGGATATAGAAGTGAGGTTTGTACTCCCAGGTGGAGCAAGGTATGATTTGGATAGAACTGAGAATAAGGTAATATTAGGTGAAGGGGGGTGCATTTGAAAGAAATGATGGCCTAAATCATTTTAAAAATAAATTGACTTTGTTCATTTAAGCAATTTAGACGTTCTAATGGTAAATCCTAAACGTTCTTTTCTAATGATCAGTCAAAGAAAAATAATGAGACTCTCAACGAGTGATATGATAAAGAGAATAAAATGAGATTGAAAAGAATAGTAACCCTCATAAAGGAAGATTGACACAAAAGCTCACATGGGTTAATTAGTTTCGACTACTTGTCTTTAAACTGCATAGTTTATGCTTACTCATCCATTTAGATTCAGTAAATATTTTCACACTGTTTCAAAATGTTTAATGTTTAAAGAGTTTCTAGCATTTGAAAATAGTAAAACATGTGACAATGTGTTGTATGCTATTAACATACCCAAAATAACATTAACGTGTCAAATTTATCTTATATAAAGTAAAAGAAAAACTTCTGAAAAATCCTAAGCATATCCACTAAGTTGGATACATATATGGTGCAACTAGTATCCTCTGCACCTATACAAAAGAGGCTACGCAATCTGGAGCGTCCAAGTTGTCATGATTACCCATCCACCTCTAGTAAAAGAGATGAGTCTAGAACCACTAGCAAGCTAAAACATCAGTAAGAGGCTAGGAGATAACTCTGGCTTTACTTAGTTTTTCGCTACCTCTAGGGACATCCACCGCACTAGACATATCTGGTGATGCTTGGATCATGCAAATTACTCCTATCGAACCTGCTAATGAAAGCCAGATGTACACGTAGGATCATTTTAAAGTATGACCTGACTGAAAATTATTGACTGTACAAAAACTAAATAAAAAAAAAAAATGAGGGATGGGAAAACAAAATTTATTTGGGTATCAAAGGATCCAGTCCTCTTTCTCAACCAAAATTTTCTTTTGTTTTGATTTGAATTGTCTTTTGTAGCAGTAGTAAACTTTGAAAGATGTGTCATTGTGAGCAACTAAACCAGGACATTCTTCTCTATAATAATTCAAACACCATCCTAACCTTTTAGCTTTCCTTTTGATGGCATAAAGGCTAGTCAAAGGGTTTCTTCTGCTCAGAAACAAGTGAGCGACCCATTAACGTCTGGTCATCGACTATTGGATCCATTTTTTATACTCTCAGCCAACAAGAGAGGCTAGACTTAACCCTCCACTCCTTCCAACTATCAACTAAGATCTAATTAAAGAGAGCTTAGAGGGGGTGGGTGGGAATTTTATTTAAAAACTAAAAATATTTAAGAAAAATATATACATTCAGAAACTAAATTTATTTATTTATTTATTTTTTTTTAAACAAAAAACTAGAAAACTACATTTTTTTTTTTAACACACAAAAAAGAAAAACTACATAAATTTTTTTTTTTTTTTTTTTTTTTAAAGACAATGCATCATTACAATAATAGTAATAAGAAGAATTATGATATAAACTTCAAACATTATAAAAATTTTAGCTTCTGAATCATGCATTTTTTTTTTAACAGAAAACTAAGAAAAGACAGTTATATTTTTCTCTCTCCTTTTTTTTTTTTTAACAAGGGCAACGCAACACTAACATAGCAAGAACTAGGATAATAATAAGATAAAGTTCAAAATTCATAAGACCAATAACTAGCGCGTCGTCCATTTTTTTTTTTTTACAAAGAAATGGAAAAATATCACCTGTCTCTTGAAAATCTGAAAACCTGGTAGGGCCGTAGATCGAGTGATATTTTCAAGCTTCTTTGGTGTGTGAGTACCTACAACTTATGGATATCATTTTTGTTAGATAATGGAAAAGAGAGAAAATAAAAATCTAAAATAAAAACTAAAAATATAAGCTGAATCGGAAAAATAGAGAATAAAATCAGGCTTTTCTCTGGATTATAGATCTTACCTTTAGTGATCAGTAGAGTGGATCTTGATTTTGGATCGAAGAAAATTAAAAAAAAATGAGAGATTGAGAGAGATCGAGAGATTGGGGGAAGAGAGTGAGAGAGTTGCAAAGAATGAGAGAGAGAGAGGTCGCGGCGAGAGTGAAAGAAAAGAGAGGAAGAAGAAAGGAAAAAGAGAGAAAAAGAGAGATAGGGAAAAGTTTTTAGGGTTCAAAGCCCTATATAAAGCCATTTTCTCTTTTTTCAGTGTATCTCTCTCTAGAGAAACTAATTTTTTTTTTTTTTTTTTTTATGAAATAAAGATAGAATAAACAAACAGGTGTTAATCGTGAAACCGTCCCCCCCAACTGAGTCTGACATTGTCCTCAATGAGTGAGATTAGAAAAAGAAGCTAAGGATAACACCTGTAATAAAAAAAATTACACAAAGAAAAGATAATAATAATGACAAAACTAACTTATAAAAAAAAATTATCTAACTAAGAGTATAGGACTTATGAAAATATAAATACTCTGATACACTATGTCCTATTCCAATTATGTTTTAAGATATTAAACAGCATTATAATTAGGGTCCTCCAAAGGAATGGACTCTAACTCAGGTTCAAATCCTTCTAAAAATGGCTTTAATCTATGTCCATTAACTTTAAATATATTTCCATCTTTAGGGTCCTCAATCTCAACAGTTCCATAAGGATAAACATTTTTTTACAATATATGGACCAGTCCATCGAGATTTCATCTTTCCTCTAAAAAGATGTAGTCTTGAGTCATATAATAGAACTTTTTGCGCGGGGGTAAATCTTTTGCGCAAAAGATTCTTATTATGATACATTTTAGTTCTTGCTTGATGAATTCGAGCATTATCATATGCGTCTTTACCAATTTCTTCAAGCTCACTTAATTGTAATTTTCTTAAAATTCCTTCCTTTTCAATATTACAATTTAAAGTTCTAGTAGCCCAATATGCCTTATGTTCTAATTCTACTGGTAGGTGACAAGTTTTTCCATAGACAAGTCTATATGGAGATATTCCTAAATGGGTCTTATAAGCAGTTCTATATGCCCATAAAGCATCTGTTAATTTTGAAGACCAGTCTTTACGATTAGAATCAACAGTTTTTTCGAGAATATGCTTAATTTGCCTATTAGCTAATTCAGCTTGTCCATTTGTTTGTGGATGGTATGCAGTTGACACCTTATGGGTCACTCCATATCTTTTCATTAATTTTTCGAATGGCTTGTTACAGAAATGAGTTCCTTGATCACTTATTATTGCTTTTGGAGTTCCAAATCGAGAAAGTAAATTATCTTTTAAAAATGCAATAATTGTACGGTGATCATTTTTTCTTGTAGGAATAGCTTCTACCCATTTTGAAACATATTCGACTGCTAATAAAATATATTCATATTGGCAAGATGGAGGAAAAGGTCCCATAAAGTCAATGCCCCAACAATCAAATATTTCAATTGTAATTATAGGGGTCATTGGCATTTGATTTCTTTTTGTAATACTGCCTAACATTTGACAACGGTTACAAGCCTTACAATATAAATATGAATCTTTAAATAGAGTGGGCCAATATAAACCACTTTGTAAAATTTTCATGGCAGTCACTCGAGATGAAAAATGTCCTCCACAAAAGGACGAATGACACATGAAAAGTACATTTTTGATTTCTTCATTAGGAACACATTTCCTAATTACCTGATCGGCACAATATTTAAACAGATATGGGTCATCAAAGTAGAAATGCCTAGCAATAGCTAGAAATCTCTTTTTATCTGATGATGACCAATTGCTTGGTATTTTTCCAGTTACTAAATAATTAACAAGATCAGCGTACCATGGCAAGGAAGTTACAGAAAATAACTGTTCATCAGGAAAAGAGTCTTGAATAGGTAAGGGTTCACTAGTATTGTCTTCAAAAGTGAGGCGGGATAAGTGATCAGCTACCACATTTTCTACTCCTTTTTTGTCTTTGATTATCAAATTAAATTCCTGTAGTAGGAGTATCCACCTAATAAGCCTAGGCTTACTGTCTTTCTTTGAAAGAAGATATTTAAGAGCTGAATGGTCAGTAAAACAAACAATAGGGGAACCAATCAAGTATTGCCTAAATTTATTAAGAGCGAATACCACGGCTAGTAATTCTTTTTCAGTAGTTGAGTAGTTCATTTGAGCACTATCCAGAGTTCTACTAGCGTAGTATATAACTGATGTCTTTTTATCCTTTCTCTGCCCTAGGACAGCTCCAATGGCAAAGTCGCTAGCATCACACATTAATTCAAATGGTAAGCTCCAATCAGGAGATTGCATAATAGGTGCAGTAGTGAGATGCTCTTTTAATTGCTCAAATGAATTTTGACGTTCTTTAGTCCATTCAAAAGGTGTATCTTTGGCCAATAATTGACATAAAGGTCTAGAAATAGTACTGAAATTTTTTATGAATCGGCGATAAAAACCTGCATGTCCTAAGAATGAACGGATGTCTTTTACAGTCTTGGGAATAGGTAAATTAGCGATAAGATCTATTTTGGCTTTGTCTACCTGTATCCCATTTTCAGAAATAATGTGTCCTAAGACAATACCTTTAGTGACCATAAAATGACATTTTTCCCAATTTAAAACTAAACTTTTTTCTTCACATCTCTGGAGAACCTTCTGAAGATTGCTAAGGCAATCATCATAGGTTTTGCCAAAAATTGAAAAATCATCCATAAAAACTTCTAAATTCTTTTCTACCATATCACTGAAAATACTTAGCATACACCTTTGAAAGGTCGCAGGTGCATTGCAAAGACCAAATGGCATTCGGCGATAGGCAAAAGTTCCAAATGGACATGTAAAAGTAGTTTTTTCCTGATCTTCTGGTGCGATCTCTATTTGATTGTAACCACTATAACCATCTAGAAAACAGTAATACTTATGACCCGCTATTCTTTCTAACATTTGATCCATAAAAGGTAAAGGAAAGTGATCCTTACGAGTTACAGCATTGAGTTTTCTGTAGTCTATGCATACACGCCATCCAGTAGTGACACGAGTGAGAATTAATTCTCCCTTTGAATTTGGAACAACTGTAATTCCTGCTTTCTTTGGCACAACTTGTGTTGGACTTACCCATTTGCTGTCGGATATTGAATATATAATGCCCATGTCGAGTAGCTTGAGAACCTCCTTCTTAACTACTTCCTGCATAATAGGATTAAGTCTTCTTTGTATTTCTCTAGAGGTTTTAGCATTATCTTCAAGATATATATTGTGAGTGCATATTGAAGGGCTTATTCCTTTTAAATCTGCTATACTCCAACCAATGGCACTTTTATGTTTCTGCAGCATAATAATGAGTTTATTTTCTTGACTGGACTCTAGAAAAGATGATATTATTACGGGATAAGTATTATTACTACCAAGGAAAGCATATTTAAGCTCTTTAGGGAGTTCTTTTAATTCCAACTGTGGAGTTTGTAAATTAGATGGAAGTGTTAATGTAGTCTTTGGTGGTAAAGGTTCAAAATATGTGGTCCACATTGCTTCTTGAATTATTTCTTCTGTTGAATCTTCATTAAAACATACTTGACTCATAAGATGTTTTTGTAGATTATTACTGTCTATCTTCTGAATAGAGTTATTAATAACAGATTCTACTGGATCATTATAACAAGTCAAGTTAAAATATTCTCGTGATAGAGATTCAATAGCATGAACTTCTTCAATATTCTCATCTTCTTCTTGATGTTGTGGATTAGAAAAAACTTTAATATTTAAAGTCATATTTCCAAATACTACAGTCATCATACCACTGCGGATTCGAATAGTTGCATCAATGGTAGCCAAGAAGGGCCTTCCAAAAATGACTGGTATTTGCACATTAGTATCTAATACTGGTTCTGTATCAAGGATGACAAAATCTACTGGGAAAATAAATTTTTCAACTTTGACAAGAACATCTTCCAGAATTCCTCGCGGGTATTTTGTAGATCTATCAGCAAGTTGTAATACCATGCGAGTAGGCTTTAGCTCACCTAATCCAAGTTCTTGATAAACAGAATAAGGAAGCAAGTTCACACTAGCTCCTAAGTCAAGGAGTGCGTGATTAATTTTGTGATTTCCAATAATACACGATATTGTTGGTGTACCTGGATCTTTAAATTTTGTTGGTAAATTATGTTGTACGATGGAATTAATTTCTTCAACGAAGTCAGCAGAATACGCATCCTTTCGTACATTTTGCTTACGTTTGACAGTACATAAATCTTTTAAGAATTTTGCATAAGTAGGTACTTGATTAATTGCATCTAAGAGAGGAATATTAATATGTACTTGTTTAAATAATTCTAAATATTCCTGATTCTTATCATTTTGGTGTTTTCTTAAACGTTGTGGATAAGGAATTTGAGGAGAGTATTCAGGAGTTTCCTCTGTTTCTTTTTCCACTGGTAAATCAGATGTTTCAATTTCTTGAGAAATTTGTTGTTTTTCAAGAGTTTCAACTTCAACTTCTCCAGTAATTTTATCTTCATCTATTTCTTCCTCAATTTCTATCATATTATCTTCCTTATTTGTATGCTCAATTTCTTCTAAAGAAGGTGAAATTTCTTGTCCAACAGCCTTACCACTTCTTAGTACAGTTATAGCTTTTACTTGTTCATGTTGATTATTACCAGAAGTTGAGGGATCACCTTGTGGTTGTCCCCTTGGATTAGGTTGTGGTTGGGCAGGAAAAATGCCTTTTCCTTTAGAATCGTGCTGATTATTAATCCTATCCACAGATGTTTGTAGTTTTCCCATGATTTGTATTAATTGTTGCATCATAGACTGTAAAGGTTCCTCTTGCACTTTCTTGTGTGGAGGCACATAAACATTAGAATTTTGCTGTGTATTAGGATATGTATTTTGTGTTTGTTGAAATTGAGGCGGAAGAGGTAAATATTGATTATTTTGAGGAGGTTGGTGTTGAGTTTGAAATTGTAGAATACCCTCTTTTGTATACATATGATTTGGAGGATTTCTCCAGTTAGATTGGTATGAATTACCATAGGCGTTTTGGGGACCCCTATAATTATTCACAGCGTTTATCTCTGCTGGAGCTATTTCCTGATAATTTGAACTGTTAGGACATTCATTCGCAGAGTGTCCTAAAGTATGACAGTTGTCACAAAGTTCTCTTTTCTTCTTAGGTAGATTATTTTTTTCTACTGATATAGCTTCCACTTTACGTGCTAATTCTTCATATTTCAGTGTTAATTCATCTTCTGATTGTAATTGGTATAAACTTTTAGCTTTTTCCGTTCTACCAATTTCTTCTTTTTCCCACTGGGAAGCATTTTCGCTAAGCCAATCAAAATATGATTCAGCTTCATCGGCAGTTTTACTCAAAAATTCTCCTTGACACATAGTTTCAACTAATTTCTTTGATTTTGGTTCTAATCCTTCATAAAAGAAATTAATTAGTCGCCATTTTTCAAATCCATGGTGTGGACAAGCTAGTAGGAGATCTTTAAAACGTTCCCAAACTTCAGGAAATGGTTCCTTTTCTTTTTGAGTAAAAAGTTTAATTTGACGCATCATGCTATTAGTTAAATTTTTTGGATAGAATTTCTTTAGAAATGCTTCATTCATATCATGCCATGAAGTTATAGATCCAGGACGGAGAGATAAAAGCCAAGTTTTAGCTTTATCTTTTAAAGAAAAAGAAAAAAGCTTAAGACGGATTATTTCAATAGGACAGCTTTGATCAGAGAACGTACTACAAACTTCTTCAAATTCACGAATATGAAGATAAGCACGTTCTGACCCCATTCCATGGAAAGTTGGTAAGAGTGGAATCATGCCATGTCTAAAGTGAAAATTTCCTGTGTGTCTAGGTAGAGTGATGCAAGAAGGAGTAATGTTTCTTTCTGGGGTAAATAAATCACGTAAAGGACGTTGTTCACGTTCTGGTAAAATAAATTGTGGTATATTTTCCCCCTGCTCACTATGAGCATCATCGGCTATTCCTTCTATACCTTCAATTTCAGCCATGATTCTAGGAAACTGTATACTAGATGATTCACTAGAAATATTAGAATTATGTGGTACTTGATATAAAGCCTCAGTAGTATCTAAGGACATAAGAAGTAAGTGAAAACTAACTGATAATATTATTATTATTATTATTATTATTATTAGCTAAGTAAAAACTTTTTTTTTTATTTTATATATTTTCTATTTTTTTTGTTTTTTTTCAGAAGATGCACAAGTACATACTTATAAACATATATTTATTTCACAAGAAAATATTATATATAGTTTTTTTTTTTTTAATTATTAATATATTTTTTTATTATTTTCTTAAAAAGAAAACTAGATTATTTATAAGGTAGAATAAGTATATATATATATATAGTGAGAGAAATAGTTTTAGACCTAACTTTTATTTATTTATTTATTTTTTTATTAACTGTTCCCCGGCAACGGCGCCAAAAACTTGACGACATCCTATTGACGCGTTTTCTTATCACACCCAAGTGTAGGTGATCGTACAAGTAATAAAGTTCTGGAAGTCCAGGTCGAACCCACAGGGAACGGAATAAAATTTTATAAAGTTAAGTAGATAACTATTTTGTCACTAAAAAGAAAATAAAAGATGTTGGATTTTTTTGGGGTTTTACTAAACTACTAATTTTTACATGTTTGCAATAAAAGTAATTAAAGCTATTTTTTTCTTAACAGTTTATGGTAAAAATTTTCACAGTGCAAAATAAATTAACTAACATACTAGTAAGAAAAGGAAGAAAAATAAATAAAAGCTAAATTTTTGTAAGATAAACTTTTTAGATTTAACAATAGTGAAAGATGGAAATAATACAGATATTTAAGCAAAACTATTATAAAACAGGAAATATTAATTAACTAGGGGGAAATGATTTAAAGGAATTGGGAATATGCAAACCAACACTAGATCCCACAACTTTTGTGCATTTGAAAAGCATTTGGCATTTAAGACCGCAGAGTCATTCTTTATTTAAAAATAAACTTTCACTAGTCAGGGTCATATCAAGTGTGTCAGGTTTGATATGAAACGACATCGTTTGGTTTAAAGAAAAATAAAAAGGCAATTGGGCAGTAGCCAGGTTCGAACCGTGCCCCGCCGCAGACGTGGGTTATTCGGCGTCCAGTCCCCACTACTCTGCCACTACACAATTGCCTATCCATTATTGGATAGAAATATATATAAACACATATTTGAAATATTAACTTTGTCATATGAGTTGTTTGAGTATGCTAGGTGTTTTTTATGACAAAAGGCATAGTTTGACAATCCACATAATTATGCTTTTTATTTCAAATATGTAATCTTTTGAGCCCAATATAGCCATAGTATATAAACATGTTAAATGGTCATAAACTATAGATACATAGATATTTTTGGCCATAAATGGAAAAATAACTCATCCAGATAAATTTGCCCATTTAAGATTAGTGCACAGAAGTTGTGGTTTCTAAGTTTTTATTACATATCCCCAATTAAAGTTTTAGCCTACCATTTTGGAATTGAAACTGTCTTCCAAATAAAATTTAAAGATAAATTAAATAGGTGTAAACAGTGACTGCTCAATTAAAACTAAAGTTGTGAAACTAAGGTAGGAGTGAAATATACTATTATTATATTATTTTTTTACTTAACATGAGCTGTGGTTGAATTTGTGGAATCTGCAAAATAACAAAGTTTAGTACAACTAGGCTAATAAAATATACATAATTGGAAATACTGAACCAAAAATAAAATACTAAACCTTTGACTTTGGATTCTTGTGGGGTCACAGTGGTTGAACTCCAAGAACACAAATAAGGTCAAACCAAATTCAAATATACTTTTGGAGTGAGATATGTGTATGATGTACTTTTGGACTTTAGTAGGTGATTACAACAACTACGTGGCTAAAAAATCTGACATTTAATCGCAAAATCTGTCTTTTAGTGAATGAAAATATTGCTATAAAAATTAGAAATTTGGAGTTTCTATCTATTTTAGGGGACAACTATAAGTACTACTAGACTAAAAATATTAAATCTAAATTTAAATAGGACTATTTTTACTACTACAAAGTGACAAAGGTCATACAAGAAAACAAATATTTTAAATTTAAGAAATATAGTACATAAAGTTTTGCTACATATTTTTGAACATAAAATCATCAATTACATAAAAGTAAAATTTTACAACTACTAGAACTAGAAAAGGCAAAGAAAAATTAAAGTTTCCTATTTCTAGGGATAATATAAAGTGCTCACATAATAACCTCCCCTAAACTATTCTCTCCCTAACAGTGTGTTGTGTAGCTGTGTTGTTGTGTGTTTGTTGTTTGCTCCCTCTTTCAGCTTCTCCTTTGCCTTCATTTTATAGACGAATTGAGATGCAAACTCGTCACCCAATTCGTCATTTGAACAGCGTAAATCCTGGAGATGAATGTGAAAGCTTCGCCATTTTTGTCAATTCTCTTCAATCCCCTGCCCCCTTTTTCTTACATTGTCAGATTCCTTTTGAATTTTATCTGAGAGAGAGAGAGAGAGTGAGAGAGAGACCAAACTCATATGTACATCAATCATGCATTTGGATGAATTTTTTTTTCTTTTTATTTGTCTCTTTTGTTGATACATGGACGTTGTTTGCCATGTTTTATTATTTTATTAATTTATTTTGTTGTTTTGTGTTTGTTAGTTTGAAAGAATACATACTGACATTACAGTTTCTTTGACTAACATATTGTATGAGGAATGCTTTGGTGTGGTTGCTATTTTTTCCTTCCCTTTATTTCACTTCATTTTTACCTAAACATATAAAATATGTAAAAATAAATAATTACATGCATTTGAGTGACATCACTGTTAAATTATATTAATTCAAATATGCATGTAAAACTAGGGATTTGGGGGATTAAATGAGCAATATGTCTATTATATTGGCACATGAATGTGCAATATTCAGTGTTTGTCAGAGACACTGAAAGTGAATAGTAAGAGAAGCAGTCGACTGGACCCCTTTATCAGTCGACTGGACACTGTTGATTTTTGGCTACTGCTTCTAATAATGGAAAAGCAGTCGACTGGACCCCAGATCAGTCGACTGGACCCCTTTGATTAAGTTGCATTTTTGGGTTCTGCTTGACACAGTCGACTGGGAATCCTGATCAGTCGACTACGCAGTCGACTGGGTTCTCTGAGCAGTCGACTGAACCCCTGTTTTCAAAACTGTTCCTTTTGAAGTGTTTTCCTTTGGCCAAAACTTTTTATAACTCTGATTTCAATGGATTTTACAAACTCAGAGGGTAATGTTCCCTAAGTTTTAAATACCCAGGGTTGTTTTAAAGTTCTTTCCGCTGCGTATAGTTATATGATGTTTGGATGAGCCTTGGTGGCGTGCCACGTGTCCTATTTCCACGCGTAGTGGAATGGGTCGTGACACATCCAGTCTCAGGTATAAGTCTGTCAAAGGGGCATCCTGTTCATACCCTTAAGCTCAAGAGTGAGTCCGTCAAGGTGCATCTTTTCTATCTCACTCAGCCTCAACCAGCCTCAACACCAGGTATGAGTCCATCAAGTGGCATCCTGTTCATCTCGTCTAACATCGGGTGAGAGTCCGTCTAGGGGCATCCTGTTCATTTCATTCAACATCAGGTATAAGTCCGTCAAGGGGCATCCTGTTCATATCACTTGACATCAGGTATAAGTCTGTCAAGGGGCATCCTGTTCATATCATTCAGCATCAGGAATAAGTCTGTCAAGGGGCATCCTGTTCATATTACCTACCATCAGGTATAAGTCCCTCAAACGGTATCCAACTTACATCGGCATCAAGCATCAGATATTTCTCTTACCCTCTCGCACTCTATAGTAATCACGTGCATCGCATTTTGCTATCCCCATCTTTTTCACAGCGATCACGCATACCGCATTTCGCTAATTTCATCACTCTTCACAGCAATCACGCCCCACGTGGCATTTTGCTCTCGAATCGTCATAGAAATCACGCCCCCATGTGGCATTTTGCTCCTCTATCCCACAGTGATCACGCCCTATGTGGCATTTCGCACTCTCATATCCATAGAATCATGCCCCCACGTGGCATTTTGCTCTCCTATCCCACAAACGATCATGCCCTACGTGGCATTTTGCACTCTCATATCTATAGCAATCACGCCCCCACGTGGCATTTTGCTCTCCTATCTCACAGCAATTACGCCCTACGTGGCATTTTGCTCCTTCGTATCCACTACAATCATGCCCCGACATGGCATTTTGCTCTTCACTATCCCAACATGGCATCCTTTTCACCCTGTTATGAACTACGCACGGTCTGATTCTCCCGACGGGAGATACGTAGGCAGCTCTAAGAGCTCAACTACGCCCACACTTTATTGCATTTTCGATTAAAGTTCGAGATTACGCGATTACGGACTTCTTAACTACACCATCCCTCTTCTACTCGATTCTCACATGAATCCTCAACAGAGTCGTTCACCCATTCTGGTAACGCTCTCAATCCCCAGAGAAGCTATTTACCCACTCTGGCAATACTCCCAATCCCCAGCTGCCTACTTTGGCACTCCAATCACTTGCCTACGATGGCATTTCACATTCACTTGCCTACATTGGCACCTCATACTCACTTGTCTACAATGGCATTTCACATTCACTTGCCTACGTTGGCACCTCATACTCACTTGCCTACGATGGCATTTCACATTCACTCGTCTACGTTGGCACCTCATACTCACTTGCCTACGATGGCATTTCACATTCACTCGCCTACGTTGGCACCTCATACTCACTTGCCTACAATGGCATTTTACATTCACTTGCCTACATTGGCACCTCATACTCACTTGCCTACGATGGCATTTCACATTCACTTGCCTACGTTGGCACCTCATACTCACTTGCCTACGATGGCATTTCACATTCACTTGCCTACGTTGGCACCTCATACTCACTTGTCTACGATGGCATTTCACATTCACTTGCCTACGTTGGCACCTCATACTCACTTGCCTACAATGGCATTTCACATTCACTTGCCTACGTTGGCACCTCATACTCACTTGCCTACGATGGCATTTCACATTCACTCGCCTACGTTGGCACCTCATACTCACTTGCCTACAATGGCATTTTACATTCACTTGCCTACGTTGGCACCTCATACTCACTTGCCTACGATGACATTTCACATTCACTCGCCTACATTGGCACGTCATACTCACTTGCCTACGATGGCATTTCACATTTACTCGCCTACACTGGCACCTCAAACTAACTTGCCTACGATGGCATTTCACATTCACTTGCCTACATTGGCACCTCAAACTAACTTGCCTACGATGGCATTTCACATTCACTCATCTACGTTAGCACCTCATACCCACTTGCCAACGATGGCATTTCACATTCACTCGCCTACGTTAGCACCTCATACCCACTTGCCTACGATGGCATTTCACATTCACTCGCCTACGTTGACACCTCATTCTCACTTGCCTACGATGGCATTTCACATTCACTCGCATACGTTGGCACCTCATACTCACTTGCCTACTTTGGCATGTCTTTTACTTATTCTCATCACTTAAAAGAAAATACGGCAAAAATGTGGTGTCTCCTGTCTTTGTCACGATTTGCTTCGCAAAACATGACAAAGAGGGGCAGCTGTAGACACCCCATTTTTGCCCAACCCAATCATTTCAAAAATAAAGTGCTCATTGACACGAGCCTATCATCTTTTGAATCATCTCAATTTGATCTCAAATGGAAAAGATATTGCCAATCAAAGCTATGAGGTCAAAAGGTCAACAATCTCACATGCACCCGACCACACATGATTTTTGCTCCACAAAATTTTGAGAAAACTTTCGGTGGATTTACCAAAGGAGAAAAAAAAAAAAAAAATAGCACATAGATATGTTGGGATCCCAATCTCATTACATTTTTTTCCTTTACTTTTTCCCTCTTTTTTCCCATCACTTTCTTCTTTGTCCCCCATTCACTTTCTTTTTCTTTTTTTTCTCTCCCTCTTCCCTTCTTTCCATATATGAATACCAACATTAACATCCGCAGGAGGGGGGAGAACCCCACTCCCTCACCTCCTTCTCACCTCTCTTCTCAAATTCAATCACCATTGAAGAACCAAGTCCATTTTGCCAAAGTTCACTGCTATGATGATAATCAAGGTATCACCACGAATTCATTTTTGATTCAAATCAAATGAAACTAATTGGAGAGTGTTCTTAACTCAATGATATTGGTCTATGATTTTTCTCAGAATTTTAAAAAATCATATGACCCATTTTTAAAGCACAAATACACAAGGCATACAATCTGCCAGAAACATCACAGTAGTGACACTAGATCACGTTCACTGTTTGGACTACTTCAAGATTTTTTCTTCACTCCATTTTTTTGTCCATTAACTATAACCTCTTAACTACGTCTATGAATTGTTTTGATTTTTTTTGGATCAGTTTAGCATTTGTAAAAAATCGTCCAATTTCAGTCGACAGTGCAATCCCTATTTCTGAGTAATGGAGCTTCTAAACTCAATTTCTCCCAATCTCCAAAAGATATTGCAAAATGGTTTTCTATCATGGAAACTAGACTCATTTGGGAACTTTCCCTCAAAATTTCAAAAAATTGGGAACAACAAAACCTCTCCATTCCATTTTTGGAAGATTTCTCTCAAAGCTATGAAAAAAACTGCACTCTGACATGAATTTTTGTAAAACTTTCTTTCTATCTCTTTCATTTAGGGGTTTTGATCCTTTTCAAATGAATAAATCCTAGTATATTAGGAAACTTCTAAGAAAAAAAGAGAGTAAAAAACAGAAAACAAAAAAAAAAAGAAATTTTATTTTTCTTTTTTACCAAATATTCACGTTTATCAAGTTGTTCAATAACTTTGATAAATGGAAATTTGAGCATCTTTCTACTTCTACTAAAACCGAATATGCCTAATTTATCAAGTTGATCAATAACTTTGATAAAAGGAAATTCGAACATTTTTCTTTTGGGCACCGACCCTTACTTCCGGCATAAAAAAAATAAAAATACAAAAAAAAATCTCTTTTCAATTATTTGGGCACTGTCCCTTTCTTCTGGTATAAAATCAAAAATACAAAAACAAAAAAAGAAAACAAAAGAAAAATACAAAAAAAATCTCTTTTCTTTCTTTGGACACCGACCCTTACTTCCGCCATAGGAATAAAATAACAGAAAAATGAAAAAATTTTAAAATACAAAAAAAACAAACACTTCATTCTTCACTTGCTTGCATAAGTTCGTTTTAATCTCAATCACTTTCTAAAATTTCTAGTCACACTATTTTTCACTCAAATCACTTTTCAAAACTCACTACTTCAAAGGTTAAAGCCTAGGACTACACCGTACAGGTTAAAGTTCCTAGCTACACCATCTTTGCTCAAAATACTACTTCACACTTACACGGTCTAGATCGATCAACTTTTTTTAAAACACTTGCACACACACGCACGCGCACACACACACACACACACATGTACAAAGCATAGAACTACGTACGACCTGATTCTCGACCTGAGATACGTATGCAACCCCTCACTTGGGTGCGGCCATAACCACATCTTTTTTTAATTTTCTTGTACATTCTCACACTCTATTAACTTTCACTTATGCCCCATTGTCAGGAAAATCACTAGAATTGGTAACCGTGCTTTGCATGGATGTTCGAGGGTGCCTAACACCTTCCCTCGACATAATTGAGTCCCCGAACCCATATTTCAAAAGATCTCTGGTTTTTGCATGGCTATTCAGAGTCATACTTTTAAAGGGCCCACTTTTTTAAAACCTATTTTTTCAAAAAGTCAAAGATGAATTACTTTAATTGTCTTTCCAGGGGTCCTAACACTCCAAATGTTAGGTGGCGACTCTGAACATATCAAATAGGCCCTATCATACTCTTTTCACCACTCCCAATAAAATTCGTCGCATTTCACCCAGTTTAAAAAAAAAAAGCCAGGCCCACACCGACAGCTAGGCTGTGCTGAAAGAGCAGGCGCGACAGCAATCTCTAAAAATCTGATCTTTCTAATCATCGAGGTTTGACATGTTCGTGGCCTCCTAAATCTGTTAGCCGACAAAATGGGGTGTCTACAACGGGACCAAAGGAAGGCCTTCGGGTCTGAATGAATCATTAAACTTGTGATTCGGCGATTACGGATATGATTTATGTTTTAATTGTAGCATTGCACATGTTAAAATTTTAATCATGTTTAGATTATTTACTAATCATAATGCTTAAGAAAACTATTTTCCTTTTCTGTTGTAGTAAATAACAACCACCACAAGTACGGAACAATATTCGGAGATGAAGTAACGTGCTTGGGAATAGGGGAGAGATTTTGAACTTGTTTATATGTTCCTTAAACTTGTAATACAATACAACTTGTGCCTTGGAATCCTTGAATTGTGTTGTAAGATAGGTGGTTGGGAAGTTCTAGTTCATCTTGACAAAGTTATGTATTTTTTATGTTGTATCGACTATGGGTATGTGAATTGGTTGAGATTGGACCTTTCCAGCAAGTTCGGATTAGAGTCACAATCATTTTGGGCACGGTTTGTATACAAGCAAGTTGGTTGTAAAGTTCTTGAATGTTTGGTTCCAATAATTTTCATGACTAATGTTGGTACTACTAAGTATGGGGTTCCCATGATCCAATTTGTTCCAAATGAGGTTTGAGTCATATTTTGAATGGGTGGAACCATTTAAGTAAGTTTGTTGACATGTTTATGAAAGTTGTAAAGACTTTGAAATGCTTGGAAAATGGTTTTGGAAGTGTTCATAGTTATTGGTTTGACTTGGAGTTCATTTCAGCAAGTATTTGGTAAAATGCTAATTTAGAAGAAATTTGTATTCCAAAAACTTGTTTTGATCCTCATGTGATAGTAACTATGGTTTAAAAATGTTTTGGAATGCTTTTGACTGTTAATATAAAGGTTTTGAAAAGTCTTCTCAAGTCTTATATGATGTGGGCTGGTTTTGGATATGTTTGGACTTGTTAAACAGGGGATTTCTGTTAAAAATTGAGTTCTGCAGAAACCAGATCCATCCGGACCTTGGGCAGATTGATCCAGAGCAGCTGGGTTAGGCAGAGATGTCATTCTACTAAAACCGAATCGATTCGGTTTTGGGAGGATCGATTCGCAGATCTGTTTCCAGCCTGACGGCTTTTACGAAAACGGTCATAACTCTTTCTAGAAAATTCGATTTCGCGCGCCGTTGTTTTACGTTGGAACCAGGACTTAAAGATCTATCTTTTGATATAAAATTTGACATATTTTCTTAATGACCATTTTGCCCTTGGGGCTATGTTGTCACAATATAGTTCTTTTATGTTGTAATACCTGTAATTTTCTTTTCATTAATAATATCATTTTTTCGAATTTCTGTATTGGACCGACTATATTATTATATTATTATTTTAATTATGTGACGGTATAGACGTGTTGTAGTATTATCATATTAGACTGTAGTAACTGTACCGACTCGACCGTAATAAGAATTAACGTAGTCCTGTACCCGGACCCGGACATTAGAAACAATACCCGTTTGCACGTAAATCGAGACCGACACGTATATCGAGAAACTTATGCATGTAAACCAAAAAATTAGCACACAATCCAAGGTGGGCCCACATGGCCGACCATGTGGCAGCCACACGCCACCCTCTTGGACACATGTCCACTAGTAGGACACATGCCATGGCATATACACATGCCACATGACACCTAGCTCCTAGGATTTCTATATAAGCATGCATACAACATGCATTATACATACTTTGTCTCTATGACTAGCACTTAAAATCTGTGAGAGAGAGCTGGAGTTTTAATTCTTGAGAGAAAGAAGAGAAGAAGTCATCCTTAAAGTTGAAGTTCAAGCTCCATCAAGCTCAAGAACAACATCAAGCATAATTTCAAGCTTTGGTGAGTAAATAGTGAGTAAATTGTGAGTAATCTAACTCAATTTAAAACACATATAGCATGTATTAATGTTTAGTAGGAGTTTGATGTTGTTGTGTTGAAGTTTTCATGACATTCAAGACAAATCCTTAAATCTGAGAAACATAAACTTCCAACAGAATGTAGCTTAGTAAAATGAATGTTTTGTGCAGCTCAAAAATCCGAATTAAGCTAGGTTTTTTTGTGGAGAAAAGTAACTCATATATCTACAAATAACTATTGTATAGCTCAGTCTAGAAATCAATCCTTCATGGGTGAAATGCATGTACAACGCAGTATTATAAACCTGGGAAAATAGAAACTTCCAGCAGAATGTAGTTTAGTTTGAGGAGCTCAAAAATTGGAATTAAACTAGGTTTTTTTGTGGTAAAATCTAACTCATTTATCTACAAATAACCCTTCTATAGCTCAGTCTAGAAATCAATCTTTCATAGGTGAAATGCATGTACAACGCAGTGTTATAAATTTGGGAAACAGAAACTTTCAGCAGAACATAGTTTAGTAAAATGAACGTTTGGAGTAGCTCAAAAATCTGAATTAGGCTAGGTTTTTTTTTGGAGAAATTTGACTCATTTATCTACAAATAACTCTCCTATAGCCTAGTCTGAAAATGATTCCTTCATAGGTGAAAGTCACGTACAATGTAATGCTATAAATCTGGGACAGAGCAATCCGAAAATGTAGAAATGTCTGAGTAAAATAAATATTTTGAGCAGCTCAAAAATTTAATTGAAGCTAGATTTTTCTGTACATGAAGATGTTCGAAATACCTATAATGTTCTAGTTTTGAGTTTGATCGACAAAGTAATTTATCATGCCCAAATAAATCATATTGTTTCAGTCAACATAGTGAGAATGTATCCTGGCAAATTGTGTAGCTTTTTGTATGATGTTTCGTTTATGCATGGTATTGATTATTGATGCTAGTTTCCTGTACCTGTGTTGTTATGAAAATCTTATGCTATGGTAGTACTATCGCGTAGATGAGCATGTTAAGGGTTTATCTATATGTTTATTGGTATTAAATCCATGTTATAAATCCATGAGCTACATGCTATGTTTTTCCATTATTATGAATATAGTTTAATGACCGTTGGAAAGCTCATACCCAAGCTTTAAGTATGTTGTACAACACGATTATTGCGTTAATAAGTGGAAAAGTTTCCATCGTAAGTATATTGAGAGGTAAAACAGAATGTCAGACGTACAACGGTTATAAATGGATGATGATATTAATGAACTAAACTACGAAACGTACGAACGTGAAAAATATTGATAAAACCTTCGATAACAGATTTAATGCGAGTAAGGGACGTTGGGTTTTGTTTCTAGTCGTGTGACTACCGGTCAAAGTTGATTCGTAAACTTTCGTGTCGTGTTTGGATAATTCTTGCAAAGTTGGTCTCTCGATTATTCCATGGAGTCGATTGGTGAGTTATGTTTTGTTCCTTGATCTGAGGATCGGCATGACGTTTTCGGTCAAGCGCGGATGACCTGAGGATCGTCAGGACGTGTTCGATCAAGTAGTTGATTAGTTTTCCGTACCCTTGGTCTGAGGATCGGCATGACGTGTTCGGTCATGCAGGTGACCTGAGGATCGACATGACGTGTTCGACCAAGTGAATGTGAATATCCCGCAGGAGTTGTGAAATGTTTTGTACCCTTGGACTAAAGATCGGCATGATGTGTTCGGTTATGTACCAGTGACCTGAGGATCGGCATGACGTGTTCGTCCAAGTGATTATTAACTTCCCGTACCCTTGGTCTGAGGATCCGCATGACGTGTTCGGTAATGTGCGGGCGACCTGAGGATCGGCATGACGTGTTCGACCAAGAGATTGTTAATGTCCCGCACACTTATGCCATTTGGGTGACAGTTTGAATGCCAGTTGGGCAATAGTTTGAATGCCATTTGGGCAATAGTTTGAGTGCCAGTTGGGTGACAGTTAACGATTCATTGTTGAGTGTTGTTCTTTCTTGACCAGTAAATGCGTTTGGAGTTAAGTCTTCTTTCAGTCAATGTCATTGGTCAGTTCAGTTCTGGGTTAAGTTTCAAAGGAAATGATTGGGTTTAAATTGTTGGAAAAACAGGTTTAAAAAGAAAAGTTTAAACGCGCAGCGGAAAAATCAAGTTATGAAACTTTATTGGCATGCCCTGATCTACTACTCGTCAACTCTACAGATGCGAACAAGAGGGGACAGAGTTATACCTTAGTGTCTTGAACCCAATTCTGATCTTCAACTTCCAGCAGCCTCCACTAGATGATCTTCACCCTTATGACTCCTACGGATGCCTGCCGGAAAGACTAGGGTTGGTGGGAACCCTATTAGAGAGGATAGAGAAGGTTTTGGGGCTCCAAAACAGTTTCTGCAGCTTCTGACGTTCAAAACGACGAACAACCACTTTCCAGAACGCAGCTACCCTATTTATAGATTCCCAGAACCGACCTAGATCTCGAGCGATCGAAGTGCCTTCGATCGATCGAACCTGTAGAATTCAATCGATCGAAACAACTTCGATCGATCGAACCTGTCTGAACATCATCCTCATTTGCCTTTCCAAGCATCCTAGCGGAGCTAAGAGTGGGACCTCCTAGGCTCTTTATTGTTGGCTCAGACTAGTTTGTTAATTACCATGACCAAACTCTTTGATCAGCAAATTAACTAACTGGTCAGTTAACGTTTACTCCACTATAAAACGATAACTGAACTCCAACGCAAAAGAACATATCCGAAGCGATAACTAGACTTGTATGGTGTACTAATGTCCCTCTACCTTCAGCATTCGTAATCATATTCAGGTAGTCGGATAACTATTACTGTCAACCTGAATCATGATTACTTCTTGTATTCCTTGAGTCCCATTCACCTCTCATGATTACCAAACATGTTGATAACTCTTATCAACAAGACTGCAGTACTCAGTAATCGACTTGGTGACATTCTCAAGGGAATGCTTACTCTGAATTAGAGGGTAGATTCTATCTTGACAATATATGTTCACAACCCTATGAACATGACATACCCAAGATACCCAGGTGTTGATCTTCTGTAGACCTCACTGATTGGTAAGTCAAAGCAGTCATATCCACAGTCTGTGTTCATAATCGCCTCAAGATTGAGAACACGTACCTTATACAAGTTATGAGTTCCTATCGACTGATTGACAGCTTTGAGTGTCAATAGGAAAGCTCAGGTCCGTCAATGCACTATAAGCACTAGCACATTAACCAAGAGTCACACTCTAGTGATTGAGATTTATCACTCCATCCAATGGTAGTTAATGATGCTACAGTGTATACCTGATGAGATATCCAGTCTCATCATCCACTGTGACAAGCTTTAAGTATCAAAGAAAAGTAATTCGTAATCTCATTGTATGTATCTCATACACACACGAAATACTTACTATGATACTTATGGATTAAACAATCATCTCATGAAAGAAACATACATAATGAAATGTAAAGCTGATATCCATATATTAAAAGGTTAATGTCTAATACATAAAGTAATGGTTTGAGGGCACAAACCCAACAAACTCCCACTTGCACTCATAACCATTCAGAACTACATCTGAGACCTAGACTATCTAGATGACGATCAAAAACCTTCTGTGGCAAGGCCTTTGTAAACGGATCAGCAAGATTGTCAGCTGTGGCAATCTTGGTGACAGTCACATCTCCACGTTGAACAATATCTCGGATAAGATGATATTTCCGCTCTACGTGCTTTCCCTTTCCATGGTTCCTTGGCTCCTTGGACTGAGCCACTGCCCCACTATTATCACAATAAAGCGTAATAGGCGACAGCGACGCTGGTACCACCTCGAGTTCCATAAGGAACTTCTTGAGCCAAACAGCTTCCTTTGCGGCTTCACAAGCAGCCACATACTCAGCTTCTGTAGTTGAGTCTGCAATGCATTTCTGCTTAATGCTCCTCCAACTGACAGCACCACCTCCCAAGGTAAAGAGATGACCGGACGTCGACTTTCTCGAATCTTTATCTGACATAAAGTCCGAGTCAGTGTATCCTACTGGAATTAACTCACTACCACCGTACATAAGCATGTAATCTTTAGTCCTTCTCAAGTACTTAAGAATGTGCTTAACGGCTGTCCAGTGCTCTGGACCCGGATTCGACTGATATCTGCTAACCATGCCAACAGCAAAGCAGATATCTGGTCTAGTGCATAACATCGCATACATGAGACTTCCCACTGCCGAAGCATAGGGAACTCCTGTCATGCGATTCCTCTCCTCCTGTGTCTTTGGACACTGGTCCTTGGAGAACGCTAAACCATGCCTGAAAGGTAACAAACCTTTCTTCGAATAATCCATTGAAAACCTAGTTAGTACTTTATCGATATAACCAGCTTGAGATAATCCCATTATCTTTTGCTTGCGATCTCGAAAAAGCTTTATCCCAAGAATATAGCTCGCCTCACCTAAATCCTTCATATCGAAAGTACTAGCTAGCCAAACCTTGACCGTTGACAGCGCCGCTACATCATTTCCAATGAGTAGAATGTCATCAACGTAAAGCACAAGAAAAACTACCACTTTTCCTTCACATTTCTTGTATACACAAGGTTCATCCAGATTCTGTATGAAACCAAACGACTTGACTGCTTGGTCAAATCGGATGTTCCAACTTCTGGATGCCTGCTTAAGCCCATAAATGGACTTTTGCAACTTGCATACCAAGTTACCTTTCCGACCAGCTATGAACCCTTCTGGTTGTTGCATATAGATGTCCTCCTCAAGATTGCCATTCAAGAATGCAGTCTTGACGTCCATCTGCCAGATCTCAAAATCTAGGCATGCAGCAATGGATAAGAGTATTCTGATGGACTTGAGCATGGCTACCGGCGAGAAGGTTTCCTCATAGTCAATGCCCTCCCTCTGAGTATAACCTTTCGCTACAAGCCTAGCCTTAAAGGTCTCAACCTTTCCATCAGATCCTCTTTTCCTCTTGTAGACCCACTTGCAGCCAATGGGTTTAATATTGGCTGGAAGTTCTACAAGATCCCAGACCTGATTAGAATCCATAGATTCCAATTCAGCCTTCATAGCTTTAACCCAATGAGCTGAATCAACATCAGCCATTGCCTCTTCGTATGTGGTAGGATCAGATTCAGATTCTATGGGGACAGCTTCAAAAACTTCTCCTAAGAACATGTATCTATCAGGCTGGCTGATAATCCTCCTACTACGACGAGGTACAGGTGCGAAAATAGGTGAAGAAGTGGTGTTTTCTTGATTTATATCGTCATTAACTGCGGGTTGGACTGAGGGCTCTCCTTCTATCTCTCTAAGATCTATCCTTCCCTTAGGTTTATGGTTCATGATATAATCATTCTCTAAGAAAACAGCATTTGTACTAACAAACACTTTCTGTTCCCTTGGATCATAAAAATACCATCCATAAGTACCCTTTGGATAACCCACAAAGTAACATACTTCCGATCTAGAATCCAATTTGCTCATCTTTCCTTTCAGCACATGTGCCGGACACCCCCATATCCGGAGATGTTGCAAAGAAGGCTTGCGCCCAATCCACATCTCTCGTGGTGTCCTTGGAACAGATTTGCTTGGTACTAGATTTAGTATGTAAGCAGCGGTTTCCAAAGCATAACCCCAAAGGAATAATGGCAACTCAGAATAACTCATCATCGACCTAGTCATGTCTAAAAGAGTCCGATTCCTTCTCTCCGCTACACCATTTTGCTGAGGCGTACCAGGTGCAGTCAACTGTGACAGAATCCCATTCTGTACGAGGTGATCAATAAACTCATTAGAGAGGTACTCGCCACCTCGATCAGATCGAATGGTCTTGATATGTGTGCCCAATTGCTTCTCCACTTCAGCCCTAAACTCTTTGAACTTTTCAAAGGCTTCAGACTTGTGCTGCATTAGGTACACATATCCATACCTGGAGTGGTCATCGGTAAATGTTATGAAATACTCATAACCACCCCTTGCTCTAATATTTATTGGTCCACATACATCAGTATGAACTAATTCCAACAATGCATTGGTTCTATTGCCCTTTGCAGGAAAGGGCCTTTTGGTCATCTTACCCTCTAAACAAGACTCGCAGACTTCCATTGGTTCGAGAACCAAATCGCCTAAGACCCCTTCTTTGACTAGTCTGCCAATCCTATTTAGATTGATATGACCAAGCCTCATATGCCAAAGCCTTGTTGGATTAGTGGAAGATCTCTTTCTTTTAGATGGTACAGTTACCACTGAGTTATTAAGTTCCATATTAGAGTCTTTAGAAATATTATGAGTAATCACATACAAACCATTTGATTTAACACCAGAACATATAAAAGAACCATTTCTTTTAATCACAACTTCAGTTCCAAAATGAAAAGAATAACCATTATTCGATAAATTTGAAACTGAAATTAAATTACGTCTCATTGAAGGGACGTAAAGTGCATCTGATAAAATCAAAACTTTATTGTCTAGAAATTCTAAAACTACGACTCCTATAGCAACAGCAGAAACGGTTGCGTTAGAACCTAGAGTAAGTACGATTTCCCCATCACTGCACCTCCTGGTTGATCTGAACCCCTGCAATGAATTACAGATATGGTTAGTCGCACCAGAATCAATGCACCAAGTGTTTGAAGTATCCGTTATAAAACTTACTTCAATCACATGTGATTCAATCATACCTTGAACTCTTGTAGCTAAGAATTCTGGACAGTTCCTCTTCCAGTGGCCTTTCTCACCGCATTGGAAACACTTTCCTTTGCCTTGGCCACCCACCTTCCCTTTGCCTTTACCTTTTCCCTTAGATTTTGTAATCTTAGGGACCGGTCCAACACTTGAACCACCAGTGCCAGCCTTCTTCTTCCCTTTCTTTCCTTTCGGTACAGATCGGGAAGATGAAGCGCTTTTCTCAACGTTCAAAACGTTGACCCCAGGTTTGATCACCCCTTCCGCTGCCAAAAGAGAACTCATCAATTCGCTCATTGAAAAATTCATTTGATTCATATTATAGTTAAGTTTAAATTGAGCGAATGAAGGCGACAGCGAATTGAGGATCATATCAACTTGGGTCTGTGCATCGATGTTGGCACCTAGGGTCTCCAGCTCGTTTAAATAACCAATCATTTTTAAAACATGTTCCTTGACTGGAGTCCCTTCCGACATCTTTGCACTCATTATCTTTTGCATAGCTACCTGTCTGGCAGGCCTGCCATGCTCCCCAAACATCTTTTTCAGGGATGTGATAATGTCACTGGCTGAATCATTCGATTGGAATTGATGTTGCAACACACCAGCCATTGAGGCCAGAATATAGCAACGAGCCATTCCATTCGACTTCTTCCATTTGTCGAACTCGCGTCTGGCAGCTGCCGAAGCATTTGCCGCGGGTTCTTCAGGGCTTGGGGTGGTGAGGACATATATGTGATCCTCCGCAGTTAACACAATATCAAGGTTACGTTTCCATTCAGTGTAGTTGTTTCCAGTTAACTTGTTTTGAGTGAGTATGGTGGCAAGTGGACTAAATGCAGATCCAGACATTATGATTTACTGAAAAAATCAAAACAAAATAAATATGGATATCAGAATTTGACAGTTTGAAATAAAAGAATCCTTTTAAAACTCTTATTTTAAAACAAAGTCGCCGGAATATCGAAACGAAAGAATAAAGCCTCCGTGTGGTGGTCAATGTTCGATCTTTCGATTTATCATAACTTATCCGCCATGCAACTCTTGCAAAACAAGTTATGACTTCCAAACCTATTTGATCTCTAAGTTTCTGAATAATGCCCCGTGTGGGATCCCTTATCCATAGCTCAGCTAGTGTGTACCATTAACTAGGATCCAATCATAACCGTCTCAAGTAGCGCCTCCGTATGGTGGTCACCCTCTAACACGTCTGATTGATCCTATCAAAAGAAGTTCACATCTAGTAACCAATGAGTAATGCACCCTCCGTATGGAATGATCACCCCTGGCGAGGTGACACAGAATGCATCACTCATCTTACAGTGAACCGTTAATGGAAGATCGTGGGTGTAATTAATAAGACCCTCTCCCACTAGATTTAGTAAAAAGGATTTTGCTTTTTGAGAAAATCTGTTTCTACACACTTCCCATAAACATCTAATGTTTACTAATGTGTTGAAAACTGTTTTTGAATTTTATTTTAGAAAACTTGTTTTGCGTGCATGCAACAATGTATAATGCGCCAATCACAAACCAAGCACATAAAACAAAAAACTAAAATGAAATAAAAGACATCCAAACGATGCCTCTATCTCCCATGGCTCTATCTTCATAGAACCTGCTTTTTGGTTTGATCGCCTCCAGCTCCATCTTCATGGACAACGGCTCCTTGCTCCATCTTCATGGAATTTCTAATTCTATTACATTGGACCTATGCTTCTTTTGAAGCTTACAATTTATCTAGAAAAAGGAAATAGCAACAACAAAATAAAAGGCTAGGGAAACCGGTGCGACTTTCCTTTTCGTAGGATTGAAGTCGCAGCGCCCTTTACATATGCCTTAAAACCAAACAAAATTAAAACAATACACCAATCTCAAAACATTCAAACACAAAATAAATGCTCTTGGTGCCATGGGAGATAGCGACTAACTTTTGCTGCAAAAGGTTAGTTGAACACACATCCACGCATATATGTAACAAAAATATAACTATTGGAACCCCTAATTGATTCACACAGTATATAAACTCTTTACATACTGAATCAGAACTCAAAAACAGCATCTAACTTCTCTGTCACAGTTCGATCGATCGAAGCCCGTTCGATCGCTCGAACCTTCGATCGATTGAACATTGTTCAATCGCTTGAACATTCTGTTTCACATAATGATTTGAAAATTTTACAGAATATTTTAAAATTAAAGTTTTTAATTTCAAAACTCTTTAATACTGTGAAACAAAGATCCTGACAAAGAGTCTGTCTCGATCGATCGAACTCTATTCGATCGCTCGAACACCAGAAGGTTTCGATCGATCGAAACCTGTTCGATCGCTCGAGTACAGAGAGTTCGATCGATCGAGACTACTTCGATCGATCGAACCCATCTTGCATCCAATGCAATCACAGATTTGTATACTGCTGCGATAACACTGCAGAAACAGATCTGTGACGATGCAGTTTCAAAAATAGTTCTAAAATCAACATACAAATCAAAATAGTGTTCCAAAAAACGCATCTATAGATCCAAACGAGCGTGGCTCTGATACCAATTGTTGGAAAAACAGGTTTAAAAAGAAAAGTTTAAACGCGCAGCGGAAAAATCAAGTTATGAAACTTTATTGGCATGCCCTGATCTACTACTCGTCAACTCTACAGATGCGAACAAGAGGGGACAGAGTTATACCTTAGTGTCTTGAACCCAATTCTGATCTTCAACTTCCAGCAGCCTCCACTAGATGATCTTCACCCTTATGACTCCTACGGATGCCTGCCGGAAAGACTAGGGTTGGTGGGAACCCTATTAGAGAGGATAGAGAAGGTTTTGGGGCTCCAAAACAGTTTCTGCAGCTTCTGACGTTCAAAACGACGAACAACCACTTTCCAGAACGCAGCTGCCCTATTTATAGATTCCCAGAACCGACCTAGATCTCGAGCGATCGAAGTGCCTTCGATCGATCGAACATTCGATCGATCGAACCATCTTCGATCGATCGAACCTGTAGAATTCAATCGATCGAAACAACTTCGATCGATCGAACCTGTCTGAACATCATCCTCATTTGCCTTTCCAAGCATCCTAGCGGAGCTAAGAGTGGGACCTCCTAGGCTCTTTATTGTTGGCTCAGACTAGTTTGTTAATTACCATGACCAAACTCTTTGATCAGCAAATTAACTAACTGGTCAGTTAACGTTTACTCCACTATAAAACGATAACTGAACTCCAACGCAAAAGAACATATCCGAAGCGATAACTAGACTTGTATGGTGTACTAATGTCCCTCTACCTTCAGCATTCGTAATCATATTCAGGTAGTCGGATAACTGTTACTGTCAACCTGAATCATGATTACTTCTTGTATTCCTTGAGTCCCATTCACCTCTCATGATTACCAAACATGTTGATAACTCTTATCAACAAGACTGCAGTACTCAGTAATCGACTTGGTGACATTCTCAAGGGAATGCTTACTCTGAATTAGAGGGTAGATTCTATCTTGACAATATATGTTCACAACCCTATGAACATGACATACCCAAGATACCCAGGTGTTGATCTTCTGTAGACCTCACTGATTGGTAAGTCAAAGCAGTCATATCCACAGTCTGTGTTCATAATCGCCTCAAGATTGAGAACACGTACCTTATACAAGTTATGAGTTCCTATCGACTGATTGACAGCTTTGAGTGTCAATAGGAAAGCTCAGGTCCGTCAATGCACTATAAGCACTAGCACATTAACCAAGAGTCACACTCTAGTGATTGAGATTTATCACTCCATCCAATGGTAGTTAATGATGCTACAGTGTATACCTGATGAGATATCCAGTCTCATCATCCACTGTGACAAGCTTTAAGTATCAAAGAAAAGTAATTCGTAATCTCATTGTATGTATCTCATACACACACGAAATACTTACTATGATACTTATGGATTAAACAATCATCTCATGAAAGAAACATACATAATGAAATGTAAAGCTGATATCCATATATTAAAAGGTTAATGTCTAATACATAAAGTAATGGTTTGAGGGCACAAACCCAACATAAATAAGACATGGTTTTGAGAATAAGAAAAGACGAACGAGACATAGTATCAAGAATAAGAAATGATGAACGAGATATGGTTTCGAGAAATAAGAAAAGATGATGAATAACTTACCTTGGTGGTGGTAACCTTAAGGGGACCCTCACTTAGCTTAACCGCTAACGGCTTTTCCATGCCGCTGGACCTTCCACGTCCAGCCTTTGCAGGTCCAGACGGAGCTGGCTACGATCAAGATACAGATTTTACCACTAAAGACTATGCTGGTGAAGATTACTACGAGGAAGGCTATGGTTTTGCCAGCTGAAGATCTTGGAGTTTTTCTTTTATCATAGTTCTGTTATTAATATGTTTAATGAGGTAATAGCTTAGTTGAACTTGTAATATCTATCTTTTGGATATCTTTTAGTCTGTAATATACTAATCATGTAAGACTTGAATGTTTAGATTCTTGCTTCCGTTGAACTTAGTCACTTTTCTGTATTACATTATTGTTTTAAGCATTTTTGGACAATCAGGTGACATTCACAACCAGTCACGTGTCTACGAACCCATAAAGAAAATTTATTTTTCCCTATTTTTGGTACTTCGGGGCGTGACATATGTGGTTTAAATCATGTCCTTCTTAGTAATCATCATGTGTCTTAGCAAATTAATGTATTTAGGTGCTTGTGGCGTTGTTACACTTGTCCTAATCCGCGTGGGGCAGGGCGGGGTGTAACAATTTTTGGTATCAGAGCATTAGGCTAGAGCCTTTGGGGACAAGTGACGTATACGTCGCGTAGTGTATACATAACGACACATAGTTGTACAAACATGCATCCATATTTATTTAGCATTCTTAAAAAGTTGTTTAGCATGCATAGCATGTTATTTATAGTATCATGCATGGGAATGCTCTTGTGAATGTCAGGCTTAATTGTCTGTTAGTAATGGATTCGGGAAAAAGACAAACATCACCGCCAATGGTGGACCGAGTAGAACGAGTCGTTGAAATATTAGTAAGAATGGTGGAAATCAGAATGTCATCGGTTGAGGAAGAACCTGAAAACCCAAATCCCGAGGTAAGAACAGAATAATCGACCGTAGAAGAGTTTCCAACAGAGTCCCAAAAACATCAAGAAGGTACGAGATTAGGAGAGAATGCAAGTAAAAATCAAGGTAATAGTAAAAGAGCAAATGTTGGAAGTTCATCAACAAGTAATACATCGAGGGGTAGGAAGCCACGTTGTCCAACGTGTAATAAGCAACACTGGGGTGTATGCCGTAAAATTATGGTCTGCTATGTTTGTAGACGGGCTGGGCATGTCGCAAGGTATTGTCCAAGCGTGAGTACAAAGTTTAAAGGTAAGTGTTATAAATGTGGTCAGTCGGGTCATCGGGCACACAACTGTCTCAATAAACGACAGGAAGGTCCAAGTTCTTCGATACCTATGACCACTCCAGGATCTAAAAAACTGCCAAAAGGGAAAGAACAACAAGAAGATAGAAGCTCATAACTTATATTTGAGCTGCTATGAACTTCAAGTAGTACGTAAAATTATTATTTATTTATACTTTATATAGGTAATTCCACAAGTTTATTATATCGTAGCAGTTGTCGGGTAATCAGAGGTATTGTAAATCATTAGATTTGGGATTTGGTTATTAATAATTAATTGGGATTTCTTTGATTGGCTCTAGTATGCCAGGGTTAAGTGAAGTAAGGGTAATACAGGGCTAGCTACGGTGGGTGTAGTGTTGTTAATTTGATAAACTATTGGATATGGAATTGCTATCGAATAAGTAAGCTGTAGCTGATTGGGGATCGGTAAAGTGTTGAATTAAACAAGGTTTAATCTCAAGGGAGTTAGTATGACATCATCTTTCCGTATTATGGTAGCTGTTAGAATTCGTCAATATGGAATATGGGAAGGCATTAACTTGAACTTGAAAATGTTTGGGTAGTAAATGAATTGCCTAACTGTCATCAAACCCATTGAGTTAGTTTGATTGAAAGAAGATAATAGACTTTCCATCGATGAAGCGATGGGATTATAACTGATTTCTGGGGTATTATATTGAAAGACTTTATGGGACTTAAAGGAATGGGAAATACAAGTTGTGATAATTGTATGATAGAGAATTTGTTCATTTGAAAGTGTTATGATAGAGATTATTAGAGTTGTTGCGAAACAAAGAAACCAGGTAAACGAAATCAGCAGTAATGATTGGGGTCGAATGAAGCTACAGTTGAGAACAAGTATCTAAACTACGAGAAATAATTTGTTGATTAATTCCAGAGATTTAAGTATTTATTGATATGATCTTGGATATGAGTGTTATTAATGAAATATTAGAAAAAGGGTGTTGAGAAGAAATCATTGAGGCCATCATGGTTATTCTAAGTATGTGTGATGCTATCCTTAATGAAGTGATTAACCAGAGTTATTTTTTTTGAATGAACTTGAGATGTGAAGGAATTGGTAAAAACTGAGCCAATCACCTAAATTCATAATTGTATGGATATACTAATTACTTTGCTGAGTACCGGCAATTTGTTATCGATAGTGGGTTGGTAGTAAATATGTTTGGACTACATCTTCAATTATTTGAATAAAGACATGTGTGAAATCTATACCAGCATCAGGAATTTGTCGTTTACGGTGAAATCTTGTATTGGGATTGGATTATGTATTGGTGATGGAATTGTTTATACTTTATAAAAGGGTAGAACTACATGAGACAAATTATCAGATGTAAGAATTAAAATTTGGTAGTATTTTTTTCATTGAATATTCAGTGGTCTATTCCTACAAGCAAGGATTATGTGAATTGTAGAGATTCAAATATTTGCTTGCATTATAAACATCGAAGGTACAATAAAAGAGATAATTGGAACTTGTGTTAGGCTACGATATGGAAAAAAAAATTGGGTAAGGTCAGTGTAGTTGACAATATTTGAAGTAGAGATTTAAAAAAAGTATTATATCTGTGAGTTGATCATGTGAGAATAAATGTGTGGAGACTTAAAAATGTTAGAAATTGAAATTATTCTGGAAAGAAAATAAAGAAAAGAAGACAGGAACTTAGGTTTAATTGACATCATTGTAGTAGATCAGAAGGAATTTACTTAAAAATTTGTTTGAGTTTTGTTCGTTTTGAGGAAGAAATTTAGAATTATCACGACAAGAAAGAGATTAGACTCCACTTCACAACAGGATGTGTTGGAACCTAAAAGCTGAGCATGTGATTGAATGAAGGTTGCTTATGGAAGGGATTTCAGACGAGATTTTAAATTTTTGACAAGATTGCAGAATGTAGTATGCTAGCGATTGTGTATTTCATAATACTAATCACACTTTTATTATACGAGATGACTTATTAATTGATTCGAAGTTCGAGCATTATTAATTAAAAGTTGAAGAAGAGAGGTTGAGTATATTGCAATAAGATAGGAATTGTAAAACATTCTTTGGGATGTAAGGAATGCTCAAGTCGACGAGATAAGGTGTTGCCATATGAATGATTGAGGACATGTTAACTAGGTAGCAAATTCGTTGAAGTTAATCGAGTTGTGTGAAGATGAATTGTGAAGTTATATGAAAATAGAAGCCTATCGTTGAAAGGTAATATGTAAATTGGATAAAGGTTCTAAATCTTCCAAGAGGCAATGGAACAGAAACTAAGCCGTACGTGGTAGAATATCTTACTATAAGATATTCTGGGGAAAAGAGAACCAGTTATTTGTTGATTGAGACTCTAATCAAAATCAATCAATATAATTCATTATGTGATATAGGGTCAGAAGTCAGACTTGAATTAAGTTAATATACGTGAACTGTTGAAAGTTCAAGAATGAACATCTATACTTATCTACTACTATGAGGTGAGCAAAATATCACCTTCGAAAGGCCAATCATGGTTTGGTAAACGAGGAAGTTGATTAAGAGCAGGAGGATGAAATCCGAGATAAATACCCATATCCATTCGAGACTTGAGGTAAGAGTAAGTTTGGGGACCAAACTTCCTTTTAGGGAGGGAGAAATGTAATACCCGTACTCGGAAAAAGGGATTAACTATCATATTAGTATGCATTAATTATTGTAATTAATGTATATGATGGATTAAGGGGAGGCTATGGACTCACCTGTGAAAAAAACAAATTGTTCAGTAAAGAACACAATTGATAGGTCCCCAGTGAGGTGGGACATGTAAAGAATGGGACCCAGTGAAGGACCCGGATAAAAAATTTGGATTTTACATGTTAAACGCAATTATATGATTAAATGAATACTTGTTTAAATTGCTTTCATATTATATTGCTATACGTGTTAGTTTCTAGTACTGGTTTGGGTACCTATTTAAGGGTAGAGTTGAAAAGATTCATAAATGGTAAGTACGTTAACAACTTCACAAAATATTTGGGACCACATGTGGAATCCATACGGGACTTAGACAAACACTCATTTGGATAATTGGGTAGTTAATGAAATGTTTGGAGGGATTTCATAATAAGAACTTAAGAAATTTTGGGGGTATAAGTGTAACAACCTGCATTTTCATTTAATTTAAATTGCATTTTCACTTTTAATCTATACTCCCGGTGTTAATTTAAATTGCAATTATCATGTTTTGAATCTTATTACTTGTTTAATTCATATTAAAATTCTTGTTGGGGTCAAATTGCAATTTTTTATAAATTTAGTAACACCTACGTTGGATTTCAAATCTGTATTTCAAAATGGTGGGAACATTTTCTCTTAACTCAAACAGCATTTTTATAAAATCGAAGAATCATTTCTTACGTTAAAATGAATTTTATGTATTTTCGTAGTAATCGCCGCACCGCGTTAATATTAATTGATGAACGAAAACTGTCCACGCCACGATTTGACTCCCACAGATTTAGGATTCTCTGTCAAATTAAATTTGACACTTGCTTTTAAGCTCATTTAATTTGACCAATGATGGTGTTAGGCTTGTTTGGGAATGCACCTAATGTGTTTGTTAATTTTGTGACATAGGCTATTTTCCCAAACACCTTAATAAATTTCTAGACAATTTGCATATGCCTTGTTTGGCACTGCCTTTTCTATGTGTGTTAAATTAGTGCCTTAAGTTGAATTTCCCAAACACTACTAATTGACCCCTACACTAACTTAGTTAACTTCTAAATCAATTCCCAGCAGATTGTAGATACATATATGTTTGTTATGTATAATATGTATCTAGATAATTGAATATCAACTTGAATTTGTAGAGTGAGAGTGAAGGTGCTTGGTCACCAAGTTCTCCATTTTTATTTTCTATAAATGTACACTACACAACTCTCAATTCTCTGCTCTACACACAATCTGTGAGAAAAGAGAAAACACAGAGAGTTTATACAGAAAATTTTAGAGAGAGAGAGGATTCAAACTCCATGGTCAAAGCTTAAAGTGGGTCTTTATATTTTGGATTCTCTCTCAATTATTACTTAAATCTTCTATTACAGTGAGTATTACTAACTTACTTGAAATGTAATTTCATGCTTAATTACAGTTTATATTGCTTGAATTAGTAAGTGTTTATATGAAATTCGTTTAAGTTTATTCATGGTGTAAAAATGGTGATTTTTCAAACTTAACCAAAATCCTTTTTGATAGATAAAAATGAAAGATTACAGTCCCTAGAGGTTGTATTTAAAGTATTGTAGCTTAATTCATTCGTATATGAAAGTATATTAGAATTGAAGTTTTGTCACCCCTCGGTTTTTCGTAAAGTCCAAGAGTGACGATTGAAATTAGTTAAAACCGATCGCGTATTCATGATCTTTGCGGAAAAACGGAGAGAACCATATATTACAAGTCATGTATGCATTCGGATTTGAAAATGGGTCAAAAATAGACTTTAAATTCGTAACAGGGGAGAAATTGCGGATGTCAATCGATTGGCACTTTTACTAATCGATTGACATTTTTCAACACTACCGACTTTTAGTAAAATAGCCATAACTTCCTCTAGAAAACTCGAAAATGCACACCGTTTGAAGCGTTGGAAACTAGACTCAAAGAACTTTCTTTTGATATGTAATTCATGCACAAAAATTATAACTCATTTTTTAGGGCATTGCTTCAAAGTAGACCCACTTGTGTTCTAGTAGCGATAAAAGCATATTAAAGCATTCTTTGATGAATTCACTGGTTGTTTCATATAAGATTTGATTTCTTCTCATACATCCATGGTTATCGTTCCCAGTACTTTATATTTCTGTATTAAGTCATATGGCATACATGTGGAGTCAGTTGTGCATGCATGGTGAGTGGTGGTCAGTGTGGAAAAGAGTATGTGGTTGAGATTATGTTTGGACATTCCCTGGTAATTGTGTACCAAAGTGTGATATTTTTTAGATGGTGGCTAGAGTGTCTTTGAAATGCGACGATGGAAAAATTGGACACTCCCTGGAGCCCATGCATGGTAGCGCTAAAGTGTGTGACGCCGAACTTGGACATTCCCTGGCACTCATGGTAGTGCTAAAGTGTGGCATACGGACACTCCCTGGAACTCGAGTCTGAATACTGCGTGAGGTTTCCTTCGGTATTTGTGAGGCAGATTAGGTACTAAAGTGTGAGGCATTGGACACTCCCTGGTACCCTGTACTAAAGTGTGAGGCAAAATGGACACTCCCTGGTACCCCTGTGCTAAAGTGTGGCTATCAGAGTATTTCAAAGATACTGTAGTGAGAGTGTTGGGTACTGTGTTATCGAGAGAAAAGAATCGGTAAGATGAGAATGGTTGCATTGGTCTCATACACGGTCATATATTTTATGAATTGAAGATTTTAATATTATACTCACCATTTTATAAATTGAATTTATTTCTATGGTTAAACCGTTGATTTATGAAACTGAAAAAGGAAAATTGTAAATGAGTATGTTTTACATTCGAGTTCATGTTTTTAATACTCACCAGCTTCTTGAAGCTGACGACGTTGATGCGTCCTGGACATTCGTGTCTAGGCTTTTCAGGTTATGATCAGGCTGGACCTTACGACTACGCGAACTGAATCAATACTGAGGAGGAATTTATTATTATTACATGTCTTTGGTTATGAACTGTTATTGTAATAAGGATGACTGTAATAGACAATAGATATTATTTTGTTTTCAGGCGGAGTGTGCCTTAGTTGATCACATGCTGTAATATTTATTAAGTTAGAAAGTTTTATAAGCCTTGATTGCTCTATTTTTATTATGGTTTTATGTTGTTCGATGTTTAGGACAGAATCGATCCTTCAAACTGTCGCGACCTACGGGTCCATAAAGGAAATTAAACACTTTCCATATTTATGCTACGTCGGGTAATAAGTTAAAAGAAGGAAAATGAGGGTTTGACACATCATGCTTGATGCATGTGTGTGTGTCAAGAGGAGATAACTCTCCAAAAATTTACCGAAATTGAGAAAAAAAAGAAAGACGCCAGGAGAGAAAGACGAGCACGAGACGCCGACGTCCATTTCTTGCCATTCCATCATCGTCTGAAGCCCAAATCGCAAACCGAAGCCGTATTCAGACTCGTGGAGGTGAGACGATCATTCCTATACCTTTCTTTTATGTTTTAATCATTGAATTTTGGTATCTCACTCTAATCGGTGACACGTGGTTGCCGAGCACTTGTAGGATTTACTCCGGAGTAGGATTTAGGCAAGAATTGTTATGGAATTCTGCATTTTTCTAGCTTATTTGGGGTAGAAATCATATAAGGTGAGTTTTCTAACCAACAAATGATTAGGGTTTTATGTGTTTAATGCTTCAATGATAATTAGTGTTAATAATTCATTCTTAGAGACCATGAAAATGCTAAATTATGAGTTACATGTTAATTATATGAAAATCGTTGTGCTTACATGTTTATGTGCTTATATGCTTATATGATTATGTGGTAATCAATGAACACCGGAGAAATGATTCATTAGTTGGGGGTAATAAGGGATACGAAGAAGAAGAATCTGATAAAGATGGAAGTCCAAGGAATAGAAGTGGCCAAGGGACCAAGGGAAGGTCTTCGGATCTGAATGAATCATTAAACCGGTGGTTCAAGGATTATGGATATGATTTATGTTTTAATTGTAGCATTGCACATGTTAAATATTCAACCATGTTTAGATTATTCACTAAGCGTAATGCTTAAGAAAACTATTTTCCTTTTCTATTGTGGTAAATAACAACCACCGCAGGTACGGAGCAATATTTAGAGATGAAGTAACGTGCATGGAAATAGGGGAGAGATTTGGACCTTGTTTATATGTTCCTTAAACTTGTAATACAATATAACTTGTGACTTGGAATCCCTGACTTGTGTTGTAAGATAGGTGGTTAGAAAGTTATAGTTCATCTTGGCAAACTTATGTATTTCTTATGTTGTATCGACTATGGGTATGTGAATTGGTTGAGATTGGACCTTTTCGGCAAGTTCGGATTAGAGTCACAATCATTTTGAGCAAGGTTTGTATACAAGCAAGTTGGTTGTAAAGTCCTTGAATCTTTGATTCCAATAATTTTCATGACTAATACTGGTACTACAAAGTATGGGGTTCCCATGATCCAATTTGTTCTAAATTAGGTTTGAGCCATATTTTGAATGGGTGGGAGCATTTAAGTAAGTTTGTTGACATGTTTATGAAAGTTGTAAAGACTTTGAAATGTTTGGGAAATGGTTTTGGAAGTGTTCATAGGTGTTGGTTTGACTTGGAGTTCATTTTCAGCAAGTATTTGGTAAAATGCTAATTTGGAAGAAATTTGTATTCCAAAAACTTGTTTTGATCCTCATGTGATAGTAACTATGTTTTAAAAATGTTTAGGAATGTTTTTGAATGTTAATATAAAGGTTTTGGAAAGTCTTCTCAAGTCTTATATGATGTGGGTTGGTTTTGGATATGTTTGGACTTGTTAACAGGAGATTTCTGCTAAAAATTGAGTTCTGTAGAAACCAGATCGATTCGGAGCAACTTGGTTAGACAGAGATGTCATTCTGCTAAAACTGAATTGTTCCAGTTTTGGGCGGATCGATCCGCAGATCTGTTTCCAGCCTGACGGCTTTTACGGAAACAGTCATAACTCTTTCTAGAAAATTCAGCTTCACGTGCCGTTTTATGCATTGGAACCGAGACTCAAAGAGCTATCTTTTGATATAAAATTTGGCATACTTTCTTAATGACCATTTTGCCCTTAGGGCTGATTTGTCACAATAGAGTTCTTTTATGTGGTTTAAATCATGTCCTTCTTAGTAATTATCATGTCTCTTAGCAAATTAATGTATTTGGGCGCTTGTGGCATTGTTACATGTGCCCTAATCCTCTTGGGGCGCGTCGGGGTATGACATGTAGCTTTCAATTTGTTCAAATTCCTTCCAGATCCAAAATCTGCATTTTTTTTCAAACATTTCTTCAAATTCTTCCTTATTTATTTATTTATATATTTTGTGTTTTTTTTTCTACTTTTTAATTTCTCCCATCTATGGAATAAATATGACGATCATGATAGGTAAAAAGAATCTGGGCATTCTTCAATTTATTTTTTTTTAAAGAACTTTCTATGCTTCGTGGAAAATTGAAAGGATTGTGAAAAATGGTGCGATCATTTTGAAAAATAAGAGAGATGATTCTAAATTTGAAAAAAAATTTATTTTTTGTTGATAGACGGAACAAGGGAGGTAGCTTTCAAGTTCATAATTTACATTTCTTGGGTTTGGTTTTTTATATTTCTTCCAACTTTTAGTTTTTCATGTCTATGGAATAAATATGATAGAAATGGTAGGTCAAAAGAATTTGGGTAATCTCCAATTGGGTTTATTGGAAAGAACTTCATGTGCTTCTTCGAAAATTGAGAGGATTGTGAAAAATGGTAAGAGTAATATAAACATTCTTAAAAACTAAGAGGGATGATCCTAAATTTTAGAAAAAAATTATTTTTGCTGAGAGACGAAACAACGAAGGAAGAAGAATAAGAGAGAGCAAAAAAATTTTAGCAAATTTTTTTTTGAAATGCAGTAGGTCCATGAAATTAGGCTATATCTCAAGGGTGGTTTGTGTAATTATTTATATTTTCTATTATGACAAGCAAGGATATTTTTGGCAATAGGTATTGTTAGCATTTTTTTGTGGGTTATGGGTTACCCACATAATCTATGGACCGGGTCCAACGGGCTTAGGATCCAAGAAATCCTATGTAGATTATAACTTGGAGTCCTAGGGCATGTATATGTGTGTGTGTATATATATGTGTATAACACACATAAACACAACTCTCTGCACACAATAAGGCCGCCGCCCCTCTCTCACTCTCTCTCTCTTCGGTTACTTTATCTCTCTAGCCAAATCACACTAGGGTTTGGGATTTAGCTGGTGGATATAAAGGGGGTGTCTCTAGTAGGCATTCTCACGCCTCGTTCGAAGCACTAGAGCATACATGGAAGTTCTAGAGACCAACAGTTCGTGTATTCTCGTCGGGCTTATAACAACGCCGCAAGACGATCCGTCAGGTGTATTCTGCAAGGTATGTCCTTTACCTGACCCCATATGCTCGTTTGATGCATATTTAAATTTGTATCAGAACCTATAGGTTATTGATTCACCTGTAATATTGCCCAAAACGAATCCGCCATTGCAGTTGTTCAAACTTTCGGACATATTCTTTTATTTTCGAATTTGAAGTGGGTCTAATACAAGACTCCAATATAAGTCCGAATTTTTTTATATGGTTGTGTTCTTTATGGTCCCTAGAGTCCCCCCCCCCCCCCCCCCCCCCCCCCCCCCCCCCCACACACACACACACACACACTTAAAAATGAAATTTTTTCAGAACTTTCTCTCTATTTTCGGAAGATTTAGTTGTTTAAGCGATCTGTTTTTTTGGCATGATCTTGTAATACTCCGTGAGAGCTTTCCAAAGGTATAAAATTTATAAGTTTTTGACGAAAAATGAGTGAGGTATAGGCTTGCAAATTAAGAGGGTTGGGCAGCCCTCAAAATCCAGATTGGTTTTGTTTTGGGGAAGATGAACCAGAGATTGGCCACGCCCACTCTCGCTGAGGAGAGTAGGGCCTACTCGTTGGCCGGCATTGGTCTTGAGACCATGGGTCCGGCGAGTAGAGGTCCATCTCTCGACCACGGTCCATAATATATATATATATATTTATTTTTATTGAAATAATATGTACTTATTTTATAATAAAAACAGTTTCTGTGAATTAAAAACTATTTTGTAACGTTTTTAAACTATTTTAATTACCTTAAAATTCTGGAAAAAATATGGAAAATTCAAATTTTATTTTTCCTATGTTATGGACACTTTGTGGGACCATAAAGATGTGTTTTGTACGTGTTTTTAATTGCTTAAAAATCCTAAATAGTATATTAATTTTTGTGATTAATGTATAGTTTTTAGTACACTATAACTGTAAGGGACTCTATGATAGCTCTTGTGTGAATCATCATGTATTTTTGTTATTTTAGAGCATATAATTAATGTTTTTGGATATTTATTTAATTGCTTAAAATAGTAAAAATGCATTATTATTTTTTGTAATTGATAAGGGACATATAATGCACTGTTTTGAGATTATATGAAATTTGGTATGACCCATAGATAAATTTTGGTAAATTATCCAAATCATATTAATATTTTAGAGCATATAATTATGTGTTTTTTTACACGTATTAAATTACTTAAAATGTTTTTATTGATTATTAATTTGTAGAATTAACACAATGTGTTTAGTACACCATTTTCAATATGAGAAAATTATTCAGTAGACTTTCTCATTTTGTTTCTTGGGATATATTTTAGAGCATATATTGTATTATGTACACAATATTAATTGCTTAAAATATAGTAAATAAAGTTGTTAATTCTTGAAATTAATAAATAGTATTTTGTACACTAATTAGGGACTTGAGAAAATTTTTAGTATATTCTCTCATATTTTTGGTATTTTAGAGCATTAAAATTTATGCTTATGAGCATTATTTTAATTGCTTAAAATATTCAAAATGGATTATTAATTTTTAAAATTAATATAGGGTGTTTAGAACACCATATTAGACTACTGAAAATCCTTGAAGAACAAATTCCACAAAAGTTTTGTATTTTTAGGAATTTAGTTGCTCATACTTAATTTGTTTAACTAGATCATTTTATTTTTTTAAATTGATTCAAATTATTATTATTTTTTTTGGCTCCAATAATATTCTGGAAACTTTTATTTATAATGAAAATTAGTTTTTCAGTTATTTAAATTTTTCCATGAAGTTTTAAAATTATTGTGTTTAATTTAAAATTCCTATTTAATTAGTTTTTAAATATTTGAGAGGTTTGGAAGGGTAAATTTAATTATTAGTTTATTATTTTTGTATTAGAGGCTCGAATCATTGCACGTTTATTTAATGTTGTTTGTGATTGGATTACCATCAGACATCTCGTCCTCTTCCTTAAATGGAGAGATGGACGAGTCCATTCATTCCTGTAATAAAGACCGCATGAATGCTTGTCATATGTGATTAATTAATTAATCTGGATTGAATGAATGGACAACTTAATTGACAATTTCTCAAACCTTACTACGTCCATTTTCATTTCACCGAAACCCAATTTAGTGTTCTATATTCAAATTATAGTCAAACCTGAAAAAACTTTGGATTTAACCCAAAAGCTTAAGTTGTTAGATGGAGAGGCCCAACATGTAATTAATGGGAAATAATAATAATAATAAATAACCAGGGACAGGGCTGACTGATTCGTGCCCAATATTGCATTCTTAACTTCATAATTTTACCCTTATTGGACACGAATTATCGCTTATACTGGGAGACTTAATGGATAAATTGTACTTTTGTTGTTCTTCTTATTGTTCACTTTTTGTTAATAAAAGCTCTTTCTTGTAGATGTTTGAGACTAAGTAGAAGATTGGGATCAAAATTGGGAGATTATGCTTCAAAGGAAGAGAAAATTTCAGGATCTGCCCAAGCGGATCGATCCAGGCACATTAGGCGCATCGATTCGCTCGTTCGAAAGGAATTTACTACCCAGAAAATGCAATGCGGATCGATCAGCGAGTTCCGCTGAGCATTCTGCTTCCCAATTGAAAAATCGGATCGATCCGGCTTTTTGCTTTAGATCGATCTGCCGCTACAGTTTTTCCCCCATTTTATTTACAAGTTTGCCATTCTCATGTTTTTGTATAAATAGAAAGATTTGTCATTTTTTGAGGGATGGTTAGTTTTTAGGGTTCTTTGCTCTCATTTTGGAACCCACTTGGGTTTCCTTCCATTTCTTCTCAATTTGTGTAAACTTGAAGCAATCAATTGAAGTTTTAATGGCTAGGTACATCTTTTATCTCTTTTCCTTTGATGACATTGCTATGTTTTTTTTTTATTATTAGTTAGATTTACTTAGGTTGTGGATAAGGAGCTCTTGGATTTAAATGTTGTAGCATTTCTAGGGTTCATTTGTGTAGGATTCAAAACTAGGGGCTTCGTCTTATTTGTATTGCATTTTTGATTGTCAAAACTTATACTTTGAATTTTACCCTATGTATATCATATGGAATATTATGTAACTTTGTGTTTTGCACTCCATGTGTTTGATAAAATGTTGTGTGTGAGATTTAAAACTTGGAGTCTTCATCTTTGATGTCAAGTATCTTTGATTGTTCAAACTCTTGGATTTTAAATACTACCTTTTGAAGGATTCATGGGTGATTTGTCCACCAAGTAGATTAGTTAGTGTAGGGTGGACAAGTCATTCGGATTAGAAGACATGTAGGCTTCAACTTGTATGTCATGCATCCTTGATAGTCAAACTTTAGCTTTAAATCCGTTTCTATGAAATTCTCAAAGTTCCTTTTATCTATCACATTGATGCACTCCTAGTGTTTCATAATATGCCATAATGAAGTGTTAACTTAGAATGTGCTTAAAACATTAGTCCATTACATCTTGTTGTGACCCAAGATGGAGGGAATGATCCCAACCTATTACTTTTTAGATTAATATTTATTTCCCCTCTTATCCTCCAAAAGCCAAACAAAAAGTCGCAAGACGCAAAGTCATTTTTATTCATTTTCATAATCTTTTCTTACTTCTTTTTTTTTAGCATTATAATTAGTTTCTAAACTTCGCAAACGTTGTTCTTGTATCAATCCCTGTGGACTCGACACCTTATTTCGATTGTACTACGTTTTAATAGGGTTAAATAAGAACTTGATTTTGACAACATCACCGGCCTTGTCCATTTGGGAGCCTTATGCGAGCTTTTCAAGCGAGACCCCCTTTGTAATGGACCAATACGGGAGTTCACGGCAGGGATCCCGAGGTTTTTTTTTAATGAATTATTTACCTATTTTTTGAGGTAAGATTTTCTGTGTTAAAAATATTACAGTTTTTTTTTGTGATGCTTTACAATTGTTTTAAAAGTTGGTGTTGGTAAGGAAAACACTTTTTGTTATTTAATAAGGAATTGGGAAACTTACAAAAAATAGGAAGGAAAGAGTAATGCTATGCTTCCCAAATTTTGTGTCTCAAATGATTCCCAAATACATGTGGCGGCAGGACCACTTTCAATAATGGTGGGAGAACTTCAACATCCTCCAATCAAAATTAAGTGGGCCTACTACCACGAGTTTGAGAACCACTTAGGATACAAAATTTGATAAGCATGGCATTACTCATATTTTAAATATGATTAGTTTTCGATATTATTAATCATGGATGAAATACAAGCGAAAATACCAGAGAATTTATTTTCTTTTTCGATTTGGTTTCTACTTTTCTCTCCCTCACTAAATCCATGAACCAAATAAAGCCTAATAGTAATAAGGGTTGATTGTTGATTGAAATTTGTAAAGTTTGGTATGATAGTAAAAGAAATTTGGGTGGGCTAAACTAAGAGATGAGATGAAAATGAGTTGGGTCAATTATTTAGGATAAGTTGGATTACAGTTGGGCCAATATTTTATATGTAATTATTTTTTTCTAAATTGTGAGGTTGGCCTTTTGGACCAACATATTACATATAATTTTTTTTCTTCAAAATTAAGACTTTACAAATTTCCTTGGTCAAATTGGGGGGTCCTAGTTAAACACCAAAAATTGAAGGCTTAGGCAACCGCCTATATCGCCTATGCCCAGAGCCGGCCCTGACCAGGAAAAAAGAAAAGTTAAAAAATATGGATGCTAGTGTTGAGTGAAGGTTTGACTAGAGTTAGGTGATAATACTTGTGGACCGGCATGGGTATAGTGGTTGGGACATAAAAAAGTCATAAAGAGATGCTTATAAAAGAATGTGATATGTGACACTCTTAATTCCATACCACATCTTTTGTGAGCATTTTTTTGTGACTCTTTTGTATTCCTAACATTACTCGTTATCTAAACTGGTAGAAGAAAAGAGAAAGTGAAAAGGTAGGAATTAAGAGAAGAGAAGGAGAAATAGGACAAATTTAACAAGTTAGGGGCAAACTTGATAGAAAATAGGTGTAAAAGTGTTATAGAGGATTGTAAAATGTCATTGATAGATGGGTAATTTTAGTGACACAAAAAGATTACAAAGAGATGATTATAAAAGAATGTGGCATTTCATATAGCACTCATAGGATACTAAGATCCACTACATTTCACTTAATTCATGGGATGTCATATTTTCTTGTGAACATCTCTTTATATCCATTTTGTTTCCCAAACATTACCTCAAAATAGGATGTATCGTGGATGTATTTGTCAAATAAAATAATTTAGGGGACGATTTAAAATTGAGTCAATAGTGAGGGGGGGTGTGTATGCAACTTTTGATTTCTATTTTTACTTGCATCAAGCGGCCATTCTGCCAGTAAATATTGGGTATCTCAGGGATAACATGTGGAATTTTATCTCCTCTCACATAATTTAAAATTTGTTGAGTTGGAGGGATTTTTTGCTGAGTTGGACTAGAAATCCCCTGAAAGTAAGGGGCTAAATAGATTTATATTGAATTTCTATTGACTTGTTGTATCACGTACGATTATATACCCCTTATATTGAATATTTTTTTTTTCCATTTTGCCAATGTAGTATGGGGTATTTGTTGCAGTTTATAAATTGACTTTTTTTGTTTATTATTTATTAGTATAAGTTTAAGCTACATTAAACATAATTTAACTTATAACTTATTTTAAGTAAAAAATAATTTAAAAGGTGAAAAATAAGCACATTTATCAAAATAGAAATCCCCTGAAAGTAAGGGGCTAAATAGATTTATATTGAATTTCTATTGACTTGTTGTATCACGTACGATTATATACCCCTTATATTGAATATTTTTTTTTTTCCATTTTGCCAATGTAGTATGGGGTATTTGTTGCAGTTTATAAATTGACTTTTTTTGTTTATTATTTATTAGTATAAGTTTACGCTACATTAAACATAATTTAACTTATAACTTATTTTAAGTAAAAAATAATTTAAAAGGTGAAAAATAAGCACATTTATCAAAAGTAGAATTTTAAATGCTTCTATTTCAGCTTATTTTAAGCTGTAAGAGCATCTCCAACCACATTATCTAAAAATTCTCTAATTTTTAGCCAAAATAACTAAAAAGTTATTTTAGCTAATCAGTTTTAATCCTCCAACTCCAACCATGTTCTCCATTATAGGGAGGTTTGAATTATTATATTAATTTTTTTTATACAAAAGTTGAAAATTTTAATGCACTCTCCCTTTTTAAATGAATATGATATATATTATTTTTTATTATTTTACTTATGATAATTACCCATATTCACACTCTCCCTCCTCAAATGTGGAGAACCAAAAATAGGTTCCCAAAATGAAGAACCTTTTGGAGAACCCATTGTAGCTCCAAAAATGCACTTTAAATCCTCAAAATAGCTAGAAATTGAATATGGGTAACAATCGGTTGGATTGCTCTAACATATGTGCTCCTTCTTTTCGCCATAGTTCTGTAAAAACCCTAACCTAATAATACCTTTTCGTCGTCGTCGTCGTCGTCGTCTTCTTCTTCTTCTTCTTCTTCTTCTTCTTCAGTTTCTCCTATCTGTAGTCGAATTGAGGTAATTGTTAATTAAACTACGAGCTCAATCATTTCAACCAATCGAATGTCAGATTACAATTTTTCATGAGAGATTGTTGAGAGTTACATACTAGTCTTCTTCGTCTTTGTTCCAACAACTGCAACAACAAACAAAATGGCAGGAAGAGAAGTTCGGGAATATACAAATCTTACCGATCCTAAAGGTGTGTGTATGAATTACACTTGTTTATTGCTTCATTTATATTTGTCCTTAATTTTTTTTTTTTTTTTTTTCATGTTTTGATAAGTAATTTTTAAATCTAATAAATTCATTTTTTTTTTTTTTTTTGTAGATAAGAAATTGGGGAAGGGGAAGGATAGGATAGATGATGAAGACATTACTTTCCAACGCATGGTCGCTAAGGTTAGAGACTCTCCTCCTCCTGTCTTATATACACTCTTATCTCCGTTCTCTCTCCCTCTTATATTAATATATATATATATATATACATCGAACGGTTTGGCAATTTTTTGATGTATTGGAAATTTGGTAGCTTGAGTTGTTTTTACTTCTTGTTAACTTTGGCATATATCTCTCTGGGTATCTAGAAATTATTTTGTTTATTTTGGGGGTAATATGTCTTATATGTATTTGAGTTGCAATCTAGGTGATGGAAATACACTCTTTAAGCATGAATCTGTAAACTGTTGTGTAGTTAGTGGAAGGATTCAGGTTTAGTGAATGTTATGTTACTACATGCTAGTGCTACCACCCTGACGAACATAAAGTCTGCACTGCAAAAAAACCCTGCAAACTCTGGTAATTCCTCCTTCGTCGGGGTACCTGCAACTACTGGAATTCAAACCCTTTGTGCCTTTATGAACTCAACTAACCAATGTGCTTGTTTATAGGCATACCTTTTGTCATCCTGAGAGTATGTCCAGAACCCTGAAGTGTTGGTGCTTTACTCACAACTGGTTAATGTAAGATTTGTTCATATGTGAACCGATAAGACCTTTATTCTCCAATCCTTGATGTTTCAACAGTTGCACATCAACTTACGCCACCCAAGGCTATTAAAATCATCAAACTTCTCTACTCGTGTTTTGTAAATGCTATCGAATTGAAAACTATGATACCACTTGATGAACCACACAGCAAGTTTTGGAACACTCTGATACTACTTAATGTGCACAAGACCTATAAAACACGGGTCCGTAGAGAATAATGCGGAATAACTGTGATAAGAATGGCAATCACAAGGGACACACAAATATGTGTGGTTTGGCAAGAATGCCTACGTCCACGGGCCAAAAACAATGAAAATTCCACTCGAGCCTCCTTGCTCGAGCGAGGCCCCAGATTGCTACCTCAATCTACCAAGCCCCAATCTCGCGTGGACGGAATGTCAAAACACCGTGAGCACTAGTCCTTCTCAAGCGAATTTCTGGCAAAACAAAACTTCCCAAAAATGAGACATACTTAACTTACGGAGACGGGAATTTATTGGTGTCTGGTAGGGTGTTTACCTTGCTTCTCGTCCTCGTATTTTCTATGAAATTTGGAAGAGTTACCTGATTACATGCCCCGGCAGGGAACTTGGCTTTGCCTACTGGGTGGCTAATACACATAGATGCAAGAGGTTGCAGGAGAACGTGGAGGCTACTTACATGGACGAGGCGGTATAAAATTCTCAGTTACTTCGTAGATATTGTATCTCATATATTCTACATTCTTTCTGTTATTATAATAATGGTTCTTGAGCTTTGGGTAAGTTCAAACATGCAGCACTGGACAGTGATGATCTGCTCTACCTTAAGGAGCAGATGGAGGCCGAGGAAGATGCGGAACGCCTTCTACGCCGCACTGAGAAACGGGCATTCGCAGCATTTAAGATATCCTTTTGTGGGTGTTTAAACTTCCATTTGTAAAAATATAATCTAAAAAGTATATGCTGAAAAAGCTATGGATGTAAACTTCTGGTGGACGTGGGGATGAGCCCCTGGGGAACAATGGACGGAAAATAGTACCATCGGGGCAAGTTTTACTTCATTTACGGTTTGGTTTTGTGCATTGACATGATTTGGATATTGCATTTTAAATTGAATTTGGTTTTCAACAATCCCATTAGGGAATAGGTTCATTTGCAAAATACTTAAATTCTTTTTCTCCATCTCCTTTTCCTTGACTATTTGAAACAAAGCTGCCAGTCTAGCTGATTCTGCGCCTGCATCCATTCCTCTGCCACTTCGTGTTGAGCCCAAGCCCAAAAGTGGGATTCGGTAACATACTCCTCTCTCTCTGCCTCTCTCTCTCTCTCATACACGTGTGAATGTATTTTCCTCTCTCTCTCTCTCTCTCTCTCTCTCTCTCTCTCTCTCTCTCTCATACACGTGTGAATGTATTTTCCCCAGCAGAATGCTTCGTTTGGTTCTTATGGAAATTTACTGATTTGTAGACAACAAGATTTATTGAAAAAGGTGGTGGAAGTCAAACCCAAACGGCAGAAAGTTTCAAGCCACTCTGATAAGATCATCCCGTTTTCAGGTGAACACGCTCTTCCATCAAGACCAAGCAAACCAGAAGAGGAAACCAAAGTGGAGAACCCTGTTAAAAGCTTATTGGCAGCCTATGAGAGTTCTGATAGTGAGGAAGATTGATTGATATGGAGGATTTCTCGCTCTGGAGGGGGAAAAAAAAAAAATCATGTTTTGCTGTTTTATTGATAATTTGAATAGGCTTAGTGCTTTAGTACAATCATTCCTATTCTCAGGCAACGAACTCCATTAGCAATAGCGTAATGCTATGCTGCTTAAATTTTGTAGCCCAAATGGTTCCTAAAGTTTGTATGTGTCCTTCCTAGTTTCGCTGTCCACATGGAAAGAAGTGAAGCACCTACTCAAAGCATGAAGTTAGCTAATTGCAGCCTGAAACCCACGGCAAGCATGTGGTGCAACTTCTTGTTTGGCTGGTAAATAGAGGAAACTAATCTGACAACCCAAATGCACGGGATTATCAAAAAAATTAAAATTATTGAAATGTCTTGTAAAACAATGTAATAAACTTTCTAATACTCAATTTGCCAAACATTTAAACACTAAATGAAAACTTGCGCCTTCAATAGTAGACATGACAAATTTTTCTGCAACAAAAAACGAACGAAGTAGAAGGAGAAAATAATTATTACACAACCCAATCAAACACCTAATCAAAGCAAACTCAATAGACATTCCAATTAACATACCTAGCCGCCCACCCTCTTCCTTCCCTCCCTGTTTTCATTTTCAACTCCTCTCCTCCATTTTCTTACAGTCCCCCTTCCCCTGTGAAGATTTCCACTTCCTAGGTGAGAGTTTCCCCTTCCCCCTGTGAAGATTTTTTTTGGGTTTTTCTTTCCCCTTTTCAGTTTTTTGAATAATCTTCAAACCATTCAAACTCTTGGTCCTCTTCGGCTTTTGGTTAGTTGCCTTTGGCCTCTTAGTGTTGCCATTGATGGTATAGCTTTTGCTACCATGAAGACTTTTAAAGCAACTGAGTGAAGTTTCTACGCAGCTTTGGGCTCGACTTTGTGTCACCCTCTTCTTTGGGTGGGTCTACCCCATTTTCGAAGTTGAGTTTGCCCTGGTTACTTGTTCTCTAGTTTCTCGATCTTTCCACGCGACGATTTTTGTGACACAATGGTTGGCTTCTGGTGTAGCTTGTGAAGGGGTTCATCTGACTTCGTCTGAATCTCTTTTTTGTTCCTCCTGTTTTTATGGTTATGCTGTGTTGTTTTTGTTTTCTCCATTTTGTTGTTTGTTGCTTCTTCTTGTTGGTTTTTTTCCATGTAATGATTTCTTTTAGTTAATGAGAATTACCCTTTTAACCAAAAAAAAAAAAACCAAACAAACACCCCTTGGGGTGTAGTGTACAGATTATGTAAAGGTGGTTTGTATATACATCTTTGTTAGTCATAATGCACAGAAAACGAAAAGGACGTGAAAATTGCATAATGAAACTACTAAACCATTTTATATTTTTATATTCCAATACGTATGTATTTGTGCATGTGTGTGTCATGACCCAAAAAGTGGGATTAAGTTGATGATATGCATTCCCAGAACATGAACGCAACAGAAAGTGGTAAAGGATTAAATTTACAAAATACTAGGCTAGGTCACAAAAATATGCATGAACAATTATTTAATCAATAATAATAGGCACACATCTTTAATCATACCTCAAATCATAACGCATGCTTTAAATACATGTACTCTGTGTGAATTTTTCACAGGGCCCACACTTTTTTGAGAAGCATAAGGTATATGCATTTAAAGCATTGTTGTGATTTAAGGTGTGATTGAAGATGTGTGCCTAGAATTGTTGTTATTTAATAAAGGGAAAAATTAACATGTGCCCTTAGGACATAAAAGTAGTAAAAAAAAAAATACATGGAGATCGAATCCACACTGACAAAAAAATAGGTGTGAATCTCATTCCTTTATTTCTATTTCTGGCTATTTTTAACCCTTTAATAAAAAAACATCACTAAATGAAGTCAAAATTCTCATGACCCATTTTACTACGCGTGGAAATAGGACATGTGGCACGCCACCAGGCTCGTTAAATAACTATACGCAATGGAAAAGAACTTTAAAACAACCTTGAGTATTTAAAACTTTTGGAAACGATGCCTTCCAAGTTGTAAAATTCGTATAAAATTGAAAACGTAATTATATTTCGAATCAGATAAATTTATGTTAAAAGGGGTCCCAAAAGTACCCTAAGAACCATTCAAAACATTTAAATAATATTCGGAAGGTGTATAAAAAGATTTCTTGCAAGGGTCGTTTCGACCGGTCTAATGACCCTTTAGCAGAATCCTGCCCAAAGCTGCAGAATTTTGCTAAGAATCAAACAACCTTCGCTCCTATCATTCCACCAAATATATTTACATTATTTTAAACTTCACCATCTATGCTAAACTTTCAAGAATATCATTAAAACATAATAATCTACGAAAAGAAATAAATAACGGAACAAGCCAAGGCTTGTTTGGGTTAAAACATAAAAGCTCTATTACATTTCTCCAAAATTCGAGTTTGACAAGTTAAGTATTCAAAACACGAATCCATGAGTTCGGATTCATTACAACATAACCAAAAAGAGTTTTATGACATATTACAACCTTCTAAGCCATTCCAAATCTTCCAAGTTGAAGTTAATAGTTCTAACTTCTCAAAACTGTATTTTACATCGTTTGGAATTGAAAACAAAAACATATACAAGAGAAGGATCCCTGTCGCTCCCGCGGTCTCACCTCTCACGCTTCTTCTTTCTTTTCTTTCGTTCACCTGCAATGGAGTAAATCTCCACTGCTTAGGTATATGCTGAGTGTACAATTCTAAGCATATGCTTATATGACAATTCATGCTTTAACATATCAAAGCACATCAAAAATGGTCTCTAGGGAGAGTAGTGTGCGTTCATCGGTAATGAAACAATATAATTGATGTCGTGAAGGGCCTTCTCCCTACCACTCATCCAGTGCCCTAGCTGGGTCTTCTCCCAAACCACGCACAGTGCCCTGGTTGGGCCTTCTCCCAAACCATGCATAGTAGCTATCGCTACTATAACCCTCCAACATCGAGGACCTTGCCCCTGGATGAATTTGCACCAAACCCCCTTTCAACCCACATAGACACATAACATGCTCATATAATCATATATACGTGCTTTTATCGCAGTTTCATGTGCATAATTAACGGGCCTAATTAATGTATGAATTTCGCCCGGATCCAAAATATCAACTCGATATTCACAATATGTAAATTCCATATAATTCGTAGGTATAGAATTCATACCTCGTGCGATTTTCCTATAACTAAGGATGAACTAAGGGACTATTTAAACGTCAGATCTCAAATTTTAAGCGATTCCTACAAGTTTACACGCGTTTTTCTCAAAATTCCAACATTAGGATTTTTATAAAAACTTAACCAAACGAGTCTTAAGAGATATCAAAACGACGCTCTTACCTCGAGGAGCTCGAATATGAAATTTGGAAGAAAATAAACGAGCAGAAGTCCGTCGATTTGTGTTGGCAAGCTCTAAGCTCCAAAATCCCCATTTTGATTTTAATTGAAAAAGTTGTAAATAAAAATATTTAGAACTCCACTATATATAGGCACGAGTTTTGGAATTTATGATTACCTTCCCACTAGTTCTCAAATCTTCTAATTATCTTACGAAACGTTGCACACGTCCATTTTATTACTCCACAAGTGAAAACTATAATTTACAAAAGTTTCTGACTAAGTTCCGTTTATCGTCGTAATTACGTTTTGAAAACTAGCTTCCGTGAAATCTCTAGAGAACCTACCTTTTACGCAGCGTATCCTATTGGTTATCATCAAAATCATTAAACTAATCCTAAACAGGATTAAAACTATAAAAAATTACGCTACACAGGTAATATTACTATTCATAATTACCAGATAGTTAAATAACATTTAATCCACATAAGTGTCATTTAATCACACGAATACCTCAATGATTACCGAATCACCGTGTCCTTACTTTACACCTTCCGTTGACCACAGTTAACCCAAACCACAATTATCAAATGAAATTGATAATTTTCAAAATTCCAAATACGAATTAAAAGAATATATTTCCGGGACGGGGGGGACAACTCTTCCCTCCAGAAAGGAAGTTTGTCCCCAAACTTATGCCTCATGAGCCGAAAAGGTGCGGATACTCGCTCCTCATTTCTTCCTCATTCTCCCACGTAGTTTCTTCGAATGAATGACTACGCCATAATACCTTTTCCATTTGAATCGTCTTCGTTCTCGGCACTTGCTTCTTCCGATCGAAGATTTCCACTGGATGCTCTACGTAGGTTAAGTCATCTTGGATCTACAATGGTTCTGGTTCTATGATTTTACTTGTATTCGTCATACACCGTATCAACATAGACACGTGAAATACGTTATGCACTAATGCCAACTCCGCTGACAATGCTAGTCGGTAAGCCACTGGTCCTACCCTTTCTAGGATCTCAAACGGTCCTACGAACTTTGCATTAAGCTTTCCTCATTTTCCAAATCGGACAATGCCTTTTGAAGGCGATACTTGCAAGTATACAAAGTCTCCTAGTTCAAATGTCATCGTTCGTCGCTTAGAGTCCGCATAACTCTTATAACGACTCTGAGCTACCTTAAGTCACTCTTGGATCAACTTTACCTTCTCGATAGCTAACTGTATTATCTCAGGTCCTATCAACCTTCTTTCCCCGACCTTGGTCCAACAAACCAGTGATCGACACTTATGCCCATACAAAGCTTTATACGGTACCATTCCAATACTTAACTGGAATCCGTTGTTATGCGCAAACTCGATTAATGGTAAGTGTTTCTCCCAATCACTCCCAAAGTCTAAGACGCAAAGTCTAAGCATATCCTCTAGTGTTTGAATCATTCGCTCTAACTGTCCGTCGGTCTGGGGATGAAATGCGATACTGAAACTTAACTTCATATCCATAGCCTTCTGTAGACTTCCCCAAAACCTCGATGTAAACCTACTATCACGAAACGATATAATCACTACTGGAAACCCCGTGTAGTCTTACAATCTCTTTCAAATACAACTCAGCTAACTTGGATGGTTTAGTTATCTTGATTGGTAGAAAATGAGCTAATTTCGTCAATCGGTCAACTATAACCCAAATCTTATCATTCCTATTAGAAGATCGTGGAAATCTAGAAACAAAGTCTATTGCAATCTCATCCCATTTCCACTATGACACATGCAATGGTTGTAGTAATCCTGTAGGAACCTGTCTATCTGCCTTAACCTGTTGACATGGCGAACACTCTGAAACAAACTTAGCGACTTCCAGCTTCATATCACTCCACCAAAAGTTTTGGTACATCTTGTTACTCCCCAGGTACATTGAATATCTGGTACTATGGGCTTCCTGATCTAAAAGTCGCTCTTTCAGGTCTTTTACATTCAGTACACATAACCGATTCCCAAGCTTCAGAGTTCTTTGTTCCAATATAAAACCCGATCGCTTTCTCAAAGGTATTTCGTCTCTCATTTCACACAAGTACTGGTCGTTGAATTGTTCCATCCTGATCTCATCAATAATATCTGGGTGAGCGATGATCGCCATCATCAAGCCACCATTGGTCCCTGGAATTACTTCCAACTCCAATTGTTCCATTTCTTGGACTAATTCTTTTTGTTGTATTAGCTCGTCGGCTAAGTTCATTGGCGTCTTCCGGCTTAAAGTGTCGGCTACTAAATTAGCCTTCCCCGGATGATACTCTATCGAAAGATCGTAATCTTCATCAACTCTAGCTATCTCCTCTGTCTCATATTCAAATCTCTTTGCGTGCTCATATTCAAATCTCTTTGCGTGAAAATGTACTTCAAACTCTTGTGATCCGTGAAGATCTCACATTTCTCCCCGTACAAGTAATGTCTCCAAATCTTCAAAGCATGAATTACCGCGGCCAATTCAAGGTCGTGAGTCAGATAATTAACCTCATGTGTCATCAACTGTCTTGAAGCATAGGCAATCACCTTGCCACCTTACATAAGCACACACCCCAAGCCTTGATGTGAAGCATCATTATAGATCACAAATCCTTCGGTTCCGGATGGTATTGCCAAGATAGGTGCTCTTGTCAACTGCGACTTTAACTCTTGAAAACTGTCTTCACATTCTGAACTTCATTCAAATGTAATACCCTTCCTTATCAACTTTGTCATAGGCAATGAAATTTTGGAGAAATTTTTGATGAATCTGCAGTAGTATCCGGCTAAGAAACTTCGGATTTTTGATACGGATGTCGATCTTTGCCAATTAGATACTACTCCTACCTTGTGAGGATCAACTGATACTTCATTCTTGTCAATTATGTGACCAAGAAAAGTAATGCTAAACAACCAAAATTCACATTTCTTGAACTTACCAAACAACTGCTTCTCCCGCAATCTCTGAAGTATACGTCTCAAATGCTTCTCGTGCTCTATTTCACTCGATGAGTGGATAAGAATATCATCTATAAACACTATCACAAATTGTCCAAGGAGTCCTTGAAGACTCGGTTCATAAGATCCATGAAAGCGGCTGGTGCATTTGTAACTCCAAATGGCATTACTAGGAACTCGTAATGTCCATAGCGCATTCTGAAAGCTGTCTTTTCAACATCTTCAGCTTTTACTTTCAACTGATGATAACCCGATCTCAAGTCTATCTTTGAGAACACTTATGCTCCACGAAGTTGATCAAATAAGTCATCAATTCTAGGCAATGGGTACTTGTTCTTGATGGTTAACTTATTTAATTCTCGATAGTCCACACACATCCTTATTGAACCATCTTTTTTCTTTACAAACAACACTGGAGCTCCCCACGGTGATACACTAGGTTGCATAAAACCTTTATCAAGTAACTCTTGTAGTTGAACTTTCAGTTCTTTCAATTCCACTAGTGCCATTTTATATGGTGCTTTCGATACTAGTCTTGAGTTTGGCATTGTCTCAATAGTGAACTCAATCTCCCTCTCGATAAGAACATCTGGTAGTTCGTCGGGAAACACATCTGGGTATTCACGTACTATTGGAATATCTTCTACAGTCAATTCGGTCTTCGAAGTATCAATTACTGAACATAGGAATCCATGACATCCTTTCCTTAACAATCTACCCGCTCGGATAGCTGAAATCAAATACGGTGGCAGTGTAACCCCACTCCCTTGAAAACAAAAGCTTCCATGTACTGGTGATTCAAAATTAACTTCCTTTCGTTTACAATCTATCGTGGCTTGGTTAAGGGCTAACCAATCCATCCCTAGTATTACATCAAAATGGTTCATCATCATTGGTATAAGGTCCACAGTCATCAACTTCTCACCTAGTTTGATCTCACAATCCTTGTACACCGTAGACATCACTTTTGGTTTACTAAGGGGTACAACAATAGATAGTTCATATCCTAATGGTGCCGATCTAACATTCAAATGTTCAACAAAACCATGCGATACAAATGAATGCGTAGATTCTGATTCAACAAGTATGCGTGCTAGATATGAACATATAGGCACCATTCCTGAGACCACTGTCTCTGAAATAGCCATATCTCCTGGGTTCATCTAAAATGATCTCCCCTGATGTTGCTCTGTCCTCTGTCCCCCGTCATTGGTCTGTCTAGGCTTCGAATCGCTAGAAGCTATAGAACTAGCTCCTTGTTGAGGATGCTTCCTCGGACAATCCTTCGCTTGATGCCCAATGGTACCACAATCAAAACATTTGATTTGCGAGCCCGGTATGAAATTGGCACTGTTCATCCCTTGAGCTTTGTTCTGAAAGTTGGTCATGAAGCATCAACTTGTGTGTGGTGGATTGCAAAGTGAACACAATGGTATACTACTTACTGGCTTCTTGGGTCCACCGAAACTAGAACTAGAGCCCCGTGCAAATTACGGCCTCTTAAAAGCTCCACCATGGTTTCGGTTACCACCCTTGTTATACCGCTTTCCTTGTTGATTCTATCTCGACCTCTCGATACCTCTCTCTATCACGAGTACGGTTTGTTGTACAGCTCAAACAGTCGAGTGTTCATAAGGTTCCACCCTCACACGGACGTTCTCCCTCAGTCCTTTTTCATACTTTCTTGCTTTATCCTCTTCCAAGGGTACTGACTCATTTCCAAACCTCAATAGGGCATTGTACTTGGAAGTATATTCAGCCACTGTCATGTCTCCTTGTTGAAGGTGATCAACTCTCTCTTTTTCGCATTGTGAGCGGCTCGCGGAAGAATCGGCGATTGAACTCTACTTTGAATTCTTCCCAAGTTATTGGTGCCCCTTGATCCAACATATTTACCCACCAATTCTGGGCTTCACCCTTTAATACATCACTTGCATTCTCAATCTTTAGAACAAAAAATCCTTATTAGACATCATAATAGAACAAAAAATCCTCTCCATGTCCATGACCCAGTGCTCAGTTAGCGTTGTATCGGGTGTCCCATGGAATTCCATTGGTTTCTTTCGAGCAAACCGTTCAGACATAGATCTCCTACCCCTGTTCTCAGGCGCATGTACCATAGCTATCGGTGCTGCCTCAAATGGAGGTGTTGGAGGCAAACGCTCCTCTAGATTCCGTATCGTGTCCCCCATGTTTCCAATCATTTTCGTCATTTGGTTCATCCGCCGAGTATGTAACGATAAATCTCGATCACCGTCACTTATGATTGTATAACCTGTTAATCTCAATGCATAAACATTATGCATGCACAACAAAATTTATAACATGTATGTACAACAACATACATATGTATCAAACATCTCTACAATGTATGAATGCACTCTAGAATATGTGTCAAAATCACTCAACACTCCACTCGACATTGCACGTTCCCAAAGTTTTGTTACCTTTAGCTCTGATATCAATAAATGTCACGACCCATCCCACTATGCATGGAAATAGGACATATGGCATGCCACCAAGGCTCAGCCAATCATTAAATAACTATACACAGCGAAAAAGAACTTTAAAACAACCTTGAGCATTTAAAACTTTTGGAAATGATGCTTTCAGAGTTGTAAAATCCGTATAAAATTGAAAACGTAATTATATTTCGAATCAGATGAATTTATGTTAAAAGGGGTCCCAAAGGTACCCTAAGAACCATTCAAAACATTTAAATAATACTACATCTGTCCCATTTTATGTGTCCATCTTGAGGAATTCAACTATTTAAGGGGACAAAAAGAATCTACATCTACTTTCCACAACTGCCCATAATCATTGCACTTTCTTTTTTTGTTTTGATTTGGTGTTGATTGCAAGGAAGGGTAGTTTGGGAAACTAAGTAAAATTTACATACTAATGTAGGAAAGTGGACAACAATTTTGGGACATCCCAAAAAGGAAAGATGGACACATAAAATGGGACAGAGGAAGTATTCAGAAGGTGTATAAAAAGATTTCTTGTAAGGGTCATTTCGACCGGTCAAACGACCCCCTTCGACCGGTCTAATGACCCTTTAGCAGAATCCTGCCCAAAACTGCAAAATATTGCTAAGGATCGAGCAACCTTCACTCCTATCATTCCACCAAACATAATTATATTATTTTAAACTTCACCATCTATGCTAAACTTTCAAGAACATCGTTAAGACATGGTAATCTATGAAAAGAAATAAATAACGGAACAAGCTAAGGCTTGTTTGGGTTAAAACATAAAAGCTCCATTACATTTCTCCAAAATCCGAGTTTGACAAGTTAAGCATTCAAAACATGAATCTATGAGTTCGTATTCATTACAACATAACCAAAAAGAGTTTTATAACATATTACAACCTTCTAAGTCATTCCAAATCTTCCAAGTTGAAGTTAATAGTTCTAACTTCTCAAAATTGCATTTTACATCGTTTGGAATTGAAAACAAAAACATATACAAGAGAAGGATCCCCGTCGCTCTCGCGGTCTCACTTCTCACGCTTCTTCTTTCCTTACTTTCGTTCACCTGCAATGGAGTAAATCACCACTGCTCAGCTATATGCTGAGTGTACAATTTTAAACATATGCTTATTTGACAATTCATGCTTTAACATATCAAAGCGCATAAAAAAAATGGTCTCTAGGGAGAGTAGTGCGCGTTCATCCGGTAATGCAACAATGGAATTGATGCCGTGGAGGGCCTTCTCCCTACCACTCATCCAGTGCCCTGGCTAGGCCTTCTCCCAAACCATGCACAGTGCCCTGGCTGGGCCTTCTCCCAATCCATGCACGGTAGTCATTGCTACTATAATCCTCCAACTTCGAGGAGCTTACCCTAGGATGAATTTGCACCAAACCCCCTTTCAACCCACATAGACACATAGCATGCTCATATAATCATAGACGTGATTTTATTGCAGTTTCACGTGCATAATTAACGGGCCTAATTAATACATGAATTTCGCCCGGATCCAAAATATCAACTCGATATTCAAAACATGTAAATTCCATATAATTCATAGGTATAGAATTCATATCTCGTGCGATTTTCCTATAACTTTGAAGGATGAACTAAGGGACTAATTAAACTTCGGATCTCGAATTTCAAGCGATTCCTACAAATATACACGTGTTTTTCCCAAAATTCCAGCATTATGATTTTTTATAAAAACTTAACCAAACGAGTCCTAAGAGATATCAAAACGAAGCTCTTACCTCGAGGAGCTTGAATATGAAATTTGAAAGAAAATAAACGGGCAGAAGTCTGTCGATTTACGTTGGCAAGCTCTAAACTCCAAAATCCCCCTTTTGATTTCAATTGGAAAAGTTGTAAATGAAAATATCTAGAACTCCACTATATATAGGCACGAGTTCTGGAATTTACGATAACCTCCCCACTAGTTCTCAAATCTTCTAATTATCTTACGAAACGTTGCACACGTCCATTTTATTACTCCACAAGTGAAAACTATAATTTACAAAAGTTTCCGACTAAGTTCTGTTTGTCCTCGTAATTACGTTCCGAAAACTAGTTTCTGTGAAATCTCTAAATAACCTACCTTTTACGCAGCGTATCCTACTAGTTATCGTCAAAATCATTAAACTGTCCCTAAATAGGATTAAAACTATCAGAAATTACGCTACACAGGTAATATCATTATTCATAATTTACCAGATAGTCAAATAACATCTAATCCACATAAATGTCATTTAATCACACGAATGCCTTAATGATTACCGAATCACCGTGTCCTTAATTGACACTTTTCATTGACCACAGTCAACCAAAACCACAATTATCAAATAATATTGATAATTTTCAAAATTTCGTATACGCATTTAAAAGAATATATTTTCGAGACGGGTGTGACAAAAATATTTGTTGCCTTGGAATCAAATAGGATCTAAAAGAATGTAAGATTAAAAAGAAAAAAGAAAGCTATTCATCTAGATAGTAGTGAATCATTTTATGTCATGCTTCGGAACAACATATATGATTCTAGGACACGTGGCACGCTACCAAGACTCCTACTATACTCTTAAAGATTCATTATTAACCATAAAATCAGAGTTATAGAAAGTTTTTCCCATTTAAAACACTTGTAAAACAATTCATTTTGACACAGGACAATTCAGTCGACTTGATCGGGTATTCGGTCGACTGGATTGGAAACTACAGAGAGTCAAAATTCTCAAAAGCCCTGACCCAGTCGACTGGACCATGTCCGGTTGATTGTGAATGCCGAGGTCCAGTCAACTGGCGAATCACCACAGTCGACTGAGCGATGCTGAAATACAATGTCTCGTTCTGGAACACGTTCTAGTTGACTGGAAAAGCACTTCAGTCGACTGTGTTTACAGCAGCAGAACTCATTCTACAGCAACCCAAAGTTTAAAACCAAAGCCTGTTTAAATTCACACAACACTTGATAAATATATCCAACCCAACATTGATTAACATAAACACATCCTTATATTACATGAGTTAAACTCTCCATCCAACTATCACAAGTTATAGAACTCCCAACTTCCCAAGTCACAACTTACACATGTTACTAAAAGTTGCAAAAGTCTTGAGCCATATTTAAAACATAAGTTCACAGTAAGTAACAGCAAGTTACTCCCCAAGTACAAACTGAAACTAACATATTACAAGTTTCTAGTTCAAAACGTGATGTTATCTACATTATTGACTCCAAATCCCCAATAACCCTCATTGCCTTGCCAATTCCATTTCTTCATTGTTTTTCTGATGCCTTGCCTTTATCACGTATACTAGTTATTCAATAACCACTACACTATATCAGCTATATGCTGGTGAATGCCAACAATTATAAACATGAATAATAGACATGCTCAATCTCATCTTTTACACATAACTATGGTCTCCCGGAATGCAAGTATCGGCCACCTTTTCACGTTAGCCCGCGACTACGCTATTAGTCCTCGCGACTAACCGAGATCCGCAGCTCTTTCTTTCAGGCGTGAAACCTCATGGCCAATTTGGCACCTGGTCTTACTTCGATGACAAATACAAGTTCCCCTTTGACCCACATTAACAACTCAACATGCTCACATAAATTCATCACATCATGCTAGTGCCATACAAATGGGTTTTATTAACCAAATGGGTTTGCCCAATAATAACTAAACAAGCTAAACTACGCAAGTAGACATGCTTATCATCACAAAGATAATCCCAAACATCCAATATATTATTCATGTTACATAATTATTGTCACTCACCTCTTGGATTAGCGCTCCTAATCGTAGATTTAAGATCCTAATAGTTCCCAAGTATAATTCCTATACAATAATTATAGATTATGAGTTAAACCCCCAAATTGGGTAGTAGAAAAACTATCATAAAACGCAATAAAATTAGTACCAACGCGTTAGACTCACCTCCAAGAGTCCAAATATGTAGCCTGTTTTGAAATTGAACGTCACGACATGTCGTTTGTCAAATTTTCCGTTGTAACTTCTCGTTTTCTTCCTCTGTAATTGTCCAACTAAAGAGATGAGGAAGTGTTGTTGTTGGTGACTCATGAGACACTTGTCTCCTAGCATGTAAGTCATAAGTTTCAATTTCTATGTTTGTCTCTCCAAGTTTTACTAGTTTTACAATTACACCCCTGCTAGTTAATAAAACTTATTAAAACTATCCCAACTTAAATGTGTGTTTGTCTATGTCACGTATGGGTCTCATAAGTGGTCCTACATAATTTTACGAAGTTGATAATTAACCTACTAATTATATAAGGTGTCCAATTTGCTCTCACAAATATATCCCTAACTGATCACAGAAGTGATCTCTAACAATTAATGTGTCATTAAAACAACATAATATAATATCACATATACCTTAAGAGTAAGTCTTGGGGCACCAAAAAAGTGCACAAAAATGGTGCACCGAATGATCGGTGCCCTCTATTTCGGTGGGACCCACGCCATGTACGCGTGGGGCCCACTGAAATGGAGGGCACCAATCATTTGGTGCACAATTTCGGTGCCTGTAGCATTGTTGATACCTTAATAAACATTTGAGCACATAAAAATTATTTTCCATATCGGTCCCTTCACACGGGGACCTATCATAACTGTCCCAAACTGGGACTGCCACTTGGCCTAACTCTGGGTTCCAGATTGGACACCTCTAATCAACTTAGTAAGTTAATACTCACTTAACACATACAATCACATCATTATTAGTATAAATAATGCATCCTAAACATAATTAAATACTGACCGCGAGTGCGGGTGTAACATTTTAGTATAAAAAACACCACTAAATTTCTAGATTAGAACATAGCTTTGATACCCTCACAGCCTTAAAAATGCTTTAATTATTCAATTACAACAACTAGAGTGCTACCTCATTTATAGTGCAGAAGAAGTAATGAAACGAAAATTTTCATTACACAAATAAGCATGTATCTTCAGATTGGGAAATGTTTGGCACACACTTTTTGAGACTCTATGCTTTAAACACATCTACCTTGTGCTGTTTGAATTTTTCACACTTTTCTATTCACCATTTATACAACATAGGGTACATGCATTTAAAGTTGTGTGTCAAAAAGTGTGTGTAACACTACTCTTTCAAGATTAAAACATAGCTTTGTTACCCGCACAACCTTAATATAACACCCACATTTGTGTTATTGCTTTTGCATTACATTGTCATGCATGATAGTGTGATGTGGCGTGTCTTAGGACACATGTTTGGGTGAGTTTTGACTCACGAGTTGATTTGGGTGTCTGTATTAGAGAACCCTTTGAAACTGTGGTGATTGAGAATTTGTTGTTGTGACGTCTCTCCGAGTGTGAGACGGTCACTGTGGAACACTTTAAATTTTTATCTGAAAATAAATGTTTACCTGTGTATTTCAATATATGTATTATTTTCTATTTTAGAATTTATATCTATTGTTAGTTTTAGTATCCTGGTGAGAACGAATTAACACGCTATTAATTTGGTAGGCTAATTAGCAACTTCGGAAACGTCATGTAGAAATTTGCGTTTTAGCGACCAACCGAAACTTAGTCGAAAACTTTTATAATTTTGAAGTTTCACTTATAAAGCTGTGAATAAGCTGTATAGAAAGTTTCAGAGACTGATTAGGAGTTTTGAAAACTCGTGGGGAGGTAAACGTAATTCCCGAGAGTGTTGCCTATATATAGATAGAGATGAACTTAGATTTTTCATAACTTCTAACCTAAATTCCAAAAAGGGGGCTAGAGGGAGATTTTGGAGCTTAGAGCTTTGCGACGCCAAACGACGACCTTCCGTCAGTTTGTTTTCTCCCATATTTCATATTCGAGCTCCTCGAGGTAAGAGCTTCGTTTTGATATATGTTAGGGCCTATTTGGCTAAGTTTTCAGAAAAGATGTTTTCTAGAATTTTTCACAAAAGTTGATAAATAGAATTTTGATCCATAGGAATTGTACTAGACGGACTCCTACACGTTCTTTGTACACGGGTTTTCTTTGAATCGAAGTTTAAGAGCGTAAATCGGAGGTGAGTGATTCAACTATGTCTTTGGAATGATTTCTTGACATGTATTCATGTTTTGTGTGAATAGCATGTATTAATTCTTAGAGATATATTGTGTAGTTCATATTGGGCATTTATATTGATAAGTAGGCTCAATAGCACGGTGATATGTTTTGATTACAGCGAGTATGGTGATATGTATTTGAGCATGTTAAGTTGCTTATTTGGGTCAGAAGGAGCATGTGGTCACCGTGCCATTTTGTGGAGCCGATATAGGCATTAATGTCGCACGATTGAAAAGAAGAATCGTGGGTCTTACCCTTTCGCGTGGACTTATTGGTGAGGAGTCGCGGATTGGGAGTATGGACGGGCACGTGAGTCTCCGGCGACTAGTATGAATTGTAGAGATTTGAATGCGGACATGTTTATCATTCATGTGCATATGTTGATTTATTCACTAAGCTTTAGCTTAAACAAATCGAATATCTGTGGTTATTCAAATAACCATTTCAGGTGTTAATGCTGGCGAGGAATCGGAGAAGTGAGTACGTGGTTTGGGAGTTCTTGAAGAAGGCAACTTGAATGTTAACTTTGTAGTTTTGGGACAATAGGATGTTGTAATAAGAATTTTTATCGTTTTAACTTATGTTTAACTTCGTATGATAGAATGGATTTTAAATCGTTGTAATAGTTAGTGACATGTTGTAACTCTGCTTAGAAATGTTTTAATACAGCTAGGATTACTTTGGATTGAGTTTGGATTGAGTGGTTGATCCTTGGTGAAAGTTAGGAAGCTTTTAAAACTTAAAATTCTGCAGATTGGGCTGCTGCCAGGGGAGCAGTCGACTGGTCTGGTGTTCAGTCGACTGAACCCCTGTGCCTGCTAGCTACTGCTTCTTATTATGGCAAAAGCAGTCGACTGGGCCATGCCTCAGTCGACTGGACCTCTGTAATTTAATGTGTTTATTTTGATTCTGCCTGATTCAGTCGACTGAAGGCTGGAGGCCCAGTCGACTGACCCTAGTCTCAGTCGACTGGAATTGCTATTAAACCCTTTTGAAAACTCTCTGCCTTCTTCAGTCGACTGAGCAGTCGACTGAGGGTCCCGACCCAGTCGACTGAACTTCTGATTTTAAATTGTATTTTGTTTTTCTGCTGCGTGTGTTCTTCAAACAAATCTTTTGGGAATGTTAATGAATTGGTTTAACCTCGGTGGCATGCCACGGACTCCGGTTCCGCTATTGTGGGACCGGACTGTGACATTTAGTGGTATCAGAGCATAAGTTTAGAGCCTTGGGAACGAGTGACGTTATATATGCTGAGTGACGTCGAGTGGAGTGTGTAATTGTGAAGATAATTGTTATCATTGTAGAAATGCTTCATGTGTTAGCATTTGGTGATTGTGATGAACTGTGCACATATACCTATATTGTGACATAGCATACATGGTCATTATGCATTGAACTCAGCAGGGGAAATATTTGAAACATTATGGCGGATCTGCCAAGAGAATTTTCACCGCATTCGCGGATGGACCAAATAGTGAATATGGTGGGAAATTTTATACAAGCGGTAAGTGAAAGAGAACAGATGAACGTTCAGCCTCCACATGCACCGCGACTTCAACACACAATCGTGGAACAGTTTCATAAGCGGAAACCGACCTTGTATTATGGACAAGTTGACATAGACTTGGCCGATCATTGGATGATGGACATGGAAAGACATTTCCGTCAGGTAATATGTACTGATGAGGAAAAAATTTTATGCGCAGCCGATACGTTGATGGGCGAAGCCTTAGATTGGTGGAACAACGTGCTTGAACAAGGAAAGCCAACCACGTGGGAAGCATTTAAGGAAGAATTCAACAAACGTTTCTTTCCGCAATCTGCTTATACTCAGAAACGTCAAGAGTTTACGAGTTTGGTTCAGGGAGATATGACCGTGGGTGAGTATGTTTCTCGTTTCAATGCCTTGTTATGATTTGGGAAAACTACCGTTCTGACTGATAGGGATAAAGCTCGTAAGTTTGAGGAAGGACTTAGGGAGAATATCCGTGGCCGTATAGATATGTTGCAACACCCGACCGTTTCTCTCGTTGAGGAAGCTGCTCGTATTGCTGAGAAAAGTGTCGACCGATATCGACAAGGGCAACAAGGAAAGAGACCCAATGACAATAGGGGTAAGAGTCAAGGGAATGCGAAGAAACCGTTTACGCAAGGTTCGGGATCATATATGAGTAGCCAAGGAGGGAGTACGTTCATGGGGGGCTCGAGACCGTTGTGTCCAACATGTAACCTGCGACACAGAGGAACTTGCTACCAATTGAGCACCTGTTACCTTTGCAAGCAGTTAGGACACATATCCCGAAATTGTCCTTTGAATGCAAACTCGACCACACCAAATACCTTTCCGAATACGAAGAGCTACAAACCAGAAACGAGAGGAAAATGTTTTAAGTGTGGACAACCGGGACACATAGCAAAGAACTGTCCGAGTAAGAGACAACCGGGAATGAGTACTGGGGCATCGAGTGTGGCAAGCGGATCAAAGTTAGAACCTCGAGTAGATAAAGGGAAAGAAGTCGCACAACAACAAGGACGATACTTCCAGCTCAGGCCGGGGAATACGGATGATACTATCGTATCAGGTATTCTTCCTATTTGTTCGTATCCTGCACGTATACTTATGGATTCTGGTTCAACACATTCATTTGTATCACGTGATTTTGTTAAGCATTTAACTGTTAAGTCAGAACCGCTAGGATATGACTTGTGTGTATCATTGCTTAGTAGTGAACCGCTAGTTACTTCTTCGATATTCAAGTCATGTGAGATCAAGATAGGTGATAAAGTTTTGAGCGTTGATTTGATTCCGTTGACGGTGAATTACTTTGATGTTATCTTGGGTATGGATTGGTTATCGGTTAATCAAGCCAAAATCGATTGTGAACAAAAACGAATTAGTTTCTATCCGTCAGGACGAGAAGAGTTTACTTTTCAGGGTAAGGCAGTAATTGTACCGCCGTACTTGATATCGGCGATCCAAGCAAGTAAGATGTTGAAGAAGGGTTGTTCGGGTTTCTTATGTTCAATTATCGACACGTGAGTTCTTGGACCACTAATAGAAGAAATTTCAGTAGTTCGAGAATTTCCAGATGTTTTTCCCGATGAGTTACCCGACGTATTGATTGAAAGAGAGCTTGAGTTCACAATAGAAGTAGTACCAGGGTCACAACCGGTATCCAAAGCACTGTACCGAATGGCACCGATAGAGTTGAAAGAATTGAAAGTTCAGTTAGAAGAACTGTTGGAGAAGGGTTTTATCCGACCGAGTGTTTCACCGTGGGGAGCTCTAGTCTTGTTTGTGAAGAAAAAAGATGGAACAATGCGTATGTGCATCGACTACCGAGAGTTGAATAAGTTGACCGTCAAGAACAAGTATCCGTTGCCGCGAATAGATGACTTGTTTGATCAGTTACAAGGGGCTCAGGTATTTTCGAAGATCGACTTGAGATCCGGTTACCATCAGTTGAAAGTCAAAGAGGAAGATGTTGAGAAGACAGCTTTCAGGACTCGATATGGTCACTTTGAATTTTTGGTTATGCCATTTGGAGTGACTAATGCACCAGCTGCTTTCATGGACTTGATGAACCGTGTTTTCAAGGATTATTTAGATGAGTTTATTATCGTGTTCATAGATGACATCCTAATCTACTCCAAAAGCGTTAAAGATCACGAGCATCATTTGCGATTAGCTTTACAACGATTGCGTGAAAAGAGATTATTCGGTAAATTGAAGAAGTGTGAGTTTTGGTTGACCGAGATAGCTTTTCTTGGACATATAGTATCGGCCAAGGGAATTTCTGTAGACCCTCAAAAGATAGAAGCAGTTACCAACTGGGTGAGACCAACGAATGTGACAGACATCAAAAGTTTTCTAGGATTAGCTGGGTATTATCGGAGATTTGTAAAAGACTTTTCGCGTATAGCAATGCTGATGACACAGTTAATGAGGAAAGATATTGCTTTTGTTTGGAGTCCAGAATGTGAAGAAAGTTTCCAAGAGTTGAAGGGTCGACTAGTGAAAGCACCAATATTAGCAGTTCCGTCAGGGACTGAAGGATTTATTATTTACAGTGATGCTTCATATAGAGGTTTAGGTTGCGTTCTTATGCAAGGTGATAAAGTCATTGCATATGCGTCGAGACAACTTAGACCGCACGAGAAGAATTATCCAACTCATGATCTAGAATTGGCCGCTGTGATTTTTGCATTGAAGATTTGGCGTCATTATCTATACGGAGAGAAATGTGAGATCTATACGGATCACAAGAGTTTGAAGTACCTGTTTACAGAACGAGATTTGAATATGAGGCAAATGAGATGGTTAGAGTGGATGAAGGACTATGATTTGTCAATTCAGTATCATCCGGGCAAGGCGAATGTTGTCGCCGATGCTCTTAGTCGCAAAGTACCAACCAATACCGCATCAGATTTGACTTCTCAGAAAGAATTGATAAGAGATATGGAAAACTTAGAACTTGAAGTGATTCCGAGGATTGAAAGTGGTTTGATGTCGACGATGGTGGCACAACCACTCTTGATTCACGAGATCACGGAGAAACAACTTCAAGACGTGGCTTTGAAGAAGATTTGTGATGAGATTCCAATGGGCAAATAACCAGGATTCACGTTTGAGAACAATGTGTTGAGATTGAGGGGTAGAATTTGTGTACCTAGTGAGAAAGAGTTGAAACGGAACATCCTAGAGGAAGCACACAACACGAAGTATACCGTTCATCCGGGAAGCACCAAGATGTATAGAGACTTGAGACATGTTTATTGGTGGCCGGGAATGAAGAGAGAAATAGCATGTTATGTTTCGCGTTGTACTACTTGTCAACAAGTGAAGGCAGAGCGCCAAGTACCTTCGGGATTGTTACAACCGTTACCGATTGCCGAGTGGAAATGGGAGCACATAACAATGGATTTTGTTAGTGGGTTTCCGAGGTCGAAGAGATCGAACACTATTATTTGGGTGATTGTTGACCGTTTGACGAAGTCGTCGCACTTCCTACCGCTTCGAACAACTAAGCCAAGGACGTTAGCTAAGTTGCATATTCGCGAAATTGTGAGACTACATGGTATCCCAGTTTCTATCATTTCGGATAGGGATAGTAGTTTTACATCGAAGTTTTGGAGAGCCTTGCAAGAAGCAATGGGTACCAAATTGCACTTTAGTACTGCTTTTCATCCTCAGACTGATGGCCAATCAGAGAGAGTAATCCAGATTTTGGAAGACATGCTTCGTTTATGTGTACTTGATTTTCAATGCGATTGGGAAGACCACCTACCGTTAATTGAGTTCGCATATAACAACAGTTTTCAGTCGAGTATTGGAATGGCTCCTTATGAAGCTTTATATGGTCGTGTATGTCGTTCACCGATTAGTTGGACGGAAGTCGGAGAAAGAATGATTGAAGGGCCGCAAATTGTACTAGAGACGACGGATAAGATAAAGGTAATTCGACAACGGTTACTGACAGCTCAGAGTAGGTATAAGAGTTATGCCGATAAGCGTAGACGACCGTTGGAATTTGACGTGGGAGACTTAGTGTATTTGAAGGTGTCACCTTCAAAGGGAATAACCAGATTTGGTAGATACGGGAAACTCAACCCGAGGTATGTAGGACCTTTTGAGATTATTGGGAGAGTTGGACCCGTAGCTTATCGTTTGAACTTGCCGAGCGAATATGCTCAAGTTCATAACGTGTTTCATGTATCGTTGTTACGCAAACAATTAGTAGAAGATAGAGATCAAGTGATGACTCCAACATCGAATGAGATTTAGAGTGATTTAACGTATGCCGCATATCCGGTAGAGATCTTAGACCGGAAGGATCAAGTCTTACGAAATAAAGTAATATCGAAAGTGAAAGTGTTATGGCGTAGCCAAACTACGGAAGAAATGACGTGGGAAATAGAAGATGAGATGCGTACTCAGTATCCGCACCTTTTCGAGACATGAGGTACAAGTTTGGGGACAAACTTCTTTTAATGGGGAGAGTATTATAACACCCTCATTTGTGTTATTGCTTTTGCATTACATTGTCATGCATGATAATGTGATGTGGCGTGTCTTAGGACACATGTTTGGGTTAGTTTTGACTCACGAGTTGATTTGGGTGTCTGTATTAGAGAACCCTTTGAAACTGTGGTGATTGAGAATTTGTGGTTGTGACGTCTCTCCGAGTGTGAGACGGTCACTGTGGAACACTTTAAATGTTTATCTGAAAATAAATGTTTACCTGTGAATTTCAATATCTGTATTATTTTCTATTTTAGAATTTATATCTATTGTTAGTTTTAGTATCCTGGTGAGAACGAATTAACACGCTATTAATTTGGTAGGCTAATTAGCAACTTCGGAAACGTCATGTAGAAATTCGCATTTTAGCGACCAAACGAAACTTAGTCGAAAACTTTTATAATTTTGAAGTTTCACTTATAAAGCTGTGAATAAGTTGTATAGAAAGTTTCAGAGACTGATTAGCAGTTTTGAAAACTCGTGGGGAGGTAAACGTAATTCCCGAGAGTGTTGCCTATATATAGATAGAGATGAACTTAGATTTTTCATAACTTCTAACCTAAATTCCAAAAAGGGGGCTAGAGGGAGATTTTGGAGCTTAGAGCTTTGCGACGCCAAACGACGACCTTCCGTCAGTTTGTTTTCTCCCATATTTCATATTCGAGCTCCTCGAGGTAAGAGCTTCGTTTTGATATATGTTAGGGCCTGTTTGGCTAAGTTTTCGGAAAAGATGTTTTCTAGAATTTTTCACAAAAGTTGATAAATGGAATTTTGATCCATAGGAATTGTACTAGACGGACTCCTACACGTTCTTTGTACACGGGTTTTCTTTGAATCGAAGTTTAAGAGCGTAAATCGGAGGTGAGTGATTCAACTATGTCTTTGGAATGATTTCTTGACATGTATTCATGTTTTGTGTGAATAGCATGTATTAATTCTTAGAGATATATTGTGTAGTTCATATTGGGCATTTATATTGATAAGTAGGCTCAATAGCACGGTGATATGTTTTGATTACAGCGAGTGTGGTGATATGTATTTGAGCATGTTAAGTTGCTTATTTGGGTCAGAAGGAGTACGTGGTCACCGTGCCATTTTGTGGAGCCGATATAGGCATTAAGGTCGCACGATTGAAGAGAAGAATTGTGGGTCTTACCCTTTCGCATGGACTTATTGGCGAGGAGTCACGGATTGGGAGTATGGACGAGCACGTGAGTCTCCAGCGACTAGTATGAATTGTAGAGATGTGAATGCGGACATGTTTATCATTCATGTGCATATGTTGATTTATTCACTAAGCTTTAGCTTAAACAAATCGAATATCTGTGGTTATTCAAATAACCATTTCAGGTGTTAATGCTGGCGAGGAATTGGAGAAGTGAGTACGTGGTTTGGGAGTTCTTGGAGAAGGCAACTTGAATGTTAACTTTGTAGTTTTGGGACAATAGGATGTTGTAATAAGAATTTTTATCGTTTTAACTTATGTTTAACTTCGTATGATAGAATGGATTTTAAATCGTTGTAATAGTTAGTGACATGTTGTAACTCTGCTTAGAAATGAAATGTTTTAATACAACTAGGATTACTTTGGATTGAGTTTGGATTGAGTGGTTGATCCTTGGTGAAAGTTAGGAAGCTTTTAAAACTTGAAATTCTGCAGATTGGGCTGCTGCCAGGGGATCAGTCGAGTGGTCTGGTGTTCAGTCGACTGAACCCCTGTGCCTGCTAGCTACTGCTTCTTATTATGGAAAAAGCAGTCAACTGGGCCATGCCTCAGTCGACTGGACCTCTGTAATTAATGTGTTTATTTTGATTCTGCTTGATTCAGTCGACTGAAGGCTGGAGGCCCAGTCGACTGACCCTAGTCTCAGTCGACTGGAATTGCTATTAAACCTTTTTGAAAACTCTCTGCCTTCTTCAGTCGACTGAGCAGTCGACTGAGGGTCCCGACCCAGTCGACTGAACCTCTGGTTTTAAATTGTGTTTTGTTTTTCCGCTGCGTGTGTTATTCAAACAAATCTTTTGGGAACGTTAATGAATTGGTTTAGCCTCGGTGGCATGCAACGGGCTCCGGTTCCGCTATTGTGGGACCGGACTGTGACACTTAATGATGCTTTAATTATCCAATTACACTAAGTAGAGTGCTCCCTCATTTGTAGTGCAGAAGAAGTAACGAAACTTGTTGAAAAATTTTCATTACACAAAGAAGCATGTATCTTCAGATTTGGCAAGTCAAATAGACTCAATGAATTGATCTATTCCTCGAACCTAGACCTACTTAAGTATAGTGCATTTATTGCAAATTAATTGCATATGTTTTTAAGCAAAATTAGATTTTCCTATAAGGGTCTTGTTAACATGTACCCTTAAGACATATGTTAAAGGTCTAAAAGTAGAAATAAATAAGAGAAATAGTGTAAGTTTTAGTGTCCGGTGTGGTTTGTTTATTTCCATTTTAAGAAACTTAACATATGCCCTATGAACACATGTTAACAAAACATTTCCAGTATACTCAATGATTTGTCCTAATATACATTTACTGATTTCTATGAAAGATTGTAAAATATAAAATGAAAAAAAAGAGAGAATGCCACGTGGCAGAACGAGGAATGGTTCTATACATGTGATGCGCAGATAAAAATTTTGTGAGGCGGCCACATCGGCGCCACATGAAACGTTATGGAACGGCTTTGGACTCGGTCTTTAGATATATCTATAGATGCGTGTAGTTACTTTTGAAATTGTTTTGTTTAAATATTCCCAACTCTTCATTAAGCTCATCGAGCGCCTCCTGATAGATTACAGCTAAACTGATTAAGTGATGCTTTCTAAAATGGCGAACAAATGCTCAAATAGTACACCACCTCTGTATCTGAACTGCAGCACGCATGTTTTTTTTTTTTTTTTGGAACGGCTAATATCATTAAAGAACTAATGCCTGTTTTTTTTTTTGTTTTTTTTTTTTTTAACTGCGGCACGCATGTTGCGCCTTATTTGTTTCTTCTGTATTAGGAGTCCATTCCGTCAATGGTAGAACTAATGCCTGATTTTGTTTTTAATACTTTTGTTAGGATCAATGAGACTCAATGTTACTATAATGTAACAAGATGATAGCATTGAGCGAGTAGAATAGTATTCTAGTACATCCAAAGTAAGAAGTGAATTTCTTCTCTCTTTTTCTATATATAAAAAAGGACAGCACAGTGATATCTAAGAAAAAAAAAATGAAAGTATTATAACAAATGAAGGTGAAATGATTCACCCGTTGGAATTTGATGTTCAAAATATGTAGGAAAAAAGTCATTGACTAAAAAGAATAAGGGGGGGCCGGGGGGTTGGGGGTTTGAGAGAGAGAGAGAGTCCATTACCATGAGAAGAACCGACTGGAAAGTCTTTAGAGCGCCATCCTAAACTTACACGTACTGGTTTTAATGCTGATTAAATTGTTTGTAGATAGGCTATCGACTATCAACATGCAGTTGCCCAAGATCCACACTTTCCTGAGCTTGAGCTTCCCAAGTTTGACACTCACAGGCACATCCACCTTGAGATCTAATGGGATTCTTCCAGTCTGTTGCTGCTCCTGCAATGCCCCCAACAAAGTGCTTCCATACTGGTTTTGACCGGTCAAGGCCACGTCGACTAATGTTGTGTTCTGGTGTCCTTGATAGAATCTTGGGAGTGACCCTTTGCATAGCTTTGTGTTTGTGTACCATACGCTCAGCTCACTTCCTTTCTCGTAGTAAATTCCTATTTTCTTGTTTGGGTTGTCAGCGGCAATCTTCACGTTGAATTTGGCATACAAGCTCATGTCTGCATTGAGTCTTAAATCGGATATTCTAAGTTGATTAATTGAGTATTTGGGAAGTTTAGGTTGGAATAAAAGGTAAAGAAGGCCACATGTGATTCCAATAATGAACAAGAGGAGTATGAGGAGGCTAATTGTCCAACACATGCATTTGCAACAACAGCATGAGCTATCCTTGGGTGGCTTTGAGTGGATCACATTCACCCGTGGAATGGTGTGTATGAATGCAGGGTAACGTTGCATTAGGTCACCTTTCTCCAAATTTGATGAGCCCCCGGGGGGTGCTAAAGGCATCATTAATGGTGGTGCTGCTTCTGTGTCCACCAGTGGAGGAATTTTCTTATTTTCTCCCATTACTATGAAAACCTCTCTCGATGACCAAATCATGTAAAGTTTCGTGCCAACTGAACCTTTTCTCAACCCATGTATACAAGAAAGATTCCGTCCTTAATATATGTACTGATACTATTATATAGATTCTATTTGAGTATATATAGTATAATCTCATCTTTTTTGCAAAATTGATTTGCCCTTTGGGAAAAGGATTTGGTAGGAAAATTTCTCACCTTCCTCACCTTTGTTTTTTTGGTTGATCCATGATCACCTCCTTCACCTAATAACAAATTACACATACAAGAAGCCAAGTGATCAGTTGGGGGTAGGTCAGCTAAGCTAGGCTTACGTTAAAGGTTCATTGATTCGATTGACCTTTGTTTCCTAGCTAGCCATGCATGGAATGTTTGAACTCTTATAATAAATTTTTGTCCCAAGGTCAGAAATGTTGTGCCCTTAAATTAATTAAGAAATTTTTGTACCTGGTGAGAGATGTTGTACTCTTATAAGAAATGTTTTTACCAATATAAGAAATGTTGTACCCTCATAAGAAATATTTGTAGCAAACCAAAACAACTTGGTTTTACCTGTGCTAAGAAACCTTTGTACCTATAGTAAGGTAGCTTTGTACGCACGATAAGGAACTTTTGTACCTGTGACCTTTGTACTTGTGGTAAGGAAGCTTTGTACCCATGATAACGAACCTTATTACCTGTGGTAAGGAACCTTTGTACCCGTTGTACAAATATTTCTTTGGTACAAATGTTTCCAACAATGGTATAACATTCCTTACCAATGTATATATATATATATATCAAGCGGTTTAGCTGTTTTAAAGAATTCTCCTTCTTCTGTACATTGTCTTCCTATTAGTATTAGCAACTAATAATAATAAGTTGATAACAATTGAAGATTTAATTTGTAGTTTAGGCATGTGATTGTATGGTTCGGTCGGTTTTTAAAAATTACATGTAATATAAAAATTGAATTGAATCAAAAATTTACACTAAACCAAACCAAAACCGATTGATTTGCCTAAAAATTAAATCGAACCAAATTGTTTTCACCCATACTCTAGATCAGGAGTATTTGTCTGACCCGTTGGTTTTTTAAAGGAAAATTCTATGATACAGCCATAGTGGTGTAGTTGTACCATACAGGCATTTTTTTGGTCCCAACAGGTAGTAAGTAAGTCCTAACATGTAATTTTGACTACTATTTTGTCTAAAAAAAAATCAAAGTGGTTTTCCAAATTATTACAATGTTTTGGGACCAAAACCAATAAGCCTAAATATTGTATGGTACAGCCATACAGCTATGCCTGTATCTTAGAAGATCCCTCTTTTACGAACTATGGTACCTCTAGTTTTTTCCTGCATATCTAAAGGTCAGGTTTAGTATCTGATATGCACAAAAATATCAGGTCAAAATCAAGTCTTGCCACCTCAGCAAAGAGAAGCCAAGTCATCTTAAATTTGGACTGACTACACAGCCATCCCGGGCTGTTACGCAAAACCCCCCGGTTTGGTCGTAAGTCCGGGCGTTCTTTCCCGATGGACCCCACATGGGCGCGCCACCAGTAGGCGTGATTGTTTGGCCAGCAAGCCTCCAGGCAGTTTCCTATCCCAGTTAGAAGACTAAATTATGGAAGGAGCAAGTAGTTTCCTAAACCACTTAGGAAACACCCTTAAATTCATGTAAATCAAACTGTAAATAGATTAGGCTTCCTAATCTATAAACTTACCTTGTACAGGTGGGCTCTTGCACCTATAAAAGAGGCCACCCACCACCATTGAAAGAGGTCGTATTCTAAACCTAAAGAATAGCATATTATTTTCACTAAGACGCATACACCCGGTTGGTTTTACTAGTAGTGCCGCCCAGCTGTTGGCTCACCAGGCCCGCCGGTGATCTGCTAGTGAAGCGCATCGACACACCCGTGGATGTAGGCTACCTCATTAAAAGGGCCGAACCACATACAAACTTCATTGTGTCCATCTCTTTCGTATATTTCTTTTCACCTAAATTTCGGCATCATCAGTTTGGCGCCGTCTGTGGGAAACGCTAAGTTTTTCACCAACAAATTTCTTGACTAATCAATATGCCACCAAAGACGGGTAAGAAGAATACCACCCAGGCCAGTAAAGAAAACTTGCAACTCGAGCAGCAGGCCACCTCCATGATCTTTGAGCAAGTGACAGCGGCGCTCGCGCAACTTTTGGAAGGCCAGCGGCAAACCCAGCAGCAAATTGAAGCACTGTTGGCCCTGTAGGAAAAGCGTCCTCAATCCAAGAACCAGCCCGGGAAGAGTGTCCCCGACCGGGAGCCCGCGAGTCCGGAACCATACCCACTCTGCGCCGGTGTCCCCGTCGAATTGGGAACACGTCCGGGATGGTGACCATAGCAGAGCGCCTAGGTGTACCAGGCGGCAAGCTCGGACTAATCCTCATCGGGTGGAAGATGCTAGAGATATCATCAACAAACGACGCGCCGCCAGAAGGGAGGAATCAGGGAAAAAGACCCGAGAATCAGCCAAAGACCCTCCGGTTCGGAGCCAAAAAGATCATAAGCATATAATTACCCGAAGCCGGAGCCGGAGCCGGTACCGGGTTCTATCCCCGAAGACGACATACTTCGAAAATGAGGCCTCATCATCAGACCCGACGTATCGCTCGGATATGGAAAGGAGAACCGGGCGAGATGTAAAGGCCCAGATCGAAGACTTGCAGTAGCAAATCGAAAAACTGAACCGCAAGCAGCTCCACGATCATACCAATACAGAGACTGAGTCGCCCTACATCGCTCGAGTCACCGTATTCCCCATCCCGCGAAAATTCAAACTGCCACATCTTAGCTCTTATGACCGTTCAAGGAGACCAGTGGATCATGTACGCACTTACAAGGCTCAGATGACGCTAGTCACCACGGTCGACGAGTTACTGTGCCTTGCCTTCCCCAGTACCCTTAAAGGCCCAATCGCGTAGTGGTTCCATGCTCTGAAACCCCGAACGGTTGATGACTTCAAGACATTGAGCAAGCTCTTCATCAGCCATTTTGTGAGGATACTCGACCGGTCACAACCGGACACCCAGCTGCTTACCGTCAAGCAGCAAAACGGAGAGGCCCTAAGGGAGTACGTGGACCGTTTCAATCAGTAGAGGCTCCAGATCTGCAACCTGAACGAAACGGCTGCAATCATGGCTTTCTGCGCGGGGGTTCAACACACCAAAGTTGCTACGTCATTCCACCGTGACCGACCAGCAACCCTGATGGAACTCTCAGAGAGGGTCGGAAAATACATCGACACGGAGGAGTTTCTGAAGTCCAAGCGCCAGCTTTACGGGAGACGAGTCCTCGAAAGCTAAATGGAAACGTGAGGGCTCCGAGAAGGGTACGGGAAAGAAGTCCAGACAAGATCAGCAGAGAGGCAGCCGGGGTCAGGCCCTGATTACCTTCACCCCAAAATTCCTGGCCAATCTATGAAGTTTTGGTCACCGCAGAGATCCAGAGGCTACTGCCAAGTTGAAAAGCCCGCCCGGTAAGAGGAACCGAGACAAGTTTTGCCACTTCCACAAAGACCATGGTGTGGACACGCGGAATTCCACCACTTTTGTTTATTTTTGTTTGAAATTTGATTTTGGATTAAAGGAAAGAAAATAGGTCTGTTGAAAACAGATACAGAGTCGCCACTTGGTCTTTAAGGAACCAAGAAACCTAATTTTGACTCACCCAAACGGATAAAGAGCACCGGCCCTTCATAACCAAAGAACTTGGCTCGGGGTTTTGGTACCAGAGAGGAAGGAGCCTTTGTCGCGACTAAAACACCCTCAACTCGCCCCGTTGTAAACACCCCAATTTTGACCGACCGTCAAATTTAGGAGAGCGTCACCTCCACGTCCGATGATGATAAGGACCGAAAAGATTCGATGTATTCCAAGCTCTTTAGAAAAATTCTCCAAACGTGATAAATTTCACAGAAAGAAGAAAATACCAGGTATTTAGGAGAATTCAGGTGTAAAACACCATTTTCAGAAAAGATCTTCAAGAATAAGTTTCTTTAAGGAAAAAAGGAAGAAAGAAAAGACCTAAAAAGGGAAGTTCTGCATAAAACGGCACACGGCAGATTTTTGCGGCATTCAGTGAATGCCGAGCGGCACTCACGGAGTGCCGGCCTGACACTTACTGAGTGTCGCCGACATTTTCAGACTGCCGTTTGCTTTTAAAGTTCGTATTTTGTGGTACAATACGTATGTGTAGGCGGATAAAAACAAAATCCGATAAAGTAAGGCAATCAATAATTTGCCGCGGCACTCACTGAGAGCCGCGCGGCAGTCACGGAATGCCGCGACGGCAGTCGCGGAGTGCCGCGGCGGCAGCCACGGACTGCCGCGAATAACTTTTGAATACCGCCCTGGGCAGCAGTCTGTCTAATTTCAGGAAGTACGTATTGTACCACCAAATGGGATGATTACACCTGTCTTTTACTCCGAATTCACTGAAAATATTTGGTAATTTTTGTCTATAAAAAGAGGGAGGATCTTCCTTAGGGAGGAACCAAGAGAAAAAAATATTGGGGGATTTTGAGAGGAGTTTAGGAGAACTTTTGAAAGAAGAACATTTGGGTAAAAGAGAGAACATTGGGAGGAGAGTTTAAAGAAGAGAAGACCTTCAAAATATAGAAGTTTGAGGATAGTTGGAGGTGATACTCTACTCTTGTTAGTTTTCTTTTATGGATTTAGAGCATTTGTTCTCTTAGTTTCCTTGATTTCATTTCCTTTTCTTTGTTTATACTTTTCTCTTGAGATTCTTGAAGATTTTCAATATCTCTCTTGAAAGCTCTTGAGTTTGATCTTTTGAATCTCATGTAAGCTTATGCTTCACATGGGAGTCAAAGTTTGATCATCACTTCACTTTGTAAACAAATAGATGGATCCAAGTCCATATTCATGACTTGGATTCTCTAACTTGGAATTTCATGGGATCTTCTCTATATCCTCTTGAAGTTCATGAGCTAGTTTTTTTATTCTTCTTCTCTTTTTCTAGTTTATGTTCTTCTCTTGAGACTCTTGGGGATCTTCCATATCTCACTTGAATCTCATGAGTTTGATCTTTTAGTCTCATGTAAGTTTATGATTCACATGAGATTTAAAGTTGATCATCATTTTAGTAAGAACAAGTAGATGAATCCAAACCCCTACCATGGTTTGGGTCCTCTAAGCTTGAGTTTTCATGGAGTCTCCTTATATTCCTTGATAACTCATGAGTTTTAGTCATGTCTTGATCTCCAATGACCATCAAATGGTAGGAGAAGTGGTTTGGTTTAAACCCAACTTCATGGTTTAATAGTTGGGGTTAACAAATAAAAGTTGAACTTGACAAATGAAAACAGTGAGTTCACAAACTGTTTTTGATCAAAGATTTTTGGTTCGAAATCTAACCGTTGGAATCAAGTGAAACCAACGGGAAAGTGTCTATAACTCAAAGTTCTACCACTGTAATTTTAGTTTTAAAGAGATTTCATGTTTAAAATGGTTTGGTCATGAGTTTTGTGAAGTAACAACAATCTGTCCAGAGTTTCAGCACAGTGACACTCTTTTGAAATAAGTAAACCAATGCTTTAATAAATTGTTTGTGACCCAAAATAATTTTTTCTAAGTAGATTAATGTGTTAGGAAGTCACCCTAGAAAGAACAAAGCATTTCTGATCTTTTTGCTATTTTTAAAAAATCAAACAATATCTCTGGACAGAGAGTTGTACATCTCTGAGTGATGTCTGGTGTTTGTCCTTTTCCCAGAGATCTAACCGTTGAAGCTTTGATTTTCTTTTTGATTTGGAAACTAGACTCACAGAGGCATCTTGTGTCCAAAATTCACCGACATTAAACCATGGGAAACATGCTTTTTCTTTTTTTAAAGTTCTGGTCTGCTCTCTGCAATTTTCAGAATTTTACGACACATTTGACCAACTTTGTAAATAATAGCCCAAATGATTCTTCTATGACTTAGGGCTTAAACCATATCTTAATAACGATTAATTAGGCTTAAATCCAGAGGCTAAGTGATCCAAATTAGTGAATAAATCCATGTCTTATCCTTGTTCATATTCATTCATGTACATTAATGCTTATAATTAGAACTTGTAATTGGATAAAGTTGGATTTCATGCTTGCTAGATCTAAGCTAGAGAATTAGGATTGATTGTTTGATATCATATTATTATGCGAAGCATGTGGACTAACCTTTGTTTTGTAGCGCTATTAAGGTATGATTTCTAGGACTCCTCTTTAGTTTATTTTAATTTCTCGATTTTATTGATTTTTCTATCTCATGCGCGACACCTTAGAATTAGGAATTGTTTTACTTGTATATATGGATTAGAGACTCTTTTCTTAGGTTTTATCTATTTGCATGCATTTGCACGTTTAATATTCACGGCCGGATCCCGGGTAAGTTCTCTAGTTCCCTATTTACATATCATATTGCTTGCTACTTGAATTATGTGATTTTTGAATGATATTTTATTAATTGCAATTTTACACCCCTTTAGACATGCTTTTGTAATGTATATCTATACGTATGTATTAGTTGAGGGCACATTTAAATTAATAATTCGATTAAAAGGATGTCAAGTAGAGGCCTATCGCAAGATAGGATGAGAGAGGGTGTTTTAGTCCGATGGGCTCCTTCCTCTCTCATTCCATAATCCCCGGACCTAGTTAATCTCTGGTTTCCAAAAGATCGGTTTGCTTTTAAATGGTTTCTTAATTTTCCTTTTAAAAATTAAGTGGCGACTCATTTGTTTTGAATTTGAAATTTAAAAGAACTTTAAAAGAAAAGCTGTGGGTAAGAAAAACTGCAATATCCACACCCGTCTTTCGGCGGGCCTCAATTAGCATCCAAATAATCATCTTATACTATGTATGGTTCGACAATTAATACTATGATAATATATTACATCACATAAGAAACTTGAAATTGGAAGATCTAAAGATAAAATATCATTCATAAGATCTAAGCCAAGTATCACACAATGCAAAATGAAAGATCACACAAAACAAACCTAGGAAAAATCGTCAATCATATATCAAATAGTCAAGACTTCCTAATCTAAAAGGGGGCATGAATTGTTACTGAAATAAATAAACAAAGAAATCAAAATATGCTTAGCAAGCTAGAATGATGCATGCTAATCTTTGAGAAGAGAAGATCTCTCAATCCCCGGGACTGATGAGAAAGGATGATTAGATCGAGGGGAAGCATGAACGTGTGATCATGATCATTCCTTATAATCTTCTTAGATTAAGAGTTACAAAAACCCCAAATCTTTGCATGGATGCAATGTATGTATCTAGAATGTGTAAAGGTTGTAGTGTGCTTTGTGTTCATGGATTTCTAGAATGACTTAGAAGTCTAGGATGTGTATGAATAAATGAATGAAATCATCATGGGATATGTACAAATGTACTATGAACTACTTCCTAAGATATGAGCTAATTTGGAGTGCATGTAAGCATTAAATCAAAGGGGGGAAGTAAAAGTGTGCTTGCTGTGAATAGTGGACAGAACAGCAACATGATCTTTTGGAAATTGGAAAGAGGGGTTAGGAATGTTTTCAATGCTTGATTTTTTATGTGGATCTTCCTTATTGTATCTAGAATACAACCCACAAAGCCAATCTTCAATAACTATCACAGATTGAGAGAAATCATATGAACAATGGAGGTTACTCAGAAACAGGGTTCGTACTATCGACTGAAATGTCACAAAATCTTAGAAAATGAATACAAATGATCTGGAGGCCCATTTTATACATACAGTTCCCTAAGACATTGATGTTCAAGGAAAAAATAAGTTAGGACCACTCGTTTTGGAAAAGTTTTCTGTAAAACAAGTTGAAAGTAGACGAAGCTGCTGTGACAGCAAAAACAGAATATCTGAAGAGAATGTTTGGGTCCAAATGAACCATTTTCAAGTATTTCCAAGTCAAGAAAAAAATCATGGATGTTCTATAATGAGTTAGAAAGACTTTCCAAGTGGTCTTGCATTCATACATTGAGTATTGAACTCAAAATAATTCCTTGAAGTTAAATGACTCACTGTTTTGAGGGTTTTGAGAAAAACAAGGTTTATTTCTTTAAATCAAAATGAGGGGTTTAAGAGGGGGGTTTTGAAAGTATACTTCCAGAACTTGGATGAATATTCTAACCACTTGGAATATCAATTACTAACTCATTTCAAGAACTTCCCAAGTATTTGCAAAACATGATTTTATTTGGAAACCAAACTCAAGAATCTATGGGAGTATGATACATGAGAAGATAGATGATACATGATATGATATAGCATGCTAAAAGTGGTAAAGAACATGTTCATGGGATATGGGTTCATCTAGATACAAGAGAGTGTTGCATCAAAGTGTGAAAGTCAAAAAATGACATGCTGTGAATAGTGGACAGACTGTATGCATTACTTTATAACATCATAATGGGAGGTCAAACATGCCTAGGAAAATGTGGAAAAATCAGAGATCATCCTTATTGTGTCTAGAAAACAACCCAAAAAGTCAAACCTCAATAGCTATCACAGATTAAAAGAAATAAATCAAAATGTACACATGACTCAGAAACAAAAGCTGCACTGTTGACTGATTTTGTATGATTTTTAATAAATCAAAGAAAGGGTTTATGATGACCTATTATATACCAAACGTTTCCTAAGACACCCAAGTTTCATAAAAAAAAAAATAGAAAAGATATATGTACAGTGACGAAAACATCCAGAATAAGTGCAAAAAGTCAGGTAAACATTCTGTGAGAACAGAGGCAGATTATGAATATGAACTTCTTAAATCCGAAAATAATACTTTCAAATCTCTATAATTGATGGGAAATATTGGAGACAAACTATGATGTCTTAGGAAGATTTTCCAAGTGGTTTCATCATCATAACTCAAGTATTTAATTCAAAACAAATCTTTGAATCTGAACAACTCACTATTTTGGATCATTCTTGAAGAAAATGGGTTTGGGTTTTGAAATAGAGTTTGAGTTCTTGATTGGGGGTTTTGAAATAGATGTTCAAAGCATGAACTTAAACTCTTGAGATGACCATGTGACCACTTAGAACCTCATCCAAACTTGAATCATCAAAGAACTCCCAATATTATTTACACAAACATAGTTTTGTTTGAGAATATGACTTCAAGAATACATATGAATGTATTGAAGGTAGAATCATCATCCATCAAACATGTCTTTGAGGTCAAGAGCTACTATCCATAAGGATTCACTCTCCTCAAACAACATGTCATCTAGATGATGATGAACAACTAAATAATCAAAGAAAATTCAAAAGAAATGAGGTAAGAAGAGATGAACATTATATAAACAAACAAGCAAATAGATAGCAATCAATAGATGATATTCATGATGTATGAAACTTGTAGTTTGGTGTTTCACTCATATGTGATGATATTGGACATGGAAGAAGCTTCCTATCTCATAGATACTCAAGAATGGTGGTTGGAGATGATTTGAATGTGGAGTATATGAGAGGTAATGAAAGAAAATAAGATTAAAACTCACTTTGATTGGAAAAATATGGAAGAAGAAGACTACTTCTTCTCTTTCTCCCTCTATATTTCTCTAGAGTTTCTTCCTAAGCTCTCTCTAAGCTTCCATGTCTCTCCTCTAAATGGAAGTAAATGGCTTCTTTTATAGGCAAATGAGGGGTGGTAAATGGGGTTTTAAAAAGTATAAAAAGGTCTCCCATTGGTCCAAAATAAGCTGGGAACCAAAACTACGTCGTTTTGATTTCTAATTAATCAAATTGGACCCCCAATCAAAATTACAAAAATGGACTGTTCTGGGGGAGAGTGCCGCGGCGGCACTACGCCTGTGCCGCGGCGGCAGTGGGCCAGTGCCGCGGCGGCACTACTCCTCCTTCATCCAGATAATGTTGTTCAGGCCCCCAGAGGTTCCAGTATTCGCAAAAAGGCCCTATTCCGTCCGAAATTCACAAAAAATGCATATGAACTCCAAATTGAGGTTGTGATATACCGTTGGAAAGATAATGGAGTCTACTTTACATAAAAAATAATTCGGTGATAGGTTACTTTGAAAAGTTTTGTGGTATTTGCGATAAAAGCCGATTTGATCGCCTTTTTTGCCTTCAGAAATTCACAATAAACTCGTTTTAAATCCAAACATTATGTGCGATATACCGTTGGAAAGCTATTGACCTCTAGTATCCATGAAAAATATTTGAATATTGTTATGGTGCTCCGGTTCTAAAGTCAAATTTTGGTCAAACCGGTCAAACCTGGGATTCTCGGGAAGTTCTGGAAACCTCTAGGAGCCCCCAGGAGCTGACGTTTTCGCTCGACTTTCTTTTAAAACTCATTTTAATACTTTCCACATGATCTAGAATGATCCCGGTGAATTTGGACGATTTTGGTCAAACCTGGTCAAACCGGTCAACGGGGACTTTCCGGGAACTTCCGGGACTTCCGGGGGTCTCTGGGAGCTGACGATTTCATCTAATTTTGCTTAAAAACTCATTTTCTTACTTTTCTTACGAGATAGCATGTTTCCAGAACTTTTGGACCAAATCTGGGAGTTTTCGGGCTTCCAGGGGCATTTTGGTCATTCTGAGCATTTTGAGAAATATAGCTAACTTCCAGGAGTCTTTTTGAGTCTTTTTCGATCATTATGAACCACCAAGCTATGGGTCTCCTAAATCTGATAGCCGACAAAATGGGGTGTCTACATATGGGCATGACACAGAGGATTGCTTTACGCTTAAGATTGCCATTGAGAAGCTGATCGAGTAGGGCCACTAGCCGAATTCGTGGCAGCAGACAGATGACCTCGGTAAGAAACCCGGGCTCCCGAGCAGTCGAGACCCCTCGGGCAAATCAATGTAATCTCCGGAGGCACTTCGAGCGGAGGGGATTCACAGTCGGCCAGAAAGAGGTATGCCCGAGCATCCCGATTGGATGTCTGGCATGTCCAATCCACCCGCTCTCCCCCAACCGACGTGTTGACGTTCTCATCCAAGGACATGCTAGACCTATACTACCCTCATGATAATCCACTGGTGGTGACGCTCTCCGTAGCAAACTACGTGATCAAAAGGGTATTGGTAGATACTGGCAGCTCCTCTAACATCATGTTTGTCTCAGCATTCGATCAGCTCGGGATATCCAGGGATCGGTTCCGACTAGTGGCCACTCCCTTGGTAGGTTTCAACAGGTCCAGCACCCAACCAGTCGGTACCATCGAGCTCCCGGTCCTCATGGGAGCCTACCCTCAGTAGGCATCTGTACTGGCAAGCTTTGTAGTCGTGAAAGCTCCATCTACATACAATGTCATCCTTGAGAGTCTAACCCTCAATAAGGCCAGGGCGGTCGTATCAACGTACAACCTGGTGGTTAAATTCCCAACCCCTCAAGGGACCGAGAGCCTACGCGGAGACTAAGTCGTCGCCCGGAGTTACTATGTCAATTTCTTGCACCGGGAAGCCTTTACGAAAACGCTAAACATTCAGGAGATGGACCCTAAAGACAAAAGTGGCGAAGTGGGTCCAATGGAAGAGCTAGAACAGGTGGTGTTGGATCCTCAGTTTCCTGACCGGACCATCAACATTGGCACTCTCTTTGAGCAAGGCCTCAAGGAGGAGCTGGTTCAAGGGGCGATGACTTACTACTTTGTTGATATATTCATATTCTTCAGTTGTGGCTTCAGGGTATGCTTTAACAGATGAATCTACGAACTCATATGCTTTTTTTCAATCTAGTTCTTCCTGATGAGTCTCATTCTATCTATACCCTTTTTTCTAACTTAGAAATGGAATGAGTTGGTTCACTCCATCCATAAAGGTCAATGAAGGAAGCCCTCTCTCTTACTGAAAAATAAGAGTTGGAACCTATAAGAAATCAATGCAAAGAATGACAGTTCAATGGTGATGTATGGAATGCTCGAGCATTGATTAAGAAGGAAAGGACACTTCCTGAGGCACATCAGTTCTATTAGAATTAGTTGCGAATCCCATAATGAAACTGACTCGACGATGGAATCTCGCTCCTTCCTTCCTTTCTTTCTTCGCCGGTCAAGGAGAATGGTTGGCTTCGTTGCTTGTTTATTATATTTCTTTCAATGGGAGGACTTTTATCAGTAGCAGACTAGCAGCAGGTGGGCTCAGGCTTAGTTCATCGATTATTGTGGATTCTTTTTCATAAAAAGATTCTATTATGTAACTTTTTGGTCATAGGGATAGTTTTTTGTATATTGATGGGGTAAATGTTTTGTGATTAATGGTGTGGACCCTTCTGTGATATTTTAATTGTGGTTGTAGATATAATAGAAAGACCAATGGGCCTGACTCACCCTTAAATGATGCCTTACAAGGGGAGGATTATTGTATAAGGTATATGATTGACAAACAATTCAGTCTCTAAAACCCTATTCTTTCTCTCATCCCTTCTCTCTCACAAGTTTGCTCAAACCCACTTTTCTCTCTATCTCACCACTCTTTTCCTCTATATTCTCTTTGCAATTTCACAATTCATATGTGAGAGAAGACAGCGATGGTGCCCGCGGACAACAAGGGAACCTGATCAGAAATGAAGTGAGAAAATGCAACGATGAACCAAATGTGTCACAATCGTCCTAGAAAATATACTCTTTTTAACTGCATAAGTGAATTGAGAATTATTAATGTTGATTAATAATTGGAATAAGGTTGACAGTGAATCGCCGTGGAGTGTCAATTAAGGACGCGGGGAGTTGGTAATTCATGAAGCATCAACATATTTTAAATGGCATTTATGTGGATTAAATGTTATTTGAATTATCTAGCATATGTGAATAGTGAATATACATGATTTGCGTACTTTTCTGATAGTTTGATCTTGTTAGAGATCAATTGGAACAAATTAGAGATAACCAATGTGATATGTTGCATAAAAGGTAGGTCATCTAGAAATTCCACAAAATTATTTTTCGGAACGAAATTACGGTGACAAACGAAACTTAGACAAAAACTTTTATAATTTATAGTTTTCACTCATGAAGCAATAAGATAGACGTGTCAGACATTTTGAGGACTAATTAGAAGTTTTGAGAACTCATGGGGAGGTAAATATAATTTATGAAAGATACGCCTATATATAGTTGACTCCAAGATATTTTCATAAAATCTTCAAAATCAATTTGGGGCTTAGGAGTTTTGGGTGGCTTAGAGCTTTAAGAGACAAATCGACATACTTCTGCCCATTTAATTTCAGCCAAATTTCCTATTTGAGCTCATCGAGGTAAGAGCTACCTTTTGATACCACTTAGGCCTCTTTTGCACGAGGTATGAACTCTATACCTATGAGTTATATGGAATTTACATGTTTTGAATATAGAGTGGATATTTTGGATTCGGGCAAAATTTATGTATTAATTAGGCCCGTTAATTATGCATGTGAAACTGTGATAAAAGCTCGTATATATGATTATATGAGCATGCTATGTGTCTATGTGGGTTGAAAGGGGATTTGGTACAAATTCATCTGGGGGAAATCTCCTCGATGTTGGAAGATTATAGTAGCGATGGCTACTATGCATGGTTTGGAAGAAGGCCCAGCCAGGGCATTGTACACGGTTTGGGAGAAGGCCCTCCACGGCATCAATTCCATTGTTTCATTACCGGATAAATGCGCACTACTCTCCCTAGAGACCATTTTGATGTTCTTTGATATGTTAAAGCATGAATTGTCATATAAGCATATGTTTAGAATTGTGCACTCAGCATATAGCTGAGTAGTGGAGCTTTACCCCATTGCAGGTGACAAAAAGAAAGGAAAGAAGAAGCGTGAGGAGTGAGACCGTGGGAGCGACAGGGATCCTTCTCTTGTATATGTTTTTGTTTTTAATTCCAAATGATGAAAATGTAATTTTGAGAAGTTAGAACTATTAACTTCAACTTGGAAGATTTGGGATGACTTAGAAGGTTGTAATATATCATAAAACTCCTTTTGTTTAAGTTGTAATGAATCCGAACGTTTGGATTCACATTTGAATGTTTAACTTATCAATTTCAGATTTTGATTGAATGTGGATAGAGTTTTGTGAATTGATCCAAACAAGCATTAACTTGTTTCAATTCTGGTTCTTTTCAATGTTTGACAAGGTTATGTAAGTCCTTATAACCTTGATATGTTTGGAAAGTTTGGATTTAAAGTAGGAGAGTTTAGGAGGTTTACAATTGTGGTGGTTGATTGATCCTTAGCAAAATTCTGCTACATCAAGGAATTCTGCTAAAGGATCATTTTACCGGTCGAAGGGGGTCATTCGACCTGTCAAAATGACCCCTGCATGAAAACTTTTTATACCCCTTCGGGAAATAATTTAAATATTTTGATTGGTTCTTAGGGTATCTTTGGGACCCCTTTTAACATATAGTCATCCGGTTCAAAATATAATTACGTTTTCAATTTTATACAGATTTTACAACTTGGAGGGTAATGTTTCCTAAAGTTTTAATACTCAAGGTTGTTTTAACATTATTTTCTGCTGCGTATAGTTATTTAATGAATGAAAGAGCCTTGGTGGCATGCCACGTGTCCTATTTTCACGCGTAGTGGGATGGGTCGTGACAACATGGGAATGAAAGGAAATAGCAAATGCCAAATACAACTTTTGGATCTCCAACCCACTAACTGAAAGCTACATGTAACACCCGTACCCAGGGGACGGGTAAATTATTGTGTTAATATGCATTAATTAATATAATTAGTGTATAAAATAGATTAAGGGGAGGCTTGGACTCGCCCATGTAAAAAGTGTTCAGAGAGGGACACTAGTTGAAAAAGTCTCCAGTGAGGTGGGACAAGTATTGAAATGGAACCCAGTGAAGGGTAAATTGGTAATTTGCATTTTAAATGATTAAATGCATTTTATATGCTTACATGGATATTTGTTAAGTTGTTTTCATAATATCATATTAATATGTGTTAGCATTAGCTTGGACACCCAAAACAGGGTATAAATGAAAAAGATTTAAAATTTGTAGGTGCAATAGCAATTTCACAAAATATGTGGGACCCACATTGGGACCCATACGAAACTTAGACAAACACTCATTAGATAATTGGGTAGTTAATGGAATATTTAGGGGATTTCATAATGAGAACTTAAGAAATTCCGGGGATGTAAACGAAAAATGGCTAAAGTGAGGCATTGACACCTCATGCTTGTGCATGAGTGTGTGTGTCAAAACATGAGACTTGTCTCATTAATCACTGAAATTAAAACAAAAGAAGAGGAGAGCTCACCGAGAGAGAAGACGCAATCGTCACCGACGATGTTTTTCGCCGTACCGTCGCCGCCGTTCCCCGGATTTACGATCCGAGACCACTTTTGGACTCGTGGAGGTAAGAGGATCACATGCACGTAACTTGTTTTCATTTTTGACAACGTTTTTCCGGTAACCGTTCTTGATAAATGATATTTGTTGAACCAAAACCATGTAGGATTTACTTTGGGTAAGAATTGAGCAAGATTTGTGAAGGAATTCTTCATTTCTAGCTTGAATTTGGGTAGATCTTGCTAAGGTCAGTTTTCTAGCCTAAAGAATGGTTGTGTTTAACTATGTTCAAGGCATCAATGATGTAGAGATGTAGAGAATGATCTTATTGTGTTGATTATTCATGTTTAGAAAGCATGTAGTTACTAAATTGTGAATTGCATATTAGCTTTATGAAGATTATATGTGCCTACATGTTTATGTGCTTATATGTTTATGTGGTATTCAATGAGCACCGGGAAAATGATTCATTAGTTGGGAGTAATAAGGGTGGTGAAGAGGAAGAATCCGAGAAATACGGAAGTCCAAGGAATAGAAGTGGCCACAGGACCAAGGGAGGTCCCGGGTCTGAATGAATCATTAAATCGGTGACGCGGCGATTACAAAGATATGATTTATGTGTTTATTGTCGCATTACACATGTTAAACATTCAGCCATGTTTAGATTACTCACTAAGCGTAATGCTTAAGAAAATCGTTTTTTGTTTCTGTTGTGGTAAATAACAACCACCGCAGGTACGGAGCAATATCCGGAGAGGAAATAGCGTGCTCGGGAGTGGGGAAGAGATGTGGGGTTTGTAATTAAGTTTATAACTTGTAATATAATGTAACTTGTGGGTTGGTATCCTTGACTTGTGGATTTAAGACTTGACTTGTGGATTTTAGACTTGACTCGTGGTTATATCCATGGAGTTAGTTTTGGAGTCCCATGACTCATATGGTGAATGTAAATTTGTAGAAACTTGTATTATTCTCTATGTTGATAGTTTGAGTAAGAATGTGGAGGATTTGAAGTTTGCCTTGTAAACTCTACGTATGTCTTTAAATTTCAACTATAACTATGGGTGAGATGGTTTGGAAATGGACTCTTCCGGCAACTCCGGATATATGTCGCAACTCTTTTGGATAAGTTCCTTTTTGTAACTATATGGTTTGAATGGTTTTGGAAATGCTATTTGGAAAGTTTCATGCTTATGGTTGTTCTTGGAAAGAGTTGAGTTCATGAATGATTTTGATCAAATTTTGGTTGTGGACATGTGATACATGCTTGGGTAATGCTTAAACATGTTTATAAATGTGTTTGAAATGTTTTCTTAATGTCCCAAGAAGTTTGGTTTGGTTTGGGTATGAGTTGGATAGGTTTTGACAGTGTTTTTAGAAGCAAAAACAAGTTCTGGGAAGCCCGGATCGATCCGGGTTAATGAAGGGATCGATCTGGCCTTTTTCGGGGACATTCTGCTAGAAAAATGAGAAGATGGATCGATTCGCCCTTTTCGCGGATCGATCCGCATGCAATTTCACAGCACGTCCGCTTTTACGGAAACGCACATAACTCTTTCTAGAAAATTCGGATTCATGCGCCGTTTTTTGCGCTGGAACCGGGACTCGTAAATCTATCTTTTGGTATAAAATTTGATATACTTTATTAATGACCATTTTACCCTTGGGTCTATTTTTGGCTCAGCAAGCTCTTTTCTGATGGCTTAAATCATGTTTTCCTTAATAACTAACAAGGTTTAGGGTATGTTTGATAACCCAATTAAGTGGTGAAAATGAAAACTTTCAGCACTTATTTGTTTTCAGTGCGTTTGATAACGTATCACTTAATTGAAAATGCAGCTAAAAAATCACTGAAAACTTTAAGTGAAAAATTTCTACTGAAAATATTCATTGAATGTAGTCCATTTCAGTAGTTAAAAATATGTTGTCAATACTACAAATTCAATCACTTAAAATTTTCAGTACTTAAAATTCAGCACTTAATTTTCAGTACTTAATTTTCAGTTCTATCAAACGCACCCTTAGTGTTTATTAGTGTATTTTGGGTGCGTATATTCTTGTTACATGTGTCCTAATCCACACGAGGCGGGTTGGGATGTGACACTACATGTGGACAAACTATTGGATCTATAGTAGATGAAGTGAAGTATTGGTTTGTGAATCATCAAATATGATCCTATATGGCACTATCAAATCTGAGCCATTCGCCAGAGCTTTTTAATTTTTTTGGTTTTGTAAACTCATGTTTTTGTGAATTTTTGGTTATATAAAATCTTGGCTTTGTGAATCTATTCCACCAGTTGATGATGAGCCAGTTTCACCTGATAACTCGGATGGATGATGGGTGGTGGGTCCCAGACCGATGAGGTTCAAGTGGATGAATGGTTTGGGCTCAAACCCGACTCACCCGACCCATGGACACCTCTATGATCAATGGGAAAAAGTGACGAATTCTCGCAAGATAATGAAGTGGACCTTACCCAAGTAAAAAAAAAAAGCGATCTATATATAGATATGTGTATTTCTTTCTCAGTTTTGTAAGCACCAGAAGATGCTCCACTAATTACTAGCCATCACCACTCTACATTTTAGCCAATTGTAGAATTATAGTAGTACTTAGTTGGTTCACTACATTTAATTAACCGATATGCCACTCATGAGATAATTACCTTATGCAAGTGTACCAATTACACAAACAAATGCAATTAAAGTAAATCAGTGCAAAAAATTTCAAAGTTAAAACAATGACGAACGACAAGATGGTCATGACTTAGCTAAATTGAGTGTGGCCAGTACTGGCTTGAGAATTTGGAAAGGAGTTTGTCCTGATTCTGTAATTAGCTTGGTGGCTGCTGAAGCCATCTCTTGTTAATCCATTTTATTTCCCATCAAAAAAAAAAAAACAATGACGAATGACATTTTTTTTTTACACCTAAGACCCCCAGTAAAAATTCAGAACACTCCATATTTTATTAGTATTTGAGTTTTTGTGTTAGTTTTTTTAGCTGTATGGCAGAAATCTATAAATATGAAATTGTGAACGTGTCAGACAAATGTCCTCTTAGAACTTGAACAAAATAACGAATCAGGCGAATAAAGAGACAGAGGAACACGATCTCTTTTATAAGTTCAAATGCTTTAACCAAAGATTATAGACTTGAAATGTGAGAGACACTTGGATTAGTAAAAAGAAGTAATAGACTTTGATTTCCATTAAATCTCATACAAGTAGAATCAATCAGAAGTGATAATCACGCCTTCTAATTGGGGAATTACTATAAATCTACTCTTAGAGAAGGAACAAAAATTGAAATTGAAAGATAAAGGAAAATACAATAAACAGAGTAAAACTATATATTAGAGTTGTTGTCATGACCTATCCCGCTACGCGCGGAAATAGGACCCGTGGCATGCCACCAAGGCTCATCCAATTCATTTAAAACGTTATAGCAACGGAAAAAAAAAACTAAAAAATAATATTGAGTATTCAAAACTTTTGGAAACAATACCCTCTAGATTATAAAATCCATATAAATTTAAAAACATAATTGTATTTTGAAATGAATGAATATATATTGAAAGGGGTCCCAAAGGTACCCTAAGAACCAATTAAAACATTTAAATAATTTTTGGAAGGGGTATAAAAAGAGTACATGCAGGGGTCATTTCGACCGGTCGAGATGCTCGTTCGACCGGTCAAATGACCTTTTAGCAAAATTCCTTCTAGCAACAAAATTTTGCTAAGGATCCATTCAACCTTACACTTTTGTAACCCTCTCAAACACTCATTCTTTAATCCAAACTTTTGAACCAAAACACGGCTATAAGGACTAATATAAATCTTGCTAAACATTGAAACGAAAACGGTAATAAAACCAGCTAAGGCTTGTTTGGCTCAAATCACAAAAGTAATACTAATCTTTCATTCAAAATTCGAATTTGACAAGTAAAGTTTTCAAAACACGAACTCACGAGTTTGGATTCGTTTCAACCATAACCAAAAGAGGCTTAAATACTTGTTACAACATTACTAAATCATTCCCAAGGTTCCAAGTTAATATACAACCCAACCTACTAAAAATCCGTCATTATATACTTGGAATGGAATACAAATATATATATATATATGGAATGATCCTCAGCATTCCCACAGTCTCACTCCTCACGCTTTTTTTTTTCTTTCTTCTTTTCACCTGCAATGGAGTAAATCTCCACTGCTCAGCTTTATGCTGAGTGCACAATTTTAAACATATACTTATATGACAATTCATGCTCTAAACATCAAAGCACATAAAATAGCCTCTGGGGTGAGAGACACGCATCCATCTAGTAATGAAATCATGGAACCGATGCCGTGGAGGGCCTTCTCCCAACCACCCATCCAAGTGCCCTAGCAGGGCCTTCTCCCAAACCATGCACTGCGCCATGGCAAGGCCTTCTCCCAAATCATGCACTACAGCCATCACTACAAAATCCTCAAACATCGAGGAGCTTGCTCCCAAATGGAATTGCATCAATCCTTCCTCTGACCCACATAAACACATAGCGTGCTCATAATCACATATACGTGCCTTTCTTACATTTTCACGTGCATAATTAAAAGGCCAAATTAATACATGAATTTTGCCCCGATCCAAAATATCTGTAATACCCTGTATTTGTAATGTATTATATGAGTACGACCTTATATTCTTCTTTTAAATACTTGTATGAGTTTAACCTTGCATTTGGTTAATTCTATGCCCCAATCGATTGGCACCATTTCCCAATCGATTGCCTTAGTTTGGATACCAATCGATTGGCATTCATTTCCAATCGATTGCCACTTTTGTACCTACTACCTAGACCTAATCCATTAAACTCTACCCCAATCGATTGGAGTCACTAACACCAACTATCAATCGATTGGACCCTTATCCAAATCAATTGAAGCATTTACTACCTACCCCAATTGATTACCACCGTTGCCAATTGATTGGCAATAGTTATTTTGATTTCTTTGCTTTGGCTGGGGTTTATCCACGTGAACACTAACCTCTCTATATATATGCCCATTTTGGGCGTATTTCTGGTTACAAAAATCAGATAGAGGGTGAGAGAGTGTTTGTGTGTGTATTTTACATATATACACTTATATGTATACATATATATACATCCTTACATACCCACACACACTATAGACTGCAGAAGAAGAGGAAAAAAAGAACAAGAAGAAAGAAAGAGAAGGAAACAAGAGACAGACAGAGAAGATGGAGGAGAGAGAGGACCACCATTGGAGAGCCCAAGCTTTCCAAACACACACCCCACAAACCTAAGGTGGGTTTTAAACTCACTTGGTAACATAGTATTAATGTTAGGACTTATTTAAATGAAGAAAAGAAGCATGCATCATAGTTTTCCCATATTTATGTTGTTGGACTGCCATCTTTGTGAAGAAGATGAAGTCCCAATCGATTGCCATATTTGATAACCCAAATGATTGCCATTTTATGCAATCGATTAACATTGTAGATACCCCAATCGATTGCCAAAGTTAGCAATCGATTAGTATAGATTGTGTTCCAGTTGATTGGACTTTTTCCAATCGATTATTACTACTTTTATACCAATCGATTGGACGTCTGCCCCAATCAATTAGCAGTTACAGAATGTTGTTTTTCTTGTTTAGTTTATATTATAATTGTTTAGTTGTTTATATATTGTTATGAATCCCCCATATGTAATACGGACATGATAATGAGATAATGTAACATATGATCATAGTGATGTTAAGGATAACAGATAATGTTTATAATGTTAGATAATGTATTAATCGTGAACCGTTTGTCTCGTCTTCTTCATTCAATGTAGCTAGGCCACATGGGGTTGTCATGTATCAATGATTAGAAGCGAACTTAAGTAGGTTTGTTAAGATTCGAGAAATCTTGCATGGATGGGCCTTGGTCATTCATATGTTTTTAAAAGCGGTAAAATGTGCATATTTCTTAAAAGCGGTGGACCAGACCAAGTTGCCCAAAGATAAACTAGTGATCCATTGAAATGTTCTTAAAAGTAGTGAACTGTGCATATGTTCTTAAAAGCGGTGGGTTGGGATCACTAGTAGATGACTCTAAGTCATGGCATTAGAATGATGTACTCTTACTTAAAGTGTTATATCCCTGTAGTGCAGTGAACTGAGCATATGTTCTTAAAAGCTGGGGATGGACTGGCGTGGTGTCCATGATATGCGGTGGACTGTGCATATGTTCTTAAAAGTGGTGGATAGAGCAATGGTGTATCTTTAGAAGTGAACTATTGTCGAATCTGTTCTCCTGTCAGTAGTGTATATTTTCGGTCTTAAAATAGTAATACGTTAGTAATCGGATATTAGTTTTGAATATAGAGAAGATACCCTCAATAGAATCTAACTGTTTATCTTTCATAACTTGTAATAACTTCAATAGTTGATACCATGTTAGTATCTAATTCACTCAGCTTTCATTAAGCTAATGGCATTTATGCCGCTGGACATTTCTACGTTCCAGCACACCCTATTTATGAATATATATATATATAGGTAAAGGACCTGCAAGCGAGGACTACTATGCCGGTGATGGCATCCCTGTGGAGGACTACCCCGACGAAGGTCAAGCAGAAGAAGATTTCTACGCCGAGGACTACACCTATGCCAATTGAAGATTAGGCTAGATTATAGTCTATCTATCTTTACTGTTTTCAGACCTTTTTGTAAACCGGCATATGTTGCCTCAACACTATAATTCGCTATGTTTTAGTTTATTCGAAACTCTGATTGTAATAGCTTAGTAACATTTTTTTGACTTGAAGTTATGTTCTAACAAGAACCTAGATTATATTAGGGTTAATTTAAAAAAAAAAAACCCTGGACTATAACCCATTTGAGAGTACACACCTTGAACTAAAACAACTGAACAAATACACCCCATTATCTATCCAATCTCATTTTAGGCCAAATGATTTTAACAAAGCATGTTAAAAGTCATATCTACCCCTGGTGTTCAAAGGTTGGTGTAAAGGAGAAATAGTGATATCAAGTTCTCATTTTTGCGATGGAGAAGTGAGAGAGACCGAGACCCTAGAGTTTTCTGCGATCGATGGAAAAGTGAAGAAACGATCGATTGAAAAGTGAGAGCAACCCAAATTGCAGCAACGAAAGGAATCAAAAAAACAAAATCAATTGAAATTTGTCAGAGATCGAGACCAAATTAGGGAAGATATGTGCCTTAATTTAGTTCCCTCCTCTCGAATCACATGACATTATTTGTTCACACTCCTTTTGATGAATAAATTAGGCATTTCTTTAGGGTTTTCTCATTTTTTTGTCTAAAAAAGTGCAGAATAGAATGACATTAGAAATGGGTTTGACAAAAGTCATATGGTCCCCAATGTTTCCTTGTATTTTACACATACACACACACAATTATTCCATTACTGCATGTTATATATAGATAATGTACATATTATCTATCTTTAAGTGTATGACTCGTTATGCATGGGTATATAAACCTAATAAAAGTTCATTTTTTTTGTTGGTATCAGTAAGTTATGGATGCAGAGATGGTCAACTTAGAGATTCATTATTGTGGTTTCTTCGTATTTGAACCTGAATCAAAAGATATGGAAGAAAAGGTTTCAATAGTTAGTGACACGACAAAGATTGTGTGTGCTCTCATGAGTACGTCCAAGTGTAGACAGTCGCGTCGAGTAAAAATTGGTAAGACCAGGTCGTATCCCAATAAACGAAAGTTGGGGACAGAAGATTCTAGATTGAGACCTAAGAAAAATAAAGATGATTTCTTGAAGATGGAGATTCTAATGATCCTACTGTATTTAGAACTTAACTAAATTAATTAAAATTGAGTGATGACTAAATTAATCAGGAATAAGAGATGTGATTTGAAACTATATATGAAAAAGGTGTTAGGAACATGTGAATCCACATTGTGCCAACCACTACCATGTTTTAACATTGACGTACAATTGGGGCTTCACCTTTCTAGTATTCCTTATTTCAAAAATGATTTAAGTTGAGAAACCTAGACACTAGTTATGTGAATTTTACATAACTAGTGGTTTGAATTACTTTACTTACTTTGAAAAACTAAAATAATAACCATTTAAAACTATCAACTGTAATAAACAAATCAAGTATAGGATATTCAATGTGTTCATCATATATGTTCATTGAGTTAATTAGCTTAAGAGCTTACATTTCAAAATCTGTTCGCAATTCGAACTTGAAAAGGTCAATTTGGGTTAAGTTTCCAAAACAAAAGTCATTGGAATACTATAAAGATTATGCCCAAGACATATGGCTACCAATTGATTGCCATAGACAGCAATCGATTCGTATGGAATGTCTTCTAATTGATTGGAATATGATACCAATCGATTGGCTCCGAGTCTATGGCAATCGATTGGGTATCCAATCCATTGCCATTGACTTTTATTCTAATTCATGGTAGTGGCTGGGAAACAACGTTTCAACACATTGCTCCCAACCACGAGTCTACTCTAGCATATTTAAAGATGCAGAAACATGAATATTGAAAAACTTACTGACAGAATGGGATTTAAACATGGATTCAAACATTAAGTTGAAATTTCAATGGAGATTCAAACAAGAACTGCACTAATACTGTAACTAACAATCACATAATGAAATTAGTCTAAAGGAAACCTGGATAATACACGGGCTATGATTACAATACTCAGAAACTTGAAGTAGTTTGCACAAATTGAAATAAATCTAGAATAAAAGCCTACAAAACAAGCAAAAATGAGCCAACCCCTCACTCCTCTTACTCTCCTCTATATATACAACTCTCTATACGAATAAGGAGTGTCCAAGTTCACAACGTAATGGTTAGTCGTCGCACAAATTAGGGATTGTTAAAATCTTGCACCATTAAAGAGGTTTGATTGCATAGTCCAGACCAATTGATTGGCTCTAAAAGCAATCGATTGGTATTTGTGTCAATCGATTGCTTATGAATGGAAATTAATTGTCTGAAGAGATGCCAATCGATTTCCATGGACTGAAATTTGAACTTTGACATGTCCTCTTTGTTTCTTTACTATCCCTTTCAACTATTATCAATTCAGCTTCTAGAACCTGCATAAAACAACACTAGACACAACAACATACCAAGAAAATATATCATTGTGTAAAGATAAAGAATAATGCACAAAAGCAAGTAAAACTAGAGACATAGGGCAAGGATTGACCAATTCTATTCTTTATTGAGCTAGTATTCTTACAAAAAGCAGCCCTCATCACGACCCCCAACTAGTGTATTGCTAGTCTCTAGTAATGAAGTAGAATTATAACAAGTTAAGACACGCAATCAACCAACGTTATAGTTTTATTGAACTTAAACAAAAGAGAAATCCTAACTCACTGTCACAGGAATCACGATTGCATTTATTGTATGCAACAAACCTTTGAACCCCTAGGTTCCCCTAGTGGAGGAGTTGTGTCTCGTGAGGGTTTGCAGTGAATGTACCTACAAAATTCATGTGTTAAGATTTTTTATTTCTCTCTTAGTTGCTAAAAATCATGCTCAATAATGGCATATCTTCCTTTATCAAGTTACGGAAATAAACAACACATCACAAAGTAGCCATTCTAGTCAAATTACATCCATAACATTCATATATCCTTGTGTGTGTAAGAGAAGTCAACAACTATAATAGAACCTCATCTAAGAGTTATGTAAACTAGTCATGTTCAAGATTTCGTAGTTTCAACTCAAACTCACACAGATTACGCTCTAAAAATATTAACACTTAGAAACTGATGTAGGAAGAGATGCGCTCATAGTATGAAAGCTCAAATGAGTAAATGTCAAGGCAATCAAACATGCTTCCAAACTAGACACTGAAAAACGCTCATTTCATGGTGTAGGAGTCTCATGAAAGGAACACTATTCACTACAGGAGCGATCTACCGCAGAGAACTCATTTTATACTCAAAACTTAATCGAAGTTATCTAGAATCTAAGACTTGAAAAAGAAATAGAAAGAGAAGTTCAGATGATGAGATGGGTTGCCGAGTTCAAACATGTGATTGGGTATTTTCCATGTTCAACTTTATTCTTTTAACTTACCCAATCCTCTAACATTTCTCTCTTTTTTTCTTCTTTTTTTTCAACTCACCAGTTCTCTTCTTTTTCTTTTTTTCTCTTTTTTTTATGTAGCTCTTTTTCTTTTTCACTTACTTCTTTTTCTTTCCCTCCTTTAACAACCAATACAAACCAATCACATGCTTAAACTTTCAAGAGATATATGATTTCAGATAAAAGCCTTGAGTTATGATAAGCATGTGGGAATTAAACTTTTCTATGTAATGAGGTGAGCTATCGATGCTCTAAATCATTTTCTTGACACTTTAATCCATATTTTGAGTAATTCCTGAGTTTTATTATGGTAGATCCTAAACATTCTCCTATAATGACTAGCCAAATGAAACAAGAATGAGACTCTCGACGAGATATTAGCGTATTTCAAAGAACAACATGAGTTTATGTGATTAACCCTTTGAAATGAAGAACGACTCAAAACTCACTAGAGTTTAAAGTTTCCACTTCTTATCTAATCACATGACAGTCATCTTTCACTCTTAATTTGATATTTCTATCGCAACTGTCAACTCGTGTGTTTTTTAGGATATATTCATGATATGAATGTTTAACTATATTGGCAACACAGTAACATGTAATTGAGATCCATAACACGACAAGAAAGATATGAATGCATTATTGCACAGTAATTAGCTAAGAGATATGAAATTTCTAAGAGTCATAAACTTAACAACAATTTCTATTTTTAGAATTTTCAATTTTTTTTATTATAACAAACCAAAACATGCCAAACAAACTAAAAAGGACATTATAATACTTAACAGCTGTACATGTTCAGTTCAAAATTAACAGAAATAAACAGGTGTGTATCTACTCCCTAACCCCAACCAAAATAAACATTGTCCCCAATGGATGTATTTCAAGATAACAACTGGTAGATATCACCTAATACACGCATTGCAGTTCACAATTTAGAAATCACCTGTTAAAATACAATAAACTCCAAAACACAACCAAGACCAAGAACTCAGTGGATAACAACAGAGATTATGGCCAATTAAAATCATAAACCATGAGCAAAATGTAATATCTGTATAAAAATGTCCAAAAATCATAAAGAGTCCATATGTAGATAACAAACTTAGCAGTCCAAACCAAAAATCCAAAAATATGAACAACCAAGAGAGGATAATCATGATACCACAAAAATAACATCGCACTCGCTCACACTCCAAAATAGATCCTAGGGCTCAGCAGCTAGAGGTTCACCAGAGGTCTGAGGCGTGAGATCTAAAATATAATCTATGACCTCACTACCGTCCTCAATAGCCGTCATAGTCTGGACAGCCTCTGGGTCACTCTCAGCCTGTGTAGGAACACTAGCTGGAGGTGGAGGTGGTGGCGGTGGTGGTCGCATATCAGGAATGTCAACCTCTGGTAGTACTAATGTAGAAACAGGGTCGATAGACGGAGTAGTATGTGGGAGAGGTGCTGATGTAGAACGCAAAGACTGATCTACCCCCAACAGAATCAAAATCTGCTCAACAAAACTAGTAAGCTGCCTGATCTACGTCATCATCCATGTGAGCTCTAGCGTTGTCAGCTCTTGCTGAGCAGCTAACTGACTTACTGTACCCTCGAGCTGTACCTGCACCTCCCTCTCGCTAATTAGAATATCATAAACTGCTTAGAGAGTCGCAGAGCCTGCCGTCTCCCGTTTCATGAACTCAAATCCCTCAGCCTCAATAGGTGTTCCTGGGACTATGCTGGGATGATGCTCAGGGTCCTCTATCACAACTGTATCCTGACCCTCTATCGGTGGCATTCCTGGGTCATCTATCTCCTCCTCAAACTCATCTCCTCTCTTTCTCTTCTTCCTACTTACCTCACCCACCTTTCCTTTTCCCTTCTTCAACTCCTTAATTTGGTCATCTGACCTTTTCACAGTGGCCTCATAAAAAAATCCAATATTCGAGTTCTAAAGACAAAGATCAGCAGGGAAAGATGGGATGCCTGCCTCAGCACATACTCGATGTATGATCCATGCACCTTTGAGGTGTTGGGTACGCCCTAAGTGTCATGTGCAGTCGAATAAGAAATCCAAATAAAGGCAAGAAAGGCATATTGGTTTCTTGGTACCAATTACAAACAAGAATTGTGCATACCACCCAGCCAGCTCTTTTTAATAACTCATCAAAAAGATACAGCCCACTATGGCTAGGTGGAGAAGATGATAGGCTGAAGTTAGGTTATAATCCCAGAATGTCCCTTCTCTATTCCACTTTTTTACTTTGCCTCCCAAAATCTCTATGGTGACCATATCAAAGGAGGGAAAAGGTTGATCGATGTGGACTGGGAATAAATACTTAGGAACTTCAATGATCCCAATGGCTCTTGCCACTGTCATTGGGCTGAATATAACCTCCTGCCCTTGGATGCAAGATGAAAAGGTACATGGGGCTCCCGGGACTCTAACCATACTCACAATAACTGCTTGGATCTAAGGAACGTTAACCTTTTTGGCAATTATAAGGACCGGGATCCAATCTGGATAAGCACGGAGCTGTGAGGGGTAGAAAAGAATCTTATCATCACTCCAGAACGTTCTCGAATTGGCGCTCGATCATCACTTCTTGGGTTCAAAAATATTTTGAGAACCAGATGTTCTCCTTATCATTACGAAACCCGTGAGCAAGTAGGGGATCTGGTATATCCAAAGAAGTGGACTTGTCAGGATGAAGACTGCTATCTCTGGGCTTGGGGGCCATTGGAATTGAAAAGGAGAGGAAAACAGAGAGATAAGGTAAAAAAATAGAACAAATTGCTTACTGTAAATGCCAATCAATTGGCATTAATTGGCAATCGATTGAAAATTGATGCCAATCAATTGGGCCCTGATGGAAATCAATTACCACCAGCGAAAATAGAGGGGGCTGCCTGGAAGGTCTCATGTCCCCCATTCCACAATTTATTGGTCTTAAGACCATGAGGGGCACCCTCTCTCGTTCGATATTCAAAACAACAAAAATAAAAAAGGGTTTGGGCACAAACCTCGAGATGAGCCATGACCACAAACAATGGAGACAAAATCATCCCTTTGGACCACCAAAGATGGGGGTGATGGTGGATGATGAAGAATAATGATGGAAAAGGGTCCCAAAAGTTTCCTCTCTTCCCCTCTATGTCGTGACAATAGCAGTGGGTGGTGATGGTGGAGGCGCAATGATGATGACAGAGGTATTGGTGATGATGATGATGGTGGTTGAAGATGAAGATGATGAGTATGAGAGGAAAAGGATGGGGTCTCTTTCTCTTTTCCTGAATCACCCTCTCTCTCTCTCTCTCTCTCTCTCTCTCTCTCTCTCTCTCTCTCTCTCTCTCTCTCTCTCTCTCTCTCGGTGGCTTTGAAATTGTTTGAGAGAGGGGAGGTGAATAGACTATACATATGTTCAGAATGGAAATCGATTGCCATCCCTTGGCAATCAATTGGTTTCTAAGAACAATCGATTGGTGATGAAATCCAATCGATTGGACTTGAAGTTCCTGGGAATGTAGAAATGATTTTTGTTACCACCCCCAAATGTTCAAGAATGCCCTACCCAGATGTAAAACATGAATTCTAGTATCTAGACAGTTTAAACAACCACCAATCACACAGATTGAAAGATAAAATCCAAAACCCAACATCTTCATTGTTCAGAAAAATTGAAAATAACAAACAATAGAAAAATTGAAAGAAATTTCTGTCTGAAAGGGCCATAAGACTTATGCAAATCAGTTAAACTCTGGATTTGGAGAAGAAAGGTCCTCCCCTTTAGCATTATCCACAAAATAATCCACTACTTCTCCGTCCAAGTTGATTTGAAGATCTTCCAAAATCCCTCGAATAGCACACAATAGATCCCAAGTATTCAGATTGGCAATTACTTCAATTAGGGAGTCTAAGCACGAGGTGGACAACGGAGTGAACACTAGCATGTCCCGTTCTACCTGTCCCGGACTTCCTAGAGAGCAAACCTCATGGTAGCGCATGTGTGGCAAAAATATTAGTGGATTCATCCTACATCCAAGAAATAGACAAGATTAAGAGAAATGGAAAGACAGAAAGAAAACAACACACCAAAATAAAGAAAACTAATATACAATAATCGAGGTCCAAACTTTCTTTAAGTAGCATAGTCAGGCTCATTCAAATGGATGGTCTCTGACTCTGGTGCAAAACTTTTGAAAGATGGTTTAAGGCGTTGACCATTCACCTTAAAAACATTACCATTCTTCGGGTTAACCACTTCTACTGTCCCATATGGAAACACCTCCTTGATAACAAAGGGTCCCGTCCATCTCGATCTCAGCTTTCCCAGAAAAAGGTGAAGTTTTGAATCATAAAGTAGTACCTTTTACCCTGATTCAAGCTTCTTTCTTAGGATTGATCGATCGTGCTTTTCCTTTAATTTGGATTTAAATGTTCAGGCACGATCATACGCATCTTTCCTTAACTCTTCCAATTCATTCAATTAGAGCTTCCTCAGTTTGCCACCTTCATGAATATCAAAGTTCAACAAACATGTGGCCCAATATGCTTTGTGCTCCAATTCCATCGATAGATAGCAGGCCTTTTCATATACCAATCTGTAGGGGACATTCCTAGATTGGTCTTATAAGCCGTCATGTACGCCCAATGAGCATCAGTCAAATGTGAAGACCAATCCTTTTTATTGATATATACTCTCTTCTCAAGAATGCGCTTAATTTTCCTGTTGGCCAATTTCACCTGTACATTGGATGGCGGATGATACAAAAGAGCAATCTTGTGGTTTACCCCATATTTTTTCATTAATGCCTCAAAAGGCCGATTACAGAAATGGGTTCCACGATCGCTAATCATTGCTTTGGGTGTTCCAAATCTTGAAATGATAGTTTCTTTTAAGAATGCGATCACCGTTCGGTGATCATTCCTCCTTATTGGAATAGCCTCCACCCATTTGGACACGTTCTTAATCGCCAATAGTATATTTTCATAATGAGATGATGGCGGGAATGGTCCCATGAAATTGATGCCCTAATAGTCAAAATTTTCATTAGTGATGATTGGGTCATCGACATCTCATTTCTTCTAGATAAACTACCCAACATTTAGCATCTAGCACAAGTCTTGTAGAAGGCATACGCATCCTTAAAGATAGATGGCCAGTAAAATCCACTGTTGAAAACCTTTTGGGCAGTCTTTTGTGATGAAAAGTGACCGCCACAGGCTTCTGAGTGGCAGGAAGCTAGAATATGAGATATGTCATCCTATAGGACACATCTCCCTATCACTTGATCCGCACAGTACTTGAATAAGTATTGATCAAAATAGAACCATTGGGAGTAGACAGTAACCTTTTCCTATTAAGAGTAGACCAATGAGACAAAGTCTCTCCTATTGCCAAGTAGTTAACAATATCTGTGTACCAGGGCAGAGCGGTCGCAGTAAACAATTGTTCCTCCAGAAAAGAATCACGGATCGAAATAGCTTGTGAAGAATTGTCCTCGAAAGTTAGCCAGGAAAGATGATCAGCCACAACGTTCTCTACTCCCTTCTCATCCTTTATGACCAGATCCAATTTTTGGAGTAGGAGGATCCAACGTATTAGTCGTTGCTTTATATCCTTCTTTGACAAAAGATACTTTAATGCAGCATGATCAGTAAAACAGATAATCTATGAGCCGATAAGATATTGTCTGAATTTTTCCAAGGCAAATATGATAGCCAACAACTCACTCTCAGTGGTGCAGTTGTTTCTTTGGGCTCCATCAAGAGTCTGGCTAGCATAGTAGAGAATAAACGGCTTCTTATCTTTTCGCTATCCTAATACAACTTTGATCGCAGTGTCATTGGCATCACACATCAGCTCAAATGGAAGGCTCCAATCCGGAGATTCCATAATAGAAGTTGTGATAGGTGATGTTTAAGTCTATCAAAGGATTTTTAGCATTCGCTGGTCCATTCGAATGGAATGTCTTTTTCCAAAAGTTGACATAAGGGTCTGGACACAGCGCTAAACTCCTTAATGAATCTTTGGTAAAAATCAACGTGACCTAAAAACAATCGTACATCCTTTATGTATTAGGAATAGGAAGATTGGCAATTATGTCAATTTTTACCTTATCTACTTGTATTCCTTCTATCGAAATAATATATCCTAGCACTATTCCTTTTGTCACCATGAAGTGACATTTTTCCCAGTTTAAGACAAGATTCTTGTCCTTACACCTCTTTAAAACTTTTTGGAGGTTTCCAAGGCAATCATCAAAACTAATGCCAAACATGAAAAAATCATCCATGAATACCTCCATGATCTTCTCCACCATATCACTGAAAATGCTCAGCATACACCTCTGGAAAGTATCAGGTGCATTACATAAGCCAAATGGCATCCATCGATATGCGAACATTCCAAACGGACAAGTGAAACTGGTTTTTTCTTGATCTGCAGGATCAATTTCGATCTAGTTATAACCACTATAACCATCTAGAAAGTAATCAAATTGGTGACCGGCCACTCTTTCAAGCATTTGGTCCATGAAAGGTAATGGGATGTGGTCCTTTTGAGTCACCACATTCAGTTTCTGATAATCAATATACATGCGCCAGCTTGTAGTCACACAGGTCGGCACTAATTCTCCTTTCTTTTTCTATACCACTGTAATGCCAGCTTTCTTTGGCACTACCTAAGTCGGACTCACCCAAGGACTATCCGAGATTGGATAAATTACCCCAACATCAAGTAATTTCAGGACATCTTTCTTCACTACTTCTTGCATGTTTGGGTTTGGACGCTTCCATATTTGTAGACACAATTTAGTGTCTTCCTCTAGGTAAATCCTATGGGTACATATAGATGGACTTATCCCTCTTAAATCTGCAACGGTCCATCCTAATGCACTCTGATGCTGCTTTAACAGCCTTAATAGCTTACTCTCCTATTTTTGGTTCAACACAAATGAAATGATTACAGGAAAGCTCTTTTTTTCTCCCAGAAACACATATTTCAACTCCTTCGGGAGCTCTTTTAATTCCAACTCTGGAAATTATAGGTTTGACGGTACTGCCAACTTTGTCTTTGGCAGTAATTGCTCATATTGAGTCGTCCACATTACTCTTGAAACTTCCTCGTCAACAACTTCCAACATCGCATACATCCGACTCATCTCCTTATCCCGAGAAAGTGTATCTTTCAAGTTCATAACAAGAGTTAGTGATAATGGACTCCATAGGATCAAAAGGAGTAGTCTAATCAAAATAGTCTTGGATTATCGACTCTACCTAGTTTACCTCTTCTGCATCATCAAGGTCATCTGATTTGGGATTTGAGAAGATTTTGACATTTAATATCATGTTCCCAAGGACTAGGGTCCTTACTCCACTTCTTATCTTGATTATCGCATCAATCTTTGCAAGGAAAGAATGTCCAAAGATCACCAGAATTTGAGAACTAGCATTGTGTACCGGCTCGATGTCTAAAACAACAAAGTCAACAGGAAAGATAACTGGACTAGGACATCCTCCAAAACTCCTTGCGGATATTTGATCAATCGATCTGTGAGCTGGAGAGTAATTCTAGTGGGCTTGAGTTCTCCTAACCCTAACTGCTGGTAGACCGTATAAGGTATGAGATTCACACTCGACCCTAAATCAAGAAGGGCATTGTTCACCTTCTTTTAACCAATCATACAAGAAACCGTTGGTGTACCTGGATCCTTGAATTTAGGAGGCAAATTATGTTTGAGAATTGCACTTTCTTGGTAGGTAAGGTAAACGCTCTTCTTAACACTTTGCTTCTTCTTAATGGTGCACAAGTCTTTCAAGAACTTGGCATAGGAGGGTACTTATTTTATCGTGTCAAGGAGCGGGTGGTTGATTTTCACTTACTTAAATAATTTCAAAAACTCCTAACTCTTAGTTTCTTGTTGAGGTTTATTTAACCTCTGAGGATATGGTGCTAGAAAAGGGCATTTAGGAGCCTCCTTGAGAAGAGGTTCTTTTCCAGGCCTTCTCTTCACTTCTGTATCCTCGAAAACTTTAGTTTTGAGCTCAACTGATTCGCCTTCTTTCTCCTCTTCTACCAACTCTTCTTCATTTTCTACATCATCTTCCTTTTCAACCACAGGGTGTAGGGGATGAGAAGCTTTTTCAATCACTTTCCCGCTCCTTAACACGGTAACAGCCTTGGCCTCTTCATGCTATCCTGACCCTAAAGGGCCTGTACCTGAATGTTGGCCTCTAGGATTTGGCTCCAGTTATGCTGGGAACATAATTCTTTTTCTAACCCCTTATTGAGCAGCCAACCTCTCCATACTTGTATTGAGTTTACACATTAACTGCATCATCTGTTGCACATATGTGTGTTTAGATCCTCTTGTGCCTTCTTATGAGGTGGCACATAGGTGTTGGATGGAGATTAGTTGTTACTCCCTTAATTGTAATTGGTTGAGGTTGATGATTTTGTTGGTATTGATTTTGGTGGTACCCTTGATTCTGTTGATATGTGGTTGGTAGTTTTGTTGGTATCCTTGGTTCTGGGATCGGTGTTGACTTCCTTAATTTGGCTGCCACTATTGAGATGGGTTTCTGCCATGCCAGGACTGTTCTTGTGATCAAAACCAGGATGGCTCCATTTACTATTGGGGTTGAAACGACTTGGGGCATTTATAGCATGTACCTCTACGAGATTCTGTTCTTGATAAACCGGGTACATCTGGCAATGTTGAGAGGTATGCCCCATCTAAATACAACTTAAACAAGATTCTTCAGAAGCAAACTATATTACAGGTTCTTTCTTTGCTTCTAGTGCTTCCAACTTACGAGCCAGTTGCTCGTATATCTCCATCAAACTATCCTCGGCTTTCAACTGATAAATACTCTTTTGGCTTGAACTTGAACTTGTTTAAGTTCTTGTCACTTGAGTCTCCCATTCCGGTGCGTGCTCAGCTAGCCATTCAAAATGAGCTTCAGCTTGGTCTGCATTCTTACTCATAAATTCACCATCACTCGTGATTTCTACAAGTTTCTTTGATTTCGGGCTAAGACCGTCAAAGAAGAAACTTATTGTTTGCCACTTCTTTTAAGCCATAATATGGGCATAGCAATAGCAAGTCTTTGAATCGCTTCTATGCCTCAGCGAAAGTTTTTCCCTCTTTTTGATTGTATGTTTTGATTTATCTCAACACATCGATAGTTAACTGATTAGGGAAAAAATAAACCATGACTTTGCTTTATCCTTCAACGTGAAGGGATAAAGCTTTAGTCGAATTATATCACTTGGGCATGTTTGATCAATAAAGGTGCCACAAACATCTTCAAAATCTCAGATATATAGGTATGCCTTTTTTTTCTCCATCCCGTGAAAAGTTGGCAACAATTAGATCATCCCATTACGGAAATGGAATGTACCCGTGTGTGGTGGGATGCGAATACAAGAAGGTGTGGTTGTTTGATATGGAGTTAAGAGTTCACGCAAAGGGCATTGACTGTCATCGATGAGGTCAACCTTATTCTCTCCTTGTTGACTTTCTGTGTCAAACATTATATTGGAAGTGGACGGAGTAGAGATGGGATTAGCAGTACTATTGATAGAATCTTCAAACAAATCTGTGATGAAAGCTTCAGTGGAGTTGAAGGATATAGAAGGACACAAACCACACAGTTTGCGTTCTGAAGAACAAAAAGAAAGATAGAAATGGGGTAAGGAAGGATCGGATCAATCTAAAACTTCTGGCCTTTGTTACCGTCCCTGTAGACACCCCATTTTGTCGGCTATCAGATTTAGGAGACCCATAGCTTGGTGGTTCACAATGATCGAAAAAGACTTAAAAGGACTCTTGGAAGTTAGTTCTGTCTCTCAGAATGCTCAGAATGACCAAAATGCCCCTGAAAGCCCGAAAACTCCCAGATTTGGTCCTAAAGTTCTGGAAACATGCTACGTCGTAAGAAAAATAATAAAATGAATTTTTAAGTAAAATCGAATAAAATCGTCAGCTCCCAGAGACCCCCCGGAAGTCCCGGAAAGTCCTCGTTGACAGGTTTGACCAAGTTTGACCGAAATCATCCGAATTCACCGGAATCATTACAAAAGTATTAAAATGAGTTTTAAAAGAGAATCGAGCGAAAACGTCAACTCCTGGGAGCTCCTAGAGGTTTCCAGAACTTCCCGGGAATCCCAGGTTTGACCAGTTTGACAAAGATTTGACTTTGGAATCGGGGCACCGAAATAATTTTCAAATATTTTTTGGATACTAGAGGTCAACAGCTTTCCAACGGTATATCGCACATAATTCCTAGATTTAAAACGAATTTATTTTGAATTTCCGAAGGCGAAAAAGGCGATCAAATCGGCTTTTATCGCGAATACCGCAAAACTTTTCAAAGTGACCTATCCCCAAACTATTTTTTATGTAAAGTAGACTCCATTACCTTTCCAACGGTATATCACAACCTCAATTTGGAGTTCGTATGCATTTTCTGTGAATTTCGGACAAAATAGGGCCTTTTCGCGAATACCGGAACCTCTGGGGGCCTAAACGTAATTTTCTGGGCTTCTGAGGAGCAGTGCCGCCGCGGCACTGGCCCACTGCCGCCGCGGCACTCAACCCTCGCAGAGTCCATTTTTGTAATTTTTTTGGGGGTCCAATTTGATTAATTGAAAGCCAAAACGACGTAGTTTTATGTTCACAGATGTTTGGGACAAATGGGAACACTTCTAAAATCCCAAAACCACCCCAAATTGGCCTATATAAACCCCTCATTGCTCTTCATTTTGGGGGGGCCAAGTGCAAAAGCTTGAAAAGTTGTAGAGAAGAAGAGAGATAGAGATAGGTTTAGAAGAGAGAAAAGGAGCTTCCTCCTACCATTTTGCTATAGAAAGTGAGTTCTAATCTTGTGTTCTTCCATTACCTCTCTTATACTTCACATCCCAAACACCCCCAATCACCATTCTTGAGCATTCTTGAGTTAGGAAGCTACTTCCATGTCTAAATGTCAAAATCTATGAGTGAAACACCAAACTACAAGTCCAAAATCACATTGATTATCATCTATTGATTGTTATTTACTTACTTGTTCATATTATGTTCATCTCTTCTTACCTCATTTCTTTTTGATTTTTCTTTATTTTCTTACTAGTTCATCATCATCTAAGTGATGACATGAAGTTTGGGGTGAGTGAATCCTTATGGATAGTAGCTCTTGACCTCAAAAACATGTTTGATAGATGATGATCATAACTTCAATACCTCCAAGGTATCCTTGAAGTGTATTGAAGTTATGTTCAAAATAGAAATAAATCTCTCCAACAATCTTGGAGGTTCTTGATGATGAGTTTGATGTTGGCATTTTAAGTGGCTATAATCCTTATTGAGTATTGAAAATATGCTTTCAAAACATCTACTTTAAAACCCCTCTCAATCCCTCTTCTTTTGGTTTCAAGAAACAAAACCTTGTTTTCTCCAAAATCTTCAAAATAATGAGTCAAAACAGTGAGTGAGCTGAGTTCAAGGATCTCTCTAGAACTCAATACTCAACATATGGATGCAAGGCCACTTGGAAAGTCTTCCTAACTCATTGGAGAACACCCATGATTTTTGGTTTGACTTGGAAGTCTTCCATTTGGACCCAAACATTCCTTCCAGACATTCTGTCTTTGCTGTCACAGCAGCTAGGGCCACTTCCAACTTGTTTTACAGAAAACATTTCCAAAATGGGTGGTCCTAACTTATTTTTCCCTTAAACTTCAATGTCTTAGGGAACTTTCCGAACAAAATGGGCCTCTAGATCATTAGTTTTCATTTTCTAAGATTTTCTAACATTTCAGTCGACAGTACAGACTCTGTTTCTGAGTGACCTTCATTGTTTATATGATTTCTCTCAATCTATGATAGCTATCCAAGATTGGCCTTTTGGGTTGTGTTCTAGACGCAATAAGGAAGATCTCTATAAAATATCATTCATTGAAAACACTTTTAACCCCTCTTTTCAATTTCCAAAAGATCATGCTACTGTTCTGTCCACTATTCACAGCAGGCACCTTTTAACTTTCATTCTTTTATTTGATGCTTATATGCCTTCCAAATTAGTTCATATCTTAGGAAGTAGTTCATACCACATTTGTACATATCCCATGATGATTTCATTCATTCATTCATACACATTATAGACTTCTAAGTCATTCTAGGAATCCATGAACACAAAGCACACTACAACCTTGGCACATTCTAGATACATACATTGCATCCATGCAAGATTTGGGGCCTTCATGGCTCCTAATCTAAGAAGATTATAAGGAATGAACTTGATCACACGTTCATGCTTCCCCCGACCTAATCATCCTTTCTCATCCATCCCGGGGATTGAGAGGTCTTCTTTTTTCTCAAAGATTAACATGCATCATACTAGCTTGCTAAGCATATTTTGATTTCTTTGTTTATTTGTTTCAATAACAATTCATGTCCCCCTTTAGATTAGGAAGTCTTGATTATTTGATACATGATTAGATGATTTTTCCTAGGTTTATTTGTGTGATCTTTCACTTTGCATTGTGTGATATTTGGCTTAGATCTTATGAATGATATCTTATCTTTAGATCTTCCATTTTCAAATTTTCTTATGTGATGTAATATACTATCATAGTATTATTTGTCGAACCAAACATGGTATAAGATGATTATTTGGATGCTAATTGAGGCCCGTCAAGAGACGGGGCGAGTTGAGGGTGTTTTAGTCGTGACAAAGGCTCCTTCCTCTCTCGTACCAAAACCCCGAACCAAGTTCTTTGGTTATGAAGGGTCGGTGCCCTTTATCCATTTGGGTGAGTCAAATTTGGGTTTCTTGGTTCCCTAAAGACCAAGTGGCGACTATGTATCTGTTTTCAACAGACCTTTTCTCTTTCCTTGATTCAAAAGTCAAACAAGTTTCGACAAACAAAACGAAGCGGTGGAAGCCCGGTATCCACAGTCCCAGGCAATGGTGCCAAAAACTTGACACGACAGAGATTGTGTGTGCTCTTATGAGTACGTCCATGTACAGACAGTTACGTCGAGTAAAAACTGGTAAGACCAGGTCGTATCCCAAGGAACGGAAGTTGGGGACATAAGATTCTAGATTGAGACCTAAGGAAAATAAAAGATGATTTTTTGAAGATGGAGATTCTAATGATCCTACTATATTTATAACTTAACTAAATTAATTAAAATTGAGTGACGACTAAATTAATCAGGAATAAGAGATGTGATTTGAAACTATATATGAAAAAGGTGTTGGAAACATGTGAATCCACATTGTGCCAACCACGTTTTAACATTGACGTACAATCGGGGCTTCACCTTTCTAGTATTCTTTATTTCAAAAATGATTAAGTTAAGAAACCCAGACACTAGTTATGTGAATTTTACATAACTAGTGTTTTGAATTACTTTACTTACTTTGAAAAACTGAAATAATAACCATTTAAAACTATGAACTGTAATAAACAAATCAAGTATAGGATATTCAATGTGTTCATCATATATGTTCATTGAGTTAATTAGCTTAAGGGCTTATCTTTCAAAATCTGTTCGCAATTTGAACTTGAAAAGGTCAATTTGGGTTAAGTTTTTGAAATAAAAGTCATTGAAACAAAAGTGCCTACCAATCGATTGATGTCTGATATGGAATGTCTTCCAATCGATTGGAATATGATACCAATCGATTGGGTCCGAGTCTATGGCAATCGATTGGGTTCTATATCCAATCGATTGCCACTGACTTTCATTCTGATTCATGGTAGTGGCTGGGAAACAATGTTTCAACACATTGCTCCCAACCACAAGTCTACTCTAGCATATTTAAAGATGCAGAAACATGGACATAGAAAAATTTATTGACAGAATGGGATTTAAACATGGATTCAAACATTAAGTTGAAATTACAATGGAGATTCAAATAAGAACTAAACTAATACTGTATCTAACAATCACAGAATGAAAATAGTCTAAAGGAAACCTGGATAATACACGGGCTGTGATTATAATACTCAAAAACTTAAAGTAGTTTGCACAAATTGAAAAAAATCTAGAATAAAGCCTACAAAACAAGCAAAAATGAGCCAACCCCTCACTACTCTTACTTTCCTCTATATATATAACTCTCTGTACGAATAAGGAGTGTCTAGGTTCACAATGTAACGGTTGGTTGTCACACAAATCAGGGATTGTTGAGATCTTGCACCATTAAATAGGTTTGACTGCACAGTCCAGACCAATCGATTGGCTCTGAAAGCAATCAATTGGTATTTGTGTCAATTGATTGCTTATGAATGACAATCAATTGGTTCTAAAGAGATGGCAATCGATTGCCAAAAGATGGCAATCGATTGGGACTTAAATTTGAAATTTAACATGTCCTCTTTATTTCTTTACTATCCCTTTTCATCTATTATCAATTCAGCTTCTAAAACCTGCATAAAACAATGCTAGACACAACAACATACCAAGGAAATATATCATTGTGTATGGATAAAGATTAGTGCACAAAAGCAAGTGAAAAACTAGAGAAATAGGGCACGGATTGACCAATTCTATTCTTTATTGGGCTAATATTCGTACAAAAACTATCTCTCATTAGTTAGGGTAGAACCAGATAAGATCTCACGTATTAAAATGTTAGAATTTATGAAAATTTTGGGTTTGGATTCGAAGACATGTAGGATTTGCTATAACTTCCTAGGTTCTTACTTTAATGGTGGGTTGAGCTATATTAAGGGTGATGGAGAAGTGTTGGATATGTTTGCTTGTGGTGATGGAAGGGACATCATTAGTGTATATGTAGATGGAGCAAATGATGAAATTGGGGATGTTGGGGTAGATTGTGAGAGTGAAATGGAGTGTGATAGTGATAATGACCCAAACTTTGATTACTTTGCTGAGGATGATAAACTTTCTGATGATCCTGATGATGATTATGATTATAAATATGAATCAGAACTAGTGGTGGACAATGTACATGGTGAAGGGTCATCAAAGGCACCACTACCTAGGGTTGATCTTAAGGGGAAAACAGTAGTGGACTTTTAGGATAATGATGAATTGGACACTGTTGGTGATGAATTGAGGACTCCATACAACTCTTCAGATGATGAACATGCTAATGACTTTCCAGAATTTTATGAGGATAGAGACATGAACAACCTTGAGCTAAAATTAAGAATGAGGTTTGCTTCTGTAAAAGTGTTTAGGGCTACTCTAAGAGAGCATGCTGTGAGAAATGGGTATGATTTTAAGCTTACTAGAAATGAAGGTACTAGGGTGATAGTTATATGCAAGCAAGAGTGTGGTTGGAAAGTTCATGCCTCACCATTCCAACAAACTAGTACCTTTCAAATCAAGATTTTGAGATAAACTCATAGTTGTCCTACAACATACTACAATAAGCAAGCTTCATCTGGGTGGATTTATAAGAAGTATTTGGAAAAATTACAAGATGATTCTGATTGGAAAGTTACTGCAATGAGAAAAGTTGTTAGGAGGGACTGGATGGTCTGTGTTTCTAACACCCAAGTGTATAGAGCAAAGAAAAGAGCTCTGGAAGTTATTGAAGGAAACCATAGATAACAATATTTAAGACTTTGGGATTATTGTGAGATGATTAGAAAGCAAAATCCAGGTAGTACAGCAAAGCTCAATTTAGAAAGGTTATCTCTTGATGTTTCACCCATATTTCAGAGGCTATTTGTAATGTATGAGGATCATAGAAGAGGTTTTATTGCTAGTTGTAGACCCATCAGAGGGCTTGATGCATGTCACTTAAATTAATGCCCATTTGGAGGACAACTTATGGCTGTTGTTGGGAGAGATGCTAATAATCATATGTATCTATTGGCAATTGCAGTTGTGGAGGCTGAATGTAAGAGTAGCTGGACATGGTTTTTAGATAATTTCCTTGATGTGATTGGGAGGTCTGAGGAGATAGGCTGGACATTCATTTTTGATAGACAGAAGATAATATTTTGACATTCTAGGATTTTTATAGTGTTTTGATTTGTCATTTTGCAATTACTAATTTCATTTTTTTTTTTGTACTTCTATTTGCAGGGGTTAGTAGAGACTTTCAAAGTATTGATGCCAGGGACTGACCATAGGTATTGTGTGAGGTGTATGCATGCCAACTTTATAAAAAAAAAATACAAAGGAAAAGAACTTCAAGATCTCATGTGGATTGCTACAAGTGCATACACTACACAAGAGTTTGAGATGAAAATGAGCAATTTAAAGGACATTAATTCTGGTGCACATGCTTGGCTGGTGATAGGATCTCCAGAACTCTGGGCAAGGTGCATGTATAGTCCATAAAGTAAGTGTGGAGTGACTAGTAATAATATGTATGAGTCATTTAACCACGTGATCAAGGATTCTAGAGACAAGCCTATAATTACCATGATGGAGATGATTAGGAGGCAATTGATGAGTAGGTATGAGGAAAAGAGGAAACAGATTGCTGAGCACAAAGGACCATTATGTCCAGCAATACACAAATTGGTGGAGACGTCCAAGGTGGATGCTAGACAGTGTGATGTCACATATACAGGTGATGGTATTTATGAGGTGCGAAATGTTAGTAGGATAGACATTGTCAACCTACCTGGTAGCACATGTACATGCAATGTTTGGTATATTATAGGGATTCCTTGTATTCACGCAATTACTGCTATCATCACTGATAAAAGAGAACTTGAGGATTTTGTGCATGAATGCTATAGGAGAGAGGCCTATGTAAAAGCATACGAGCCAATTATCATACCAATGCCAGATATGACTATGTGGGTTTGAACAGAATATGATCCTATTATGCCCCCAGAGTGGCGTAGACCTCCTGGTAGACCAAAAAAGTTAAGGAAGAAAGGACCTGATGAGATTGAAAATCCATACCATGTGAGGAAGCACCATGCATCCTTAACATGCACCAAATGTGGCATTCATGGTCATAATTCCAGAACTTGCATGGGACCTATAAATTCATCTACTCAAGTCGAGGTTCATTGATTCTTTCCACATTATTGTCATTTCTTATTTTTTGTAATTTGGTCAATATAAGGTGGCTAACATGGATTAATTTCATTAGGGTGGCAATCCAAATGGAGGAAGAGGCAAAGAAAGAGGAAGACCAGTGGTTGGAAGAGGAACACCAATGGTTGGAAGGGGCACACCAATGGCTAGAAGAGGAAGAGACACACCCATAGCTGGAATAGGCACACCAATGGCTGGAAGGGGCACACCAATGGCTGGTAGGGGCACATCAATGTCTGGAAGAGACACAGTCATGGCTGGTAGGGGTACATCAAAGGCTAGTAGGGGCACATCAAAGGCTAGAAGGGGCACATCAATGGCTGGAAAGGGCACACCCATGGCTGAAAGGGGCACATCAATGGCTGAAAGTGGCACACCCATGGCTGAAAGGGGCACATCAATGGCTGAAAGTGGCACACCCAAAATCCCTCTACTGATTCCATCCATGCCAAATGACATTAGCTTTCTTTTTTGTTCACATGGAATGTGGTGGCTGTTTAGACAAATTAATGACATGACATTACCTTTTGGTGGCTGTTTTGATGTTAATATGGTGGCTGATTTTGTGTTAATATGGTGGGTTGTTTGATACTTGAAATTGTGGCTATTTTTTTGTAACCTGGTGGCTGTGCTTAGTGGCTATTTTTGTGGCAATACAAGTCCATTCATATTTCATTGAAACATAACCTTCATTTCATTCAAATATCAAGGTAAATACATCGTTGTGTCCCATAAACCATAAAGATATGGATAAAATCACAACTACTACAAACACAAACTTTAGATTTTGCTCCTTCGCTTGGATGAAGTCGTTTTCTTTTCCTAGCTTTTCATTCATGCTCACCAGCTTTTCATTTTTCCTCCAAAGCTTCTTATTCTTTCTCTCCAACTCTTCACTCTTTGACTTCATTTCATTCAACTTCCTTATTATTTTACTTTCAAATTGCTTTCCCGGACCCTTGGACATACAGGAGGATCAACCCAACTAAAAAATCCACAATTCATGTTGGTTGTGTATTGTTGGCACCCAAAAAACCTTCTTCCTAGATTTTCTTCATTATAAGATGTCCTCATTGGAGCTTGTGTGCCACAGAAGCACAAGACACAATGATTTCCAATTGATGAATGTATGCTTGATGTTGAACCACTTCCTTCCATCTTAGATCTGGAGAGAGAGAGAGAGAGAGAGAGAGAGAGAGAGAGAGGAAAAATGTTAAAAGAGTGTAGGTGATTTTATAAGCAAAATGGAGGGGTATAATCGTCACAATGGACCAATTTTTTTCAGAATCTGTTAGTATTTTAGACGGCAACCTAACGGAAGGGGGCAATGTGTCAAGTACAAATACTTAACGGGGTCAACCCGTCGGGTAAAATAGTTTAAGGAAGCGAGTCAAAAACGGGTCATAGTTCAGGGGGTGTTTTTGAAATTAACCCATTATATTATTATGATCTCTTTTATCTTTCCATTTTCTTAGTACTGCATGGTGTGGACAATCATAACCAGTCACTGCCTTTGGACCCAAAAAGGAATTTATTTTTTCTATTTTTATCATTTCGAGCGTGACAATATCAAGTCGGATATTAAATACATGAAATTCCTTATAATTCATAACTCTATAATTCATTCCTTAGGCAACAGTCCTTATTTCAGGAGAAGTACTAGGAGACTGATTCTACGTCAAATCTCCAATCTCAAGTGATTCCTACAAGTATATACACATTTTTCCCAAATTCTTATAATTAGAATTTTTGTAAAACTTAAATAAACGAGGCCTAACAACTATCAAAACGTAGCTCTTACCTTGAGGAGTTCAAATATGAAATTTGGTATAAAAAAAAAAAAAAAATTTGACGGACAGAAGTTCCTCAATTTGTGTCTTGAAGCTCGAAGCAACCAAAACCCCCCTTTTTTCTCTCAAAATTGGTTTTGAGAAAACTTTATAAATGAAAATATCTTGCAACTTCTTATATATAGGCTCGACTTTCAGAAATTACGTTTACCTCCTCACGAATTCTCAAACTCCTAATTATTCTCCAAAACGTCTTACACGTCTAATTCATTGCTTCACGAGTGAAAGCTAAAAGTTATAAAAGCTTTCGTCTAAGTTCCGTTTGTCGCCGTAATTACCTTTCTAAAACTATTTTCGTAAAATTCTATATAACCTACCTTTTATGCAACGTATCACCTACGTTCTCCCTATAACTTAGGGGTGGGCATTCGGTCGGTTCGATTTCGAACCGAAAAATTCGATTCGGGTTGTTCGGTTCGGGTTGGGAATTTTGGTACCGAAATCCGAACTGAAATAAACTTCAAAAATATAGTTCGGTTTCGAAATTTAAATTCGGGTTCGGTTCGAAAATTCGGGTTAAAACTAAACCGAAGTTTTTATTTTTATTTTTTTTATTTTTTTATTATTATTATTTTTTAATTATATATATATTTTAGGAAAAATTAAGTATAGTAAATTAGTGCAGATTCAGTGATTCACCACTTTGAGATTCTATTTTTTTATTGTTATTTTTCATCAAACAAGTTTTTATAACATTGCCCTAATTCATCAAACAAGTTTTTATATAGTCCTTAAAATTCGGTTATTCGGTTTCGAACTGAATTTTTTCCTACTTTCGAAAACCGAACCATATTAAATAATATAGTTCGATTTCGAACTGAAATAATTTCGGGTCGGTTATTAACCGAACTGAAATTTGAAAAATTTCGGGTTCGATTCGGTTTTTCGGGTTGGCCCGAAGTATGCCCACCCCTACTATAACTTTCAAAGTGGTCTAAAAAAGATCAAAATTATCAGAAAATACCCTACACAGGTATATTTCACTATTCACATATACCAGAAAACATCAAATAACATTTAAGTCATGTAAATGTCATTTACTCCTGTCAATACCTCATGATTCTCCGATTATTGTCATGTCCTCAATTGACACCTCACCGTTGACTCATGTCAATTCCAAACACAAGTATCAAATAACATTGATAATTCTCAAAACTTCAATTACGCATTTTAAAACAAAGGAATTTCCAGGAAGGTTGTGATAGTTGTTGATTTCGGGTCCACTTCTTCCTTCTCTTGTTCTTCCTTAAATACATCACAGTCACCATAACCGCCATAGAGTAGTTGGGAAACCCCCCATTATCTCCATGATTTGGGAGTAATAGGGTCTTGACAGTAACTGCACGTAGCACAACCTTTGTGGCTACACGTGTCACTCCCCTGATCCATCACAACTGCCACTGACGTGGCATGCGCACTGGGTTATAGCACTCTTCTAGACCACATCCGTTTGCTTTTATCTCTACGAATGGTCCACGTGTAATTCCCCTTTAGATTTTATATGGGCCCAACTCAATTTTATTTTATGATGCAAATAATAGTGTTTATATTATTTAGACGGAAAAATAGATATATAGACTCAAAAAAATATATAGCCTCGAGGACACTGCCCACGAACCCCCTTAAATTCGATCACCCTACTTCCGTCCTATTTTATATGTCCACCATTGGGAGTTCAACTTTTCAAGGGAACATAATAATTGTCATTCACTTGACATGAAATTAATGCAATTATTCCAAAATATCCTTACTTATTTTTTATTCTATTTTTTCCTTTTACTTTTTGTTGGGTAATTTCAAAATCAATAAGGGTAATTCTAGGAAGTAACTAACAATTAATCACTGAATATTCTTAGTGGACTATAGTTTTGGAAAGGCCAAAAAGAAAAAAGATACATAAAATGGGACGGTGGGAGTAGCTATATTCAGTCGATAAATTGTCTTTTTTTTCCTTAATAACTCTGTATTTATTTAAAAGTAGGGGCAATTGGTGATATATCCATTTTAGGGTAATGTTTTAATATTAGGTCCAACAAGCAAAAGGTTTTAGTCATAAGTTCTCTCTCCCTTCAATTGACTAAACTACCCACACAACTTTGCTAAAATTGCTACACAATAGGCGCGACACTACCATGAACTCCAACGACCTCGCCGGACCTCCAATCATCTCTCCGGACCTTCGACCACCTCACCGGACCTCACCTGACCTCCAACAACATCGTTGGAGGCTCGTAACAGTTTTTCCAATATTTTTTTCACACTTCAAAAATTCATTACTTTCAATCTACACATTGTTTTTAGATGAAAATTATATTTCTTACATCTACTTGACCAAATCTACCAAACAAAGTAGCATTGTTTGTATGAAAAAAAAAATTGGTTTGAAATTATACTAAAAAAGTTGGTGAAAATTTGTTGAAGTATTAATTATGTATTATTTGGAGTATAGAAGTTGTATGGTCGAATGAGAGAGGATGAAGAAGTTAGATCCAGAGAGGGAGAGAGAGTTAAATCTCATATTTAAACAGAGTTTCAAACTAAAAAAGTTGTGAAATTTCACAACTTTTGAAATTTATCAAGAAGTTTGTGGCACTCAGTGAAATTACAGTGTTCTAACAAACATTGTAAAAACTTTTCACAATATCAACCTACAAATTTGAACATTCATATCAACGAGATCTATCAAACAAGTACCATTGTTGATATCAAAATCTGGAGAAAAAAAAATATGTTGAGAAATTTCACTGCTTTTTTTCTATAAATTTCACAAAAAAAAAGTGTTTTGAAAAAAAATATACACTTTTTAACATCAATTTGGATATGCTAGATTTTTAGCTGATATAAAAAATATAAAACAAGCTAACTTACAAATTCTGTTAACATCCACAATCGTCAAAGAGCATGGTCTGCGATGGCATCTTCTTCGCCTCATCATTGGCCCCAATCTCTACGATGCGGCTTCTTTGTATCTAGATCTAGATCTCAGATGTGAATCTAGATCTAGATCTCGACAGCCATGGTGGTGACAGTGGTGGTGATGACAATGGCGGTGGTCAGCGGTTCTTAGCAATGGCGATGGAAGTCATCAACAGTTCTCAGAGATGGCAATGGTGGTGACAATGGCCTTCGACGTTGGCGGTGGTGCCTACAATGGTCTTCGGCGACGGCTGTCCTCGGCAATGGCGGTGGTCTCGGTTGGTAGTGGTCATTGGTGGTCCTGGTATGGTATATCTGTGACGGCGCCGACGACAAAGATGAAGATGATGACGCCCGCCGGCGATGGTGACATACATTGTAGAGAGAGAAAGAGGGAGAGAGAAAGTGATGACGCCCGCCGGCAATGGTGACATACATTGTAGAGAGAGAAAGAGGGAGAGAGAAAGTGATTAACAGAGAGAGAGAGAGAGAGAGAGAGGGAAATAAAAAGGGTATTAATGTCCCAAAAATTAGTGGTCAATCAGCCAAAGGACCTTTCCCAATAGAATACACCATTGAGAGACTTATCAATAACAGTTTTTTCCTTCTGTACTATAACCAAATAATTCTCCTAATTGGGATTTAATACCAAATATCTATTAAAAATATGTTAAAATTATTTTCCTTAAAAATTACACTTTATTAAGGCATCGCTTATTTGCGAATTTGTTATTAAAAAAAATGAAAAGAAAAAAAGATAGTCCTCGCATTTAACAGCACAACCAGGCGACTGTGCCTCCATGACCAGCCGACTGTAAACAACTAAGGGTTGGGAAATTTTCTGGAAAGAACACGCCACTATGCCTCAACGAAAGGTAACTGATCCTCAAGGATCGGGACTGTAAACAACCTGAGGCATATGAAAATTTCTGTCAAGGTCCAGTCAACGATCCTCACCATTCGACTGTAAACAACTTTGAGGCTTTGGATGATTTTCTGAACACGATCAGCCGCCTAATCAATAGAATTAGCCGATGGGTAGAGAGAAGGCTGACTGCTTTCCACAGACTTTGGCATGTGGATGACACACCGCAGACACTGTCCTCCTCTCATGAGATCAAAAGCTTTGTTGATAGCCTCAAATGGTAGATTATGTGTGATGAACTCGTCAATCTGGATCTCCTGTGTAAAAACACATCATCAGCTCATAGGGACATTTAAAAACATTCCTCAAGAGCAAATGAGAATATGGGGTTTCTAAGAAGAACACAACTGCAATCATTAACATTAATCACCGCACCTAACTACTATAAATAAAATATTCCACTACGCTCAATCTTTTCACATCCAAACAAGTATATTGAGAAAATGTTTTAGCCTGTTGGTTCAGTTCATATGATGAATTGATTCTCTTAGGTGACATGACATTTTTTCCCATGTCCTACGCAGTTTCTCTCTCAAGGACAATTTAGTTGTTTAACTAATTCCCTCAGGACCCATAGTCCAGCCATCTAATTTATTCTGTGCTAGACATCCCAAGGCATTTTCTGGTCAGCACCTACCTACTAGGATCTCAGTTTTGCAGGGTCTGTTGTCAAGCTAGCAGATGAGATAGCTCACTCCAAGGGTTTCGAGGTGGGAGGTGGAAGTAGGGAAGAGCGGCAGTTAACTGAACATGTCTACCCAGCAGATATTAACCATTCCACTGAGAACTAAAAATTAACACACACAAAAGAAAAAAATTCAAGATTAACAGGCAGTCATCACAGTGAGTTATTCTTACCTTTCTTACATACATGTCTACTAATGAGGGAAGATCGGATTTTGGTTTCCATCCTCCAAATAATGTTCCTTTCAATGTTCTCCCAGCTAGAAACAATGCGTAATGAGCCGTTACCTCTGGCTTCACTTTTGGTACACCAAGTGTGACTGTCAAACCCCATCCCTGATGAATATGATAGGACAAAACGAGAAGTTTTAAAAGGGCAAAAAAAAAAAAGATCAGGATTAGTAAATGAAGTTTCATCGAATAAAGACACACAAATCAAGTACATCACAGGGATTACATTGCAACATGATTGTAAAGCAGTAGCTATCATTCCAGTATCTCCAACGCATTCGAATGAGTAGTCTGCCCCTCCATCAGTAATACGCTTAATAACCTAAAAAAAAATAAATAAATAAATAAATTTAACATATCTACTACTATATAATAAGTAGACAGCCACATTAAGCAAGGCACGTCAAATTTTATGAATTGTCAAAATTGTCCATGCCCAATTTTTGTACTTCTCGATTATACCCTTGGTTGAAAATGTAAACCCCTGAAATACCAAAAACTCCAAAAGCTGTTCACGTTTTTGGTGAACTGGTTAGTTATGAACTTCCTATTTTGCCCCTCACTACACTATTATTACTTATACATCTATTTATACGTTCGATTTGTGTGAGGGTAAATCTGTCATTTTAGACAAATAAATACATTCAAGTCAGCTTTTGAAATTTTATTGAATCTACTACTATATAATAAGAAGACAGCCTCCATGCCCAATTTTTGTACTTCTCGATTATACCCTTGGTTGAAAATGTAAACCCCTGAAATACCAAAAACTCCAAAAGCTGCTCACGGTTTTGGTGAACTGGTCAGTTATGAACTTCCTATTTTGCCCCTCACTACACTATTATTACTCATACATCTATTTATACGTCCGATTTGTGTGAGGATAAATCTGTCATTTTAGACAAATAAATACATTCAAGTCGGCTTTTGAAATTTTATTGAATCTACTACTATATAATAAGAAGGCAGCCCCATTAAGCAAGTACGTTAAATTTTATGAATTGCCAAAATTGTCCATGCCCAATTTTTGTACTTCTCGATTATACCCTTGGTTGAAAATGTAAACCCCTTAAATACCAAAAACTCCAAAAGCTGCTCACGGTTTTGGTGAACTGGTCAGTTATGAACTTCCTATTTTGTCCCTCACTACACTATTATTACTCATACATCTATTTATACGTCCGATTTGTGTGAGGGTAAATCTGTCATTTTAGACAAATAAATACATTCAAGTCAGCTTTAAAAAATTTTATTGAATATAATAATAAGGTTTCAATCAAGAATCTTGTGTCTGATTACATTTGGTTCAACAATTTTTGGGATATTTATTATTCACTTCAAAACAAGTAAAAAAAAAGTGGCTATTTTAGTGACTATTTATGAATTGGTCACTAATATTTACAATTTGGTCAAATTCTTCTCTCAAATGAGGGTTGAATCAACACTCTTATGTTTAATTACAGTTGGCTCAACAATTTTTGGGATATTTATTATTCACTTCCAAAAAAGTCAAAAAAAAGTGGCTATTTAGGAATTGGTCAATAATATTTACAATTTGGTCAACTCTTCTCTCAAATTTAGGATTTATATATTGTAATATGTGTAATTGCATTTGGGTCAGTAAGTTTTGGAATATTTATTATTCACTTAAAAAAAATTCAAAATAAGTGGCTATTTTAGTGGCTATTAAGGAATTGGTCACTAATATTCACATTTTGGTCAACTTCTCTAAAATTTAAGATCTGGGATATTTATACTTTACTTCAAAAAATGTCAAATAAAGTGGCTATTTTAGTGGCTATTTACGAACTTTTAACAATCATTAACCGTACAAAACGACACAATTAAATTTCCCGCGCAACGCGCGGGCTTCCAACTAGTCTATCTATAATATATATAAGTGCACCGATGCCCATAAGTGTTTTACACTTTTATCAATCGATGCACTTTTATTTAAACTATGTTTCTTAGAGTTTTAATAAGTTTGGTATGTCACTTTTCTTTTGGTCTGTCCATCTTAGAATCTTATTAGGAATTTTTCAACTTTATCACCTCCTACCCTAAAAGATAACTTGTTCCTATTGTTATCTTTTTTATTGGTCTTGTGGTCCTTTTTCTTTTCTTTTTTTCCTTTTTTCTTTTTCGTTGGCTCATTCATACCATTTAATAATATAACTATAGGACTCAACGTGGAACTCTTTCTTTGCTTATCTCACTCTTCTATTATTTAGCAGCAACTTCTTAAATTAGACACGGACACACTGACACGGATACGATACGACACGGACACATCGATACGACAAAATCCTAAAAAATTGCACGCCGACACTCCAGGAAAAGTGTCCATAAAGCATCGTGTCCATGTGTCGAACACAATACGACACGTGACACGTTACCTTCTCAGAAGTGTTGGTGCTTCCTAGATTCTAGAACTCTAAAGTATTACTAAAACTAAATTGGTTTCTTTCCTTCTTTTTTTTTCCATTCTTTTTTCTTTTTCATTTTCCTTTGGTGGGTGCATGGATAAGCATAATTACTACCAATATAAGTCTTATAATTGCAGAATTCTAATTATGCTATATCTATAGTAATAGAAGACTATAGGTAACTTAAAGTCTTTTATTGTTATAATTTTTCTCTTGTGCATATACGTATTTAAACATTTACTAACAACCCACATTATCCCTCTCGGTTTTGACTTTTGAAATTCTAAGAAAAATATAAAACTATGACTAAATCTGAAGTTATAAAATCATTATCTGGAACGAGTTTAAATGATACTATAATCAAGAATATAGTATAATTGATAATAGATTAGATACTATAATTAAGAATATAGTATAAAAGTAAGTTGACATCGAAATAATTGGAAAACTTGAAATAAACTGAAGTTAAGATTTAATTAAGAATAATATCAGTAGTACAACGATTATTCATTTCAAGAAATAAGAACAAACAAGTCTATCAACAAAAGAAAAGTATGACTGAATGAATTTCAAAGAGAAATGTAATTTTGTCATGTTTATATATAGAGTTCGGTGGAATTCAGTGACCAAACTTTTTACTAATCTATGATTAATTTTATATTCTTAAAAAGTAATTATGAGATTAACAAAAGTGGAACTCAAAGGGTGTTGGATGATAAAAATGAACATAAAAAGGTGTTTTAAAAACACAGCACGGGACTAAAAATGTAGGATGTAATGAGCTCGAAATTAGTGGGTGATTTTGAAAATACAAAAAAGTAAAAAGCAATTAAGTAAGCTCATGATTAATAGTTATTATATATAACTTTTTTAGTACAATATTTCATCTTACACTATACTTATTACAATCAAATAGAAATTGTTTGAAAATTGTCTTATATTGTAAAAAAAAAAATATGAATTCTTATTGTACAAAATTTGATACAAATATGTCGCAAAAATCAATAATAACTTATATATACATAAAAGATTCAAATTATTAGAATGTCTCGAATAATTATTCATGACTGACTACATAACTTAATTTTCCATATATAAGTTCCATATTTGTTCATTACTTGGGTGCATTAAGTTAACAAGTTACTAATTAGGTTACAAATATAAAATAAAAGGACATCATCCAAGTGCAACGCACGTGCTGTAAGACTAGTAATATTCAAGTGCACCATTTTTTTGACAGGGTTACAACTCCATCCTTTTTCTTACTAATATTTTGTTACCATTGTAACTAGTGCTATCTTCATCCATCAATTTTCATCTCATTATGACTTAATAATCTCCGGAGAGTTGTTGACAAAGCAGAAAAGAAGATGATTTTTAAGCAGTTTCTGCTTTGTTTTGACAAATTGAGATACCTGTTGGACTGGTTCATTGCAGTCATCTGGGTTGACAAAGTCTGTAATTCCAAAAGCCTTTGCTGCACCACCAAGAGAATCTCATGAAAAACCTTAGTTTTAATGGTGCAAGTTATCCTATCCATGATACAAAGGAGGAAAAGTTTGATACCTTTTTCACTCTTTTCAGGATTAGTGTCCACGCCAATTATTCGAGATGCTCCCCTTATTTTGGCAGCTTGTGCAACCTAATCATACAATATATTGAAAAATCCTGTTAAGATAGCCAACACTTATTAGTCCTACAAGCTACTGGCAATAAAGGATTCCGAGTCCACCTACTTACAGAAAGCCCAACAGTTCCCAAACCAAAAATGACCACTGTTGATCCACTCGATATATCAGCAACGTTCCAAGCCGCACCCAAACCTAATAATGTTTTTAAAATGGTAAACCCTTCTCCAAGCTTATAATCATTTTGTCACACATAATTGTGATGATCAAGGAAGATGGTTTACACAAAAGAAAATGGAAATCAAAGAGTGGACTGTGGAGTCCATTGTATGTGAAAATGTTATTCACATCCCTGAAGTAAATGCACCCTAGTGAGCTACTAGGAATATTGAGCATAGGAAAAGTCCAAGTTCCTCGGTTCGGTTAAGAAAACATGCAAAAAAAATCGATTAAAACCGAACGATATCACCCCTATAAGAAACTACAGGGACTTTTTACATGCATACATATCAACACACACATACATATACATGTACCGCGTCCTTTTTAAGTATTCTACACTTTTCTTTATCTCCTAAATACCCGCAGTGTTATCACCTTTTTTCTGTACTTCTATTAAATTTTACTCGTTGGTTCCCTCAGAATAATTCCCATATTTTTCCTTTGGTCCCACTTATAAGTGCAGGTTCTCCACTTTTGTTGGTCAATTATGAGTCCCATAGTTTAAATTTTATAGTATGGTTGTATTATAGTTCCCATTCTTTTAAGATTGGGTTAAATACATTTTAACCACCCCCCCGCCGTGATTCAAAAGTGGACACTTAACCGCTCCTGTGGTTTTGGACTACAGTGAAACTACTAAAATTTCTCTCAAAATACTGCCACATAGGGATAAAGTTTAAAATTAGCCCCCACGTAGGAGAGTTTAAGGGTCAAAATTAACTCACATAGTCAGTTAATAGCAAATTAGCCCCAAACAAGGGGTTAGGTGTTAAAAAATTAGCCCCTCATAGTTGGATAAATGGCAGCATTATCTCCACGTAGGGTATTAACCCCAAAATTAACCTCATAAATGTTGTCAAGTGTTAATTTTTTTGGACAAATTTAGAATTTTCAGCAGTTTTGAGAGAAATCTTAACAGTAAACAGTTTCACTTTAGTCCAAAACCGCAGGGGGTTAAGTGTCCACTTTTGAACCACAGGGGGGTAAAGTGAAAATGAGCCTAATGAGCCTAACTATAGGGGAGTAAAACGTATTTAACCCTTTAAGATTCTAACGTTAGCCATCCAAAATGGTATCTAACTAGCTAATTTTGTACGAAATCACCTCTTTTCTCGTCTTCAGAAGAACTTTCTTATTCAACTAATTACTTTTTATGTTCGCTTGTGTGATAATATGGAGGTGGATGCTTTACACACAAGAAGGTGGCGGTCCCAATTAGGGATAGCAACGGAGTGGGTTTTCCTGGTCACCAACCCTTAACGGGATAGGTATGGGAGGTATATTAGCGGGTTAGGGGCGGCTTCAGAATAACAAAACCCGACTCAAGTTAGGGTCAAAACTGGGATCAGAGGTCCTGCCACGATTAATTAGTGTATTGATGCAGTGCTGCTGAGTCAGCCTTGTCCCACATCAGCTATGTACTGTGTTGTTCTGGAATTATTCAGTGGATGGCTGCTTCCTCCCATCAACTTAGGCTTTTGGGAGTGAATGCCTAGGAAGCTCCGACACTTCTAAGAAGGTAACGTGTCGCATGTCGAATCATGCCCAACACACGGACACGACACTTCATGGACACTTTTCCTGCAATGTCGACGTGCAGTCTTGTAGGACTTTGTCGTGTCGGTGTCGTATCGGAGTGTCCGTGTCTGAGATAGGTGAATGCTACATCATCATTTGATATCAAAGCCAACCCTGGGGTACTACCATGTGGAGCTTGTGGGTATCGACATATGGTCCTCTGACAACTTATACACGTGTAAGTTATAAGGGCTCGTTTGCTTGCTGGATTAATTGGGGGGATTGGACTATTTTAGTCCAATATGGTACAATATTGTGTTTGGTTGGGCTTTTCCAGTATTATGTAACCCAAGTATTATTCTGGTGTGGTTAAATATAATACTCCTTAGGGGGGATAAAATAATGTCGGAGGGGGTGGGCACGGGGATAACTTATATTGGGATTGTAGAGCCAAAAGACGAATCTACCCCTAGCATATATATACATCACACCCCCTTTTCTCTTATTGAGAAGTCATTTGTTACGTTGGAAGCTACCACAGCAACAGAGGCGACAAGATCATGCAGAGCAACAAGAGAAAACCCACTCTCTGGTGAGTTGACGCCAGCAACAACATCGCCGGTCTCTTTCTGTCTCACCCCACTTGCGTCGCCGGTAAGGTTCTTACTGTTTTTTTTTTTTTCCTCCCCTGATTTGAAGTTTGGGTTGTTGAAATATAACCTAGATCTAGAAAGATTCTATGGTCTCTTACTTAGATCTATACTTAAATGAAGTTTTCTGAAAGTTAGGTTCATATCTAGGGTTTCATTATAATATCTAGAGCATTTTCTGAGATGAAGTTTATATTTCGGGTCATATAATCATATATAGAGTTTCATGGTTTAATCTATACTTTTCTGATTTGTGTTTTCATTAACTTCTTCTGAAAGTTCCTTCTAGTTCTATAAAAACGGGTTGTGTAACAAACCCTTTTATGTTTAATTACATAATTTGTATAGAAAAAGAAAGATGAGAGAGAGAGAGAGAGAGAGAGTATACTAGATGTTTTTTCTCTGTTCAATGATCTGCTTTGGTCATCAAGTTTCAATTTTTCAGTTAAATCTTTTGAAAACCCCATGTGATAGAAAGCTCTAAATTTCAATAATTTGTTGGCAAGAAGGGCGACAAGTTTGGCTGTTGAAGAACTCAAACGCGAAGACATCACATCTCTGAACTGTCTATGTCCTTCTACAACCCTCTGCTTCAACATATAGATATAGTCATATATGTATATAGCTTCTCTTCAATGCCAAGAAATAGTCCAATCCCCCAATTAATCCGGCAACCATATATCTATCCCTCATTGATTCTCCTTTCTGAGGTTGGGGGTTATGTGGTCTTCTTGGGATCTTTTTATTATTGTTATTTTTTAAAATGAAAGAACTTGGGAATCATATATAGTAGGTTGTAGTGATTTATCTAGCCAAAAAAAAAAATATTCTTTGTGGTTTTTTTATATTACAGAACTTGAGAACTTTATTTTTTTTTTTTTTCTTTTCTTTTTTCTTTTTTTTTTTTTTTTATATGAAGGAACCATCAACATCCATTTTTCTCAAGAATTTTACTTTTTAATTCAAGACTTGTCACACAAAGTGATTTATTTCCTTATTTGGCCATTGCTTTGGCTATCCCAAAAAGAATATGTAATCCAAAAACAAATGTTGATCTTGTCTACAATGTTGAAAAAGTGAGTGTGTGTGTGTGTGTGTGTGTTTGTCTACTAATGCTTTGTCTATCCAGAGAGAGAGAGAGAGAGAGCGAGAGAGAGAGAGAGAGAGAGAGAGAGAGAGAGAGAGTGTGTGTGTGTGTGTGTGTGTGTGTGTGTTTGTGTCAATTTGTTCTTGGTTTGAAATGTTAAAATCTAACTGGGGTCAAAAATGAATGCCAAGAACATTAAAAAAGTGAAGGAACAGAAAAAGAAAGTAGTAGAGAAGACAATCATAAAGACATTCCAATCAATTCATGTACGAAAAAAATCATTACAGAATCCTAAAAAGTCATAAAGAGAAAGAAAGTGGTTGCCTTAGAAAATTATTATCTTAATTACTTTTCTTATACCATATTCATATCTTTCAATTTTCATGGCCTTTGGTCACATGCCCATTGCTTTGTCTATCCCAAAAGGAATATGTAATCCAAGAACTAATGTTGATTTTGTCTACAATGTTGAAAAAGTGAATGCGTGTGTGTGTGTTTTTATTTATGCTCACATCTTTCATAATTAACTAACTACCATTGGATAATATGTTGTTTTTCCATTTATGTGCAAGGCTTTTTTCATGGACATATCAACGGCAGATGTTGAGGTCTTCTTGGTGCTTGAGGAAATACTGCTTGATTTATTCAATTGATTTCGATGTTCATGGTAATGGTTGTGACCATTAATAGATATAAGAGGCAAGTAATTGGGGATAGGGGAATAAGTAATGTAATTGCTCGAATGGAGAACTTAGACAGAATGATTAATCGAGGGGGCATAGTATGTGTGGAGCAACTCCGAATGAATAGAAACACATTTGGAATCTTGTGTACCTTGATACGTACAATAGATCAATTACAAGATACACGACATGTTGCTGTGGAAGAGCAAGTAGCCATGTTCTTACACATTCTAGCACATCATGTTAAGAACCGTGTCATTAAGTTTCGCTTCATTCGCTCGGGTGAAACAGTTAGTAGACATATCAATGCAGTGTTGAAGGCGATCCTAAAACTCCATACTGTGTTACTTAGATCTCCCGATCCTATTCGTGAGAATTGTACCGACGATAGATGGAGATGGTTTAAGGTATTGCTTTTACAAAAACTTAGTTTTTTTTTTTTTTTTAAATGAACATAATAATAAGCCTTCACCTACTTAATTGTTGAAATGATTTTGCTATTGTAGAATTGCCTTGGTGCTTTAGATGGAACTAATGTCCATGTTCCTGCAATTGACCAACCAAGGTATAGATCAAGGAAGGGGGAGCTTGCTATTAATGTTTTAGGAGTGTGCCCTACTGATATGAATTTATATATGTTTTGCCTGGATGGGAAGGGTTTGCAGCGGACTCTAGAGTTCTCCGTGATACTGTTACAAGGCCAAATGGCCTTAGGGTACCTACAGGTGAGAATATGTATTTATAGTGGATGTTATCAATTGAATTATGCACAACAATTATATGAATCTTCTAATAAGACATTTGTAAAAACACACAGGCTATTATTACCAAGTAGATGCGGGTTACACGAATGGTGAACGATTTTTAGCCCCATATAGCGGTCAAAGATACCATCTATCAACTTGGAGAGATGGTCCAGCCCCCTCAACCCCTCGGGAGTTCTTTAACATGAGGCATGCATCCGCACGTAATGTCACAAAGAGGTGTTTTGGTCTTTTAAAACTAAGTTGGGCAATTCTAAGGAGCCCATCTTTTTTCCCAATTAGAACTCAGAACCGGATCGTTACAGCCTCTGTTGTCAAAACCGTACGAATCGTGATACGAATCTTACGATTCGATACGATTCATCATGAAAACAATACGTATCGAAACACGAATCGAACATGTACAAGAATCAACGGTGAATCTTACGATTCGCAAGTGAATCTTACAATTCGATTCGCGATACTTACGATTCACTTTACTGTTAGGCACAAAACTTAATTTTTCCAATTTTTTTTTTTTTAATTTTTTCTTAAAAATTTGATTACCAACCCTCTTTTACTTGGGATAAGTTTATACAAGCCTAGAAAAAAAAAAAAGGATATGTTTATACAAGCTTAGAAAAGAAAAGGATATGTTTATAGGGTTTTTTTAATTTGTTACTGAATCTTACACTTCACGATTCGTGAATCCCGATTCGATTCACATGTATTCGATTCACAATACGAATCCCGATTTGACAACTATGGTTACAGCTTCTTGTCTTATCCACAACTTAATTAGAAGGAAGATGCCAACTAACCCACTAGAGAACGAGTTGGAAGCTGTAAAAGAAAGGAAAATGATATATTGAATTTAATTAAAAAATGATTACAAGAGGAGCCTAATATATATAGGCTTAACTAGAAGCTACACTTTTACAATCTAACCGATGTGGGACACTATAACATTACACTATTTACAATATTATCCTCTAACATTCCCCCTCAAGCTGGAGCATACATATCATATGCACCAAGCTTGTCACATATATATTTAACCCGAGTCCCAACTAATGCTTTTGTGAACAAATCGGCTAACTGATCCGCGGATTTCACGTGAACGGTATTGATTACTTTCTCTAGAAGTTTTTCCCGAACAAAATGACAATCAACCTCAGTGTGTTTTGTCCTCTCGTGGAATCCTGGATTGGAAGCTATATGAACGGCAGCTTGATTATCACAAAGTAAATTCATAGGACAAGACTGAGTAAACCCAAGCTCTTCTAGTAGATGCTTCATCCACACTAATTCACACGTAGTATGTGCCATAGCCCTGTATTCAGACTCAGCACTCGACCTAGAAACTACTGTTTGCTTCTTGCTCTTCCAGGACACAAGATTACCACCAACCAAAACACAGTATCCTGTAGTGGATCTCCTATCACCAGGAGATCCAGCCCAATCAGCATCACTGTAGCTCTCAATAAACCACGATCCTGGTACAATAAACCACAGCCTGGAGCTCCTTTGAGATACCTCAAAATACGCATCACTGCCTCCCAATGTGTGGTACGAGGAGAACTCATGAACTGACTAATGACACTCACTGAAAAGGCAATGTCAGGTCTAGTAACAATAAGATAATTAAGCTTACCAACCAGACGTCTATACTGCTCAGGATCCTCCAATAACTCCCCTTGATCTGATAGTAACTTGGTGTTAGGATCCATAGGAGACTCCACAGGTTTGGATCCTAACATCCCTGATTATGATAGGAGATCAAGAACATACTTCCTTTGAGATAAGCAAATCCCTTCACTTGACATGGCAACCTCAATACCCAAAAAATATCTAAGCTGCCCGAGGCCCTTGGTTTGAAATTTGTTTTGCAGAAATAACTTCAACTCCAAAATACCCTTGCAGTCATCTCCGGTTATAACAATGTCATCAACATATACAAGCAAGAAGATTTTACCTGCTTTAGTATGTCGATAAAAGACTGAATGATCAACACCACATCTCTGGAGTCCAAATTCAGCAACTACATCACTGAACCTACCAAACCAGGCACGAGGAAACTGTTTCAGGCCATACAAAGATCTTCTTAATCTACATACCATATTCTACTCCCCCTGAGCAACAAACCCAGGTGGTTGCTCCATATATACCTCTTCCAACAAAGTGCCATTAAGGAAGGCATTCTTGACATCAAGCTGATGTAAGGGCCAGTGATATATGGCTGCAAGAGAAATGAGGAGACGAACAGAGGTGATCTTAGCCACAGGAGAGAACGTCTCGGAACAGTAAAGGCCATAAACCTGCGTATAGCCCTTAGCAACAAGGCGGGCTTTCAGGCGATCTATTGTGCCATCAAGAAGTAAAGACTGCATCCCCCCAGTAACATTTTGGACTTTCATTTCAAACAAGAAGGTACGGGTGAGTTCTAACAAGTGACGATTTTTCCTTTCTGCAACACCATTTTGCTGAGGTGTGTGCACACACGATGATTGGTGGAGCATCCCACATTTGCTCATGTAGGTGGTGAATGGATGAGATAAATATTCCTGTGCATTATCACTACGAAGAATTTAAATAGGAACATTAAATTGAGTTTTAACTTCATTACAAAATGCACAAAATATTGAAAATAACTCAGAACGATTTTTCGTTAAATAAATCCACGTTATTCTGGAGAAATCATCAACAAAGTACCGATACCCCTTAATAGAGGTTATACGGTGTGGACCCCAAACATCTGAATGTACTAATTGAAATGGACAAGACACTCTTTTATTAACTCGAGGAGCAAATTGGACACGGTGATGCTTCCCCAACTGACACGACTCACACTCTAAAATAGACAAATGACTCAAACTAGGTACTAGCAGCTTCAAGTTGGCCAAAGAAAGATGTCCAAGGCGGCAATGAATCTGGTGAGGAGATACTGTAGCAGAACAAGCAGTGGGAGAAGTGGGCGGTGGAGATGAACCATCAAAATAGTAGAGACCATCAGATTCATGCCCAACGCTAATCGTCTTCCGAGTCGTCAAATCCTGAATAAGAACAGAATCAGGAGAAAAGGAGACACAAGCATTAAGATTCTTTGTCAATTTGCTAACAGAAATTAAATTAAAAGGAGACCGAGGTATGTAAAGAACAGAAGATAAAGACAAGGATGAAGACAATGAGACAGTCCCTATTCCTTCAACAGGAATAGAGGAGCCATCGGCTAATGTAACCGGGGGCAATGAGGATGATTTTTCAAGAGATGAAAATTGGGTCGATATACCTGTGAGGTGATCAGTGGCTCCAGAATCAATTACCCAAGGAGCAGAACGAGAGGTGAGACAAGCAGTGGAGGTACCTTTCTGAACAAGAGAGGTACTAGGAGAAGATGCCTGCTGAGATGCCTGGAACTGTAAGAACTGAGTATACTCGTCCCGAGAAACTGAAAACTGATCAGCCACAACTGGAGCGGAAGAATGAGTATCACTAGGAGTAGTAGTAGCAGCATGGGCAAACCGAGCAGGACGGCCAATAAGTTCCCAGCAAGTCTCCCGAGTATGACCATCCTTGTTGCAATTATCACAATGACGCATGGGGCCGCGACCACGACCTCCTCGTCCACCACGATAACCCCCTCCACAACGAGGAGCACCACCACCCCGCCGACCGATAGGATGTTGTGAGGCCTGAGTAACAAGGGTTGAATGATCGGTAACGAGAGGAACAGGAATAATCGGATCCCGAGAAGTACTCCTCAAAACACGCTGATATGTCTCAGCAAGAGAAGGAAGAGTGGCACCACCAAGAATTTGAGACCGAACTGGCTCAAAATCACTCTTGAGACCTGCGAGAAATTTCATCACGGCCATTTGTTCACGCTGTTTCTTCTGTTCCTTCGCATCAGTAGTGATAGGAAGGACGCTATTCAACTCTTCAACCAACCGTTTAAACGAAGCAAAGTAATCAGTTACAGATAGATCACTCTGTTGCAACTGAAAATACTAAAAAGAGAGATCGTACATCCGAGTCAAATCACTGGAGTACAAGAGATGAGCATACTCCCAAATCTCCTTACATGTGCCCAAATGACCACACATGTCCGCAACCTGCGGTTCCATAGAATTCCAAATAAGTGCAACAATTTGAGCATCCATTTGTCTCCAATGCTTAATCGCCTTCTCATCGGTGGTAGGAGCAGACTCGGTAAGGTGATCATCAAAACCCAAGCCAGTGAGGGCAATATTGACAGCCCGGGACCATTGAAGGAAATTAGAGCCGTTCAACTTTCATGTAGTTAGTTGGGGAAGGACTTTGGATTCCATAGATAAGGGCTAAAGATAACTTTGGATTCAAAAAATAAATAAAATAAAAAAAAAAAAAAATTTTTGGGCGATGAATAGTGATCCTGATGAACAGTACCTACGATGAATAGTAACTGCGATGAACAGTAACTTCCTGATGAACAGTACCCGCAATGAATAGTAACTGCGATGAACAGTAACTTTCGGATGAACAGTAGCTTCGGATGAACAGTAACTTTCTGATGAACAGTCCGCGATGAATAGTAACTGCGATGAACAGTACTTTCGGATGAACAGTAGCTTCGGGTGAACAGTAACTTTCGGATGAACAGTGATTCCGATGAACAGTACTTGAGGGGGTAACGGCTAGGGTTTGAGGGGCTGCTAGTCTTCTCGGATCTTGGACAGAGATCCGGCAATTGATAGAACACGAGAAACACTCTCGATCAACTTTGATCAGCAATAACAAAAGGAGCGGACCCTAAGATCGGGTGGCTCTGATACCATGTAAAAGAAAGGAAAATGATATATTGAATTTAATTAAAAAATGATTACAAGAGGAGCCTAATATATATAGGCTTAACTAGAAGCTACACTTTTACAATCTAACCGATGTGGGACACTATAACATTACACTATTTACAATATTATCCTCTAACAGAAGCAAATTGCCCACCCATTGAGCTTGGAGATGAATACATTGACACCGTTGAAACATCTAACCAGTGGAGCGAATGGAGAGATAATCTGGCTAATCAAATGTTTAATGAGTGGATGGCCAATAGAGGCCAAGCAAATTGAACTCTTGTATTTTATTTGAACTATTACATTACTTTTTTTTTAGTGTTGTATTTTATTTGAACTCTTGTATTACTTGTACTAGTTTGTGTTGTATTTTATTTGAACTATTGTATTACTTGAACTATTGTTGTTGTAATTCATTTTTTGATTAGGAATGGATAGTGGAGAGTCTACCCAAGGCCCTAGTAAGGGTAGGAAAGGAGATGGCGAAAAAATATATAGGAGAGTGTGGACCAAGACCGAGGAGGAAGCACTTATAGATGCTTTGCAAGAGTTATGTCATACAGGTTGGCAGCAAGACACTGGACTTTTTAGGCCTGGATACTTGAATGAATTAGAAAGACTCATGATGCGAAGGATCCCTAGTACCGATCTTAGAGTGGTGCCTCATATTGAATCAAAAACAAAGGTGTAGAAAGCAAAGTATTTGAGCATTGCAGGTGCATTATCGGGTACAAGTGGTACGAGTGGAATAGGATGGAATGACAGTACTAAAACACTCGACTGCCCCGATGACACCACATGGGACATGTTAGTGAAGGTATATTTTATTGTTTTGGATGAAATGACACTAGTTATGATATACAACCTTTATATTAATGACATTTTTTTTTAGAGAGATCCTAATTTAAAGGGAGAAAAACACAAACCATGTCCTTATTATCTAGCATGGTGCACCATATTTGAAAAAGACCGTGCCACTGGGGAAATGGCACAGGGTCCAACGGATGCCGTTGACGCAATGGAGAAAGAAGACATGGCTGATGAAGTTGTTGGTTCTCAAAGTGTCACACAAACACCGAACGATAAAATTGCTACTAAACAAGGTGGAAGAAAGAGAGTTCGAGGGAATGATATCATGGCTACTGAACTAGGGAACATGTCAAAAGCAATTATCAAATTTTATGAAGACTCCAAGGGTAAAATCAAGTGCCCTGCATAAGGATTGGTTATCAACATGATGTGAGTGACAGTAGAAAGAAGATTTATGGAGAAATAGAGAAGTTGGAGAATTTGGGAATGAGCGACAAACTCAAGGCAGTCACTATGATTGCAAATGATACCGGGAAAATGGATGTGTTCTTTAGTCTTCCAAATGAATTCAAGGCAGAATGGGTTGCATTACTACTTAGGGGAGAGTTGTAGGTCATTTAGAGGTTCGATACTTTTACGTGGTTTTATGTGGTGATGTTATTTGTGGATGTTAAAACTATGTTTTGTTTGATGTTAGAACTTTGTTTTTGTTGATGTTAGAACTCTGCTATGTGGTGGTGTTATTTGATGATGTTAAAACTATGTTATGTGGTGGTGTTGTTTGTGGATGATAAAACTATGTTATTATGCAGTTTTTGTTGATGTTAGAACTCTGTTTTTTATTGATATTGTTATGCATTTTTTGTATTTTGTATTTTATTTTTATTTTTTTATTTTTTTTTGCTTAAAAACAGTGTGGGACATATGTATTTTATAGTTAATGTTATGAAAAATGCATTATTGTGAAGGTGTTTTGGTACACTCGTGGCAATTTGGAAATTTTTTAGCAAAAGGGGCATTTATGGTTTAAATATTCATAATATTGATTGTATTGAGATAACAATGAGGTTACAAGAGAGGCCTATATATAGGCAACAACTTAAAATGGAAAATACAAAATCACCCATAGTGCTTACATAATCAATGACTTAAGCAATGACCTAAGCCCTAAATACTAAATGACTATTCTATCCTCTAGCACTCCCCCTCAAACTGAAGGTGGTAATGAAAATTACAACCAAAGTTTGGAAAGGGATTACAACCAAAAAACAACTCTCAACTCTATTGGAAAGCAAAACTTCAACTCCAGGGTTGGCACGAATAACTCTCGGCTTCACTGAATGAGCCAGTAACACAACTTGCGGCTGAACGATGATCGTTAAACAACAATCCAAACAGAAGCTTGTAGCAAATCTCGACCATACGGGGCTGGCAAAGAGGGGTTCTCGATTTCACGAAGACTATCGACAAGGGAACACTCTCAATCTCTCGAAAAAGATTGGCCAAAAAAGGACAAGATTCTTCTCCATCTCACAATACTGATCGGCAAGTGGATACTCTCAATCTCACAAAGAAGATTGGCAATTAACACTCTCAATCTTACAAAAAGATTGGCATAATATCACTATAACTTTGGCTTGGAGCACAGCATAATATCACTACTCTCCCCCTCAAACTGAAGGTGGGAGTGAACATGACCACCGAAGTTTGGAAGGAAAGCCAAACAAGCCTTTGAGGGTTGAATCCGAGAAATATAAAAAGTTTGGGGGTCAAACTGAATTTGTAGAAATTTTGGGGCTTGGTTTGTAAATTCTGGAAATATTTGGGGCCAACTTGAAAAATCTGTAAACCTTGGGGGATGGCCGCAGGCTGCCTCTTTTTTTTGGTTGAACAAAACGAAGAAGAAGATGGGCTGCCGATGAACAGTGTCGTGAATAGTAGCGTGAACAGTAGACCATGAACAGTGACCGTGAATAGTGATGTGGATGATGATGGTTGTTGTTAGGGTTAGGGTTTATGTTTAAAGAGGAAATAAAATCAAATCCTCAAACAGATTTGACAAACTAAACTTCTTTGATTGAAGAGATCCAAAAAGAGATCCGACAGGCAGCGGAAAAGAGAACCTAGAGAGATCTGACGGGCAGCGGGCTGCAACCCGCCGGTGGTGGAAGCTATTTTTCTAGGTAAAAAATCGACCCGCTCTGATACCATGTAAATATTATTGGCGCACCCGCCCCGAAGGTGGGGGGCGGTCCCCTCGAGGGTCGCGACCGTTACGTTGATAGGTGTGGAGAAGGTGTGTGAAAGTACGTGAAAGTGGGAGCCGGGCCAAGTAATAATTCAGAGTCACCACCTAACGTTATCGGGAGTTAGGATCCCTGCAAAGACGATTAGAGTAATCATCTTTGACTTTTGAGAAACAGTTTGAGAAAAGTGGGCCCTTTTAAAAGTGTGACTCTTGATAGTCGTGCAAACCAGAGCTCTTGAGTTGGGTTCGGGGACTCGATTATGTCGAGGGAAGGTGTTAGGCACCCTCGAGCATCCGTGACACACGGTTGCCAGTTTTAGTGGTTTTCATGATAGTGGGGCATAAGTAAGAGATAATAAGATGTGATAATATACATGATATACGTATCTCGACTCGAGATAAGTGAAAGATTATTTAGAATGTATAAGTAATAGATGGTTATGGCCGCACCCTAGTAAGGGTTGTATACGTATCTCGACTCGAGAATCAGGCCGTACATAGTTCTGTGCTTGTATGTGTGTGGGTGTTTTGGTCGATCTAGACCGTGAAAGTGTGAAATAGCGTTTTAAGTAAAGTCGGTGCAGCTAGAAACTTTAACCTGCACGGTATATTCCTAGACTTTAACCTTTAAAGAGTAGCAAGTTTTGGAAAATGTGTAATGTTAGAAGAGGTGATTAAGAGAAAGAGAAGGCTTATAACCCAATTAGGTTAGCCAACATCTATATATATATTAATCAAAGAACAATTACAGAAATAACCTCAAGACACTAATACTTATACTTATATTCTAACACTCCCCCTCAAGCTGGAGCATAGATATCGATCATGCCCAGCTTGTTACAAAGATTATAGAACGAACCTCTATTTAACGCCTTGGTAAAAATATCTCCTAGTTGATCACTAGACCTAACAAAGGAAGTTACAATTTGTTTGCTCATAACCATATCTCTAATAAAATGACAATCAACTTCAATATGTTTGGTCCTCTCATGAAACACTGGATTACTCGCAATGTACATAGCTGCTTGATTATCACAATACATCTTCATAGGTTTACTACTTGGACATCCCATCTCTTGCAGAATAGTTTTCACCCATAACAACTCACACGCAGTATGAGCCATAGCTCTATACTCAGCCTCTGCACTTGATCTTGCAACTACATTTTGCTTTTTGCTCTTCCAACTGACGAGATTTCCACCAACGAACACACAAAACCCTGATACTGAACGTCTATCAAGACTGTCTCCTGCCCAACTGGCATCTGAGAAACCAACTATCTCCAAATTATCTGAAGGCTTCAACACTAAGCGTTTACCAGGGGCACCTTTCAAATACCTCAATATACGACACACTGCCTCCCAATGTGATAACTTGGGACTCTGCATAAGCTGACTAACAACTCCAACAGAGTAGGTGATATCAGGTCGAGTCACTGTTAAATAAATCAACTTACCCACAAGTCTTCTATACCTTCCAGCATCATTGAAGTCTTCTCCCTCATCTTTACTGAACTTTATATTGGAATCCATTGGAGTGTCAACAGGTTTTGAGCCCATCAATCCTGTTTCATCTAGAAGGTCAAGAACATATTTTCTTTGGGATAAGAAAATCCCTTCTTTGGACCTTGCTACCTCAGTACCCAAAAAATAACGTAGTAGCCCCAAATCCTTCATATGAAAATGCTTACTTAAATGAGATTTCAATAACTGTATACCTTCACTGTCATTGCCAGTAATCACTATATCATCCACATACACTGCTAGAACAATCGTACCTTTCTCACAGTGTCTCACAAAGACTGAATGATCAGAACTTGTTCGTTTCAACCCATATGAACTAGCTACTTGACTAAACTTGTCAAACCAGGCCCTTGGAGACTGTTTAAGGCCATAAATGGCTTTCTTCAACTTACATACTTTATGTGACTCCCCCTGAGCAACATACCCAGGAGGTTGTTCCATATACACTTCCTCCTGTAGGACACCATGAAGAAAGGCATTCTTGATGTCAAGTTGATAAAGAGGCCATCTCTGAGTAACAGCAACAGATAATAAAATGCGAACAGAATTGAGGCGTGCGACAGGGGAAAAAGTTTCAAAGTAATCCACACCAAAAGTCTGAGTGTACCCTTTAGCCACCAAACGAGCTTTCAAACTTTCAACAGTACCGTCAGGATGATACTTAACTACATAAACCCAACGACAACCAACATGTTTCCCAGAAGGAAGATCAGTTAACTCCCATGTACCATTTTTGGACAACGCCAACATCTCATCATCCATAGCACTCTTCCAACCCGAAGAAACCAATGCCTGAGTATAAGACTGAGGAATAGAGACTGAAGATAAAGCACTAACAAAGGAACGAAGGGAAGATGATAAATGAGAATATGAGACAACATGAGCAATAGGATGTTGAGTGCAAGAACGAGTACCTTTTCGAAGAGCAATGGGACGATCAGGAGATTGGAGAACCTCAGCCGAAGTTGATGAAGATGGAGGTGGAGCTGGCAGGTCATTATTACTAGATCGCTTGTCACGACGGCGATACACCTGCAAGGGAGGAGAACTAGAAGACTGCAAAGGAGGAGAACTAGAAGAAGGAGGAATGGGTAAGGGAAAAGTGGACGACGGAGCAAGAGCATCAACATCTAAGGAAGCACCGGAGGACGAAAAAAATGATGTACCTTCAAAGAAGGTAACATCTGCACTAACCACATAACGACGACTCTGAGGATTCCAACATTTATAACCTTTTTGAGTGCGTGAATATCCCACAAATACACATTTGGTGGCTCGAGGATCCAATTTATCCTGACCAGGAGTAAGAACATGAGCAAATGCAACACATCCAAACACGCGTGGTGGTAAGGCAAACAATGACTTGTCTGGATAGAGAATAGAATGAGGAATACCACCACTTAGAACAGATGAAGGCATACGATTAATAAGATAACAGGCAGTGAGTACAGCATCCCCCCAAAATTGTTTAAGTACATGCATATGCAACATAATAGTCCGGGCAACCTCAAGAAGGTGTCTATTTTTCCGTTCAGCTACACCATTTTGTTGGGGGGTATAACCACAAGAGGATTGATGAATTATCCCCTGAGAATCACAATAGGACTGAAGGGGTCCTTTAACATATTCCAAAACATTATCAGATTGTAGAATACGAATAGTGCAACCAAACTGAGTCATAATCTCTTTATGAAATAATTGAAAAACAGAGGAAATATCTGAGCGTTCTTTCATTAAAAATAACCATGACATCCTGGAACAATCATCCACAAAAGACACAAAATAAGAAAAACCTAATAGACTTTTATGCCTAGACGGACCCCAAACGTCGGAATGAACCAACTCAAATGGAGTGGCCTGACGATTATTTTCACGTAAAGGAAAAGACACCCTATGATGCTTACCTAACTGGCAAGCCTCACACTCTAAACTAGACACAGACTTAAATAATGGAGAAACCAACTTCAAGGACTACAGTGAAGGATGACCCAGACGACAGTGCCATTGATGCGGGTCCTGAAAAACACAATAAGAGGGATAAAACGTTACAGAACAGTTTAGAGATTTAGTAAGTTGACTGACTGATAGAAGACTAAAGGGAAATTGTGGAATATAATTTACAGATGACAGTGAAAGAGAGGAAGTGGGAGAAACAAGACCATGACCAATAATAGTACAAGATCGTCCATCAGCTAAAACAACTGAGGGCTGTGAGGGTGGACTAAGTGATTGTGTAAAGACATCAGACTTACCAGTCATATGTGCCGAAGCCCCTGAGTCGATGACCCTTGGTGACGGAGCAGATGAAGAAAAACACGCAATGTTACCTGATTGTGCATAACCAGCAGTATTGGACATGGATAGTTGTTGTTGGATTAAGGCATTGTATTCCTCTCAGGAAAGAGTGATAGACTCATTTGAAGATGTCACTGCTGGTGGAGTAGGAGTACTAACATCCTGTTGAGACCCATAAGTATTGTCAGAAGAAAACAGGGCTGGATTAGGTGAGGTTTCCCACGGCTTACCATAGAGATCATAGCATCTATCCACAGTATGGTTGTCACCCCCACAATGGGTGCAATAAAGAGAACCACGGCCCCGACCAAAACCACGACCCCGTCCCGGAGGACCTCCTCTTCCTCGATTACCATTAAATATAGGAGGGGAATTGCCAAAACCACGACCACCACGACCTCGATTGTTACCACGACCACGAAGGGCACCTCTATGTCCCATAGATGTCATAAGTGCAGAGTTATCTTTCCCTACATGCTCAGGAGAGGAGGAAGATTCAGTAGTAACGCGAAGCACACGAGAATACACATTTTCCAAAGAGGGAATACTACTATCACTTGCCAATATTTGTGATTTAACTGACTGGAGATTCGAATGTAACCCAGATAAGAACTTGGAGACATAAAACTCTTCACGTTGCTTCTTGTTAATTTCAATGTCATTTGTCACAGGATGATATTGATTTAACTCGTCCATTAAACCCTTTAACGTACTGTAGTATTCACTAACAGATTTATCACCCTGTTGGAACAGAAACAAATTTTGATAAACCTCGTACACTCTAGAAACATTTTTTTCCATTGAAAAAGTTTCATGGATAGACTCCCAAATTTCTTTAGCCGATGACAAAAACATAACACCCGAGCAGACAGAAGGTTCCATACTATTCCACAACCAGGACATAACAATATAATTCTCAGACACCCAATCTTCATATTCTTTACTATCCTTGGACGGAGCAACAGATTCAATATATTTCAACTTCTTCCTAGCCCCTAAGGCAACTTTCATTGATTGAGCCCACAGCAAATAATTAGAGCCATTTAACTTGGTGGTTATAATTTGCATACTTACAACATCAGACGAGGAGATCGAACCCTTCTTGTCAGCCATAATAACAATGGGAGTCTTAGACGAATACTAAATATGGTTGAGTGAACAGTGAACACTAAACTCGAAGCAGCAGCAACATCAAACGAAAACAGAGACACAAACAGAACTAACCAGAGAGGTCCATGTAGGGACCGAGACAAGACAAACAGAGGAAAACACCAATCAAACCAGTCCAATCAAAGAATCCGTGATGTAAATATGTCCGTAAATAGAGACAAAGGAGAAACACGAAGAATCAGATTATAGTGGCCAATGTGGGTCTCGGTCTGAGTGAGGATGCCGATTGAGGTAAGGAAGGGTGAGGGGGTCTCGGTTTATGCCAGGGTAGTCAGGGTGGGGCTCGGCTAGTGTTGGTAGGGCTCGGCAAGAGTAGACGAGGGTTGAGTGAGTCTTGGTTTAGGCTGTAGAGGCCAGTGTGGGTTGCGGCTGGGTCTGGTGGGTTGTGTGAGAGGTGCGGCTGGTGGTTTGGAGGGTCTGGTAGGTTGCGGCTAATGCATAGGAGGTTTGGCTGGTGATATGTGGTGGTGGCGCAGGTGGTATGCTGTGGTGGCGCAGGTGGTATGTGGTGGTGGCGCAGAAACCCTAGATCATGGGCTTTGATACCATGTTAGAAGAGGTGATTAAGAGAAAGAGAAGGCTTAACCCAATTTAGGTTAGCCAACATCTATATATATATTAATCAAAGAACAATTACAGAAATAACCTCAAGACACTAATACTTATACTTATATTCTAACATGTAATAGATCGACCGTGTGAGTAATGAGTGCTATGCCCGAACATCCTGTCATCAAGCTATTGATTAACTTGACGGAATAGGCCCGTTCGGAGTAAGTGAAAAAGTGTTTTTATGTTTTATGTTTTATAATTTTTTGTCTTTTTACTTTATGTGCCAGAAGTAAGGGTCGGCGCCCAGGGATTTGAGAAAGTGCTGGAAGTACGGGTCGGTGCCCAGTGATTTTGGAAAAGTGTGCCAAAAGTACGGGTCAATGCCCACGTAGTATGAAAAAGTGTACCGGAAGTATAGGTCGGTTCCCAGTGATTTGAGAAAGAGTGCCGGAAGTGAGGGTCGGTGCCCAGTGAGTTGAAAACGTGTACCGGAAGTATGGGTCGGTGCCCAATGGTTTCAAAAAAGGTGTCGGAAGTAAGGGTCAGTGCCCAGTGGTGTAAAAGAGAAACCGGAAGTAAGGGTCGGCGCCCAGTGATGTGAAAGTTTTACCAGAAGTACGGGTCGGTGCCCAGTGGTTTTGAAAAGGTTTTACCGGAGGTATGGGTCGGTGCCCAGTGCAAATGGAGTGAAATATCAACTTTTTGTTTTTCTGATTTTTATCAACGAATATCTAAAACAGGAGATAAAAATGGAGCCGGGTAGGTCATTAAATCTCTATCTGGCTGACGCAAGATATAAAGTCCAATCGGGTGGAGTTCCATGCGTCCTTCCGACTGGCGCAGGATATAGCAGTTTGATAAAGTTCAGCCTGGTACTGGCGCAGGATATAGCAGTTTGATAAAGTTCAGCCTGGTATTAGATCTCCTTCCGGCTGACGCAGGATATAAAGTCCAATCGGGTGGACTTCGAAGGTATCCTTCCGACTGGCAAAAAGAAGGCAGAATATCCGACCAGTGGATTTATAGGGAAACCACACCACTAAGAGAAAATAAAAAAGATAGAAAAAGGCGGAATATCCGACCGGTGGATTTATAGGGAGCCCAGACCACAAAGAGAAGATAAAAAAGAAAGAAAAAGGCGGAAAATCCGACCAGTGGATTTATAGGGAGCCCCAGACCACTAAGAGTATGAGTTTGAGTATGTTACCTGTACAGAAGGGGCTATTGAAATTCAGTCGATGTTTGTTGAGAAAGAATCCGGAGCCTTGAAAGGAGCGAAATCGAGAAACGTTGCAGAAATAAGCTGAAAAGGCCCGAAGTTATATTTCGACACGAAATTGACTTGAACGGACGTCATAGTTGGGTCCAGAAGGGCCAGAATAGTCAGAAAAGCCATAAGTCGGGCCAAACTGGGTCCGGGATGAGTTGAGCGGCACCCACGGGGGTCAAAATCTGGCTGAGATAGCCTGAAATGGACATATAAAATGCCAAACAGGCCTTAAGATTTGGATTCGACCAATTCTGAGGTCACCGGTGCGTCCAGAATAGCCAAATTAGCAAGGAACAAGTGTTCGTTCGTCGAAATCCGAACCCAGCGTGGGAAAAAAATAGGAAAAACTTAAAAGTAGATCAACTACCACGTCAGCAAAACACGTGGCAGTCAACGCCACGTGGCAGCCTATGAGTAACTGGTCAACGTGATGACGTGACCGTCAATGCCACGTGTCAATCCCTGTTTGGTTGGTCAACATGACTCTGCAGTGACGTGGCAGCACACGTGGCACTAAATTGGCACGTGTCAGCTTTTGGTTGGATGTCAAAGCTGACTCAGCACTGACGTGGACATACACATGTCTGCTTACATGTCATTCATTGCCACGTGTCAGCTGTTGATTGGTTGGTCAATGCTGACGCAGCGTTAAGGTGGCATGGACGTGGCAGTCTGACTGGACTGCTGCAGCGTTAAGGTGGCATGGACGTGGCAGTCTGACTGGACTGCTGACTCATCAGCCGTTTCCACGTGGCAACCTCTGATTGAAGGGTCAACTGTTGCGTCAGCGCTGACTGTTGCCTGCGCGTGGGGAGGCGAAGCGGAGGGCTTGTGGCGCGTGTAGCGCGTGCGGCGGTTTCCGGTGACCTTTGGAGGTCAGATCGCCGAGGTTTGGATCGTCTGGGCCAAAGAATTGGTGTAGTGGTGGTGGTTTGCGGTGGGGATCGCCGGAAAAGTCTCCGGAGGTGCTTCTATGCAGCGGCGGCGCATGCGGGCTTCTGATGGCGCGTGGTCCATCTGTGGTTCAGTTTTGGTGGTCCGGCCAACTGCGTTGGCTTCAGTTTGATGAGAGGAAGGCCGTGGTATGTGCGGTGAGAGAGAGAGAGAACTCATTAAGGACCTGTTTGGCTGGTTTTTTAGAAATTGGGTGTGGCTAAGGCTCTGTTTGGTTTAAGCAGCTTTTCTGGGTTTTCTGGACAGTTTTGGGGTGCTGGGTTTGTGAAAAGGGTTGGATAATGGAGCGGTGGTTGTGAGTATTGAGTGGTGATTGGTAGTAGTGGCACTTGGGTGGTGTTTGGTTGTAGTTGTGGTGATGTTTGTTGATCAAACAAACCAAACAGAGCCTTGGGGAGAACAACAAACCAAACAGAGCCTTGGGGAGATGAGAGGGGGGTTCTGATATACAACTCCTCCCCAAAAAAAAAAAAAAAACCTAAGTAAAGCCTTGCTTTTATTGACAAAACCTACATGGACTCCGATCCCATGTAGGTGAGACACTGGTTGATCGGTGCAACTCTGATCTTGATCGCCCGATCGTCCAAAAACTTCGATTGTTATTTATTTTTGAATCGGTCGTCTGATTCTTCTGATTCAAGAAGTTATGGTCTCGTAATGTTGTCATCTTTAAATCCACACGGTTGGATTAGGAATTCTTGAGCCCAGATAATGACATGTATGCCATTTTCAATGCAGATTGGGCCGTTAAAACTTCAATCGAACACTGTTTCTTCTCCAGTTGTCTGATTGGGCTGATTCAAGTCAAAGAATCTCTGTTTTCCTCCGTATTTCCAGTCAATCATGTCCAGTCAGACTTCTGGTGCTTCCCGATTTACAATCATGTCCTTTTTCCTTGATTTTGGCTTGTCAAAACTTCGATCGAAGCCCGATTCTTCGTCGGTTATCAGAATTTGATGATTTGAAGTCCTCTAGGCCCGTATTGATGCCTGTTTAGTCTTGGCATAACTGAATTTGGCCTTTGGTCATCCCAGACTCTGATATGTTGACTTTCAGTTCGAATCGGTCCTGATTATTAACCTCCGGGAAGCCCGGAATGTAGTACGTTTGCATCGGTGCTGCTTAAGACGTTGATTTGGCCTTTGGTCATCCCAGACTCTGATATGTTGACTTTCAGTTCGAATCGGTCCTGATTATTAACCTCCGGGAAGCCCGGAATGTAGTACATTTGCATCGGTGCTGCTTACGACGTTGATTTGACCTCTGGGGATCCTGGTTGGACTCCGGAGCTTTTTCTTTGATTTACGTGCCTGGTGGGCCCCCCTGCGGCAGTTATTTCTTTTTTGGCAGGTCAAAATGGGGTGTCTACAGCTGCCCCTCTTTGTCATGTTTTGCGTAGCAAATCGTGACAAAGATAAAGACGACCCATTTTGACCATTTTCTTTTAAGTGATGAGAATAAGTAAAAAGACGTGCCAAAGTAGGCAAGTGAGTATGAGATGCCATCGTAGCAAGTGATTGGTGTGCCAAAGTAGGCAGTTGAGGATTGGAAGTATCGCCAGAGCAGGCAAATAGCTCCGTTGGGGATTGAGAATATTACCAGAATGGGTGAACGACTCCGTTGGGGATTGAGAATTTTACCAGAATGGGTGAACGACGAGTAGAAGAGGGATGGTGTAGTCAAGAAGTGCGTAATCGCGTAATCTCGAACTTTAACTGAGAATGCAGTATAGTGAGGGTATGGTCGAGCCTTTACAGGTGCCTACGTATCTCCCGTCGGAGAATCAGACCGTGCGTAGTTCGTAACAGGGTGAAGAGGATACCACGTTGGGATAGTGAAAAGCAAAATGCCATGATCGGGGCGTGATTGCAGTGGATATGAAAGAGCGAAATGCCACGTGGGGCGTAATCGCATGTGGCATTTCGCTGTGAGATAGGAGAGCAAACTGCCACGTGGGGGCGTGATTACTGTGGATATGAGAGAGTGAAATGCCCCGTGGGGCGTGATCGCTATGAGATAAGAGAGTGGTAAAATGTGATACGCGTGATTGTCGTGAAAGTGAGAGATGAGAGCAACAAAATCCGATACGGGTGTTCGCTGTGGAGATAAGATCAACAGAATACAATGCGTGTGACTGTTGAAGATATAAGATAGCAAAAATGCCAAGTAGGACGTGATTGCTGTGAAGAGTTCGAGATTAGAAAAGCAAAATGCCACACGGGGCGAGATTGCTGTGAAAATTCGAGAGCAAAATGCCACATGGGGCGTGATTGCTGTGAAGATTCGAAAGCAAAATGCCACGTAGGGCGTGATTGCTGTGAAGAGTGATGAAATTAGCGAAATGCGGCATACGTGATCGTCGTGGAAAGATGAGGACAGCAAAATGCGATGCGCATGATCGCTATAGAGTGCGGGAGGGTAAGAGAAATACCTGATGCTTGATGCTGATGTAAGTTAGATGCCATTTGAGGGACTTATACTTAATGGTTGGTGATTTGAACAGAACGCCACTTGATGGACTCACTCCTGATGTTGAATGGTAGATGATGACATGAATAGGATGCCACTTGACGGACTCACTCCTGATTCTAATGATTGATAGTGTAAATGGAGAAGAAGAGAAGGAATGATATATTGAATTAATTGAATTAAAATGATTACAAGAGCCTAATATATATAGGTTTAGCTACTAACTATACTTTTACAATCCAACCGATGTGGGACACTCTAACATTACACTCTTTTACAATATTATCCTCTAACACTCCCCCTCAAGCTGGAGCATATATATCATATGCACCAAGCTTGTCACATATATATTTAACCCGAGTCCCAACTAATGCTTTTGTGAACAAATCGGCTAACTGATCCGCGGATTTCACGTGAACGGTATTGATTACTTTCTCTAGAAGCTTTTCCCGAACAAAATGACAATCCACCTCGATGTGTTTTGTCCTCTCATGAAAAACTGGATTGGAAGCTATATGAACGGCAGCTTGATTGTCACAAAGTAAATCCATAGGACAAGACTGAGTAAATCCGAGCTCTTCTAATAGATGCTTCATCCATACTAATTCACACGTAGTATGTGCCATAGCTCTGTATCCAGACTCAGCACTTGACCTAGCAACTACTGTCTGTTTCTTGCTCTTCCAGGACACAAGATTACCCCCAACTAACACACAGTATCCTGTAGTAGATCTCCTATCACCGGGAGATCCAGCCCAATCAGCATCACTATAGCTCTCAATCGGTATGTGACCACGATCCTGGTACAATAAACCACAGCCTCGAGCTCCTTTGAGATACTTCAAAATACGCATCACTGCCTCCCAATGTGTGGTACGAGGAGAACTCATGAACTGGCTGATGACACTCACTGAAAAGACAATGTCTGGCCTGGTAACAATAAGATAATTAAGCTTACTAACCAGACGTCTATACTGCTCAGGATCATCCAATAACTCCCCTTGATCTGATAGTAACTTGACGTTTGGATCCATCAGAGACTCCACAGGTTTAGATCCTAACATTCCTGATTCTGATAGGAGATCAAGAACATACTTCCTTTGAGATAAGCAAATCCCTTCACTTGACCTGGCAACCTCAATACCCAAAAAATATCTAAGCTGCCCGAGGTCCTTGGTTTGAAATTTGTTCTGCAGAAATAACTTCAACTCCAAAATACCCTTGGAATCATCTCCGGTTATAACAATGTCATCAACATACACAAGTAAGAAGATTTTACCTGCTTTAGTATGTCGATAGAAGACTGAATGATCAACACCACATCTCTGGAGTCCAAATTCAGCAACTACATCACTGAACCTACCAAACCATGCACGAGGAGACTGTTTCAGGCCATACAAAGATCTTCTTAATCTACATACCATATTCGACTCCCCCTGAGCAACAAACCCAGGTGGTTGCTCCATATATACCTCTTCCAACAAAGTGCCATTAAGGAAGGCATTCTTGACATCCAGCTGATGTAAGGGCCAGTGAAAAACGGCGGCAAGAGAAATGAGAAGACGAACAGAGGTAATCTTAGCCACAGGAGAAAACGTCTCGGAATAGTCCAGACCATAAACCTGCGTATAGCCCTTGGCAACAAGGCGGGCTTAGAGGCGATCTATCATACCATCAGGGTGCACTTTAACAGTATAAACCCAACGGCATCCCACTACGGTCTTGCCCGGAGGAAGAGGAACTAAGTCCCAAGTACCAGTATCTCGTAAGGCAGACATCTCATCCTCCATTGCCTGTCTCCATCCGGAGTGGGTAAGATCTTCTGCAACAGAGTTAGGAATCGACACAGAAGACAAAGAGGTAACAAACGAAGAAAAAACAGGAGACAGACGATTATAAGCGACAAAGTTGGAAATAGGATGAGAAGTACAAGAGCGCTTACCCTTACGGAGAGCAATGGGAAGGTCAGATTCTGATGGAGGCGGATCTGAAGACGCGGAGGCGGTTGGCGGAGGAGCGGAATCCGGAACGGTCTGATGACGGCGAGTGTATGTCTGCAAGTTTGGGCGATCCAGGCGGGAGGAAACCTCTGGGATACGAAGGATAGGGGTTGTGGGAGGGAAGGGTGCAAGAGGTAAGGGAAGCATAAAATCAGGATCGCTCATAGAGTGAGACTCTGAATAGTATGGAGTGGACTCAAAAAAGGTAACATCGGCTGACACAAAGAAACGGCGCAGGGTAGGGCTATAACAACGATAGCCTTTCTGAACACGAGAGTACCCTAAGAAAACGCACTTAATAGCACGTGGGTCTAACTTGTCTGTGCCCGGGGTAAGCTGATGGACAAAACAAACACATCCGAAAACACGTGGACTAACCGAAAAAAGAGACTCAGTAGGAAATAATGTAGCATGAGGAGTGCACCCCTCCAAAACAGAGGAGGGCATACGATTAATTAAATGACAGACAGTAAAGACTGCATCCCCCCAGTAACATTTTGGACTTTCATTTCAAACAAGAAGGTACGGGTGAGTTCTAACAAGTGACGATTTTTCCTTTCTGCAACACCATTTTGCTGAGGTGTGTGCACACACAATGATTGATGGAGCATCCCACATTTGCTCATATATGTGGTGAACGGATGAGAGAAATATTCATGTGCATTATCACTACGAAGAATCTGAATGGGAACATTAAATTGAGTTTTAACTTCATTACAAAATGCACAAAAGATTGAAAATAACTCGGAACGACTTTTCATTAAATAAATCCACGTTATTCTGGAAAAATCATCAACAAAACTAACAAAGTACCTATACCCCTTAATAGAGGTTATACGATGTGGACCCCAAACATCTGAATGTACTAATTGAAATGGACAAGACACTCTTTTATTGACTCGAGGGGCAAATTGGACACGGTGATGCTTCCCCAACTGACACGACTCACACTCTAAATCAGACAAATGACTCAAACTAGGTACTAGCAGCTTCAAGTTGGCCAAGGAAGGATGTCCAAGGCGGCAATGAATCTGGTGAGGAGACACTGTAGCAGAACAAGCAGTGGGAGAAGTTGGACCATCAAAATAGTAGAGACCATTGGATTCATGCCCGACGCCAATCGTCTTCCGAGTCGTCAAATCTTGAATAAGAACAGAATCAGGAAAAAAAGAGACACAAGCATTAAGATTCTTTGTCAATTTGGTAACAGAAATTAAATTAAAAGGAGACCGAGATATGTAAAGGACAGAAGATAAAGACAAGGATGAAGACAATGAGACAATCCCTATTCCTTCAACAGGAATAGAGGAACCATCAGCTAATGTAACCGGGGGCAAGGAGGATGATTTTTCAAGAGATGAAAATAAGGGCGATATACCTGTGAGATGATCAGTGGCTCCAGAATCAATTACCCAAGGAGCAGAACGAGAGGTAAGACAAGCAGTGGATGTACCCTTTTTGAACAAGAGAGGTACTAGGAGAAGATGCCTGCTGAGATGCCTGAAACTGTAGGAACTGAGTATACTCGTCCCGAGAAACCGAAAAGTGATCAGCCACAACCGGAGCAGGAGGATGAGTATCACCAGGAGTAGTAACAGCAGCATGGGCAAATTGTGCAGGACGGCCAATGAGATCCCAACATGTTTCCTTATAATGACCGTCTTTATCACAATTGGTGCAATGAGGACGACCACCACGACCACGGCCCCCATATCCACCACGACGACCACCACGATAACCACCACGGCCACGACGAGAATTACCATCACCCCGACCAGCAGTGGGTGGTAGAGCCTGAGTAACTAGGGCAGAATGATCAGTAACAGAAGAAGTAGAACTCTGATCACGAGACGTGCTCCGGAGAACACGCTGGTATGTCTCAGCAAGAGAAGGCAAAGAGGCACCCCCTAGAATTTGGGACCGAACAGGCTCAAAATCAGATTTCAAGCCAGCAAGAAATTTCATTACGGCCATTTGCTCCCGCTGTTCCTGCTGTTTCTTTGCATCAATAGTAATCGGAAGAACACCATTCAACTCTTCAACTAACCGTTTGAAGGAGGCAAAATATTCAGTAACTGATAGATCACTTTGCTGCAACTAAAAATACTGGGATGAGAGATCATACATCCGAGTGAGATCGCTGGAAAATAAGAGATGAGCATAGTCTCAAATATCCTTACAGGTGCCCAAGTGACCACACATATCAGCAACGTGTGGTTCCATAGAGTTCCAAAGAAGGGCAACGATTTGGGCATCCATTTGTTTCCATGTCTTGATGGCCTTGTCGTCGGTGGTGGGAGAAGACTCAGTAAGGTGATCATCAAAGCCTAAGCCAGTGAGAGCAATATTGACAGCCCTGGACCACTGAAGGAAGTTGGAACCATTCAACTTTCTAGTAGTTAGTTGAGGAAGAGCTTTGGACTCCATGGAGAAGATAGATCACAAATCTGAACACAGATAAAGCCAAAAAAAACTGAACCAAAAACAACCAGATATGAAGAAAACAGATTGCCGAAGCACAAGGAGAGTCGCCGGAGGTTGCTGGGTGGTCGCCGGAGCAGGACGAGGGTCGTCGGAGGTTCGCAGGTCTCAGGCGAGGGTCGCCGGAGGTCGGAGTGACTCGGGCGAGGGCTGCGGTTGACCAGATCTGAAGAAAATAGATTTCCGAAGCATAAGAAGGGTCGCTGGAGGTTGTTGGGTGGTCGCCGGAGCAAGGCAAGGGTCGCCGGAGGTTCGCAGGTCTCAGGCGAGGGTCACCGGAAGTCGGAGTGGCTCAGGCGAGGGCTACGGCTAAGGTTTGGTGTATGTGAGCTGCGGCTGACTTAGGGTTTGGTGGATTTGGCTTGCGGCTGGTTTAGGGATGTGAAGTGGAGGCTGCGACTTCGAAGACAAGATACTCTCAATCCTTGACGTTGGATTGGCACAGAGATGAGCAATCCCACGATCGTTGCTCTGATACCATGTAAATGGAGAAGAAGAGAAGGAATGATATATTGAATTAATTGAATTAAAATGATTACAAGAGCCTAATATATATAGGTTTAGCTACTAACTATACTTTTACAATCCAACCGATGTGGGACACTCTAACATTACACTCTTTTACAATATTATCCTCTAACAGATAGTGTGAATAGGATACCACTTGACGGACTTACTCCTGATTTCGATGATAGAAAATGTGAATAGGATGCCTCTTGACGGACTTACTCCTGATTCCGATGATAGATAATGTGAATAGGATACCATTTAATAGACTCACTCCTGATTCCTATAATTGATAATGTGAATAGGATGCACATTGACGGACTCACTCCTGATTCCAGTGATATATAGTGTGAATAGGATGCCCTTTGATGGACTCACTCCTGATTCCTATGATTGATAATGTGAATAGGATGCACCTTAACGAACTCACTCCTGATTCCAGTGATAGATGATGTGAATAGGATGCCACTTAACGGACTCACTCCTGATTCCTGTGATAGAAAGTGTGAATAGGACGCCACTTGATGGACTCACTCCCGGTTCCAGTGATAAATAGTGTGAATTGGATGCCACTTGATGGACTCACTCCTCATTCCAGTGATAGATGGTGTGAATAGGATGACACTTGTCGGACTCACTCCTGATTTTGATTATGGATTCTGATGATGAGTGGACAGGATGCCGTTGGACGGGCTCATACCCGGTATTGAGATTGTGAACAAGATGCCTCTTGAAGGACTCATTCCTGATGTTGAGAGTGTGAACAGGACGCCACTTGACTGTTTCCTTCCCGGTGGTGAGATACGTGAATAGGAAACCTCTTGACGGACTCACACCTGATTCTGAATTCCTGATTTTGATTATGGATTCTGATGACAAGTGACCAGGATGCCACTTGACGGGCTCATACCTGATTCCTGATTTGAGAGTGAACAGTTAGACCTGAGCGAGGGATAGATTTCTTGACAATCTACCAAGGAGAAGACCGATTCGATATGTGGATCCGAGCAGATGGATCAATGTGAAGTTAGTGAGTCTGAGCAAGGGTTGATATAGTGGCTCAGTTAGTGGTGAGCTTTTGGGCTATTTGAGAGGAGTGTCGGGACCAGTTGCCCCTGTTATAAAAGTATGCATTGTCTGCTATGCTTGGATATGAATGCATTTTAAAAGTTATGTCATGCTAAGTATACGTATTTACAAGAGTATGATGCATGAATCTATCATCTGTGAAAGAATGCTCATGAGTTAATGGATATTGATCGTCTGGTCACCAGTTGAGTACTAGAAGACAAAGTATTTGACTGTGTGGGCTCAGTGCCCCAGTGATCATCCTTCAGAAGGACCCAATTTTTTTTAGTATTTGATTTCTCTCGAGCTCTCATTCTCTCTTAAACCATTTTTACCTTCGGCGCCCTCACGGGTTTTCACCGAAACCGGTTATGTGATCGTTGCACTTCAGTGTATCTTGTGATTTTGAAAGTATGTGGCACGCCCGTCATTTGGAATGATATAAGTATGTAATCTTGTGAACCCAACAAGGCTTGTATCAATCAAAGTGGACTTCATTGGGTTGTAACGTAGGCCATGGTCACGGGTTGAGAAATGAATGGATCGTATGAAGGCTCAAAGTTTATTTTAAAAAGTCGGTTGAGATTCCTGAGATCACCTTATGCCCTGCGTCTTTCCTTCCTTTGATTTTGCTCTTTTTCTTTTTGTTTTTGTTTTCGCATTCATCCTAATCTACTGTGGGGTACGTTATTGCTGAGTAAAGTATGTGTAGAGTTATTTTTATGTGTTATGTTATTTTGTTTTTTGTTATTACCGTGTGGGTCATATTGTAATATCTTTAATATTGTTTTATATATAAAAGGGGGTAAGACATTGTCGAACCCTAAGCTTTACCAAAATATTAGTTTTAACATGGTATCAAAGCCAACCTAACGATTCCCACCACCACCACTTGCCACCGCCGGACCACCCAACCTTGCGCCCATCACCCCTAACCCTAACAGCCTCAGCCGCAGCCCACACAGGCTGGGGCCTTGGACAGGCTGCGGCGCAGGCCTGGGAGCCTGGGCAGGCTGCGGCGCAAGCCTGGGAGGCCTGGGAAGGCTGCGGCGTCCCACCACCACCACTTGCCACCGCCGGACCACCCAACCTTGCGCCCATCACCCCTAACCCTAACAGCCTCAGCCGCAGCCCACACAGGCCTCCCAGGCCTGCGCCGCAGCCTTCCCAGGCCTCCCAGGCTTGCGCCGCAGCCTGCCCAGGCTCCCAGGCCTGCGCCGCAGCCTGTCCAAGGCCCCAGCCTGTGCCGCAGCCCTTCTCTTGCTTCCATAGCCCACGCCTACCACCTATGGTCATCTAGGTCTTGCGCCACCAACTATATTCTCACTTACACCTTTCAAATCTCACCTCTCCAGCAAAACCCTATAACCTACTGATTGTTTGAAGGTCTAGTTTCAGCAGTTTTTTTTTAGGTCCCTATATGGGCCTTTAAATTGACCTAGTTGGTCTCTATACACCCAATTTCCCTCGTTTTCCTTCACCTTATTGTGGGTTTTCCATTTGTTAGCCGGAATCATGTCTGACTTGGAGAAACCAGTGGCTACAGGTTCCACCACAGTTCAGACTGTGGTTACTCCCTTGGATCCCAATCTGAAAATTACTACCGTACCTTTCAATGGCCAAAATTACTTGAAGTGGTCACAGGCGGTAGAACTTTATTTGAAGGCACGCGGGAAGATGGGTCATCTTGATGGGCGTATTGTGGCCCCTCCCACTACAGATCTGGGTTATGACAAGTGGGAGATTGAGAACTCTATTATTATGTCTTGGCTCATCAATTCCATGGTCCCTGAGATTGGTGAGAGTTTTTATCGGATGAAGACAGCTAGGGCTATTTGGGACACAGTTGCTTCCACTTTTTCTCGGAGGGGGAATTATGCTCAGGAGTTTGAGCTTATCCGCTCTATTGACCGTTCAGAGCAGGGTGAACTGACAGTCACCCAATACTATACCTTCCTTACTACTAGTTGGGACAGAGTAGATCATCTACAGTCCTTTCAGCCCGTTTGTACCACCGATGCTGAGGAGTACCGGAAGCTACTTGAGAAACAACGGGTCTTCAAGTTTCTTCAAGGGCTTCATCCCGATTATGATGCTGTTCGTAGTCGGGTTCTTGGGATGGATGTTCTCCCTCCCCTTCAGGAGGCCTTTGCTTATGTTCAGAACGAGGAGAGTCGACGTTCTGTTATGCTTCCGCCTGCATCCACTGAGCGTTCAGCTCTACTTTCTGTTCCTCCTAGAGAGGGGATCCAGCCAAGTACTCCCTCTGACCGGCCTGTTGTGATTTGTGATTATTGTAATCGGCCTCATCATACTCGAGCCAATTGTTGGAGTCTCCATGGACGCCCCCCCGGTGGACGTGGGGGTCGTGGAGGCGGTCGTGGAGGAGGCCGTGGGGGTCGAGGAGGCAGAGGAAGTGGTTCTCGTGCCCATCATACTACTACTGATACTGAGACCCCCGCTAGTGTTGAGACTGCTCCAACTACTAATCTGAACCCTTTATCTCCTGCTGAGCTTGACACTATCAGGAACTTGATGTCCAGGTGTTCTTCATCATCAGCTGCTAGTACCTCATCTTCTTTTGCACAATCAGGTAATATTGTCGCACCCGCAAGAGCTTTCCTCTCTCTTTCCTCATCTCATTGGATTATAGATTCAGGTGCTTCTGATCATATGTCTCGTTCTTCTGACCTTTTTTGTGATTATAAGCCCAGTTCAGGTCAGGACAAAGTTAGAATTGCTGATGGTACCTTTTCCTCTGTCTCGGGGAAAGGTCTTATTCGTGTCACTCCTTCTCTCTCCCTGAACTCAGTTTTACATATTCCTAGTTTCTCTCATAATCTTTTATCCTTGAGTCGTATTACTCAAGATTTAAATTGTTTTGTAACCTTCTTTCCCTCTCATTGTGTCTTTCAGGATCTAATCACGAAGAGGGTGATTGGCAGTGGTAGAGAGATGCAGGGGCTGTATATTCTGGACGAGGGAGAGCAGAATCTAGATGAGGAGGAGAATGTTGCTAATAAGGAGAAGGTTGCTAATAATTCTGTCGGTTTGAAGAATAAAGCTGAAGATTTGGTTCTTTGGCATAGGAGATTAGGACATCCATCATTGTCTCTACTTAAATATATGTTTCCTTCTTTAGCTACGAATAATAGTATTTCAAATTTCAAGTTTTCCTGTGATGCATGTGAACTTGGTAAACATTTTCGGGCATCTTATGCTCCCAGTAATAATAAAAGTTCTGTCCCTTTTGCTTTAATACATTCTGATGTTTGGGGTCCTTCCCGTACTGTGTCCTTAAAGGGTCATAGATGGTTTGTATCTTTTATAGATGATTGTTCTCGTACTACATGGTTGTATATGATGAAGGAAAAACGGGAAGTTTTTTCTATATTTCAAAGTTTCCATAAAATGGTGTGTACCCAGTTTGGGGCAGTTGTGAAAGTCTTAAGGTCTGACAATGGGGGTGAGTACATTGATTCAGGTTTAGGTCAATATTTCAGCTCTCATGGTATTATTCACCAGACTTCTTGTACTGACACCCCACAACAAAATGGTGTAGCCGAGCGTAAGAATCGTCACCTTTTAGATGTAGCTCGGTCCTTGCTTTTCCAGGCTCAAGCCTCTCGTTCTTATTGGGGAGAGGCAGTGTTAACCGCAGCTTACCTTATCAATCGCCTACCTACCCGTGTGTTGGATCAGAAAACACCTCTTCAGGTTCTTTCTCACTCTTCTTTTTCTTCCTCCATACCTCCTCGTGTATTTGGTTGTGTTTGCTTTGTGCACAATCACAGTCCAACCCGTGGGAAATTAGACCCTCGTGCTATTAAGTGTGTGTTTGTCGGTTATTCCCCCACTCAAAAAGGTTACAAGTGCTATCATCCTCCGTCTAGGAAATGGTTTGTAACTATGGATGTCACATTTAATGAGTCCCAGTCCTACTTCATTGCCCCTCAGGTATCTCTTCAGGGGGAGCAGAGGTGTGAAGAGATAGTTCTACCTATGGTGATTGAGATGGAGACAGAAAAGGAACCTATGGTTGAGGTGGAGATAGAAAAGATGGAGACAGAAAAGGAACCTATGGTTGAGATGGAGATAGAAAAGGAACCTGAAAGAGAGGGGAGTGAGATGAGGGTGTCTGAAAGAGAGGGGAGTGAGATGAGGGTATATTCCAGGGGGACATGGAGTAAAAGAAAGACTAGAGAGACTCCAGAAGTTACTGCTCCTGTTTCTCCACTGCCATTGCCACTCTCTCTTAGTGATGAAGATTCAGGTAATTCCTCTGATACACCACCCCCTCTTCACATAGATGATTTAGATGTTCCCATTGCTGTTCGAAAGGGTGTTAGATCCTGCACTCAACATCCTATATCTGACTTTGTATCTTATTCTCATCTATCTCCTTCATATAAAGCCTTTCTTTCCAAAATTTCCTCTGTTAGTGTTCCTAACCATGTTCAGGAAGCTCTTGCTGATCCCAAGTGGAAACATGCCATGATTGAAGAGATGAATGCTCTTCGAAAGACTGGTACTTGGGAGTTGACCATATTGCCTACAGGAAAGAGGACTGTGGGGTGCAAGTGGGTGTATACTGTGAAGCACAGGGCTGATGGTTCTATTGAGAGATATAAAGCTCGGTTAGTAGCAAAAGGGTTCACTCAGACCTATGGGGTGGACTATGAGGAGACCTTTGCCCCAGTCGCAAAGATGAATTCCATTAGAGTTCTCCTTTCTCTGGCAGCTAATCAGAATTGGCCTCTTCACCAGTTTGATGTGAAGAATGCTTTCTTGCACGGTGACCTAGAAGAAGAAGTTTACATGGACATCCCTCCAGGATTTGAGGACTCCAAGACAGATGGAAAGGTGTGTAGACTTAGAAAGTCTCTGTATGGTCTCAAACAGTCACCAAGGGCCTGGTTTGAGAGATTCACGCAGGCTATGATTCGGTTTGGGTTTAAACAAAGTCATGCAGATCATACATTGTTCATCAAACATTCCTCACAGGGTAAAACTACTGCTCTTATTGTGTATGTTGATGATATTGTTCTGACAGGCGATGATCTGGAGGAAATGGATCAACTGAAGAAGCAATTAGCCACTGAATTCGAGATAAAAGACTTGGGGGCTCTTAAGTTTTTTCTTGGAATCGAAGTTGCTCGATCCAAGCATGGGATCTTTATTTCCCAGAGAAAGTATGTTCTAGATCTGTTAAAAGAGACATGGATGCTGGGCAGTAAAGCATGTGATACGCCTATGGAGCAGAATCAGAAACTTGGTGAGGACAGTAGTGGGGAATTAGTTGACAGGGGGAGTTATCAGAGACTTGTTGGTAAGCTCATATATCTCTCCCATACTCGCCCAGATATTGCTTTTTCTGTTAGTGTCGTCAGTCAGTTTATGCACTCTCCACGACAGTCACATCAAGAAGCCGTCTTTCGGATCCTTCGATATTTGAAGTCTGCTCCAGGGAAAGGTTTGTTCTTTGCAAAGCATGACCACCTAAGGGTGGAAGGGTATACTGATGCAGATTGGGCTGGCTCTATTACTGATAGGAGGTCTACCTCAGGGTACTGCACGTTTGTGGGAGGTAATCTCGTTACCTGGAGAAGTAAGAAGCAGAATGTTGTGGCCAGGTCAAGTGCAGAAGCTGAATTCAGGGCTATGGCCCAAGGTATTTGTGAGTTATTGTGGATTAAGTCATTACTAAGGGATCTGAATGTTGATCAGACAGAGTCTATGAAGCTTTTTTGTGACAACAAAGCGGCCATTAGTATAGCTCATAACCCTGTCCAACATGACAGAACAAAGCATGTGGAGATAGATCGACATTTCATTAAAGAGAAGATTTGTAATGGTACTATCTGTGTTCCCTTCGTGAAGACTGGCGATCAAGTTGCGGATGTTCTTACCAAAGCTATTGGGAGTCGTCCTTTCTACACTATCTTAGACAAGCTGGGAATGAAAGATATTTTTGTACCAGCTTGAGGGGGAGTGTTAGAGTTATTTTTATGTGTTATGTTATTTTGTTTTTTGTTATTACCGTGTGGGTCATATTGTAATATCTTTAATATTGTTTTATATATAAAAGGGGGTAAGACATTGTCGAACCCTAAGCTTTACCAAAATATTAGTTTTAACAGTATGTACTAGGGAGAATTGCCCATTTTGAAGTATGTATCTGAGTCGGATCGTATCTTTTATGGATTTGCTCCAGCTTTGCATTGAGTTCTATTTTGTTTGTTTTCTCTTTCTTTTTTCCTTTTGGCATTGCCCCATTATAGGGGGTGATCCTCAGGGGATTAAGTTTGAAAAGAAATTATCGCATGACTTAAGTGGGCTAGCGAGGGAAAGTAGTGTATAGATAGCTGAAATGATTGCCTCTAATCATTTTGACACAAGTTGAGTCGGGTTCAGAGATCACATATATGCATCATTGAAGTTAGAGATCGTGGGAACGCGCATTTACTTTCCTAACCAGGATTGAGGGGCCCCATGTGACTAGCAATGATCGTAATGACCTTTTTGCTGAGTCGCGGGGGGCAAAGACTGCCCCAGTCGATGTACATCATGATCCTGAGAATGGACCAAGGTGTTCTTGTTCTTGCATGCCCGTCAGTTGTTTGCTCTGTTCATGTGTACTCAGATGACATCAAGCGGTCGTAGAGAAGTATGCATTGAGTATGCTTTTGTCATTTGATTCTTGTTGAGATGTGAGCATCGTCAGAGGGTGAAATGGCCGATTTGTGAACTTGAGTCGTTTCTCGACTTGACCTTGTGTTGATCGTACTTTCAGGTAGAATCGAACATAGCTTTGTTACGTCTGAAAGTCTCGTACGATGTCTATGTCGTATTCAACAAGTTACATAGAAACTGCTCCTGTATGGCATATGAGGAGTGGTATTTCAGGGCAGTGGGCTGAGTTTTGGGTCTCTTATGAGAGTCGTTTTGGACATTACCATAGGCTTGTGGATGTCTATGGGTAGAAGTAGGCTTATTGGTTTAGCGGCTTGAGGGTTCGAACAATCGCGAATGCGCTGGTGCTGCTCAGATTTGATGTCTCCTCAGACTTTGTCGTCTACCCCTGCTCAGGCTAAATGTCCGGATTTAGAAATTGGAGCCGTTTGGATTGGTTGTCTATTCGGACTTTCTTGACTCGTGGAAAAGCCAGTGATGTCAGGAGTAGGTTGAGTGTGTAGAAGTTTCCCATGTTGACTTCTACCAAAAGTGTACCTGTAGTGGAGGTCGGAAGAAGTAGAAGTAGACATAAAGTTAGTAAGTCGCTTCAAAGACAAGAAACAAGGATTCTTCTCCCAGTGACTCGTTAGAGATGGGAGAGTACTGCCCCAGTGTAATAATGTGTGTTCCCAAGGTATGAGATGAATCTGGATAGCCTTTCGGCGTTACCAAATGTCTTTGAAAAGTGGATTTGTCTTTTTGGGGAGTTTTATTTTTGCTTTGAAAGGTGAGAACGAGTTTGGAGAAATCCAGTAGCCTTCCGGCGCCGTTTATGAGTTTTTGGAAAAGTGTATCCATCCTTGTTAAAATGTAAGGAAAGGATAAGTGAGAATGGGCAGCCCTTCGGCGCCGTTATGAAGTTTTTGAAAAGGTGAATCCATCCTTGTTAAAATGTAAGGAAAGGATAAATTGCTGGTTCTCAAAGTGTCACACAAACACCGAACAATAAAATTGCTATTAAACAAGGTGGAAGAAAGAGAGTTCGAGCGAATGATATCATGGCTACTGAACTAGGGAACATGTCAAAAGCAATTAGCAAATTTTGTGAAAACTCTAAGGGTAAAATGCAAGTGCTCTGCACAAGGATTGATTATCAACATGATGTGAGTGACGGTAGAAAGAAGATTTATGGAGAAATAGAGAAGTTGGAGAATTTGGGAATGAGCGACAAACTCAAGGCAGTCACTATGATTGCAAATGATATCGGGAAAATGGATGTGTTCTTTAGTCTTCCAAATGAATTCAAGGCAGAATGGGTTGCATTACTACTTCGGGGAGAGTTGTAGGTCATTTAGAGGTTCGATACTTTTACGTGGTTTTATGTGGTGATGTTATTTGTGGATGTTAAAACTATGTTTTGTTTGATGTTAGAACTTTGTTTTTGTTGATGTTAGAACTCTGCTATGTGGTGGTGTTATTTGATGATGTTAAAACTATGGTATGTGGTGGTGTTGTTTGTGGATGCTAAAACTATGTTATTATGCATTTTTTGTTGATGTTAGAACTCTGTTTTTATTGATATTGTTATGTATTATTTGTATTTTTTTTTTTTTTTTTTTTTTGCTTCAAAACTGTGTGGGACTTATGTATTTTGCAGTTAATGTTATGAAAAATGCTTTATTGTGAAGGTGTTTTGGTATATTCATGGCAATTTGGTAATTTTTTAGCAAAAGGGGCATTTATGGTGTAAATATTCATAATATTGATTGTATTGAGATAACAATAAGGTTACAAGAGAGGCCTCTATATAGGCAACAACTTAAAATGGAAAATACGAAATCGCCCATAGGGCTTACATAATCAATGACCTAAGCAATGACCTAAGCCCTAAATACTAAATGACTATTCTATCCTCTAGCACTCCCCCTCAAACTGAAGGTGGTAATGAAAATTACAACCAAAGTTTGGAAAGGGATTACAACTTGCGGCTTCACTGAATGTGCCAATAACACAACTTGCGGCTGAACGATGTTCGTTAAACAACAATCCAAACAGAAGCTTGTAGCAAATCTCGACCATACGGGGCTGGCAAAGAGGGGTTCTCGATTTAACGAAGACTATCGACAAGGGAACACTCTCAATCTCTCGAAAAAGATTGGCCAAAAAAGGACAAGATTCTTCTCGATCTCACAATACTAATCGGCAAGTGGATACTCTCAATCTCACAAAGAAGATTGACAATTAACACTCTCAATCTTACAAAAAGATTGGCATAATATCATTATAACTTTGGCTTGGGGCACAGAATAATATCACTACTCTCCCCCTCAAACCAAAGGTGGGAGTGAACATGAACACGGAAGTTTGGAAGGAAAGCCAAACAAGCCTTTGAGGGTTGAATCCTAGAAATATGAAAAGTTTGGGGGTCAAAACTGAATTTGTAGAAATTTTGGGGCTTGTTTTGTAAATTCTGGAAATATTTGGGGCCAACTTGAAAAATCTGTAAACCTTGGGGGATGGCCGCAGGCTGCCACTTTTTTTTGGTTGAACAAAACGAAGAAGAAGATGGGCTGCCGATGAACAGTAGCGTGAACAGTAGACCATGAACAGTGACCGTGAATAGTGATGTGGATGATGATGGTTGCTGTTAGGGTTAGGGTTTATGTTTAATGAGGAAATAAAATCAAATCCTCAAACAGATTTGACAAACTAAACTTCTTTGATTGAAGAGATCCAAAAAGAGATCCGGCGGGCAACGGAAAAGAGAACCTAGAGAGATCTGACGGGCAGCGGGCTGCCACCCGCCGGTGGTAGAAGCTATTTTTCTAGGTCAAAAATCAACCCGCTCTAATACCATGTAAATATTCATTGTCACGCCCACCCCGAAGGTGGGGGGCGGTCCCCTCGAGGGTCGCAACCGTTACGTTGATAGGTGTGGAGAAGGTGTGTGAAAGTACGTGAAAGTGGGAGTCGGGCCAAGTAAAAGTTCAGATTCGCCACCTAACGTTATCGGGAGTTAGGATCCCTGCAAAGACGATTAGAGTAATCATCTTTGACTTTTGAGAAACAGTTTGAGAAAAGTGGGCCCTTTTAAAAGTGTCTCTTGATAGTCGTGCAAAACCAGAGTTCTTGAGATGGGTTCGGGGACTCGATTATGTCGAGGGAAGGTGTTAGGCACCCTCGAGCATCCGTGACACATGGTTGCCAGTTTTAGTGGTTTTCATGATAATGGGGCATAAGTAAGAGATAATAAGATGTGATAATATACATGATATACGTATCTCGACTCGAGATAAGTGAAAGATTATTTAGAATGTGCGAAAGTATAAGTAATAGATGGTTATGGCCGCACCCTAGTAAGGGTTGCATACGTATCTCGACTCGAGAATCAGGCCGTACGTAGTTCTGTGCTTGTATGTGTATGGGTGTTTTGGTCGATCTAGACCGTGAAAGTGTGAAATAGTATTTTAAGTAAAGTCGGTGCAGCTAGGAACTTTAACCTGCACGGTATATTCCTAGACTTTAACCTTTGAAGAGTAGCAAGTTTTGGAAAATGTGTAATAGATCGACCGTGTGAGTAATGAGTGCTATGCCCGAACATCCTGTCATCAAGCTATTGATTAACTTGACGGAATAGGCCCGTTCGGGGTAAGTGAAAAAGTGTTTTTATGTTTTATGTTTTATAATTTTTTTGTCTTTTTATTTTATGTGCCGGAAGTAAGGGTCGGCGCCCAGGGATTTGAGAAAGTGCCGGAAGTACGGGTCGGTGCCCAGTAATTTTGGAAAAGTGTGCCAGAAGTACAGGTCAGTGCCGACGTAGTTTGAAAAAATGTACCGGAAGTATAGGTCAGTGCCCAATGATTTGAGAAAAGAGTGCCGGAAGTGAGGGTCGATGCCCAGTGAGTTGAAAAACGTGTACCGGAAGTATGGGTCGGTGCCCAATGGTTTGAGAAAAGGTGCCGGAAGTAAGGGTCGGTGCCCAGTGGTGTAAAAGAGTAAATGGAAGTAAGGATCGGCACCCAGTGATGTGAAAGTTTTACCGGAAGTACTGGTCGGTGCCCAGTGGTTTTGAAAAGGTTTTACCGGAAGTATGGGTCGGTGCCCAATGCAAATGGAGAGAAGTATCAACTTTTTGTTTCTCTGATTTTTATCAACGAATATCTAAAACAGGAGATAAAAATGGAGCAGGGTAGATCATTAGATCTCTTTCCGGCTAACATAGGATATAAAGTCCAATCGGGTGGAGTTCGAGGCCTCTTTCCGACTGGCGCAGGATATAGCATTTGATAAAGTTCAGTCAGGTGAGTCATTAGATCTCCTTCTGGCTGACGCGGGATATAAAGTCCAATCGAGTGGAGTTCGATGCCTCCTTCCGACTGGCGCAGGATATAGCAGTTTGATAAAGTTCAGCCGGGTGGGTCATTAGATCTTCTTCCGGCTGACGCAGGATATAAAGTCCAATCGGGTGGAGTTCGAAGGTCTCCTTCCGACTGGCAAAAAGAAGGCAGAATATCCGACCAGTGGATTTATAGGGAAACCACACCACTAAGAGAAAATAAAAGAGATAGAAAAAGGCGGAATATCCAACCAGTGGATTTATAGGGAACTCAAACCACAAAGAGAAGATAAAAGAGAAAGAAAAAGGCGAAAAATCCGACCAGTGGATTTATAGGGAGCCCCAGACCACTAAGAGTATGAGTTTAAGTCTATGAAGCACCGACACTTCAAAAATTGAAGCATACTGGTGTCAGACACGTGTCAGACGCGAACACGCCAGGGACACGTGTCCGACACGCCAAAAGTGTGTCCAACTATGTAATTGAGTTTTAACCCCCAGACACGTCCCCGACACGCAATGGACACGCACGGACACTCAAGGGACACGTACGGAACACGCACAGGACAACTAATTTTTCATTTTTTTTATTTTTAAAATCCTAACTCTATTATAAACCCTAAAATTATAAAAAGAAAAAAGAAATAATTGGTGTTGCTAACTTTGTGTAATAGAGTTCTAACAGTGTTTGTGCAGGGGTCTCAGTCTGGGGGGTTTCTGGTTTTGCCTTGGGTTTCATTTTTTGATTTGGTTTGCTTTTCCTTTGTTTAATTAATTGGTGTTTCACTGTTTCTTTTTCTTTGAAAGTGATAACTGACGGTAACTAGTAAATGAGTAATTAATTGAATAAAATTTAGGTACATTTTTTTAAAAATATAATAGTGCCTAGTGGGTATTTTTTTTAATTTGATAATTGATATTGTGTAGGTATGAGTTCTCGTTAATTTTAATTGGTGTTGCTTTCTACTGGTAATGGGAGATTAGTTTTATTGGTTATTTGTTCAAATTTATGCAAAAAAAATTTAAAAATCTAACAGTGCCAAGAACTAGACTAGTGGGTATTTTAAACTTGTAAGTAAAAAAAAGGGCAGCCCAGTGCACGAGGCTCCTGCCATTGCGGGGTCTGGAAAGGGTGAGATGTACTCGGCCTTACCCCTGCAAGTAGAGATGTTGTTTACAGATTCGAACCCGTACTTGTAATGCTATGCTTGTAAGTACATAGCAATAAAATATATTTTTAAAAAATATTTAAAAATAAACATATCCCTAGCGTGTCGTGTCCTTGTTTTTTAGAATTTGACGTGTCGACGTGACGGTGTCGTATCGTGTCACGTGTCCGTGTCCGTGCTTCCTAGGTTTAAGTATGTTACCTGTGCAAAAGGGCTATTGAAATTCAGTCGATGTTTGTTGAGAAAGAATCCAGAGACTTGAAAGGATCGTAATCGAGAAACGTCGCAGAAATAAGCCGAGAAGGCCCAAAGTCATATTTCGACACGAAATTGACTTGAACGGACGTCATAGTTGGGTCCAGAAGGGCCGGAATAGTCAGACAAGCCGTAAGTCGAGCCAAACTGGGTCCAGGCTAAGTTGAGCGGGACCCACGAGGGTCAAAATCTGGCCGAGATAGCCTGAAATGGACATATAAAATGCCAAACAGGCCATAAGATTTGGATTCGACCAATTCTGAGGTCACCGGTGCGTCCGGAATAGCCAAATTAGATGGGACCAAGTGTCCGTTCGTCGAAATCCGGACCCAGCGTGGAGAAAAATGGGAAAAACTGAAAAGTTGGTCCACCACCACGTCAACAAAACACGTGGCCGTCAACGCCACGTGGCAGCCTATTAGTGGTTGGTCAATCTGATGACTGGGTAAACCAAGTGGGCACGTGGCAGCCTATGAGTAACTGGTCAACGTGAAGACGTGGCAGTCAATGCCACGTGTCAATCCCTGATTGGTTGGTCAACCTGACTCCACAGTTATGTGGCAGCACATGTGGCAGAACACGTCGCACTAAACTACCATGCGTCAGCTTTTGATTAGATGTCAAAGCTAACTCAGCACTGACGTGGACATACATGTGTCTGCTTACGTGGCATTCATTGCCACGTGTCCGCTATTGATTGGCTGGTCAACGCTGACGCAGCGTTGAGGTGGCATAGACGTGGCAGTCTGACTGGACTGCTGACTCAGCAGCCGTTTCCACATGGCAACCTCTGATTGGAGGGTCAACTGTTGCGTCAGCACTGACTCAGTTCTGACTCTTGCCTGCGCGTCGGGAGGCAAAGCGGAGGGCTGGTGGGGGGTGTAGCGCGTGCGGCGGTTTCCGGTGACCTTTGGAGGTCAGACCGCCGAGGTTTGGATCGTCTGGGCCAGAGGATTCGTGTAGTGGTGGTTTGCGATGGGGATCGCCGGAAAAGTCTCCGGAGGTGCTTCTGTGCAGCGGCGGCGCGTGTGGGCTTCTGACAACGCGTGGTCCTTCTGTGGTTCAGTTTTGGTGGTCCGGCCAACTGGGTTGGCTTCGGTTTGATGAGAGGAAGACCGTGGTATGGGCGGTGAGAGAAAGAGAACTCATTAAGGGCCTGTTTGGTTGGTTTTTTAGAAACTGGGTGTGGCTAAGGCTCTGTTTGGTTTGAGCAGCTTTTCTGGGTTTTCTGGACAGTTTTGGGGTGCTGGGTTTGTGAAAGAGGCTGGGTAATGGAGTGGTGGTTGTGGGTATTGAGTGGTGGTTGGCAGTAGTGGCGCTTGGGTGGTGTTTGGTTGTAGTTGTGGTGATGTTTGTTGATCAAACAAACCAAACAAAGCCTTAGGGAGAACAACAACTAGCCAAATAGAGCCTCGGGGAGATAAGAGGGGGGTTCTGATATGCGGCTCCTCCCAAAAAAAAAAACCTAAGCAAAGCGTTGCTTTTATAGACAAAAGCTACATGGGCTCCGATCCCATGTAGGTGAGACACCGGTTGATCGGTGCAACTCTGATCTTGATCGCCCGATCGTCCCGAAACTTCGATTGTTATTTATTTTTGAACCGGTCGTCCGATCCTTCTGATTCAAGAAGTTATGGAGTCGTAATGTTGTCCTCTTTAAATCCATACGGTTGGATCAAGAATTCTTGAGCCCGGATAATAACTTGTATGCCATTTTCAATGCTGATCGGGCCGTTAAAACTTCAATCGAACACCGTTTCTTCTCCAATTGTCTGATTGGGCTGATTCATGTCAAAGAATCTCTGTTTTCCGCCGTATTTCCAGTCAATCATGTCTCGTCAGACTTTTGGTGCTTCCGGATTTACAATCATGCCCTTTTTCCTTGATTTTGGCTTGTCAAAACTTCGATCGGAGCACGATTCTTCGTCGGTTATCAGAATTTGATGATTTGAAGTCCTCTAGGCCAGTATTGGTGCCTGTTTAGTCCTAGCATAATTGAATTTGGCCTTGGGTCATCCCAGACTCTGATATGTTGACTTTCGATTCGAATCGGTCCTGATTATTAACCTCCGGGAAGTCCGGAATGCAGTACGTTTGCATCGGTGCTGCTTACGACGTTGATTTGACCTCTGGGGATCCTGGTTGGACTCCGGAGCTTTTTCTTTGATTTGCGTGCCTGGAGGCCCCCCTGCGGCAATTATTTCTTTTTTGGCAGGTCAAAATGGGGTGTCTACATTCATAATATTGATTGTATTGAGATAACAATAAGGTTACAAGAGAGGCCTATATATAGGCAACAACTTAAAATGGAAAATACTAAATCGCCCATAGGCCTTACATAATAATGACCTAAGCAATGACCTAAGCCTTAAATACTAAATGACTATTCTATCCTCTAACATATGGAAAGTTGCAAATTAATCCAGGCTTATACCATGGACATCCAAACACAGTATTGGATTAATTGAATTTTATCCCAAGTATAATCCGCCACGAACCAAAGACAGTATAAAAATAATACTGCATTGTTTTATCATGTGGTTAGTTATCCCAGGATAACTAACTACACTTTAATATAATACCCCTTTATCCTATCCAGCAAACAAACGAGGCCTAAGGTCACAAGTGCGGGGTGTTAGAGCTTGATATACATAGTTGTTCCAGCCTCTAGCAACTTAAGCTTTTGAAGTCACTAGTAATTTAACATAAAGCATCAAGTCGCCTTCTGGAAGTTGATAAATATTTGAAATTGTATTTGACTCGTCTTATATGGAATTAGTGTGTTGCTTAGTGAAACGAGCACGAAATAACCTTTATGATGAAGAGTTAAATAAGGACAAAATAGTTGTTCTACGTAAAACTCACACTTGATGCGATCGTGCAATCTAACAAAGAGACTCGATAACACAGAGACGAACTAAAAGCTATTCACATACACTACACATCACAGAGACAATAATAATATGGATCTAGTAGTTTGAATATGAATCCAATTTAATCATTTGGAATATACGAAGTATGATGCCATTAAGACATAAGTCGGATTAAGTTTATTCTACACGTTACATTCTCTTTATTATCACGTATTGATCCAATATTTCTTAGGATGGTAAACACTAATTGAAGATAAACTGATAATTTCGTACACAAACGCTTAACTTCGTACATTATTTCAGGCTCAAACAGAATTCGAACTTCGGCTATTTAATCAAACTTAAAACTTGGGTTGCGTCGTAGAAGACCTATCGGATTTGGATTTGAGTTCAGACCTTGAAACCCGTATTCTTCATTAGTATGGGTGCATAAAAATGGATTTGAATCTAAAAATTTGTCAAATTCACGGTGAATACAAACCATTGGTAGCCCTAACAACAGATCTGTAAATCATTAACCACAAGGACAAACAAGAGGGGGACAAAAGTCTCGAGTGTTGGTTACGTAAAAACCTATGTTTGTATGCAGTTATGTGCATAGGTATGCATGTCAATATGAAGGTATATGTGTATGCTTTGCAGTTTGTTTGTACCCCGGTGCATACGTTTACATTTAGGGTGTAGGCGTGATAAGTGGATTCATTTTAAAGAAAAAGAAACAGAAACAGTGTAGACAAAACTTACCTGCAGCCACTCCACAACTAAGAAGGCATATTTTCTCTAGAGGTGCAACTGAGCTGACTTTGACAGCACATCCAGAGTGCACAACTGTATACTCACTGAAACTTGAAACCGCACAATAATGATAAATAGGCTTTCCATGCGCTGAAAAGCGGGTCTTCTGGTCACTATGCATTACACCCTTCCTCTCCAACCCAAGTACTTCACAGATGTTGCTTTTACCTGAGGTACATTGTCTGCATCTCATGCACTCTCCAGTAAAGACTGTAAGCACGTGGTCTCCCTCTTTGAATTCAGTCACCCCTTGCCCCATGCTCTCAACAATCCTGCAAAATCACCATCAGCATATCGCCACATATATCCTTCATTTTTCAGTTTAGTTTGGGGAGATTCCCACCTCATCATATCAGAAACTAAAACTGGGTAATCCTTAACTGGAGTATCAGAAAACGAATTTAAACAATAAATAATACTATTCATAATCCAATGAATAAGGAAATTAGGAATAGAAAGTAACCCTGATGCTTCATGGCCAAATATCCGAGGAAATATTGCCTGCATAACGAAGCATAGGTTGTTAGTTAGACGAAAATTTTACAATTAATTATGAGAAGAAGAAGTGAAAATACTCGAATAGTAGACCCATTAAAATGGAACATACAAACGCGTCCACAAAACAAAATTGTTCAAGCAGTAGTGTGATGTTCAGCATGGCTCTTGGTTATTTCTCGAGTATTGTTAAATCAAATATGCAAATTATATTATTATAACTTGGAAAACCAAAGATGAAATTTTCTCTCCTTTTTACAAACTTAGAAAATCGAATATGAAAATCCTGCTCCAGAACCTACTAAAGCCTGCCCATGAAAGTAAATTGCAGAATCACAAAGAGATTCCCTTTTTTTGAAATTCCAAATAATATATCCTTCTACTTCCCTATATCGACCGCCCGCCGAAACATGTGACTCAACTCAACCATTAACCCCTATGTTCTCCAGAACTTCTAAAGTAGATATATATATACAGTCAAGCTCTAAAGCGCACTGGGTGGCGCACTGGGATTTTTAGCCTAAAAAAACCGCAGGCCGCCCACTAACCAGCGCCCCGTCTCGTCGCCTCGTTGGCCGGTGGTTTTTTTAGGCTAAAAATCCCAATGCGCAAACCCATTGCTCATACTCAGTGCGCTTTAGAGCTGACTATATATATATATATATATATCAGAACCATTCTCAAGAGGACTTCCTCACTTTAACAACTGGATCCAACAGCGGTAAACATAAGTCCTCACTTTATTAAAATGAGGACTCCCTCGTAAGAAGGGTACTGGATATTATGTATATATAGATATATACATACACACACCATCTAAATTAGAAACTACTAAAGGGATTTCTCTTGTCCTGAACTGTTCGAGAGATTCTGAGTTAATTTGCAGAAAAGAATATGCGAAGCTTGAAACCAAAACATAGAAAACATGAATGATGAATAAAAAGGAGAGACCTGAGACTCCCAAGCAGTGACGTCAGAGCGACAGAGGGAGGTGCAGACCACCTTTAGACGAATCTCCATGGGTTGGGGAGGACTCACTTCTACCTCCTCCATTACCAATGCTTCCCCAGCTCCCCAAGCTACCGCAGCTTTTTTTTTTTATATTCATTGTGTGTATTATGCATATACATTTACATATACATATAATCAACACGAAAAAGAGATTGAATTATGTATAAGTTCAAGGAAGGAATCAATAAAAAGAAAGATTGGGGAAAAAGAGATCAGGGTTTACCTTTGCATTTGATGATCTTAGACTGTTTGGTGGAAGACGACATTTTTTCTTTTTTTTTTTTTTGGTCGTACCTGAGAGAGAGAGAGAGATCGAGAGAGATCACTAGTATTTTGTGAAGAATAACAACGTAAATGGACTACCCCCCACCCACTTTCCAACACCGATACGCAGCTCCAGCTACCTACTAACCATTCAGAAAAGAAAAAATAAAATAAAATTTACCTACCTAACCCCCTAAACGGTTCGGTTACACTGTATGAACTTTTTAAAGTTCGGTAGATTCGATTGATTTTAAAAAAGGTAATGCTAGGCTAACAACTTCTTCTAACACTTATTAATGCATTCTATTTCTCTTTTAGTGGTAGTGCAGGGCCTACTGCAGACCCTATAGTACCACTAGGAGAGGGATAGAGTATGTTAGTAAGTGTTAGTGGAAGTTGTTAGTGCCTCAAATATTACTCTTTCAAAAATTGCATGCGTAAAAAGCTCGGTTTGCTTGCACACTTACTAACCCCGACACAAACACCCCCCACCCGCTTTAAAAAAATAAGAGTAATGATAGGTGCACAATAAATTGTATAATAAAATGCACAAACATGCAGTATAGGATTGGATCTTATGCTGAAAAGTTTGTACACAATACAGGATTAAGGTCTAATCATGTACTGCACGTTTGTGCATTTTGTTGTGCAATTCGTTGTACACCTATCATTATTGAAATAATATTAATAATAATAATGGCAAATTATGCTGACCTCCCTTGAGGTATATGACAATCACAGAGACCTCCCTCTAGTTTGAAAAATAAAATTCACCTTTTCTATACCTACTTTTTGTGTGTAAGATTACCAATTACCCATTTATCTCCTTACGTATATATATATATATATATGTGTGTGTGTGCGCGCTCGCACATTAGATAAAATTATATATACATTAGTAAATTTTACAAATTTAGATTTATAGTATTTAGCATTAACTTTATAAAAATTTGTGGTTCGAAAAAAAAAATTACAAAAATTTATAAATACAAGGTTAATGTTATGCTTCCCAAATTTCTTTCCCAAAAGAGTTTCCAACACTTGTGGCAGTAAACCCAGTTGATTTTTATTGATTGATGTTAAAGTGGCTCTATAGTGGTCTCACTTCAATATCATTTGAGATAAAATTTTGGGAAGCATAGCATTACTCTAAATAAATGTTCTAATGTCTTTCACCTACTACTTGGACAAAAAGTTAATCGCTTAATATTAAAAAACTAAATCTGTAAAATATTGTAAATTTAAAAAAAAAAATTCATTTGGGAAGCATAGCATTTCTCTAAATAAATGTTCTAATGTCTTTCACCTACTACTTGGACAAAAAAGCTAATGGCTTAATATAAAAAATATATAAAAAAATCTATAAGATATTATAAATTTGTAAACTATTTAGGTTTTATAAATAGCTTAATATAAAAAATATAAAAAAAATCTGTAAAATATTATAAATTTGTAAACTATTTAGGTTTTATAATATTTAGCCCTAACTTACAATAGTTTACAAATATACAATATTTTACAATTTAATTTTTTAATATTGAGCCATTAACTTTTTTGTTCAAGTAGTAGGTGAAAGACATTAGAACATTTATTTAGAGGAATGCTATGCTTCTCAAATTCAACACAAATGATATTGAACTTTAAAATCAACCAATCAAAATCAATTGGGTTCATTGCCACACATGAGTTGGAAAAGAAATTTGGAAAGCATAGCATTACTCTTTTATTCATAAATTTTTATAAAGTTTTTTTTCGAACGGTAAATTTTTAAAAAGTTATGACTAAATACTATAAATCTAAATCTGTAAAATTTGTTAATGTATATATAATTTTGTCTAATACACACACACACACACACACATATATATATATAAAGAGATAAGGGGTAAATTAGTAATCTTACACACAAAAAGTGGGTAGAGGGGAGATGAGTGTTATTTTCCAAACTAGAGGGGAGGTCCTTGTAATTGTCATATACCTCAAGGGAGATTAGTGTAATTTTCCCTAATAATAATAATAAAAATAATAACAGTAATATTGAACTAATTAGGCCTACAGATCAATAACATTTAACTGACTAGGTACATAAAGTTTTTCAACGCCTTCTAAGGTCCTCAATGTTTTTTTTGGACAAAAAAACCGAATAATTCAAACACATCCTATGAAAACGTATCTAAAAATATTTCTGAAAAAGTGACAAAAAAACCGAATAATTCAAACACATCCTATGAAAACGTATCTAAAAATATTTCTGAAAAAGTCTTTGAAGTAATGAATTTTTAGAGATCTCAAAACTTGACGTAAAAAAAAAATAAATAAATAAATAAATAAGTAAAAAGGGACCTTGACATCAACACGACATGTAATTTCGTCTACAAAATAAAAAAAAAATAATAAGGGACTTTAACCATACACTCACACACGAGAGAGAGAGAGAGAGAGAGAGAGAGAGAGAGAGAGAGAGAGAGAATTGGATATCCTTTGGTCTTATTGACCGAACCTCAAGGACCTTAGGGTAATTCTTGGGACACAACTTTCACACATCCTTCTAAAAGATATATGTATCTCTCTCCAGTGTCACTGTGGGGTCCAATGACATCACAAGAGAGAGATAGACACATCTTTTAAGGAGGTTGTGTGAAAGTTGTGTCCCAAGAATTACTCAAAACCTTAACCCAATTTTCCAAAAAAAAAACAATGCGGTTGTAAATTAGTTCAGTCATACCCAATAATCAAAATTCCAAAAACGAAAAAGCAATTGATTAGTTTAGAATATATTATGAAATTTAGTAATAAAATGTTTAGAATATGTACTTTTAAAATATTATTTTATTCACTTTTATTATCCCACTACTCCTTACACGGCCCTATCTCACTCCCACCCCCCATGGAATAAATTCAGGTTAAAAAAGAGTTTTTGGATATTTTTATCCGATGGACAGGCTACGCTAAACGTAGGACATGACAAGGCTTTTCATGTTATGTCCTTTTATCATGCGAAACAAACAAGGCCTTAAGGACAAGCAAAATTACTTCAAAAAGAATACATCAGAAGCTTGGGTGGTTGAAAATCAGACCGTTGCGTCTCTTAACCAGATCTAGGCAAAAAAATTTTGAAATGTATGATTTAGTCTCTAGAAATTCAAAGTAGTAGGAATTGATTCATCCCCAATTCATGGAATAGAAAGTAGTCCCCAATTACACCTTTAATCTAGAAATCAGTCCTTTTACCCGAATTTGTGTAATTTTTATGGACCAGATATAACACCCGTATTTGTGTTATTGCATTGCATTACATTGTCATGCATGATAATGTGATGTGGCGTGTCTTATGACACATGTTTGGGTGAGTTTTGACTCACGAGTTGATTTGGGTGTCTGTATTAAAGAACCCTTTGAAACTGTGGTGATTGAGGATTTGTTGTTGCGATGTCTCTACGATTGTGAGACGGTCACTGTGGAATACTTTAAATGTTTATCTGAAAATAAATGTTTACCTGTGTATTTCAATATCTGTATTATTTTCTGTTTTAGAATTTATATATGTTGTTAGTTTTAGTATCCTGGTGAGAACGAATTAACACGCTTTTAATTTGGTAGGCTAATTAGCAACTTCGGAAACGTCATGTAGAAATTCGCGTTTTAGCGACCAAACGAAACTTAATCGAAAACTTTTATCATTTTGAGATTTCACTTGTAAAGCTATGAATAAGCTGTATAGAAAGTTTCATAGTCTGATTAAGAGTTTTGAAAACTCGTGGGGAGGTAAATGTAATTCCCGAGAGTTTTGCCTATATATAGATAGAGATGGTTGAGATATTTTTACAAGTCTTAACCTAAATTCCAAAAAGGGGGCCATAGGGAGATTTTAGAGCTTAGAACTTTGCGACGCCAAACAACGACCTTCCGTCAGTCTGTTTTCTCCCATATTTCATATTTGAGCTCCTCGAGGTAAGAGCTTCGTTTTGATATATGTTAGGGCTTGTTTGGCCAAGTTTTCTAAAAAGTTGTTTCCTAGAATTTTTCATAAAAGTTGATAAATGGAATTTTGATCCATAGGAATTGTACTAGACGGACTTCTACACGTTCTTTGTACACGGGTTTTTTTTGGATCGAAGTTTAAGAGCGTAAATCGGAGGTGAGTGATTCAACTATGTTTTTGGAACGGTTTCTTGACATGTATTCATGTTATGTTTGAATAGCATGTATTAATACTTAGAGATATCTTGTGTAGTTCATGTTGGGCATTTATATTGATAAGTAGGCCCAATAGCACGATGAAATATTTTGATTACCGCGAGCATGGTGATGTGTATTTAAGCATGTTAAGTTGCTTATTTGGGTCAGAAGGAGCACGTGATCATCGTGCCATTTTGTGGAGCCGATATAGGCATTAAGGTCGCACGATTGAAGAGAAGAATCGTGGGTCTTACCCTTTCGCGTGGACTTATTGGCGAGGAGTCGCGGATTGGGAGTATGGACGGGCACGTGAGTCTCCCGCGACTAGTATGAAATGTAGAGATGTGAATGCGGACATGTTTATCATTCATGTGCATATGTTGTTTTATTCACTAAGCGTTAGCTTAAACAAATCGAATATCTGTGGTTATTCAAATAACCATTTCAGGTGTTAATGTTGGCGAGGAATCGGAGAAGTGAGCACGTGGGTTCAGAGTTCGATTAGAAGACAACCCGAATGTTGATCTTGTAGTTTTGAAACAATAGGAATGTTGTAATAAAGATTTTGAATGGTTTTATCTTATGTTTAACTTAGTATGTTAGAGTGGACCTAAAGCATGGTAATAGTTAGTAACTCGTTGTAATTATACTTTGGTAATGTTTTAATATAGCTAGGATTATTTTGATGTGAGGTTAGAGTGTGTGGTTAACACTTGGTTGTTTTTGAAAAGCTTTTGAAACTTGTTTTCTGCAGAATTGGACTGTTGTCAGGGGAGCAGTCGACTGCTTCAGTGTTCAGTCGACTGGACCCTTGTGCCTGCTAGCTACTGCTTTTTAATATGGTAAAAGCAGTAGACTGGGCCCTGGCTCAGTCGACTGGACCTCTGTAGGTTTTGTGTTCATTTTAGTTCTGCTTGCTTCAGTCGACCGAAGGGGGGACTTCAGTCGACTGAAGGTTGGAGTCCCAGTCAACTGGACCCCAGTCTCAATCGACTTGATGGTCTGTTAAACCCTTTTTGAAAACTCTCTGCTTTCTTCAGTCGACTGAGGTCCAGACCCAGTCGACTGGACCCCTAGTTTTAAAAATGTGTTTTGTTTTCCGCTGCGTGTGTTCTTCAAAACCTAATTTTGGGAACGTTAATGAATTGGATTAGCCTCGGTGGCGTGCCACGGGCTCCGGCTCCGCTATTGTGGGACCGGACTGTGACACCAAATTACCTTTATGATCATATATATATATAATTATATATATACGTATTTATAGGCGTGTGGATTATGGAGGTACTTATAGTAACCAAAATTTGGGGAGATCATGGATAAGGATTGGATTTTGCCTAAATTTGATTTTGTGCATTTATGGTTGATTAAATATAAGTAAATAATGATCTAGAAAATCAAGGCATTTTCCATATTTTACTCAACTATCAGTACTTATCTTTTGGTTTCTATGTTTGAGAAGTTATATGATAAATTTACTTATATTTTGGTTTCTACCTTTAAGTGAGAAATTTCTCACTATGCGGCTGAGCAATTTATCACTCTTTGTTTCATGTGACTAAGAAATTATAAATTGAGAAATTTCTCAGTTTTTCCTGATTGGATGATGAAGTTTCTCACTTTTGGTTATGACAATAGTATATTCAGTAATTGCTCATGTTGTTATCGAGAAGAAGTAAAGTGAGAAATTTCAAATTTATTTGCTGAGCGATTACAAATTAAGAAATTACTCAGTGAAAAAGAGAGAATTTCTTATATCTAGTAATGAAAATGTTTCAACGAAATACAAAAGACATGTTACTGCTGATAGTATATTCACATAAAATGCATGCTTACAAAATTTCACCTTACCAGATATCTCACCTTATTTAATTGCTCATTTTCAAAAAGGAATTTCTCGCCTTTTTTGTTTTGATTCATTACAAAAAGAATTTTCTCACATTTTGTTTTTTTAAGAAGTTTTACAAATACAGATTTTTGGAATATTAAAAAAAATATATATATATATATTACAATTGATGGAAAGAAGGAAAAGAGGGGGGTAGAATTGTGACTGAATGACCCAATACGTCCCAGATTGACCCGATCTCTTCTTCACCTTCTCTGCGTCTTTAAAGAATGCGGTGAGGTTGTGGTCCGTCTCGGTCGCCCAAGTTATCTGAAGATCCAAATATGGACCGACTTCGAGGTCCTTCATGGCCTCTTCCTTAGATCCACATAGCTGGTGAACAATTTTGTCATCAGGTCGTTCATCTTAACAGAGAGAGAGAGAGAGAGAGAGAGAGAGAGAAAGAGAGATTTGGAGGAAGATTTGGATGACAGTTACCACACACACACACACACATGTATATATATATATATACATATATATATATATTATAATGTGAGGGTATTTTGGTCCTCAAAATAGGTAAGGGACTAATTATTGAGTTGTGTTATACTAAGGACCAATTTCTAAAAAAGGTGGCTATAATGGACTATGTTGGCCCAAGCAATCCTTAGGGGGGGGGGGGGGGGGGGGGGTTGAATAAGATTACTAACGATTAATGGGAAATTAAAAAACTAAGCAATCACAATATCAAATTAAAAACAGTAAATAAAGAGAGAAGGGAAAGAAACACTTATAAACCAAAACTTTCAAGTGGTTCTGCAATCCGCAATCCGCGGCGTACGACCACCCCTCAAGAACACCCCTTGAGGATTCTACTAAACAATCTTCTTTAGGTGAAGATCAAACCACTCCTTACAAGTTCTTCTTGAACTCCTTTACACCTCCTATGAAGAAACCCTTCACTTGGAGCAAGGGTTACACCAACCCTCTTCACAACTTCAAGGATGACAGATTGTTTGATTACAATTGAATTAATACTCTCTCTTACACCTCTAAGATTGTTTGATTACAATAAATAGCTCTCTTTTGATGCTCTAAAGGAATTACAATGAAAAACTAGAGAAAGTATAATGAATCTCACACAACTAGGGCTTGAATCTTTGATTGCAAATGATAAGCATTCAATGTGATGTATTGAGTGCTCAACAACCAAATTCAAAATGAGTATATCTACTCTCTCTTACAAATCAAAACATTTGAGGTAGTTAAGAGCATTTAATGCTAAAGCAAAACCCTAGAAAAAGAATCGTTACTGTTTCTGCGCAGTAATCCAGTCGACTGGGCTCGCAATCCAGTTGACTGCATTTCAAATTTAATGAAATGCACCATTAACACAGTCGATTGAATGAGGGGTTCGGTTGACTAAAGGTGGTGCGGCAGAACCTCTGTTTTCCTGCAGAAACCAATCGATTGTTTTTCATCTAACGGTCGACTGCACCTTGAAGGGTCCAATCGACTGGGGAATGTGTCCAGACGACTATTTTTCTTGTGAAAAACAGTTTTCTTGTTTTGCTTCTTTTATCAAAGTTTTAAGCCCTTGGTCTTTGAGAAATATTCTAACTAATTTTACATGGAGTCCTATGAGTGCAATACAAATGAAATGATCTTCCAATAAGCTTCCCTTTGAATATCCATCAAGTTTATAAAGCTCTGTTTGGACACAAAACTTAAGATAAACATAAGCACTCAACTTTACACATCCTCTTAAAAGATGTGTGTATCTCTCCTGTGTCACTGTAGGGTCCAGTGACATCACAAGAGATAGATAGACACATCTTTTAAGGAAGTTGTTGATTCGTGTCTAATATTGCATTCTTAACTTCATGATTTTACCCTTATTGGACATGAATTATCACTTATACTGGGAGATTTAATGGATAAATTGTACTTTTGTTGTTCTTGTTGTTGTGTACTTTTTGTTAATAAAATCTCTTTCTTGTAGGTGTTTTGGAACCTGGGTAGAAGTTGGACTCAATCTCTTGGAAGCTTCACTAAAAGGAAGGGACAAAAAGAGCATTTCTGGGGGGCCGGATCGATCCGTGTTCTTAAGGTGGATCGATCCGCTGCTTCCCCAGGACCTGGAAACATTTTCTCGCAAGGCCGGATCGATCCGGCTTTTACACGCGGATCGATCCGCGAGTTTTGCAGAATATTCTGCTTCCTAATTGAAGAATAGGATCGATTCGACTTTTTGCCTCGGATCGATCCGCTGCTACAACTTTGTCTCCCTTTTGTATTTACAAGATTGCCATTTTTGCATAGAGTATATATAGTCAGAGAGGGTTTTAATTTAGGGTTAGCTTTTATTTTTCTTGTATTTTCTAGGTTGTAAAATCTCCCTCTCTCAAATCCCCTCATCTCTCTCCACCATTACTCCTCAACTACATATCATCTACTTTCATTTAGTGTTAGAGAGAGAAGAGTGGGTTTGTATTGAATACTTTGAAGCTTTTTGTTGAAGAACATCTTGGGATTTTTATGGCATTCATTATGGGTTACTCTAGTTGGTATATTTCCTCTTTCCCTCTCTTTAATATTGTTGTCATTATGATTATGAGTAGCTAAATCATGTAGGTTGGGGATCATAAACCCACCATTGGACCCAAGTGTGTTTTATTGTAGGACTCTCACATTTTGTGGTATTTCTAGAGTTTATAGGGGTATGATTGGATGTCTTGAGACTCCACCTCCAATGTCAAGCATTGGAAGTTGTTAAATCTCTAAACTCTAACCACATACCCATGTATTGCATTAGAACATCTATCTAGCATGTTGGTTGACTACCACATGTTTGATAGTTTGTCACAATGGAATTTTCTACTCTAGGATGTGCTACAAGTATGAGAGTCATATGTTGTTTGGTCCAAGGTGGGGGAATGCTCCCCAACCTCAATTTCTCCTTTTACAAAACCCCCAATTCTCAATTAAACTTAGCTTTACTCAAAGTTTATTTTCTCTTTTACTAAATAGTCATTGTAGTATAATCTTATACAAATTAAATCAATCTCAAAGTTACAAAGACTCAATTTTATTTCTTAGTTTGTTAATTGCTCCTCGCATTATAATTGATTATTAAGCGCCCAACAAGCCTTGTTGCATTGCAATCCCTGTGGACTCGACACCCTATTTCCAACATACTACGTTTTTAATATGGTTAAATAAGAACTTGATTTTGACAACATCAAAATGGCGCCGTTGCCGGGGATTGAAATTGGCAACAACCTTAGGTCGCTTATTTGCTAATTATTGTGCTTTTGCTTTTAATCTTGGTTGCTTTCTTGTTGATTGCCCTTTAAGGAGTAGCCTCTAAGTGAGAATCGACAACCTCTTACAATGTCAAATCCGAGCAATACAGGTATGACTAACCTCTTTGCAGTTAATACTAATGTTAGTTCTAGCAGTAGTAGTAGTGTAGTGGGTCATTTTGGCGGCCTCCGACCACCTCATCACCATCATTCACCCAAAATCCGCACAGTACTGGCTACCGAGAGCCGGTAGTTGATGCATTTTCGGATCATGCTACGTTTGCCACGGAAGGCGAAACTCCCATGGATCGATTCCGTCGGGAGTAATGGGGTCAACATAACCCCGCACCTCCACCCACGTACCCGCTATATGCACCACCTCATTTTCAACATCATTATCCTCCTCCACCTCCGCCAATGGATCAAACCTTCGGGAGAACGATCGGGGATTACCTTCAACTCGAGACTGTGTCTTCCCCATCTTGCATAACATTCCGGTACAATGCGGGAGTGTTTCGATTCAAGCCAGGAATGATCAATCTCTTACCCAATTTTCATGGGCGAGAGAACGAGGATCCCGACAAGCATATTAGGGAGTATGAAGATATATGTGGAATGTTTGAACAACAAAGATGCACACCCGAGCTCCTAAGGCTCAAATTGTTCACGTTCTCACTCAAGGATAGGGCTAAAGATTGGTTAGTGACCCTACCTCCAAATTCCATCATTCCAAGAACCCTCCGGACACAACACTCCGCTTCTACGGGTAACCTAGAGGTTTTACAGCTTGTTGCATATGCTTAATGCAATCGTGTTCCCCACGAAAATAGTTTATCTTTCATTTTAAATAAATTGTTGTGCAAGGTTATTGTTAAATCTCTTGGTATTTAGCTTTTTTGCTAAGAGGCTAGCAACATGCTAGTTAGGGGTGTGATTCGTGTCTAATATTGCATTCTTAACTTCATGATTTTACCCTTATTGGACACGAATTATCACTTATACTGGGAGATTTAATGGATAAATTGTACTTTTGTTGTTCTTGTTATTGTGTACTTTTTGTTAATAAAATCTCTTTCTTGTAGGTGTTTTGGAACCTGGGTAGAAGTTGGACTCAATCTTTTGGAAGCTTCACTAAAAGGAAGGGACAAAAAGAGCATTTCTGGGGGGCCAGATCGATCCGTGTTCTTAAGGCAGATCGATCCGTTGCTTTCCCAGGACCTGGAAACATTTTCTCGCAAGGCTGGATTGATCCGGCTTTTACACGCGGATCGATCCGCGAGTTTTGCAGAATATTCTGCTTCCTAATTGAAGAATAGGATCGATTCGACTTTTTGCCTCGGATCGATCCGCTGCTACAACTTTGTCTCCCTTTTGTATTTACAAGATTGCCATTTTTGCATAGAGTATATATAGTCAGAGAGGGTTTTAATTTAGGGTTAGCTTTTATTTTTCTTGTATTTTCTAGTTGAAAACTTTCCCTCTCTCAAATCCCCTCATCTCTCTCCACCATTACTCCTCAACTACATATCATCTACTTTCATTTAGTGTTACAGAGAGAAGAGTGGGTTTGTATTGAATACTTTGAAGCTTTTTGTTGAATAACATCTTGGAATTTTTATGGAATTCATTATGGGTTACTCTAGTTGGTATATTTCCTCTTTCCCTCTCTTTAATATTGTTGTCATTATGATTATGAGTAGCTAAATCATGTAGGTTGGGGATCATAAGCCCACCATTGGACCCAAGTGTGTTTTATTGTAGGACTCTCACATTTTGTGGTATTTCTACATAGGGGTATGGTTGGATGTTTTGAGACCCCACCTCCAATGTCAAGCATTGGAAGTTGTTAAAACTCTAAACTCTAACCACATACCCATGTATTGCATTAGAACATCTATCTAGCATGTTGGTTGACTACCACATGTTTGATAATTTGTCACAATGGAATTTTCTACTCTAGGATGTGCTACAAGTATGAGAGCCATGTGTTGTTTGGTCCAAGGTGGGGGAATGCTCCCCAACCTCAATTTCTCCTTTTACAAAACCCCCGATTGTCAATTAAACTTAGCTTTACTCAAAGTTTATTTTCTCTTTTACTAAATAGTCATTGTAGTATAATCTTATACAAATTAAACCAATCTCAAAGTTGCAAAGACTCAATTTTATTTTTTAGTTTGTTAATTGCTCCTCGCATTATAATTGGTTATTAAGCGCCCAACAAGCCTTGTTGCATTGCAATCCCTGTAGACTCGACACCCTACTTCCAACATACTACATTTTTAATAGGGTTAAATAAGAACTTGATTTTGACAACATCAGTTGTGTGAAAGTTGTATGAAAGTTGTGTCCCAAGAATTACTTAGGACCTTAACCCAATTTTCCAAAACAAAAAAAACAATAGAGTTGTAAATTAGTTTAGTCATACCCAATAATCAGAATTCCAAAAAAGAAAAAAGCAATTGATTAGTTTAGAATATATTATGAAATTTAGTAATTAAATGTTTAGAATATGTACTTTTAAATATTATTTTATTCACTTTTATTATCTCACTACTCCTTACACGGCCCTATCTCACTCCCACCCCCCATGGAATAAATTCAGGTTAAAAAAGAGTTGTTGGATATTTTCATCCGGTGGACAGGCTACGCTAAGCTTAGGGCAGTATAAGACTTTTCATATTATGTCCTTTTATCATGCAAAACAAACAAGGCCTTAAGGACAAGCAAAATTACTTCAAAAAGAATACATTAGAAGCTTGGGTGGTTGAAAATTAGACCATTGTGTCTCTTAACCAGATATGGGGAAAAAAATTGAAATGTATGATTTAGTCCCTAGAAATTCAAAGTAGTAGGAATTGATTCATCCCCAATTCATGGAATAGAAAGTAGTCCCCAATTACACCTTTAATCTAGAAATCAGTCCTTTTACCCAAATTTGTGTAATTTTTATGGACCAAATTACCCTTATGATCATATATATAATTATATATATACACGTATTTATAGGCGTGTGGATTGTGGAGGTAGTTATGGTAACCAAAATTTGGGGAGATCATGGATAAGGATTGGATTTTGCCTAAATTTGATTTTGTGCATTTATGGTTGATTAAAGATAAGTAAATAATGATCTAGAAAATTAAGGCATTTTCCATATTTTACTCAACTATCACTACCTATCTTTTGGTTTCTATGTTTGAGAAGTTATATGATAAATTTACTTATATTTTGGTTTCTACCTTTAAGTGAGAAATTTCTCACTATGTGGTTGAGAAATTTCTCACTCTTTGTAAGAAATTACAAATTGAGAAATTTATCACTTTTTCCTGACTGGATAATGAAGTTTTTCACTTTTGGTTATGACAATAGTATTGTAACACCCGTATCCGGAAAAGAAGATTAATGTGATATTGATATGTGTTAATTAAAGATTATTAATGCATGAGATGGTTTAAGGTGGGGTCATAACCCCACAGGTAAAAAGGTGTTCAAATGCGGACACATATGAAAGTTCTGTAAAAGACAGGACTGGTATAAAAGTGGGACCCAATGAAGGTCTAATTAAAATAATTTGCATTTAGATGCCACTATATGCTTATCGGAATACTTGTTTAAATGTTTAAAGATTACATTCTGTCTTGTGATAAGTAAAAGGAACCCGTTTGGGTACCCATGTGAGAGCGTATTTGAATACAATTGATAAATGTTAGGATTAATAGTAACCTCATAAATTATGTGGGACCACGTTGGGACCCACGCGAGACTTAGATTAAATCCATTAGAAAAGGTGGGTAGTTAACGTAAATAGCATGGGGGTTTTATAATAAAACTTAAAGAAAGTTGGGGGAGGTAAACATAATTAATGGGAATTTGATACAACACATATGCATGTTTACACAAGTGTCTCTCATTTGTAATCACAGCTGGGTTCTCCCAAAATTAAGAGAGAACGAGAGCTCTCGAGTCGGCAACGGTTTCTCCGGCAACATTTCTCGTTGTATCTTCACCGTCCGGCGTCGGATTTACGAACCGAGATCGGATTTGGACTCGTGGAGGTAAGAGGATCACATGCACGTCCTTTATTTTCATTTTCGGCAACGTTTTTACGGCGACCGTTCTTAATAGATAATGTTCTTGGCACCAAACTTATGTAGGAATTACACCGGTGGAATTTGGGTTGGAAATTTACTAGAGGTTGGAATTTCTAAGCTTAATTCGCTAGTAAATCGAAGAGGTGAGTGTTCTAGTCCCAAAATTGGGTGTTTGGATATGTTGGTGTGATAATTGTTGGCTTAGAAGGCTTAATCCATGTTTATGTTTATATGTGTTGTTGAAATTGGGTAAAAAGCATGTCAAAGTTATGAAATTGCTATGCTTATATGCTTATATGCAAAGTTGTTTAAATGCTTATGTGGATCAAAGGGAAGTTAAGTAGTGAGCATCATTTATAGGTCCCATATGTAAGGGATAGGAAGTCCTCAATGAGTAGGACGTGGTGACGACCACAATGAAATGCCAGAGACGCCTTCGGGATCACAAGAGAGTGTGTGTTGTGCTAGATGCGCCAAAAGAGTGAGAAATTCTGGGGTGAGAAGGACCCGGGGGTGGTGGCTTGAGTTACTTGACTTTTCGGAGATCAATTTGTTGTTGTTTATCATGATTGTTGCATTGACATATTAAACATTCCGATAGCATGATTAGTTCCCTCACTAAGCGAAAGCTTAAAGGAAAATATATTTTTCTGTTGTGGTTATTGAATAACCATCGTAGGTACGGCATGGGAAGAGGAGAGAAAGTGATCCACATGACGGAGTGGGTGTGGGAGTTGTGTCCTTGTGAATATGTTCACATGACTAATTAGTTTATGTCTAAAATATACCTTCTTGTTGGCAATGTGTAAATACTTGGAGTTTTGGAAGTCTTGTAATATATTAAGTTGGGTGTTAATGTTAATTTTGCACCAAAGTGTAAGTCGTATTTACATGTCATGGGTCATGTGTAAAGGTGGGGGAAAGAGCTTGAACTTGTGGAGGAAATTTTGAGTGGTAAACCTTAATTTGGTTCCTTATGTTGGATACTCATGTATATGTTGGGAGAAATAGGATTTTGATTCAAAATTATGATCCATAGGAGAAGGTTGTGAGTTTTAATTATTGTAACATACTTGATTTAACTTGTGTTGATGATTGGGAACACTTAGAAATGGTTTTGGAATCATCTTTAATGTTTTCACAAAGTTTTGGGATGTTAGGAAAGGTTTTGGACATGAAAAACTGATGTTTTTAGCAGCAGGGAGGTGTTCTGCCATGGTCGGATCGATCCGGCCTTCCCGCGGATCGATCCACCCATTCTAGGGGACATTCTGCCTCAAAATCAATAAAATGGATCGATTCGCCCTTTTTGCGGATCGATCCGCCCCTATGAAAACAGACTGTCAGTTTTTACGGAAACAACCATAACTTTCTCTACAAAACTCGGATTCGTGCGCCATTTTTTTGCGTTGGAACCGGGACTCAAAGACCTATCTTTTGGTGTAAAATTTTGATATACTTTATAAATGACAAGTTTGTCCTTGGGTCTAATTTGTGCAAAGAAAGCTCTTTTATGGAGTCTAAAACATGTTTTTCTTCATGATTAGTGTATGGTTTGATATGGGCTTTGTTACACGTGTCCTAATCTGCTTGGGGCGGGTTGGGGTGTGACAATTTTTGGTATCAAAGCAATAGGTTAGAGCCTTTGAGGACAAGTGATCAATAAATGTATAAATCATGCATACACGTTTACTTAGCATGTTGAATAATGTTGAGCATGCTTTGAAAAGTACAAACATAATGTGTGTGTGAAAATGTATTGTGAATGCCAGAGAGAAAATGTCTGGTTCAACACCGCCTACGCAAATGGAGAGAATAAAAAGGGTTGTAGCTGGTTTGGTACAAGTAGTTGAAACTCATGCAATAGAGGGAAGACGTGAACAACCGAATCCTAATCCGAGGGAGGAGGTGAGCACAATTTCAAAGTTTTACAAGCAGAAACCGACACTATTTAGGGGGGAGACTTATCCAATGAGAGCCAATTTCTGGTTGTCCGATATGGAGAGGATATTCAGGGTTCTCCCATGTTCCAAGGTTCAACAAGTTTTTTTTTCTGCCGATACTTTAAAAAAAGAAGCACAGTACTGGTGGCGTATAAATTTGGGACAGGAAAGGCCGAATACTTGGAGGGAGTTTGTGGTACTCTTCAAGAAGCAGTATTTTCCAAAATCGTTCGAAGATTCGAAGGCTCAAGAGTTTATGGAACTAAAGCAAGGGGGAATGACAGTTCGGGAGTATTCTGCCAAATTCACGAGTTTAGCACGATTTGCTGAAAATGTAGTACAGAATGAAGGGGATCGAACTAGAAAGTTTGTAATGGGACTTAGGGATGAGATTCGACGCCAGGTATCCGTGCAGCGGTTGGATAAAGTTGCAGAGGCATTGGATGTGGCTTCAATTGCCGAAAGAGACATGGGGTATCAACAAACCTCGCAAGTACCAACAACTCAACAATACAAAAGGCCGAGCTCAAGCCAATATAGCAGACAAGGGAGTTCGAAGAGTCAAAGTTTTGGGGGTTCTTCGGGTGGTGAGGTAACAAGCCACGATGTAACACATGCAGGAAATTTCATTGGGGTGTATGTAATCTACCGACAACGATGTGTAACAATTGCCGCCAAATGGACCATGTGGCGAAGAATTGTCCGGGGGTGAGGCCAAATACATATGCTCCGATGAGGCGTACTGATGATAGTGGAATGGTTCGTCATAATTGTGGGGAGCTTGGGCACCGAATGTGCAATTGTCCTAAGCCGAGGCAAGGGGGGTTTTAGTGCAACCGCAAGAGGTGCACCAACACAACAACCACCTCAAGGAAGGGAACAACGTCAGGGTCGTTATTTCCAACGTAATCCAGGGGAGACCACCGTTGCTAACACGGTCGTGTCAGGTAAAGTTCTTATCTGTTCCACACCTACTAACGTGTTAATGGATTCTGGTTCTACACACTTGTTTGTATCACACCAATTCGCTAGGAATATGAATGTACCCTTAGAACTCCTAGAATATGATCTATATGTTGATGTTCCACTGGGAAGATCATTGGTGAGTTCGGGAGTTTATGAAACTGTGAAATTAAAATCAATGATGACGTGTTAACTGCTAATCTTGTACCGTTAGCAATTCAGAATTTTGATGTCATATTGGGGATGGATTGGTTATCAGTAAATCACGCGGTTATCGATTGTGAGAATAAAAGGGTAGAATTCCAAGCACCGACTCATAGAATCTTTTCTTTCCAAGGGGTAGGTGTTGTGTCACCACCTTATCTTGTGTCCACTGTCAAGGCTTGTCATTTATTAAGAAAGGGATGTAGAGGTTTTCTTTGTAGTATATCGGATACTAGATGTACGGAACTAAAGTTGGAAGATATACCCGTAGTTAGGGAATTTCCTAATGTATTTCCAGAAGATTTGCCGAGTGTGTTAATTAAAAGGGAGGTTGAATTTGGTATAGATGTAATATCGGGAACACAAACCATTTCGCGGGCACTATATAGAATGGCTCCGATAGAGTTGAAAGAGTTGAAGACTCAGTTATAGGAGTTGTTGGATAAGGGGTTCATTCGGCCAAGTGTGTCACCCTGGGGTGCACCGGTTCTTTTTGTGAAAAAGAAAGATGGGACGATGCGGATGTGTATAGATTATCGTGAAATCAATAAAGTAACTATCAAAAACAAGTACCCATTGCCACGGATCGATGATTTATTTGACCAGTTACAAGGAGCTCAAGTGTTTTCAAAGATCGATTTGAGGTCGGGGTATCATCAATTGAAGGTACAAGCTGAGAATGTTGAGAAGACGGCCTTTAGAACTCGGTACGGTCATTACGAATATCTTGTAATGCCATTTGGAGTAACCAATGCTCCGGCTGCGTTCATGGATTTAATGAATCGAGTCTTTAAAAATTATTTGGATGAATTTGTTATAGTTTTTATTGGTTATTCTTATTTACTCAAAGAGTTCGGAAGAGCATGATAGGCATTTGAGGTTGGTGTTACAACGACTTCGAGAAAAGCAATTATTCGAAAAACTGAAGAAAAGTGAGTTTTGGTTAACAAGTGTTACCTTCCTTGGCCATGTGATTTCCAAGGATGGCGTGTCAGTTGATTCGCAGAAAATAGAAGCTGTTATGAATTGGGCGAGACCAACCAATGTGTCAGAAATTCGTAGCTTTCTGGGATTGGCTGGGTATTATAGAAGGTTTGTTCAGAATTTCTCCAAGATTGCTACTCCGATGACAACATTAATGAGAAAGGATATTCCGTTTAAATGGGGGAAAGAATGTGAGGAATGTTTTCAAACATTGAAAAGTAAGTTAACTTCTGCTCCAATACTTGCGATTCCGACAAGTACTGGGGAATTTAGTATTTGCAGTGACGCTTCCCATCAAGGCTTGGGATGTGTTCTTATGCAAAGGGACAAAGTGATAGCATATGCTTCAAGGTAAATGAGGACTCATGAGAAGAATTATCCAACTCACGATTTGGAACTTGCTGCAGTAATTTTTGCCTTAAAGATTTGGCGACATTATTTGTATGGGGAAACTTGTGAAATTTTCACTGACCACAAGAGCTTAAGTATTTGTTTATTCAGAGGGATTTAAATATGCGACAACGAAGATGGTTGGAGTTAATGAAAGACTACGACCTAAAAATTCAATATCATCCGGGTAAAACAAATGTGGTGGCCGATGCTTTGAGTCAAAAATCAACTGAAAGTTTGGCATGTGTTTTAATAACACAAGAAAGGTTGGTGAAAGAGTTTGAACGACTGGAATTAGAAGTTATTCCTAGAGTTGAAGGTGGACTGATGGCAGTGATTGTAGCACAACCTAACTTGATTGGAGAGATTAAAGTAAATCAACGTCTGGACCCAACCTTGAAGAAAGTTGTAGATGAATAACTTGAGGGTAAGCGACCAGATTCAGTCTGCATGATGGGGTACTATGGTACACCAATCGGTTATGTGTGCCTAATGTGGGTGTAACAACCTGCATTTGCATTTAATTTTAATCTGACATTTCCATAATTAATCTGTATTTGCATTGTCATATTCTTAATCAATGTGTATTGCCCGCTTTTATTTCAATTACAAATCCTTATGTTCTAGAACCTTGTTATTTATATCATTTCATATTAAAATTCTTTTGGGGTCAAATTGCAATTTCTGTCAAGTTAGTAATGTCCGTGTAAATTTCAAAATCTGTATTCCAAAGACGGTGGAAATATTTCCTTTTGACTCAAACAGTATTTTTATAAAACCAGAAAATCATTTCCTTAGTTAAAATGAATTTTCTGTATTTTTATGACAAACACCGCGTCACGAAAATACCAGTTTATGTGCAAAACTGTCCACGCTACGTTAAAATTTCACAGATTTTGGGATTTGACGTAAAGATAGAAATGACATACACTTTACTTGCCATTTATGGAAACTAATCATTGCCTAAGCTTGTTTGGGAATACTTTCAATTTGTATGTTAACTTAGTGCTTAAACTTTGTGTCCTCCAAACACCTGGTAATTGCTCCCTATAAGCCTAACTTGGCTCTTCAACACCTGAGAATGCATATACGTATATGCAATGGATACATGAGCTGTGTATATTCTTGATTTTTTTAAGAAATTGAAAACAAATTCAATTTGTTGAGTGAACCACAATGTTCTTGGCCTCCAAGTATCCCAATTAGTTTTCTATTTATACAACACTTACACCACTTAGACACACATACTCTTGTTCACAATCTGGAGAACCACAGAGAGATAAGAGAGTGCAGAGAGTTCATAATTTCAGAATTTGAAGAACTTCATCCTCCATAACTTGAAAACTTGAGTTTGGAATTTCTGATATAACTATTCTTTCTCAACCAATTTCTTCTATCTATATCAAGGTGAGTATTACTAACTCACTCAGATTGTAATCCATTCTTTATTTACTGAATTGTGTAGTTAATTTATGAACCACTATTGATGTTGTACGTTGAAAATTTCATAGCTTGAAAATCACAATTTTCCAAACTCAACCAAAATCCGCTTTTAGAATGAAATATGAAAGATTATACATCCTACATGCCATGTTTAAAGTATTAGAGTCTAATTTGATCACATGAGAAAGTATGCTAAAAATGAAGTTTTGACATCTTTTGAAATTTCATAAAATTCTAGAATTATAGATTGATTCATATTAAATTGATGATAGATTCATAATCCTTATGAAAAACCGAAGAGAATCATATATAATAAGGCCTAGTAACTTCCAAAATTGAAAATGGGTCAATTTGGACCCTTAAACTGAAAACAGGGGATAACCAGTGAAGAAGACAGAATCTTAACTGGTTGTGTTTGAATGAGTAGAACGATGTATTAAGACTTATAAAACTCCGTACGTACGTTGTGCCTTTAATTCAGTATTTTGCTTTATGTTTAAGTTCATGTCATTCATGTGGGGTCAGTGGTACATGCATGTGGGTGTTAGTTAGTGTGGAAAAGAGTAATGGTCAGTGTGGAAAGAGTATGAGATCGAGATTGAGATTGAAATTGTGGTTGTGGTTGTGGTTGTGGTTGTGGTTGTGGTTGAGGTTACGGCGAGAGTATCTTTGAAATGCAATAGTGGCAAATAAGGACACTTCCTGACGCCCATGGTAGCGTTAAAGTGTGTGACGCCGAACTTGGACATTCCCTGGCACCCATGGTAGTGCTAAAGTGCGGCCTACGGACACTCCCTGATACTCAAGTTTGGATACTGCGTGAGGGTTTCTCCGGTATTTGCATGGTGGTTAGGGTATTCAAAGTGTGAGGCATTGGACACTCCCTGGTACCCCGGACCAAAGTGTGAGGCAAACTGGACACTCCCTGGCGCCCCATTGCTAAAGTGTGGCTATCTTAGTGTTTCAAAGATACTGGAGTGAGATAGTGGGTTGTTGTGTCTGTCGAGAGAAAGGAGTCGACAAGATGAGTGTGGTGCATGGTCTCATACACGATCATATGTTTTATGCATGAACAACTTTGAATTTATATTCCGCTTGTTTTATAAGTGGAATTCTTTCTACGGTTAAATTATTAATTTTACAAATTGAAAATGGAAAAAGGTAAATGGGTATGTTTTACATTCAAAGTCATGTTTTTAATACTCACCAGCTTCTTGAAGCTGACGTCGTTGATGCGTCCTGGACATTCGTGTCTAGGCTTTTCAGGTTATGAACAGGCTCATCATTATGACTATGCAAATTGAGAACAACCGCTTTTGGAAGAGAAAACTGTTATTAATATTATATGCTTTAATGTTTAAGTGATGAACTGGTTTTGTAATAAGGATGACTGTAATAGATGATAAGTTATTGTTTGTTTTCAAGGCGGTCTGTGCCTTAGATGACCCCGTATTGTAAGATGTAATAAGTTAGTAAAACTTTTGTAAGCCTTGATTGCTCTGCTCTGATTATTATGTTTTTGTTGTTCGACATTTGGGACGGAATCGATCCTTCTAACTGTCGCGGCCTACGGGTCCATAAAGGAAATTAAACGCTTTCCTTATTTATGCTACGTCGGGGCGTGACAGGATTTAGTGGTATCAGAGCCAGGTTATTATTTATCTCAAGATAGTTTAGCCAGGTTAGTGTTTACCAGTTTAGACCCGATTCCACGATCTGATAGCTTAAGCTTTGCACACCCGATGATACGACAGGAAGGATAGACTCAGAACCCAAACGCCTAAGATTATCTCTTTCCTGACTTAAGTAGTACCTTTTTATCAGGTATGGATCCAGCTCATCCACTATATGTACCAGACGGATTTGGGGGACACTTTGTGACACCTGGGGCAGTGATCCCAGCCTTTCTTGACTTGTATCATGCGGCCGTTGAGCAGTTGGCCACAGCTACCGTAGTATCTGATGTATGGCACCAGGTTCACGTGGTAGGCTTAGTTGACTTGACTCGTATCCGCCTAGAGCTTTGTTACTTTGCAGAGGCTCAGCGCTTGGTTTTGGTTGAGGTTTTGAGGTTGATTGATAGCGATGCTTTCTATCTCCCCCTCGAGATCCAGATTGTGCACGCCCATCTGGCTCAATTAGAGATGCCCCCACCAGTAGTTCCCATCGCCGAGGACGATGCTGAGGCTGTTCATGTGGTCCCAGTAGGTGGAGAGGATGTGGAAGATGGCATAGGTCTAGGCGACTTAGCCGCTGACCTAGAGGCTGAGCTAGTACTTGAGCTAGCCTTACCTGAGGAGATGGTAGTTGAGGCAGATGCCCCTGTGCCTGCTTCATCGTCAACCTCTCACGGATATGACGGGGTTGGTCCATTCTTGGTGTAGCGATTTCGCCCCGTCGATTCGCTAGATCTCCTGATAGCTGCTTATGGAGACGATTGACTTTCTAGATATGGCCTTGTACATATTAACTACTTTTGACTATTCGCTCTATCTCTTTTCACAACTGTAATTACATGCATTAGAGTGTAGGGCAATGACCCATTTTTGTAACATTAACTCTTGCATGCGTCCTAACCCATATAGGTAGGGTAGGCATTGATCTGACCATACATGCTTTTTGTATCAACTTGACAAGAAGTTATATATATATAATATACTCTTTTGGATATTGTCGTCATTTGAATTGCTTCATAGTACTGTTGCGTACATGTTTCTCATTCTACTATCACTATCATGCATAGAATGGCTGGAGGACTAAGGAGGAACAGGAATTTGATCGAGGGAGCACCTGAGGCTGCCGATCCCACGGGAATATTTGAACCTTTCATCAGGTATCTCGAAAGGGTTAGTAACCAGAATGAAAACCGACGAGACCGCCAAACTGGAGACAAATTGCTGGAGAGATTCCGTGCACTAAGGCCAGAGCAGTTTGCGGGTACCGCAGAACCATGAAAAGCCGAACAATGGTTAAGGCAAATGGACCGTATATTCGAGGCTGTCCAGTGCAATGAGATGGACAAGAGGAGGTTGGCTACGTTTCAATTGACCAATACTGCCGCAGATTGGTGGGATTCGGTTATAGCTACTATCGGGAATGGAGCTGCAATGGGGATGACGTGGACTGCGTTCAAGGGGAGATTTCTGGAAAAGTACTTCCCGGCTACGGAGAGGCATAGAAGAGAGAAGGAATTCATAGATCTGATGCAAGGAACCAAGTCGGTGCAAGAGTACACCACACAGTTCAAGAGACTGTCTCAGTTCGCTCCACACCTGGTTGATACTGAGGAGAAGAAGATCCGTAAGTACAATCAAGGGCTGACACCACAAATTCGTCGCTTAACTCTCGGCCACCTTGATAAATCGTTTGAAGGACTTGTTGGTTTGGCTACCGACCTGGAAGAGGATGCTCGAGTAAACCGAAAGCAATTTGAATTTCGGCCGCCTCAAAGGGGTAATTTTGGGAATAGACCACCAATGAATCGTACCCAAGGGCAGAAGAGGAATTCTGATGGGAGCAAGAAGACCCAGGCTATTACCTATCCGACTCAACCCCGGGTAGGAGAAGGGAGCAACGCTGGGAAATGTTTCAACTGTGGCAACCCTGGTTATTTGGCTCGAGATTGCAAGGCACCAAGGCGTGCTGCTCAGCAAGGGGTAGTCTGCTATAACTGTGAGAAGCTCAACCTGATCAGCAAGCAGTGGAAGGTACATTGACTCTGTTTAACTCCCATGTTAAAGTGTTATTTGATACGGGTGCTGCTCTATCATTCATATCTGTTAATACAATTCGGAGATTGGGTATCTTGCCTCATCGTTTAGAGAAAGCTTTGAAGGCTACATCACCATTAGGAGCTGCAGTCAGATTAGGACACGTGTGCAAGGATTGTCCTCTACGGATAGAAGACCGTGAAATCCCTGCAAGGTTGATCGTCCTATCGATGAAGGAGTTCGACATAATCCTAGGAATGGATTGGCTCTCTCAGAATCAAGTGAAGTTGGATTGTGCGAGGAAGGGAATTACATTCCCCGACAATGAGAATCAATCATTCGATTTTCAATGTAACCCTTCGGGAGATATGTTCCTCACAAGGTGTTTGGCTAACATCGAAGTCATCAGTACAGAAGCGACAGCGTCGTCTATACCTGTAGTCAAGGACTTCGAAGAAGTATTTCAAGACATTTCTGGTTTACCGCCCGAGAGAAGTATAGAGTTCTGTATTGAGCTTATACCGGGTACCGTACCAATTACCAAGGTTCCCTACAGAATGGCCCCCACCGAACTATTATAATTAAAGGAACAAGTATAAGAGCTCGAGAACCTAGGTTTTGTACGTCCAAGTACATCGCCTTGGGGAGCACCGGTGTTATTCATAAAGAAGAAGGACGGAACGCTACGGTTATGTATCGACTACAGAGAACTGAACCGAGTGACTATCAAGAACAAGTATCCCTTACCTCGGATTGACGATTTGTTTGATCAACTACAAGGAGCTACGACATTTTCCAAGATAGACCTTAGGTCGGGATATCATCAGTTGAGGGTACGGAAGGAAGACATACCTAAGACTGCTTTCAGAACCCGATATGGTCATTATGAATTTCTGGTGATGCCGTTTGGAATGACGAACGTCCCAGCAGTATTTATGGATCTGATGAACAGAGTGTTCAAATCTTATTTGGATCAGTTTGTCATCGTCTTTATAGATGATATTTTGATCTACTCTAAGTCAGCAGAAGAACACGAGCAACATCTACGGATTGCGATGCAAATGCTTAAGGACCACCAGTTGTATGCCAAATTCAGTAAGTGTGAGTTCTGGTTGCAAGAAGTGAAATTTTTGGGACACAAGGTGTCTTCTCAAGGAATTTCTATGGATTCGTCCAAGACCGATGCTGTATCAAACTGGGTTAGGCCGAGCAACCCTACGGAGGTTAGAAGTTTTCTTGGACTCGCAGGCTATTACAGTAGATTTTTTGAGGGATTGTCTAAAATAGCCGCACCATTGACTGGATTGACGAAGAAGAATTTGAAGTTCGAGTGGACAGAGAAGCATGAGCGCGCCTTTCTGGAGTTGAAAGAGAGACTCACTACCGCGCCGGTACTAGCTATACCCAAGCCTGATGAGAAGTTCACTATCTTTAGTGACGCGTCATATCAAGGACTAGGGTGTGTACTTATGCAAGATGGCAGAGTTATCGCTTATGGATCCAGACAGCTGAAGCCGAATGAGTTGAACTATCCCATTCATGATTTGGAATTGGCAGCAGTGGTATTTGCACTCAAGATTTGGAGACATTATCTCTACGGTAAGAAGTTTGATTTGTTCTCCGATCACAAGAGTTTGAAATATTTGTTCACACAGAAAGAGTTGAACATGAGGCAATGCAGATGGATGGAGCTGATCAAAGATTACGACTTCACGTTAGAATACCACCCCGGTAAAGTTAATGTGGTCGCTGATGCTTTGAGTCGACAGACTCGTGAGACGATCGCCTCTGTAATGGTTATAGAATGGCGAGCATTGGAGACCTTGGCGGAGTTTGATGTACAGAGTGCTGAAGAAGGAGAAGGACAATTGTTCGGATGTCTTATCCTACAGCCTATTCTCATTGACCACATTATTGGAGCTCAGGAAGAAGATGAGAAGTTTCAAACATGGTTTGCAAAGATGACAAAGAAAGACCCGACAGAATGGAAAGTGGGAATTGATGGAGGATATCGGTGCAGAAATAGATTATGTGTGCCAGATTGTGGTGAGCTAAGGAGGGATATTTTGGAAGAAGCACATAAGTCAAGATATACAGTTCACCCGGGAGGAACCAAGATGTACAAAGATTTGAAGAGAAATTTCTGGTGGGAAGGCATGAAGAAGGATGTGGCCGAATTTGTATCCAAGTGTTTGACGTGTCAACAAGTCAAGGCCGAACATCAGAGACCCTCGGGATTGTTGCAACCGCTACCTATTCCTGGTTGGAAGTGGGAGCACATTTCGATGGATTTTGTAGTAGGATTGCCTCGATCGCAACAGAATCATGACACTATTTGGGTAATTATGGATCGATTGACGAAGTTTGCTCATTTCATTGCTTATAGTATGACATACCCGGTAGAGAAGATGAGTCGGATGTACATACAACAAGTGGTGCGGCTTCACGGTGCACCTGTGTCGATTGTGTCAGACCGTGACGCACGTTTTACTTCTGGATTTTGGGAAAGTCTGCAAGAAGCTATGGGAGCCTCGCTCAAGATGAGTACGACTTTTCACCCTCAGACAGACGGACAGACTGAGCGTGTTAATCAGATCATGGAGGATATGCTCAGGGCTTGTGTGATCGATTTTGAAGAATCTTGGGAGACACAATTGCCGTTGGTTGAATTTGCCTATAACAACAGTTATCACACGAGTATCGGGATGGCTCCGTTCAAAGCATTGTACGGACGACCATGCCATTCTCCTTTGTGTTGGGCAGAGGTTGGTGACACGGAGTTGTTGGGACCAGATTTGGTTAGAGAAACCAACGAGAAGATTTCTTTGGTTAAGGAAAGAATGAGGACCGCTCAGAGCTGGTATAAGAGTTATGCCGATCGACGCCGGAAAGATTTGGAATTCAGTGTTGGAGATCACGTACTTCTTAAGGTTTCACCGACTCGGGGAGTAGTACGCTTTGGTCTCAAGAGAGGAAAGTTAGCCCCGCGTTTCATCGGACCGTTCGAGATTTTGGAACATGTCGAGAAAGTGGCTTATCGACTCGCGCAACCACCAAAGATGTCGGGGGTTCACAATGTGTTTCACGTGAGTATGTTGAGAAAGTACATACGCGACCCCTCACACGTGATTAGTTATGATGATATTGAGACGAGTCATAACGTTTCTTACTAAGAGAGGCCAGTGAAGATTCTGGATCAGAGCATCAAGAAGCTAAGAAATAAAGACATTCCATTAGTGAAAGTTCAGTGGAATCACCATGACGAGAACGAAGCCTTGTGGGAAGTGGAAGCTGATATGAGAAAGAAGTACCCGGAGTTGTTTCAGGACTAGTTAGTCTTGATTTCGGGGACGAAATCCTGTTTAAGGGAGGAAGGATGTAACAACCTGCATTTGCATTTAATTTTAATCTGACATTTCCATAATTAATCTGTATTTGCATGGTCATATTCTTAATCAATGTGTATTGCCCGCTTTTATTTCAATTACAAATCCTTATGTTCTAGAACCTTGTTATTTATATCATTTCATATTAAAATTCTTTTGGGGTCAAATTGCAATTTCTGTCAAGTTAGTAATGTCCGTGTGGATTTTAAAATCTGTATTCCAAAGACGGTGGAAATATTTCCTTTTGACTCAAACAATATTTTTATAAAACCAGAAAATCATTTCCTTAGTTAAAATGAATTTTCTGTATTTTTATGACAAACACCGCGTCACAAAAATACCAGTTTATGTGCAAAACTGTCCACGCTACGTTAAAATTTCACAGATTTTGGGATTTGACGTAAAGATAGAAATGACATACACTTTACTTGCCATTTATGGCAACTAATCATTCCCTAAGCTTGTTTGGGAATACTTTTAATTTGTATGTTAACTTAGTGCTTAAACTTTGTGTCCTCCAAACACCTGGTAATTGCTCCCTATAAGCCTATCTTGGCTCTTCAACACCTGAGAATGCATATACGTATATGCAATGGATACATGAGCTGTGTATATTCTTGATTTTTTTAAGAAATTGAAAACAAATTCAATTTGTTGAGTGAACCACAATGTTCTTGGCCTCCAAGTATCCCAATTAGTTTTCTATTTATACAACACTTACACCACTTAGACACACATACTCTTGTTCACAATCTGGAGAACCACAGGGAGATAAGAGAGTGTAGAGAGTTCATAATTTCAGAATTTGAAGAACTTCATCCTCCATAACTTGAAAACTTGAGTTTGGAATTTCTGATATAACTATTCTTTCTCAACCAATTTCTTCTATCTATATCAAGGTGAGTATTACTAACTCACTCAGATTGTAATCCATTCTTTATTTACTGAATTGTGTAGTTAATTTATGAACCACTATTGATGTTGTACGTTGAAAATTTCATAGCTTGAAAATCACAATTTTCCAAACTCAACCAAAATCCGCTTTTAGAATGAAATATAAAAGATTATACATCCTACATGCCATGTTTAAAGTATTAGAGTCTAATTTGATCACATGAGAAAGTATGCTAAAAATGAAGTTTTGACATCTTTTGAAATTTCATAAAATTTTAGAATTATAGATTGATTCATGTTAAATTGATGATGGATTCATAATCCTTATGAAAAACCAAAGAGAATCATATATAATAAGGCCTAGTAACTTTCAAAATTGAAAATGGGTCAATTTGGACCCTTAAACTGAAAACAGGGGATAACCAGTGAAGAAGACGAAGCTACTGCACAAACTCGCACGCGCGATCGCGCGAGCGGCCCACGTGATCGCGCGAGCGGCCCACGCGAGCGACCCCTCGCCCGAGCGACCCGCGCGCGCGATCCTTGTTTCCCCAGGCAGACAGAAGAGTTTATATTATAAATTAAAAAATGGGCAGATCGCGCGAGAGGCCCGCGCGAGCGACCTATCGAGCGAGCGGCCCGGGCGCGCGATTTTTGGCAGATTCTGGTTTTGATTGTTTTGTGTTAAAGGACTGTTTGGTTCAACTTTTAAGAACTGTTAAGGCCCTATTTGGGAAATTGATTGAAACAGAATCTTAACTGGTTGTGTTTGAATGAGTAGAACGATGTATTAAGACTTATAAAACTCCGTACATACGTTGTGCCTTTAATTCAGTATTTTGCTTTATGTTTAAGTTCATGTCATTCATGTGGGGTCAGTGGTACATGCATGTGGGTGTTAGTCAGTGTGGAAAAGAGTAATGGTCAGTGTGGAAAGAGTATGAGATCGATATTGAGATTGAGATTGTGGTTGTGGTTGTGGTTGTGGTTGTGGTTGTGGTTGAGGTTACGGCGAGAGTATCTTTGAAATACGACGGTGGCAAATAAGGACACTCCCTGACGCCCATGGCAGCGTTAAAGTGTGTGACGCCGAACTTGGACATTCCCTGGCACCCATGGTAGTGCTAAAGTGTGGCCTACGGACACTCCCTGATACTCAAGTCTGGATACTGTGTGAGGGTTTCTCCGGTATTTGCATGGCTGTTAGGGTATTCAAAGTGTGAGGCATTGGACACTCCCTGGTACCCCGGACCAAAGTGTGAGGCAAACTGGACACTCCCTGGCGCCCCATTGCTAAAGTGTGACTATCTTAGTGTTTCAAAGATACTGGAGTGAGATAGTGGGTTGTTGTGTCTGTCGAGAGAAAGGAGTCGGCAAGATGAGTGTGGTGCATGGTCTCATACACGATCATATGTTTTATGTATGAACAACTTTGAATTTATATTCCGCTTGTTTTATAAGTGGAATTCTTTCTACGGTTAAATTATTAATTTTATAAACTGAAAATGGAAAAAGGTAAATGGGTATGTTTTACATTCAAAGTCATGTTTTTAATACTCACCAGCTTCTTGAAGTTGACAACGTTGATGCATCCTGGACATTCGTGTCTAGGCTTTTCAGGTTATGAACAGGCTCATCATTATGACTATGCGAATTGAGAACGGCCGCTTTTGGAAGAGAAAACTGTTATTAATATTATATGCTTTAATGTTTAAGTGATTAACTGGTTTTGTAATAAGGATGACTATAATAGATGATAAGTTATTGTTTGTTTTCAAGGCGGTCTGTGCCTTAGATGACCCCGTATTGTAAGATGTAATAAGTTAGTAAAACTTTTGTAAGCCTTGATTGCTCTGCTATGATTATTATGTTTTTGTTGTTCGACGTTTGGGACGGAATTGATCCTTCAAACTGTCGCGGCCTACGGGTCCATAAAGGAAATTAAACGCTTTCCTTATTTATGCTACGTTGGGGCGTGACAGTGGGCAACTTAAAAGAAAGAATTTTGGAAGAAGCTCATAGTACTCGGTATTCCGTGCATCCAGGTAGTACAAAAATGTATAGCGATTTGAGGGAGGTCTATTGGTGGAGTGGTATGAAACGCGAAGTTGCTGAATATGTAGCCAAGTGCATGACGTGTCAATTGGTAAAGCTTGAGCATCAACGACCCGCTAGGGAGATACAACCATTGGAAATACCGGAATGGATATGGGAACATATTACAATGGATTTTGTGTCTGGATTGCCAAGGTCTACTAGATTTAATGATAGCATTTGGGAGATCGTTGATAGGTTGACTAAGTCAGCCCACTTCTTACCGATTAAGACCACAGAACCGACAAAGTTAGCGGAACTTTATGTTAAAGAGATTGTGAGATTGCACAGGGCACCAGTGTCTATTGTATCAGATCGTGATACACATTTTGTATCTAGGTTTTGGGAAGGGCTACAAAGGGCAATGGGAACAGCTTGCATTTTAGTACTGCTTTCCACAGGCAAACTGACGGGCTGTCAAAACGGGTTATTCATATTCTAGAGGATATGCTTAGGGTCTGTGTTATGGATTTCAAAGTTTATTGGGAAACGCATTTGCCGCTAATTGAATTTTCTTACAATAATAGCTTCCAGACAAGCATTGGAATGGCGCCTTTTGAGGCATTGTATGGTCAAAAATATAGATCGCCTGTGTGTTGGACAGAGGTTGGGGAGAAGCAACTACTAGGGCCGAAAATTGTTCAAATTACCACCGACAAAGTTAAATTAATTAAGCAACGGTTGCAAGTGGCACATAGTTGCTACAAAAGTTATGCCGATGCGGGTAGAAGACCATTGGAGTTTGAGGTTGGTGACTATGTATTCTTGAAAGTTTTACCTTCGAAGGGCATTACGCAGTTTGATAAGAAAGGTAAGTTCAGTCCGAGATATGTTGGACCTTTTCTAATTTTGAATAAAGTAGGACCGGTAGCTTATAGGTTGGAGTTACCACAAGAGTTGTCACATGTCATAATGTGTTCCACGTGTCTATGCTCAGCGTTATGTGTCGGATTTGAGTCATATCCTTGAACCAGAACCGTTAGAAGTTCAAAAAGATATGACGTATGTTGAACATCCGGTACGGATTCTGGATAGGAAAGATCAAGTGTTAAGAACGAAGACAATTCTGTTAGTTATGATCCTTTGACGTAATCATAGCGTTGAAGAGGCAACTAGGGAGCGAGAAGATGAGATCAGGGAGAAGTACCCGCACTTGTTCGACTAATGAGGTAGGGATAAGTTTGGGGACAAACTTCTTAAAAGGGAGGGAAAAATGTAACACCCGTACCTGGAAAAGAAGTTTAATGTGATATTAATATGTGTTAATTAAAGATAATTAATGCATGAGATGGTTTAAGGTGGGATTATGAACCCACAGGTAAAAAGGTGTTCAAATGCGGACACATATGAAAGTTATGTAAAAGACAGGACTGGTATAAAAGTGGGACCCAATGAAGGTCTAATTAAAATAATTTGCATTTAGATGCCATTATATGCTTATAGGACTACTTGTTTAAATGTTTAAAGATTACATTATGTCTTGTGATAAGTAAAAGGAACCCGTTTGGGTACCCATGTGAGGGCGTATTTGAATACAATTGATAAATGGTAGGATTAATAGTAACCTCATAAATTATGTGGGACCACGTTGGGACCCACGCGGGACTTAGATTAAATCCATTTAGAAAAGGTGGGTAGTTAACGTAAATAGCATGGGGGTTTCATAATAAAACTTAAAGAAAGTTGGGGGAGGTAAACATAATTAATGGGAATTTGATACAACACATATGCATGTGTACACAAGTGTCTCTCACTTGTAAACACAGCTGGGTTCTCCAGAAATTAAGAGAGAACGAGAGGTCTCGAGTCGGCAACGATTTCTCCGGCAACATTTATCACCGTATCTTCGCCGTCCGGCGTCGGATTCACGAACCGAGACCGGGTTTGGACTCGTGGAGGTAAGAGGATCACATGCACGTCCTTTATTTTCATTTTCGGCAACGTTTTTACGGCGGTCGTTCTTAATAGATAATGTTCTTGGCACCAAACTTATGTAGGAATTACACCGGTGGAATTTGGGTTGGAAATTTGCTAGATGTTGGAATTTCTAAGCTTAATTCGCTAGTAAATCAAAGAGGTGAGTGTTCTAGTCCCAAAATTGAGTGTTTAGATATGTTGGTGTGATAATTGTTGGCTTAGAATGCTTAATCCATGTTTATGTTTATATGTGTTGTTGAAATTGGGCAAAAAGCATGTCAAAGTTATGAAATCGCTACGCTTATATGCTTATATGCTAAGTTGCTTAAATGCTTATGTGGATCAAAGGGAAGTTAAGTAGTGAGCATCATTTATAGGTCCCATATGTAAGGGATAGGAAGTCATCAATGAGTAGGACGTGGTGACGACCACAATGAAATGCCGGTGACACCTTCGGGGTCACAAGAGAGTGTGTGTTGTGCTATATGCGCCAAAAGAGTGAGAAATTCCGGGGTGAGAAGGACCCTGGGGTGGTGGCTTGAGTTACTTGACTTTCCGGAGATCAATTTGTTGTTGTTTATCATGATTGTTGCATTGGCATATTAAACATTCCAATAGCATGATTAGTTCCCTCACTAAGTAAAAGCTTAAACGAAAATATATTTTTCTGTTGTGGTTATTGAATAACCATCGCAGGTACGGCACGGGAAGAGGAGAGAAAGTGATCCACGTGACGGAGTGGGTGTGGGAGTTGTGTCCTTGTGAATATGTTCATATGACTAATTAGTTTATGTCTCAAATGTACCTTCTTGTTGGCAATGTATAAATACTTGGAGTATTGGAAGTTTTGTAATATAATAAGTTGGGTGTTAATGTTAATTTTGCACCAAAGTGTAAGTCGTATTTACATGTCATGGGTCATGTGTAAGGGTGGAGGAAAGAGCTTGAACTTGTGGAGCAAATTTTGAGTGGTAAACCTTAATTTGGTTCCTTATGTTGGATACTCATGTATATGTTGGGAGAAATAGGTTTTTGATTCAAAATTATCATCCATATGAGAAGGTTGTGAGTTTTAATTGTTGTAACATACTTGATTTAACTTGTGTTGATGATTGGGAACACTTAGAAATGGTTTTGGAATCATCTTTAACGTTTTCACAAAGTTTTGGGATGTTAGGAAAGGTTTTGGACATGAAAAACTGATGTTTTTAGCAGCAGGGAGGTGTTCTGCCAAGGCCGGATTGATCCGGCCTTCCTGCGGATCGATCCACCCATTCTCGGGGACATTCTGCCTCAAAATCAATAAAATGGATCAATCCGCCCTTTTTGCGGATCGATCCGCCCCTATGAAAACAAACTGCCAGTTTTTACGGAAACAAGCATAACTCTCTCTAAAAAAGTCAGATTCGCGCGCCGTTTTTTGCGTTGGAACTGGGACTCAAAGACCTATCTTTTGATGTAAAATTTTGATATACTTTATAAATGACAAGTTTTCCCTTGGGTCTGATTTGTGCAAAGAAAGCTCTTTTATGGAGTCTAAAACATGTTTTTCTTCATGATTAGTGTATGGTTTGGTGTGTGGACTTTGTTGCACGTGTCCTAATCCGCCTGGGGCAGGTTGGGGTGTGACAATTTTTAGTATCAAAGCAATAGGTTAGAATTGTCACACCCCAAAACCCAATTGGTGGATTTATGGTGCGTGACCGGCCACCAAGGCCTCGTAACTTGTTCAGAGACTAGCGGAAGCAACATAATTAAATTTTATTACAAATATAGGTCATGAAGACCATAATATTACAAGTCATTCCAAATTTATTACATAATATTATGATTGGCTAACTTGAGCCTTTAAATATTGCCTTTGAGAATTTCATTGGAATTACTCATATTATTTAACTAAGTAGTTAGTATTTTAAGTTCTTCTTCTTCTATATGTCTTCCTCAACCAGGTTATCTCCCACCTTCTTATACTTTTCATCACCTGAAAGGGGTTAGAATGATTTGGAGAGTGTGAGTAGAAGACTAAGTGAAATAATCGTAATCCTGGATGATGAACATAAAGAGAAATCTGTATATCAACGGTAAATAAGATAAACATAACAATCGATATATCAAGAGAGTAGAATATCATGAGGACAGGTATAACGAATACATTTTTAGAAGGTCAGATTACCAACCACCCATTCACGTACTCATACATATACATATACATATACTGCAATAGCTAACTGATCAGAAGCACTCGTAGACCTAATAAGGACGGTCGGCCAACGTTGGGCCACTCGTAGATCCACTATGGATCATCCCACATAGGGGCTCGTAGATTCTTAATAGAACCAATATATAGTCACGTAGAATGGTGGTAATTGACATTAGAATCAATGAAATATGGAACTTACAATACTTTCAAATACGATAACCTCTTTCAGTGGAACGAATCGAAGTGTTCCAGAACAAATGTAAGAACAACGATTTCATAATTAAACAAAATTTGTTCAAATAATAGGACAAGATTCACCCATGAGGAGTTGAATCAGTAAAAAGGAAATACGATCACTCACCTTGGTAGTTTGTGTGATTATAGTACTTCTTTTGTAGATAAGTTAACCCTCAAATCCTACACAATATATTTGATAATACTTGTCATTTAGTCTAACTTCAAAGCGTAGGGGTAAAATTGTAATTTTAATGTTAAAAATCATATTCTATAGCCATGTTACAAACTGAAAATTCAGATAAATACCAGTTGGTATTCGGAACTCACCAAATTTTGGAAAAATTCTTTAAAATGATTTGTGATGAATTGAAAAATTTTAAATGACCAAAATACCCTTAGTGTTGTTAATGAATGATTGAAAATATGAACAAGGGGTACAAGATATCAAAAGGAGTAAAAGATATAATTTACTCACTAATTGACGATAGAGTTTGAAGCTTGTAGTTTTGGTTCAACTTCCTTCACCACTGGAATCACCACCACTAGTCTAGTGTATATATATATATATATTTCCAAACAACCCCCTTTATGAGTTTACAAGAATTTCGCTTCCCTCTTTCTTTCTCCTAAGATTCCCCCTCTTTATCTCTCCCTCTCTCTCTCTCACCCACCTTAATTTCTTCCTTAGCTCTCTAACACTCTCGTACGAAATTCTCTCAAGATGAGTGAATTAAACCATATGGAAGCCTCCATATTTATACTGTGAATTGAGAGATGAGGTTTAATTATATTAATTATGTATATTAAATGAAGCGTTGCATTGGAGAATACAACATGAAACAAAATACATGCATTAACAGGGGAGAGTAAATGAGCATGCTTCATTAATTGAAGTTTGAGTTTTAACTCTTTGTATGATAAAAGTTTTTGTAACATTTGTGTTAGGTAGAAGTTTTCCACTTAGGCTATTTTCTGACGTCACATGTAGGATAGTTTGTTAGGTGAAATACCAATAGAGTTTTAACACATGTCTAGAGTTGATTGGTTAAAGCTAAAAATATGATGATATTTTACGAATTTTTAATACTGAAAATTTGGGTCTTGACATTCTCCCCTACTTAAGAAAGTTTGGTCCCCAAACTTACCTTACCTTATTAATTGAAAAGTTGTGGGTATTTGGTTCGCATTTCATCTTCTCTTTCCCACGTGGCTTCTTCTACTGCGTGACTTCGCCAAAGGACCTTAACTAACGGAATGACCTTAGTTCTCAGAACTTGGTCACGATGATCCAGAATTTGAACCAGTTGTTCCACGTAGGTAAGATCTTCTCGTACATCCAAAGGTTCGTAGGATAATACATGACTGGGATCTGATATATAACGACGAAGCATAGACACATGAAATACGTTATGGACGTAAGACAGATCCGGAGGTAAACGCCAAACGATAAGCTACAGCTCCAATTCGATCTAAGATCTCGAACGGTCCAATATAACGAGGATTGAGTTTACCCTTCCTGCCAAATCGAACTATGCCCTTTGAAGGTGAAACTTTGAGAAACACATGATCACCTTTCTCAAACTCTAGATTTCTTCTATGTGTATATGCATAACTCTTGTGCCTGCTTTGTGCTGTCTGAAGTCATTGACGAATGAGTTGAATCTTTTCTGTCGTTAGCTGAACAATCTCTGGTCCCAAAATTTTCCTTTCACCAACCTCGGTCCAACATATAGGAGATCGACACTTCCTTCCATAAAGTGCTTTATACGGTGCCATGCCAATGCTAGCCTGAAAACTGTTATTATATGAAAATTCTACTAAAGATAGGTGTTCTTCCCAGCTACCTCTGAAATCTAGAACACTAAGTCGAAGCATATCCTCCAAAATTTGAATTACTCGCTCAGATTGTCCATCTGTTTGAAGGTGAAAAGCGGTGCTAAAATTAAGAGTAGTTCCCAAAGCTCTTTGTAACTTCTTCCAAAATCGTGATATGAATCTTGGATCTCTATCAGAAACTATAGTAACTGGTCTACCATGAAGCCTAACAATCTCATTAATATACAAAGTTGTTAACTTCTCTAGAGAATGAGTGACTTTGATTGGTAAAAAATGAGCTGATTTTGTTAACCTATCCACAATTACCCAAATAGCATCATTTTGCTTTGAAGATCTAGGTAATCCCACTACAAAGTCCATAGTAATATGCTCCTATTTCCACTCTGGGATAGGAAGTGGTTGAAGAATTCCACCCGGTCGTTGATGCTCTGCTTTAACTCGTTGACAATGCAGACAACGTGATACAAAGTTAGCGATCTCTCTTTTCATGTTTGGCCACCATAAGGATTTCTTCATATCTTGGTATTTAGTACTACCAGGGTGTACTGCAAATCTAGAAGAATGCACTTCCTCCATTACTTTCCTCTTAATCTCAGGAAAGTTTGGTACACAGATACGGTCTCGATATAGTAGAATACCGTCTCGTGATATAAATTCAGATCTCTTCCCTTCTGGTATCTCCTTAGAAATCTTGTTTAGGTAGTCATCTTGCATTTTAGTTTCTTTCACCTCATCGATGACTGTTGGTTTTGCAACAAGAGCTGCTAATATACCCTTGCAAAGACGAAAGGTAACTTCGATTCCTAATCTTTCAAAATCTTCAATCAATTGTTGTTGTGTAGTGAGCAAGTAAGCCAGATTTCCTGAAGATTTTCGACTTAAAGCATCAGCTACAACATTAGCCTTGCCGGGATGATATTGGATATCAAGATCGTAGTCTTTCATCAACTCAAGCCATCTTCGTTGCCTCATATTTAGTTCCTTCTGAGAGAATAGATACTTTAAACTCTTATGATCGGTGAAAATCTCACATCTTTCACCATATAGGTAATGATGCCAAATCTTTAAGGTGAACACCATTGCGGCTAGTTCCAAGTCGTGAGTAGGGTAGTTCTTTTCATGAATTTTGAGCTGTCGGGATGCATATGCAATAACTTTACCATGTTGCATTAGAACACATCCCAACCCTCGATGAGAAGCATCACTATAGATCACGAACCCACCTTGTCCAATAGGTATGCTTAAAATTGGTGCAGAAACCAATCTATTCTTCAACTCTTGGAAACATTGCTCACGATCAACAGTCCATTCAAAAGGTATGCCCTTCTGCGTCAGTTGAGTCATTGGCCCGGCTATCTTGGAGAAGTCTTTGACAAATCTCCGGTAATATCCTGCCAAACCTAGGAAACTACATACTTCTGTCACAGTTGTTGGTCTCGGCCAAGACATGATCGCCACCACCTTCTGTGGGTCAATTGATACGCCTTCTTTTGAGATCACATGCCCCAAGAAAGAAATCTTTGGAAGCCAGAACTCATATTTCTTGAATTTGGCAAACAATTACCGATCTCTCAATGTCTGTAGTACTGTCCTCAAATGACGTTCATGTTCCTCAAGACTCTTAGAATAGATAAGGATATCATCGATGAATACTATTACAAAATCATCGAGGTAGGGTTTGAACACTCGATTCATCAAATCCATGAATGCAGCAGGAGCATTGGTAACACCAAAAGGCATTACTAGGAATTCGTAATGACCATATCGAGTTCGAAAAGCCGTCTTTTCTACATCTTCTGCTTTAATCTTCAATTAATGGTAGCCTGATCTCAGGTCAATCTTTGAGAACACTTGTGCTCCTTGTAATTGATCGAATAGATCGTCAATCCTTGGAAGAGGATATCGATTCTTTACCGTTACCTTGTTCAACTCACAGTAATCGACTCATAATCTCATAGTCCCGTCTTTCTTTTTCACAAATAGAACAGGTGCACCCCAGGGAGAAGTGCTAGGTCTAATAAAACCTTTATCCAACAATTCTTGTAATTGCGTCTTTAACTCTGTCAATTCCATTGAAGCCATACGATAAGGGGTCTTTGATATTGGTTGGGTATTTGGAACGAGATCAATAGTGAATTCAATCTCTCTATTGATCAGAATGTTAGGCAAGTCATCTGGAAAGACGTCTGGAAATTCCCTTACCACTTGGATATCTTCCAAAGTTACTTCTACAGGCGAATCTTCTAGAATGGCACAAAGATAACCTTGACATCCTTTCCTAAGTAATTCATTGGCTTTTGTGGAGGAGATAAGACACGTGGAAGGTAACATTGCACCCTTTCCTTTAAAAGAGAAGTCTGGTCGATCAGGAATTTGGAAAATGACTCTCTTTAAAACACAATCCATAGTAGCATATACCAAAGATAACCAATCCATACCTAAGATGACATCAAAACCTTGAATCTCTAAAGGTATCAGGTCTACAAGTAATGGCACATTACTTATTATGATGTTGCAGGATCGATACACTAAGGCACCAATCATAGAATTTGTAGAGGGAGTAACGACGGATAGGTCATAACCTAAAGGCTCTGGTGTTTTATTGAATTTTGAGGCAAAATATGGTGATACAAATGAATAAGTAGATCCTGAGTCCATAAGCGTATGAGCATCAACACCACAAACAGAAATGGTACCTGCCACTACAACATTAGTTGTATCCTCGCCACTTGGGATTAAGGCAAATACATGTCCCTGCCGTTGTTGATTCTTCCCTTGATTCCCCTGATTTTGAGCCGGACGTTGGTTGGTTGGAATGGCAACTGGGACAACTTCCTTCCCAGTCTTCCATGTTGGGCATTCTCGGATCATATGACCCATTTCCCCATACTTGTAGCATGCTCATGTACTCAGTTGACAGATACCCCAATGCATCTTCCCACATGTTTTGCATGGAGATATGGTTCCACCCTGTAGTCTACTCTTGTTCTGAGAGTTAGAACCTGCACTAGACGTTCCCGTGAACTGTCTCTTGGTGTTTTCTTGTCCTTTTCCTTGGTTACTTGATTGCCGTTTAAAATTGTCTCAATTTTTCTGAAGTTCCAAGCTTGTTCTTTCAACCACGAGAGCATGGTCCAGCACCTCCTTGTATAACTTGAGTTTGAACATCTCTACCTTGCTGCGTATGTGGATTTGCAGACCATCTTCAAATTTCTTTGCCTTTTTTTCTTCTGTAGGGATTAGATATGTAGCAAAACAGGATAGGGTAGGGAACTCCGTAGTATATTGGAGCACCGTCATGTTTCCCTGCTTCAGGTTCATGAAATCCTTAGCCTTTTGTTCCTTCATAGAGTCTGGGAAGTACATGCCGTAAAATACCTCCAAGAATCGCTGCCAGCTCATCTCGGGCTCACTTTCCTCCATTTTAGTCCACCAATGATCTGCCTCCCCTACAAAGGTAAGGTGGCATTGTGGATACCGACATTTGTGCCCACTTTTAATTTTAAAACAATTTTCAAATTCAAATTCAAAGAGTCGCCACTTAATTTTTTTTAGGAAAATTAAGAAACCATTTTTTAAAAGCAACCGATCTTTTGCGAAACCAAAGATAATCTGGGTCCGGGGATTATGGAATGAGAGGGGAAGGAGCCCGACGGACTAAAACACCCCCTCTCATCCTATCTCATGATAGGCCTTTACTCAACATCCTTTTTGATCGAATAAATAACTAAGTGTGCCCTCAACTAATACATATATATACATTACAAAAGCATATTGAAAAGGGTGTAAGATTTCTAATGATAAAATATCATTCACAATCCACATAATTCAAGTAGCAAGCAAAATGATGTGCAAGTATGAAACTAGAGAACTTACCCGGGATCCAGCCGCGAAATGGGAAACGTGCAATGCATACAAAGAATAGAAATCCTAAGAAAAATGTCTCTAATCACATATACACATAAGGCAAGACCTAAGCTAAGGTGTCGCGCATGGAGTCGAAAATCAATAAAATCAAAGAATAGAACAAACTAGAGAAGGATTGAGAAATTGTACCTCAAATGCGCTACAAAACAAAGAGTTAGTCCACATGCTTCACACAACAATATGGCATCGAATAATCAATCCTAAATCTCTAGCTTAGATCTATCAATTAGAGGAAGAATTGATAAAACTATGAATTCCTTTCGATCAGTTGGAGTCATAGCATCTCTATAGATGCACAAGTCTCAACTAAGAGCCAATGTGATGTCTATATAGGGGTGCTATAATCCCAACATGATCATAAGAAATCCATGGTTATGTTTAATTTGGTTCAACTAAGTCCAACTTTATCCAATAACTAGTCCTAATCATAAGCATCAATGTACATGGATGAATGAATGATCATGAACAAGAATGAGATGTGAATTTATTCACTAATTTGGATAACTTAGCCTCTGGATTTAAGCTAAATTATCATTATTCAAAACATGATTTGGGTCCCAAGACATTAGGGAACCATTTAAGTTAAAATCAATGAGATTAGACAAAATAGTGACTGTTTTTCCAGACTCACAGAGAACATATCAGATTTTAAAAGATAGAAAAACCATACTTTCAACGATTGGATCTTAATGATTTTTGAATATGATATGCCTCTGTGAGTCTAGTTTCTAACCCAAAAAGAAAATCAAGGTTTTAACGGTTAGATCTCTGGAAATATGGAAAACACTAGACATCACTCATGAATCTGCAACTCTCTGTTCAGAGATCTAGTACAATTTTCTAAAAATAGTAAAAAAGTGAGAAACACTTAGATCTTTTTAGGGTATCTTCCTAACACATTGAGGTGCTTAGAAAAAAATATTAGAGACCCGAGAAACTCTATTAAGGTTCTGATTTATTAATTTCAAAACGGACTTACTGTTCTGAAATTTTGGACAGAGAGTTGCATGTTTTGAAATCATAAGACCAAACCATCTTAGACATGGAATTTCACCAAAACAAAAATTACAGAGGTACTTAAATGGGTTATGAACATCCTCCAATTGGTCTCATCCAATTCCAATGAACCATGATCCTATAGAAAATCTTTGATCACAATTGGTTTATGGATTCACTGCACCTTTGTTAGATTAATGTTCATAGTTTAAAAACCAACTTGATCCATGATCCTAGAAAGGACTAGAATCGAGTATGATTATGATTATTGGGACAAATAATGAAATAGGGAGAAATCCCTAGATTTAACCTTGATGGATTCCTATCATAGATCTCATAATTGGAGAACTAGCAAGAGAATCCTAAGGTCCTACTTATTTTAAATGAAAATTTACATCCAATTCCTTTCTCAAATGTATGATCCTTGAAGAATATAGAGTCATCTTATTATTTCTCCTACCAAGTTAATGGTTCTTAGAGACAAAATGAAATCCAAACTACATAAACCTCTATGGAATATAGCATGAATCCCATAGGATTTTTTGTGAGGAGATTTCAAGTCATGGGTTAAGACTTGAACTCAACCATCTATATGTAGAGATGATCATGATCCACTTTAATCCCCATATAAATCATAGAATCATAGGGGACTAGAGGATCAAACTCAAAGAAATCTAATGAGATATTGAAGATCTCATAGATCTCTTGAGAAGAATATAACAAAAGAAAGGAAATCAAAGGTTATTTGAAAATTTCAAGTCAAAAACTCTTTTATTCATAAATCCAAAACTCTATTTTGGATCCAAATTAATGAAACATTATGAAATTCAATCACAAGCACTAAGTGGTGTGTGATGAAATGGGGTAGGAAGAGAGGTTTTGAAAATGTGTAAAGTTCCTAGGACTATGAACTTGTGATTGAATTCTCCAAATTCTACAAAAGATTGAGAGGTTACCTCTTTGACCTCAAAGAATTCTTCTATCTTTTGTGGAGTTCTTCCAAAAATCTTCAAATTCTTCTTTAATTCTTCAAATTCTTCAAGAAAAGCTATATATTCTTCCTCTAATGTATGTATATAACTCTTGTATTTCTCTCTCTTGATTCAAGTATCTCCAAAATGAAGATGAAGGTTTTGTTTATATGGACCACCAACTCAAGGTTAAATGGGTAAATTCGGGTGGAAACCTAGTGGTGTCAAACGGGCCGGGCCGGGCTCGGTCAAAGCGGGCTTGACCGGGCTTCGGGCCGGGCCGGGCCGGGCTTCACTTAAAATCGGGCCGGGCCGGGCCGGGCTTGGGAAGGGAGGGGGGATGTCCGCCCCGGACCGGTGGCCCGGGCCTAGCGGGCCGGACATCGGGCCGGGCCGGACGGGCTAGCGGGCTTCCTTTGATTTTTGGCCTTAAAAGTGGCGGGCTTCGGGCCGGGCCGGGCCGGGCATTTTCTTCATTTCGGGCCGGGCCGGGCCGGGCCATGGACGGGAGAATGTGTGTCCACCCCGGCCCGGGGTATGTGACCCGGGCCTAGCGGGCCGGGCCTTGTGGCGGGCCGGGCCGGGCTTTTAGCCCGAAAAAAGCGGGCCGGGCTCGGGCCGGGCCGGGCCAACCCGGCCCGTTTGACACCTCTATGGAAACCCATGTGCAAAGTTTTCTTCTAGAACATGTGAGAAAAGCAGTCTGTTACAGTTCGCGGCACTCGATAGCTGCCGGCGGCATTCACTGAATGCCGAGCGGCACTCGCTGAATGCCGAGCGACACTCAGTGAGTGCCGGCTCGGCACTCAGTGAATGCCGCCGGCTTTCTCGCGTGCCGGGGCTAACAGTATTTTGCCATCTCTTTAATTTTCAAAATATACATTACCACAATCTTAATTATTAGCAAAGTATATACTAATGTACTTATATTTGTAGTGTACTTTATTAAGATACACCCATATACATGGTATATACTATCATTTTATTTTTTTCTTCTTCTTTTTTTTTTCTCTTTTCTTTTGAAAACTTCTTTTCCTCTTTTTCTTTTGAAAACTTTTTTCCTCTTTTTCTTTTGAAAACTTTTTTCATATTATATCTCTTCTTTGAATTTATTTTTTTTAGACTGATTTTCTCACATGTTCTTCAACGTTCGGGTTTCCCCCGAGTACCCAATTTTCCTCTCTCTCTTATTTTGATTTTTGAATTTTGTTTTGAAGAATCTTTGAAGAATTTAAATTTTCTGGAAAACCTTCAAATTTTACCGGTCATTGTTATCATCAGTCTTCTAGAGGTAACCAATCCCTGGTCTTGACGTTTGGTCAAAATTGGGGTGTCTACAGGCATACTTCACTTTTCTTCCTCGGGACAGGGAAAGACTTTGAAAATCTTTTCCATCCGACGGACCCATACTTCAGCCTTAGCAGGGTCTGCACTGCCATCAAAAGTTGGTGGTCGTAGTTTCTGAAATTGCTCCACTGTTATCTGCATTCCCCGCTGTCCATTACTTTTACTTCCATTACCACTATCCTCAGAATTAGCTACTCTATCTTGGGCAGCGTAAGCCAGTCCTTCGATGATTTGTTCGACAAGTTCAAATCTAGCATTCGCTGCTTCATCCATGTTGGTTGAGCTTCTCCTTGTTAGTACTTCTCTGACTACATAATAATAATGTAATTAGCAGTATTTCTTACCTTACATTTATATCCAAATAGAATTTATCATACCTAAGTATAGGTATCTAGCGTACGATCCAATTAAATAGTTGAGGCTTTCTAATGGCCCTAGAACTATTGCTCTGATACCAAGCTTGTCACGCCCCAAAACCCAATTGGTGGATTTAAGGTGCGTGACCGGCCACCAAGGCCTCATAACTTGTTCAGAGACTAGCGGAAGCAACATAATTAAATTTTATTACAAATATAGGTCATGAAGACCTTAATATTACAAGTCATTTCAAATTTATTACATAATATTATGATTGGCTAACTTGAGCCTTTAAATATTGCCATTGAGAATTCCATTAGAATTACTCATATTATTTAACTAGGTAGCTAGTCTTTTAAGTTCTTCTTCTTCTATATGTCTTCCTCAACTAGGTTATCTCCCACATTCTTATACTTTTCATCACCTGAAAGGGGTTAGAAAGATTTGGAGAGTGTGAGTAGAAGACTCAGTGAAATAATCGTAATCCTGGATGATGAACATAAAGAGAAATCTGTATATCAACGGTAAATAAGATAAACATAACAATCGATATATCAAGAGAGTAGAATATCATCAGGACAGGTATAACGAATACATTTTTAGAAGGTCAGATTACCAACCACCCATTCACGTACTCATACATATATATATATACTGCAATAGCTAACTGATCAGAAGCACTCGTAGACCCAATAAGGAGGGTCGGCCAATGTTGGGCCACTCGTAGATCCAATATGGATCATCCCACATAGGGGTTCGTAGATTCTTAATAGAACCAATATATAATCACGTAGAATGGTGGTAATCGATATTGGAATCAATGAAATATAGAACTTACAATAATTTCAAATACGATAACCTCTTTCAGTGGAACGAATCGAAGTGTTCCAGAACAAATGTAAGAACAACGATTTCATAATTAAACAAAATTTGTTCAAATAATAGGACAAGATTCACCCATGAGGAGTTGAATCAGTAAAAAGGAAATACGATCACTCACCTTGGAAGTTTGTGTGATTATAGTACTTCTTTTGTAGATAAGTTAACCCTCAAATTCTACACAATGTATTTGATAATACTTGTCATTTAGTCTAACTTCAAAGCGTAGGGGTAAAATTGTAATTTTAATGTTAAAAATTCAAATTCTATAGCCATATTACAAACTGAAAATTCAAATAAATACCAGTTGGTATTCGGAACTCACCAAATTTTGGAAAAATTCTTTAAAATGATTTGTGATGAATTGAAAAATTTTAAATGACCAAAATATGCTTAGTGTTATTAATGAATGATTGAAAATATGAACAAGGGGTACAAGATATCAAAAGGAGTAAAAGATATAATTTACTCACTAATTGACGATAGAGTTTGAAGCTTGTAGTTTTGGTTCAACTTCCTTCACCACTGGAATCACCACCACTAGTCTAGTATATATATATATATATATATTTCAAACAACCCCCTTTATGAGTTTACAAGAATTTTGCTTCCCTCTTTCTTTCTCCTAAGATTCCCCCTCTTTATCTCTCCATCTCTCTCTCTCTCTCTCTCTCTCTCTCTCACACCTTAATTTCTTCCTTAGCTCTCTAACTCTCTTGTACTAAATTCTCTCAAGATGAGTGAATTAAACCATATGGAAGCCTCCATATTTATACTGTGAATTGAGAGATGAGGTTTACTTATATTAATTATGTATATTAAATGAAGCGTTGCATTGGAGAGTACAACATGAAACAAAACACATGCATTAACAGGGGAGAGTAAATGACCATGCTTCATTAATTGAAGTTTGAGTTTTAGCTCTTTGTATGATAAAAGTTTTCGTAACATTTGTGTTAGGTAGAAGTTTTCCACTTAGGCTATTTTCTGAAGTCACATGTAGGTTAGTTTGTTAGGTGAAATACCAATAGAGTTTTAACACGTGTCCAGAGTTGATTGGTTAAATCTAAAAATATGATGATATTTTACGAATTTTTAATACTGAAAATTTGGGTCTTGACAAGAGCCTTTGGGGACGAGTGACGATTACGACGTGTAATAAGCATAAATGATCAATAAATGTATGAATCATGCATACACGTTTACTTAGCATGTTGAATGATGTTGAGCTTGCTTTGAAAAGTACAAACATAATATGTGTGTGAAAATGTATTGTAAATGCCAGAGAGAAAATGTTTGGTTCAACACCGCCTACGCAAATGGAGAGAATGGAAAGGGTTGTAGTTGGTTTGGTACAAGTAGTTGAAACTCATGCAATAGAGGGAAGACGTGAACAACCGAATCCTAATCCGAGGGAGGAGGTGACCACTATTTCACAGTTTTACAAGTAGAAACCGACACTATTCAGGGGAAGGCTGATCCAATGATAGCCGATTTCTGGTTGTTCGATATGGAAAGGATATTCAGGGTTCTCCCATATTCCGAGGTTCAACAGGTTTTATTTACTGCCGATACTTTACAAGAAGAAGCACATTACTGGTGGCGTACAAAGTTGGGACAGGAAAGGCCGAATACTTGGAGGGAGTTTGTGGTACTCTTCAAGAAGCAGTATTTTCCAAAATCGTTCGAAGATTCGAAGGCTCAAGAGTTTATGGAACTAAAGCAAGGGGGAATGACAGTTCGGGAGTATTCTGCCAAATTCACGAGTTTGGCACGATTTGCTGAAAATGTAGTACCGAATGAAGGGGATCGAACTAGAAAGTTTGTGATGGGACTTAGGGATGAGATTCGATGCCAGGTATTCGTGCAGCGGTTGGATAAAGTTGCAGAGGCATTGGATGTGGCTTCAATCGCCGAAAGAGACATGGGGTATCAATAAACCTCGCAAGTACCAACAACTCAACAATACAAAAGGCCGAGCTCAAGCCAATATAGCGGACAAGGGAGTTCGAAGAGATAAAGTTTTGGGGGTTCTTCGGGTGGTAGAGGTAACAAGACACGATGTAACACATGCGGGAAATTTCATTAGGGCGTATGTAATCTACCGACAACGGTGTGTAACAATTGCCGCCAAATGGGCCATGTGGCGAAGAATTGTCCTGGGGTGAGGCCAAATACATATGCTCCGATGAGGCGTACTGATGATAGTGGAATGGTTTGTCATAATTGTGGGGAGCTTGGGCAACGATATGCGCAATTGTCCTAAGTCGAGACAAGGGGGGTTTTAGTGTAACCGCAAGTAGTGTACCAACACCGCAACCACCTCAACAACAACCACCTCAAGGAAGGGAACAATGTCAGGGTCGTTATTTCCAACTTAATCCAGGGGAGACCACCGTTGCTAACACGATCGTGTCAGGTAAAGTTCTTATCTGTTCCACACCTGCTAATGTGTTAATGGATTCTGGTTCTACACACTCGTTTGTATCACACCAATTCGCTAGGAATATGAATGTACCCTTAGAACTTCTAAAATATGATCTATATGTTGATGTTCCACTGGGAAGATCATTGGTGAGTTCGGGAGTTTATAGAAACTGTGAAATTAAAATCAATGATGACGTGTTAACTGCTAATCTTGTACTGTTAGTAATTCAACATTTTGATGTCATATTGGGGATGGATTGGTTATCAGTAAATCACTCGGTTATCGATTGTGAGAATAAAAGGGTAGAATTTCAGGCACCGACTCATAGAATCTTTTCTTTCCAAGGGGTAGGTATTGTGTCACCACCTTATCTTGTGTCCGCTGTCAAGGCTTGTCATTTATTGAGAAATGGATATAGAGGTTTTCTTTGTAGTATATCGGATACTAGATGTACGGAACTAAAGTTGGAAAATATACTCGTAGTTAGGGAATTTCCTGATGTATTTCCAGAAGATTTGCCGAGTGTGTTAATTGAAAGGGAGGTTGAATTTGGTATAGATGTAGTACCGGGAACACAACTCATTTCACAGGCACCATATAGAATGGCTCTGATAAAGTTGAAAGAGTTGAAGACTCAGTTACAGGAGTTGTTGGAAAGGGGTTTATTCGGCCAAGTGTGTCACCCTGGGGTGCACCGGTTCTTTTTGTGAAAAAGAAAGATGGAACGATGCGGATGTGTATAGATTATCGTGAAATTAACAAAGTAACTATAAAAAATAAGTACCCATTGCCATGGATCGATGATTTATTTGACCAGTTACAAGGAGCTCAAGTGTTTTCAAAAATCGATTTGAGGTCGGGGTATCATCAATTGAAGGTACAAGCTGAGGGTGTTGAGAAGACGACCTTTAGAACTCGGTACAGTGATTATGCATTTCTTGTAATGCCATTTGGAGTAACCAATGCACCGGCTGCGTTCATGGATTTAATAAATTGAGTCTTTAAAACGTATTTGGATGAATTTGTTGTAGTTTTTATTGATGATATTCTTATTTACTCAAAGAGTCCGGAAGAGCTTGATAGGCATTTGAGGTTGGTGTTACAACGACTTCGAGAAAAGCAATTATTCGGAAAACTGAAGAAAAGTGAGTTTTGGTTAACAAGTGTTACCTTCCTTGGCCATGTGATTTCCAAGGATGGCGTGTCAGTTGATCCGCAGTAAATAGAAGCTGTTATGAATTGGGGGAGACCAACCAATGTGTCAAAAATTCGTAGCTTCTGGGATTGGCTGGGTATTATAGAAGGTTTGTTCGGGATTTCTCCAAGATTGCTACTCCGATGACAACATTAATGAGAAAGGATATTCCGTTTGAATGGGGGAAAGAATGTGAGGAATGTTTTCAAACATTGAAAAGTAAGTTAACTTCTGCTCCAATACTTGCGATTCCGACAAGTACCGGGGAATTTAGTATTTACAGTAACGCTTCCCATTAAGGCTTGGGATGTGTTCTTATGCAAAGGGACAAAGTGATAGCATATGCTTCAAGGCAAATGAGGACTCTTGAGAAGAATTATCCAACCCACGATTTGGAACTTACTACAGTAATTTTTGCCTTAAAGATTTGGCGACATTATTTGTATGGGAAAACTTGTGAAATTTTCACTGACCACAAGAGCTTAGGTATTTGTTTACTCAGAGGGATTTAAATATGCGACAACGAAGATGGTTGGAGTTAATGAAGGACTACGACCTAAAAATTCAATATCATTCGGGTAAAGCAAATGTGGTGGCCGATGCTTTGAGTTAGAAATCAACTGAAAGTTTGGCATGTGTTTTAACAACACAAGAAAGGTTGGTGAAAGAGTTTGAACGACTGGAATTAGAAGTTATTCCTAGAGTTGAAGGTGGATTGATGGCAACGATTGTAGCACAACCTGACTTGATTGGAGAGATTAAAGTAAATCAACTTCTGGACCCACCCAACCTTGAAGAAAGTTGTAGACGAATTACCTGAGGGTAAGCGACCAGAGTTCAGTCTGCATGATGGGGTACTATGGTACATCAATCGGTTATGTGTGCCTAATGTAGGCAACTTAAAAGAAAGAATTTTGGAAGAAGCTCATAATACTCGGTATTCCGTGCATTCGGGTAGTACGAAAATGTATAGAGATTTGAGGGAGGTCTATTGGTGGAGTGGTATGAAACGTGAAGTTGCTGAATATGTAGCCAAGTGCATGACGTGTCAATTGGTAAAGCTTGAGCATCAACGACCCGCTGGGGAGATATACCCATTGGAAATACCGGAATGGAAATGGGTACATATTATAATGGATTTTGTGTCTGGATTGCCGAGGTCTCCTAGATTTAATGATAGCATTTGGGTGATCGTTGACAGGCTGACTAAGTCAGCCCACTTCTTACCGATTAAGACCACAAAACCAACAAAGTTAGCGGAACTTTATGTTAAAGAGATTGTGAGATTTCACGGGGCACCAGTGTCTATTGTATTAGATCGTGATACACGTTTTGTATCTAGGTTTTGGGAAGGGCTACAAAGGGCAATGGGAACAGCTTTGCATTTTAGTATTGCTTTCCACCCGCAAACTGACGGGCAATCAGAATGGGTTATTCAGATTCTAGAGGATATGCTTAGGGTCCGTGTTATGGATTTTAAAGCTGATTGGGAAACGCATTTGCCGCTAATTGAATTTTCTTACAATAATTGCTTCCAGACAAGCATTGGAATGGCGCCTTTTGAGGCATTGTATGGTCGAAAATGTAGATCGCCTGTGTATTGGTCAGAGGTTGGGGAGAAGCAACTACTAGGCCGAAAATTGTTCAAATTACTATCGACAAAGTTAAATTAATCAAGCAACGGTTGCAAGTGGCACAAAGTCGCTACAAAAGTTATGCTGATAGGGGTAGAAGACCATTGGAGTTTGAGGTTGGTGACTATGTTTTCTTGAAAGTTTCACCTTCGAAGGGCATTATGCGGTTTGGTAAGAAAGGTAAGTTAAGTCCGAGATATGTTGGACCTTTTCTGATTTTGAATAAAGTAGGACTGGTAGCTTACAGGTTGGAGCTACCACAAGAGTTGTCACATATTCATAATGTGTTCCACGTATCTATGCTCAGACGTTATGTGTCGGATTCGAGTCATATCCTTGAACCAGAACCGTTGGAAGTTCGAGAAGATATGACGTATGTTGAACATCCGGTACGGATTCTGGATAGGAAAGATCAAGTGTTGAGAACGAAGACAATTCCGTTAGTTATGATCCTTTGGCGTAATCATAGCGTTGAAGAGGCAACGTGGGAGCGAGAAGATAAGATCAGGGAGAAGTACTCGCACTTGTTCGACTGATGAGGTAAGAATAAGTTTGGGGACAAACTTCTTAAAGGGAGGGAGAAATGTAACACCTGTACCCGGAAAATAAGATTAATGTGATATTAATATGTGTTAATTAAAGATAATTAATGCATGAGATGGTTTAAGATGGGGTTATGAACCCACAGGTAAAAAGGTGTTCCAATGCGGACACATATTGTCACACCCCAACCCGCCTCGTGCGGATTAGGACACGTGTAACAAGGCTACAAGCTCCCAATTACATTACTTTGTAAAGAAATATACGAATTATAGAGAAACACATGTATTTAACCACATTAAACAACTCTGTTGTTTCAAAATAGGCTCCAAGGGCAAAATGGTCATTAATAAAGTATGTAAAATTTTTATACCAAAAGTTAGATTTTTGAGTCCCGGTTCCAACGCAACAAACGGCGCGTGAATCTGAGTTTTATAGAAAAAGTTATGCATGTTTCCGTAAAAATGGACGTCCAGGGAAAAATACAAAGCGGATCGATCCCTTCATAAAGGGCGGATCGATCCATTTATATTAGTCTCCCGCAGAATGTCCCCTTGAAAGGGCGGATCGATCCCTTCACAAATCGCGGATCGATCCCCTTCACAATTCTGCTGCTAAAATTTTGTTTGCTGTCAAAACAAGTTTTAGCTTACCAAAACTCAATCAAATCACATGGAAACATTATGAAACTTTGGGAAATCAATTCCAACACATTTCTAAACATGTTTAAACTCAAATTAAGCATGGATCATAAATTCATATTCACAATTTGGTCAAATCCACTAAGAACTCATTTCATTTGAAATACAATGATCTTTTCAACTTTAAAACTCAATTCTCATTCAAAACTCATGAAACTTGTTGGGAATTAACTCAAGGTCATAACTAACATTGTGAACACTAAGGAAACATGTTTAAGACACTAGCGACACATCCGGACTTGCCGAAATGGTCAAATTCATTACTTGCACCACACTTGAGCAAAACAAGAGATATTACACATTAGTTTCCAAATTCACTTTCACTTTCCAAAATACAAGTTTTAGGATTCAAACTCTTTTTCTACAACCCAAATATGAACATTAACATAAAAGAAACCATAATTTACATCATTATACAAGTACAGAAGAAGTTCACAAGCATGAGGCTCAAATCTCCCCCATCTCTCCCATCTCTCCCGTCTCTCCTCATCTCTCCCGTCTACAAGTCCAGACTTCAAGCCTCAAGTCGAGAACCTCAAGCCACTAGTTACATTATAACATAAGTTTAAAACATATCTACAAGTTCGCCCAAGACATGAGTTAACTATACATCTCCAAACCATAAGTTGCATTAGGAAACTTAAATATCTAGATTTATAAACATATCAACACACATCTCATAACCCCCATGCCCAACTTGTCGTTTTGATCATTTTCCTTCCTCCTCCCGTGCCGTACCTGCGGTGGTTATTCAATAACCACAACAGAAAATAGCATTTGTTTAAGCTTTCGCTTAGTGAGTAAACTAATCACATGTATGAATATAATGTCATATTCAATGCACAAATCAACAATTAACATATCATTTAGTCCCCAAAGACCAAATATCAATTCACCGTGTCGTCGCTCTTGCCTTTTGCCCTTATGTGCATATAGCACCTCTAATTCACACAATCTCACACACCCTTCCACAGCTGGGTCGCAACTCACACACCTTTACACAGTTAGTGTGGTGAGTACCCTTACACCGTTGGGTTTTTTTTTTCCACTTCTCCTTATTATGGAGTAAATCCACGGTGAATTAACATAAGGCTTTCTTCAACCCACATAATCACATCATCATCTCAGCATGGTAATTCACACACCATTTAACACATATTAACTTCCAATTTTAAGTAAACTAGCCAAACCCACATAAATCAACATGTTCATATATACCCAATTCTCATGTCCATGCTCTAATTTACAAGAATTCAACAAACTAACATGCAAATTAACACATTTAACATGATTTACATTCAGCCCATGGATTAGAGTCACTCACCTCACAAATTGCTCCAATTAAAAGCCTAGAACCCCAAATTCCTTGCAAATTTTAGCTCTAATTAACTCCAATGATATTCCTACATACAAATATCATGTATATATATCGTCACCTCAAAGAGGGTCGCGGAAAAACGTTAACGAAACTGAAATTGAAAGGTATAGAGACGATCCTCTCACCTCCACGAGTCCGAATACGATCTCGGTTCGCGAAACGGTGTACCGACGGCGACGAAACGACGAAGAGACGGCGTAGACGGCGGAGTTTCCGTCAATGGCCGAATTTTCTTCTTCTTCTGCAACTCTCTTCTTGTTTTGATACAAGAAGATGGTGAGTCATAGCTAGAGGTGTCATCCTCTTAGGCATTATGCCAACTTTGGTTGATTTTCATTTACCTCCCCAATATTTTCTTAAGCTTTATTTTGAAGTCCCCTAACCAATTGTATTAACTACCCAATTATCTAATGAGTGTTTGTCTAAGTTCCGTATGGGTCCCAACGTGGATCCCACATATTTTGTGAAATTGCTATCGCACCTACTAATTTAGATCGTTTTCACTTATACCCTTATTTGGGTGTCTAAATCAGTACCAAATGCTACACATATATCAACATATAATATAAAAGCATTTAAGCAAATATTCATGTAATCACATAAAATGCATTTAATCATGTAACATGCAAATTACCAATTTACCCTTTGCTGGGTTCCATTTTCAAACCTGTCCCTCTTCACTGGGACTTTTCCATGGGCGAGTCCAAGCCTCCCCTTAATCCATTTTATACACTAATTATATCAATTAATGCATGTTAAGTTAATAATTAACCCTTTCTCCGGGTACGGGTGTTACACATATGAAAGTTCTATAAAAGACAGGACTGGTATAAAAGTGGAACCCAATGAAGGTCTAATTAAAATAATTTGCATTTAGATGCCATTATATGCTTATAGGAATACTTGTTTAAATGTTTAAAGATTACATTCTGTCTTGTGATAAGTACAAGGAACCCGTTTGGGTACCCATGTAAGGGCGTATTTGAATACAATTGATAAATGGTAGGATTAATCGTAACCTCATAAATTATGTGGGACCATGTTGGGACCCACGCGGGACTTAGATTAAATTCATTTAGAAAAGGTGGGTACTTAACGTAAATAGCATGGGGGTTTCATAATAAAACTTAAAGAAAGTTGGGGGAGGTAAACATAATTAATGGGAATTTGATACAACACATATGCATGTGTACACAAGTGTCTCTCACTTGTAAACACAGTTGGGTTCTCCAGAAATTAAGAGAGAACAAGAGCTCTTGAGTCGGCAAAGGTTTCTCCGGCAACATTTATCGTCGTATCTTCGCCGTCCGGCGTCGGATTCACAAACCGAGACCGGATTTGGACTCGTGGAGGTAAGAGGATCACATGCACGTCCTTTATTTTCATTTTCGGCAACATTTTTACGGCGGCCGTTCTTAATAGATAATATTCTTGGCACCAAACTTATGTAGGAATTACACCGGTGGAATTTGGGTTGGAAATTTGCTAGAGGTTGGAATTTCTAAGCTTAATTCGCTAGTAAATCGAAGAGGTGAGTGTTCTAGTCCCAAAATTGAGTGTTTAGATATGTTGGTGTGATAATTGTTGGCTTAGAATGCTTAATCCATGTTTATGTTTATATGTGTTGTTGAAATTGGGTAAAAAACATGTCAAAGTTATGAAATTGCTATGCTTATATGATTATATGCTAAGTTGCTTAAATGCTTATGCGGATCAAAGGGAAGTCAAGTAGTGAGCATCATTTATAGGTCCCATATGTAAGGGATAGGAAGTCCTCAATGAGTAGGACGTGGTGACGACCACAATGAAATGCCGGTGACGCCTTCGGGGTCACAAGAGAGTGTGTGTTGTGCTATATGCCCCAAAAGAGTGAGAAATTCCGGGGTGAGAAGGACCCGGGGGGTGGTGGCTTGAGTTACTTGACTTTCCGGAGATCAATTTGTTGTTGTTTATCATGATTGTTGCATTGGCATATTAAACATTCCAATAGCATGATTAGTTCCCTCACTAAGCAAAAGCTTAAACGAAAATATATTTTTCTGTTGTGGTTATTGAATAACCATCGCAGGTACGGCACGGGAAGAGGAGAGAAAGTGATCTACGTGACGGAGTGGGTGTGGGAGTTGTGTTCTTGTGAATATGTTCATATGACTAATTAGTTTATGTCTTAAATGTACCTTCTTGTTGGCAATGTATAAATACTTGGAGTTTTGGAAGTCTTGTAATATATTAAGTTGGGTGTTAATGTTAATTTTGCACCAAAGTGTAAGTCGTATTTACATGTCATGGGTCATGTGTAAGGGTGGAGGAAAGAGCTTGAACTTGTGGAGAAAATTTTGAGTGGTAAACCTTAATTTGGTTCCTTATGTTGGATACTCATGTATATGTTGGGAGAAATAGGATTTTGATTCAAAATTATGATCCATATGAGAAGGTTGTGAGTTTTAATTGTTGTAACATACTTGATTTAACTTATGTTGATGATTGGGAACACTTAGAAATAGTTTTGGAATCATCTTTAACGTTTTCACAAAGTTTTGGGAAGTTAGGAAAGGTTTTGGACATGAAAAATTGATGTTTTTAGCAGCAGGGAGGTGTTCTGCCAAGGCCGGATCGATCCGGCCTTCCCGCGGATCGATCTACCCATTCTCGGGGACATTCTGCCTCAAAATCAATAAAAAGGATCGATCCGCCTCTATGAAAACAGACTGTCAGTTTTTACGGAAATAAGCATAACTCTCTCTACAAAACTTGGATTCGCGCGCCGTTTTTTTGCGTTGGAACAGGGACTCAAAGACCTATCTTTTGGTGTAAAATTTTGATATACTTTATAAATGACAAGTTTGCCCTTGGGTATGATTTGTGCAAAGAAAGCTCTTTTATGGAGTCTAAAACATGTTTTTCTTCATGATTAGTGTATGGTTTGGTGTGTGGGCTTTGTTTCACATGTCTTAATCCGCCTGGGGCGGGTTAGGGTGTGACAAGTATATTCAATAATTGTTCATGTTGTTATCGAGAAGAAGTAAAGTGAGAAATTACAAATTTATTTGCTGAGCGAATACAAATTAAGAAATTACTCAGTGAAAAAGAGAGAATTTCTTATATCTAGTAATGAAAATGTTTCAACAAAATACAAAAGACATGTTACTGCTGATAGTATATTCACATAAAATGCATGCTTACAAAATTTCACCTTACCAGATATCTCACCTTTTTTAATTGCTCATTTTCAAAAAGGAATTTCTCACCTTTTTTGTTTTGATACCAAAATAACTTTTCCTTATGATCAACAAAATAAATGCAGGACCAAAATAAAAAGAAAATACAGAAATTTTATTACTTACTTGTTACTGGCAGTCACTATTACAGAAAAGGAGGGAGAACATCAGAAAGGATGGGAGAGAGAGAGAGAGAGAGAGAGAGAGAGAGAGAGAGAGAGAGAGAGAGCTGCGAGATGCCCATCCACAGATCAGAGGGTCATCTTAAATAGAAAAAGAAAAGTCTACAGTTCTTAAGACAGGATACTGTAGATGAATAGTAAAAAGATAAAAAGCAATACATGTGTCCTATGGTAATGGTGTCGACCCGATTGCTCTTATCTTGACATTGTAGCAAAACCACTGGTTTTCCAAAACTGTGGGTAAAAACCTGTGGGCAGAGAAACGTCACTGCATGCGTAATTATATGGTAATTACGTCATTACATGCGTCACTTATTCTAATTTGTCATTAGGCTTGCTAGACTGGGATGCCTTGGCTATCATGGCATCAAAAAGATCCTCCATTAATGGAACCTGGCTAGAAATGGACGTTGTATCCATTTCTTCATCATCATAAGGGTCTTGAGCTTCTCCTGCTAGACATCCAAATGTATTTGGCTGAGTGGCTTGGGAAGACTGTCCCAGTTCTTTAGTCTGGCTAAAATTTTCCTGACTAATTTTTGGAACCTGGGAAGCAAAAAACTGTTCCTTAAAAGCTTCCATAACCTTCACATAAATTTCTTCATGAGAGAGAAGTGGATTATTCCCCCTAATGGAAGCAAATATGAGTTCGAACATATTAAGATGAGAGGCCACAGAAGAGGCTTTTGCCAGAAATTCATCTGCCTTTTTCTTTTCTTCTTCCTCAAAAATTCTAATATAATTTTTTACAGCAGGCTGGATTTTAGAAAGAGCATTATCAACATCAAATCCAGGCCACCATTTCACCCAGAAAGTTCTCTGGAGAATAGGAAGTTTAAGAGAGTCTTCGGAAAGAAGAATATCCCATTTCCAAATCCAAACTAATCTGAATTCGGAAAAGAAGAATAAGGTATTTCTTCCAAAAGGGATATTGCTAAGAGATTTTCCTATGAGAATGGGATGGTTTAGAAACCAAATTTGAAAATAATCCAAAATATCTTGAGGAACTATACCAATTTCTGGACCACACCAATGGTAAAACCAATTGGGGAAAGTTTTAAGACCAGCTTTTATAATTTGATCATTTATAACAAAGAGCCAAGTATGACTCTTGGTGGGATTTTTATATAAAAATGCTTTATGCCAAGCTTCAACATAGTCCCAATAATTATATGTTGCTCCATTTATTTTTAAAGTTTTTGCCTGAGCAGGGTTAAGACCCCATTGGTGGGCAAAAAGAACTTTAATAATATAACACTTAGAATGTGTTATAGGAGACTTTTTATCATTTGGAACCAAATGGAAATGTTCGATTTGAACAGAACCTGTTTCCAAAAGAATTGCTTCAAATGCAAATCTAGGTTTAGATTCCTGGGTCATCCAATTATGCATGTTTAAAAATCTTTCTTTAAGACCCCAGGGATCCGGATTTATCTTTTCTTCATTTGAAACGTCTTCTAAAACAAGAAAAGTTTCCAAAAACTGTTTTTGTTGGAAAACAACATCTTGAATCAGAATGTCCTTGGCAGAGGGTTTCTGCTGAGGACCAGCCTTATTTGGCTGATTAGATCCTTTATTCGGATTGGAACCCTTTTGTGGGTTTTGTTGTTGACCTTTCCCTTTGTTGGGACACCTTTGAGGAAATTGAAATCCTCCTTTATCCGGAGGTTGCATCTTGTTTTTCCTGCAAAAATTCTCTAGTTAAAAAATCCGGTAAAGAGTTTTGATCTCCTTTTATATACTCAATCTGGAAATCAAAAGCAGATAAATCAGACTGCCATCTAGCAAAAATTTGCTTAGAAACAAGATTTTTAACATCTTGTTTTAAGATATGTTTAGCAGCACTGCAATCTATTCTAATAAGAAATGCTTGATTAAGTAAGTCATCTTGAAATTTAGTGACACACTTAACAATAGAAAATATTTCTTTTTTAATTGTAGAATAATTTTTTGAAGGACCTTTCCAGATTTCAGAGGTGAATCTTAAAAGTTCTTCTGTGTTGGTTGTAGGATTCTTTTGTTTGAGAATTCCTCCATAACCAAGATCTGAAGCATATGTTTCAACAATTTTGTCCCATTTTGGATTTGCTAATCCGAGACATGGTAATTGTTTAACTCTAAGCTTAATTCTTTGAACAGCTTTCGTGTGTTCAGATGTCCATGGTAAAGGGTTCTTTTTGAGCCTTTGGTGTAAAAGGGCACAATCATGGGCAAGTTTATTATAATAATCCCCAATATAATTAAGACTTCCCAAAAATCTTTGTAATTGGGTTTTTTCTTTTAACTCATCAGGGAATTTAGAGGCAAATTCAATACTTCTATCAATGGGAATTGCCTTCCCTTCATTAATATAAAAGCCTAAAAACCTAATCTGTGTTTTGAAAAGGTCCATTTTTGCGGCTGAAAGAACAAGACCATTATGGATAATAATGTCTTGTAAGATTTTAAGATGTTTGAAATGCTGATCAATAGATGAAGAAAAAACTAAAATATCATCTATGTAGACCAAACAGAATTCAGAGAAGGGAATAAAAATCTCATTCATGATATTTTGGAATTCTGATGGAGCATTTTTTAATCCAAAAGGCATGACATTCCATTCAAAGTGTCCAAAAGGAACTGTGAATGCTGTCTTATATCTATCTTCTTCTTTAATCTGGATTTGCCAATATCCAGATTTTATATCGAATTTTGAAAAGATAGAGGCATTATGAAGCCTATCCAAAAGATCTTTTTTATTAGGGATAGGATATCTTATCCATTGTAAGGCATCATTTAATGGCTTGTAATTAACCACTAATCTGGGCTTTCCTCTTTCTTTTTCAGCATTTTTATTAACATAAAAAGTTGTACAGCTCCAAGGTGAATAACTTTTCCTTACGAGCTTTTTATCTAAAAGACTCTGTATTTCTTTTTTACAAAGCTCTAAGAGTTCAGAATTCATCTGGCTAGGTCTTGCCTTAGTATGAATCTGTGATCTTTCATCAAAACCTTGCTTGTAAGGGAGAGAAACAACATGTTTCTTTCTTATCCAACAAGCATTAGGAATCTCACTACAAACTTTTCTTTGAAACTCCTCCCTAATTTTTTCAATTTTTCTAGAAATATTTGGCATTTTTAGCTGATGCTTAATTTGCATATTTCTGGCTTCATCTTGTAAAAATTCAAGGTGCCTTTGTTTTAAATCTAAAAGGTTTAATTCATTGATAAGCCTTGTTACTGGTTCTCTTAAAAAGGTAAAAACCAGATCATAATCTTTGAATTTTCCATATATGCCAGTCTGATCAACTTGTCTTGGCATAATAAGTTTTAAAAAAGGAGTTCCCAAAATTACTTGCTGCTGTAAATCTTTAACAAGTAAAAAAGTAGATGGAATACAAACTCCTTCATTACAAACAAGAACATCAGAAAGTTTATAATGGATTTTCATCCTACTCCCACTTGCTGATGTTAAAGATTGCATAGTTTTCTCAAAATATTTAGTAGGAACTATGCCTTCTTGAATGCAGTTTAGATCTGCTCCACTATCAATTAATGCAATAGCATTACTAATGGTATGTTTTTCTTGGATGACAATATTAATCTTAACATACCATTTTTGATAAGTAACTTTATTTAGGAGATGTAAATATTGATCTCCTGCCATGTCTATAGGTGTAGGATTATCTCCAGTATCAGGAATATTATCACCTATGCTAATGGAAGAGCTAATATTTAAATTATCAACTTTTTCTTCCATTTTTGAAAAGGCTATTTGGAGATTTCTTATATCAGATTTAACCAAATTTATTTCATGTTTAAGATCTTGTATAGAAATGGGTTTTTCAACCTTTTCCATTCTATTAAAGACTTCCTGTAAACTGTATTGTTTAAATTGATACTCTTTTCTTTCAGGAGTCTTTTTAGCATGACTGATACATAATTGTATTACTTTCACCTTAAGTTCAGGATCAGTAATATTATCAATTATATTTATCATTTTACTTTGATCTGATGTAAGAACATTTAAAGTAAGTCCATTCATTGTAGCAATAGACTTCCAATATTCAGCATTAGGGCATCCATTAACACATGATGAAGATGGAGGATGCTCCTCTTCCTCTTGGGAGTAAAATCCATCTTCTTCAAGGATGTCCTTTTCCTCAGATATTTCTGGAGAAGTATTTAATAAAATTTTATAAAGTTGAGCCCTTAGACCTTCATCCATGCTTAGCTCAGCTAATTTCTTTTTAGTAGTACATTTGTTAGCCAAATGTCCTACTTTTCCACACTTCCAACAAACCCTTTTATCAGCATTAGTTGCTGTTTTAGCAGGGTTATTTTTTCTAGGAGGTGCTCTAGGTTTAGGATTTCTAGGATTGAAATTAGTATTTCTTCTCCTAGTAGGAGGTGGTGGTCTTTGGTTGCTTTGCCTGCTATTTTGCCTTCTTTTTGGTTTATTAGGCATAGTTGGCATGTCAATTCCCCACTGACCACAAAAATCTCCTAGCTCTTTTTTACCAGTAAGATTTTGTTTACGCATCTGGTATTGCAATTTCATGTCATTGCAAATACCAAGTCCAACTTGAGTACAAACACCTAAGATCTGCCCATAATTTAGGCTATCATAAGGAATATTATATCCATCATGAAGATCTCTAAGTCTTTGTCTAACTTTTTCTGCAAATAATGGTGGAAGACCATCAATAAACCTTGCCTTCCAGAATTCATTATTTGCATCCACTCTTTGCATTACTCTACAGATAAATATATCTTTATACCATCTGTAATGGGTCAAAGAAGGACATCTAAGATTCATAAGGAGTTCTCTACTCCTTTCCATTCTTTGTGGATTACTACCGATAAAATGATCGATAATAGTCTGTACTAAAGTAATAACAACATCTGGTTGTAAAACAGGAGCCCCACTTACTGTTTCTACTTTTACTTTATCTAATATTTCACTTTTCTGGGGTGTTGTTAAAACATTATCCCACCAGCCTTTAAGACTGCCAGAAAAGCCATTAGTGATAATAATTGCAGTATCTTTTTCAGTATTATCACAGTGTTTACTCATTCCAGCCCACATGAGCATTTTATGAATGGTTTCAAAAATTTGATATTCAGTAAAACCATCAATATTCCATTCTACTACTTCTTTACCAGTATAAGATGTCTGGTATCTCCAACTTGCTTCTTCAAATAAAAGATCTTGTGGAGAAGGTTTATTATAATAATATGGCAATTGCTCATATTTATAATTTATTTTATTAACTTAAGGAGGAGGATTGTCTTTAAAATTACTTTCCATAATATGAAAATTTTCATATAAATCCTCTTCTCCTGATATTTCTTCTGCAATAACTTCTTCTTCCTGATATTCTGAAGGAGTTGTTGACAAAACATTTAAAGAAATACCTTGTATTTTCTTTGATAAGAGTTCAATAAACTCTTCTTCTTTTTTAGTAGTAGTACGGAATTTTTCCGGTTGAAGAGAAGGTTTGAAAGTAGCTGCTTCAAATTTTGAATTCTTTTTGCTACTTTCTCCTTTTTCAAGAAGACTCAAATCTTTAAGAGTCTTTTCTTGGTTTTCTATTTTTTCTTCAATTCTGGATAATTGGGCCTCCATAGATTCTATGGATCGGTTTGTCCAATTATTCTGGTGAGCTAAATGGCTGTTAAAAATTGTATCAGCAACTCCACCAGTTCCAGATTTACTTATATAAGCAACTGCTTCAAGATCTCTATCATTTGACTTGAAGTCTATATGCATCGGAGGAGGATGTAAGCTTTCAAAGAAACCTTTATCCCCATGTAGTCTCCATTTGGTTGAACTAATGGTATTTAAAATATTTTGAGAAGGAAACCATTTGTTAAACCAATCAACAAACCATATAATAGTTTGTTGTTGATCTAGATCTTTGTAGTATAAATCTTTTATCAGATCTAAATCTTTTTTATTAAAAATTTTAAAGTACTCATGCCGAAACTCTTTGTTTTTATCCAGCATGAAATCTTTACTAATAACATGTCTTAAAAATGAATCTGGGCTAAAATCCATTAAACATATATGGAAGCAGAATCATCATGAGAATAAGAAGGATCAAATGGATCTTTTTTCTCTTTATTATCTCGTTGTTCTTCAGGACCATAAACTGCCTGAGGAATATTTTGTGCAGAATGAACAAAACCTTTTAAAACATTTTCTCTTTCTAGATTCTGGAGATGTTCTAGATCCATGTTTGGTCTGGGTTGATCAGACATGGATTGTCTAGAAGAAGAGGGATAAGAAACAGTGTAAGGAAGTTTTGAAGGGGCGGTATTAAAACTTCTTACAGAATTACTTCTACTCAAAGATAATCTACTAAATTTCTGAGGAGTAAAAAAAATTTCAATATCACCATCTTTAGTCTGGGTGATCTGATCTAATTGTGAAGGAGGCACTGGGGCTGGGGGAACAGCATTAGGAAGACACCAGTCCTCTGGGAAATTTATCTCTTCCCACTTTATTAATCTAGGAGTAGCAATATTAGTAGTAAGACAATTGCTGTCTATTGCTACTGTTTTCCCCGGAATACTTTTTAATAAAGCATTAGGACATAAAGTATTCATAACTTTATAGTATATCCTATATGTAGTATTAACAGTACTAGTACCTGGAAGGTAGTTGTACCCACTTGTTTGAATCTTTAAAGTAGTAGCTTCAAACATGTTTTTATCTTTTAAAAAGAGGGTCAGGTTTGGATATACATCAAAATATACTGGACCATGACACAGACTAGTTTGTATAATACCCATCAGAGATGGCACAAAGTCTGTACATCTAGCATCTCTTAAGTATGCTAAAATGGAGGCATTAAGCCATAACAAAGTAAGAGGCTTAAAAGCAACCTGAATGCATCCTATGTGGATGTAATGAAATTTTTCTAAGCTTTTTTCAATATCTCTTAGACATAATAATCTGAGAGTTTGTTCATTATTTTCAAGAACAATATCCTGTTCAACAGTTTTAATATGTTCTTGAGAGAAAAAAGTAAAATTACCTTTTTTGTAAATTTGTTTATTAGATATGGACGGAATTGTCCATTGATTTAGTTGTTCCGTTTGGTCAAACGCAACAAGTTCTGTATTTATAATATTGGATCTGGATCTTGAAGATGATCCAGAGTCAAACTTGGTTGTTCTTATGAACATAACCAATATGAGACTACCTTGGTATATACAATATGAAATTATTATGAAGATTTTCATAAATTTTCATGATCTTTCTTTTAAAGTCTATTCCAGTCAACAGAACATCGACCAAGACAGCCATCCCTTGGCAAACACAGGTCACTCAGTCTACGACTAACAGAATATCCAACTCTAAAAGAAATATCATAATAATTTATATCAAATTACCATAATAATGACAATAGTATATACCATGGTGGCCTCAAAGTAATTAGCCACACATGGCTCTCATTTTCAAAAAGGAATTTCTCACCTTTTTTGTTTTGATTCATTTCAAAAAGAATTTTCTCACATTTTTTTTTTTAAAGAAGTTTTACAAATACAGATTTTTGGAATATAAAATTTTTTTTTGCAATTGATGGAAAGAAGGAAAAGAGAGGGTGGTGGGGGGTGGGTGGGTGGAATTGTGACTGAATGATGTATAACAAAGTGAGTAATTTCTTATTCTTGTTCTGACAATCAGTTTTATTCACGGAGATTTTGGTGATAAATTTCTCACCCTTTTTTTTTTGTACATTTTCAAAAAGAATTTTCTCACCTTTTTTTTTTTGTAAAAAAGTTTTACAATTACTGATTTTTGGAATATCAACCAAAAAATTAAAATTGATGGGAAGAAGGAAAAGAAGGGGGGGGGGGGGGGGGGGGGGGGGGGGTGTGGAAGAAATAATAATAATAATAATTGAATGGTGTATAACAATGTGAGTAATTTTTTATTCTTGTTCTGACAATCAGTTTATTCACGGAGATTTTGGTGAGAAATGTCTTTCCTTTATTTTTGGTTCATTCAGAAATTTCTCACCTTTTTTTTTTCTAAGAAGTTTTACAAATACAAATTTTGGAATATCAACAAAAATATTACAATTGATGAGAAGAAGGAGAAAAAAAGAGGGAAGAAAAATGGAAAAAAGAAAATAGGCAAGCACTAATAGGGTTCGTGTAGGCGACCCAATACGTCCCAGATTGACCCGATCTCTTCTTCACCTTCTCTGCGTCTTCAAAGAATGCGGTGAGGTTGTGGTCCGTCTGGGTCGCCCAAGTCATCCGAAGATCCAAATATGGACCGACTTCGAGGTCTTTCATGGCCTCTTCCTTTAGATCCATATAGCTGGTGAACAATTTTGTCATCAGGTCGTTCATCTTAACTTCGAGATCTCGAGATCGAGAGAGAGAGAGAGAGAGAGAGAGAGATTTGGATGACAGTTACCACACACACACACACATATATATATATATATTATAGTGTGAGGGTATTTTGGTCCTCAAAATAGGTAAGGGGGTAATTCTTAAGTTGTGTTATACTAAGGACCAATTTCTAAAAAAAGGTGGCTATAATGGATTATGTTGGCCCAAGTAATCCTTAGAGAGAGAGAGAGAGGGGGGGGGGGGGGGGAGGGGGTGAATAAGATTACTAATGATTAATGGCAAATTAAAAAACTAAGCAATCACAATATCAAATTAAAACAGTAAGTAAAGAGATAAGGGAAAGAAACACTTCTAAACCAAAACTTTCAAGTGGTTCTGCAATCCGCGGCCTACGACCACCCCTCAAGAACACCCCTTGAGGATTCCACTAAACAATCTTCTTTGGGTGAAGATCAAACCACTCCTTACAAGTTCTTCTTGAACTCCTTTACACCTCCTATGAAGAAACCCTTCACTTAGACCAAGGGTTACACCAACCCTCTTTACAACTTCAAGGATGAAAGATTATTTTATTACAATTAAATTAATACTCTCTCTTAGAGTAGATAGAAAAAATAAATAAATCTCTTTTTATGCTCTCAAGGAATAACAATGAAAAACTAGAGAAAGTATAATGAATCTCACACAACTAGGGCTTGAATCTTTGATTGCAAATGATAAGTATTCAATGTGATGTGTTGAGTGTTGAACAACCAAATTCAAAATGAGTATATATACTCTCTCTTAGAAATCAAAAAGTTTGAGGTAGTTAGGAGCATTTAATGCTAAAGCAAAACCCTAGAAAAAAGAGCTGTTATTATTTCTACGCAGTAATCCAGTCGACTGGTCTCGTAGTCCAGTCGACTACATTTCAAATTTAATGAAATGAGCCATTAACACAGTCGACTGAAAGTGGTGAGGCAGAACCTATGTTTTCCTGTAGAAACCAGTCGACTGTTTTTCATCTAACAGTCGACTGAATCATGAAGGATCCAATCGACTGGGGAATGTGTCCAGTCGTTTGTTTTTCTTGTGAAAAACAGTTTTCTTGTTTTGCTTCTTTTATCAAAGTTTTAAGCCCTTGTTCTTTGAGAAATATTCTAACTAACTTTACATAGAGTCTTATGAGTGCAATACAAATGAAATGATCTTCCAATAAGCTTCCCTTTGAATATCCATCAAGTTTATAAAGCTCTGTTTAGATACAAAACTTAAGATAAACATAAGTACTCAACTTCATAGTTTTTTAATCATCAAAATTACTTAAGACTATATATTAAGTATCTAAAAAAAACCATAAGAGCTAGGGTTCTCTATAATAGTGTGTGTATGTGTGTGTGTGTGTTGTTAGGAAACTGCGTTCCAAGATCCATTGACAGCGCATATAAGTTGGTACTACAAAAAATTACGTGAAAACTACAATAACCCTACAAGGGCAGAACTAGGGTTACCTTAAACTGCTAAAATGGATTGCTGTAGTAGATGAATCGAGAACACGGGCTCGATAATAGGTCACGATCTTCTACCGTATTCCTTTGCTGCCAGAATATCGAACTGAGTATGGGCTCCTTCGAAATCCTTTATGTTTCTGCTCCCTCTTTTTACGCTCTCTTTTCTATTCCAAGTTATAATACTCTTGATGGAAACACGCAAACTGAGGAGAGAGCCAAAGCAGCATATATACAGGCTACGATAGGGACCATAAGAAGTCAATAAGGAATAGGCTTCCTTATGGAGTTAGGAAACCCTAATTCGAACTGAATCAGATTCCTATTTCCATAAATTATAGTAATTCATACCACTAAAGAATTATAATTGCACTCCTACCCTTATCTCAAAAATATATTTCGATCTTCATGTTATTAAATGCTTATTATCTCCCCATGTTAAGATTACATATATTCATTAATTAAATATAATTACTGATAATTATATTTAATTAATCTCTTAAAATTCCTTGAGATCCTCTGCTTAACTTATCTGATATGTTGGATACAAAATTCACCTGCAGGGTTTGCCATAATCAAAACTTATAAGCTTTCTCAAGGGGATATCATCAATCCCAAAATTGAGATATGAATTCCATCATTAATTAATATCCACCACACAATTAATATTGTCACCCAATCCAATGAGATATTGACCCATTTAAAGATCTCATCCTTTTAGGGATCACAGTGTAAATATCAAATGTACGTGTCTATAAATTAACTTAGGATTTAGAGCATAAGCACTCATAATAGTCATGATGCATTAATTATCTTATAAGTCAGTGTACAGATAATTACCCCAAGTCGGTTCCGTTTAATACACAAAGTGTACCAGCATGGTGAGTTGAAACTATATCGTTTCCCGTAATCAAGATAAACCTACTACAACACCATGCTGCAGTCCTACCGATGGTGTGTCCAACCAATCCATCTAAGACTATAAACCAAAATCTTACATTCTACAAGATTCGATGGTCTGATCTTCCGTGTGTAAGCCGAACTCGACACACCAAGCCACCTATTATGTAGAATGAAAGACACACATGCATAATATTAAATAAACAATAAAATACAAATATTGCCCACACAGATTCTCATAAAAATGGATTAACTGATTTTATTAAATGAATAATAAATTAACTGCATAAAGCATGTCTTTTAGTATATATCCCTAACATGTGTATGTGTGCAGACTTGTGAGAATACACACACACACAGTGTGTGTGTGTGTGTGTGCGCGCGCGCGCGTTTGTGTATGTACAGACATGTGAGAACACACACAAAGACAGAAAGTGTGTTTGTGTGTGTGTGTGTGTGAGAGAGAGAGAGGGAGAGAGAGAGAGTGTGTGTGTGTGTGAGAGAGAGAGAGAGAGAGAAAGAGAGAGAGGAGAGAAACCAAAATTTGTGTGTTTGTGAGAGAGAGAGATTATCGAGATAGATGGAGGCGTTGGACAGTGGTGATCAGTGGTGGTTGGCGCTAGGTGAAGGTGACGACTGCGACACTAGGCGGAGGGAGGCAGTGAGTTTTCAATTTTCATATTAGAGAGGGTGATTTAGTCTTAAACGAGTAAAGATTGGGACACACCCAAAGTTACAATGTTTGGGACACAACCCAAAAGATGCATCTATATCTCTCCTTTGATGTCACTGGACCCCCAAATCCTGGATGAAGATTTAGAACTGTAACCTTATTTTAGTAGTATTACTTACCTGTAACTCATTAAGACCAATACTCAATTATAGTGTGATAGCTATATGCATTGGACATTATTTTTATTTTTTTTATTTTTCAAAATAAGTTAGAATCCCAGCTATATACCCTCCAACTAATAGGAGTGGATATTTGAGTAGCACCTACACCCAAAAATGAGATCCCCTTACATGTTTGGGGTGTGAGTCCAACTCAAAATACCCGTTCTCATTGGTTTGGACTCTTTGGAGGGCATCACGTCGACGTGTGAAAAGCTTCAAAATCATTCCTAAAAACAAACTTGGACTTTTTGCTAGAGCCTAGAACCTAAAACATATACAAGAGACTTGACGAGGTATAAGTCAATTTATCATTGTAATCTTACTTACATATATGTCGGTTGTGTACATTGGGAACTAACACAGAGAGAGAGAGAGAAAACCACGATTCAAAACAACAATCATACAAGAAGAACACAAAATTTAGGCAGTTTGGCAAGAGTCTAGGATATCCAAGAGCTGATATCATGCATATCTGCACCCATATATGCTAACATAATTCGAATTCCAATATCATTGTGGGCGTGCTTGTTCTTCCCAGAAATTAAATTCCCATATCCACACACACACATTATGAAAATCCACATCTCTCTTCCTTCCAAATTTCTGTTGAAGTGCTTACAGAAATCAACTACCCTCCTAGATGATAAACTTATGTCAAAACTCCATTCTGTACAACAACAGAACGTGGTTTTATGAAATTTTGAAAATAGAGGCATTATGTGGTGTTTGAGTCAAAACATATTATCTGGATAAGCCAGGCCAGGCCTACCGCCAGCCTACTCCAATATGCATATGCTTGAAAAAAATCATAAAAACGTACCAAGGGATTAATTGCCAAGAGAGAGAGAGAGAGAGAGAGAGAGAGAGAGAGAGAGATTGACAGAGAAATTAAGATATGTTTCCTCTTCAAGCTGACTGGCGATGTCCCTTCCCTTAATTATTTTATTGGACTCTGATTTTACTTTTTTACAACAACATAAATCACGACTCGGGAGCTGCAATAATCTGGATGCCATTGTGTTTGATCAACACGCCCAACAATGAACAACTCCATTGCAACTTCTAAGAAGTATTCAAGGATTTCATCTGCAATGCAACACAATTATGTATCTAAGAGTAAGACAGAGATCTCTATATCGATATGCATATATGTAATATTAGCACAGAATTGAAGCACCAAGTAAAATATTCTCCATCTCTAACCATTTCGAAGTTCTGCAGCCAATAGTATTGTTGTATGGGCCCCACAGAGTTGTACTAGTGTGGTTAACAAATCTGTCACTGCTTCCTCACTGTAGATTACATCTGACCCCAGCACTACAAAATGATTTTTTTTTTTTTTTTTTTTTGCCCCAAAAAATTAGAGAATGAAATTGTACTAAAACGAACACATAAAAGGGAAGGTCTTCATTCATTCTTTCACTCTTTAGAAAGAAAGAAAACTCCAAAAAATCAAACCAGATACTGGGCCTGGAAGGATTTAGGAGAGGCTGTGCTGGGTTATTCAATGTCAACTAATGAAGCTGAAGAACAATATGCAGCGGTTACTGATCGTTAGTTGGTCACTTACAATAAAAATCCAAAATTTTACTTACATATTTCCAGCACGTTTAGTTCAAAACACTATTATGACAATCATATCTGTGCATAATACCAACAAAGGCACAAAAAAAAAAAAAAAAAAAGGTCCGACATCGAAATATCAATATGTATACCGTATAATTACTGTCTAAGATTTGAAGGCATAACCCAAACATCTGATAATGCTCTTTTTGGTTTGAGGAAGAGGCTAGGGGAGGCTTACCATAATCAGGCAAAGGTTCAGTTAATTCTGGGACTGGTTGATCTCCCCAAATGAGCTCAGAAACTGTTGCAGAACCCCTAATATCCCCATATAAATTAGCTTCAGTGTTCTTTTTGAGTAACCTCAATCTATCCGGCATATCAGTAAGAATTACTTGAGCACCCAAAAGAGATGCAATGCAGCTGGAAACACGATACAAATGATTCATGTGAGATAAGTAGCGACTTTTATTGGGGAAGACGGAAATTTTATACTTGCCACTGTCCCGTAGTAAGAGTCTCTTTTGGGAATTCCAATTCTGATGGTTGTGAAATTCATTATCACCAAATGGAAATTTTATACTTGCCACTCTCTTTTGGGAATTCCAATTCTGATGGTTGTGAAATTCATTATCATCCTTCTTTTAAGTTCAAAATTCTAATGTCACATCAAATGAAAAGTGGCCAGGGGAGTCGTGTGTATATATATATATATATATATAATAAAGGGTATAGTTAAAGTACATTTGACTTTTCAAGAGGACCTTTAAAATGGAACATCAAAAAATGGAATCAAGTACACTTAATTTGGCACGGATGGAGTACAAGGCAATGTAAATAAGAATATTAAGAACCTAATCAGCATGTTGATCGCAAATATATTTTACGTACACAAACTGTCACCAATCATACTTATGGGCATGGTCTACAGATGCAGGAGCTCATATATATATATATATATATACACTAACAGTTAAAACTCTTCCGGAATACATGAGATAGTGAACTCTCATTTTTCCCCAAACTTAAAACCCCAAGTGGAATTTCATGAGATAGTAAAGAAGAGAATTAAGTAATGTTAATTACCCAACCAAACCACAGCCAGAGCCCAGTTCAACAACCTTCTTGCCTTGAAAAAGAAGCATCCCTGATTCCACAGCATGCTCTAAGAACTTCCCCAAAATAACTCCACTATCCCATATAACTGCTCCAGTTACTCCAGGAGTGCTCTGCAATTAACAGTAAACCAAAGATTCTTTAGGAAAATAAGAAAGAATATGAAGGACATGTCATAAGACAAATAGTACTAACCGAATACATAAAATAGGCAGAGACTGCATATATATATATATATATATTCACATCGCAGCAAATTTGTGCGTGCGTGCGTGTGTGTGTGTGTGTGTGTGTTTGTAGAGACAGAATAATCAGATATAGCAATTGGGTGTGTTACCAATCCAATTATTACCATGGAAGAAGGGGATTGGAAAAAAGAGAGAGAACGGCCGCAAGAGTCGAGATGAAGATGGAGAGAGGAGTGAATGACAAAAGCATTGTTCTTGGAGAGGGTGGGCTGTTGCATTCCCCACAGTAGCATTGTCTCCTCAGCTGGCTCTCCTTCTATTACCCTCCTCACCTTTCCTCTGTATGATCCTATTTCTACCATCCTTTTTTCTTCTTCTTCTTCTTCCTCCTCAACCTCAATCTCCTCCGCCCACTGACTATTCATGTCTGCCACGGCCACAACTCTGCACTACGCCGAGAGAGAGAGAGAGAGAGAGAGTGTGTTTTAGAGAGACGACTTGGTGAAGTGACATCCCAGGATCAAAGAGCATCCCTACTTTCTAAACCGAAGGTGCTCTTTACACAGTGCTGTTTTCTCGTATGAACAGTAAAAATAGTAGTGTGAAATTACATTTTGACCAAATTATTTTTATTGTTTATGTGTGTGGAAAGCTGTGTGAACATCACTGATGTCTGTTCGTTAAATCTCGAGAGCTTTTTTTTCTCACTTAAATATGGTCACTTATTGCTCACACTTTACTTCACTGAGTGACATGTGTCTCATTCTAATAATTATGTTGATGATACAAGGGCTAAGAATAGAACACATATCACCAAACTAAGGCCTGGATGAGTAATGAGTGAGAGCATTTTTGAGTGAATGCTCACTCAAATCTCACCTTTCCCTCATCAATTTTATTTAGTTTTGAGTAAGCTCTCTTCTAAATTTTTTTCAAACTCATGGGAACATCCCTGATTCACTTAAAACAAACCAGCTCGTCGAGTTGGTCAGAGCTATTGGCCTCCCTAAGAGAGGTTGTATGTTCGAAATCCCAAGATCCAAAGTAAGGAGGTTAGAATGACAAATCTCAAATGACTGGATAAATTTGTATTAAGAGTTTGGAGTTGATTTGAATTCTACTGGTTACTGTTAGAGATATATACAAAAAGCCTTGCTTTATGTAGTTGATTTATTATTCATTTAATAAAATCAGTTAATCCATTTTTATGAGAATCTGTGTGGGCAATATTTGTATTATATTGTTTATTTAATATTATGTATGTGTGTCTTTCATTCTACATAGTAGGTGGTTTGGTGTGTAGAGTTCGGCTTACACACGGAAGATCTGACCATCGGATCTTGTAGAATGTAAGATTTTGGTTTACAGTCTTAGATGGATTAGACACACCATCGGTAGGACTGCAGCATGATGTTATACTAGGTTTGTCTTGACTACGGAAAATGGTATAGTTTCAACTTACTATGCTGGTACACTTTGTGTATTAAACGGAACCGACTCGGGGTAATTATCTTTCTACTGACTTATAAGATAATTAATATCTTATGACTATTATGAGTGCTTATACTCTAAATCCCAAGTTAATTTATAGACACATACATTTGATATTTACACTTTGATCCCTAAAAGGGTGAGATCCTTAAATGGGTCAATATCTCATTAGATTGGGTGACAATATTAATTGTGTGGTGGATATTAATTAATGATGGGATCCATGTCTCAATTTTGGGATTGATGATATCCCCTTGAGAAAGGTTATAAATTTTGATTATGTCAAACCCTACAGGTGAATTTTGTATCCGACATATCAGATAAGTTAAGCAGAGGATCTCAAGGAATTTTAAGAGATTAATTAAATACGATTGTCAGTAATTATATTTAATTAATGGATATCTGTAAACTTAACATGCGGAGGTAATAAGCATTTAATAACATGGAGCTCGAAATATATTTTTGAGATAAGGGTAGGAGTGCAAATATAATTTTTTAGTGGTATGAATTATAATTTATGAAAATAGGAATCTGATTCAGTTCAAATTAGGGTTTCTTAATTCCATAAGGAAGCCTATTCCTTATTGACTTCTAATGGTTCCTATCGTAGCCTATATATATGCTGCTTTGGCTCTCTCCTCAGTTTGCATTTTTCCATCAAGAGCATTATAACTCGGAATAGAAAAGAGAGCTTAAAAAGAGAGAGCAGAAACATAAAGGATTTCGAAGGAGCCCACAATCAGTTCGATATTATGGCAGCAAAGGAATACGGTAGGTAGAAGATCGTGAGCTGTTATCGAACCCGTGTTCTCGATTCGTCTACTACAGCAATCCGTTTTAACAGTTTAAGGTAACCCTAGTTCTGCCCTTATAGGGTTATTATAGTTTTCACGTAATTTTTGCAGTACTAACTTATACGCGCTGTCAACGGATTCTGGGAATGCAGTTTCCTAACAGTTACTTGCCTCACTGACTTCATAGGCGAAGCCAGAATTTGGTCTTAGTAGGGCACAAACATATATGTGGTTCCAAGGAAGCACCCCGACCCGACTTTTTTTTTTTTAATTTTTATTTACTCATTTCTATATACCTTATGGGTCAGTGTGGGACTTTGGAGTTGGGTTGGGACTAGGGTGTGCGTATCTAGTCCGGATCTAAATAAGCATATATATATATATATATATATCAAAACACTTATACTATAAGAATGCAGCACCTCAAAACTAAGTTAGTTAAATATCATACTGCCCTTCTGCATCTTCTCATGACCATAATACCCCTTCACTATACCTTAATTACGCATACATCGTGATACTCATCACAATGATATATTGATGTGTGAGAGTAATTCTAGCATTTCAGATTATTATTACATTCAGATCAACTTTTGAAATTTTATTTAATATAATAATGAGCTTTCAACCAACAATATTGTGTCTAATTGCATTTGGGTTAACAAGTTTTGGGATATTCATTATTCACTTCAAAATAAGTCAAAAAAATTGGCTATTTTAGTGGCTATTTACAAATTGGTCACTAATATTTACATTCAAGTCAACTTCTTCCCTCAAATTTAGGATTTATATATTGTAATATGTATACTTACATTTACGTCAACATTCTGTTGCATATTTATCGTTCGCTTCAATAAAAAGTCAATAATAATGGCTAATTAGATATTGATCTGTAATATTTATAAACATTCTATTGCATATTTATCATTTGCTTCAATAAAAAGTCAATAATAATGTCTAATTGAGTATTGGTCTGTAATATTAACATTTTGGTCAACTTTTGTCCTAAATTTTAAGATTAATATATTGTGGATTTTTTTTTAACACTTATTGTGGCTTTTCCCCTTTCCCAAACTTTAAATATATGGAGATTAAATTAACTCATACAAATATGAATACATTTTTGCTTAGTAATTCTGGAACCAAATCCACTTCAAATTCAGTTTTACTCAAATCTCATACCAAATAGAAACAGTACTATTCAAATCTTATACTCAAATGCATAGAAATAATAAACTTATATTCTCCAAAAAAGAATAGTTGATATCAATATGACAATTGCAGATGTACATACCAAATGAAGATTTTACTTATTTTAACATATGGGTATAAATTTAATTTACACACACATGCTTCTAAATGTAATTTTATTACATGCATCTCATCTACTATTTCAGAAATATTGTCTATTAAGGAACTTTGAATATCTGGAGACAAAAATAAGTCATTAAAAATTGTAGTGCTTTCTTCACTGAAAAACAAAAAAATGTTTTAAAACGCAAAGATAGACACATAAAATGGGACCACACAAGCTATTGTGCAAGCATGTTTCGGAATTGGCTTACTCATATTTCATTTTCCTCACCCTGTATTATTAATTGCAACATTTAAATGCCATAACACAATCCAAAAGGGAGAAAAAACAAAGAAATTAATGTGTCGATAACCATAGATATATATATATATATATATGTGTGTGTGTGTGTGTGTGTGTGTGTTCCATTATGAGTTACTTTTGACTAAATTCTTGTAAAAATATCACCTAATACAATTTTTTGAGTTAAGTTGGTCAATTTTCTAATGAAAAAGATGTAGAGGTGAATGTGGATTACCTTTGTAAATTGTTGAAGTCTTTTGAAAGAATTATACATCCATTTGAGTACAAATTAGGTTGTGTTTGGCACCAGAACGGCATTCTTTTCTGTTAATTTAATAAATATAATAGAACTTCAAGTCTTTAAGTGCAGAGAGGGGAAAAAGAGAGCTAAAAGTTGATATATCAAAGTATATAAATATATACATAAAAGAATGAAAAAGACTTTCATCCAGCTTACACATACATGTTCAAAATGTGATTGATTTACTTGTATAATTATTGTCTATGTGAATCAATTATGCAATGAAATCCTATTACATATACCAATTATGTAATGAAATAATATACCTAAAGAAACTATAAGGATGGCATTGTAACCAGCCTTAAATGACTTTAGATTGTCCTTTGCCAAATTTTCGCTGATCAAATATAGGAAAAAGAAAATGACTAATGCTACGCTTCCCAAATTTGTAACCCAAATGTGATGTTCTCAACACATGTGACAGTAATCCCATTTGATTTTCATTGGAGGAAATTGAAGTAATCCTACCATTATTACAGGTGATCCGACCGCAACATGTGATGGGAACACGAGTACAAAATTGGGAAGTATAACATCACTCAAAGAATAGACTCACAAAAGCACATCGACAAGAAAATTGTACAATGCCAAACAGATTTCCGGAAGACAACTGAGATTACCATTTACCAGGAATGCTAATATACATCCATATCCAGGATTAAAGGAATCAACTGAAAGCTTGGTACAATCAATACTCCATAGTCTAGTTCAGCTACTAATCTATGAGCTCAGAATCAGAACAAACATAAAATAACAAGTTAAACTACACAAATAGCTTAAAATGAAAGAAAGTGAAGTAACTAAGGGAACAATTAACAGATCTATCATACAGAAACAAGGAATTCAAAAGCAGCTGCGTCACCCAGAGGAGCTTCAGTGCGTTTTCATTTTGTGAGAGTATGCAAGGTTCCTCCACCTAAAAGCAAATAAGGCTCTTCCTCCTTTCATGCTCCCACTGGAACAGCAAGCGTCAAACCTCAAAATAATCTTACAAGCAACGTAAGTGAACAATCCTCATAAGAAATAAGGCACTCCTGTTCTGGGTCCTCTCATTTGGTTGTTTTCCTCTGTTTCTGTGAAGAACTTCACCTCTCGTTCCTGTTAGAATTCACAAGAAGGGGAAATTGTGGACACAAGAGAACCTTGAGCAAGTACTTTTCCAGATATTAAGTTGCTATTACAATCTTGAGTACTTAAATGGCATACTTGTCTCACAAAATTTTTTTTCCCGAGCACTGTGACAGCACTAGTAAATCTATATAGGACCAAAAATAAGAACAAGGTACATAGCAGAAGGAAGTTGCTGACTCAACTAAATATAATCAATCATCACAGCAGTGGTTTCATTGGTTTTATTTTACAGTGAGGCGGGGGGGGGGGGGGGGGGGGGGGGGGCGGGGGGGTGAGGTGTGTGTGTGTACTGTGTGGTGTTGTAGTCACATGAGCAGTGTACAAATATCAAAGACATGTCAAAGAGATGGAACATCAAATGGACAAGGGCCATGGTTCAAAAACTCGGTCGATACCGAGACGTATCGGCCGAGTTAACTCGGTTTCGGAGGGTGCCGATACGAGACAACTCGGCGAGTCAACATCGAGTCAAAAAAAGTTTGTATCGTGAGTTATCTCGGCCAATACGGACGAGATAATGGCAACTCCGCACAAATCGTCCGAAACGTGAAGGATTGAGGTGAAATAAAGCAAAAAAAAATGTTGGAGACATATCTTTTGCTCTGTCGAAAACTCCCAGAATAACTCCAAGCTTCATTTCATCTTCATCTCTCTCGCAAATTGAAGATCTTCATCTTCATCTCTCTCTGAAATTGCAGATCTGTTCTTCAGAAGAACTCCAAGAACCGATGGTTTGTCTCCTCGATTTGTGTGTGTGTGTGTGTTGCGATCTCTATGTGTCGCGATCTCTCTGTGTGTGTCGCGAGTGTGTATAAGTCGCGATCTCTGTGTGTGTCGAGTGTGAGTGTGAGTGTTAGTGTGTGTGTGTGTGTCGATCTGTGGTGTGTGGTGTGTGTGTGGATCTGTGTTTGTGTGTGTCGAGTGTGTGTGGATCTGTTTGTGTGTGTCGAGTGTGTTTGTGTTTTAGGTTTCAGTCTTAAGTAATGATATATACATATATATGGTAGAGATATATACATATTAGGGCTTTCTTTATAAAAACAAATAAATAAATACTAGTACATCTTTGGGCCTTGGGGTAATAAAAAAAAAAAAGCAGGATCAGCAAACCGCCCCCTCCTCCTCCCAAAAAAAAAAAAGAAGAGAGGGGGGGGGGGGGGGGGGGGGGGGGGGGAGTTATGTAAATTTCTTTCTCTTTTTTATTTTTTCATTATTCATTAGTATATAATAACAACACTTTTTAAGTATATATCTTATCTTAATATTCTAAAAAAAATACTAAAATAAATAAGGTTGGACAAATATTATCTAAATATATAAATATATTTTTAAACTCATTGAATATCTATATATCTAAATTTCTTAGAATATTAGAATATTATCTATATATATTTTTAGAATATTATCTATATATATTTCTTAGAATATTATCTATATATTTTTTTAAAATTTAGAATGCCTCCAATTATGTGTGTACAATTATTAGACAATAGATCGGCAGCGTCTGAATTGAATGACAGGTGCTTCTATAATTGGTACATTGTGTATTTTGTTAATCTGTTAGGCTAATTTTGCTATTCTTATTATTTTAGAATTTTTCATTATTTTTTCATATTTTTTTGAACCTTAAATCTAGCGTATCGGAGCGTATCGTCCGATACCAGGCCGCATCGCCGATACACCAAGTCATCACAACGGACTCCGATACCGCGACCGATACCGCGACTTTGAACCATGACAAGGGCTCATCTACAGTATGCTTTGCAGGCTAGGCAATCTCAATACCAATATGATGGAGTACACCATCCCCAACTTGTAAACAGCAACTAACAATAAAGCGGAAAAGGTTTGAGTACTAGTACCATATTCTCATTGAAGCTCAAAATCGAAGCTACATTACCACAGCGATAACAATAATTTGGCGCAGACCACACCTGCATAGGCACAGAAGCACCAGTAAATTTATTTTATTTTTGTCTTATTGCTGGGCAAAACTACAGTGGGGTAGCCCTGCCCTTGCTCATAGAACCTCTGCACTGGGATGAAGCAGGACTCAGATCCCATCTCTCTGCTATGACTACCTACTCTCTAGGAGGCTAAGCTACCTGGCACCTTTCTACATCATGGAATTTTAGTGTTATAGGTCACGCTGCAAAAATAAGGGACAAGAATAGCAACTCACAGTTACAAGGCCTTTATCCTGGAACATGTATTTCAGACCTTCCTGCACAAGTTGGTGGGCCCGACAAACCAGATCAAGTTTATTGATGTGATTGAACTGCAGAGAGAGAGAGAGAGAGAGAGAGAGAGGACAAGTGTTAGTTTAGTATTGATTAACTAACGCTCCATTTGTTTCGATGTAAAATATTTTCCAGAAAATGATTTCAACATTTTCCGGTGTTTGGCTGCCTTAAAAAGCATGTAAAATATTTTACCTGAACAACATTTTACTCTCCAATAAAAAATAATTGGAGAAAATCCCGTAAATCATTTTACTTCCTCACGGTCGGGACTCTCATGACAGAAATGACTCTCTGTTTCTCACGAACAAAAGCTAGGGCTTTTCTCTTTCCTTCCCAGCAGCCAAAGAAGATTCAACTCTTAAGTTTCTCTCTCTTAGCATCATCTCCTTTCTTCACTTGTATACATGTGTGTGTGTGTGTGTATGCGTGTGTGTGTGGTCAGACTCCTTTGGTGTCTCAGTCAGGATCAATAGTCAGATCGCTATGGAGATTTCTTCCAAGCATGAGGGGGCAAAATTTAACAGATGAATCTGATCATTTGAAATCACAGATTTCGTTAATTTTAGGATTATGCATATATCATATAATATTTGGCATGTGGAAAATTTAGAGATAAAATGATGTTTAGTTACTATTTTGGATTACATGACTCTTTCCTGTTTATAGTGTAAACTCAATCCCTGGAAAGTTTTTGATCGAATTCTATTTTCTGGGTTTTGGAAGTTCCTGCTTCTGAATATATATATAGACTATAGAGAGAGAGAGAGAGAGAGAGAGAGAGAGAGAGAGAGAGAGAGAGAGAGAGAGAGAAAGGCTCTCCAGTGCACTGAGTAAGTGTACTGGGCGAGTGCACTGGGCTTTTAAGCCTAAAAAACGGCAAGACGGGCAAGAGGCGGACCGCAGGTTTTTTAGGCTTAAAAGCCCAGTGCACTAGAGAGCCTGACCCTATATATATATATATATATTTATATTCTGCTTCTAAAACAAAAATGGTGGGAATTTAATTTGTTCCGTTTTAGATTTCATCCAAGAAGTTTTTCAAACAGAGTATAGACTGTGTGTGTAATTACTCACAATTTGCACAGAGCATTTTTGCTCACCCATTGCTCCCCAGGCCTCGAGTGGGTGACTTGTGTCCCATTCCAGTGGGTGACCAAAAATGGGAGAGCAAATATGCTCTCATTTGCACGTTGTGTATTGTTTTTAAAAAAAAAATTTCTTTAGTTTTTTAAATCATACCAGACACCAAAAAAAAATTCCCACAATGTCTATCATTTGCCAAACACCGGAAAACAGAAGAAATTAAAATTGTTTTACATGAGAATGTTTTACGCTAAAAATATTTTCCAACGTAAAACATTTTATGTCGAAACAAACGAAGAGTAAAAATGTCCATTTTTACATACCTCAGAAGTAACCCTGGACCCAAATAGCCAGCCTGCACCCCGGGGACTGACTGCCCATGTTTCAATATCTTCAGGATCACTCCACATGAGGTCACAGAAGGGTCCTTCATGGGGAATTTCGCAATTTCGCTCAATGACCCTAATCTGGCAGTAAAAAGCAAAAACAAGAAGCAAAAGAAATTCTTTTAGATTGATATCAATTCTTCCGCCAAAGACAAAATGGCTTTAAAAAAGAACATTCAAGCAGAATAAAACATTGCACAACCATAACACAGCAGAAATACCGGTCTTATCTAGAAGAGAAAAGAACGATTAGATGGTACAGTAGAACTTTTCCTCCAGTGTTAAATACAGAAGTCATAATAATAATACTTGTTAATATAAGTTTAATTAAAAATTAGTGGTGGAGTCATCCAACGCACCAATAACAGCCTTTTTTGACAAGGAATATTTTGGGAAATGAACCCAGGAGATCGATAAGCTCTTCAGCATCCACAAGGCAATAACCAATGTGTCAATGCAAAACATTCAAGCAATAATATTCAAGAAGAGAAATGCTTGGTGGACAACGAATTGTACAAACTTGCAGCACAAGGTTGGACCTTGTGCTGAAAAGCCCGCACACTCAAAAAGGTGTGCAGGCTTTTCAGCATAAAGGACTAGTTTGTAATTATTTTTCCTTCTTATTCTTGAATAATATATAAGGGTGTGACACATTAGTCAACCCTAAGCTTTTGGATTAATCTTTGTTATCAAGCTTAACATGGTATCAAAGCCACCACAACCCTAACCCTAACCACCACCTGTGCCGACCCACCACCACCAATATGATCTGAGCACTATTCATCGACACTGTTCACGGTATTGTTCATCGCTACTGATAACGCTATTGTTTATCACCACTGTTCACGTTCCTGTTCATTGCATTTTTTGCCACTTTCATATAGTCATCAACCACTCCTATTTTGATTGAAGTTTCTTCTCTCGTTTTTTTTTTGGGTCCTTCTATGGCCCATTGATCAATATTTGATTTGCTGGCATCTAAGAAGCACGAGTGCTTCAAAAATGGTGCCGCACGCGCACTTAGTGCGTATGGAGTGCGAGTGCGGCTGGAGTGCGCCTTAGTGCGCGTGTAGTGCGTGTGGACTCCATGTGAGTTCTTGGTTGTGCCCGAGTGCGGCTCGAGTGCGGCAGAGTGCGTCGTGAGTGCGGCTCGAGTGCGGCAGAGTGCGTCGTGAGTGCGTCCCGACACTCCGTGAGTGCGGCGACATCTGATTTTTTATAATTTTTTCCAAGGTTTCTTACATTATTTTTACAAATTTTGTGGTTCATAATACAAATATATAAAGAAAGGAGAAGTAAATATAGGTTGAGATACAGTCGCACCTTCACAAACTCACAAATCAGTACTTGTTGGGGATCGTCTCTCCGGCTAGGGTTCACGATGTCTGAATCTCTGCCTCTCTGTTCGTCTCTCTCCCCTCTCTCTGTTCCGTCTCTCTATTTCACACACACACACACACACACACACACTCATACACACTAACTCTCGATCTATCTCACGGTTTGTAGCGGCGCAGCTTTGCGCTGGTTCTTGATCGATCGAGATCTACTCTCTCCCTCTCTCTTCAGGATCTTCTCTATCTCTGTCTGTGATATCCAGGTTTGGTTCTCTCACTCTGTTTGTTATTTCTTTTCATTCTTTTTTTTTTGGTAGTCATCTGTTTGTTATTTCTATGATTCCTTGTTGTATGTTTTTTATTCTCTCATTGTTGTTTTCTTGCTAGTTTAATTACATTGTTTATTAGTAAACAAGTAATTTATGTGTATTTTGTGTTTTAATTAGAAAAAAAATAACAATAGTAGAATATTTTGTATATACTATATAGTAATATATAAATGCTATATAAATTATATTTTTAATAATTTACATAAGTACCCCTGCCGCACGCGCACTGGTGATTTTGGGAAAATTGCCGAACTCTCCGCACTCGCGTCCCCGCATCCGCACTGGTGCTTCCTAGGCTGGCATCCTATATGGTAGTCTGATTTCTGTTAGTGTGCTACGTTTTCGTTGGCCCCTCTATAGCCCTTTTTTTCCAGTTTTTTCTGTCGCGGGTATCATTTTTTTGGTGTTGATTCACAATGACGGATCCTGCCAAATCCAACATGAATACACAGTTGCTTTCGAATGAACGTGTTATTGTTGCATCCGCCGATAGCCCGAATGTTAAACTTACTACATCACTTTTCAATGGCCAAAACTACTTAGCATGGTCCAGATCTGTGATTATGTCTCTCAAGGGCAGAGGGAAGATGGGTTATATCAACGCAAAATTAAAGCACCTACCACCGAGAATGCTTCTTATGACAAGTAGGAGATGGAGAACTCCACTGTCATGACGTGACTTTACCACTCTATAATTCCTAAGATCGCTGAAGGTTTTTTGGACATGGCGACTGCCCAAGATATTTGGGAGACCATGGCCAACACTTATTCGCGCAAGGGCAATTCTGCGCAGATTTTTTAGTTACGGAGGTCGATTGGTAGATCTGAACAGGGGGAGAAGAGTGTTTTGCAGTACTTCACATCTCAATCCACCAGTTGGAAACGTTTGGACCACCTGTTGGACTACAAGCCAGTTTGTCCTGCTGATTCTTTGGCCAGTCATAAACTTATTGCTGAGGAGAGGATTTTTAAGTTCCTAGAGAGACTTCACTCTAATTTGGATCCAATTCGCAGTCGGGTTCTGGGAATGGAACCACTACCTTCTCTCCAGGAGGATTTTGCCTATGTTCAGAATGAGGAAAGTCAACGTTCTGCTACGCTTTCACCTACTTCTATAGAGCGATCTGCTCTCTCGTCAGTTCCTCAGAAGGATGGGAACCGTAGCCGTGACACTACTAGTGAGTCTGGCTCTTCGGATAAATCTAAACAGTTTTGTGATTAATGTAATACCAAATTTCACACCAAGGAGACATGCTATAAGCTTCATGGTTATCCCCAAGGGGGATCGCGGGGTCGTTCTGACTCGTCTAGGGGTCGTGGAGGAAGGTTTAATGGCAGAAATTCTCATGCTCATCATACTACAACAGTCGATCTTAGTATCTTACAGCTCCAGCTCCAATTGATCAGTCACCTCCTACTGTTTCTCCACCTATATTTACTGCCTCTGAGGTGGAGGAGGCTCCCCGAGCCTGTTGTTTCGCCGTACTTCTGCTGCCTCTGCCCCGGCTACATCTATAGGTGCTTCCTCTTCATTTGCACAGACAAGTAACTTGGTCACTTCTACTCGAGCATACTTATCCCATTTATCTTTTCCTTGGATTATTGACTCGAGTGCTTCCGACCATATGTCTAGCTCTTCCGATTTGTTTCTGTATATACTCCTCATTCATGTCAAGATAAAGTTCGCATTGCAGATGGCACTTTTTCTTTTGTTATAGGGAAGGGTGTCATTCATACCACTCTCTCATTGCCTCTGTCATCAGTCCTACATGTTCCCAGTTTTACTTCTAATCTCTTATCTATTAGTCGTATAACTCGTGATTTGAATTGCAGTGTAACTTTTTTCCCTTCTCATTGTGTTCAAGACATTACCACAAGGAGAACGATTGGCAGTGGTAGAGAGGAGAATGGCCGTTACCATCTGGATGCAGGAAGCAAAGGAGCTCATCACACATCAGTTACTAAGAATAAGTTTGAAGAAATTTGGTTATTACACAGGAGATTAGGACATCTGTCTTTTCATTTACTTAAGCATATGTTTCCTTCTTTAGTCAATAAACCTGTTTCTCAGTTTTTTTGTGAACATTGTGAACTTGGGAAACACCATCGGACGTCTTTTGCTCTGAGCGTTAATAAAGTTTAACTCCTTTTTCCTTAGTTCATTCTGATGCGTGGGGTCCTTCTCGTATTAATTCTCTTAAAAGTTATAGTTGGTTTGTTATTTTTATTGATGATTATTCACGTACTACATGACTTTATTTGATGAAAGAAAAGAGTGAAGTGTTTTCTATTTTCAAATCTTTCTATGCAATGATTTTAACTCAATTTGGGACAGGTATAAAAGTTTTACGTTCTGATCAAGGGGGTGGACTACCAGGAGACTTTTGCTCCAGTTGCTAAGTGAACTCTATCAGGATCCTTTTATCTCTTGCTGCCAACTGTGATTGGCCACTTCACCAATTTGATGTGAAGAACACATTCTTGTTGAGTGTTATGTTAACTTTAGTTCTATTGTATTTTATTTTTATTATTTATCTTTAGTCAGGGGTCTTTGTGTAATTATTGTTTTCTTCTATATGAATAAAAGAGAGGGTCTCACTAATGTGAACCCTAAGCTTTCTGAAAAACTCAACATGGTATCAGAGCTACCCTAATAGGGGACTCGATCCTCCCACCACCATAGCCACAACCCACAAACATACCTGAGCACTATTCACCGACACTGTTCACGGCACTATTCATCGTACTGTTCACGTCAGTTTTCATCGGCACTGTTCACGGCACTGTTCATCGCTACTATTCACAGCACTGTTCACGTTACTGTTCATCGATGCTCTTCATCGTTACTGCTCAAGTTTTCTAAACCCTAGGGTGGACTCACCATAATTGGGCTATTCTGATCGCAATCCGTTTTTCTTCTTCTTCTTCGGTCCGTCTTCGGACCCTATGACTTGTCCATAGATTGGGCAATCGCACCCGATTGGTGCTTATAATTTCTAGGCTGCCTTCATTCCATTCATTGTTTCTTGTTGTTTGAGTGTCCCTCTTCAGCATGTCGAAAGACGGTGTGACACGAAAAGATGCCATTGGTACAAGTTCTCCTACAGGTAATGAGAGACTCATTACCGAGAACCCTGGGTCCAAGATCACCACAGTGTTACTTAATGGTGAGAATTATTTGTCATGGTCTCAGTCGGCTACATTTTGGCTTAAAAGTAGGTCAAAGTTTGGTTATGTGAATGGAACAATCAAGGTGCCTAGTCCTGAAGATCCTACTTATGCAAAGTGGGAGGTTGACAATTTTTTGGTAATGAGCTGGTTGACTCACTCTATGGAGCCAGAGATTGCAGATGGATTTTTTGGGATGGAGACTGCCCGAGACATTTGGGATACTCTTGCTGAGACTTATTCTCGCAAGGGAAATGTTGCCCAGATTTATGAGTTGAGACGAACTGTTGAAGCCGAAGTCCAAGGAGATCGTTCCACTTTGCAATATTTTACTGCTTTAGGTTCCCTTTGGAAAAGGATTGATCATCTGATAACTCATCATCCAGTTTGTCCAGTTGATGCGGCTAGCTTCAAAACATATATTGAAAGTGAGAGGATTTTCAAGTTTCTTGCTGGTCTTAATCCAGAGTTCGATCCAGTGAGGAGCCGGGTACTTGGTATAGAACCGTTGCCATCACTTCGGGAAGCATTTGCCTATGTTCAGAATGAAGAAAGTCGTCGCTCCGCTATGCTTCCACAGTCATCTACCGACAGATCTGCTTTGGTTTCTGCTAGTCATCGAGGGGGCAAGCCTTCAAATCAGCGTAAGGATTCTGGCTATGAGGTGAGTGATGAAAAGGATAAACTTTGGTGTGACCATTGCAACCGTCCTCGACATACCCGCGAGACTTGTTGGAGCCTTCACGGACGCCCTCCTATGTCAAAAGGGCGGGGTGGTGGCCGTAGTGGTGGTCGTGGTAGTGGTGGTCGTGGTGGACGAGGTAGTGGTGGACCACGAGCACTTGACCACAGGATCAGAGTCTGCTTATCAGGAAGACTTCTCAGCTCCTACTCCCTCGTCTGTGCCAGGCAACATCAGTAGTACAGATATTGAGACATTGCGGCGCATAATGACACAGTTAGACACCTCCACCAATGTTACCCAGACTCGGGTACGAGTGTCGGGTACGTAGATGTATCCGGAGGTCAGACTTGTCAAAATCCCAAATATTAGGATAAGGGGATTCGGCAAAAAAAGGATCCATAACAGGGTACGGGTACGGGGACATGTCTATATTTAAGTAAATATTATAAATTTATATAGTAGTTTTGTATATTATGCAAGAAAAAAAATCAAATATTTTAATTTTAGTACTATTAAAATAGGGTCATAGTTTAAACACTTTTAAAATAGGGTCATAGTTTAAACATAGTCTAAATATGAAAAGACGACATTGAGTCTAGAAAACAATTTTCCTCTTTAGACTATATTTTTTATAGCAAGCCATGTCCGACATGGTACGAAACAAGTCCGACACATATCCCATGTCGGTATCCTTGTCATACCCACGTCGACACGGGTACGGCACCTTTGATGCCAAGTCCGGGTAACATAGACATCCACTAGTGCCTCCACTTCTTTTGCCCAGAAAGGTAATTATGCTAATTTTTCAAGTGTTTTGCATGCTAATTCTCCGCAACCATGGATCATTGACTCTGGAGCTTCCGATCATATGACCGGTCTTCCAAGTATTTTTTCCACTTATAATCCATGTTCAGGGAAAGATAAGGTTAAAACTGCAGATGGAAACTTGTCTTCTATTTCTGGTAAAGGTGTCATTAATGTTTCTAATTCACTTGCTTTAACTTCGGTTCTTCATGTTCCTAATTTTTCGACTAATCTTCTTTCAATTAGTCGTTTAACTCGTGATTTGAACTGTTGTGTAACTTTCTTTCCATCTTACTGTGTCTTTCAGGACCTCTCCACGAAGAAGGTGATTGGCAGTGGTAGAAAGAAGGATGGTCTCTATCTGTTGTTGTCTGATGGAGTTGAAAATGAGAGATTGACGAGTACTGCTCATACTTCACAGAGAGAAAATATTCCTCAAGATTTGTGGCTGTGGCATAAAAGATTAGGACATCCTTCCTTCTATTTGCTTCGTTATTTATTTCCTTCCTTAGTTTCCAATAATTGTGTTTCTGAGATTTCTTGTGAGGCTTGTCAACTCGGAAAACACCACAGTGCAACTTTTAATTCAAGTATCAATAAAAGTACTATTCCTTTTGCACTTATTCATACTGATGTTTGGGGCCCATCTCATATTACTACTTTGAATGGCTATAGATGGTTTGTAACTTTTATTGATGACTACACTCGCACAACTTGGGTATATTTGATGAAAGAAAAGAGTGATGTTTTTTCTATTTTTAAATCTTTTCATAAGATGATATGTACCCAATTCAGTACGGTTATTAAAATTGTTCGGTCTGACAAGGGGGGTGAATATATCTATAGTGGTCTCACTCGCTATTTTTCTGAACACGGCATGATACATCAAACGTCATGCACCAATACTCCACAACAAAACGGAGTTGCTGAAAGAAAGAACCTTCACTTGTTAGAGTCTGCTAGGTCTATGTTGTTCTCTATGGAGATCCCTAAGTCCTATTGGGGGGAGGCAGTCTTGACTGCTACCTACATCATCAATCGTTTACCTACTCGTGTGCTTGGTAAGAAAGCTCCTGTAGAACTTCTTACCAATCCTTCTTCACTCTTTCCTATTCCTCCTAAAGTATTTGGTTGTGTCTGCTTCGTTCACAATCACTCTCCTTCCAGACGGAAATTGGACCCTCGTTCTCTTAGATGTGTCTTTGTCGGATATTCTCCAACACAAAAAGGGTACAAGTGTTATCATCCTCCTCCTCGTAAGTGGTTCGTGTCTATGGATGTTACTTTTGATGAAAATTTGTCTTACTTCCAGCCCTCTCTTCAGGGGGAGAAACAGTTAGGTGAAGAGAAGTCTGTAGAAACGGTACCATTTATTGTAGGAGGAGAGGAGGAAGGCAGAAAAGGAGAGGAAAATAGGAGTGAAGAGAAAATAGAAGAAAAAGAAAGTAAAAAAATAGATGAAGAAATAGAAATTGAGAGTGAAAAAAGGAGAGGAGATGAAAGTGCAGAGGATAAAAGGAAGGAGTTGTTGAACTATTCAAAAAATAAAGGCAGAAGGATTTTTGGGGCAACAGATGAGAGGATCGTTTCTCCAATACCACTGCAATTGACTTCTTCGAGTGATGAAGGTCCAGGTATTTCTACTCCTCCTAACTCCTCTAGTCCTATTTCTGTTTCTTCCTCTGAAAATGAGTTGGATATTCCTATTGCTCTTCGCAAGGGCACTAGAGAATGCACCAAACATCCTCTTTCTAAGTTTGTTTCGTACTCTCGATTGTCTCCGTCTTATAAAGCTTTTGTGTCCAAACTCGACTCTGTTTCTATCCCTAATCATGTACAGGAAGCTCTCACTGATCCTAAGTGGAAATCAGCCATGGTTGAATAGATGAAAGCGCTTCGCAAAAATGGCACTTGGGAGTTAACTGAGTTACCCCGTGGGAAAAAGACAGTTGGGTGCAAGTGGGTATTCACTGTGAAACACAACGCAGATGGGACTATAGAGAGATACAAAGCCAGGTTGGTAGCCAAGGGCTTTACTCAGACCTATGGGGTGGACTACCAGGAGACATTTGCTCCGGTTGCAAAGATGAACTCCATCAGCATCTTGTTGTCTCTAGCAGCAAATTGGGAATGGCCCTTGCATCAGTTTGATGTGAAGAATGCATTCCTGCATGGGGATTTAGAAGAAGAGGTCTATATGGACATACCCCCTGGGTTCGAGGATAATAAGACTAGAGGAAGAGTGTGTCGCCTTAGGAAGTCTTTATATGGCCTCAAACAATCTCCCAGAGCTTGGTTTGATAGGTTCTCGCAAGCTATGATCAGATATGGTTTCAGACAGAGCCAAGGTGATCATACCCTCTTTGTTAAGCACTCGTCACAGGGTAAGGTAACAACATTGATTGTCTATGTAGATGATATTGTCCTTACAGGTGATGATTTTGAGGAGATGAAGCTGCTAAAATCATATCTGGCTACAGAATTTGAGATCAAAGATTTGGGAAGTTTGAAGTACTTCTTGGGAATCGAGGTAGCTCGATCCAAGGGTGGAATTTTCATATCTCAACGGAAGTATGTTTTGGACCTACTCAAGGAGACGGGCATGCTAGGGAGTAAGGCCGTGGATACTCCAATGGATCCCAACGTAAAACTTGGGAATGATTCTGGTGGAGAACCTGTTGATAAGGGGAGGTACCAGAGATTGGTGGGTAAATTAATTTATTTGGCTCATACGAGACCTGACATTGCTTTTGCAGTCAGCGTAGTGAGTCAGTTCATGCATGATCCCAAACAACCCCATCTAGATGCTGTGTTTAGGGTCTTGAGGTACCTGAAGTCAGCACCAGGGAAAGGTTTATGCTTTGCTAAACATGGTCATATGTTAGTAGAGGCCTATACCGATGCAGATTGGGTCGGATCTATTACTGATAGGAAATCGACCACAGGTTATTGCTCGTTTGTTGGAGGCAATCTGGTGACTTGGAGGAGCAAGAAGCAGTCAGTAGTAGCCAGATCTAGCGCCGAGGCAGAATTTAGGGCCATGGCCCTAGGGGTATGCGAGCTGTTGTGGATTCAAATTGTGTTATCAGATCTTGGTTTCAGACAGAAAGACTCAATGAAGTTGTATTGTGATAATAAGTCGGCCATTAGTATTGCACACAATCCGGTTCAGCATGACCGGACAAAGCATGTGGAGATTGATAGGCATTTTATCAAGGAGAAGCTAACTAATGGGAGCATATGTACACCTTTTGTGAAATCAGGGGAGCAGCTAGCTGATATTCTTACACAAGGCATTGCAAGTCGACCGTTTCAGTTCATTCTTAGCAAGCTGGGCATGAGAAATATCTTCGCACCAGCTTGAGGGGGAGTGTTGAGTGTTATGTTAACTTTAGTTCTATTGTATTTTATTTTTATTATTTATCTTTAGTCAGGGGTCTTTGTGTAATTATTGTTTTCTTCTATATGAATAAAAGAGAGGGTCTCACTAATGTGAACCCTAAGCTTTCTGAAAAACTCAACAATTCTTACATGGCAATTTGGAAGAAGAGATGTACATGGATCTCTCTCCTAGATTTGATGGCCCGGAGATAGTAGGTAAGGTATGTAGGCTTAGGAAGTCATTGTATGGCTTCAAACAGTCCCCAAGAGCGTGGTTTGAGAGATGTACTCATGCTATGTGTAGATACAGGTTCAAACAAAACCAAGCTGATCATACCTTGTTCATCAAGCACTCTTTGCAAGGTAAGACTACTGCACTTGTTGTGTACGTGGATGGCATTGTTCTCACAGGTGATGATTTGGAGGAAATGCAACGACTAAGTCATTGTATGGCTTCAAACAGTCCCCAAGAGCGTGGTTTGAGAGATGTACTCATGCTATGTGTAGATACAGGTTCAAACAAAACCAAGCTGATCATACCTTGTTCATCAAGCACTCTTTGCAAGGTAAGACTACTGCACTTGTTGTGTACGTGGATGGCATTGTTCTCACAGGTGATGATTTGGAGGAAATGCAACGACTAAAGGAGTACATCGCAAGGGAGTATGAAATAAAAGATCAAGGGGAGCTTATGTACTTTCTGGGAGTTGAAGTGGCCAGGTCTAAGAATGGAATCTTCATCTCTCAAAGACAGTATGTCCTGGATCTCTTGAGTGAAACAGGTATGCTTGGAAGTAAAGCATGTGATACTCCTGTAGAACCGAACCAGAAATTGAGTGATGAAAAAGGTGGGAAAATGGTAGACAGGGGGAGATATCATAGACTTGTAGGGAAGCTCGTCTTTCTCATACTCGTCCTGATATTACATTTGATGTAAGTGTAGCAAGTCAATTCATGCATGCTCCTTATGAGACAAATATGGATGTAGTTTACAGGATCTTGAGATATCTTAAGTCTGCTCCGGGTAAGGGTTTATTTTTTGGTAAGCATGACCATTTCAGAATAGAAGCATACACTGACGTTGATTGGGCAGGCTCCGTGACCAACAGAAGGTCCACTTCAGGGTATTGCACATTTGTGGGAGGTAACCTTGTTACGTGGAGAAGTAAGCAACAGAATGTTGTGGCAAGGTCTAGTGCAGAGGCTGAATTTAGAGCAATGGCTCAAGGTGTGTGAACTTCTATGGATAAAATTACTATTGAAGGACTTGAAGATCGAGCATGAGGATCATGGTTCGAAGTAACGGCCGATACCGAGCCGTATCGGCCGAGTCGACTCGGTATCGAGAGGGTCCGATACGAGATTTTAAACGAGTTAAGCTGAGTTAAAAAAAAAATCAGTAACGTTACAAAAATCGGTCGTATCGGCCGAAACAGGCGAGTTAATAAAAACTCGGCCGAGATGTGCCGAGATAATAGACGAGATGTTGAAAAAGCGAGAAAAAAAAAAATCAAAAGGTGCGTAACGTACCTGAAATCACATGCGTGAAGACCCACTTCTGAGCTTCCATCACTTCTTGTCTGCCTCGTTCTCTCTTTTGAAGACTCACTGCCTCAGTGCCTTAGATCTACTCAAACCATCCCAAATTTTGCAGATCTAAGGCCTCTTTTATCTCTCTCTCTCGAAATCGAGTCTCTCCCTCTCTCCAGAAGTCGATTGATCGCGATCCAGACCAGAAACTGGAAGTCGAGCTCTCTCTGTCGCCGTAGAAGTTGATCTTGAGCTCTGATCTCTCTCTCGTTCTTGTCGCCTGCGTCTCGCGTCGCCTCGAAGGTAAAGCTCATTTTTTTTTTCTTTTTAGGTCGGTCTGTGTACAGCGCAGTGGTGGGGGGTTTATTTGGGGATTGGGGATTTTATTCCCTATATAAGTAACGTGTGTGTGTGTTCATCAGTATAACATGTATATGTGTGTTATTTAGTTGCATGTGTGTTTATTTAGTTGTATGTGTATTAATTTTAATTTATCTTAAAAAAAATTTATTTAGTTGTACGTGTATTAATTTTACTTTATTTAAAAAAAAATGTTTATTTAGTTGTGTGTATTAATTTTTGTTTTTATTTAAAAAAAAATATTTATATTTGGTCAAAATGTGTATATGTATTAATTTATTTTATTTAAAAAAATGTTTATGTAGTTGTATGTGTATTAATTTTAGTTTTTATTTAAAAAAAATGCTTATTCAGTTGTCTGTGTATTAGTTTTTGTTTTCATTTATATAAAAAAAAATGTTTATATTTGGTCAAAATGTGTATGTGTATTAATTTATTTTAGTTGTATGTGTATTAATTTTAGTTTTTATTTTTAAAAAATGCTTATTTAGTTGTCTGTGTATTAGTTTTTGTTTTCATTTATATAAAAAAAATGTTTATATTTGGTCAAAATGTGTATGTGTATTAATTTATTTTAGTTGTATGTGTATTAATTTTAGTTTTTATGTTTAAAAAATGCTTATTTAGTTGTCTGTGTATTAGTTTTTGTTTTCATTTATATAAAAAAAATGTTTATATTTGGTCAAAATCTGTATGTGTATTAATTTATGTTTATGTATTTAAAAAATGTTTGTTTAAATAATAATATTTAGTTCTATAACTATATGTAATTTAAAAAAAAGTTTATTTATAAAAAATATTTATCTATTTGTATTTTCTAGAATGCCTCCAAAGAAAGACATTGGTTGGGATCATGCATCACCTGTTGGGGGTAATAAAAGGATTGCCATGTGCAATTATTGTGGTAAGATTGTGCACGGCGGTATAACGAGATTGAAGCAACATGTTGCTAGAGTATCGGGACAAGTAGACAAATGTCCTAAAGTTTCAGAAGAAATATCAAAATTCTTGAGACAACATCTTAATGAAACAGCAAACGCCAGGGAGTTGGAGAAGAGAAAAAAGCAACAACTTATAGAAAGTCTCTGAGATGATAGCTTGTATGAAGGAAGGGATAATATTGAAGATGTGGATGATTACGACGACGATGACACTGGAGGAATGTCGCGGCTTGAACGACAACAATTAAAAAATGCAATGAAAGAGAGTAGGCATATGGCAACCATGGACGAGGATAGACGTAGGCGGTCTGTTTCCGAAAGAGGACGTTTCGCTAACGTGTCCCAGGTTGAGAGTGGATCGCATGTTGGTTCTGGCTCCAAACGTCCAACACCATCTCAAAGGAGTTTCAGTGTGAGGGAAAATGTTGAGATGCCCGCCTCAGGTGGAGACCCTTTTATGTTTAGGCCGAAGACAGGATTTCAAAAAAAGGTGAAGGACATGTTCAACTCACAAAATGTGAAGAAAGTAGGGAAAGCTGTTTCTAAGTTTTTCCTTTTCAGTGGAATCGCATTTAATGCAGCTGACAGTGGCCCATACTACCAGACGATGATAGATACTATTGCAGATGATGGACCTGGAATTAAGGGACCTTCTGGTTACCAGATCAGTAATTCATACTTGGATGAAGAGGTGAAAGAGCTAGAGTTGTACATTGGGCAGTTGAAACAAAAGTGGCCAGAATATGGTTGCACAATAATGTGTGATGGGTGGAGCTCTAAAACCAATATACCTATAATTAACTTTATGATCTATTGTGATAGGAATATGATATACCATACATCGGTCGATACTACAAACCAATCAAAAACTGCCGCATACATTTTCTCACTAATGGATAAAGTTGTGGAAGAGGTTGGTGAGTTGAATGTCGTGCAAGTAGTGACGGATAATGAACCAAATTTTAAAGCGGCAGGGAGATTATTGATGGAGAAGAGGCACCATCTTTTTTGGACTCCTTGTGCAGCGCATTGTATCGACCTCATGCTAGAAGACATTGGTAACATAAAGATTGTGAAGGCTACTATTGACAAAGCAAAGAAAATAACAAGTTTTATTTATAATAGCCAAAAAGTGGTAAATCTTATGAGAACATATACACAAGGCAGAGATTTGTTGAGGCCGGGAATTACTAGATTTGCCACCCAATTCATCGCGATAGAGAGCCTTATACGTTATCAATCTGAATTGAAAAGGATGTGCACATCCAGTGAATGGGGTGAATTTAATCGTGAAAAGAGTAGAAGAAGTATTTCTGCAGCAGTGTCTGATCTCATTTTGACTGATCGATTTTGGAAGAATGCAATATTAGTAACATCCATTATGGAGCCGCTTGTTAGGGTTCTAAAAATCGTTGACCAAGACAAAAAGCCGACAATGTCTATCATCTACGAGGCAATGGATAGAGCTAAATTCGCAATAAAGGCATCAGTCAAAAAAGATTATCAGAAGTATTGGGATGTCATTGACTATCGGTGGGAGAGTCAATTACATAGACACCTTCATGCAGCAGCATATTTTCTAAACCCTGCATTTCAGTATTCCCATAATTTTTCTAATCACCCGGAGGTACGACTTGGCTTAAAGGAAGTAATTAAGAGATTAGAGCCAGACGTAGAAAACCAAGCGAAGGCGATTAGTGAGGTATGAAATTAGAAATTGATTGATTGCTTGTTAAATATAAATGATAAGTCCAACTAATAAAATTTAATTTGTAGATCAAAAACTACGCGGATGCAAGAGGAGAGTTTGGCCAACCACTGACAAAGAAGGCTATAACAACATCTCTCCCAGGTTATTGTTATAATTTCTAGCATTAACTTGATGATTAAATTGAATGATCTATTTATTTTTTAATTTCATTATTGCAGCTGAATGGTGGTATCACTATGGTGAGGAAGCTCCACATCTTAGGCGAATTGCGATTAAAGTCCTCAGCCAAACATGCTCTTCATCAGGGTGTGAAAGAAATTGGAGCACCTGGTCACTAATTCACACCAAACTCCGCAATCGCTTGGCAATGAATAAATTGCATAAACTAGTTTTTGTGCACTATAATTTGCGGTTGCGAGTTAGAAACATCATGTACACGAAACAGGATGAGGATTATTATAATCCAATTGATCTGAATAATATTTTTGAAGATGATGATATTTTAGGTGATTAGATTAGGGAGAAAGAGGCACCTGTTCTTGGGGATGATTTGTCCTGGTTGAATGAAGGAAATCAAAATAGTGATGAAGGTCAAAGAGGAGGAGCTGAAGAAGAGGAGGAAGATAATACTCCTATTCCTTCAAGGTCGAAGCAATCTACACTCAACAAAAAAGGGAAGGGCATTGCACAGAGAAGTCAATCAATTTTTCCTAGTTCTAGTTCTAGTAGTGATGATGATGATGATGATGATGGTGATGATGATGATGACGACGATGACAACAACGATGGTGGTGGTAATGATGATAATGACATCGAAAGAAGAGGTGGTGGTGATTATGGCGGCGACAGTGGTGGTGGTGGTGGCCATTCTAGCTTACCCCATGGCATGTCATGGGCAGAGGGAAATAGTCAATATTATGCCACACAAGACACAGACCATGGATATAGGCCAGGAATAGATGCACAGCGTCAACATTTGGCTAGGTTGACTGAGATTTCTAGTGGTGATGATTATTCTAGTGGGTACAGTGCTGGTGGTTTAGGTATTGATGATCAGTTGCGTACTATGGGGATAGGATATCAGGATTATGGAGGATATGGAGGACATGGGGGATATGGTCAGCCGTATCATACGATAGGACATGGATATGGTCCTCATGGCGATCCTGGATATTCAAGCAGTAGCACGGGGAGTAGGGGACACCTACCACCAGTACGACAACTTGAGAGATCTACTAGTACTAGCAGTGGTGGGTATTATGATCGTGCTCCAAGGTTATTTAAGGCACAAGGCGCACTGAGGCGCAAAGGTCCCCTGTAGCCTAGGCGCTAGGCGCAATCCGAGGCGCGCGCCCGAGCAAAGCGAGGCGCACTTTTACATAATTTTTTTTATATAATTTTACATGTAAATAGCTCATCTAAAATATGATTTTACATTATTATATACAAGTTAAAGACTAAAATCTAACTTCTAAATACAGGTATACAACTATAGTATAGAGTCTATAGACATTATCAATTATATATAGTATAGTAGCATACCAAAAAAAAAAAAAAAAATCAATTGAGGTGTCAAATTTAATTGATTGCAATGTGTATGTCTAACTTCTAAGTTCTAAAGTCTGTTTTAATGTGTTTTGTGTGGAAAAAGATTAATATATTATAGTAGTATAGTACCATACTAAAAAAAAAGACAAAAAAAATAAGAAAAGAAAAGAAAAGAAATAATAAATAAAGAACCGAAAGAAAAAAAAAATACAGAAGATGAATTCATGAATTAACTATAAAGGGGGGAAAAAAGACTTGTTTGTCAACTTTGTCCCATTGCTGTTTCGCAGGAATTGGAAGAAGAAAGAAAGGGGGAAAAAAAAAAAGAAACAGAGTCGCAGGAACTGGAAGAAGAAGAAGAAGAAGAAGAAGAAGAAGAAGAAGAAGAAAGGAGGAAGAAGAAGAGAAACCGCAGGCAGATTGTAGAATTTAAAAAAAAAAAAAAAAAAACAGTCGCAGACAGAGGAGATCGCAACTTGAAGAAGAAGAAGAAGGAGAAGAAGAGAAGAGAAGAGATCGCAGGAGGGAAAAAAAAACCCTAGTTTCTAAGACAGTCGCGAGTCTCACGACTCTAGAAGAAGAAGAAGAAGAAGAAGAAGAAGAAGAGGAGGAAGAAGAAGAAGAAGAAGAAGAAGAACAAAGAGCTGTAAAAGAAAATATCTGGTTTCACTTTCAGCAGCTCCTTTCTCTACAAATCCATGGGTTTCGCCTCTTCTCTTTCCTCTCTTTCCTTTCTTCTTCTTTTTTTTTCCCCCCAACTAAAATGCAATCGGAATTTTAGTGGGTAAAAATGTGGCTTGGGTCTTGTTTTCATTAGGCGTGCGCCTCATGCGCCTTGCGCCTCAATAAAAGGCGCCAAAAGGCGCGCCTCACTTGCGCCTTGTTGAAGTCGCCTCGCCTCACCTAAGGCGAGGCTCAAGCCTTGCGCCCGCCTGCGCCTCGCGCCTAGGCGCGCCTCGGGCGCGCCTTTCACAACAGAGTCGTGCTCCTAGGAGGTATCGGGATACATCAGCTAGCACTGCCACAGGTGATGGAGGAGGATATAGTGGCTATGATTTGGGTCGTAATTATGATGGATCATCCAGTAGTAGCGTTGAGTATCGAGGATTTGGATTTTATCAAGGTACAAATCCTGTCAATCCTTCTCAACCCCAAAACCCAGATTATGGATCATCAAGCCAGTCGTCTCAACCTGCACCTTCAGAGTATGGTTCAATTTTATTTGGAGGCCTTCAGTTTCCATATCCATATAATGCCTTCAACAATCAAGGGAATAATGATGAGGATTTCGAGCCCCCACGACACTCCTTCTGGCACTAATTTTTCTATTGTATGTTACAAAGTTGTATTTTTATTATCATGTTATTATAATGTGTGTATTATGTAGTACTATTGAACAACTTTTATCCATTTATGTGTGTAAAGCTATCAAACACTAGATCGGCAGCGTTTCAATTGAATAATTTGTGATTATATGATTGGTACATTGTGTATTGTGATAATCTATGAGGCCAATTTTGCTATTCTGATGATTTTAAAATTTTTGGTTATTTTTTCATATTTTTTTGAGCCTTAAATCTAGTGTATCGTTGCGTATCGCCCGATACCAGGCCGCGACGCGGCGCCCGCGTCGTCACACCGGTCGCCGATACCGCGACCGATACCGCGACCTCGAACCATGATGAGGATTCCATGAAGTTGTATTGTGATAGTAAGTCTGCAATTAGTATTGCACATAACCCAGTCCAGCATGGTAGGACTAAACATATTGAGATTGACACACTTCATTAAAGAAAACCTCAACAATGGAACAATTTGCACTCCTTTTGTGAAGAGTAGTGATCAACTTGCTGATGTTCTTACTAAAGGGGTTGGGGTTAGACAGTTCCGTGATATGCTTAACAAGCTGGGATTGAGAGATATCTTCGCACCAGCTTGAGGGGGATTGTTAGACATATCACTTTGTTTTTTTTTTTTTTTATATTTAGAGTTAAAGGACTAGTTTGTAATTATCTTTCCTTCTTATTCTTGAATAATATATAAGGGTGTGACACATTAGTCAACCCAAAGCTTTTGGATTAATCTCTGTTGTCAAACTTAACAGAAAACACTACACTAGAGAGATGTTCTTAATAGATGGGCACCCTGCTGCACAAAATATTTGATTACTCAATCCCATGGTCATCAATGATACAGAAAAATGTTATTGTAATGACAAAAGCCAAATCACGTTTTCATAAATACCCTGAAGGAAAGTAAGGGCGCACTGAAATGATGATACAAATCCAACAGATATAATTATATAGGAAAGCTAAGCAAACCTGATCAATAGTTCGAATATCAGGAGAAAGACCACCATGAACACAAAGTACCTGGAATTCAGAAGTAAAATATATTCAACGTAACAAACAAAATGTCGAGCAAATAACAATTGTCGGAAGAGGGGGAGTGAGGTGGGGTGAGAGAGACAGACGGCATACAATTCCATCTATAATTGCTGACAGAGTTAGATAGTCAAAAACATCCGTGCAATACCGCCAAGCATTAGCATTTCCATACTTCCTTTGGCATTCATCATAGAAACCATAGACCTAAAAAAGAACAACACTACGATTAAACAATACAAATCTGTAGCTACATTGATTTCCAAAACAAGTCATTTAGAAAGTGCTTGCTTTGCAGCAAACAAGATCACCCAATTCAAGGTAGTGGCAAAAATCACATTTAATATGGTTTGTACTCCTTAATCCTAATGATTCTACTCTCACGGACACAAAACGAGATGTTACTTCATAATTTGGTTAAGCTGTAATACACACATACCAATTCCCATCAATACATTCTACAAAATAAGTAAACAAAGGAATAACAAGCAACGGTTCACGAAAGGAAAACAATACAAAAAAGCATAAATGCAATGCACCAACCTATTTGAAGTGGACCGTACCAATACATGGAATGAAAACAGGAATGTAGAATGGCCTACTCCTAAAGTATGATTGGGGTAGGCTTATGTAGATGACAAAGCTAATTAATAAAGTATTTTTCTGACACCGAGATGTATAAGCACTACGATTTATTGCAAATGCTTTTCCAATTTCAACATGCACTCTACCCTACTCAACCAACCAAGCCTTGTCCGAAACTATATGGGATCGAATATAAAAATCATCCTTCTCTATTCTGCACAGTATGAGACTGTTGAGATTGTCCCACATTGGGGAGTTATAACATAGCTACTCAATATATAAGTTCAAGGGCTACTCCGCCCATTGCCAATTGGGTTTGGGTTCGATGCTTCAATTTAACATGGTATCAGAGCAGGTTATTGTTGGCCTAATTTGTCCACGTGTACTCCACGTCACCCTATCACAATAATCCACGTGTTTGGTTCTCAGTCATGTCACACGTGCGGGGGGCGTGCTGAGATTGTTCCACATCGGAGACTTATAACCTAGCTACTCAATATATATGTTCAAAGGGCTACTCCACCCATTGCCAATTGGGTTTGGGTTGGATGCTCCAATTTAACAAAGACCAAAGGCTCACTCAACCTACATGCTATCAAGTTTGTCTTTACTAGTTCTACACATCAGTTTTGATCCTCCCCTACCCCTAGCATTACCCTCAATGTGGATACTATCAATCGTCCTAACTGGTGCAAATAGTAGTCTTATTTGTACATGTATAAGTAGTGCAATTAATTGCAAATATTGTCCATTAGTGAAAGAAATCTATCGTATCGGACTTGATTATGTAAAAGTATCGAATTAGGTATACCTTACATATGTATAAATCCTGATGAGTAGTGGCCCTTCCTTTAATCTTTGCCTAGAAACCTATATTCTATTCCGTTCTTGATCTCCATTTCATAGAAGGGACTTTCATGGATATAAGTAGACTGTTTTTGGACAAATTTATTTAGCGCTTCAAAAAGAATACGTTCCATGATTTTGAATGCACACACAAAAGTGAACCATTAGTGTTTTAGCGTTTTCAAGTAACAATGGTTCATATATAACAAGGTATTGCATAACAATATTGCATTCCATATGCATCTATCTTACCACTATAACTCGGATTGAATAAGACAAACAAATACGTTAAAGAACTTAGAACTATGTGAGAAACTTAAAAGAAAACAAAATCCATGAGAAACGCGTCAAATTTTGTCAAATCACTGTCCCTACTTTGACCATCACTTTTCCGCAAGCAACAATAAGCTATGCCCGGGAAACAAAACATCTGACAAGAGGCCTCAAAAATCAAAAACTTTTAACAATCCAGAAGCATAAATCCTTAAGGATGTTGTTGAACGTGATCAAAAGAGAACTTTTTTTCTTGTGACAAAAAATTCTTCCAACCACGGGCACTTTGCTGGAGAAAACATTTTATCTATGGGAAATCTATAAAAGCTTCCAGTGGTCATACTTTTTGGATTTATTAATCAAAAGTTTATTAAATGAAAAAGGAAAAACATAGAAATCTTCTATATGACACATTTGTCCTAAATTTGATGTATCATAAAGATCCAAAAGCCACAAGCCATGAAGAGTCAAATTAAACTCATTTTTCAGTTCAGCCTCAATGCACAAACAAAAAGACTCATAAACAAACATAAGAGCACCTCCGCAATATTTCTCTAAATTGAGGTCAGTACCACAATTCAAAATAGATATGGGTGGAGGTGCTATACATAGATAAATGCATCCGTAGTATGTGAATTCTAGAGTAAGTGAAAGTGGGATATTACATAGCTATGAAGAAAACGTGAGTAAGAGAGGGAAAGGTGTTGGGGTGCTGTCACCTAGAAGCTGAGTATTGATTAGGCAACACCTGGCCATAAGACTAATCACTTCTACAAACAAAAAGGAAGAGAGAGCAGCTTCGAAAAGAAGCTACTATAGGACAATCCAGCACTAGCAAGCTGCTGCAGCCTGCAAGTTCTGAGGAAGAAAAGAAAAGGACATGCAAGAAGTGAAGTGAGTTTCAAGAGATAACCTCGAGGGAATTAAGTGAACTGACCTGGAGCTGTATTCTTGAGCTTGTCCAAGGTATGAGAAATTATTTAAAACTTTTGTTTATAAGAAAGGAATTCAGTTTAAATGGAAACTCAGTCTTGTATAATCCCATTTGTTAAATAACTTGTGTAGACATTGTGCGATGTAAACTGAATTAAATTTGATTTTGCTCTAAGGTGAGGAACCTTTGTTTCTTGAAATAGAATTTTTGATAAGAATTACGAGAAAGAAATTTGTTCGTGGTAAGAAATCTGTTTTTGATCAACTCCTCGGATGTGGAATGTCTACAAACTGTTGAAACACTATTTTCATGTTCTAAAGTCGTTCGCTAGTATCTATTAGCATGTATTATTATAGACTTTATGCTTGCCTTTAAGAATCTGTATGCGCCACCCGTATGTTCAGGCCAGTTGAACGTAGGGGTGGCACATACAATTGTCGTGCTCAATACGGATCATAGTAGACCAGAACTGTTCAGTTTGTGAACATAGTGTGTATGGGGTACAACTATTAGGCTGCTTATTTCCCTAAGTAATAGCATATGTGATTTCAGAATTTAGTTGATGCTCTGAGCAAGATCAAGATGTACATGGTTGAGTTTAAATAATTCCTTGGGCCTCACTCTTTTTTATGATTAAGTTTTTCTGGTGAAGAAGATTAGACTCAAGGAGAAGTTGTCCTATTTTTGTCTATGTGATGAGAGGAACTTTGGAGTGTAATTTATAAGAACGTTGAGTGTTAGGGAATGGAAATTCTTGGACTACTTGCATACACTGTCGTATATATTGGTTTTCAAGTGTTTTACAAGCCTTGTGTTAGTTTAGAACGATTTAGGCTTGAGTGGGAGTAGGTTATAGCTCATTTCAGTGTTGTTCTACCCTATGTTACATGGATTCAGGTATGCATATCAGGTGCGGGTGTGAGTCTACGTGTCGAAACTCTCTCAACTTCAAATCATAGGATACAGAGATTCAGTTTGAAATGTGTCCAAAAGTTGGGTACGGGTTTAACAAGTCCTAAACATACAAAAGATATAATACTTCATATAACGTTAACATGCGACGTAATCTATATTAATTATATGCTTGCGTAGAATCTAAAAAACGAGCTTCTACTACATATTTCTATGAAAAGTTGAAAATTCTTCTTTGCTCTCAATTTTTAGCTTCTTCTTGTTTTTCAACATCATGGATGGAGGATCTGGGTTTCCAATTTGGGTACAAAGTTTTGGACAGATATCCCATACCCATACCCTTGTCGTATCCGGTCGACACGGGTACTTTGAAGGCAATAGGAGAGGCAGAGCCCATGTAACATAGCTTCTGCACAGTAAGTTGGTTCCACTAAGATTCAGTTCACTTAGTGTGATTTTTCAGACAACCGAAATATTCAATAGGGTTTAGTTCCGATTCCATCAAAAGACATTGAAAGAGGTCATGGTCTGGACCAATCTTGCTGAAATGGTGAGCCTAGAACAGACTAAGGACTTCTTCTTTGAACTTTTCAATCGATTTATATAATGGGTCTCCAGTCATCAGAAAGTGACCCTGACTCATTTGAAAGCATGTGTTCATTTCAGTTTACTTACTCAAAGTGTAGAACGATTAGACTTAAAATGACTACCTGACCCTACCTTGCCCATGCCTCACAGACCTAGATGGAGGTGACACATAGCTAAGGTGGAGATTCAAAAACCCAGCTCCGTAAACCTGATGTTTCAACTCAGACAGGAATAAGAGTAAAGAGTCAACCCTTAAAAGGCGCCCACCCTTCTCTAGAAGATATTTCATGTTGCCACTTTTATCACTATGCTACAATCACTTTGGCTGAGTAGGGAAAGTACAAAAGATAACTCATGCAGACAGCTCAAAAGTGTCATGTTCTACAAATTTCCCTAAAGATGCTCAAAGTAGGGAAAACCGGATTGAGCATGCCACCAAGCTGAGAGTCTAAGACAAAAGAGATAATATGCTGCAATTAGGTGCAAGGGTCACTTCCAACACATTACTTGACCTGGTAGTTAAATCCATTGCCGGAAATCCTCGAGCCGTAAACAACCCAAGCTCCATCACAAAGGAGACAAATAACGAAGAGCAAATATGCACATTGAATCGGGAATGGACAGTCGAACCAAAAACCTACCACAAACACGATCTGATACCATGTTAACTTACTAACTGCTCCAAAAGCTTAAGTTGTTAGAAAATGGGCCCAAGAATGTATATCAAGCTTCAACACTTCCTACACATTCTCTGATAATATCCATACCCAGCCCAACAAAAACTGAACGGGAGAAACTGTAATAATCTAAAACTTTCCTTTCTTTCATTATGTCTTCTCGGAAAACAAAACAAGCACAACATGTGCTCAGCAATATTCAACCAGTACACAAATAGTACAGGCAAATGTTACTTCTAGCTTAAGCCAATCTCAGACACGACTTCTCTTGAGCTGAATGCTGCCAAATCATGACTCAAGTTGAGCTTAAATGTTTGACACCTGGCTCAATTTCATCATTAATTATTTTATTCTTTTTTTTTTTGCCTACATAGTAAGCATGCTGAAACATGGAGAATTGGTGTGTGTGTGTGTGTGTACCTTTCAGCAAAGCACACATAAGAACAGGATTTCGGCGGAAAAATCAATCCTTAATAATGCCTCTCTCTTAATCTGACACATAAGCAAGAGAGGCAGTTATAATGTGTTTGAAAAGGAAGTAACTTTTTTCCGTAGTACATGTGTTAATATTGAAATACATCGGCTATAAAAAAGAAAAAGAATAAAAGATGAGCAGAGATGGATTCAAAAATGTGATAATTCTATGGAAGTTGAGAAGCATGGGATGCAGTCGATCCCCAACTCAAGTCCTCGTATGCAAATCAACATCTCCAACTTAACAGCAGAAGCACGTAACACTTGCCTTTTGAAAAAGTGAATTTTAAATTTGAATGCATCTCTAACTAAGTTGAAAATGAATATGATTACGTAATTACACTCGGTGAGAATGCATTCTGAAGGTGTCATTTCAAACACAATATTACATACCATCAAACAACAATATCTACAAGTAAGCAGTTGATCTATATTTTCTAGATTGGTAAGCAACACCCATACATATTTAGGTCATAGGGAATTAGTATTCCGGATTTGAACCATTCGCAAGAAAAATCTCACCACTTCCATGCGAGTACTTTGGGAATTGCACCTAGTGGCCAGCCAAAAACAACGACTACTTACCATAAATGTAAAAAGATAGCCCAAAGAAGCTAAATTAAATGACAAATTACCTGAGTAAGTTGCCTGCTCTCATGATTTCCACGTAGAAGAGTAATGTTAGCAGGGTATCTGGAGCAAAAGCAATTTCAGGTTAAGAGGAAGTATTATAAGCTTCTTAAGAAAGCATATCAAACATAAAGAGTAAGATCAAAGTAAACATCCAACAAACATGGAATCTGCCCCCAGCCTACCAACTTCAAAATTAACACTCCAAAACCCTTACTGGATGACCATCATGTTTGTGGCATTAAGCTAAAGCAAATTACAAACAGTTTGTGGAGATGAACTCAGACATGAAAAGTGGAGAATTGAAAGTGATACTCAATGGCATACAACCATGAAGGAGACACATTACTAACCACATACCCTCATATATACCTTGCTTTAAGAAGTAAAAGGATTGTGAAAACCTCAAGACTGTTGTATCCCCGATCAACAAAATCTCCCTGCCAAGAATTAGAAGTTTTGAAATGCATTAACCATTGAGTAAAGACGGTCTTGAAGAGAAGACTCAACAAACTGCAGGAAGAATGGAAGATTCACCATGAAAATATAATTTGTCTCTGGCACATGACCACCTGTCTGGAAGAGTTTCATTAAATCATGGAACTGCCCATGAATATCACCACAGACAGTAACAGGACTATTGACAGGTTGCACGTTGGACTCCTCAATCAGGATCTCCTTCACCTGAGAGGAACAGGTACATGATAATTAGTGCGGAAGAAAATAACAGTGACACTTAATATAAATAATAGAAGTGTATAAAAGGACTCCAACAAAAAGAGCGCAAGTGTTTTGCAGGCCCTAGCAAAATATCTCTAACAGAACTAGTATTTAGATTTATTTGCATGTCCAAGCAAAATGCGTATATTTTTTTTTCAGATAATTCTGCAGACTACTGAAAGCAACATGAAATCCATGGTTTTCAACTTTATGTTACACAAAATTTTACACTTCGTTTGGATTGAGAGAAGTGGAGAGAAGAGAAGAGAAACTTACCAAGAGAATAGAAGAGAAGAGAAGAGAAGAGAAGAGAAAGTTGAGTTTTCTCCATCATGTTTGGATAGACAATAGAGGAGGGAATAATTTTTTCTCGTTTGGTTAACTTTCATAAGAGAAAAGAAAAGAAAGTGCTTATAACCAATTTACTTTTTTATCCTCTATTAGAAATATATTTTAGATGAAATAATAATATATTGGGGGCGTATTGGTCTTTTATACATTATTTAATTAAGCTTCTCTTCTTTTCTCTCCGGAATCTCTCCGATTTGGAGAGAAACAAAAGTGGGCTCTTTTCTCTCCACTTTCTCCCCACTTTCTCTCCATTTCTCTTCTCTTCTCTCCCCACTTAAATTACCAAACGAGATAACTGGAGAGAAAGTGGTACTCTTTCTCTTCTCCTCTCTTCTCTCCATTTCTCTCAATTCAAACGAAGTGTTAAGTGTATAACACAAACAAACAAACGACCACTTGAAAGACATGAGTTGGATATACTATTCTAATAATCACCACCAGCACAACAGCCCAATCACATCACCGTATCCGTATGATAACACCACAATGGCACTACATTTGGCATCCTGTCGCTACCAATTTTCAAGATTCCTATCCCCAGAACAACATCTGCTGATGATATCACTACGTGAACCAAGCGCCACATTTGGGAATCACCACCAACAATCCCACCAATGTCATCCATAAATTAAAGTTGAAATTATTTCACATCATCCAATTCGAAGAATAAGATTTCGTTCTAGTAGAATTAACAGGTCAAGCTCGGGCAGCGCACACACACACCCCAACCAACTGAGAGAAGTGTCATATCATAAATAAAAACTGGGAGCAGAATAATCAAACTAGGGTTTCAACATTTGAGTGAACACTGGATTGCACCTTCTTTGCAAAACAACACACATATACAAAGCCATTACATATAATGAAGAAAAAAAAATATTTTTGATTAACACTACTGTATAAAAAGAAAAGGAAAATTTAACTCCTAATCAATCATACACCAGATTCGAACAAAACAACACCACCACCACCACCACCACCTCACTAGCACAGGACGAGAGAGATACATACATATTCGCATAAGAGCTGAAGCTCGTCTTCAGACAAGTGCTGGCCCTCTTTTACTTTCGAAATCCACAGATCCAATTCCATCATCCACGTATATTCCGTCGATACGTGTAATATATCTATCTATTATATGTTGTCTATATAAACTAAACTACTATATATATATATATGCTCAAAATTGGCAACCTCAGGTCCTTCAATCGAAGGATGGAGAAGAAGAGGCAGTACAGATTGCTAAATCAAAAAACAATTTGAAGTTAATTACCAAAATTCATACATTTTTTTTTTTGACACACGGAGCAAAAATAAGGATGGAAATATCATAAATTAGTGGCTCAATTGACTATTATGCCCCTGACGAATAGATTGAATTCCGAAGCTTTTGGGCTAGGGAAAATTCAAAAAGATTCTCACATTTGCCATTTGAGTATTTATTTAATATTAGGAAAACACTTCTGCACACGATTAATGTGCTAACTGTACAGAAGAGTTTTCCTTAATAGCAGGATAAATTAAGAGAAATTATTCAGTGAGTCCGTTACGTCACATTATTATGCTGATATGGTGTAACACCCCAATAACCTGGGGACATGTGACCATTAAGATGAAGTGGCATGATGATATGTCATGACCCCCTATTTTTAGGAGCACATCATTCCCCTCTTGTCATAACCTTCAAAGTTTAGTGGATATATATATATATATATACAATTTTTTTTTTTTTGGGATTTGTTTACTGAGTAATGCTAGACCCATACAAAATTCCACATCCAACAATCTTGACCCTTAATTCCAGTGGTCTCACATGGATCACAACACAGTATCCATCGAAATCAAATACCAAGTTGTGTTGAGTGTGGAATTGTGTGTGAATTTAAATGGGTGTAACATTTTTGTTCAGGTAAAGTTATTGGGATTGTAATTAAACCTATACTAGTATGAGACAGTAGTAAATCATGAAATAGTAAACATTGGAATTAACAGCAATTACTAATCCAATTACTAGCACTTAGATTAAAGGGTAATGCTATGTGCACATAAAAATTTTAATCATTCATTTCGATGAGACCCATGTTTGCATACATGGGATCTACCGAAATTAATGGCCTTGGTGTGCACACACCAATCATTACTCTTGGTTAAATTAAGATAATTGGAATGTCGGCTTGAACTGTGGAAGATAAATTATTCCTTCAAAATCTTCCCCACTTTGACAAAACACACACACACACACACACACACACAAAAAACCTCCCTCATATCTTCTGCACTTTTTTCTTTGTTCTTTGTTTTCAATTTTGGACCATTCTCCTTAGTAAACAACAGCAACATAAAGGAAGCCCATACTCTTCTTCAACTGCGTTTCGCAATAACGGAGAAAATGATTTTCAAGTATATTAAAGTAATGTTTTTATTCAAGTAAATTAAAGTTTAATGTTTCTATTTGTGAAGCTGATTATTGGCAATGACATGTTTGCGCGAAACAAGCTCTTATTGAATCCATCTTTTGGTAATGGAGTTTTAATTCATGATGGAAAATCAAAATCAAGACTCAGGATGTAGCTTCATGTTCTACAAGGAAGTAACTTTAGGGAGTGACTTTAGATAAGGGCACAAAATAAGGGACGAAAATGAGTAAAGTGTTCTAATTCCAGCCCACATCATAATCGCAATGTATAGTAGCTACTCCGACAAACTCTATCATTGAGAAACATCAAGAGAGGTGAGTGATAATTCACCCTATTTTCATTTTTATTTTTTATCAGGTTCTAACTTAATCTGAAAGCAAAACCTAAATCTGAGTCGCCAAAAACAGACACAAAATACTTGGTCCAAACTAATCATCATAAAGACACAAATAGATGGAATCTTACACAAACGCACGCCTTACATAGGGTAGGGTGAAGGTGACCACCATTCTATACTTGATCAAGTATCAAGCACACAAAATTACTATACAGGCAGAACCAAGGAAGTAAACCAGACAACTGTCATTCGATCTCTATCTGTAGTGGGATTTCTACTTGTTCTCCTCCTGGTTTGGACCGTGGAGCATTGATATCTTCCCCCGGAATCCCAGAGGATTCCACAGTCCTAGCAACCCATTGCTTGAGGGGGTCTTCATTCAAGTCAAGCCTCAAAAATCCAGCAAACATACCACCCATGAAGGCAACGGGTTCCTGAAAAAGAATTCAAATGCAAATGTTGACAAGAAACCGCTAAAATTTTGCACATGGAAAGCACTCAATGCATGTACCCAAAAAAGGAAGAAAGAATTCAACGCTAATTCATTGGCTAGGTCATACGTTACACGGTGACAGTGGAATACAGCAGTTTCAAAATTGCTATCAATTTTCAAATTATTACTCCAACTAAGATTTCATAAGCAGTGTGCGTATGTTGGTAAAATGGGTAATGCTTGGGACACAAAAGGGTCACAAAGAGATGCTCCTAAAAGGATGTGACAACCCATGTGCCAGTAAGACCCACCACGCTTAACTCAATCCATGGGATGCAGCATGAGATGCTACATCATTTTGTGAGCATCTTTTTGTGACCCTTTTGTATGCCAAACATTATTCTAGTAAAATAGCATGCAGCAACAAGCCGTGAAGAACGCAAGAATATCGAACCCACCAAAACCACATAATTGCTGGATGACCACCAAGTTAAAGATTAACTGGTTTCACAAACAAATGGTGTAGGAAGGGTTGTTATCAACCAAAGGAGTGTATCACAGAAGCCAATACACTTGGCCAGATTTCTCGACAGTAACCTATTCAATGACTAGCGATTTATCAGAAGACTAGAATCAATACTTGTGTGATCCACAGGGAAATATTTCTAAATTTCATGTAGTATTTTTTTTGCTAAACAAATTTTATGTACGTTGTTAGTGGTATTGTTATTTTATATATAATGTAGTTATATTGTTTAATTAATTAGTTTAGTTTTATTATGTATGTGTGTAAATTTGGAGATACATGTATATATATTTATACAGATTAGATATTGATGAGATTTGACATGGTTTAAAAAGAGATAAGGAAAGAGAGAAAAAAGGAGAGAGAGAGAGATTATACATGTACGTGTGTAAATTTGTTTAATTAATTAGTTTAGTTTTATTATGTATGTGTGTAAATTTGGAGATACATGTATATATATTTATACAGATTAGATATTGATGAGATTTGATATGGTTTAAAAAGAGATAAGGAGTGAGAGAAAAAAGGAGAGAGAGAGAGATTATACATGTACGGTCAGGCTCTTAAGTGAATAGGGTTAATTGAACATACCCACTGAACATGTTTTTTTGGCCTAAAAGAACCCGCTACGGGTTCTTTTAGGCTAAAAAAACATGTTCACTGGCTATTTGGGGGGGGGGGGGGGGGGGGGCTAAGGGAGAGGGAAAGAATAATATAAAAAAATCGGATAAATCATAGAGCCGCCATGTGGCAGGCGTCTTATTCCACTTTATTTATTTAAATATATATATGTATATGATTCGATACTAACTACGGTGAACAACTCTACACCCACCATATAAGCCAAGCAGAATTCGGTGAAATCAATCCCCTATTACTAATTATTATACGTACTTCTGCATTTCTTTGTGTCCTACTCTTGAGATGATTGTACGTACTTAAAGCCATTGGATCCCAATCGTTAAGGTGATCGACAAAGGATCTGCTAGGAATAGTGGAGCCTAATCCCAGAGCTCGGGATAATTTCGGTGAGCTTTCTATTCGCCAAAGGAGAAGAAAACTAAGCATGACGTTGCCGCTCTGGCGGACGCCCGCTCAAGCGAGCATGGGAGCGAGCAAGGTGCGAGAAAGTTCTTGTTAATCTATGACTTCTCACTCAACAAGGTGATCCGCCCGAGTGGGTGCCACGCGGGCGAGATCGGGGATCAGCGAATTTCTGTAGCAGCTTTTTGTTTCATAGTTGGTTTAAGAAGCTATTTCGTAAGGAAACTTTGTATAGGTTATATATATTCTCTCCTAAGGTTGTAAACAGTGATCAACACATTCTAAACCCCTAGAAGCTAATACAACTCTGCAACAGTGTGGACGTAGGCATAATTGGCCGAACCACGTAGACTTGTGTCTCTCTATGTGAATGCTTTATTTTCTTTTGTTTTTGCATTGATTTCTCATTAAACCTAAAGGGAAATTAGACGCGATTTCCCCAACAACTAGTATCAGAGTATTAGGTTCGGGTGGGAGCGATGGCAGAAAAAGGAAAAGTGAAGATTGACAAATTCAATGGTACAAACTTCGAATTTTGGAAGATGTAAATAGAAGATTATCTTTATCAGAAGAAACTCTATGGGCCTCTTTCAGGAGAGAAATCAACTGACATGAAGGCGGAAGATTGGGCTTTGTTGGATAAACAAGCCCTAGGTGTGATCCGGTTAACGTTGGCTCGCAACGTTGCCTTTAATATTGCAAAGGAGAAGACCACGAGGAATCTCATGACCGCTTTGTCCGACATGTATGAGAAACCCTCGGCTTCCAACAAGGTATATTTGATATGACGTCTTTTTACTTTGAGGATGGGAGAAGGTGCATCTGTTGCAGATCACCTTAATGAATTTAATATTGTAACCACACAATTGAGTTCGGTTGGTATAGAATTCAATGATGAGATCACTGCTTTACTTTTATTGTCATCTTTGTCGTATAGTCGGAATGGGACTGTCACAGCTGTTAGCAGCGCTTCTGGAAGCAACACGTTGAAGTATGGTGGTGTCCGTGACTTGGTTCTTAGCGAAGAAATTTGGAGGAGAGAATCGGTTGAATCATCTGGGTCGACATTGAATGTGGAAAATAGAGGGAGAGCACCTAAGAGGAGTACAAACCGGAAAAGATCGAAATCAAGGAGGGGTAGGTCTAGAGAAAAAGGAAAGGCCGCTGATGCAGAATGTTGGGATTGTGGCAAGAAAGGTCATTATGGAAGACACTGTCGTGCGAAGGTGGTTGAAAAGGGGAAAGGGAAGGTGAATAAGGAGCAGGATTCCACTAATGCAGTGACTAGTGACGTTGAAGATGCTCTTATTCTGTTTCTTGATACTCAGACAGAATCTTGGGTTGTAGATTCGAGAGCCTCTTTTCATGCTACATCGAACATTGAAGTTATGGAGAACTATGTTCGGGGGTGACTTCGGAAAGGCTTACCTTGGGGATGATAAGCCTTGTAATATTATTAGTAAGGGTGAGGTAACTATCAAGTTATCCAATGGAGCGACGTGGAAATTAAATGAGGTTAGGTATTGTTAGAGGATAATATTGTAAATAGTGTAATGTTATAGTGTCCCGCATCGGTTAGATTATAAAAGTGTAGCTTCTAGCTAAGCCTATATATATTAGGCTACTCTTGTAATCATAATTCAATTTGAATTCAATATATCATTTTCCTCTCTTTTACATGGTATCAGAGCCACCCGATCTTAGGGTCTGCTCCTTTTGTTATTGCCAGTCAAAGTTGATCGAGAGTATTTCTCTTGTTCTATCAATTGCCGAATCTCTATCCAAGATCCGAGAAGACCAGCAGCCCCTCAAACCCTAGCCGCTGCCCCCTCAAGTACTGTTCATCGAAATCACTGTTCATCGCAAAAAAAATTATTTACTGTTCATCCGAAAGTTCTGTTCATCTGAAGCCACTGTTCATCCAAAAGTTACTGTTCATCGAAGGTATGTTGAGTTTCATTAGTTATAAATGTTTTATTTATTTTATGATTAGTATAGGGACTTGTGTGTAATTACTTGTTCTCTTGTTATTATAAATAAAGAGGTCTCACAGTTGTGAGATTAAGCCTTCAATAATATTGTGTAATGTTATTCAACATGGTATCAGAGCCTCCCTAAATTAGGGTTCTGTCACCACCACCAGCCGCCTACCATCACCACCATCAGCCGCCACCCTAACCCTAACCCTAACCCTAACCGACCCAACGAGAGTTTCATCGCGAAGTTACTGTTCATCGCAGCACTATTCATCAGGTTACTGTTCATCGCAGCACTGTTCATCGAGTTATTGTTCACCGCACCACTATTCATACCTAGTCGCAATAATTTTTTGAGAACATTATTTGCTCCTAGTTTGTTCGTCTTCGATCCGTAAGCGGATTTATGTTGTTTAATTAGATCGGATCATCTTAGGCTTCCCTTGACCACCATCCCTTGATCATCATATGCATCCTTCATCATGTCAAAAGATGATGTGATATCTGAGAAATCTATTGCCGCCTCTTCAGGTTCTTCGATGGGTAACGAAAGACAGTCGTACGTTATTGAGAATCCGGGTTCCAAAATCACCACTGCGTTGTTCAATGGTGCTAATTACCTCTCATGGTCCCAGTCGGCAACTTTATGGCTCCGTTGTCGATATAAATTCGGTTATGTGGATGGTTCAGTCAAGGCCCCTACTCGTGATGATCCGACATATCTCAAATGGGAAGGTGATAATTCTCTTGTTATGATTTGGCTAGTTCATTCTATGGAACCCGAACTTGCAGATCTATTCTTATCTATGGGCACGGCCAAAGATATTTGGGATACCTTAGCTGAAACATATTCCCGTCAAGGGAATGTTGCCCAAGTGTATGAACTTCGAAGAGCAATTCAGGACGAAGTTCAAGGGGATCACACTACTTTCCAGTATTTCACCGCTCTAGGCTCTCTTTGGAAGCGACTTGATCATTTAATCACATTTCATCCCTCTAATCCAACTGATGCTGCGGGTTTTCAGAAATACATTGAAGGGGAAAGAATCTTCAAGTTTCTAGCCGGTCTTAGGCCCGAGTTTGATCCAGTTCGTGGCCATATTTTGGATATTGTTCCCCTTCCATCTCTTCGAGAAGCTTTTTCTATTGTGCAAGATGAAGAAAGTCGCCGCTCTGTTATGTTGCCCTCTTCATCGACAGATAGGTCAGCCTTGGTATCCTCTAATCAACGGGGCAGCAAGGCCTTTACTCCTCAGAGAGAACCCCAGTATATGGGACGTGACACCAACAATAATAGACCTTGGTGTGATCATTGCAATCGTCTCGGACACACTCGCGAGACATGCTGGAAGCTTCATGGGCGTCCTTCCTTTCCCAGGGGACTTGGTGGTGGCCGTCATGGTGGTCGTGGTCCTCCATGAGCTCATTTGACTACTGACTCATCTCCGTCTGAGGAGAAAGATACTCTTGCCTCAGCTCCTCCATCGTCTTCTCAAGCAGTGGGAAACATCAGTAGTGCCGATATCGAAACACTCTGCCGTATTATGACTCAGTTGAACACTCCATCTGCCTCTACTTCCTTTGCCCAGTCAGGTATTTTTGCTAATTTTTCACATGCCTTACATGCTGATTCTAGTCAACCATGGATTATTGACTCCGGAGCTTCCGATCACATGACCAGTCTTTCCTCTGTATTCTCTTCTTATACCCCAAGTTCTGGTAAAGAGAAAGTTAAAACTGCAGATGGTTCTCTTTCATCCATCTCTGGTAAAGCTATCATTAAAATTTCTAATTCATTACCTTTATCTTCAGTACTTTATGTTCCTAATTTCTCTACTAATCTTTTATCCATTGCTAGGATTACTCATGATCTTAACTGTAGTGTTACCTTCTTCCCATCTCATTGTGTCTTTCAGGATCTCTCCACGAAGAAGGTGATTGGCTTTGGTAGAGAGGAGAATGGCCTATACTTTCTGCTGCCAGAGGGAGCCACACAGGGAAACTTACCACAAGCAGCTCATCATATACAGAGAGAGACTATTCCTAGGAAAGCTTGGTTATGGCATCAGAGATTAGGCCACCCTTCGTTTTATTTACTTCGTTTTTTATTTCCTTCTCTTGTCAGTAATAAAAGTGTTTCCAACATTTCTTGTGAGGCTTGTGAGTTGGGAAAACATCATCGTGCAACTAAGAATTCTAGTTTTAATAAAAATATTGTTCCATTTGCTATTATTCACACTGATGTTTGGGGTCCTTCTCCTATTATCACTCTAAATGGCTTATAAGTGGTTTGTTACCTTTATTGATGACTGTACTCGCACTACTTGGGTTTATTTGATGAAGGATAAGAATGATGTTTTTTCCATCTTTAAATCCTTTCACAAAATGATATGCACACAGTTTAGCACAGTTGTCAAGGTTGTTCGGTTTGACAAAGGGGGGGAATACATCTTTGGTGGTCTCACTCACTATTTTTCTGAACATGGAATGATCCATCAAACTTCTTGCACTAACACCCCTCAGCAGAATGGTGTTGCAGAGAGAAAAAACCGTCGTTTGTTAGAATCAGCCAGGTCTATGCTCTTCTCTATGCATCTTCCCAAGTCTTACTGGGGGGAAGCAGTCCTAACTGCATCCTATCTTATCAACCGTCTTCTTTCTCATGTCCTTGGTAAGAAATCTCCAATTGAACTTCTTACTAAGTCATCATCCATTTTCCCATTCCTCCTAAAGTGTTTGGTCCACAATCATTCTCCTTCTCATCGGAAGTTAGATCCTCGTTCTGTCAAATGTGTCTTTGTTCGTTATTCTCCAACTCAGAAAGGGTACAAGTGTTATCATCCTCCTACTCGTCGGTGGTATGTGTCTATGGATGTCACTTTTGATGAAACACTTTCCTACTTTCAGTCCTCTCTTTCTCCTCTTCAGGGGGAGATAGACCAGCAAGCAGAGCAGCCTGCTTTCATTGTTCCCTTTCCCATATCTAGCGAGGAAGAGGGAGGGAAAAAAGGAAAAAGAGAGAATGAGGGAGAAAATAGTGAGTAGAAAAAAGGTGAGGAAGAGGGAGAAAAATGAGAGAAAAAAGGAGAGGAAGAGAGAGAAGGTAAGGAATTGTTAACGTATACCAAGGATAAGAGGAGACAAATTTTTGGGGCAGCAGAAAAAAGGCACATCTCTCCAATCCCGCTTCAATCGCCTTCTAGTGAAGATGATTCAGGTATTTCCTCTCCTTATATTGCTAATTCTCCAATACCTGTTATTGTTGATCCATCTGATGATGATGATGTAGACATGCCTATTGCCCTGCGAAAGGGAACTAGAGCATGTATTAAACATCCTCTTTCAAATTTTGTTTCATATTCTTATCTCTCTCCATCATATAGGGCATTTGTGTCCCAAATCGATTATGTGTCTATCCCTAACCATGTTCAGGAAGCTTTGTCTAATCCTAATTGGAAGAATGCCATGGTTGAAGAGATGAAAGCTCTTCACAAAAATGGGACGTGGAAATTAGCAGAGTTACCTCGAGGTAAAAAGACGGTAGGATGCAAGTGGGTATTTACCGTGAAACATAATGCGGATGGGACTGTTGAGAGATACAAAGCCAGGCTTGTTGCTAAGGGCTTTACTCAGACATATGGGGTTGATTACCAAGAGACATTTGCCCCGGTTGCAAAAATTAACTCCATCAGGCTTGTTGCTAAGGGCTTTACTCAGACATATGGGGTTGATTACCAAGAGACATTTGCCCCGGTTGCAAAAATGAACTCCATCAGGATCCTTCTGTCGCTAGCAGCAAATCTGGAATGGCCCTTGCATCAATTTGATGTCAAGAATGCGTTTCTACATGGTGACTTAGAAGAAGAAGTGTATATGGATATTCCTCCCGGGGTTTGAGGACAATAAGACACAAGGTAAGGTATGTCGCCTCCAGAAATCCTTATATGGCCTCAAGCAATCTCCTAGAGCCTGGTTCAATAGATTTTCTCAAGCTATGATACGATATGGTTTCAGACAAAGCCAAGGCGATCATACTCTCTTTATCAAGCATTCATCACAAGGGAAATTGACTGCTTTGATAGTCTATGTAGACGATATAGTTCTCACAGGCGATGACTTAGTTGAAATGGAACAGTTGAAGACCTATCTTGCCAAGGAGTTTGAAATTAAGAATCTAGGAGATTTGAAATATTTTCTTGGAATAGAAGTGGCACGCTGCAAGGAAAGGTTGTTTATATCCCAACGTAAGTATGTCCTGGATCTCCTAAAGAAGACAGGTTTGCTTGGTTGTAGAGCAGTTGATACTCCCATGGATCCAAATATGAAGCTCAGTGATGATCCCAGTGGAGAACCAGTTGAAAAGGGAAGATACCAGAGACTTGTGGGCAAACTTATCTATTTGGCTCATACCAGACCGGATATCGCTTTCGCTGTTAGTGTGGTAAGTCAATTTATGCATGCTCCTAGACAACTCCATCTTGATGCTGTGTTTAGAATTATGAGATATCTTAAGTCAGCCCCAGGGAAAGGGCTGTTCTTTGCCAAGAATGGTCATACACTTGTTGAAGCCTACACCGACGCTGATTGGGCAGGTTCAGTGATGGATAGGAGATCAACTACGGGGTATTGCACATTTGTGGGAGGTAATTTGGTCACATGGAGAAGCAAGAAGCAGGCAGTGGTAGCAAGATCTAGTGCAGAGGCCGAGTTTAGAGCTATGGCACAAGGAGTATGTGAATTATTATGGATTCAGATAGTTTTGACTGATCTGGGGTTTGGGCCAAAGGACTCTATAAAACTGTACTGTGATAGTAAATCAGCCATTAGCATTGCTCATAATCCGGTCCAACATGATAAGACAAAACACGTGGAGATTGACAGACATTTTATAAAGGAGAAGTTAAATTGTGGAAGCATTTGTACTCCATTTGTCAAGTCTGGGGAGCAGCTAGCAGACGTTCTTACCAAGAGTCTAGCAAGTCGTTCGCTTCACTTTATCCTTAGCAAGCTGGGAATGAGAGATATTATTGAGGGGGAGTGTTGAGTTTCATTAGTTATAAATGTTTTATTTATTTTATGATTAGTATAGAAATTGTGTGTAATTACTTGTTCTCTTGTTATTATAAATAAAGAGGTCTCACAGTTATGAGATTAAGCCTTCAATAATATTGTGTAATGTCATTCAACAAGGTACTGTTCATCGCCCAAAAATATATATATATATATATATATTTATTATTATTATTTTTTTGAATCCAAAGTTATCTTTAGCCCTTATCTATGGAATCCAAAGTCCTTCCCCAACTAACTACTCGAAAGTTGAACGACTCTAATTTCCTTCAATGGTCCCGGGCTGTCAATATTGCCCTCACTGGCTTGGGTTTTGATGATCACCTTACCGAATCTGCTCCTACCACCGATGAGAAGGCGATTAAGCATTGGAGACAAAGGGATGCTCAGATTGTTGCACTTATTTGGAATTCTATGGAACCGCAGGTTGCGGATATGTGTGGTCATTTGGGCACGTGTAAGGAGATTTGGGAATATGCTCATCTCTTGTACTCCAGTGATTTGACTCGGATGTACGATCTCTCTTTTCAGTATTTTATGTTGCAACAAAGTGATCTATCTGTAACTGATAACTTTGCTTCGTTTAAACGATTGGTTGAAGAGCTGAATAGCGTCCTTCCTATCACTACTGATGCGAAGGAACAATAGAAGCAGCGTGAACAAATGGCCGTGATGAAATTTCTCGCAGGTCTCAAGAGTGATTTTGAGCCAGTTCGGTCTCAAATTCTTAGTGGTGCCACTCTTCCTTCTCTTGCTGAGACATATCAGCGTGTTTTGAGGAGTACCTCTCGGGATCCGATTATTCCTGTTCCTCCCGTTACCGATCATTCAGCCCTTGTTACTCAGGCTTCACAGCATCTTATCAGTCGGGGTGGTGGTGGTGGTGCTCCTTGTCGTGGAGGGGGTTATCGTGGTGGACGAGGAGGTCGTGGTCGCGGCCCCATGCGTCATTGTGATAATTGCAACAAGGATGGTCATACTCAGGAGACTTGCTGGGAACTTATTGGCCGTCCTGCCCGGTTTGCCCATGCTGCTATTACTACTCCTGGTGATACTCATCCTTCCGCTCCAGTTGTGGCTGATCAGTTTTCGGTTTCTCGGGACGAGTATACTCAGTTCCTACAGTTCCAGGCATCTCAGAAGGCATCTTCTCCAAGTACCTCTCTTGTTCAGAAAGGTACCTCCACTGCTTGCCTCACCTCTCGTTCTACTCCTTGGGTAATTGATTCTGGAGCCACTGATCATCTCACAAGTATATCGACCTGGTTTTCATCTCTTGAAAAATCATCCTCATTGCCCCCAGTTACATTAGTTGATGGCTCCTCTATTCCTGTTGAAGGAATAAGGACTGTCTCATTGTCTTCATCCTTGTCTTTATCTTCTGTTCTCAGTCTCCTTTTAATTTAATTTCTGTTAGCAAATTGACAAAGAATCTTAATGCTTGTGTCTCCTTCTCTCCTGATTCTGTTCTTATTCAGGATTTGACGACTCGGAAGACGATTGGCGTAGGACATGAATCCGATGGTCTCTACTATTTTGACGGTTCATCTCTACCGCCCACTTCTCCCACTGCTTGTTCTACTACAATATCTCCTCACCAGATTCATTGTCGCCTTGGACATCCTTCCTTGGCCAACTTGAAGCTGCTAGTACCTAGTTTGATTCATTTGTCCATTTTAGAGTGTGAGTCGTGTCAGTTGGGGAAGCATCACCGTGTCCAATTTGCTCCTCGAGTCAATAAAAGAGTGTCTTGTCCATTTCAATTAGTACATTCAGATGTTTGGGGTCCACACCGTATAACCTCTATTAAGGGGTATCGGTACTTTGTTAGCTTTGTTGATGATTTCTCCAGAATAATATGGATTTATTTAATGAAACATTGATCTGAATTATTTTCAATATTTTATGCATTTTGTAATGAAGTTAAAACTCAATTTAATGTTCCTATTCAGATTCTTCGTAGTGACAATACACAAGAATATTTCTCTCATCCAGAAAATTTGGAAAAAAGGTTAATTCTATTATTTACATCCCAATGTATATATAAGTTACAAGGAATAAACCAAGAGGGAAAGAAAACTAAGAAAGGAAATAAAAATAAATGACAGTAATAAGTGTGGTCAACATGACCTAAAATAAACAAAACAATCCCGGAAAATAATCTATTAATTCCAACACTCCCCCTCAAGCTGGGGCGAAGACATCGACAAAACCAAGCTTGCCAAGAGATGATTGAAGAAGCGTAGGACCAATGGACTTGGTGAACATATCAGCAGTTTGATCAGACGAGGGAACAAAGCTCGGAATAATAACACCTGATCGAACTTTCTCCCTAATAAAGTGAATATCGACCTCAACATGCTTAGTCCTTTCATGAAGAACGGAGTCAGAAGATAACATAATAGCGGACTTATTATCACAAAACAGGGTGGATGAGTCCGCTACTGGAAAGCCCAATTCACTTAGAAGAGATCGAAGCCAGAGAAGCTCACATGTGCCCTGAGCCATAGCACGGTACTCAGCTTCTGCAGAAGAGCGCGAGACAACAGCTTGCTTTTTACTCTTCCAAGATATAAGATGATTGCCACGGAAGGTACAAACACCAGAAGTAGAACGCCTGTCATCCCTAGAGCCTGCATAATCCGCATCTGTAAAACAGGAGAGACCTGACTGTGCTCCAGCTGTAAAGAAAAGCCCAAGACCAGGACAAGTCTTAAGGTACCGTAGGATGTGGTAGACAGCATCCAAGTGAGACGTACGCGGTGAATGCATAAATTGGCTCACAACACTAACAGCAAAAGTAAGATTTGGTCTTGTGTTCGTCAGATAGATAAGACGACCCACAAGACGCTGATACACTGAAGGATCTGGTAATAACTCTCCCAACTCTGCAGTTAACTTAAGGTTCGGATCCATAGGAGAAGATGCAGGTCTACACCCAAGCATACCTGTGTCCTGGAGAAGATCAAGAGAATACTTTCTCTGGGATAACGAGATACCTTGACGAGACCGAGCAACCTCAATACCAAGAAAATAACGAAGAGGACCCAAATCCTTAACATCAAACGATGTACCCAGATCACGCTTTACTTGGGCAATACCGACTGCATCATCACCAGTAATAATAATATCGTCAACATAAACTGAGATAATAATACACCTCCCTTGAGACTGGCGACGAAGAAAACACGTGTGATCTGAATGACACCGAATAAATCCCATACTAAGCACCACGTCGCTAAACCGACTAAACCATGCACGGGGAGACTGCTTCAGGCCATAGAGAGACTTGCGGAGGTGACAAACTTTCCCAGAACACTCCCCCTGAGGCCGAAATCCCGGTGGAGGATCCATATAAATCGTCTCAGTCAAATCACCATTCAGAAACGCATTTTTAATGTCGAGCTGATGAAGAGGCCAAGAAAAAGAAGCAGCCAACGAAATAATAAGACGAACAGTAGTTAGCTTAGCCACAGGAGCAAAGGTGGCACCAAAATCCTTACCAGGGACCTGAGTAAAACCTTTGGCAACCAAACGAGCCTTATACCGATCAATAGACCCATCGGACAAATTTTTGAGACTAAACACCCATTTACACCCAACAGTGCGCTCACCTACTGGAAGATCAACAAGCACCCATGTCTGATTGCCCTGAAGCGCATCCATTTCCGCTTTCATACCAGCCACCCACTTAGGATCCTGGAGAGCCTCATGAACAGAGCGAGGAATAGAGACCGAGTCAACTTGACTGAGAAAGGATTGATAAGAGGCAGACAAACCCTGATAAGAGATATACTTGGAAATAGGATGGTTAGTACTATCAGATAGAAGAAAGCGAGCAGGGGGGCGACGGACACGGGTAGTATAACAAGGAGAAGCAATATCAGGAGAAGCAGAAGGCAAGGGAGAAGGAGAGATACCTGAATCCGGAGAAGACGTTGGCAGGGGATCAGAGGGACGTGGACGGCGAGTGGAAACCTGCGATGGGTCACTAGTGATAACAGGAGGCAGGGAGTCACCGGTGGAGTCAAGAATAGGAATAGGCCTGGGTAGCATAGAGCCCTCAGACACAATAGGCTCCACCGGTGCTTGTCCTGCAGACGAAGAAGGACCTGGAAAAAAAGGAACAGTTTCCAGAAAAGTAACATCCAAAGAGTGATATAAGTGACGAGTAACAGGATCATAACATCGATACCCCTTTGACATGGACGAATACCCCAAAAATATGCAACGAACAACTTTGTCATCAAGCTTAGTGCGGGTAATAAGGGATATAGGACCAAGTGACGGGACCCCAAGGAGGGGGCCCGCTATATCACATGGTAAACGAGATCAACAGAAGAGAAACCCGCCACACTACACGGATATATATTTGAGCACACTACCACCCTTCACTTTAATATAAGGGATATAGGACCATGTGATATAGCGGGCCCCCTCCTTGGGGTCCCATCACTTGGTCCTATATCCCTTATATTAAAGAAAACTAAGAAAGGAAATAAAAATAAATGACAGTAATAAGTGTGGTCAACATGACCTAAAATAAACAAAACAATCCCGGAAAATAATCTATTAATTCCAACACATCCATTCACCACCTACATGAGCAAATGTGGGATGCTCCACCAATCATCGTGTGCACACACCTCAGCAAAATGGTGTTGGAGAAAGGAAAAATCGTCACTTGTTAGAAGTCACCCGTACCTTGTTGTTTGAAATGAAGGTTCCAAAATGTTACTGGGGGGATGCAGTTCTTACTGCTTATCATTTAATTAATCGTATGCCGTCCTCTGTTCTAGATAGATGCACTCCTCATGCTACATTATTTCCTACTGAGTCTCTGTTTTCGGTTAGTCCACATGTTTTTGGATGTGATTGTTTTGTCCATCAGCTTACCCCGGGCACTGGCAAGTTAGACCCACGTGCTATTAAGTGTGTTTCCTTAGGGTACTCTCGTGTTCAGAAAGGCTATCGTTGTTATAGCCCTACTCTGCGCCGCTTCTTTGTGCTAGCGGATGTTACCTTTTTTGAGTCCACTCCATACTATTCAGAGTTCCACTCTATGAGCGATCCTGATTTTATGCTTCCCTTACCTCTTGCAATACCTCCCACATCCCTTGTCCTTCCCACCCCAGAGGTTTCCTCCCGCCTGGATTGCCCACACTTGCAGACATACACTAGCCGCCCTCGGACTGTTCCGGATTCAGCTCCTCCGTCACCCGCCTCAGCGTCTTCAGATCCACCTCCATCAGAATCTGACCTTCCCATTGCTCTCCGTAAGGGTAAGCGCTCGTGTACTTCTCATCCTATTTCCAACTTTGTCTCTTATAATCGTCTGTCTCCTGGTTTTTCTTCATTTGTTACCTCCTTGTCTTCTGTGTTGGTTCCAAACACTGTTGCAAAAGCTCTTACCCACTCCGGATGGAGACAGGCAATGGAGGATGAGATGTATGCCTTACGAGATACTGGTACTTGGGACTTAGTTCCTCTTCCTCCGGGCAAAACAGTAGTGGGATGCCGTCGGGTTTATACTGTTAAAGTGCACCCTGATGGCACGATAAATCGCCTAAAAGCCCGCCTTGTTGCCAAGGGCTATACGCAGGTTTATGGCCTTGACTATTCCAAGACGTTCTCTCCTGTGGCTAAGATCACCTCTGTTCGTCTCCTAAGCCCTCTCTAAGCCTTTTGTAAACTTAACAAAAACAACTTTTCTCGAAGGTGATTTAGATGAAGAAATCTACATGAAGCAGCCATAAGGGTTTGAAGCACCAGGTAGAGAGGAAATGGTTTGCAGGCTTATGAAAAACTTGTATGGTTTGAAGCAAGCACCTCGGCAGTGGTACAAGAATGACAATTTTATGGGTTCAAGTGGCTTTACAAGGTGTCAAGCAGATCATTGTTGCTATGTGAAGATGTTTGGGAGTGATTTCATCATTTTGCTCTTGTATGTTGATGAAATGCTATTAGCAGGGTCAAACATTCAAGATATAAATAATTTGAAGAGTCAGTTGTCCAAAAACTTTGCAATGAAAGATCTGGGCAAAGCTAAACAAATCCTTGGGATGAGAATTAGCAGGGACAAAGAAGCGGACAAATTAAAATTGTCACAAGAGGAGTATGTGAAGAAAGTGCTTAGCAGGTTTAGCATGAAAGATGCAAAACCAGTGAGTTCTCCTTTGGCTAATCAATTTAGGCTATCAAATGAGCAATATCCACAAACCGATGAAGAACAGAAGCATATGGAAAGAGTTCCACACGCTTCGGCAGTTGGGAGCCTCATGTATGCCATGGTGTGTACATGTCCAAGCATTATACATGCAGTGGGAGTTGTGAGTAGGTACACAAGTAATCCGGGCAAGAAGCAGTGGGAGACACTGAAGTGGGTTCTCAGGTATTTGAGGGGAACTTCGGAAATGGCTATTTGTTTCAAATGAGCAAATATGGTACTGCAAGGTTATGTTAACGCGGATTTGGCCGGTGATGTGGATAACAGAAAGTATACAACGGGGCATGTTTATACTTTGGGTGGTACAGCAGTTAGTTGGGTGCCTCAATTACAGAAGAACGTAACTATGTCCACTACTGAAGCAGAGTATGTTGTTGAAACAAAGGTAAGCAAGGAGATGATTTGGCTACAACGGTTCTTGAAGGAATTAGGGAAGGAAATAGTATTTTGCACTATGACAGTCAAAGTGCTATTCATCCAGCGAAGAATCCGGTATTTCATTCAAGGACAAAGCATATACAGTTGATACATCACTTTATACGGTCTCTCTTGGATGATGGGGTGGTGCTATCTCTTTAGAAGATCAGTGGGAGTCAAAATTCGGTGGACATTTTGACAAAGGCAGTGACCATTGACAAAGTGAAGTTGTGTAGAACTTGAAGACGTGTTGCAAAGGAGTGATTGTGCTTGGAAGGGTTATGTTCTTATGTGGGTTACAGTGGTGTGATTAGTCTTCAAGTGGGAGATTGATAGGAATGGTGGAGCCTAATCCCAAAGCTCGGGATAGTTTCGTTGAACTTTCTATTCGTAAAAGGATAAGGAAACTGGGCATGACGTTGCCGCTCAGGCGACCCGTGCGGGCAGACTCCCGCTCGAGCAAGCAAGGTGCGAGAAAGTTCTTGTTAATCTTTGACTTCTCAATCAACAGGGTGATTTACCCGAGCCGCGCGGGCGAAATCGGGGATCAGCGAATTTCTGCATCAGTTTTTTGTTCCCTAGTTGGTTTAGGAAATTTATTTCGTAAGGAAACTTTGTATGGGCTATATACACTCTTTCCTTGGGTTGTAAACTGGTGATCAACACATTCTAAAAGTCTAAAACCCTAGAAGCTAATACAACTCTGCAACGGTGTGGACGTAGGCACAATTGGCCGAACCACGTAGAAATCTTGTGTCTCTCTTTGTGAATGCTTTATTTTCTTTAGTTCTTGCATTGATTTCTCACAGATCCTGAAGGGAAATTGGACGCGATTTCCCCAACAGGATCCACCACTCCAAAAAAGACTATTGATCTTTGTTTGTCACGTCCCAGATGTGATTGAATGGGAATGGATTATAGGCTTGTGGGATTTATAATTTCCATGAGCGGACTCCAGCATAGGTAGCATAAATCAAGGAGGGTTGCCAAGCTTATACATAACAGGGTAGTAGTGTCACAGCCCGGTCCCACAATAGTGGAACCGGAGCCCGTGGCACGCCACCGAGGATAAACCAATTCATTAACGTTCCCAAAATTTAGTTTGAAGAACACACGCAGCGGAAAAACAAAACACATTTTAAAACCAGTGGTCCAGTCGACTGGGTTTGGACCTCAGTCGACTGAAGAAAGCAGAGAGTTTTCAAAAAGGTTTAACAGATCATCCAGTCGACTGAGACTGGGGTCCAGTCGACTGGGACTCCAACTTTCAGTCGACTGAATTCCCCCTTCGGTCGACTGAAGCAAGCAGAACCAAAATGAACACAAAACCTACAGAGGTCCAGTCGACTGAGGCAGGGCCCAGTCGACTGCTTTTGCCATTTTAAAAAAAGCAGTAGCTAGCAGGCACAAGGGTCCAGTCGACTGAACACTGGACCAGTCGACTGCTCCCCTGACAGCAGCCCAATCTGCAGAAAAACAAGTTTCAAAAGCTTTTCAAAAACAACCAAGTGTTAACCACACACTCCAACTTCTCATCAAAGTAATCCTAGCTGTATTAAAACATTACCAAAGTATAATTACAACGAGTTACTAACTATTACCATGCTTTAGGTCCACTCTAACATACTAAGTTAACATAAGATAAAACCATTCAAAATCTTTATTACAACATTCCTATTGTTCCAAAACTACAAGATCAACATTCGGGTTGTCTTCTAATCGAACTCTGAACCCACATGCTCACTTCTCCGATTCCTCGCCAGCATTAACACCTGAAATGGTCATTTGAATAATCACAGATATTCGATTCATTTAAGCTAACGCTTAGTGAATAAAACAACATATGCACATGAATGATAAACATGTCCGCATTCACATCTCTAAAATTCATACTAGTCGCGGGAGACTCATGTGCCCGTCCATACTCCCAATCCGCGACTCTTCGCCAATAAGTCCACGCGAAAGGGTAAGACCCACGATTCTTCTCTTCAATCGTGCGACCTTAATGCCTATATCGGCTCCACAAAATGGCACGGTGACCACGTGCTCCTTCTGACCCACATAAGCAACTTAACATGCTCAAATACATATCACCATGCTCGCGGAAATTAAACATTTCATCGTGCTATTTGGCCTACTTATCAATATAAATGCCCAATATGAACTACACAAGATATCTCTAAGTATTAATACATGCTATTCAAACATAACATGAATACATATCACGAAACCATTCCAAAAACATAGTTGAATCACTCACCTCCGATTTACGCTCTTAAACTTCGATCCAAAGAAAACCCGTGTACAAAGAACGTATAGAAGTCCGTCTAGTACAATTCCTATGGATCAAAATTCCATTTATCAACTTTTATGATAAATTCTAGAAAAAGACTTTTCGGAAAACTTGGCCAAACAAGCCCTAACATATATCAAAACGAAGCTCTTACCTCGAGGAGCTCGAATATGAAATCTGGGAGAAAACAAACTGACGGAAGGTCGTCGTTTGGCGTCGCAAAACTCTAAGATCCAAAATCTCCCTATGGCCCCCTTTTTGGAATTTAGGTTAAGAACTTAGAAAATATCTCAACCATCTCTATCTATATATAGGCAAAACTCTCGGGAATTACATTTAACTCCCCACGAGTTTTCAAAACTCTTAATCAGTCTCTGAAACTTTCTACACAGCTTATTCATTGCTTTATAAGTGAAACCTCAAAATTATAAAAGTTTTCGACTAAGTTTCGTTTGGTCGCTAAAACGCGAATTTCTACATGACGCTTCTGAAGTTGCTAATTAGCCTACCAAATTAATAACGTGTTAATTCGTTCTCACCAGGATACTAAAACTAACGACAGATATAAATTCTAAAACAGAAAATAATACAGATATTGAAATACACAAGTAAACATTTATTTTCAGATAAACATTTAAAGTATTCCACAGTGACCGTCTCACATTCGGAGAGACGTCACAACAACAAATCCTCAATCACTACAGTTTCAAAGGGTTCTCTATACAGACACCCAAATCAACTCGTGAGTCAAAACTCACTCAACCATATGCCAAAAGGCACGCCACATCACATTATCATGCATGACAATGAAATGCAAAAGCAATAACACAAATACGGGTGTTATAAGTAGTGATGTAACCTAGGGTTCCATCTATTTATTATTAGTATTTTTATTTTTTTCTTATTTTTTTGTGTGTGAACTTTAATGTTAGACATTAACTATATTTTCTTTTTGGTTATGTTTAGTGTTGTTTCCTTTTTTTTAACCTAAAGATGTGGGGGTATCCACATCATTTAGTTAATCACATGCTAGTCACGTGACATAGGATCTATATACATTGTTTTGGGAAGCAAGAAGGGGAATTGGATTTTGTTTGCAGAAAACCCTACGGGCTGCCTCCCTACTGCTGCTCCTCTTCTCTTCTCTGCTGCTCATCTCTGCTCCTCCTCCTTACAGTCATCATCTTCTCGATTAAAAGGTTCTTTTTCTTCTTCTTCTTCTTCTTCTTCTTCTTCTTCTTCTTCCTGTTAATCTCTTTTCCTTTGCTGTCTATTTTCTATTTCTCTTCATTCTTCTCTTGATCTGCTGTTGTTTCTCTTTCCCTTTATCTTCTTCTTCTTCTTCTCTTATTCTTCTTCACTACAAAATCTGATTTGCCCATGCTGTCTCCCTTTCTTTGCTGTTTTTATTTTCCTGCAGCTGCTGCCCCCTTTTGTTTAGGTTTATAGTGATGTTTTGGACATTTCTTTCATGTTCAGTGACTGCATGGGTATTAATAAATCTGTGGGTTTATTGAGTTGCATTAATAGTTTGTTGGGCTGATTTTCTTACCTCTATAATATTTAATTTTTGTAAGCTAATTATTGGGTTTGTTGTCTTGACTTCCTTACAGTTCTCCATTTTATTTTTTTATAAACCTAGGATTGCATCAAGTGCTATCAAAGCATGGTTGTTTAGTAGTTGGACTCACAAATTTCTAATTGTTAAAATTTGCATGCAAGGTGTTCGATAAAATTACAGTGAGGTCTAATTTGCTGTTTTGTTGCATATTTTGCTCTCCTAGGTCTAGGTAAAGCATTTTCACTGCATCATATTACATCCTAAGTTGCTGTCCCATCATCTTTAGTGGTTGTTTGTTGTCTTTAGGTATTTAGGAGCAGTTTTATGCATGTTAACCTCTGTTTTAGGGTCATAGTTGCTGATTTTGTTCATCTTAGTGTGTCTAGAGAGGTCTAGAGTGTCATCTCTTGCATTTAGGGTGCTTGGTTTGTCCATCGGTTAATATAATGGTAGGAGAGTCTTGGCAAGAGGTCTTCCAACGCCAACAAGAGGCGATGGAACAAATACGTACCCAAATTGACCGACTTACCGAAATGGTGCAGGTGTTATGTGTGAGTCCACCACCACCTAATCCACGAGATGATAGGAGGCCTAGAGAAGTTCAAGAGAGTGATGAGGATGCCAACATTGAAAAATATGTTCCCATTAGAGGTCGTAGGGAACGAAGGGCATTTGATAGGCATGGTAGACCTACGGATAGGAATTGGGATCAAGGTATTAAAGTCGATGGATGTGAATTTGAGGGACACCTACAACCCAAAGAGTTCTTAGATTGGGTCGACAGGGTAGACCAATTCTTTGAGTGGAAAGACATGCCCGATGATAAAAGAGTTAAATTTGTTATCCTAAAACTCAAAGGGCATGCTCATGTTTGGTGAAAACAAGTCTAGGAAAATAAGATTCGCAAGGGTAAAGAAAAGATTAGGTCGTAGAATCGCATGAAAGCGAAACTTCGAGGAAAGTTCCTCCCCTCTGATTACCGTCAAACACTCTTTAGCAAGTTTCACAACTTGTGACAAAATAATCGGTCGGTAGATGAATACACAGAAGAGTTTTATTTGCTCCAAGCACGAAATGATTTAAATGAAGATGAGGAGCAAAGTGTAGCCCGTTATGTGGTGGGATTACGCTTTCCCATTCAGGATCAGGTTGATCTTCATGAATTGACATGGGTAGATGAGGCATATCGCTACGCACTTAAGATAGAGAAACAACTTAGGCGAGCCACCACCCCTAAGTTGACATGGTTCCTAATGCTACAGGTTCAACTGGGAGAACTCAAGTAATAGGTAGGATATCGAGTAATGTTCAAAATGTGATTCCCCAAAACCCCACTAAAGCCGGTCAAAGTCAAGTTGATAAGGGTAAAGGTATTCTTGGGGAAAAACCACCTACATTTATTTGCTATAAATGTGGTGAACCAAGGCATAGATCTGCAGAGTGTCCTAAGAGAAAAGTTGTGCCACAGTCAAACTTGATAGATCAAGATGTAGGTGATCCTAGTCAAGAGCATGATTTAGACTTAGAAGAGTCGTTTGTGGAAGGAGAGACTGAACATCACCCAGAAGAAGTAGATGGTGATACAAATGGTCAGTTTCTTGTCATTCATCGTGTCATGTTAGCTCCTAAAGCCTCTACAGATGATAGATGGTTGAGACGGAGCCTTTTCCGCAGTACTTGCACAGCCGGAGGGAAGTTGTGTTCAGTTGTCAATGATAGTGGGAGCACCGAAAACTGTCTCCCAAGAGATCGTTGACAAACTAGCGTTAAAGACCGAGCAATTGTCTAGAACATATAAGGTCGATTGGTTCAAGGAAGGGTGTGAAGTACCAGTCAATAGTCGTTGTCTAGTGAAATTCTCCATCGGGGAGAATTATAGGGATGAGGTTTGGTGCGATGTTGTTCCATTAGAGGTGTGTCATTATCTTGTTGGGACGTCCGTGGCAATATGATAGAAAGACCCAACACGATAGAGAAAAGAACCCATACACTTTCAAAAAGGACAACTTAGAAATAGCTTTGTGTCCTCAAAAGGATGCAAGGATGCCCACAAAGAGGGTAGATCAAACTTCCGTCCAGAATAGAGCCCAACAAAAATCAGCCATGATCCTCAATGAGCATGAATTTAAGACAGAACTAAGGGGAACTGAAGTTGTGTGTCTTTTGGTAGCTAAAGAGGTAAAAGTAGAGTCTATGGTTCCAAAGGAAATCCAACCTTTACTAGATGAGTTTAAAGAGCTTATTCCCGAGGAACTTCCCGATGGACTCCCACCTATGAGAGATATCCAGCATTGCATAGATCTAATTCTAGGCGCAAGTCTACCTCACTTACCTCATTACCGCATGAGCACATTAGAGTATGATGGATTGCATAGGCAGGTGTCAAAATTGCTTAGGAATGGGCTTGTTCGAGAGAGCATGAGTCCTTGTGCAGTTCCAGCACTCCTCACACCAAAGAAGGATAGCACTTATAGAATGTGCATAGATAGTTGTGCTATCAACAAGATTACTGTCAAGTATAGGTTTCCCATACCTAGGCTTGATGACCTGCTTGACATGTTGAGTAGCGCGAAAGTCTTCTCCAAGATTGATCTTAGGAGTGGGTATCATCAAATTAGAATAAGACCAGGGCATGAGTGGAAGACGGCCATTGAGACTGGAGAGGGTCAGTATGAGTAGCTTGTCATGCCCTTTGGCTTGTCAAACGCTCCTAGCACATTTATGCGTACGATGAACCAAGTCCTTAGGCCTTTCATTGGAAAATTTGTAGTTGTATACTTCGATGATATTCTTATCTATAGTGCTTGTCCCGAAGATCATTTCACACATTTGAGGCAAGTGCTACAATTGAGAGGGAATCAACTTTATGTCAATCTAAAAAAGTGCATATTTTTCACTGATAGCCTGATTTTTCTTGGGTATGTTGTGTCCTCAGATGGTATTAAGGTTGATCCGATAAAAGTTGAAGTAATCCATAGTTGGCCTAGTCCCAAGACAATTAGCGAGGTTCGTAGCTTTCATGGGTTAGCTTCATTTTAGCGCTTCCAGATTTCAAGAAGGTCTTTGAAGTTGATTGTGATGCCTCTCACGAAGGAATAGGAGCTGTGTTAAGTCAAGAAGGGCGTCCTATAGCATTCTTTAGTGAAAAGTTGAACAAGGCACGATCGAAATATTCCACTTATAACTTAGAGTTTTATGCCATTGTTTAAGCCTTGAAGCATTGGAGGCATTACCTTATCCATAGGGAATTTGTGTTGAACTCCGATCATGAGGCCTTAAAATATGTGAATTCCCAAAGGAATTTGATTAAAAGACATGCTAAGTGGTATTCTTTCCTTCAAGAGAATACATTTAACCTGAGGTATAAGGTGGGGATCACTAATCGAGTGGCTGATGCTTTAAGTAGAAGATCTTTGTTCTTGTAACTATGAAACAAACAGTCGTCTCTTTCGAGTCTTTAAAGGGGCAATACACTAGTAATCCATATTTTGGTCCTATTTGGGAGTCCTGCGTTAAGCATAGTACTGATTCCTCTTCTTCCTATGTTGTAGATGATGGATACCTTTTCTACGGTACACACCTCTATATTCCCGAGGGGTCTCTTCGGGAAGATTTCATTCATGAGTTGCATAGTGGTGGACTAAGTGGTCATTTTGGGCCGACAAAAACCATTGGTCTTGTAGAGCAGAGGTATTTTTGGCCAAGGTTAAGAGAGAGATTGTACGTTATGTGAGTCAATGTCACACTTGTCAGGCCTTTAAAGGGCACTTGAAAAATACTGGGTTGTACACGCCGTTGCCTATACCTAGTAGAGCTTGGGAAGATGTTAGTATGAATTTTGTTTGAGGTTTGCCAAAGACTCTTAGGAAGGTAGATTCTGTGTTTGTGGTGGTTGAAAGATTTTCTAAGATGGCGCATTTCATCCCATGCCAAAAAATATCTGATGCATCTCATATAGCTCATCTGTTCTTTAAGGAGATAGTTCATCTGCATGGTATACCTAGATCATTCACTTCAGCCAGGGACACTAAATTCTTGAGTCATTTTTGGAGAACTTTATGGAGTAGGCTTGGAACTAAATTTCAATTTAGTAGTGCTTATTATCTTCAAATGGATGGACAAACCGAGGTAGTTAATCGCAGCCTAGGTGATTTGCTGAGATGTTTGGCTAGCGAACGGCCACATTAATGGGACTTAATTTTACCACAAGCTGAATTTTCCTATAACAGTTCACTAAATAGGACAACTGGAAAAACTCCTTTTACAATTGTTTATGGCTTTCCAATTCCCCATATTCTTGATCGTTCTTCTATTCCTTACCGTGGTCGTATTAGTGCTGAAGCTGATAATATTATTGAGCATATAAAGTATGTGCAGCAAGAAGCGCTTGAGAAGCCATGGGTAGCCAACTCTATATATAAAGAGGGAGCCGATCAACATCGTACGGATTTGTCCTTTTTCTGTTGGAGACGATGCAAGAGGTTTCCAGTGGGGTCATATGGCAAATTGAGTATACAGAAATTTGGGCCATTTCGCATTCTTAAGAAGTTAGGTAGCAATGCCCATCTTCTAGACCTTCCTTATAATGTGCCCACTTGTCTTGTTTTTAATGTAGCTGACCTATCCATGTTCAAAGGAGATCCACCAAAGGCTACAGAGGTCGCTACGGTCCTGTTTGCAAACACTACTATGTTTTGAGGATTTTATTGAAGAAATTGTTGATATCAAAACTACCAACACGCGAGGAAGTATGCTCCGGCGATACCTAGTTCGTTGGAGAGACCAACCATTGATAGATTGTTCATGGATTGACGAAGCTGAACTGAGACATTGTCGTGAGGATTTATTTCAAAGACTTTCCGAGGCTTTCTCAACGGAGTCGAGTTCTTCCCCACCCGGGGAGAGTTGATGTTACATAGGTTCCATCTATTTATTATTAGTATTTTTATTTTTATTTTTATTTTTATTTTTATTTTTATTTTTGTTTTGTGTGTGAACTTTAATGTTAGACATTAACTATATTTTCTTTTTGGTTATGTTTAGTTTTGTTTCCTTTTTTTTTTAACCTAAAGATGTGGAGGGTGTCCACATCATTTAGTTAGTCACATGCTAGTCACATGACATAGGATCTATGTACGTTGTTTTGGGAAGCAAGAAGGGGAATTGGATTTTGTTTGCAGAAAATCCTACGGGCTGCCTCCCAACTGCTGCTGTTCTCTTCTCTTCTCTGCTGCTCATCTCTGGTCGTCCTCCTTCCAGTCATCAGCTTCTTCTTCTCTACCTCTCTGCTTCTTCTTCTCCCTGTTAATCTCTTTTCCATTGCTGTCTATTTTCTATTTCTCTTCATTCTTCTCTTGATCTGCTGCTGTTTCTCTTTCCCTTTATTTTCTTCTTCTTCTCTTATTCCTCTTCACTACAAAATCTGATTTACCCCTGCTGTGTCCCTTTCTTTGCTGATTTTTTCCAGCAGCTGCTGCCCCCTTTTGTTTAGGTTAATAGTGATGTTTTGGACTTTTCTTTCATGTTTAGGGTATTAATAAAGCCGTGGGTTTATTGAGTTGCATTAATAGTTTGCTGGGATGATTTTCTTACCTCTATAATATTTAATTTTTGTAAGCTAATTATTGGGTTTGTTGTCTTGCCTGCCTTAAAGTTCTCCATTTTATTTTTTTATAAACCTAGGATTGCATCAAGTAGTAACCAAATCTGATTTGGAGAACAGAGACTTTAGCTATGTTCATCTCAGATAGTGAACACATAGCCAATTACCAAGTAACGGTGCTGCGATAGCCAATACATTTTTTTTGTGGCTCCTGGCATAGTCACTGCTCGAAACAGCTGTTGCATGACAGGGAAATAGTGCCAAGCTAGTACATGACAAGGAAGTAGTGTCAAAATCTGATATGGAGAACAGAGAATTTAGGTATGCTCATCTCGGATAGTGAACACACAGCCAATCACCAAGCAACGGTGCTGTGATAGCCCATATCATTTTTCTGTGGCTACTAGCATAGTCACTGGTGGAATCAGTTGTTGAATGAGAGGCTCTCCTTCAGTTGGTGGTAGTGAGCCTCATGGGCTCAAAACATCCACTGTCATTGTTGTGTGAACAAGCTGCAACAATTATTTAAGATGCGCTCAGTAAGTGGCACAAATACACCTCGATTAGCGAATTGAAGTGCTTCATTCGGACATCACTCTGTGGCTGATAGCTTGAAAGCATAATAACTCAAATCTTACTATGTAGGACGAATATTGGGAACACTCTCCTACAAGTTGTGACGGCAAGGCTAATAAAAAATTATAAATAAATAAATAAAAGTTGTGATGGCAGTAAATGGCCTCGAAAGAGGCATTTTACATGCTGATAATGCTTGGTTAGCGTGAAAATTTGTTGCCACTATGTGGTTTTAGGGTTGTTAAGCTTGTATACATTTTTTGGCCCACTCTCTAAAACCGAAGTTTTTTGGGAGCAACTGGTGACTTAATATGGAATCAGAACCTTGGTTTTGGGAGATCTTATGTTTCAAGTCTCTGTCCCCATTGTCGTTTGCATTATGAAATTTGTTATCATAATATACATTACGGCCGAGACCCATTTATTGCCTCTCCATGCATGAGACGAAGTTGCACCTGAGGGGGTTGCACAGCTTGGAATACATTGGTGGGCAATCCCTAAAAGTTTAAGCTTTCGGAGGAACTGGTACTAACAAGGATTATTATAGGGTACCAAAGGGATAAAGGTTTACAGTTTAGTTTGAGCAAGGAACATGATAATTTGGGGGCTATTTTGAGTGCTATGAGCAGGGTCTGCTTAACTTGGATGTTTAAGGGTACAGAATACAAACGATGGGTAGCAAAGCAAACGAACACAATAAACTCCAAATACAAACGAAATTTATCAAATAACAAATTTAAATAAACCAAGAAGAAGAGCAAATAAAAAATAGAACAAAATAAGACTATTGTATTTGAGTTCGTCCTGAAACCACCCAATTGTCTAGATGTCACTTATCTTTGAATTTTCTCTTCCTAGCCCCTCTTATAGATTGCATCATTCATCTTAAGAGAAAATTGGATCTGTATTTCAGCTTGAAAAATCTTAGGTTGACGACTATTCCTCCTAATTGAAACATTCTTAGTCAGATCAGAATTTGTTTGGGACATCAGAATCAATGGTTGAACCAATTGTAAGGAGCATGCCTGAAATTGATCTTACACTTGAACCACGGTATTATAGTCATTAGATTAATTCTCCTTTTGCTTCCCAATAATTTCTTCAAGCTCTTTATCAATGTCCCCAGGTTGTTGCAAGTGTAAGACCGTGTGGTTTTTTCTTTTGGGCTCCCTTTTCATTGGAAGATCTTCTTACAGTTGAACCTTGATCTTGGCTTGAAATTATCTCTGAGTTGGTAGTTAGTTATCAAAACCAGACCAAACTGGTCATTCACACCATTGAAATGGAAAATGGTTCTTTAACAGGACTTTTTGCGCTATAAATCCATATTGATTGGTGTAAACCGACTGAGCAAGGCATTTTGACTAAAGGGCTAACAACCGGCCAATTGAACCAATTAAATTAGCTGCTGCTCTAGGAAAAAGTATGTGAAGTACATATCTTGGAAAGATTTGAACATTGGCAACTAGTTTGTGATATATCCAAAACAAAGTAGCCCAGTTGGAATGGGGCTTGCATGGGACGATCCGACGAACTATATATCAAGACATTCTGAGTCCGACTCCTCCTAACCCCCGCTCACGAAGAAACCTTCGAACCTCGCAAAGTTTAGAAATCCTAGTGCAACTTAGAGAAACATTTAAAGTTGAGAGGGACAGGGATGGAGGGTCTGACTTATGAGAAGAAAGAAAAGATGGAGGCATTGAATGTTTATTTCTCAATATCATTACAGTATATATACAAGAAAAGAGAGAAGAGAAAAAGGAAAGAGAGGATAAGATCATATCTATCCTAAAATACATAGGATCAAATCAAGTCATCTACTCCTAAAATACATCCATAATATCATGAAAATATAAAATATTCCAACACTCCCCCTCAAGCTGGAGCGAAGGGATTCACGAGTCCAAGCTTGACAATAAATGACTTCAAGAGAGATGGTCCAACAGAGTTTGTGAGTATATCTGCAGTCTGATCTGAAGAATGAACGAAGCAAGGAGAGATAATACCAGAACGAACTTTCTCACAAATAAAGTGGGCATCAACCTCAATATGCTTGGTACGCTCATGGAGAACAGAGTCAGAAGCCAGCATTATAGCAGAGTTATTATCGCAGAACAATATAGAGGGCTCAGAAACTGGAAATCCCAATTCTCGTAGAAAGACCGAAGCCAAAGTAGCTCACAGGTACCTTGTGCCATAGCACGATATTCGGCTTCGGCAGATGATCTTGAAACAACGGCTTGTTTCTTGCTTTTCCAAGAAATAAGGTGTTTACCATGGAATGTACAAAATCCTGAAGTAGAACGCCTATCACTCTTGAACCAGCATAGTCTTCATCTGTGAAACACGTGACCCCAGATTGTGTTCCTACAGCAAAGAAAAGACCCAAACCTGGGCAAGGTTTAAGATACCTCAGAATATGATGAACAACGTCCATATGAGAGGTACGGGGTTTATGCATGAACTGGCTAATGACGCTTACAGCGAAAACAAGGTCAGGTCTAGTATTGGTCAAATAATGGTCAAATAAATGAGACGACCAACAAGACGCTGATAGGAAGCCAGATCAGATAATAACTCTCCCGACTCAGAAGATATTTTGATATTTGGATCCTAGGTGTGGAAGCAGGGCGGCAACCCAACATGCCAGTATCATTGAGGAGATCCAAGATATATTTCCTTTGGTTCATTGAAATCCCATGACGAGACCGGGCAATCTCAATACCAAGGAAATACCTGAGAGGCCCCAAGTCTTTGACATCAAATGCTACTCCAAGTTTTTCTTTCACCCTTGTAATTCCTGCAGTATCATCACCAGTAATAATAATGTCATCCACATAAACTGATAAAATGATACACTGACCATCCGGACGTCGGCGAATAAAGCAGGTATGATCGGAATGACACCTAGTGAATCCAATAGAAATAATAACATCTCTAAAACGACTGAACCACGCCCGAGGAGACTGCTTTAACCCATAAAGTGACTTCCGTAGTCGACAAACTTTCCCAGAATACTCCCCCTCAGCCCGAAAACCCGGAGGGAGGTCCATGTAAATGATTTCCTGGAGGTCTCCATTAAGAAAAGCATTCTTCACGTCAAGTTGATGAAGAGGCCAAGAATGAAAAGCAGCTAAAGAAAAAACAAGTTGAATAGTAGTAAGTTTAGCCACAGGGGTAAAAGTGGCATTAAAGTCCTTGCCTGGGATCTGAGTAAACCCTTTTGCATTCAGACGAGCCTTATACCGTTCAATAGAACCATCCGGAAGGTACTTGACTGTAAAGACCCATTTGCACCCAACTGTCTTTTCCCCCGGAGGAAGAGAGACAAGATCCCAAGTGTGGTTATGCTGAAGGGCATCCATTTCTGCTTGCATGGCCTGAACCCAATGTGGATTTTGGAGAGCCTCAGACACAAATCTGGGAATTGAAACTGAATCCACCTGACCAATAAAAGCCTGATAGGGTTGTGAAAGAGCTGAATATGAGACATACTGGGAAATAGGGTGATGAGTAGAGCAAGAATAACCATACCGATTTACCGGGCAAGAAATTCTGGTGGATCGTCTTATCGGTGCAGGAGAAGTAGGACCTGGATCCGGAGAAGCATTTTGAGGCGGAGCATGAGCCTGTGGACACTAGGCATAATGGAATTCAGGGGAAGATGTGATAACTGGTGGAAGGGAATCCTCAATGTCAACCTCAGGAGAGGAAGAATCAAAGACAGGAACAGGGCGAGGTAGCTCGTCGGGTTCAATGGACGTCTCCTGAGGCACAGAGGAACGAGTGGAACCTACAAAGTAAGGAACATCCTCCAGAAACGTAACATCCATAGAAGTGTAAAATCGATGAGCAACTGGGTCATAACACCTATAACCTTTAGATAAAGGAGAATACCCAAGAAAGACACAACAGATAGCCTTATCATCAAGTTTAGTGCGAAGAGGGCTGCAATTCTAAACAAAACAAGTGTAGCCAAAGACACGAGGTAACACATGAAAAAGAGTACAATTGGGCTGAAGAACATGCAAAGGAGCTTTACCATCCAAGATACAACTTGGAGTTCGATTAATAAGATATGTAGCTGTGAAAACTGCGAAATGCCAAAAATGTTGAGGTACCTCCATACCACGAAGAAGACACCGGACTACAGACATAATGTGACGGTTCTTTCGTTCTGCCACACCATTTTGTTCCGGGGTATAGGTACAAGTTAGTTGTTGGAGGATACCCTTTTTATTAAGTTCTGAACAAAAATCATTAGAAACATATTCACGGCCATTATGAGATCGAAGGGTACGAACAACAGTTTGGAATTGAGTTTTAACCATTTGTAAAACTTGAGAAAATAATGGAAAATTTTCGTTTTTTTTCTTCAGAAGGTAAACCCATGTATAACGTGAATAGTCATCAATGAAAGTAACATAATAGCGATACCCATTTAATGCTGTAATGGAGGATGGTCCCCATTCATCATAATGTATAATATCAAAAGCACTAGGAGCACGAGACATGCGAGGAATATAAGAAGAACGAGTATGCTTAGAAAGTTCACACACCACACAATTGAATTTATGAGTTTTGCAGGCTTTTATTAATTCAGGAAAAAGTAAACACAGATGCTGGAAATTAGCATGTCCTAGTCGGGCATGCCACAAATCTAAAGTTTTATTTGAAAAAGAACTAGAAGCAGAACTAGGTAAAACAGACGCCTATAAACTAGAAGACACAAGTGGTGGTGGCGGTTCCCCAAAGAAGTAGAGTCCATCACGCTCATGGCCTGTACCAAAAATCTTCTTCGAAGTCAGGTCCTGCAAGAGACAGCGATCAGGTAAGAAAATGACAGCACAATTATAACTCTTTGCAAGGCGACTAACCGATAAAAGATTAAAGGACAACTTTGGGACATGAAGAACAGAGGACAAGGTAATCGTGGGAGATAAGCAAACGTTACCCGTACTTTGAACTCTAGTGATAGAACCATCAGCAATACTGACAATGTGGTTAACAGGTGTAAGAGGGGACGAAAAAAGAGATAACTCACCAATCATGTGATCATTGGCTCCCGAGTCCAAAACCCACCTTGGAGTTCCAGTCTTAACATGTAAAGCTGCGGAAGTACCTGTAGCAATGGCAGCCGTGGAAGAAGAACCAAACTGATGTTGCTGAAGAACAGAGCCAAGTTGGCTCTGAATCTGTTCAAGCTGACCAATATCAGGAACAGTGGGGTCAGGAGCGGTCTCAGCAATAGCAGTGAAGCGGGTCGGGCCAGGATTACGAGGCCGAGCATACTGTTTCTTCAACTCAGGATGAAGTTGGAAACAACGATCTTTGGTATGACCAACAACATTACAATGTTTACAGACCGGAGGTTTTCTATTACTGGGACGAGGCGCAGTGTGAGCAGCAAAGGCCATCTGGTCAGGAACAGCACGAGAATCAGAAACCGGAGTAGTAGCAGCCTGAATCAATTTCCGGCGACGCTCATCACCATCAACAATAGCAAACGCCTCGTAAAGTGAAGGCATAGGTGATGTGTTCAAATTCTGAGTACGAAGAGATTCGAATTCAAATTTCAAACCCATTAGGAACTGGTAAGTGCGCAGATGGTCAAGGCGCTGGACAATAATAGTGGTGGCTTCAGCAGGAATATCACCAAGAGGCTCATACTGAGCCAACTCCTCCCAACGTGACTGGAGATAACCAAAATAATCAGAGACACTCAGCTGGAGAGAATCCTGAGAGGACTGAGAGACTTCACGATGAAGCTGATAAATACGGGACTCATTATATTTATGCACATACATCTGGGTCAAGGCATTCCATAATCCATGAACCGAAGTATGATACATAAACATATGATAAATGCGAGGTTCCATAGAATTAAATAACCAACCCAAGATGGAACAACTGTCCATATTCCACTGATCAAAAGTTGAATCTGTGGGAACAGGCTTGGGTGTAGTACCATGAAGCCAACTAGACTTGCCTTTGGCACCCAAAAAGAGTCGCAGGGAATGAGACCATGCAGCAAAATTTTGTCCATCTAATAGAACAGTAGTAACCCTCTATGCAGAAGCATGTGGAGTCAGAGACAGAGAGAGATCTGTACGTGATTGTGACCCCATAGATGCCTGAGTAATATCCTTATCCTTGGTCATTATTGCAGATTATAAGAACCAAAAGTAAGAACAAGCGCAGGAAGTATGAAGGCTGCCGGCAGAAATAGGGGCTACCTAGACACAGGTAGCCTAAAATAATGGAAAGAGAGCACGGGAAGGGCTCTAGATCATCACAAGACCCACAGAAGGGGCAAGGCGCAGCTTACGGGCTGCGCAAGGGTTAGCCGAATCTAACCAAAGAGAACCGAAGAGGTGAGAGTCTCGGCAAGTGCCTGGGGTGTCTCGGCGAGGCTGACTGTTGGCTGTTGGGTGGTCGCCAAAGTGGCTGGTGGTGGCTGGAGGTTCGACAAGGTGGTTAGTGGTGTTTGTGGTATGCGGCGGAATGAGGAAGGTGGAGGCTAGGGTTTGAACTTGGCTCTGATACCAAGAAGAAAGAAAAGATGGAGGAATTGAATGTTTATTTCTCAATATCATTACAGTATATATACAAGAAAAGAGATAAGAGAAAAAGGAAAGAGAGGATAAGATCATATCTATCCTAAAATACATAGGATCAAATCAAGTAATCTACTCCTAAAATACATTCATAATATCATGAAAATATAAAATATTCCAACATTATGTAAGTTAGGTCCCAAAATAAGTGGGCAGCTAACAATGTAACTATCTGACAAGATAACTAGTACACTGCTTCACTAGTCAGTGAACAGAGTTTTAAAAAAAAAAAATTATATGTTTCTATTCACCATAGATGTCATGGAATGCCAAATAATTGCTGAAATATCATTACCATCTGATTGAAAAATAATTAACAAAAAGAAGAGTAAAAGTGAAAAAGAAAATAAAGTGCATAACATTCAACACCAAGATGCCTAACACTTTACATCTCCATAAAGAGGCAGGCCGATGCGATTTTATTTCTTTCGCATATCAATAAGTTTAATAGTTTCATCGAGTTACATTAGAACATATATAAGACAGGAGTGATAAACAATAGGTAAGAAATAAACTAATTAAATTGAATGTTTCCTACATTCGCCCATTAAAAGGTAATAATATTGTTAAAACAGATTACCTTAAGAGCTTCTTTAAGAATGGGTTCATCGGTGGGATTAAAGAAGAATGCTTTAACCCGAAGATTACGTTTTATTGACGGTAATGATGATAGCCGTTTTGCAACCGCTTTCGGTTTCCACTGTTGCAATTCAATTCATGGATTAGTAACGAAATAGTGGATTACTTTCCCCCTAAATAGAGTAGATTAGTAGTAGATAACCAATTTAAAGGAATGGAAAAAAAAATATATATATATATATATATATTGAGGGGAAATTCAAATTCTGCCCATCCACACATAGTAATAGTAGAGATACACATCATGGAAAGATTTCGCATTTCTTTACACCCCCAATCACACACACACACACAAATTATACTCCCTCTGTTCCATTTTATATGTCTCTTTTGGGGAATCCAACTATTTAAGGGGACAAAAATAATCTACACCTACTTTCCACAATTACCCATAATCATTGCACTTTCTTTTTTTGTTTTGTTTTGGTGTTGATTGTAAGGGAGGGTAGTTTGGGAAACTAAGTAAACTTTGCATACTAATTTAGGAAAGTGGACAACAATTTTGGGAAATCCCAAAAAGGAAAAGGGGACAGTCCAGGGTTCGAAGTCTCGGCCGATACCGAGTCGTCGTCTCGACCGAGTCATCTCGGTTTCGAACCCCAACGATCCGAGATCTACAGACGATACATATATTAATCAAAACAATGCAATCTCGGTGGTGGTCTCGGCTGTATCGCACCGTATTGCACGAGATGGTGCTGTATCGCGTGAGATCTCGCCCGAGATAGCGAGACCAAGAGGGCTATTGGTTCGAATCTTACCTTTTCTACATCATCTTCACGAATTTGAACTAGAGAGACTTCGTCGGTCTTCACGTCGTGAGATCTCGAACCAGATCCATCGTCTTCTCTCTTCCTTCTCATAGATCTGTTTGTCTTTCTCTCTGTCTGACGATCTGTGGGTGTCGTGGTCTTTCCCTCTCTATTTCTCTCCTTCTGCAGTGGTTGCGAGTTTGATTTTGTTTGATCACGTCTTTCCCTTTCCCTCTCCCTCTCTAGATCCACGTTTGTTTTTATTTTGATTTTGTTTTCTCCATTTCTCTCCTTCTGTTGTGGTCTCTCTCTCTCTCTCTCTCTCTCTCTCTCCAACACTTTAGGGTTTTGATTTTGTTTACTTATTAAGCCATTAAATATATTATATATATACACTTAAGGGTTTCACTCTCCATACAATATTATAACATATATTATAGGGAATTGCTATGTACACCCGTGTATTTACTATGTACACCCAAATTCTTTTATTCTACTCATTTTTCTTCTAAAAATTCCCACTTTTATAAAGTTGAGCAGTGTACATAGCAAAATTAGCGGTGTACAAAGCAATTCCCATATTATATCATGTGTTATATTTATTTTTTTTGGTAAGAATCATATGTTATATTTAATGTCACATTATGCTAGCCAAATGTATGTTACATCATTTTAAAAACATATATATTACATCATATTATGTATTACATATATTACATCATATAAATTTAAAAAACATATATATTACATCATTTTATTTATATTTTTTTGATAATAATCAGAAAAAATTTATTCATGTGATTTTTTTTCCCTAGCATAATGTCAAAAGAAAAAAATTCATATTATGTAGTAGCAACATGTGGCACTGATTGGGTAGTTATTGAGCAATGTTTACCCAAGTATCTCCTTCTATGATGATTTCAGACCCCACGACACTCCATGTGGCATTGATTTGGTAGTTATTGATGAAGGTGATCCTAATTATGTATGTAGTGTTATCAGATACTCAACCCGCAGCGTGTGTATTGGATATTGTGTGACATTGTGATTGGTATATTGTGTATTGTGACAATCTATTAGGCCAAATTTGTTATTCAAATGATTTTAGAATTTTTCATTATTTTTCCAGATTTTTTTGAACCTTAAATCTAGCGTATCTTTGCTTATCGCCCGATACCAGTCCGCGGCGCCGTGACCGAATCATCTCCGCAACCTCAGCGACCACGACCGATACCGCGACCTTGAACCATGGGGGACACATAAAATGGGACTGAGGGAGTATCTTTTTGTGGGAGTTTAATATATATTTTTTTGGGCACGGTCATAGTTGATTTAATGGCCCAAAGCATATAATCACTAAGGGTATGTTTGTTCTAAGCTCAGATTCTACATGTTGTAATTCTCCTATATCGTTTATATGCTCCTTCTAGAGGTCACTCCTATATGAAGAAGAATGCTCGAAAGTCGTTCATGCTCAATTATCTTGATCCATTCAGGAATACATTTAAACAATTCATTCTCAACGTGCAAGTTGTACTGCTACTTTGCCATGTAAGACGTGAGAATTTCATATTCGTACTGAATAAAACCATTCTCAAGGGTCTACTTCTGTTAGCCTATTTATTTAAAGATTAAAGTATAGTCATGATGGACATTAGCTTTAAATAAAAGTGAACGGTGTGGAAGCTTATTCGTCGTCATTATCTAAACCTGTACAGGTTACTTAATCAAACAAAATACCGCCCGCATGCATCATTTCAAACTTGGAATAAAGAACATTAACCCCATTCACTACATTTTGATGCACCAACATATCCCAACAAATCGGACTATGGTTGTCTAGATTTTATTATCTAATTAACCGGTATTGCTACAATGATTCATTCACATAATCATCCTACGTTAACTCCAGTTTCAAAAATACTACAAAACATCTTCTTCATCGACTTGATATTTGACTAACTAGGTTCATCACACATTTTCCAGGCAGCTTGAAGAAAAATGGTTTGCAGAGACCAGCCCTATATGGTCTGAGTGTACACACCATGCCTCTGGCACAAACATTAAAACATATTAGTGATGCACTTACACTTTTATGCTTTGAAGGAATACAATCAATTAGAACACGCACATCCCAAATATATAATTATTACATATCCATATATTTAAGTATATACTAGACTTCCACTATTTAATAAAGTTTTTCCCCAAGGCTAAGTATGGGCTACACTACACTGGAACATATCTTCATATGTTTCTTATAATATAAATTGTTTTAGTGCAAAAAATAAAATGTTATTATCCTTGCAAAAAATAAAATGTTATTATCCTTATAATAATAATAATAATAATAATAATAATAATAATAATAATAACAATTGGGTCTTTTTAAAAAATGATATGAACAGAACAACGCACATCACATTTTCCAATTGAGCATGATATGTGCTAATTTTTTTTTTTTTTTATTATTATTATTATTATTATTATTATTGGTCAGAGACATGTGCTAATTAGCTCTAAGCATTTTAGTACGTTAAAAAGATAGTGATAGATTTAGGTAATGTTTTAAAATCTAGTTAAGTGGTAAAATGAAAATTTTCAGCACTTATTTTTTAAAGTATGTTTGATAATGCACAAGGGCTCACCACTTAACTCTGAAAAAGTAGTCAAAAACTACGGAAAAGTTTATCAATAATTAGTGGCGGAGCTAGGAATGTACACTTGGGGGGGCCGAGTTTGTCTTATGGGGGTTCAGGGGCAGCGCCCCCTGAGAAAATTTTTTTGGGTCTATGTAGTATTTATCCATATTTTTTTGGTAGGATTTTTATGTCAAAATAATTACATATTTGCATAGAATTAGTAGTGCAATACGCACATTTACATAGACCATTGCAAAAAATCTAAAAATTAGAGGGGTGAATATTTAAATTAATATCATTTGCAGGGGCCAAGATGTATATTATCCAAAAATTTAGAGGCAAAATCAGAATTCTTGAAATTTTTTGGGTGAGTTGGATTAGAATTAGTGGTGCAATATGTACATTTATATAAACCACTACATGAAAAATAAAAATTTGAGGGGTGAATACATAAATTGATTTCATCTGCAGGGGCCAAAATGTATAATATCCAAAAATTTAGAGGCAAAATCAGAATTCTTGAAAATTTTGGGCCTCCATGTGGCTCCACCTCTGTCAATAATGTTAGGCACACAACACCAACCACAACACAAACCACAACATTATAGCATATGCTTTAAATGCATGTACCTTGTGCTGTGTGATTTTTCACAAAGGGCCCACACTTTTTTGGGATGCATTTAAAGCATGGTTGTGGTTTATGTTGTGTGCCTAGTATTATTCAAAGTTTATATAGAAAATTTCTATTGAAAAAAAACCACCGAACCCGTGACAAATATTTTACCAGTTGACTATTACAGCTTAGCTTAAAATTTTCAGTCTGGCACATAATTTTTTAATTTTATCAAACAGTGCATAGTGATTGTGCTAACAATTCAGGTCTTAAACGCAAAGCCATGTCCGTCTTGCAGCACAAAGGTCTGGGATTTTAACATTTTAAAAGTAAAAAAAAAAAATATATACTTTTAGTCACCCAAAAAATGGTACACCAATGCTTAGCCAAGCATCCTATTGGCCAATGCACTGGGATTTTGACATTTTAAAAGTAAAAACAAAAAAAAACAAAAATACTTTTGCTCACCCAAAAAATGGTTTGGCTGAGCATTGGTGTACCATTTTTTGGGTGAGCAAAAATGTTTTCTAAGAAAAAATGATGGCTTGATTTTAGATCACATACCCGGCTCTTTTCATTTCCTTTGTCTTTTTTCAAACTTATTAAATTGTAAACAAATGTGTCGGGGTTCATGTTTTAATTGGGTAGTAATAGTGCACTTCATTCCACTTTCCATAACTAATCGTTTTATAGCCATAAAAGAATCCAAATTCGTAGGCCACGAAACAGTAAAGCAAATGACAATAAACAATCCACCAATCTTTTTCTTTTTTTCTTTTTTTCTTTTTTTGCTAGAAAATTAATCTTATGAAATCCGGATTAACGATTCGGGAAGCAAGAAGAAGTATAAAAGGAAACAGTATGAGCGAAATAAGGTATATCAATGTTTACAGATATGCGGTAAGGCAGAAAGCGGAAGTGAAGCCTAAACTACTCATACAACTTTCAATTTTTCCTTCTTAAAGAGAGAGAGAGAGAGAGAGAGAGTCACCGGGGCAGATGATAGGGGAGAACTCAGAACGGAAGGCACCATCCTCTTCTCTCAGCTTTCCTTAGCTTTCTGTTGTTGTTGTCGTCGTCTTGTTGACAGGCGTGCTTTCGAAATGAAAAATACTCGGAACTTTCTTTTTCTTTTTTCTTTTACTTTTTTCCGTTTTTCATATTATTTTATTAGGGTTGTCAGATTAAACCAAAGTCAAATTTCTTGGTCTAGACTCAAATTAAGATAGGAGACTTTAAGCCTAAAATCATTAGTAATTTGTGCTCACACTCAGATTTGTCTAACAGCCCGTTTGGTTCACGGATTATTTTAGGTGGATTCTGATTACTAGGAATTATAATACCAGTAATCACTTTACCAGGAATTTGAAGTCCTGCATAATGTTTAATTTACCAAATAGAATTCTAGCTGGATTTAGAATTCAGTGTTTGGTTGGGTCAAGGAAAATGAAATGGAAATATTCTTAAATACCTAAGCTACCCTTGAAGGCTAAAAGAATGTATGAGTTAAAATTAAATTGTCAACCCTCTAAAAATAGAGGGTGATTATAAAAAATAATGGTATAAATCTAACAATCAATGACACATAAAAAATGAGATGAATAGAATAATTAAGACATGAACATGAGTCTAAACTATTACATGTAGTTAAAATATATTTGAATAATAATAAAAGATATATTATATTTTTAAGCATCAAATATAATGTTTCAAGTATAAGAAATCATCATAAACAATCTCATCTACCAATCTCTCCATTTTAGAAAATAATAATAATTACAATCATAAATTTCTTCTTATCATATTATTTGTTTGTTTAATAGTCTAATAAAGGTTAGTTTAGGTATTATGAAAATAGTAAATCAAAACCCCGGTAATCCTTAGGAATACCACCTCCAAGCTAGGATTTAGAATCCACCCTATTTTCCACCTTTGGGTGGATTCTAAATCCAGTGGGATCCACAATTTATTAAATATTCCATGAACCAAACAAAGATATATTTTAAGATTACTAGTAATCTTCGAGTGGAATCAAAATCCACCATAAGAATCCATGAACCAAACGGGCCGTAAATGTCTTTTGGTATATAAAAAAAATACATAGTTAATCTTTCTTATTTTAAGGGTTTTAATGAATCAAATATTTCTACTAAAGGTAGACTTATTCAAATGAGTCAAGAAGACATGAAATTATGTAAACAAGAAATTAGTAAATTGTTAAATAAAAATATAATTTGTAAAAGTAAGTCACCCTGGTCTTTGCCCTGCATTCTATGTCAGAAAGAATGCTTAGTTAGAAAGAGGAACACTTAAGCTAGTTATCAATTACAAACCTGTCAATAAGGTTTTAAAATGGATTAGATATCATATTCCCAATAAGAGTGATTTAATTAAACCAAGCTGTTATTTTCAGTTAATTTGACATGAAAAGTGGATTCTGGCAAATCTAACTCCATGAGAATGATAGATATAAAACTGCTTTTACTACCCCATTAGGGCACTATGAATGGAGTGTAATGCCTTTACGACTTAAGAATGCCCCTAGTGAATTTCAGAATATATTGAATGAGATTTTTAACCTATTCAGTCATTTTTCAATTGTTTACATTGATGGTGTTCTTATTTTCTCAAAGTCAATTGATGAACATTGGAAACATTTACATTCATTTTTCAATACCATCAAAGACAATGATCTTGTTGTCTCAGCTACAAAAATTAGTCTATTTCAGTCCAATTACAACGATTTTTAGGTTCGTTACAACGATTACAACGATTTTTGTAGATGAAATTATGGACAAAATCCAATTACAACGATTTTTAGGTTCGTTAAATTATTTATCTGATTTTTATCCTAGTCTTTGTTGCAAATGTAAACCCCTTTTTGATAGGTTGAAATCCAATCCTCCTCCTTGGTCATCTGTTCACACTTCCATTGTTCAAGAGGTCAAAAAATATGTCAAGTTTTTGTCATGTCTTGGCATTCCTTCAGTAAATTCTTTTAAAATTATTCAGACACATGTTTCTGAGCATGGTTATGGAGGAATTCTCCTTCAAAAGGTCAATGGTTCATCCAATGAACAAATTGTGCGATTCCACTCTGGAATTTGGAACAAGGCACAAAACAATTACATTACTATAAAGAAAGAAATTATTTATTTATGTATAAGTAAATTTCATGATGATATTTTCAATCAAAATGTTCTAGTCAGGATTGGTTGTAAAATTGCTAAATTTATTTTAGAAAAAGATGTCAAAAATTTGGCATCAAAACAAATATTTGCCAGATGACAATCTGTTTTATCTATTTTTGACTTTCATATAGAATATATTTAAAGAAGTAACAATTCAATCCCTTACTTTCTTACTTGTGAATTCAGTGTAAAAATGGAAGATGGTCGGCGATGAATAGTTACTGTTTATAGTCTTAAAGATACGCTTTGTTACCCCATTTCATGTAGTTATTAGTTGCCTTTTAATAAGTATTCTAAATTTTGTAGGTTTTGGAGCTTTAACTTGAAAATGCACAAAAATCCAATAATTAGTAGCTTTGGAAGTCATTCTGGGCTCTAACGGTGATTCCGGTGAAAGCTGAATGCAGTAGCAACCTTGGTAAATTGCATTTTTGGCAAGGAATACTTTAGATTTGAGAAATTTCTCTAGAGATATAAAATGTATATCTTCGAGTTATGGACGCGTGGACGCAAACGGCGAGTCAATCCGAGTTCCGAGCAAAAAATTATCGCAATTCTACGAATGTCGCGCAGTGCAGCGAAAAGGACCTTGCGCGAGCGGGCCGCACGATTGACTTGTGAAAAAACCAAAAACGCGTATTTTGTTAAATTAAAGCGCCCAGCGAAGGTGGTTTGTGCATATGACGTCCAGAAACATAAAAACAGCTATTTTAGTACGATTTGCTTAGGAAAGCTTCCTAAATCCTTCCAAACTCAATATAAATCCTATTCTAAATCAATTTTGTGGTTACACATTATTACACAACATTAGATACATCCATATACAACAAAAAATTCAGTCATTGAAGGGAGGAAAGCAAGGAAAAGAAGAAGAAGACCAAGAATTCCCATGGCCTCCTCCATCAACCTCTTGCTAATCATCAATTCTATGGCCAACTAAACTCAAGATCTAGGGTTTCAATGAAACCCTAGCCAAGTAATAGGGTGTATTTTATGTTTTTATTTTAGTTTTATTATGTGTGGATGACAGTTACATGTTCCGAGTATTTTTATAAATAAATCGTGCTTTTATTAATTAACTCGTTACTTTCAAAGTTTACTCTTGTCTTAGATATATTTTGATGGTAGTGTGCTCAATGATCTATGCTTGCTGTGCTTGTTTAGATTATTTACATGTAATGGTGCTTAAATTGAATTGTGCTATCAAGTATCTGAATAGTCCATGCCTAGATTAGACGGATTATACCACAACCCTAGTTTAGTGTGAGATAATTCGTGCTAACCGAAGATGGATTATGTTGGTGCTTGAACCATAGTTATTTTCTTGACGGAGGAATTGGGCTTGTAGCTACAATTCCCCATTATCATCCAACTTAATAAGCTAAAGTAATTCGTAAATACCCTTATTATGAAGCTAGTGGTGGATTTGCAATCCTAGGTCACTTAAACTTATTATAAAAACAATATTTAATTGCTTTCATAGTTTAGATTTACTTTTATTGTTATTAGTTTAATTCAAATTAAATCCAAAATCCGTTTTTCTTAATTAACTAAATTTAGGTTTTAAAAATTAAAGTGCGTAGTATTCAATTTCTGTGGGTTCGACCTTTACTTCCACACTGCAAATCTTTTGAAAGTAAAGCATAAGTTAAGCATACTTTTATATCTTGATTTTGACAAGATCAATTTTTGGCGCCGTTGCCGGGAATTGCATTACTATCTTTAGTTTTATAATATTAGTTTAGTTAATTCGTAAATACTAGATTAGGTTTTATTTTATTTTTTCTTATTTTTTGTTTTTGTTGTAAGTTACTAACTTTTCTTTTTGTTTTGTAGTTTCTCAAAGTAATCAAATTCTAGCGTTTCGAGTGGAAAAGTTGTGCACGTCAAAAGAGCTTACGCGATAAATAAATAAATAAATAATTCAAGTAAATTGCTTCTTGTGAAACTCGCTTTAAACCACTGTAAGTCAGGGCGTTGTGACGCACTATTTGCATTAGTTTATGGTTAATTGCACTGCATTAGCTAGGACACCCAGGGCGCTGGGAATTGATGTGGTTACTGCATTACAGGATAATTTACATGCATCACAGTAGTTGAGTGCTTGTTATCTTAGTTGCGTGATTGCTATGTGTTTTTTTTATTATTATTTGAGTCAGTTTTTGGTTTTAGTTTATTTTCTTTTAGTTTTATGTTTAGTACACGCTCAAGTAAACTGGAATTAAAACCTTGCGATCTTGAACTTGAACTTACATTAAGAATTAACAAGTATTCAAACATAACTTCTAGAACTAGGTTAAACATAGACGACGAATTAACTCTGAAACCATCGTCGTTGTTTGAGTCCAAAATACGTAGTACCCTTAAAAACCTAAAGAAACCACGCTTTATTAACATAGAACCTATTCCAATGGCCGACATTGGAAATAATCAAAACAATGGAAATAACAATAATAACCCTAATTACCACCACCTCTTCCGCTTAAAGATTATTTTATTCCTACGACTTACACGCCTCAAGTAGGTATCGAATTACCGGAGGCGACGACATCTCACTTTGAGATAAAGTCATCTACCATCTCACTACTTCCTTCTTTCCGTGGCCGCATTAATGAAGACCCTTATCAACACTTAGGAGATTTTCAAGATATTTGTTCTACGTTAAAAATCCAAAATTTCACTGATGATGAATTAAAATTGCGTCTCTTTCCATTCTCTTTAAAAGATAAAGTGAAGTATTGGCTTCAATCACTTGAGTCGAATACAATTAAAACCTGGGAAGCCTTACACACTGCATTTTTACAAAAAGTTTTTCCAATTATAAGAACAAATCAAATAAGAAAATTGATTATAAACTTTGTGATGCAAGATGGGGAAACGCTTTATAATACTTGGGAAAAGTTTAAAGAATTATTACGCTCATGCCCACATCATCAGGTTCCTAAGTGGCAAGTAGTTCAAGTCTTTTACGAGAGACTTATTCCCTCTGTTCGGAACGCCGTCGATGCCGTTTGTGCGGGTACTCTCCTACACAAAAGTGCCAACGAGGCCTGGAAAATTTTTGAAACATTAAGCGAGAACTCGATGCATCAGGCTGTGTCGGTACGTTCTGAGGGATATCTTTCGCAACCTAAACGTGAGGTAAAGTTCGAGTCAAGTCATTCAATTGAATTTCAGGAACTATCTAAAAAACTTGACCGAATTTTGATAATAAACCAAACGTCAGCTCCACCCGCTCATGAAAGTTGTGCATTATGTTCCGATCCTTCACATTCTATACTTGCATGCCCATCAACGTCTCAATTTCTGAAATTCGTGGAGCAACACATTAATTCTATTCAACAATTCCCACGAAATAATTTTAATCCTATGACTAATAATCCGGACATGCCGTGGAGAAATCATCCTAATTATTCGTGGAAAAACAATAATAATCATAATAATAATAAGGCGACTAATTTTCCTAATACTTATCGACCCCAATTTCAACAAACTCAATACCAACACCCTCCTCCTAATCCTAACCCTCCAAGGGTTAACGCTTTTGAGGAGACAGTGTTGACATCCCTTAAGAATATCGAAACACAAATACAAGTACAAGCACAGATAGTGCACTTTCACACACAATCCATTGCGAAGCTTGAATTCCAAATGGGACAAATAGCTAATGTTGTGAGTCGTAGAAATGAGGGTAAGTTGCCTAGTCAAACTATTCAAAATCCTAAGGGACAATGTGGGAATGGGGGTTCGAATGAACAAGTAAACGCCGTCTCGACTAGGATGACTATTCGAGAAGAGGAAGTTGTTGACGTGCCATATGAAAGTGAGAAGGAAGGGAACATTAACTCTAATAAAGAAAAGGGTGGAAAAACGAGTAAAAATAGGAAAGAAAATGTAACAACCCCGACGACGTATATTCCAAAACTACCTTTTCCACCAAATGTTGAGGAACCGTCAAATTTTTCTAAGAAAATGTCGAAAGTTGAGGATATACTCGAGGTATTTAAACAAGTTAAAATCAATATTCCATTCCTCGATGCGATAAAATAAATTCTCGCTTACGCTAAATGTCTAAAAGACCTTTGCACGCAAAGGCACAAAATACGCACTATTTAGCAGTCTTGGAACCACCGAATTTTACCGACATAAAACCAAAAAATGTATAGAAAGAAGATGAAAGCAGAAAGGCAGAACAGAAAGAAAAGTGACTTGCGAATGCCTACTGATGCCCATAAATATAGACACCAGAAGTCACGAAGAAGGATCGCACTTATTCTCCAAAAAAGTCGTGACCTCTCTGTTTTTTACCGTTGGAGACTTCTGTCACCAAACAGTCCCTACGGTCACTGACCGTTATTTTTAAAATTTAAACTGTATTAAAACCGACAGTTATTTATAACTATCTATTTTAATCTTCTTCTTCTTTCTTTTCTTTTCTTTTCTTTCTTATATATATATATATATATATATATAAAGAATTAAAAAGAAAAAAATTAAAAACTTGACGCTCTTCCATGGGTCTCCTCTTGTGAGGTATCCCTTGGGAGCTTGGAAGAGAATATGAAGAACCACCTCCTATTTATAGGAGAGGCTTTCCCACAAGATTACTCCAAGTTTCCTATGTGGGACAACATACCAAATTTAAATTTCCTTTCGACCAAACATTTGGTGGGAAAATGAAAATTTGGTTTTCCCTCCAAAAAATAAGAAGTATACTACTATATGATATAGTAAAGATTCCCATTATAAACTATTATTAGTAAATACTATTATAATTTGGGGGTTTTCTTATACTATTTGAGGAACATTGATTGAGTATTGAATATTGATTCGGTATTTGTGATTTTTTTCAATATTGATAGGGTATTTCATATTTGCCAATTTTTTTTTATTATGGAATATTGAATATTTATTGAATATGTGAGTAACAAATTTTTTATTTTATATTTTGGATGTACGCTCCAACAAGTCAACAACCAATTTTCTGAAGTTACGGGAGTTAGTGGACTTGCTAAAAAAATTGGTTCAATTGAATAAGCATCGCACTTATCCACTAGTGTATATGTTAGTAAAGATGGCGCTACTCTTACCCGTTGCAACTGCAACTGTAGAAAAAGTATTTTTTGCAATGAAAATCATCAAGACTCAACTACGCAGTCGATTAGGAGATGATTTGATGAATGATTGCTTGGTGACATATATTGAGAAAGACATTCGAGACCATTGGCAATAAAGATATCATTCAACGTTTTCAAAATATGAAGTCTCGAAGAGGATTATTGTAAACAATATCATGTTGTTTGGATATTATGTTATGTAAGAGATGTTATATCTTTATATGTGGTTTTTTTTTTTTGGGTCGTGTTTAAAGTATTTGCAAAAAAAAAAAAAAAAAGTTTCTTGAGCTCTCAATTTGGTACCCACTGGATGCAAGTCCTGGCTATGCTCCTGCATATAGAGATAAGCTGGAATGTAGCCTATCTTTGAGCAATTGTGCGGAAGAAAATGATAGATTACCTAGCTTAGAGGACTGAAAGGACATGCCTCTTCCGTCTTTAAAAAAAGCATTTGGTGTGACAAGTCTATATGTCAACAGGAGATGACACAAGGAATATTCCTCGGGAAAGTTTTTCCTGGTGTAGGAGTGTTTCTTCTCCATTTTAATATTTTGGTGTATTATTTTTTAAGTTGTAATTTTCATTTTTAGGATTTTATTTTCATGTTTCCACTATTTTTAGGAACGTAGATGGTAAATTCAAGCCCTAATTGGTTACCATATTGGTTAGGAGTGTTTTTAGAATGCTATGAGGTTGTTTCTCATTGCTTGTGCTTATGCGATCTTAAGTGCTTAAAAGTAGAACTGTTTATTATGGTTTGGGTGATCGGTTGATATGTTGTATAACTGATGAAACATAGAGAGAATCGTGTTAGAACCCCATCCGCTGAATGAGAACGCATGTTTTGTCCTCTAAAACGCATATCGTTCATTACGATTTCGACAACCAAACGCCTGTGAACTGCAGTTGGCGCCCAAATTTGCAATTTTGTCTAATTAGGTACTCCGGGGTAAAAACGATTTTGTTTTTATTTCCTAATAGGACCCAGCCTCTTAGCTTATAAATACATGTAAGCCTTCCAAGGCATTCAATTCAATGTTCATTATTATTATTTAATACAAAACTAGCGTTTTCTTTAATTATTTGCTTTTGGTTCAAGGTTTTCTTCTCCTTCGTGAGAATTCGCCTCTTGCACGATAGCAAGCCCTTTTCAGCTTATCCGCTACGTCATCAACCCCTTAGCCAAACAGCCCTTTAAACCAAAATCCAAATATCCTTTAACTCAAAATCCAAACAGCCTTTTTTCTTTATCATTCACATACATTTTTAGTGGGTTTGACACTTTGGACCCTTGATATGTGTCATCTATTAAGGGTCCAAAATTGTTTAGACACGACTATGCGAGCGCAATTACCAGAGCGGTAGGGGTTTCTGAGCAACTCGGGATCCTTCCACATAAGACGGTGAGATGATATCTTGGGCAGTTTCATATCTAGGACCCTTGACACCAATAGACGCGTCACAAGTTCCATATAGATTACTTCTCAATAGAATTTCTTTCAAATTCACTAAAATTTCATGTATTGATTCTTGAATGCCTACGATAGTAGTATATTCGTGTGGTATTTTCTCATATTTTGGGCATGTGATACATGTTCCTTTCCCATTCTTTACCACTTTATTAAAATTAAAATTTGAAACTCCCCCAATTTTTACACCTTTTGCATTTCCTTCCCCATCCCCACAATCTACAACCCCCCCCCCCCCCCCCTACCTAAGCTGTAGAATTCTCAGGAAATTTGCCTTGATCTTCCATTAGGTTTTCCCTGTATTTTCTTTTCTTTTCACGAAAATACGTTCGGTTGAAGCTTCTTTGTTATAGCGGTTTTCCATAGAGCCGAGGTACAAACTCTATATATGACAACTTGCTCAAACAGTGAATTACATGCATTTGATATACATGTTTCTACATGCATGCATGAACACACAAGTATTTTATAAGTTTGGCAACTGAGTTATTCATTTGGACTGCAGTGCATTTTATTTGTAGACCAAAATGATGTGCATGTATATTTTGTAAATTCAAAGGATTAATACCTTGCTTTGATTGTGATCTGTGTAGCACAGACACTTCATTTGGGGTGCCATTTGTGTTTCTGACACTTCACGGACACGGACACACGACTATGGAAGTGTCTAGATTAATTTAAATTAAGTAATAATGTCGGACACTCCTAGGACACGGCAAGACACACCTGGACACTCCTGGGACACTTTTGGCCTGGTGGTTTTTCTTTCTTTCTTTTTTTTTTCTTATATATTTTTTTTAGGAATTGTGATCTTTTTAAAATAAGTGTTTCTTGGGGGGTCCAAACAAATTATTGGGAAAATAAAGTGATATATAAGTACGTATATCATATAAGTCCTAGCCTCTTGGACTCCGTTTTAAATCTTGTTTCGTCTATACTCATTCTTTATTAGTTATTACATGAGTCAAAAAGGGTTTTGAGTTAAGGGTTTTGAGTTTAGGGTTTTTTAAAAGTAGGGTTTGCAAATTGAAAGTTTTTTTCGGATGGATATGTAATGTAATGTTGATGTTTAAACCTCCCTTCTTTTTTTATTTTTTATTTTTTTTACTCAGAATTAAATTATTTTAAAAAATATTTTTTTTATTTGAAGTATCCTAGCCATCCCCGTATCCTATATTTTTTGGGATTTGCTGTTTCGCCGTCTGCATGTCGTATCGTGTCCGTGTAACTTGTCCGTATCCGTGCTACATTGATTGTGATCACTCATTGTAAAAACTTCAAGAGTTTATGTTGACTTCGCTAGCAACACTTGTAATGGCTATTTGTAGTAATTTTGTTTGTTAATTTTTGTATGTGTAAACTTTGATTGTGTAGGAGTCGTGAAGGAAAGTGTGGTGATGGCTAGCTAAGAAGAATCCATAGAGCAAATGGCTGCAGAGCGCTGTGAAAGGCTGAAAGCTCTAAAAGCTGCTCAGGATCTTCTTAACACACCTGATGAGGACTTTGATCAGGTCAATAATATGGTTGAGGAGGATGCAAATGGCATTGATCATGAGGAAGAGTGAGCACATATTTATATGATCCTTTTATTCTTTGGTTAGACACAATAATGAAAAAAAAAAGTTCTTTATTCTTGATTTTGCAAACCTCATGGCGTGAATGTTTGTCAGTACGATTCTATGACCTGATTCTAATTTTTTTCCCCAAAATCTTGATGCCTTAAATTTAGTTTGTGCGTGCATGTGCTTGGTTACGTTCCAAGAGTTGGTCTCATATTGATGTTATTAAGAAGACGCCTTTCTCTAAGGAAGTAGATGGAGTGTAGCTTCTGTGCTTAGTGGGTATATTCAGGGATGTGATTGATGGACAACACTTTGCAGGACAATTGTAGAAGTCATTTCCTTCCATTTCTCCCTTTGAGAGGGAAATAAAACCATCTTGAGTGGCATATTTGTTCGGTAAATTGGCCCAATTAGATGGATTTTGCATTATATCTATTTGCAATAAAGCTACAGTAAGAAGTTGTAGCTTGTAGGCATGATTCCATGATAAAAGTGGAGCAGTCTTATGGAAAGTTGTGTAGATTTTCCTATCAACATCACGGATGTTTATGTATGTGGAATCTTGGATACCAGTTTCGTGGAAAAAGTCTATTAACATGTGAGATGAAATTGATGATGCAAAACTCCATTATCTCTGTGTGATTTTAATGCGTTTTGCTTTTGGGCACTGTCATTTATTGCTTTGTATAACTGTTTTTGAGTTTTGGCAAATACAAATGTTGTTTTAGCCAGTTTTATTTTTAGATGCATGGATTTCTTTGGTTCACTTAATTCTGTGGCCGAATGGTAAGTCGTGGTCTACATGGCGGCTAAAATATTGGTTCAAATCTACCTTGTGGCAATACTAACTTACGTGTATGGTAACGTTACTAATTATTTGAAACGAAAGAGAAAATCTAAGGTTTGTTTACCTCTTAGTTGCATTTGACTTAATGTAGTGTATAAGAAAGTACCGAATTTAGATCACATGGCTAATACTGATTAGTTGGATGTTATGTCTGATCATACTTTGCAGTCGTGGATAAATGTATATTGGCTTACAGTTGACGTCTATCTACTTTCTTAATGTGCATGGTCTTGTGTGTTTTCGGGGTGGTTGGTAATGGACGCATTATCATGTAACTGCAAATTTTGCTGTAGCAAACACAATATGAAATTTCAAAATTACATCCCTCATGATAAGCAACTTCAGGAGGGTAAGCTTGCCCCACCAGTGCTACCAAAGTTTGAAGACCCTGTTGAAACAGCACCTCCGCCAATGGAGAAAAAAGAGGTGGTTGATTACTTCCATTATCATTTTGTCTCTTGATTTTTGGTCTGGTATATATCATTTTGTATTAACTACTGATGTGCATCCCAAATATAGTTCCCAAAAACATGTGGCAATGGGCCCACTTGATTTTCGTTGGAGGATGTTGAAGTGTGTTAGGAACCACATTTGGGGTACAAATTTTGGAAAGCATAGCATTACTCTTTTGTATTGGTATTACCACATGTACTGAGTTTGAAAAAATGTACAGGATCCATTTGTTAACATTGCTCCAAAGAAACCAAACTGGGATCTTCGGAGGGACGTACAAAAGAAGCTTGATAAGCTTGAAAAACGCACACAGAAGGCAATATTTCAGCTAATGGGTATGTTATTTTCATTGGTAGATGACTAGCAATGCTATATGATGTTTGCCCTTGCATCGGACTCTCTTTTATGACTACTTTTGTAAGACGCCCTGAGGCTATTTAATTTAATACTCTTTAACAGTATCCTTTAACTTGCAAAGTAATATGATCCGGAAAACTTGAATGTTCGTGGCATTTTCCTTCTCAAATTGAACATATATACGTTTGCGTAGATATATATGTTGCATGCATCACCATGGGGGAGATTATTGATTATTTTCTTGTTTTTGTCTCTAGTGAATCCGCAAGTAATGCAGAACATAGTAATTTTTATCAATTTGTGATTTTGGTAGAGGAACAAGAGAAGCAAAAACAGTTGGCTGAAGCAGATGTACGAAATGGCATGGATGACTAAATTCAGAATTGCATATTTTGATCATCAGGATGGAAGAACCTTTTTGACCATCAAGTAGCGCGCGCGTAGTGCAGATCTTTGAAAGAGAACAGGTACTGTCCGGTTAAATAGAACAATGGACTTGGGTAGTGATTTGGTGAACAAGGGAATCATTAGGTTATATATTTCAGAGGAGAAGAGTGACAAACAGTTTTTGAATGGAAAACTCGGTTTTGATTGGCATATATATATATATATATACTAGGTTGCAAGCAAGTGCGTTGCACGTGGTTTGTGCACTCTATCAGTTCTGTACATTTGGTCCTGCATGGGCAATTTAAAAAAAGTCTCTACAAATAATAACACACATAGTGAAATAAAATATTTCCAAGATAACTTAGTGTAGTTTGAAGTTAAACTATCAAATAAAAATATTTCCAAGAAAACTTAATATAGTTTGAAGTTAAACTATAGCCTAATAAAATAGTTCCAAGATAACTTTAGGTTGTTGAATTATTTTGTTTTATTTTATTTTTTTTATCTTCTTGTTGGTAATGTTTTTGTTGTTTCCAGCATCTTTCTCTGATCTCGGTTTCTTCTTGCTGTAAGTGCCGATTATTTCAGAATAGTCAATTAGGATCGATTCCTTGTCTCCAACAACTTCAATTGTTCATACAACAACAGATCCTTTGGATGCATACTTTGTGGTGGTGTTGTTAGTTATGATAAGGAACTTGTAATCCTTTAACTTGCACAAACACATTGCCCTATAAAACCTAGAACTTTCTTTGCCCTGATGTAACATTGAGGATACAATCTATTTAGTAACGCTTCATATTCTTAGTAAACTTTGAACTTGTGAAGAGGGGCTTGAGACTATACCTCACTTATTGATTCAAGGTATTCTTGACCTAAGCAACCAATTAAGATTGTGGCTACTTCTTCAAATAACACCACCATGAGTTTGTCATTTCCTTCGACGACTTCTAGCCTTAAGAACAACCTTTGTATAGTGAAGGGAAAAAATATGTCAGCATTTGTTAAGTGTTAATGAAAACATCAGAATTGTATGAATACTATTTTTGTCCTTTGTTTACCTTGGAATATGTTCCACATTTTTATTTTTGCATGTGGGCCATTCAGCTCTATATTCAGTTACATTTATCTTTTTGCTATAAGCTTTGCATGCATTATACCACGGCTGGTCATAATTCTATATCCTTTCAATTGTTATTTTGAAGCAGTATGTTAATTCCTGCAAAATTAAGTTTTGTTATGCTATGAGTGTTAATTTTTTGTGACATTTAATGGAGAATTTACCCCCTTTTTTTTTTTTTAAGACAATGGGTCAGATAGGATGTCTTTCATCTTTATTTATTTGCTTCCTTCATCAACTTTTTGAATGGCGATACTTCTAATTTTGTGCTGTCTTTGGAGGAGTTCAACCTGCATGTATTTTTAAAATATTAGAGCATTTACAAGTTCGATACATTATGTAGCTTAAAGTAATTGTTTTGTGTATATTACTATTTTCTAAATTTTTGAACCTTTTTATTGGTGGGATCAATTTATATTGTTGACCAATAGGACATTGAAAGTTGGAATTCACCTGTATGGAAATAATAATATATTATTGTTAAATTCTTTTTGGTCTTACCACCATTTGACAAATCAACAGTTAATTCAGTAATAGACAATAAAAGTTAACGCATTTTATATGTCATTTTATAGAATATATCTCTTACTTTCTAATATTATTTTAATTGGTCACACTTTTCTAATTTAAAATTTGAACTGGTCATATTTTTCTAATTTAAAATTCTCATCAAGTCTCAATTCACTTGATCCCTCTTTTCTTACGTCCACTGTCATAAAAATCAAAGAAAATAATCTAGCTTCTCTGGACAAATCAAAGAAGAATGTATCTCTAAGATCAATAATATAAGTGAAGCAATAAAGCTTATTAGAACTACAAAAATGCTACACCCACACCAAATTTCACACCCAGCACATCTTGCCTATGATTCTAGCTTGTTGGTCCAGTATAAGACCCATGTGGAAACCACATAGGTCTCATAGGAATGAAGGGCCAGAATTATTGGTTGTGGATTTTGGTATGAGTGCAGCATTACTCTTAGGGTATATTTGGTACGCAGGAATGAAATGAGTTGGGAATGAAATGAGTTCAGGAATGGAATAAAACATGAATGGAATAGGAATGACCATTTCATTCATGTGCTTGGCTACATACCTAGGAATGGAATGACATTAAACTTTAATTGAATATTCAAAATATTTAATAAATTTATTTTAGTCAAAGAACATTACCATATCAGGGTTAAATAAAGAAAAAGGAAAGTTGAAAAAGTTGATATTAACATATTGAGTCATTCCATTAGGAATGGAATGAGCATTCTTTAGGTTTTGAAAAGGAATATCTATTCCTACTTTAGTAGGAATCCCATTCCAGAAAGGAATGATCATTCCATTATATTTGATCATACCAAACATGGTAATAAAATGAACTTAAGAATGACCATTTCATTCCGGGGTTCATTCCAATCTACCAAACATACCCTTAGAACTATAGAAGCCAACAACAAAAAAAAAAAATTTGACATGGGCAAAATGATATCTTGAATTGGAGATGCTCTTACATGCAGTGGTAGCGATTGGTATTTTTCTTATCATTCCCATGACATCATTATTATTATTATTATTATTATTTGCATGTTTTCAATTTCTTAGCATTGCCCTTTTTGGTAAAATCAAATGCAGCTTTCTACTTTAAGCACGTTTCTATTGGATTTATATATATAAAAAAAACACTTCTATTTTATTTTACTATGAGATTTTTAGATCTTTTTAATTCCTGAAGTTTGAGATTCCAATGTTTTCGTCCCGATTCTTAACTTTTCAAAGTCTTCGTTCAAAAATTGAGATCATTTCATAAATCTTCCTAATATTAAATAATATTATATTTTTGTTTACTTGTATTTATAGAGTGAATATTCATTCGATATAGATTCAGATTCTTTTCAAAGTGAGAGGAACCTAATGAAATGTACCTAAGGAACTTTAATGAATTTTTGTTGAATGCTTATGAAAAGTGTACGTACATTTTCAGGTTAGGACTTTCACTGCTGTTCTTAATGGGTTACTTAGAATTAGGAGATTTGGTATGGTTTTGAATTTGTTCGACGATACAAGAGAGAGAGAGAGAGAGAGAGAGAGAGAGAGAGAGAGAGTTGGACCATTAGAAGATTAGCGCAATTTTTTGGTGCAAGTCTTACCACCATTTGGCAAATCAACAGTTAATTCAGTAATAGACAATAAAAGTTAACGCATTTTATATGTTATTTTATAGAATATATCTCTTACTTTCTAACATTATTTTAACTGGTCACACTTTTCTATTTTAAAATTTGAACTGGTCATATTTTTCTAATTTAAAATCCCATCAAGCCTCAATTAATTCACTTGATCCCACTTTTCTTACATCCATTGTCATAAAAATCAAAGAAAATAATTTAGTTTCTCTGGAGAAATCAACAAAGAATGGATCTCTAAGATCAATAATATAAGTGAAGCAATAAAGTCTATTTCACTCCCAACACATCTTGACCTATGATTCTTGTTGGTCCAGTGTAGGACCCATGTGGAACCCACATAGGGCTAACAGGAATGAAGGATCAGAATTGTTAATTGTGAAATTTGGTATGAGTGTAGCATTACTCTTAGAAATATAGAAGCCTATCTCAAATTTTGGTGTTTCCTTACACCATTACACATGGCAATTATAACATTCACAAAAACCAAAAATAGGCTTATTAATGTAATAACCAATGCTCCTAGCAACAACAAACAAAAACCAAACTAATTAATTAAGCAAAACTAAAAAAAAAAAATATAACACCCGTAATTTCTTCGAAATACTGTTATTCCCCCCCCCCCCCCCCCAAAACATACCTTAATTATTGATATATATTGCAAATAAGGATACAAAAAATTAAATGCAAAAAATAATAATAATAATTACACAAAGCAGCGACTTTTGGAAACTCCCCAGAATACTTCCACACAACAGTGTATGCCTTGTGAAACATTTGAAAATTAAAAATTGACTAAATCTTCGTGGGGGTCTGTAAATGAAGGCCTCTAAAAGTAATAAAAGAAACAAACATCAATCAACTGATATTGTGAAGAAAGATGAATGTTGTGTGGAAGTCGTATTCATATAACAATGTTTAAAAAAAAAAAAGGAGTTGATACATTGATAATTATTGGCATATGGTAAAATAAACTGACTCAAAAAAGAAAGAAAAAAAAAAGAAAAAAAAAAAAGAAATCAATAAACTATATATTAGGTTCTACATATTTTAGATATATATACACGGACCAAAAAAAAAGGACAAAAATTGAACAAAATCAATTTGTTTATTTGTCAATTGTTGACACGTTGGTGGCAGTTTTAGTTTTGTTGGAGTTGTATTAAGTTTGTTTCTAAGAGTCCTATAATAAAAGGAAAGGAAAGAAAGGAAAAAAAAAAAGTTGGAGTCCTATAATAAATTGACTCAAAAAAGAGAAGGAAAAAAAAAAACCAACGAAAAGAGAATGCCTATCAAATTTCTAATGCTTACAAAGAATTAAGTCAAATTGTGATGAGAGTATGGACATACTACAAATAAAAAGTGGTATACTAAACTTTTAAAACTCTATAAGTTCTAAAGAAAATAGTTAAATATAAGTACACCAATTGATAAAAGTGTAAAATACTTATGCACATTGATAAATTTAGGGCGATGCTATTTCCACTCCATCGTTGAACTAAACCACTCCATGGTACCATTCTTAGAGCATGTGGTACCATGTATGCCATGCATTGCATACATGGTACCACATGCTCTAAGAATGGTACCATGGAGTGGCTTAGTTCAATGATGGAGTGGCAATAATAATTCCCTAAATTTATATAGATTATAGATAGACAGATATAGGTACAAAGATTCTCTAAAGAGGGCCACCTCTCTTTATTAAAGAGATGACCTCTGTTTTGGCCGTTGGATTGTATTAAAAAACTGTGAAAAGACAAAACTGCCATTAATGAAAACACGATCTGACGGCCAAAACAGAGGTACTCTCTTTAATAAAGAAAGGGCGCCCTCTTTATAGCCCGACTGGATATAGGTATAGATATATATATATATATATATATATATCCACCCCCTCTTTTATTGGAAGAGGGTGGGTTTTATGTGGATGTGGTAAAAAGGACCAAAGAGGAGCTCAACATCTGAAATTCTGTGCCTTACATGGACCTGTAGTACATTAACATTAACAATCGAGGTCATATCATATGAATTAGATACTCACTCACGCTGCGTTGCGATTGTTTTGACGTAAAATATTTTTTACATTTTGTCTGGTGTTTTGGTTGCATTTTATTTTACACCTTACGTACAATCAAAAAGGAGGACGACTTGCGGGTTAAAGCTGTGTAAAATCATTTTGCGGGGAGGGGGTTAGATGATCGGGTCTTCTCTCTTTCCCCCATGGTTGATCTCTGCTCACTCCTCACTTTCTCTCTCTGCATCTCGCATGTCTCTGTAAATACATATACGAAATACTCTCTCCGTTCCATTTTATGTGTCCATTATTCTTTTTTGGGATTTCCCAAAATTGTTGTCCACTTTCCTAAATTAGTATGAAAATTTTACTTAGTTTTTCAAACTACCATTCCTTTCAATCAACATGCACCAAAACAAAACAAAACAAAAAAGAAAGTGCAATGATTATAGATAATTGTGAAAAGTAGGGATAGATTCTTTTTGTCCCCTTAAATAGTTGAATTCCCCAAAATGGACACATAAAATAGACGGAGGTAGTACAAATTAGCGGTTCACTACTGCTACTGGCTCACCATTTCCAAAACTCTCTCTCTCTCTCTCTCTCTCATACCGATTCTAGCGTCTTAGTTCTGTGGTCTGACAAACAAAACCTTAACGCTTTTGCTTATTAAAATATAAAGATTGGTAAGTGGGGGTTTTTCTATCCAAGCTTTGATCCATTACAGGTTGGGGTCAAAAGAGATCCAATAATTTTTATCTGTTGTCAAAAAAAAATTTGGTATTAAACAGAGATGATTCAATACAGCGATACGGAAATTAGTGTTTCTTTACTCTTTTACTCTGTTTATAGCTTCTCATGTTTTGGCTTCAGTTCAGGCCCCAATAGTATTTTGAATTCTGTTTCGTAAGGCATTTTGTGTGTTTGCATCTGCTATTAATCCAAATTTACACATTTTTCTTGCTAAAAATATTTTACATAATTGTTTTATACCATACCAAACACCAGAAGATATTTTTCAGAAATTATTAACATAGGGATTTTTTTTTTTTTTTTTTTTTACATGAGAATATTTTACGTGGAAATTGTTTTTCGATGTAAAACATTTTACACAAAACAAACATAACATTATTCCTTTTGGTCCAGTTACCTGTAAGTCAAGGTCAACCCCTCAAATATATTCTCTCTCTTTATCTCTGTGTGTGTTTTTTTATTGAGGGATTGGGAGCAGCAAAACCAAAGAAGGAACATTACCGGTGGTTAGAACCACAGAGATACACACCAAAGGTTTCTTTTGCAGTCACGAGGATAAATTTTGAAACTATCAATAGCTGGTATGGTCATATGTCTTATGCATAGGGTTGAATAGTTTCAACCATTCACCCAATTTTACAAGAACAAATTTGCTCACACATTGCTTACCCAAACACCTCATTGGGTGAGCAAGTGAAATCCACCACTTTCCATCATCAATTTGTTTTACCCATGGAAATCCCACTTGCTCACCCAATTGGGTGAACAAATTTTTTCTCCAGTTTTACTGGTGCTATTATACAAGGGAAAAAGAAAGGCATAGTACTAGAGAAACTTTTATCACCCTTCCTCGTAGTTTTCAATTTTACACACAACAATGACTTGTACAAAGCTTTTCTATGAAACAAATTCTCGTGGACTCACTTTAACGACTAAAAAGGCATACACTTTATTTGGCAAATAAAATAATCCCTTTACCAGCGATAGGGCATTTTCACACAATGGGGACTTGTACAAAGCTCTATCACACCACTGAGTCATAAATCTCACTGGAAAAGAGAGAATGTATTGGAAAAAGAAAAAAAGAAAAAGGAACAACCGAGATGGACCTCTGATATACTTGCAGCAGTAGACAAATGGTTCACCTCACTATCAGTTGCGATTCTGTGTTTGTGATTAGCCCTGTATATCCACAATTTGAGAACCAACATAAATGGCTTATGTTCTATCAATCTTAACCTTGTTCATGTTCTCATCATTCCAGGAGGCATTCACTGACGGAAGTTGATATTCGTCAGGTTTAAGGGCCAAAGCAAAATCAGGCAACGTAGGTGCTGTCTCCATGATTCTACAGTCAAAATTCAAAATACCAAGTAATGTCTAGTCACCTCCAGCTTACATGCAGTTAATTTTGCATGACAACACCGTTAGTATGATGCATATAAACAAAAATTCCACAATCACCAAAACCGGTAGTAATTTTTATCATTTGGATTCGAGCGGCAGCGGTGTGAATGCAAGTCCCACTTTTTATTTTTGATGAATTTAACCGTGCCCAAGCTGAAAGAGTAACTAGCTCCAAGGTTAAGCAGAAAAAACATCGTGCGGTTTTGATAGTAAAGATATAATATATGTACTGGAGACTCAGAAGACCACCCTAAAATCCATAAACCACTTATGTCACAAAAAAGTGACAAACAACTCGATAGCAATTGCTGATATTACTCCCACTGGATAGTATTAGTTATAAATAATTATAATCGAACTTTATCTTTAGTAGCCAAGAATAAAATGGGATGCAGTCTATCAAACTTAAGACACCAAAGCAGAACATACCTTTCATAGGTGTATAGATCCCGGTTGATTCGAACCTTATTAGAAGTGTCTTTTGGAATCTTCTCAGAGAGATACTTCATGGTTCCCCAAAGAGGTGGATTCCTGCACAAAGAATGGCAATTAGCAAGTCCATACAGGGCAACATGATCTGTGGGTCTATTTGCAAGTACTTCCCAATAAAAAGACCAACCTGCCCCCTGAAAAAGAAACAGCTGCCATTCAGGCAGCAAATTTATGATGGTAATGATAGTTTTTCCTTAAAAAAAAAAAAAAAAACAAACAAACAAACAAACAAGAATTTGTATTGTGACTATCAAAGTTGGTCAGATAACAGAAGATGTTGGATGAATGAAAGCTATAGTGCAAGTATTACTGAATTCATGATGCTATGATATCTGCACAAATGTGCAAGGGATTCGTTCTGCAAGTTGACCAGATTTTGACATCATTTTATCATACTAATGAAAACTTCCAGCACTAGTGAAACAAGGACCAGAAAACTCCCGCCACAGCATCTATGATCATCAGATTGCATGTATTTTGGTTCCAAAAAAAGGAGGAAACTTTAGGTTGGGCCTCAATGATAGATGAAACAAGCAACTACCTGAGTCCTTTTACTTACACACATCATATGTAGTGAGTGCACTATTGAATGCACAATACATGCACATATATTCAAGACCTAGTGACCACATTAACATACTGAGCTGTTCAAAAAATGAAACCCATATGGGCTTCTTTAAGTTACCTCTAATCTACTTAGGAATGAATATAAAATGAAAGCTGAATTATACAACACCAAAGATGTAACTGCAGCTAAGATGATTTTGTGAAGAGCCGGAAGAAGTGGAAGAGAAGACGTGTTCACTAGCCAGCGGGAAACAATTTAAACAAGAGAATATGTGAAGATATATGATACATTACGATTCTAAAATTTGGATGAGGAATTTGAAACCCCGTATTCTTTCAAAGACAAAAATTCCTCTCCAGCAAGGGAGTTCACATGTTAAAAGAGTTTTCCTGTTCCCCAACCCAACTCAATTTCAGTGTGATGGGAAGGAAGATATGGAATCTAGTAGGAGTGCAGTTTATTCCAGAAGGCAGATGGATTTTTGATCTTCCTACAGCTCATAAGAAATCAAGGTAGTGTCTAGCCCTGTCACAGTGTCTCTAGTCCTATCACTTGTGTTCCTGGCTTCCAATTTCTAATTTTTTTTTCCCTTACAATCATCTCTCACCTTCCAACTGTTCTTGTGCATCCAAATTGTCTTTCGTCCCAGTACCTTAATGTTGAGTGTTATGTTATTTTTAGTTCTATTGTATTTTATTTTTATTATTTATGTTTAGTCAAGGGATCTCTGTGTAATTATCGTTTTCTTCTATATGAATAAAAGAGAGGGTCTCACTGATGTGAACCCTAAGCTTTCACAAATTTATAGAGCCACCCTAATGTAGGGTTTCATCTTCCACTACCACCTTACGCCACTACCACCACCAAACCACCATACATCACCAGCCGAAACCACCCAGCCACACCCAGACTTAGCCGCAACCCACAAATCACCAACCTACACCAGCCGAACCACCCAAACCCTGCGCTGACAACAACCAGACCACCCAGCCTCTTCGGCGACACCAACCGAGCCCCAGACCCACTTCAGCGACACCAGCCAGGCCCGCAACCACTTCGCAAATCCATCCTGGCTGTCTAAGCCTTGCGCAGCCACCACACAGCCTACTGTAACTCTTCGCAGCTTTTTTTGGGTCTTATTGGTTCGTCTTTCATCCTTGCCTGAGCACCTCACCTATATCCCTTCTTTCTGTCAGTTTTCTACCCAAGACTAGACACAATTTCTGCAAGTGTGCTGATCTGATCACAACCCTTCCTATGTTTTTTTTTTTGGGTCCATCTTTGGACCACATGAGTTGTCCATAAAAAGGGACAATTGCACCAGATTGGTACGTAAGATTTACTAGGTGAGCCTTGATTTCATTCATCGTGTGGTTGATTGCTGTTTGAGTGTCCATCTTCATCATGACAAAAGACGGTGTGACACAAAAAGAAGCCGTTGGTACAAGTTCTCCTGTAGGTAATGAGAGACTCATTACCGAGAACCTTGGGTCCAAGATCATCACAGTGTTAATGGTGAGAATTATTTGTCATGATCTCAGTCGGCTACATTTTGGATAAAAAGTAGGTCAAAGTTTGGCTATGTGAATAGAACAATCAAGGCGCCTAGTTCTGAATATCCTACTTACGCAAAGTGGGAGGTCGACAATTTTTTGGTAATGAGTTGATTGACTCACTCTATGGAGCCAGAGATTGCGGATGGTTTTTTTGGGATGGAGACTGCCCAAGACATCTGGGATACCCTTATTGATACTTATTCTCGATAGGGAAATGTTGCCCAGATTTATGAGTTGAGACGGACTGTTGAAGCCAAAGTCCAAGGAAATCGTTCCACTCTGCAATATTTTACCGTTGTAGGTTCCCTTTGGAAGAGGATTGATCATCTAATAACTCATCATCCAGTTTGTCCAGTTGATGCAGCTTTCAAGTTTCTTGCTGGCCTTAATCCAGAGTTTGATCTCGTGAGGAGCCGGATACTTGGTATGGAACCTTTGCCATCACTTCGGGAAGCGTTTGCCTATGTCCAAAATGAGGAAAGTTGCCTCTCCGTCATGCTTCCACAATCATCTACTGACAGATCTGCTTTGGTTTCTTCTAGTCATCGAGGCCCTCCAAATCAACGTAGGGATTCTGGCTATGAGGTAAGTGATGAAAAGGACAAACTTTGGTGTGACCATTGAAACCGTCCTAGACATACCCGCGAGACTTGTTGGAGCCTCCACGGATGCCCTCCTATGTCAAAAGGGAGGGGTGGAAGCCGTAGTAGTGGTCGTGGTAGTGGTGGTCGTGGTGGATCACGAGCTCGCATGACTACAGGATCAGAGTCTGTGTATCAGGAGGACTTATCAACTCCTACTTCCTCATCTGTGCCAGGTAGCATCAGTAGTACCGATATTGAGACATTGCGACGCATAATGACACAGTTAGACACCTCCACAAGTGCCTTTACTTCTTTTGCCCCAAAAGGTAATTATGCTAATTTTTCAAGTGCGTTGCATACTAATTCTCCACATCCATAAATCATTGTTTCTGGAGCTTCCGATCATATGACTGGTCTTCCTAGTATTTTCTCAACTTATAATCCATGTTCAGGAAAAGATAAGGTTAAAACTGTCGATGGAAACTTGTCTTCTATTTCTGGTGAAGGTGTCATTAATGTTACTAATTCACTTGCCTTAAACTTTGGTTCTTCGTGTTCCTAATTTTTCGACTAATCTTCTTTCGATTAGTCGTTTAACTCGTGATTTGAACTGTTGTGTAACTTTCTTTCTATCTTACTGTGTCTTTCAGGACCCCTCCACGAAGGAGGAGATTGGCAGTGGTAGAGAGAAGAATGGTCTCTATCTGTTGTTGTCTAATGGAGTTGAAAATGAGAGATTGACGAGTACTGCTCATACTTCACAGAGAGAATATTCCTCAAGAGTTGTGGCTATGGCATAAAAGATTAGGACATCCTTCCTTCTATTTGCCTCGCTATTTATTTCCCTCCTTAATTTCCAATAATTGTGTTTCCGAGATTTCTTGTGAGGCTTGTCAACTCGGAAAACCCCACCGTGCAACTTTTAATTCAAGTATCAATAAAAGTACTATCTCTTTGCACTTATTCATACTGATGTTATATTACTACTTTGAATGGCTATAGATGGTTTGTAACTTTTATTGATGACTACACTCATACAACTTGGGTATATTTGATGAAAGAAAAGAGTGATGTTTTTTCTATATTTAAATCTTTTCGTAAGATGATATGTACCCAATTCAGTACTCTTATTAAAATTGTTCGGTCTGACAAGGGGGGTGAATTTATCTACAGTGGCCTCACTCACTATTTTTCTGAACACGGCATGATACATCAAACGTCATGCACCAATACTCCACAACAAAACGGAGTTGCTGAAAGAAAGAACCGTCACTTGTTAGTCTGCTAGGTCTATGTTGTTCTCTATGGAGATCCCTAAGTCCTATTGGGGGGAGGCAGTCTTGACTGCTGCCTACCTCATCAATCGTTTGCCTACTCGTGTGCTTGGTAAGAAAGCTCCTATAGAACTTCTTACCAACCCTTCTTCACCCTTTCCTATTCCTCCTAAAGTGTTTGGTTGTGTCAGCTTCGTTCACAATCACTCTCCTTCGAGACGGAAATTGGACCCTCGTGCTCTTAAATGTGCCTTTGTAGGATATTCTCCTACACAAAAAGGATACAAGTGTTATCATTCCCCTTCTCGTAAGTGGTTCGTGTCTATGGATGTTACTTTTAATGAAAATTTGTCTTACTTCCAATCTTCCCAGCCCTCTCTTCAGGGGGAGAAACAGTTGGGTAAAGAGAAGTCTGTAGAATCTGTGCCATTTATTATAGGAGGAGAGGAGGAAGAAAAAAAAGGCGAGGAAAATAGGAGTGAAGAAAAAATAGAAAAAAAAAAAGTGAAAAAATAGAAGTTGGGAGTGATAAAAGGAGAGGGGAGGAGAGTGCAGAGGATAAAAGGAAGGAGTTATTGACCTATTCAAAAAATAAAGGCAGAAGGATTTTTGGGGTAGCAGATGAGAGGATCGATTCTCCAATACCACTACAATTGACTTCTTCGAGTGATGAAGGTCCATGTATTTCTACTACTCCTAATCCCTCTACTCCTATTTCTATTTCTTCCTTTGAAAATGAGTTGGATAATCCTATTGCTCTTCGCAAGGGCACTAGAGAATGCACCAAACATCCTCTTTCTAAGTTCGTTTCGTACTCTCGATTGTCTCCTTCTTATAAAGCTTTTGTGTCCAAACTCGACTGTGTTTCTATCCCTAATCATGCACAGGAAGATCTCACCAATCCTAAGTGGAAATCAGCCATGGTTGAAGAGATGAAAGCACTTCGCAGTATGTTTGATAACCCAATCAAGTGCTGAAAATGAAAAGATTCAGTACTTATTCTTTTTTAGTGCGTTTGATAACGTACCACTTAATTGAAAAAGCAGCCAAAAAACCACTGAAAACTTCACTTAATTGAAAAAGCAGCCAAAAAACCACTTAAAACTTTAAGTGAAAATTTTCTACTGATAATAATCACTGAATTCATTCTATTTTACTAGATGAAGCACTGTTTTCAATATTACATATTCAATCACTTAAAATTATCAGTACTTAAAATCTAGCACTTAATTTTCAGTTTTATCAAACGCACCTTGAGTTACCCCATGGGAAATAGATAGTTGGGTGCAAGTGAGTATTCACTGTGAAACACAAAGCAAATGGGACTATAGAGAGATACAAAGCCAGATTGGTAGCCAAGGGCTTTACTCAGACCTATGGAGTGGACTACGAGGAGACATTTGCTCCGGTTGCAAAGATGAACTCCATCAGAATCTTGTTCTCTAGCAGCAAATTTGGAATGGCACTTGCATCAATTTGATGTGAAGAATGCATTCCTGCATAGGGATTTAGAAGAAGAGGTCTATATAGACATAACCCCCTTGGTTTGAGGATGATAAGACTAGAGGAAGAATGTGTCGCCTCAGGAAGTCTTTATATGGCCTCAAACAGTCTCCCAGAGCTTGGTTTGATAGGTTCTTGCAAGCTATGATCAGATATGGTTTCAGACAGAGCCAAGGTGATCATACCCTCTTTGTTAAGCACTCGTCACAGGGCAAGGTAACAACACTGATTGTCTATGTAGATGATATTGTCCATACAGGTGATGATTTTGAGGGGATGAAGCTGTAAATCATATCTGACTATGGAATTTGAGATCAAAGATTTGGGAAGTTTGAAGTACTTCTTGGGAATCGAGGTAGCTTGATCCAAGGATGGAATTTTCATATCTCAACAGAAGTATGTTTTGAACCTACTCAAGGAGACAGGCATGCTAGGGAGTAAGGCAGTGGATACTCCAATGGATCCCAACGTAAAACTTGGGGATAATTCCAGTGGAGAACCTGTTGATAAGGGGAGGTACCAGAAATTGGTAGGTAAATTAATATATTTGGCTCATACGAGACCTGACATTGCTTTTGCAGTTAGCGTAGTGAGTCAGTTCATGCATGATCCCAAACAACCCCATCCAGATGCTGTGTTTAGGGTCTTGAGGTATAAGAAGTCAGCACCAGGGAAAGGTTTATGCTTTGTTAAACATGGTCATATGTTAGTAGAGGCCTATACCGTTGCAGATTGGGCTGGATCTATTACTGATAGGAGATCAACCACGGGTTATTGCTCGTTTGTTGGAGGCAATCTGGTGACTTGGAGGAGCAAGAAGCAGTCAGTAGTAGCCAGGTCTAGCGCTGAGGCAGAATTTAGGGCCATGGCCCTTAGGGTATGTGAGTTGTTGTGGATTCAAATTGTGTTATCAAATCTTGGTTTCGGACAGAAGGACTCAATGAAGTTATATTGTGATAATAAATCAGCCATTAGTATTGCACACAATACGGTTCAGCATGACCGGACAAAGCATGTGGAGATTGATAGGCATTTCATGAAGGAGAAGCTAACTAATGGGAGCATATGTACACCTTTTGTGAAATTAGGGGAACAGATAGTTGATATTCTTACAAAAGGCCTTGCAAATCAACTGTTTCAGTTCATTCTTAGCAAGCTGGGCATGAGAGATATCTTCGCACTAACTTGAGGGGGAGTGTTGAGTGTTATGTTATTTTTAGTTCTATTGTATTTTATTTTTATTATTTATGTTTAGTCAGGGGATCTCTGTGTAGTTGTCGTTTTCTTCTATATGAATAAAAGAGGGTCTCACTGATGTGAACCCTAAGTTGTCACAAATTAACACTTAAAATATGCATTTTCTACCAGAAACAAGGAAGAAGGAAGTCATGTATGAAAGTGTGAGAGCCCTCCAGGATATACATATATATATTTGAGAACTTCTTGATCTTTCTACAGGATAAAAGATGGTTAGATGCAAATAAATCCTTTAGAAACTTCTCCTCCCACTGTAAAAGGTGAACTTCTACAGTTTAATCTCCCCGGTAGCTGATCTATGCTGTCCTTTTCAACAATTTGATGTCTGTAAAGCTACCTAGTGCCAACTTCTATATCTAGTAATGCCTGTGCCTATAGTTTAAAATATTGAGACGAGATTGAGAGGATGAATTAGCCTTGCTTGAGGCCAGATAATGAGGTCAAATAGGGTGACAAAGATGGTATATTGGCAAAAAAAACCACAAGCTGAATGAAATATGGGACCCAAGCCCAACTCGAAAGAGACAGGAGTAGTAAAATCACCATGTATTACAACTGGAAGGGAGCCATTTCTCCTTTTATTGGATCAAACTGGCTCTTTCACAGACTATGTTGATCCAACTAATGTCTTAAGATTCATAGCAAACACTCAGATGTCCCTATACCAGAGCTAACCAATGGCTGAAATGTAGTGGTGGAGCCAGGATATTAAAGATAGTAGCCCAAAACAAATAATCATCTAGTTAAGTTGATGCACAATTACCCTAATTCACACATCACATGAGGTGTAGTATCTAGTGGGATTAGTCTTGACTGGAAAATATGAAAGTCCAATCTCTCCGGAATTAACTACAACAATTAAATTGAAAAATCCAATAATCAACTATTTAGTTTTAGAAATACCGGCAATATATCACAATATATAGCAATATATCGATAACGGATATAAATGAACTGAAATGACCAAAATAATAGTCAAAAAACTACAGGTGTGTATGATGGCTATAACAATAATAAGCTAGCCTCTGGGCCAAGTATGTCCTAAGGATGCAGGATGGAAAAGCTAAAACAAAGTTTTTTTATTTTTTTATTTTTATTATTTTTTTTTTCATTCCGAATTTTTCAGACAGGGGGGAAGGATGAAGGTGACGTTCAAATTCCTTTGGAGGCTTGAAGCTAATAGATATAAACAATTGGAAAGGAAAATTGACTACCTTATCAGAAATAGAACCCAATCAAACCACCATCCAACAATTCCAACAAGTAGGATTTTTGTACTACTAATAACTTGCCTGATCATTTCCTAATAGATGGAAGTCCTGAAAATTAGGACACTTGACTGCTAAAGTTTTCGACTTCCTTTATAGTTAGGATAGTTTTGTGAACGAAAACAGTCGCCAAAAAAGTTGGGTTTGGTTGTGTTGGCAGATTATTAGGGATTTGATTGTAATCCTAGTTCCTGATTGTTGTCAGATTATTAGGGATTTGATTGTAATCCTAGTTCCTGAATTTATTTGTAGAATAGCTGTAAAATCTAATCCCTGATTTATTGGACAGATTACTGGTAGATTTCTAGGATAGATTAGTGGTAGGTTGTTATTACTTTCCTTTTTTTTGGTGCCTGGGAATGTAGTATAAAGATTGTACAGATTCTATTCTAACGGATAGCAGAAACATAATTTGTTTCATGATATCAGAGCTTGGGCTCTTTTTTTCTGCATTTTGTTTTTGAGTCCATTTCTCTCAGCCTTAATTGCTGAAAAAAATTATATTATCCTTGCACAATTTCTGTTGAATCTTGGTCTGCATAGCCAGAAAAAATCTTTTTGTTTCCTCAATCCATAATATCTCTACATTATGTCTGACGAATCGGAAGTCACCCAGTCATCAAAATCTGCCCTCAACCCAGTGAATCTTTCTGGAGAATACCAAAATCTAGAGAGTTCGTTTAAATTCAATGGCCGGAATTACCTAGTGTGGTCTCAACTCGTGCAGACTTTTTTGAAAGGAAAAGGGAAATTGAGTCATTTGATCGGACCTACTCCAACGAAGGATGATCCAAAGTTTGCGGTTTGGGATGAAGAAGATTCAATGATTATGACTTGGTTGTGGAACTCAATGCAACCGGAGATCAGTGGAACATGTATGTTCTTGACAACGGCCAAGGATATTTGGGAAATTGTTCGACAAACATATTCCAAAGTTAGGGATGCTGCCCAGATTACGAAATAAAAACTAAAGATTGTTGCTACCAAGCAAGGTACTTTCTCTGTTGTTGAAGTTTATGGTTGGAACTGGACTATTATCAGAATTTTAAGATGACGTGTAGTGAAGATGCTGCCATGTTGCTTAAGTTTGTTGAAAGGGAGAGAATATTTGATTTTTTGGCGGGACTCAATTTGGAATTCGATCAAGTTAAGGTTCAGGTTCTTGGAAAGGAAGACTTGCCATCCTTGAATGAAGTTTTCTCCATTATACGGGCTGAAGAAGGACGAAGAGGCGTTATGCTTGATCATCCACCCACAGAAGGATCGACTCTTACCACTGTGAAGCCAAATCAACTTACTGCCATGAAGTCAAATTCTAAATCACCAAACAGTAATCATGGAGGCAACTTTGAACATGGAAGAAGTGAAGTGCCCAGAACACCAAGTAATAAAGATAATATGTGGTGTACTTACTGCAGAAATCCAAGACATACAAAGGAGATTTGCTGGAAGCTCTATGGCAAGCCTCCATCATTCGGCAGAGGCAATGGAAGCCGATATGTCCAATCTGGACAGCGAGGTGGTCAAGCGCATATTGCCCATCCTGAAGAAAATTCCAAGCAGGAGATCTTGACTTCTATCGGTTCAGAGATCAATAGACTGAACAAAGAGGAGATTGAAAAGCTTCGTAGTCTACTTGTTTCACTTGATAAGCCGAGTGAATCATGTTCTTTGGCGCAATCAGGTAAGTACCCAATATTTCATGCTCTTAGTGCCTCAAAGGACTGTTTACCTAGCACATGGGTCGTTGACTCGGGTGCTACTGACCACATGACCAATTCTTCACATCGATTTTCTTCCTACAATCCATATCCTGGGAACCAAAAAATTAAAGTTGCTGATGGCAATCTAGCAGCTGTAGCAGGTCAAGGGAAAATAGCCTTTAACTCCATCTCTTTCTCTAAAAACTGTGTTACATGTTCCCAAACTTTCAGTCAACCTTTTGTCAATTCACTAGATTACTAAAGATCTGGATTGCAGTGTAACCTTTTTCATCTCATTGTGTGATTCAGCATCGAGCCACGGGGAAGATGATTGGGCGTGCTAAGGAACAGGAGGGTCTGTACCTGCTTGAAACCAGTGCTGGCATTGGTGACCGTATACCTCTCTCCCATTTCTCAAAGAAGTTGTCATTGAATAAAACTCAGATCTGGCTGCATCATCTCCGATTAGGCCATCCATCGTTTTCTTTGCTAAAAACAATATTCCCTTTGTTATTTGCTAAATTGGATGTTAACAGTTTTCATTGTGAAATTTGCCAATTAGCGAAACATCATCGTGTTCCTTTTCCATTGAGTAATACAAAATCAGCTTTTCCTTTTTTGTTGATACATACTGATGTATGGGGCCCTTCTCGAATACCAAGTCTTTCTGGAGCTAGATGGTTTGTGTCCTTTATTGATGATTGTACCAGAATAAATTGGGTGTTTCTTTTGAAAAATAAATCTGATGTTAGTTCTGTGTTTTCAGTCTTTCACAAAATGATTTAACACTCAGTTTGGGTTCAAATAAAGAGCATCAGATCTGATAATGGGAAGGAATAATATAATAAGATGTCATTTTTTCTCAAAAAATAAGGGATTATACACCAATCTTCAGGCACCAACTCCCCGCAGCAAAATGGAGTTGCCGAACGAAAAAATAGGCATCTGTTAGAAATTACTCGGGCTTTACTTTTCCAGAAAAATATGCCTAAACCATATTGGGGAGAAGCAGTCCTAACTGCGGCTCATTTGATCAACCGCCTGCCATCTAAAGTGCTAGGAAACAAAACTCCATTGGAAGCACTCTCAAGTTTCTTTCCCCACTTTAATAGCTCTTCTCAACTCCCCCCCTAAGGTCTTTGGTTGTCTCATTTGTTCCTATTTACTCCCAATATCGTAGCAAACTTGATCCTCAGGCTTTAAAATGTGTGTTTGTGGGTTACTCTCCAACACAAAAGTGGTATAAATGCTATCATCCTACTTCTCGAAAAAATTTCACAACTATGGATGTCACTTTTGCGGGAAATCAATCCTTTTTTCGGTAGTACTTATCTTCAGGGGGAGAATCTATATGAAGATAAGTTTATTTCCTATGATTTACCGGATTTTTTTTAGTCTTCTTCAGTTCCTCCTACTCCCTTGTCCATTGATCCAGAAAAATTTCCAGATGTCGAACTGTCATCAGAATCTGATACAGGGGGAGTTAATACGGTTGCCTTGCCGCTACAAGTCTATTCTAGGAGGAAACAGACACTAACTGATCCAATGCAAGTCCAAGAGTCTCAACCCGAGCCAGGTAAAGAAAATAACACTTCCAATAACTCAGTTTCTGATATTGTTTCCCTCACTACTTCAAATCCTTCAAATCCACCAAACACTCTAGAGAGTACTGTACATTTGAAAGACTCAGAAGTGTTTGATGACCTCCATTTACCAATTGCTCTCAGGAAAGCAACCATAAAGTGTACTCAATACCCGGTTTCCAACTTCATTTCATTTGAGAAACTATCCCCATCCCATAGAGCCTGTCTTACCCAATTAACACCCATTGAGATCCCTCAAACAGTCCAAGAGGCACTTAGAAATGAGAATTAGAGTAAAGCCATAAAAGAAGAAATGTTGGCCCTTGAAAAAAACAATACTTGGGAAATTGTAGAATTGCCAAAGGGCAAGAAACCAGTGGGCTGTAAATGGGTGTTTGCTGTTAAATATAAAGCTGATGGAACACTAGAAAGGTATAAAGCTAGGCTAGTAGCTAAGGGATATACACAAACCTATGGGGTGGATTATCAAGAGACCTTTGCTCCAGTGGCAAAGATGAATACAGTTCGTGTTTTGTTATCCTTAGCAGCTAATTTTGGTTGGTCTTTGCAGCAATTTGATGTTAAGAATGCATTCTTACATGGTGATTTAGAGGAGGAAGTGTATATGGAGGCACTGCCAGGTTTCAATGATAACTTTAAAAGAAACAATGTCTGCAGGTTAAAAAAGGCACTTTATGGTTTCAAGCAATCTCCACGAGCATAGTTTGGGAGATTTGCAAAAGCTATGAGTAAGATGAAGTTTCGATAGAGTCAAGGAGATCATACACTCTTCATCAAGCATTCATCAATGGATAAAGTAACAGCTCCAATAGTGTATGTGGATGACATAATTGTAACAGGTGATGACTGAAGAAATAGAATGGCTCAAGAAGAGATTAGCTAAGGAGTTTGAAATAAAAGACTTGGGGAGACTCAAGTATTTTCTTGGAATTGAGGTAGCACATTCAAGGAATTGTATCTTTATCTCTCAACAGAAATATATTCTCGATCTTCTTAAGGAGCCAGGGATGCTTGGTTGTAAGCCAGTCGATACACCAATTGAACAGAATCACAAACTAGGAGAAGCACAAGAAGATGAGGCAGTAGAACGTGGAAGGTATCAACGTTTGGTTGGGTAATTAATTTATTTGTCACACACACGGCCAGACATAGCCTATGCCGTGAGTGTGGTGAGCCAATTCATGCATTCTCCTAGGGAAGTCCACCTGGAAGCGGTGTACCGAATTATGCGCTATTTGAAAGGTACTCCAGGGAAGGGAATTTTGTTTAAGAAAAATGGAGAGCTGAACTTAGAAGCATACACTGATGCGGATTGGGCAGGATCAATAAAGGATCGAAGGTCTACCTCTGGTTATTGTACATTCTTAGGAGGTAACTTGGTGACCTGGAGAAGTAAGAAGCAATCTATGGTTGCTAGATCAAGTACAGTGGTAGAGTTTAGAGCCATGGCACACGGGATTTGTGAGTTGTTATGGATTAAGATTATCCTTGATGATCTTGGAGTCAAATGGGAAGAACCGATGAAGTTGTACTGTGATAAAAAATCAGCAATTAACATTGCTCATAATCCCGTACAACATGATCGAACAAAACATGTAGAAGTGGATCGACACTTTTTCAAAGAAAAACTTGATAGTGGTTTAATCTGTACGCCCTATGTATCAACGGGGGGACAACTAGCTGATGTTTTGACAAAAGGCTTGGCTAGTCACCAATTTCAGATAATTACTAGCAAGCTGCGAATGGATAACATCTATTCTCCAGCTTGAGGGGGAGTGTTGCCAGATTATTAGGGATTTGATTGTAATCCTAGTTCCTGATTGTTGGCAGATTATTAGGGATTTGATTGTAATCCTAGTTCCTGATTGTTGGCAGATTATTAGGGATTTGATTGTAATCCTAGGTCCTGAATTTATTTGTAGAATAGCTGTAAAATCTAATCCCTGATTTATTGGACAGATTACTGGTAGATTTATGGGATAGATTAGTGGTAGGTTGTTATTACTTTCCTTTTTTTGGTGCCTAGGAATGTAGTATAAAGATTGTACATATTCTATTCTAATGGATAGCAGACACATAATTTGTTTCAGGTTGGTATATTATTCAATTTTCCACTTTTTCCTTTTTCCGTTTACATGGTTTTTCCAATCCCTGACCACAGCAGCTTGCTTAATTTGGGCCACATTAGATTAACTCCAAGATACCTACACATACATTGGTATAAAAGAAAATAGAGGATCTAGACGCCCACATAGAGAAACTAGAGAAAAGGGAAAGTAGGAAAGCATTGGGACAATTACCACCCCGAGGCAACAACCCCACCTTGACACTGCTAACAAGAAAAATGTCACGTGTCACAATGACTAGCATCTTGATAGTGACATGTTGACTCACGACTTTGTTAGGTTGTAAACTCTTCCTTGTAAAACGCTAATCTTTTTTGTGGCCCAAGCGGCAAGGGGATGCCAACATAAACAATTACAAGTCAGCCTGAGCCTCATTTCTTGTTTTGGAGTTGCAATGTATGTTAAAGATGAAAATAACAATACATATTTATGATGAAAATAACAAGGAAAGCCAAAGGAATGACCCTTCCCCTTTTAATACCAAAGCCAAACTAAATGAAAGAGAACTTACGCCTATTAAATTTCCTATCAGCATTATCCTGGCTAAAATTTGATAATCCGACACTGCAACTCGAATTAATTCCACAATTCAAACCAAGGTTTTAAATGTCTATAAGAGATTATCTAGTCGACAAAGATATGGTTAATGTCAAATTTGCAGTACAGCTTAAGAAATCACAGCTTGGACTTCAGAAAATTGTTAACAGATGTCGAGCAATGAAGCAAGAAAATTGTCTTCTGCCAGGAAAGATACGCTTTAAGAAGAAAACATATCCCGTGTTGAATGAAAACCAAATACCTATTGACTGCTTATTCTGCTTACACAAATTCCACTTGAACAAAAAATTAATGATCCGTCAACAGATCGGGTAAGATTACCGTGACAGAGGCGGAGCGGTGTTGAAAGCTTCACATGCCTTCTTAATTTCTTTGAGATACTCATCTGCTGCTTGCAAAGCAGCTACGGCCATCCCATGTGATTTCTCTGTGTTTCCCTCATCAAGGATCAAACCGTGATAATAATATGCTGCTGCCTGGGAGACAAATAATTTACTTTCATCACACTATGCGAGAATAGTGAAAGTACATACTCTGGTACATATGGCCATTGTAAATACTAGATAATAAAAGGAAGAAACATCCCTGTTGCAAAAAAGTGCTTTAATTGATATACTCCCTCCGTCCCATAATAAGTGTCCACATTTCCTTTTTTGGATGTCCCACAATAAGTGTCCACTTTCCTAAATTGGCATATAGCTTTTACTTACTTTCCAAAACTACCCTTATAATAAAGACAAAGTAGCATTTATTTGTGGCATCAAAACAAGCAAAAAGTCAAACACCCATCACATCTAAGGGCAAAATTGGAAAGTGACCATTTAATGAACCAAAAACACTAAAATAATACAACTTTCTTAAACAATGTGCAAAATAGAAGTGGACACTTATTATGGGACGGAGGGAGTATCATTTACACTATCAAATGGCCAATTTTTTTTTACCAAAAACCTTGGATGCAACAATTCGCTTTTGTAGTCATATTGACAATTTCTACGATATTTTCTATATCGCTGGGAAATGAAACAAAATCAATGCATATAGTCGTTTCTTTCTTCTCTTCTATAAAGTGTGACTTTTTGTTAACCTGAAATCTGGTTAGTGACATCAGTAGTATCTATCCACTCTGTGTTAATATTATGTAACTGATGAATCCAACAAGACCATAAACTGACAAACTCTAATGCTTTGTTTAGTTTCGTGGATTTCACGAGGGGAAAGGAAAACAAGATGGAAAACTAGTTCCTTTTACCTTACGGATGAGACTACTTTTCCATATTGTTTTCCTTTCCCCTCTCTTTTCCCTCACGAAATCCATGATCCAAACAAAGCCTAAGGGGCAGTTTAATAAATCTTCAAATGCTTAAATTTGTTAATGGTTCCTTTTTAACAGTATATTTTTCCAAACAACGAGTATATTTTCCTATTAATTAAAGAAAATGAAAATATGAGATTTCTCTCTACATAATGAGATTAAGTCACAGTACTATTGTGCGTAATATTCGATCTGATAATGGTAGAAAGTATATAACTGATGAATTTAGGTCTGCCCTTAACAAAGATGGGATTCTCCAACAACTTACCTGTCCCTACACTCCTGAGCAGAATGGTGTGGCGGAACGTAAAAACCGTCATATTATGTTTGTGGTTAAATGTCTCTTATGTGTTATGGGCATCCCTAAATATTTCTTGCACATGGCTGTTCTCACAACCATTTACCTTATTAATCGTACTCAAGGCTCCTCTTTCCTATCTTACCACGTGTCTTTGGGTGTACTTGTTTTGTCCAAAATAGGAGTCCTACTATACCAAACTTGATAATAAGGTAGTTCGCTGTTTCTTTTTAGGGTACCCATCCATGTCAAAAGGCTATCGGCGCTATCTCGTCACTTCTACCACTCTTTGGATGTTACCTTCCTGGAAATTGTTCCTTTCTTTTCAGGTTCTTCTCACCAGGGCCAAAATCTGTGGAGCCTGTCATGGAGGATAATTTTGTGCTACCGCGTCCCTTTCATAACCTTGATTCCACCACTGATTCCCTGCCTCTGATCATCACAACTGATCCCTCACAAGTTTACTCTCGCCGTCCACGCTCTTCTGAACCCTATCGGCTTCTTCTCAGGATTTAGGTATCTCACCTCCTCCTTTTAGCTTATGATATTGCTCCTGAAATTGGTCCTCCCGTTATCCTACTCGTGTTCGTACTAACCATCCCATTGCAAAGTATGTTTCTTATCAGGGTCTGTCTAATTCTTATCAGTTCTTTATCAGTAAGGTTGATTCAATCTCCATTCCTCGCTCTGTTCATGAGGCTCTCCATAATCCTAAATGGGTGGCTGCTATAAAAGTGGAAACGGATGCCCTTCAGGGCAATCAAACTTGGGAGTTTGTTACTCTTCCAACTGTTGTAAATGGGTTTTTTGACTAAAAAATTTGGCAGATGGGACTATCGACCACCATAAAGCCCAACTAGTTGCTAAGGGCTTTACTCATGTTCCTGGTAAAGATTTTGGTGCTACTTTGCTCCTGTGGCTAAGTTAACCACAGTCCGACTTCTCGTTCGATGGCTGCTGCTTATTCTTCGCCTCGCTTATTCTTGGCCTCGCCATAAACTTGATGTTAAAATGCCTTCTTTAATGGTGACTTGTGACTATTTATATGGATCCACTGTCGGGTTTTCGGGCTCAAGGGAAGTATCCAGGGAAAGTATGCCGCCTTCGAAAATCCCTCTATGGCCTGAAGCAATCTCCTCATGCATGGTTTAGTCGTTTCAGTGATGTGATTCTTAGTATAAGATTTATTCAGTGTCACACAGATCACATAGGTTTTATTATCCGTCGGTCCCAAGGGGAGTGTACTATTATCCCAGTGTACATTGATGATTATTACTGGCGACGATGCACCTTACATCGTTCAAGTGAAGCGTGATCTTGGTATGTCTTTTGATATTAAGGATCTGGGTCCTCTTCAATATTTCCTCGGTATTGAGGTTGCTAGCTCTCACCAAGGTCTCTTTATCCCAGAGGAAGTACTCTCTTGACCTTCTTCAGGATACCGGTATGCTTGGGCGTAGGCATGCCTCTTCTCCTATGGATCCAAACCTTAAGTTGTCTGTAGAGATGGGAGAGCTATTACCGGATTCTTCAGTGTATCAGCGTCTTGTGGGTCGTCTTATCTACCTGACGAACACAAGACTAGATCTTACATTTGAAGTCATTGTTGTGAGTCAATTTATGCACTCACCGTGTACCTCTCATTTGGATGTTGTCTACCATATCTTCCGATACCTTAAGACCTGTCCTGGTCTTGGGCTTTTCTTTAAAACATGAGCACAGTCAGGTCTCCCTTGCTTTACAGATGCGGATTATGCGGGCTCTAAGAGTGATAGACGTTCTACTTCTGGTCTCTGCACTTTTCATGGTAGTCATCTCATATCTTGGAAGATCTGGATATTTTCATTAACTATGACAAGGCTGTGGCAAGATCTGGATATTTTCATTAACTATGAATGGAAATCTCCAGATGATTGCAAACACCACAAGAATACAATGGAAAGCGATCACATCTATAAATTTCTCACTAGTCTAAATGTGGAATTCAATGAAGTCATGGGAAGGATCATTGGTCGTGGTCCACTTCCTTCACTTGGAGAGGTATTTGCTGAAATCCGGAGGGAGGAAAGCCGTCGTAGTGTTATGCTTGGAAAAAAGGAGAGGGGCACCAATTGAAATTCTACTCTAGTCGTTGCTGATGCAAATGCAAGCAGAGCCTCCAATAGCAAGCCCAAAACAGAGGACAAGCCTCGGATTTGATGTGCTTACTGCAACAAACCCCGCCAGACACTTGAAACGTGCTGGAAGATCCATGGCAAACCTGCCAACTGGAAGGGCAGCAAACCTGGAGATCGGCCTGTTCGTGCAAATGAGGCTAATGTCGGTACCTTCAAAAAAGAGCAGATGGATCATCTTCTGAACCTGCTGAAATTCAATCAAGAGTCTAGTATTCCTAGTGTTCTCTGGCTCAATCAAGTAGCTACTCTAGTGCTTTCTCTTGGCATTCTAATCCTACACCTTGGTTCATTGATTCAGGTGCTTCTGATCACATGACAAACCTCTCTTATGTTTTTCATTCTTATTCGCTTTGTTCTGGTGATAAAAAGGTCAGAATTGCATATGGGAATTTTTCATCTATTGTAGGAAAAGGTACTATCAAAATTTATGAAAAAAAATCACCCTAGAATCTGTCCTTCATGTCCCTAATCTTGCCTGTAATCTCTGATATGTAAGCCAACTCTCTAAACATTCTAATTGTTGTGTTACGTTTTTTTATTCCCACTGTGATTTTCAGGATCTGAACACGGGGATGATGATTGGCAGTGCTAGAATGGTGGACGGTCTCTACTATTTTGATGACAACTTCCACAGTAATAAACAAGCTCAAGGCTTTAGTACTAGTATTAGTTCTCTCTCTGTCCGTGAACAAATAATGATTTGGCATCTTAGGCTAGGACATCCCAGTTTTCCTTATTTGAAGTATATATTTCCTGTTCTATTTAAAAAGGTGGATTGTTCATCTCTTCAATGTAAAAGTTGTCATTTATCAAAGAGCCATCGCACCACTTACAGTTCAAAACCATATTGTGCCTCAAAAGCATTTTACTTGATTCATAGTATGTTTGGGGTCATTTGAAAATTACCACATCCTCTGGAAAAAAATGGTTGGTAACTTTCATAGATGATCACACGCTATGTTGGATATATTTGATGAACGAAAAATTTGAAGTTAAAAACTTCAAAAAAAATTTCCAATATGGTTGAAAACCAGTTGCAAACAACAATAAAAATACTTCATTCAGATAATGGAACTGAGTATTTCAAATCAATTTTTGGGAAATTTTTTAAAGGAAAAAGGGATTCAACATCAATCTACTTCTTGTGATACTCCCCAACAAAATGGTATATAAGAACAGACATTTACTTGAAGTTGCACGTGCCATTATGTTCTCAATGCACATTCCAAAATATCTACGGGGAGCTGCGATTTTGACAGCATCTTATTTGATAAATAGAATGCCTACTCGTGTTTTAAAATATGTTACACCCTTAGAAATCTTCAAAACTTTCATCCCTGAATGTCGACTTTTCTATGACTTACCCTTGAAAATCTATGGATGCACAGTGTTTGTTCACATACCTAATAGGCTTCGATCCAAACTTGATCCTAGAGCAAAAAAATGTGTGTTAAGGTTATGCTCCAAATAAAAGAGGATACAAGTGTTATAACCCTAAAAAAAAACAAAACAAAACAAAAAAAATAAAAATAAAAACAAAACAAAACAAAACTTTTATGAGTATGGATGTCTCATTTGTGGAAAGTCAGCCTTATTTTAAACAAAAATGTCTTTAGGGGGAGATAGAAAATAATGAAGCTCGGTTTTGAGAAACAAATGTCTACCTAATACGTTATTTCCGATACCTATTCGTGATTCTTCCACCTTTGGCAGTCAAGAAATTGGTAGTCACAATAATTATTAGGGGGGAAATACTAGCCTACCATTGCCAAACTTATGACTGACAAATAGGGGGAGAAATACTAAGACAGGAGCTCCGTGTTTACAGTCGAAGGGGTACTCATCAAAAAAAAAAAAGACTTGCCTACAACTCTAGCACAAGACCAATCACTGTCTCCAAGCGATGATCTGCCTACTACTCCTGGTAACTCTAATCCTTCTTTGTCAAATTCCACGCCTACTACTTCCCATTTTGATATGCCTATGGCACTTAGAAAGGGAGTTCGAACCTGTACAGAGCATCCTATTACTAAATATGTGTCTTACCATAAGCTTTCTAAGTCTCATAAAGCCTTGACCTCAAAAATCTCCCACCTATTTATCCCGAGAACCATTGAGGAAGCCTTGGATAATCCAGATTGGAAATTAGCAGTTTTGGAAGAGATGAATGCTCTGAAAAAGAATAAGACTTGGGAGATAGTTAACTTACCGAGGGAGAAGAAAACGGTAGGATGCAAATGGGTGTTTACGATTAAGTGTAGAGCTGATGGAAGTATAGAAAGATACAAGGCACATTTAGTGGCAAAAGGGTTTACACAGACATACGATATTGATTCCTAGGAGACTTTTGCCCCAATCACAAAGATTAATTCAATCCGTGTCTTACTATCCTTAGCTGTTAGTCTTGACTGGCCTTTACACCATCCTAAATGGGGTTTTGAAAGAGGAAGTCTTTATGAGCCTACCACCGGGGTTTGAAGAACATCTTGGTGAAGGGAAAGTGTGCAAACTAAGAAAATCCCTGTATGGCCTCAAACAATCCCCTAGAGCATGGTTTGAGCGATTTGGAAAAGCTGTAAAGCATCACGGATATACCAAAGTCAAACAGATCACGTTAAGTTCTATAAGCACTCAATAGAAGGGAGGATTGCAATTTTAATTGTTTATGTTTATAATATTAACAGGTGATGATCATGATGAGCTCAAAAGACTCAAAAGAGTTCTTGATGATGACTTTGAGATCAAGGACTTGGGAGTTTTAAAAGTATTTTCTTGGAATGGAGTTCGCCTGGTCAAAAAAGGGTATCTCCATGTCTCAACGAAAATATGTACTGGATCTTCTTGGAGAGGCAGGTCTACTTGGTTGCAAGGCAGCAGAGACACCAACTGAACCCAATTTGAAGCTCCGATCTGCTAAACCCGAAGTTGTGAAGAACAGGGAACAATTTCAGAGACTGGTTGGTAGATTCATTTATCTGTCGTATACCCGCCCAGATATAGCTTTTGCAGTGAGCATGGTAAGCCAATTTATGCACTCACCAGGTCCATAACACTTCGAGGCGATGTACAGAATCCTAAGGTACTTGAAGGAATCACCAAGGAAGGGCCAGATGTTTGGAAAGCACGGTCACCTACAAATTGAAGTATATCCAGATGCAGACTGGGCTGGGAGTATAACTGATAGAAGGTCAACCTCTGGCTATTGTACTTTTGTCGGAGGAAACCTTGTTACTTGGCATAGTAAAAAGCAAAATGTGGTGGCAAGAAGCAGTGTTGAAGCTGAATTTAGATCAATTGCCCACGGAATTTGTGAGGTGATGTGGATTAAGAGAATCTTAGATGAACTAAAGGTCCCAAGTCCCTCTCCGATAAAGGCATACTGTGATAACAAAGCAGCAATCTCAATAGCACATAGCCCTATTCTTCATGATAGAACCAAGCACGTTGAGGTAGACAAGCACTTCATCAAGAAGAAAATAGAGAACGGGCAGATTTGTATGACCTATATACCAACTATTACAAAGGGACTGTCCAAGAAACAATTTGAGAAATTTACGGGCAAGCCAACTTGAGGGGGACTGTTGGAAAGGAGAATATTCAGTTGAGATTTATTGCTGATTTGACTGAGATTAATTGTTGATCTCTAGGGATTGCCCAACTGTATTTTATGCTTAATATAGGCTAGTCAACTCTGTAAATAAGGGAAATTAGCTGTAAGATTATTTTGTTCCTTTTTTAGTACCTTGTACAGTCTATAAGTAGTGTTCGTATATATTACTTTAAGAATCAATGAAATACAATTGTTCACAGAAAAAATTCTTTCCTAATTTCTTGATTGTTTTTTGTTAAAAGCAATATTTGATCAAGCTTAGATTGAACCCTATTTATATTAATCACTGATAAGAGAGAAATTACAAAGGTGCCCTTAGGCAAATAAAAGAAAAAAATAAAAAACTAACAACTCCATAATAACTAATTGACAACTAATTGTCAGCTAATAAATAGCACATCTCAACACTCCCCCTCAAGCTGGTGCGAAGATATCTCTCATGTCCAGCTTGCTAAGGATATAATGATGAGGCCTACTTCCAAGACCTTTAGTGAAAACATCTGCTAACTGTTCACTGGATTTCACAAACAGAGTACAGATCACACCACTACTCAGTTTCTCTTTAATAAAGTGTCTGTCAATCTCCACATGCTTAGTTCGGTCATGTTGTACTGGGTTGTGAGCAATACTGATGGCTGCTTTATTGTCACAGTATAGTCTCATAGGATCAGGGGGCATAAGATTAAGGTCTCTCAATAAAATCTTTATCCACAACAACTCACAAATTCCCTGAGACATAGCACGAAATTCTGCCTCGGCACTAGATCTAGATACAACAGGTTGTTTCTTGCTACGCCAAGTAACAAGATTTCCTCCAACAAAGGTACAATACCCTGAGGTAGATCTTCTATCTGTAGCTGAACCTGCCCAATCTGCATCTGTATATCCTTCCACTTGAAGGTGATTATGTATACCAAAGAATAAACCCTTCCCAGGGGCTGATTTCAAATACCTGAGGATTCGAAGAACAGCATCATAGTGAGACTCATGAGGAGTATGCATAAACTGGCTGACAACGCTTACGGCGAAGGCAATGTCAGGGCGAGTGTGAGACAGATAAATCAGTTTTCCAACCAATCTCTGATATCTCCCCTTGTCAACCACTTCTCCATCTGTGTCATCCCCTAATTTCTTATTAACTTCCATAGGAGTATCACATGCCTTACTCCCTAGCATACCAGTTTCTTGCAGGAGATCAAGAACATATTTTCTCTGGGAGATGAAGATCCCTTGTTTGCTTCTTGCTACCTCAATTCCCAGAAAATACTTGAGGCTTCCCAAGTCTTTTATTTCAAATTCCTTGGCCATGTATCTCTTCAACTCCTGTATATCTTCCACATCGTCTCCTGTAAGAACAATATCATCCACATATACTATGAGAGCCGTTACTTTCCCTTGTGAGGAATGTCTGATAAAAAGAGTATGATCACCTTGGCTTTGTTGAAAGCCATATTTGAGCATAGCTTGAGTAAACCTTTCGAACCATGCCCTCGGAGACTGTTTAAGTCCATACAGGGACTTCTTAAGTCTGCAAACCTTTCCTTTAGTTTTGGCGTCTTCAAACCCCGGAGGAATATCCATATAAACTTCTTCTGCCAAGTCCCCGTGTAGAAAGGCATTTTTAACATCGAACTGGTGGAGAGGCCAATCTAAATTTGCAGCAAGGGATAAAAGAATTCTTACAGTGTTCATTTTAGCAACTGGAGCAAATGTTTCCTCATAATCCACTCCATAAGTCTGTGTATATCCCTTTGCCACCAAACGAGCTTTATACCTCTCAATAGATCCGTCTGCCTTATGCTTGACTGTAAACACCCACTTACACCCCACTGTCTTGTGCCCTCTAGGTATTTCAACCAATTCCCAAGTGCCATTTTTGTGGAGAGCTTTCATCTCCTCAATCATAGCATGCTTCCATTTGGGATCAATGAGTGCATCCTGTACATGGTTAGGGATAGACACAGAAGCAAGTTTGGATACAAAGGCTTGGTAAGAAGGAGATAGACGACTATATGAGACAAATTTAGATATGGGATGTTGAGTACATGACCTAACACCCTTACGTGTAGCAATTGGAATATCTAAATCATCGGTAATAGCAGTAGGAGAATTAGGATTACCTGGTCCCTCATCAAGAGAAGGAGACGGGAGTGGTGGATCAGGAGGAATGGTCTTATCTTTCATCCTCCAAGTTCTTCTCTGATATACTATATCCTCTTTCTCTGGATTTTTTTCTTTTTCGATGGTGGGTTCCACAAATGTCTCTCGCTCAGTCTCTTGCTCTCCATCAATTTTTCCTACCTCTTCCTCCTTATCAAGAGTGATCAATATCTCAAATGGATTAGACACAGGTAAATTAGGAACATGTAGTTCAGGCAACTCTTCTGTACTTGTTTTCTCCCCCTGAAGAGGAGCCTGAGGTGTGAAATAGAACTGTTCCTCAAAGAAGATGACATCCATGGAAACATACCACTTTTGAGTAGGAGGATGGTAACATTTATACCCTTTTTGAGTGGGAGAGTAACCAAGGAAAACACATTTGATAGCTCGAGGATCAAGTTTTCCCCTTGTGGGAGCATGATTATGAACGAAACAGACACAACCAAAGACCTTAGGAGGAATGGCAAAAAGATCAGGAGGACTAGAAAGAACCTCAACGGGTGATTGTTTATGAAGAACTTGAGTAGGAAGCCGATTGATTAAATAAGCAGCAGTTAAGACTGCTTCACCCCAAAAAGACTTCGGAGCTTGGGCTGAGAATAACATTGATCTGGCAGTGTCTAAGAGGTGACGATTCTTGCGCTCCGCAACTCCATTTTGTTGTGGAGTATTGGTGCAAGAAGATTGGTGAATTATGCCGTTCTCCAAAAAATACTTCTCAAGACCAGATTTAAAGTACTCCCCCCCATTGTCTGAACGAACAATTTTTACAACCGCACCAAACTGGGTACAAATCATTTTGTGAAAGGTTTTAAATATTGAATGGACGTCACTCTTTTCTTTCATCATGTACACCCAAGTAGTACGAGAAAAATCATCTATAAATGTGACAAACCACCTATGGCCTTTAAGTGCAACAACACGAGTGGCACCCCAAACATCTGAATGTATAAGAGAAAAAAGAACAGAACTCTTATTATTACTAGGATAAAAGGAAGCACGGTGGTGCTTTCCAAGTTCACAATCTTCACATCGAAAGGTGGAAACATTTTTATTAGATGACAAAGAAGGAAATAAGTGCTTTAGAAGACCAAAGGAGGGATGTCCTAGGCGTCTGTGCCAGAGCATGATATCACTAGATGTAAAGCCAGTGAGAGTAGTATGATGAGCCAATTGTTGTCGGTCCTGTGGTTCCAGAATATAAAGACCATTCTCCTCTCTACCACTGCCAATCGTCCTTCCCGTGATAAGGTCCTGAAACACACAATGAGAAGGAAACAAAGTGACACTACAATTTTGATCACAGGTGATACGACCAATAGATAAGAGGTTAGTGGTAAAGCTAGGAACATGTAAAACAGAAGATAAAGACAACGAGGGAGTGACGCGGACTAAACCTTTGCCTGAAACCGAAGAGACGGTTCCATCAGCAATCCTGACTTTATCCTGACCTGAACATAGTTTATAATCGGAAAAAATAGGAGATGAACCGGTCATATGATCGGATGCCCTGGAATCAATAATCCAAGGAAGACTAGTTTGGGAATTGAATGCACTCACTGAAGTAGCTAAATTACCTGAACGAGCAAAAGATGATGAGGCAGTAGTAGGTGTATCCAGACGAGTCTCCAACTCTGAGGAAGATAAAGTACTGGATGAAGGTGGAGATGAATCATCAACAGTGGAGGGACCAACAACCTCTGTATGATAAGCACGAGAATTCTCTCCTCGTCCCCCTGAGCTACGTCCCAACTCAATTGTCTGGGAAGGATTGCCCTTTCTGGAATAAGTGTTAACCATGGTCTCCCAAATATCTTGGGCAGTCGCCATGTCCAAGAAGCCCTCACCAATTTCAGGGATCATAGAGTGAACTAACCATGTCATGACAATGGAATTTTCCAACTCCCATTTGTCATAAGCTGCATCCTCGGTGCTTGGTGCTTTGTTTCGGCCGTTGATGTACCCCATCTTTCCTCTGCTTTTAAGAAACAAGGTCGCAGACTTGGACCAAGCCAGAAAATTTTGGCCATTGAAGAGGGAAGTAGTGATCTTAAAGTTCGGGTTGTTAGGGTGAGCAACAACTATGTTCTCACTTCTAGATGGCTGCGAATTGACGGTGGATCTTTCAGAATCGTCCGACATCGTAAATCAGCCCACAAGAAAATTACCCGCAACAATCACTGAAAATAGAATAGAAACCGGTACCAACGGGGTCGTAGCACACAAGAGAAACTCAAATCACCATATAGGATGCAGAAATATCAGTCATCACTAATCAAGGGTCCATAGAAGAACCCAAAAAAAATGAGAGAAAGAAACTTCAATCAAAATAGGAGCGGTTGATAACTATATGAAAGTGAAAAAAAGTTGCAATGAATAGTAGCGATGAACAGTGCCGATGAACAGTAGCCGTGAACAGTGCCGTGAACAGTGCTCAGGTCATATTGGTGGTGGTGGTGGGTTGGCGCAGGTGGTGGTTAGGGTTAGGGTTAGGGTTAGGGTTAGGGTTGTGGTGGCTCTGATACCATGTTAAAAGCAATATTTGATCAAGCTTAGATTGAGACCAAGAGTCTCAACCCTATTTATATTAATCACTGATAAGGGAGAAATTACAAAGGTGCCCTTAGGCAAATAAAAGAAAAAAATAAAAAACTAACAACTCCATAATAACTAATTGACAACTAATTGTCAGCTAATAAATAGCACATCTCAATATTTTTTACTTCATTTCCCATAGAAAATGTCCTTGATTCCTGCAAGAAACGGGTATGCTAGGAAGTAAGGCATGTGGTACTCCTATGGAACCCAACCAGAAATTAGGTGCTGATACAGATGAGGCAGCGGTTGATAAGGGAAGATATCATAGGTTAGTTGGCAAGTTAATCTATTTTTCCCACATTCTTCCAGACATTGCCTTTGCTGTAAGTGTTTCAGTCAGTTTATGCATGCTCCTCGTGAATCTCACTATGATGTTGTTCTTCGAATTCTCAGATATTTAAAATCAGCCCCTGGAAAGGGTTAATTCTTTGGTATACATAATCATCTTCAGGTGGAAAGCTATACAGATGCAGACTGGGCAAGTTCACCTACTGACAGAAGATCTACCTCAGGGTAATGCCGCACTGTACCTTTGTTGAAGGGAACCTTGTTACGTGGCGTAGCAAGAAACAGCCTGTTGTATCTATGTGTAGTGCTGAGGCGGAATTTCGGGCTATGTCTCAGGGAATTTGTGAGTTATTATGGATAAAAATTATTTTAAGGGACCTTAATCTTGAGCCTTCTGATCCCATGAGATTGTACTTCTATCAAGTATTGCTCACAACCCAGTGCAACATGACCGAACGAAGCATGCGGAGATCGACAGACATTTCATCAAAGAGAAACTGAGTAGTGGAGTGATCTGTACTCCATTTGTGAAATCTAGTGAGCAGTTGGCAGATGTTTTCACCAAAGGTCTCGGAAGTAAACCTCATCATTATTTTCTTGACAAGTTGGACATGAGAGACATCTTTGCACTAGCTTGAGGGGGAGTGTTAAAATATGTTGGGATTAGTTGTCTATTAGCTGTCTAAAATAAGCTATATATTAGGTGGCTATGAGCTGTTAGATAGTTTTTCTTTAATTGACTAAGGGCATCATTGTAATTTCTCTCTTCTCAGTGATTAATATAAATAGGGTTGAGACTCTTTGTCTTAACCTAAGCTTGAAATCATAAACTTCTACAGGATTAAGTAGGCTTCAATACAATTCGACTAGTCATTGTAGTCAATGACCAACAATTGATTGCATCTTGTTATTTATGACATAATGTTTACCGTAGAACGCTAAATTATGTGTCTGTTTTCAGAATAAGCGCACAAAATACAACACTGAAATGGGTAATATGTCAAACTATCACCCCACAAGAATTTTTCATGGAATGCGCTCACTTTTCTGATTGTTGATTGACTATATCTTTCTATCTCCATATATATATATATATATATATTGCAACTAATACAACTATATCATCGAGAACTTTATATTGGAGATAGACACAACAATAAGACAATTGGAAAATTTTACTAGTCCAGTAGAATATTTCTCAATATGCATTCCCTCATTGACACATCCTAAAAAGTTCAGTTGAACGATCATGTGCGCGAGGATCAAGATACATAAATCAAAGTAACATATCAGATGAATAAGTGAGGCAGAGAAGTGACAAAAAGTATTTAAATGAGGGCAAGAGACTAGCAACATAAAGAAATCAACAAAAGCAATCAAAGGATACCTTTGCTTCAATGTATTTCCACTTCACGAAAAGCAAATGTTTTTCTCCCCAACCATTTGATAAAGGAAGATTCATAATGTTATCTTGGGCCTACAAATCAAACAGTAAAGACATGATGAGTAATTAATTCATGACGGCCATGCCCGACAATTGGTAGATATGTACATACATATGTGAGGAAACTCATTACCACTATCAAGACGAGAAATTCTTCACACTTGTTAATGATGTAAAACGAGCAAAATACCCCTTCCTTTGTGCCCATCACACAATAAGTAGACACAAAGGAAGGGGTATTTTGCTCGTTTTACATCATTAACAAGTGTGAAGGGGTATTTTGCATACACTCCATCACAAAGTCAAACTATTCGTAATGAATCCTCATATAACAGTAAGTGATGTGAATTTAGACAAAGGAATGCACTACCCAGTCATGATTCCGCTTCCAAAAGGATGCAGGGAGGGGCAATTGGGCAAACTGGAGAATGGCCTCACCATTGGGTAAAGAAACAACACCTTTATAATGACACACACACAGACTCGAGCAGGAGACAAGGAAAGCAAAAGAAATATCAAGGAAAGTTCCGAGAATTCTTTTTCTCCTTTCTGCTTGGTCACTTACCATTGCTTCATTCAGCCTACACGTTAATAATTCTTTCTTTATTATCTCTACCCATGTCAATTTGGTCTTCCCCTACCCCTAGCATTACCTTCAATGTGCATCCTATCAATTGTCCTAACCAATGCAGCTAAGTAAAAAGGTGTCGAGCTTATATTTCTATTCCCTAATTGAGGTGACAGTCACAAATATAACTAATGGCTCAAATGCAAAATATAATGTAGGAAGTAAAATCTCAAGATCATTTCTTTAGCCACAATACGAAAAATCACTGAGCGAAGAGCTAATTTTGTAATCGTGCAGTCTCTCAATAATAGGGGAATGAGTTCTACAAAGGAGTCTTGATAAAACAAGTCTGAAACCAAGTGGATTTATTTTTTGTCCCATATTCCCTCACTACTATACATATCATGATACGATGTATACTTATTTTTCCATTTAGGTTTCTTTAACCGTGTGAGAAAGTCTGTCTCACCAAATTCCTCTAAGGATATCTCTTTCACTACAATAGTTATATGGCAAGTAGGTCGTTTTATTGCATAACTACGTCCTCAACCTCGAGGTTTTAGTTTCCTAACGATAGTACCCTCATTGGCTTCGGCTTTACTATAACTAAATTTGCTTCATTGGAATCCAAATTGTAACTAGCATTTGTTGCTGCTGAATAAACCAATTTAAAAATGGGATAACATGCCCGATAAGGCATGAGTTCTAGTATCATAAGCGTTTCTTCATAGGAATTTCCACGAATTTTATCAATTACTCTTCGCGCATTATGAGCAGACATAGATATACGTTGACCTATAGCGTATACTTCTGTTTTCCTTCTCTTTAGTGTAAGGTTTGCCTCCTACTAATGAATGAGAAGCATCTATATTTCTTTTATTAACGGCGAGATAGATTATCGCTTTTTGCATGTCCTTGGAAATTTAAAGTAGGTGCAAATTCTCCCAATTTGTGGCCTTCCTATCAATTGTCCTAACCAATGCAGCTAAGTAAAAAGGTGTCGAGCTTATATTTCTATTCCCTAATTGAGGTGACAGTCACAAATATAACTAATGGCTCAAATGCAAAATATAATGTAGGAAGTAAAATCTCAAGATCATTTCTTTAGCCACAATACGAAAAATCACTGAGCGAAGAGCTAATTTTGTAATCGTGCAGTCTCTCAATAATAGGGGAATGAGTTCTACAAAGGAGTCTTGATAAAACAAGTCTGAAACCAAGTGGATTTATTTTTTGTCCCATATTCCCTCACTACTATACATATCATGATACGATGTATACTTATTTTTCCATTTAGGTTTCTTTAACCATGTGAGAAAGTCTGTCTCACCAAATTCCTCTAAGGATATCTCTTTCACTACAATAGTTATATGGCAAGTAGGTCGTTTTATTGCATAACTACGTCCTCAACCTCGAGGTTTTAGTTTCCTAACGATAGTACCCTCATTGGCTTCGGCTTTACTATAACTAAATTTGCTTCATTGGAATCCAAATTGTAACTAGCATTTGTTGCTGCTGAATAAACCAATTTAAAAATGGGATAACATGCCCGATAAGGCATGAGTTCTAGTATCATAAGCGTTTCTTCATAGGAATTTCCACGAATTTTATCAATTACTCTTCGCGCATTATGAGCAGACATAGATATACGTTGACCTATAGCGTATACTTCTGTTTTCCTTCTCTTTAGTGTAAGGTTTGCCTCCTACTAATGAATGAGAAGCATCTATATTTCTATTATTAACGGCGAGATAGATTATCGCTTTTTGCATGTCCTCGGAAATTTAAAGTAGGTGCAAATTCTCCCAATTTGTGGCCTTCCTATCAATTGTCCTGACCAATGCAGCTAAGTAAAAAGGTGTCGAGCTTATATTTCTATTCCCTAATTGAGGTGACAATCACAAATATAACTAATGGCTCAAATGCAAAATATAATGTAGGAAGTAAAATCTCAAGATCATTTCTTTAGCCACAATACGAAAAATCACTGAGCGAAGAGCTAATTTTGTAATCGTGCAGTCTCTCAATAATAGGGGAATGAGTTCTACAAAGGAGTCTTGATAAGACAGGTCTGAAACCAAGTGGATTTATTTTTTGTCCCATATTCCCTCACTACTATACATATCATGATACGATGTATACTTATTTTTCCATTTAGGTTTCTTTAACCATGTGAGAAAGTCTGTCTCACCAAATTCCTCTAAGGATATCTCTTTCACTACAATAGTTATATGGCAAGTAGGTCGTTTTATTGCATAACTACGTCCTCAACCTCGAGGTTTTAGTTTCCTAACGATAGTACCCTCATTGGCTTTGGCTTTACTATAACTAAATTTGCTTCATTGGAATCCAAATTGTAACTAGCATTTGTTGCTGCTGAATAAACCAATTTAAAAATGGGATAACATGCCCGATAAGGCATGAGTTCTAGTATCATAAGCGTTTCTTCATAGGAATTTCCACGAATTTTATCAATTACTCTTCGCGCATCATGAGCAGACATAGATATACGTTGACCTATAGCGTATACTTCTGTTTTCCTTCTCTTTAGTGTAAGGTTTGCCTCCTACTAATGAATGAGAAGCATCTATATTTCTTTTATTAACGGCGAGATAGATTATCGCTTTTTGCATGTCCTCGGAAATTTAAAGTAGGTGCAAATTCTCCCAATTTGTGGCCTACCATACGATCAAAAAGTGCCTCAGAGCTTAGAGGGGGTAGTTGGAAACCATACCATCCAAACTTGGATTATGAATCAGGAGCACAAGTTTTTTACTCTAGAAGCCACAATACTTCCACACATCAGCAAACAGAAGGATGCTTCAATAGCTAACAAGCAAGTATGGTAAGGACAATAATATCATTTTTGGAGAATCTCTCTACCACCAAGACAATTGAAGTAAATCCTTAAACCTCAAACAACCCCCCAATGAAGCCAATGAACACACTCTACTCTCTTCTCTCAACTTATATTTACATTTTTGCAAATAATGCACTTTCTGATTAACATCACTGCCTCCCATTGCCAGTATTAATTTTCAGCCACCTAAGGCAATCATGAATCTCCCCTCCCAACTAGGGCACATGCATCCAGAGTGCCCATAGCGTGTAAACTATCTAAGTGACGATGCAAATCTATTAATACACTCATGCTGATAATGGAGGATTGGCCTATACCATTTCCACATTTGTGGGCACTTTAGATGCACAAATGTACCCACATACGAAATGGAAGACAGGAGCACCTACCAAACATGGCATGACGGTACATACACATGCTAATGAGAACTGAGAAGGCATGTGGGTATAATGAAAAGTTTCGAAATTCCCACAACGATTAGCACAAGCAACAGCATTACACACAATATTAGCATATACTACATTTAGATTGCTTTGGCAGACAAAATAAGAATAGGAACATGGGATAACACATACTCTTAAACGAAGTACAATGTGGTAAAGGTTATATGGATCACATGACTGGAATGGGTAAGATAAGTAGAATTAGTTGTGTAAACTGTCTAGATACTTTAATGAGGCAAAATTGATTATAAAACCTCAAGCACTTCCTAATACTTACTATGTGGTACAAAATTCATAAACTACATTCAAAAGATAATGCAATTTTACCTGCTGCCAATACTTAACCATCTCGCAAGCAAGCCTGCGTTTCACAGCAAGTGTGGCCTTGGTACTATCTATTGCCAGTCCGAGTTGAATATCAACACCCTAATCAAAGAATTGCAAATATATCAGGAAAAACTATTACAGGATAGCACCCTTGTAATGTCTACTTTCTTAATAAATCCAGCATTGTGTCCTCCAGTAAACAAGCAAAAAAGATACATGCAGACCACCCAACTTGATCCACAGATTAATGATTAGGGAGCGTAACAATTAATAATAATACCACCAATAAGAAGTTGACCATTTACAATAAACAATTCAATCGCAATAAAAGGTGCCTTGCCAATAGCAATCAGAATACCCATCAGGATCAGCAGACCTATTTTTGATATCTGTGTCTCAGCAAAAACTCATAAGCGAAGACCTATTTCGGGTATTGACGTTTATAGTGCGTGAGTCTTTGGGGTATGGACTGGTATATCAAAATTAAGTAGGAAAAGAACACCAACTTATAATATCTTACCATTATAAATGGTACCTTGTCGTAGTCTTACAAGGACACAACAGTATTTTAACTTTATCTGAAAATAGTTATAGTGAGATTCTGTCAAGAGTCAACACGAAATTACACTATACAAAAGAAAAGATCACAACGCGAGAAAACTCTCTTAAGGAACTCGGCAGAATAGCCCATCACGTGTCCAAGGTCTTTTGTTTTTCATGGCATCTGTTATTTTGGCATTGGATTTAAAACTGATTTTTTGGTAAATCACTTGCGAACTGCTTTTGTTTTAGTCATTTTTTAATAATATATTTTAGATAAATAAAAAAAGTAAATTTTATATGACTCTGAAAGATGAGATACTTTTAAATGATTCACTTGCTTCCTGTAACATGACATGACTTGGCTTAATAAGTTTAGAATGAAATAAATTTCAAGCCAAGACGATAAGAGTCAATCCTCCATTTCTGTAACCATAAATCTCAGAACAAAAATTAACTGAAAAGTCAAGACAACTAAGGCTCATGAACTAGGAAAAGAAAAGGCAACTTTGCGTATTCTTTGGCTTGTTAACTCTACACCTACCTAACTTTACAGCCTAAATGTGTTAAAGGACTGCCTCCTCTTAAGACAAGCAACACAGACCAGGGAAAAAAAAAACAAATAAAATAAAACTATTAAAACCATGAGAAACCCAGTCCCCCAAACTCTCAACAAAATGAATTTTAATTCAATTGTGTTGTTACTTGTCAACTAAGAAGCACGTATATGTATACAGGTACAGAGCATGATACGACCGACAAGGCATCAGCTGCAACATTAAAAACTCTAAAAGGTTAAGAAACAGTACAGAAAAACATGGCAAAAATGATTATTTAAATATATATATATATATGATCACATGTGATAAGAAAACCATGATCTTCAATTATGCATGGCTGTTTGATGTCAGAACTCTCAATATTCTCAATCGTTATAGGGCATATGTCCATTTCTTTTGCATATGAGAGCATGGGTCGACATGTGTAATATTTGGGCGTAGAAGTAATGCCTAAGAAGTAAGAATGACATTAAAACCCAGGTCTGCACTGAGCTTTAGCATTGTCTGAAATCAAAGGCAAGACACATGCTCAAGGTTAAATATAATATACACGAATTGAAAGAACCATGAATTATCATCCAAGGCTCCCACCCTATGATGCACGGACTCTTCAAAAAGGCCGCCGCACCAGCACTTAGTGCGCACCCGCAACGGGTGCTTCGAGGATTCTTTGAGTTCTTTTGGAGTTCAATTTTGGATTTTGGGTGCCCAAGTGTATACACTAATGCACTAATATATTTGTAAACACTAATGCACAAAACATCATTTTTCTTGTTATTTCTTTACATAAGCAAGTAAGAAACAATTAAAAAGACTTTGTATTCATAGAATAATTTGTATATACTATTATAGTATTATATAAAAAAAAATTTAAAATATTTTATACAAGTGCTCCCGCCGCAACCGCACCCTTACTTTTTGGAAAATTGGGAATCCTCTGCACCCGAATCCCCGCACCCACACCATTGCTTCCTAGCAGTCCCACCATATTCAAAGTATTCCTTGTCGCAGGCTGCTAAATACTGAAGAATGATCCCACTACTACCCAGTCTCGGTTTACTTATAACATTTCAACCTCAATAAAGAAAAATCAAGATCCACTTATACTGCTTCAGGATAAGATTCGAAGTTTGGAACAAAGCACATATTTAAGCTACTAAAAGAATTATTGCTATGAGTTCAAAAGAAAGAAAAAAATCTGCTGATAAATGAATCCCAGTTGTTGACTATTACTTATCAAATCTTGCACCCCAATTTGGTTTGTTCTTGTAGTCGAAATAATCCCGTAAGATGGCGTATCTACGAAGATATATTTGTAATTGTTTTGAACAACTTAACAGTGCTACAACCAGCAGAGACTGAGAAAGAACCTGGCCTAATGCTTGAAGGCAGAGTGCGCGTAGAACTCCTTCAGCTAGGTCAACTGGCAGATCCCGCCTAAAATTAGAGGATCAGTCAAAAGTTAATAACCTAGCTAAGCATGATGATAATTGTAATTGATAAACTAGATGATGGGATTATAAACGTATCTTTCATATATTAACCTTAGCTGAGCTGGAAACTGCGGGAGAACGTGCCTGACAGCGCAATCCAAGTATCCAGCTGCCTTCAAGAAAACATCAATGGAAGCTCGCCTGCTCTCTGTTAAATTAAATAGCAGAACCAGCTAGAATGAGAAAAAGCATATTGGAAGCATAATAGCAAAACTTGAAGATCTGTCCCATGACAGCAGTAAATGAGCTCAACAAATTCAACAATGATAAGGAAACTTTTTGTATCACAGGTCCATAATCTGTTCAAACATGCCAAAAATCTCCAAAGACAAGGCTTATATCAGAGTTTAAATGCGAAATGAATTCATTCGTTTTCCTTTTTGTGTATTATCACTGTTTCCTATAATCTACAGTACAAAACTGCAGGAAATACTCACCTTCTGATACTTTTGGCTGATTACCATCAGCAGATATTCTTGGAAGAAGCAGCAAGTTAGCCTGTGATAAGGTTAGCATTGCCATCAAGTGCAAAACTGACAATACCTCATACCAAGCACTAGAGATAGCAGTCTCCTGAGAGAATGGTAATTCATATAGATGTGAGCGGTTGTATTATGAGTGGAAAAGAGAGATGGCAGAGATTAATTTTTTTTTAAATTAAAATAAAATATAAAGTAGTTGATACTCTAGTGTCACCTCTGCATCATCCTCTTGATTCACCCAAACAAACTGTACCATGTGTTGCAATGGACTTCCTGCAAATTACACAGAGGAGGCAATAATCAAGACTGTTCTAAAAAGAGATTACCAAATTCTAATGGGATTGACAGCACTGGTACTTTACCATCTTTAACTAATCCCAAAAGAACTGGCAGATAATCTTCAAGAGCCTGCTGAAGATCTGCCAATGTGGAACCACCTGCAGTCAGCTACTGATACATTAATATCAAACTTGAGGCGAGAAGAGAACTGCAAAAAAAAAAAAAAACCTCCAGTTCATTTACAACCCACCATGTTGAGTAGCAGTTTTTCTCCTTGTCCTTGTAATTGTTGGAGCTTCTTGGCCGGCCATTACAACTATTCGGGTTCTAAGAGCAGAAAGGCGCTCCACTAAGCTTTTAGATAACTGATCTCCAAGTGACAGGGAGAAATCCACAGGTTTAGGGATCCGTAAGCCCGGAACAAAAACCAAAACTTCTCCAATATTTCCTGGTCGCCTTCTATTTCCACCCGAGTCCTTCGGTGTTGATACCAGGCATCCCATGTCCTGAAACTTGTTGGAATTCGTCAGCCCAATTTATACAAAAGTGAAAATATAGCAGGAAAGACTTGTAAAATGATGAGAACAGGAATGAATGGAGAACAGAGAGAGCAGAAAGGTAAAAAAATATCTAGATGTTGAAGTTGAAAAAGGATGTGGACAATGTTCACAAGGAAAAGTTGAATATTAGATAATAAAGAGGAGTTAATAAATTATCAACTAATAAAGCAGTAGGCTATTCACGAGCAATGTCCAACAAGGGACCGTTACCAAACAAAAACACCCTCTCCTTCCACCTCTTAGTTTGAATTTGAATTTGAATTTGAATTGAATAATAATAATAATAATATGCCAAAGGTTGATAGATAGATCATCTCTTACCTAGCTAGCTTGTCTTTTTATTCCAAGATCAGCAGAGATGAGTTAATAATACTTCTACTAGTGGTTTCTGCATAAACAATATAGAGCCACAAGTAAGAACAAATAGAAAGAAAAAAGCAACAAATCACAAGAAAGGTATGACAACACAACAGGTCCTTTTGTTAATATGTCTAACTTATATTTCTTGTAAAATTAATTAATTATTGTCAAATGACCCATTAAAGTATTTCAACTTGAAAGAGTAAAGACTTTCCAAAAAGAAAGCAGCAACACCTATAGATCCAAAGTTTGATACAAGACAGACTGCACACGTCTAACTAACAGGAAAAAGTGTGTGTATATATATATATATTCAATTATTATTATTATTATTAGTATAATAATATGAAGAAGAACTTCCAGTTCCCTTATTATTATTATTTTTTTTTTTTTTAAGGATTGAGAGTAAAGGATCACAAAACGAGCTTGAATAAGCAAGGTAAGTAGAAAAAGCAAAGTCACGTGCTTTTTTTCTTTTTCTTTTTCTTTTTCTTTTTTTTCTTCTGAATTTGAATCAACCAGTTATGAAGATCCTCGACATCCACCGACTCTTGTGTGTATCACCAAAACTGGAAACTATCCAACAGCTGCGGGAAGCAAACAGATATATTAAAATTAAAACACAAAACCCAGAAGAAGAAGAAATAGCGAATTCTGGTGAAGCCGATTGGAATTCCGGAAAAACTGAATCAATTATATTATTATTATTATTATTATTCATAACATAACATAACATAACATAACATAACATAACATAACATGTATACTGTATGAAATAGAAAGAGTAGTACTAGTAATTTTGATGCCTGGGGCATGAAAACGGAGCGAGTGGGTCGAAATACCTTTGTGAAAAAGGGACCCCAAATGCTGAAAATCTATACCATATCGGTTTCGGTTGAGATAGATAAGAGAAAGTAGTACTGTGATTAATTGGATTCAAAACCCTCGAGTTATCAAACGGGGAAAATTTGGGCCAAGTTCCGAAGGAGCAAAATTGCAAAATACTCCGAATCCCACTGGACAATTTCAAACTTTCAAAATCATTTACTCCGTAATTGGTTCTTCCTGGGTCCAACCAACAGAGAGAGAGAGTCTTGGGAAGGTTCAACGTGGCGAGAGAGAGAGAGAGATTGTTTGCAATTATATGTCGCTTTTAGATTACACATATAAAAAATAATAAAAATAAAAATAGCGTTTAAATGGCGCCGAACCGACCCTTTTAAAGGTCGTTCTCTCTTCTTCTTTTTTTTGGCTAACAAGGTCGTTCTCTCTTCATTCATTCATTCACTTCCTTCCTTTCTACAGCGAGTAGTAGTATTTGTGTTTTTATCCATTTCTCTTTTCAGACTATTATTGGAGTATTATTATTATTATTATGCATTTATTTTGTGATGGCAGATTTGAACCAGCAAGCAATACTACTAGTAGTACTAATTGTTTCCTTTGTTGTTTTTCTCGTGGTCACTGTAGAAAGGGAAACATGACATTGTCCTAACTCCTAACAAAACAAATCTTTTTTTTTTTTTTTTTTACAAGAGCTTATCTTTTTCTGAATGATATTTTACTTTATTTTTTATTTCATCTTTTTTGCTATCATATTCTTATCACACTAAAAGTAGAACCTTATCCCGTGCCTTCTGGTAGTCATAGTAGTTATATGACTTTGTATCCTTAGGAAGAGAATTTAATAACTTCCTTTCTTTAAAAAGATCAATACCCCATTCATAAGAGGATATTATCTTAAGGATGAACATATGAGAAAAGGCTGGTTTCCCTGCAACATATTTATGCTTAATATCAACTGAACTAGTCTCAATTAAAATACTTTCATAATATTCCCTGAAATTTTCATTTGTTGTCTTTGGATAGAACCAAAGATTGGGAATATCAAAGTAATGAGCTGCAACATCACTTGGCAGTTTAACTGCTTTTGAGTTGTCATTTAAGATAAGGATAGGCCAAAGTTTAACTTTGTCTACTGGATCAGAATAATTTATGATCCTTTCTGGAGGAGAATTACTCTGAACTTTATTCTTACCTTTATTCTGAGTATTATGGTAGCCTTTATGGTGTCTACCTCCACCTCTGCCTTCAGTGGTATAACCTCTGAAGTTATGCCTCATGGCTTGTCTGCAAAAATTCCCGTGTAAGGAAGTCAGGGAGAGAATTTGAACTTCCTTTGATAAATTCTATTTTAAAATCAAATGCAGACAGAATCCCTTGCCATCTTGCAAATATTTGTTTTGAGGCAATGTTTTTAACATCTTTTGTCAAAACATCTTTTGCTGCTCTGCAGTCTACTCTAATAAGAAATTCTTGGTTAAGCAAATCACTTTCAAATTTTGTGACACATAAAACAATTGCTAGAATTTCTTTCTTTATAGTAGAATAGTTTTTCTGTGCAGGTTTCCATGCACCAGAAGTAAACCGAACTAACTGTTCAGAGTTATTAACTCTTTGTTTAAGAATTCCACCAAAACCAAAATCTGAAACATCGGTTTCTACAATTTTAAAAGCATTAGGATTTGAAAGGCATAAACATGGTAAAACTTTTATTTTTGCCTTAATCCTTTTTACCGCTTCAGTATGGACATTAGTTCAAGGATGAGGAATCTTTTTCAGTCTATCATATAAGACTGATGTATCTTTATAAAGATTTTTATAATAGTCTGAAATATAATTTAGACTTCCCAAAAATCTTTGTAATTGAGTCTTGTCTTTTATTTCATCAGGAAATTTCTCACCAAAGACAATGGCTCTGTTAATAGGAATAATTGTTCCTTTGTTTATATCATAACCAAGAAATCTGACATTTGTTTGAAATAGTTTTATTTTCTTGGCAGAAACAACTAAACCATTTTTCTGAATTATTTTATAAAATAATTCCAAATGTTTCCAATGTTTTTCTATAGATGGAGAGTAAATTAAAACATCATCTATATAAACAATACAGAAATCAGAATAGGGATTAAAAATATCATTCATAATATTCTGATGGGGCATTCTTAAGCCCAAATGGCATGACATTCCACTCATAATGCCCAAAAGGGACATTAAAAGCAGTTTTATATCTGTCATTCTCAGCCACTTGAATTTGCCAATATCCTGACTTCATGTTAAATTTTGAAAAAATTGATGCTTGACAAAGTCAGTTTAGTAAATCCTTTTTGTTAGGTATTGGATACCTAATCCATTTAAGAGCTGAATTAAGAGGTTTATAATTTATAACCAATCTGGGAACACCTCTTTCAATTTCTGCATTTTTGTTCACATAAAAAGCTGAACAGCTCCAAGAAGATTTATTTTTTCTGATAAGGTTTTTATTTAATAAACCTTCAATTTCGTTTTTACAAAATTCCATTAATTCCTTATTCATTTGAATAGGGTGAGCTTTTGTTGAAATATTTTTTTCATCGAAACCCTGTTCATATGGTAAGGAGACAATATGTTTTTTCCTATGCCAGAAAGCATTTGGATGTTCAGAACATATATTGTCTTCAAGCATTTTTTGGAATTTTCCAATCTTTGTTTTTAAAACAGTGTTTTCAAGTTGTTCATTAATTCTTTTATGAATCAACTCTTCTTTTATAAAACAGATTTGTTTTTCTTTAAAAACAATATTCTCTTTAAGAGAATGCACTTTAGTCTCTATTGGCTGATAGAGGAATTTAAATAAAATTTCCTCGTCTAATAACTTTGTGATTAGACCTTCTCTGGTAACTGTAAAAGGTCTGATCAGATTTAAAAATGGAGTACCTAAGATAATAGGCTGATTAAGGGTTTTAACTAATATGAAGGTAGTAAGAACACAAATTTCTTTATTGCAAATATATGCTTTAGGAATCTTGTATTTAATATCAAGTCTGCTTCCATTAGCAGCAGTAAGATTCTGAGTCGTTTTTTCAAAGTATTTAAAGGGAACCAATCCTTCTTTGATACAATTCATATCAGCACCAGAATCTATTAAAGCAATATTATTGAGAATAAAATCTTCTCCTATGACAGTGGAAACTTGAGCATACCATTTATGATATACAAGCTTTTCAACAGAAAAGATGCCTGTTTCTTCCTCAATTCCTTCTGGAATATCATTGTCATATTTTATCCATTTTCCTTTATCATTATTATCAATGGGATTGAAAACTTCTTCAGGAATAAAGTTTTCTTGTTCAAGAGTTTATACCCTTAATTTTAAATCTCTCACTGATGATTTTAAATCATTTATGTCTTCCTGTAAGTCTTTAACAGTAGGAAGACTATTTCTAGGTTTCTGAGCTCTAGCAGTAACCCTAGAAACATCTTTGAAATTATAAATTTCATTTGATTTTTTAATAACCTCATGATCTTGTATATGTGAAGTTCCTTCTCCATCTTCTAGGGACTTCATATATTGTTGAATAATCTTTTTCTTTTCTTCAAGATCAGGTATTTTATCAATAATCTTTAAGATTAAACTTTCTTGAGAAGTAATGGTGTTAATGCTTAAACCATTCATTTTTAAGATGGATTCATAGAAATCTATCTTATCTCTGCAGTGATCAGAACATCCTTCTTCTTCTACTTGTTCTGATTCTTCCCCATGAATCTCGTTAATCTCTTCTTCTTCTTCAGGTTCTTCAGAACCATAGAGTTCTTCTAATGCTTCTTCTTCTTCTTGACTTAAAAGCATTATAGAGATCAACTGGTTTTTAAAATCATCATCAATGTCTAGAGCATTGATCTTTTGTTTAACTCTACACTGGCTTTTATAATGACTAGGTTTTCCACATTTAAAACAAACAGGAACTTTCTTTTTAACATTTCCTCTAGGTTTTCCCTTAGGTCTTCCTTGAGGTTTTGTATTCCTGGTTGCAGGCTTAGCATTAGGTTTTGAAGTCTTTCTTTTAAAAGGCTTTCTAGTTTTACTTTCATCTGATCCCATATCATAACCTAATTGCTTGCAAAAATCTCCTAGTTCTTTATTACTAGAACCTCTTTCCTTTTTCATTTGTTTTTTCAATTTTATATCATTACAGAGGGCTAATCCTTTAGCATTTATTTCACTGATTAGTTCTCCATAAGTATATAAATTGTAAGGAAGGAGATTATTATTCTTCTGTCTTAATCTTATCCTAATCTTTTCTGCAAAAAGACCAGGAAGACCTGCAATAAATCTTTCTTTCCAAAAATCTTGACTAGCATCATTACGAAAGTATAATCTGGATAAGAAAATATCTTTATACCATTTAAAATGTGAAAGGGTAGGACATTTAAGATTAATTAATAAATCTCGTCCTCTTTCCATTATTTGGGAAACATCACCAAGAAAATGGAAAGTAATAGCAGTTATTAAAGCTACTATGGCATCAGGGATAGGACTTCTAGCCCTGTCAAGGATAGGATTTCCTTCCTCATCAGTTTTAACTGCATCTCTTATTTCATCTCTTTGTATTTCTGTTAGAAACTGATTCCACCAACCATTAAGTTGGCCAGTAAATCCAGATACTAAAAGATTTAACACAGTCAATTTTGGATTTTCATCTATAAGTCTAGCTCTTATGGCATTAGCTGCCATAGTCATATGTTGAAGGACCTTTAAGATCTGGTGGTCTGATAAACCATCAATATTCCATTCATAAATGGAATTCCCGTTATATTGCATAGGGTTAATAATATTTCTCTCTTCAAATTGAAGATCAATTGGTGTAGGCCTAGGATAATAATTCTGAGTCGTTCTGATTGTAGAATTTATAAATTGTCCTTCCAAGGCAACTACATCTATTTCCTCAATTTCTGATGATTCATTATCTTCTTGAGAAATATTATTAACTGATCTACCCGTTTCCTTAGTTCCTGACCCTGATGGTTCTTTCTTAGGTGAAACTGGTGGTCTGGTTGAGGAACTAATGGGAGCTTCAACAACATTTTTCCATTTGTCTTTTAAGACATCTAGGAATTCTGGATTAATAGTATTCCTATTCAAAGGCTTTTGCCACACCTTAGGTTTGACTATATTTTGTGACTTGGGGAAAACTGAAGGTACAACATTCGTCTCAATTTTGTCAATTGATAATTGACGTCTTATGTTGTCAATATCCTCTTCAATTCTACTTGTCTGTCGACCTATAGACTGAAGATGAATATTAGTATAATTTAATTGTTCAGCAAAAGGAATTAAATCTCTTCTTATGGTCTGGTGTAATGCAATAGGGGAATCCGGATCTAATTCAGCAACAACAGGGTCTGCTTTGGCTTTCTCATTAGAATCCCTTATTCTAACCCAAAATTTAGCATTAGGTGGATGGATACCCTCATGGATCCCTTCAGGAACCAATCCCCATTGGTGGAATGTAGCATTACTTATAGCATTACTTATAGCATTACTTATTATGCATTTATTTTGTGATGGCAGATTTGAACCAGCAAGCAATACTACTAGTAGTACTAATAGTTTCCTTTGTTGTTTTTCTCGTGGTCACTATAGAAAGGGAAACATGACATTGTTCTAACTCCTAACAAAACAATTTTTTTTTTTGACAAGAGCTTATCTTTTTCTGAATGATATTTTACTTTATTTTTTATTTCATCCTTTTTGCTATCATATTCTTATCACACTAAAAGTAAAAAACCATGTGTTCTTTGTGTTGTAAAATTTGAATGATAAATTGGCTTTTAATTGATTGAATTATTTGGACATGCCAAACAGACCTTTAGTCGAATGGATGTGACTGTTGACGCTTTCGAAAGGTTGTGACTGTTGACGAAGAGTCTCCTACAATCTATATATACGGGTCTTATTCATTTATTTAGAGGAAGAAATTAATAGTTAAGTAATTAATATTAGTTCATATATTACATATAGTGTGATGATGCAAAAAATTGGTAAGAGAGATTTAGAGAGAGGGAGACAAGAGATTGTATGTGGTTCGGTCCCGTTAATGAGGTGACCTACGTCCACGGTTGCGTCAGTGCGCTTTCACTAGCAGATCACCGGTGGTGTTTGGTGAGCCAACAGGGTGGCACTATCAGAAACCGTCGGGTATTAAACATAACAGTCAATTATTTTATATGCTATTCTTTTGGTTAGAATGTGATCCCCTTCAGTGGGGGTGGGTGACCTCTTTTATAGGTCCAAGAGACCACCCATACACGGTAACTTATTAGATTATGAAACCTAGTCTAGCAGCAAGTTGATTAGCATGATTCAAGAAAAGTTTCCTAAGTGGTTTAGAAAACTAGTTGCTCCTCCCATTTAGTCTTCTAGCTGGGATAGGTAACTGTCTGGTTGCTCGCTAGACAAGCAACCATGCCTTCTGGCGGCGCGCCCATCCCGAGCGAACGCTCGGGCTGTTGATCTTACCGGGCGGTTCTGTGTAACGGCCCGGGCAGTCTGAGCAGTAGGCCCAGATTCATGTTGTCTTGACTTCTCGTTGCTGAGGTGGCGAGGCTTGACTTTGATCGGATATTTTTATACATATCAGCTGCCCCCCATTTTCAAAACTGATGTGATGCTTCTATCAGATGAGGTTTTGGAAATTAGTACTACTCTAGAAAAATCGTTTGGGAAAGAGGCCGGCCAGGAGCTTCCCCGAGACGTGACCGGTCGCGCCGGTCTTCTGGGGTCTGGACCGAGCGGTGGCTATGTGGGCTCGGGACCGATCACTGCCACGTGTCAACTGGTCACTGACCTGGTCAGGATCCAACGAGGCTGGCATGAAAGTAATCAAACAGTTGCATGGTAGCCGGACCGTCCCATTGCGCATTGAATGCACGCACCTTTTGAGGCGACGGTTCACGCGCCTGAGATGACGGTTGGCAGGCGGTTTTGGCAGAAAATCTTCTTGACCGTTGGATCTGATCTGATCTGGTTCGTCCGTGCTATGTATATAAGAAGCACCTGTCCATTTCAGTCATTCCTGTTGCCAAGATATAGAGATACCGAGCAGTTTGAGAGAAAAAAGTTCCCGGTCAAGCTTTCCGAGCCCTTTTTCCTGCGTTAATTCGTGTAAGTCTCTCACTCCCGAGTTTCAATTCGTTGTTCTTCCCTTCACCCTTTCTTCCTTATCTTTTCTGAGTGAAGCTGGAGAGGACGGATCCATTAGATTTCGAACGAGAGTCGGATTTTTTCTTCTTAAGGTTCTGTTCTTACTCTAGATCAGGCGGTACGTTAGACAGGCTGAACCGAGCGGGCTGTCCCTGGGTCGTTTTAACTGAGTGTCACCTTACTTTCAGGACCTTGTACTCCCTACCCTTTAGGTTGATAACCTTACCCCCTTTATACCCCAGACTCAAAGTTCCTGACCCCTACTTAGGTCATCATTTACTTCCTTGCCCAGTCACCGAAACCCCAAGAATGTGTCACTCTGGTTTTGACTCCTCTTCCCGGTCGGAGGATGAGCCGTCCGAGTCAGAGACGTCGGACACAAGTTTAAGTCCACCTTCCGCGACCCCCTTTGATCACCATAGTGAGGGCAGAATCATAATCTGTCTATCTGACGATGAATCGGACTAGGAGGCCTCCGTTGCCTCCATTTCCCGGGGTTCGGGTGATGAAACACCAGGAGAACCCGACCCCGAGGTTGCCGTCGCCAGCAAGTTCATCCCGTCCACCTTGCGTGCTGAAGACCTCAGTCGCATTAGGTATAGGTATAGCCTTCTCGACTACTGCCCCCTGGCTGTGAATGCCGGCAGAGCCCAGATCTACCAGCGGGGTTTTACCACCCTATATGAGGACACCCTCATGGCTGGATTCCGCATTCCCCTCCATCCGGTAGCTCAGGACGTCCTGATATACTTGGGGATCATCCCGGGGCAACTCACCCCGAACGGTTGGAGGTTTCTCATGGGGTCCATCTCCCTTTGGCCCCAAGTTTTTGGGTATGAGCTTTCCGTTCAGGAATTTTTCTGGACGTATCGACCATTTCCCGTACATGGGGAGGTCGGGTTCTTTTCTCTCAGGGCTCGGCAAGGGAGAAAGATCATAGTAAATTGCCCGAGCAACAACAAGGGTTGGAAGAACAGATTCTTCCAAGTATCTACCCTTGGGCTCTGTGAGCGGGCCCCGAGGATCCAGATGAGGACTTCTTGGGCGGGAGAACTGAGGGGTAAGTTAGTGCAGTATCTTTTGTTTACTTCTTTTACTTTGATCTAAGACTAATCGCATTATATTTTGCCTAGCAGCGGGATCTACCAGTCTACCGAGCATTCCCGAAGGGTGCCAGCCAGGATCAGGGACTTGGTAAAGCTGGCAACCAACATTTGGAACGTGCTGACCCGGACGGGCGATTTCAAAGCGTCCTACAACCCAACCGAGCCCATCGAAGCTCTTGTCTTTCCACCCATAATTCCTGGTAAGTACCGGGTACACCTGGTATTATCTACATTTCTATTGCATCTACTGGTTACTGATCGATTTTCTTTTCTTTTTCTTACAAAAATGGCCCCCACAAGAGATCTTGAACAGTTGAGGGACCTGCAGGCTGATGTCACCGCCCGAGTGGCTAATAGAGAGGGAAAGAGGCCTACTGCAGAGGCCTCGGGCAGCGAACGCCCACCGAGGCGGATCCGGCATAGAACCGCTGCAGAGGCCTCGGGCAGCGAACGCCCGCTGAGGCGGATCCGGCAAGGAACCGCGAACCGTCCGGAGCCCATGGGAACCTCAGCTCCCCACGCAATGGTGGTGGAGACTTCCCCCCAAGCGAGAAATCCATCCGGGGTACCGGTTGAATAATCGGTGGTGATCCGGGAGAGAGTTAAATCCGCCCTTCTCTCCAGCCAAGTGGAGGCGTGTGCAAACATATCTCCTGAAGCATTTCAGGGGTGGCTGTACAGCCTCTCCGATATGGTAAGCACTAATCCTTTTTTTTTTCTTTTTTGTATGTGCCTGGTTAACTGACTGGTTTTTTGGGCTTTTTTGTAGGTCGGCGGCTGCAGACCGCTGGGGCCGAGTCATTCCTGCCTACTCTGCCGGGAGGCCGGCCGCTGCTGAAGCCGCTCTGGCAGAGGAGCGGGTTACCTCGGAGGCCAGGGAGAACACCCTGGCTCTGGAGAAGGACAGGTAAAGGGCTTAGCCCTGAGCCTCGGGGTGGCCTAGGCAGAACTGGCGACCACCTTGGCAGATTTAGAGGCATCCCGGGCCATTGTGGCGGTTGCAGAGGTTTGGGCGAAGGTGGTGGGGTCCACGGAAAAGGCTTTCGATGATGGCTTCTTTCAAGGGTACGAGGACCTCAAGCGAAGGCTGGCCCGCGATCACCCCGAATAGGACGTCGCGTCTTATGAGGGTATTGACTCGAACTACTGGGATCTTGGTCCTCCTGCTGCCGATGATTCTGCGGCTCTGGCCGGAGAAGCTGATGACTCTGTTGCCTTTACCGGAGCTGCTGATGGTTCCACTACCTTAAGCGGTATCTCGGGTCCAGGTGAAGGAGCTGCTCTGGTGGGAGAGACCGGAGAGACTAAAGACGTGGTCGTGGTGGACGACTCTTAGTCCCCGGCTTGTTCCAAGTCATGTTAGTGCCCGGTGTGATTCTGGGTTCGATCCCCAACAGAGTCGCCAGATTGTGGATATCGCAATTTTTCCTACCCACAGCTTTTCTTTTAAAGTTCTTTTAAATTTCAAATTCAAAACAAATGAGTCGCCACTTAATTTTTAAAAGGAAAATTAAGAAACCATTTTAAAGCAACTGATCTTTTGCGAAACCAAAGATTAACTAGGTTCGGGGATTATGGAATGAGAAGGGAAGGAGCCCATCGGACTAAAACACCCATTCTCATCCTATCTCGCGATAGGCCTCTACTCAACATCCTTTTAATTGAACTACTAATCTAAGCATGCCCTCAACTAATACATATGTATATGTATACATTACACAAACATGTCAAAATGGTGTAAAATTACCAATTTACAAAATATCATTCAAAAGCCACGTAATTCAAGTAGCAAGCAATATGATATGCAATAAAGAACAAGAGAACTTACCCGGGATCCAGCCGCGAATATTAAACGTGCACTGCATGCGATTAAATAAAACCTAGGAAAAGAGTCTCTAATCCACATATATGCATTTAAGGCAAAATCTTAATTCTAAGGTGTCTTGCGTTAAGTTGAAAAATCGATAAAATAAAGATAAACTAAAGAGGAGTTCGAGAAATCATACCTTAATAGCGCTACAAAACAAAGGGTTAGCCCACATGATATACAATATATAAAGTTGGATCTTAAATAACAATCCTAGACTTCTAGCTTAAATCTATCAAATGTAATTAAATCTAAAGCAACCAAGTCCTAATTATAAGTGTCAAGCCATATGAATATGTACATGAAAAGAATAAATTATTGGAGTACTCAATGATTTAGATCACTTAAACTTTGAATTCAAGCTTAACTAATCATTATTGAAACATGGTTTGAACCCTAGGTCATAGAAAAGTCATTTGGACCATTATTTACAAAGTTGGTCAAATCTGTCATAAAATTCTGAAAATTGCAGAGAGCAGACCAAATCTTTAAGAAAATAAAAGGCATGCTTCCCGTGGTTTGATCTTGATGATTTTTGGACACAAGATGCCTCTGTGTGTCTAGTTTCCAAATTAAAAAGAAAATCAAAGTTTCAACGGTTAGATCTCTGGGAAAAGAACAAAAACCAGACATCACTCAGATATGTACAACTCTCTGTCCAGAGATTTTGTTTGATTTTTTAAAAATAGCAAAAAGATCAGAAATGCTTTGTTCTTTTTAGGGTAGCTTCCTAACACATTAATCTACTTAGAAAAAATTATTTTGGGTCGCAAATACTTGATTAAGGTTCTGATTTGCTTATTTCAAAAGGGTGTTGCTGTTCTGAAACTCTGGGCAGATTGTAGTGTCTTCACAAAACTCATGACCAAACCACTTTAAACATGAAATCTCCTTAAAACAAAAATTACAGTGGTAAAACATTGTGTTATTGACACTTTTCCGTTGGTTTCACTTGATTACAACGGTTAGATTTCGAACCAAAAATCTTTGATCAAAATCGGTTTATGAATCCACTGTTTCATTGTCAAGTTCAACTTTTATTTGTTAACCCCAACTATTAAATCATGAAGTTGGACTTAAACTAAACCATTTTCTCCTACCATTTGATGGTCATTGGAGGCTAAAGACCTTTATATTTGTAGATTCAAATGAAGTATGAATAGACTTCATGAAATCTCAAGATAATGAATCTAAACCATGGAGATGGGCTTAGACTCAAACTACTTTCTCCTACCACTTGATGGTCATTGGAGATGAAGACATGACTAATACTCATGAGCCTTCAAGAATCTTAAGAGAGAATTACAAACAAACATAGCTAATACTCATAGGTTTTCAAGGAATATGGAAGGGGATTCCATGAAACATCAAGGTAGAGGACCTAAGTCATAAGTATGGACTTGGATCCATCTATTTGCTTATAAAATGAAGTGATGATCAAACTTTGACTCCCATGTGAAGCATAAGCTTACATGAGATTCAAAAGATCAAACTCAAGAGATTTCAAGAGAGACATTGAAGATCTCCAAGAATCCCAAAAGAAATGTATAAAAAAGAAGAAAACACAAAAATGAAAACATAAGAAAGAAAGAAACACAAGAATGAAAACATAACTAAAATTTAGAGGATCACCTCCAACTATCCTCAAAGCTTCTCTACTTTGAAGATCTTCCAAGCTCTTCTTCAAGCTCTCCAAAACTCTCTATCTCTCTCAAATATGTGTGAGTGTAGTGGTAGCTACTTCTTGTGTTTTTTTGTTATATCCTCCCAGGGAAGATCCTCCTTATTTTATAGACAAAAATACCAAGTTTTCTCAGTGAATTCGGAGTAAAAGACAGGTGTAAATATCTCATTTGGTGGTACAATACGTACTTCCTGAAAATAGACAGACTGCTGCAGAAGGCGGCAGTCAAAATTCTTTACGGCAGTCAGTGGATGCCGCTGCGGTACTCCGTGAAAGTCGCAGCGGCATTCTGTGACTGCCGCGCGGCTCTCAGTAAGTGTCGCGCCAAATTATTGATTGCCGCGTTTTTGTCAACCTTACTTTATCAGTTTTTTTGTTTTTATCCGCATATATATACGTATTGTACCACAAAATACGGACTGTTAAAGCAAACGACAGTCAAAAATTGTCGGCGGCACTCAGTAAATGCCGGTCCGGCATTCCGTGACTGCCGTTCGGCACTCACTGAGTGCCGTTCGGGACTCACTGAGTGCCGCAAACAACTACCGTGTGCCGGTTTCTGTTGAACTTTCCCTTTTTAGGTCTTTTCTTTTCTCCTTTTCTTAAAAAAAAAACTTATTTTCGAAGATCTTTTCCAAAAGTAATGTTTTATACTTGAATTTTCCTAAACACCTGGTATTTCATTCTGTGAAAATTTTATCGCGTTTGGAGAACTTTCTGAAGAGCTTGGAACACTTCGAATCTTTCGGTCCTTGTCATCATCGGATATGGAGGTGACACTTTCCCTAATTCAACGTTTGGTCAAAATTGGGGTGTCTACAGATTTCCTGTTTAGCATGGTATTCCCCTGCCCCCCAAGCGTTTGCTAAGACAGGCGTATAGAGGAAGCGACCGTAGAAAACCGACCTGGAACTTGGGTGGTTACAGGGTCTTTTGAGGCTTGCTATCATCAGCCACCTAGGGGGTGATGCCCCCATCATCGGTTGGACCTAAGCGAAGCCTATGCCTCGGGTTATGGACCCGAGGTCTTTTGAATGCCTAGGGTCTTACCCCGAGGTCTTTTGAGTGCTTGGAGTCGTACCCCGAGGTCATTTGAGTGCCTAGAGTCGTACGCCGAGGTCTTTTGAATGCCCGGGGTCGTACCCCGAGGTCTTTTGAATGAGCAAGCATGGAGAAAAGTTATTTGGCAAAAAAGAAACTTTTATTACTATATGAATAGATATGCTCAGGTGGAGCTACATGGTTCCTAGCCAACATTATTTTCATGCTTTACTGGAAATACTTGTGGAGATGCTGCACGTTCCAAGGGAGAGAGAGGTCGTGTTCCTCCAGAGTTTGTAACCAGTATGTTCCCGAACGGTTGACTTGGGTAACCTTGTACGGTCCTTCCCAGTTTGGTCCTAATTTACCATGGCTCGGGACTTTTGTAGACTGGTTCACCACCTTTAGAACAAGATCCCCAACCTGAAGCTCCGATGCTTGACTTTGCTATTGAAGTACTGGGAGACCCTCTGTTTATAAGCTGCCACTTTTAGATATGACTGGTTTCTTTTTTCTTCTACCAAGTCGAGTTCTGCTCTGAGGACGTCTTCATTACTCGCTAAAATTTGCCACTCGATACGTAGGCAACCCGACCTCGATGGGGACCACTACCTCAAAACCATAGGTTAGTGAGAATTATGTCTCGCCTGTTACCGCTCGGGGAGTTTTACGGTAGGCCCACCAAAGGGTCGGCAATTCCTGTGCCCAAAGTCCCTTGGCATTTTCCAGCCTAGTCTTGATTGAATGTAGAATAGCCCGGTTTGTTACCTTGGCTTGGCCATTGGCTTGAGGGTGTTCGGGTGAAAACACTGATTGGATATCCCGTACCCCAAACAGAATTGCCTGACGATCGAGGTATCAAACTGCCTCCCATTATCGCAGACCAGAACCCGAGGAATGCCAAACCTACAGAGGACATTTTTTTTCAATGAAATTTTCCATCTTCTTCTCGGTGATTGTTGCCAAAGGGTCAGCCTCCGTCCACTTGGTGAAGTAGTCCACGGCGATGACAGCAAACTAAACTTGTCCTTTTCCCATAGGGAGGGGACCGACAATGTCGATTCCCCACTGAGCTAATGGCCACGGACTGAGTATTAGTGTTTGAAGCTCTCCCGGGCGGTTGATCATTGGGGAGTATCTCTGGCCTTTGTCGTACCTCTTGACGTACTCCTGGGAATCTCGGGCCATCATTGGCCAGTAATAACCTTACAGCAAGGCTTTTTGTGAAAGTGCACGGCCGCCAACGTGGTTCCCGCAAACTCCCTCGTGGATTTCATGCAACACCATTGGGATTTGGGCAGGGTGGACGCAACAAAGATAGGGGTAGTAAACCCACGCTTATAGAGGATTCCATCAGCAACATGATATCTCGTCGCTCGGTATTTAACCCGGCGGGCTTCTTCCCTATCGTCCGGTAGCGCGCCAGTTTTGAGGAATGTCGTGATCAGTTCCATCCAGCTGTAGTCCAAGGCGACCGGTTCAACCTCCATGCCTTCTGAGTTGATCACACTCGGTTCAGGTAAGTATTCTATCCTTATTCTGGGCAAGTCTGGCGCGGAGGACGAGGCAAGGTAGGCTAACCGGTAGGCTCTCATATTCTCTTCCATAGGGATCTGTATTATGGAGAAGCCTTCTAATTTCTTCGAGACTGTTTGGACAAGGGCCAAGTAAGCTACCATGTTGTCTTCCCGAGCTTCATATTCCTGGGTAACTTGATTGACTACGAGTTGGGAGTCACTGTACCCTTGGACCTATCGTGCACCCATTGATGTGGCCAATTGCAATCCAACCAACAGGGCTTCGTACTAGGCCTCATTATTGGAGGCCCGAAACCTGAACCATAATGTGTACTCGAGCTGGATTCCATCGGGAGTGGTCAAGATGACCCCTGCCCCACTACCTTGCTTGTTAGAGAACCCGTCTACGTAATGTATCCAGGTAGGGATGTCTTGTTGTAGCCCGGGCGGTAGACAGGGCGGGTCGTCCTCTTCCACCGGGTCTTCTGGGCCCGTGAACTCCACGAAAAAATCTGCTACGAACTGTCCCTTGATTGTCATGCGGGGACTGTAGGTTACTTCGAATTCTTCTAACTCCAAGGCCCACTTGACAAGCCTTCCCGATGTTTCAGGCCTGCTCAGGATCCGGCAGAGCAGCTGATTTGTGAGGACCACGATAACGTGGGCCTGGAAATCTGGGCGAAGTCTCTGGGTAGACGTGATGAGGGTGAAGGCGAGCTTCTCTATGCGAGAATATCTTCTTTCTGCGCCTTGAAGTGCCCGGCTGGTGTAGTAGACTGGGAATTGTATCCCGTGTTCTTCTCGGATGAGAGTCGAGCTAACCGCTGAAGGTGACACTGCCAAATATAAGAACAATTCCTCATTTGGCACGGGTGTTGAGAGTAAAGGGGGTGATGCCAAGTACTTCTTGAGCTCCTGGAATGCCTCCTTGCACTCTTTCAACCACTGAAAGGCCTCGCGGAGGATTCTGAAAAATGGCAGGCACCAGTCAGTAGCTCGGGAGACAAATCTGTTTAATGCGGTGACCCGCCCGGCCAAGCTCTGAACTTCTTTGGTTGACCTGGGTGACCGCAAGTTTATGATGGCCTGGATTTTCTCGGGGTTTGCCTCAATACCCCGCCTGTTGACTAGGTGTCCCAGAAACTTCCCGGATGAGACGCCAAATGTACACTTGGCTAGGTTCAACCTCATTCTGAACTTCCTCAAAATGCCAAAGGCCCCGGCCAGATGTTCAAGATGGTCAGACTCGTCTCGACTTTTGACCAAGATATCGTCAACGTAGACTTTCATAGATTTCCCATTAAATCCTTGAACATGTGATTGACCAGGCATTGATAGGTTGCCCTGGCATTCTTGAGGCCGAATGACATTACCTTATAGTAGTATGTCCCTTGGTCCATGATGAAGGAAGTCTTCTCCTCATCCCCGGGATACATGCTGATCTGATTATACCCCGAATAGGCATCCATGAACGAGAGGAATGCGTGACCGGTCGTGGAATCCACAAGGAAGTCTATCCTGGGTAATGGATAGCAGTCCTTGGGGCAGGCCTTATTCAGGTTAGTGAAATCTACACACATTCTCCACTTCCCGTTGCTTTTCTTGACTAGTACCACATTTGCTAACATGTCGGGATAGTGGACCTCTCGGATGGAATTTGCTTTCAGGAGCTTCTCGACTTCTTCACATACTTTTGCATGTCTCTCGGGTGCCATACCCCGCCTATTTTGTTTGACCGGCCGGGAATTCGGGTTGGTATTGAGACGGTGAGACATGACCCAAGGATCTATCCCAGGCATATCCTCATGGCTCTAAGCGAAGACGTCCTGGCTTTACCGTAGGAACTGAACTAGCTCTTCCTTAATGCCTGGCCCCAAGAGAGTGCCAATGCTGACGGTCCGGCCAGGAATCTGAGGTTCCAACACCACATGTTCCAGCTCTTCCATTGGACCCACCCCATCACTTTTGTCTCTAGGGTCCATCTCCTGGACGTTTAGCATTTTCGTAATGGCTTCCTAGCGCAAAGAACCGACATAGCAACTCCGAGAGATGGCTTGGTCTCCACGTAGGCTCCCGGGTCCTTGAGGGGTTAGGAATTTAACCACCAAGATGTACATTGACACAACGACATTGGCCTTGTTGAGGGTTGGCCTTCCAAGGATGACATTGTAGGCAGATGGAGCTTCCACGACCACAAAACTTGCCAGTACAGATGCCTGCTGAGGGTAGGCTCCCATGAGGACCAGGAGCTCGATGGTATCGAGCGGTTGGGCGCTGGACCCGTTGAAACCTACTAGGGGAGTGGCCAGTGGTCAGAGTCGGTCCTTGGATATTCTGAGCTAATTGAATACGGAGACAAAAATGATGTCGGAGGAGCTGCCCATGTCCACCAACACCATTTTAATCACATAGTTTGCTACAGAGAGTGTCACCACCAGCAGAGCATCATGAAGGCAGTACAAGCCGCCTAGCATATCCTCGGATGAGAACGTTAATACATTGGTCGGGGGGGAGCTGGTTGATTGGACATGCCAGACATCCGATCCGGATGCTCGAGCGTGCCTCTTCCTAGCTGACTGTGAATCCCCTCCACCCGAAGTTCCCCTGGAGATTACATTGATTTGCCCGAGGGGTCGCGGCTGCTCGGGGTCTCGAGTGTCTTGCCGAGGTCGTCTATCTACCGCTACAAACTCGGATAGGTGGCCCTGCTCAATCAGTTTTTCAATGGTGATCTTGAGCTTAAAGCAATCCTCTGTGTCATGTCCGTGGTCTTTGTGAAAGCGGAAAAACTTATCCCGATTTCTCTTACCGAGCGGACTTTTCAGCTTTTTCAGCTCCTGGAGGAGCCGTCGGGTCTCGGCGGCGGCCATAACCTTATGAATAGGCCGGGAAAGGGGTGTGAACTTAATCGGGGGCTGATCCCGACCACTTTTAGGATGATCTTGTTTTATCTTCTTTCTCGAGGCCTTCTCAGAGGCATCGTGCTTCCGCTTTGATCTCGAGTACTCGTCTTCTGTCAAACTAGCGCGCTTGGCCTTGAGGAATTCCTCGGTGTCGATGTACTTTCCGACCCTTTTCGAGAGCTCTACCAGGGTTGCCGGTCGGTTGCAGTGAAATGAAGTGACAACCTTGGTGTGTTGAACTCCCGAACAGAAAGCCATAATTGCGGCCGTTTCATTCAGATTATAGATCTGGAGCTTCTGTTGGTTGAAACAGTCCACATACTCCCTTAGGGATTCCCTTTTTTGCTACTTGATGGTCAGCAACTGGGTGTCTGGTTGTGACCTGTCGAGCATCCCCATAACCTGGATGATGAAGAGCTTGTTCAACATCTTGAAGTTATCAACTGTTCAGGGTTTGAAAGCATGGAACCACTGCGCGGCTGACCCTTTAAGAGTGCTAGGAAAGGCCAGGCACAATAACTCATCGACCGTGGTAACCAGGGCCATTTGAGCTTTGTATGTGCGGACATGGTCCACTGGGCTTCCTGAACCGTCATAGGAGCTAAGATGTGGCGGCTTGAATTTCCGCGGGATGGAGAATCCCGTTATCTGGGCGGTATAGGGCGACTCGGTCTCTGTGTTGGTGAGATCTTGGCCAGATTTTTTATTCAACTTTTTGATTTGATGCTGGAAGTCCTCGATCTGGGCCTTTACATCTCGCCCGGTTCTGCTCTCCATATCCGAGCGGTACGTCGGGTCCGATGATGAGGCCTCCTCCTCGAAGTGCATCATCCTCGAGGATAGAACCTGATCTTGTCAAAATCAAGATATAAAAGTATGCTTAACTTATGCTTTACTTTCAAAAGATTTGCAGTGTGGAAGTAAATGTCGAACCCACAGAGATTGAATACTACGCACTTTAATTTTTAAACCCTAAATTTAGTTAATTAAGAAAAATGGATTTTGGATTTAATTTGAATTAAACTAATAACAATAAAAGTAAATCTAAATCATGAAAGCAATTAAATATTTGTTTTTATAATAATTTTAAGGAACCTAGGATTGCAAATCCACCACTAGCTTCATAATAAGGGTATTTACGAATTACTTTAGCTTACTAAGTTGGATGATAATGGGGAATTGTAGCTACAAGCCCAATTCCTCCGTCAAGAAAATAACTATGGTTCAAGCACCAACATAATCCATCTTCGGTTAGCACGAATTATCCCACGCTAAACTAGGATTGTGGTATAATCCATCTAATCTAGGTATGTACCTCGTATTGACTCACCATTTATGGCCACGCGTCCGTAACTCGAAGATCTGCATTTTATATCTATGGAGAAATTTCTCAAATATGAAGTATTCCTTGTCAAAAATGAGATTTTCCGAGACTGCTACTGCATTCAACTTTCACCGGAATCACCGTTTGAGCCCAGAATGACTTCCAAAGCCACTAATCATTGGATTTTTGTGCATTTTCAAGTTAAAGCTCCAAAACCTACAAAATTTAGAATACTTATTAAAAAATAATAATAACTACATGAAATGAGCTAACAAAGCGTATTTTTAGGACTATAAACAACAACTATTCGTCGCCGATCAGAACCCGGCTCCGACTCCGGGCAATCGTGTGCCTCAGATCTCCCCGACTTCTGACCAGATGGTCTTTGGCCGATTCCCGGGCCTTTTATCCTGATTCCTCCCTTCTGGTGGCACGTTATTTGTTGATGATATCTCTAGCATCTTCCACCCGGTGAGGATTGGTCCAGATTCACCGTCTGGTACGCCTGGGCGCTCTACTACGATCACCATCCCTGTCGCGTTCCCAATCCAATGGGGACTGTGGACACGCGGAATCGGACCACTTCTCTCGTTTGAGATTGTTTTGAAATTGATTTGAATCAAAGAAGGAAAATAGGTCTGTTGAAAACAGATACAGAGTCGCCACTTGGTCTTTAAGGAACCAAGAAACCTAATTTTGACTCACCCAAATGGATAAAGGGCACCGGCCCTTCATAACCAAAGAACTTGGTTCGGGGTTTTGGTACGAGAGAGGAAGGAGCCTTTGTCGCGACTAAAACACCCTCAACTCGCCCCATCTTTCGACGGGCCTCAATTAGCATCCAAATAATCATCTTATACTATGTATGGTTCGGCAATTAATACTATGATAGTATATTACATTACATAAGAAACTTGAAAATGGAAGATCTAAAGATAAAATATCATTCATAAGATCTAAATCACATATCATGCAATGTAAAGTGAAAGATCACACAAATAAACCTAGGAAAAATCGTCTAATCATATATCAATTAATCAAGTTTTCCTAATCTAAAGGGGGACATGAATTGTTCTTGAAACAAATAAACAAAAAAATCAAAATATGCTTAGCGAACTAGTATGATGCATGTTATTCTTTGATAAAAAGAAGACCTCTCAATCCCCGGGACGGATGAGAAAGGATGATTGGATCAAGGGGAAGCATGAACGGGTGATCGAGTTCATTCCTTATAATCTCCTTAGATTAAGAGTTACAAAAACCCCAAATCTTGCATGAATGCAATGTATGTATCCAAAAATGTGCAAAGGTTGTAGTGTGTTTTGTATACATGGGTTTCTAGAATGACTTAGAAGTCTAAAATGTGCAAGAATGAATGAATGAAATTAACATGGGATGTGTACAAATGTAGTATGGACTACTTCCTAAGATATGAACTAATTTGGAATGCATATGAGCATCAAATCAAAGAATGAAAGTTGAAATGTACTTGCTGTGAATAGTGGACAGAACAGTAGCATGATCTTTTGGAATTTGAAAAGAGGGATTAGGAATGTTTTCAATGCATGATTTTTTTATGGAGATGTTCCTTATTGTGTCTAGAACACAACCCAAAAGGCTAATCTTGAATAGCTATCACAGATTGAGAGAAATTATATAAACAATAGAGGTTACTCAGAAGCAGAGTTCGTATTGTCGACTGAAATGTTAGAAAATCTTAAAAAATGAAATAGAATGATCTAGAGGCCCATTTTATACAGAAAGTTTCCTAAGACATTGCATTTTAAGGGAAAAATAAGTTAGGACCACCCCTTTTGGAAAAGTTTTCTGGAAAAGAGGTCGTAAGTTGACCTAGCTGCTGTGACAGCAAAAACAGAATGTTTGGAAGGAATGTTGGGGCCCCAAATGGACCATTTCCAAGTACTTCCAAGTCAAACCAAAAATCATGGGTGTTCTCCAATGAGTTAGGAAGACTTTCCAAGTGGCCTTGTATCCATATGTTGAGTATTGTGTTCTAGAAAAATCTTTGAACTCAACTCACTCACTGTTTTGACTCATTGTTTTGAAGATTTTGGAGAAAACAAAGTTTTGTTTCTTGAAACCAAATGAGAGAGATTGAGAGGGGTTTTGAAATAGATGTTTTGAAAACATATTTTCAACACTCAATAAGGATCATAGCCACTTAGAATACCTACATCAAACTCATCATTTAAGAACCTCCAAGATTGTTGGAGAGATTTATTTTTATTTGAACATAACTTCAATACACTTCAAGAATACCTTGGAGGTATTGAAGTTATGATCATCATCTATCAAACATGTTTTTGAGGTCAAGAGCTACTATCCATAAGGATTCACTCACCCCAAACTTCATGTCATCACTTAGATGATGATGAACTAGTAAGTAAATAAAGAAAAGAAAAAAGAAATGAGATAAGGAGAGATGAACATATATATAATCAAAGCAAGTAAATAGCAATCAATAGATGATAATCAATGTGATTTTGGACTTGTAGCTTGGTGTTTCACTCATAGATTTTGACATTTGGACATGGAAGTAGCTTCCTATCTCATGAATGCTCAAGAATGAGGGTTGGAGTGGACTTTGAATGTGAAGTATATAGAAGGATGATGGAAGAAAACAAGAATAAAACTCACTTTCTTATGGAAAATCAATGGGAGAAGCTCCCTTTCTCTCTTCTAAACCTATCTCTATCTCTCTTCTTCTCTACAACTTTTCAAGCTTTGCACTTGGCCCCCCCAAAATGAAGAGCAATGGGGGGTTTAAATAGGCCAATTTGGGGTGGTTTTGGGGTTTTAGAAGTACTCCCATTGGTCCCAAACAACTGTGAACATAAAACTATGTCGTTTTGGCTTTCAATTAATCAAATTGGACCCCCCAAAAAAATTACAAAAATGGACTCTGCGAGGGATGAGTGCCGCGGCGGCAGTGGGCCAGTGCCGTGGCGGCAGTGCTCCTCTGAAGCCCAGAAAATTACGTTTAGGCCCCCAGAGGTTCCGGTATTCGCGAAAAGGCCCTATTTCGTCCGAAATTCACAGAAAATGCATACGAACTCCAAATTGAGGTTGTGATATACCGTTGGAAAGGTAATGGAGTCTACTTTACATAAAAAATAGTTCGGGGATAGGTCACTTTAAAAAGTTTTACGGTATTCGCGATAAAAGCCGATTTGATCGCCTTTTTCGCCTTTGGAAATTCATAATAAACTCGTTTTAAATCCGAAAATTATGTGCGATATACCGTCGGAAAGCTGCTGACCTCTAGTATCCATGAAAAATATTTGAAAATTGTCACGGTGCCCCGGTTCTAAAGTCAAATTCCGGTCAAACTGGTCAAACCTGGGATTCCCGGGAGCTGATGTTTTCGCTCGATTTTCTTTTGGAACTTGTTTTAATACTTTTCTCATGATTTAGAATGATTCTGATGAATTCGGACGATTTCGGTCAAACTGGGTCAAACTTGGTCAAACCTGGTCAAACCTTGGTCAAACCAGTCAACGGGGACTTTCCGGGAGCTTCCGGGACTTCCGGGGGTCTCTGGGAGCTGACGATTTCACCCGATTTTCTCTTAAAAACTCATTTTATCGCTTTTCTTACGACGTAGCATGTTTTTAGAACTTTTGGGACCAAATCTGGGAGTTTTCGGGCTTTCAGGGGCATTTTGGTCATTCTGAGCATTCTGAGAGATAGAGCTGACTTCCGAGAGTCCTTTTGAGTCTTTTACGATCATTGTGAACCACCAAGCTATGGGTCTCCTAAATCTGATAGCCGACAAAATGGGGTGTCTACAGGGACACTGGCGCAGAGTGGGTATGGTTTTGGACTTATGCGGGCTCCCGATCGGGGACGCCTTTACTGGGGTTGTTCTCGGATTGAGGATGTTTTTCTTGTAGGGCCAACAACGCTTCGATTTGCTGTTGGGTTTGTCGCTGGCCTTCCAGAAGTTGAACGAGCACCGCTGTTACTTGCTCGGAGGTCATGGAGGTGGCCTGCTGCTCGAGTTGTAAATTCTCCTGACCGGCCTGGGCGGTATTCTTCTTACCCGTCTTCAGTGGCATGTTGATCAGTCATGAAATTTGTTCGTGAAAAACTTATCGATTCCCACAGATGGTGCTAAATTGATGATGCCGAAATTTGGTAAAAGAGATTTAGAGAGAGGGAGACAAGAGATTGTATGTGGTTCGGTCCCATTAATGAGGTGACCTACATCCACGGTTGCATTAGGACGCTTTCACTAGCAGATCACCGATGGTATTTGGTGAGCCAACAGGGTGGGTGGCACTGCCAGAAACCGCCCGGGATTAAACATAATAGTGTAGACACCCAATTTTGACTACACTGATAGGATTTAGGGTGGACAACGTCTTGCAGGATGCGATGATGAAAAGTACCCCGTGGAAGGTACTGGATTCCACACAATCGAAAGATCGAACTTCGGAAAGTGACCTCAAGCTCAGAAAATCCCTTTTCCATGGATAAATCCCGATTTTATCAAAATCATCTCTCCAAATTCATATTCACTCAAGGTTGTATAAACATTACGTGTTCTAAACGTAGTATTCTAGATATCCAGAGATTCAATTTTAAAGAAAAGTTCGCAATCGATGCACATTTGAGAGCAGTTTTGAAAAAGATGTTGTTTGATTTCAAAAAGACGACGAAAGTTTTGGAGGACTTCTGGGCTTCAATTAGACTTCAATTCTCATTTCAAAACCTCCTGGAATATTTTTATACTGAAATTCAGCCCGACAGCTTTCCAACGGTACGTAAACTGACAATTTTGGACACCAAAAAGCATTTTTACAAAAATCTGGAAAAGTAGTGTACGTAATTTTTGAAACAGAGCTTGTGGGTAACCAGAGAGACTCAAAAAGCAGGTGGCGGTTTTGGGTATGTGTCACGCCCCGGAGTAAGCCAAAAATAGGGAAAATAAAAATTTTCCTTTATGGGTCCGTAGACATGTGACTAGTTTGTTAACCGTCCTGTCCTTTTAACTCTGCACCATGCAATCATAAGGGAAATACTAGAGCATAAGCATGACCTAAACTTATCATAGTATAAATACAGCAGCGCAAATTAAACAAGAGTTACAATAACTTCAATCCTAATACAAGAGGCCATACTAAACAATTTACATAAGCTTAAAAACTTGAAAAACTGTCTATCAGATCTTGGGCAAGGCTTTATCCTCCTTGGCTCCACGGCACTGCATCCTGAACTCTTCTATCTATCTCCAAACCTGCAACACTCTGGGCATACGAATGCCCAGGGCGTAATATGTCGTCAGCCTTGGAACAAGGCTGAGTGAGAGTCTCAACCGCACAATAATCAACAAATACAAACCATCTCTTAACTCACGTCATAGTTTAGTATCTTAAGATATGGTTAATCTCTTATCAAAAGACGCATTCCCACCACAGACATAGCAGAGGTCTCAACAAGACAGGTAGACAGATAAACATAACATTATAGAACACATTCTCCTTATTATATCCTCGTGTGTGCAAATGCATGACCAATGCGACTTACTCCCAACTCTTACTTTTTTTATTTTTAAAATAGACACTTTTCAAAACCATTTCATTTTAAAACCAAAACTTTCCAAAACCAAATCATTTCGAACCAAACCATTTTACTCGTCAATTCAATCTCATCATTCACTTTCTCTTTCTCATCCACTTGACAACACGTAGTACATCAAGGATGATAACATGCTATAACAGTCGATTCATACTTATTCCCTTGATAGGCCTCCAGACGTCTTCACAGCCACACTACCTGTAAATAATGAAACTGGCACATGAGACGTCTTCAACCATGTGTATACTCTCACCGGTCGTCTACACGGCTGAGAAGTATATTAGAGCACTAGCCGGACGTCTTCAACGATACATGGGACGTCTTCAACCATGTATGCGCATCACCAAACGTCTTCAACGGCGAGAGGTACGCTAGGAACCCTAACCGTTCATGTCCACCCGGCTCGTCAGCCGTTGATCCAATGGATCTAGAAATCACATCTCTTTTACATTCACATATCTCATCTTATTCACATTTTCATCAAACACCTCTCTTTCTCATACAATGCATGCTAACACATGTCATGAAATGCAAGTGAGTCCACTACCGATGCTCATATGCAAAACCACTTTCATTTCTCTTTATTATTAACATAGCATGCGTTATCTAGTCCGGTTAACAACCATCGTAAAATGTGCATTTAACAGTTAGCAGCAGAAACATAACATATAAAACATGGATCACATAACATGGATTTGATACCAATAATCATATAGATTAAACCCTTAACATGCTCACGTATGCGATAGCACTACCATAGCCTGCTTTGCATAGTCTTAAAATTATTGGAATACATGTGGCATCATATATCAGCATATTACTTATACAAAATATCATACATGTAGCTTTAAAACATCTTATATTAATCTTATTAGGATTAGAGTGAGGTTAGGAAACTCACCTCGGGTCACCGATCCTCGAAAAGCAGATAATCGTCAAGTTCTACAACAATAAACGGAATAAATAGCAATAATGTATGAGTACGTGTTGTCACACCCGTTCCAAAAATTTATAGTTTTATCATGCATAATTGTAGATTGAGAGGTTATCAATGTTAATTGATAATGGTGGATTGAGGTTGACTGTGAGTCAACGGTAAGGTGTCAGTGAGGACACAGGAGCATGGCAGTTCATATTGCATAATCATGAGTAAATGACATTTATGTGATTTAAATGTTATTTGACCTTATCTGGTATTTCTATGAATAGTAATTATACCTGTGGAGTATAATTCTGGTAAATTTGGATATGATAGTCATTTTGAGAACTGTGGTGAGAACGTGAGAGACACGTTAATTAAAAAGGTAGGTTGTGTAGAGATTCTACAGAATATAGTTTTCGGACGTTATTTTGGACCCAAACGAAACTTAGTCGAAAACTTTTGAAATTTATAGTTTTTACTCGTAAAGGCATAAAATGGATGTGCGCGAAGTTTCGAGAACTAATTAGAAGTTTGAGGAACTCGTGGGGAGGTAAGCGTAATTTCAAGAACTTTTGCCTATAAATAGATGAGGATGAGATTCATTCTCATCCAAACTTTCCATAAATATCTAGAGAGAGGAGAGAGAAGGGAGATTTGGAGCCAACGGGCTTTGCGACGCCGATCGACGACCGTTCGTCCGTCAGATTTTCTCCAGATTTCAGATTTGAACTCGTAGAGGTAAGATCTACGTTTTGATACCACTTAGGTCATGTTTGGCCAAGTTTTGTAAAAATCTTAATTTTGGACTTTTGGGAAAAACAGGTATAAACTTGTAGGAATCGTACCAAATTCGAAATCCGACGTTTATTTAGCCTCCTAGTCGATCCTTCAAAGTTTGGGGGAAATCGCACGAGGTATGAAGTTCTAACTTGTGAAATATAAGGAAATACATGTTTTATATTTCGACGACGAAATTGTGATCCGGGCGAAATCCATGTGTTAATTGTAGGCCCGTTAATTATGCACGCGCTAAATTGTGAAAAGCATGTCTAAATTTATGCGAGCACGTTAAGTTGTCTATGTGGGTCAAAGGGGAGTCTTATACAAATTCATGCCGGAGTAAGCTTCTCGATGTTTGAGAATTTAGTAGCGACGGCTACTGTGCATGGTTGATAGACTTGGACTTGCCATGGCACTTGTGGATACAATGGTTGATAGACTTGGACTTGCCATTGGTATCGCGGTTTAAGGCTTGGACTTGCCGCTACCGGATGAATGCGTATTTTTCTTCCTAGAGACTATTGTATGATTTATGAGATTAAAGCATGTTTCATCATATATTGTACATGTTAGACTTGTACGCTCAGCATATAGCTGAGCAGTGGAGATGTACTCCATTGCAGGTAAGAAGAAGGATAAGAAGAAGTGCGATGAGTGAGGCCGATGAACGCCGGGGATAACACTTGTATATGTTTTTGTTTTAAATCCTAAACTTGTGTAAGGCTTGGTAATATGTTGTAATGGAACCATAGATTAGTCCTGTAGTACTGTAATCGTGTAATTGAATGTCTGTAGTTATGTTTTAATGCATTAAAATCAGTTGTGGTTGTGATTGTTATTGGTATTGAGTAGTAGGACTTGTAAATTCCAGCACAGGGCTGCCAGCAGAGGAGCAGTCGACTGGACCCCTGATCAGTCGACTGGATCTCGTGTATTTGAGATACTGTAAGGAAATATCAGAGAAGCAGTCGACTGAACCCCCTTGGGCAGTCGACTGAACACTGTTGACTTGAGCTACTGCTTCCTTTGATTGAAAAGCAGTCGACTGGATCCCCAGAGCAGTCGACTGGACCTCTTTGCAGAATGATGTATTTTTGGTTCTGCTTAACACAGTCGACGGAGCAGTCGACTGGACCCTGGTGCAGTCGACGGGGCAGTCGACTGAGCCTCTGTTTTTTTTCAAAACTGTTTTCTTTTGAAGTGCTTTCCTTTGGCCAAAACTTTTTATAACTCTGATTTCAATGTATTTTACAACACAGAGGGGAACGTTTCCTAAGTTTTAATATACCCAGAGTTGTTTTATAGAAGTTCTTTCCGCTGCGTATTATTAGATGATGTTTGGATGAGCCTTGGTGGCGTGCCACGTGTCCTATTTCCACGCGTAGTGGGATGGGTCGTGACATTTATTGGTATCAGAGCTAGAGGTAACAAAACTTTGGGAACGTTCGACGACGAGTGGAGTGTTGAGTGAATTGCCACATGTTTTCAATTGCATTCATGCATCTTAGAGATGTTTGATGCATATGGATGTTGTTTTACATACATACTTTTGTTATTGTTGTACATGCATAGTGTTTATGCATTGAGAACTACAGGACTATAATCATGAGTGGCGAAGAACGAGAATTATCGCCACATACTCGCCGAATGAATGAAATGGCTGAAATGATGGGGAACATGGGAGAGATGATACGAAATATAGCAGACAGATTACCTCCAACACCTCCATTGGAGCCAGAACCGATAGTTGTAGTACATGCGCCTGAAAATAGGGGTATGAGGTCAATATCAGAACAGTTTGCCCGAAAGAAACCGATGGAATTTCATGGGACACCCGACCCAACGCTCGCAGAACATTGGATCATGGATATGGAGAGAATTTTCCGATCGATTCCGATGACCGATAAGGAGAAAATTGAGAATGCCAGTGATGTGCTGAAGGGTGAAGCCCAGAACTGGTGGGTGAATGTACTAGATCAAGGGGCACCGATTACTTGGGAGGGGTTCAAGGCGGAATTCAATCGCCGGTTCTTTCCGCGAGCCGCCTACAATGCAAAGAAGAGAGAATTTGATAACTTGAAACAGGGAGATATGACTGTAACCGAATATACTTCCAAGTATAATGCGTTGTTGAGATTTGGAAAGGGTTCTGTACCAGGAGAGGAAGAAAGGGCAAGGAAATTTGAAGAAGGCTTAAGGGAGAATATCCGTTTGAGGGTAGAAACTTACGAGCATTCGACCGTGGCAGCAGTACAACAAACGGCACTAGTGGCCGAGAGTGGGATGGAAAGGTCGAGACAGAATTAGCACGGAAAACGAAACAATGAGAGTGGGGATAGGAACCAAGGCGGATCTTACAAGAGGCCGTTTCAAAGAGGCTCTGGTTCTAGTTTCAGTGAATTCAGGAGAACGCCAAGTAGCATACCGTTGTGTTCACTTTGCAACAGACCACACTCAGGTCGATGTTTCATGACCAAACCCCAGAACAAGAACCAAGGCGGGGGTAGTATAAATTCAACACCCGACATGAGAGGCAAGTGCTATGATTGTGGAGTATTTGGACATCAAGCCAAGGATTGCCCGAGGAAGTATCTTCAGCAAGGAGCTAGTTCTATGGCTTCCAGTGGGTCGAAACCTAGACAGTCCAATGACGGAGGACAAAGGATGGAACAACGCCAAGGCAGAGCATATCAGATGAACCCAGGAGATGTGACTGCTTCCGAGACAGTAGTCTCAGGTATGGTGCTTGTATGTTCGCACTTAGCTCGCATACTTGTTGACTCGGGATCTACGCATTCATTTGTATCACATGCTTTTGTTGAACATTTGAATGTTAAATCGGCACCGTTAGGATATGATTTGTCTATTGCTGTGCCACTTAGTAAAGCGATAATGACATCTACTGTATATAAGAACTGTGAGATCAAATTAGGTGAGAAGTTGATGACCGTAGACCTTATACCGATTGGAGTAAATCATTTTGATGTAATACTGGGAATGGATTGGTTAGCTCTTAATCAAGCCACAATAGACTGTGAACGGAAAGAGGTTAATTTTCGATCACCGGTATATGGGAGCTTTTGTTTCCAAGGGAGTGGGGTTATATCGCCGCCGTATTTGATTTCAGCTATCCGAGCGGGAAAGTTATTGAAAAAGGGATGTCAGGGATTTCTATGTTCAGTGACTGATGTCTCGACGACTGAATTAAAAGTAGAAGACATTCCGATAGTGCGAGAATATTCAGATGTATTTCCTGATGAGCTACCAGATGTCCTTATTGAGAGAGAGGTCGAGTTCACTATTGAGGTTATACCAGACTCAAGGCCGGTATCCAAAGCACCGTATAGAATGGCACCAGTAGAATTGAAGGAACTGAAGGTTCAACTACAAGAGTTACTTGATAAAGGTTTCATTCGACCAAGTGTGTCACCGTGGGGAGCTCCAGTGTTGTTTGTAAAGAAGAAAGATGGTTCAATGAGGATGTGTGTGGATTATCGGGAACTGAACAAGTTGACAATCAAGAATAAGTATCCACTACCCAGAATTGATGATTTATTTGATCAACTTCGTGGGGCACAAGTATTCTCCAAGATAGACCTAAGATCGGGTTATCATCAGTTGAAAGTGAAGGCCGAAGATGTTGAGAAAACAGCTTTTAGAACGCGTTATGGACACTATGAGTTCTTAGTTATGCCATTTGGGGTTACCAATGCACCAGCTGCGTTCATGGATCTTATGAACCGAGTCTTTAAGGACTATTTGGATGATTTTGTGATAGTGTTCATCGACGATATCCTTGTTTATTCACCGAGTGAGATAGAACACGAGAACCACTTGAGGTTGATACTCCAGAGATTACGAGAGAAACAATTGTTTGGGAAATTCAAGAAATGTGAATTTTGGTTACCTAACATTACTTTTCTTGGTCACGTGATTGATAAGAAGGGAGTATCAGTTGATCCTCACAAAGTACAAGCTGTATCAAATTGGCAAAGACCGACTTCCGTATCCGAAATTCGAAGTTTCTTGGGATTAGCGGGATATTACCGCCGTTTTATTGAACATTTCTCGAAGATTTCATTGCCTATGACAAGGTTGATGAGAAAAGGAGTTACATTTGAGTGGAGTCAGGAATGCGAGGACAGTTTCCAGGAATTGAAAGCACGACTAACGAGAGCACCTATTTTGACAATACTATCCGGAACCGAGGGGTTTGTGATCTTTAGTGATGCGTCGCATCAAGGGTTGGGATGCGTGTTGATGCAAGGTGGTAAAGTAATTGCATACGCTTCGAGACAGTTAAAGACACATGAGATTAATTATCCGACCCATGATCTGGAATTAGCTACAGTAATTCATGCTTTGAAGATTTGGAGATATTATTTGTACGGGGAAAAGTGTGAGATATTCACGGACCACAAGAGTTTGAAATATATTTTTACCCAAAGGGACTTGAACATGAGACAGCGAAGATGGTTGGAGTTGATGAAGGATTACGATCTTTCAATTGAGTACCATCCGGGGAAGGCGAATGTAGTAGCCGACGCATTAAGCCGGAAGACGCCGAGGAATTTAGCCGACGAGCTAACACAACAAAAAGAATTGGTAAAAGAAATAGAACGTTTAGACTTGGATGTGATACCAGGGGTAAATGGTGGCTTAATGATGGCAATCATGGCACACCCAGATATTATTGATGAGATCAAGAAGGAACAGTTTAACGATGTCTATTTGTGCAAAACGAGAGATGAGATATTGATCTTGTCAGAATCAAGATATAAAAGTATGCTTATTTTTGCTTTACTTTCAAAAGATTTGTAGTGCGGAAAGTAGAGGTCGAACCCACAGAGATTGTTAACTTTTAATCCTTTAATTACTAAAATCTAATCTATCTAGTTATAAGAAAATCGGAAGTTGAATTGATTTAGGTTTCTATTATCACTACTACTTTAAACTGTGAAATTTTAGAATTAAGATCTAGAATTAAATCTAAGTAATACTTAAATGCAAAATTGGAAATTGGTTTAAATATATGGAGATGAGATCTAGGATTACAAATCCACCACTAACTATGCATTGAGGGTCTATACTTCTTATTCTAAGTTTTATGTTTGGATAGTTATGATCTATTGTAGCTACAAGCCCAATAGTATCGTCAAGAAGATATCGTTAGTTTAATCTAAACATAATCCATCTACGGTTCACATGAATCATCTACCTATAACTAGGGTGTAGCATAACTCATCTTTCCTAAGCATGGATTATAAAAGAAGTAAACATCACAATCACATAAGCACCATTGTATGTAAATACTCCTATTAATCACAGATATCAAGGACTATTGAGTTCAATAAGTATAAGGAAAAATCTAAGACAAGAATAGATCCAAAGTACTCTTGATTATTAACATTAAAAACTGATTATATAAAATCCACCAACATACAATCACTATCCATAAACATAAAATCTTAGAATAAAGAAGCGTAGAATCCCCCTTTACATAGCTAGGGTTTCATTGAAACCCTAGATGAGGAGTTTAGTTGCTCATGATAGGTGAAAGCACGAAGATGGAGTTGATGTAAGCCATTAGAAACCTTCCTCTTGCCTTCAAAAAGTGCTGAATAAATGTATTGGTGAATTGCCCTCAAGGTGTGTAACCCCTCCAAATCATAAAAACTAGATATATATAGTTTACAAGGGTTCTTAGAAGCCTTCTTTCATTCGTATTGCACTGAAACCGCAGTTATTTCCAATCTGGACGTCTTCAAGTAATTTCGTTTGCACAGGACTCCTTAGAATACTGAAATACGCAACTTTAGTTTTTACACATATCGCGCGAGCGGGTCGCGCGAGCGCGACATTTGGCACCTCGCGCGCGCGGATCGCGCGAGCGGATCGCGCTAGCGATTCTCTGATTTTCGCGCCCGCGGACCGCGCGCGCGATGTGTCTTTTTCTGCTTCTTTCTTCCTGCTTTTTCACCTACTTTAACCCGATCTCCTTGTTTTCTTCTAAAACCTGCTAGAAAATAGAAAATAAAGTAAAATTACACAAAAACAGGATAAAAACGACTAACAAATGTGAGTTAAGGCGTATAATTAGGATTTGTTCTCTCCCGATCACACCCCCAAACCTACATTTTGCTAGTCCTCGAGCAAAAAGAATAATATAAACTACTAATAATAAAATTCCCAATCCATTTTCGTATGGATAACGATTGCACTTAGCCTGTGCAACAAGCCTTTTAAACCTCTAGGTGTCCCTAGTCGGACGAGTGAAGTCTCGTGAGGGTTCTCGTCAACAAGTCACCCACAACCATCTTTATTAACTCGCAAAGATTTTATTCAAAATTTAAATATGTCAATGTCACATCCTTTTTAGATAAAATCAACCTCAAATGAAATTCTAAAACTATCAAGAGTAAAACAATCAGATGCCCTCCTACATTATGAAAAATAATCTGAAAACATATATCACCAGAATCAATAGCATATATCGAAGACTCGCATGTGTGTGAAATGGTAGTCAAGTGGATACACTGCAACTATGAACTTGGAATATAAATCAGATAACTATCTAGTGATGCTTCGACTACAAATCTCACGTTGTTATTACACTCTAACATGAAATCATTCTGAAACAGGTGTAAACACTCATCTGTGTATATATATGCGAGAAAGAATTATTGTGCAAAACAAATAAATTCGCATACGACTCTCAACAACGTACGACACGACAAAAATAAAATAGTCTCACGAATAGATATCGATCGTCAAGTAAATATCATCACCACCATACTTTTACTTCATTTTCCTTATCGGTCACATATCAAATCATGTTCTTATAGAATCAACTAGGACTTTACACGGGTTGTAATATTGGCCAAGGGTTAAGGCTTAGAAAAGAAAGGTAAAAGGGATTCAAAATGTCCGTAAGTATCTAGTATCTAGAAATAGCCGCCTTAACATGGAACACAAGGGCTTTAATACAACGACTATTTATATCACTTTTTTTTTCTTTTTCCAAGAGGATCATATCCCTTTTTTTCCTTTTTTTTTTTTTTAATAACTATTATTATTATTTTTAGATCCTTTTCTTTTACTACTCGATACATCATATTTTTCTTCTAGTCGTTTAATAGCCCAATTTCTTTATGAAAACTATTCTCTAACTACTTTCGGACATAGGGTAGGTACTATTTAATATTGGCAAACTCCATATCGGAGTGGGTAAGATAATAGGTGAACAAAGAAATGACTTAATTAAAAACGGCTCAAATGGGTTAACAAGGGATATAATAAAAAAATATTTATAATGGGTAGGCCAAAGGTCAAAAAGGTTTATTAGAACAAACGGCCTAGTGTCATTTTCTAAAGTTACATGATTTTTCAATGTTATGATATAAAAGGAAATAGAATTTCTCTTTTTTAACATGGTAATTCTAATATTCACTCTACTTTCAATCAAAATGAAGAAATAATGAGACCAATCAACGAGATAGTGCGATGTGTCAAAGAGATTCGATAAATTTAAACCCTCACAAAGAATAATAGGCTCTAAAGCTCACCGGGTTTAGTCTCCACACTTTTTACTATTTAGGAATCCAAGTCATATTACAGTTCAATGTTAATATGTATCCATATAACTGCGTGCAGTGCAACAAGATATGCAAGTATAAGATATAAAACAATGATTCTAAGGATATACAATTCTCAAGACGTATTCTCATAACTTCGATAGACATTCGATTATATACTCTCTTAATTCTCAAAATTTCAACGAAATGTAATTATAATCAAAAGGAACGCACTATTGAACAGTATTAAGAAACTGATTTTATTTATTTATAGCACTACTACAATGTTTGTTTCTCATCTATTATTATTTTTTTTATTATGTTTCACTGCATGTCCCTATGCAGAGGGAAACATGACAATGACATGGATGTAGTCCTCATAGAATATCACCAGGATGTCCACTCCATGAAAAATGTCAGACGGAGGCTGTACTCCAGATCGAACGTACCAATCCACAAGCTCCCACTCTGGGTGCTCCGCAGGGTCGAAAAGTGGTCCTACCTCATCAAAATCATCATGTAAATCCAAACTCTGACCTCCACAATCTCCTCAACGACACTCGGACCCAAATCCACCCAATCATCCTCCGGACTGGAATACGGCGCGAATATCGAGGCAATGTCCTCAGGGGACCAGTCAGGGTGACCCGGACGCTGGCGAACAACGTCCGGCACATAATCAGGTAGGTTCCTATATGGATAGGTAACCTCTGGACTAGACTCAACAGGGTCAGATATAGAAATATCAGCGAATCCTGAGACAACACCCTCATCGTCATCATCAGTCGAAGACTCGACCGATTCAGACGATGACGACTCAGAAGATGTAGGAGGAGCGCCATAAGGGCCATCAAGAGAAGTAGGGTCATCGCCAAACATGTCATCCTCGTCAGAAGAATCGGAACAACTAAGAATGGGCCTATGAGGACGACGACGACACCAGCCGGGACGACCGACCGGGTCGTCAGGTTTGGCTATCCTAGGACTAAGTATAGAAGTATCAGAAGATGAACTAGAGTCAGAACAGTAACTCGACTGACTGGGAGACCTATCAGGTGACGTAGGAGGAGACATCGGGTGATCCATAGTGAAAAGATGACAAGGAGAAAGGAGGATTTGGATAACTATATGTATATGTGGTAGCGATATGTCCTGAAACCAAAAAGAATTCAAAAAAAAAAAAACGTCACAACTGAAGTATAATTAGCGCAAGTGATTAGTCATGAAAAACATAGGCGACAATCAAGATTATAATAATATATACCAAAAATGATCTACACGTAGATGTATGAACCTAAATTATTAATCAGTTACATGCGCTGAGAGTCAACGTAGTGAATAGGTTAATGTGGAATCATATTGATCAAAATTAAATCATATTCACTTTGAATTAATAATTCGAAATAGTTAATGGACATTTCAGCATAATTTCCCCCAAACCTGAATCGAAGCAATTCCTGTTAGCGTGCAATGGGGTTGGTACTTACTCATTAGTGACTCATTGCTGTGAAGTTGTGATAAGTAATGACGTAAAGCATCATGAGCAGTAAATGACAATAAGATCAGTGCAAGGAATATAATGTTCCAAACATATAGCAAACCACGAAACAAAAGAAAAGTACAAAAATAAATTATTTTACAGACCCAAAGGAAATAAAATAAGAGGAAATAATCTAAACCGGTCGAAGCCGGGTACAGTAAAATCCTAATAATAACCAAAAGACTAAATAAACAAGAAAAACAACAAAATAAAATAATATACAGGCCCGAATGTCTGAAAATGTATAAATCTCCCAACAAATACAAGAAAAGGGAAAATAAATGTCTAACCCCCCCAACCAAAACCTACTCAGTCATCACCACCCTCAATCAAAACCAACTCCAACCCAGTACTCCCCTGGCCAGTAGTATCATCACCATCCCCATCACCGTCACTCCCATCGTCATCATCACCAGCATCCCCAGCCTCCTCCTCCTCGCCCTGTACCTCCCCCTGCTCCTCAACTCCCTCTTCAGCCACCTGCTGTGCCTGTCGCGGAAATGCCGACTGGTAAGCAGCCTCGCCCTGGGCTAGAATGTCATCCAGCTGATCCGGATGAGCCAGCTGGAAATATGAGCGCATGTAGGACTGAAGCCGCAGGGTCTCTCCACGGAAAGCACAGACGTCCCCATATGTCCAAGCGTAAGGAGTATCCTCCGGGGGAGGGGGACGCTGTGCCGCCTGCTCGCGACGGGCCTGGGCTGCCTCACGTGCCCTCCTAACCTCCAAGTCTAAACAATCCAGGCTCAACTTCCACTCGGCGGAAGCGAACTTCGGGATATGTGCATCTATAGGCTCATCGGCAGGGATAGGAAAGGCCTTAGCCCGAAGAATGGCCGTGATGGTGCGAGGATAAGGCAGAAGGGTCTTTGGGTCTATGGCATTATCAATGGCCTGAGTAGTGTGGCGCATGCCATCCATAATAGCGAGGCCAGGATGGAACCAATCACTACGGTAAACGGCATGGAGGGCGTGGTGGATTGACTTGGTCCGTTCTTGCTCGTGACCTAGGGGGTACAGGTTTCGTTTAAAGACATGGTCGACAAACCACATCTGGCAGGGCATGTGCGAACGTCGTATAGACTGCCCCGACCCAGAGCGACCGCCACACATGTCCTGAATGATATGAATGAAGGAGTGAGCTTTGGTTAGGACATTGAGTTTAGGCACGTGGTAAGAATGGGAGGGAAGGTGAAGAATTTCGGCTATGTTGTCTGGGTTTAGGGTGATGTCGTGGCCATCTAGGGTCGTGGAGATAAAGGCGTGCTGGCTGAGGGACTGTTTATGGTAGCGTAAGTTTTGGTAAAATAAGCGGACGAGGCGGGGGTAGCTAATTAGGTCTGGGTTTCTAAAATAGAGCTGTGGGGCCAATTTTCGGGCAGCTAGGTTACTATGGCCCCACTTCGTGTCTTTATCAGACGCGAAGTACTCAGCATCTATGGCGGCCTCGTAATTGAGGCCGCGGGTAGCATACTTAGGACCTAATTCGTTTGGGTTCGGGTCGTCTGGAGGCGGTGGAGGTGGGTCAGTCTGTTTTTCCTTGCCTTTGGTTTTTTTCTGAGGCGGTTGGGAAGAAGAAGCCGATCTAACGGTTCTTTTGGTCATATTTGGAGAAGAACGGTACGAATTTGTTTTTTTTTTTTTTTTAGAAAAATTTGAAAATGTGGGCTTTAAAATTGGTCTATGCCCAGAAAAAGAAAAATAAAGGGATAGGGGGAATGGGTCACCTGCAAGAAAAACAATCCCGGCAAGGGACACAATCAACATATATTCAACAGTTCAAAAGAAATTGGGGTTCACGGGGGAACACCCAGCAACTGTGAGAAGAGCCGATCCCTTCCCACCCACTGTCCCGACAAGGGCACACACTTTGCGGCAAGTCACGGGGTACTTGCCGCGTGTTAAATGTATATAAATCCTCAGACAGTACGTAGATGCAAAAAGTACACTAAGTTTAATAATGAATTTCTAAGTTAACGTAACGTAAATTGTAGTTTCTGTTTAATAGAAGCATAGTTAAAATGCATAACGAGTGAATTCAATTTCTTCGTATCGTTATTATATGAAAGTCCCAATTTGAACATTCGAAGTGCTCGCTTCTATTTGTGATTTATATCGCTCATGATTCAGACGTGCAGTTGCCTATTCAAGCATTAACTAAAGTTAATAATCTAACTAGTATACGAGGTAATAACACTATGAGCAAGTGTCAATTTGGATCACGTGGCTGAATATTAATGTGTTAATCAGGTACACCAGTTCTAGGTAAATACTACGCCAAGCAAGTCACAACTCCGTAAAACAGATAAGCATGGATTCTCAGTTGCCTAGTTCAAGAGACGTGTATGTTCAAAATATCAAAGAATTTGAAATCAACTTCATGGCGTGACGTATGTTTGAAATATGTGTCAATATAAGCTAACAGAGATGAAAGATTGAAATAAGTATCTTTGGTATCCCTAACATGTACAAATCCTAACTTCTGGCCCCCAAATTGCAAACTCCCACTGAGTATTAAGAACAAGAGTTAGGGTTTTGAAATTTAGGGTCCAAAGTGCATATGTTTGTGTCAATATGGGCGTATAGCTGTAGGGTCCATGAGTTTGATTGAGGGTTTAAAAAAAAAACCCCAAATACACAAACCCTACAGGGACTTTTATGTGTGGATTTATGTAAATCATTGTATACATGGATAACTGTATGTAGAGTATAGGCATATAAATGTAAATATGTGGGTACTGAAATTTCCTAAACACCCCAAACCCTAATTCACCCACATGATTAAGGTTTAGGTTTTATTCACAAATCTGCGTGTGGGTATGTATATCAATGTGACCTGAAATCTAATCAGTGTGTTTTTGTATATATAAACATAGATATATGTATATATGTCAGATGTATATACATATATACGGGTATAGATATACCTGTGTGGGAAGATTCGAGATGAGGGGGGGGGGTTTCTGTTTTGATCGCAAGTAGCGGCGGTGGTGCCGCGGCGGCTGCGGCTTGATGTGGTGGTGGTCCGGTGATGATGATGATCGGTGATGGTGAGTGTGATGGTGTATGGTGGAGATAGGAGAGAGATTGAGAGGGAGAGGGAATCGCGAGAGAGAGAGACGCAGAGAAAGAGAGAGAGAGGAAATTTCAGAGAAATTAGGGCACAGCCCTATATATAAAGAAACGGATACCTCGCGCGAGCGGACCGCGCAAGCGACACTCGCGCGCGTGGATCCCTCTGCGAGGAAAAGCTGAGGTTTGGTTTTTACGTTTTTAAAAAATTGTCTAAGGGCTAACCTCGCTCGAGCGGACCGCTCTAACGAGAACCTCGCGGGCGCGATTTATGGCGCGATCAGAAGCTGAAACCCTTCTTTTTGTAGGTTTTAAAGAAATTCTTAAGGCACAAATTCGCTCGAGCGGGCCGCTCCGGCGATGGATTCGCTCGCGCGATATGAGGCGCGAGAAGAAACTGAGGGTCCTTTTTTAAACTTTCAAAAATTTTTGACTAAGGGCATATCTCGCGCGAGCGGTCCTCGCGAGCGAAGACTCGCGCGAGCGGGCCGCGCGCGCGAGATGCTAGTTTCTCATTTTTCTTTTTTGTTTTCTTGTATCTCTGTTCTTTAATTGAAACTTTTCATCTTTTGGGTATTTACAACCTCAGACATAGGCCAAGAACTACCTACTAGGGTACAAAATTAAAGAAAATTCTCACTAATGCTTGGGTTGCCTCCCAAGAAGCGCTAAATTTTACGTCGCTAGCTCGACCGATGCATGTGCTCAATCGAGATAGACCGGATCAACCAGATCTATAGACTCAATTTCTCTTCCATCTGTCTCCTCGGTTCGATACGGCTTAAGCCGTTGACCATTTACTTTAAAAGGTGCCCCACCATTCATATCTTGGATCTCAATCGCTCCATGCGGGAACACTTGCGTTATAGTGAACGGACCGTCCCATCGGGACCGTAGCTTTCCCGAGAATAATCTTAATTTCGAATTAAACAACCAGACGCGTTGTCCGACCTCAAAATTCTTTCTTATAATCATTTTATCGTGAAAAGCTTTAGATTGCTCTTTATAGATTCTTGAATTCTCATACGCCTCGTTTCTCAATTCTTCAAGCTCTTGCAATTGAAGTTTACGATGACATCCTGCCGCTTTTATATCTTGGTTAAACGTTTTTACGGCCCAATATGATCGATGTTCGAGTTCCACCGGTAGGTGGCACGCTTTTCCAAACACTAATCGGTAAGGAGACATCCCAATAGGAGTTTTAAACGCTGTACGATATTCCCAAAGCGCATCGGTCAGTCGTTGTGACCAATCTTTACGGTCTGGACGTACCGTCTTTTCTAATATACTTTTGACTTCCCTATTAGACACTTCAACTTGGCCTTGGGTTTGTGGATGATACGCGGTTCCTACTTTATGGGTGACAGAATATTTTCGGACTAGGGCTTCGAAGTAACGATTACAGAAGTGTTTTCCCCCGTCGCTTATAATCGCTCGTGGCGTGCCGAAATGACAAAATATATTATCTTTTATAAAAGAAACCACAACTTTGTGGTCGTTGGTTCTCGTCGCCACTGCCTCCACCCACTTAGAAACATAGTCGACCGCGACTAAGATGTATTCGAAACCACAAGACGAGGGAAACGGACCCATAAAGTCGATGCCCCAAACGTCAAATATTTCTATAATAAGGATTGGGGTCATGGGCATCGCATCACGATGTGACATGTTCCCTGTTTGTTGACAACGTACGCAGTTCTGACAGAATTCATGTGCGTCTTTAAACAATGTTGGCCAATATAACCCACTTTGGAGGACTTTAGCGGCCGTACGACGGCCACCAAAGTGTCCTCCGCATTCTAGAGAATGACAAAAATTTAATATGGATTTAAATTCACTCTCCGGAACACAACGTCGTATAATTTGATCAGAACAGTGTTTAAATAACAATGGGTCATCCCAGTAATAGTGTTTAATTTGAGAAAATAATCGATCTTTATCTAAACGAGACCACGTATGCGGGATATATCCCGTAGCTAAGAAATTAACGATGTCGCTGAACCATGGACGATTTACGGCAGATAATGCAAATAATTGCTCGTCCGGAAATGAATCCTGGAGAGGGGTTATATCGTTAGATTCTATATAAATTCGTGACAAGTGGTCAGCTACAACGTTTTCAGAACCCTTTTTATCCCGTATTTCATAATTAAACTCTTGCAGGAGTAAAATCCATCGGATTAACCTAGGTTTCGTTTCTTTCTTATTCAGCAAATGTCGCAATGCCGCATGATCAGTATAAACGATGACCTTTGAACCCAATAAATAAGAACGGAATTTGTCGAGGGCAAATACAACCGCAAGTAATTCTTTTTCCGTTGTTGTGTAGTTCAATTGCGCATCATTTAGTGTTTTACTTGCATAATAGATCACATGAGGGATTTTATTCACTTTTTGTCCTAATACGGCCCCTACGGCATAGTCGGACGCATCGCACATCAATTCAAACGGGAGTGACCAATCAGGGGATTGGATCACCGGGGCCGTGGACAATAATGTTCGCAACGTTTCAAATGCCTTGAGGCACTCATTATCAAATACAAAAGCCACATCCTTGGCGAGCAGATTGCACAAAGGTCGTGAGATCTTACTAAAATCTTTTATAAATCGTCGGTAAAAGCCGGCATGACCGAGGAAGGACCGGATTTGACGAATGGATGACGGCGGTGGAAGTTTATCAATTAGTTCAATTTTCGCCTTATCTACCTCTATACCTCTCTTGGAAACAATGTGACCCAAGACTATTCCCTCTTGAACCATGAAATGGCTCTTCTCCCAACTTAATACCAAATTTGCTTCCTCGCACCGGGCGAGGACTTTTGTCAGATTTTGGAGGCATTCATCGAATGTGGGTCCGAAAACGGAGAAATCGTCCATGAATACCTCGAGAAATTTCTCAACCATGTCCGAGAAAATTGCCATCATACACCGTTGAAAGGTTGCCGGTGCATTGCACAAGCCACACGGCATACGTCGGTAAGCAAAGGTTCCAAAAGGACAGGTGAACGTTGTCTTTTCTTGGTCATCGGGGTAAACGGGCACCTGGTTGTAACCAGAGTATCCATCTAAGAAACAATAATAACTCTGACCGGACAGACGTTCTAGGATTTGATCAATAAATGGTAGAGGGAAATGATCCTTACGAGTCATCATGTTAAGTTTTCTATAGTCAATGCAAACCCGCCAACCGGTAGTTTGACGGGTGGGTATAAGGACTCCCTTTTCGTTGGGTACAACCGTGATACCTGATTTCTTTGGGACAACCTGAGTTGGGCTGACCCAATTACTATCGGAGATCGGGTATATAATACCGGCATCTAAGAGTTTAATCACTTCCTTCATAACCACTTCTTTCATGTTAGGGTTGAGACGTCGTTGCATTTCCCTAGATGGTTTAGCATTTTCTTCTAAATTTATTCTATGCATGCAAACTGACGGGTCAATTCCTTTTAGATCAGCGACCGTCCATCCAATCGCCTTTTTATGATTACCTAGAACCTGTAGTAGTTGTACTTCCTGAATTTTAGTTAAATTTGACGCGATTATAACAGGAAGGGTTGCGTTCGTTCCTAGGAAAGCATATTTTAAAGAATCCGGCAACGGCTTAAGTTCGAGCGTCGGAGGACACTCAATGGATGGTAATGCCGGTTCATGTGAAAGAGGTGGTAAAGCCTCTACTTTAGGTTTTCATGGAAGCGCATTAGTCGTATTTACTGATTCCAATAGAGTATTTACATCTTCAATATTTGTGTCAATGTTGAAATCATTAAAATTGAAATGTGATAAGCATGCTTCTAACGCTTCCTTAGTTAACATAAAAGGCGCTGCCTCTTCAACTAATTCGTCTATTAAGTCTATGGCATAGCAGTCTGCCTCTTCATCATCTCTATATGGTTGATTAGATGCATTGAAGACGTTAAGACGCACAGTCATGTTACCAAAAGTTATATCCATCACACCAGTCCTACAGTTAATAATCGAATTAGCCGTAGCTAGGAAAGGGCGTCCTAGAATGACTGGAACTTGTTTACTAGCATCTAGGACAGGTTCGGTGTCTAGTACAATAAAATCGACCAGATTATAACATCTATCAACTTTGACCAATACATCCTCTACTACCCCCCGTGGAACTTTAATTGACCTATCAGCTAATTGTAAGGTGGCCGCAGTCGGTTTCAGTTCTCCTAAACCCAAATGTTCATAAACTGAATAGGGTATCAAATTCACACTCGCACCTAAATCAAGAAGAGCCCGTTGAATGTATTTATCACCTATGTGACAAGCGATGGTTGGAGTACCCGGGTCTTTATATTTGAGAGTGTTAGTGGTAAACAGGGAACTAACCTTTTCTGTTTGGAACACTTTCTTAGATAGATGGTTTCTAGACTTCCTCTTCTGAGTGCATAGATCCTTTAAGAACTTATCATATGGGGGTATCTGTTTAATCGCATCTAGTAGTGGAATATTGATTTTGACTTCTTTAAATATTTCAAGAATATCTTCCGGTTTCGTGCTTTTTCTAGTGAAGTGAGCCGGGGCTTCCCCGCTCGGTGGAAATGGCATCCTAGGCACATAATCGGAAGGGTTTACCGCTTTAGATGTTTTATTTGATATCAAAGGGTTAGCGTCTTTTGAAACTGGAGTAGAATTCTCTTCCTTTTCACCCTTTTCCTTTTCATTATCTTTATCTTTCCTAGCCTCGGGAGGAGGTACGACCTCCTCGGGACGTTCAGTTGTCCTTGTTGAGACAGCGTTAACCTGATCACTCGCCGAACTCACCTCGTACTGACCCTTAGGATTTTGCACAGGTTGACTTGGTAATTTTCCCTCATTACGTCTATTCAATGTATTAGCTAATTGTCCCATTTGGGACTCTAATTTTGCTATAGATTGCGTATGAGAATTTACCAGTTGAGATTGCGATTGCGATTGGGCCTCTAAAGTTTTTAATGATGCCAACACGCTCTCTTCGAAGGTTTTATCCCTAGGAGGATTAGCACGGAAGGGAGACTGTTGGTATTGACTTTGTTGATTCGGAGGCTGCTGATACTGATTAGACTGTGGTTTATACGCATTAGAAAAATTGGTTGTATCAGGTTTCGAATACGGCTTCTCACTATTGGAGTTCCATGACAGGTTCGGATGAGTTCCCCATGTCGTGTTTGGTTTATACCCCGTGGGGTTATAATTCGGTCGTTGGAACTGTTGAACCGCATTTATATGTTGTTCCACAAATTCCGGGAACTGAGATGCGGACGGACATGCTAATGTTGAATGTGACGAATCTGAGCATAACTGGCATACTTCAGCAGAAGGAGGTGGGCCTTGCATGCGGCCCATCATCATAAGTTGGTCCATTTTTCTATTTAGTTCTTGAATTTCATACGAATGATTAGACTCAACTTTCGCCTCTCTCTTTGGATTAGGTAGAAGGTGTCCTTCAGGTCGTACGGATACCGCTTGGTGCATAGAGTTTTCACTTAATGTTTCAAATATCTTCCATGCCTCATCGGCACTCTTGTGGAGGAATGTCCCCGCACAAATAGCATCGACGGTATTTCGAACGGTAGGAATTAATCCTTCATAAAAGACTTGCACCAGCTGCCATTTGGGTATCTGGTGATGAGGGCAAGAACGGAGAAGTTCTTTAAACTGTTCCCATGTATCGTAAAGTGTCTCCCCATCTTGCATTGTAAAATTAGTTATTGACTTTCTAATCTGATTCGTTCTAGTTATGGGGAAGAATTTTTGTAGGAACGCAGTTTGCAACTCATCCCATGTTCTTATTGAATTTGGCTCCAACGATTGGAGCCAATACTTAGCTTTATCTTTAAGTGAAAACGGAAACAAGCGCATTTTCAATTCATCATCGGTTAAGTTCTGAATCTTTAACGTTGCACAGATACCCTGAAATTCGCCTAGATGATTATAAGGGTCTTCCTTAACACGCCCGTGAAATGACGGCAGGAGCGCAATAGTTGAGGATTTAATTTCAAAATGAGCTACCGTCACTTCCGGCAATGCAATACACGACGGTGGCGTGTAGGCCGTAGGAGTGAAATAGTCCTTTAATGGTGGTGGTGGGGGTATGTTCAGATTATCCCCCTCATTCCGATTATTCCCATTATTCTGGTTATTTCCAAAATCGGCCATCGGAATCGGTTCGATTTTTATTGTTTTAGTTTTTCTTAAACGATTACGCGTACTACGGATTTCTAATTCAAATGAAGATGACGGTTTAGGTGTGGACTCGTCGTCCAACATCAACCAAGCTCTCGAAGCTTGGGCTGATGACCTACAGCCTCTAAGTGTACGTTCAAGTTCGAGATTAAGCGGATTCAATTTAGGTTTAGTTGAACGAGTTCCAAACATACACTAAGGGTTGACTCAATAAAACAATAAAAACAAAAATAGCTACGCTAATAACCAAGCATGCAAGCACACAAGACTAATATGATGCATGAAATTATCCTGTAATGCAATGACCGCGTCAAGCCCAGCGCCCCGGGTTTCCTAGCTAATGCAGTGCTCACTCCACACCTACCCTAATGCAAGTATTGCGTCTCAGCGCCCTGACTTACAGTGGTTGATGCGAAATTTAAAAACTTAGCGAATTTACTTGTTTTTGAGTTTTATTGCAATTTTCTTTTCAGGTTCGCGTAAGCTCCGTTGGCGTGCACAGCTGCTCCACTCGATCTTGCTAGAATTGACGGTTTAAGATCTGCAGAAACAAGAATAATTTTAGCGACTCTAAAACGAAACTAAAACAAAGAAAATAAAAAGGAAACTAATATTTACTAACTAAGTAAATTACAATTCTAATAATTAACGACAAAAGTTATTTCAATCCCCGGCAACGGCGCCAAAAATTGATCTTGTCAGAATCAAGATATAAAAGTATGTTTATTTTTGCTTTACTTTCAAAAGATTTGTAGTGCGGAAAGTAGAGGTCGAACCCACAGAGATTGTTAACTTTTAATCCTTTAATTACTAAAATCTAATCTATCTAGTTATAAGAAAATCGGAAGTTGAATTGATTTAGGTTTCTATTATCACTACTACTTTAAACTGTGAAATTTTAGAATTAAGATCTAGAATTAAATCTAAGTAATACTTAAATACAAAATTGGAAATTGGTTTAAATATATGGAGATGAGATCTAGGATTACAAATCCACCACTAACTATGCATTGAGGGTCTATACTTCTTATTCTAAGTTTTATGTTTGGATAGTTATGATCTATTGTAGCTACAAGCCCAATAGTATCGTCAAGAAGATATTGTTAGTTTAATCTAAACATAATCCATCTACGGTTCACATGAATCATCTACCTATAACTAGGGTGTAGCATAACTCATCTTTCCTAAGCATGGATTATAAAAGAAGTAAACATCACAATCACATAAGCACCATTGTATGTAAATACTCCTATCAATCACAGATATCAAGGACTATTGAGTTCAATAAGTATAAGGAAAAATCTAAGACAAGAATAGATCCAAAGTACTCTTGATTATTAACATTAAAAACTGATTATATAAAATCCACCAACATACAATCACTATCCATAAACATAAAATCTTAGAATAAAGAAGCGTAGAATCCCCCTTTACATAGCTAGGGTTTCATTGAAACCCTAGATGAGGAGTTTAGTTGCTCATGATAGGTGAAAGCACGAAGATGGAGTTGATGTAAGCCATTAGAAACCTTCCTCTTGCCTTCAAAAAGTGCTGAATGAATGTATTGGTGAATTGCCCTCAAGGTGTGTAACCCCTCCAAATCATAAAAACTAGATATATATAGTTTACAAGGGTTCTTAGAAGCCTTCTTTCATTCGTATTGCACTGAAACCGCAGTTATTTCCAATCTGGACGTCTTCAAGTAATTTCGTTTGCACAGGACTCCTTAGAATACTGAAATACGCAACTTTAGTTTTTACACATATCGCGCGAGCGCGATATTTGGCACCTCGCGCGCGCGGATCGCGCGAGCGATTTATGGGGTTTCGCGCGAGCGGATCGCGCGAGCGATTCTCTGATTTTCGCGATGTGTCTTTTTCTGCTTCTTTATTCCTGCTTTTTCACCTACTTTAACCCGATCTCCTTGTTTTCTTCTAAAACCTACTAGAAAATAGAAAATAAAGTAAAATTACACAAAAACAGGATAAAAACGACTAACAAATGTGAGTTAAGGCGTATAATTAGGATTTGTTCTCTCCCGATCAGATATCCTTGGGAAAGCGACCTGGTTTTGTATTAGAACAAGGAACGTTGAAACTGGGAAATCGATTATGTGTACCAAATGTGAAAGACATAAAAGAGCGACTTTTGGAAGAAGCTCATAGTACTAGATATTCAGTGCACCCGGGAAGTAACAAGATGTATCGGAACTTATGAGAAAACTTCTGGTGGAAGGGTATAAAGCGTGAAGTCGCCAAGTTTGTATCCAAATGTTCGGCATGTCAACAAGTCAAGGCAGAGAGACAAGTACCCGCGGGGTTACTACAACCTTTGCCAGTGTCAGAATGGAAATGGGATGAGATTACGATGGATTTTGTTTCAGGATTTCCACGATCATGTAATAAGAATGATAAGATTTGGGTTATAGTTGACCGGTTAACAAAGTCAGCTCATTTTCTACCGATCAAGACGACTAAACCGTCCATGTTAGCGGAATTGTATATGAAAGAGATTGTAAGACTACATGGAGTCCCAGCTGTGATTGTGTCAGATCGTGATAGTAGTTTTACGTCAAGATTTTGGGGAAGTTTGCAAGAAGCTATGGGTACGAAATTGAGTTTCAGTACTGCATTTCATCCTCAGACCGATGGACAGTCAGAGCGTATGATTCAGACCTTGGAAGATATGTTGAGATTGTGTGTATTAGACTTTGGGAGTGATTGGGAGCACCACTTGCCATTAATTGAATTTGCGTACAACAACGGATTTCAGTCAAGTATTGGTATGGCACCATATGAAGCTTTGTATGGGCGTAAATATCGATCACCAGTTTGTTGGACCTGAGTTAATACAGGTGACTACTGAGAAAGTGAAGTTGATTCAAGAGCGACTCAAAGTAGCTCAGAGCCGATATAAGAGTTATGCAGATTTGAAACGACGACCGATGAATTTTGAAGTAGGAAATTTCGTATACTTGCGGGTATCACCTTCGAAAGGCATTGTACGATTTGGGAAGAGGGGAAAGTTCAATCCGAGATTCATAGGACCTTTTGAGATCCTAGAGAGGGTTGGTCCAGTAGCTTACCGTTTGGCCTTGTCATCCGAGTTGGAACATGTGCACAATGTGTTTCACGTATCGATGTTGAGACGATGTATGACTGACACGAGTAAGATCATTGTACCTGAACCGCTTCAGATTCAGGGAGACTTGACTTACGTGGAACAACCAGTGGAGATTCTAGACCGCAAAGAACAAGTTTTGAGAACCAAGACTATTCCAATGGTGAAAGTACTATGGCGTAGTCATACAGTGGAAGAGGCTACATGGGAAAGTGAGGAAGACATGAGGGATGAGTATCCATACTTATTCGACGCATGAGGTAAAGTTTGGGGACAAACTTCCTTTTTGGATGGGAGAGTTGTCACACCCGTTCCAAAAATTTATAGTTTTATCATGCATAATTGTAGATTGAGAGGTTATCAATGTTAATTGATAATGGTGGATTGAGGTTGACTGTGAGTCAACGGTAAGGTGTCAGTGAGGACACAGGAGCATGGCAGTTCATATTGCATAATCATGAGTAAATGACATTTATGTGATTTAAATGTTATTTGACCTTATCTGGTATTTCTATGAATAGTAATTATACCTGTGGAGTATAATTCTGGTAAATTTGGATATGATAGTCATTTTGAGAACTGTGGTGAGAACGTGAGAGACACGTTAATTAAAAAGGTAGGTTGTGTAGAGATTCCACAGAATATAGTTTTCGGACGTTATTTTGGACCCAAACGAAACTTAGTCGAAAACTTTTGAAATTTATAGTTTTTACTCGTAAAGGCATAAAATGGATGTGCGCGAAGTTTCGAGAACTAATTAGAAGTTTGAGGAACTCGTGGGGAGGTAAGCGTAATTTCAAGAACTTTTGCCTATAAATAGATGAGGATGAGATTCATTCTCATCCAAACTTTCCATAAATATCTAGAGAGAGGAGAGAGAAGGGAGATTTGGAGCCAACGGGCTTTGCGACGCCGATCGACGACCGTTCGTCCGTCAGATTTTCTCCAGATTTCAGATTTGAACTCGTGGAGGTAAGATCTACGTTTTGATACCACTTAGGTCATGTTTGGCCACGTTTTGTAAAAATCTTAATTTTGGACTTTTGGGAAAAACAGGTATAAACTTGTAGGAATCGTACCAAATTCGAAATCCGCCGTTTATTTAGCCTCCTAGTCGATCCTTCAAAGTTTGGGGGAAATCGCACGAGGTATGAAGTTCTAACTTATGAAATATAAGGAAATACATGTTTTATATTTCGACGACGAAATTGTGATCCGGGCGAAATCCATGTGTTAATTGTAGGCCCGTTAATTATGCACGCGCTAAATTGTGAAAAGCATGTCTAAATTTATGCGAGCACGTTAAGTTGTCTATGTGGGTCAAAGGGGAGTCTTATACAAATTCATGCCGGAGTAAGCTTCTCGATGTTTGAGAATTTAGTAGCGACGGCTACTGTGCATGGTTGATAGACTTGGACTTGCCATGGCACTTGTGGATACAATGGTTGATAGACTTGGACTTGCCATTGGTATCGCGGTTTAAGGCTTGGACTTGCCGCTACCGGATGAATGCGTATTTTTCTTCCTAGAGACTATTGTATGATTTATGAGATTAAAGCATGTTTCATCATATATTGTACATGTTAGACTTGTACGCTCAGCATATAGCTGAGCAGTGGAGATGTACTCCATTGCAGGTAAGAAGAAGGATAAGAAGAAGCGCGATGAGTGAGGCCGATGAACGCCGGGGATAACACTTGTATATGTTTTTGTTTTAAATCCTAAACTTGTGTAAGGCTTGGTAATATGTTGTAATGGAACCATAGATTAGTCCTGTAGTACTGTAATCGTGTAATTGAATGTCTGTAGTTATGTTTTAATGCGTTAAAATCAGTTGTGGTTGTGATTGTTATTGGTATTGAGTAGTAGGACTTGTAAATTCCAGCACAGGGCTGCCAGCAGAGGAGCAGTCGACTGGACCCCTGATCAGTCGACTGGATCTCGTGTATTTGAGATACTGTAAGGAAATATCAGAGAAGCAGTCGACTGAACCCCCTTGGGCAGTCGACTGAACACTGTTGACTTGAGCTACTGCTTCCTTTGATTGAAAAGCAGTCGACTGGATCCCCAGAGCAGTCGACTGGACCTCTTTGCAGAATGATGTATTTTTGGTTCTGCTTAACACAGTCGACGGAGCAGTCGACTGGACCCTGGTGCAGTCGACGGGGCAGTCGACTGAGCCTTTGTTTTTTTTCAAAACTGTTTTCTTTTGAAGTGCTTTCCTTTGGCCAAAACTTTTTATAACTCTGATTTCAATGTATTTTACAACACAGAGGGGAACGTTTCCTAAGTTTTAATATACCCAGAGTTGTTTTATAGAAGTTCTTTCCGCTGCGTATTATTAGATGATGTTTGGATGAGCCTTGGTGGCGTGCCACGTGTCCTATTTCCACGCGTAGTGGGATGGGTCGTGACAGTACGACTATAGGGCAAAATGGTAATTTTACCAAATGAGGTTATAAACCTCAAGGTAGTGATTTACGTGTCATTTTAAGTCCAACGCCATTGATTAGACTCAAATTGTAGTCTGTCGCGTTTTACGAGGTAATATGTAGGGCTTACTACACTAATGCGGACCCTAAAAGACAGGCTGTATTTTCGACCGAGTCGAAAGGTCACTAAATTTTAAGGAAATGTTCTAGACATTAATCTAAGACTCTGGGAACTGACCGCGTAATTTTCGGAGTCCTACATTATTTATTATGAATTATTGAAGATAACATGTATTAGAAAAATACCCAAAAAGGGATTTAAATACATAATTATAATTACACTGAGAAATCAGTACTTAGAAGTATTTTTATTAAATACTAGATATTAAAATACGCTACCAGTATTTATCTCATAATTTTCGGAGTTCACTTGATTTTTTAAATAATTAATATACTCATAAAATAGCTCCTTAATAATTATTAAAAATACTAGACTATAATATTATAGCTTTATAATTTACATTATATAATGAAATAGCCCCAGGGTCATTATCCTAATTTTCTAGAATTTAATAATGAGTATAGGTATTTAAAATGCATTTAATTACCATTATTATACATTAATCATATATAATAAAATGAACAATAAATATATTATTATTTTTCTAAAATAATTTCTAGAATCTTGAAAATATTAATTACTAATATTACAGAAATTAAAACATATAATTTGTATAATAAAATTATTTTAAATTAATTATGAACCATAATACCTATTTAATCTATTTATTAATAATAATCAGATGTATTGTAACCAGTTAATTTTTTATTCAAGAATAATTAACAGAATAATCAATATATAATATTACTAATAAAATCACAAACCATACTTAAGATATACATAAACTAGATTAATATATTAATTAAGAATACAAAACTAACAATCCAGAATCTCTCGGGTTGACCCGACCCGGACCGAATATAAACAGACTACCCAAATACAGATACAAAGGAACCCAATCCAAAACTCGCGGGTTTGACCCGAACCCGAATAAATACGGGTTATCCGTATGTACAAACACATAAACCCAACCCAACTCATTGACCCGAACCAAAACCTAATCCATCTACAGACTCAACACGACCCACCCATAACCATACCCGACCCATACTAAACCCGAGACGTCAAAACGACGTCGTCTAACTTAAAAAGACCCATGGGTTTTTAAACCCGACCCTAACCCGCTACCCTACCCACTTCTACACACAACTAAACCCACCCATGACCCGGCCTATATCTCTCTCTCCTCTCCATGGAAATCGCCCAAATTACCGCCAAAAGGACCGTATTTCTCCCTCTATAACATAGTATAAGCCTAATGTCTGGTTCATTCGTTTTGTGTACCCACCCAGTGAAATAACAAGAATAATGGCCTGCATGGCCGGCCAAACAAGGTCCTAATCAAAAACTGCTACTAAGGGGTTCTTCTGGGTTCATTAGGGTCTGTTTGGTGTAAATCTTATGAGTTTTAGTGACGGTTGGATATCCAAGCTCAATCTTGAGCTTTAATGGCTGGCCGGAGCTCACACATAGCCTTAGGCTCTGTTTGGCTTTATGCATGTGGTCCTAATGATGCCTAGATGACATGCAGAGGTGCAAAAATGCAATATGGGGTGTGGGTTACCTCAGGGAGCTCTGTCTCCCTCTTTTTTCTCCGGTCAACTCCTCTCTCTCTCTATCTCTCTCTCTCTCTCCTGTGTTCTCCTTCCTCCAGTCTTCTTCTTCTTCTAACCTCTGGTTCTCTACGTGTATGTGTGTATGTGTGCTGAGGGGGGGACAAAGAGAGGGTGAGTGTGTGATGTAGTTTTATGAATGCAAAATGTAGATGGATGTTTGATTGGTTTATCTTGCAAACTCCCTCTCTCAGGTTTTCTCTGTACAATCTATCTTAGACAGATTCAGCGTGGGCTGTAAGGGTAAAATGAAGGTGCAAGGGTATCTATTTATAGAGGGAGGGATGAGGGGTTTGGATGTGTATAGTGGGTGCACAATGTGTACCCATATGTGTAAGTGGGTGTGTGTCCAAGGGTAGATATAGGTAGGGTCCACAAGATGGTGGAGTGTATCTGCATGGCTGCCACGTGGCAGTGGGTGGGGCCTACTTCTCAATTTGGGTGTATTTGTCTTGATTTACGGGCACGACCTCAAACTACATGTACCATTGTAAATGTGTATGGGACTGTGTTCGAGTCTAAATACGGGTCTGTCTAGATACACATTCGTTTCCTATTTGGAAATAAAGCGTCGATATCACTTACTATTACTAGTGTTATAATTATAATGTGGACGTGGAAATCCAACTATAAATACCAAACTTAAGTACTGAGAATGTACTAATAATACCATTGTCGTATCTAAACATCAAAGTCACATTCCATAATATTAATGTTACTATGCTAATAATAACGTCGTCACTAAGATGCAAACTTAAATTTTAATACAATTCTAAGTCTAGGTTCAAGTTCGTCTAAGGATTCTAATATAGATATTATAACCGTCAAGGTTACGACTAACTTATTGGGTTCTAGATTTGGGTATCATCGTCATCATTAAGACGTTGACTATCGGTTCTTATAGAGATTCCTAGTTAAGGTCATCCCAATGGACCTTCTGTAACCGTTTTTCCCGGGTAAAAATCACTATTTTCTAATATCCGAGGTGGAATTTCTAAGGAAATTCAAGGTGCTATAGTATGGGGGTGGCGGGTCCTACCATAACTACCACCTATAAAAGGTGTTCTCCATCGCGTTTTTCTGGTTCCAGACCCTTCTAGAAGGCTCCCACTGCGAGGAAATTGCCTAGAAATTGCGTTTAGACGCCGAAGTGGCCATTTTAACCCTTTTCTGCTCTCTGAAAATCTTGTTTTAACCCTGTAACTTAAGAGCTAAGTCTTCAAAACTCTATATATAGATCCATATGAGATCATCTTGGAGTACCTTGAGATCACACAAGAGATAGATAAGAGAGTACACAAGTGAATATACTTGCAAAATACTTTCAACTTAAGAGAGAATTCTAGAGAGAGAAAATTATGAATTAGAATTCCCTAAACTAATCTCAAGATAATTAGATTAGATGAATTAGACATCAATTGCCTCCATTAACTTCCATGGATGAGTGCTTGAAGAACACTTGAAGAACACTTAAAGAAGAAGATCTTCAATTCAACTTTGGTTATATAATTGAGAATCCTCCAAGAGGTAAACACTATAATTCATCTCTAATTCCTTATTTGTATATATAGATCTATAAGATTTGGATCTAGCTTAGTCTTATTTTATTTGTTAGAACACTCATCTTCTTCATCTCTTGTTCTTCACACACTCACATGGCTAGATCCAAATCTCTTTGATTTTCATTGACAATTCATAATTAGAGAGTGATCTTCAATTTGATTTTCAAATTTTGATTTCCTCTTTCTATTATAGTTTTAGAACCATGCATACATGATTATATATATGTGTATCTATTTTGAATTCTATGATGGTTTGGAGGTATGATCTATGAGAGGGATGATTCCTATGTTCATACCTATCTCTTGATTATTTCTATTACCTAGAATTCCTATTGAATTTCATCTCCACTATGATATTTGTAAGTCCCTTTGTTCCATGATCTAAAGTTCTTCATAGAACTTGAGGGCTAAATTGATTGGAAATCATGATATTCAAGTAGATCTATGAATTTGATCTCTCTAATAAGCCTCAATCAACAACTAAGATATTTTCCTCACACTTTAAAATAAACTAGATAAAAATTCAGCAAAGCAGATTGGTCTTGTCTATAAGATTTGGTCCATCAAAACCCATATTTTGATGGATTTCAAACTTTCTGGGTAAACTTTGATGAATTAGCTTTCATTCTGTCCGTTTTGAGAGCTTCTAGGATCTATATGTTATTTTTAGAAATTATTGAGAAATCGGTTGACAGATTTGAACATAGTCTCTTTGTGCTTGAATTTCAGAAAATCTATAATAGTTATCGATGTTCCTCTTTTTGGGGATGATTCCTAACTCATGTATCTATATGCCGATGTAAAATCGTGAGCATACGATAGAGTTAAGATCGTTTTCTAAGCGTTTCAAGTTGATAAAACTATTCTGGAATTTTCTAAGTTCAATTACAATTACGATTATGTATACAAAATGGTCATACCTTGATCACTCAATAAGAATTGATGAATAAAACTTGGTTTAGAAATCATCTAGGATAATTGGATGAGAGATCAAGAGCTTATATCTACTTAATTAACATGATTCATGAACTTCTATTATACTTCTGTTGTGTTTTGCATTCATTTGTCAAATGATATCAAACTTCCAGAATAACAGAGTCTGTTTAAAACACTTTTTCAGAAGCCTTAAGATCGTGACATGTTCATGGGATTATTATTTTTTTCATAAACTACAATGAAATAGCTTTCTTTTGACACCAAATAGAGCTTCACATGATTTTTGTAGAATTAATTATGATTTTTACAAGAACAGTGGACAGTCTTGATCCACTGTTCCCAAAACTCTATCTCACTTCAAAAATGGTAAAGAGGTTCTACTTTTTGGAGAAGTTCCCTAAGACATGTATCTAACTTTCTGTAAAAGGGTTTTAACCCAGCTCATGTTTAAGACCACTTTTGATAGGATTCATTAGAGGTTAATGAATCTGGAAATTTGATTGATGATATTTTCTACTTGCTTTTCATGCATGCCATATGTTTGCTTTGTGTTTTTGCAATGCTTGGGTATTCCTTGGTGTTTTAGTGCAGAGAATTGAATGTCGTGGACCCGGATTTTGATTTGTGATCTTGCCTCGTATACATGTAGCTTAGTGCCCATGTATAGTGTACCTTCTCTATCCTTTCTCTTAGAATTTTTCTAGGTTAATTTACAACTTTGTTTTCAACGACACAATTCCTTTAGGATAGTCTCCGTTTATATGCTTATTTGTTAGAGACATCTTATCTAGGATTGTTGCATGATTGTATTACACGTTTCCATTTCTTTGTGCTTTTGCGACTCCGCTTGAGTCAACCCAATATAAGTCTTCTTGTTCCCTTTTGCATATCATGACATGTTTCCTTTATTTGCATCGGTTCCGGGCGGGACTAGCCACTGTAAGTATACCTCTCTCTTGTATTGCATGTGCATCCGACTTCTACCTGATTTAATCTCTTGACATGATTTTCCTTAAATGTTCCATTTTGACATGTATATATTATCTAGTATGTTTGAGGAAACAATATTAATTACTCCCTCCGTCCCATAATAAGTGTCCACATTTTCTTTTTTGGATGTCCCACAATAAGTGTCCACTTTCCTAAATTGGCATATAGCATTTACTTACTTTCCAAAACTACCCTTATAATAAAGACAAAGTAGCATTTATTTGTGGCCTCAAAAAAAGCAAAAAGTCAAACACCCATCACATCTAAGGGCAAAATTGGAAAGTGACCATTTAATGAACCAAAAAAACTAAAATAATACAACTTTCTTAAACAATGTGCAAAATAGAAGTGGACACTTATTATGGGACGGAGGGAGTATGACTTAAGAACAAGGATATTTGAATCAAGGCCTACCATTTGGTAGGGCGAGGAGAGGGTGCTTTAGTCCTGCTTGGGCTCCTTCCCCTCTCGTACCAAGAACCCCGAATCTATTTTTTGGTAATGAAGTGCGAGTAACCTTATTCAATTTTGGGCGAGTCAAACTTGGGTTTCCTAATTCCCGATAAAAATTAGGTGGCGACTCTTTGTCTTTAGGACCGCGTAAGGAAGTTCTAGTTTTCCATGAAGTGTGCTCCTTGGGATCCGTCCCGGGACACTATCGAGGGAAAGCGACAGGATGACCGAGCGGCGTGTATCCACAAACAGTCAATTGTTTTATATGCTATTCTTTTGGTTAGAATGCGATCCCCTTCAGTGGGAGTGGGTGGCCTCTTTTATAGGTCCAAGACACAACCCGTACAAGGCAACTTATTAGATTAGGAAACCTAGTCTAGCTGCAAGTTGATTGTCATGATTCAAGGAAAGTTTCCTAAGTGGTTTAGGAAACTAGTTGCTCCTTCCATTTAGTCTTCTAGCTGGGATAGGTAACTGTCTGGTTGCTCGCTGGACAAGCAACCATGCCTTCTGGCGGCGTGCCCATGTGGGGCCAATCCCGAGCGAACGGTCGGGCTGTTTATCTTCTCGGGCGGTTCTGTGTAACGGGACGGGAAGTCTTAGCAATAGGCCCAGATTCATGTTGTCTTGACTTCTCGTTGCTGAGGTGCCGAGGCTTGACTTTGACCGGATATTTTTATACATATCATAGAGTATGTCAAGTGTCTGAGAGAGAGTACAAACACAAGTATGGTTCACTGGAATCTTATTATTTGAAGTGTTTCTATAGTAAGGAGGAGATCGTTGTATCTTGGGAGACAATTGCCGCAAATCCGTGAGCACCAATGCGAGGCACAAATTGTCTTAAGGACATAGTGTCAAACACTAGACTCGATCTATTGTTCGACTTGCATTTAGACTAGGTTCTATTTTATTTTACAGTATTAACTGTTGATTTCATATTTCAGATATATATATATCCGCATTCCAAAAAATTGCATAACAATCTTAAGACAATGTAATGATGTTTCATTTTGTATAAATCTCTATGCTTTCGGTAACTTTTGTTACAACCTGAATACCTAATAATATGTTGTTAAAAAAAATTGCATAACTATCTGCTTGGTAATTGATTATTAAACTGCTTCATATATGCGCGAATAGTTACGAATGAACCTTGATACTTGAGAAACCATAATACGTTTAGAATTTACTTTTGAAAAAACTGTTGTATATACATACTGCAAATATCTGCAGTGTATGCACGTCTTAGATGTACACATATGATCTTGCATATGTCATCACCTAATAATCATAATTTCGAGTCAATGCATTGGATTTTGATATGGACTATTGAATAATGGCAAAATACTGTTATTTGTGATTCAAAGGAACAAACTCCTTTTGTTTAGACTGTTCGTCAGAATTAATTTTGAATTGGTGCAATTTCTTTTGAACTATCATGTAGAACTATTGTGACTTGACAGTTGTGACTATTACTGGGTAATTGATTTAATAGGTTGGAACTTTTTGTAAGTGTGCCAATTTGGGGTGTGTATTATATATATATATGTATTCTATTTTATAAATTCTACTTATACGATTGGTTGAGTTTGGGAAAAAAAAACCTGCTGGAATGAGATGTGATAAAGTTGGATCATGCAATTGTTGATCTATACACCGGTTGGGAAAAATAATGGGAAGGTACCATTACACTTTTTCTTACATGAAGCAGAATAGATTAAATTTGTTTCTCTAAAAAGCAAAAATGTGGTATCGTTTCAATTTTGAATTCTTAGTATTTGTTTATTGTTCTTCCTAAAACTAAAAGACATGACCTTGGGTATTAATTCCATGTGAAGAGTGCTAGTATGTAGTCATGTTCTTATGAACTTTCAATTATGCTGCATATACTTGCATGATGTACACAGTGTAGACACCCCATTTTGTCGGCTGCCAGATTTAGGAGACCCATACTTTGGTGGTTCACAATGATCGAAACGACTCAAAATGAGACTCTTGGAAGTTAATTCTATCTCTCGAAATGCTAAAAAAGTGGTACAAATGACCAAAATGCCATTAAAAGCCCAAACACTCCCAGATTTGGACCGAAAGTTTTGAAACATGCTATGTCGTAAGGAAAGTTATAAAATGAGTTTTCAAGCAAAATCGAATGAAATCGTCAGCTCCCAGAGACCCCCGGAAGTTCCCGGAAAGTCCCCGTTGACCAGTTTGACCAAGATTTGACCGAAATCGTCCAAATTCGCTGAAAAGATCCGAGATCATTCTAGATTGTGTGAAAAGTACTAAAATGAGTTTTAAAAGAAACTCGGATGAAAACGTCAGCTCCGGGGAGCTCTCGGAGGTTCCCGAAACTTCCTGGGAATCCCAGATTTGACCAATTTGACTCTGGAAGCAAAGACCCTCTCAATAAACCCCCGGGGGACCTCTTGAACTCACCCGTATTGTCTAGCCAATCGGAGAGGATGATAGAAATAAGTCTCTCTCAGACCCATCAACCATACTCTTGGGTGATCCCCAAGGCTTGTGGTCACAGCATGAAGGCCCCAACGCCCCACAATCCAGTGAATGTCTGCCTCAGAATGAGCATCCAGCAGGCTAACCCAGTCGACAAAAGTATAGTGGGAATAAAGCACGGCCCTGCAGAAGTAAACTGGAGGAACAATACATGTCCATAACTGAAGCGCTCATATAGCCAAGCCGGTAACAACAAAGGCGCCCTAGAAAGAATAAGAGTTCCTTGGTTGAAAGCGTTATCCAAACCATTTAGAGTTTCGTCTAGAACCAGGGCCATGGGGTTCTTACTCAATTTCAGCCCGAGGCACACGTGCACCAAGTCAATGGAAGTACTCGAGAATAGAAAGTGCAAAGTCATGCATAATATCAGAGCAGCCCTGGGGTAGCATCATATACGCTAGGATTCCTAGGACTAGCATACCGGGCAATGATGGAAACAATGTCAAGAACCTCACCATGAATTAGTCGGCGGGAGATAACAGCAGAACAATTCAAGTATTCGGCCAAGCCTCGCGTAGGACTGGGAGTATCAGCAGAAGGAAGAATCAGGTCAGAGTCCGGATTGAAGCCGAGGATAGCACAGAACTCCTCAAACAGGGGGCAAATCTCCAGACCGTTAAAATTGAAGGCATGATTTACCGGGTCCCAATGGGCAATGGCAGCACGCATGAACTCATCGTTCAAAGCCATCTGGCGAAGAGAGAACAGATCGGTCAAGCCGTAGCTAAAAAGGTTGATCCGTTCCATGCCATCTGTGATGTTCAGCCAAGCTATAAGCTGAGCGGGATCATACAATGCCATGATTTCTGTTGAGGCTTTAGCAAAATTCAAAATTTCGGCAGCACCTCCCCGTTTCACAGACTATCCCACCTACAAGGCAAACACACTCACTATCACAAAACTGCTCATCGCAGTAACATCAACAATCACAGAATCACAGTGCACATATATCACCACACAACCACCAACCACCAACCAAAACAAGCACACAACTGTGCCTTTAAACCAGAAACTATCCAGCTTGAAAGGCAAAACATCATAATACTCTATCAAAGGTGACACATCATCCTACACATTATCCATTATTCACTAGTACAACCCAATCAAAAACATGAAAAAAGTCCTCGCTTAAAAGGCCTCAGTCCTCCTCCTCTTCATCCTCTGTCGGACCACTCGGAGTATACGTCGGCGATGGCTTCCTCCCGCCACCCCTGAACCTTGGCCTGGTTCTCGACGAGCCAGCACCACTTCATCGACACTACACATGCAAAATAAAAGCAATCAGTCGAGAAACAACAAAAGTACAAAAAAAACAGAGTCAAGTCAGAAACTTACCAAGGACGCCATTTGACTGGTGGCGAATTGCCGCATACCGTCCATCTGCCAAGGGTGAAATATAGGGTTAGAACCTCATAACCTTAAGGAGCGTAAAATTAGAGACATACCCGACAATCCCGCGTAAGGACCAAAGACCGTAAGCTAGCTGTCAAGGCGTGACCCTCCTCAGCATAACTCCAAGGGACGTTGAGGACGCCTGCTGGCTAGGTGGGATAATCGCACGTGACTCGTGGCACCTCCATGACCTGCAGAGAGCCATCAGCACCCAAAACGTTAACGGTCCAATCCCAAGGAGGGATAGGATCAGAAGCTGGGGAAGCTTATCTCCTATACATCTCGTGAAGTTGTAGGCACAAGACAAGTTAGGAAAAGATAAGTCCAAAAACATAAGTGATGAATAGAGACAAAAACGTAAAAGAAACTCACATCCAAGAGTGGAAAGTTCGGCATCAGAAAGCGGCCACGGTAGGCCTCATATCCTGTCTCAGAGCGAAAATGATCCCAGACATCAATACCAGCCAAAGCTGCCAGCAAAACAGCACCAGAGAGGTCATCAGCGTCCATCACAGGAGGGGCATAAGGAACGCGGTACCTCGGCCCACCAACCACCTGCTGAGATACCCGTTTACCAAGGTATCACTGCCTATGCTCGGTACTCTCCATCGTCGGTAAGAAGCAAGAGGTCTCACCACCTGTATCTCTTATGGGGTAGCATAGGAAACATACCCCCAGGGTGTCCAATCAACGCTAGCGACCGTTAACTCAGATAAGAAATTTCTCAGAAGGACAATCCGGTGGGCCCCACTCTTGACCCCAACAACATCCCTTCTCCATCTCAAGCCTCGAGGGAACAACGGCACGGGAGCCATGCCATCCTCATCTTCACCCGACTCATCGACGGGGGTAGGAGCCAACATTTTCAAGTACTCGAAGCTCCAGAGCTGCACAGAAAAGTGAAAGTCAGAAAACAAAAATAAGAAAGGACCAAAAGAAAAGGAAAAGTCACGAGTCATACCTCCCAAGCTCGCCAAAATCCTCCAGTAGATTTAACACCGCCATGGGAAACCTCGCCCATATGCTTGTAAAGGTAGGCCAGGGCATCACCACCCCAATCGTAAGAAGAAATCTCGTCAATGGTCGCCAAGCAAGAAAGGAGCCACAAGCTCACCCGGTCATTCCGTGTCGCAAAATCAAACAGCCGAGAACAAATAGGAGAAAGACCCATAGCAGCTGCTGGTCGGTCAGAGTGTGTCCCCCCTACCATAAGCCCGATAAAGCCAGCTGTAAGGGAACCGAGACCCCTCCAGACTCGGAGGAACAGCCCCAATCAGCATCTTAACGGCCTCAGGATCAATCTCGTAGAAATAATCTAGGATCAGGCGCTTCCGGCCAACTCTAAAGCTGGTGATCATAGAAAAATTGAAGGGCGTCATTGTCATTTCACCGAACGGTAGGTAGAAAGTATTCGTCGTATCCCATCATCTCTCTGCAAGAACATAAAAGTGGGTCAAGTCATTAGTGCTCTTTGAAATTAGGCGGACAAAGCCGCCAAACCCAGCATCGTCTACCATTTTCTTAACAGTAGGCGAAAGTTGGGTGTACCACAGAAAAGTATGGGCAAGACTACCGTGACCCTTCAAGACCACCTCTGGCACCTACACACATCAAAAATGACAAAAAAGGGCACAAAATCACTATTCATAACCCGAAGTCCAACTTTACAAAATCAATAAACAAGCACAAAAATGAACTCCCAATGACCCCTAGGCGCACACTACAGTTCACTAAACTAGCACAATGTACATAATTTCCAAAAATTTCACATACCTGACTCGCTAAAGCCACGGCCGAAAGGTGACATTGAGGGTCACATAAAATCAACTCCAGGGGTTGACTCTCGGCTCTCACCCGTTCCTTGGCCTTCTTGGAAAGCCTCCTTGAGCTTGAAGCCATGGATCTACAAAGAAAATGGAAGTGAAAACCAAACTTTTATCTTAAAAATTAGAGAAAACTAAAACACCAATCAAAATTTCAATCATGGGGAAAGATTACTCGCCTGAGCGTGCACAAGCTGCATTTTGACGGATTTTGGCTCCAAAAACACCCCCAAAATGGCCAAAAATGAGCATTTGGAGCTCAAAAACTCAAGATATACAAACATAGAGTCCGGCCACCCAATGCCGCTATAGCACTGGCCAACTATCGTAGCAAAAGTGGCCCAGTGCTATCACGACACTGCTCTCCACAGGCCCCGCTTCGCTCTGTTTCAGCCCGTTTTGGCCCATTTTGGCCTTTTCCAGCCATTTTTGGCCCCGATCAGCCCCAGTGGCCCATTTTAGTTGAGGTTTACAAGGTTTTATCCCCAGTTGATCCAACTTATCCCCAGAGGATAGTTATAGAGAAAAAATGGCTCTCGAAGGCCCGAACAGGCTTTTTTCAGAATAACCATCACAAAAGTTGATCAACCGTGAGAAATTCAGATCTGAGTCCTGATTTTCGATCAACAGTCAAGAAAGACTCTCAAAAAAGCCCCCCATTATCCCTAGAGGACAAAAAGAAATCAACTCTCGAAGGCCCTAACCGGCTCTTTCAGATTGAGCCCTCGAAGGTTCGATCAACCGTGTGAGATTCAAAGATGGGTCTTGGTCCTTAGTCGAGAAGCAGTCGAAGAGAGGTTCTCAGAGAATCCAACACTATCCCCAAAGGATAAAATCAAAAACATATCAGCTCCTGGAGGCCCTAACCGGCCCTCTTGGATTAAGCATTGTAAGATTTGATCAACCATGAGAGATTCGCTGATGGATCCTGGTTCTCAGTCAAAGAAATTTGATCAACCGTGAGAGATTCAGAGATGGATCCTGGTTCTCGGTCGGTAATCAAGAAAGATTCTCGGAGAGTCCAAAACCACCCCTAGCAGACAGATACAGACAGAAATCGGCTCCCGAAGGCTCTAACCAGCTCTTTTGGATTAAACGTAGCAGAATTTGATCAACCATGAAAGATTTAGAGATGGATCTTGGTTCTCGGTCACAAGTCGTGAGGGGTTCTCAGAAAGAATTCCCCAATATCCCCAGCAGAAAATAAGATGGAAAACCAGAACCAACTTTTACGGCCCTGCTCCCATTGATAAGCTTCATCATCTATCATGTCGCCGTGAGCTTCCTCACTTGTCAACTACCGTGAGCTTCCTCACTTGTCGGTTATCGTGAGCTTCCTCACTTATCGAGAGCTTCCTTACCCCATTTATCTCACTTGTTAGTGAGCCTTCTCACCTACCATAAACTTTCTCACCAAATCGGTCACCATGAGCTTTCTCATTTTTTGTGAGCATCCTCACTTCGGTTATCATAAATTTTCCCGGTTATTGATCTTTGTGAGCCCTCTTACCTCTCAGTTGTTATCCTCAAGGGCCCTGTGTCCGATCCACTTGCCAACATACTTTCTAAAATTCAAGAAGTTTGCCCCGAGACCAGGAGTCTCCTAAGCCTTGATGTCCTTATCCGAGTCAGCCACCAAATCACAGTCATAAACACTAGCACAACATAAAGTCTACTCGGAGTGGCACACACCCCACAACATCAGCTCATGCTAGGATTAGAACACTAGACATGTATAGATCCATGCATTGCATCCTCATAGCATAGCATCTGCCTGTCTTATTATGATTTGTTCTTTTGTGTCTTGAACTACGTCCTGGTCTGATTCCCCTTGGGATACGTAGGCAGCTCACTCAGAGCACGACCAACACTAACCACAACATCATGTTTTCATCATTGCATCATTTACAATGATTTTATCCTAAATCTATAGCCTCCAAAAATACCTGTCTCTTTAAAGCTTTGGCACTCGCTTGCGACATGCGTTACCTCGCAAGTTCATGCCAAAGAGGGGCAAACTGTAGACACCCCATTTTGTCGGCTACCAGATTTAGGAAACCCGTAGCTTGGTGGTTCATAATGATCGAAACGACTCAAAAAGGAACTCTTGGAAGTTAATTCTATCTCTCGAAATGCTCAAAAAGTGGTACAAATGACCAAAATGCCCTTGAAAGCCCAAACACTCCCAGATTTGGACTGAAAGTTCTGGAAACATGCTATGTCGTAAAGAAAGACATAAAATGAGTTTTCAAGAAAAATCAAATGAAATTGTCAGCTCCCAGAGACCCACGGAAGTCCCGGAAGTTCCCGAAAAGTCCCCGTTGACCAGTTTGACCAAGGTTTGACCAAAATCGTCCAAATTCGCCGAAAAGATTTGAGATCATTCTAGATCATGTGAAAAGTACTAAAATGAGTTTTAAAAGAAAATCGGACAAAAACGTCAGCTCCGGGGAGCTCCCGGAGGTTCCCGAAACTTCCAGAGAATCCCATATTTGACCGATTTGACCTAAAAGTTGACTTTGAAACCGGAGCACCGTATCATTTTCAAACATTTTTTATTAATACTAGAGGTCAATAGCTTTCCAATGGTATATCACACATAATTCCTGGATTTAAAACGAATTTATTAAAAATTTCTGAAGGTGAAAAAGGCGATTAAATCGGCTTTTATCGCGAATACCGCAAAAAATTTTAAAGTGGCATATGTCTGAACTATTTTTTTTTATGTAAAGTAGACTCCATTACCTTTCCAACGATATATCACAACCTCAGTTTGGATTTCATACGCATTTTCTATGAATTTCGGACGAAATATGGCCTTTTCGCGAATACCGGAACCTCTGGGGGCCTAAACAGCATTATCTGAACGAAGGAGGAGCAGTGCCGCTACGGTACTGGGCCACTGCTGCCACGGCATTGGCCCAGTGCTGCTGTGGCACTCTTCCCTAGAACAGTCCATTTTTGTAAATTGTTTTGGGGGTCCATTTTCATTAATTAGAAACCAAAACGACGTAGTTCCTTGTTCACAGACATTTGGAGCCAATGGGAGCACTCTTTAAATCCCAAAATCACCTCAAATTGGCCTATATAAACCCTCCTTGACTTCTCATTTAGGGGTGCAAATACAAAGCTTAGAGAAGTGATAGAGAGAAAAGTTGTAGAAGATAAGGTTAGGAGAGTGAAAGTGAGCTTCTTCCTTTGATTTTCAACTAAAAAGTGAGTTCCAAACTTTGTTTTCTACTTCATTACTCCCATTTACTTTACATTCAATACACCCAACCACCATTTTGGTAAGCATTTGTGAGATATGAAGCTTCTTCCATGTCTAAAGTGATCACATATGAGTGAAACACCAAGCTACAAGTCCAAAATCATCATGAATATCATCTATTGATTACTTACTTGCTTGTTTACATATTAGGCCCATCCCTCCTTAATCCCATTTATTTTTTTATTTTATTTTTTATTTACTTACTAGTCTATCATCATCTAGATGATGACATGAAGTTTGAGGTGAGTGAATCTAGCTCTTGACCTCAAAAATATGTTTGATAGATGATGATTTCAACTTCAATACATTCCTATGTATTCTTGAAGTTGTCTTCAAAAATGAAATCAATGTCTCCAACAATCTTGGAGGTTCTTTGATCTCGTCAGAATCAAGATATAAAAGTATACTTTACTTTTCTAAAGATTTGCAGTGTGGAAGTAAAGGTCGAACCCACAGAGATTGATTACTACAGCTTTTAATTTTAAAACCTAAGTCTAATTAACTAAGAAAAACGGATTTGATTTGGATTTAATTAAACTAATAACAATAAAAATAAATCTAAACTATGAAAGCAATTAAAGTTGTTTAAATAATGTTTAAGGGAACCTAGGATTACAAATCCACCACTAGCTTCATAATAGGAATATTTATGAATTACTTTAGCTTATTACGTTGGATGAATATGGGGAATTGTAGCTACAAGCCCAATTCCTCCGACAAGAAGATAATCATGGTTTAAGCACCAACATAATCCATCTTCGGGTAGCACGAATTATCCCACACTAAACTAGGGTTGTGATCTAATCCATCTAACCTAGGCATGGACTATTCGGATACTTGATAGCACAAATCAATAAAGCACCATCACATGTAAACAATCTAAACAAGCACAGCAAGAATAGATCGTTGAGCACATCACAGTCAAAACAGATCTAAGACAAGAATAAATTCTGAAAGCAATGATTTAATCAATAGAAGTACGATTTATTTATAAAAATCCTCTAAACATGTGACTGTCATCCATACATAATAAAACTAAAATAAAAGCATAAATAAAACCCTATTACTCATCTAGGGCTTCATTGAAACCCTAGATCTATGATCTAGCCGTCCATGGAAGTGATGGATGGCAAGTAGTTGATGGAGGAGGCCATGGAAACCCTTGGTCTTCTTCTTCTTCTCCTTGCTTCCCTCTCTTCAATGGCTGGAAGTATGGTTGTAGAATGTGTGTATAATAATTGCCAACCCTCTAATTGAAGTAAAATAATGTATATATAGATTTACAACAAGTTTTGGAAGCCTTTACAACTCGAAACGGACTGAAACTGATGTAATTTACAATCTGGACGTCATTCTGCAGTTTCGTTTGCACAGGAGTCTTCAGTACACTGAAATACGCAACTATGATTTTTCCACATATCGCGCGAGCGCGACTTTTGGTACCTCGCGCGCGCGGATCGCGCGAGCGATTTCTGGATTTCGCGGGCGCGGGTCGCGCGCGCGACTTGGCTTTTTCAGCTTTTTCAACTATGCTTTTTCACCCTGTTTAGCCTGGTTTAGTTGATTTCTTCCAAAACCTGTCAGAAACTAGAAAACGAAGTAAAAATATACAAAAACAGGATAAAAGGTACTAACAAATGCTCGTTAAGGCGTATATTTAGGATTAGTTCTCTCCCGATCACACCCCCAAACCTACATTTTGCTAGTCCTCGAGCAAAACTAAAATAAAAACTACTAATAAAAATCTATTCCATTTTTGTATGGATCACGATTGCATTTAGCGTATGCAACAAGCCTTTTAAACCCCTAGGTGTCCCTAGTCGGACGAGTGAAGTCTCGTGAGGGTTCTCGTCAACAAGTCACCCACAACCATCTTTATTAACTTATAAATTCAAAAAGTTTTATTAAAAACGAAAAACATAATATTCAATACTCCTTATTATACAACAAAGATTTGAAATAGGATAACGAACATAAAGAGATATAATCAAACGTCTACATACATCATGAAAAACAATCTTAAGCACATGAATCGTATAAATCAATAGAGTTTCTCATAAAATCGCACGTGTGTGATATGGTAGTCAAATGAACACGCGCTTGTCATGAACTTTGGAATATAACCCGGATAACCGTCTAACTATGTCTTGACTACGAATCTCACAATGAATTACACTCTAAAATAAAACACTCAGAAACAGGTGTAATTTTTCTAAAATATGTGAGTAAAAGAAATATGTTTTCAAAACGAGAAATGCTCACATATGACTCGAAAAAGACGCATGACACAAAAGAACTGTAGTCTCATGGATAGGATGCCAACAATCAAGAAAAATTAATCATTACCATGTTTAATCCCCCTCCCATCGTTTTTATATCCAAATCATGTTCACTAGGATCAAATAGGACTTTTCAAAGGTTGTATTGTGGCTCAGGTAATGGAAAACGATAGAACGGATTAATTGGGTAGGTTTAGAATGGCATTGTAAGACATGTTCGATTTCTTTCATTCTTCTTCTACCAACTTCATCATTTCATTCTCTTCTTTTCATTCATATATTTTTCAACCTTCTTCTTTTTATTTTGTTTTCTTTTTCCTTTTTCTTTTCTTGCTTCTCAAATGATTATTGAATACCAAGCAACTACCCCAATAGCATCTTATTTTCTTCCTCTTCTCAATCACACATCGCCTTAACACCACTAAAAGTTGATCAATCTTTCAGGGGTGAACTCCAAGTTGGCCAAATTGGAGCAAAAACGAGGATAATGGTAATTAAAGAAAGAAATGGCATTTTAACGGCTCAAAGGGCGAACTAAGGAAATATTTTAATTTATCGGTCGGTGGTAAACAAAGAAGGCCTAAAATCATTTCCTAGCGTCGTATGGTTCTTCAATGTTTACGACGGAAGATTATTTAGCATGGTAACAATTATTTTAACTTAACTATTAACCAAAACAAGAATAATGAGACTCATCAACAAGTAGATGCGCTATTTCAATGAAATTCGACAAACACAAGATGTATTTATAACCCTCTAAATAGAAAAGATAGGCTCAAAAGCTCACCGGGCTTAGTCTCCCCCATGTGTTATCTAGAAATCCGAATCATATTATAGTTCACAACCAACATGTATTCCAATGACTACGTGCAGTGCATATGTTTGTGTGCAAATCTATGATATAAAACTATGATTCAAACAATACATAACTTAAAACGTTACATCATAACTTCAGCACATGGTTAATCACATCTTCTCTTGTTTACCATTCTATAACAATCATAATTACATAACAAGAAGTATCGACTAGCGATTGCAAAACTGTAGGTAACATCGTTTATTTAAACACACTTGTTGAAAAATTTCAAAATTTTGCATAAAATAATGTGCATGTGTGTGTACATACCCCCAAACCTAAACCTTTCATTGTCCCCAATGAAACAATAAAATGAAAGAAAGGAGAGTACATAAGGAAGGAACGATAATACCTCGATCTTTAACAAGCCTAGAACAGGTGAACACAAAGGAATATGGCAATAAAATTCAATGTTACCTGTTAATACTCGATAAACGAAAAGAAACTAACAAAAGAATATTAAACACAGCTAAAAGAAATGTAAATAAATTAAACTAAAATAAATAAACTATAAGTCCGAAAATAAAAAGATAATAAACTATAAAACAGAACCAGAACTACAAAACGAACAAAGGACTAGATCTAAAAATACTGACGAAAGAAAAACAGAAAAGTAAAATATATCAGACAAAGTATGGGGGCTGAGATAGAAAACAAAAGAAAAAAAACAGATAATGGGGAAATCGCGCGAGCGGTCCGCGCGAGCGGCCGTCGCGCGCGCGAATTCCCAATTTTTTTTTTATTTTATTAATATCTCGCGCAAGCGAGGTGCCTCGCGCCCGCGAGATCAGGCGCGAGTAAATGCTGAGAGCTCATATAAGGAAAAGAAAGAAAAAATACTAAGGCACATTCTCACGCCAGCGGACCGCGCGAGCGGGCCGCGCGCGCGAGAATTGTGTTTTCACTTGGTTCACTTATTTTATGCATATAAATTAAAAATAATTCTATTCCAACCCCCAAACCTATCCAGCACCTCAAAAACAGACTAAAATCACCCAAAAACAAAGAAAAATGAACGAAATAAAGCTTGGGTTGCCTCCCAAGAAGCGCTAACTTTTATGTCTTTAGCTAGACCATTCTAGCTCAAGATTTTATGGAGGCCGTAAATCGGACTGTGTACCCCTAAGGATGTCAGGTAGAGCTCGATGGTAAGCAGAAATAACGTCGCTTTGAATTAAATCGATTAACGGTTTGTCATTATGTTCGAATCGATTTCTTACCTTCCGAGTAGATTCCGCATTAGGGTCCACGAGATTAGGATTCATCCACTCATCATCGTCCGCTATATTATTTTTCCCACTCACCTTTATTTCTTTAGTAGGCTCAATATTCCGTGTTACCTCACCTCCCACCTCACATAGGGAATCGTCGTTTTTAGGAGGTTGATCCATAGCATTAAAAACGTTTAATTTTAAGTTCATGTTCCCAAATGACACTTTCATTACCCCCGTCCGACAGTTAACACGTGTGTTGGCGGTTGCTAAGAATGGACGGCGTAAGATGACAGGAGTATGTTTCCTAGCATCTAGCACCGGTTCGGTGTCAAGGACCATAAAATCTACAGGATAGAAACATTGATCAACTTTTACTAGCACGTCTTCGACGATTCCTCTAGGTATTTTAATAGAACGATCCGCTAATTGAATAGTAGCGGCCGTAGGCTTAAGTTCACCTAATCCTAATTGTTTATAGACGTGATAAGGTAAAAGGTTAACACTCGCTCCTAAGTCAAGGAGAGCCCTATGAATGATAGTGTCACCTATGACACATGAAATCGTAGGCGTACCTGGATCTTTATATTTTGGAGGAGCGTGTTGGAAAATTGAACTTACTTTTTCCTTGAGAAAGACCTTTTTAGGAGTATGACTCCGTATTTTGCGCTTTTGAGTACAAAGGTCTTTTAGACATTTAGCATAAGCGAGAATTTGTTTTATAGCGTCGAGGAAAGGAATATTTATTTTAACTTGTTTGAACACCTCGAGTATATCCTCAACCTTAGACCCTTTCTTAGGCAAATGTGACGGTCCCTCAACGTTTGGTGGATATGGCATTCTCGGAATATAATTCGTTGAGACCGGTTCATTTTCTTTTCTACTTTGATTCACATCCTCACCTTTTTCTTTATTCAAATTTAAATTATTATCTTTCTCACCCCCATCCGGAATTACAACAACTTCCTCATCTCGAGTAGTCGTCCTAGTCGAAACAGCGTTCACGCTCTCACTCGTACTACCCACTGCGTATTGCCCCTTAGGTTGCTGAGTAGGTTGACTCGGCAACTTACTCTCAGTTAAACGGTTTAATGTATTAACAATTTGCCCTACTTGGGACTCCAGTTTTGCGATGGATTGTGTGTGAGAGTGTACTAACTGAACCACCGAACCAAAGTTTTCAAGTGAGGCCAACACCTTCTCCTCGAATGCATTATTGCGTGGCAGTGGAGGAGATGGTTGGTATTGACCTTGTTGGTATTGGGGTCGGTACGTATTAGGAAAATTAGTCGACCTAGGATTATAATTATTTTGTGGGAATTGTTGCATAGAATTAACATGTTGTTCAACAAATTCCGGATATTGAGATGCAGAAGGACATGCAAAGATATTATGGGACGGTTCAGAACATAATGCACATACTTCTAAAGAGGATGGATTAGACGGTTTGTTCATTTGCATAAGTCGGTCAAGTTTTCTATTTAATTCTTGTATTTGAATTGATTGACTTGACTCAACTGTCACCTCTCGCTTAGGTTGAAGGTATCCCTCAGAACGTACCGACACAGCCTGATGCATCGAATTCTCGCTTAACGTTTCAAATATTTTCCAGGCCTCGTCGGCGCTTTTGTGTAGGAAAGTTCCCGCACAAACGGCATCGACGGTATTCCTAACAGAGGGAATAAGCCCCTCGTAGAAGACTTGAACCAATTGCCACTTGGGAACCTGATGATGTGGACACGAACGTAATAATTCTTTAAATTTTTCCCACGTGTCATAAAGAGTCTCCCCATCTTGCATCACAAAGCTTGTTATAGATTTTCTTATCTGGTTCGTACGCATAATCGGGAAAAACTTTTGTAAAAATGCGGTGTGTAAGTCTTCCCATGTTCTAATTGTGTTTGGCTCCAAAGATTGGAGCCAAAATTTAGCTTTGTCTCTTAAGGAGAATGGGAAGAGCCGCAATTTTAATTCATCATTATTTAGGTTTTGTATTTTCAAAGTAGAGCATATACCCTGAAAATCTCCTAAGTGTTGGTAAGGGTCTTCATTTAGACGGCCATGGAAGGAAGGTAGTAGCGAGATCGTAGACGACTTAATCTCAAAGTGAGATGCCGTCGCCTCCGGTAATTCGATACCGGCTTGTGGCGTGTAAGTAGTAGGAATAAAATAATTTATAAGTGGAGATGGTGGCGGTATATTAAGATTGTTCATATTAGCTCCGTTGTTATTTTGGTTGTTGTCGTTATTATTTCCAATGTCTGCCATTTTAATTGGTTCAATTTGAAAAGTTCGAGTTTTCCTTATCCGTTCACGGGTACTCTGAATTTCGGCCTCAAACAACGACGACGGAATCGGAGTTGATTCGTCGGCTTGCAACCTAGCTCTAGAAGCTTGGGTTGTGGACTTACTAGTTCTTAAGGTACGTTCAAGTTCAAGATCGAAAGATTTTAAATCTGGTTTATTTGAACGTGTACCTAACATAAACAAAAATAAAGAAAAAGAAACTAAAAACAAAGACTGACTAAACAAAAGAAACAAATAGCAATCACGCAAATAAGACGACAAGCAAGCACACAGTACTACTATGATGCATGAATATTATCCTGTAATGCAATGACCGCGTCAAGCCCAGCGCCCCGGGTTTCCTAGCTAATGCAGTGTTCACTCCACAACTAACATAATGCAAGTAATTGCGTCTCAGCGCCCTGACTTAAAGTGATTTGATGCGAAGTTAAAGCGAGCAATTTACTTAATTTTTATTTATTTTATTTGCGTAAGCTCCTTTGATGTAATTAGCTACTCCACTCGGAAACGTTAGAATTTGATGACTCAAAAACCTATAAAATAAAAGAACAAGTTAGTAATTTAAAACAAAAACGGAAAATAAGAAGAATAAAAACTACTCTAATATTTACGAATTAACTAAACTAAGATTATAAAATTAAAGGTAGTAATGCAATCCCCGGCAATGGCGCCAAAAATTGATCTCGTCAGAATCAAGATATAAAAGTATACTTTACTTTTCTAAAGATTTGCAGTGTGGAAGTAAAGGTCGAACCCACAGAGATTGATTACTACAGCTTTTAATTTTAAAACCTAAGTCTAATTAACTAAGAAAAACGGATTTGATTTGGATTTAATTAAACTAATAACAATAAAAATAAATCTAAACTATGAAAGCAATTAAAGTTGTTTAAATAATGTTTAAGGGAACCTAGGATTACAAATCCACCACTAGCTTCATAATAGGAATATTTATGAATTACTTTAGCTTATTACGTTGGATGAATATGGGGAATTGTAGCTACAAGCCCAATTCCTCCGACAAGAAGATAATCATGGTTTAAGCACCAACATAATCCATCTTCGGGTAGCACGAATTATCCCACACTAAACTAGGGTTGTGATCTAATCCATCTAACCTAGGCATGGACTATTCGGATACTTGATAGCACAAATCAATAAAGCACCATCACATGTAAACAATCTAAACAAGCACAGCAAGAATAGATCGTTGAGCACATCACAGTCAAAACAGATCTAAGACAAGAATAAATTCTGAAAGCAATGATTTAATCAATAGAAGTACGATTTATTTATAAAAATCCTCTAAACATGTGACTGTCATCCATACATAATAAAACTAAAATAAAAGCAAAAATAAAAGCATATTACTCATCTAGGGCTTCATTGAAACCCTAGATCTATGATCTAGCCGTCCATGGAAGTGATGGATGGCAAGTAGTTGATGGAGGAGGCCATGGAAACCCTTGGTCTTCTTCTTCTTCTCCTTGCTTCCCTCTCTTCAATGGCTGGAAGTATGGTTGTAGAATGTGTGTATAATAATTGCCAACCCTCTAATTGAAGTAAAATAATGTATATATAGATTTACAACAAGTTTTGGAAGCCTTTACAACTCGAAACGGACTGAAACTGATGTAATTTACAATCTGGACGTCATTCTGCAGTTTCGTTTGCACAGGAGTCTTCAGTACACTGAAATACGCAACTATGATTTTTCCACATATCGCGCGAGCGCGACTTTTGGTACCTCGCGCGCGCGGATCGCGCGAGCGATTCTGGGGTTCTCGCGCGAGCGGATCGCGCGAGCGATTTCTGGTTCCCAAAATCTCGTGCTGAAAATATACTTTTAAAACCTCTATTTCAAAACCCCTCTTAAACCCCTCATTTTGATTTCAAAGACCCTAGTTCTTCCCAAAATCTTCAAAACAGTGAACAATCTAAGTTCAAAGATTTCTCTAGGACTCAATACTCAAAGTATCAACATGAGACCACTTGTAAAGTCTTCTTAACTCATTAGAGAACACCCATGATTTTTGGTTTGACTTGGAAATACTTGGAAGTGGTCCATTTGGACCCAAACATTCTCTCCAGACATTCCGTTTTTGCTGTCACAGTAGCTTGGTTGACTTTCAACTTGTTTTATAGAAAGTTTTTCCAACAGGAGTGGTCCCAACTAATTTTTTCCTTGCACTTCAGTGTCTTAGGAAACGTTCTATATATTATGGGCCCTAGATATTTTGTTTTCATTTTCTAAGATTTTTCAACATTTCAGTCGACCATACGGACTCTGTTTCTGAGTAACCTCTATTGATTATATGATTTCTCTCAATCTGTAATAGTTACTGAAGATTGGCTTTTTGATATATGTTCTAGACACAATAAGGATGATCTCCATAAAAAATCATGCATTGAAAACATTTCTAACCCCACATTTCAATTTCCACAAGATCAAGTCACTGTTCTGTCCACTATTCACAGCAAGCATTCTTTTACTTTCATTTGATGCTTACATGCACTCCAAATTTGTTCATATCTTAAGAAGTAATGCATACTACATTTGTACATATCCCATGATGATTTCCTCTATGTATTCATTCATCTTTTTAGACTTCTAAGTCACTTTAGAAAGTCCATGTACACAAACACACAACTTCCTTTCCACATTATAGGATCATACATTGCATTCATGCAAGATTTGGGTTTTTTTTTTAACTCCTAATCTAAGAAGATTATAAGGAATGATCTTGATCACACGTTCATGCTTCCCCTCGATCTAATCCTCCTTTCTCATCTGTCCCGGGGATTGAGAGGTCTTCTTTTCTCAAAGATTAACATGCATCATTCTAGCTTGCTAGGCATATTTTGATTTATTCGATTATTTGTTTCAAGAACAATCCATGTCCCTTCTTAGATTATGAAAACTTGATTACTTGATACATGATTAGACAATTTTTCCTAGGTTTGTTTGTGTGATCTTTCGCCTTTGCATTGTGTGATACTTGCTTAGGTCTTTTGAATGATACCTTATATTTCGATCTTCCATTTCAAAATTCTTGTATGATGTAATATACTATCATAGTATTATTTGTCAAACCAAACATAGTATAAGATGATTATTTGGATGCTAATTGAGGCCCGTCGAAAGACAGGGCAAGTTGAGGGTGTTTTAGTCGCGACAAAGGCTCCTTCCTCTCTCGTACCAAAATCTCGAGCCAAGTTCTTTGGTTATGAAGGGCCGGTGCCCTTTATCCATTTGGGTGAGTCAAAATTAGGTTTCTTGGTTCCTTAAAAACCAAGTGGCGACTCTGTATCTGTTTTCAACAGACCTATTCTTTCTATTTTTTCAAATCAATTTCAAACAAACTGAAAGAGTGGACAACCGATTCCACGTGTCCACACACAGAAAATTCTGACTACCCATTATGCCTTGTTTGGTAGTTTCTTTATATGTATTGCCACAGATTGAAATTCTAAGACCTTCTAAAGCCTTATGAAGTTTTACATAGAAATACATGTGCTTTAATTACTGGAACTAGCATTTTGTTCCCAAAATTATTGGTACTTACTGTTTTGACAGTATGGTCTTGTCATTTATTTTCTGGATCCATGTTTTTTAATCTATACCAGTTGGGTCCCCAAGGTTTTAGTTAATTACATTTTGGTGGCCAATTTTTAAGAAACTATCACATCAAATGTGGGGGTAATTAACAAATTGCTCGTGTTAACATATCATGACCACCTATGCTTACAAATGGGGGTAGACATAAGTTGAAAAACATATAAATAGTTTTTTATACTTTGTAGATATTTCGTAAGTATGAATGCTTATCTGTGTGATCTTGAGAAATTTATAAAATGTGGGTGTAATGATAAAATGCTCATAGTCATATGTGATCACCTATACTTGCAAATGTGGGGGTAGATAAATGTTGAAAAATATATGAATAGTCATTTCTTACTCGTTAATATTTTGCAAGTATGGAAAAAAAATGATTGAATATATTTTGTTTATTTATAAAATTTGTTGTGCTCATAAAATATAATTATGTGAATAGCCTTGGTGATAACCCAAGATGACTAAATGTGGTAAACCTAGATATTAGTCAAGATGTGACTTTTTGGGTTCACACTGTATATTAAAGTTATGGCTTTATGATTAGATATATGCACATGTGAATTTCTAAAGGTTTAGAAGTCTAAACGTGCAAACTGAAAAGACTCAATGAGCAAGACTGTCAAAGAAATGTTGAATAGTAAGTGTGACATGAAGACTTGGGTGTTGCAGTTGTGATACTAGTTAGTCTGATGGACATGTATGTTCATAGTCCGGTGAGAACACCTATAAATGTCAACCTACCTATAATTACCGGTAGTAGAATATCTCTATTTGAATATTCATGTTAAATTGGTAGTCTAATATATGTTGTGAATTGCACTTGATTGTGTACGTAGAGTTTATTCGGTAACGAAAATGAGTAGATATATAGTCAATCCAGGTGTACACATCTGGAAGACAATAGTTAGGGTTCTCAAATATTTGAGACAGACTCTGAACTATGGACTGCACTACAAAGGATACCCATAGGTATATTTATGTTAACTAGATATTTGATTCAAAAGACTCAAAATCCACAAGTGGATATGTCTTTACATTTGAAGGTAGTGGTCATTTGGAAATCCTCTAAATAGACTTGAATTGCTTGATCACCAATGTATGTAATATAAATTTAATGCTTTAAATAAAGCAAAAGAGGAAGTGAGGAAGCAGAGTAGCTTCGCGATTTCTTAGAGGATATTCCAAGTTGGACAAAACCTGTGCCTATAATTTGTATACATTGTGGTAGCCAATGGGCAATTGGAAAGGCACAAAGTAATACGATAAGTTTCGACATATTCGTCGAAGACACAATGCTAGCAGTTGATCTCGAATGGAATTATCTCCATAGACTGCATAAGGACAAAAGATAATAAAGTGGATCCACTAACTAAAGGTTTAATTAGAGATCAAATAAACTGCTTATCGAGGGGAATGGGGACTAAAGCCTATATCTTAAAAGTCATCATAATGGCAACCCAACCTAGCTGACTGGAGATCCCAAGATCTAGGTTCAACGGGACAACCGAATTATGCGTGACTTAAACCGTATCACTCGAGAGATATTTCTCTACCTATTCCTATGATAAATAGAAAGTGATGCCTGTAACAAGTCTTAGGATAAGCTTTGCTTTTAATGATTCCTATATCTTGAAAATCCAAGTGGAGTATTGCAGGATTCTCTTAATAGGAGGAAATCACCTATATGAGTGCGAAATGTGGCCACTTCTATGAGAATTATAAAGGCTTAGATTCTCTAATAGCATTTATGAATACCAGGAGTTGTTCAGGGCCAAAATGAACACAACCGTGAGAACCGAAAGTGCTCAGAGAGATACTGTGTGAGTTCTATTGTCTAGATTTACACCAAAGCCTGAACAGTTCAAGACATCGCGTTCACTGTTTAGCCGAGTAAATCCGATAGTTATTCACTACGAAAGGTTCAAGGCCAAAAGCTACCTATCCCGATGCAGTGTCATTCCACTGTACTTTTTCTAGTGTGTGTGCATTTGTATTTGCATATTGTATAGTCAATTTGTCATTTATGTGGTGGATTCTTGGAAATTTTGAATGATAAATTAGCTTTTAATTGATTGAATTATTTGGTCATGCCAAACAGACCATTAGTCGAATGGATGTGACTGTTGACGAATAGTTTCCTTTCGAAGGGTTGTGACTGTTGACGAACAGTGCCCTACAATCTATATATATGGGTCAAATTCATTCATTTAGAGGAAGAAATTAATAGTAAGTAATTAATATTAGTTCATATATTACATATAAAGTATGTCAAGTGTCTGAGAGAGTACAAACACAAATATGGTTCACTAGAATCTTATTATTTGAAGTGCTTCTATAGTAAGGGGAGATCATTGTATCCTGGGAGACAAATGCCGCAAATCTGTGAGCACCAATGCGGGTCAAAAATTGTCTTAAGGACATAGTGTCAAACACTAGACTCGATCTATTGTCCGATTTGCATTTATACTAGGTTCTATTTTATTTTCAGTATTAACTATTGATTTTAGATTTTAGATATATATATCCGCATTTTGATATATTTTGGATAACACTTTGCGCTTGTCTCTTAATTACTGGTTAGTTTTGGAGTATTTAACAATAATTCCTACATTTTCTTCTTATTATTCATCTGAAATCATGAAATTTGTACCTTATTATATATAATTGATAATTGATTGAGATTGGAAACCAAAGTTGCTGAAACTAATGAACATAATAAAGACTCACAATGATTAACTAATTTGAAGTTACTCACATAACATAGGACACTCAATCTGACACCGGAGCGTCCAAAAATTATATCCTAGATGCTGGAAATATGTGGCCCAAGGTTCAGCCATCAACTATCCCAAAACCTGCAGCTATCTCAAAGCTGGCGTAGGAATTGCAAACTCAATTTTTGGCCTAGGTTGGGGTCAAACCTGATTTAATTCAGCAGCTTTTGAATGAGAACTAAAAAGCCTTGGCTTGAGTAGAAAAATACTCCAATTGTTTTGCTCTGTATCCCTTTCTTTAGGGTGGTGAGCTTCTTATTCACTGTTCACTGGTGTTACCTCCTCCTTTTCCACATTTCCAGTGCCAAGTTTGGTATCAGAACTTGGATTCTTCATGGCTCGACGTCGTCATGGAGCTACTACCGAAGAAACTTGTGTTTATGAGAGAGACTCTAGGGACATTGAAGTGGAAGAAGTCTGGAGACGAGTGCAACAACTCCAACAGCAACTTGAACGCTTGTAGCCTTTAGATTATGATGCTCCTCATCATGGTCTATAGAATGAATTATCCGATGAAGAAGAGGAGGTTAATCCCTTCTATCGTGATCCTAGTGTGACGTCTGACAGAGAGGCTTTTCCTTGACATCCAAACCAGAGGAATCCTGGTACTCAATCTAATTACGATGTTTTGAATTTGAAGGAAAGCACCATCCTGATGATTTCATAGTGTTGTAATATGCTAGAATAAAACATATTATCTAGTATCTATGAAATTGATGTATATGATATAATATTATCAAATACATTAATATTAATATAAGATATATTATATGATGTGGTGTATTGATGTGTTTGGATTTCCTATTGCCTATGTAAAGGCCCCTCATATAATATTGTAGTAATGACTTCCAATACAAGAATTTCTTTTATTTTATAGTATGGTTTCAGAGCATGTTCTTCATACCTAGTCTCTCTTTCAGTCTTTCAGTTCGCTGGCAAGCGGCGACCTTGCCGCTCCGCCGGACATCACTCTTCAATCTTATCTGTTTCATTATCTTTTCTCTGTTTTATTAAATGGATGTATTATTGAAATAATATATCAATCCTTTTGTATTCCCTAGTTCACGGGGTTACTTGGGAATCCAAAGTAGACCATAATCTAGTGTGGCAGCCCTCACTCACTCTCAATCTTGCCACCCAACTTTTTGAAATTTACAAATTAACCCCCATAGTTTTATTTGAAATTTACAAAATCACCCCCAAAATATTCAAACGTGACAGGATTTTTTTATTATGTTTTGTACAGCCCATGGACTGCCCTTGTTTTTCTTATGGTGATTCTCTTTGATTAAATAAGACCTTGTTTGGTTGTGGTTGATTGATTTGGGCAATTATTTAGTTTAGTTTTGTTAAATTTCAACTCGATAGTCTTGGATGGCGCATTACAACATTTGTTTTCACTGTTCTTGGGTTGAAATTGGTGATTTTGTTGTGGGTTTTAGTTTCATACTTTATTTTGTTGTTGGTGAATTGTTTTCACCTCAGCCAATATTGTGGACATTGTTGTTCCACAATTACTCGTTGTTGTTGTTGGTGGATGTTGTCTTTACCTTGGCCAATCTTGAGGATTTAATATCCCACTCGTTGTTGACATCACCATTTTCACACTTGATATAGTCTGGTTTCGGTTGCAATTTTTTTCATTCCAAGCTTCAGTTCTAATTTTCATTACCACCTTCAATTTGAAGTTAGATTTGAAGACGATGATGTATAAGGGAAAATTGTGCCCTAAATTTATATTGAGGGGGAGTATTGAAAAGATCTTGGAAAAGCTGAGTCGGTCAACTGGTGATTATCATTTTATTCTCAAATGCAAGTTGGACACTTCAAAAGATTCCGCATACCAACTTGAGGGGGAGTGTTGAAATATGCTAGAATAAAATATGTTATCTAGTATCTATGAAATTGATGTATATGATATTATATTATCTAATACATTAATATATATATATATATATGGTGTATTGATGTGTTTGGATTTCCTATTGCCTATATAAAGGCCCCTCATGTAATATTATAGCAATGACTTCCAATGCAAGAGTTTCTTTTATTTTATAACACATAGATTGGATGAACATTGTAGAAAGAATTTTTGATTTCAAAGACATTCTGGATTAGCGTAAAGTGAAGCTTGTTACATTCATATTAAAGAAGTCTGCTTCCATTTGGTGGGAACGTCTCCAAAAACAACGAGCTCCTGATGGAAAAAGAATGATTACAACATGGGTGAAGATGAAGAAAGAGCTTAAATAGAAATTTCTACTGCAGTACTACTGACAAGATGCTTTCCTTAAATTCCATAATTTTAAGCAGAGGGACTTGCCCGTAGAAGAGTACATTGCTGAGTTTGAAAACTTAATGATGCGTTGTGATATGCTTGAACTGGAGGAACATACCATTGCTCGGTATCTTGGTGGTCTAAGATCTGAAATTTGTAATGTTGTCCAATTACAACCCTATTGGATTTTCAATGACGTTTGCAAATTAGCACTCAAGGTGGAAAGACAACTCAAGGAAACAAAAGGTAGTAGTTCATGTTCCTTTAGCCAATGAGGAGTTTCCAATTGAGGAAATTCTTCTACTACCAAGGCCTCTACTTCCACAAAAGCAGCAGCCCCTAAACCAAACCCAAGTCAAGAAGGTGAATCTAACTTTAGCCGTCCTATTGTACCTAGTGCTTCTCACAGATGCTTCAACTGCCAAGGCTACGGACATATTGCCTCGAAGTGTCCAAACTGCAAGATTATCTTTCTTGTTGAGGAAGAAGTTGAAGAGGAAAACTAAGAAGAGACTTGTAAAGACGATCAGACATAATGAAGAAATCACTTATGCGGACCAAGGAGAATCTCTTGTCATCCGTCAAAGTCTAAGTAGTGCACATGTCAAAGAAGATGAGTGGCTTCGCAACAAAATCTTTCACACAAGGTGTTCTTCACATGGAAAAGTTTATGATGTCGTCATATATAGAAAAAGTTGTGAGAACGTGGTGGCTACTAAAATGGTTGAAGGGTTAGGAATTAAAATGGAAGATCATCCTCAACCGTACAAGCTCTCTTTGCTGCCCAAGGAAAATGAGGTAAGAGTAAATAAGAGATGTCTTGTTCAATTTTCAATTGGCAGGCAAATACAAAGATGAAGTCATTTCTGATGTTGTTCCTATGGACGCTTGTCATCTGTTACTTGGGAGACCTTGGCAATATGATAGAAAAACCATGCATGATGGGTTTAAAAACACCTACTCTTTTGTCAAAGATGGTATCAAAATCACCTTGAGGCCTTCAAAAATGGAGAGTAATCCTAAACCTTCAAAAGGGGAGGGAACTAATTTGCTCTCTAAGCTTGAAGTTGATAAGGCCATGAAAGAGGCTTCTGAAACTTATGCTCTTGTGGTGTTTGAAGAAAATGAAGAACAACATAGTATCCGTTCACAAGTACAACCTCTTCTTGAAGAATTTCAAGAGATGATTTTGGAAGAGATTCTACATAGCCTTCTACCCATGAGAGACATCCAACATTGCATTGATTTGGTTCCGGGTCCTGCCCTAACAAATAAGGCAGCCTACATAAGGAGCTTCAACGCCAAGTAGATGAACTCTTGTCCAAGGGTTTAGTTATGGAAAGTAAAAGTCCTTGTGCTGTCCTAGCTTTATTTGTGCCCAAAAAAGATGGAACTTGGTGCATGTCTGTTGATAGTAGAGTGGTGAACAAGATCACTATCAAATATCGCTTTCATATTCCTTGATCAACTATATGGTTCCAACATCTATTCTAAGATAAATCTCCAAAGCGAGTACCATCAAATTCAAATGAGACCTGAAGACGAATGGAAGACAGCTTTCAAAACAAGAGATGGACTCTACGAATGGATGGTTATGCCCTTTGGCCTCTCTAATGCTTCTAGTACTTTTATGCATATTATGAATCATATCTTTAAACCGTTCATTGGAAAGTTTGTTGTTGTGTATTTTGATGACATTCTTGTGTATAGTTCTTCTCTTAATCAACACTTGCAGCATCTCTATGAAGTCTTCAAGGTTCTAAAGGAGCAAAAGTTGTATGCTAACTTGAAGAAGTGCCATTTTTCACAAACAACCTTGTTTTTTTAGTTTTTAGGCTATGTTGTGAGCGGTGAAGGCATCAATATGGATCCTAGCAAGGTAGAAGTTATTACAAGTTGGCGTACTCCAAAATCTATCCATGACATTCAAAGTTTTCATGGTCTAGCTTCTTTTTATCGGCTATTTATTAGAAGTTTTAGCACCGTTATTGCTTCTATCACCGAGTGTCTTAAGGGAGGAAATTTCAATTGGTCAAACGAAGCATAAAAGAGCTTTGAACTCTTAAAGAAGAAAGTGACGGAGGCTCCAATTCTCATCTTACCGGATTTTGATATGGTATTTTAAGTTGAAAGTGATGCTTCAAATGTCGGCATTGGTGGAGTTTTAAGCCAGGAAGGTAAACCCATTGCTTTCTTTAGTGAAAAGTTGAGTAACTCCCGCAAGAAGTACTCTACTTATGATAAGGAATTCTATGCTATTGTTCGAGTGTTAGCTCATTTGAGGCATTATCTTATGTTTAGAGATTTTATGCTCTTCTCGGATCACGAGGCTTTAAAGTTTATTAATGCCCAACACAAGTTGAATAGTAGACATGCAAAATGGGTTGAATTCCTTCAAGCATTCACTTTTCTTATCAAACACAAATCTGGAGTTTGCAAGCAAGTTGTCGATGCATTGAGTTGAAGGCATTCCTTGATATCCATAATGCAAGTAAAGGTCTTAGGCTTAGAAATACTAAAGGAACTTTACAAAGATGATCCTTATTTTGGTGATATTTGGGTGAAATGTTCTAATAGTCCATTTCAACAATTTTGTTTGCAAGATGGATTGATTTTCAAGAATACTTGCTTGTGCATTCCCAAAGGTTCACTAAGAGAAGCCATCATCATTGAAGCCCATGGAGGAGGTCAAGCTGGACATTTTGGAACGGACAAAACTCTTACTGTAGTGAGAGAAAACTTCTATTGGCCAAGAATGGAACGAGATGTCATATGACATGTTGAGAGTTGCCGAACTTGTCACGTTACCAAAAGTCACGTCACACCCCAACCCGCCTCGGGCGATTTAGGACACGTGTAACAAGCCCACACGTCAAAACACCCTTAATTCACTAAGAAAATCATGGATTAGACTTCATAAAACAACTTCGTTGACACAAAACAGCTGTAGACACCCTAATTTTGACCAAACGTCGAATTAAAGTGAGCGTTACCTCCAAGTCCAATGATGACAATGTCCGACTAATCTAAGGCTTCCAAAGGTGATTCAAGCTCTTCGAAAGACTCCTTAACTCGAAACAAAAGAAAAAGGAAGAAAGAAAAAGAAAGGAAAAAGGAAAAAGAAAATACGGCATACAACAGCATTTGCGGCAGTTACGGGTTACCGGTGCGGCACTTGCTGATTGCCAGACCGGCAGTCAGTAAGAGCTGCTATGGCAGTCACTGAATGCCGTTAAAGCGCACCTAATGCCGCAAAAATTGGATTTCCAGAAAAGAAAACCAGTCCCTAGAGTTGTCCCCGACATTCAGTGAGTGTCGCACCGGTATTCAGAGAATGCCGTTCCGGCATTCATTGAGTGCCGTTCCGGAATTCACTGAGTGCCACTTCCATCTCCAGTGAGTGCTGCGTTTTCCAGCAGACAGCTGTAACACAGCACATTTTGTACCATCAAAAGGACGTCTAAAATTAGGGTTTTGCCCCTGAAAATACTAAAATACCCTTAACAAATTTGCCTATATAAGGAAGAGTATCTTCATTGAAAAATGAGGTAGAAGAGGAAGAATCTTGGGAGACTATTACTACACATTTTTGGGAGAGGGGAATTTCAAGGAGAAAACAAAAAGAATTTTGGGAAAAGAGAGTTTTTGAGAGTTTGAAGAAGAGCTTGGAAGATCTTAAAACTATAGAAGTTTGAGGATAGTTGGAGGTGATTCTCTAATCTTGTTAGTTTTCTTTTATTTCTTCTTAGTTTGGGTCAATAGAATCTATGATCTTGAAGTAAACAAGTTTTCTTCCAAGAGGTTCTTTGATGGATTTAGAGCACTTGCTCTCTTAGTTTTTTTTTTTGTTTCATTTCTTTTTGTTGTTTATGCTTTTCTCTTGAGATTCTTGGAGATCTTCAATATCTCTCTTGAATACTCTTGAGTTTGATCTTTTGATCCCATGTAAGCCTATGCTTCACATGGGAGTCAAAGTTTGATCACCATCTCATTTATAAGCAAGTAGGTGAATCCAAGTCCATACTCATGACTTGGGTCCTCTAAGCTTAGAGTTTCATGGAATCTTTTCTATATTCCTTTGGAACTCATGAGTTTTAGTCATGTCTTGATCTCCAATGACCCTCAAAGGAAAGGAGAGTTAGGTTTGAGACAAGCCAATATCCATGGCTTGGTTGATAGAACAAGAAGGATGATAAGTCCAAAAATGCTGCAGTGAATTCATGAACCAGTTTTGATAGAACAAGAACGTCTGATTTTTACCTTTTTCCCAGAGATTGGACCGTTGATCTCTGATTTTTTTTTTTGGGTTAGAAACTAGACTCACAGAGGCACTTTGTGTCCAAAAATCATCAAGATCAAACCATGGGAACCATGCCTTTTATTTCTTTGAAGTTCTGATCTGCTCTTAGCAATTTTCAGAATCCTGTCACAATTTTGATCAATCTTGTAAATAATGGGTTAAATGATATTTCCATTAGTTAGGGCTCAAACCATCCTTTGATAGTGATTGTTTAGACTTGAAATCAAAGGTTAAATGGCCCAAATTAATGAGTACTTCATAATTTACTCTTGTTCATGTACACATTTATCTATGTGGCTTGATGTTCATAAATTAGGATTCGCTTGCTTTAGATTTGATCACATTTGATAGATTTAAGCTAGAAGCCTAGGATTATCATTTAACTTTATATCTTGTGCATCATGTGGACTAACTTTTGTTTTGTAGCGCTGATGAGGTATGATCTCTTGACTCTCCCTTAGTTTAATTATTCCTTAATTTTATTGATTTATTTTTCGACCTCACGTGCGACACATTAGAATTAAAACTTGCCTTATGTGTATATATGTGATTAGAGACTCTTTTAGGATTTCAACTTTGGTATGCATTGCACGTTTCAATATTCGTGGCTGGACCCCGGGTAAGTTCTCTAGTTCTCTATTTTGCATATCATATCGCTTGCTAATTGGACTACTTGGTTTTGAATGATATTTTGTTATTAGCAATTTTACACCATTTCAACATGTTTGTGTAATGTATATTTACATCTATGTATTAGTTGAGGGCATACTTAGATAAATAGTTTGATTAAAAGGATGTTGAGTAGAGGCTTATCGCGAGATAGGGTGAGAGAGGGTGTTTTAGTCCGTCGGACTCCTTCCTCTCTCATTCCATAATCCCCGGACCTAGTTAATCTTTGGTTTCGCAAAAGATCAGTTTGCTTTTAAAATGATTTCTTAATTTTCCTTTTAAAAATTAAGTGGCGACTCATCATTTTTGAATTTGAATTTAAAAAGAAATTCTAAAAAAGACTGTGGATAAGAGAAAATTGCGATATCCACAACAGCCCTAAAGGCAAAATGTCATCAATAAAGTATAGCAAATTTTATACCAAAAGATAGGTCTTTGAGTCCCGATTTCAACGCAAAAAAAGGCACGCGAATTTGAATTTTCTAGAGAGAGTTATGCTTGTTTTTGTAAAAGTCGTCGGGCTGAACCCAGACTAGCAGATCGATCCGCCCCAAATCTGGATCAATCCGATTTTAGCAGAATATTATTTTCTGCACCTCCAGATGCCCTGGATCGATCCGGATTCTGCAAATGGGTTTTACTACTACTAAAAACATTAGATTTCAAGTTCAAACCAACACCAAACATAACCAAACTTTGGGTAAACATCAAAGACCTTTACCGAAACATTTCCAAATGCTTAAAACATTCACACAACATCTCCAAGTATATGCTAAACCAAATTAAACACCAATTCCTCTTAAGAACCAAGAATTTGCATACAAAACTTATGGTTTTTCCCAATACTTACAAAATTCTTCAACAAGGAGGAGTCAAGTTTGGTTCCATTCAAAAACTACTTAATTCTCTCCAATTCTTCCAACATACATCACTTGTGAGGTACCAAATACAACTCACAACACAAGGCATATGACTACACTAAAACAACTTGACATATTACAAATCAACCTTCCAAAACACAAGTTAATTCAACATTTTCAAAATACAAGTTGTTTACCACACTTAGAGTATAAAGACTACAACTTAACCCCAAAACCTCTATACATAAGCACATGTCAACCTTGTCACAACCCCCACGCCCAACCCATCGTGCGGATCATTTTATTTCCTCTTCTCGTGCTGTACCTGCGATGGCTATTCAATAATCACAACAAAAAAAAAATTTCATGTAAGCTTTTGCTTAGTGAGGGAACTAATCATACTTTTGGAATGTTCAATATGCAATTGAAATAAACATTATAAACATCAACAATACGATCTCCGAAAAGTCAAGTAACTCCAGCCACCACCCCGTGTCCTTCTCACCCCGGATCTTTCACACTTTTGGCGCATAAAGAGCAACACACACTCTCCTGTGACCCCGAAGGTGTCACCGGCATTTCATTGTGGTCGTCACCACGCCCCGCTCATTGAGGGCTTACTATCCCTTATGTATGGGTCCTATAAATGATGACCACTACTTGACTCCCCTTTGATCCACATAGGCATATAAGCAACTAATCACATAACCATGACAATTTTTCATATAATTGATATGTAAACTTCACTTAAATCACATGCTTGGCATACTAATCATGAATTAAGCATTCTAAAGTTATCATATTAACATAAGTAAATACCCAATTTTGGGATTAGAGCACTCACTGTTAGCCCCTTCCATTAATTGAATGGATAATTTTGATGATTAACAAACCACTTGGTAATGGTTTCTAATTATCTCTAGTTGATTAAAGTTGCAGGGACATTGATAATATATCTTTTCCTCTTTCATGGTGATTGTTGTTCATTTGTCCTAAGCCAAACGGAGCCTTACAAGTTGAAGAATCTTGTTGTAATCACTGTTTTAGGACACTTTGTAAGCAATCTGTTTATGTGAACATCTTACTTGAGGGCTCAAGATTAATTAAAAAAGGTTTCACTTAATTAACCCAACCTTTCTTTTAAAATCTGCATAGAAGCAGTCGACTGTGACATCGTTTCAGTCGACTGATTATCCAGTCGACTGATTATCCAGTCGACTGTATGGTCGACCTGGGTACACAGAGTTTTCATAAGGGTACAAACCAGTCGACTGCCATCGCGACACAGTCGACTGATCTTCTTATTGTAGTACATCCTTTTGAAAAGCAGTCGACTGCCCTGAGAAGACAGTCGACTGAATCACTGCGATAAACACTGTAACGGCTAGTTAACTGCATTTAATACAGCATTTATTACTCCCAACTACCCCCAACGGTTGGAAATCAAAAGGAAGCTATAAATACATTTATTTGAACTTCATTGAAGCTCTCCTTGAACAATCTAACCAAGTTTTTCATCTCATTAATATCTTGAGCCCTAGTTTGGTGAGATCATAAATTCTATTGCTCTAGCATTCATTTGTATTTTCTTGAGAGCAATTTATTGTGAGCTTAAATCTTGTATTTATCCACTCTATTGAGAGAGTCTTTCATTCTTGTATCAAAACCCATTTATAAAGGTATTGTGTATTAAGGGTTGGTGTAACCCTAGTTCAAGAGAAGAGGATTTTCTTCCTTGAAGAGATTGTAAGGGTTTAATCTTCACCCGAAGAAGATTGAAATAGTGGAATCCTCAAGAGGTGTTCTTGAGGGGTGGAAGTAGGGCGCGGCGTGCGGTTTTCCGAACCACCTAAAAATTGGTTTGCATTGTATCTCTTCCCCTTCTCTTTACATTGCTTTTGTAATTTAATTGTTTGGGCAATCAATTTGAACAAATTTCTAAATTAATTTTTTAAAACCTTATTCACCCCCCCCCCCCCCTCTAAGGTTTCCTTTTTGGGCCAACACTCACCTTTTCAAATTGTTAGCAAATTAAGCCTAAAAACCCTAATTCCTTCCAAATTCTAGCTCAATTTTTAACCGGTGATAATCCTACATAAGTTTGGTACCATAAATATCGTCTATCAAGAACGGTTACCGTAAGAACGTTGCCAAAAATGGAAATAAAGAACGTGCATGCAATCCTATTACCTCCACGAGTCCAAATATGGTCTCAGATCGTAAATCCGACGTCGAACGACGAGGGAACGACAAGAAATCGTCGTCGAACGAAAGCTCTTAGTTCTCTAAATTTCTGTAATTCCCAACTGTGAATTGTGAGAGTGCAACACATATGCTATACATGCATGTGTGTTGACACCTCTTGCCTATATTTCCATTTACACCCCCCAATCTTTCCTAAGTTTTATTATGAAACCCCCAAGTTAATTACATTAACTACCCACCTTTTCTAAATAGATTTAATCTAAGTCCCACGTGGATCCCACATATATTATGAGGTTGCTATTAAACCTCTCAATTGTGAATTATATTCAAATACGCCCTCACATAGGTACCCAAATTGGTCCCCTTAACATATCATAAGACATAACAATATCTTTAAGCATTTAAATTAGTACTCATATAAACATATAATGACATCAAAATGCAAACTAGATTAATTAGACCCTCATTGGGCCCCACATTTATACCAGTCTCGCCTTTCCCAGGACTTTTATCTGTGTCCGCATTTGAGCACCTTTTCACATACGGGCTCATAACCCCACTTAAATCATCTCATGCATTAATTATCTTTAATTAATACATATTAATATCAAATTAATCTTCTTTTTCGGGTACGGGTGTTATAAGTCATGTTCAAATTATGGGTCTATATACTCCATTGCCCGTACCTACAGCCCCTTGGGAAGATGTAAGCCTTGACTTCGTGGTTGGATTGGCCCGGATGTAAAGGAACAAAGACTCAATCATGGTAGTGGTTGATCGATTTCCAAAATGGCACGTTTTGTACCATGTAACAAGACCTTAGATGCAACCAATGTGGCTGATCTCTACTTTAGAGAATTGTGAAGCTTCATGGCATACCAAAGACAACTGTTTCAGATTGTGATTCAAAGTTCATGAGTCATTTTTGGCACACTCTTTGGAAGAAGCTCGAAACTACTCTCAAGTTTAGTTCTTCACATCACCCCAAATGAATGGACAAATAGAATCAGTCAATAGGAGCTTGGAAAATCTATTAAGGAGCTTAGTTGGTAATAATCTTCGCCATTGGGATCTTACTTGGGCTCAAGCAGAATTTGCATATAACCAGTCCACAAGCTAAACTATCGATAGTAGTCCATTTCAAGTTGTTTATGGTCGAAATCCTTTTAGTCCATTGGACTTGGCTCCACTTCCCACTACTCATTTCTATAGTGCGATTGCGGAGGAGTGTGCTAAGAACATAAAGAAATTGCATGACATGGCTCGAGCTCGGATAATCAAGCACAATGAAAAATACCAAAGGACTGCAAGCAAGCATAGGAAGACTGCAACTTTCAAAGAAGGGGACTTAGTGTGGATTCATCTCCATAAGGAGTGTTTTCCTCATGGACGTCATGGAAAGCTCAAGCCCAAAGCTGATGGACCTTTTAAGGTATAACACCTATAATTGTGTTATTTCATTTCATTACAATGGCATGCATGATAATGTGATGTGTAGTGCATTTTGGCACATGTTTGAGTGAGTTTTGACTCACGAGATGATTTGGGTATCTGTATTAGAGAACCCTCTGAGATGGTGTGAATGAGAGCTTGGATGTTGTGACGTCTCTCCGAGTATGAGACGGTCACTGTGGAATATCTTATATGTTTATCTGAAAATAAATGTTTACCTATGCATTTCACTATCTGTATTATTTCTGGTTTAGAATTTAATTCTGTTGTAAGTTTTAGTATCCTGGTGAGGACGAATTAACACACTATTAATTTGATAGGCTAATTAGAAACTTCAGAAAAACATGTAGAAATTTGTGTTTTAGCAACCAAACGGAACTTAGTCGGAAACTTTTATAATTTTGAGGTTTCCCTTGTAAAGCTATGAATTAATTGTGTAGAAAGTTTCAGAGACTAATTAAGAGTTTTGAAAACTCGTGGGGAGGTAAACACAATTTTTAAAACTGTTGCCTATATATAGATAGAGATGATTTTGATATTTTCATAAACTTTAACCTAGGTTTCAAGAAAGAGGCCAAAAGGGAGATTTTGATTGTCTAGAGCTTCTCGACACCAAATGACGATTGTTCGTCCGGTAGTTTTTCACCAAATTTCGTATTCGAATTCCTCGAGGTAAGGCTGTCGTTTTGATACCTATTAGGCCATGTTTGACTAAGTTTTCTAAAAAGTTACTTTCTAGAATTTTTCATAAAAGTTGATATTTGGACTTTTAATCCATAAGAATTGTACTAGACGAACTTCTGCATATTCTTTGTACTTGGGTTTTCTTTGGATTAAATTATAGGAGCGTTATTCGGAGGTGAGTGATTCCACTATGTTGTTGGAATGATTTCTTGACATGTATTCATGTTTTGTATGAATAGCATGCCTTAATTCATAGAGATATATTGTGTAGTTCATATTGGGCAATTATATTGATAAGTAGGCCCAATCGCATGGTGAAATGTCTTATTTACCGAGAGCATGGTGATATGTATGTAGCATGTTTAGTTGCTTATTTGGGTCAAAGGAGCACGTGATTACCAAGCCATCTTGTAGAGCCGATATAGGCATTAAGGTCGCACGATTGAAGAAAAGAATCGTGGGTCTTACCCTTTTGCGTGGACTTATTGGTGAGGAGTCGCGGATTGGGAGTATGGAACGTACACGTGAGACTTTGGAGACTAGTATAAAATGTAGAGATGTGAATGCGAGCATGTTTATCATTCATGTGCATATGTTGTTTTATTCACTAAGCGTTAGCTTAAACAAATCGAATATGTGTGGTTATTCAAATAACCATTTCAGGTGTAAATGCCGGCGAGGAATTGGGGAAGTGAGCACATGGGCTTGGGAGTTCACTTAGAAGATGACTTGTCATGTTTATCCCGTAGTTTTATAATCGAATCGTCTATTTCATTGTTTTGTTAAAGAATTTGTAATAGAAATGGATAATAGTCTTGTATATGTTTTATTTTAGTTCCAAGTTCTGTAAGGAATTGCTACGTCGGGTATTGACTTTGAAACCATGGTTTGGGTTGGTTAAGATATTATGAATCTGATCTCGGAGTTTATGTTTTGAAATGTTTTACTTGTCGACTTCATGTTTTAATTTAATGTTGAGATCTTTTGCGATCGCAAGGGTCGCTTGACCTCAGGCAATATCCTAGTGCAAGAAGGATTGCTGTCAGGGGTCATTCAACCAATCGAAGGGGACAGCTCGACTAGTCAAAGTGCCCTTTGCTGTGAAGGATTACTGTCGAGGGGTCATCCGACCGGTCGAGCGGGGCATCTCGACCGGTCGAAATGATCTCTGCATGAAAACTTTTTATACCCCTTCCGCAACTTATTTAAATGTTTAAAATGGTTCTTAGGTAACCCTTGGGACCCCTTTGAATATAAATTCATTCGTTTCAAAATATAATTAAGTTTTCAAATTTGTACGGATTTTACCAACTTCGGGAGTATTGTTTCAAAAGAGAGACTACTCGTTGTTATCTTTAAAGTTCTTTTTCCGTTGCTATAACTTTGAAATGAGTAGGAAGAGCCTCGGTGGTGTGCCATGGGTTTCGGTTCTACTATTGTGGGACCAGACTGTGACACAAGGTGCTTCAACGCATTGGAGAAAATACTTACAAGATCGAACTCCCAGGTGATTATGGAGTCTCTGCAACCTTCAATGTTTTGGACCTCTCTCCATTTCATGGTTAAAAGGTTGATTTAGACTTGAGGGTGAGTCCTCTCTAACCCATGGAGAATGACGCCAGAGTGTCTGGAAATTATATCCTAGATGATCGAAATATGTGGCCCAAGGTTCAGTCATCAAATGTCCTAAAACCTTCAGCTATCTCAAAGTTGTCACAGGAATTGCAAACTCAATTTTTGGCCTAAGCTTGGGGTCAAACCTGATTTAATTCAATAGCTTTTGAATTAGAACTAAAAGCCTTAGCTTGACTAGAAAAATACTCCTATTGTTCTTGCTTTGTATCCACTTCTTTAGGGTGGTGAGCTTCTTATTCACTATTCACTTATGTTACCTCCTCCTTCTCCACATTTCCGGTGTCACAATCTAAATGGTTAAACTTCATATCATAATTACCGAGTATAAATAAATAAATTACATAAAAGCGAAAGATATATTGAGTGTGGTGGCATTATATATGATACAAGCGGTCATTGATACATTATTAAATAGGGTGTTTTAGATTTTAGTCCATTAAGCTCTACCTATCTAGAAATAGTTCAATTTGAAAATTGAATCTATAAATTCATCCCTCACCTATTTTAAGGACATAAATACTCTCGCTCCCATAAATCATTGTTTTGAAATTAAAAACATAGATTTGTTATATATATATATATATAGAGAGAGAGAGAGAGAGAAACCCCACTCCCATAAATCAGGGTTTTGAAATTCAAAACCTAGATTTGTTATATATATACACATATATATATATATTGTCACAGCCTGGTCCCACAATAGCGGAACGAAGCTAGTGGCATGCTACCAAGGCTCTTCCTACTCATTTCAAAGTTGTAGCAGCAGAAAATGTACTTTAAAGATAACAATGAGGAGTCGTACTTTTGAAACAATACACCCAAAGTTGGTAAAATCCGTATAAATATGAAAACGTAATTATATTTTGAAAAGAATGAATTTATATTCAAAGGGGTCCCAAAGGTACCCTAAGAACCAATCAAAACATTTAAATAAGTTACAGAAGGGGTATAAAAAGTTTTAATGCAGGGTCATTTCGACCGGTCGAGTTTCCCCGTTCGACCGGTCGGATAACCCCTCGACAATAATCCTTCATAACAGAGGGTACTTCGACTGGTCGAATTGTCTCCTTCGACAAGTCGAATGACCCTCTAACATCAATCCTTCTTGCACCTGGATATTGCCTAAGGTCAAGCGACCCATGCACTCGCAACGATCTCAACATTAAAACAAGACATGAATTCGACAAGTACAACATTTCAAAACGTGAACTCTAGGTTCAGATTCATAATAACTTAACCAACCTATTCTATGGTTTCAAAGTCAATACAAAACATAGTAATTCCGTACAGGACTTGGAATTGAAATAAAACGTATACAAGACTATTATCCATTCCTATTACAAGTTACTTAACAAAATAATGAAATAGACTATTCGATTACAACAATACGGAATAAACATGACAAGTCGTCTTCTAGATGAACTCCCGACATCTCGTGCTCACTTTCCCAATTCCTCGCCGGCATTAACACTTGAAATGGTTATTTGAATAACCACACATATTTTGATTTGTTTAAGCTAATGCTTAGTGAATAAAGCAACAAATGCACGTGAATGATAAACGTGCTCGCATTCACATCTCTACATTTCATACTAGTCTCCGGAGTCTCTCCGGAGTCTCACGTGTACGTTCCATACTCCCAATCCGCGACTCCTCGCCAATAAGTCCACGCGAAAGGGTAAGACCCACGATTCTTCTCTTCAATCGTGCGACCTTAATACCTATATTGGCTCCACAAAATGGCTCAGTAACCACGTGCTCCTTTGACCTAAATAAGCAACTCAACATGCTCAAATACATATCACCATACTCACGATAAACAAAATATGTCTCCATGCTATTGGGCCTACTTATCAATATAATTTCCCAATATGAACTACACAATATATCTCTATGAATTAAGACATGTTATTCACACAAAACATGAATACATGACAAGAAGTCATTCCCACAACATAGTTGAATCACTCACCTCCTAATAACGCTCCTACAACCCAATCCAAGGAAAATCCGTGTACAAAGAACGTGCAGAAGTCTGTCTAGTACAATTCCAATAGATCAAAAGTCCAAATATCAACTTTTATGAAAAATTCTAGAAAATAACTTTTCAAAAAACTTAGCCGAATATGGCCTAATAGGTATCAAAACAACGGCCTTACCTCGAGGATTTCGAATACGAAATTTGGTGAAAAACCAGCGGACGAACGAGCGTCGTTTGGCGTCGAGAAGCTCTAAGCAACTAAATCACCCTTTTAGCCTCTTTTTGAAACATAGGTTAAGACTTATAGAAATTATGAAAGTCATCTCTAACTATATATAGGCAACACTTTCAAAAATTGTGTTTACCTCCCCACGAGTTTTCAAAACTCCTAAACAGTCTCTGAAACTTTCTACACAGCTAATTCATAGCTTTACAAGTGAAACTTCAAAATTATAAAAGTTTCCGACTAAGTTCCATTTGGTTGCTAAAACGCAAATTTCTACATGACTTTTCTGAAGTTGCTAATTAGCCAACCAAATTAATAGAGTGTTAATTCGTCCTCACCAGGATGCTAAAACTAACAATAGGAATAAATTCTAAACTAGAAACAATACAGATATTGAAATACTCATGTAAACATTTATTTTCAGATAAACATTTAAGTATTCCACAGTGAACGTCTCATACTCGGAGAGACTTTACAACATCCAAACTCTCATTCAACACTGTCTCAATGGGCTCTCTAATACAGATACCCAAATCGACTCGTGAGTCAAAACTCACTCAAACATATGTCAAAATGCACAACACATCACATTATCATGCATGACAATGTAATGCAATGAAATAACATAAGTGCGGGTGTTATATATATATATAATTCCTCACTTTAAAATACATCACAAACCATAAGTGAGAAATTCTTCAATAACATAATACGAAATTCTATATATTTTCGTGAGAAATTCTTACTCTTAACCATAATGAGAAATTTCTTACTTTAAAAGGCATCACTGACCATAAGTAAGAAATTGTATCTATTATAGTGAGAAATTCTCACATCTAATTTTTTTATGGAAGTGTGTAATGTACTAATGAAAAATTTTGAATGCTCTAATGACAAATTTGTCACTTATTAATGCAAATTTTTCACTTTTTAGTGAGAAATTCTTAGTTCTAGAATTTTGATGGAAGTTTAAGAATACAAATTTCTCACAACAAATAAAAATAAAATTAAAATTAAATTTCTCACCTTCAAAACTTAAAACATAAATCTCCACACAAATCAAATATACAAACACCTTAATTCACTTGAGACAGACCCACTAAGGAAGGCATCATGATCAAGGACGTTGATTCACCTATGCTTTGCACAATCATGGTTCAATGGTTGAGGAAGGCGGCGAGATGGAGATTACTGCCTTTGTGGAGCCTCTGATGATTTTCTTGATACTGATTGTGAATGCGATTGTTGGGCTTTGGCAAGAGAACAATGCCGAGAAAGCAATAGAGGTTCTTAAAGAAATTCAATCGGAAGAGGTCACTGTGATTTATAATGGCGAGAAAGAGAGAGAGAATAAAAAAGTAGAAAGAGACAGAGATCGTGAGATAATGAGAGAGAGAGATGACACATAATGCATTTATTAGAAGTAGAGAGTGAAAGATATATATATATATATATATAGAGAGAGAGAGAGAGAGAGAGAATCTTGCATTTATTTGGGTTTCAATTTAAAATTCCTAATTGTAAGGTGATGGCATATACACACATATGTATATAAAAGGGCAATTTTGTCCATAAAAAATACAGAGATTTGAGAAAAATGACTAATTCCTATGGTTTCTTAATAATTAAGAATGAATTTAAGAATTTAAAGAGGCAAAGTGACTAATTGAATGTTGACTGAAATATGAAAGACTAAATCGTATAATTGTATATAAAATAAGGTTGTTTTAGTTAGTTTTTTTTTTTTTTTTGATGGGGTTGTTTTAGTTTGTTACGTGAAGTTTAAGTGCATAATTGATTATTGGGCTCATTATTTAAATATGTGTTAGTACAATGTAGTAATGATTTATTTTTATTTTTTGATAACACAATGTAGTAATGAATTTGACGCCTTATAATTACTACGGAGTATATCATTATCCACAACACACACTCCAACACTAGTCCGCTTATTTCAATCAGCCGAGATTTAGATGTCCCTATAATAAGATAATAAGAACTAAGTGTTATAAAAAAAATCTTAAATTTCCGTTGTTTAGATGGTGTACTAAGGGAGAAATTATGTCATGTGACCGTCACATCCAGTAGATATCACATACGGTCACAAACTATGGTGGGCCAGGTGGTAGTATATACTGTGAAGTGAGTGTTTGGGACTGGGCTGGGGCCTAGGGCTAGGAGAGAAAAACATAGGAAAAAACGTTTCCAGGCGCATGTGAAAGATGTCGTACTGCAATTTTCTTTTTCTTATTTTCGGTAAGACATACTGCAATTTTCAATTGGTTTTCCTACATTACCAAATCTCAAGCACTAGGCTTTTGGTAAAGAAAACATTGGATCCGATTATCCCAATCGGCGTCCAATATTTTCGACCCTGTAAATTTCATTCTCACCATCACTTGTAATTCCAAGCATGCCTTCACTGCATTGCATTCAAGGTAGGAGCCTGGTTTTTTTATTGGGATGTGATTAGATGGACGTGTAGATTGTACGCGGAGATTTGGGGGGCAACATTCTCGAGTTAAAAAAAAAAAAAATTATTTATACATATTTTGACTAGAATTTTTTATATAGCGCCTTCTTCTTTTCTTGGATAATAAGGGTTGACCGCTTATTGCAATTTGTAAAGCATGATTAGTATCAGTAAAAAAAATTGGTTGGACAGAGTTGAAAAGTGAAAAAAAAAAAATTTTTAAAAATGTGTGGGGACATACATGAAGGTAAATTGTATTATATTTGAACCAATATATTACACATAATTTTTTGTGGTATTCAATTTTTTTTTTTTTTTTTGTTGGGTTGGGTTGGGGTTTTTTTTTGTTGGGTTGGGGGGGGGGGGGGGGGGGGGGGGGGGGGGGTTGGGGTTGGGGATGTTGTTGTGCAGCCAAAGGTCCTTAGACCCAGACACACCCTATATAAAACTCAAGCGTGGCTTGGTTAACCCATAAGGTTCTTTACACCTGTTTTCATAAAAAAAAAAATAAAAAAAAACAATATCTATCAATTAAACGAGATCACTATTGACTATGAAATTATGGGAAAAAAATAAAATTTAAACTATAACATGAAAACGCATTTTTTTCTTGCATGAGTCTAACAAAATTTACTTCTTTTGTAAAATTGACATCTGTAGGTGTGTAGTTCTCAGGAAAATACATGAGTTAAAAAAATACGCAAAAAGGGCAAAAAAAATTAATAAAGATATGGTCGTTTTATTCAAATAGGTAAAAGCTTCAAATGAGGCTCCAAATTACTCGTTTTTGCACAATTTTAAAGTTCAGTGCATATATCTAAAAAACAATTGCAGTAAATAAAAAGAAAATTACCCAAAAAGTCCAAAAAATGATAAAGCTATGGTACTTTAATATAAACATATAAAATTATTTGTTTGTAATAAAAAGCTCAAAATGAGGTTCCAAATTATCCATTTTTGCATAATTTTCAAGTCTAATACGTAGATCTTGAAAAAAAAACCCTTAAAAAAGTAAGAAAATTCACCCAAAAAGTTGGAAAATGAACAAGTTATGCCATCTAAACTTGCCATTTTTCAAAAAGATAATAGATAAAATTGTTGAATAAAAATTTGAAAATTTTGATTTTTTTTTTCCTTCAGAATTTTCATCGAAAATATGGATCTTGTTTTAATGATCTCATGTCATGATTCCAAAAGTGTTAATTTTATGAAAAACAAGTTTGAAAATTGGAAGTTATGGAGTTTTAAAATTTAAAAGAAAAAACACTAATGATGACATGGTATATAACTAACTCTCAAATGGAAAAAAAATGACTGAAAATAAGAAGAAGAAGAAGAAGAAGAAGAAGAAGAAAGTGAGAAAGCACTCTAATTAGTACCCAAAAAAAAAAAGTAGCCCAGGGTCTTAGCTGAAAAAACCAAAAACTTTGAGTTTTTGCTTGTACTACCACATTTTGAGGGATTTCTCACCAAAAATCCATATTTTTGTTTCAAAATTTTAGAAGAGCTGATAACACATATTGTACATATTTATTTTATAAAAAATAATTTCTTTTTTTTTTTAATCTCCCAAAAAAATCTATGGTCTTCCCTTGCAAAGAGCATTTTTGAGCACCCACAGTGCCCACTCTGAGTTTTCCAGGGCCCAAAGCGAAATCAAAAAAGGGAGCCCCTATATATATATATCTATATCTATATAAAATACTAAAAGCAGAAGGTGAGAGAGGGACTTAATATAATACTGACACGTGTCATCTACATTTATGTGGCAGTCTTCAATTCTCTCTGCTCTTTTTAATTTAGTATCAGTTGCTAGAGAAATCAAAACAGCAAAGGAGATTGAAACGCCTCTTTTTTGTAGAGATATTGAAATGCCTTCTCCAATTCCGGTGTCTCAAAAACTCCCACTCTCTCAACTTCTGCGTCTCTCATTTTCTCCTTCCTCACAAGTCACCACTATTACCACAGGAACTCTCCACCACTATGAACTTCACCACCGGCCGGTATCACTCTCTCTCCCTCTCTTTCTACATAAATATATATATATATATATCATACTATTTGTTGGAGATGGTGTTGGTGCTTTGTTTTCTGAGGAAGGGATTGCGATGATTGTCTTTGTGTTGATGGAGGGAGGAATAATAACAAGAAGAAGAAAGATAAGGAACAAAAAGAAATGAAAAAAATTTAGATCTACAAACTTTGGGAGTGAAAAAAAGCCTCTGATTTGGGTAATTTCAACGGGGTTAGCTTCAATTTCAGTCACCCTCCCCCTCTCTCCCTCTCTCTATTTTTTTTCTTTTTTGGGAAATTTTCCTCCAACTTTCAGCAATTACACCACCAATTTGCACTTTACTTGTGCATTTTACAATGGTATTGCTATTCACGGTGGACATTTTGAGACAATGTTTCCTAATTTGGGTTTTGTTTTGTTTAAACTTTTATTTTGTGTGTTCAACATAGTTGGAAAGAACTGGATGTTGCTTATTACTTCTTTTTATCATTACTAATGTACTTGATGGTTGCCTCCTCTTTTAGGGCCTGGTCTAGAGTTTTGAGATTTAGCACGGACAGTGGGGCAAAGGATGAGAGGTATTGTTAGTGCACACTTTTTGCAGTTGTAGATAGATACAATTTTTGTTGTTCTGTTTGAGTCATTGAATGTTAATTGATTTTTACTAGAAACCTGAGAGCACAGCGTGCAAAATCTATGAATTTCAAGGATGGGTACATATCGTATATTCAACCAGTCAATGAATATATTGACTTTGTGGGTTGACACATTCTTTTGAGATTGCTTTGTTTATTCTTTTCAATCTGCACTCCTTAATTCAATGGCTTTTTGTGCTGATCATGTTTTGCAATCAATGTTGTGCCTTATACACAAGCACACTCTCATAAAATTTTAAAAGCTTGAATTGGAAACACGTCAAAATATCTTAAGCTTGAGTTGGCCAAATTCTGAGCAATTTAAGGTAAACATTGTCAGGAAATTTTAGGCTATTGCATTGCCATGAAACAAGCCAATTCTTTGGTGGTAGTGATCAACTAACAAGTCATTCTATTTTGATGTTCATGGTTAATGATTTCTTTAAACATTTGAACTAAAGTGTCTCATGTTGTTCTCAATTGAACTTCGTAAATTGTCATGTTAATTTAAAAATGACTAGAGGATTAGAGGGTATGAGGAGAGGAAGTAGGTAAGAGTTGTAAAAATTTTCTTATATATAATCACTTTACAGTTTGGCTTTTTGTTCTTATAGAGATTGCTATAATAATGGTGTTGAGGATACGATCAACAAAGACGATGAGGAAATCAAGAAGGCAGAGCGAACTAAAATCCACCACTGCTTTGTTTTAGAAGGTTTATTAGTATTTAGCAATTGCTTGCATTGTTCAAGTAAAAAATTTATTCGGTGCATGTATTGTAAATTCTATCCTGAGATAGGTTTGATGTGTGTTTGAGAAATTTGAAATGAGTTTGTTGGATGTATTAGTGGTTGATGATTACCCTTTGTAGTATTTCATATAGACATGCGTTAAATAGCCTGTAGACACAGCAGTAGTATTTAATTTTTGCGGAAAGTTCAGCACCGTCCAATCAAGTCCACTGGCAGGTTATGTTCACTCCTCCAAAGATGTAGTCTGTTTTTTCTTTTTTCCTATTGAATTTCATCTTCTGTTAACCTCTTTCATATGTGATTATGACTTATTAGAGAATGAATGTATCCGCGCATCGCGCGGGATACATTCTAGTATATATAATAACAGAAAACTATAAATTTTTTTTTTCTGGAATTACATTAAAATTGTATTAAATAATCTGCAAAAGAAAATTTCACATTAATTAGGGAGAAAAAAGCAATACAAGAGATAAAATTTTCTCTTGTTGCTTCTTTATTCAACAAAATGCAATATACAACAAGAAAAAAAATCCACTAAACAAAATCTAAAGCAAAAACTAAAAAAAACTAAAAAGAGAGGACAAAGTGACCATGTTTTGGTGGTCGTTGTCCAACAACGAACTTGGCTATTTCAAATCTCGGATTACAAAGAAATACTTGGGCTATTTCAAATTAGATTGTTCGATAATTGACATTAGTAAATGTGTGGCATTTTCACGGTGTGCTGGTATAATGTTCTAACTTTCATGTTCCTAGTGATGTGGTATGGAAACTATGCTTGGTGCTTCATGATAGAGATTGAATCCAAGTTCGATTGTTATGATGTTTTTTTTCAAATATTGTTGGATTATTGGTCTACACTTACGTAATTATGTGTTTTCAAATAAGATTTGGACACTTTGGACTTGGGTGGGGCCCTCAATTATATTATTAGAGTTTAAGAAAAATTATTATTTTTATTTTTGGTCTATAAACATATGCGCAAAAGGGTATAAAGGTGGGACTAAAAGAGGGCCCCTTAAATTCATAAAAAAAATTGGAGGCTCAAAGCGGTTGCTTTGTAAACTTGTGCCCAGGACTGGCCCTGCTGATCCATTGATCACCCTGGCTTTAGTGGGTATCACATTGTCACACCCTAACCCGCCTCGGGCGAGTTAGGGCACGTGTAACAAAGCCCACACATCAAAACTTACACTAACCATTAAGAAAAATATGATTTAGACCCCATAAAATAACTTTCTTGACACAAAACAACCCCAAGGACAAAATAGCCATTAATAAAGTATAGTCAAATTTTATACCAAAAGATAGGTCTTTGAGTCCCGGTTCCAACACAAAAAATGGAGCGGGAATCCAAGTTTTCTAGAAAGAGTTACGTCCGTTTCCGTAAAAGTGGACAATCAGTTTTTACAGGGCGGATCGATCTGGCCTAGATCGATCCGCCCTTTAAGGCCGGATCGATCCGACTTGCCATTTTTCTAAAAAAAATGTCTCCGAAAATGGGTGGATCGATTCGTGGGAAAGGCCGAATCAATCCGACTTCTGCAGAACAGTTCCCTACTGCTAAAAATACAAGATTTTCAAGTTCAAACCATTCCAAATCAAACTAAATTTTGTGGAAATATTAAAAACCATCTTAGAAACATATCCAAGAGCTTCTAACATCAATACAACATAACCAAGTGTGTGCTATAACAAAATAAATACCCTAATCCTCTCATGGACCAAAAATTTGCATCAAAGTTTACATTCCTCCCAATATATACATAACCATTCAATATAGGGAAAGCCAAGTTAAATTTATAATCAAAAGACTTCCCCGGCTTGTCTAAGTTGCTTCCTAACCTTATACAACTTGTGACTTGTAAAAAAAAAAAAAAACAACTCATGGCATAGAACCCAATCAACCTCAAAACCCAAGTTGACACCTTATAAGTCTTACCAAAACTCAAGTTGCCCAACATTTCCAATACCAAAAGTTACATTAGGAAATTTAGACTTCTAAACATATTAACATATCCACATATACAAAACTCCCTCGCCCAACCCGTCGTGCGGATAATTTCCTCTCATTCTCCCATTCGGCACCTACGATGGTTAATCTATAACCATAACAGAAAACATATTTTTGTTTAAGATTTTGCTTTAGTGAGGGAATTAATCATGTTATTGGAATGTTCAATATACAAATGCAACAATCATTATAAATATCAACAAAATGATCTCCGAAAAGTCAAATAACTCCAGCCACCACCCCCGAGTCCTTCTACCTCGGATCTTTCTCACTTTTGGATGCATATAGCATATCTCTCCTTTGTGACCCCGAAGGCGTCACCGGCATTTCATTGTGGTCGTCATCACACCTCACTCATTGAGGGCTTCCTATCCCTTACATACGGGACCTATAAATGGTGACCACTACCTGACTTCCCTTTGATCCACATAAGCATTTAGATAACTTAGCATATAAGCTTAACAATTTCACATTATAGACATGCTTTTACTCAAATTCATCATAATTAAAGCTACATATGCATAAATTAAGCATTCTAAACTAACAATTATCACATTAACACATCCAAACACCCAATTTTGGGATTAGAACACCACCTCTTCGATTTGTTAGCAAATTAAGCCTAGAAACCCAAACCTATTGCAAATTTTCAACCCAAATCCTACCGGTGTAAATCTTACATAGTTTTGATACATCAAACATTATCTATCAAGAACGGTCGCCGGAAAAATGTTACCAAAATTGAAAATAAAGGACATGCATGTGATCCTCTTACCTCCACGAGTCCAAAAATGGTCTTGGATCGTTAATCCGAAGTCGAACGGCGAACGAACGGCAAGAAACATCGTCGAGGAAACCGTCGCTGACTTGAGAGCTTTTAGTTCTCTTTAATTTCTATAAATGTTGTTGTGTTTATGTGCTTGGGACACATATGCTATACATGCATCTGTTTTTACACAACTTTTCCTTATTTCCATTTACCTCCCCAAACTTTCTTTAAGCTTTATTATGAAACCACACGCTTATTACATTAACTACCCATCTTTTCTAAATGGATTTAATCTAAGTCTCGTGTAGGTCCCAAACGTGGTCCCACATAATTTATGAGGTTACTATTAAACCTACCAATTATGAACTGTATTCAAATACGCCCACACATGGGTACCCAAATTGTCCCCTTAACCTATCATAAGACATAATAATATCTGTAAATATTTAAAAAAAAATACTCCTAAAAATATATAATGACATCAAAATGCAAATTATTTTAATTAGACCCTCATTGGGCCCCATATTTTATACTAGTCCTGCTTATCACAGAACTTTCATCAGTGTACGCATTTGAATACCTTTTCACACGTGGGTTCTGATTCAAGGTGAAAAGTGCATATTCATAGTGTATTACATGGTCCTTTATGCATACTTTTATCCCAAAGTCCCTACATTTAGGTGCATTCTAATAATGATGTTCTTTTTATTGTGTTAATGCTAAAATATATGCTTTTGCATTATTTTATAGGTATTAGGATGTAAATCAATGAAGTGGGGCTAAAGAAAGTGATTCTGGTGAAGAGAACAACAGAAGTAGCTGGGAAAATGCCAATTTTGACAATGAAGCTTCAGATTTGGAAGATTTTCCCAGAGACATGAAATGTAGATCTTTGAATTATGGTCGCGTGGCCGCAAACGGAAGGTCAATCCGAGGTGTGAGTAAAAACTTATGGCCATTCTCCCATCGGTGCGCAGAGCTGTCAAAATCAGAGAAGTTCAAGCGATTGAGGAGAGTTCAATCGATCGAACCTTCGATCGATCAAACTAAGCTCGATCGATCGAACTTTATATTCACCCAAAATTTGCGTAAACTCTGTGGGAACCCTATTTATAAGTCGTTTTGACGCCAGACGAAGGGAGGACGCTCCAGAACGCAGAAAATAGCAGTTTAGGGTAGTTTTAGGTTTAGATTAGGAGTAGATTAGGTTAGATTCATCTTTTTCTTCCTCTTTTTCATTAATGTATTGAAGATTATTGAAGATTCAAGTGGATTTCATGTTTATTTCAAGTTTATTTCAGATTATATCCAGGTTTTTCTTTCCAATCCTTGTTATTTGATTGCTATTAGTTTATATGCTATGATAACTCTAGGTTACTGTTTCTGCACTAGTTTTATTATGTTTTCGTAATTTATACGTTGGGAATATGTGTTGAAACATTGATTTCCAGCCTCTACCATGCAACCTTTAGAAACCTTGGGCTCGATCGATCGAAGGTATTTCGATCGATCGAACCAGAGCCATAGTCAAGCGATCGAAGATATTTCGATCGATTGAAGGATGATGTTGTCCGATCGATCGAGAGCGCTTCGATCGATCGAACCTGCAGAATCTTGAGATAATTCTTTTAAGTATTCCATGACTTTTTGTTTTTGAAATATGTTATCAAATTGTTCCTATAAGCTCAGTTTGTCAAAACAGTTTTTAGAACTTAAAGCCTTAAGGCCTTTTCTTCAATGACTTTTGAAAACCACTTTGAATGCTAACACCATTTAGAGTGCAAGTAATAACCATTGTTTTAAACCGTCTTCTAAGTATTTTAAATCAACTGGGATGATGTAGTCCCGGTCATGAAAGGGCTATTGATTCTTTATCTTTAGAAAAAATACGGAATACTGAAGAGGAATGAACTCCATAAAACATTAATGAGTATGCATGGTAGATGGTTAGGATTAATGTGGATTCACGTATTTCCAACACCTTTAGTTAATTTATTTAATTAGTTATGTTTCTTTATGCTTTAGATTATTATTTAGTTTAATTTAATTAATTAGAATTCGTTAGAACTTTCACCCCTAGATTCATATTTTTCTTTTTCTTTAGGTCATAACTTAGTGGATATTCTTCCTATTCCTTCCATGTGGGATCGACCTGGACTTATCCAGTATTACTTGCACGGTCACCTACACTTGGGTGTTGCACAAGAACACACAACTATGTAGTCGTGTCAGGTTCATAACCCCACCTTAAATCATTTTATACATTAATTCTCATTAATTAACACATACTAATATCACACTAATCTTGTTTTTCGGGTTCGGGTGTTACACACATTCTAGTAATTATGTTGATAATAAGGGAGAAAATGAGAATGAGATGTGACATCTGTCACCAGTAAAGGTCTAGGTGAGAAAAAATTCTCTCGCTCTGGCGTACATTGATCTTAGGATTTTGCCCTTTTAAGACCAAATGCAGGTGTGGACATGCGGAATCAGTTTTCCACTTTTCGTTTGAATATTGATTAGAAAAAGGTAAGAAAAGGTCTGTTGAAAAAAAATACAGAGTCACCACTTGGTCTTTAAGGAACCAAGAAACCTAATTTTGACTAACCCAAATGGATAAAGGGCACCAGCCCTCCTTAACCAAAGAACTTAGCTCGGGGTTTTGGTACTAGAGAGGAAGGAGCCTTTGTCACGACTAAAACACCATCAACTCTCCCCGCCTCTTGACGGGCCTCAATTAGCATCCAAATAATCATCTTATACTATGTTTGGTTCGACAATTAATACTATGATAGTATATTACATCTCATAAGAATATTGAAATAGAAGATCAAAAGATAAGATATCATTCATACGATCTAAATCAAATATCACACAATACAAAAGTGAAAGATCACACAAATAAACCTAGGAAAAATTGACTAATCATCTATCAAGTAATGAAGTTTTCCTAATCTAAGAGGGGACATGGATTGTTCTTGAAACAAGTAATCAAAGAAATCAAAATATGCTTAGCAAGCTAGAATGATGCATGTTAATCTTTGATAAAAGAAGATCTCTCAATCTAGAATGATGCATGTTAATATGCTTAGCAAGCTAGAATGATGCATGTTAATCTTTGAGAAAAGAAGATCTCTCAATCCCCGAGACAGATGAGAAAAGATGATTAGATCGAAAGGGGAAGCATGAACGTATGATCAAATTCATTCCTTATAATCCTATTAGATTAGGAGTCACTAAAACTCCAAATATTGCATGGATGCAATGTATGTTCCTAGAATGTGCAAAGGTTGTAATGTGTTTGTGTTCATGGATTTGCTAAAGTGATTTAGAAATCTAAATATATGCATGAATGAATGAAGGATGTTATTATAGGATGTGGACAAATGTATTATGAACTACTTCCTAAGATATGAGCTAATTTGGAGTACATGTAAGCATCAAATCAAAGGATGAAAGGAAAATATGCTTGCTGTGAATAGTGGACAAAACAGTGAGTTAATTTTGTAAAAATGGAAAAATGGGGTTAGGAATGTTTTTAATTCATGATTTTTTGTGGAGATCATCATTATTGTGTCTAGAACACAAATCAAAAATCCAAACTACAATAACTATTACAGATTGAGAAAAATCATATAAACAAGAGAGGTTGTTTAGAAATAGAGTCCGTACTATCGATTGAAATGTTGAAACATCTTAGAAAATGAAAACAAAATGTCCAGAGGCCCATATTATACAGAAAGTTCCCTAAGACACTGAAGTTTAAGGGAAAAATGAGTTGGGATCACTCCTTTTGGAAAAGTTTTCTGAAAAACAAGTTGAAAGTCAACCTAGCTGCTGTGACAGTAAAAACATAATGTATGCAAGGAATGTTTGGACCAAAATGGAACCCTTCCAAGTGTTTTTATACCAAACCAAAAATCATGGGTGTTCTCTAATGAGTTAGGAAGCCTTTCCAAGTGATCTTGTAATCACCCATTGGGTATTGAACTCAAAATATTATTTTGAAGTTGAATAACTCACTATTTTGAAGATTTTTGAGGAAAATAAGGTTTATTTCTTGGAATTCAAACATTGGGGTTTTAGAGGGGTTTTGAAATAGGGGGTTTGAAAGCCTATTTTCAACATCAAATGAAGATTACAACCTTTTGAAATATCAACATCAAACTCAAGTCAAGAACTTCCAAGATTGTTGGAGAGATTTATTTTCATTTGAATATAACTTCAAGAATACATAGGAATGTATTGAAGTTATAATCATCATCTATCAAACATGTGTTTGAGGTCAAGAGCTATTATCCATAAGGATTCACTCACCTCAAACTTCATGTCATCATTATGTGATGATGAACTAGTAAGTAAATAAATAAAAATAAAAAAGAAATGAGATTAAGAAGAGATGAACATAGTATGTAAATAAGCAAGTAAAGCAAACAATAGATGATATTCAATGAGATTTTGGACTTGTAGCTTAGTGCTTCACTCATATATGGTGACTTTGGACATGGAAGTAGCTTTCTATCTCATTAATACTCACTAAAATGGTGGTTGAGTGTATTGAATGTGAAGTAAAGAGGAGTAATGAGGTAAAAACAAGGTTGAAAACTCATTTTGTTGTTGGAAATCAAGAGGAGGAAGCTCACTTTCACTATCCTAACCTTATCTCTACAACTTTCTCTCTACAACTTTCTCTATGCTTTGTATTTGTACCCCCAAAAATGAGAAGTCAAGGGGGTTTTTATAGGCCAATTTAGGGGTGGTTTTGGGATTTAGAAAGTGCTCCCATTGGTCCCCAGTGTTCTAAAAATCCTCCTAGGCCTCCGCCTATGCCCCGCCTAGGCCCTAGGCCTTGCCCAACCGTCTGGATTTTCACCTAATCCTTGCAAAAATCCCACGGGGATTTAAGCCTAGTCTAGACCCGGCCTAGGCCTCCTAGGCCGGCCCAAGAGGCCGCCTAGGCCTAGGCGGCCTCGGAGGCCTAAGGGTGGAATTGTCATTATCTTGAAATAATAGCAAGCAAGCCCTAATAATCCCCTAAGCCACCACACCACATTACATTCGTTCATTCAATTGACTACCAAGATTAAGAGAGAGAGAGAGAGACAGAGACAGAGACTGAAGACGACTCACGAGTCACGAGAACTTCATGAAGTCGATTTTGTATCTGATGAGGATACAGAAGAAAAGGGTGATGAGGAGTATGAGTTTGAGTCTGATGGAGAGAGAGTGTTGGAGCAATATGGAGAAGAAGAGTTGGAAGCTTAGTTTGATGGTAAGCATCAATGTAAATTACATTATTGATAATTGATAATACGATTTTTTTTTCATATTGGTCTATTAGAATTGTTTCTTTATTATTTATTTTGCTTTAAAATACTAGGCCCCCGCCTAGGCCCCCCCTCGCGGCCCGCCTACGGCCTAGGGATTTTTAGAACACTGTTGGTCCCAAATGTCTATGAACAAGAAACTACGTCGTTTTGGTTTTTAATTAATCAAATTGTACCCCCAAAATAAATTACAAAAATGAACTTTTTTGGGAGAGAGTGTCGCGGTGGCACTGGGCCAGTGCCATGGAGCCAGTGGGCAGTGCCGCCAACGTCCAGATAATGCTGCTTTTGTTCTGGTATTCGCAAAAAGACCCTATTTCGTTCGAAATTCACAGAAAATGCATACGAACTCCAAATCGAGGTTGTGATATACCGTTGAAAAGGTAATGGAGTCTACTTTACATAAAAAATAGTTTGGAGTCAGGTTACTTTGAAAAGTTTTGCGGTATTCGCGATAAAATTTGATTTGATCGTCTTTTTTACCTTCGAAAATTCATAGTAAATTCGTTTTAAATCCAGAAATTAAGTACGACATACTGTTGGAAGGCTATTGACCTCTAGCATCCATGAAAAATATTTGAAAAATGATATAGTGCTCCGATTTTAAAGTCAACTCTTAGGTCAAGTCGGTCAAGCCTGGGATCTCTATGAAGTTCTGGGAACCTCTGGGAGCTCCCAGGAGCTGACGTTTTCGTCTGATTTTCTTTAAAAACTAATTTTAGCACTTTTCACATGATCTAGAATGATCTTGGAACTTTCTGGAGAGTTCGGTTAAACCCTGTTCAAACCTAGTCAAACTTGGGTCAAACCGGTCAACGGGGACTTTCCGGGAACTTCCAGGACTTCCAGAGATTTCTGGGAGCTGACGATTTTGCCTAATTTTGCTTCAAAACTCATTTTATCACTTTTCTTATGACGTAGCATGTTTCTAAAATTTTTGGTCCAAATCTGGGAGTGTTTGGGCTTTCAGGGGCATTTTGGTCATTTGTACCACTTTCTGAGTATTTTGAGAGATAGAACTATCTTCCACGAGTCCTTTTGAGTTCTTTCGATCATCGTGAACCACCAAGCTATGGGTCTCCTAAATCTGACAGTCGACAAAATGGGGTGTCTACAGCAGGTTATGAAGCACATATTCCTAGAGGAATGCATTCGGTTAATTCGGTTCGAATTGGCTAATTCGTTTCACTTTGTTCGATTCAGTTTGGGAACTGTCATACCCGCCTCGTGTGGATTAGGACACGTGTAACAATGCTACAAGCGCTCAATTATACTAACTGCAAAGACACATGCGAATTACAAAGGAACACATATGTTTAACAACATAAAGAACTCCACTGTAACAAAACAGCCTCAAGGGCAAAATGGTCATTAATAAAGTATAGCAAATTTTATACCAAAAGATAGGTCTTTGAGTCCCGGATATGTCCCAAAACCGGATCGATCTGCTTTTAGCAGAATAGAATTTTTGGTTCCTCCAGGTGCTCCGGATCATCCGCTCAAGGCCCGGATCGATCCGATTTCTGCAGAATTCAATTTTTAGCAGAATTCCCCTGTTTTACAAGTTCTAATCCATGCAATAACCAAACCAAACCTTATAGACACTTCCAAAACCATTTCTAAAGTATTCCAAAGTCTTTGAAACTTTCATAAACTTGACAGCAAACTTATTTAAACACTTCCACACATTCAAAATATAACTCAAACTTCATTTGGAACAAATTGAGTTATGGAAACACCCCCATACTTGGTAGAACCAACACTAGTAATGAAAATTATTAGAACTAAGAATTCAAGAACTTTACAAACAACTTGGCTTGTATACAAACCTTTCCCAAAATGGTTGTGATACTAATCCGAACTTGTCGGAAAGGTCCAATCTCAACCAACTCACATACCTATAGTCGCTACAACATAAGAAATACATAAGTTTGTCAAAATGAAACTACAACTTCCCAACCGCCTACATTACAACACAAGCCAAGGATTCTAAGCCACAAAGTATATTGTAATACAAGTTTAAGAAAGATATAAACAAGTTCCAAATCTCCCCCATCCCCAACCTGCGGTGGTTGTTATTTACCACAATAGAAACATAAAACGATTTTCTTAAGCATTACCCTTAGTGAGCGATCTATATATGATTGAATGCTTAACATGTGCAATGCTACAATTTAACACATATCCGTAATTGCCAAACCACCGGTTTAATGATTCATTCAAACCTGAAGACCTTCCCTTGGTCCCGTGGCCACTTCTATTCCTTGGACTTCAGTCTTTATCGAATTCTTCTTCTTCGTCTCCCTTATTACTTCCAACTATTGAATCATTTTCCCGATGTTCATTGATTACCACATAATCATATAAACATATAAGCACATTAACATATAAGTACAACGATTTTTTTATAATTAGCATGCAACTTACAATTTCAAACATCTCTATGACTAAGCATGAATAATCAATACAATAAGACATTATCATAGCTCCTAATCATAAATTGTTATCTCTAACATCATTGAAGTCTTGAACATAGTTAAACATAATTATTCTTTAGTGTAGAAAACTCACCTTAACAAGATCTACCCAAATTAAACCAAGAAGTGCAGAATTTCTCCAAATCCTAGACCAAAGTTCACTGCGGAGGAATTCCTATAAGAATTCAGCAACCGCGTGTCACCGATTAGCGTGAGCTACCAAAATTACGACAATTAAAATGTAAATTAAAGGTATATAAATGATCGCCTCACCTCCACGAGTCCGAATACGGCTTCGGTTCGCGAATTGGAAATCGGACGGTGACGGAATGGCGGAAAGATGACGTATGATGTGTCAAACCCCATTTTTTTCCCTCTTCGTGTTTACGCCCCTAAAGTTTCTTAAGTTCTTATTATGAAATCCCCAAGCATTCCATCAACTACCCAATTATCCAAATGAGTATTTGTCTAAGTTTCGCATGGTCCCAAACATTGTTCCAAATATTTTGTGAAGTTGCTATCGCACCTACTAATTATAATTTTTTTAAAGTTATATCCTTATTTGGGTGTCCACTAATACCAAATACTCACATAACGATATAATATGCAAGCAACTTAACAAATATCCATGTAATCATATAAAATGCATTTAATAATTTAAAATGCAAATTATTACTTAACCCTTCATTAGGTCTCACTACAGTACCTGTCCCTCCTCACTGAAGACTTTTTTTTTTTTTTTTTCAAATGGTGTCCTTTACTGAACACTTTTCCATGTGCGAGTCCAAGCCTCCCCTTATTCCATAATACACACTAATTATACAAATTAATGCATCTTAAGATAATGACCAAACATTTTTCGGGTATGGGTGTTACAGGAACTAACGAACTGAAAAATGACCGAAATATGATTAAGTAATACCGGTTTGGTTAACCAAAATTTTAGTTCGGTTTGGTAATTCGGTTAACCGAATTGGAAAAAAAAATTATGTACTTTGTTTTTCACAACTTTATATTTTATTTTATTTTATTTTATTTTTTCATATTGCAAAGAAAACATACTTTTCTTTGTTTTCAATTGTAAAAATACTTATATTTTTATTACATATAGCTATATATAAAGTATCAGAGAGGCTCCTAAATGGACCAGTCTGTTGTCGCTAAAGGCACTGCTTTTTTATCGGGAAAAAAAATTTCGTCGCTAAAATCGACTTTGCGTTGCTAAAGACTAGTCCATTTACGGATTGGTTCGCTTAAAAGATGTACTCTATAAAGTATATTAATAATCTAGAAAATAAAAATCAGTTTTTCGGCTCGGTTCGCCTATAGGCTACTAAAAAACCAAACTGAAATTTTTAGTTCGGTTCGGTTTTTAACTGAACTAAAATTTGAAATTTAGTTTGGTTTGGTTTTCGGTTAACCAAACTATTTGCCCACCCCCTACATATTCCCATTTTTCCTTAAACTACACCAGTCACATACTAACGATGGGAATGCTCAGATTATGCAATAAAGAAGAGTACATGAAGCATCTTCTATTATACATGTGATTGAAGAGAAAATTTTAGGTTGTATATATAGTAATCCCCATAATGGTTCGTCCTGCTTTATCCTAAATACCCAATCTATCCTTTCAAATCGAACTACTTTTAAAGCTTGTTTGGGAGCATCCAAAATAGGATCCGATTCAGTCTAAGTCCACTTTTTATTCAAATCTTGTGAAAACCAATTGTTGGTTTGTTTGCCAGAAAACATGTTTTAAGAAATTTACTAGATTGGGCAAGGACTCTCATGTAAAAAACAAATATTCATCAAACTAGGTTCTCACAAAAATTTATAGATAAAAATTAGACTTTGACTGAACTAAATCCTATTTTAAACTTTTTCCCAATCAGGCCTTTTATTGGTTCCGTGCGTAACAATAACTTTCAAGTCATCAAAACTCTTGGGTTGGAAAGTCATTTTTAAATCCAAGGAAAACAAGTCTGAACAATAACAAAAAGAGTAACGCCATGCTTTTCAAAATTTAACCCCATGTTTATCTCCCAAATAATGTGACAGTGATGTGTCAATGGGACTACCTTTAATAATGATGAGACCACTTCGCCATCATCCAATTAAAACTGTTAGCCTTAAGGTATATTAAGGCATATTTAGTTATGTTTTGATGATGTCAAATATGCTATGATAATTACATGATTCATATTGATTCATTCTTTATTATTATCATAGTCATTTTTATGCCCATATATAATCTCATGTATTAATATTGCATCAATGTTTTAACATCTTTGTGTGCATGAGATTTAATTGATGTAGATCAAGATTACAAGGAGCTCAACAAGGATCAAGCTTGAAGACTTGAAGATATTTCATCCTTGGTTAAAGTCTAGGACCTTCATTGTAAGGCATCTTGATCTCACACTCATAGGGGCTCAAACAAATGCTAAAAGTTAAAGTTTTGGAAATAAATTTTAAGTGGATCATCTTTAAAGCAATGCCCCAACCAATTGGAAAATAATTAAATGTTGAATCTTATATGGTTGGAAAGATATTTGAATCTAGTTTCCAAAACATCAAACGGATTGAAAATCCGAGTTTTATAGAGGAAGTTATGGCCATTTTAGTAGAGATGTGTCAGTCTGCCAAACAGGGAGGGGCAGTCGACTGAAGGCCCGATTCAGTCGACTGAAGTGAGCAGAATGCAAACAGAACCCTCTGTAAACACATCTCAATCGACTGCTTCAAGGACCAGTCGACTGCTTCAAGGTCCAGTCGACTGAATCGACCTGAAAGGCAATAACGACTAGTTTTTAAAGGGATTTTTAATTACCAAATGTGCCACCAACGGCTATAATCTTCCAAGGCCTATAAATACATGTTTTCCCAAGCTATTTGGGGTTGAGATTTTGATTGGAAAACATAGTATTGATCACTCATCTCTTTGATCTTTAAACATTATTATTTGAGCCCTAGTTTGAGTGAAAAATCAATTTGCTCTAGATTTCAATTGTAATTCTTGTGAGAGCAAATTGTAGTGAGCTTTTATTTGTATTATCTACTCACTAAGGAGTTATTGTGTGAGCTTCAAATTGTATTATCCACTCTAGAGAGAGAGAGTTCAATTTGTATTCAAATCTATTTGTAAAGGTTGAGGGTTAGTAACCCTTGTGTGCAAAGAAGAGGTGTTCTTCTTTGGGAGAGATTGAAGGCTCTTGTAACGATTTGGTGCACACCCGTAAGTGCTCCGGGATTAAAGGAATCCTCAAGAGGTGTTCTTGAGGGGTGGACGTAGGCCGCGGGGTGTGATTGCCGAACCACTTGAAAAATCGGTTTGCAAGTTTCTCTTCCCTTCTCTCTTTACTTAATTGCTTGTGATTGTGTTTAATTTGCAATTTTGTTTTAAAAGGTTAATTTCCGCTAAAACCTTATTCACCTCCCCTCTAAGGTTTCCACTTTTGGGCCAACAATTGGTATCAGAGCCTCGGCTCTTCTATTTTCAAAAGTTTTTGAAAATTTTGAGTTAAGATCCAAATGGAAACCGACTCTTCTTGCATTTATTATTGTGAGGGTCAATCGACATTAAGACCACCATGTTTTAATGGCTCAAACTTTGCCTATTGGAAAAATAGAATGAGAATCTATATGATTTCTCAAGATTTTGATTTATGGCAAATCGTGGTCAAAGGGCCTCATCTACCTACAAAAATTGAAAATGGTTTTTCTATTCCAAAGATGGTAGATGAATATAATAATGCCGATAAGAAACTCATAAAAATAAATGATATGGCAATGAATTTATTATATTGTGGTTTAGACCCAAATGAATACAATAGAATGTCATCTTGCGAATCCGCAAAAGAAATTTGGGATAAACTTGAAAATGCTCATGAGGGAACAAGCCAAGTTAAAAAGTCTAAAATCAATTTGCTTGTTCAAACTTATGAAATGTTTAAAATGTTGCCATATGAATCTATTGGAGATATGTTTTCTCGTTTTACTATTCTTATTAATAACTTGAAAAACCTTGGTAAAGTTTATACTAATGAAGAAATGATTGAGAAAGTGCTTAGGTCTTTACCAAAGGATTGGCAACCAAAGGTCACGGCGGTTCGTGAAGCAAAGGAGCTTTCAACACTCTCCTTGGAACAACTCATGGGTTCTCTCATAACTCATGAAATGGAATTGGCCGTCTTCGAAAGTGAAGACAAGAAATTGGAAGTGAAAGAGGCCAAAAGGGGAGACATGGCTTTAAAATCCTCAAGCTCAAAGAAAAAGAGGAAAGATGTTGAGAGTGATGAGGATGAGGAAATGACAAAGCTCACCCGAAAATTTGCAAAGTTTCTAAGGAAAGAAAAATCGGGGAAGAAGTCACCCAAGGAGGAAAAACACAAAAAGAAGACAATCAAGGCCACAAATAGTAGTTCCGAGAGCGAATCATCGGACGACGACTCAAATGGTGAAGAGATTGTCAATCTTTGCCTCATGACAATGGAAAGGGCCTTTCCTACCACCTCGGCAAATGGAGCATCCAAGAAATGCTTGGACAAAGGTTAAGTATTGATTTGGTAATGGTAGGTTAGTAGGTAATTTTGCTTTGATTTGTTTTCATCATCCTACTTAAATTTTGTTTTGATTGATTTCATATCATACACTTATTTGTTTCAAATCATCATGCTCTTGATATTGCTTATTTGAAAAATGATGATATATTTTTGTTTTATTAGACAAAGTTTTTAGAATGATTAGACCAAATGATGTTTTGTGAATCCTTCAAATTTTTTTTTTGCTGCTGTTCTGTCAGTTTTATGAACTGCTGAACAAAGCAGTCGACTGGTACCCCGACACAGTCGACTGGTTTAGCTGTGAGGCTTTGAATTTTTTTTGATTCTACATGTTAAGTCGACTGAGGCATCGACTGTTTTTGCACAACTTAATCCCTGCCCACTTCCGTCGACTGAGGCGTCGACTGAGCCTCTGTTAGCCCCAAATTTCTGAGCCCTAATTAGTTCTTCAGTCGACTGATCCGACTGAATGTTTGTTTTCTTTGTTTTTGAGTTCTCCAACTTTATTATTGGTATCTTTTATCATTGCACATGCTTAGGGGGAGCACTTTCATGTATTTATTTTCTCACATGTGGTTATATTTGTTTATTTTTGGTATCTTTTTGACTTTTGATTTGTATGCCTATTGTGAGGGGGAGCTTCTTATTTTATCCCCAAATCTTTTTGATAATGTCAAAGGGGGAGAAATATGAGAAGTATTGGGGAGATGTATTTGGGTAGTTATCATTCATGTTCTTTAACATTTGATATCCATTATGAATGATAATATGAAAATGACCAAATTGTGCTTATATTGGCATATCTTTCATTGGTTGTTTGTCATCATCAAAAAAGGGGGAGATTGTTAGCCTTAAGGTATATTAAGGCATATTTAATTATGTTTTGATGATGTCAAATATGCTATGATAATTACATGATTCATATTGATTCATTCTTTATTATTATCATAGTCATTTTTATGCCCATATATAATCTCATGTATTAATATTGTATCAATGTTTTAACATCTTTGTGTGCATGAGATTTAATTGATGTAGATCAAGATTACAAGGAGCTCAACAAGGATCAAGCTTGAAGACTTGAAGATATTTCATCCTTGGTTGAAGTCTAGGACCTTCATTGTAAGGCATCTTGATCTCACACTCATAGGGGCTCAAACAAATGCTAAAAGTTAAAGTTTTGGAAATAAATTTTAAGTGGATCATCTTTAAAGCAATGCCCCAACCAATTGGAAAATAATTAAATGTTGAATCTTATATGGTTGGAAAGGTATTTGAATCTAGTTTTCAAAACATCAAACGGATTGAAAATCTGAGTTTTGTAGAGGAAGTTATGGCCATTTTAGTAGAGATGTGTCAGTCTGCCAAACAGGGAGGGGCAGTCGACTGAAGGCCCGATTCAGTCCACTGAAGTGAGCAGAATGCAAACAGAACCCTCTGTAAACACATCTCAGTCGACTGCTTCAAGGACCAGTCGACTGCTTCAAGGTCCAGTCGACTGAATCGACCTGAAAGGCAATAACGGCTAGTTTTTAAAGGGATTTTTAATTACCAAATGTGCCACCAACGGCTATAATCTTCCAAGGCCTATAAATACATGTTTTCCCAAGCTATTTGGGGTTGAGATTTTGATTGGAAAACATAGTATTGATCACTCATCTCTTTGATCTTTAAACATTATTATTTGAGCCCTAGTTTGAGTGAAAAATCAATTTGCTCTAGATTTCAATTGTAATTCTTGTGAGAGCAAATTGTAGTGAGCTTTTATTTGTATTATCTACTCACTAAGGAGTTATTGTGTGAGCTTCAAATTGTATTATCCACTCTAGAGAGAGAGAGTTCAATTTGTATTCAAATCTATTTGTAAAGGTTGAGGGTTAGTAACCCTTGTGTGCAAAGAAGAGGTGCTCTTCTTTGGGAGAGATTGAAGGCTCTTGTAACGGTTTGGTGCACACCCGTAAGTGCTCCGGGATTAAAGGAATCCTCAAGAGGTGTTCTTGAGGGGTGGACGTAGGCCGCGGGGTGCGATTGTCGAACCACTTGAAAAATCGGTTTGCAAGTTTCTCTTCCCTTCTCTCTTTACTTAATTGCTTGTGATTGTGTTTAATTTGCAATTTTGTTTTAAAAGGTTAATTTCCGCTAAAACCTTATTCACCCCCCCTCTAAGGTTTCTACTTTTGGGCCAACAAAAACCTTGTGAGTCTACTGTCACATCATTTAAAATATAATTTTAAGATTAAAATTTAAGAAGCATAACCATGTCCCAAGAAAAAAAAAACCCTTAGATATTAAAGTCTTGGGTCAATGATGGCCTTAAATCTTGGAAGTTTAGAATCAAATTGTTTGTTTTCAATTCCAGCAAGAGAAGAGAGATTATTAGACTCTTGTTGTAGTTTGATATTGCTGGCTTAAGCATTGATATCAATTCTGAGCGATTGGCAACTGTTGGATATTCCACAAAGTCAGTTAGAGTTTCCGCATGTGTTTCTTATAAATTTGGATAAATGTGTCTTTTGAGGGCGAATCAGATCTATTGGTCTTGTTTCTTTAACAAAAAATAAAATAAAAATAAATTTATTAGTCTTTCTATTTAGTATCAGAGTTAGGTTGGACTCTACCTTTTCTTGAACTTGCCTTATTGCTCCTGATGACTTTATAATCGCGCTATCTTTTTCTATAGTAACTTTCAGTTTGTCTAAATTTAGTCACTCTAAAAATGACAAAAAAAAAATAGAGAGAGAGAAAAGAAAACGACCTAGATTTGTTACAGTACAGACGATGCTTATGGATCAGGTGAAAAAAAGGTTAGCAGATGAGTTTCAATTACCGATCTTGATAACTATCTCTGTGTTAACTTCACATAGGACGAAAAACTAAAGATATTGAAAATGGGTAGTTCTTTTCTAAACCTTTTCATTTATTTAAGAAAAATGTTATGATTTTCAAATATTTTTAATGTCAAATTTGCCTAACATGTGTTATTGTGCGGCCACATCAATTATAATAGAACCACCTGAGTATTGAATAGAAGTTGTTTTAACTTAAGTGATTCATAGTATCACATATGTTAAAAACTAATTTTGAAATAACAAAATTAGGCACACAATATATTTTATAATATATTCCATAACAAGGCTTTAAAATTAATGTACCATGTGTTGTATAAGTGGTGCATAAAAAAATGTGAAAAATTCGAACAGTATATGGTACAACACATTTAAAACCAACAATATATTATGAAATAAGGTAAACTGCACTGACACCCCCTGAGGTTTGGCGCTTTATCACTCACACCCCCTGAGGTTTGGAACATAACACTGACACCCCCTGTCAAAGTTATATGCCTAACATCGTTAGTTTCTCTTGTAAAAAAACCATGTTACATCTCTCTCTCTCTCTCTCTCTCTCTCTCTCTCTCTCTCCCAAACCCAAACGGATACCTTTCTTCTCTCTCTAGAAAAAAACTGCCACTGCTGATGGCTTCGAAGATAAAACCTCCTCCGGCTTCATGGTCATCATCAGAGGAAGAAAAATCCAGTGACAAAGAAGAGTATCAATCACAAAATCCAGAAATAGAACCCATATCACCAGCACAAGAACAAGAATTTATGGAAGAAGAAGAGGCTCCAAACATGATCCAACTCATCAAATTTAGTTTTGAATCTGATTCTGGTAATAGGTTTGAATTCGAATCCGATTTCTCAATCATCCCCATTGACTCCAAATCAATGGAAGAGCTCACTCAACCCAATAACTGGACCCGATTCCACCCCTATGAGACCCAATAGAATGGAGATGAAGGGGATGATTGATTACCCATTAAAAAATAGGTTAGACCCGAGTTTTGATATGGGTGCATTTCTTGAATTCATCAAGAACTGAAATCCTAGGGTTTTACAAAGGGAAACTTTTCCCCTTTTCGGTTCCCTGTCGCAACCTTAAATCGTTGAACTGAAATCCATTATTTACAAATAAAGAACATGAATGAAACTTAAAGCTCAACGAGATTCATTACCTCATCAAGCGTTTCAAAGACACGGTCTTCAAATGAAACAACGATTGAGGACCAAACATTAGGGTTTGCAGATGAAAATCGACAATCATATGTGTTTGATGGAAATCGCTTTGCCCACATTCCGGTTCCCATCTTCTTTTCCCTGATTTTCTCTAAATTGGAGAAATTATTCAGTCCGATATATTGATATATATATATACATATTTGTGTGTGTGCGTGTGTTTGGCGGTGGTGGTGGTGAAGTTGTATCGCCCAAAAACAAATCGAGGCGGTGATGACATTGGTTGCCCATCTCTTACCTTACACACAAATACATATAGGCAAACTATTTTTGCAGCAATTTTATAGGAGGAATTGGATTTTGAAGTGACATGACCAGGAACCCCAACTGGGTCTAAATTCGGAAAAGGGGTGTCAGCATAATTTTGTGAGGAAGCTAAAGATGGAGGAGGGTATTCCATTGATTGAGCATATAACAGAGTATAAGATGATTGAGATTCCGAGAAATGTTTGGAGGAAATTCAAGAATTTGAGAATGAATGCAAGGAACAAATGGTTAAATGTGGGTTTTCATTTGTGGCTTCTTTAAGTTCCCTCCCTAAAGCGAGAATTCCAAACCCTAACAGTTAATTCTAGTCTAGTGCAGAAAGAAAGAAAGAAAGACCGTTTCCACTTTTTCTTCTCTGCCAAAACCCCAAACGCAACATCGTTTCTCTCTCTCTCTCTCTCTCTCTCTCTCTCTCTCTCTCTCTCATCTCTCCAACCTCTTCAAGCCCAAACGCAAAAATGTTTGTGGGTTTGATTTGGTCTCCATTGGAGCATAATTGCAAAGCTTTGGAGAAAAACAGAGGAATGGCGTAATGTGTCTCTATTTTTTGGTGGGTTGGGTTTGAAATGTGGGATCTAGGTACAAATATATAGATATATGGATTTAGATGTGTGCGTGTGTGTGTGTGTTGCAACGAGGAGTTGCAAAGAGAGAGAGAGAGAGAGAGAGAGAGAGAGAGAGAAGTGAGCTAGCTAGGAAGAAGAAAGAAGGAGAAGAAGAAGTAGTTAGGGTAAAATGGGGATATTTTCACTTTTGGGACTGACATCAGCATTCTCCATCCACACTTTTCACGGTCAAACGACAAGGGGTGTCAGTGTAAGTAGATATAAAACCTCAAGGGGTGTCAGTGTCATGTCAGAAATCTCAGAGGGTGTGAGTGACAAAGTGCGAAACCTCAAGAATTATCAGTGTAATTTACCCTATGAAATATATTGTGTGCCTAATATTTTTCATTTTGAAATTTAAATTCGGAAATGGTCCTTAGCATTTACTTTTTTGTTTTTCTAAGAAAGAAAGTGGAGTAGAAATTCGACCTTTCTTTGTCAACATTTTTCTCAACTCTCCAAATACAAAGAGTAATATTTTGGGCACTAACAACTTCCACTAACACTTACTAACACACTCTATCTCTTTCCTAGTGGTACTGTGGGGTCCGCAGTGGGCCCCGCGGTACCACTAAGAGAGAGATAGAGTGTGTTAGTAAGTGTTAGTGGAAGTTGTTAGTGCCCCTAGCATTGCCCAAATACAAATACAGAGAGGTGGTACTCCTAATTGAAAGGAATGGGGTGGGAAATCGGCGGCTACTTTTTTAGATTCACCTAAACAAAAGACAAGAAACACACCGCCCAAGCTTCCTCTGCCTTCCACCTACCCCCCCCCCCCCCCAACTGCTGACGAAAGCATGACTTAATCACCAATCAATAACAACTCTCTGACTGGCTAATATATGTGGAGCTTTGACCCATAGACGAAACCTGAGGCGGTGATTGAATTTGCACTTCTTTTTAATGCTTTGCTTTTTAAAATTTTTATTTTAAATGTTTTTTTTTAGAAGATATTTTAAATGTTTTTTGAAGTAACTATTGTAGAATTATTTTAACATTATTTTTCACTAAAATTATTATTTTTAATTAAAATTTAGTGAGCTCATGAACATATTTATTTAATAAGTATTGTTTAATGTAAAATTTGAAAAGTATCACATTACTATATTTGCTTATGAAAATATTTTTGTTCACCTAAAAAAAAATTTTACTAATGTTTACTCAAGTATCTCATTGGTCAACGTAGTAGGACCCATAATTAAATTAAAGAGAGCATTTTTGCTCACCCAAAAATTGGTTCACCAATGCTCACCTAAACATCTCATTGGCCAATACAGTGAGACCCAGAATTAAACCATTTTTGCTCACTCAAAAATTTATTCACCAATGCTCAACTAAGCATCTCATTGGCCAATACAGTGAGACCCAGAATTAAACCATTTTTGCTCAATCAAAAATTGACCAATGCTCACCCAAGTATTTTATTGGTCAATACAGTGAGACCAAAGATTAAATCATTGACATTGCAATGAGATACTCGGATGAGCAAAAATGATCTCCTTGCTTATATAGTGATCAAATCAAAACAAGAGAGAAAACGAAAGTTCAACACGTGGCGTCAATCCTTCGACGGCACATGTAATTTGCAGTGTTGCTTTCCTTTGCCGCTTCATATGAGCATGACCGCACTCGTGAGAGCCACGTGCCATTATTCTTTTGAACACAATCATTACCGTGCAAAAAAAAAAACAATATTTTTGGAGCCGTTCATCACCTGCCACGCGTATTCCGCCCCTCACAAAATTATGTACTGTAGCCTGTAGGTAGACTTGCTGTTGGACATCAAAGTTTCGAGAAGGGTAATGTTTAGGAGTTTAGTAATGCTAGAGTAATCGAATTTGTGCATTAAATGTGTACATCGAAAATTTGGGATATTCATTTTAGTGGATTCCGTACACTTTGGTGTGGGAGGTACCAAAATGAATGGTCTTGATATTTTGGGGGATAATTAAAATTCAGTCTATTTTATGTAGAGTATTTAAAAGTCAGTCTAGTACTTTTTGTAAATTAGAAATATATCAACTTTAGTGTAAAATATCTAAAATACCCCTCCTTGTCTCTTCTCTCTCTCCTCACATGGCTACCACCACCACCACCACTGCCACCACTGGCAGCCGCCGCCGCCACCACCACCACCACTGGCCACCGCCGCCACCAAAGGGCCACCACCACCACTGATTCATCACAAGTTTTGCGTTATCATCAATGTGATAAGGCACTCTTTAGTTTGTTTATTTTCCCAATTTAGAGATCTTAAGCATGACATTATCGCTTGTTGTCTTTTCTTTTTTCTTTGTTTTCTTTGTCTTTCTTTTGCTTTTTGTAGGTTTGCTTTGAGGGAGAAGTGATGAGAAGTTTTATTATGAAGAAAAGAAAGAAGAAATAGTCACTGACAAAACTGGATCGATCCAGCCTTCTAGCGGATCGATCCGCTCTTGTTCAAAAAAATTGATACGCACACTGTCAAATCCGGATCGATTCGGGTCCCAACCGGATCGATCCGATCCGGCGAATTCAGACTCTCAGCTTATTACAAGTTTGTCATTCCAAAAGAGAGGACCTCAATACTTGTAATTGGCAGTGACTTGACAACCCCCCTTCACTTCAGTAGCCATGGGAACTTGAATTAGGGCTCTTGGAGGTGTGAAGAACCAGGCTATAAGAGGAAGGTTATAAGCATTAGAAAGAGGAGGCTGTTTTTGGGGTCTAGAGGAGTTTTCTTTTGGTTTTCTTCTCCTTCTCTCTTGTTCTCTTAGTTTCAAACTAAAACTCTTTGTAGGAATTTAATCATTCCATTAGTGTAAGTTAAAATTAGTTTGAGTTTTATGTTGGAGTTATCAATTCTATCTTGCTTTAAGTTTGTTATCTTAATAACCATGTGTGGTTAAATCTCCAAGGTTGGGAAGCCATATCTCAATCCTTGAACTATTGTTCTTCAAGAAAAGTTTTGTGTTTGAAATTATGCTTACAATTCTTGAACTTAGATTGGATTCTAGGAGAAACTTCATTGTTAATGTCAAGCATCAGGAATGAAAGGATTCTTAAGGAATTACATCTAAGTTCCTGAATCTCAATGAGACTAGGATCTAGCATGTGAGTTGACTGCTATATGTTTGATCTTTTGCCTCAATGAGATCTCTTTTCAAGGAATCATTCAAATACATTTCGGTTGGTCTAGTAAAAGGTCAAGGTAGAGGTAGCTTCCCAATCTCTCTTTCTAAATCTCTTAAGTTCATTCCAAATCCTGATTTACTCTCCTTTCTTTAAAGGGTTTATAGTTGTTAACACTGGTTTTCATTTCATTACTTTTCGGAAGCTAGTCTCCTTCTTTTAGTCATAGTAGTAATAGTTGGTTTGTAGAACTCCACAAGCAAAAGTAACAAGACTTCGGTCTACTTTCTTTCTCTTATCTTCTTTATTTGATTTAACACTTGCGTGTACTAAATCCTTAAAACCTCAAACTCCGTTGTTTTACATTTTAGTCCCTATGGAAATTGATCCCGTACTTCCGGGTACTACTTGTCGCGATTAGTTTGCTCTTGAACTACAAAATCCATTTGCGACCAAGTTTTTGGCGCCGTTGCTGGGGACTAAGTTTAAACGACGTTCGGTTGTTTTGTTTCTTAGTATACGCACTTGTTTCATAGGTGTTTGTGTTGTTTTTGAAGGTAACCTCCAGGTTGACTGACGATTGGAACATTTCTGACTAGCTCAAAATGCAGACTCCTTCCGCCGAATTTGGGAGTGTCGGTAACATAAATGTCAATCCTTTTGGACATAATATTCTGCCCGAACTAAATAGTGCAGCATCTAGTTCAACTAGTGATAGCACTGGTAGTTTTTGGAGACCTCCTCTGACAGGTTCTCCTACATTCACTGCACACACCCCTATATTCCTACATGTACATAATCCACCTCCAGACACTTTTTTTGATAGAGCTACTCTCGACACTGAGAGTGAGGCTCCGCCGAAACCTTATATCAGAGAACCATGGAGACAGCATGTTCCCCTATTTCCTGTCCAGCAGCCACAACCACCACCAAACCATGGCCGCACTATGGGTGATTATCTTCAGCCCGAAACCATCACGGCCCCGTCATGCATCACATTTCCTTATAATGGTGGTAATTTCCATTTCAAGGGTAACATGCTTACGCTCCTACCACTTTTCCATGGTAGAGAGAATGAGGATCCTTATCGACACATTAGGGATTTTGAGGATATTTGTAACACCTTTAGTGACCAGAGATGTACACCTGAACTGATCAGGCTTAAGTTGTTTTCTTTTTCACTTAAGGATCACGCTAAAGAGTGGCTTTTGAACCTACCCCCGAACTCCATTGGCACATGGGCTGAACTTCAGAAGCATTTCTATAAAGAATTTTTTCCAATGCACAAGACTCAAGCCCTTGTAAAACAAATCCAGAACTTTGCTCAAAAAGAAAATGAGACTTTTGCTCAATGTTGGTCCCGATATAAGGAGTTACTTCGTCGATGTCCACACCACGGATTCGACAAGTTCCGTCAAATCTACATATGTTATGGAGGATTAGACTCTGTGACCAAACAATTGATTGAAACTATGTGCCAAGGGAGTTTTCTAACTGTGGGAGCCGAGGAGGCAGAAGCCCATTTTGAGTATGTCCATAACAGTTCTAAGGGTTGGGGGGCAACAAATCCCCATGATAGGAGATACACAACCCCAACACAACCAAAAGGCTCTGATGTACATTTTTGTAGAATAGAAGAGTCGGATGCTAGAATAGAGCACCTCACAAAACGGTTAGACGCAATGCACGCTGAAGACACTATTGAGTGGCGTCCCAAATTGGCATTGATAGAGGAAGCATGTGCACTATGCGACCAAGTGGGTCATCCAACAAAGGAGTGCCCAGCACTCCCCATGGTCAAAGTTACGACAGTAGAACACGTGAATGCATTAGGGGGTTTCAAAAGACCCTATAATCCTCCCTATGGAGACAATTCTAATCCACGGTGGTCCCACCAAGGATTCAACTATAGGATCGACCAAGGCACAGCAAACCCACCACTACCACCAATCCCACCACCTTATCAACCACAACAAAATTTGGGTCCACCACAGATGCAATCCTATGCACCTCTACATATCCAACATCAAGGGGGACAAGTGCTTTCCCCGTATGTTCCACCACATAGGAAGCCCTTCGACGAACCAAATCATGTTGTAACACATAGATTGAGTCAGTTAGAATATTCATTACAAACCATTCAGGCACAATTGACTCAACTCTTGCAATCTCAACAAGTGGTTGAGAAGGGCAAACTACCAGCCCAACCTCTTCAAACCCCAAAAGGACAGATGAGTTTAGGAGCCTCCCCTTCTGATAACTCAAATGTGGAACATGTTAAAGCTATAACCACTTTGCGTAGTGGTAGAGTAGTGGACAATCTTGTCCAAATGCCCTCTTCAAATCCAAACACGCTATCCCATTAGGAGAGGAGAGCGAACCAAATGTTGGGGAGACATCATCCCCAAAGGCTGACATATCTCCTCCCACAAGCAATGATGGGAACTTACCTCAAGTTTCGGGTCATGCTGAACCAATCCCACCACCTTTCCCACAGAGACTTAGGCGTCAAGCTGACTCCACAAAAGTCGATGAGATGCTTGAGTTATTTCAGCAAGTTAAGATCAATATCCCTCTTCTTGATGCCATCAAGCAAGTGCCTTCATACGCTAAATTTTTGAAAGACCTTTGCACGGTAAAGCGTAGGCACAATGTCAAGAAGAGTGCATATATGGCTGCCCATGCTAGTTCCATCATACTCAACGAGGTACCACCTAAGTACAAGGACCCCGGATGTCCCACCATAGCTTGTATCATAGGTGAGCATCACATAGATCGTGCACTCCTCGATTTGGGTGCCAGTGTAAATCTTTTGCCATATTCAGTCTATGTCCAACTTAGACTAGGCGAACTCAAAGAAACTCGAGTCACTCTACAGCTTGCCGATAGGTCAGTCAAAATCCCAAGGGGGGATGGTTGAAGATGTCATTATCCAAGTAGGGAATTTTTATTACCCTGTGGATTTTGTAGTCCTAGACACTCAACCGGTTTAGAAAGGTCTGGCCCAAATTCCAATTATCTTTGGTCGTCCATTCCTAGCGACTGTTAATGCACAAATAAATTGTAGGAATGGGGTCATGAGTCTTTCTTTTGGCAATATGACTGTGGAAATTAATATCTTCAATCTTTCAAAGAAACCGTATAATTATGCACAGGAGTATGACGAAATTGGAGAAATTACACTCATTGACACTTTGGTAATGGACATTTTTGAAGCATCTTGTGATATTGATACAATAGATACATGTCTACTAAACAATGAAAAGCATGGAATTGTTCTTGATGATTCATCATCGGATCTTGATTCAAGTGTCAAATATTTGGCTGATGATTTTTTTACAGGAATGTGATCACATTTTCAATGATGTAGATTCTGTAAGTGAAGACTCGGACAATGACCGGCAAGTTGCCCTATGGACAGCTCATTTTGAGAGACTCCTACTGACACGCGAATATTCTTGTGTGCTCTTGTGCAATACCCAAGTGTAGGTAGACGTGCAAGTAGTAACTGGTAAGACCAGATCGATCCCACAGGGAAGGTGTTGACCTATTAACTTAGACTAAACTCAAAAGAAAGGAAAAAAATGCAATAAGATTTAATAATGGTGCAGAACACAAAGTTCCACAAACTAAGACTACTAATGAAAGCAATTTGAATTAAACTAAAGAACTAAATAGCTAACTAAAACAATATTTCAAAACAGATTTTTCTTAATAAAAGGAAGTGTCGGGATCACACAAATCCACTGTGACCCAGCCATCTACCATGCAGTTACATTGAAGCACTAAGGAGTACATTACCTACAGTATGCCGTATTTCTCTTAAAATAAAGAATCCATAGCCCTTTCATGTCTGGGACTATATCATCACAGTTAACTTAAAACACGTGAAAGCGGTTTAATTCAATAGTTAAGACTCGCACCTACAATGGTGTTAGCATTGAAGGTGGTTTGCAAAATATATTGAAAGAAATTGCCTTAGGGCCTTGATTTTAGAAACTGTTTTGACAAACTGAGCATTTAGGGACAGTATGATAACAAATCTCAAAAACAAAAGGTCCTGAAATACTGCAGGGAACATCCTCAAGAATCAGAGAGTTCGATCGATCGACGATCGTTCGATCGATCGAAAGCCTTCATCCCTCAATCGATCGAAATTTCCTTCGATCGCTTGACTATTGCAAAGCGGGGGTATTTGTAAAATACAACCGCGTTAAAAGAAAGAATTGTATTAGTTTTTATCACAACTTCCCGTTTTATCTACAATTTGCATTACAAGGCTAATTTTCATACAATATGATTAATCTATGATAAGTTGTATTGTTTGAGCTGTTGTTTGTGCAGATCACTGCTGTGTGGACTAAATAGATGAACATCAGGATAAATGGAATGCTGGAATAAAAACAAAAGAAGTCAAAGCTGAAATTTGGAGTTCGATCGATCTAATCCAGTTCGATCGATCGAGCGTTCGATCGCTTAAAGAGTGTTGAAGCGCTTGAGGATTAAGGGTTCGATCGCTCGAAAGCAGTTCGATCGATCGAACGTGGTATTTCCAGTAACCTTCCTGTGCGCAGCAGATGTGGGTTTTTAACCCTAGTTCTTAGTTTTTCTTATATATAGGGGTATTGTATACGTTCAGGGGGACGCACACATTTTGGTTTTCCAGTTTTAGAGAGAGAGATAGAGGTTTTGTGTTTATTTTGTAGGTTTTTCATTGGAGTTTACTTGGTGCATTGGATTTCTTTAGTTTAATACAAGTATTCTGCGTTCCAGGTTATTTATATATTGTCTATTTACATTCTGCACTTTGTAGTCGTAGTTTAATCGTTTATCTAGTAGTATTATATGCTAGATACTTCCAAATCCATAGTTTTTATAGTTTCCATAAAAAACTCGCAACCAAACAAGGCTTTGATGTTTTCTTACGTTAAATAACAATCTGTGACACTCCAGACGATGTCTGAGTAGTCCCAGGTTGGGAGAACACGATGAAACAGTGATCTCCAGCCTCTGCCATGCAGCAGGATAAACGCTGTGTTCGATCGATCGGAGTTAGTTCGATCGATCGAACCAGAGACAGTCAAGCGATCGAAGCCATTTCGATCGATTGAGGGATGAAGGTCTTCGATCGATCGAAAGCGCGTTGATCGATCGAACTCCCTGATTCTTGAGGATGTTCCCTGCAGTATTCCAGGACCTTTTGCTTTAAGATTTGTTATCATTCTATCCCAAAAAATGCTCAGTTTGTCAAAACAGTTTTTAAAACTAAGGCCCTAAGGCATTTTCTTTCAATACATTTTGCAAACCACCTTCAATGCTAACACCATTGAGGGTGCGAGTCTTAACTATTGACTTAAATCGCTTTCATGTATTTTAACTTAACTGTGATGATATGGTCCCGGTCATGAAAGGACCATGGATTCTCCATCTTTAGAGGAATACGGAAAACTGTGGGTAATGTACTCCTTTGTGCTTCAAGGCAAATGCATGGTAGATAGCTAGATTACTGTGGATTCGTGTAATCCCAACACTTTCTTTTTAAAGTTAAACATCCTAATTTAGAGTACTGTTTTAACTAGCTAGTTAGATCGTTAATTTAATCTGAATTATTTTCATTAGTAATCTTAGTTTGTGGAACTTCGTGTTCCGCACCATTGTTCAATCTTATTCGTTTTTATTTTGCTTTCTTTTGAGGTTAGTCTAATTCGATAGGTTAACACCTTCCCTGTGGGATCGACCTGGTCTTACCAGTTATTACTTGCACGTCTACCTACACTTGGGTATTGCACAAGAGCGCACAGAAAAATTCTCGTGTCAAGTTTTTGGCGCCGTTGCCGGGGAAGGCGACAATCAATTCCTTAGATTACCTCAGTCTCTCTTCATCTCTTGCTGTTTTTATTTTCTCTTCTTTTGAGGTTCTTTTGGGTAAGCACTCACCCTTGGGACTCTCCTGGTTCATGTCCAACAATTCTATCGAAGGAATTTTTGGAAATCCTTTCTACCGCTTTGATTCTGATAGTTCCATCAACCCGATAGCCACTCCAACTGAATCGATGGATGATCATCAGAGTGAAAATGGTGACAATGTTGTGGTACCAATTGATGAGGCACTACGTCCTCTTTGCGATCTCATGCAACCAGAACATGCACCTACGCCCTCTTGCATTCAAATCCCACCGCATAATGGCGAATTTCAGTTTCGCAATGGGATGATTCAACTGCTTCCCACTTTTCATGGGATGGAAAGTGAGAAGGCGTATTTACATGTCACTGATTTCGAGGATGTTTGCAAAACATTCTCGCAAAATTGTCCTAGGGAGGTGACGCATCTAATGCTATTCCCCTTCACTTTGAAAGATAAAGCGAAGGCGTGGCTCCACTCCCTAAAACCTAATTCAATTTTTACCTGGCATGCGATGAGCACCGCGTTTCTAAAGAAATTCTATCCTACTCGCATGACCACAGACCTTCAGCGTCAAATCAATTCCTATAAACAAAAGAGCAATGAAACCTTCACACAAGCGTGGGAGCGTAAAGATTTGCTTCTCTCGTGCCCACACCATGGGTTTGAGAAGTGGCGAACTATCAGCTTCTTTTATCAAGGGTTGAATGGTGAAACAAAGAAGTTGGTGGAAACGATGAGCTCTGGACCATTTCTGCGTAAAAACACTGAAGAGGCTGAAGCCCATTTCGAATGGTTAGCTGAATACGCTCATGAATGGTCAAATTCTGACAATGTCTCACGCTCACAGATATCCTGTGTAGAGGAGAAAAGCCTATACCAGCTAACTAGTGAAGATCACCTCATGACTAAGTATGCAGAGCTAGCAAAGAAGGTAGAAGAGTTAAGCATGAAAGGAGAGAGCTCTAGGCAAGTCATGCCTGAGGAACCATGTGGCACATGCAACATGTTGGGACATACAACTCAATATTGTCCTAATGTGCCATATTTTCAAGAGCAAGCCCCTATAGAGATGAATGCCATGCAAGGTTTTCGAGGGGCGGGGAATTCCAACAATAACTTTCAAAGTAACAATAGATGGAATCACCCCGGGTTTGATTGGAGAAATAATGCTGGGACCCAAAATCAATATCAACAGCAGCCCTATAACAACAATCAATATCAAGGGCAAAACAATAGGCCGTTCCAGCAATACAATCAAAACAGAACCAATAACCAAGCTCAACCCTCCAATGCACCACAAACCAATACCTATGTGCCACCGCACAAGAAGGTATAAGAAGAAGAGCCACTTGCTAATGCCAATCTAACGCAGCAACTCATACAGATGATGAGTAGAATGTCTGCCACATTAGAGAGAATAGATGCACGGCAAGAAGGTTCAGGAGGAACATTCCCTGCCCAACCACTTCCGAACCCCAAGGGACATAACAATGGTCCTAACAATCAAGAACATGCTAAAGCTGTGACTACACTGAGAAGTGGAAAAATCATAGAGAAAAGCATGCCTCTGTCCACTCCCGAAGTGTACAAAGGGGAGGAAGTGGTGGATGAAAAAGTTGAGCTACCATCTACTCAAGAGGAGGAGCCGTCTACTAACGACGAGGCAATAAAGGCAAACATTGAAGCTCCTAGAGTAGAGGAAGAAGTTGAGCGAAGGCCTGGGAAGGAGTCTGTTAAGGAGGAACCACCAAAATGCCCTTTTCCTGCACCTTATCCTCAACGGTTGAAGAAACCCAAGAATGAGACAAAGAATCAGGAGTTTCTGGAATTGTTTAAACAAGTTAAAATTAACCTTCCACTCCTAGATGCTATCAAGCAAGTGCCGGCCTATGCTAAGTATCTCAAAGATCTATGCACGGTCAAGAGGAGGCAAAGCGTGAAGAAACATGCTTATGTCGCGTGCCAAGCCAGTGCTATCATTCAAAATGAGTTGCCTCCAAAACTCAAAGATCCCGGTACACCTACTGTCTCATGTAGAATTGGGAATCAAAGGATAGATAACGCACTCCTCGATTTAGGAGCAAGCGTGAACCTGCTGCCATATTCAGTCTATAAACAGCTAGGGTTGGGTGAACTCAAACCCACCAGAGTCGCTTTGTAATTGGCAGACAGATCTGTGAAGTACCCTAGAGGAGTGTTAGAGGACGTCCTTGTCCAAATAGACTCTTTTGTCTTTCCGGTTGATTTCGTAATATTGGATACAGAACCTGTGTCTAATCCTGGTGCACATATCCCGATTATCTTTGGACGTCCCTTCCTCAACACCATTGATGCCACAATCAAGATTAGAAGTGGTATCATGACTATCGTATTCGGGAACATGACATTGAATGTCAAGATCTTTTCTAATCCCCGACCTGAAGAATACGATGATGAGGAAGAAATCCATTACATTGACACAGTCATTGAAGATGAAGTTGACTTGGTCGACTACAAAGATCCTTTGGAAGTTGTGATGACTCAATTTGGCAATAACTATCAACCTACGGAGTCAACTCCATTGGATGCTGATCTGAACCAGACGTGTCTTATGATGGATACAATAGAGGAGGATAGAGCAGAATGCATGTGGGTAATGCCATATGAACAATTGCCTCCGAAAACCAAGTTGGTAATGCCTTCTAGTTTCCAGTTTCCGGAGTTAGAATTGAAGGAGCTTCCCAAAGAGCTGAAATACGCATTTCTAGGGATTGGAAAAACTTATCCCGTGATCATTTCATCTGCTTTAACTCATGAACAGGAAGGTAAGTTAGTGCAAATGCTGACCAAGCATAAGGATGCTATGGGATGGACGTTTGCTGACCTCAAAGGCATAAGCCCATCCATATGCACGCATAAGATATATCTGGAGGAAGACGCTAGACCTTCAAGGCAAATGCAAAGGCGTCTGAATCCCAACAAGCAAGAAGTAGTTAAAAAGGAAGTGCTTAAACTACTTGATGTTGGGATGATTTATCTGATATCTGACAGTCCTTGGGTTAGTCCTACCCAAGTAGTTCCAAAGAAAGCAGGCATAACGGTCATCCCGAACAAAGATGGTGAATTAGTACCAACACGTGTCCCCACTGGATGGAGGATGTGTATTGACTACAGGAAGTTAAATACTGTGACTCGAAAGGACCATTTTCCTTTGCCATTCATGGATCAAATGCTAGAACGTGTGGCGGGTCACAAGTATTACTGCTTTTTGGATGGATACAGTGGATACAATCAAATTGAAATTGCTCCTGAAGATCAGGAGAAAACCACATTCACTTGTCCATTCGGTGCATTTGCCTACCGACGAATGCCGTTTGGCTTATGTAATGCACCGGCTACCTTTCAGCGGTGCATGCTAAGCATATTCAGTGACATGGTCGAAAACATCCTTGAAGTCTTCATGGATGATTTTTCGGTGTTTGTCCATAGCTTTGAAGATTGCCTCAGCAATCTCGAGCAGGTTTTAATGAGGTGTGAGGACAAACACCTAGTTTTGAATTGGGAAAAGTGTCACTTTATGGTGACTAAGGGAATAGTCCTCGGCCATATAATATCCGATGAAGGAATCCAAGTGGATAAGGCTAAAATTGACATAATCTCAAATCTACCTGTCCCCCGTACAGTAAGAGACATCCGTTCGTTCTTGGGGCATGCAGGATTTTATCGTCGGTTTATCCAGAACTTTAGTGCAATTTCTCGACCCCTTTGTCAACTTCTTGTCAAAGATGCACCCTTCGAGTGGTCAGAGAGTTGCCAGAAGTCCTTTGAGGATCTAAAAAAGCTCCTCACCTCCGCACCTATAATACAGGCACCCGACTGGAGTTTGCCTTTCGAATTAATGTGCGATGCTAGTGATTACGCCATTGACGCAGTCCTCGGCCAGAGAAAGGACAATAAGCCATATGTGATATACTATGCCAACCGAACTTTGAATGAAGCTCAAATGAATTATACAACCACTGAAAAGGAGTTGTTGGCCGTAGTATTCGCTCTGGACAAGTTTAGGTCTTATCTGATAGGGTCACCAATCGTCTGTTTTACAGATCATTCGGCCCTCAAGTATCTGTTGTCAAAGAAAGACGCTAAACAACGGCTTATTCGCTGGATACTCTTACTCCAAGAGTTTGATCTAACAATCAAAGACAAGAAAGGAGTAGAGAACGTGGTTGCGGATCATTTGTCCCGGTTAACTTTTGTTGACAACACTGAATCCCAATCCATTAAGGATGAGTTCCCAGACGAACAGCTACTGGCAGTAAGTAGTCTGCCTTGGTATGCTGATATTGTAAACTACCTTGTCACAGGTGAAACACCGACTCATTCGTCGAACCAAGACAGAAAACGGTTCCTCTCGTTCGCGCGTCATTTCTTCTTTGATGACCCATACCTTTTCAAGTACTGTGTTGATCAGGTTATCCGGCGCTGCGTCCCCAATGAGGATATAACTGTAATATTAGCATCATGCCATTCTGAGGCATGCGGTGGCCACTTCGCATCACAAAAGACCGCATAAAAAGTCCTACAAAGTGGTTTTTACTGGCCCACAGTCTTCAAAGATGCTTATTCCTTTTGCAAGACATGCCAACGCTGTCAAAAGCTTGGAACTATTTCTAAAAGGAATTCTATGCCTTTAACCCCTATCATCACAATTGAGATATTTGATTGTTGGGGCATAGATTTTATGGTTCCATTTCCCAAGTCTAATAACTGTGAATACATACTCCTTGCTGTAGAGTATGTATCGAAATGGGTAGAAGCGATACCAACGAGACGCAATGACCACAAAACGGTCATGTCCTTTCTAAGAGAGCATATCTTGTCTCGTTTTGGAACTCCGAAAGCTTTACTAAGTGACCAAGGCAAGCACTTCTGCAACAGGCCTTTGGAGTCACTTCTCAAGAAATACGGAGTCCATCATAAAATCGCTCTTGCTTATCATCCACAGTCAAATGGGCAAGCAGAATTGGCTAACCGAGAAATCAAGCACATTCTCGAAAAGACGGTTAGCTCCAATCGAAAAGACTGGGCATACAAATTGACTGACGCGTTATGGGCATACCGTACTGCTTATAAGACGAATCTTGGCATGTCCCCGTATAGATTGGTTTACGGGAAAGCGTGCCACCTTCCTGTTGAAATTGAACATAAAGCTTACTGGGCAACACGCTCATTGAACTTTGATATTCAAGAGGGAGGTCAGCTACGCAAGCTCCAACTTGCAGAGCTAGAGGAAATACGACGAGATGCGTATGACTCTGCAAAGTTGCATAAGGAAAGGTTGAAGGCTCACCACGATAGTACGATTTGTCGTAAATCATTTGAGCCGGGGCAGAAAGTATTGCTGTATGACTCTCGCCTCCACCTTTTCCCAGGAAAGCTCCGTTCCCGTTGGACAGGCCCGTTCATCGTAAAAACTGTTTTTCCACATGGGGCGGTTGAGATCGTCAACCCAAAGAACGATGATTGTTTCAAGGTCAATGGCCAAAGATTGAAACCGTTCTTGGAGAACTTCCACACTGAAGTTGAGCACATCCAGCTGGATGAACCCAGCTATTCTACCACTTAAAAATCCAAAGTGGAGTCCCAAATTGTTGTTGTATTTCTTTTCTTTCCCTGCATTTTAGTTTCTCTCTTTTGTTTTTAAGTTTTTGTTCGTTCTTTTGTGTTTGTGACCTAGTTCTAATTCCGATGATGATGAGGATGATCCGGTTGCTGCGGTTAGGCAGTTTGAGCTGCGACAGCGGTCGCAGACTCAGGCCCAGGGAGAGTCTTCTTCCTCTGTGCCTCTCCCGACGGTTCACGAGCTGCTATTGGAGGAGAGAGAGGCCAGGATTCGACTTGAGGGCTGGATGGACCATCTGCAGACCTTGCTGGAGTCCATATTGGTTCATATTGGGGTTGATCAGGCTGTTCCCTCTACTCAGCATCCATCGATGGCCCCGTCTGCACCACCTACTACTGATGCACCACCTACTACTGATCCACCACCTACTACTGATCCATCATCTACTACTGTCGATCCTTCTGCTGCTGCCCCTGCTACTACTCTGTCGCCACCTGCTCCCATCGACATCCCTTCTGATGTAGCTGATGATGCGCCGTCCGGTGTCGATTAGTTTAGTTGGGGAGGTGGTGTTTATGTGTTTTTGGTAATTATTGTACTGATGTTGGTTATGGTTTTGGTTGGTTGTACATGTTGGTTGTTTTGGTTGGACTATTTGGTTGGTTGGTTCTGTATGGACATTATTTATCATTGCTTTTATCTTATTTTGTTCCTATTACAGTGGTTTAGATTGTTTGGATCATGGTTTTTATCGTGTTACTTTTATCTATTGATCTTGGTTGTTTTGGAGATTGTGTTCCACTTTTCTATGCTAGGTTGCTATGCTTGCTATCATCAATTTGCTCCATACAGGTGATACCCATCTATTTTATTTATTGAAAATCAACTTCTGGGGACTTTGTTGTTTTCAGTTGGGGGTAGGAGACAATAGATCGGTATACACCCGGAGTTTTGCACTTGGATATGTTTTAAATTTAATGAGAACACAGTCTGTTAAAATTTTGAAATTTTGAAATTTTGAAAATTTTGAAAATTTTTAATATTGAATCGTATTGATAGAATAACTCTGAATAATCTCTCCTGCTTGTTAATTAGACAATGACACATTTGTAGTATTCTCATTTTTTTTTTATGAATTAAATCCACGCGTTTTCTGTATCACTGAAATGAATTGCATTTGTGAAGCTATTATGTACCCAATACTTTTGCGCACTAATTGGCAGCTATGTAGAAAACCTGAAAGTTGAGTTAGTATGAATATTGTGCGAAAAGAACAAGTAGTGGAAGCTAATAACCCTTTGTGAGCTATTGAGCCAATCGTCATTTCTGAGGGGATTCTCATACATTGTCGAATGGTCTTTCTTGCATATACTTGGTGAATTCGTTGTTAAGTCTCAGTTTTCTTTAAAAGTTTTGATTGCTTGTTAGAGGAGAACGTTCAGGATTTACCAATTACACTCAATGAACACTTAAGTGCGAAAAATTGAAAGTTGAGAAAATGATTTAAGCCATCGTTTACCCATTCTTTTACTTGATATAGCTTTCACTTACATTCATTGAATTGTTTCATCCCTGATCCCACCCCAATTAAATATTTCCAATGTAATCACAAGAATCCAAATCCTTGATCTATACCGTGACCTAATTGAGCCGTTTGATATATTTGTTGAGAATGAGTCATCGAAGTATGTGAAATGGAAGGAAGTAGTTGTGGGACGTTCCAGGTTATTTAAAAAAAAATGAATGATGAATGAAGGAGAAGAGAAAAGAGCATATGAAATGAATGGGAGATTGGGTGGAGAAAAGAATAAAGAATAAAAAGAGAAGTTGAAATTCCATCACATACTAAAAAGCACACTCTTCTCTACAACACTCCCATCTACTAAATAAAAGCCGCAATTCAAAGTCTTGAAGATTCTCAACAATTGATTTGAACATGGAAGGGTGAGTTGAGTTATCCACGGTATTTCGCTCCTCTAGTAAGTAGTGCTCCATTCATGAGACTATACACTCTTAAATGTCTGTTTTTCATAGAGTCAAGTATGAAAGCATTAGCATTTAGAATATCATCCGTGTCAAAGCTTTCATACGATGTGCGATCATTGTAAAGCCAGTTTCTGAGAGACGTTCTTTTCGAGTGTGACCAATGTGAGAATTGAGCTAAAATTGCAAGTTTTTTTTTAAGTACAATAGTCTAAATAACTCTTCATAGGGTTGGACGCATGGTTGTTAAATTCACACACACACGGGTGCATGATGGTAATACATTTGTTATATTTTACTTGGTGATATAGGGGAGCATGTGGATCTCTTTCATGGGATTGATAGAGGATAGTATATTATTGTAGAGCTAAATTAACAATTTAATGGAAGGGGGAATTCTACAAGTTATTCTAAATCTTTTTGAGCTTAAAATTGGAGAATTTTGTGGGTATATTCATTGCAAACCCTCACGAGACAACACTCGTCCACTAGGGGGAACCTAGGGGTTTAACGGCTTGTTGCATTCGCTAAATGCAACCGTGATTCCTGCGAAAGTGAGTAGGATTTTTCTTTCTATCTTAGTTTAGGTTGTTTTTAGTTTTTCTTTGTTTTCTTAGTCGTTGTAGTATTAGTTTAGGAGTTTTTATTTTATTTTATTTTCGCTTTATCGCTAGGGACTAGCAATAAGCTAGTTGGGGGTTGTGCAAAGCGGGGGTATTTGTAAAATACAACCGCGTTAAAAGAAAGAATTGTATTAGTTTTTATCACAACTTCCCGTTTTATCTACAATTTGCATTACAAGGCTAATTTTCATACAATATGATTAATCTATGATAAGTTGTATTGTTTGAGCTGTTGTTTGTGCAGATCACTGCTGTGTGGACTAAACAGATGAACATCAGGATAAATGGAATGCTGGAATAAAAACAAAAGAAGTCAAAGCTGAAATTTGGAGTTTGATCGATCTAATCCAGTTCGATCGATCGAGCGTTCGATCGCTTAAAGAGTGTTGAAGCGCTTGAGGATTAAGGGTTCGATCGCTCGAAAGCAGTTCGATCGATCGAACGTGGTATTTCCAGTAACCTTCGTGTGCGCAGCAGATGCGGGTTTTTAACCCTAGTTCTTAGTTTTTCTTATATATAGGGGTATTGTATACGTTCAGGGGGACGCACACATTTTGGTTTTCCAGTTTTAGAGAGAGAGATAGAGGTTTTGTGTTTATTTTGTAGGTTTTTCATTGGAGTTTACTTGGTGCATTGGATTTCTTTAGTTTAATACAAGTATTCTGCGTTCCAGGTTATTTATATATTGTCTATTTACATTCTGCACTTTGTAGTCGTAGTTTAATCGTTTATCTAGTAGTATTACATGCTAGATACTTCCAAATCCATAGTTTTTATAGTTTCCATGAAAAACTCGCAACCAAACAAGGCTTTGATGTTTTCTTACGTTAAATATCAATCTGTGACACTCCAGACGATGTCTGAGTAGTCCCAGGTTGGGAGAACACGATGAAACAGTGATCTCCAGCCTCTGCCATGCAGCAGGATAAACGCTGTGTTCGATCGATCGGAGTTAGTTCGATCGATCGAACCAGAGACAGTCAAGCGATCGAAGCCATTTCGATCGATTGAGGGATGAAGGTCTCCGATCGATCGAAAGCGCGTCGATCGATCGAACTCCCTGATTCTTGAGGATGTTCCCTGTAGTATTCCAGGACCTTTTGTTTTAAGATTTGTTATCATTCTATCCCAAAAAATGCTCAGTTTGTCAAAACAGTTTTTAAAACTAAGGCCCTAAGGCATTTTCTTTCAATCCATTTTGCAAACCACCTTCAATGCTAACACCATTGAGGGTGCGAGTCTTAACTATTGACTTAAATTGCTTTCATGTATTTTAACTTAACTGTGATGATATGGTCCCGGTCATGAAAGGACCATGGATTCTCCATCTTTAGAGGAATACGGAAAACTGTGGGTAATGTACTCCTTCGTGCTTCAAGGCAAATGCATGGTAGATAGCTAGATTACTGTGGATTCGTGTAATCCCAACACTTTCTTTTTAAAGTTAAACATCCTAATTTAGAGTACTGTTTTAACTAGCTAGTTAGATCGTTAATTTAATCTGAATTATTTTCATTAGTAATCTTAGTTTGTGGAACTTCGTGTTCCGCACCATTGTTCAATCTTATTCGTTTTTATTTTGCTTTCTTTTGAGGTTAGTCTAATTCGATAGGTTAACACCTTCCCTGTGGGATCGACCTGGTCTTACCAGTTATTACTTGCACGTCTACCTACACTTGGGTATTGCACAAGAGCGCACAGAAAAATTCTCGTGTCAACTATCTCTGGTTCGATCGATCGAACTACCTCCGATCGATCGAATACAGGATTTATTCTGCTGCATGGCAGAGGCTGGAGATCACTGTTTCATTGTGTTCTCCCAACCCTAGGACTACTCAGACATCGTCTGGAGTGTCACAGGTTGGTGTTTAACGTAATGATTCATTAAAGTACCGTTTGGCTCGAGTTTAATCATGAAAATTATAGAAAAACTATTGAATACCTATTTCTCCTATGAAAACTGATGATTGTACCAGACTAAACTATGAGATTAAGTAAGCAGAATGTAAATAAACAATAATATGAAACCTGGAATGTTAACAAACTCGTATTGAATGTAGAATCCTTCAAAACTTAAGCATAATCCAATGTTAAACCTACAAAATAAGCAAAAACTCTCTCTCTCTCTATATGAAAACTGATTAAAAGTAAAGTTGGGCGTCCTTTGGGACGTATATAATGCTCATATATATAGAAAACCTAAAGGCTAGGGTTACAATTCCGCAACTGCTGCGTACGTGAAAGTTTCTGAAAATACCATGTTCGATCGATCGACCATTTCTCGATCGATTGAACATTTGGAACTCAAGAGCTTCAACCTTCTTTAAGCGATCGAACCTTCGATCGATCGAACTATAGTCGATCGCTCGAACTTCAAACTTTAGCTTTGAATTCTTCTGTCTGTACTACAGCATTCCAGTTGTCCTGACGTTCATCTCTCTAGTCCACACAGCAGAGATCTGCACAAACAATAGCTAAAACAATACAACTTATCATAGATTAATCACATTGTATGAAAACTAGCCTTGTAATGCAAATTGCAGATAAAACGGGAAGTTGTGATTAAAACCAATGCAATTCTTCCTTTTAGCGCGGTTGTATTTTACAAATACCCCCGCTTTGCACAACCCCCAACTAGCTTATTGCTAGTCCCTAGCGATAAAGCGAAAATAAAAACTACTAAACTAATACTACCACGACTAAGAAAAACAAAGGAAAACTAAAAACAACCCAAACTAAGAGAGAGAGAAAATTCCTAACTCACTTTCGCAGGAATCGCGGTTGCATTTAGCGAATGCAACAGGCCGTTAAACCCCTAGGTTCCCCCTAGTGGACGAGTGTTGTCTCGTGAGGGTTTGCAGTGAATATACCCACAAAATTCTCCAATTTTAAGCTCAAAAAGATTTAGAATAACTTGTAGAATTCCCCCTCCATTAAACTGTTACTTTGACTCTACAGAGATATACTATCCTCAATCAACCCATGAAAGAAATCCACATGCTCCCTTATATCACCAAGTAAAATATAACATATGTATCACCATCATGCACCCGTGTGTGTGTGAGTTTAACAACCATACGTCCAACCCTATTAAGAGTTATTTAGACTATTGCGCCTTGAAAAACTCGCAGTTTCAGCTCAACTCTCACATTGGTCATACTAAAAAAAAAACGTCTCTCAGAAACTTGCTTTACAATGACCGCACACCGTATGAAAGCTTTGATAAGGCTGATATTCTGGGTGCTAATGCTTCCATACTTGACTCTATGAAAAACGGACATTTAAGAGTATACAGTCTCATGAATAGAACACTACTTACTAGAGGAGCGAAATACCGTGGATAACTCAATTCACACTTCCATGTTCAAATTAATTGTTGAGAATCTTTAAGACTTTGAATTTCGGCTTTTAGTTAGTAGGTGAGGGTGTTGTAGAGAAGAATGTGCCCTTCAGTATGTGATGGAATTTCAACTTCTCTTTTTATTCTTTTCATCTCTCAACCCAATCTCCCATTCATTTTATATGCTCCTTTTCTTTTCCTTCATTCATCATTCATCTTTTTCTTTTTTTTTTTGTAGAATCTGACCCACAACTACTTCCTTCCACTTCACCTACTTTGATGACTTCATTCTTAATAAATGTATAATACGGCTCATTGAGGTCAAGGTATAGATCAAAGACTTGGATTCTTTGTAATCATATTGGAAATATTTAGTTGGTGTGGGATCAGGGATGAAACATTTCAATGAATGTAGGTGAAAGCTATATCAGGTTAAAGAATGGGTAAACGATGGCTTAAATCATTTTCTCAACTTTCAATTTTTAGCACTTAAGTGTTCATTGAGTGTAATTGGTAAATCCTGAACGTTCTCCTCTAACAAGCAGTCAAAACCTTTAAAGAAAAACTGAGATATTTACAACGAATTTACTAAGTATAAACAAGAAAGACCATTCGAAATTGTATGAGAATTCCCTCAGAAATGACGATTGGCTCAATAGCTCACTAAGGGTTATTAGCTTCCACTACTTGTTCTTTTGGCACAATAGTCATATTAACTCAGTTTTTCAGGTTTTCTACATAGCTGCCAATTAGTGCATAAAAGTATTGGGTACATAATAGCTTCACACATGCAATCCATCTCAGTGATAACAGAAAACGCGTGAACTTAATCCATAAAAAGATGAGAATACTACAAATGTGTCATCGCCTAATTAACAAGCAGGAGAGATTATTCAGAGTTATTCTATCAATAAGATTCAATATTAAAAATTTTCAAAATTTTACCAGACCGCATTCTAATTAAATTTAAGACATATCCAAGTGCAAAATATGATCATTACGGGTGTATACCTATCTATTAGTATCCCCTACCCCCAACTGAAAACAACAAAGTCCCCAGAAGTTGATTTTCAATAATTAAAATAGATGGGTATCACCTGTATAGAGCAACGCGATGATAACAAGCATAGCAACCTGGCATAGAAATATAGAACACAATCTCCAAAACAACAAGGATCAATAGATAAAGATAAAGCAATAAAACCATGATCCAAACAATACAAACCACTGGAATGGTAAAGGAATAAAATAAAAGCAGTGATAAATAATGTTCATACATAACCAAACTAACCAAAATAAAGAACTGTCCCACATGTCCAATCATAACACACCCACCAAAAACAGTACAACAAAAATAAACAGATAATCAAAAGTACAATAACACCACCCCCTTCCCAGAAAATGCTACGCGGCTCCCGACGGATCATCATCAGCCACATCAGAAGGAATGTCAATGGGTGCAGGTGGCAGTGGTGCAGTAGTAGGTGCAACAGCAGCAGAAGTGGATGGAAGATCAGCAGTAAGTGGAGCAGAAAGTGATGGATCGGCGGCAGCAGAAGAAGTGGATAGACCTGTAGGAGTAGGAGCAGGAGCAGCAGAAAATGATGGATCGGCAGCAGGCGGTGCAGACGGGGTAGTCGTAGGATGGTGAGCAGAGTGAACGGCCTGATCGACCCCAATCTGAATCAATATAGACTCAAGCAAGGTCTGCAGTTGATCCATCCGGCCCTCAAGTCTAATCCTGGCCTCTCTCTCCTCCAATAGCAGCTCATAAACTGTCGAGAGAGGCACAGAGGAAGAAGACTCTCCCTAGGCCTGAGTCTGCGACCGCTGTCGCAACTCAAACTGTTGAGCAGCAGCAACCGGATCCTCTTCCTCATCGTCTGTATCAAGCTCCTCGGCCTCTGTGGGCGTCCCTGAAGCTCCAGCCTCTGTGTTTGTCCCACCACGCCTCTTCTTCTTCGCCCCCACCTTCGCTTTCCCTTTTCCTTTTCGTTTCCTCTTCTGGGCGTCTGAGCGGCGAGCCGCTGCCTCGCCAAATCGGTTGGGGGAAGCACGAAGGTCGTCTCCAACAAGCTCAGGAAAGCCGGCCTGAGCCATAACTCTGTGAATCGCCCAAGCACCTTTCAGGTGCTTCTTGGAGGGGATAAAACGGGTGGGATGGACCATGAAGTCGATATAAAGCCGTGGTAAGCAGACCGGCTGTCCTGTCCCTACTGCAAATAATACTCGTGCATACCATGCTACGATCTTCTCTTGATAAGAGGTCACCAAGAGGCCATTGCTGAGGACCAGGTGAAGCATGTGGTAGTCGTCGGTAAGGAAGTGGTCCTCAATCAAAGCCTCGCCATTCCAAGAAGGAACGGTGCCTCCGGTGAGCTCGCAGATAATGGCAGATGGTGGGGTCTTAGGTGCGTCAGGCCGATGGGGGCAAATATAATCTGGTACCTCTAGTACCCCCAAGGCGGCCGAAACTGTAGCGGGACTGATGACGAACGCCCGACCCGGGAAGAAAGCATGATGTGTGAATGGTGCGTGCAGGTCGCGTATCATCGTCGCACACGCACCTCGTATCCATGACAGATTTACTCTCTTGGCAAGCGAGAGTATATGGAACTAGTGGGGCATGGAGCGAATCCGTGTCAGGAACCATGGGTGCTCCGACCAAGCAGACTCGATAGGACACTCAATCATCACCTTCCGCGTTTGGAAATAACGCTCGTACCATACCCGATCCTCATCATTCCGCAACCCATGTGCGGGTACCGAATCAGGTATAGTGAGGCTGAGGGGCTTGGACTTGTGGTAGTCAGTTACTGGATTCATCGTGGCAGCCCTGAAAATAGAACGCAACACGACACAGATTAGAACAGGGAAGAAAAAAGAAAGAAACTGCTACTGCTCTAGTATGATCGATCTAACTTAGTTCGATCGCTTGAACTGGAGTAGGATTCGATCGCTTGAGCATAGTTCGATCGATCGAACATTTCAGCTTCGATCGATCGAAAATAGTTTGATCGATCGAACACAGCGATGTGCTGCGATCGCAAAAACGAATGGGAAAACAAAAATCGAAAGAAAAAAAGTACTACAAAAGGGAATTCCTAAGACCAAGGGGACACCCCCTTGGGATTTTTCTAACAAAATGAAAGACAAAGGGCTCGTGGAGCCTACCTTGGTGTAAAAGGAGACCCGCGGGGTGAGAGGACGTAGAGGATGATTGTGGGGGTGAACTTGGCCGCCAATTGATGTCTAATGTCACGAAATTGCCGAGTCGCCCCCTCCTCTGTGCTTGAGCGATCGAGTGTGTGAGAGTGAGGGAAATGAAGAGGTGTTCTGCAGACGCCTCGTTTAAAACAGTGCTCGATCGATCTAACTCAGTTCGATCGATCGACAGTAAAACTCTCAATCGATTTAAGAACGAGTTCAAGCGCTCGAGCTTGCAGGGGTTTCGATCGATCGAAAGAGGTTAGATCGATCGAACTCAAAAACTTATAGAACTTATTGGAGAATTGAACCAAAACACCCCCAACTATCAGATACATATCTGGACATGCAGAGATACTTAAAAGCAGTTCAACCACAGACATGTAGGCCAGAATGGACATCACCAAAAGATAAAATTGCAAAGATTTAGTAATAAAAGATTCAAAATGCAGTCAATTTGCAAAATTATAACTCCCCACGTGATCCGTAGACCTTATTACGTAGAAAAACTACAATAAAAACCAAAATAAAAATCATTTGCCCAGAATTACACTTCAATTGAGAAAAATGAAAATGACAAAACAAAACTGAAGTGAAACACTAAACTTCCAACACGAAAACTTCTTCTTCTTCCATTGCTTCGAACACCACCAGATCTTCGAGATTGGACGCCAAACTTGACAATTCCCGTTCCCAAAATAATCTGAAAGCGGCAAGAGTGTCATTCAGCATGTCTGGAATCGCTAGGGAATGAGGTGTGCACATGAGAGGAGACTGCGGTGGAGACATAGATAATGATGTGAAAATCCGCAATTGTTCTTCCTCTTGCGGTGGGGTGCCAGGAGACTGCGTGCGAACCCCATGGAACAGCTGATGTGGAAGGAACACCGGAATACCATTGAGAAACATAGTGACAATCCTGGACAAGGAAACGACAAAAGACAAACAAATCGAGATTAAGATAACGGAGCACAAGAAACAAGGATTAAACACGAAAAGAAAAACAAGGAACAGGAACAAAATAAAAAGAAATGTTACTAAGTTCCAACCTCACTATTAGCATAGATTCCCAAAATGCACTAGCTGGTAAAGGGCATTGGAGCCTGAATAGCAGAAAGCTCAGGTACACATAGCGGTATGGGACCAACTCGGGAACAAGGAAGTCGTCAACAAAAACAAAAACTGCATTGTGACGTTCCGGGACGACATTCTGGAGGTTATGATCTTCCCATGGCTCCCACATATCATCATTTTTTCCCATTGTGCCATGAGTGCATCATCCACCATTCTCCCCATGTACAGGTCTTCTTCCTCATCCACATCATCGTCATCATGAAATTCCATATTTTCATATGGATTGATGTCAAGGAGGGTCGGTGGGTATGGAAGGTACCCTTGGGCAGCATCAATGAGAGTGTGAGCTTCAGGGTCTTGATGAAGCAAGAGGCAGGGTGTGAGTTCACCCTCAGTCCAGGTGCCACAACGATATTCTGAATCAGCCCATGAACAGATAGAATGAACATCATCACCTCGCATTTATGCACCTGCAATTGAGTGGTTTAAGGTATAGCGGATTAGAACGAGATCACAAACACTAAAAGAACGAACAAAGAATTAAAAAAAAGCAACAGAGAGAAACTAAAATGCAGGGAAAGATTAGGAATACAACAACAATATGGAACTCCACTTTGGATTTTTAAGTGGGAGAATAGTTGGGCTCATCCAGCTGGATGTGCTCAACTTCAGTTTGGAAGTTCTCCAAGAACGGTTTCAACCTCTGGCCATTGACCTTGAAACTATCATCGTTCTTTGGATTGACGAGCTCAACCGCCCCGTGTGGAAAGACAGTTTTTACAATGAACGGGCCTGTCCAACGGGAACGGAGCTTTCCTGGGAAAAGGTGGAGGCGAGAGTCATACAGCAAAACTTTCTGCCCCGGCTCAAATGATTTACGAAAGATCGTACGATCGTGGCGAGCCTTCAACCTTTCCTTATGCAACCTTGCAGAGTCATACGCATCTCGTCGTATTTCCTCTAGCTCTGCAAGTTGGAGCTTGTGTAACTGACCTCCCTCTTGGATATCAAAGTTCAATGAGCGTGTCGCCCAGTAAGCTTTATGCTCAATTTCAACAGGGAGGTGGCAAGCTTTCCCGTAAACCAATCTATACGGGGACATACCTAAATTCGTCTTGTAGGCAGTACGGTATGCCCATAAAGCGTCGGTCAGCTTGTATGGCCAGTCCTTTCGGTTGGAGCTAACCGTCTTTTCGAGAATATGCTTGATTTCTCGGTTAGCCAATTCCGCTTGCCCATTCGACTGTGGATGATAGGCAAGAGCGATTTTATGGTGGACTCCGTATTTCTTAAGAAGTGACTCCAAAGGCCTATTGCATAAATGCTTGCCTTGGTCACTTAGTAAAGCTTTCGGAGTTCCAAAACGAGACAAGATATGCTCTCTTAGAAAGGACATGACCGTTCTGTGGTCATTGCGTCTCGTTGGTATTGCTTCAACCCATTTTGACACATACTCTACAGCAAGGAGTATGTATTCACAGTTATTAGACTTGGGAAATGGGCCCATAAAATCTATGCCCCAATAATCGAATATCTCAATTATGATGATAGGGGTTAAAGGCATAGAATTCCTTTTAGAAATAGTTCCAAGCTTTTGACAGCGTTGGCATGTCTTGCAAAAGGAATACGCATCTTTAAAAATTGTGGGCCAGTAAAAACCGCTTTGTAGAACTTTTTGTGCGGTCTTCTGTGAAGCAAAGTGGCCACCGCATGCCTCAAAATGGCATGATACTAAAATTACGGTTATATCCTCATTGGGGACGCAGCGCCTGATAACCTGATCAGCACAGTACTTGAAAAGATATGGGTCATCAAAAAAGAAATGACGCGCGAACGAGAGGAACCGTTTTCTGTCTTGGTTTGACTAATGATTCGGGGTTTCTCCCGTGACAAGGTAGTTCACGATATCAGCATACCAAGGCAGACCACTTACTGCCAGTAGCTGTTCGTCCGGGAACTCATCCTTAATGGATTGGGATTCAACATTGTCGACAAAAGTCAATCGTGACAAATGGTCCGCAACCACATTCTCTACTCCTTTCTTATCTTTGATTGTTAGATCAAACTCTTGGAGTAAGAGTATCCAGCGAATGAGCCGTTGTTTAGCGTCTTTCTTAGACAGCAGATACTTGAGGGCCGAGCGATCTGTAAAACAGACGATTGGTGACCCTATCAGATAAGACCTAAACTTATCCAAGGCGAATACTACAACCAACAGCTCCTTTTCAGTAGTTGTATAATTCATTTGAGCTTCATTCAAAGTTCGGCTGGCATAGTATATCACATATGGCTTACTGTCCTTTCTCTGGCCTAAGACCGCGCCAATGGCGTAATCACTAGCATCGCACATTAATTCGAAAGGCAAACTCCAGTCGGGTGCCTGTATTATAGGTGCGGTGGTGAGGAGCTCTTTTAGATCCTTGAAGGACTTTTGGCAACTTTTTGACCACTCGAATGGTGTATCTTTGACAAGAAGTTGACAAAGAGGTCGAGAGATTGCACTGAAGTTCTGGATAAACCGACGATAAAATTCCGCATGTCCCAAGAACGAACGGATGTCTCTCACTGTACGGGGGACAGGTAGATTTGAGATTATGTCAATTTTGGCCTTATCCACTTGGATTCCTTCATCGGAGATTATATGGCCGAGGACTATTCCCTTGGTCACCATAAAGTGACACTTTTCCCAATTCAAAATTAGGTGTTTATCCTCACATCGCATTAATACATGCTCGAGATTGATAAGGCAATCTTCAAAGCTATGGCCAAACACTGAAAAATCATCCATGAAGACTTCAAGGATGTGTTCGACCATGTCACTGAATATGCTTAGCATGCACCGCTGAAAGGTAGCCGGTGCATTACATAAGCCAAACGGCATTCGACGGTAGGCAAATGTACCAAATGGACAAGTGAATGTGGTTTTCTCCTGATCTTCAGGAGCAATTTCAATTTGGTTATATCCACTATATCCATCCAAAAAGCAGTAATACTTGTGACCTGCCACACGTTCTAGCATTTGATCCATGAATGGCAAAGGAAAATGGTCTTTTCGGGTCACAGTACTCAACTTTCTATAGTCAATACACATCCTCCATCCAGTGGGGACACGTGTTGGTACCAATTCACCATCTTTGTTTGGGATGACCGTTATGCCTGCTTTCTTTGGAACCACTTGGGTTGGACTGACCCAAGGACTATCAGATATCGGATAAATCATCCCAACATCAAGTAGTTTGAGCACTTCCTTTTTAACTACTTCTTGCATGTTGGGATTCAGACGCCTTTGCATTTGTCTTGAAGATCTAGCGTCTTCCTCCAAATATATCTTATGAGTTCATATGGATGGGCTGATGCCTTTGAGGTCAGCAATCGTCCATCCCATAGCATCCTTATGCTTGGTCAGCATTTGCACTAGCTTACCTTCCTGTTCATGAGTTAAAGCAGATGAAATGATCACAGGATACGTTTTTCCAGTCCCTAGGAATGCATATTTTAGCTCTTTGGGTAGCTCCTTTAACTCTAACTCCGGAAACTGAAAACTAGAAGGCATTTCCAACTTAGTTTTAGGAGGTAATTGTTCATATGGCATTACCCACATGCATTCTGCTCTATCCTCCTATATCGTATCCAGCATAAGACACATCTGGTTCAGGTCAGCATCCAATGGAGTTGACTCGGCAGGCTGATAGATATCGCCAAATTGAGTCATCACAACTTCCAAAGGATCTTTGTAGTCGACCAAGTCAACTTCATCTTCAATGACTGTGTCAATGTAATGAATTTCTTCCTCATCATCGTATTCTTCAGGTCAGGGATTAGAAAAAATTTTGACATTCAATGTCATGTTCCCGAATACGATAGTCATGATACCACTTCTAATCTTGATCGTGGCATCAATAGTGTTGAGGAATGGACGTCCAAAGATAACCGGGATGTGTGCACCAGGATTAGACACAGGTTCTGTGTCCAATATCACGAAATCAACCGAAAAGACAAAAGAGTCTATTTGGACAAGGACGTCCTCTAACACCCCTCTAGGGTACTTCATAGATCTGTCTGCCAATTGCAAAGCGACTCGGGTGGGTTTGAGTTCACCCAACCCTAGCTGTTTATAGACTAAATATGGCAGCAGGTTCACGCTTGCTCCTAGATCGAGGAGTGCGTTATCTATCCTTTGATTCCCAATTCTACATGAGACTGTAGGTGTACCGGGGTCTTTGAGTTTTGGAGGCAACTCATTTTGAATGATCGCACTTGCTTGGCACGCGACATAAGCATGTTTCTTCACACTTTGCCTCCTCTTTACCGTGCATAGATCTTTGAGATACTTAGCATAGGCCGGCACTTGCTTGATAGCATCTTGGAGTGGAAGGTTAATTTTGACTTGTTTAAACAATTCCAGAAACTCCTGATTCTTCGTCTCATTCTTGGGTTTCTTCAACCGTTGAGGATAAGGTGCAGGAAAAGGGTATTTTGGTGGTTCATCCTTAACAGACTCCTTTCCAGGCCTTTGCTCAACTTCTTCCTCTACTCTAGGAGCTTCAATGTTTGCCTTTATTGCCTCGTCATTAGTAGACGGCTCCTCCTCTTGAGTAGATGGTTGCTCAAGATCATTATCCACCACTTCCTCCTCTTTGTACACTTCGGGTGTAGACAGAGGCATGCTTTTCTCTATGATTTTTCCGCTTCTCAGCGTAGTCACGGCTTTAGCATATTCTTGATTGTTAGGACCATTGTTATGTCCCTTGGGGTTCGGAAGTGGTTGGGCAGGGAATGTTCCTCCTGAACCCTCTTGCCGTGCATCTATCCTTTCTAACGTGGCAGACATTCTACTCATCATCTGTATGAGTTGCTGCATTAGATTGTCATTAGCAAGTGGCTCTTCTTCTTGTACCTTCTTGTGTGGTGGCACATAGGTATTGGTCTGTAGTGCATTGGAGGGTTGAGCCTGGTTGTAGTTATTGGTTCTGTTTTGATTATATTGATGGGACGGCCTATTGTTTTGCCCTTGATATTGATTGTTGTTGTAGGGCTGCTGTTGATATTGATTTTGGGTCCCAACATTATTTCTCCAATCAAAACCGGGGTGATTCCATCTATTGTTAGTTTGAAAGTTATTATTGGAATTCCCCGCCCCTCGGAAACCGTGCATGGAATTCATCTCCATAGGGGCCTGCTCTTGAAAATACGGCACATTGGGACAGTATTGAGTTGTATGTCCCAACATGTTGCATGTGCCGCATGGTTCCTCAGGCATAACCTGCCTAAAGCTCTCTCCTCGCATCCCTAGTTCATCTACCTTCTTTGCCAGTTCTTCGTATTTGTTCATCAGATGATCTTCACTCTTCAATTGGTACAAACTCTTATCTTCCACACTCGATATTTGAGTTCGAGGTGTATCTTCAGAGTTAGACCATTCATGAGCATGTTCAGCTAACCACTCAAAATGAGCTTCAGCCTCTTCGGTGTTCTTTCGAAGGAATGGTCCAGAGCTCATAGTTTCGACCAACTTTTTCGTTTCACCATTTAGTCCTTCATAGAAGTGACTGATGGTACGCCATTTCTCATATCCGTGGTGGGGACATGAGAGAAGCAAATCTTTGAAACGCTCCCAAGTTTGGGTGAAGGTTTCATTGCTCCTCTGCTTGTATGAACTTATTTGGCGTTTTAGCTCTGTGGTCATGCGAGGTGGAAAGAATTTCTTCAAAAACACAGTGTTCATCGCATGCCATGTGAAGATTGAATTCGGTTTTAGGGTGAGTAACCACGCCTTCGCTTTATCCTTCAAGGTGAAGGGAAATAACATTAAGCGTGTCACATCTACAGGACAAGTTTGGGAGAATATTTTACAAACATCCTCGAAATCCTTAACGTGTAGATATGCCTTCTCGCTTTCCATCCCATGAAATGTTGGGAGGAGTTGAATCATCCCATTGCGAAATTGAAATTCGCCAGCATGTGGGGGAATGAGAATGCAAGAAGGAGTAGGTGCGTGTTCTGGTTGCATGAGATCGCACAACGGACGTAGTGAATCATCAGCTGGTACCACAACATTGTCACCATGTTCACTCTGATTATCATCCATTGATTCAGTTGGAGTGGTGACAGGGTTACTAGAACTGGAAGAATTAGATGAATATAGAGGATTTCTAAAAATTCCGTGGACGGAACTATCGGACATAAATGAGAGAACCTAAGAAGATTGAAAACCTAGAGAACTCAAAGAAAACGGAAAACAGAAATAGATCAGGAAAGATTGAGGTAATCTAAGGAATGATCGTCGCCTTCCCCGGCAACGGCGCCAAAAACTTGACACGCGAATATTCTTGTGTGCTCTTGTGCAATACCCAAGTGTAGGTAGACGTGCAAGTAGTAACTGGTAAGACCAGGTCGATCCCACGGGGAAGGTGTTGACCTATTAACTTAGACTAAACTCAAAAGAAAGGAAAAAAATTCAATAAGATTTAATAATGGTGCAGAACACAAAGTTCCACAAACTAAGACTACTAATGAAAGCAATTTGAATTAAACTAAAGAACTAAATAGCTAACTAAAACAATATTTCAAAACAGATTTTTCTTAATAAAAGGAAGTGTCGGGATCACACAAATCCACTGTGACCCAGCCATCTACCATGCAGTTACATTGAAGCACTAAGGAGTACATTACCTACAGTATGCCGTATTTCTCTTAAAATAAAGAATCCATAGCCCTTTCATGTCCGGGACTATATCATCACAGTTAACTTAAAACACGTGAAAGCGGTTTAATTCAATAGTTAAGACTCGCACCTACAATGGTGTTAGCATTGAAGGTGGTTTGCAAAATATATTGAAAGAAATTGCCTTAGGGACTTGATTTTAGAAACTGTTTTGACAAACTGAGCATTTAGGGATAGTATGATAACAAATCTAAAAAACAAAAGGTCCTGAAATACTGCAGGGGACATCCTCAAGAATCAGAGAGTTTGATCGATCGACGATCGTTCGATCGATCGAAAGCCTTCATCCCTCAATCGATCGAAATGTCCTTCGATCGCTTGACTATCTCTGGTTCGATCGATCGAACTACCTCCGATCGATCGAATACAGGATTTATTCTGCTGCATGGCAGAGGCTGGAGATCACTGTTTCATTGTGTTCTCCCAACCCTAGGACTACTCAGACATCGTCTGGAGTGTCACAGGTTGGTGTTTAACGTAATGATTCATTAAAGTACCGTTTGGCTCGAGTTTAATCATGAAAATTATAGAAAAACTATTGAATACCTATTTCTCCTATGAAAACTGATGATTGTACCAGACTAAACTATGAGATTAAGTAAGCAGAATGTAAATAAACAATAATATGAAACCTGGAATGTTAACAAACTCGTATTGAATGTAGAATCCTTCAAAACTTAAGCATAATCCAATGTTAAACCTACAAAATAAGCAAAAACTCTCTCTCTCTCTCTATATGAAAACTGATTAAAAGTAAAGTTGGGCGTCCTTTGGGACGTATACAATGCTCATATATATAGAAAACCTAAAGGCTAGGGTTACAATTCCGCAACTGCTGCGTACGCGAAAGTTTCTGAAAATACCATGTTCGATCGATCGACCATTTCTCGATCGATTGAACATTTGGAACTCAAGCGCTTCAACCTTCTTTAAGCGATCGAACCTTCGATCGCTCGAACTATAGTCGATCGCTCGAACTTCAAACTTTAGCTTTGAATTCTTTTGTCTGCACTACAGCATTCTAGTTGTCCTGACGTTCATCTCTCTAGTCCACACAGCAGAGATTTGCACAAACAGTAGCTAAAACAATACAACTTATCATAGATTAATCACATTGTATGAAAACTAGCCTTGTAATGCAAATTGCAGATAAAACGGGAAGTTGTGATTAAAACCAATGCAATTCTTCCTTTTAGCGCGGTTGTATTTTACAAATACCCCCGCTTTGCACCTACCCACAGAATCCCAGTCTTTGTCGTCTAATATTGAGGTGCCTAAACTTGAGCTCAAGCCCCTACCAAGTGAGCTCAAGTATGCATTCCTAGGAGAAGGTGAGTCTTACCCTATTGTTATTTCTTCCCTACTTGACCCTAGTCAAGAAGGGAAGTTGATCGAAGTTTTAAAGCGTCAAAGGGAAGCAATTGGGTGGTGTATTGCTGACCTGAAGGGGATCTCCCCTTCCATTTGTACACAGAGCATCTATCTAGAAGATAAGGCAAAACCGTCTAGGCAAATGCAAAGACGATTGAACCCCAACATGAAGGAAGTAGTGATGATGGAAGTAATTAAGTTATTGGATGTAGGGATCATATATCCCATATCGGACAGTCAATGGGTGAGTCCCACCCAAGTAGTTCCAAAAAAATCAGGAATTATAGTTGTTGAAAATGACAGTGGGGAGTTGGTACCCATAAGGGCGACAACTGGTTGGAGAGTCTGTATAGACTATAGGAAATTAAATTCGGTCACACGTAAGGACCATTTCCCACTGCCCTTCCTAGATCAGGTGTTAGAACGAGTTGCCGGCCATAAGTACTACTATTTTTTGGATGGTTATTCGGGGTACAACCAGATTGAGATAGCCCCCGAAGACCAAGAAAAGACAACCTTCACATGTCCGTTTGGTACTTTTACCTACAGGAGAATGCCCTTTGGGCTTTGTAATGCACCCGCGACATTTCAACGGTGTATGCTTAGCATCTTCAGCGACATGGTTGAAAAGTTTCTGGAAGTCTTTATGGACGATTTCAGTGTGTTTGGTGAGTCGTTTGAGAGTTGTTTGGCGAACCTCGAGAAAGTTCTCGAAAGATGTAAAGAAAAAAATCTTGTGTTAAATTGGGAAAAGTGTCACTTCATGGTGACACATGGGATCGTATTGGGACACATTGTGTCGAGCGAAGGCATGCAGGTTGATAAGGCAAAAATAGATATTATAGCAAACCTCCCCTCTCCCAAGACTCTTAAGGACATTAGATCTTTTCTTGGTCATGCCGGTTTTTACCGACGATTCATAAAAGATTTTAGTGCCATTTCTAGGCCCATGTGTCATTTGTTGGCCAAGGATGTTCCTTTTGAGTGGACACAAGAATGTCAAACCGCTTTTGACAAACTTCAGTCTCTTCTCACTACCGCCCCAATCATGCAATCACCCGATTGGACCCTCCCATTCGAGTTGATGTGCGACACCAGTGATTTCGCCGTGGGTGCTGTGTTGGGGCAAAGAAATGACAAGAAACCCCATGTGATTTTTTATGCGAGTCGTACTTTGGATAGTGCACAAGTCAACTACTCCACGACTGAGAAGGAGTTGCTTGCCATTGTGTTTGCTTTAGATAAGTTCCGGTCTTATCTCGTAGGATCACCTGTCACTGTTTTCACCGACCACGCCACCCTGAAGTATCTTCTTTCTAAGAAAGATGCTAAGGCACGGCTGATTCGATGGATCCTATTATTGCAAAAATTTAACCTCTAAATAAAATATAAAAGGGGGTTGAGAATGTAGTTGCGGATCATTTGTCCCGATTGACTTTTGATCATGACCACATAGACCCGATCCCCATTCAGGAGTGTTTTTCGGATGAACAATTACTTGTTGTGTCAATTTTACCTTGGTATGCTGATGTGGTTAACTACCTCGTCACCGGAGCCTTCCCACATGGATGGACTTCCCAAGACCGGGAGAGAATGAAAATCATGGCCCGGTCATTCTTCTTTGATGACCCATATGTTTTTAAGCATTGCGCCGATCAGATTGTCAGGCGTTGTGTACCGAATGATGAGATTCAGAGTGTGCTTTCTTTTTCTCACGACCAAGCTTGTGGAGGCCATTTTTTCTCTCAAAAGACCGCTTTCAAAGTTTTGCAGAGTGGTTTTTATTGGCCTACAATCTTCAAGGACGCACACACCTATTGCAAGGCTTGTCGGCGATGCCAGTTGTTAGGAAAGATTTCAAAGAGGAACATGATGCCTCTTTCTCCCATCCTTATCATTGAGGTATTCGATTGTTGGGGGATTGACTTCATGGGCCCCTTCCCAAAATCCAACAGATTTGAGTATATTTTGGTGGTTGTAGATTATGTTTCAAAGTGGGTAGTGGCGATTCCATCTAGGACCAACGACCACAGGGTGGTTTTAAAATTTTTAAGAGAACACATTTTGTCTAGATTTGGAACCCCCAAGGCTATCATAAGTGACCAAGGTGTGCATTTTTGCAATACCCCCTTTGCCCGTTTAATGTCACAATATGGTGTCACCCACAAAGTCTCCACTATGTATCATCCGCAGACCAACGGTCAAGCCAAATTGGCTAACCGAGAAATTAAGGGTATCCTAGAGAAAACGGTAGAACCGTCTAAAAAAGACTGGTCTTTGAGATTAACCGATGCGCTTTGGGCGTACCGGACGGCTTATAAGACAAATCTTGGGATGTCACCTTATAGGTTGGTTTATGGTAAGGCATGCCACTTACCAGTTGAGTTAGAACACAAGGCCTATTGGGCTATTAAAAAGTTCAATTTTGATGTCGATGCAAGTGGTGTACATAGAAAACTCCAACTTGATGAATTGGAGGAACTTAGGGGTGAACTCTATGAGAGTTCAAAAACCTACAAAGCTTGGGTCAAAGCATTTCACGATTCAAGAATAGTTCGCAAGACATTCGTTGTTGGAGGTAAGGTTCTCTTATACGATTCACGGTTACATTTGTTTCCCGGCAAACTCCAATCACGTTGGGTGGGGCCGTATGTTGTAAAACATGTTTATTCCTATGGAGCCGTTGAAATTCTTGATTCCTCAAGTGGGGTTGTACAGAAGGTTAACGGACAACGTCTTAAGCCCTTCATTGAAGGGTTCGAGACGGAATTAGTGTCCGCACCTTTGTAAGACCCCATTCTGGGGGATTGCTTGAGCTCTCACTGAGCTTATACAATTTTTTTTGTATGCCTCATGCTTGATCTTTGGCATATTGTAGTGCTTTTATAGTTTTTATTTTCCATCCTAACGTTTTAACTCGTCTTATAAAGGGAGCACAAATTTCTGAACTCAAGAGAAACAAGGGGAAGAGAAACAAGGAACACTCTGCTGAAATCGGATCGATCCGGTGTCACTGCGGATCGATCCGGTAATCCAATTGTTTTAGAAATGGCCATTGCTAAAATCGGATCGATCCGGTGTCACTGCGGATCAATCCGAAATTCCGGCAATTTTTTTGGATAACTCACTGTTAAAATCGGATCGATCCGGGTCCCAACCGGATCGATCTGCGAACCTGGGCAACGATTTTTGTTCTTTAAAAGAGGGTTAAAAATTTCATTTTCCTAAACCATCCTCTCCCCATTCTTTTTAGCTCCCTTTCTCCTTCAAACCCTAAATCTCCTTCTATCTTCCCATTGTATTAACACATCTTGCATCTCCTCTCTACCACATCATCAAGGTATGTCTTCTCTTAGCCATTTGTTCTTCATTTCACCAGGATGTGGGTTTAGTGGCATTTTTCTCAACTTTAGGGTTCATGGGTTCTAAATGTTTGTATGTTTTGATGGTTGATTTACACTACTGAACTTTTTGTGTGATGATTTTTGGGTGTGTGCTCCTATGATTTTCTTTCTCCCCCACAAAATGCTTAGAATGCCAGTGCATCTCAAAATTTTTAGAATTTTGCTTCACAACACCCATTTATGCTCTACACATGCTTATTCAAATGCCCCAATGAACCCTTGACCTTGATTATTCACATACATGTGTTATTAAACTTGCCATCTTCACCTTATAATGTCTATGTGCTTAATTTATTGTAGGTAACCATGTCAAAGCCAACCAAATGGAACCGCAGAGACCTTGAACCTGCCCGTGGGTATGAAACTTTCCGATCCAAAAGAGAGAAAAAATGGTATGAAGCTTATTTTAAATCCAAAAAAACAGTGTTAGCTGAGAGGCAAGTTGTTTTAGAGGATTTCCCCCGCGAAGTCCAACAAGTTTTTTCTCGTCGTCGTTGGGTCACCCAACTTGAATTTAAGGGTGGGGAATCCAACGACCATTTGGTTAGGCTTTTTTATGCTAGTCTTGTTATGGTGGGAGATAATGACGAGTTTGAGGCATACGTGCGAGGTACCCAGGTCCAATTTGACCACAAATCCCTTTCCCAATTTATGGGAGTCCCGTACAATCAATATGCTGTGGACGATTTAACACAACCTGCCGTGAGGCCCTCGAAGGACATAATGGCTTCCGCTTTCAAAGGGGAGCCATCTATCTGGGTGACGGAGGAGCTTAAACCTTCTTCCTTCACCAAGTTGTATCGCCTCGTCGATATGATTCTTGTCGCCTCAATTGTGCCAACTCACCATAAAAATGTCTGTGTCAACCGTGCATCGATTCTTCATGCCATTTGTGATCGAACCACTGAAGTGGACCTTGCTTCGATTTTCATCACCAATATGGTGGCAGCCGGTAACGATATCGGGGCTGGGTCCCTGCCTTATGGAGTATTGATCACTCGCCTTTGTCGTAAGGCCGGTTGTACGGAACTCTCTACCGACACAGTTCAAAGGGGTCTTTCACGCGTCGACAGAACGACCATCGCCCGTAGCAATGCCCAACTCATTGGGTCTGCAAAATGGGCTCGTTTAGAGTCCGCTCCTGGGGAAGCAAGTGGTTCAGGGACGAGAGGTAGTACTGAGGCATTTGATATGTTCGATGTTTACCAATGTCTCGATACTCTCACCGAGGAGCAAACTCGACAGAGGGAGGACCTACAAGGTCTACGGGGGGATTTTCAGGGTTTTCGTTCTAACTATCAATAGGATATTGGTTAGCTGGCTCACATGCAACGCTACATGTTTGAGCTTGCTTATCCCGACGTACCTCCCCCTGATTTCTTTTACGATAGGTACAGCGGACCAGGTATTTCTGGCACTGGAGGCCTGGGCGATGATGTTGATTAGGATTTGGTTATGTTAGCACCCATGCTAGCCTTAGGAGAGGGTTGAATCTCCATTCTTCTACTCTCCAATTTTGGGATTACTTTTCTTATGCATGGGGTGTTTTGGTTATTATTATTACGGATGGTTTTCTTTTTCTTTTCTTCTTTTCTTCTCTCATGTTGTTTTGTTATTAACCGTCCACAGGTGCCGATGACTCACTACGGGCATTATTCCACATGGTATACTCATTCCTCTTCTCCTTTGCTCGTTCCTTTCCTCATTGGGGACAATGGTGGGTTCTAGTTGGGGGGTGTCGACATAGTGTAGTGATATAGTCAAATTCTAAAAAAAAAAACCCTCTTTCCAATGATTGATTGAATAGTTGTCAATGCTCAAATATTTAAGCAGGGATGCATTACTTGTGGATGTCATGATGTTTTAGCTTGTAAGGTATTTGCTTACTCTTCATTCTCAGGTTCTTTTGATTATTGCTTATCTTATTAACATTGAGCCTGTGATCTATTCGCACTTCGTACATTGTACGTATCAAGGAGTTGTGTCACTGCTATTTATGATTAGAACTCATTTGAAACATAAGGTGGAGACTTGACCCATGAGAGCTTTTGTACCATTATTTATTGTTGAGTGTCCATCTTAACTCGCAATTCTTTGAAAAGTGTTTTTAATCGTAGAAAATCTCATTGTTTTTGTTTGATCGTGCATCTAGAATAGCATCGTGGTGACGATGGACTTCAGGTACCTGAGTCAGTATTGAGATTTAGATCAGCATGAGCTTGAGGAGATTTTAAGCTTTCGTTTTATCCACACGAACTATAGCCTTCTCACATATACATTACCCCCAGTTCACCCTAAAATTAATCCTTAAAAAAATTGACCCCCCCCCCTTGGATATTCACAAAATCTGATACCTCCTCCACATAAGTAGTTCACCCATGGAATAACCTTACCTTGTTCGGAATATGATCACAATATCACCTTATGAGTGAAAAAAAATCTTCATATGAATAGCGAGATCATTCGCTTATGTTGTAAAAATAATGTGTATTCCCATGGTTTGATGATAGGAAAAGAAGGTAAATAATTTCAAATACCCAACGATCCTTTTATCCCCTACCCCTTAACCTTTTTCCTCCTCTCAAGCTAGTTCGAAAGTTCTTTTGATACTCGGTTTGAATGACCATAAATTTGGAAGGTTAAGGCGAAGTACCAAGAGGTCCATCTTCACTCTGCTCCTAAATGCATGGTATCCGTTCATGAGATTTATTTTATCCGTTTCACATTGTCCGTTTCTTTTCTAATCATATGCGTGGCATTAGTTTTCTTTTTCAAATACTCCATAGGCCCGCATATGTGAGAGTTTCGCCAAACTTCTGAGTGATTTCATTTTCTTGAGTGAACACCCGTGAGATTCGAAGTCGAAGCACAGTTCGGATGAGTTTCAAAAATCATAATAGCATGATTGCTTCTTGATTGTTTTAATGTGCATCTCACACCACACACTTCCAAAGGTTGATGTTAATAATTTCTTGTAATGAAAGAAAGAGTTCTGGAAAGTGAAGATGAGTGTATACATTACTTGTTAAAAGTAAAAGACACTCGATAGTGTTGTGTTTATCAAAAAAAAAATTAATTTGGGGCTTTGACTTCTATCTTGAGGAATCATGATGTTTGTGGGTTTCATTATAACAACCCTCCGGAGACAAAACTCCGCCTCTAGAAATGAATTAGAGGTTTAACGGCTTGTTGCATTTGCTCAATGCAACTGTGTTCCCCACGAAAGCGTTGATTATCTTTTCCTTGAATAAAATGTGGTAATCTTTTTGCTTGGAACTTCTGATGTTGAGGTCCACTGGGTTGCTAGGGACTAGCAACATGCTAGTTGGGGGGTGTGATTCATCACAAGTTTTGCGTTATCATCAATGTGATAAGGCACTCTTTAGTTTGTTTATTTCCCCAATTCAGAGATCTTAAGCATGACATTATCGCTTGTTGTCTTTTCTTTTTTCTTTGTTTTCTTTGTCTTTCTTTTTCTTTTTGTAGGTTTGCTTTGAGGGAAAAGTGATGAGAAGTTTTATTATGAAGAAAAGAAAGAAGAAATAGTCACTGACGAAACCGGATCGATCCGGCCTTCTAGCGGATTGATCCACTCTTGTTCAAAAAAATTGATATGCACACTGTCAAATCCGGATCGATCCGGGTCCCAACCGGATCGATCCGATCCGGCGAATTCAGACTCTTAGCTTATTACAAGTTTGCCATTCCAAAAGAGAGGACCTCAATACTTGTAATTGGCAGTGACTTGACAACCCCCCTTCACTTCAGTAGCCATGGGAACTTGAATTAGGGCTCTTGGAAGTGTGAAGGACCAGGCTATAAGAGGAAGGTATAAGCATTAGAAAGAGGAGGCTGTTTTTGGGGTCTAGAGGAGTTTTCTTTTGGTTTTCTTCTCCTTCTCCCTTGTTCTCTTAGTTTCAAACTAAAACTCTTTGTAGGAATTTAATCATTCCATTAGTGTAAGTTAAAATTAGTTTGAGTTTTATGTTGGAGTTATCAATTCTATCTTGCTTTAAGTTTGTTATCTTAATAACCATGTGTGGCTAAATCTCCAAGGTTGGGAAGCCATATCTCAATCCTTGAACTATTGTTCTTCAAGAAAAGTTTTGTGTTTGAAATTATGCTTACAATTATTGAACTTAGATTGGATTCTAGGAGAAACTTCATTGTTAATGTCAAGCATCATGAATGAAAGGATTCTTAAGGAATTACATCTAAGTTCCTGAATCTCAATGAGACTAGGATCTAGCATGTGAGTTGACTGCTATATGTTTGATCTTTTGCCTCAATGAGATCTCTTTTCAAGGAATCATTCAAATACATTTCGGTAGGTTTGGTAAAAGTTCAAGGTAGAGGTAGCTTCCCAATCTCTCTTTCTAAATCTCTTAAGTTCATTCCAAATCCTGATTTACTCTCCTTTCTTTAAAGGGTTTATAGTTGTTAACACTGGTTTTCATTTCATTACTTTTCAGAAGCTAGTCTCCTTCTTTTAGTCATAGTAGTAATAGTTGGTTTGTAGAACTCCACAATCAAAAGTAACAAGACTTCGGTCTACTTTCTTTCTCTTATCTTCTTTATTTGTTTTAACACTTGCGTGTACTAAATCCTTAAAACCTCCAACTCCGTTGTTTTACATTTTAGTCCCTATGGAAATCGATCCCGTACTTCCGGGTACTACTTGTCGCGATTAGTTTGCTCTTGAACTACAAAATCCATTTGCGACCAACCACCACTACCACTACCACCACCTCGACCCCAACCTCTCTCTCTCTCTCTCTCTCTCTTCTCACAACCACCACCACCACCACCACCAACCCAAACCCAAACTCAAACCCCAACCCTTCTCTCTCTATATATATACATGAGTATATATACATATCTAACATATGACCACCACCACCCCCAAGCTCTCTGTATCTCTTATCTCTGTTCTCACCATCCACCACCATCACGGGGCATCTCCTTCACCCACCACCGCCACTGGAAAAAAAAAAGAGTTGCAGGTTTTTGGAACAACTGTCCAAATGGAAGGAGCAACTCACCAAGCGTATCGGAAGCAACTCACCAAACGGAATGAGAAAATCACCAAATGTGTTGCTCCTTACGTTGAGTGAGTTGCTCCCGATACGTTTGGACAGTTGCTCCTTCCGTTTGGACAGTTGCTCCAACCTATAATTTTTTTTTCTTCCTTTTCTACAATGGCGATGGTGGATGAGGAAGATGGTCCATGGTGGTGGTGGTGGTGAGAAGAGAGATGAGAGATATAGAGAGGTTGGGGTTTGGGTTTGGTGGTGGTGGTGGTGGAGGTGGTTGTGAGAAGAGAGAGATGAGATTAAAGATAGAGAAGAGATAAAGAAGTTGGGGTGGTGGTGGTGGTGGTATTGGTGGTGGCCCGGTGGTGATGGCGGCTGCCGGTGGTGGCGGTGGTGGCGACCGGTGGTGGTAAGGAGCAACACGTTTGGTGAGTTGCTCCCGATACGTGGTGAGTTGCTCCCGATACGTGGTAAGTTGCTCCTTACATTTGGTGGGTTGCTCCCAATACGTTTGGTGAGTTGCTCCTTGTGTTTGGTGAGTTGCTCCCGATACGTTTGTTGAGTTGATCCTTACGTTTGGTGAGTTGCTCCTTCGGTTTGGACAGTTGCTCCAAAAGCTTTAACTCTTTCTCTTTTTTTTTCCTTGCAATGGCGGTGGTGGATGAGGGAGGTGGCTTGTGGTGGTGGTGGTGGTGGTAAGAAGAGAGATAAGAGATAGAGAGAGGTAGGGGTGGTGGTGTTCATATCGTAGATATATATATACTCATGTATATATATAGAGAGAGAGATAGAGAAAAAAAAAATAGAGAGGTGGTGGTGGTGGCGGCGACGGCGGCCGGTGGTGGTGGCCAGTGGTGGTGGTAGCGGCAGCTGGTGGTGGTGGTGGCCATGTGAGGAGAGAGAGAAAGACTAAAGAGAGGGGTATTTTAGGCATATTAGACAAAAAGTTGATGCATTTCTAATTTAGTGACTTTATATAAACTTCCTTTTATTTTCAATAAAGCACTTGACTGGCTTTTAAATACTCTACATAAAGTAGACTGAATTTTAACTATCCCATTTTTTGGTGTACAAATTCGGTCACCCAATCATTACTGTTAGGAGTTATGATACACTCACACGGGATTCACCAAAATCAAGTGACATGATGTGTTAGGGTTTGAAATTGGGTGTGAATTTAAATGTGGGCACAGTAGCATTTTTTATGTTTGAGACACAAAAGGGTCACAATGAGTTACTCATAAAAGGATGTGGCATTTCGTGTTTACTGTCACATGGGATGATGTCACATCCTTTTGTGAGCATCTCTTTGTAACCCTACTGTCACATGAGATGCCACATCATTTTGTGAGCATCTCTTTATGACCCTTTTATGTCCCTAACATTACCCTTAACTAGTCGATAACCTGTGCAAATGCACGGGAATTTGTCAAAAAAAATATATATATAGAAATATATTCCAAACTAAGTACTAACATAAACTATCAAATTTTGTGTAGATGCAACAATTATATTTCTTAGAGTACATTCTACTAACGCATCGTACTATATTATAACATACTTTTAACATATGCTTCTATGAACCATACTTTTAAGATATAATTAAGAACTCTTAACATCTACTTCTTTTTCTCTGCAGTAAGTAAAATACCATATTGTGCAAAACCACAAGAAAAATAAAAAATGAATTTTTTCTGCATAAATAGGGCAATTGCGTTTCCGAATGGGGTTATAGTCATGAACAATTTTGAGTAAAACAGTCGCATAAGCTAAATAAAATTTTGTAGTGTAAATCCTCCAAGAAAGGAAAGAATTCGTGACTGAAATATCTAACATTAGTTGGGTGCCTGAGCTAATTAACCACTTCACAATCAAGTAATCTCATTTTAAGTTTATTCGATCCCAATGTCACATGAGTTGGCAACCAAATTGAAAAGTACAAATTTAATAACAACAATGATACTCTTTTTCCTACTTCACAACAACTTTTAAATTTGAAGTCTGTAACAAAACACAAACTGGGTAGTCGAATTAGAACTCTATGCAAAATATTTATATTCATGCATGTACACAAATAGCCTTCAATATATATATATGCACATATAAGATATATATGGCCTAAATTAAAGAAACCTTCACTTACTTGGAGCTCATAATCTTCATTATGATCGATGCATAAAAAATGTCAATTTTCAATGAATAATGGAAATCTGGCTAAATGGGTGAATCATCCATTTCTATGAGTTGTCATGGATTCTGGAGGAATGTATGAGTACACATGTGTGCATGTAAAAGATGAGAGAAGAGGAGGAATTGTAACCTTTCATTTATTTAATAAAGAAGATAAAGTGAATGGTATAATCATTTTGCAAACTTATTGATTCATGGGATAAGAAATGAGAGAAGATGAAGAGTTGAAACTTTTCACTCATTGATGGCAGTGAAGATGAAGAGCATACGTTAAGCAATACCAAAAAGAGGAGAGAGAGAGAGAGAGAGTGAGGAACATTGTATTTTCCATGTAGGCGCCACATAGACTGAAGTCTCTCATAAGAAAATTCCACCTAGGCGCCAAGTGGAGCATTGTGAGAAGGCTTTTGGCCTTGTCTTTTAGATACATAAAATAGATTTGGAGAATTCTTTGGTAGACCCAAATGGTTTTGGTATATATATATATATAGCATAGAAATTTTAACTTTTAAGTAAGAAATATTTGTTCTATGATAAAAAATTTGTTCCCATCAAAACTACCATGAACAAATATTTCTAACATTGCCTAGACCCAAATCCTACCAAAATTTTAGGGCCCCAAAATTTTTTCATGTAGACCACTAGCATTAGTCAATTGAAACTTAAATACATCCTAACACTCTTTAGTCCAAAGAGTTATGACATGCTTCTCAAATTTTGTATTCTAAATGTGGTACTTAATACATGTGGTAGTGGGTTCACTTAATTTATATTGGAGTATATTACCAAATGTGATTCCCAATACATGTGGCAGTGAGTTAACTTAATTTATATTGGAGAATATTGCAAAATGTGGTTCTCAATACATGTGACAACGAGTTTGCTTGATTTTTATTAAAGGAAACTGAAGTGATCCCACCATAATTGAAGGTGGTTCTATTGTCATATGTGTAAGAAACTCATCTAGGATACAAATTTTGAGAAGCATAGCATTACTCTAGTCCAGATGCGCTAACGGTAAGAATGATCGATGTTTTGCTTAAAATTTGAATACCAAATTTGATTTCTAAATGACTTCACAATTGTATAACATGGCTTGATAGTGGTCAATGGTATCTGTAGCACTTGTAATTTCTACACATTTTTCCAAATTTCTGTATTTCTTTTCTGTATTCCTTTATATATATGTATATGAGATCATCTTTCCAGTTCTTGTACTATTTTTTGGTTGTTTATATGTTTATATATGTGTTGTGACCTTGGGGAAGCTTTGTACCAACGCTGACCCCGAGCGCTTGAGGGACCCCGCGCGCTCGAGCCCTAAGCGCTCGAGCTTAACTGGAGTGCTCGAGTGAGCCCAGTCTGTGCCTATAAATACCCCTCATGCATTCTCATTTTTGGATGTTTTTATAAACAGATTTATGAGAGAGTTAGTCCAGAAAATCAATTTTGAGAAAGAGAGACACAAATCCTTCCATACACACACTCCTATATACATATCCAAGCACATGCAAACATGAATTCATCACCTACATCACATTCTACATACATATACACACTACATTGCTGAAATCAAAGAAGGAGAACATGAAGAAGGAGTCTAGTAGTTGATCTCTTTCATGATCAAGCATTAGAGAAGGAGAATTGAAGCTCATTTCCACAAATTTCAAGCTTTCTCAAACAATTCTTCCATATTTTGATCATCCAAACACCACCTAACACATTGTGAGTATAGATTCTCACTACGAAACCTTTAGGAACTGTTTTTGCACGTAATGTCACACCCCGAACCCGAATAAATAAATTATAAATTTTCTCATAACCCTTAGTCAGACTAGCTCCCTAAAATGAGATTGAGCAAAACCTCTTCTTTTCTTTCCTTAACTGCTTTTCTTTTCTTTCTTTTTCTCTGTTTTCCTATCTTTTTGCTCGGCTACTCCTCCTTCCCCTTCTTTTTGCATGGATCGACATATATCTACATCTCTCTACAGATATACATACCCCCGGATATATATAGATATATCGATACATATATATATATATACACGACACTCCTCCTCCCAAGTCCTTACCTGTCACACCCATCCCGGGAATTTCATTGTTTAAAATTTATTTGAAATGTTGGAATTATTAATGTTGATTAATAATCGAGATGAGGTTGACTGTGGGTCAACGGTGAGTGTCACGTATAGACACAGGAACTTGGTAACTCATGATGTATTGGCATGATTAAATAGCATTTATGTGATACAAATGTTATGTGAATTATCTGATATTTTGTGAATAGTGATTATACATGTTTTGTATAATTTCTGATAGTTTTGAACTTGTTTTAGATCCCTTTGAATGTTATTTGAGAACGTAGGTGATGCGTGGCATAAAAGGTAGGTGGTAAAGAGATTCCACGAAATTAGTTTTTGGAACATGATTTTGGACCCAAACGGAACTTAGACGAAAACTTTATAATTTTTAGTTTTCACTCGTGAAATGATAAAAATGAATGTGTAGGACATTTTGGGAGATAATTAGAAGTTTTGAGAACTCGTGGAGAGGTAAACGTAATTTCTGAAAATTGTACCTATAAATAGATAAGCTTGGGATATTTTTTGTCATAACACTTCTAAAAATATCTTGAGAGAGAGAGAGAGAGAGAGAAATCTAATTTCTAGAAATTTGGAAAAAAAACATGTGTATATTTGTAGGAATCACTTACAAATAGAGATCCGACGTTTAATCTATTCCCTTGTACTTCCCTTGAAGTTATATAGTGTCAGTACGAGGTATGAATTATAGATCTATGAATTATATGGAATTTACATGTTTTAAATATCGATCTTGATATTTTGGATCTGGGCAAAATTCATGTATTAATTAGGCTCATTATGTTACGCCCCAGAACGACAAAAATAGAGAAAAATAAATTTCCTTTTTGGGTCGATAGGCAGCGACTAGTGAAGTCACATGATTGTCCACACCACGCAATACTAAGCAACAATAAGTAATAAAGATCACAAGAATGTAATCTAGGTTCTGGTTAAAACATGACTTAATGTCAAAAGAAAGTTACTAACTATTACAATCAGAGTCTTGAATAAAATAGAACACGATACAAATGTCAAGGCAACATATGCCTGATTACAAAAGGTCTGAAGACGTACAATGAGGATAATTAAACTACTATCTAATCTAGTCTTCAATTAGCGTAGAGGTAGTCCTCGGCGTAGTAGTCCTCTTCTGTCTGACTTCCGTCGGGATAATCCTCTGTAGGGACATAATCACCGGCATAGTAGTCCCCGCCTGCAGGTCCTTCACTTGTATAGTCATAACCAGGGTGTGCTGGAACGTAGAAATGTCCGGCGACATTAACGCCTTCAGCTTAATAGGGTATCAACTATTGAAGTTATTACAAGTTATAAGCGATAACCATTAAATTTCAGTGAGGGTAACTCCTTTAATCAAACCGATGATCCGATTACTAACGTCTAACTAAATTAAGACCGACAACACATTCTGATAGGAGAACAGACTCGACAGTAGTTCACTTCTATATATACACCATTGCTTCGTCCACCGCTTTTAAGAGCATATGCATAGTCCCCCGCATGTCATGGACACCACGTTAGTCCATCTCCAACTTTTAAGAACATATGCTCAGCTCACCGCACTACAGGGATATTGAAGGAAAAACATGTTTAAAATTATATTTAAACGTGCAGCGGAAAGGTTAAGTTTCAAAAAACTTATTGGTAGCCCAGGATCTACTACTTGTCAATTCCATAGATGCGTACTAACAAGAGGGGACAAGAATTATACCTCAGGTCTTGAACCCAATTCTGATATTCTTATTCCTTGGTGATACAGCAGCCTCCACTAGGTTGTCTCCACTCTTATGACTCCTGTGGATGCCTGCTGGAAGGACTAGGGTTGGTGGAAACCCTAATAGAGAGGAAGGAGAAGGTTTGGGACTCTAAAAATAGTTTCTGCAGCTTCTGGCGTATTAAAACGACGAACTCTTTTTTCTGGACGCAACTGCCCTATTTATAGATTCCCAGAACCGACCTAATGTTCGAACGATCGAAGTGGCTTCGATCGATCGAACCACCTTCGATCGATCGAACCCTCCAAGACTTCAATCGATTGAGACAACTTTGATCGATCAAACCCGCCTTGACAAGATCCTCATGTGTCTTTCCAAGCATCCTAGTGGAGCTAAGAGTGGGACCTCCTAGGCTCTTTATTGTTGGCTCATATCAGTTGTTAATTTCTCTGACCAAACTCTTTGATCAGTAAACTAACCAACTGATCAGTTAACATTTACTCCACTATAAAATGATAACTGAACTCCAACGCAAAAGAACATATCCGAAGTGATAACTAGACTTGTATGGTGTACTAATGTCCCTCTACCTTCAGCATTTGTAATCATATTCAGGTAGTCGGATAACTGTTACTGTCAACCTGAATCATGAATACTTCTTGTATTCCTTGAGTCCCATTCACCTCTCATGATTACCAAACATGTTGATAACTACTTATCAACAAGACTGCAGTTCTTAATAATCAACTTGGTGTCATTCTCAAGGGAATGCTTACTCTAAATCAGAGGGTAGATTCTATCTTGACAATATATGTTTACAACTCTATGAACATGACGTACCCAGGTGTTGATCTTCAATAGACCTCATTGATTGGTAAGTCAAAGCAGCCATATCCACAGTCTGTGTTCATAATCGTCTCAAGATTGAGAACACGTACCTCATACAAGTTATGAGTTCCTATCAACTGTTTGACAATCTTGAGTGTCAATAGGAAAACTCAGGTCCGTCAATGCACTATAAGCACTAGCATATTAACTAAGAGTTACACTCTAGTGATTGAGATTAATCACTCCATCCAATGGTAGTTAATCATGCTACAGTGTAAACCTAATGAGATATCCAGTCTCATCATCCACTGTGACAAGCTCTAAGTATCAAAGAATAATAATTCATATCTCACTTGTATGTATCTCACACACACACGAATTACTTACTATGATAATTAAGGATTAACAATCATCTCATGAAAGAAATATACACAATGAAATGTAAAGTTAATATCCGTATATTAAACTGTCAATATCATAAAGTAATGGTTTGAGTGCACAAATCCAACAAACTCCCAATTGCACTCACAACCATTCATCATTACATCTGAGACCTAGACTATCTAAATGACGATCAAAGACCTTCTATGGCAAGGCCTTTGTAAATGGATCCGCAAGATTGTCAGAGGTGGCAATCTTGCTGACAGTCACATCTCCATGTTGAATAGTATCTCAGATTAGATGATATTTCCGCTCTACATGCTTTCCCTTTCTGTGGTTCCTTGGTTCCTTGGACTGAGTCACTACCCCATTATTATCACAATAAAGCATAATAGGTGATAGCGATGCTAGTACCACTTCGAGCTCCATAAGGAACTTCTTTAGCCAAACAGCTTCCTTTGAGGCTTCACAAGCAGCCACATACTCAGCTTCTGTAGTTGAGTCTGTAATGCATTTCTGCTTAATGTTCCTCTAACTAACAACACCACCTCCCTAGGTAAAGAAATGTTCGAATGTCGACTTTCTCGAATCTTTATCTGACATAAAGTCCGATTCAGTGTATCCCACTAGAATTAACTCACTACTGCCGTACATAAGCATGTAATCTTTAGTCCTTCTCAAGTACTTAAGAATGTGCTTAATGGCTATCCAATGTTTTGGACCTAGATTTGATTAATATCTACTAACCATGCCAATAGCAAAGCAGATTTCTGGTCTAGTGCATAACATCGCATACATGAGATTTCCCACTACCGAAGCATAGGGAACACCTGCCATGCGATTCCTCTCCTCCTGTGTCTTTGGACACTGGTCCTTGGAGAACGCTAAACCATGCATGAAAGGTAACTAACCTTTCTTCGAATTATCCATTGAAAACCTAGTTAGCACCTTATCGATATAACCAGCTAGAGATAATCCCATTATCTTTCGCTTACGATCCCGAAAGAGCTTTATTCCAAGAATATAGCTCGTCTCTCCTAGATCCTTCATATCAAAAGTACTAGCTAGCTAAAACTTTGACCGTTGACAATGCTGCTACATCATTTCCAATGAGTAGAATGTCGTCAACTTAGAGCACAAGAAAAGCCACCACTTTCCCTTCACATTTCTTGTATACACAAGGTTCATCCAGATTCTGTATAAAACCAAATGATATGACCGCTTGGTCAAAATGAATGTTCTAACTTATCGATGCTGGCTTAAGCCCATAAATGGACTTTTGCAACTTGCATACCAAGTTACCTTTCCCACCAGCTATGAACCCTTCTGGTTGTTGCATATAGATGTCCTCCTCAAGATTGCCATTCAAGAATGCAATCTTGTCGTCCATCTGCCAGATCTTATAATCTAGGCATGCAGCAATGGATAAGAGTATTCTGATGGACTTGAGCATGGCTACCGGCGAGAAGGTTTCCTCATAGTCAATGCCTTCCATCTGAGTATAACCTTTCGCTATAAGCCTAGCCTTAAAGGTCTCAACCTTTCCATCAGATTCTCTTTTTCTCTTGTAGACCCAATTATAGCCAATGAGTTTAATATTGGCTGGAAGTTCTACAAGATCCCAGACCTGATTAGAATCCATAGATTCTAATTCAGCCTTCATAGCTTTAACCCAATGAGCTGAGTCTACATCAGCCATTACCTCTTCGTATGTGGTAGGATCAGATTCAGATTCTATAGAGACAACTTCAAAAACTTCTCATAAGAACATGTATCTATCAGGCTGGCTAATAATCCTCCCACTACGATGAGGTATCGGTGCGGAAATGGGTGAATAAGTGGTATTTTCTTGATTTACATCGTTATCAACTATGGGTTGGACTGAAGGCTCTCCTTTTATCTCTCTCAGATCTATCCTTCCCTTAGGTTTATGGTTCATGATATAATCATCCTCCAAGAAAATAGCATTCGTACTAACAAACACTTTCTATTCTTTTAGATCATAAAAATACCATCCATAAGTACCTCTTGGATATCCTACGAAGTAACATACTTCCGATCTAGAATCTAACTTGCTCATCCTTCCTTTCTATAACACCCATATTTATGTTATTGCTTTTACATTACATGGTCATGCATGATAATGTGATGTGGCGTGCCTTTTGGCATATGTTTGGGTGAGTTTTGACTCACGAGTTGATTTGGGTGTCTGTATTAGAGAACCCTCTGAAACTGTGGTGATTGAGGATTTGTTGTTGTGAAGTCTCTCCGAGTATGAGACGGTCACTGTGGAATACTTTAAATGTTTATCTAAAAATAAATGTTTACCTGTGTATTTCAATATCTGTATTATTTTCTGTTGCTAGTTTTAGTATCCTGGTGCGAACGAATTAACACGCTATTAATTTGATAGGCTAATTAGCAACTTCGGAAATGTCATGTAGAAATTCGTGTTTTAGCGACCAAACGAAACTTAGTCGAAAACTTTTATAATTTTGAGGTTTCACTTATAAAGCTGTGAATAAGCTGTGTAGAAAGTTTTAGAGACTGATTAGGAGTTTTGAAAACTCGTGGGGAGGTAAACGTAATTCATGAGAGTTTTGCCTATATATAGATAGAGATGGTTGAGATATTTTTTATAAAGTCTTAACCTAAGTTCAAGAAAGGAGGCCATAGGGAGATTTTGGGAGCTTAGAGCTTTGCGACGCCAAACGACGACCTTTTGTCAGTCTGTTTTCTCCTATATTTCATATTCGAGCTCCTCGAGGTAAGAGCTTCGTTATGATATATGTTAGGGCTTGTTTGGCCAAGTTTTCCGAAAAGTTGTTTCCTAGAATTTTTCATAAAAGTTGATAAACGGAATTTTGATCCATAAGAATTGTACTAGACGGACTTCTGCACGTTCTTTGTGCACGGGTTTTCTTTGGATCATATTTTAAGCGCGTAAATCAGAGGTGAGTGATTCAACTATGTTTTTGGAATGGTTTCTTGATATGTATTCATGTTATGTTTGAATAGCATGTATTAATACTTAGAGATATCTTGTGTAGTTCATATTGGGCATTTATATTGATAAGTAGACCCAATAGCACGATGAAATGTTTTGATTACCGTGAGCATGGTGATATGTATTTGAGCATGTTAAGTTGCTTATTTGGGTCAGAAGGAGCACGTGGTCACCGTACCATTTTGTGGAGCCGATATAGGCATTAAGGTCGCACGATTGAAGAGAAGAATCGTGGGTCTTACCCTTTCGCGTGGACTTATTGGCAAGGAGTCGCGGATTGGGAGTATAGACGGGCACGTGAGTCTCCGGCGACTAGTATGAATTGTAGAGATGTGAATGCGGACATGTTTATCATTCATGTGCATATGTTGTTTTATTCACTAAGCATTAGCTTAAACAAATCGAAATATGTGTGGTTATTCAAATAACCATTGCAGGTATAAATGCTGGCGAGGAATCGCAGAAGTGAGCACGTGGGTTGGGAGTTCTTTTAGAAGACAACTTGAATGTTAATCTTGTAGTTTTGAGACAATAGGAATGTTGTAATAAGAATTCTTATGGTTTTTAGTTATGTTTAACTTGGTATGTTAGAATGAATCTAAAATGTTGTAATAGTTAGTAACATGTTGTAACTGTGCTTCGGTAATATGTTAATACAGTTAGGATTGTTTTTGGAGTACTTTTGGAAGTGTGTGTTTGATCCCCGTTTGAATTCAAAAGCTTTTAAAACTTGAAAGTGCTGCAGAATGTGCTGCTGCCAGGGGATCAGTCGACTGGTTTGTTGAACAGTAGACTGGAGCCTCCTTTTCAGCAACTCTCTGCATTGTTTCATAGAGGATCAGTCGACTGGGTCTCCGACACAGTCGACTGGATCATGGTTTTCAAAACTGATATTTTGGCCAGGCTGGACTTCAGTCGACCGGACTTTACCAGTCGACTGAAAATTTGAAGTCCCAGTCGACTGGGTGTAGAAAGCAGTCGACTGGATGGTGTTTTAAAACCCAACTTTCTACTGGACCAGGATCAGTCGACTGGGTCTGAGGATCAGTCGACTGGACGAATAGTTTTCAAAATGACTTGTTTATTCCGCTGTGTGTGTTCTTTAAACTAATTTTTGGGAACGTTAATGAATTGGTTTAGCCTCGATGGAGTGCCACGGGCTCCGGTTCCGCTATTGTGGAACCGGGCTGTGACACTTTCAGCACATGTTCCGGACACCCCCATATCCGGAGATGTTGCAAAGAAGGCTTGTGGCCAATCCACATCTCTCGTGGTGTCCTGGGAACAGATTTGCTTGGTACTAGATTTAGTATGTATGCAGCGGTTTCCAGAACATAACCCCAAAGCAATAATGGTAACTCCGAATAACTCATCATCGACCTAGTCATGTCTAAAGAGTCCGATTTCTTCTCCTCTACACCGTTCTGTTGAGGCATACCAGGTGCAATCAACTGTGACAAAATCTCATTCTGTACAAGGTGATCAATAACCTCATTAGAGAGGTACTCGCCACCTCAATCAGATCGAATGGCCTTAATATATGTGCCCAATTACTTCTTCACTTTAGCCCTAAACTCTTTGAATTTTTCAAAGGCTTCAGACTTGTGCTGCATTAGGTACACATATCCATACCTCGAGTGGTCATCAGTAAATGTTATGAAATACTCATAACCACCCCTTGCTCTAATATTTATTGGTCCACAAACATCAGTATGAACTAATTCCAACAGTGCATTGGTCATGTTGCCTTTTGCGGGAAAGGGCCTCTTGGTCATCTTACCCTCTAAATAAGACTCGCAGACTTCCATTGGTTCGAGAACCAAATTGCCTAAGACCCCTTCTTTGGCTAGTCTGCCAATCCTATTTAGATTGATATGCCCAAGCCTCATATGTCAAAGCCTTGTTGGATTAGTGGAAGGCTCCTTTCTTTTAGATGTTATAGTTACCACTGAGTTATTAAGTTCGATACAAGAATCCTTAAAAATATTAGGAGTAATCACATACAAACCATTTGATTTAACACCAGAACAAATAAAAGAACCATTTCTTTTAATCACAACTTCAGTTTCAAAATGAAAAGAATAACCATTATTCGATAAATTTGAAACTGAAATTAAATTACGTCTCATTGAAGGGACGTAAAATACATCTGATAAAATCAAAACTTTATTTCCTAAAAATTCTAAAACTACGACTCCTATATCAATCGCAGATATGGTTGCGCTAGAACCTAAAGTAAGTACGATCTCCCCATCACCACACCTCCTGGTTGATCTGAACCCTTGAACTCTTGTAGCTAAGAATTGTGGACAGTTCCTCTTCCAGTGTCCCTTCTCACCGCATTGGAAACACTTTCCTTTGTCTTGGCTACCCATCTTCCCTTTGCCCTTACCTTTTTCCTTAAATTTTGAAATCTTAGGGATCGGTCCAACACTTGGACCACCAGTGCCAGCCTTCTTCTTCCCTTTCTTGCCTTTTGGTGTAGATCAGGAGGAAGAAGATCTTTTTTCAATGTTCAAAATGTTGCCCCCAGGATTGATCACCCCTTTCGCTGCCAGTAAAGAACTTATTAATTCGCTCATTAAAAGATCCATTTTATTCATATTATAATTCAATTTAAATTGAGCGAATGACGGTGACAGCGTATTGAGTATCATATCAACTTGGGTCTGTGCATCGATGTTGGCACCTCGGTTCTCCAGCTCGTTCAATAACCAATCATTTTTAAAACATGTTCTTTGACTGGAGTCCCTTCTGACATCTTAGCACTCATTATCTTCTGCATAGCTACCTGCTTGGCAGACCTGCCATGCTTCCTAAACATATTTTTCAGGGATTCGATAATGTCACTGGCAGAATTGTTCGACTGGAATAGGTGTTGCAACATACCAGCAATTGAGGCCAGAATGTAGCAACGAGCCATTCCATTCGACTTCTTCCATTTATCGAACTCGCGTTTGGTAGTTGTAGAAGCATTTGACGCGGGTTCTTCGGGGCATGGGGTGGTGAGGACATATATGTGATCCTCCGCAGTTAACATGATGTCAAGGTTTCGTTTCCATTCAGTGTAGTTATTTCTAGTTAACTTGTTTTGAGTGAGTATGGTGGTAAATGGACTAAATGTAGATCCAGACATTATGATTTACTGAAAAAATTAAAAGACAAAATAAATATGGATATAAGAATTTGACAGTTTGAAATAAAAGAATCCTTAAAACTCTTATTTTAAACAAAGTCACCGGAATATCAAAACGAAAGAATAAAGCCTCCGTGTGGTGGTCAATACTCGATCTTTCAATTAATCATGACTTGTCCGCTATGCAACTCTTGTAAAATAAGTTATAATTCCCAACCTATTTGATCTCTAAGTTTCTGAATAATGCCCCGTGTGGAATCCCTTATCCATAGCTTAGCTAGTGTATACCATTAACTAGGATCTAATCACAACCGCCTCAAGTAGCGCCTCCGTATGGTGGTCACCTTCTAACATGTCTGATTGATCCTATCCATAGAAAGTTCACATTTAGTAGCCAATGAGTAGTGTACCCTCCGTATGGAATGATCATCCTTGGCGAGGTGACACAAAACGCACTACTCATCTTATAGTGAACTGTTAATGAAAGGTCGTGGGTGATAGAAATAAGACCCTCTCCCACTAGTTTTAATAAATTAAGGATTTTGCTTTTAGAAAAATTGTTTCCACACATTACCCATAAACATCCAATGTTTATTAATGCGTTGAAAACGGTTTTTGAATTTTATTTTAGAAAACTTGTTTTACGTGCGTGCAAGTAGTAACAATATAATTAAATGCCAATCACAAACCAAGCACATAAAACAAAAAACTAAAATGAAATAAAAAAACATCCAAACAATGCCTCTATCTCCCATGACTCTATCTCCATAGAACCTCCTTCTTAGTTTGATCGCCTCCAGCTCCATCTTCATGGACAATGGCTTGCTCCTCCATCTTTATGGATTTTCTAATTTTATTACATTAGTCCTATACTTCTTTCGACGCTTACAATTTATCTAGAAATAGGAAAAACAACAAGAAAATAAAGAAGGCTAGGGAAACCGGTGCGACTTTCCTTTTCGTAGGATTGAAGTCGCAGCGCCCTTTACACATGTCTTAAAATCAAACCAATATTAAATACAGTTTGCAATCATCCACCAATCACAAACAACTTAATACAAAATTAAAACTTTGATCTTGGTGCAATGGGAGATAGAAGATTAATCTTGCTACAAAAGGGTTAGTCGTACGCACATCCATGCATATATAACAAATATGTGTAACCATTGGAACCCTTAATTGATTCACAAAGTGCATAAACTCTTTACGCACTGAATTAGAACTCAAAACAACATCTCACTTCTCTGTCACACTTCGATCGATCGATAAAGATTCGATTTATCGAACCTTCGATCGATTGAACACAATCGATCGAACTTTCAGTTTCACATAAAGGTTTGAATTTTTTTACAGAATAATTAAAAAATTAAAGTAAATATTTAAAATCTTCAAAATGGTAAACTGAAAACACCTGGACAGAAAATCATTCCCGATCGATCGAACTCCATTCAATTGATCGAACAAAAAGAAAGTTCGATAGATTGAAACCCTTTCGATCGCTTGAGAACAGAAAAAGTTTGATCGATCGAGACTAATTCGATCGATCGAATTCATCATGCATCCAATGCAATCACAGATTTGTATTCTATTGCGATAACACTGCAGAAACATATCTATGACGACGTAGTTCCTAAAACAGTCCTAAAATGAACATGCAAATCAAAACTAGTGTTCCAAAATGCATCTATAGCGTGGCTCTGATACCAATTGAAGGGAAAACAACTTTAAAATTATATTTAAATTCGTAGCGGAAAGGTTAAGTTTCAAAAATCTTATTGGTAGCCCAGTATCTACTACTTGTCAATTCCATAGATGCGTACTAACAAGAGGGGACAAGAATTATACCACCGGTCTTGAACCCAATTCTGATATTCTTCTTCCTTGGTGATATAGTAGCCTCCACTAGGTTGTCTTCACTCTTATGACTCTTGTGGATGCTTGCTGGAAGGACTAGGGTTGGTGGGAACCCTAATAGAGAGGAAGGAGAAGGTTTGGGACTCTAAAAATAGTTTCTGCAGCTTCTGGCGTATTAAAAGGATGAACTCTTTTTTCTGGATGCAGCTGCCTTATTTATAGATTCCCAGAACCGACCTAATGTTCGAGCGATCGAAGAGGCTTCGATCGATCGAGGCTTCGATCGATCGAGACTTCGATCGATCAAACCACCTTTGAGCGATCGAACCCTCCAAGATTTCAATCGATCGAGATAACTTTGATCAATCGAACCCGCCTTGACAAGATCCTCATGTGCCTTTCCAAGCATCCTAGTAGAGCTAAGAGTGGGACCTCCTAGGCTCTTTATTATTGGCTCAGATCACTTGTTAATTTCCATGACCAAACTCTTTGATCAATAAACTAACCAACTGATCAGTTAACGTTTACTCCACTATAAAACGAGAACTTAACTCCAAAGCAAAAGAACATATCCGAAGTGATAACTAGACTTGTATGGTGTACTAACGTCCCTCTACCTTCAGCATTTGTAATCATATTCAGGTAGTCGAATAACTGTTACTATCAACCTGAATCATGAATACTTCTTGTATTCCTTGAGTCTCATTCACCTCTCATGATTACCAAACATGTTGATAGCTACTTATCAACAAGACTGCAATTCTCAGTAATCAACTTGGTGTCATTCTCAAGGGAATGCTTACTCTAAATCAGAGGGTAGATTCTATCTTAACAATATATGTTTACAACCCTATGAACATGACATACCCAAGATACCCAGATGTTGGTCTTCAATAGACCTCACTTAATGTCATGTAGTTTTTATTTATTTTTTTTATCGCATTCTACTGTCATATAGTAACTATGTCTATTTATGTGTGTATGATGATTTTTTATTCATTCAAGAAGATTATCAGGAACACATAATAGATGGAACAAAAAACTCACACACAACTTTTTAGAAGGTTGTATGAAAATTGTATAAAAGTCATCACCAAAGAATTATCCAATGTTAAAATGGTTCTATGATTATTGAACCCCCACACTTGTGTGGGAAGGAAGTTTGTATAAGGAAGGGAGGACATAATAGTCTTTTTCGAGAAGAGAATCCATTTTGAAGGTTGAAATTGAATTTCCCTCCTGACCCAAGTCTCCTAACTACTACTTTCTAGGGTTGCTACTTGCTAGTTTCTTCACGCAGAGGTTCTCCTACTCCTCCTCCTCCTCCTCTGTAGGAAATAAAAGGAGAAAGGTAAAGGTTTTCCAACAGGCAACAGCAACAGACTCCTCCTCTGAGTCTGAGGTTCGCTTCTTCAACTTAATGTTTTTTTTTTCTTGGTTATTCTTTACAGTGCAAGAGTCTGTATTTAAATATGCAAATCCGGTGAACTTCAACTGGGTCACTATTGAATGAATGAATGTACAATACATACTTTGGGGATGGGATTGTGCATATAATTCTGGAGTTTATAATTGGATTCCCTCAGGCTCAGGCTCAGGCTCAGGCACTGGCCATAGTAAGGGGTTATGCTTAGCCACTTCACCATTGTAACAATCATAATTTCACCATCACTAGTTTAACGCCTTTTTCTTTTGTAAAAAATTGTTGCGTCAATTCAAATAGTAAAACTTCCCTTTGTTCCTAAAAGCTTAAGCTGATAGAACAGTGTTATGTCACTAATTGTTCCTAAAGCTTAAGCTGATAACAATATCTCCCACCCACAAGCAAGGCTTAGACACCATGTTTGCTCATCGCTTGCTCCCAAATCTTAAGTTATTCTATCATGGCCTAACAATGTATATCAAGCCCTAAATAGCAAGGATGACCAAAAGAACTTCTAAAGGCATATCAAACCACAACCTAGATGGTCTATTTGGAAAGAAACCCCATCAGAGCCAAGTTTATGACAACACCAACACGTGATTGAATAAGTTAACAGTCCTTTTTTGTTCAATTGACAATGCCATGTCTTCTCTTGCCCAAGCTCATTCATAAGTACTCTGTTCGTCAACAGTGATAATTTCTCGAGTATCCCTTGTTTTCTTTGATGAACAATGAGATGTTTTAAAGGACAGAAGAAAGTACAATAACTAATGATGTAATCACGTGCAAGTGACTCCCTCTTCCGAGCTTTGTCAACAAACTTATGTCGCGCATCACGATGGGGTTCTTTGGGCTGCATTTTCTAACTTATTTGTTGCTATAGTTTCGGAAAAATGTGGGACATTATCGTTTGTAAATGTGTTAGAAAGGAGGTTTAGGATTGGGGTTACATTTAAGCATGTGTTAGAAAGTGCTGACATTGTCTTGGGGTTGTGAGCCTCAACCAGGGGCAGTTTCGGACAGATTTGGAGGAACTAGTGGTGGATGGTGTCAAGTGTGTAAAAGGGATGAAGAAAACACAAACCAACTATTCCTCTGTTATCCAGTGACTAGAGATTTTTGGCATATTCTCGTCTTTATTTGGGATCCAGTGGGTGATGGTGGAGCATGTGCCATGTGCTTAATAATATAATGGCCTGGAGAGGAACCAAGGTTTGGAAAGAGGCTAAGGCAGTTTGGTAATTGGCTGCAATTGACTTCTAGTCGGCATTTGGAAAGAGAGGAACAACAGATCTTTTAAAGGGGTTGAATTTCGTATATTTTGTATTAAATATGGATTCTTGAAATCCACGAGTTTTTGGAAACAGGGAATACTTCTAGATCTTTAGATTCTTTTCTAAAGTTCCTAGACGTGCTTAGTCAATAGGTTTTGGCTCTTTTATGTGGGCTTCCAGTGTACAAGGGTGCACCCTCCTTTTGCTGCTTTTTACAGTCTTCTCGTACTTGTCATTTTTTGAAATACCAAAATGCCATTCAGTAAACTTACTGAGACATAAATAAACAGCCTGCAGCATACTACTATAGTATGAACTATGAAGTAAACACAAATAAACACTTCTCTAACACTGCCATTGATACTTCTTTGTGGGCCAAACAAGCTTAGTGATCATTTGTTGACCCACAACATTTTTCATGAGCTTCCTCATCTGGTAGTATTTTCTCAGCCACCTCATTGAGAACGGCGTCAACGCTTTATAGACAACAATGAGGGAATTGGATCACTGTTGCGCAATTATATTGTTCTGTTAATCCAGGTTTAACCAATTATATTTTGTTGCTAACCAGTTTGTATGTTATGTTTCATTCTTCATTCTATAATTACATTTTCTGTTTGCATTTATAAGTGTTGTATTTTCTTATTTTTCCAAACGATATTTATTTCAGTGTATGCCTGCAGTTTGCGTTCTGTTTTCCCTTCCAAGAGCAATTTTTATGCTATCAAATTAAAGGGTTCTTATTATTTAGGTTTTCACTCTCTATTATCATAAAAGCATGGAGCAATATAAGGAAAGCAAACAAAATGTCTTAGATATCAAGCATCAAAACGTGCTAGCTGAGTCTGAGAAGCCAAATCTTCAGTCTCCTACTGCTGTGCGAAAACCAGGAAGTGCCGGAAGCCAGTATCTGGAAGCTACAATTGTGTCTGCAACACCAGAGAAGACATGCGAACCTTTACACACTAAGCACAAAGAGGAAGCAGTCGAACTTCCACAGAAGTGGGTTTATCACTGGATGCATTTTTCTTACTTGCGTCTGAAAATTATTTTATTCAACTAGGAGTTCACGTCTTCCTCTTATCTTCAGATACAGGATACTAGCAGAATTATTCGATCGCATGACATGTTCACTCAGGCTGCTTAGTCTGCGTAACAAGTCAACTACTTTTCAAAATATTCGTAGACAGGTGGAAATGCTGGTAGGAAGGTAGGTACTAGGTAGTAAGTTTGTGGATTCCCCTTTACTGCTAGTTTTCCCTCTAAACCTTTTCTTTTCTACTTTATTTAATTTTCCTCTGTGAACTTATGGTATTTGCCTAAAGCACATGTTCCCATCTTTGGTCTCGGTAAGCATTTCAAAGGGATCCTAGGCATTGTCTATGTTTCTAACGTATTTATGATTAAGCATTTGAGCTATAGAAAAGAAATGTGAAACAAACAAATTGTGATTGTGGTGATTTAGTTGTTAAATTAACAGTATATTTTCATCATTAACGTACAATATGTTATGAACAATAAGAATGTTATTTGGAACTAAAGAGAGCCATACCTCTCTAAACGAAACGAATAGACAATATACATATAAGTGGAACGATAAGCACCAAAGGAGAACCAAGAACTATACACATTGATATAAGTTGACCGATAAGCTGCCACCAATGGATAACCAAAGTGGGCATACCTACCTCCCCCACCAACCTCAACTTTAAGACAAACATCAACAGCTAAAACTCATGAGGGGCTAGAGTGCATTTCGCGCTGTTTAAGCTTGATATACATTGTTGGGCCCATTCTTTGTAGTCAGGACGGATCAAAAATTTGAAATTGGGGGGGACTTAGCAGGGGCAAAAGTTGGAAGTTGCATTTGCATTTGAGGGGCTAAGTTTATGGGGTTTCGAGGGCAAGGGCAAGGGCCGGGTGATTTTTTTGGTCCATTCATACATGTTTGTTGTGTAGAATTTTTTGTAATGCTTCGAATAATTTAAAATCAATTTGAGTTAGGTTAAGTTAAGAGTGAGAAAAAATGTGTTTGACCAAATATTCATGATGAGTTGGATTACAATTGTATTAATATTAGTGTAGTTGTTTTTTATTTAGAATCTATGATTTGGCTCATGGTTTTAGTTCAGGATGGGTTGGATTGCAATTAATGTCGCAACATGTATATTATTATAATAATCCAATATTATTTTTTCAAAGTGAGGCGGGCTTGGAACTACAAGCTCCATAGAAATTAACCAAAAAACCTCACATATTCATAAAATAGGGGCATTTTATGAAATTTTAGAGGGGGCTTAAGTGTACATTTTAATTTGTTTTAGGATATATCAAACAATTTTCAAAAGTTTAGGGGTGACCCTCTGTAGGTCCGCCCTTGTTTGCAATTGGTGACTTGACATGGTATCAAAGCCTTGTTTGTGGAAGGTCTGAAATTCGAGTCTCTATCCTCGTTTGGTGTGTATATTTGCACTTTGTTATTTGTCTCCACTATGATGGAGTTTGGTTTGTTGGCTCTCCACTTGTGAAACAGGGTCGCATGTGAGAGAGGGTGTTAAAGCTTGATATATAGTGTGGGGCCCATTCTCTAATAGCTTAAGCTTTTGGAGTAAGTGATTTGTCACGCACATTGATATAAGCATGGCATTGGACAGAATGAAGGCATTATTGATGCCTGAATGCTTACTAATTAACCTGTTCTGATCGTTCAATATATGTGCCCCTATTTCATTGGTTTAGCTCTTATGGGATGTGTACTTTCTCTGTAGAAACCATGCCAATTTTTGCTTTACAATTATTACCCTACCTCCAAACCCAACCCCACCCCCCCCCCCCCCCCCCCCCCCCCCCCTTCCTACGCAGTAAGCCATAGTTCCTAATGCAACTTTCTCACCAACTACCAACCAATTTTTTACCTTTGACATTATGTATGGCCCCGGTCAATCCAAATTCTAGGCACAGGGGTTTTACTAATATGAACCAGACTTTCACACTGAGAACTTACAAGCCAAAAAAAGGGTGATCTTGCTTTCTCAAATGGTGGTCAGCAGATCACACAATCTACTAAAACATCAAGAGGCCACTCTAAGTGTATCTTTAGCGGGCATCCTCTATTCCATAGTAAACCACAAAATGGAAGAGAGTTCATAAACTATCGGAATTTCCCACAAGCTGTGGTGCCAATTAGCAGAGGTATTCTGCTCACCTGTAGCATTTTAAGCTTAAGCAGTAGTTCATTGTCGTGATGGTGTTAGAGACTCTTGCAAGGCTCAGCCCATTCAACTCCTTAAAACCCAGGCGTTAAGGAGAGGGGAACTAAAGCCTTATAAACCACACAGAGGGGCCATAAATGGACGATGTGGGACATTTCAACACACCCCCTAAACCACAGGAGCTGGACACTCGGCACGCCGGAAGACAAGCCCAACCAAGCTCTGATACCACTTGTAAGGCCCGGCCCATTCAACTCCTTAAAACCCAAGTGTTAAGAAGAGGGGAACTAAAACCTTATAAACCGCACAGAGGAGCCATAAATGGGTGATGTGAGACATTTCAACAGAGACATTAATAACTCAGGCATCGATCAGGTTTGTATCCAAAAACTATCAACCTTATCATTTCTAAATCCCCAAGTCATCGATCAGGGGTTTGCATCCAAAAACTATCAACCCTTATCATTTCTAGAATCCCCAAGTAACACCAATTCACCACTTCTACCTATTAACTATTATATTAAAGAAACCCTTAGCATGTGCCATATATAATCCCAACACTGATGGTGTGTCTGATAACCCAACTAAGTGCTGAAAATTTCAGTTCAATGTGTGAATAATGTATAAGGGTTCACCATTTAACCCACCGCAAACTTTTAAGTAAAAACTTTCTATTGAGAAAAATCTCTAAATGCGATTTGCTTTCCATCTAAAATGATCTTTGACTACACCCTTAACTTTTCAATATTCAGCACTTAAAATGCAGTGCTTAATTTTCTGTTTTATCAAATCGGACCACAGGGGTTTTACTAATCTGAACCAGACTTTCACACTGAGAACTTACAAGCCAAAAAAAGGGTGATCTTGCTTTCTCAAATGGTGGTCAGCAGATCACACAATCTACTAAAACATCAAGAGGCCACTCTAAGTGTATCTTTAGCGGGCATCCTCTGTTCCATAGTAAACCACAAAATGGAAGAGAGTTCATAAACTATCGGAATTTCCCACAAGCTGTGGTGCCAATTAGCAGAGGTATTCTGCTCACCTGTAGCATTTTAAGCTTAAGCAGTAGTTCATTGTCGTGATGGTGTTAGAGACTCTTGCAAGGCTCAGCCCATTCAACTCCTTAAAACCCAGGCGTTAAGGAGAGGGGAACTAAAGCCTTATAAACCACACAGAGGGGCCATAAATGGACGATGTGGGACATTTCAACACCCCCCCTAAACCACAGGAGCTGGACACTCGGCACGCCGGAAGACAAGCCCAACCAAGCTCTGATACCACTTGTAAGGCCCGGCCCATTCAACTCCTTAAAACCCAGGTGTTAAGAAGAGGGGAACTAAAACCTTATAAACCGCACAGAGGAGCCATAAATGGGTGATGTGAGACATTTCAACAGAGACATTAATAACTCAGGCATCGATCAGGTTTGTATCCAAAAACTATCAACCTTATCATTTCTAAATCCCCAAGTCATCGATCAGGGGTTTGCATCCAAAAACTATCAACCCTTATCATTTCTAGAATCCCCAAGTAACACCAGTTCACCACTTCTACCTATTAACTATTATATTAAAGAAACCCTTAGCATGTGCCATATATAATCCCAACACTGACGGTGTGTCTGATAACCCAACTAAGTGCTGAAAATTTCAGTTCAATGTGTGAATAATGTATAAGGGTTCACCATTTAACCCACCGCAAACTTTTAAGTAAAAACTTTCTATTGAGAAAAATCTCTAAATGCGATTTGCTTTCCATCTAAAATGATCTTTGACTACACCCTTAACTTTTCAATATTCAGCACCTAAAATGCAGTGCTTAATTTTCTGTTTTATCAAATCGGACCATCCAGTAGGCTGTGCTGGATGCCACCAGTCATGCCAAAGGAAGGAATCTTCTCCATTTCCAACTTTCACGTGTAAAGGTTCTTAACATTTTTGTTAGATTCAAAACCTTCCTCCATATCCATGAGCAGTTAGTTTGAGTTTTTATACAACAAAGGCTTGTGTACTTTAGTAGATAAAGATGGAACCATTTACCACAAACAGTCCTTCAGGCAGATGCTGGAGGTGTCTGAACTCAGCGGGTTCCACTGATAAATCAGTTAATCCCAATCTCTCTCTCTCTCTCTCTCTCTCTCTCTCTCAGTTTATTTTAGTTCAGGGCTTGACCATAGAAAAACTATGATTACCTTCTCAATTACCTTCAATCTTCGTGGTATGATGAAAATCTTCTCCATTAGATGTGGATTTTTTGGTGTAAAACTTTGAGGATAAGTTGAAGTCTACCAACATAGGTTAGACTTCTTAACGTCCAACTTTTGACCGCGTCCACAATCTTCTCAACTTGGTGTCTACATTTGTGGCATGAAGTGGAGCATGTATTAGTAGTACCACACAATCAGAATAAGTGATCAACAAAACAAAATGAGAGATTTGTGGGTAATTGCAGTTAGGATGATAAGAGAAAATAGCCTGCTGAAAATGTGAGTTAGCAAACCAGGAAATCCAACATCACAAATAAGATGTGGTAAAGAGATTGGGTTTCCTTGTGTCAATCCCTGGGCTCCTTCAGTTTAACCCTCCAAACTATCATTAACTACATTGAACACTAGACAATTCGAATGTAAACAGTGATATGCTTAATTCAAGATCTTTGGAAAGTTCATAATTCCCAAAACATCAAACACAAATTGCCATTCTACGAAATTAAAGGCTTCCATAACATCTACCTTTATAGCACACCTAGGAGGATCCGGACCTTTATGCTAACTGAACATCCTGAGAAGAATTGAAATATAAATAGAGACTTTTCTAAGCTAGTGGAAACCTTTATTTGCACACGTTTATACTTTATACATTTTGGTGTATATTTATGTGTATGTAACCTTGATCTAAACAAATGATGTAAAAGAAATCTCCTTCATAGGACTTGTAGAGCTAATTTACCAAAAATGTTATCGGTTTAATTGAAAATATATGTCATATTAGCATATTAGCCCAAATGAATTCATATTACTTCATGTACAGAAACTGTCCTCACAGTGAATGGTTGTAATCAAGGGATGGGAAGACTCCTAATTCCTGAACTTGCAATATCTGACCTTCTCTTGAACTCTTATATTGGGAACTTAACCCAGCATCAGGTTAGGCTTTGAGAGAATGGCATTTGCCTTTGACTTTCTGTTCATTCACATGGAAAAATATCCCAGTTGCTGTTATAAAGATCATTATTAGAAGATACTGCAGAATCGTTTTCATATTTTTGATGACCGACTCATGGGCTGTATTTCTTTTCCTTTTTCCAGAGAACTCTCTTACAAGCATCTCGGGCAAATAAAATATATACTTCCTGAAGCTGTACAGACTGAGAAAATTCTCATATATGATGAGAAAACTCTGTGCATGAAGCCAGACATAAGAGTAATCTTGGTATTTGATGTCATAAAAGGTCATCTTGAACTATCTACTTTTACAGCTCTGCACAAGTTGTTTGCTTCTAGGCTCTTGAGTTTCTTTAGCAAGCATCCAGAGGTAAAGCTTTAACTCTTTTTTTTTTCAGAAGTTCTGAAAGCTGCCTTTGAGAAGTTCTCTCTTCATTTTTTTCTTTCTTTTCTTATTTTGTTTAGTCTATTCAGAAGCATTAGGAAATCATCAGTGCACAGAGTAACAGTAATAGTCCAAAGGTCTAAGCACTAGATGGATGTGTGTAGAATTGCTACAGTCAGATGACTACCATGTATTTCAAAGTGTTTCTGTTATGTCATATTGCATCAAATTACGTGTATTTTTGGTTTAACTGCTGGGGTGACCATAATATGCCAACAGAAATTAAAGTTAACATTTAAATAGATGATTGGTGGGAAAATATACCCCTAGTTGGTAAAAAAAAATATATTAAAAGGGCTTCCATAGATGGGAGGTATGCCAGCTAAATAGGTGAACTAGAACCTTTAATCTCTCAGATGGATTTGGTCTTAGGTTAGACATCTCTTGCATCTGTGCTCATGAGGTGGATAAACTGATACATATGTAGTTGGACAAACCTAATAGATTGACTGAACTTACAGTTTCTTTTTGGAACCAGGGCTGTGAAATCCCAGAGGCCTTATTGCCAGAGCTGTTTAACCAAAGAAGTGATGCCATCACTACAGGCATATTACCCATCGAGTCACAAAAAGAATCTCAACCAAATTTCTTTGGAACTGACCTGTCATTAAATTCATCCCATCTTTATCCATCCTTCAGTAGACACTTCTCTCAAACGACTGATGATGAAGAAACAGAAAAGCATAAAAAATCCCAGCCTGTAGAATCTCCAGTTCCTCACTTATCTACTGGATATGAATGTGTTACCAACCAATATATGGGAAGTGGGAAACAGATAAGTTCTCCTGATGAAAGTTCCAAATCCACTGTCATTGCAAACCCTGTCCAGCAGAGCTATCCCCAGCTCCATGTTAGTTCTTCTGCACGGGAAAGCACTCCCGTGAAGCTTGTGTCGTCAGAAGCTGGTAGTTTAGGGGTTGAAACACCTGCACAACTTACACCAAAGAGATCAATGCCTAGCTGTGACAACAAGATCAGGACGGTGACATGCAAAAAATGGGCAACATGCAATTTGTCAACGAAGAGGTCTTTAGACTTTTCACATTTGGAATGTGAAGAGGTTTGTTTGAACTCTACTCAAGATGAGGTTGATCAGTGCAAAGCTGTACCTGATACCATTCTTCAGACAACAGAAAGAAAAGGGATTTTTCTAGAAGAGAATGTCACCTATCCTACAGCACTTCTCCAGAAGGTATATATATATTTTTAAGGTAGTTATGTTTCCAGCATAATCTGAAGCTTCATGTGTTTTTTCTCCCCAAGTTATAATTGTAGGATGGAGTTGATACAGTGAGCTCGTTATTGAATGGTGGCAAGTCATTCAATCAAACAGGTTCAACTACGCATGTCGCATGCGAGCACCCTTACACACACACACACGCAGGGACATGGGTATGGGATAAGCCATGTTTGAAATGAATCCCTAGACACATCTCTAGAGTCCCATACCCATGCAGGGACGTGGTTCAATAACTGACTGCAGCTTTCTCTTTGATAGGTAGAGGAGAACAATGGCTGCACTCCCAAGGAACAGAAGACGAATCAAACTGGTTTGATAATGGACCTGCAGATGTCTCCTTGTTTGTCTGATCTTGTTCCTTTGATTCATCACCAGTTTCGGTCTGGCAGCTGCTTTTCGATTACAAAAGAGGAGCTTGTGCACAAGATAATAATAAACAACTGTGAGATTGTTGATAGAAGTAAGTACAGACTGCAGTAATCTATTTTCTATATGTTGAGTGTTGGAGAGTTACTCAATTTGTCTTCCACACAGAGGAGGTTGAGGATCACCTAGAGCTTCTTGAGAAGATGGTTCCAGATTGGATTTGCAGGACGTTGGCCCCTAGTGGAGATGTTTTATACAAGTGGGTACATCACGTTGAAATGTTTGCTATTGTTTTGACACTAGCTTTATGTAAATCTTTGTTCATTCTCATCAGTCATCAATGTATATCATGGGAACAGTATCACATAATTACTGGGGTGACATAATCAACAAGCTACGGCAATGATTACATATTCACAGTTTATGACACCATTAGGCAAGTTTCTCTTATTTTATCAATTAATTGGGGCTACCTTTAACTGAAAACTGTTGATCTCCAGAACATGAACGCATTACATGGTCTTCATTTAAGCCACAGTCACTTTTTGGACTTGGAATTGTTTCTAGGTCCCCACATTTTGTGGGCATGTCACATATGGAAACATACTTTCAGGGTTGGCATCATTTTGCTGCACACGTGCTTAGCGTGCTAAGGTATGCAACAAAACATACATAGGAGGATTTGTTAACTTCCATGTTTTTTGGAAGCTATCCAAATGGATGGAAGAATAAAACTTTGTATGCCAACAAACCTGAATCATTTGAGACGTAGTAGTGGGTGTTAAATATTTGGTTTCTCATTTGCATCTGCTAACTATGTTGTTTGTTTCCTTTTGAATTACATTTTGGTTTATAATCTGGTGCTGTTGACAATCTCTCAATATTTTCTGTGGCTGCATGCAGTATCAGGAAAGTCTCAGATTTGAACTCAATTCGTGAAAGGTTAATTTGCATGAGACACAAGGTTAGTAGTCTGACTAATCCCACATACATTGTCTGTTGTTTTGGAATGGATGTGCTTTGACTGAATACAAGAGAAGGTTTTTGTGGTTTTGCTGTTCTTTATGAATGGGCATTTAAGATACTGCAGGGTGAATCACAACCGTAAAACAGGTTTTACTTTGCTAGTATGATATTTTGCCATGTTATGATTTGTGCAGGGTGATTAAGTTGAAGTTGTGGCCTCCAGATGAAGAGATAAACCATTTAATCATCCCCTGCAGAATTTAATATTGAAACACCTGTATGGTTAACATGTGATAATTGGTCCTCCCAGTTTGCTTGATATATGATACTGCATCTCTGATTTGAGCAGTCTGTATTTTGGTTAATTCTCTCAGTACTAAACACCCTTTTTCTCTCAAGATGATGGGCCATCCTCGGATGCTTTGTTCCACTGGTTGCGCCATCGACTGTTGGATCATATTTTGTATCAAATTACTAATGGTTTCGTTACTTAATGTTTAAATTATGTAATGGAACTTAAGATGAGATGGCAGTTGTTCACTTTGGCTTATACACCGAAAGTGGAAAAAGCAAAATAGGGAGAACTTGCGCTAAGACCCTTGACCCAAATGTGCCAAAATGTCGTTTGGTTACTTAATGCATACACTGTGCGTTTGAAATGCAAATGTAGCTTTTAGGTTGGTAACACAAGATTCGTATAAATGTGATATGATTGTGAACTAATTTCATAACTCCACACTCTAGTTTCCTTCGTCGAAGAGTGAAATTATTTGAATCCTCTTTGTAATCCTATCCAACTCAAAGACTCACATTCGTAGTGGAGTGCTTCGAGTAGGATCTCTCGATTGGTATTTGCCAGCCATTAGGGCAAGTAAGAGAACCAACAGTGAATGAATATACTAATAATAATTATTATTATTGATACGCCTAAAATTGGCTATACTCTATGATCGAGCAGTTTTACTCAGCGACCGACCCCTATCCCGACCAAGACATGTACAACTGCTTGGGTGAGCACCATCCCGATTTCTCGAGCGGTTGTGGGCCCTCGGGCCTCCTTATCCTGTAGCGTGGGGCTCTGCCAGAGGAGAAGCCCGACCCCTGGGTCAGGATAGCATCGTCCAGTCATAATACAGCTCGGGAATAACTCGGCTAGCTCAGAGGTGCATCCCAAATAGCTCGGACTCCTGCAGTTTACTAATCTAGTTAGGAATCTTCCAGATATGCATAAACAGTTTCCTAATCAAAATAGGAAGCCATTCAAATATGCAGCTATCATTACAGACTGTCAACAGTTTCTTAAATGGACTAGAATGCCTTGTAAATGAGGACTCTTCTTCTTATAAAAGAGTCCTCTACCCCCATTAGAGGGGATCCCCAAGTTTGATAGAACCAACAATATTACATTGTTTAGCCTCTCCCAATAAATCCTATATGCACACCCTGCACAGTCAACCCTTGGTAGTTCCAATCACCATTGTTGGATCACCACGGTCCCTGCAGTAGTTTTATTTCATATAGTGGAAATGCTCAGACACACACGTGGACGTAGGTTCCTTTATTAACAAGGTCGAACCACATACAAACTCGGTCTCTCATTATCTCTCTCACTGTTTCTCTCTCCTTGATCTGCTATAATTTATTTTGTCCAAAAATTGCATCATCAACTTGGCGCTGTCTGTGGGAAACGACAGATTTCTCAGAAAACAAATCTCTTAACTGATAGTCATGCCTCTGAAGAAGGATAAGAAGGCTGCGTAGCAGGCTAACCAAGAAGTTCCGTCGGCCTCGGTGTCGGCTGCGGCAGTCCTGACACTAGAGCAGATCATCGCTACCCTCGCACAGCTCTTGGAGGGCCAGCGTCAACCCCAATAGTAGATCGATGCCCTACTGGCCCAACGGAATAACCCTTCACAGGCCAGGTAGCAGCCCGGGAATGATAAGCATAGTTGGGAATCGACACGGACCCGACAACATACCCGAGCCAACTCGACCTATGTTGGGGATGCCAGAGACATCATCAACGATAGGCGTGCTGCCAGAGGGGGGAGGCGAGAACGCATGACTCGGGAATCGACCCATGATCACTCAGCCAGGAGCCGAGTTGATCTTCGGCACACGATCAACCGGAGTCATAGCCGAGTCTCGTCCTAGAGAACAGCATGCCATGAGGAGGAAACCTTTTCCACTGACCCGACCTATGTCCCGGATACCAGTCGGCAAGGTGTGGTGGCCCGTATAAAGGATTTAGTGAAACAGATCGACGGAATGATCAAGGAGTTAGGCTAGAACCCTATTCAGGATCATGTCAACACCAAGATCGAGTCACCGTCTCCAACCAGATCACGAGATTTGCCATCCTGCGCAAATTAAACAATCTCATCTAGATTCTTATAACGATTCGAGAAGCCCTGTTGACCACGTTCGGACCTATAAGGCTCATATGGTCCTGACTACCAATGCCGATGAACTGTACTACTTGGCCTTCCTCGGTTCTTTGAAAGGTCGGGCTGCACAATGGTTCCACTCCCTGAAACTTCAAGGAGCTCAACAAATTTTTCATCAGCCAGTTTCTAGGCATGCTTGACCGGCCGCAACCTGACACCCAGTTACTCACTATCAGGCAGCGGAAGGGAGAGTCATTGAAGGATTACGTCGATCAGTTCAACCAACAGAAGCTTCAAGTCTACAACCTGAACGAGACAGTCGCCATTACAGCCTTCTGCTTGGGAGTTCAACACACCAAGTGCGCCACGCCGTTTAACAGAAATCGACTGGCAACCTTGGTTGAACTCACAGAGAGGGTCGGAAAATATGTTGACACTGAAGAATTTCTAAAGACCAAAGACCCCCGGGCACGTAAGCGACGATCCTTCAAGAAGTAAGCGGAATCGAGATCAGTCCGAGAAGAACAATGTAAAGAAGCCCAATAGTTTTGGCAGTTCCTTCAGTGTCCAACGGTCTGGGTCCGGCAGCCCTAACCCAACCTCCAGTTTGTGGCGGTCAGGGTTCGGTAGCCCTGACCCGACCTCCAGTTTCCAAGGGTCTAGCAATCCCGACCTGGCCTCCAATTTATAGCGGCCAGGAGCCCGGTGATCTCGACCAGACCTCCTGTCTCCAACAGTCTAGGTGAGCCCAACTACAGTGGTACTTTTGCCAGATCATAGCACGAGGCTCCACAGCATACATCAAAGAGCTCCTACTAGGACCTCGGGATCATACCCGAGGCACCAGAAGACCTCGGGATCACACCCGAGGCATCAAAAGACCTCGGGATCATACTTGAGGCAGCAAAAGGCCTCGGGATCACGCTCGAGGCACCAAAAGACCCTAAAACTACCAACATTCTAGGTGGCTGTCTACAGTAATTGTTCCCACATCACCTGCCCCAACAAAAGCTTGGGGGGTAAGAGGGAATAACGAGTACAGGAAGTCACACTAAGTATTTACAGGCCTTGGGATTAACTAAGTAAAACTCTTAGACAACCTGAATGCCTACAATACTCAGAGGCACTAACTCCAATTAGGTCCTATCCGACAATAGAGGTGAATAAAGCCTCTTAGGTTGGCCACAATAGAGGAGTAAAAGAAATCCCTAAAATCCATACATTTTGGGTCTCGTATTAGGTCCAAACCGACGATAGAGGTGACCAAAACCTCTTAGGTTGGCCCATGATAGAGGGGTAAAAAAAGACCCTAAAGCAACACGCTTTAGGTCGGCTGATCCAACAAGGTCAAATTCTTCTACCAATAACCTTGACGAAGGCTTACTGGGCAGAAGATAACCATCCTTGGAGCTAACTTAAACATAAGACTTCGAATTAGGTTAAGTCTCAACTCTTAGCCAATTCCCGAGCACTCAAAAGACTTCGAATTAGGCAAAGTCTCAACTTTTAGCTAATTCCCAAGCACTCAATAGACTCCGAAGTGTGCTAAGTCTCAACTCTTAGCCAATTCCCGAGAATTCACCAGCCTCAGAAGCTCCAAGGCAACTTCCCCGAACAATCACAGTGTTACTGATCTTGACCCTTTACTGATACAAGAGTGACTCACTAAGATCTGTAGACTTTAAATCATAAGGTGCATCGCTCCACGAGAAAGTTCAACTTTGCAAATATCAGACAGTGATAAGCGGAATCAACAGATTTCCAAACTTGGCCCGATATAGCATCAGGGCAGCCTTGGAAATGGGGGGCAACTGATACGCCCAAAATTGGCTCTACTCTATGATCGAGCAGTTCTACTCAGCGACCAGCCCCTATCCCGACCAAGACATGTACAACTGCTTGGGTGAGCACCATCCCAATTTCTCGAGCGGTTGCAGGCCACTGGGCCTTTTGATCCTGTAGCGTGGGGCTCTGCCAGAGGAGAAGCCCGACCCCTGGGTCGAGATAGCATCGTCCAGTCACAATACAGCTCGGGAACAACTCGGCTAACTCAGAGGCGCATCCCAAACAACTCGGACACCAATAGTTTCCTAAGCCAACTAGGAAATCTTCCAGATACGCATAAAGAGGTTCTTAATCAGAATAGGAAACCATCCGGGACTTGCCATTGCTGTCATGACCTCCTTCGAAAAAGGTAGCATTTCTTTCACCTCTTCCAGACTTCCTCTTTTCTTGCTTCTTCGATAGTGGATTTCACGGCATGGGTTTTTGATGAACTGTCATTTGAGAATATGAGATGAATTGTTGACATCCGCATTCTTTTCCTCAATTTTTTATTTGATTTATTCTTTTCTTATGTTGACACTTGACAGCACAAAAGATACCTCTATATTTACATATATGGGTAATATTGGGGCACAAATAAATTTCACAAACACTTACACCCACAGTCTGTCTCTCTCCTGGGTGGCACTGTGGGGTCCATTGAAATTATCCGGACCCCACATTGCCACCAGGAGAGAGATAGGCTGTGGGTGTAAGTGTTTGTGAGATTTGTTTGTGCCCCTAGCATTGTTGTTTATTTTCCGAAAATAAGAACTTGAATTTTAAAGGTGTAAATGTGTAATTAATTGGTGTGAAATTTAGAATTCTTATATAGTATTTTGTTAAAAAAAATGTTATACTATTATGGAGTATAAATTTTTACAAATAAATTTAATTATTACTCCGTGTGTAATTATGACTTTGGATTCACGATTGAACCAGTAATCCGTAATTAGGATATTTTTTCGATTTGATGAACTGTCCGATTTTCAAAACAAAAAATTGGTTTAAAGGACTGCACCTTAACTGAACTCAAGTGAAAGAGAGAGCGTCTTTTCATCCAAAAATGGGTTAGTTTAGGAGTACGTGTTTAAGAGCATATGCATGAACAAGAAAGAAAACCATAAAATTCAAGTCTGAAGTCATCGATAATGAAGCATAAAAGCTGCGTGAGATTGATAATAGACAAATGTGGAAAGCAGTAACAGCCTTGACCTTGAGAAGCTCAAGAAAATCCATGCCCAGTCCATCACACTCGGTCTCTTCTGCACTCACCAACCTCTAGCATGCAAATTACTCACCGCCTACTCTAAACTCAACAAACCACTTGAAGCTCAGAATGTATTCAATCAAATTCAAGACCCAGACATAGTGTCCTGGACTTGTCTCATCTCTCTCTACCTCCACATTGAACGCCCCAGCAAAGCCTTCTCTCTCTTCTCCCAGTTGGTACTCACCGGCGGCGGCAGCCTCGACCTGAAACCCGATTCCTTTTCAGTTGTCGGGGCTTTCTCTGCTTGTGGGCATGATAAAAATCTGCTCAATGGGAAGATAGTTCACGGAATGATCTTCAGATATCAATTAGGTTCCGAACCCATACCAATCCCAATCCCAATCCCAATCGTGGGTAATGTTGTGATTGATATGCACTGCCGAAATGGCAGAATTGAATCGCCTCAATTTGTGTTCCAGGCTATGTTAATCAAAGATGTCTCTTCTTGGACCAGCATGCTCAATGGGTATGTCATGTGCAATGATATTGTGTCTGCTCGACACATGTTTGATAGAATGCCCCAAAGGAACACTGTCTCTTGGACTGCAGTGATTAACGGCTACCTCCGTGGGAAGAACCCAATACAAGCATTAGCTCTGTTTGGAAAAATGAAAGCAGAAGACCAAGACCTTCCTCCTACTGCAATTACTATTGTAATTGTTCTCTCTGCTGCCACTGATGTTGGAGCTAGTGATCTTCGAAGATCAATCCACGGTTATATTAACAAAGCCAGTCTGGTCGTGGATGTCACCGTGAACAATGCTCTGATTGATATGTACTCAAAGAGCGGCAACCTTGACTTGGCTTTAAAGATTTTCCACGAGATGCCAGAAAGGGATGTATTCTCCTGGTCGATCATGATTTCAGGGTTAGCGCTTCATGGGAAATGAAGCCGTGCACTTGAACTTTTCTCTGACATGTTGGAATCTGGATTCACCCCAAACGATGTTACCTTTGTTTCGGTGCTATCAGCTTGTAGTCATGCAAGATTGGTGAGTGTTGGAAAGAGGTTGTTCAATAGATTGGTCCAATGTTATGGTTTGAAACCTAAGATTGAGCATTATGGGTGCATGGTGGATCTTCTTAGTCGAGCTGGATTTTTAGACGAAGCAGTGGTGTTGATTGAAGGAATGCCCATTAAGCCAGATGCTGTGATGTGGAGATCACTTCTAAGTGCTTGCTTAGGTCATGGGAATTTGAAACTAGCTGAAATGGCAGGAAAGAAGATTCTTGAATTAGAACCTGATGACAACGGGGTATATATACTTTTATGGAACATATACTACTCTAGAAATAGATGGGCAGACGCATTGAAGACGAGAAAGTTGATGAGAGACCAAACGATTAAGAAAAAACCCGGGCGCAGTTGGGTTGTGCTGAATGGAATTGTTCATGAATTCCTTGTTGAAGACACAATGAATCAGGACTGCACAGATGCATACATTGCGTTAGAGGCAGTTGCAAAGCATTCAAAATCGGATTTTGATCTCACTAACGCAGAATAAGCAGCAATAGTCGGTGCGGGTGCCCAAGTAAAGCAACCAAAGATCAGTTTTTGATCTATCTAGGGTGGAATAAGCAATAGTCGGTGCGGGTGCCGAAGTAAAGCAACCAAAGACCGGTAAAGACGAAACTTGAGGAAAGCAACAAATCAGGAAAAGGTACAGTTGTAAAACCTTTTCTTGGTATTCCGGGTTATTGTTGCAGTAATTTGGATACATTGCCAAGTCTCGTCATTCATACTAATTGCGATTGGAATTTTGGATTCAGAAGTAATTGATTAAATCAATTTTCATAAATCTTCAAACACAATGTTGGTGGTTAAAAGTTTTTGTGGTAAAAACATGGAGTGACTGCCGCCTTTCTTGCTACCTCCAGCCTTAAAAGTTTAAAAACAGAAATATTGGGAGAGGTGCAATGGCAGTAGACCTTCCTCCGCAATTGCATACACTTTATGTATCTCTCGCAACACCAGCAGACTACAATTCCCTTAATAACTTCCAAACACTCATTTTTCAGAGTACTGCAATGCAGTCTCAAATGCCTTCTTCTCGTCCCAAACTCCATGAAGACTATTATTGCTATTAGTCAGCAAGCTACACATACATGTAATCTTGTGTTTATGTTATTAAATATGATTCAAATTCAGATCTTAACTTTTGAATTGCTATATATCCAAAAGATATGATTTCTATTTTTATCCTTGTTCAATCCACTTAGGTATAACCAATTATACACTCTACCTTTATAACAATATACATTGGAGGCTTGGCTTCATCCACATCGTCTGAAATGATTTTCTTATCTTTAATTTACCAAACAGTGTGTTTCTTTCATTTATCTAAGCGACTACTAGCTTCATACATGTGTGTTTCGTATTCTATAAATATCACCATAGAGTTGTTACAAAGATACATATCACACAATGAAATTCTTAATTATAATTTAATAATTACCGTGAAGTTTGAGTTAGGAAAAGTTATTTTTGCAAACATCATGAACAATAAGAGAAATTATCCGTATAATATATATATATATATCTTTTATATGCTTACAGTAATTCTCATTCTTAGTATATATACTATAATAACTGGTCAGAGACATTTTATAGATATGAATACAACTAATAAAGATCTTTATAATTGTTTGCACCCAAAAATCGTCAAAGGTTTTTGAGCCCGAGTGACGTGGAGCTGAATGGAGGGGAGGTCGGGTTAAGGAATGGATGACTCGTCGGACTTAAGCATAGAGGTGAGGCCGATGATAGGAACAAGGCTGTTGGGTATGATAAGGAGAGCCCGATGGAAAATTGGACATATGTGAGGATTATCGGGCTATGATAAATTATAACCCAATGCACTGATAGCCCGATGGTGGAATGAAGCAACACGAAGACCAATCGGACACCGTGTAATAAAAGACCGGAGTTAGTCCGATTGGCCATGGGCGTTTGAAGAAAGGTAATCGAGCATGAAAACAGGTAGAGCCCGATTTATCCAGGAGAATCAGTGACGAGGCCGATGGACTGAAAGGAGAAGGCGGTGCTATCCACAACTGGCAGGATGACGTCATCTCTGAGAGTTTTGGAAACGAGAGTCCGTTCAGGAAAGGATCTGATCATGTCCAGTTGGATTTATGCGTTTAATCCCTAAATTAAAGGGATTGATTCAATCAGGATCTGGATAAGGTAGGAGTCATGGATAAGGAAGGTCTCGTCAATCAATTAAGCAGCTTGGGGCGCAAGTGAAGGAATTCTTGTCCAATTAGGAGTTATCTGAGGCCGCTATAAATATTCAGGCAGGCTATCCAAGCAAAGGACTCCGCGTCACTCTCGAAACAGCATACATACTTCATTCGAAGCATTCAAAACACTCTCTTTAAGTCTTTATGTTTTTCAGCCTCCATAGCAAATAGGTCTGTCCTTTTTGTTATTTTCTTTTTGTTCTTTTGGATAATCAGCCTGTTCTGGTTTGTTCTTTAGATCTGTTTAGTTTTTCCAAACACTTAATAAAATCTTCGTTTTATTAAACCGTTTGTGATTGTTCACCTGTTAAACTCGGCACTATTTAGCTTGTGCGCTTCAGTACTGCTAAAGAACTTACGGTGAGGGTACTTTCCTACTCACTATACACAATTATTCTGTTTAGAAGTCAGATTCATCAAGCCTTGTGTATCACTCACACAAGCAGATAGGAAATTAGTTTGCACGCATACACACACACACACCGAACCACAGTTGGTTCTGGCACGCCCGCGCAAATTACAGCAAACATTTTTGGCACGCCCGGTAGGACCCACAGTGTCAAGCCATGCCTCCGAAGAAAGACAAGCAGACGACGAAGAACGGCCAAGACGATCCTCCCATGGGCTCACCTGTGGAGGAAAGTACCAGCCATTCTCCACAAGATGGCAGTATCACGCTTGAGGCAATTTCAGAAGCCATGAGAGCTAACGTTGAGCCCATGTGGCAGGAGTACAACGCGCTCATAGGCTCAATGGGCAATCTCAAATCGGTCATCAACCAAACAGCCGATGTCCATAAAAGTCAAGCTGATCTGGTCTTAGAGACAAGGACCACCCACATAAAGTTGGACCGCCTGCCGGACATGATTGGCAGGCTGATAGAAACCTATAAGGCTGGAGGCAGCAAAGAGCAAGTTAACGGATCGGGCTCTGGCACATTGCTTGAGTCTGATAAGCCGAAAGACCCACCCTACGTCTGTCCGAACCTTAGGGACGGTAATGGCTCAGACAAGCAATCTGAGTCACAGACCGGACTGGCTAGCGGGGTTATAGTCACTGATCCCAACGGATCGGCGACACCAGGTTTTGGTCGGTCTACAGGCCATACTGAAAGTTCTATCGGACAAACCCCAGGTCATGCAAACGGGGGGCAAAGGAACAACGGTGGATTTTGGCTCCATCAGGCCAATAACAACCAACAGCAACTGCCACCGCCGTTGGTACCCCCGATGAGGAATGTTCAGCACGTAGCTCCACAACCCATCAATAGGGAGGAGTTGGTGGCGGCCATACACGAAGAGTATGGCCCGTTTATGCGAAGACTGGAAAGGCCGACGTACAGACGGCCATACCCCCCTGAAATTGACCAAGTCATATTTCCTCAGGGGTACAAAGTACCAAGTTTCACTCTATTTTCTGGAGAGAGTGAGCAGTCTTCAGTTGAGCATATTGGCCGTTTTATTGTTCAATGCGGCCATGTGGGTCACAGTGACCCATTAAAGTTAAGACTATTCCCAAACTCGCTAACGGGCATGGCGTTTTTGTGGTATGTTAATCTCCCCGCCAATTCGGTGTTAACTTGGCAAGGGATGGAAGAGCTATTTCACGGCCAGTTCTATAGGACTGAGCCCGAAACATCGCTGGCCGACCTGTCCAGAATGATGCAACTAGTAGGAGAGACCGTGGAAACCTACATAGCCCGTTTCCGCAAGGCAAAGTATCGGTGCAAGACAATTTTGCCCGAGGAAGAGTATGCTAAAATGGCCATGGGGGGCATGTCCTTTGAACCCCGCAAGAGGTTTGAGGGAACTGACTCCCGTGACTTATTCGAGCTTGCCACACGGGTCGGTCGTTACGAGCGTATCCTTTTGGACGAGCAGGAAAAGAAGAACTCCTCCAAAGGGACGTATTATAAAGACCCTAATTACGAGGTCCACTTAGCAGAGTGTGACCTTGAAACATAAAGCAATATGGCCGAGTTGATCTGTAAACGGCCAATCGTTTGCAACGCCTTGAATAAGCCTGTTAACAGCAACGCCGCTGCAAAGAAAATGGCGTTCGAGGCGGGAAAAAATTATACCTTCGATATAACCATGGCTGATCAAATATTCGATGCCTTGTTGGCCGATAAAGTGATCAAGCTGAGTGAAGGTTATCGGATCCCTAAGGCCGATGACAAAGAATAAAGAATATTGTAAATGACACAATTCCTGGAAGCATTCCACTAATAATTGCGTTGTTTTTCGTAATTTTATACAGAAAAATGTGGAGAATGGAGTTTTCAAATTCTCGGACAAGGCTATGGGGATCGATGCAAATCCTTTTCCTCAAATTACAAGTACTAACATGGTTATGCCCGATCTAACCAAGCTTTCAAGGCCGAGACCGAAGATAAACTTGACTGACAGAGAACTGGTGCCAAAACACAGGGAAGGAAAACAGAGCGCTATTTCGGCCACTGATGGGCCGAAGGTGACAATACATGATCTCCAGAAGAGCTATCAAGAGCGTAAAGAGAAAAACCACAAGGCCGAGGAAAAAACAGCTAGGTCCAGCACCGACAATTTGATAACTGATCTACGACGACAGCTGGAGTTCATCGAACAAGGCCTCTGCCCAAGATGCAAGGCTGATGTTAAGAAAGAAGTCTCGAGCCCGAGTAAGAGGCCGAGAAGCAATGAACATCGGGAGCAAAGCCCGAGAAGGTCGGTTTATGAGAGATTGTCACTACCATGGCAAGGTCAGGCGAAGCCCGAGTGGCGGGCAAAACCTGCGGTGGTTCAGCATATCGGCCATGGTGAATCCGGCCGATTGGCGGCAAGAAGCTCCCGGACAGTTCCAAGGCCTCAGATGCAAGCATCAACTGCTAGTAAGAGCCCAAGGATGGTATTACCACCCCGGGTGGAAGATCAGAAGTGGCATAGAGCTGAACACTCTAAATTCCCAGCACAGCCACAATATAGCAAGTCCCAAAAAATGAGATAGACAGGCCGAGCGAGAACGCCAATACTGGAAGAATCAAGCTGGAAACCCTCCCAAACCCACAGCGCCTGCACTGCCCGATGAGCAAGGGGAAACTAGGGCGATGCGCATTGCCACTAAGGACCTAAGGGAAAGGGTCGGACGAGGAAAATCACCGGAGGGATGTAGAGAAACATCGGACAAGATGAGTGTGGAGTTCGATGGAGATCTGTCAGACTCGAGCACCTCGCCAATTCAATTCGGGACTATTCCGGTAGGCCTGTCATCCAACATGGTGTTCACACTACCTATGTCTTTCATGGCCAAGCCAGACTAGCCATCGGCCATGGAAGAGGATGTGATAGAGGGCCTAGCTAAGGACTCGGCCGTGATAGAAGAAGTTTTTTGGAACGGTGGAGAGACTGTCAAACCTAAAGTGGTGGAAGCCACAAGCAAAAATGTAGACACCACCGACTCACAGACCGACCGGCCTAAGATCACTATCTTGAGGCCGAAAGGCCATCAGACTGAGGAAGGAATGAAGACCGGACCAGTTAAAGTGGTGTTTGAAAAGCCAACATACCAGATGTCCCAGTATCTGAAGCCCTTGTATGTGAAAGGACATATTGAGGGAGTCCCGATAAACAGGATCCTGGTTGATGGTGGGTCCACCATCAACATTATGCCTCAAATAATGTTGAGGATCCTTTAGAAGTCCGAGTCGGAGCTAATTCCGACCGAAATGAATGTCCAGAGCTTCACGGGAGCACCTTCAAGAAGCAAGGGTATCCTACCCCTTGAACTGACCGTTGGCAGTAAAACGGTTATGACTGTAATTTTCATTGTGGAAACCTCGGCGGCCTATAATGCATTATTAGGCCGAGATTGGATACACCCAAATTACTGCATTCCCTCCACGCTCCATTAGTTGTTGATTTTCTGGAGAGGTGACGAGGTGGAAGTGGTTGGAGCAGACACCAAGCCATTTGTAGCTCGTGTGCAAACGGTCGATGCAGTCTTGTATGAAGATGACATCGGGCCAGTCAAGTTGCTGGATTGCAATAAAATGGGAAGACCCAATACAGCGACTTTCCTCAAGGGAAATTCGACGGACATTAAAGCGTATTTCCATAATCTCAGTCGGACCGAAGAATCAAGGCCGATTGAGATCATCGAACAGGAAGATGTCCATGGAGACTCCGATAATTGAAGAGCAGAAGTTGCTGGCCTTGAGGGCCAGCATGGCCAGATGGTGTGCATACGTGGTCGACAGAAGATTGGAAATCGGCCCTGTTGACGTAATGATTAATCTGGCCGATTGTATCTACGAAGAGGAGGCGCTAAGGGAGGAAGAGATTCAAATAGACGAATTGGAAACGGCCACTGCGATGCTTGATGATTTAAAGGCCGATGTCCAAGACCCTCTCTTGGAAGTCAACCTAGGCAACGAAGGAGAACACAAACCTACTTATGTAAGTCAGATGTTGGATCCTCAGTGTCAGGCCGAGTTGATTACACTCCTTCACAAGTACAAAGATTGTTTTGCCTGGGAATACGACGAAATGCCTGGTTTATCTAGAGAATTGGTGGAACACCGATTGCCAATTAAATCAGGGTTCAGGCCGTTCAAGCAGCTACCTCGGCGCATGTCACCAGAGGTAACACTGAAGGTGAAAGAAGAGATTGAGAGACTACTGCACACTAGCTTCATTCGGACAGCCCGATATGTTGAATGGGTCTCGAATGTGGTCCCAGTGGTAAAGAAGAATGGGAAGCTGAGGGTCTGCATTGACTTCAGAAATTTAAACTTGGCTACCCCGAAAGATGAATATCCCATGCCCATGGCCGACCAATTAATCGATTCGGCCGCTAAGCATAAAATTTTGTCCTTCATGGACGGGCACTCGGGATATAACCAAATCTACATCGCTGAAGAGGATGTCCCGAAGACTGCTTTTCGGTGCCCGGGGGCAATTGGAACCTTTGAGTGGGTTGTCATGCCTTTTGGGCTGAAGAACGCTGGAGCTACCTATCAACGGGCAATGAATTCAATCTTCCATGATATGATCGGGCAATTCATGGAGGTTTACATAGATGATGTGATGGTGAAATCAGGAGGTAACGCCGATCATTTGAGGGATTTGGAAAAAGCATTTGAAAGAATGCGGGCTCACAAACTCAAGATGAACCCCCACAAATGTGCATTCGGTGTAACAGCAGGGAATTTCCTGGGTTTCCTAGTACATCAAAGGGGGATAGAGATTGACAAAAATAAAGCTCGGGCTATCCAGGCAGCAAAACCACCAACTAATAAGAAAGAGCTTCAGAGATTGCTCGGACATATCAATTTCTTAAGAAGATTCATATCAAATTGTGCAGGGAAGACCCAAGTATGGACCCTATTGTTGAAGATCAAGACTGATGAAGACTTTAAATGGGAAGACATCCATCAACAAGCCTTTGAATGAATCAAACAGTATTTGTCAACTCCTCTAGTATTGATGCCACCCAAGAAGGGTAGGTATTTAAAGTTGTATATATCGGCCTCTGACTGCTCTATAGGAAGTATGTTAGCTCAAGATAACGAGCAAGGCAACGAGCAGGCCGTTTATTATTTAAGTAGAATTTTGACTCCAATCGAGCAGCGCTATGCGCCGATTGAGAAGTTATGCTTGGCATTGTATTTTTTCTCACAAAAGTTAAGAACATATATGCTGTCCGTTTCTACTTACATAATATGTCAAACTGATGTGATAAAATATATGTTGTCAAGACCGATCATGAGAGGCCGAATTGGAAAATGGACCCTGGCCTTGATGGAATTTGCCATCCAATACCGATCGCAGCAATCGGTGAAAGGCCAGGCCATAGCCAATTTCTTGGCTGACCACCCCGATCCTACTGATTTGGGGGAACTGTCTTCAACACCCAAAGTCTTGAGCACGTCCTTAGTCCCATGGACATTAATTTTTGACGGTTCAAAAAACGCAGAGGGTGCTGGGGCAGGAGTGGTGATTGTATCACCCAAGTATAAAAAGACTAAAATGTCTTTTCGGCTCAATTTCAAATGCACTAATAATCAGGCCGAGTACGAAGCGCTTATCATCGGACTAGAGATACTCCTTGAAATGGGGGCATCGTCTGTGCACATAAAGGGAGACTCAGGGCTGGTGATCGGACAGATAGCTGGAGAGTTTCAGATAAGAAGTTGGGAGCTCTGCCCGTTCCACGCAGTGGCTACTCAACTCATGGAGGCATTTGATGATATTAGTGTTAGTTATATTCCAAGAACCACAAATACTGAGGCCGATAAGTTGGCAAAAACAGGATCAGCCTCATCTTCCCAGAAGAGCGCAGAAGACCAACTCATCACTGTTCATGTCCGATCATTACCATCCGTAGCAAAGAGAGGTTGGTATGCTACTGCCAATTCGGTCTTGATGGAGGATGACGATTGGAGAATCCCCATCATTGAATACCTGAATCACCCAAATGTCAGGGTAGACCGAAGAGTTAGATTGTTTGTTGTCCGATTCGTGGTGCTCGATGGAGAATTGTTCAAGAAACCAATCGGTGACGATGTAATCTTGAGGTGTCTGGGGAAGAAACAAGCTATGCAGGTAATGACCGAGGTACACGAAGGGATTTGTGGGGCACATCAGGCCGGCACAAAGATGAAGTGGTTGTTGAGAAGGTACAATTATTACTGGCCCGGCATGTTGAAAGACTGTATCAGTTATGCCAAGGGATGTCAAGCTTGCCAAAAGTATGGTCCGATCCAGCATGTGCCAGCTAAAGAGTTGCAACCCGTAATCAAACCATGGCCGTTTAGAGAATGGGCGATGGATTTAATTGGCAAAGTCCTACCACCATCATCGGGCCAGCATTGTTTCATTATAGTGGCTACGGACTACTTTACTAAGTGGGCTGAGGCCATACCTTGTAGAAGGGTGACTCAGGCCACTGTCATAAAATTCATTGAGGAACACATTATCCATAGGTTCGACCTTCCAGAAACAATCACGGTCGATCAAGGATCGGTGTTTACAGGGACGGAAACATCGGCCTTTGCAGAAAGTAGGGGGATCAAAATTCTCAATTCTGCGCCCTATTATGCACAGGCTAACGGACAGGCCGAGTCCACTAACAAGATCCTCAAGGGGATCATTGAGAAGATGATTGTTGAAAATCCTAGGGAATGGGACAAGCTCTTGTCCGAAGCGTTATGGGCCTATCGGACATCTAAGCGGTCAAGTACTGGGGTCACACCGTTCATGCTGACTTATGGATATGACGCTATGTTACCTATGGAAGTAACAGTCCGATCGGCCAGAAGGGCTTTACAAAATAGCCTAGAGCCCGCTGAGTACACAGAGGCTATGATAGCTGAATTGGAAGGGCTCGATGAAATGAGGCTCGCGGCCTTAGATTCATTAAAAGTGCAAAAGCAACGGGCAGCCCGAGCTTATAACAAAAGGGTGAAGGAGAAGTCTTTTTGCACAGATGATTTGGTATGGAGGGCCGTGTTACCTATTGGAGATAAGGATAACCGTTACGGTAAATGGTCGGTCAATTGGGAAGGCCCGTTCATTGTCCATCAAGTAAAGAGAGGTGGTGCTTACAGGCTACGTGATTTAGACGGAACTGTTCATGGCCGATTAATCAATGGTCAATATTTAAAGTCCTATTATCCTACCTTATGGGAGACCATTGACCTGGACGATAAACCAAATCCTGGGTTGGAATATGATCAATTGATCAATTATGAGCCTGAGCCTGAATGATTTAGAGAAAACATCGTTTTGTATTAACAGGCTGAGCACAACTTACTTACAAAAATGATAAAAAAGAAAAAAAATTCTATACAGTACAAAATAGGAGTTGGCCCCTAGGCCGACCCAAAATTCCTAAGCTTAGCCTTCAAGTCTTCCCAGGTCTTGATGGCTCCAGACCGATCCTTCTTTGCTTTCTCCAGTTTTTGGGCCCATGCCCGGGATATCGGAACACTGGCTTGCAGTTGATCACTGCACTTTTGGGCGTCGCCACCAAGGATAGTGCTTCGTCAATTTTCCCAAGGGCGGCGTTGTTGGTGACCACCTCGGCCTCACATTGGGCGAGCTGAGCTTTTAGTGCAGTAATATGGGACTGCAATCAGGAGTCCCTTGCTAGTACTTGAGCCCGAGAGGCCTTCCCCGCTTCAAACTTAGCTTTGGCCCTTTCCAGAAACTTCAATGTCGTCTGCCGTGAGCCCAAGTGCAGTTCAGCATCAGCCTGAATTTTCAAGGCCGATCGATCCACAAGACGGGCGCTGGGGAGTCTTTCTTGTATCTCGTGGAGTAAGGATAGCTGCCCGTCAGAAAGTGAAGGATCGGCCATGAGAGTGTTCAAGGCTGCTTCAACGTCAGCAGCAGCAGGCAGGTCAGAAAGGTCCTGATCAGCAAGCCCAAAGAGTAGATCCTTGGCTTGTTTAAGGGCGTGAAGGCGAGACGGCTTCGGGCTCCAGAGGGCCAAGATCGAAAGCTCCTAGGTCTAGGCCGGAGAAGAAGTCGTTGAAGGGAATGTGTGGCACTGGACCTATGGGATCGGCCTGTTCAAGAGAATGAGCAGTCAGAAATGGTCTCTAAAATTTTATGAATTAAAGTAAAGTACAGACTCCAATACCTGTTGACAAATCTATTTGTTCAAAACTTAGGGTTAAACAATATGTTTCACCCCTTTATATTATTAAGAATAATAAGAAGACAATATTACACTTAGGCCCATAGACAAAAAACATAAAAATAAATACAAGGAAATAACTATACTATTACTAACACTCCCCCTCAAGCTGGTACAAATATATCTCTCAATCCCAGCTTGCGGAGTACATCATGAAACTGTCTACCCCCAACTCCTTTAGTAAGAACATCTGCGAGCTGATCACTACTCTTCACAAAAGGAGTGCAAATGGTTCCATTGTTGAGGTTCTCTTTAATGAAATGCATGTCAATCTCTATGTGCTTAGTCCTGTCATGCTGCACTGGATTATGTGCAATATTAATTGCAGACTTATTATCACAATATAGCTTCATTGAATCACCAGGCTCAAGTCTTAAGTCACTCAACAACAACTTAATCCATAAAAGTTCACACACACCTTGGGCCATGGCTCCGAATTCAGCCTCTGCACTGGATCTCGCCATAACATTTTGTTTCTTACTCCTCCAAGTAACGAGATTACCTCCCACAAACGTGCAATAACCCGTAAATCCGAAGTAGATCTCCTATCTGTCACAGAGCCTGCCCAATCAGCATCAGTGTATGCCTCTACTCTGTGATGGCCATGCCTTCCAAAATATAAACCCTTACCAGGAGCAGACTTCAGATACCTCAGAACTCTGTAAACAGCATCCATGTGTGACTCCCGTGGAGCATGCATAAACTGACTTACCACGCTCACAGCGAATGCTATATCCGGGCGTGTATGAGATAAGTAGATAAGCTTCCCAACTAGTCTCTGATATCTCCCACAGTCTATCATTGTTCCACTACTATCATCACTCAACTTTTGGTTAGGCTCTATGGGCGTATCACACGCCTTACTTCCAAGCATCCCAGTTTCACTCAAGAGATCAAGAACATACTTCCTTTGAGAGATGAAGATTCCATGTTTGGATCTCGCAACTTCAATCCCCAAAAAATATTTCAGTTCACCCAGATCTTTTATTTCAAACTCCTTTGCCATATACTCCTTAAGTTGCTGCATTTCCTCAACGTCATCTCCTGTGAGGACTATATCATCCACATATACAATGAGAGCAGTAATCTTACCATGTGAAGAGTGCTTAATGAACAAGGTATGATCAGCTTGACTTTGTTTGAATCCATATCTACACATAGCATGTGTAAACCGCTCAAACCATGCTCGTGGAGACTGCTTAAGGCCATATAGAGACTTTCTGAGCCTGCACACCTTCCCTTCGGTCTTAGGACTCTCAAAACCAGGAGGAATGTCCATATAAACCTCTTCCTCCAATTCGCCATGTAGGAATGCATTTTTCACGTCGAATTGAAGAAGAGGCCAATCACGATTAGCAGCAAGGGATAACAGGATCCTAATAGAGTTCATCTTCGCTACAGGAGCAAAAGTCTCCTGATAGTCCACTCCACAAGTCTGGGTGAAACCCTTGGCAACAAGATGGGCTTTAAATCTCTCTACAGTACCATCAGCTCTGTGCTTTACCGTATACACCCACTTGCACCCCACAATTCTTTTGCCCATAGGTAAGTTAGTCAACTCCCAAGTACCATTTTTATGAAGGGCTTTCATCTCCTCATCCATGGCATTTTTCCACTTGGGATCATTGAGAGCATCCTGAACATGATTAGGGACAGAAACAAATGCAATATTTGAAAGGAAAGCACGATAAGCAGAAGATAGGTGAGAATATGACACAAAATTGGAAATAGGGTGTTGAGTACAAGATCTAACACCCTTACGAACCGCAATAGGAATATTGAGGTCATCAGACTCTATAGATAAGGATGTATTTGAGTTACCTGACGAAGGATCCTCACCAGTTGGAGTAGATGGCAGTGGGAAGATAGGAGTAATGGCCTCAACCTCTTTGCTCTTTCTCTTACTCCAAGTACCCTTGGAGTAAACTAACAACTCTTTCTGCTTTGGTGTTTCTTGTCCCACTTCCAATTGGTCTCTCTGCTTGAGAGTGGTAGGTTGTTCCTCCTCCACAACAACTTTCTCACCCCCTAAGACTTCCTCACCCTCAAGGACCACTTTCTCTTCCTCCGGAAGTAACACCGGAAAAGTATTCCCAAGAACCTCTTCACTAGACTTCTCCCCCTGAAGAGGAATAGGGGAATCAGAAAAAAAGGAAACAGACTCATGAAAAGTGACATCCATAGAGACATACCACTTCCTAGTCTGAGGGTTATAGCACTTGTACCCCTTTTGAGTAGGGGAGTAACCAATAAAGACACAACGAATGGCACGGGGATCGAGTTTTCCACGTGTGGGAGAATGATTATGGATGAAGCAGACACACCCAAAGACACGAGGAGGAATAGGGAAAAGAGAAGGAGGATGGGATAGGAGTTCGATGGGAGACCGCTTATTGAGGACTTGGGTTGGTAGCCTATTGATGAGATATGCAGCAGTTAGAACTGCATCACCCCAATAGGTTTTAGGAGCATTTGCCTAGAATAACAAAGAACGAGCAACATTAAGTAAGTGACGATTCTTGCGTTCTGCGACCCCATTTTGTTGTGGGGTGTTGGTGCAAGACATCTGATGAACTAGTCCTTTGGAAGAAAAAAAATCTCCTAGACCAGAATCAATATATTTTCCCCCTTGGTCAGAACGCAACACTTTGATACTTGTCCCAAACTGAGTCAAAACCATTTGATAAAAATTTTTGAAAATAGAAAAAACTTCTTGTTTTTCTTTCATCATGTAAAGCCACGTGGTCCGTGAATAATCATCAATAAATGTGTCAAACCAACGATGACCCTTTAAGGACACCACACGTGAAGGACCCCAAACATCATAATGCACTAAAGAAAAAGGCACTAAACTTTTATTATAACTCGGAGCAAAAGTCGTCCGATGATGTTTCCCAAGTTCACACGACTCACATAAATAGTCAGAAACAGCTTTATTGAAAACTAAAGAAGGAAACAAATGCTTAATTAAATGAAACGATGGGTGTCCTTATCTCTTATGCCAAAGTAAAATGTCCTCAGACTTATTCTCAGAAACTGTAGTGTGAAGAGCTCCCTTGCTTCCAACATCCAATAAGTAAAGGCCATGTTCCTCTCTACCACTGCCAATCGTCCTCCTTGTGGTAAGATCCTGAAAAACACAATGTGAAGGGAAGAAAGTTACACTACAGTTAAGATCACGAGTGATACGACTTATAGATAAAAGATTAGAGGTGAAGCTCGGAACATGTAAAACTGAGGACAAAGACAAGGATGGAGAAGCATGTATGACACCTTTCCCTGAAACAGAGGAAAAAGTACCATCTGCAATACGAATTTTCTCTTGACCTGAATATGGAGTATATATAGAGAATAAATCTGATGAGCTAGACATATGATCGGATGCACCTGAATCAATAATCCAAGGGAATGAGGAGTGAGATAAGCATGCTCTCATAGATGTGACTAAATTACCTGTCTGTGCAAATGAAGATGAGGCACCTGTGGAAGTAGACGGGGCACGGCGAGTCATCAGATTACGAAGAGCATCTAAACCCTGCAATGCATCCTCATACTCAGTAGTGGACAACGGTGCTGAAGAAGGCATAGAAGATGAAGTAGTCTGGTCACCTGAATCTGAAACATCAATTACCTCGGTATGATGTGCCCTAGAATTGCCTCCACGACCACCAGGAGGACCAAAACGACCTCCAGAATGATCTCCACGTCCCCCAGGTGGACGACCATGAAGTCTCCAACAAGTAGCCCTCGTGTGTCTAAGGCAATTGCAGTGATCACACCACTGCTTAGCCTTATCAGAAGAATCTGCTCCCCCCGTAGAATTAGCTCCATGTAGCTGTGGAGTCCCCCCTTTCAGAGGGGTGGAAACAAGAGCGGAACGTTCAGTAGGTGCAATCGGAAGCATAGCGGATCTGCGACTCTCCTCATTTTGCACATATGCGAAGGCCTCCTGAAGAGTGGGAAGAACTCGACTGCGGACAGCATCATACTCTGGGTTAAGTCCCTGAAGGAACTTGAAGACCCTTTGCTTCCCAAGAAGCTTTTGATACCCCGTTGTCACAGCCCGGTCCCACAATAGCGGAACCGAAGCCCGTGGCACGCCACCGAGGCTAAACCAATTCATTAACGTTCCCAAAAATTAGGTTTGAAGAACACACGTAGCGGAAAACAAAACACACTTTCAAAACCAGAGGTTCAGTCGACTGCTCAGTCGACGGGAGTGGGCAGGGATTTAATGTCAATTCCAGTCGACTGCTCAGTCGACTGCTCAGTCGACGGAGTTAGGCAGGGATTTAAATGTCAATTCCAGTCGACTGATACTGGGGGTCCAGTCGACTGCTCAGGGGTTCAGTCGACTGCTGAGGGGTCCAGTCGACTGCTTTTGTTAAAATAAGAAGCAGTAGCTAACAGACACAGGGGTTCAGTCGACTGCTCAGTCGACTGCTCCCCTGGCAGCAGCCCAATCTGCAGAATTTCAAGTTTAAAAGCTTTCTAACTTTCACCAATGATCAACCACTCCATTCAAACTCAGTCCAAAATAATTCTAGCTGTATTAAAACATTTCTAAGCAGGATTACAACATGTCATTAACTATTACAACAGTTTAAAATCCATTCTAACATACTAAGTTAAACATGGGTTAAAACAACCAAATTCTTATTACAACATTTCTAGGATCCCAAAACTACAAGATTAACATTCAAGTTGCCTTCTAAAAGAACTCCCAACCCACGTGCTCACTTCTCCGATTCCTCGCCAGCATTTACACCTGAAATGGTTATTTGAATAACCACACATATTTCGATTTGTTTAAGCTAATGCTTAGTGAATAAATCAACATATGTACATGAATGATAAACATGTCCGCATTCACATCTCTACAATTCATACTAGTCGCCGGAGACTCACGTGCCCGTCCATATTCCCAATCCGCGACTCCTCGCCAATAAGTCCACGCGAAAGGGTAAGACCCACGATTCTTTTCTTCAATCGTGCGACCTTAATGCCTATATCGGCTCCACAAAATGGCACGGTGACCACGTGCTCCTTCTGACCCACATAAGCAACTTAACATGCTCAAATACATATCACCATACTCGCGGTAATTAAAACATATCACCGTGCTATTGAGCCTACTTATCAATATAAATGCCCAATATGAACTACACAATATATCTCTAAAAATTAATACATGCTATTCATACAAAACATGAATACATGTCAAGAAATCATTCCAAAACATAGTTGAATCACTCACCTCCGATTTACGCGCTTATAATACGATCCAAAGAAAACCCGTGCACAAAGAATGTGCAGAAGTCCGTCTAATACAATTCCTATGGATCAGAATTCCAATTATCAACTTTTATGAAAAATTCTAGAAAATAACTTTTCGGAAAACTTAGCCAAACAGGCCCTAACATATATCAAAACGAAGCTCTTACCTCGAGGAGCTCGAATATGAAATCTAGGAGAAACCAGACTGACGGAAGGTCGTCGTTTGGCGTCGCAAAGCTCTAAGCAACTAATCTCCCTCTAGCCTCCCTTTTGGCCTCCTCCTTTTGGAATTAGGTTAACACTTATGAAAAACATAAAGTTCATCTCTATCTATATATAGGCAACATTCTCGGGGAATTACGTTTACCTCCCCACGAGTTTTCCAAACTCCTAATTAGTCTCTGAAACTTTCTATACAGCTTATTCATAGCCTTACGAGTGAAACTTCAAAATTATAAAAGTTTTCGACTAAGTTTCGTTTGGTTGCTAAAACACGAATTTCTACATGACGTTTCCGAAGTTGCTAATTAGCCTACCAAATTAATAGCGTGTTCATTCGTTCTCACCAGGTTACTAAATCTAACAACAGAAATATATTCTAAGCCAGAAAATAATACAGATATTGAAATACACAGGTAAACATTTATTTTCAGATAAACATTTAAAATGTTCCACAGTGACCGTCTCATACTCGGAGAGACTTCACAAACAATAACTCTTCAATCACAACAGTCTCAAAGGGTTCTCTAATACAGACACCCAAATCAACTCGTGAGTCAAAACTCACTCAACCATGTGTCATAAGACACGCCACATCACATTATCATGCATGACAATGTAATGCAAATGCAATAACACAAATGCGGGTGTTATAATACTCTCCCCCTTAAAAGAAGTTTGTCCCCAAACTTGTACCCCATGTCTCAAAAGGTGCGGATACTGAGTACGCATCTCATCTTCTCAAGTCCCTAAGACTTCACGCAAGTACTTCCAACATTTACCACATACACAATCCCCTTCACTGAGATGACACAATCTCATGAGGAAAATAAATCCTCAGGCTTTTAAGGAAAATAAATCCTCAAAGTCCCCGCCTCAATCTGATAGAAGATTCAAACAGAATCCTAGCAATACCCCGAAGCATCTCGATAAATGAGAACATCGATACCTGAGTAGAACTTACTCAATAGTCAAACCTGACACTAAAACACATCACGACGTCACCACGTCCACTCACATATCCTTTTATCGTACTTATCACATATGCTGTTCGAAATCCAAAGGTTATATCCCAATCACCAAAACGAAGGAAGTAACGCATCCCCCTTCACCTATCTTTCTTGTTGACTAAAAGTCGTTGACATTACGTCTCAACTGGTTAACATCTATACACGATTCTTCATCCCGAAGTGAACCACAACTGAGTACTATCACACATATATACCCCGTCGATAAGTCAATGCTTCAATCAATGGTTTCACATACTATAGATTTAATCTCTTACTCTGCCAATCACCAGACCACTTGTAGCGCTATAATGCATTTCAAACGACTCCCAAGTTCTTATCATTTCATTCAATTTAACAAATCCCGTACTATACTTTCAATCACACGTACCTCATCAGATACCATTCAGATTTCAAGCTTACATAACATCCCAAATCACCCACAATGAGGTCAAACAGATTCATCATTTAGCTCTCTAAAGTCTGCACTCGAACTACTGCTGATTTAAGTAGAAAATCATACCAACAGTTTTGATTTAGAACTTTCATCAAAGTCAAACACATTTCTTTCATGTTGTTTTTTTTTTTTTTTTTTTTTTTAAAACAAATAGATTTTAAAATTTCCCATAACACTTCATCTCCTTCTCAACACAATTACTCCCAATATTCATCATAACGAATAACATTGTAAATCAAAATTGGCTTACTCAGTCATATACCTACCATAGAGTTCATCAACACTTATTCCCATGCTCAGAACATATTTTGTTCCTGTCTCAACCCTTGACCATTCACAATTCATTTTATATATATAACATACACACATCTTGAGTCAATTATTTTTCTGCCGGAGATCTCAACTGCAATGCAATTCATTTTCATCTCATACCCTACTTGTATACTATTCTTTAGTCTATCCGTCTAGGTAGACCTCTACCATTTACGTAGTTTACAACTCTATACGTCTCTGGTGTTTCACTTTCACCCTTGCACAAGTCCATATCGATCATACTTCTGTATTTCAATTCTCACTGAGTTCCTAACTGCCTTTTACACTGAACATATATTCCTTGTATAACATCTCAAGGTTTCATACCTTATTTAACAATTTAGTATTTCATAACTCTAGTCAACCTGACTTAACTCCAATTCAGATTCTCTAATCCTTTATATTTGCCATTCTGATCTCAATTTCATTGTTCACGAAGAACCTGTTGTCCTAAGTATTTCATATTATTCCCGTAACCATCTGAAAATAATTCAATAATTTGGTGTTCCCAATCAAGTACTATAGTCTCACTGTGTTTGATAAATTTCTTATCGGCTTTCAATTCACATACCTTTCTTGACAATACTCAAGTCAACTCGTTTAACAGCACTACTTCCAACTTACTAATTCCAAGTGTACAACATTTCACTAGCCCCTTTTCCTTTAGAATTTTCAAGTTGATAATCTACTCACGTAGAACTCATTCGTTTGACGACCACCGTTTTGTCTCAAGCACTAAGCATACCATATCCTTCCACGATACTTGTCTTCCAAAGTCCACTTGATACCTTGCTACAAACATTTAACAAAATTTTTCTTACTCAAACAAAAGTTTGATTTTTTTTTTTTTTTTTTTTAAACATTTTAAACACTTAAAAATTTTCTTGGGATGAAATCTGACATTCTCAAAATTCTCCAACCTTGTTGAAATTCAGGACGACTGATATAACATTCTGCTACACTTTCTATTTTCGTCTGACCATTTCACATTCCTTCTATCATATCCGATAATGTACGCATATACTACTACGTCTTTATCTCACTCTTACCGTTCATGTTCACTTATTCATCGAAGCCTCATCTTCCCAATTCATATTTTCACCTTTCTAACTTGACTTACCCAAAGTCACTTTACTCTATCCACTTTCACAATTGTTCTTGTTCAGTATCGTAATAATTATTGTACTCCAACTTCCAGTTGGCAACCACTTGCTTCAGAAACCCAAAGATGTTTTAAAAGCATTTGAGGAAAGGTCTTCGTTTTATTTTGAAAATACATTCAAAATCTAGGTTCGAGGTCACCCGTACTACAACTCTCTGTGATAACAACCTTTGCTACAATCTCCCTATCAAGGTCCTCCCATCTCCATGTTATCCAAATATCCACTCGATTCCTCTGAATCTCTTATCACGTTCCAGAATTCATACTTATCTTTTACTTCCAGCCTCCTATTTCTACTTCCTTAATTCTATCTCTTCTTACTCTTCATTTCTGTCCATTTACTCTTCATCAAGAAATTCTACAGTTTCTCCTTCAACCCATATTGTCCTTATCGTCACATCTATACGCACATAATCATCAAGTCTAAGTAACCACTCCCGAAGTATGTCATCAATTAAACTTCTACCAACTGTAGTTTCAAACCGTCAAAGTATACTCTATCATTCCCGTTCTTAACTCCTCCTCTTAGGTCAGTCCTCCAATCCCAACGTTTTCACACATACAATCGATCAAGTAGCATTCACTTCTAATCCTCATACCACATCTAAATCTACCTTGGTGCCATAACCATTCGAAATCAGGTTCAGTTGAGAGATTCCTCAATAACCACAATACTCATAGCTCACTAAGATATTTCTCAATTCCCAATACATAACACAAGATAGGTTGAGAGATTCCTCAACCGTCCAATACATACCGTAAGATAGGTTGAGAGATTCCTCAACCATCCAATACATACCGTAAGATACATCATAAGATAACCTCGTACGATTGTACCGTAGGTTAACACTGTAAGATAAGGTGAGAGATTCCTCACCAACCCCATACGCTAGCAACACATATTGCTGGACTATCTTTCTATCACAAAACCCAACTGTTCATCCTTATTCTCTTACGTCACAATGATTTACCTAATGTCTGAAACAGAATTCTTATCAATCAATCTCAATCCCAATCCCCAAACTTCACTACGAACAATTTCTTTCATTTTCTATGTGGACTATGCAGAAATCTCCTCTGACATTCACTATTCAACCCCGCTCTCAGTTAGATCCCTCAAAGGACACTCATCATTATCGTTGAAAACTTCCACCGATTCGATCAAAACCATTTTTTTTTCGCTTAGAGATTCCACCGTTCATCACTACCAAAATATCATATTTCCCTCTTGCCACAACACGTGGTCTATTATAACTCATGATAACGTCATCTCATCATACAGTTCCACATCCGTATGATTCAACCGATTCACAAATGCATAAATATTATGCATGTATGGCAATAACATAATCATGTATGTATAACAATATACCATATGCATCAAACATCTCTAATATGTATGGATGCAATTTAGAACATGTGACAATTCACTCAACACTCTACTCGTCGTCGAACGTTCCCAAGTCTCTAAACTTATGCTCTGATACCACTAAATGTCACAGCCCGGTCCCACAATAGCGGAACCGAAGCCCGTGGCACGCCACCGAGGCTAAACCAATTCATTAACGTTCCCAAAAATTAGGTTTGAAGAACACACGCAGCGGAAAACAAAACACACTTTCAAAACCAGAGGTTCAGTCGACTGCTCAGTCGACGGGAGTGGGCAGGGATTTAATGTCAATTCCAGTCGACTGAGACTGGGGTCCAGTCGACTGCTCAGTCGACTGCTCAGTCGACGGAGTTAGGCAGGGATTTAAATGTCAATTCCAGTCGACTGATACTGGGGGTCCAGTCGACTGCTCAGGGGTTCAGTCGACTGCTGAGGGGTCCAGTCGACTGCTTTTGTTAAAATAAGAAGCAGTAGCTAACAGACACAGGGGTTCAGTCGACTGCTCAGTCGACTGCTCCCCTGGCAGCAGCCCAATCTGCAGAATTTCAAGTTTAAAAGCTTTCTAACTTTCACCAATGATCAACCACTCCATTCAAACTCAGTCCAAAATAATTCTAGCTGTATTAAAACATTTCTAAGCAGGATTACAACATGTCATTAACTATTACAACAGTTTAAAATCCATTCTAACATACTAAGTTAAACATGGGTTAAAACAACCAAATTCTTATTACAACATTTCTAGGATCCCAAAACTACAAGATTAACATTCAAGTTGCCTTCTAAAAGAACTCCCAACCCACGTGCTCACTTCTCCGATTCCTCGCCAGCATTTACACCTGAAATGGTTATTTGAATAACCACACATATTTCGATTTGTTTAAGCTAATGCTTAGTGAATAAATCAACATATGTACATGAATGATAAACATGTCCGCATTCACATCTCTACAATTCATACTAGTCGCCGGAGACTCACGTGCCCGTCCATATTCCCAATCCGCGACTCCTCGCCAATAAGTCCACGCGAAAGGGTAAGACCCACGATTCTTTTCTTCAATCGTGCGACCTTAATGCCTATATCGGCTCCACAAAATGGCACGGTGACCACGTGCTCCTTCTGACCCACATAAGCAACTTAACATGCTCAAATACATATCACCATACTCGCGGTAATTAAACCATATCACCGTGCTATTGAGCCTACTTATCAATATAAATGCCCAATATGAACTACACAATATATCTCTAAAAATTAATACATGCTATTCATACAAAACATGAATACATGTCAAGAAATCATTCCAAAACATAGTTGAATCACTCACCTCCGATTTACGCGCTTATAATACGATCCAAAGAAAACCCGTGCACAAAGAATGTGCAGAAGTCCGTCTAATACAATTCCTATGGATCAGAATTCCAATTATCAACTTTTATGAAAAATTCTAGAAAATAACTTTTCGGAAAACTTAGCCAAACAGGCCCTAACATATATCAAAACGAAGCTCTTACCTCGAGGAGCTCGAATATGAAATCTAGGAGAAACCAGACTGACGGAAGGTCGTCGTTTGGCGTCGCAAAGCTCTAAGCAACTAATCTCCCTCTAGCCTCCCTTTTGGCCTCCTCCTTTTGGAATTAGGTTAACACTTATGAAAAACATAAAGTTCATCTCTATCTATATATAGGCAACATTCTCGGGGAATTACGTTTACCTCCCCACGAGTTTTCCAAACTCCTAATTAGTCTCTGAAACTTTCTATACAGCTTATTCATAGCCTTACGAGTGAAACTTCAAAATTATAAAAGTTTTCGACTAAGTTTCGTTTGGTTGCTAAAACACGAATTTCTACATGACGTTTCCGAAGTTGCTAATTAGCCTACCAAATTAATAGCGTGTTCATTCGTTCTCACCAGGTTACTAAATCTAACAACAGAAATATATTCTAAGCCAGAAAATAATACAGATATTGAAATACACAGGTAAACATTTATTTTCAGATAAACATTTAAAATGTTCCACAGTGACCGTCTCATACTCGGAGAGACTTCACAAACAATAACTCTTCAATCACAACAGTCTCAAAGGGTTCTCTAATACAGACACCCAAATCAACTCGTGAGTCAAAACTCACTCAACCATGTGTCATAAGACACGCCACATCACATTATCATGCATGACAATGTAATGCAAATGCAATAACACAAATGCGGGTGTTATACCCGTAGAATCAGTAGGGCAGATAGGGTAATAATCTTGAAGATGATCCACACGTTGCCAATGAGTGGTCAGAAAAGTAAAATACTGGATCACTGTCATCTCACCCTGCTCAGAGCGATCAATCAATCTGGTCAACTCAAATTCCTGAGCGTAATTTCCTTTACGATAATAAGTCGAAGCAACTGTCTCCCAAATATCACGAGCTGTTTTCATTCCCAAAAAACCTTCACCAATTTCAGGAGTCATCGAGTGAATTAGCCAAGTCATGATGATAGAATTCTCAATATCCCACTGTGCATATTTGGCATCAGTAGAATCAGGTGCCTGTGTTGTCCCATCAACGTATCCCATCTTCCCTTTACCCCTCAAGAAAAGCAGTACAAACTGTGACCATGGCAAATAATTCTGACCGGTGAATAGGGATGTGGTGATTTTTAGGTTGGGTTTGTCTGAAGGAGCTACAAAAGAGCTCAGAAGTTGTGGCTGTTGTGAACTTCCAGATGACGGACTCGTACTCTTATCGTCGGCCATAGTTCCAACACGCAAAGCAGACACCCACAATAATCACAAAAAAAAGGAAGGATACGACGGACTCTGAACAAGCACGATCTCAAAGCATATAAAAAAATCAGTCCAAGACTGATCATTGGTCCATAAGTGGACCTGAAATAGATGGTGAAATTAAACGTCAATCAAACCCACACAGATGAAGCAATTGTGGTGGTGAAATGAAAGATTTTGATGAAGAAAAAAGGTTAGAAAAGGAAAAACTATGTCAGAAAAATGCTGGGAGGTTCGGCTAGGGAGTAGAAACTGTCGGGTAGTATATGGTGGTGGAGATAGTGATGTCGCAGGCTGGTGGAGGGTCTATGGTGTGCGGCTAGGCCTGGGCTGATGGAGGAAGAGGTGGCGCAGGGTAGGGTTAGGTCTAGAGGCTGCGGCGCAGGGTAGGGTTAGGTCTAGAGGCTGCGGTTTAGGGTAGGGGCAGTGCTGGAGGCTGCGGCTGATCTGGGTGGATGTGTGGTGGCCGGCGCAGCCTGTAGTTATGGTTGTGCGATGGTGGAGAGGAGAGGTGGCTCTGATACCATGTTGACAAATCTATTTGTTCAAAACTTAGGGTTAAACAATATGTTTCACCCCTTTATATTATTAAGAATAATAAGAAGACAATATTACACTTAGGCCCATAGACAAAAAACATAAAAATAAATACAAGGAAATAACTATACTATTACTAACAATACCTGGGCGTGAGGATCAAGGGAGGCCGAGATCGCTTCACGAACATCGACCTCACTGGGTTGAGAAGTTGGTTGGGAGGAAGATTGAGCCAGCACATAAGAAGAAGAAGCGGAGCCAGTCTATACCCCTGGACCGGTTGAGGCTGCCGTCGTCTGTAAAACTTCAGTCTCTGGGACTGAGCCCGAATCGTCAGCACCGGCCTCGACCTACAAGATTGCAGAATCTTCAGGAGGATTGACCTCGGCCACTACCGGTTCCACTGTTACGGGAACGGAAGATCCGGTAGCTGAAGGAGGTTCCCCTTGCCCGGAGAGAGCTCCAACTCCAGAAGGGACGGCCTGGTCCACTTCTTCCCTAGCCGCCTCTGTAATGACTCCAGCATCGGCCGTGCCCTCAGTGCTGGAAGAGAGGACAACTTGCTCTGGAGCTTGGCTAGAAGGAGCAATGTCTTCATCTCCACTTGAAGGAGTTAGCGGGGGCACGATGTGAAGTGGCATTACTCTCACGGCGACCCGTTCCAGATAGGCCACCGTGGAGGCCGGTGATGCAGGAAGAGCTGGAGGAAGAGTCTGAGGCTGACTAGGGGGTGGGAGGTCCTCTCCGGAGTCCTCCTCAACAAGCTGCAAAACAGAATAAAAGGATTAGTACTGAACATGCAAAATCGGGCTTAATCACTAAAAGATGTTGGAAATCTAACCTGAGTAGAGGCCGTTGTTGTTTTTTGTTTCTTTTGAGAAGGACCCTTGCCCGAAGCTGGCTTGCGGGCCGGTCTCTTGGCTACTTGCTTGCGCCGGGTTGGAGCCGCCGTTGGGACAGGAGGATCGGCCTCAGTAGCCGATGATGCAGTGAAAGGCACAAGGGCCTCGGCAGCAGTGCCTTGAAATATATTGCTTGCCCGGTCGCCCCACCACTGGGTGAATTCTTCTGACACCACGGGCCGGGCAGAGAAGGGCGTGAAGTTGAATGCCGCTTTGAGGCGGTCGGACCGTTCTTGTATTTTCTTCACCTGCCCGTCGTTGACAATGAGGCCGCGTTCTACCCAGTCAACATTGACAGTAATACCAGGAGGAACGGGTACGAGTTGGGTAAGCCCGAATTGGCGGGCGTATAGAGGAGCGAAGTAATATTCGGCCCCACACTTATTGTTGGCAGAAGGAATGCTGGGGCTAAAAATAATCTCTCAAGCTACTAAGTAGCTAGAGAAAATCTCGTTATAAGTGGACTGGATGCCCGACCCCCAATTGGAAGGGTTATTGGAGAGTTGAAGAAAAGAAGAAAATTGAAGTGAGAAGAAAGGGGTGAAAAGGTTTATATCCCGAGGGGAGCAACCCTGATAGAAAAAAGTAAAACACTCATCAAAGGAGTGTGAAGAAGGTGCTACGTCCATGAATTGGACAGCAAAGATAGGAACATCGGCCAATTGACGATTGGTTAGTTGGAACTCAGGAAAGTAAGAGTGTAGCCACAATTGAAGTACCCATATCGGGCTCCCACCAGCTACAAAGCCCGAATGGACAAAATCTGTTATGCCTTGGACCAAGTGCGCCCAAACAAGCGTAGCCATGGCCAAGGGCTTCCCCGATGCAAGAGCCAAGGCCACAGTGGTGTATTCTTTGGTGATGGCTTGGCTGGACGAGCAGAAGAGGTACTTGTTAAGCCAGTAGATGAGGAAGGCGGTATGTTCAGCATCGGACACGTCCATCTCATCTGCACCGATGCAGGCAGTCAGAAAGCCTCCGAAGGCTGTAATCGGCCTATGAGAAACGGCCCCATCCCTGATGATTTCTTGTTGAGGATAGGCAAAGCTGGCCGTTCCAACGTCAAGCCCGGGAATGATCTCTTGTCTATGGGGGCGAAGGCCGAGCAGGTAGCTAATGTCCTTTACGGTGGGAGCCATGGGTCCGCAGCGGAAGAGAAAGTCGTTGCAGGACGAGGACCAAAATAGCAAAGCAGAAAGAAGAAGAGGTCGGTCTATCTCTATTCTAGACCGACTGAGCATTATGGCATCATAAATGCCCGTTTGTCTCCAGACTGTGGCCTTAGAGGCCGATACCCTAGTCACCCACTTGTCCCAGTCTGCGGCGGGGGTCGGCCAGCCTCGGATAGGCTGATTAGCAGTCTGAACCTTGATCCAATGGGCCACCTGTAGGAACGCTTCGTTTTCAACCGGTGTGAAAAAATGAAGAAAAGTCGCCGGAGGATGGCCAAGAAACGCCGCTCCTAGGCCTGGTGCTACTGGAGAGCCATCAGAGGAGCTGTAGGGGGTTAAATAATCGGTGGAGATCTCGGCGGCATGGGTTTTGGCTAGAGTCCTAACCTCCCGGCATTGGTTTTGCGGTGGTGGAGCGTCAACAAAGGTCTTCTTTCCTTTAGAAGTGGCCGGAGCAGTCTTAGGAGCCATGTCTGCAGGGGAGAAGAGCTCGCCGGAGAAAATGGAGGTTTAGAGAGAGAGGCTCTATTTCGCTTGAACTGTAGAGAGAGAGAGTAAGAATGCAAATGGGCGTGGTAAGGGCTTTTGGAAAATCTTGTTGTTTAAATACCACGATGCTGTAATCATGGCACATTAAATGTGGAGTGACTGGTGGGATTCTCCATAATCGGACATCTGCTGCATGCTTGACGCGTGGCATTTTTAAAATTTAAAACGTCACATCAATCAAGGCGGTACGTTTGATATGACCTTTTGGGGGGCAATTATTTGCACCCAAAAACCGTCAAAGGTTTTGAGCCCGAGTGACGTGGAGCTATGGAGGGAAGGCCGGGTTAAGGAATGGATGACTCGTCGGACTTAAGCATAGAGGTGAGGCCGATGATAGGAACAAGGCTGTTGGGTATGATAAGCAGAGCCCGATGGAAAATTGGACATATGTGAGGATTATCGGGCTATGATAAAATATAACCCAATGCACTGATAGCCCGATGGTGGAATGAAGCAACACGAAGACCAATCGGACACCGTGTAATAAAAGACGGGAGTTAGTCCGATTGGCCATGGGTGTTTGAAGAAAGGTAATCGGGCATGAAAATAGGTAGAGCCCGATTTATCCAGGAGAATCAGTGACGAGGCCGATGGACTGAAAGGAGAAGGCGGTGCTATCCACAGCTGGCAGGATGACGTCATCTCTGAGAGTTTTGGAAACGAGAGTCCGTTCAGGAAAGGATCTGATCATGTCCAGTTGGATTTAGGCGTTTAATCCCTAAATTAAAGGGATTGATTCAATCAGGATCTGGATAAGGTAGGAGTCATGGATAAGGAAGGTCTCGTCAATCAATTGAGCAGCTTGGGGCGCAAGTGAAGGAATTCTTGTCCAATTAGGAGTTATCTGAGGCCGCTATAAATATTCAGGCAGGCCATCCAAGCAAATGACTCCGGGTCACTCTCGAAACAGCATACATACTGCATTCGAAGCATTCAAAGTATTCAAATCACTCTCTTTAAGTCTTTATGTTTTTCAGCCTCCATAGCAAATAGGTCTATCCTTTTTGTTCTTTTCTTTTTGGTCTTTTGGATAATCAGCCTGTTCTGGTTTGTTCTTTAGATCTGTTTAGTTTTTTCAAACACTTAATAAAATCTTCATTTTATTAAACCGTTTGTGATTGTTTACCTGTTAAACTCGGCACTATTTAGCTTGTGCGCTTCAGTAATGCTAAAGAACTTACGGTGAGGGTACTTTCCTACTCACTATACACAATTATTCTGTTTAGAAGTCAGATTCATCAAGCCTTGTGTATCACTCACACAAGCAGATAAGAAATTAGTTTGCACGCACACACACACTGTAATAACCTGCAGGGCGTGACACACACACACCGAACCACGGTTGATTCTGGCACGCCCGCACAAATTACAGCAAACAATAATATACTAATTATTTAACTAATTCTAAAAAAAATTGTATCCTGGGATGCACGGGTTCACGTCTTGTAATCTTGCAAAGCACAAATAATTAAGCTTTCCATACAGTTATCTAATTTTTTTTGGTTGTATTGTTCTTTTTCTTTTTTCTTTATTGTCATTTATGTAGCAACGGGCAGCCTCTACCTTGCTCTCATTTTTTATTCCTAACCCAGTTATTAGTATTTGGGTCCTAAAAAAGTTCTAGTATAAAAAATAATGGTGAAAAAGAGGTCTTACCAATATTTTGAATTTTCTTCACTTTGCATGCCAAAGTCAGTTTGGCGTATCATTCATTATTTATTTCTAATATACACATGGATATATTTACATATATATATATATATATATATGTGTGTGTGTGTGTGTCGGTCATTGATTTTCAATTTCCTGAATTTCCTTTTCATGTTTTAAAGAGCATTTTAAAGAAAGAATGCATTATATATTTGTCCTATTTGTTTATGAATGTTGGATAGAAAAATAATCCTGAAGTGTTAGTTGAAAAGAAGTGGGGGATGAATTGATCAAAATATGTGATGACACTGCTGATTTGGAGAGGCTGAGGATGGTTAAATAAATCAAACAGTAATGCTACATGCACAGAAAATTGCACAGAATTGATCTGGGCCACTCATTTCAGTGGCTCCCACACATTTTGGGATGGAGACCACCGAAATGAGTGGCCCGGATCAATTCTGTGCACAAATTCTGTGCAATTTTCTGTGCAAGTATCATTTCTGTAAATCAAACAGTAATGCTACATGCACAGAATTTGTGCACAGAATTGATATGGGCCACTCATTTCAGTGGCTCCCACACATTTTGGGATGGGGACCACCGAAATGAGTGGCCCGGATCAATTCTGTGCACAAATTTTGTGCAATTTTCTGTGCAAGTATCATTTCTGTAAATCAAACAGTAATGCTACATGCACAGAAAATTGCACAGAATTTGTGCACAGAATTGATCTGGGCCACTCATTTCAGTGGCTCCCACACATTTTGGGATGGGGACCACCGAAATGAGTGGCCCGGATCAATTCTGTGCACAAATTCTGTGCAAGTATCATTTCTGTAAATCAAACAGTAATGCTACATGCACAGAGAATTGCACAGAATTTGTGCACAGAATTGATCTGGGCCACTCATTTCAGTGGCTCCCACACATTTTGGGATGGGGACTACCGAAATGAGTGGTCCGGATCAATTCTGTGCAATTTTCTGTGCAAGTATCATTTCTGTAAATCAAATTTTCTACAACATTTGAGACAAGACAACCGAATCGGTGATTTTATCCACAAAACTGTGTACGTAATTGACCAAAAAAGTACTCCATCAAAATGTACATATATTTTTTATATTCGTAGTTCTCTATTCTTCCCTACCTGCTGGAATTAAGTAGACTAAATGACGTGTAACTGTGTAAAGATAAGATTAGAGGGCTGGGGGTGGGCTTTGATTAATCTAACTCTTCAAGTTTAGTACAGTTTTTGAATTTGGTTTCAAGTATGCATTTTTACTTAGTAGAGAAGATAATCATGAGGACTTCAACAGCCTCCGGAGAGGACTTTTGGTTCATTTGGTTTGGTTGCCCATATTATTATTATTATTATTCACGTGGGTCCGTATATGCCTTATCCAAACTCCATTGTTCAAACTTTATCCATATAATTAAAGTTATACCCAAAAACTATCCTCATCTTTTGTCCAATTAAGGTATTTTGAAAATGCCCATGCCCATGCCCAGCTGTGTGTTAGGTATTTTAAATGCCAAGTGTTATTTATGTGAGACATAACTTGGAACCAATTGAATGACATTGCAATTGTAGTGAGCGACCTTCCTTCCATATGAGAACTGTCCCTAGAAATTAAGACATTATCCTTTGCCCCCAAATTTCAAAACTTTTGATGATCGATGATTATTCGATCAATTTCGTGGAGATTGTTTTGTTTCTTTTTTTTAATCTTATTATTCAATTGCGCTTAGCTAGCCTTTGGTAAACAAAATTAATTAATAATAAATAAATGAAATCTATGGGCCGAGTTACCCGAGTATGAAAGAGAAGGGTTTAGAAAAGAAGATAATGCACGGGCTTGTCAAAATTAAAAAATAAATTAAATGTATTTATCCAGTAAATCAAAAAAATAATAATATTAAATGCTAAATGTACATGTACTGCAGTGAAACAAAAATTGTAAACGTAAAAACTTCGATAATCTAAGATGGAAGCAAAATACATTTAATTTTTTCTTCTTCCTTTTTTAAATTTTTTTTTGTTTTTTCCCAGATCTCTTCTTAGTGTTTTCACTTCTGTTTCTTTTAGTCCTACTCTCCTAAATTTTTTTTTTTTGTTTTACTAATAACTTATTTTTAACATCATAACACATGATATATTGGAAGAACTTATCATTTTTTTCTTCTTTTTTTTTTTCTTTTTTTCATATTTTTTAAAATCAATTTCTTCTTTTCTTTTGTTTTTTTGGTTTTTTTTTTTTTTTGTTTAAAGTAAAATTTTTTTTTTTAACATCATAACACATGATATATTCAAAACCCTATCATCTTTTTTGTTTAACTACGTATAAAGTTTATACACATATGATTTATTGTGCTAAAATCAAGATAATGGTTATATGTATTACACACACATGCCTATAAATTGAATTTTCTATTTTGATATTATCCACAATCTCCAATATTAATTTTCTCAAGTTTATTTTATGCGCGTAAAAAAGTAATTTCTAACCATGTGTATGTGTGAATTAAATTTATAGGTATGTGTGTGTAATAAATTTTGAAATTCCATTTATATTTATAGCTCTAATGAATATATATATATATATATATATATATATTGGAAATGTGTTATAAATTATGCAAATTCCATTTTATATTTATAGGTTGAATGCAAACAAAAAAACAAGAAGAAGAAGAAGAAGAAAGAAAGAAGGAAGTTAAAGTTGAAAGAAAATGGAAATGTGTATTTTGTGCAACATATGATTATAGATGTATTTGTAATTGTAAATTATAATTTGTCTTTTTAGCATTGCAAAGTATTGCTTATATATGTATTACTAAGTATATATTTATTATGAGTGTGCGTATAATATAGAAATATTAAATTAATTTTATTCAAAATTTAGTGGTGCTTGTTTGGGAAACTAAAAAACTTAAATACAAAAAACAAAGGCTAAAATTGGTTTTCCAAACATGGTACAACCGATTTCACATTTTTTTTTTTTAAATTTGTTGAAAAAGTGAGGTGGGCCTATGAATTTAACTTTCACATATGCTTAGACATTTAATTTTATTACTCATATATGCCTTAAAAACAAAAAACTCATAATTGGTTATCCCAAAATATTTGATAACACACAATGCCTATACATTTCATTTTATATTTGGATATTACCCACAATCTACAAAAAAAAAATCATGTATTTTTTTTAAGGCATGTGTGTAATAAAATTAAATGTCTAAGCATTTATGTAAATTAAATTTATAGGCACACCTCACTTTTTCAAGAAAAAAAAAACCAAAATCGTTTGTGAATAAATGACCAAAAAGGAGTGTGGAGATGTATGAAATTGTATAGGATTTTCAAAAGGGAAATGATAAAAATGAACAATTCAAAAAATGACAAATAAGGATAAAATTGAAATTGAAAATCACATTTAGACTATTTAACAATAAGGACAAAATTAAAATTAGAAATCACATTTAGCTTCTTTTATATAGGGTGTAGCCGTGTAGGTATAGATATTGATATAGATTTATATACGGTATATAAAACAAATGTTAGTACTTTGTTTGGGAAAACCAAAAAAAAGAAAAGCAAAGTCAAACAAAACAAAACCAAACAAAGCATAGCCCAATTCGGGTTGTGTTGTGCCTTGTTTGTGTTAGTGGTTTATTAGGAAAAACCCAAAAAAAATAAAAACAAAACACCAAATAAAACAAAATAAAACCAAACAAGCTAGTGAGAAGTTTGGAAAGAACGAAAAAACATACAAACCACAAAACCGAAAAGCGGTTGTGCCAAACAAGGCACAACCTACAATTGTTGACTTTTGGGTTTTTGAACAAATTGTAAATATTTGTAATTATTGCTTAAAAAGTTTATTGAATCATTATTTGTAGATTATATAATTTTAAAAGGTGAATGAAATTATAAATAATATTTGTAATTATTATTTGAAAAGTTGATTGAATCATCAATTCTAAATAATTTAATTTTAAAAATTGACCTAATAGTAACAAAGGTTGTTTTGTGGGTGAAATGACTAACCTACCCTCAAAAAATAACAAAAAATGAAAGTAATCATTAAAGAGAAATGGAACAAAAAAGAAAAGTAAGGGTAAAAATATGATTTCAAACAAATCATGAAATAACAAATTAGGACAAATTTGAAATTGAAATCAGTCTCTTTTATAGTATGTATAAAATATAATGTAGATATATAACTTGTACTCCCTCCGTCCCATTTTATGTGTCCATTTTTCCTTTTTGGAATGTCCCAAAATTGTTGTCCACTTTCCTAAATTAGTATGCAAATTTTACTTAGTTTCTCAAACTACCATTCCTTGCAATCAATACCAAAAAAAAAAAAAATGCAATGATTATGGGCAAGTGTGGAAAGTAAGGATAGATTCTTTTTATTCCCTTAAATAGTTGGATTCACACATAAAATATGACGGAAGGAGTAACAAATTAAGTCGAGCAAAGTACGTGAATTGAAATTTAGAAAATAGTACGTACGTTCCCTCTCTAAACTACGTGACGTGTAGGGAACTTAATTAGTTTCCACATTACGTGCAGCCCTGCCCTACGGCAAACAATCTCCAAAGTCAGCAATAGATAGACAAAAGTCTCTAATTGGAGAAATTATTCAGTGAGCCCGTCACGCCACATCAGCATATTGATATAGTGTGATCATTTAATCTTAACCATCTACTTGCCCCCTTCTTCTAGGGAATCATGACAAGTGGTTATCATATTTGAAATTTGAAATTCCACTAACCACTTATCATGATCTCCTTAAAAATAAGGGACAAGTGAATGCTTAAGATTAAATTGTCACACCACGTCAACATACTAACATGGCGTGACGGGTTCACTAAATAACTTCTCCTCTAATTGTTCTTTTTCAATTCCACGTGCACTATAATCAACAACATGCAATATTATCCGTATATATATATATATATATGTATGTATATATGCAATGATGGATCCAACTGGCTGCATCAAACTCTCTATAAAATAGGACCCATCCCGTAATACAAACTTCATCCACAATACAGATACTACTACTACTACTATTAATTGCTCATCCTCGGTCCCTCTCATTAATTCCAGCATATATATATATATATATATACATACAAGTACTATATATCTATTAATTACATACTAGCGAGTACTTATACAATACAATGAAGACAACAGCACTACTACTGCTGCGCCTACAGATCTCATTCCTAATTCTGCTTGCATTTTCAACTAATTATCCACTGCTGATGACGATCAAAGTGGCTGCACAATCGGAACTCGAGGCGGTGCGGGACATACAAGGGAATATAGTGAGAGCAGGTGTTGATTACTACATATTGCCTGTGTTCAGAGGCAGTGGCGGTGGACTCACACTTGGCAAAAATAGAAACGGGACCAACTGCCCTCTTGACGTGGTCCAAGAGCCACATGAGGTCAACAATGGCCTCCCTGTCACCTTTACCCCCGTCGACCCCAAGAAGGGCGTCATTCGAATCCGAACTGATCAAAACATCCAGTTCTCAGCCTCCACTATCTGTATCCAATCCACCCTCTGGAAGCTCGATAGCTCTGATGGAACTGATATTCTACGACGTGTCACAACCGGTGGTTCCGTAGGAAACCCAGGTCGGGAAACCTTAAGCAACTGGTTTAAGATTGAGAAATTTGACAATGACTACAAACTTATTTTCTGCCCAACCGTTTGCAACATTTGCAGACCTGCATGTGGAAACCTTGGCATTTACATCGATAGTACTATTCATGGAGGTGTTAGACGTTTGGCTATCAGCGATCTACCTCTCAAGGTTGTCTTTAAGAAGGCCTAATTAATCTGAAATCTAAATGGATGTTTAATTATAAAACAAAAAATCACTGCGCTCATGCATATATCAGTGATATTTATATATATATATATATATATATAGATACTGATCGAAACTCTCTGCATTACTCTATGATCGATGTAATATGAAATAAGGAAGTAGGTGTTAATTTCCAATCACGCATTTGGATATATAAATACATATTGAAATAAAGATTGTGATTTTCTTACTCAATTATTCCCTTCTTCTTTCCCCCCTCACTAATATTGCTTCTCAATCTCGTTTAATTTCTACAAGGGCATTTTATTTTCATGGTTTATTTTAAAAAATTTCGGAAAGGCAGGTACTTCTTTTGAAAAGTAAATTTGTGCTGTGCAATGTTCTGAATCGGAAAGTAAGAGATCGAGAGTACGTTAACATAGGCTAATGGCCGCCCGAAGACATGTACGTACACTACCCAAGCACATTAATTTGATTGTATATATTTATGTGTAAGCCAAACAGAGTGATCAACTTACAAAAGTGGAACAATTATATATTCTATAAAAGTACAAAATTTACTTACTTAACTTTTTATTAGTAATGGTCAATGACAAATTGTAGTTATATATTCTCACTCTGAACACTTTAAAGGTGGATGTTGAAAAGGCAACTTATTGGAGCATTTAGGGTATAATTATTAGGGCTGGCCATCCCAATCCGAGACTCGACCAACCCGACCCAATCCGATCGATTCGAAGGTATTTGAGTGGTTTTGGCGGATGGCCGGATGAGTCATGGTTTTCTCAAGCCACACCCGATTGTTTATGGTTTGGTTGTCGGTTTTTATAATCCAAACCCGACATCACCCGACCCGATCACATATTGAAAACTTAGAAAACACAATATATGTGGTGTGGTGGAACTATGGAAGTCATTTTCAATTCTGTTTTTTGTATGTTGTATTAATTTGATGGTGGATTGTATAATTGTTTTTCATTTTTCTTTGCTTGTTAAGTTTATGTAGGATTTTTATTTATTAGTAAGTTAAATTGAATGTCTTCCTAAAAAGTTTGCAAGAAGGTGAAATGGTGAATAACAGGGCCATGCTTTGCAGTTGGGTACAATAAACTCAGCGTTATCAGGGTGTAAAATTGATGAAAATATGATATATTCTTTTTGTCGGGTTTCACCCGAAACCAACCCAAACCAACTCGAAACCGACAGATCGGTTTCACCCGACTGAATGGATGGATGACGGATTCAAAACTCATAACCTGATGGGGTTCGGATGGATGATCGGGTGGGGGTTAAACCCGACTCACCCAAACCATGGCCACCCCTAATAATTATAGATCCAAGAAATGAAGCATATTATTCAGGGCGTATGCATTTGGGAACCATTGGGTACTTTGGTACCCACCACTGAACTTTTGACTCTTAATTTCTTTTATATACGGAGTACTAGTTTTACACTTTAGCCCCCTTGTACACTTGAAATTGCAATGTGCATTGACTAGTACCCACATTAAATCCACTGAACTTTTGACTTTTAATTTTTATATATATATATATATATATGTGTGTGTGTGTGTATATATATATATCTTTAGGCTTTAGACCCCTTGTACATGTGAAATTGCAATGCGCATTGATTACTTATACCCAATTAAGCACACTTAAACAATAAGTCCATCAGATTTCACTCAACTCAACTCACTCTCTCTCTCTCTCTTTCTCTCTCTCTCTCTCTCTCTCTCTCTCTCTCTCTCTCTCTTCACACGTTCCAGAGCTCCCTCCCAAGGCAAAAAGGTTAGAAACCCATTTTCTTCTTTGTTGCTACTTTTGATTTCTCTCATCTCCTTGAGTTTTGGTGTACTTTTTGATTTCTCTCTGTCACGCCCCGGAGTAGCAGAAATTAGGAGGAAATAAAATTTTCCTTTCTGGGTCCGTAAGCCATGACTAGTTACATTAACTGATTGTCCACAGATACACTAGATAGCAATAGAGTAGCTTAAGCAGAAGCGCAAACTGAATATATATACATCAAAAGGTCACTAACTATTACATCAGAGTTTGTGGTTCTCAAAATAACAAAGGAACAAAAGAGATTAAGGCGCTTGACGCCGTTTACATCTTAGTATGAATGGACAAAAATCTATAAAGAATAACTAAGTCTTCTCTCTTGAAGTCGCGCCTGTAATTGGCGTAGTCATGACCGTCATCATTGTAGGCTTCCCCTTCGAAGGCTTCCTTTTCATAGGCTTCTTCCGGGTAGTGCTCCTCCGGGTAGTTATCCTGTGTAGTCTAGACGTGGGAATGTTCAGGGGGTAGTATGCCGTTAGCTTTAATAAAAGCTAAGTGAGCGTCCTAACCGAACACTCCTAATAAAATACATATCCGAAAGTACACATCGACTAGTTACGACAGTTGGATGAATTATAATGAGACCGTGCGTGAACTATGCATCATCGATATATTCGACTTCACTCGACTTAACATCCGACTTACTTGACCTTGTTACATTACCAGTGTAACGTCGTTGGCTTAGAGTGACTCGCCTAGTGGGTCGAGCTATGGTTACTTTACTATCGTTGTTTGCCTCTCCGTGGCCACAGTAGTAATCTCGCTTTACAAGCTAACCAAATACTCTAGGTCCCCGGGACCTTGCCTTATGAATATCGTCGCCGATTTGCTAAACGATTACTTTACTATCGTTGGTCGTCGCAACCGCAGTAGTAATCTCGCCTTACAAGCTAACCGTGTTTATTCATTTCTCGACTTGTGCTTATCAACATGGTTACTTTGCTATCGTGTTTGCCTCTCCGTGGCCATAGTATCAATCATCGCCGACATGCGATCCTGTAATTCCATTTGACAGTACCAACTCACCACGTATCAACTTTCGAACCTCCGCGGTCGACTACACGTATTTCTAAATGCATACGGACTTGGTCTCCGCGACCGTCCGACTCTATACCCGTACACGTCGACTTGACGTTACGACACCGACTCCTACGTGAGGTGTATCATGTGACATGCACGAGGTACAAGTTAATTAAATATTGACTATTCTTGAAATATAGTACGAGCCCTAGGCTCGTAGTACTACACGTTAAAGCATGAGGTAAATCAAACTGATAATAATAATAATTATAATAATAATATTAATAATAATGATAACAGAAATAAAAGTATTCGGCGTACAACATATTAAAGCAAGGTTCATTTGATAATAATAATAATACTAAAGATAATAATAATATTAGTATTATTCACGGAATAATAATATGGACATAAATCTTCGGGGTATATATGTTAAACATGAGATTTATTGGACTATAATAATAATAAGCAAAAATATAATAATATTATTCACAGAATAATAACATGAATATTAATTTGTTCAGGGTACACATATTAACTTGAAGTTTAACTAGAATAATTAATAATGATAATAATAATAATAATAATAATAATAATAATAATAATAATAATAATAATAATAATAATAATAATAATAGTAACGGAATAATTATATGGACATTAACATTTTCGGGGTACACATGTTAAACACGAGATTAATGGCTAAGTAATAATAATAATAATAACGGAACACATAACACGGGCATTAGTCCGGTACCACTGGTTTAAGCATGGTATCAACCAGAAATTACTAACAAGATAATAATAATAAAAATAGACTGATAATACTGGCCTAGGTTAGGGATACCACATGTTAAGCACAATATTTCCAAGACATAATAATAAAATGAAGATGGTACATGCATTAATCTAGTATACCGAGTGAGTTAGGAACTCACCGCAGGTTCGGGGCCGCTGTGTGGCTCGGGGGTGGCCTTCCTTTCCTCTTCTCTCCTCTTCTTCTCTCATTCTCGGTCTCCCACTCTTCGTAATCTCGCCTTACAAGCTAACCGTGTTTATTCATTTCTCGACTTGTGCTTATCAACATGGTTACTTTGCTATCGTGTTTGACTCTCCGTGGCCATAGTATCAATCATCGCCGACATGCGATCCTGTAATTCCATTTGACAGTACCGACTCACCACGTATCAACTTTCGGACCTCCGCGGTCGACTACACGTATTTCTAAATGCATACGGACTTGGTCTCCGCGACCGTCCGACTCTATACCCGTACACGTCGACTTGACGTTACGACACCGACTCCTACGTGAGGTGTATCATGTGACATGCACGAGGTACAAGTTAATTAAATATTGACTATTCTTGAAATATAGTACGAGCCCTAGGCTCGTAGTACTACACGTTAAAGCATGAGGTAAGTCAAACTGATAATAATAAACAATAATAATAATTATAATAATAATATTAATAATAATGATAACAGAAATAAAAGTATTCGGCGTACAACATATTAAAGCAAGGTTCATTTGATAACAATAATAATAATATTAGTATTATTCACGGAATAATAATATGGACATAAATCTTCGGGGTATATATGTTAAACATGAGATTTATTGGACTATAATAATAATAAGCAAAAATATAATAATATTATTCACAGAATAATAACATGAATATTAATTTGTTCAGGGTACACATATTAACTTGAAGTTTAACTAGAATAATTAATAATGATAATAATAATAATAATAATAATAATAATAATAATAATAGTAACGGAATAATTATATGGACATTAACATTTTCGGGGTACACATGTTAAATACGAGATTAATGGCTAAGTAATAATAATAATAATAACGGAACACATAACACGGGCATTAGTCCGGTACCACTGGTTTAAGCATGGTATCAACCAGAAATTACTAACAAGATAATAATAATAAAAATAGACTGATAATACTGGCCTAGGTTAGGGATACCACATGTTAAGCACAATATTTCCAAGACATAATAATAAAATGAAGATGGTACATGCATTAATCTAGTATACCGAGTGAGTTAGGAACTCACCGCAGGTTCGGGGCCGCTGTGTGGCTCGGGGGTGGCCTTCCTTTCCTCTTCTCTCCTCTTCTTCTCTCATTCTCGGTCTCCCACTCTTCGTAATCTCGCCTTACAAGCTAACCGTGTTTATTCATTTCTCGACTTGTGCTTATCAACATGGTTACTTTGCTATCGTGTTTGACTCTCCGTGGCCATAGTATCAATCATCGCCGACATGCGATCCTGTAATTCCATTTGACAGTACCGACTCACCACGTATCAACTTTCGGACCTCCGCGGTCGACTACACGTATTTCTAAATGCATACGGACTTGGTCTCCGCGACCGTCCGACTCTATACCCGTACACGTCGACTTGACGTTACGACACCGACTCCTACGTGAGGTGTATCATGTGACATGCACGAGGTACAAGTTAATTAAATATTGACTATTCTTGAAATATAGTACGAGCCCTAGGCTCGTAGTACTACACGTTAAAGCATGAGGTAAGTCAAACTGATAATAATAAACAATAATAATAATTATAATAATAATATTAATAATAATGATAACAGAAATAAAAGTATTCGGCGTACAACATATTAAAGCAAGGTTCATTTGATAACAATAATAATAATATTAGTATTATTCACGGAATAATAATATGGACATAAATCTTCGGGGTATATATGTTAAACATGAGATTTATTGGACTATAATAATAATAAGCAAAAATATAATAATATTATTCACAGAATAATAACATGAATATTAATTTGTTCAGGGTACACATATTAACTTGAAGTTTAACTAGAATAATTAATAATGATAATAATAATAATAATAATAATAATAATAATAATAATAGTAACGGAATAATTATATGGACATTAACATTTTCGGGGTACACATGTTAAACACGAGATTAATGGCTAAGTAATAATAATAATAATAACGGAACACATAACACGGGCATTAGTCCGGTACCACTGGTTTAAGCATGGTATCAACCAGAAATTACTAACAAGATAATAATAATAAAAATAGACTGATAATACGGGCCTAGGTTAGGGATACCACATGTTAAGCACAATATTTCCAAGACATAATAATAAAATGAAGATGGTACATGCATTAATCTAGTATACCGAGTGAGTTAGGAACTCACCGCAGGTTCGGGGCCGCTGTGTGGCTCGGGGGTGGCCTTCCTTTCCTCTTCTTTCCTCTTCTTCTCTCATTCTCGATCTCCCACTCTTCTATTCTCTTATTTTTGGGTTGAACAACTAAGTGAGGGGAGGGGGAGGCCTATGTATATATAGGGAGGGATGGGTAGGTTAGGTTGGGTTATATTCATATATATTTTATACACACACATGATATAATTATACACTCAAACACTCCACACTTACCTCAGCATCACTCCACTGCCACTTACCACGCCACACACTCACACACAGAGTACATTCATACCTATATGATATATCTATACTATGCACTACACACATACACTATACATACACCACACAACATAACCACTATCACTCACCTCGCTGCCACACACAAACACACACTGCACAGACCACACACACTCTACACGCCACACACACTGCCTCACATGTACTCACACACACACTACACAGTGCACACACATACACTCATCACACTATTGTACATGTAGGTTGATGGGGGTTGTTAGGGGGGTATGGAGGTTGAGTGTGGGAGGGGATTTAGTTGTTGGGGTATGTAAGGTGGTGGGTAGTCAAGGTAAGGGATTATAAGGGGGTGGTTGTGGTGGTTGGGTACTTTCCCAAAATCATGGGATTTGACAGACGTGACATGCCTCGAAATGCACGCGTGCACAAAAATATGTGCAACACTGGTATTGTTACAGGTTTGTGTGTAAATCTTAGTCTGGATTCTAAACAATCAGTACGAGTCCTAAATTAACGTTTTATAAAGATAAAACTTAATATAAATAATAACATTACTAATATTAATACAATTAATGGCATTTAAAAAATTTATAAAAAAGCGTATTAATATAAGGTCGCGACTTAAAATAGAATTTACAGGTACAATTACAGTCTGATAAATAAGTTGTTCATTAATAAAACAAAATGGAAAATACAGGTATTACAATATCCACCTCCTATCAAAGATTTCGACCCCAAAATCTAAAGCAGGTAGTTCTTAAGCATAAAATGTCCTAATCGCATATGACGGACTCTAAGATAATCTATCGGTCAAGTGCACTAGGCTTGTCCTAATCGTGGCGGGGTGTCGTTGTTTACTCTTATCTTCAACGACGCTTTGTCCTTGTGGTGTCTCTACTGGATCTTTATTAGAGTGATATCTCTGTCTTTCAGCCTTCTTGACGTGATGTTGAGAATTCTCGTTGGCCTCTCGTTTCATGCGATGGTCTTGTTGTTGGGTCTGTGCCCTCAAACCATTACTTTATGTATGAGACATTGACATTTTAATATATGGATATCGGCTTTACATTTCATTATGTATGTTCATTTCATGAGATGATTGTTAATCCTTAAGTATCATAGTAAGTAATTCGTGTGTGTATGAGATGCATACAAGTGAGATACGAATTACTATTCTTTGATACTTAGAATATGTCGCAGTGGATGATGAGATTGGATACCTCATCAGGTCTATACTGTAGCATAATTAACTACCATTGGATGGAGTGATTAATCTCAATCACTAGAGTGTAGCTCTTAGTTGATATGCTAGTGCTTCTAGTACATTGATGGACCTGAGTTTCCTATTGACGCTCAAGGCTGTCAACAGTTAATAGGAACTCATAACTTGTATAAGGTACGTGTTCTCAATCTTGAGACGAATATGAACACAGACTGTGGATATGACTGTTTTGACTTACCAATCAGTGAGGTCTATAGAAGATCAACACCTGGGTATCTTGGGTATGTCATGTCCATAGGGTTGTGAACATATATTGTCAAGATAGAATCTACCCTCTGTTTCAGAGTAAGCATTCCCTTGAGAATGTCACCAAGTCGATTACTGAGTACTGCAGTCTTGTTGATAAGAGTTATCAACATGTTTGGCAATCATGAGAGGTGAATGGGACTCAAGGAATACAAGAAGTAATCATGATTCAGGTTGACAGTAATAGTTATCCGACTACTTGAATATGATTACGAATGCTGAAGGTAGAGGGACATTAGTACAACATACAAGTCTAGTTATCGCTTCGGATATGTTCTTTTGCGTTGGAGTTCAGTTATCGTTTTATAGTGGAGTAAACGTTAACTGATTAGTCGATCAATTTGCTGATCAAAGAGTTTGGTCATGGGAATTAATCGACTGATCTGAGCCAACAATAAAGAACCTAGGAGGTCCCACTCTTAGCTCCGTCAGGATACTTGGAGAAACACTTGAGGAAGCTGTCAAGGCAGGTTCGATCGATTGAAGCTAGTTCGATCGATCGAAGTCATGGCAGTGTCGATCGATCGAGAATTGTTCGATCGATCGAATGGTCGATCGATCGAAGTCCTTCGATCGATTGAAGATTAGGTCGGTTCTGGGAATCTATAAATAGGGCAGCTGCGTTCTGGAAAAGAAGTTCGTCGTTTTTATTAACCAGACGCTGCTGAAACTGTTTTAGAGTACCAAACCTTCTCATTCCTCTCTATTAGAGATCCCACCATCTCTAGTCTCTCCGGGAAGCATCCGCAGGAGACATAAGGGTGAAGACAACCTAGTGGAGGCTGCTGCATCACCAAGGAGAAGAAAATCAGAATTGGGTTCAAGACACTAAGGTATAACTCTTGTCCCCTCTTGTACGCATCTATGGAATTGACGAGTAGTAGATCCTGGGATACCAAACATTTTATAACTTGATTATTTCCGCTGCGCGTTTAAAAATTAATTTAAACCAGTTTTTCCTTCAATTGGTATCAGAGCCACGCTCGTTTGGATCTATAGATGCGTTTTTGGAACACTATATTGATTTGCATGTTGATTTTAGAACTGTTTTCGAAACGACATTGCCACAGATTTGTTTCTGCAGTGTTATCGCAACAGAATACAAATCTGTGATTGCATGGGATGCAAGGCGGGTTCGATCGATCGAACATGTTTCGATCGATCGAACATCTTCTGTACTCGAGCGATCGAACAGACTTCTATCGATCGAAACCTTCTGGTGTTCGATCGATCGAATGAAGTTAGATCGATCGAGATAGATTCTTTGTCAGACTCTCTGTTTCACAGTTGTAAGGTGTTTTGAAATTAAAAGCTTTATTTTAAAAGTATTCTGCAAATTTTTTAAATCATTCTATGAAACAGAAAGTTCAAGCGATTGAATAAGAGTTCAATCGATCGAAGGTTCGAGCGATCGAATGGTCTTCGATCGATCGAACTGTGACAGAGAAGTAAGATGCTGTTTTAAGTTCTAATTCAGTATGTAAAGAGTTTATATACTGTGTGAATCAATTAAGTATTCCAATAGTTACATATATTTGTTATGTATGTGTGGATGCGTGTACGACTAATCCTTTTGCAGCTAGTTTAGTCACTATCTCCCATGGCACCAAGACTTTTGAATTTTGTATTTAAATTGTTTGAGATTGGTGCATGTTGTAATTTATTATTGGTTTGGTTTTAAGGCATATGTAAAGGGCGCTGCGACTTCAATCCTACGAAAAGGAAAGTCGCACCGGTTTCCCTAGCCTTTTATTTTGTTGTTGCTATTTTTTTTTCTAGATAAATTGTAAGCTTCTAAAGAAGCATAGGACAAATGTAATAGAATTAGAAAATCCATGAAGATGGAGCAAGGAGCCATTGTCCATGAAGATGGAGCTGGAGGCGATCAAACCAAAAAGGAGGTTCTATGGAGATAGAGCCATGGGAGATAGAGGCATCGTTTGGATGTCTTTATTTTCAATTTTAGTTTTTTGTTTTATGTGCTTGTTTGTGATTGGCGTATAATACATTGTTGCATGCACTTAAAACAAGTTTTCTAAAATAAAATTCAAAAACCGTTTTCAACACATTAGTAAACATTGGATGTTTATGGGTAGTGTATAAAAACAAATTTTTCTAAAAAGCAAAATCCTTAATTTACCAAATCTAGTGGGAGAGGGTCTTATTTATTGACACCCACGATCTTCCATTAACGGTTCACTATAAGATGAGTAGTGCATTCTGTGTCACCTCGTCAGGGGTGATCATTCCATACGGAGGGTGCATTACTTATTGGTTACTAGATGTGAACTTCTTTTGATAGGATCAATCAGACGTGTTAGAGGGTGACCACCACACGGAGGCGCTACTTGAGACGGTTGTGATTGGATCTTAGTTAATGGTACACACTAACTAAGCTATGGATAAGGGATCCCACACGGGGCATTATTCACAAACTTAGAGATCAAAAGGATTCGGGATTCATAACTTGTTTTGCAAGAGTTTCATAGCGGACAAGTCTTGATTAATCGAAAAATCGAAAATCGACCACCACACGGAGGCTTTATTCTTTTGTTTCGATATTCCGGCGACTTTGTTTTAAAATAAGAGTTTTTAAGGATTCTTTTATTTTAAACTGTCTAATTCTGATATCCATATTTATTTTGTTTGTTTGATTTTCAGTAATCATAATGTCTGGATCTGCTTTTAGTCCACTTGCCACCATACTCACTCAAAACAAGTTAACTGGAAATAACTACACTGAATGGAAACGTAACCTTGACATCGTGTTAACTGCGGAGGATCACATATATGTCCTCACCACCCCATGCCCCGAAGAACCCGTGGCAAATGCTTCGGCAGCTGCCAGACGCGAGTTCGACAAATGGAAGAAGTCGAATGGAATGGCTCGTTGCTATATTCTGGCCTCAATGGCTGCTGTGTTGCAACACCAATTCCAATCGAATGATTCTGCCAGTGACATTATCACATCCCTGAAAAAGATGTTTGGGGAGCATGGCAGGCCTGCCAGACAGGTAGCCATGCAAAAGATAATGAGTGCAAAGATGTCGGAAGGGACTCCAGTCAAGGAACATGTTTTAAAAATGATTGGTTATTTAAACGAGCTGGAGACCCTAGGTGCCAACATCGATGCACAGACCCAAGTTGATATGATCCTCAATTCGCTATCGCCTTCATTCGCTCAATTTAAACTTAACTATAATATGAATCAAATGAATTTTTCAATGAGCGAATTGATGAGTTCTCTTTTGGCAGCGGAAGGGGTGATCAAACCTGGGGTCAACGTTTTGAACGTTGAGAAAAGCGCTTCCTCTTCCCGATCTACACCGAAAGGAAAGAAAGGGAAGAAGAAGGCTGGCACTGGTGGTCCAAGTGTTGGACCGGTCCCTAAGATTGCAAAATCTAAGGGAAAAGGTAAGGGCAAAGGGAAGGTGGGTGGCCAAGGCAAAGGAAAATGTTTCCAATGCGGTGAGAAGGGCCACTGGAAGAGGAACTGTCCAGAATTCTTAGCTACAAGAGTTCAAGGTATGATTGAATCACATGTGATTGAAGTAAGTTTTATTACGGATACTTCAAACACTTGGTGCATTGATTCTGGTGCGACTAACCATATCTGTAATTCATTGCAGGGGTTCAGATCAACCAGGAGGTGCAGTGATGGGGAAATCATACTTATTCTAGGTTCTAGTGCAACCGTTTCAGCGGTTGCTATAGGAGTCGTAGTTTTAGAATTTTTAGACAATAAAGTTTTGATTTTATCAGATGTACTTTACGTCCCTTCAATGAGACGTAATTTAATTTCAGTTTCCAATTTATCGAATAATGGTTATTCTTTTCATTTTGGAACTGAAGTTGTTATTAAAAGAAATAGTTCTTTTATATGTTCTGGTGTTAAATCAAATGGTTTGTATGTGATCACTCCCAATATTTCTAAAGATTCTTGCTTGGAACTTAATAACTCAATGGTAACTATACCATCTATAAGAAAAGAACCTTCCACTAATCCAGCAAGGCTTTGGCATATGAGGCTTGGCCATATCAATCTAAATAGGATTGGCAGACTAGTCAAAGAAAGGGTCTTAGGTGATTTGGTTCTAGAACCAATGGAAGTCTGTGAGTCTTGTTTAGAGGGTAAGATGACCAAAAGGCCCTTTCCTGCAAAGGGCAATAGAACCAATGCATTGTTGGAATTAGTTCATACTAATGTGTGTGGACCAATAAATATTAGAGCAAGGGGTGGTTATGAGTATTTTATAACATTTACTGATGACCACTCTCGGTATGGATATGTGTACCTAATGCAACACAAGTCTGAAGCCTTTGAAAAGTTCAAAGAGTTTAGGGCTGAAGTGGAGAAGCAATTGGGCTCACATATCAAAGCCATTCGATCTGATTGAGGTGGCGAGTACCTCTCTAATGAGTTTATTGATCACCTCTTGCAGAATGGGATTCTGTCACAGTTGACTGCACCTGGCACGCCTCAGCAGAATGGTGTAGCGGAGAGAAGGAACCGGACTCTTTTAGACATGACTAGGTCAATGATGAGTTATTCAGAATTGCCATTATTCCTTTGGGGTTATGCTTTGGAAACCGCTGCATACATACTAAATCTAGTGCCAAGCAAATCTGTTCCCAGGACACCACGGGAGATGTGGATTGGGCGTAAGCCTTCTTTGCAACATCTCCGGATATGGGGGTGTCCGGCACATGTGCTGAAAGGAAAGATGAGCAAGTTGGATTCTAGATCAGAAGTATGTTATTTTGTAGGGTATCCAAAGGGTACTTATGGATGGTATTTTTATGATCCAAGAGAACAGAAAGTGTTTGTTAGTACAAATGCTGTTTTCTTAGAGGATGATTATATCATGAACTATAAACCTAAGGGAATGATAGATCTGAGAGAAATAGAAGGAGAGCCCTCAGTCCAACCCGCAGTTGATAACGATGTAAATCAAGAAAATACCACTTCTTCACCTATTTCTGCACCGGTACCTCGTCGTAGTGGGAGGATTATCAGCCAGCCTGATAGATACATGTTCTTAGGAGAAGTTTTTGAAGCTGTCTCCATAGAATCTGAATCTGATCCTGCCACATACGAAGAGGCAATGACTGATGTTGATTCAGAACATTGGATTAAAGCTATGAAGGCTGAATTAGAATCTATGGATTCTAATCAGGTCTGGGATCTTGTAGAACTTCCAGCCAATATTAAACCCATTGGTTGTAAGTGGGTCTACAAGAGGAAAAGAGCATCTGATGGAAAGGTTGAGACCTTTAAGGCTAGGCTTGTAGCGAAAGGTTATACTCAGAGGGAGGGCATTGACTATGAGGAAACCTTCTCGCCGGTAGCCATGCTCAAGTCCATCAGAATACTCTTATCCATTGCTGCATGCCTAGATTATGAGATCTGGCAGATGGACGTCAAGACTGCATTCTTAAATGGCAATCTTGAGGAGGACATCTATATGCAACAACCAGAAGGGTTCATAGCTGGTCGGAAAGGTAACTTGGTATGCAAGCTGCAAAAGTCCATTTATGGGCTTAAGCAGGCATCCAGGAGTTGGAACATCCGATTTGACCAAGCGGTCAAGTCGTTTGGTTTCATACAGAATCTGGATGAACCTTGTGTATACAAGAAGTATGAAGGAAAAGTGGTGGCCTTTCTTGTGCTTTACGTTGACGATATTCTACTCATTGGGAATGATGTAGCGGCATTATCAACAGTCAAGGTTTGGCTAGCTAGTACTTTCGATATGAAGGATCTAGGAGAGGCGAGCTATATTCTTGGGATAAAGCTCTTTCGGGATCGCAAGCGAAAGATAATGGGATTATCTCAAGCTGGTTATATCGATAAGGTGCTAACTAGGTTTTCAATGGATAATTCGAAGAAAGGTTTGTTACCTTTCAGGCATGGTTTAGCGTTCTCCAAGGACCAGTGTCCAAAGACACAGGTGGAGAGGAATCGCATGGCAGGAATTCCATATGCTTCGGCAGTTGGAAGTCTCATGTATGCGATGTTATGCACTAGACCAGATATCTGCTTTGCCGTTGGCATGGTCAGTAGATATCAATCGAATCCTGGTCCAGAGCACTGGACAGCCGTTAAGCACATTCTTAAGTACTTGAGAAGAACTAAAGATTACATGCTTATGTACGGCGGTAGTGAGTTAATTCCAGTAGGATATACTGACTCAGACTTTATGTCAGATAAAGATTCGAGGAAGTCGACGTCCGGTCATCTCTTTACCTTGGGAGGTGGTGCTGTTAGTTGGAGGAGCATTAAGCAGAAATGCATTGCAGACTCAACTACAGAAGCTGAGTATGTGGCTGCTAGTGAAGCCGCAAAGGAAGCTGTTTGGCTTAAGAAGTTCCTTATGGAACTCGAGGTGGTACCAGCGTCGCTATTGCCTATTACGCTTTATTGTGATAATAGTGGGGCAGTGGCTCAGTCCAAGGAGCCAAGGAACCACGAAAAGGGAAAGCACGTAGAGCGGAAATATCATCTTATCCGAGATATTGTTCAACGTGGAGATGTGACTGTCACCAAGATTGCCACCGCTGACAATCTTGCTGATCCGTTTACAAAGGCCTTGCCACAGAAGGTCTTTGATTGTCATCTAGATAGTCTAGGTCTCAGATGTAATCCTGTATGGTTGTGAGTGCAAGTGGGAGTTTGTTGGGTCTGTGCCCTCAAACCATTACTTTATGTATGAGACATTGACATTTTAATATATGGATATCGGCTTTACATTTCATTATGTATGTTCATTTTATGAGATGATTGTTAATCCTTAAGTATCATAGTAAGTAATTCGTGTGTGTATGAGATGCATACAAGTGAGATACGAATTACTATTCTTTGATACTTAGAATATGTCGCAGTGGATGATGAGATTGGATACCTCATCAGGTCTACACTGTAGCATAATTATTAACTACCATTGGATGGAGTGATTAATCTCAATCACTAGAGTGTAGCTCTTAGTTGATATGCTAATGCTTATAGTGCATTGACGGACCTGGGTTTCCTATTGACGCTCAAGGCTGTCAACAGTCAATAGGAACTCATAACTTGTATAAGGTACGTGTTCTCAATCTTGAGACGAATATGAACACAGACTGTGGATATGACTGTTTTGACTTACCAATCAGTGAGGTCTATAGAAGATCAACACCTGGGTATCTTGGGTATGTCATGTCCATAGGGTTGTGAACATATATTGTCAAGATAGAATCTACCCTCTGTTTCAGAGTAAGCATTCCCTTGAGAATGTCACCAAGTCGATTACTGAGTATTGCAGTCTTGTTGATAAGAGTTATCAACATGTTTGGTAATCATGAGAGGTGAATGGGACTCAAGGAATACAAGAAGTAATCATGATTCAGGTTGACAGTAATAGTTATCCGACTACCTGAATATGATTACGAATGCTGAAGGTAGAGGGACATTAGTACAACATACAAGTCTAGTTATCGCTTCGGATATGTTCTTTTGCGTTGGAGTTCAGTTATCGTTTTATAGTGGAGTAAACGTTAACTGATTAGTCGATCAATTTGCTGATCAAAGAGTTTGGTCATGGGAATTAATCGACTGATCTGAGCCAACAATAAAGAACCTAGGAGGTCCCACTCTTAGCTCCGTCAGGATACTTGGAGAAACACTTGAGGAAGCTGTCAAGGCAGGTTCGATCGATTGAAGCTAGTTCGATCGATCGAAGTCATGGCAGTGTCGATCGATCGAGAATTGTTCGATCGATCGAATGGTCGATCGATCGAAGTCCTTCGATCGATTGAAGATTAGGTCGGTTCTGGGAATCTATAAATAGGGCAGCTGCGTTCTGGAAAATAAATTCGTCGTTTTTATTAACCAGACGCTGCTGAAACTGTTTTAGAGTACCAAACCTTCTCCTTCCTCTCTATTAGAGATCCCACCATCTTTAGTCTCTCCGGGAAGCATCCGCAGGAGACATAAGGGTGAAGACAACCTAGTGGAGGCTGCTGCATCACCAAGGAGAAGAAAATCAGAATTGGGTTCAAGACACTAAGGTATAACTCTTGTCCCCTCTTGTACGCATCTATGGAATTGACGAGTAGTAGATCCTGGGATACCAAACGTTTTATAACTTGATTATTTCCGCTGCGCGTTTAAAAATTAATTTAAACCAGTTTTTCCTTCACTTGTTGACTCTTTCGTTGTCGTTGTTTGTTGGGTTCACGTTGTTCTTGTTGACGATGTTTTGGCTGACTCATATGTTATCGTCATCCATAACTCGTATGGGTCGTGAACATATCCCTTAGCACGTTGGCACGAAGAACATTATGGATTAGCAGATCCACTCAAAAAGTGTCATGATCTTCTAGCATCATTGGTGGTAACGCGAGTTAATGGGCGATTTGATCGTAGGAAGTCTAAGGTGTTGTGGTGATAACTTCCTTCCTTTGGGTCCAACAGCATGCTACCTCTAACGATCGATACTTTCAATAGCACTTTATCTTTGACTTTGAACTGCAGTTCTGTCCTTTAATCTGCGTAGTTTTGTGTCAACTCTGGGTTGCTTGCATCCTCTCTTCGTTTCTGATCTGTCTGACGTGATGACGATTATCATGGCCTTTCGTATAAGGCCTCGAATGACGTCATGACTATACTTGACTTTGTCATAGATAGCAAACATTGATCAGCGACAAGTGGATTTTCTCGTGTTTTTGTTTCTGCTACGCCATGAGTTTTCATAGTTGATGGTGTAAACTCTTCCACGTGCTTTCGTTGTTGTTGATGATTAGTTGATGTCATAAGCTTGTAAGATATCTTCTATCGTTAGGTTAGCACGTTTGGTTTGTCTATCGGTTTATAGGTGGGAGGTGATGCTCGTTGTGTACTTACAGGTAATATCTATCGATGGTCGTACCTCTACTATAATATATATATTATGATAGTAATTATCGATAATACTAGTTATGTAGAAGTATTTTCATAGATAAGTTAAAACATTATATAGTCAATAACATAATTGCATTAACTTCTACTAACATACATAAAACACAAAAGAAACGAGACTACTAGTCCAGTAAAACATATAAGATAAACTAGATCCTGAGACATCTAGTGCAAAATTCTTCTAAGTCTGAGTCATAAGGGAAAGCCTCCTCCGAATCTGTGGTTTTTTTTTTTCATCTTGTCATATGTTAAATTTGTCGTTTGACACAGTCTCGTCCTCTAAGCATTTATGACGGTTATCCTTCCTTTCCCCGTCCAAGTTCATTAGCGGAACTTGATTGATGTTCCTCAATGTCTTGCAATCCTTGCGAATGTGGCCTGTCTGACCGCAGTGGTAGCACTGTGCAGCTTGTCCTTCGATTCATCTCGGTGTTGGGCATTCGTCGAAGTGATGTCGACGCTTTCCGCAGTTGAAACAACGTTGCCGTGTTTTACGTCGGACCGATGTTGTTATTATGCTGGACTTCTTCTTATTCTTCATGTGTTCTTCCAGTTTCCATTGCTCCTCTTGGCTAAATCTAGCTTTATTGGGGATGATGGTATTGAGTTGGGCTTGTCTGGGCTGTCCTTCAACATGTACTCCGTAGCATTCCTCTTGAGATGATTTGCAGTCCATGTTAAAATGGCCTTGCTTACGACAGTTATAACAGATAACATTTGGTTGGTTAGGGGTCCTGGGGGCTTGACAATCCTTGGACAGATGTCTAGGGTTTTCGTAGTTGAAACAGACATTGCGATCGTTGTTCCGGGTTGTCCTTGCGGTAGGCTTGGCCTTAGTAGTGATGCTGGTTGTGGCTTGAGCGATTTCAAAAGCGATTCTGAATAGGTGTTATGGAGTTGCCTGAATAGCTCGTTTCTGTAGTCACTTGCGTTGGTACTGTCACCGGTCTTCCCTGAGTCGTGTATTAGTCTTCCAAATACACCGGTGGGATCGACCTTCTTAGGTATAATGTTGTTGAGTTTTCTTGACTGGTTCTCGGTTGCTTAAGACGATTGAGTCATTGTAGAGGTTGAGGAGATTCTTGCGTTCCTACATAAGAGTTCGTATCTATAAGGTTTCTAACACGCCTTATGCAAAGTAATCACAACCTATTATATTTCCTGATAGTTTACAATGTAATCATAGTAATTAGAATATGATGATTGAAACGGTTGAATGGATTTGTCCAAAATGAAGTTGATTCCAAAAAGGCATACAGATTCTCACAAACAGAAGTGCAATATAGGAAGGATGTGATCCATTCTAGAATAGAATGTAAGTCACAAAAAAAATGGTTGAAGGATTGATTACCATGGAAGTAATCGTTGTATCTAAAGATTTGTAGGTAATGAAAGTAATTGATAGCATAAGGCCTCCAATGTATGAAATAAGAACTAAGTATTTCAGAAGTGAAATACTACAACTGAAACCTTACTGATAAATAATAAGGTAGCAAATGAGAGAAAACAATAAGAGGTCAAGATGTACAGAGAGTACAATGTTTTTTTTTTTTTTTTTTTTGAGTTCATAGCATGAACAAAAACAGAGAACTCATTTAGAATTATTTCAAAGATAATGAACTTGCAAGATTAGTTCAAAGAATAATAAGTCAAAAAGAATGACTTTACAGTATCAGTAATCAAACTTATTCCCAAAGGGACTTATTAATAATCGGATGGTCAAGGTACGTACTCAAGAATTGATAATTGGGGAATTTCCCAAAATTCAAGGAAATTGAATTACTCACCAAAGAGTGTATCACAATAATTATTGATAGTAACCGGAGCCACGTTTCAAAAGACATGGATACATTCTTCAGAAGAAATGGAATAAAAGGCATAGATTTACTCACAGGGAGTTGGATGAGTAGAAGGGATATGATTACTTACTATGGTACTCGTCCACAATTACTACGGTAAAGTTTGTCTCTAATCCTTAGCTAGACCTTTCTTATCATCTATACCGGGTCCTTGCAAACTCGTCACTACTCTTGCTGGATCTGTCTGAGGTGCTAGATAATCTTTATATGGTTTGCCTATGTAATAGAATATTTGTACTAACTTGATTGAGTTAGCTATCTTACATTAGTACTAATTCATGAGTTCGTCGAGAGTTCCAAGTCTCGGTGTATCCTAACACGGCTACTGATTCTAGGTGCTACGACTTCGGCATATCTACCCATACAAATCAGGCTTTGGTGTACGGCTCTGGGGATATATCTACAGGGTTACTACTTCGCCATTTACGTTTGCTACGGAATCCATCCTTCCAGCTTCCTAAGTTTCCATAAAACTATATTAATCGATAATTCTTATCGATTCTTTGTTAATTCTATTCTCGTAGGCTCGACTAGGTGCCCGTAATAACTATCATACTTCTAGTCTACTTGATAAGACGTCCATGTCAAATTTGCTAAACAAAAGCTATCTTATAAGTATCAGTACTAGTCAGAGTATACTAACATTTCCAATTTAATGTGTAGGACAATCAGCGAGCACGTCTAAACCTAGTGCTCTGATACCAAAAATCCTGTCACGCCCCGGAGTAGCAGAAATTAGTAGGAAATAAAATTTTCCTTTCTGGGTCCGTAAGCCATGACTAGTTACATTAACTGATTGTCCACAGATACACTAGATAGCAATAGAGTAGCTTAAGCAGAATTGCAAACTGAATATATATACATCAAAAGGTCACTAACTATTACATCAGAGTTTGTGGTTCTCAAAATAACAAAGGAACAAAAGAGATTAAGGCGCTTGACGCCGTTTACATCTTAGTATGAATGGACAAAAATCTATAAAGAATAACTAAGTCTTCTCTCTTGAAGTCGCGCCTGTAATTGGCGTAGTCATGACCGTCATCGTTGTAGGCTTCCCCTTCGAAGGCTTCCTCTTCATAGGCTTCTTCCGGGTAGTGCTCCTCCGGGTAGTTATCCTGCGAAGTCTAGACGTGGGAATGTCCAGGGCGTAGTATGCCGTTAGCTTTAATAAAAGCTAAGTGAGCGTCCTAACCGAACACTCCTAATAAAATACATATCCGAAAGTACACATCGACTAGTTACGACAGTTGGATGAATTATAATGAGACCGTGCGTGAACTATGCATCATCAATATATTTGACTTCACTCGACTTAACATCCGACTTACTTGACCTTGTTACATTACCAGTGTAACGTCGTTGGCTTAGAGTGACTCGCCCAGTGGGTCGAGCTATGGTTACTTTACTATCGTTGTTTGCCTTTCCGTGGCCACAGTAGTAATCTCGCTTTACAAGCTAACCAAATACTCTAGGTCCCCGGGACCTTGCCTTATGAATATCGTCACCGATTTGCGAAACGATTACTTTACTATCGTTGGTCGTCGCAACCGCAGTAGTAATCTCGCCTTACAGGCTAACCGTGTTTATTCATTTCTCGACTTGAGCTTATCAACATGGTTACTTTGCTATCGTGTTTGCCTCTCCGTGGCCATAGTAGCAATCATCGCCGACATGCGATCCTGTAATTCCATTTGACAGTACCGACTCACCACGTATCAACTTTCGGACCTCCGCGGTCGACTACACGTATTTCCAAATGCATACGGACTTGGTCTCCGCGACCGTCTGACTCTATACCCGTACACGTCGACTTGACGTTACGACACCAACTCCTACGTGAGGTGTATCATGTGACATGCACGAGGTACAAGTTAATTAAATATTGACTATTCTTGAAATATAGTACGAGCCCTAGGCTCGTAGTACTACACGTTAAAGCATGAGGTAAATCAAACTGATAATAATAAACAATAATAATAATTATAATAATAATAACGATAACGGAAATAAAAGTATTTGGGGTACAACATGTTAAAGCAAGGTTCATTTGATAATAATAATAATACTAAAGATAATAATAATATTAGTATTATTCACGGAATAATAATATGGACATAAATCTTCGGGGTATACATGTTAAACATGAGATTTATTGGACTATAATAATAATAAGCAAAAATATAATAATATTATTCACAGAATAATAACATGAATATTAATTTGTTCAGGGTACACATATTAACATGAAGTTTAACTTGAATAATAATAATAATAATAATAATAATAATAATAATAATAATAATAATAATCATAATAATAATAGTAACGGAATAATTATATGGACATTAACATTTTCGGGGTATACATGTTAAACACGAGATTAATGGCTAAGTAATAATAATAATAAAATAATAATAATAATAATAATAATAATAATAATAACAGAACACATAACACGGGCATTAGTCCGGTACCACTGGTTTAAGCATGGTATCAACCAGAAATTACTAACAAGATAATAATAATAAAAATAGACTGATAATACGGGCCTAGGTTAGGGACACCACATGTTAAGCACAATATTTCCTAGACATAATAATAAACTGAAGATGGTACATGCATTAATCTAGTATATCGAGTGAGTTAGGAACTCACCGTAGGTTCGGGGCCGCGGTGTGGCTCGGGGGTGGCCTTCCTTTCCTCTTCTCTCCTCTTCTTCTCTCACTCTCGGTCTCCCACTCTTCTATTCTGTTGTTTTTGGGTTGAACAACTAAGTGAGGGGAGGGGGAGGCCTATGTATATATAGGGAGGGATGGGTAGGTTAGGTTGGGTTATATTCATATATATTTTATACACACACATGATATAATTATACACCCAAACACTCCACACTTACCTCAGCATCACTCCACTTCCACTTACCACGCCACACACTACACAGAGTACACTCACACACAGAGTACACTCATACCTATATGATATATCTATACTATGCACTACACACATAAACTATACATACACCACGCAACCTAACCACTATCACTCACCTCACTGCCACACACAATGCACACACCACACACACTCTACACGCCACACACACTGCCTCACATGCACTCACACATACACTACACAGTGCACACACATACATTCATCACACTATTGTACATGTAAGTTGATGGGGGTTGTTAGGGGGGTATGGAGAGGTTGAGTGTGGGAGGGGATTTAGTTGTTGGGGTATGTAAGGTGGTGGGTAGTCAAGGTAAGGGATTATAAGGGGGTGGTTGTGGTGGTTGGGTACTTTCCCAAAATCATGGGATTTGACAGACGTGACATGCCTCGAAATGTACGCGTGCACAAAAATATGTGCAACACTGGTATTGTTACAGGTTTGTGTGTAAATCTTAGTCTGGATTCTAAACAATCAGTACAAGTCCTAAATTAACGTGTTATAAAGATAAAACTTAATATAAATAATAACATTACTAACATTAATACAATTAATGGCATTTAAAAAAATTATAAAAAAGCGTATTAATATAAGGTCGCGACTTAAAATAGAATTTACAGGTACAATTACAGTCTGATAAATAAGTAGTTCATTAATAAAACAAAATGGAAAATACAGGTATTACACTCTCACCTCCAAGCAACAACTCCAATTAATGAGAGATGATGGATGGGAATCATTGTTGAACGTGGTGTTTTTGTTTTGTATTAAGCATAAGATCAAAATTCCAAACGTGGAAGACTTATTTGTATTTCAAGAGAGATCACGTTGCAATGTTAAATCTCCATTATTATTGTGTTGAAATGTTCTATGATGTGATACATTAAAAAATTCTAGAGTTGAATAATCGTTTTAATGAGGTCTCTACAGAGTTGTTGTGTATGATTTGTCTTGATCCAACCAAGACAAAGTTGCTTCGATTTGCCGAGTTTCACTCTAATGAGTTTCAACAATAGAGTTAATTGCACTTGAGCATCAACTTGATAACCATATTTTGGATGTGCGCTCCAACAACCAATTTTATGAAGTTATGGGAGTTAGTGGACCTGCTAAAAATTTGGTTCAATTGAAAAGGCATCGTGCTTATCCACTAGGATATATGCTCGTGAAACTGGCACTATTCTTACCCGTTGCAACTGCAACTGTAGAAAGAGTATTTTTTGCAATGAAAATCATCAAGACTCAACTATGCAATTGATTGGGAGATGATTTGATGAATGATTTCTTGGTGACATATATTGAGAAAGACATATTCGAGACCATTGACAATGAAGATATCATTCAACGTTTTCAAAATATGAAGTCTCGAAGAGGATTATTGTAAACAATATCATGTTGTTTGAATATTATTTTATGTAAAAGATGTTAAATCTTTATGTGTGTGTATTTTTTTTTTTTGGTCGTGTTTTAAGTATTCGCAAAAAAACAAAATTCGTGTTTCTTGAGCTCTCAATTTGGTACCCATTGGATGCAATTCCTAGCTACGCTCCATATAGAGATAAACTGGAATGGAGCTTATCTTTGAGCAACCGTGCGAAAGAAAAGGATAGATTACCAAGCTTGGAGGACTGAAAGGACATGCCCCTTCCGTCTCTAAAAAAAGCGTTTGGTGTAACAAGTCTATATGTCAACAGCAGATGACACCAGGAATATTCCTCATGAAAGACTTGGAAGTCTTTCCTGATGTAGGAGTGTATCTAATCCTTCATTTTAATATTTTGGTGTATTATTTTTTAAGTTGTAATTAGGATTTTTAGGATTTTATTTTCATGTTTCCACAATTTTTTAGGAGTGTATATTCAAGTCCTAATTGGTTACCCTATTGGTTAGGAGTGTTTTTAGAATGCTATGAGGTCGTTTTGTCGTTGCTTGTGCTTATGCGATCTTAAGTTGTAAGAAATATGTGGGCCATACGGGCACCCACATACATTGGACCGGGTCCAATGGGCCATGGCTCTTGGAGCCCTAGGGTTTGGATATGTGTGTGTATATATATATGATATAAACACAACATATTGATCTATCCCTAATATCACAGTAGCCTCTCTATCTCTCTCTCCCTACGGTTTCTCTCTCTAGCTAATCACCAAGGAGCTTGGGATTTAGAACGTGACTGTCATGGGGATGGCTCAAGAAGCGTCCTCTACGACCTAGGCGATGCATAAGAGAGTACACGGAGGCAACATGGAGCAGCAGTTCGTGGGTGAAGGCGTCGGGCTCGTAACAACACCGTTCGGCGATCCGTCGGGTTATTCCGCTAGGTAAGTGACCTAAACCCGTCTCGTATGCTTGCGTGCATATCATCTACATTGGTATCAGAGCCTATAGGTGTTTGATTCGCCCGTAGTTCACCCAAATTGAATCTGCCATTAAAGCTTCAAGCAAGCTTTTATGAAAACTTTGAAAAATTGATTTTGAAGTGGGTCTGATACAAAACTCCAATAGGGGTTCAAAATTTTGGTATGGTTGTGTTCCTAATGGTCCCGAGAGTCCCCCCATGAAGTCTCATGGGCTGATTATCTCCGATGAGGGAGAAAATCAAAACCCTAATTTTTTTTTGATCTAGAAAATCAATAATTTCAGAAGCTTTATGCTGTTTTTTTTTTGACTGATTGATTATGTTTTCGAATTTGTTTTTAAACATATTATTATTTTTTGTTGAATAAGCTTTCCAATGGTATATGATTCAAAAGATTTAGACTCATATCCGCACCGTGGTGGCCTTGCAATGTTCGGATTGCGCAAAGCCAGCGGGCTGCGCAGCTTTTTCCTAAAGATGGAGGAGATGAACAGTGTATCATTTGGGGCCCACTCACGTGATATATGTTGGTTAAGTGTGTTATGTACACACGTATGGCCGGATAGGTCCAATGTGACCATAATGCCTTAATTGGCTACTGTGGCTCCTTTGTTTATTTGTTTTTTTTTCATTGGATTTAAAGACTTTCCAAACAGTCCTTACAAAGTGCCAAAAAGATTAACTGCCATTCACGTCCTACATAATTTTTTTTCATATCCTGGAATGGGTTATGAGTTTTGATCCTTACAAAACAAGCTTGATTTTTTTTAAAATTATTTATTTAAACCCCAAAATTTGTTAAAAACAAAGGTTTTAATTAGTTTTAAATCCATAAAAAATAATTATTCTTGAATATGTTTTTTTCAGTGTTTAGTACACTGTAAGGGACTCTAAGATAATTTTTGTGTAAATTATCATGTATTTATGGTATTTTAGAGCATATAATTAATGTTTATGGACGTTGATTTAATTGCTTAAAATAGCCATAATACATTATTAATTTTTGTAATTAATATGGGACATAAGGGACACTGTTTTAAGACCATGTAAAATTTTGTGGGACCCATAGATAATTTTTGGTAAATTATCTCAATCATATTAATATTTTAGAGCATATAATTGTGTGTTTTTGTACGCATATTAAATTGCTTAAAATATTTTTATTGATTATTAATTCAAGGAATTAACACAATGTGTTTAGAACACTAGTGGTAGCTTGAGAAAATTATTTTAGTGTATTTTCTCGCTCTTTGGGACGTATTTTAGAGCATATATGTTGTGTTGAGTATGCAATATTAATTGCTTAAAATATAACCAATTAAAGTTGTTAATTCTTGAATTTAATGTCTAGTGTGTTTTGTACACTAATTGGAGACTTGAGAAAATTTTATGAATTATCTCATTTTTTTGGTATTTTAGAGCATAAAATTTATGCATATGGGCATTTATTTAATTGCTGAAAATAGCCAAAATAGATTATTAATTTTTGAAATTAATATGGAGTGTTTGGAACACCATATTAGACCACTGAAAATCTTTGGAGAACAAATTTCTTGAAATTTTGTATTTTTGGGGAATTTTTGTTGCTCTTAGTTAATTTTGTTTAACTAAATCAATTTATTTCGTTAAATTGATTCAAAATATTTTTTTTGGGCCTTGGTGAAATTCCGGAAATTTTTATTTATAATGAAAAACTTGTTTTTCAATTAATTAAACTTTCCATAAGGTTTTAAATTAATTGTTAATTTAAAGGGCCCTTAATAAATTAGTTTTAAATTATGTTTTAAGACCTAAAATTAGGTTAAAATTAATGAAAAATTCAGAATTTTTTCATTGATTTTACTTAGCTTATGGGAGCTATCCGTGCTGTGCAATAATCATTTTATTGCACATTTTATTATTTTTAGAGGCTCATTGCATTGTTGGTCACGTTTAATTACTGTTGTTTGTGATTGGTTGACCCTATGACCTCTAATTCCTCCTCCTTAAGTGGAGTGACGGATGAGTCCATTCATTTTATAATAAGACCACATAAGTGCTTGATGTGTGTGATTAATACAATTTAATCTGGCTTAAATGAATGGACAATTAATTGACAATTTATGGAGCTTGTGTCCTCACTATGTATGTTTAAGGCTGTTCTTGTATATGTTTATGAACAAAGCATCCCTATTTTTTTTATGGGCTATAAATGTAATGTGAGGATGAGTGTTTACATTTCTTGTATTGGAAAAGCCTACTGTAAAGGGATGGTTTTCTTTGTTCATAAATCATACACTTGAATTACCTTAACATGAGCTCTAAGTTGTCAATTCGGACCCACGTGGGGGTCCATGCGCATTTTTGTTGAATGGCGCACTTAATATTACTGTGGATGATCTTAGATAGTCAATTGTACCATCTAATTGATGTTTGTTTAGAAAAATCAATTATAAAAAGTTTTTCTTGATTTACAAAATTAAGATTTGATTAATGAGCAATAGCGAATTTTTTGGTCTTAAATTGTAGAAAGGGGAAAACTCATTTGTAATTGGATTTTAAAACAAACCTTATGAAATGTGCAAATAATAATGTCAACCCCTTGCGCATGTTCTCAAATAATATTCTTCAAATTTTTTTTTTTTGGATTCACAAAAACAAATGTTTTCCAAACCACACTTTGTCGATCTTTATAAAAGTAACAAGTTTAAAAGGGGCTAATTTTTGTAATATGGCACTGTAAAGTAACACACCGATAGAATGAGTAAGAGCTTATGGGCTTTAGGCTTATTCTATAGTCCAACCCATTAAATCGAATAATGGGCCTCCGGCCCAATATCATTATAACCTTAATAGCCTATGATACTTGGCTTGAGAAGGATCATAGCACGCGCTTTGTGATAAGCAGCATGCACCATGATCTTGTTGGGAAGTATATGTACTACCCAATAGCCAAAGTATTATGAGATCAACTCAAATTTGTTTTCGATGGCACATTCAGTACTAGATTAAGCATCTAGTTATGAAGTTTGGGAAAGTAAAGGAAACGTTCCAAGTACACGATGACTGGACATCTAAGGTCGATGACAGGTATGATTCGTGATTTCAGAATACTCGGAACATCTTTACTGGCGAACTGTAGTTTCAGGCTATGATTAGTTCTTTGCCTGATTCGCGGGTCCAAAGAAAACAAATCATGATCCACAACGGAAATGTTAAATTTTTGGTTTTGACATCTTTTGATATGTTGAGCTGAATACGGAGCGCCAAAAAGGTGAGGCAAACCGTATAGCTATACTCTTGACCACTACTTCCATAAGTGGAAGTAAGCGCAAGGCTAGTGGGCCTAAACGCAATGGTAAAGGTAAACCCGCCTAGAGACAGGGTGAGGCTAGCAAGTTTGCGCCCAAGGCTAATAAGGTGGAAGAGCGCAATCGAGGGCATTTTTCAGTTCGGTGGTAATAGGATGGACATTTCTGGGTGGTAGTGTTACTAGGACATGGTTATCTAGGGATAATTGCTTAAGAATTGTTTTCATAAATTCTGGATTACTCTATCATTCATTTATTCTGAGACATGACATGCTGGACTTGAACGCATAGGATGTAATAGGATGACTTGATTAGCTTGAGAAGCCCTTTTGGGCCCACTCGCTGAGGTTGACCTGCCTATGTGTGAGTCTTGCTTAGTTGGCAAAGCATGTCGAAAGCCTTTTATAGGGGCTATTAGAGCTACTCAAGCATAAGAGCTAGTTCACTCAAATATCTGTGGACCTGTGGTTGTAAAGGCACGTCATGGCGCCTCTTATTTTCTCACTTTTATAGATGATTTCGCGCGATGTGAGGATCGCTAGTACTTATCTAATCAGTTCTGGGAATTGTGTGAGGAAAAAGGGGATACGCAGACAACTTTCTGTTCTGGAAACTCCGCAACAATATGGTGTTGTAGAAAGAAGGAATATGACATTCCTAGATATGGCTAGGACTATGATGGCGCAAGTCAAGCTCCCAAAGTTGTTTTGGGGGGATGTACTATTGATTGCTGCCTACATACTAGAGTGCCTCTTCTCAGTCAATTCCCTCTACCCCCTTATGAGCTATGGAAAGGCGAAAAGCTCATTTTGGAGCATTTGCGCCCGTGGAGCTCAGGAGGTCATGTTCACTATACCTCGTATAAGTGCGAGAAACTATGCTCAAGAGCTGGAAAGTATACCTTTATAAGGTATTCTAATAGCTTGACAGCCTATGTTATGTATAATGAACAAACGGGTATAGGAATGACAAATGGTGTCACATGATATTGAGAATGACTTCCCCAGATTTGTATTACTAAGAGATATCTTGACCTCTATGATTTGGAGGATGTTGAAGACAACATACCATCTTTAAGCGAGGGTGGGGAGATTGAGAATCCACATCCAATAATCGCTATAAAATGGTACTAGTCTCCAGCCGAGTGGGAGTACACCGCTAGACGCTAGTGGGAGTGTACCAGATAGTGGGAGTGCACCACTAGGCACTCAAGATTCTCAGGTAGTACACTGTATGGTGATGAGAAAAACGTTCCCTATCGCTGTTTTGAAATTGAGGAAGACATTTTCATATGTGTGCAAATGTGTGCACAAGTGGATGAGGATGAGCCTGCTTCTTTTGTTGAAGCATTTTTCTTCGTCTGCTGAAGCAGAGTGGATAGTTGCTATGCCAGATGAGATGAGTTCTATGGACGTGAATAAGGTCTGGGAGTTAGTTGACAATCCGCCTGTGCGTAAGACGATTGGAGACAATTGTGTTTTCAAAATCTAGCGCAAGGCAGATGGTTCAATTGACAAGTATTAGGCGCGCCTTGTGGCGATACTTTGTACCCAGAGAGGGTATAGACCATGGAAACATGTTCTCCCAAAGGGTGAGATCTAACTCCATTCGCCTTATCCTAACAATTGTCGCATATTTAGTTTTTGAACCTTTTTAGTTGGATGTTTAAACTGTTCTTTTCTCAATGGAGAACAAGACGACGAGATAAATATGGATCATCCCATTGGTGTTGTGACCAAAGGGAATGAGCGCAAAAGTGTGCTGTCTCAAACGATCTATTTATTATCTCAAATCGTCTGGACAGTGGTACAATGTGTGTACATTAAATGGTCCAAGGAAAGTGTTTTAATTCTTTATATGTTGATGACGTCTTTTTAGCTGGGAATGAGATGAGTTCCATTGTCGCCACTTGAGAGTGGTTGTCCTCTCAGTTTGAGATTGAGGACATGGGTGATTCCAACTATGTGTTGGAAGTTTAGACTGTGAGATATTGTTCTCAGAAGCTGCTCTGTTTGTCTCGAGGGACTTACAAGATGTAGGTTCTTGAACGTTTTCACATGAAAAACTGAAAACCCATAGACATCCCATTTTTGGGGGACTCACTTTGACCTTAGATCAATGTCTTAAGAATAATGAGAAGAGGAAACAAATGTCCAGTTTGCCATATCCGTCCGCAATAGGGAATCTGAAGTATGTTAATGTGTGTACTCGGTCAGATGTCTGCTATGCGGTTGGTTTAATTAGTCGTTGCCGTAGCAACCATGGTCCTGTCACTAGAGAGTAGTAAAGAGTATCTTGCGATATGTTCGCAAGAGGACTGTGGACCTTACCTCATGCTGTCCACGATGGACGCATAATATGTGGTGTGCTCTACAACTGTTTGAGAAGTTGTTTTGGTTGAAGAGTTTTTGCAGTGGCTAGGCTCTTTATCTCACAGTGATGAAGTTGTGCTCATCGAAGGTGATAGCACATAAGCCTGAGCACATGCAAAAGACTTCAAAAACCATTCTAGCACGTGTCACATTTGAGATGTGGTTTGCGCAAAGGGAAGTTGTCTTAAGGCACATCTCCATTGGGGGATTTGATGTGCTTAGACATTTTATTGTATTATTGACATTATTATCCAAGTTTTTTATAAACTAGTTGGTTTCCATATATATATTTGTTATAAGTGGAACGGATGAACATTTCTTATATGTCACCGGGCTTGAATCGACCTGCTCACACGGGTGATTCACCTTGGCGCCGAGATAGCGAACTAGGATATGCGTGTCCATGGCGCTTAGATGGCGAGCAAGATGAGACATTTGTGTTCATGGCGCTTAGATAGCTGGCTAGGACATGTGTGTCCATAGCGCTTAGAATGCGAGCTTGAACACTTATATCTACGCAGTATAAGAACAGCGAGCTAGATATAAACCCTATTATTTCTATATGTCGCCTTAGATGGATCTAAGATGAAACCTTATACTTGGTCGAACATAGAGATATCCCACGACTCTATGTAGCCTATTTACAGCCGAATGTGAGTTTTCAGACGGGCGCTAAGAGGAGCGACTGTGCTGGGAGACTCAGGTTAGACGTTTTGTGTAACGTCTAGACTAAGATTCGTATGGCGTTACTTGTTTTTCCAAACACAGAGTGACATGCCCATTTTGATGGAAGAACGCCATAGCATACATTTCATACTGTATGTGCTTTCGCGATCGACTGTGGAGCAGTGAATGGATTCCTCTTCATTGCTGTGTGAGCCATGTAGCATATCCAAGACATTGGTTATCCTACAAACTGGTTTCCTTCACGACTTGAGACTATGTCATGAAGAGGACGCTTGATGACAGCTACTTTAGCATGCTATCCTAGGACGACGAGACAATTCCGTTCTATGGGGCGTGTCTGGGCAAGCGGTCAAGTTAGTCGGATTGACATGTGGGCTCAGGGAAGACCATTCAATAACACACCATGTTTTTGTGACTCATTAGCAGGCCTGCGACAATCGTATTTTGTTACTGATATGTCATGAGTACATTACATTGAGGTGGTGCAGCAATTCTTTTCACCGAGGGATTGAGAATGCTGTGTCCGGTGTGGTTGAATCGTCTAAGGCATACACGAGAAGCTTCCGAGTGATGTGTCTTGCTGGTTATGGTGATGATTTGGCATTACACTCCTGTCGCTGTACTTTCTTTTTGTAAGGTCGCACGTTCTATTTCCCTGTATGAAGAGATGAGAAGTTCTGTTTCGAGAGATTGGTTTTAGTACTAGCCCTATGTGGGTGAGTGGGAGATGTAAGAAATATGTGGGCCATACGGGCACCCACATACATTGGACCGGGTCCAATGGGCCATGGCTCTTGGAGCCCTAGGGTTTGGATATGTGTGTGTATATATATATGATATAAACACAACATATTGATCTATCCCTAATATCACAGTAGCCTCTCTATCTCTCTCTCCCTACGGTTTCTCTCTCTAGCTAATCACCAAGGAGCTTGGGATTTAGAACGTGACTGTCATGGGGATGGCTCAAGAAGCGTCCTCTACGACCTAGGCGATGCATAAGAGAGTACACGGAGGCAACATGGAGCAGCAGTTCGTGGGTGAAGGCGTCGGGCTCGTAACAACACCGTTCGGCGATCCGTCGGGTTATTCCGCTAGGTAAGTGACCTAAACCCGTCTCGTATGCTTGCGTGCATATCATCTACATAAGTGATTAAAAGTAGAACTGCTTATTATGGTTTGGGTGATCGGTTGATATGTTGTATAATTGATCAAACATAGAGAGAATCGTGTTAGAACCCTACCTGTTGAACAAGAACGCAGGTTTCGTCCTCTGAAACACATGTCGTCCATTGAGATTCCGACAACCAAATGCCTGTGAACTGCGGTTGGTGCCCAAAATTGTAATTTTGCCCCCAAAATCGCAAAGACAAATAAGCTTTATAACTTGTCCAAGTTATAGAAGCTGTCTAATTAGGTAGTCCGAGGTAAAAACGATTTTGTTTTTATTCCCTAATAGGATTAGGTTTCTTAGCTTATAATACATGTAAGCCTTCCAAGGCATTCAATTCAACTTTCATTATTATTATTATTCAATACAAAATTAGCGTTTTCTTTCATTATTTGCCTTTTGTTCAAGGTCCTCTTCTCCTTCGTGAGAATTCGCCTCTTGCAAGATAGCAAGCCCTTTTCATCTTATTCGCTACGTCATCAACCCCTTAGCCAAATAACCCTTTAAGCCAAAATCCAAATATTCTTTAACTCAAAATCCAAATAGCCTTTTTTCTTTATTATTCACATACATTTTGAGTGGGTTTAACACTTTGGACCCTTGATGTGTGTCATCTATTAAGGGTTCAAAATTGTTTGGACCCGAGTATGCGAGCGTAGTTACTAGAGCCATAGGGGTTTCTCAACAACTCGGACCCTTCCACATAAGATAGTGAGATGATATATTGGGAAGTTACATATCCAGGACCCTTGACACAAATAGACGCGTCACAAGTTCCATATAGATTACTTCTCAATAGAATTTCTTTCAAATTCACTAAAATTTCATGTACTATATATTCTTGAATGCCTACGATGGTAGTATACTCGTGTGGTATTTTCTCAAATTTTGCACGTGTGATACATGTTCCTTTCCCACTCTTGACCACTTTATTAAAATTCAAATTTGAAACTCCCCCCCACCCCTCTCCCAATACATCATTCCCCCTCTATTAACACTATCTTTTTCCCTAAATTAAATATGTATCTAAACATTAAAAGGGATACTTTATATATAGTCCATTATAGCCACCCTTTCTAGAAATTGCACCCCCCCCCCCCCCCCCCCCCCCTCCCCCTTTTTTTTTTTTTAGAAAAAAAACAACTTACTAACACATCTGTTCTCTGAAACACTTCCATCAGAAATTAAAATAAATAGAAAGATCATTTTTTTTCTTTTTTCTAATAATACAAAAAATACAATTTCTTTACAATACGGTCAACACCTGGACAGAGCTTCCACAATCGTTCCAAAGTCCCAAAATTTATAACTAAAAAACAAAGTCCAACTTATACATGTAGTTTAAACTGTGGCCCACAATGCCAATAAAATAAATAAACTCCTAATGGCCGAAATAATGTCTACTAAAACTGACAAGCAATAAAACTCCACACACCCCTTGATCAACACGTGCTACGCCTCCAATCAACTTTACTAACCCTGCAAATGATGATCGACTATGCTCCATCCCGAACGTACCGGATTGAGAAACTCAAATAGGTCAGCCACATGACTGATATGAGTTAAATAACGTTAATCACACACAGTCTTAGGTATCGCTCACAGTTCTGTACGTCAACACACAACAACAACAACAAAATACGAAAGATCGGGCAGGAAAGTAGTTCCACACACCTAACGGGACAAAGGGGTAGTTTCCCTTCTAGGTGGCAGCTATATAGTTCCTAACCGAACTAAAATTAGATAAACACTTAACTTGCTTAACTTGTTGGGTTTGTGCCCTCAAACCATTACTTTATGTATGAGACATTAGCATTATAATATATGGATATCAGCTTTACATTTCATTGTGTATGTTTCTTTCATGAGATGATTGTTTTGTCCTTAGGTATCATGGTAAGCAATTCGTGTGTGTATGAGATACACACAAGTGAGATACGAATTACTATTCTTTGATACTTATAATATGTCACAGTGGATGATGAGACTGGATACCTCATCAGGTCTACACTGTAGCATAATTAACTACCATTGGATGGAGTGATTAATCTCAATCACTAGAGTGTAGCTCTTAGTTGATATGCTAGTGCTTATAGTGCATTGACGGACCTGAGCTTTCCTATTGACACTTAAGGCTGTCAACAGTCAATAGGAACTCATAACTTGTATAAGGTACGTGTTCTCAATCTTGAGATGATTATGAACACAGACTATGGATATGGCTGCTTTGACTTACCAATCAGTGAGGTCTATAGAAGATCAACACCTGGGTATCTTGGGTTTGTCATGTCCATAGGGTTGTGAACATATATTGTCAAGATAGAATCTACCCTCTGATTCAGAGTAAGCATTCCCTTGAGAATGTCACCAAGTTGATTACTGAGTACTGCAGTCTTGTTGATAAGAGTTATCAACATGTTTGGTAATCATGAGTAGTGAATGGGACTCAAGGAATACAAGAAGTAATCATGATTCAGGTTGACAGTAACAGTTGTCCGACTACCTGAATATGATTACGAATGCTGACGGTAGAGGGACATTAGTACACGATACAAGTCTAGTTATCGCTTCGGATATGTTCTTTTGCGTTGGAGTTCAGTTATCGTTTTATAGTGGAATAAACGTTAACTGACCAGTTAGTTAGTTTGCTGATCAAAGAGTTTGGTCATGGTAATTAACAAACTGGTCTGAGCCAACAATAAAGAGCCTAGGAGGTCCCACTCTTAGCTCCGCTAGGATGCTTGGAAAGACACTTGAGGAAGCTGTTAAGACAGGTTCGATCGATCGAAGCATGTTCGATCGATTGAAGTCTTCAGGTTCGATCGATCGAGAATGGTTCGATCGATCGAAGGTTCGATCGATCGAACTCACTTCGATCGATCGAAGTCTAGGTCGGTTCTGGAAATCTATAAATAGGGCAGCTGCGTTATGGTAGTAAGTGATCGTCGTTTTTATACGCAGAAGCTGCAGAAACTATCATAGTCTTCCCAAAACCTTCCTATCCTCTCTATTAGGGTTCCCACCAACCCTAGTCTTTCCGGCAGGCATCCGCAGGAGTCATAAGGGTGAAGATCATCTAGTGGATGCTGCTGGAAGTTGAAGTTTCAGAATTGGGTTCAAGACACTAAGGTATAATTCTTGCACCCCTTGTACGCATCTATGGAATTGACAAGTAGTAGATCTTGGAATACCAAAAGTTTTATAACTTAACCTATTTCCGCTGCGCGTTTAAACTCTAACTTTAAACCACTTTTTCCTTCAATTTGGTATCAGAGCCACGCTCGTTTGGATCTATAGATGCGTTTTTGGAACCCTAGTTTTGATTTGCATGTTGATTTTAGAACTGTTTTCGAAACTGCATCGTCACAGATCTGTTTCTGCAGTGTTATCGCAGCAGAATACAAAACTGTGATTGCATAGGATGCAAGGTGGGTTCGATCGATCGAACTTGTTTCGATCGATCGAACATTCTGTTCTCAATCGATCGAACAGTCTTCGATCGATCGAACCTTCTGGTATTCGATCGATCGAACGAAGTTCGATCGATCGAGATAGATACTTTGTCAGGTTCTCTGTTTCACAGTTTTAAAGTGTTTTGAAATTAAAAACTTTAATTTTAAAATATTCTGTAAAATTTTCAAATCATTCTGTGAAACAGACTGTTCAAGCGATTGAACAGTGTTCAATCGATCGAAGGTTCGAGCGATCGAACGGTCTTCGATCGATCGAACCGAGACAGAGAAGTAAGATGCTGTTTTAAGTTCTAATTCAGTATGTAAAGTGTTTATATACTGTGTGAATCAATTAAGTGTTCCAATAGTCACATATAATTTTATGTATGTGTGGATGTGTGTACGACTAACCCTTTTGCAGCAAAATAAGTCGCTATCTCCCATGGCACCAAGTCGTTTAAATATTTATATTTAAATTGTTTGAGATTGGTGCATATTGTAATTTATTAATGGTTTGGTTTTAAGGCGTATGTAAAGGGCGCTGCGGCTTCAATCCTACGAAAAGGAAAGTCGCACCGGTTTCCCTAGCCTTTTATTCCTTTTTGCTATTTCCTTTTTCTAGATAAATTGTTAGCTTCAAAAGAAGCATAGGTCCAATGTAATAGAATTAGAAATTCCATGAAGATGGAGCAAGGAGCCGTTGTCCATGAAGATGGAGCCGGAGGCGACCAAACCAAGAAGGTGGTTCTATGGAAATAGAGCCATGGGAGATAGAGGCATTGTTTGAATGCCTAAATTTCATTTTAGTTTTTGTTTTATGTGCTTGTTTTGTGATTGGCGTATAATACATTGTTGCATGCACTTAAAACAAGTTTTCTAAAATAAAATTCAAAAACCGTTTTCAACACATTAGTAAACATTGGATGTTTATGGGTAGTGTGTGGAAACATTTTTCAAAAGCAAAATCCTTAATTTAATAAATCTAGTGGGAGAGGGTCTTATCAAATAACACCCACGATCTTCCATTAACGGTTCATTGTAAGATGAGTAGTGTATTCTGTGTCACCTCGCCAGGGGTGATCATTCCATACGGAGGGTACACTGCTCATTGGTTACTAGATGTGAACTTCCTATGGATAGGATCAATCAGACGTGTTAGAGGGTGACCACCACACGGAGGCGCTACTTGAGACGGTTGTGATTGCATCCTAGTTAATGGTACACACTAGCTAAGCTATGGATAAGGGATCCCACACGGGGCATTATTCAGAAACTTAGAGATCAAATAGGTTCGGGAGTCATGGCTATTTTGCAAGAGTTGCATAGCGGATAAGTCATGATAAATCGAAAGATCGAACATTGACCACCACACGGAGGCTTTATTCTTTCGTTTCGATATTCCGGCGACTTTGTTTTTAAATAAGAGTTTTAAGGATTCTTTTATTTCAAACTGTCAATTCTGATATCCATATTTATTTTGTTTGTTTGATTTTCAGAAATCATAATGTCTGGATCTGCATTTAGTCCACTTGCCACCATACTCACTCAAAACAAGTTAACTGGAAATAACTACACTGAATGGAAACGTAACCTTGACATCGTTTTAACTGCGGAGGATCACATATATGTCCTCACCACCCCAAGCCCTGAAGAACCTGCGGAAAATGCTTCGGCAGCTGCCAGACGCGAGTTCGACAAATGGAAGAAGTCGAATGGAATGGCCCGTTGTTACATTCTGGCCTCAATGGCTGGTGTGTTACAACACCAATTCCAATCGAACGATTCTGCCAGTGACATTATCACATCCCTGAAAAAGATGTTTGGGGAGCATGGCAGGCCTGCCAGACAGGTAGCCATGCAGAAGATAATGAGTGCAAAGATGTCGGAAGGTACTCCAGTCAAAGAACATGTTTTAAAAATGATTGGTTATTTAAACGAACTGGAGACCTTGGGAGCCAACATCGATGCACAGACCCAAGTTGATATGATCCTCAACTCGCTGTCGCCATCATTCGCTCAATTCAAACTAAACTATAATATGAATCAAATGGATTTTTCAATGAGCGAATTAATGAGTTCTTTACTGGCAGCAGAAGGGGTGATCAAACCTGGGGGCAGCGTTTTAAACGTTGAGAAAAGCGCTTCTTCTTCCCGATCTACACCGAAAGGTAAGAAAGGAAAGAAGAAGGCTGGCACTGGTGGTTCAAGTGTTGGACCGGTCCCTAAGATTGCAAAATCTAAGGGAAAAGGTAAGGGCAAAGGGAAGGTGGGTGGCCAAGGCAAAGGAAAGTGTTTCCAATGCGGTGAGAAGGGCCACTGGAAGAGGAACTGTCCAGAATTCTTAGCTACAAGAGTTCAAGGTATGATTGAATCACATATGATTGAAGTAAGTTTTATTACGGATACTTCAAACACTTGGTGCATTGATTCTGGTGCGACTAACCATATCTGTAATTCATTGCAGGGGTTCAGATCAACCAGGAAATGCAGTGATGGGGAGATCGTGCTTACTCTAGGTTCTAGCGCAACCGTATCTGCGGTTGCTATAGGAGTCGTAGTTTTAGAATTTTCAGACAATAAAGTTTTGATTTTATCAGATGTACTTTACGTCCCTTTAATGAGACGTAATTTAATTTCAGTTTCTAATTTAACGAATAATGGTTATTCCTTTCATTTTGGAACTGAAGTTGTCATTAAAAGAAGCAGTTCTTTTATATGTTCTGGTGTTAAATCAAATGGTTTGTATGTGATTACTCCCAATATTTCAAAAGATTCTTGTTTGGAACTTAATAACTCAGTGGTAACTTTACCATCTAAAAGAAAGGAACCTTCCACTAATCCAACAAGGCTTTGGCATATGAGGCTTGGCCATATCAATCTGAATAGGATTGGCAGACTAGTCAAAGATGGGGTCTTAGGCGATTTGGTTCTCGAACCAATGGAAGTCTGCGAATCTTGTTTGGAGGGTAAAATGACCAAAAGGCCCTTTCCTGCAAAGGGTAATAGGACCAATGCATTGTTGGAATTAGTTCATACTGATGTGTGTGGACCAATAAATATTAGAGCAAGGGGTGGTTATGAGTATTTCATAACATTTACCGATGACCACTCTAGGTATGGATATGTGTACCTAATGCAGCACAAGTCTGAAGCCTTTGAAAAGTTCAAAGAGTTTAGGGCTGAAGTGGAGAAGCAATCGGGCACACATATCAAGGCCATTCGATCTGATCGAGGTGGCGAGTACCTCTCTAATGAGTTTATTGATCACCTCGTACAGAATGGGATTCTGTCACAGTTGACTGCACCTGGTACGCCTCAGCAGAACGGTGTAGCGGAGAGAAGGAATCGGACTCTTTTAGACATGACTAGGTCGATGATGAGTTATTCAGAGTTGCCATTATTCCTTTGGGGTTATGCTTTGGAAACCGCTGCATACATACTAAATCTAGTACCAAGCAAATCTGTTCCCAGGACACCACGAGAGATGTGGATTGGGCGCAAGCCTTCTTTGCAACATCTCCGGATATGGGGGTGTCCGGCACATGTGCTCAAAGGAAAGATGAGCAAGTTGGATTCTAGATCAGAAGTATGTTACTTTGTAGGGTATCCAAAGGGTACTTATGGATGGTATTTTTATGATCCAAGAGAACAGAAAGTGTTTGTTAGTACAAATGCTATTTTTTTGGAGGATGATTATATCATGAACCATAAACCTAAGGGAAGGATAGATCTTAAAGAGATAGAAGGAGAGCTCTCAGTCCAACCCGCAGTTGATAACGATAAAAATCAAGAAAATACCACTTCTTCACCCATTTCCGCACCGGTACCTCGTCGTAGTGGGAGGATTATCAGCCAGCCTGATAGATACATGTTCTTAGGAGAAGTTTTTGAAGCTGTCTCCATAGAATCTGAATTTGATCCTACCACTTACGAAGAGGCAATGGCTGATGTTGATTCAGCTCATTGGATTAAAGCTATGAAGGCTGAATTGGAATCTATGGATTCCAATCAGGTCTGGGATCTTGTAGAACTTCCAGCCAATATTAAACCCATTGGCTGCAAGTGGGTCTATAAGAGGAAAAGAGGATCTGATGGAAAGGTTGAGACCTTTAAGGCAAGGCTTGTGGCGAAAGGCTATACTCAGAAGGAGGGCATTGACTATGAGGAAACCTTCTCGCCGGTAGCCATGCTCAAATCCATCAGAATACTCTTATCCATTGCTGCATGCCTAGATTATGAAATCTGGCAGATGGACGTCAAGACTGCATTCTTGAATGGCAATCTTGAGGAGGACATCTATATGCAACAACCAGAAGGGTTCATAGCTGGTCGGAAAGGTAACTTGGTATGCAAGTTGCAAAAGTCCATTTATGGGCTTAAGCAGGCATCCAGAAGTTGGAACATCCGATTTGACCAAGCGGTCAAGTCGTTTGGTTTCATACAGAATCTGGATGAGCCTTGTGTATACAAGAAACGTGAAGGGAAAGTAGTGGCTTTTCTTGTGCTTTACGTTGACGACATTCTACTCATTGGGAATGATGTAGCGGCGCTGTCAACGGTCAAGGTTTGGCTAGCTAGTACTTTCGATATGAAGGATCTAGGAGAGGCGAGCTATATTCTTGGGATAAAGCTCTTTCGGGATCGCAAGCGAAAGATAATGGGATTATCTCAAGCTGGTTATATCGAGAAAGTGCTAACTAGGTTTTCAATGGATAATTCGAAGAAAGGTTTGTTACCTTTCAGGCATGGTTTAGCGTTCTCCAAGGACCAGTGTCCAAAGACACAAGAGGAGAGGAATCGCATGGCAGGAATTCCCTATGCCTCGGCAGTGGGAAGTCTCATGTATGCGATGTTATGCACTAGACCAGATATATGCTTTGCCGTTGGCATGGTTAGCAGGTATCAATCGAATCCTGGTCCAGAGCACTGGACAGCCGTTAAGCACATTCTTAAGTACTTGAGAAGAACTAAAGATTACATGCTTATGTACGGCGGTAGTGAGTTAATTCCAGTAGGATACACTGACTCGGACTTTATGTCAGATAAAGATTCGAGAAAGTCGACATCCGGACATCTCTTTACCTTGGGAGGTGGTGCTGTTAGTTGGAGGAGCATTAAGCAGAAATGCATTGCAGACTCAACTACAGAAGCTGAGTATGTGGCTGCTTGTGAAGCCGCAAAGGAAGCTGTTTGGCTCAAGAAGTTCCTTATGGAACTCGAGGTGGTACCAGCGTCGCTGTCACCTATTACGCTATACTGCGATAATAGTGGGGCAGTGGCTCAGTCCAAGGAGCCAAGGAACCACGGGAAGGGAAAGCACGTAGAGCGGAAATATCACCTAATCCGAGATATAGTTCAACGTGGAGATGTGACTGTCACCAAGATTGCCACCGCTGACAATCTTGCTGATCCGTTTACAAAGGCCTTACCACAGAAGGTCTTTGATCATCATCTAGATAGTCTAGGTCTTAGATGTAGTTCTGAATGGATGTGAGTGCAAGTGGGAGTTTGTTGGGTTTGTGCCCTCAAACCATTACTTTATGTATGAGACATTAGCATTATAATATATGGATATCAGCTTTACATTTCATTGTGTATGTTTCTTTCATGAGATGATTGTTTTGTCCTTAGGTATCATGGTAAGCAATTCGTGTGTGTATGAGATACACACAAGTGAGATACGAATTACTATTCTTTGATACTTATAATATGTCACAGTGGATGATGAGACTGGATACCTCATCAGGTCTACACTGTAGCATAATTAACTACCATTGGATGGAGTGATTAATCTCAATCACTAGAGTGTAGCTCTTAGTTGATATGCTAGTGCTTATAGTGCATTGACGGACCTGAGCTTTCCTATTGACGCTTAAGGCTGTCAACAGTCAATAGGAATTCATAACTTGTATAAGGTACGTGTTCTCAATCTTGAGATGATTATGAACACAGACTATGGATATGGCTGCTTTGACTTACCAATCAGTGAGGTCTATAGAAGATCAACACCTGGGTATCTTGGGTTTGTCATGTCCATAGGGTTGTGAACATATATTGTCAAGATAGAATCTACCCTCTGATTCAGAGTAAGCATTCCCTTGAGAATGTCACCAAGTTGATTACTGAGTACTGCAGTCTTGTTGATAAGAGTTATCAACATGTTTGGTAATCATGAGTAGTGAATGGGACTCAAGGAATACAAGAAGTAATCATGATTCAGGTTGACAGTAACAGTTGTCCGACTACCTGAATATGATTACGAATGCTGACGGTAGAGGGACATTAGTACACGATACAAGTCTAGTTATCGCTTCGGATATGTTCTTTTGCGTTGGAGTTCAGTTATCGTTTTATAGTGGAATAAACGTTAACTGACCAGTTAGTTAGTTTGCTGATCAAAGAGTTTGGTCATGGTAATTAACAAACTGGTCTGAGCCAACAATAAAGAGCCTAGGAGGTCCCACTCTTAGCTCCGCTAGGATGCTTGGAAAGACACTTGAGGAAGCTGTTAAGACAGGTTCGATCGATCGAAGCATGTTCGATCGATCGAAGTCTTCAGGTTCGATCGATCGAGAATGGTTCGATCGATCGAAGGTTCGATCGATCGAACTCACTTCGATCGATCGAAGTCTAGGTCGGTTCTGGAAATCTATAAATAGGGCAGCTGCGTTATGGTAGTAAGTGATCGTCGTTTTTATACGCAGAAGCTGCAGAAACTATCATAGTCTTCCCAAAACCTTCCTATCCTCTCTATTAGGGTTCCCACCAACCCTAGTCTTTCCGGCAGGCATCCGCAGGAGTCATAAGGGTGAAGATCATCTAGTGGAGGCTGCTGGAAGTTGAAGTTTCAGAATTGGGTTCAAGACACTAAGGTATAATTCTTGCACCCCTTGTACGCATCTATGGAATTGACAAGTAGTAGATCATGGAATACCAAAAGTTTTATAACTTAACCTATTTCCGCTGCGCGTTTAAACTCTAACTTTAAACCACTTTTTCCTTCATAACTATGTTAAGCCACCAAACGTGTGAGGTGTGGGTCATTGGCTTGTGCCGTGGACCATTGGGGGAGTCACGGACTTGCAGGTAGTGGCGGATGAAGTACTTACTTAACCGAAGACCATTTTTATATGTTGAAATGAATTTGAACATTGATATGCCATCCGTGTGCTTGATGGATATCTCTCACTAAGCATAATGCTTATATATTATAGTGGATATTGAATAACCATTCCAGGTGAGCACGACAGCGAGAATTCGGGGAGGTGAATGAGGATCGTGGAGTCGAGAAGACTTATGTTTATTGTAGTTTCATGGCTTTGGTAGTTTTTGTGCAGAATTTTGTATCATGGTGCAAATTTGAGGTTGAATGGTTTAAGTTGAGTTGGTACTAAACTTAGTAAAGGGTAATACTTGGGACATACCCAAAGACAACTTTTGGGACACAACCTAAGATATGTGTCTATCTCTCTCCCGTGGCACTGTGGGGCCCAGTGACATCACAGGAGAGATATAGACACATCTTTTGAGTTGTGTCCCAAAAGTTGTATCTTTGGGTATGTCCCAATCTTTACTCCTTAGTAAATTATGTAGGTTCCTTGCTTAATCGCTCCAAGACTCGTGTAAATATTGCAACCGGAGTTTAGAACTACGTTGGAGACCTTACATGCTTTGTTTTTATTGTTTGGGAGTATGTTTGGTTGAGTTTGGATTTAAAACATGTGCTTTTGTTGGTCTTGTGGGAATTGGGAGTGTTTGAGTGAGATCCCCATGAGCTACTTCTTAAGACATGGGTTAATTTGGATTGTATGTGAACATCTAATCAAGAAGTAGAAATTAAAACATGCTTGCTGTGAAAAGTGGACAGAACAGTGAACTGGTTTTCTAAAAATAGAAAAGTGATCATAAAATTTTATGGAGATCATCCCTACTGTGTCTAGAACACATCGGAAAAAGTGAAATCAATATTGAATTCAAAACATGTTCATCTTGGGAAATAGCACATGTTCATTTTGTTCAATGTTTATAATCATGTTGGAGCCCCTTGGGAATGGTTTAAAATGGTTTTGATATGGTTTTGAAAGTTGAGAATCTTGATTAAGAGGTTTGGTTTGGAATTGTTTTGAACTTGTAAAAATAGGATTTTTGCAGTAGAAATTCAGTTCTGCAGAACACGGATCAATCCGGATTAAGCGACAGATCAATCTGAACTTCTGGGGGGACATTCTACGAAAAAACTGCAAATCAAATTGATCAGGGTATATAGGGCAGATCGATCTGTGTACAAAATTTTCGGCTATCGACTTTTACGGAAACAGACATAACTCTTTCTAAAAAATTCGATTTCGTGCGCCAATTTTTTTGTGTGTTGGAACCAGGACTTAAAGGGCTATCTTTTGATATAAAATTTTGGGTAAAGTTTGGGACACACCCAAACACACAACTTTTGGGACCACAACCCAAATATGTGTTTATCTCTCTCTCTCTCTCTCTCTCTTGTGATGTCAGTGGACCCCACAGTGACATAGGAGAGAGATAGACACATCTTTTGGGTTGTGTCCCAAAAGTTGTGTGTTTGGATGTGTTCCAAGTATTACCCTAAAATTTAACCATATTTTCTAAATTACTATTCTGCCCTTGGGCTTGATTTGTCTAGTACAAAGGTTTATTTGTGTGTGTTTCCCTTCCTTTGCATTCCTAACTTGGTGTTTGAAGACCTTGGTGGCATGCCACGTGTCCTAGGTTCACATGTGTAGATCCGGGGCATGACATATGTGTGTGTATATATATGTATATATATACATACGATTATATACTTGTTCGTATATCTGGGGAAGCTCAGCAAGATACTTGACCATCTTAGGCTCCTCAACCATACCTTTCTCTCTCTCTCCAGCCCATCCATCTCAACCACAACTCTTAATTCTCTTCTCTTTCTCTCTGTATCTCCAGCCCAAATAACTCATGTGGGGTTTTCCTAATTCTGACCCCCCAAAAAATGTAGATTTTCCTTATTACTTAATCTTTCTTTTGTTATTTTTGTTATTTTTCTTTTTTTGGCTCACCCCCCATCGACCACCACCACCACCACCACCACCACCAAAATTCAATCATTGTGCATACAACTGTGGTGGCTCCTTCCGTTTTAAACGACAAACCCGTACCGTACGCACTGCTTTCTCATCTTTGCCTCTCCCTGACAATGCCGACCCTCCTCGTAGGCTTTAAGGGACTGAGCCTTCTGCTGATATTCTTCCTCCAACATGTACACAAGCCAAGGGTTTTCGATGTCAAGTACATCAATGTTAGGGGAAGAAAGGGCCATCTCAGGATGGACTCAATATATATTGCCAGTTTCCTTTTTCCAAATCTTTCGTTTGAAGCATCAAACGGAAAATATTAGTAGACGGAATACCCGCAATCTAATAAGAAGAAACTGACATTTTGAAAGTCAGAATCACTGCTTTACCAGTATTACAGTTCCGTCAGAAGATGTTCTTGCAGATCTTCTTCCTGACCCCACCCATACACTACCCCACCAAAAAAGGGTGGAAAAACCGGTTTAAAGGGTAAACCGATCCAGTAACAATGGATATCATCTGGGCCCGGCCCAGGTCTCAGTCCGTCCATTTACCAGGCTTACTTATGACCCTGGGGCTAGGCCCATCACAATAAACAATTCTACAAAGGAAAAAGTATAAGCAAAAGCAAAAGCAAAAGCAAAAGCTAAAGCACGAGCGTTCACAACAATAGGACTGTTAGGGGGAAACAAGGCAACTGTTAAGTACAAATCCAGAGAAAATTTATACTGCGAAGAAACAAACCATTCTCTTCGGAGTTTGTGAGCTCTTCATCAATGAATAAAACGAGAATATGTATGTATATGTCTACCAAATCTACAAATTAGGAACCCTAAGCAAGTTCCAATGTAAGCGAGCAATCAAAAAAAAAGAAGAAGAAGAAGAAGAAGAAGGCGGCGATGGTGATTGATGTCAGTAGATATTAGTACTATATGTGTAATCAATTGAGCGCACGAAGCTTTTTTTTTTTAAAAAAAAAAAAAAAATGGCATTTGTTGTTCATTTGGTGCCGAGCGGTGTTCCTGCTTGTTATTTCTGCAGAAACAATCTCCTCTTCAACAAAGAGGAGGAGAACTATCACAAGCTTTCTATTCCTCTCTCCTTTAGAAACGGTGGCGGCCCCCACCCTTATTACAATGCTAGGGTGGTTCCGATTGGATCCCCCCGACTTTCCAGGAGGAGGAAGAGGAGTTTCTCTGCCGGTGGCAGCTGGAGATTGAATGCCGCTGACCTCCGCATTGTTGACAACAACAATGCCCAGTCACTCACCGGCCTCGTTGAAATTCCAGTCACTTGTTACCAGGTTTTTATTTATTTATTTTTATTTTATAAATTTAAGTATATTTTATTTGAATGTTTTCTTAGTTGCTGTGATGTGTGCGCATTGAAGTCAAACGTTATCACAATTTGATTTGAGGAGCTCATATGGTCCTGATTTTTGTTGACTAGAGCTTGCTTGTAACTTAGTTTTGCTGCTGAGAAAATGCATGAAAGAGAAAGAAGAAATATAGGATTAAACTTCGCTTAGAATGAGGATTTCTACTCTTAGCTTACTCTACTCAATGCAGTTTCTTCAACTTAATAGATATCTGAGGGTCCTTTTGTTTGCAGCCTATCTTCGTGGAAAGAAAATAGTAAAAATTATGCTAATTTCGTGACACATACACTCTGTTTAGGAATATATTCAGGCATTCACAATTTTGAGTAGCATGAATAACCAAATGCAGAATTAAGGTGAACCTAGTATCCCTTTTTGGCTGAGAGTTCTTTACTACCAACTGGAATATATAAGCTTATTACTAATTAGGTGGCATAAACATCACGTTGTACAACAAGGTTTGCCCTATTTATGACATTAGTAAAAAATCGAGTGTTCCTTTGTCTATTGTGTCAATAATGGATAAAAACTACCTCAGCTGCAATGCAGAATAGGAGCATTTCAGATACATTGAAATTCTAGGCGTTAATTGACATTGATGAGTCTTAGTCTATCCTTTTCCATATCTAGATATTAGCAATTTACAGCCGTCATATAGGGTAAATTTTTTCCGGGGGACCTTTTATAAATTTTTGGAGTTTGGATTTACCCCTGTCTACTTCTTTCCCATTGGCATAGCCCGATTAGTCCTCTGAGGGAAAAACGGGCAATGCGTGCGCACTTGTACATAAATGAGGAGTGATTTCAAAATTTTGTATTGTGTCGAGGCAAACTTTAAAGGAAGTTCATTGCATAAAACCTCTTGAGAATTAGCAGTTTATAGGGGCTTGGTTTACCTCGATGGGCCGATGATTATTTGGCATAAAGAATTAGCACCCTTATGGGTCCCACTTGGCACCATTTCTCAATTTTACCCTCTGCGGTAGTTTAATTGCTTCGCGATACCATACAATGTTTGCAGAAGTGGTCTTCTATGTAGCACGGGTACGGACTAGTGACACGGGTACGATACGATACGGGTACAAAGGTATGACAATTTCCAAAAATGTAGGGTACGGGTATGGCTAGGGTACATTGAATAAAAATATATTTTTAAAAGCATACTTATAATAATTTAAAAAAGAAAAAAAAAAGAAAAAGAAAAGAAGAAGATTGAACATCAACTACATATTAATCCATAGCATATTAGCAAATAAATAGTCTAAGGTCTAAACAACATTATTTAAGCATTACAAGTCCACAACATTAAAGAAAAATAAATGAAAATAAAAAAGAAGAAGAAGTACCCTTGTCCCTGAAGTACCCACGACGTACCCACGCGTAGCCAGATTAAATCTTTCAATTAAACTTAACAGGACACGGCTCAAAATGAAGCACCTGTGATTCCTAGGTGGTCTTGGCAGAACACTCGGAGCTCCTCATTGTGAGCCATGCTCAGTTTGCCTCGAGGAGATGATTTGAGGCTTACCTCTCTAAATTTGAGCTACGTTGTATCTCCCTTAATTTGCGCTGATTACCTATAGATCTGTACATGGGAGCATTGTTCAGATTGGTGCTTGGTCCTGTCATGGTCCATTTTATAGGATTTTTAGGGTTATGTGGCTTGATGGCTAAAGATAGACGTTCGTTAAGGTTAATTATAATTGTCTTTGCTGTATCAAGGGTGTCCTTATCTTCCATCATTATAAAACATAGCTAACTGATACTGACCTGTGATATCAAAGCATGTGGGCAGCTAGGCGTAAGCTTCTGGTGTGTCATCCTTGACATGTGTGCATTGTGCCACGATATATGGTGGTGTATTCCTGAACTGAAGGGGATGATTCTCACTCTAGAGAGATACTGTTACATTGAATTTCTATACTGAGCAACAAGTCGTCTTCCTCCATTGGAGACCTAGCTCTCTGGTTAGCCTGTGCAGTGCCCCATCTCTCATCTTCATTCGATCTCTAGTTATCCTTCACCTAAGACTATTTCTCTGTAGGTCTCTTCCTGTTGTTGAACATGTGATCACTCCATCTCGAACGCTGCACAAAGTTTATGATTTCCTAATTACAAAGCATTTATCGTGTTGAACTCCTTTGAAGTGTAAATATTGTCTAAAATTGTATTTCTGTGACTGCAACTAATATTGGGAAGTCAAGGGCTTAGAAGAAATTTTACAATTTGTTAAGAAATCACACGAAATTTCATAATCAAGCTTTTTTACTAGGTAAAGCTCCTTGGAGGGAGCCTGCCTTTAATCTGAGTTGAAGTTCCATCCTGCCCACTTCCTTCTCTTTAGTCGTAGCTTGTAATTTGTGAGTGGGAGTGCTATTATCATACCAATGACTCTTTGTACTACTTAATATTTTGAAGTTTAGTATTACTGATATTTATGTTAGTTTGTGAAAGCTTAGGGTTCACATCAGTGAAACCCTCTCTTTTATTCATATGGAAGAAATAGATAATTACACAGACATCCCCTGACTAATCATAAATATTAAAATTAAAATACAATAGAACTAAAAATAACATAACACTCAACACTCCCCCTCAAGCTGGTGCGAAGATATCTCTCATGCCTAGCTTGCTGAGAATGAACTGAAACGGTCGACTTGCAAATCCTTTTGTAAGAATATCAGCTAGATGTTCCCTTGATTTCACAAAAGGTGTACATATGCTCCCATTAGTTAGCTTCTCCTTGATAAAATGTCTATCAATCTCCACATGCTTTGTTCGGTCATGTTGAACCGGATTATGTGCAATACTAATGGCCGACTTATTATCACAATACAACTTCATTGAGTCCTTCTGTCTAAAACCAAGATCTGATAACACAATTTGAATCCACAACAACTCACATACCCCTAGAGCCATGGCCCTAAATTCTGCCTCAGCGCTAGACCTGGCTACTACTGACTGCTTCTTGCTCCTCCAAGTCACCAGATTGCCTCCAACAAATGAGCAATAACCTGTGGTTGATCTCCTATCAGTAATAGATCCGGCCCAATCTGCATCGGTATAGGCCTCTACTAACATATGACCATGTTTAGCAAAGCATAAACTTTTCCCTGGTGCTGACTTCAGATACTTCAAGACCCTAAACACAACATCTAGATGGGGTTGTTTGGGATCATGCATGAACTGACTCATTACGCTAACTGCAAAAGCAATGTCAGGTCTCGTATGAGCCAAATATATTAATTTTCCTACCAATCTCTGGTACCGCCCCTTATCAACAGGCTCTCCATCGGAATCATCCCCGAGTTTTACGTTAGGATCCATTGGAGTATCCACAGGCCTTACTCCCTAGCATGCCAGTCTCCTTGAGTAGGTCCAAAACATACTTTCGTTGAGATATGAAAATTCCATCCTTGGATCTAGCCACCTCAATTCCCAAGAAGTACTTCAAACTTCCCAAATCTTTGATTTCAAATTCTGTAGCCAAGTATGATTTTAGCAACTTCATCTCCTCAAAATCATCACCTGTAAGGACAATATCATTTACATAGACAATCAATGCTGTTACCTTGCCCTGCGACGAGTGCTTAACAAAGAGGGTATGATCACCTTGACTCTGCCTGAAACCATACCTGATCATAGCTTGCGAGAACCTATCAAACCAAGCTCTGGGAGACTGTTTGAGGCCATATAAAGACTTCCTGAGACGACACACTCTTCCTCTAGTCTTATCATCCTCGAACCCAGGGGGTATATCCATATAAACCTCTTCTTCTAAGTCCCCATGCAGGAATGCATTCTTCACATCAAACTGATGCAAGGGCCATTCCAATTATGCTGCTAGAGACAACAAGATTCTGATGGAGTTCATCTTTGCAACCGGAGCAAATGTCTCCTGGTAGTCTACCCCATAGGTCTGAGTAAAGCCCTTGGCTACCAACCTGGCTTTGTATCTCTCTATAGTCCCATCTACTTTGTGTTTCACAGTGAATACCCACTTGCACCCAATTGTCTTTTTTCCACGGGGTAACTCAGTTAATTCCCAAGTGCCATTTTTGCGAAGCGCTTTCATCTCTTCAACCATGGCTAATTTCCACTTAGGATCGGTGAGAGCCTCCTGTACATGATTAGGGATAGAAACAGAATCGAGTTTGGACACAAAAGCTTTATAAGACGGAGACAATCGAGAGTACGAAACGAACTTAGAAAGAGGATGTTTGGTGCATTCTCTAGTGCCCTTGCGAAGAGCAATAGGAATATCCAACTCATTTTCAGAGGAAGAAATAGAAGTAGGAGTAGAGGGATTAGGAGTAGAAATACCTGGACCTTCATCACTCGAAGAAGTCAATTGTAGTGGTATCGAGGAAACGATCCTCTCATCTGTTGCCCCAAAAATCCGTCTCCCTTTCGTTTTTTGAATAGGTCAACAACTCCTTACTTTTATCCTCTGCACTTTCCTCTCCTCTCCTTTTATCACTATCAACTTCTATTTTTTCACTTTCTTTTTCTTCTATTTTTTCTTCACTCCTATTTTTCTCTCCTTTTGTTTCTTCCTCCTCTCCTCCTATAATAAATGGCACCGTTTCTACAGACTTCTCTTCACCTAACTGTTTCTCCCCCTGAAGAGAGGGCTGGGAAGACTGGAAGTAAGACAATTTTTCATCAAAAGTAACGTCCATAGACACGAACCATTTACGAAAAGGGGGATGATAACACTTGTACCCTTTTTGTGTAGGAGAATATCCTACAAAGACACATTTAAGAGCACGAGGGTCCAATTTCCGTCTGGAAGGAGAATGATTGTGGACAAAGCAGACACAACCAAACACTTTAGGAGGAATAAGAAAGAGTGAAGAAGGATTGGTAAGAAGTTCTATAGGAGCTTTCTTACCAAGTACACGAGTAGGCAAACGATTGATGAGGTAGGCAGCGGTCAAGACTGCCTCCCCCCAATAGGACTTGGGAATCTCCATAGAGAACAACATAGACCTAGCCGACTCTAACAAGTGACGGTTCTTTCTTTCAGCAACTCCGTTTTGTTGTGGAGTATTGGTGCATGACGTTTGATGTATCATGCCGTGTTCAGAAAAATAGTGAGTGAGACCACTGTAGATATATTCACCTCCCTTGTTAGATCGAACAATTTTAATAACAGTACTGAATCGGGTGTAGATCATCTTATGAAAAGATTTAAAAATAGAAAAAAACATCACTCTTATCTTTCATCAAATATACCCAAGTTGTGCGAGTGTAGTCATCAATAAAAGTTACAAACCATCTATAGCTATTCAAAGTAGTAATATGAGATGGACCCCAAACATCAGTATGAACAAGTGCAAAGGGAATAGTACTTTTATTGATACTTGAATTAAAAGTTGCACGGTGGTGTTTACCGAGTTGACAAGCCTCACAAGAAATCTCGGAAACACAATTATTGGAAAATAAGGAGGGAAATAAATAACGAAGCAAATAGAAAGAGGGGTGTCCTAATCTTTTATGCCACAGCCACAACTCTTGAAGAAAATTTTGTCTCTGTGATATATGAGCAGTACTTGTCAATCTCTCATTTTCAACTCCATCAGGCAACAACAGATAGAGACCTTTCTTCTCTCTACCACTGCCAATCACCTTCTTCGTGGAGAGGTCCTGAAAGACACAGTAAGATGGAAAGAAGGTTACACAACAGTTCAAATCATGAGTTAAACGACTAATTGAAAGAAGATTAGTGGAAAAATTAGGAACATGAAGAACTGAAGTTAGAGCAAGAGAATTAGAAACATTAATGACACATTTACCAGAAATGGAGGACAAGTTGCCATCGGCAGTTTTAACCTTATCTTTCCCTGAACATGGATTATAAGTGGAAAAAAATACTAGGAAGACCGGTCATATGATCGGAAGCTCCAGAGTCAATGATCCATGGTTGTGGAGAATTAGCATGCAAAGCACTTGAAAAATTAGCATAATTACCTTTATGGGCAAAAGAAGTAGAGGCACTAGCGGAGGTGTCTAACTGTGTCATTATGCGTCGCAATGTCTCAATATCGGTACTACTGATGCTACCTGGCACAGACGAGGAAGTAGGAGCTGATAAGTCCTCCTGATAAGTCGGCTCTAATCCTGTAGTCATGTGAGCTCGTGGGTCACCACTACCTCGTCCACCACGACCACCACCACTACGACCACCACGGCCACCACCCCTTCCTTTTGACATAGGAGGGCGTCCGTGGAGGCTCCAACAAGTCTCGCGGGTATGTCTAGGACGGTTGCAGTGATCACACCAAAGTTTATCCTTTTCATCACTTACCTCATAGCCAGAATCTCTACGCTGATTTGGAGGCTTGCCCCCTCGATGACTAGAAGAAACCAAAGCTGATCTGTCATTAGATGGCTGTGGAAGCATAACGGAGCGACGACTTTCCTCATGCTGAACATAGGCAAATGCTTCCCTAAGTGATGGCAAAGGTTCCATACCAAGTATCCGGCTTCTCACTGGATCAAACTCTGGATTAAGGCCAGCAAGAAACTTGAAAATCCTCTCACTTTCAATATATGTTTTGAAGCTAGCCGCATCAACGGGACAGACTGGATGATGAGTTATCAAATGATCAATCCTCTTCCAAAGGGAACCTAAAGCAGTGAAATATTGTAGAGTGGTATGATCTCCCTGGACTTCAGCCTCAACAGTTCGTCTTAACTCATAAATTTGGGCAACATTTCCCTTGCGAGAATAAGTCTCAGCAAGAGTATCCCAGATGTCTTGGGCAGTCTCCATCCCAAAAAATCCATCTGCAATCTCTGGCTCCATAGAGTGGGTCAACCAACTCATTACTAAAAAATTGTCAGCCTCCCACTTTGCATAAGTAGGATCTTCAGGACTAGGGGCCTTGATTATTCCATTCACATATCCAAACTTTGACCGACTCTTGAGCCAAAAAGTAGCCGACTGAGACCATGACAAATAATTATCACCGTTAAGTAACACTGTGGTGATTTTGGACCCAGGGTTCTCGGTAATGATCCTTTCATTACCTGCAGGAGAACTAGTACCAGTGGCATCCTTGTTTATCACTCCGTCTTTCGTCATGATGAAGATGGACACTCAATCAAACAACAAATGAAGAATGGAATCAAGGCTCACCTAGCAATCCTCAAGCACCAATCTGGTGCACTTGTCTCTTTTATGGACAATTCATTTGGTCCAAAGATGGACCCAAAAAACACTGAAGTAGTAAGGGTTGTGCTCAGACCAACGCAATCACAGAAATTGTGGTTAGTCTAGAGGGGAAAACTGAGGAAGAAAAAGGAGATATATGGATGGTGTGCTCAGGCCAGGTTGAAAGGATGAATGAACAAGACCAGAGAAGGGATGCGAAGATTGGAGGTGGATTGGGTAGAGGCTGCGCAAGACCTAGAGGTCCTGTAGTGGTCGCCGAAGTGGGTAGACAGCCAGGGTGGGTTCTCCGGAGGGGCTAGGTGCCCTGGTGAGTCTCGGCGAAGAGGCTGGGTGCCCTGGTGGTGGTTGGCGCAGGGCCTGGAGTGGTTCAGCTGGTGATTTGTGGGCTGCGGCTAAGTGTGGGTGTGGCTGGGTTGGTTTCGGCTGGTGATGTATGGTAGTTTGGTGGTGGTGGTGCAAGGTGGTAGTGGAGGATGAAACCCTACATTAGGGTGGCTCTGATACCATGTTAGTTTGTGAAAGCTTAGGGTTCACATCAGTGAAACCCTCTCTTTTATTCATATGGAAGAAATAGATAATTACACAGACATCCCCTGACTAATCATAAATATTAAAATTAAAATACAATAGAACTAAAAATAACATAACACTCAACAATTTACTCTTACATGTTTATAATATTCTATTTGTTATCAACACAAACATAAGATGTATATCTCAAGATGGAGTATCAAGGTTTTTTTCTTTCTTAATATTGTATTTGTCATGCCATGGGTTGACTATCATTTTTTACAAGATGATTAAGATAGGCACTTTTTTCTCCGTTTCTAGATTTTTTGTGACAATATCTTGAGTTGATGTGCAAACTTCAAATAACAAGTGCACCACATTTCTCCTTCTTGTGGTTCTGAATCTGTAATAGGTTCAAAATTTCAAATACTTTCAATTAATTTCTCATCCTTGACCTATAACATATTTTCAATTGATTAAATATTTAATGAGTTCTAGTTACAGATTGTAACTTCTAGGTGGTTTGGTTATGTGGAGTATCTCATCATGCATGATGCTGATCATATATAGCAAAATATGTTGATGCCAAAGCGTATTCTGAAATAGCAATTATGTTTCAAATTAATGTTGGTTCAATCAAATGATGGTCTATTGCTGTACTAGGTTTTTTTTCTCCCTTTCGTTCCCCCTCTTCTCATGTCTGTCCATCATGCCAGAGTCTGTGCTGGAGAGAAATCTGTTGTATTTAGGGTTCTCTTCGTGCGATTGTGTTTGGAGTAGGGCCCTATTATTTTTTAGTTCCTCAGTGCAAATTAGGATTCTTTTCTTTGATTTTTTGGTTACTCAGTTATAAAATAAAGTTAACCACTCTATTTTTCCATGGGGTTACAAGCGTGAATATGTTTATCATTCCTTGGGCTTGACTGTTTCTTAGGCCCTTTTGTTTTATCAAGTTGTGTAGGATTTGTGGAATAATGTGAAATAAGCATGTATTAATGGCATAGGTTAAAATGTTGGAACCTTGTGTAGTTTAATCTTTGTCTTAACTCTTTTTGTTCTATTTTTGTTTAGTGTTGTCACTCATTGTCTTAGTTGATGTCTCAGAGGGGTTATGTTGCATATCTGAGATCAATTCTCCTCTTAAATTTTTTCATCTTCTTTATTACGTATCTTCAGTTAGGAAACTGGAAAAGTAGTTGTTCTCAGTTTTAGTTATACAAACTTGCAGATGGTTGGTGTTGCTGAGCAAGCAGAGAAAGATGAGATTGTGAAGTCAGTAATGGATCTGAAAAATGCTGAGATTGAGGAAGGATACACCATGGATGCGGTTGTGTCCCGCCAGGTAGGGAGTGTACTTTTGCTAGTAAATTGCGGAATTAGTTTAAATATGCACTGGACAGTTTTTCCTTGGTTTATTTTATTCTCTTTTGTGAAATATATATATATATATCCATATATAGGGAGAGCCTCTCCCTCCATATATATATATATGTATTTACGTATATTATTTACTACATATAAATGTATGTAAGTATTTCAAATTTAGTTTTAACATTTCTATGCAGAACCTTCTGATGGATGTCAGGGATAAACTTCTTTTTGAACCGGAATATGCTGGTAATTTAAGGGAAAAGGTGCCTCCTAAATCTTCTCTTCGAATTCCTTGGGCTTGGTTGCCTGGTGCTCTTTGCCTTCTTCAGGAGGTATGACTCTGTAAGTTTTAGTGATCCAAGACAGCTTGTTACATGTTCTAGTGTCTAAGAAATGTATCCTTGAAGAAACTGACCTTGCCAAATTGGTAGCCAAGTGATTTATCAACTTGATTTTGACTGTCGATTCATGCCTAATGTTCTCTTGTTATTTTTAAATCCATTATCCCTATCTTCCTCTGTATTTGTATGTTGCAAAATTTGAAATGCATTTTTTTCAGCTAAAAGCCTAGTATTAAGAACATGGATGCCAGTTTAGAGTTCTTGGTTTCAGGTGATACTTACAACGATAGTTTGGTTTCTCTTACTCAGGTTGGAGAAGAGAAGCTTGTGCTAGATATTGGCCGAGCAGCCCTCCAGCATCCAGATGCTAAGCCTTACATTCATGATTTGCTTCTGTCCATGGCATTAGCCGAGGTAAGGCAAAGGCAGAAGATGTCAGGACTTTGTCCCACTTCTTTTTATAGCAGTTTTGTTATGCTTCCTTTTCTTATTATAGGCGCTTTCTTGAAGTGTGCCATTGCGAAAGTTGGTTTCGAGAAGAACAAAATTTCTCAAGGATTTGAAGCGCTTGCTCGAGCCCAGTGTCTTCTCAGAAGCAAAATATCTCTTGGGAAGATGACATTGTTGTCTCAGGTAAATTTCATTTGAGTCGTGATCTTTCCTCCAATATCCGTTTTCTGTTTGATAGTTTCTTTTTTCAGTGTATCTATTCTGTTACTAAGACAATTAATGGTTCACCAGCTTATACCTCTGATGTTCTAGTTGAATACACTCTTCTAATGGTCAAGAGAAAGTATCAGTAAATCAGATGGTCCAGATATTGTTATCTGGTTGAAACTGCTTCTTTGCTGTTTGTGGTTAGGATCATTCTATTCTTAGAATGTCTTTTGTTCTGCACCATATTTAGTGCTTGCTCTACAGTTTTTTTTTCCCTCTCAAAGTAATATTTTTTTGCCCTCGTTTTCAGATTGAAGAATCTTTGGAAGAGCTTGCTCCTGCTTGTACGCTGGAATTATTAGGCATGCCTCACACACCTGAAAATGCTGAACGGAGATTAGGAGCCATTGCAGCCTTGCGTGAATTGCTTAGGCAGGGGCTTGATATAGAGACTTCATGCCAAGTTCAAGATTGGCCATGCTTCTTGATTCAAGCCTTTAATAAGCTCATGGCTACAGAAATAGTTGATATTCTTCCTTGGGATAATTTAGCTGCTACACGGAAGAATAAGAAATCACTTGAATCACAGAACCAAAGAGTAGTGATTGATTTTGATTGTTGCTATGTGGCTTTGATGGCTCATATTGCTCTTGGATTTTCAAGCAAGCAAAAAGATTTGGTAATTCTCTCTCGCAGCCTGGGTACAACTCCTTTAGTTATTGTTTAATTTAGAATTCTTTACAATGAGAATTTGTTTTTTCATCTTCTTCTTTTTTCTTCTCTTTTACAAGTACAGTACAACCTTACTTCTTATCATGTACTAAAAAGTAAGTGGAATTTGGATCTTATTCATGTCAATCGTTTTTTTGGTTCTCATGTAGATTAACAAAGCAAAAACCATCTGTGATTGTTTGATGGCGTCGGAAGGCATTGATTTAAAATTTGAGGACGCCTTTTGCTTGTTCCTTCTTGGGCAGGTATTTTTTTTTTACTATTCTTTGTTAGCTTTTAGCTTTTTATCCATTTAAATATTGAGGAACTTTCATTATTCAGGGTGACGAGGCAGAGGCTACTGAAAGGCTTCGACAGATAGAACTAAATTCAAATCCTCCTCCAAGAAATTTAATCTCAGGAAAGGAAGTCAGAGACGTTGCTAGCACAAACCTATCACTGGTATGTCTTTCCTCCTGCATTTTGACCTAATTGAACTATTAGCTGTTCACCCCAACGGGTGGTGCTAAGCAACATTTGGACTATCCCCAAACAACGAATAGTCCAAATATTACTTAGCACCACCCGTTGGGGTGAACCGGTAGTACTTTGACTTTGGTCTTCTTCTTTTTTTCTTCAGAAAATGGTAAATATTGGTCTGTTTGTTATTAAAGCACACGTGATACTTTGCCTCTGTATGGGTATCTCCTTTACACTTCTTTATGTAAATAAACTAGATGGAATTATATTGAAGATATATGAAAGGGTTACAATGGAGGCATATATATAGGTGTTAAAGGGTATATGTGTAAATATAGTATATGTATATATGTGGTTGTCCCACATCGGTTAAAGAGTAAACAGTCTAGGTTAGACCAAGCCTATATAAAGGCTCATTGTATTCTTTCATGTTATGTTGAATATACCAAAAGAGATATTCCCATCATACTTTTAATCTTTACATGGTATCAAAGCCTCCCGCCTCTGGGATTGCTCATTATCTCTGTTTTTCCGCCTTCTTCGTGAATTAAGAAGTTCGGATTGTCAAATCTGTTTGAAGATTTGATTTTATTTCTTCTTTAAACATAAACCCTAACCCTAGCAGCTACTATTCACGATCACTGTTCATCGGCACTATTCACGATCACTGTTCATCAGCAACTGTTCATCAATCACTGTCCATCGGCACTATTCACAGTCACTGTTCATCGGCACTATTCACAGTCACTGTTCATCGGTTACTATTCACAGTCACTATTCACAGCAATTGTTCATTATTTTTCAACAACTATGGATACCGTTTCTGTTCCTCGCGAGGAATACTCTCAGTTGCTTCAGTATCAGGCAGCACACCAGGCATCCACCTCATCTGCTTCCTTAGCTCAGCATGGAGGTACACATACTGCTTGCATTGCTTCAGGTTCTTCCCCATGGGTAATTGATTCTGGCGCTAGTAATCATTTGACAGGTATATCTAGTCTTTTTACATCTATCCGGCTGTCATCGTCTCTTCCCCCAATCACTTTAGCGGATGGGTCCTCGACTCCTGTTGAAGGAATCGGGACGGCTCAACCCTCTTCGTCTTTATCCTTGTCTTCTGTTTTGTACATACCTCGTTCGTCCTTTAATTTAATGTCTGTTGGTCAGTTGACTAAGGATCTTAACTGTTGTGTCTCTTTTTCTCCTGATTCTGTTCTTATTCAGGATTTGACGACTCGGAAGACGATTGGCGTCGGGCATGAGTCCAATGGCCTCTATTACTTTGATGGTGATCCTGTCCCTGCTCCTTCACCCACTGCCTGTCCTGCTACTGTTTCACCTCATCAGATCCACTGCCGCCTCGGTCACCCTTCATTGGCTAATTTGAAGCTCTTAGTTCCTAGTTTAAGTTCTTTACAGTCTTTAGAGTGTGAGTCGTGTCAGTTGGGGAAGCATCACCGTGTTCAATTTGCTCCCCGGGTCAATAAAAGAGCGTCTAGTCCTTTTCAATTAGTGCATTCTGATGTATGGGGTCCTCACCGTATAACCTCCCAAAAGGGGTATCGATATTTTGTTACTTTTGTGGATGATTATTCAAGAGTAACTTGGCTATATTTAATAAAAAATCGTTCTGAGTTATTTTCTATTTTTTGTGCTTTTTGTGCTGAAATTAAAACTCAATTTGGTGTGCCAATTCGTGTTCTTTGAAGTGATAATGCAAAGGAATATCATTCTGACCCTTTCAGTATTTTTATGACACATTCTGGCATGATTCATCAATCTTCTTGTGTACACACACCACAACAAAATGGTGTTGCCGAGAGGAAAAATAGGCACCTATTAGAAGTCACACGCACCTTGTTATTTGAAATGCGTGTTCCAAAATTTTTTTGGGGGGATGCTGTTCTCACCGCTTGTTATTTGATTAACCGTATGCCATCTTCTATTCTCAATGGCCGCACACCACACTTCAGCTTGTTCCCTGTTGAGTCATCTTTCTCGATCGTTCCTCGTGTTTTTGGGTGTGTTTGCTTCGTTCATCAGCTGGCTCCTGGTACTGACAAATTAGACCCACGAGCCATTCGGTGTATTTTCTTGGGATACTCTAGGACTCAGAAAGGGTACCGTTGTTACAGTCCTTCCCTTCATCGGTACTTTGTCTCTGCCGATGTCACATTCTTCGAGTCTAAACCCTTTTTTTCAGAGTCCCACTCGGCTACTGATCCGGATTTTATGCTTCCCGTTCCTCTTCCTGTCTCTCCTATCCCAACTACTACACCACCTACTTATGATACTTCCACCCGCTTGTCTCGGCCTGATTTGCAAGTTTATACTCGTCGTCCACGTCCAGAGACTCTATTGGACTCCGCTGCTCCGCCTCCGCGTACCGTGTCCTCAGATCCGCCATCTTTTCCTCCAGAACCGACTGATTTAGATCTTCCCATTGCTCTCAGAAAGGGTAAGCGTTCTTGCACTACTTCTCATCCTATTTCTAACTTTGTATCTTATGATCATTTATCTCCTACATTTTCTTCATTTGTTGCTTCCGTGTCTACCATATCTATTCCTAAGAATGTTGTAGAGGCACTTGCCCATTCTGGTTGGAACCAAGCTATGCAGGATGAAATGTGTGCCCTTAAGGAAACTGGTACTTGGGACTTGGTCCCTCTCCCGCCAGGGAAATCTGTGGTTGGTTGCCGTTGGGTGTATGCAGTTAAGATTCATCCAGATGGCACTCTGGATCGGTTGAAGGCACGCCTTGTTGCCAAAGGCTACACTCAAGTTTATGGACTTGATTATTCAGAGACTTTTTCTCCCGTGGCCAAGATTGCCTCTGTTCGCCTTTTCATCTCACTGGCCACTACTTATCACTGGCCCCTTCATCAGTTGGATGTTAAGAACGCATTTCTGAATGGTACCCTTCTTGAGGAGGTTTACATGGAGCAACCACCTGGGTTTGTTGCTCAGGGGGAGTCTAGTCTGGTTTGCAAATTAAAAAAGTCTCTTTATGGTTTGAAGCAGTCTCCTCGTGCTTGGTTTGGCAGGTTCAGTGATGTAATTGCTGAGTTTGGTCTTCAGAGATGTGGTGTTGACCATTCTGTTTTCTATAGACACACTGTAGCAGGGAAGATTCTGTTAATTGTTTATGTTGATGATATCGTCATTACTGGTGATGACCCTAAGGGCATTCAGGAGTTGAAATCCTTCTTACAAATCAAGTTTCAGACCAAAGACTTGGGGCAACTTAGGTATTTCTTAGGCATTGAGGTGGCCAGGTCTAGTGAAGGGATCTGCTTATCTCAGAGAAAATATGTTCTTGATTTGCTGACTGAGACAGGAATGTTGGGATCAAAACCTTTGGATACTCCTATGGATCCCAATTCCAAATTATTGCCAGATCAGGGGGAGCTACTTGATGATCCAGGACAGTACAGACGCTTAGTTGGGAAACTTAACTATCTAATGGTTACGAGACCTGATGTTGCCTTCGCAGTTAGTGTAATTAGTCAGTTTATGGACTCTCCTCGGACTACACATTGGGATGCAGTGATACGAGTCTTGAGGTACCTCAAGGGGGCCCCAGGCCGTGGTTTGTTGTATAAGGATCATGGTCACATTCGAGTTGAGAGCTACACAGATGCAGATTGGGCCGGATCTCCTAGTGATAGAAGGTCTACTACAGGGTACTGTGTACTTGTTGGAGGAAATCTTGTGTCCTGGAAAAGCAAGAAACAAACCGTTGTTGCTAGATCTAGTGCTGAGTCAGAATATAGGGCTATGGCGCATACTACTTGTGAGTTAGTATGGATGAAGCATTTGTTGGAGGAACTTGGGTTCACTCAGTCCGAACCTATGAACCTATGAACCTATTTTGTGATAACCAGGCAGCGGTTCATATTGCTTCTAATCCTGTGTTTCATGAGAGGACGAAACACATTGAAGTTGATTGTCACTTTGTTCGTGAAAAGCTCCTACAGAAAGTGATTAATACAGTTCATGTTAAATCTGCAGACCAGTTAGCGGATTTGTTTACTAAAGCATTGGGTGGGACACGTGTGAAATATATTTGTAACAAGCTAGGTGCATATGATATGTATGCTCCAGCTTGAGGGGGAGTGTTAAAGGGTATATGTGTAAATATAGTATATGTATATATGTGGTTGTCCCACATCGGTTAAAGAGTAAACATTCTAGGTTAGACCAAGCCTATATAAAGGCTCATTGTATTCTTTCATGTTATGTTGAATATACCAAAAGAGATATTCCCATCATACTTTTAATCTTTACAATAGGCAATAACACAGTAGAGTTGACATCACTGATGACCTAAGCCCTAATCTACTAAATTGCCCTATAACACTCCCCCTCAAACTGAACGTAGTAATGAAAATTAGAACCGAAGTTTGAAAGGAAGTTTACAACCAAAAAACTAAATAAAAACAACTCTCAACCCCATTGAGTCGGCAAAATAACTCTCGACCTCGCCGGTGACGTCTACAACTTGTTTTGAACATCAACTGTCCAATCTGAAGCTGAACTACGAACAACCCAAACAAATGGATTATCAACATAACTCTAGACCACACCGAGTCGACATAGGGTACTATCAATCCCACAAACGAGATTGGCAAAGGATTCTCTTAACTTCAAAACAAATCGAAGAAGAGTCTAGGATTTTCTTGATCTTGTTATGATCATTGGCAAAAAACACTCTCAATCACACAAAAGAGATTGGCAACAAACATTCTCAAGTCTCAACCTTTTGAAGATGATTGGCAATTGGGGTTTCCTCTCCACAACTCTGCCCCTCAAACTGAAGATGGGAATTGAGATGAACACCGAGGTTTGGAAGGGAAACCCAATAAATACGAACCAAACAATGCACTTCTGCACGGATGAACCAAACAGGCCCTTATCACAACATATTAACCAAACAAGTCCTTAAAAGAGCAACCAATAACCATACTATAGCCAAAATGGCTTAAACCAGCCTTTTCTTTTCTATTTTTTTTGAAAAAAAATTTGGCTAAGAATATGGGACTTTTATGAAAATATCAAAATTTGCTGGGTGTTTTCATAAATATGAAGTAGTTTTGGTATAAGTTCTTCTTTTTTGTTGTTAAAAGGGTAGTTTTGTATTAGGTGTTTTATTATGTGTATATGTTGTCCCACATCGGAAAAATGTAAAGTGTGATTAGGTTAGCTAAGTTTATAAATAGGCTTTTGTATTCTCTTTTTTATTCATTCAATATACAAAGTGTTTACTTTTATATAGTATGAGAGCACCCAGTCTTAGGGTTCGCTCCTCTTGTTGTTGCCAATCAAAGTTGATCGAGAGTGTTTCTCGTGTTCTACCCATTGTCGGATCTCTATCCAAGATACGAGAAGACCAGCAACCCCTCAAACCCTAGCCGCTGCCCCTCAAGTACTGTTCATACGGAAGTTACTGTTCATCGCAAAAGTTACTGTTCATTGACAACCTCCATTTTGTCCAGATATGTTCCGATTTGGTCCTTTCTCAATCTGTTTTTTGCTCCAAATCTGATTTTTGTCTTTTCGCTTATTCTTTATGGAGTTTTAAGGCTCTCCCACAAATCACTACCCGAACGTTGAATGGTCCAACTTTCTTCAATGGTCTAGGGCTGTCACCTTTGCCCTTACTGGCTTGGGTTTTGATGATCACCTCACCGTGGCTGCTCCTACCACCGATGAGAAAGCAATTAAGGAATGGAAACTAATGGATGCTCAGATTGTTGCACTTCTTTGGAATTCTATGGAACCGCAAGTTGCGGATATGTGTGGTCATTTGGGCATGTGTAAGGAGATTTGGGAGTATGCTCATCTCTTGTACTCCAGTGATTGGACTCGGATGTACAATTTCTCTTTTCAGTTGCAGCAGAGGTATCTATCTGTAACTGATTACTTTGCTTCGTTTAAACAGTTGGTTGAAGAGTTGAATATCATCCTTCCTATCACTACTAATGAGAAGGAAATGGCCATAATGAAATTTCTCGCAGGTCTCAAGAGTGATTTTGAGCCAATTCGGTCTCAAATTCATTTGGTGCCACTCTTCCTTATCTTGCTAAGACATATCAGCGTATTTTGAGGAGTACCTCTCGAGATCCGATTATTCCTATTCCCGCGGCAACTGATCACTAAGTTCTTGTTACTCAGGCATCACATCCCCCGATTGGTAGGGGTGGTGGTAATCCCCATCGTGGTGGACGTGGCAGAGGACAAAATTTTGCGATAATTGCAATAAGGATGGCTATACTAGGGAAACTTGTTGGGATCTCGTCGGTTGCCCTGCACGGTTTGCTAATACAGTTATCGCCGAATCTGGTGATGCTCACCATCCTGCTCCTGCTACTGATGCTCACTTTTCAGTCTCTCATGAGGAGTATTCTCAGTTCCTTCAGTCCCAGGCAGCTCAGCAGGCATCCCTTCCTAGTACCTCACTTGTTCAGAAAGGTACACCTACTGGCTAGTGCTTGTCTCACCTCTCGTTTTGCACCGTTGGTAATTGATTTAGCAGCCACTGATCATTTGACAGGTATATCGACCCTTTTTTCATCTCTTGAAAAATCGTCATCATTACCCCTGTTACATTAGCCGATGGTTCGTCTATCCCTGTTGAAGGAATAGGGACTGTCTAACTGGCTTCATCCTTGTCTTTATCCTCGGTCCTTTATATACCTCGGTCTTCTTTTAATTTGATACCTGTTGCCAAATTGACTAAAAGCCTTAATGCTTGTGTCTCCTTTTTCCCTGATTTTGATTTGAAGACTCTGAAGACGATTGGCATAGGGCATGAATCTGATGGTCTCTATTACTTTGATAGCCCGGATGCTCTTCTTACCTCTCTCACTGCCTGTCCTGCTGCTACCGTGTCGCCTCACCAGATTCATGTTGAGAATATATTTTGTTTCTCTATTATTTCTCTTATTAATTTGTTAAGTTAGTGGGTCTATTTGTAATATTTGATTTCTCATTATTATTGTTAATATATAAGGGGTTAGATAATTTGTCTAACCCTAAGCTTCCAAATAATTTGTTTTTAACCACCACCTTTCCACCAATCTCCACCACCTCACGCCTAAACCCAGCCACCACCACCACTGCACTGCAGGGCCCTGCCCTATCCCTGACCTGCGCCTCATCACCAGCCACCTCCCAGCTTTGCGCCGCAGGCCCCTGCCCTCTCCCTGACCTGCGCCTCATCACCAGCCACCTCCCAGCTCTGCGCCGCAGGCCCCTGCCCTCTCCTAGCCCTGTGCCACAAGCCCTATACACCACCTACCCTGCGCCGCAAACCCTAGCCACCCCACTTGACTGCGCAGCTCTTCTCCAGCCCTCCACTCATCTTCGCTGCTCTCAACTTCACCCTGGATTAGTTCAATTTGCTGTTTTGATTCCTTCTTATCTTTCTCGGTATTAGTAGGTCCTTATATGGACCCTTGAGTTAACTCTTACAGTTTTTGGTGACTTCCCATCCTCTCCGTTTTCCTTCTCATTGTTGGGTTTTCCATCCAATGGCAGACCTAGGTAAACCGAAAGCCTCTACACCAACCACAATTCATACTGTGGTTGCTCCTCTGGATCCCAACCTTAAGATTACTCCCACGTCCTTCGATGGCCAAAATTATCTGAAGTGGTCACAAGTCGTGGAACTGTATCTGAAGGCACGTGGGAAGATGAGTCACCTTGATGGGCGAGTGACAACCCTTGTTTCTACGGATCCCGGCTATGATAAGTGGGAGATTGAGAACTCTGTTATCATGGCATGGCTCATTAATTCGATGGTCCCTGAAATTGGTGAGAATTTCTATCGCATGAAGACTGCTAAGGCGATTTGGGACACTGTTACATCTACTTATTCTAGACGGGGGAACTATGCACAGGAATTTGAGTTGCTTCGCTCCATTGACCGTTCGGAACAAGGTGACATGACTGTCACCAAATATTTTCAGTTTCTTACTACCAGCTGGGATCGTATTGATCATCTTCAGGCTTATCAACCAGTGTTGTTACTGATGCTGAGGGTTATCGGAAACTACTAGAGAAGCAAAGGGTCTTTTAATTCCTTCAGGGACTTCATCCTGATTATGATGCGGTTCGTAGTCGAGTGCTTGGGATGGATTCTCTTTCCACCCTTCAGGAGGCCTTTGCTCATGTCCAGAATGAGGAGAGCCGTCGGTCTGTTATGCTTCATTCTGCACCTACTGAGAGATCTGCCCTTGTTTCTGTTCCTCCTACTAAAGATGGTTCCCTGCCGGTGGCTTCTTCCGATAGACCTGCTGTGATTTGTGACTACTGTTTTAAGCCCCATCATATTCGGGCCAATTGCTGGAGCCTCCATGGAAAACCACCCGGTGGTCGGGGCGGTCGTGGAGGTCGAGGAGGGGGTCGTGGAGGTCGTTCTGGTGGCCGTGGAGAGGCTGCCCATGCACATCATTCTGCCGTTTCTGAGACTACTGCTTCGGTTTCTAGTGGAACTGCTCAATCTTCTGATGCCAGCTCCAACTCCTTGTCTGCCACTGAACTTGAGACCCTCAGGAACCTGATGGCCCGGTGTGTTGCTTCGACACCTACAATCTCCTCATCATCATTTGCACAGTCAGGTAATGTTGTTACATCACCAAGAGCACTCCTTTCTCATGTCTCCCCTTCCTGGATTATTGATTCCGGTGCCTCTGATCACATGTCCCCTTCATCTAACATTTTCTTTGATTATGAGTCCTCTTCAGGCCAAGATAAAGTTAGAATAGCTGATGGTACCTTCTCCTCTGTTACTGGGAAAGGTCTAGTTCATGCTACTCCTTCTCTACCCTTGACTTCTGTGTTACATGTTCCTAGTTTTTCTCACAACCTTTTATCTTTGAGTCGTATTACTCGGGATCTAAACTGTAGTGTAACCTTCTATCCTTCTCGTTGTGTGTTTTAGGATCTCATCACGAGGAGGACGATTGGCAGTGGTAGCGAGGAGCATGGTCTTTACATTCTTGATAAAGGAGAAAAGTTGGCTCATCATACCTTAGTTCTCAAGAATAAAGCTGAAGACATACACCTTTGGCATAGGAGATTAGGACATCCCTCTTTTTCATTACTTAGGCATATGTTTCCTACTCTTGTAGCAAATTATGATATTTCGAATTTTTCTTGTGATGCTTGTGAGTTTGGAAAACATTTTCGAGCTTCTTATGCTCCTAGTGATAATAAAAGTTGAACTCCATTTTCTTTAATTCATACTGATGTGTGGGGTCCTTCTCGTACAGTGTCATTAAAAGGTCATCGTTGGTTTGTTTCTTTTATTGATGATTTTTCTCGTACTACTTGGATATATATGATGAAAGAAAAACGAGAAGTATTTGATATTTTCCAAAATTTTCACCACGTGGTGCATACTCAATTTGGGGCGGTAGTAAAAATTTTGCGTTCTGATAACGGTGATGAGTATATTAATTCTGGTTTGGGTGCATTTTTTTCTTCTCACGGTATTGTTCACCAAATTCTTGCACTGCAACTCCACAACAAAACGGTGTTGCAGAACGCAAGAACCGTCTCCTTCTTGATGTTGCTCGCTCCTTACTCTTCCAGGTTAATGCTCCTCGTACTTACTGGGGCGAAGCGGTTCTTATCGCTGCTTATCTCATTAATAGGCTCCCTACTCGTGTTCTAAATAAACAAACACCTCTTCAGGTTTTATCCCATCCTTCCCTCTTTGCATCCATTCCACCTCGTGTCTTTGGTTGTGTTTGTTTTGTTCATAACCATTCCCCTACCCGTGGGAAGTTAGATCCTCGGTCTATTAAATGTGTGTTTGTCGGATATTCTCCTACACAGAAGGGTTATAAATGCTACCATCCTCCTTCACGGAAATGGTTTGTGTCGATGGATGTCACTTTTCACGAGTCTCAGTCATACTTTGTTGACCCTCAGACATCTCTTCAGGGGGAGACACGGTGTGAAGAGATGATGCCTGTTACTTCTGTGTTACCTATGATGATTGAGGTGAAGGAAAGGGGGGTTGAAAGAGAGCATGAGGAAGTTAGAATAGAGGGGACTGAGGGGGAATCTGGAGAGCCTGAAAGAGAGGGAGTTGAGAGAGAAAGAGAGTTAAGAGTCTATTCGAGGGGGACATGGAGTAAAAGGAAGACCAGAGAGGCTTCAGATTCAGAAATTGTTGCTCTTCCTCCTCCACTGCCATTCTCTCCTAGTGATGACGATTCAGGTAATTCTTCTGATACACCCTCTCCAGAGCTAAATGATTTAGAGGTCCCCATTGCTGTCCGTAAGGGTGTTAGATCTTGTACTCAACACCCTATATCTAATTTTGTGTCTTATTCTCATTTGTCTGCTCTTATAAGTCATTCCTCTAAAAAATTTCCTCTGTTAGTATTCCTAACCATGTCCATGATGCTCTTACCGATCCAAAATGGAAACATGCTATGAGTGAAGAGATGAAGGCCCTTCACAAGACTGGTACTTGGGAATTAACAACGTTGCCTAAAGGTAAGAGGACTGTGGGGTGCAAATGGGTGTTCACAGTAAAGCACCGGGCTGACGGGTCCATTGAAAGGTATAAAGCTCGGTTGGTAGCAAAGGGGTACACACAGACTTATGGTGTGGATTACGAAGAAATCTTTGTTCCAGTGGCAAAAATGAACTCAGTAAGGATTCTTCTTTCTCTGGCAGCGAATTTAGATTGGCCTCTTCACCAGTTCGATGTGAAGAATGCCTTCTTACATGGTGATTTGGAAGAGGAAGTTTACATGGATGTTCCTCCTGGTTTTGAAGATCCCAAGACAGAGGGTAAGGTGTGTAGATTGAGAAAATCGTTATATGGTCTGAAACAGTCTCCGAGAGCCTGGTTTGAGAGATTCACCCAAGCTATGTTTCGGTTTGGTTTTAGACAGTCATGCAGATCATACGTTATTCATCAAACATTCTGCACAAGGTAAGATCACAGCACTTATTGTTTATGTAGATGATATTGTGCTCACAGGGGATGACTTAGAGGAGATGGAGAAATTGAAAAAACAGTTAGCTACAGAGTTTGAGATAAAAGACTTGGGAACCTTGAAGTTCTTTCTGGGAATTGAACTTGCAAGGTCCAAGCAGGGGATTTTTATTTCCCAAAGGAAGTATGTGTTGGATCTATTGAAGGAAACAGGGATGCTCGGTAGTAAAGCTAGTGATACGCCCATGGAACAGAATAAAAAACTTAGTGAAGACGGTAACAGAGAATTGGTTGACAGGGGGAGCTATCAGAGACTCGTTGGTAAACTTATTTACTTGTCTCATACTCGCCCAGATATCGCTTTTGCAGTTGGTGTTGTTAGTCAATTTATGCATTCTCCGCGGGTGTCACATCAAGATGCTGTTTATAGGATTCTTCGTTATTTGAAGTTATCTCCCTGAAAGGGCTTATTCTTTGCTAGGCATGATCACATGAGAGTAGAGGCTTATACAGATGCTGATTGGGCTGGTTCTGTCACTGATAGGAGGTCCACCTCCGGGTACTGCACATTTGTAGGAGGGAACTTGGTTACCTGGCGAAGTAAGAAGCAGAATGTTGTGGCAAGATCTAGCGCCGAAGCTGAGTTTAGGGCAATGGCCCAAGGTATATGTGAGCTTCTTTGGGTCAAATCTTTATTGAAGGATTTGAAAGTTGAACAAGTAGATTCCATGAGACTATACTGTGATAATAAAGCGGCTATCAGTATAGCGCATAATCCGGTTCAACATAATAGAACCAAACATGTGGAGATCGATCGACATTTCATCAAGGAAAAGCTAAGCAGTGGAGTTATTTGTATTCCTTTTGTGAAGAGTAGCGACCAAGTTGCAGATGTCCTCACCAAAGGGATAGGAAGTCAACCTTTCCCCACTGCTCTAGGCAAGCTGGGAATGAGAGATATATTTGTATCAGCTTGAGGGGGAGTGTTGAGAATATATTTTGTTTCTCTATTATTTCTCTTATTAATTTGTTAAGTTAGTGGGTCTATTTGTAATATTTGATTTCTCATTATTATTGTTAATATATAAGGGGTTAGATAATTTGTCTAACCCTAAGCTTCTAAATAATTTGTTTTAACAATTCACTGTCGTCTTGCCCATCCCTCCTTGGTTATTTGAAGTTGCTAGTTCCTAGTTTGAGTTATTTGTCTTGTTTAGAGTGTGAGTCGTGTCAGTTGGGGATGCATCACCGTGTTCAATTTGCTCCCCGGGTCAATAAACGTATGTCTAGTCCTTTTCAATTAATGCATTCAGATGTTTGGGGTCCACACCGTATAACCTCCGCAAAGGGGTATCAGTACTTTGGTAGTTTTGTTGATGATTTTTCTAGAACTACTTGGATTTATTTAATGAAAAATCGTTCAAAGTTATTTTCTATGCCAAGGAAAATAACTACCCGAATAAACATCTTATTTACTCAATTAGCCCAATGTATTTATGCCCTTAATAGATTTTCCTTTTGAACATGCTAAGGATTCTTTGTTTTATACGTGAAACTAGTAAGAAAAAGAAAACAAATAAAGCATATGGAAACAATTTTTGAAAAAGAGTTATGAAGAAATTCATTTGTCTTTAAATAATATATACTAACTCTCAACCCACGGTATATGAAACACACGGAATGACCACACATTATAAAGCCCAAAATTATAGTATTTCTATAAACAAAATTTTGGTCGGGTACGCTGCCCTGAACTCCCACATAAGAGTGTGCCCCCTAAGATTAAATCCTGGCTCTGCCCTTGGGTGGGCTATTGTTTCTTGGTGGGATTTTGGGAGGTGCTGTATGTTTTTGCGAGTGGACTAGTTCGCAAGTGTGGTGGAGAGCTGTTCCAGATGTTATTCCATCTTTGTGAGGACTGGAGGTCAGGGATCAACAAGGCACAACGGGTGTGAGGAGGGGGTTTGTGGGTTTGTGAGGAGTTGTGCACATGTGTGCTCAATCTCTGCATATTTAGCTACCTCTTCCATTTTGGGCTGCTTTTCAAAAGGGTCACACCCAGTTTGCAACACTCCATTTTTGACAAGTTTTTGAATGGGGGCCAGTGTTGAGGAGAACCAAATCGGGAGCGGATGGTTTACTTTGCTTTTGATTACTACAGTGCTCTTCTCACTGTGTTCTCTTCTCCAAAGGATCCCATATCGTCTTCGTCCCTACCTTTAGACAAGATTCCATAATGAGATGTACGGATCAGGATGTTCGGTTTTCAGCCTTAGAGAAGGTCTCCCTTTGGTTCATTTTAAGTCTCGCAGTATTCGAGAGATATTTTGATGTGCCCCCGCATACATGGGTCAGAAGGGCTTGGTTATGGACTATGGCCCTGTTTGTTATAGCTTATAAGCTACAAATTATAGCTTATAGCTTAGAAAAGGCTCAAATGAAGTGTTTGGTGTGGCTTGTAGCTTTAGAACTTATAGCTTTTTTCAAATTATTTAAGGCCCAAAAGCCAACTTATTAGAAACTGGATTGGAGTTGCTTTTCCAACTGAGCTTATTTGTCATTTAATGTATCTTTTATTGGACAACCTTGTCCTTTATTCTTTTTTCTATTGACATCAATTACCCCAACTATTTTAAACCCCCCACTTGTTCAAAAATTCTATCATTATTCATCTTCTCTCTCATATATTAAAAATTAATTAGTTGAGATGTGTAACATAAAGTCCACATATTTTCAATACCTAAATAGTTCTTAAAATATACCTAGACAACTTTTAAGGGCATTTTCGACAATTACACAACAAATAAGCTATTTGGCAACTTATTTACCAAACATCAATACAACTTAATCACTGCTTCTGAAAAGCTGCAGCAAACAGGTTCACAACTTATTTTGAGTTCTAAAAGCTATAATATGATAAGCTAAAAATTATAATCTATATAATTCAATTGCAACAAACAGGGCCTATGTCTTCTTTGCTTGTTAAGTTGTGATCTTGGGAAGTAGCGATGTGTTTGTTGGATGCTTCTTGTCACAATATATGGGGTCTTGTTTTGGTCTTACCTCTCAGGCTCTCACATTATGGTGCTGGTCTAGTGCAGCATAAGAAGCTTCTTCAGCTTGTTAGTGTTTAGTTTTTATATCTTTTGTATGTTCTTTTTGTTGAGAGTATTTTTTATTTCTTTATTATTTCCTTGGGTTATTTATTGTTAGTGAGTAGGTCTATATGTAATTTTTATTTCTTGTTCTTATGTTTTAATATATTGTGGGTTAGATAATTTTCTAACCCTAAGCTTGCAAATTATTATTTCATCATGGTATCAGAGCCTTGGGGTCTCCAACCCTAACCACCACCCGACACCAAGACCCTACCCACTCCACATCTCTCGCCGCAGCCACCACCACCTTCCAGGCCTGCGTCGCAACCCCTAGGGGTGGGCAATTGGTTGGTTCGGGTTTGAACCGAGAGTTCGGGTTCGGGTTAGTCGAGTTCGGGTTGAGGATTATGATACCGAAATCCAAACTGGAATAAAGTTCGAAAATACTATTCGGGCTCGAAAATGGAAACTCGGTTCAGTTCGAAAATTCAGGTTACGAGTCAAGACGGATTAAAATGCATTATAGGCTATAGATCAAGTGAAGTACAAATGAATCAAAACACAGATTAATTTTTGTGTAGCAAAACATACAAAACTGAAGTACATAGCAATCAAAAAAGCTCAAAAGCCTCAAATCACAAACTAGATCCAGAAATTTCTATCAATCAATCCACTACATAAAATCCCTAAAAAAATGTTAATAAATGTAGATCAATTGGGGTGAATATGGAACAGAGAGAGTGAGGAATAGACAGGACCAGAGAGTCTTTCTGATGACACACACACATACACACATGCACATGCACACTTATACGACCATACCTGATGACAAATTGAGTGACGAAGAGTCTAAGAGAGTCGTTCTCGTTTCTCCTTCGGTGTGAGATCACTGAGATCGAGGAAGAGGGAAAGTGATTGGCAGCTGAGAAAGAAACCGAGAGAGAGAGAGAGAGAGAGAGAGAGAGAGAGTGTGGCCTGGAAGGAGAAGCTGAGAGAGAGAGAGAGAGAGAGAGAGAGAGAGAGAGAGAGAGAGAGAGAGAGAATTTTGGGGAAAATGAAATAGGTAAACTCTGTAAGTATATAAAACCTAGGCGAAATTTGGTTTTTTAAGAACTTCGGTTTTTTGGGTCGAGCCGGGTTGAAGAATCCATACCGATAACCGAACTGTATTCAATAAATATGGTTCGGGTTCAAACTAAACTGATGTTTTAACCAGAAGGTAACCGACCCGAATAAGCTTTTTTCATCAGTTCCGTTCGAAATTTCGGGTCAACCCGAACAATGCTCACCCCTAGCAGCCCCCACCACCTTCCAGGCCTGCGCCGCAGCCCCCACCTACCTCCTGACCTGCACCGTAGCCGTACCCAGCACCCCTGACCTGCGCCACCTCCAAACACACCCTGGACTAATTCCGCAGCCCTCTTCCACTTCTTCATCCTTTTTCTCAAGACCCACAGGGGCTGATTTAAGTCGGCAATTATCAGTTTGGTGTTTTTGATTCCTTTCTTCCTTTTTTGGTGTTGTTAGGTCCCTTTACGGACCCTTGATCTAATTTTTTTTAAGGCTTTTGTAAGTTCCCATCTTCTCCGTTTTCCTACACATTGTTGGGTTTTCCATTCATATTCGTAACAATGGCAGACCCAAGCAAACCGAAAACTTTAACCTCAACCACAATTCAGACAGTGGTTGCTACTTTGGATCCCAACCTTAAAATTACTCCCACGACATTTGATGGCCAGAATTATCTGAAGTGGTCACAGACAGTGAACTGTATCTGCAGGAGTAGAAAACTAATGGGAATAATTTCTGATGATTTTATTCAAGCTATGTGGCTGTTTATATACACAAACACAGTTACAAGAGTGGAAAAAGAGAAAAGGAGAATTTTCTGATATTTTATTCATTCTAATGAGTCCATTATATACACATCCAAGATAACAATTAAAGGAAAGAAAATACAAGAAAGGAAATATGAAAGAAAGGAAATAAAATCAATCTAATCCTAGAATCTTGGGATAGAATTTTGACTGAAATTCTATATACGAAATCTTATCTCCAACACTCCCCCGCAAGTTGAGTCACGGAAACTTGATGACGTGAGCAACTTGAACTTGGACTTTGGATGATCCTACCATATGTCGAACAGCCATAACCAAGAAGCGTGGAAGTTCCAATAGAAGCGAAACAATCCCTTGACAAATTGCCTGGACATCACAGTGCAATAAAACGAACAAGGCCGCCGGAAACCACGGCAGAGCTAATCAACTGGAACCCCGAACAAAGATGGCACCGAAAAACACCGGTGGACCGAATAAGAATGCTCCCGAAAAACAGCGAAACCAAATCCCAAACTAGAATGGCATCGGAAAAACCATCGATAGCCATACATGCCTTTAACATGCCCTTGGGAAGACAGGCGCAACACTAATGTTGTGCAAAGAAGAAAGGCGCACCACACAAGGGCTGCGCAAGAAAGAGGAGGCAGCCAATGGCTATGGGCTGCGCAGGACGAGGCCCGAGAGGGCTGGCTGGCGGCTGGACAAGGCCCGAGAGGGCTGGCCGGCAGATGGACGAGGCCCGGAAGGCTGACTGGCGGCTGGACAAGACCCGAGAGGGCTGGCCGGCAGGTTGACGAGGCCCGGAAGGCTGACTGGCGGCTGGACAAGACCCGAGAGGGCTGGCCGGCAGGTTGAAGAGGCCCGGAAGGCTGACCGGCGGCTGGACAAGACCCAAGAGGGCTGGCCGGCAGCTTGAAGAGGCCCGGAAGGGCTGGACAGTGCCCTTAGGGGCTGGCCGACGGCTGGACAGTGCCCGTAGGGGCTTGACGATGGCTAGATAGTGGTGTCGGACTGAAAGCGTGGTCCGGCGGGTGACGACCCGTCACCCGCCGAAGGTGGAATCGCGGAAACAATGCCAAAATCGAATTTGGCTTTGATACCAAGTGGAAAAAGAGAAAAGGAGAATTTTCTGATATTTTATTCATTCTAATGAGTCCATTATATACACATCCAAGATAACAATTAAAGGAAAGAAAATACAAGAAAGGAAATATGAAAGAAAGGAAATAAAATCAATCTAATCCTAGAATCTTGGGATAGAATTTTGACTGAAATTCTATATACGAAATCTTATCTCCAACAACAAGTTTAGGAAAGAAAACCAGAAAAAGGAAAGAAACAAAAGAGGAAACAAGATCACCAAATCAAATCACAATCAAACCACAAGATAAGATCCTAATAAATTCTAAGTTGACTGAAATCTTATCCAGGGAATAATTATTTCCAACACTCCCCCTCAAGCTGGAACTGGAGCAAAGATATCAAGAAGACCCAGCTTGACTAATGATGACTTTAGGAGAGAGGGACCCACAGACTTAGTAAACATATCAGCTGTCTGATTAGAAGAAGGCACAAACTCTGGGACGATAATTCCTGCTCGAACCTTTTCTCTAATGAAATGAACATCAACTTCAATATGCTTAGTACGTTCATGAAGGACTGAATCAGAGGCAAGCATAACTGCAGATTTATTATCACAGAATAATGTAGACGAGTCCACAATCGGATACCCTAACTCTTTCAATATTGAACGTAACCAAAGGAGTTCACATGTTCCTTGGGCCATAGCCCGATACTCTGCCTCTGCAAAAGAACGAGAAACCACGGCTTGTTTCTTACTCTTCCAAGAGAGAAGATGACTACCATAAAAAGTACAAAAACCAGCCGTGGATCGACGATCACTTTTGGAGCCAGCATAGTTTGCATCAGTAAAACAAGACACTCCTGTTTGAATTCCTGCAGAGTAAAATAACCCGAGACCTGGACACGTTTTGAGATACCGAAGTATATGGTTAACCGCATCAAGATGAGAAGAGCGAGGTGCATGCATGAATTGGCTCACAACACTCGCAGCAAATGTGATGTCGGGTCGAGTGTTGGTCAGATAAATAAGACGACCAACAAGTCGTTGATACACCGATGCATCAGGTAGAAGTTCCCCAGACTTATTTGACAACTTATGATTCGGATCCATAGGAGTAAAGGCTGGTCGACATCCCATCATACCAGTATCGTTGAGCAGATCCAAAGTGTACTTCCTTTGAGACAATGAAATTCCTTGACGAGAACGTGCAACCTCTATCCCAAGAAAGTACCGAAGAGGGCCCAAGTCCTTAATATCAAAGGACTCACCTAGAGCTTTCTTAACTTTGATAATACCTGGAGCATCATCACCTGTAATAATGATATCGTCCACATATACTAAAACGATCACAGACCGGCCATCAGGACGACGATGAGTGAAACAGGTGTGATCAGAATGACACCGAGTAAATCCCAGAGAAATAATAACACTGCTGAAGCGATTAAACCATGCCCGAGGCGATTGCTTCAGTCCATACAAAGATTTTCGCAGGCGACAGACCTTCCCTGAATACTCCCCCTTAGCCCGAAAACCCGGTGGAGGATCCATATAGATGGTTTCATTCAGATCACCATTCAAGAATGCATTCTTTACATCCATTTGATGTAAAGGCCATGAATGGGAAGCTGCCAGAGAAATAATAAGGCGAACATATGTCAATTTAGCCACTGGTGCAAAAGTAGCATTGAAGTCTTTGCCAGGTATTTGAGTGAACCCTTTAGCCACGAGACGAGCCTTGTACCTTTCAATTGTACCATCTGCCTGATATTTCACACTGAATACCCATTTGCAGCCAACTGTTTTCTCACCCTGAGGCAATGAGACAAGTTCCCAAGTCTGGTTGCGTTGAAGGGCATCCATCTCCAATTGTATAGCAGCCACCCATTGAGGATCCTGAAGGGCCTCAGAAACAGACCGAGGGATAGAGGTGGAGTCAACCTGACTGAGAAATGCAGAATAGGAACCTGAAAGACCTTTATAAGAAACATACTGTGCAATGGGATGATTTGTACTGTCAGAAAAACCATAACGATTAGGAGGCCTACAAATTCTAGAGGGTTATCTAGAAGGTAAAGGAGAAGAGTCATTACCAGATTCCGGCAAAGATATCGGCATGGGAGTCTGAGCAGGAGGGCGGCGAGAGTACACCTGAGCAGGAGTTGTGGTGATAACAGGAGGAAGGGTGGAGGAAGCCTCCAGAGAGGAATCAAATAAGGGAAACGGTCGTGGAAGCAAACTTGAATCTTCTGGAAGGTCAGGAAGAGGAGAATCGGAAACCTGTGAAGACTCTGCAAAATAAGGAGTGTCTTCCATGAAGGTTACATCCATAGAGTGATACATATGACGAGTGGTGGGGTCATAATAGCGGTAGCCTTTAGACATAGTGGAATAGCCAAGAAAGATGCATCAGACAGCCTTATTGTCTAATTTAGTGCGAGAAGGGCTTCGATTCTGGACAAAATATGTGCACCCAAAGACACGAGGTAATATCGGAAAAAAGGTTTTTTTCGGGCTGGAGAAGTTGCAGAGGTGCTTTTCCTTGTAGGACACAACTTGGAGTTCGGTTGAGGAGGAAATTGGCAGTAAGGACTGCCATATGCCAGAAATATTTAGGAACATGCATCCCACATAAGAGGCACCGAACAACAGACATGATGGAGCAATTTTTGCGTTCCGCCACACCATTCTGCTCTGGGGTGTAAGGACAAGTGAGTTGTTGAAGGATACCTAGCTTATTAAGTTCTGCCCGAAACTCATTAGTAATATATTCTCGACCATTATCAGAACGAAGATTACAAACAACAGTGTTATATTGAGTTTTAACCATGGTCAAGAAATTGGAAAACAAGGAAAACACTTCAGATTTTTTCTTTAATAAATAGACCTAAGTACATCGTGTATAGTCATCAATGAAGGTTACATAATAACGATGCCCAGACATAGCAGTAACAGGAGAGGGCCCCCATATATCAGAATGAATAATATCAAATGCACATGGTGCACGATGCATGCGAGGTATATAGCTAGAGCGAATATGTTTTGATAATTCACACACCACACAATGAAATTTAAACTTCTGGCAGGCTTTATTTAATAATGGAAAAAGTTGACAAAGATACTTAAAGTTTGCATGGCCCAAGCGGGCGTGCCACAAATGTAAAGACTCTAAAGAAAAATTAACAGACTCAGATTCATGCAAAACAGCCGCCTGAAGACCAGATGACGACACATACCCACCAGGAGGATCGCCAAAATAGTAGAGGCCATCCCGCTCATATCCCTTGCCAAAAATCTTCTTCGAAATCTGGTCCTGCAAGAAACAAGAACCGGGTAAGAATACAACCGCACAATTAAGGGATTTAGCAAGACGACTAACAGAAACGAGATTATGAGAGAAGGTGGGAACATGAAGAACAGATGAAAGCGTAATATTAGGAGAGAGACAAACATCGCCTGTACTTTTGACATTAAGAATAGACCCATCAGCAATACAAACAGACTGGAATTTGGGAGCACTGGAAAAAGAGAATAAGGATGACTCACTAGTCATATGTTCATTGGCCTCGGAATCCAGAATCTAAGAGGGATTTCCAGACCTAACATGAAGAGCAGTAGTAGGAGTACCTGAGGGCAAAGTTGCAGTAGGAGTGGTGCCAGAGAGAGAACCTCGCTGAAGGAGAGTCCCTAGTTGAGACTGAAGCTGTCCCATCTGAGCTTGGAGCTCGAGAAAGTCCGGAGTAGGAGCAGGAGTGGTTTCTGCAATAGCCGCAGTGCGAGATGGAATCTTCCCTTTATTGCGAGCATATTTTTCTCGCAATTCAGGGTGAAGCTTAAAACATCGATCTTTAACATGACCCAGAGTATTGCAGTGAGTGCAAAATGGGCGATTACCTGACCCAGGAGGACGGGAAGCAGTGCCAGAAGTGGCGGCAAATGCCATATGTTCAGGTACTGGAGATGACTCTGGTGCGGGCTGAGGTTTAAGCAAGCGACGACGGCGCTCATCACCATCAATAGTAGCAAATGCCTCAAATAGAGAGGGCATAGGAGATGTATTTAAAATCTGAGTTCGAAGAGATTCAAACTCAGGTTTTAAACCCATCAGAAATTGGTAGGTATGCAGGCGATTGAGACGTCGCAGGGCAATAGTGGCAGCCTCAGCGGGAAAATCACCAAGCGGTTCATACTGAGCAAGTTCCTCCCACCTGGACTGAAGAAAGCCAAAATAATCAGCAACTGAAACACCCAACGTTGCTTGGGAAGCTTGAGAAATTTCCCGAAATAGCTCAAAGATACGGGAATCATTGCACTCATGAGCATACATCTGCGTCAGAGAAGTCCATAGACTATGAATCGTATCATGGAACATGAACATGTGATAAATGTGATCTTCCATGGAATTGAACAACCACCCGAGAATAGTGCAATTGTCAATATCCCACTGAGCTAAGGCGGGACCCGACACTATGGGCTTTGGTTCAGTGCCCAAAATCCAACCTGATTTGCCTTTAACTCCAAGATAGAGGCGAAAAGAACGAGACCATGCAGCGAAATTACGTCCGTTCAACAACACACTAGTAACCCGGTGAGCATGGGTGTGTTGAGAGAGAGAGAGATCCGTACGAGTGGGAGTAAGGGCAGTGTCCTTATTGGTCTCTGCTGTATTGGTCATGGTTGAAAATTTGTAAGCACACAGAGAAAAATGGAAGATCAAGGGCTGCCCGGAATAATCGGAGCACGAAGAAGGGCAACCGAAGAACACTCGGTAGCCCAACAAAAGAGAGAGAGGAGCACTAAGGCTCTAGTGCATCACCTGGATGCAAGGGAGGCCCACAAAGGGGCAAGCGGCAGCAGGAGAAGCTGCCGCAAGGGAAAAAGGGCACTGGGCGACTGGCTGGAGGTGTCGCCGAGGCTGGTGGAGGGTGCTGGAGGTGCGGCGAGAGTGGTGGAGGGCCTGGGAGTTGCGGCGAAGGTGGGAGAGGGTCTGGGAGTTGCGCGAAGGTGGTAGAGGAGCTGGGTTAGGGTTTATTGGCTCTGATACCAAGTAGAAAACCAATGGGAATAATTTCTGAAGATTTTATTCAAGCTATGTGTCTGTTTATATACACAAACACAGTTACAAGTTTAGGAAAGAAAACCATAAAAAGGAAAGAAACAAAAGAGGAAACAAGATCACCAAATCAATTCACAATCAAACCACAAGATAAGATCCTAATAAATTCTAAGTTGACTGAAATCTTATCCAGGGAATAATTATTTCCAACAGCAGGCACGTGAGAAGATGGGACACCTTGATGGACGCGTGATAGCCCTCATTTCTACAGATCCCGGCTATGATAAGTGGGAGACTGAGGATTCCGTTAATGGCATGGCTTATTAATTTTATGGTTCCTAAAATTGGCGAGAATATCTATCGCATGAAGACTGCTAAGGCAATTTGGGACACCGTTACCTCCACTTTCTCTCGGTGGGGGAACTATGCACAAGAGTTTGAGTTGCTTCGTTCCATTGACCGTTCTAAACAAGGTGACATGACCGTCATAAAATACTTTCAGTTCCTTACCACCAGTTGGGATTGTGTTGACCATCTTCAGGCCTATCAGCCTGTGTGTGCTACTGATGCTGAGGGATATCGGGAACTACTAGAGAAGCAGAGGGTCTTTAAAGAGTAAAGATTGGACACACCCAAAGACAACTTTTGGGACACAACCCAAGAGATGTGTCTATATCTATCCTATGATGTCACTGGACCCCACAGTGACACAGGAGAGAGATAGATACATCTCTTGGGTTGTGTCCCAAAAATTGTGTCTTTGGGTGTGTCCCAAGTATTACCCGTCTTTAAATTCCTTTAGGGACTTCACCCAGACTATGACGCAATTCATAGTCGGGCACTTGGGATGGACACTCTTCCCACTCTTCAGGAGGCCTTTGCTCATGTCCATAATGAGGAGAGTCGTCGCTCTGTTATGCTTTTACCTGCATCTACCTAGGTCTGCCTTAGTTTCTGTTCCACCTAGAGATGGGACCCAGCAACCGGCTTCTTCAGATCGACATGTCGTGATTTGTGACTACTGTTTTAAGCCCCATTATACTCGGGCTAACTATTGGAGCCTTCATGGCCGCCCATCTAGTGGTCGAAGATGTTATGGAGGTCGAGGAGGAGGTCGGGGAGTTCGTTCCAGTGACCGTGAAGAGGCTGCCCGTGCACATCATTCTATCGTTCCTATGCCTACTGCTTCGGTTTTTAGTGGTACTGCTCCAACTTCTGATGCAAACTCCATCTCCTTGTCTCTCATCGATCTTGAGACTCTCGGACCACTGATGGCCCGATGTGTTACTCCGACATCTACAAGCTCCTCCTCATCCTTTGTCAGTCAGAATGTTGTTACATCACAAAGAGCTTTCCTTTCTCATGTCTCATATCGCTGGATTATTGATTCTGACGCCTCTGATGACATGCCCCCCTTCATCTAATCTTTTCTCTGACTATGAGTCTTCTTCAGGCCACGATAAAGTTAGAATAGCTTATGGTACCTTCTCCTCTTTTACCGGGAAAAGTCTAATTCATGTTAATCCCTCTCTACCCTTGACTTCTGTGTTACATGTTCCTTGGTTTTCTCACAATCTTTTATCTTTGAGTCTTATTACTCGGGATTTAAACCATAGTGTAACCTTTTATCCTTCTCATTGTGTGTTTCAGGATCTTATCACGAGGAGGATGATTGGCAGTGCTAGAGAGGAGCATGGACTTTACATTCTAGATGAAGGGGAGAAGTTGGCTCTTCTTCTATTCCACCTCGTGTCTTTGGTTGTGTTTGTTTTGTTCATAATCATGCACTTAACCGTGGGAAGTTAGATCCTCGATCTATTAAGTGTGTTTGTGGGATATTCTCCTACACATAAGGGTGTTACCATCCTCAGTTTCGGAAATGATTTTTGTCGATGGATGCCACTTTTCAAAAGTCACAGTCCTATTTTGTAGATCCTCACACATCTCTTCAGGGGGAGAGACATGAGGAGATACCTGTGCTACCTATTATGATTGAGGTGGAGTCGAAAATAGTTGAAAGAGAGAGGGGAAGTTGGAATAGAGAGAGTTGAGCCTGAAGAAGAGGGAGTTAAGTGGCCGAAGGAGAGAGAGTTGAGAGTCTATTCGAGGGGGACATGGAGTAAGAGGAAGGCCAGAGAAACTTCAGAGACTGTTGCTCCGTCTCTCCCACTGCCATTCTCTCTGAGTGATAATGATCTAGGTAATTCTTCTGATACACCCTCTCCAGAACCTAATGATTTAGATGTTCCCATTATTGCTCGTAAGGGTGTGTTAGATCTTGTACTCAACACCCTATCTCCAATTTTGTGTCTTCTATGAAGCACAGACACGGATTCACCAACACGATACGACACGACACGACACGGACGCACCGACACAACAAAATTCTGAAAAAATTGCACTTCAACACTCCAAGAAAAGTGTCCGAGAAGTGTCGTGTCCGTGTGTCGGACACGATACGACACGTGACACGTTACCTTCTTAGAAGTGTCGGTGCTTCCTAGTGTGTCTTATTCTCATTTGTCTTCCTCTTATAAAGCTCTCCTTTCAAAAATTTCCTCTGTCGGTGTTCTTAACCATGTCCAGGATACTCTTGCTTATCCCAAGTGGAAACATGCTATGAGTGAAGAGATGAAGGCTCTTCACAAGACTGGCACTTAGGAGTTGACAACGTTGCCTAAAGGTAAGAGAACTCTGGGGTGCAAGTGGGTGTTTACAGTAAAGCACCGAGCTGACGGCTTCATTGAAAGGTATAAAGCTCGGTTGGTAGCAAAGGAGTACACTCAAACTTATGGTGTGAACTACAAAGAGACCTTTGCTCCAGTTGCAAAAATGAATTAAGTAAGAATCCTTCTTTCCCTTGCAGCTAATCTAGATTGCCCTCTTCACCAGTTTGATGTGAAGAATGCCTTCTTGCATGGTGATTTGGAAGAGGAAGTTTACATGGATGTTCCCCCTCGTTTTGAGGACTCCAAGACAGAGGGAAAGGTGTGTAGATTATGAAAATTGATATATGGTCTTAAACAGTCACCGAGGGCTTATTCACAGAGGCTATGCTTCGGTTTGGTTTCAGACAGAACCATGAAGATCATACATTATTCATCAAACATTCTACACAGGGTAAGACCACTGCACTTATTGTATATGTTGATGATATTGTGCTTACAAGGGACGACTTTGTTGAGATATTTTATTTTAGTATCTTTATGTCCTTTTATGTTTTGTGGTTATTTGTAGATGGTCTAAATGTAATTCCTGGAATATACTCTTGATTAATAAAAGAGAGAGTCACAAGTTGTGCTCTCTAAGCTTTCAGTAAAAATAACATGGTATCAGAGCAGCCCTAAGGAGGGGATCGATCCTCCTCCACCACCGAAACACAACACCATCGCCACCATCCTTCGCCACCACAACCACAGGCCATTAGGCCTTCGCCGATGTCCCCACACACCACCACCACTCTCGTCGAAGCCACAAACACCTCCCTACCACTCGCCGCAACCCACAATCACCTCCTACACCCTCGCCGCAGCCCACAATCACTCCTAGCCTCTGCGCCACCCTACCCTCGCCATATCATCGAACCTCACCAAACCCTCCTATCTCATTTTCTAATTCAGCCGCAACACTGGGCTGATCTACCCTACTCTATTTTTCTCTTATCTACTGTTTTCTAAACCCTAGATCAGATTGCTCCCACAATTGGGCTATTCTGATCGGCCTTTTTCTTTTCTCTCTTTCGGTCCGTCTTTGGGCCACATGATTTGTCCATAATTTGGACAATTGCACTGGAGTTGTGCCTGTGAATGCTCTTGTTCCTATTCGCGCTGTTTGTGCTTGTTCCTATTCGCTATGACGAAGGACGATTTATCTCATAAACCTGCTGCTATTACAAGTTCTCCTGTAGGTAATGAGAGGCTATCCATTACCAAGAACCCTGGGCCTAAGATCACCACAGTTCTTTTGAATGGTGAGAATTATTTATCCTGGTCTCAGTCAGCCACTTTTTGGCTTAAAAGCAGGTCTAAGTTTGGTTATGTGAATGGCACACTCAAGGCACCTAGCAAAGAAGATACAACTTATTCAAAGTGGGAAGCTGATAATTTTCTGGTTATAAGTTGGCTTACCCATTCTATGGAACCCGAAATTGCTGATGGGTTCTTTAAGATGGAGACTGCCCAGGACATCTGGGATACACTTGTTGAGACCTACTCCCGCAAAGGGAATGTGGCCCAAATCTATGAGCTACAGAGAGCTATTGAAGCCGAGGTACAAGGCGACCGCACTATTCTACAGTACTTTACCACCTTGGGGACTCTTTGGAAACGCCTGGATCATTTGACTACCCACCGCCCAGTCTGTTCAGTCGATGCTGCTAGCTTTAAGGTTTATGTTGAAAGTGAGAGGATATTTAAATTCTTAGTAGGCCTTAATCCCGAAGTTGATCCTGTTCGGAGCCGAATTCTTGGAATGGAGCCACTTCCTACATTGAGAGAGGCATTTGCTCATGTCCAAAATGAGGAAAGCCGTCGATTAGCCATGCTTCCTCCATCTTCAGCTGACCAATCAGCCTTGGTTTCATCCAGCCATAGGGGTGGTAAGGCCCCTATATCTCGTACCGAGTATACTTTTGATGGGGGAAATGATAAGGATAAGCCGTTGTGCGATTATTGTAATCGTCTTGGACATACCCGAGATAGATGCTGGAGTCTTTATGGTCGACCTCCGATGTCTGGTGGCCGTGGTGCCCGTGGTAGTCGTGGTGGTGGTCGCAATGGCCGAGGGAATGGACTGCGTGCGCATTTGTCTATTGGGCTAGACTCTCCTGGTCAGGAGGGGGTCGTCTCCACTCCCACTAATTCCTCTGGACCTGGTAGCATTAGCAGTTCTGATTTGGAGACTCTCCGTCGCATCATGGCTCAGTTGGATCCTCCCGCTAGTGCCTCTACTTCTTTTGCTCATACAGGTAATGTTGCTAATGCCTCTAGTGCCTTATACATTAATTCTCAACAACCATGGATAGTTGATTCAGGAGCTTCCGATCATATGACTGGTCTTTCCACTGTTTTCTCGTCTTATAATCCTTGTTCAGTGAAAGATAAGGTTCGGACCGCAGATGGTTCACCTTCCCCAATTTCTGGTAAAGGTGTTGTAAATATTTCTAGCTCCCTTGCCTTATCATCTGTTCTTCATGTTCCTAGTTTTACGACTAATCTTCTTTCTATTAGTCGTGTTACCCGGGATCTAAATTGTAGTGTGACCTTTTTCCCTTCTCACTATATTTTTCAGGATCTCTCCACAAAGAAGACGATTGGCCGTGGTAGGGAGGAGAATGGTCTCTATGTTCTGTTGGCCGATGGAGCTAGTAATAAGGAGTTGACACCTGTTGCTCACAACTCACAGAGGGAGACTCTCCCCAAGGAGACATGGCTATGGCACCAGAGATTGGGACATCCGTCTTTTTATTTATTGCGTTTTTTATTTCCTTCTTTAGTTCCAAATAAAAGTGTTTTCGAGATTTCTTGTGATGCTTGTCAACTCGGAAAACACCACCGTGCAACTTTTCATTCTAGTATCAATAAAAGTACAATTCCTTTTTCACTTATCCATATTGATGGATGTTTGGGGTCCTCCTGTCCCTACTTTGAATGGCTATAAATGGTTTGTCACTTTTATTGATGATTGTACTCGCACGACATGGGTGTATTTGATGAAAGAAAAAAGTGCAGTTCATTCCATCTTTAAAATTTTTCACAAGATGATTTGTACTCAGTTTAACACTGTTGTCAAGATTGTTAGGTCTGATAAGGGGGGGGGAGTACATCTATGGAGGTCTTACTCACTATTTCTCGGATCACGGTATGTTTCATTAGACCTCCTGCACCAATACCCCTCAACAAAATGGTGTAGCTGAGAGGAAAAATCGTCATTTGTTAGAGTCCGCTAGGTCTATGCTATTCTCCATGCAAGTTCCTAAGTCATACTGGGGGGAGGCAGTTTTGACTGCTACTTACCTCATCAACCGCCTCCCAACTCGTGCGTTAGGTTAGAAATCTCCCGTTGAATTTCTTACTAAACCATCCTCTATTTTTCCCATTCCTCCCAAGGTGTTTGGATGTGTTAGTTTTGTTCACAATCATTCGCCTTCTCGTAAAAAGTTAGATCCTCGTGCCCTTAAGTGTGTCTTTGTGGGTTATTCCCCCACCCAAAAAGGGTACAAGTGTTATCACCCTCCCTCTCGTAAGTGGTTCGTGTCTATGGATGTCACCTTTGATGAAAACTCTTCCTACTTCCAGTCTTCACAGCCATCTCTTCAAGGGGAGAATAGGTCATGGGAAGAGAAGTCTGGGGCAACTACTCCATTCATCATTGGAGCAGGTGAAGATGAAGTAGGTGAGGAAAGAGAGAAAAAATTAGAGGAAGAGGCAGGAAAAATAGAGGAAGAGAAAAATCAGGAGAAGAAAGAGATGTGAATAAAAATGTAGAAGAAAATGAAGAAAATAGAGGAGAACGAGGGGGAAGGAAAATTGATGAGAGAAAAGAGTTGTTGACCTACTCGAAAAATAAGGAAAGGAGAAGATTCAGGGCAGCAGAAGACCAGACTACTTCTCCAATACCACTACGATTGCCTTCTTCAAGTGGTGATGATTCAGGTACCTCTAGCACTTCCTCTCCTCCTGTTAATTCTAGTTCATCTCTCCCTATTACTTCTTTAGATCATGAGCTTGATATCCCTATTGCTCTTCGTAAGGGTACTAGGGAATGTACTAAACATCCCATCTCAAATTTTGTCTCCTACACTCATTTGTCTCCCTCGTACAGGGCATTTGTGTCCAAACTCGATTCTATTTCTGTCCCTAACCATGTACAGGAAGCTCTTGCAGATACTAAATGGAAACTTACCATGGTTGAAGAGATGAATGCTCTCAAAAAGAATGGCACTTGGGAATTAGTTGACTTGCCTCGTGGGAAAAAGACAGTGGGGTGCAAATGGGTGTATACCGTGAAACATAGAGCAGATGGGACAGTTGAAAGATATAAAGCCAGGTTAGTAGCTAAAGGCTTCACTCAGACATATGGAGTGGATTATCAGGAGACATTTGCTCCTGTTGCAAAAATGAACTCTATCATAGTCTTGTTATCCTTGGCAGCTAACTTAGAGTGGCCCTTACATCAGTTTGATGTAAAAAATGCATTTCTTCATGGAGATATAGAAGAGGAAGTCTACATGGACATTCCCCCTGGATTCGAGGGTGACAATACTAAAGGGAAAGTGTGCCATCTCAAGAAATCTTTGTATGGCCTTAAACAATCTCCCAGAGCTTGGTTTGACAGATTCTTTCAGGCCATGATCAGGTATGGTTATAAGCAGAGTCAAGGTGATCATACACTCTTTATTAAACATTCTTCACAGAAAAAGGTAACTGCCTTGATTGTCTACGTAGATGACATTGTTCTTACTGGAAATGATTTGGAAGAGATGAAGGTCTAAAATCATATCTTGCCAAAGAATTTGAAATCAAAGATTTGGGAAACTTGAAATACTTCTTGGGAATTGAAGTGGCCAGATCCAAGGAGGGGATATTTATCTCACAAAGGAAGTATGTTTTGGACCTACTCAAGGAAACTGGCATGCTTGGGAGTAAAGCTCTGGATACTCCAATGGATCCGAATGTGAAACTCAGGGATGATCCTCGTGGGGAACCAGTTGATAAAGGAAATTATCAAAGGTTAGTAGGAAAATTGATTTATTTGGCCCATACTAGACCCGATATTGCTTTTGCTAGTAGCATGGTCAGTCAATTCATGCATAATCCTAAGCAACTTCATCTTGATGCTGCGCTTCGAATTGTGAGGTATTTGAAGTCAGCACCAGGAAAAGGGTTATGTTTTGCTAAACATGGACACACAAGTGTTGAGGCCTACTCTGATGCAGACTGGGTCGGGTCCATAACTGATAGGAGATCGACCACAGGTTATTGCATGTTTGTGGGTGGAAATTTGGTGACTTGGAAAAGCAAGAAGCAGTCAGTAGTAGCTAGGTCTAGTGCTGAAGCAGAGTTCAGAGCCATGGCCCAAGGTGTGTGTGAGCTGCTTTAGGTTCAGATTATTTTGTCAGACCTTGGATTTGGACCAAAGGACTCAATGAAGTTGTACTGTGACAATAAAGCCGCCATCGACATTGCGCATAATCCAGTTCAACACGACAGAACAAAGCATGTAGAAATTGATAGACATTTTATCAAAGAGAAGCTAAACAGTGGGTGCATTTGTACACCGTTTGTGAGATTAGGAGATCAATTAGCCCATGTTCTGACTAAGGGTGCGTTTGATAAAACTGAAAATTAAGTGCTGAATTTTAAGTACTGAAAATTTTAAGCGATTGAATTTACAGTACTAAAAATAAATTTTCAAGAACTGAAATAGATTGCATTATGTGATTATTTTCAATAGAAATTTTCCACTTAAAATTTTCAGTGGTTTTTTGACTGCTTTTTCAATTAAGTGATATGTTATCAAACGCACTGAAACAAAATAAGTGCTGAAAGTTTTCATTTTCACCACTTAATTGGGTTATCAAACACACCCTAAGAGTCTTGCTGGGAGGTCATTTCATTTCATCCTTAGCAAGCTGGGCATGAGAGATATCTTCGCACCAGCTTGAGGGGGAGTGTTGAGATATTTATTTTAGTATCTTTGTCCTTTTATGTTTTGTGGTTATTTTATAACCTTGTATAGGGTCTAAATGTAATTCCTGGAATATACTCTTGATTAATAAAAGAGAAAGTCACAAGTTGTGCTCTCTAAGCTTTCAGTAAAAATAACAGACTTAGAGAAGATGGAGAAATTGAAAAAACAGTTACCCACAGAGTTTGAGATAAAGGACTTTGGAGCCTTGAAGTTCTTTCTGGGGATTGAACTTGCTCGGTCCAAATAGGGAATTTTTATTTCCCAAAGGAATTATGTTTTGGACTTGTTGAAGGAAACATGGATGCTCGGTAGCAAATCTTGTGATACACCCATGGAACAGAATAAAAAAACTTAGTGAAGACGGTAACGGGGAATTGGTTGACAGGGGGAGCTATCAGAGACTTGTTAGTAAGCTCATTTACTTGTCTCATACTCACCCTGATATCACTTTTGCAATTGGTGTTAGTCAGTTTATGCATTCTCCTCGGGTGTCACATCAAGATGTTGTCTTTAGGATTCTTCGCTATTTGAAGTCAGCTCCCGGAAAGGGCTTATTTTTTGCTAAGCATGCTCACCTGAGGGTTGATGCTGATTGGGCTGGTTCTGTCATGGATAGAAGGTCCACCACCGGATACTGCACATTTGTAGGAGGTAACTTGGTTACCTGGCGAAGTAAGAAGCAAAATGTTGTGGTAAGATCTAGTGCAGAGGCTGAGTTCGGGCGATGGCCCAAGGTATTTGTTAGCTTTTTTGGGTCAAGTCATTGTTGAAGGATTTGAGGATTGAACTGGTAGATTGAGACTATATTGTGATAAGAAAGTAGCAATTAGTATAGCTCATAATCATGTTCAACATGATAGAACCAAGCATGTCGAGATTGATAGACATTTTATGAAGGAAAAACTTAGTAGTGAAGTTATATGCATTCCTTTTGTGAAGGGTAGTGATCAAGTTGCAATGTTCTCACCTAAGGAATAAGAAGTCAACCTTTCCATACTGCTACAGACAAGCTGGGCATGAGAGATATATTTGTACCAGCTTGAGGGGGAGTGTTGAGAGTATTTGTTTTATTATTATTTCCTTGGGTTATTAATTGTTAGTGAGTGGGTCTATATGTAATTCTTATTTCTTCTTCTTATGTTTTATTTGTGAGAGTTCTAATTTTGTTAGTGAGGGCAATATTGTAATTCTACATGTTTAGTTGCATTATATAAATAACTTGTAGTGTGTAGGAAGCCCTAATACACTATCAGATTTTATTCTCTAATCTTTTTCTTCTCTCTTTCTCTCTAAGTTTCTCTCTTTCAAACCCTAAACTTATCAATCTCATAATCTAACTTGGTATAAGAGCAATTTGAACCCAAGAATCACAATCAAATACCGAAAGAACAAGAGCAGGAAGGCGCGGTTTTTTTTTTTTTTTTTTTTCCGGGCGTTGACGTCATCTTGCTGACGATGACATCATCATTTTCCGGCGACGTACGACACAGTGAAACGTACGTGTTGGCTTGTTTTTCCAAGGCGAAGTCCATGGTAGTGTTCTTGTGAAGTTTTGATATCGTTTGAGCAAGGTTTCCATTTTTTTTTTGTATTTTCGAATTTTTTTTTTAGATCTGTTTTCTTGATTTGATTGGAGCCTCTTTAGAGCTTGAGTTTGCTTCCATGGGGTGCGCCTAGGGTTCGTACAACCTCTCCATGTCCCTTTGTGTGCATATAAGTTTGATCTGTGGGGTTTTGTTGGTATTTATGCAATTTGGCTAGCAGATTTTTTGGGCTTCTGATCGTGCGATCAGTCTGTGTGGTGTTTTTTTTCCGCGGTTCTCAAGGTATTGGTTTGTGGTTTTGTGGTATGCAATCTTCCAGCATATAGATCTGTTTAATTTCTTCGTTTCCCTCCATTGCTGTGTGAATGTTGCAGTTTGTTTGGTTCCAAAATATGCTTCGTTATTCTTTTTTTTTTCCTTATGGCTTCTGTGGATAATGCGAAGGGTTCGTCTACGGATGATCACGTTAGAGTTATTACATCCGTAAAATTAAATGGACTCAATTACCATTCATGGGCTCATGCTATTAAGGTTTACCTTCGTGCCAAAAAGAAAATAAAGTATCTTACAGATGATCCGCCGGCTGCGGATGCCAAAAATTCCGAGGATTGGTGGAGTGACAATTCGCTAGTGATGACCTGGTTGTGGTTAAGCATGGAATCACATGTTTTATCAAATGTGCAACTTCTAGATACTGCTAAGAAGATATGGTCATCTCTTGAAGAGATGTATTCACAGGAACATAATGCATAATGTGTCCCGGGTGTATGAGATTTTTTAGTGTATGTTCAATACTAAGCAAGGTGAAAAGTCTCTTGCTGAACATTATGGTGCTTTGAAAGGTTTATGGGAAGAACTTATGCTTTTTCAGTCGTTGAGTACAGATTTGGAAGTTCAACGTCGTCAGCAAGAAGAGTTTCAGGTTGCTTTATTTTTGTCTAGCCTTAATTTAGAGTATAGTGTATTCAAGGAACACATTTTGGCTAGCGAGAAATTTCCAACCGCTGCTAATGCCTATTCTTGTCTTTAGTGGGCTTCTCACAATCGTAGTTCCTCTCCCTCATTGAAGGAATCATTTGCCCTAATCTCTGGTGATGGCTTTCGTGGTGGTGGTCGTTTTGGTGGCCATTGCAGTGGTCGTGGTGGTCGTAATTCTAATCGTGGCGGACGAGGTGGCCGCACAGGCCGTGGTACCCGCTCAGATTTTAAGTGTACCTATTGTAATGGTATAGGACATACCGAAGATTACTGATGGGATAAGTGGGGGAAACCAGTGCATGCCAATCAAACTTTTGAGGATCCTTCTGCTACCACATTGCCACAGGCAGTTATAGATGGTCCTGATGCATCGACCTTTGGTTCCCATGATGGCATTACTTCTCAGCTTAGTCAGATCCTCCAGAAGTTGTCTTCTTTCTCCCCTCAAGTGCCCACTTCCACGGCTACTTTTGCTAACTCAGGTAATCATGCATTGATGGTTGGTCAACCTGCAGCCCCTGGATAATTGATTCTGGGGCTAGTGCTCGCATGTCTGGTATTCCTTCTTTGTTCTCTAACTTCCGTCATTCTAATTCACGTATTGTGTTAGCTGATGGTTCGTTTCGACCTGTGCTTGGAACTGGTGATCTTCATCCCACCAAGTCCATGCACTTATCGTCTAGTTTATTTGTGCCTCATTTTCCTTTTAACTTGTTGTCTGTCAGTCAAATTACCAAATCTTTACAATGTTCAGTGACTTTTTCTCCATCCTCTTGTGTTTTCCAGGACCTCAGGACGAAGAAGGTGATTGGTTTGGGGCATGAGCAGAATAGACTTTACTGTTTGAACCTTGGAGATACTCCAACTACCTTGAGTGCTACAGTTTCCCCCCTTCAATGGTATTTTCGTTTGGGTCACCCGTCGCTGCAGAAGTTACGTCAAGTTGTTCCTAGTTTGAGTCCTGTTTCTGTTTTAGAATGTGCGGCTTGTCAATTAGGCAAGCATCACCGTACTACTTTTCCTCATAGTCTTAGTGGTCGTCAGTCTAGTCCTTTTAATCTTGTACACTCAGACATTTGGGGACCTACTAGAATAAAAAGCACTGTTGGTTTTCATTATTTTGTGATTTTTGTTGATGATTTCTCTCGTATGACTTGGTTATTTCTTATGAAAGAGCGATCTGAATTACCTAAGATTTTTCTCACTTCTTGCAATGAAATCTTAGTTCAATTTGACAAGCGAATTAAGATTTTACGCTCTGACAATGCTCTTGAATATACTAAATCCTTTATGCATGATTTTTGTGTTGAACATGGTATTGTTCATCAGACTAGTTGTCTAGGTACTTCTCAGCAAAATGGCATCGCCAAACATAGGCATCGCCAAACGTAAGCATCGCCATTTGTTGGATGTTGCTCGTACGTTACTGTTTAACATGCATGTCCCAAAGACTTACTGGGCTGATGCGGTTCTTACGGCCACCTACCTCATTAATCGCATGCCATCACCCATTCTTGACAACAAGTCTCCTTTTTCTCTTCTTTATCCCAATGCCAAGCCTTTTAGTCTAACTCCTAGTGTCTTTGGCTGTATTGCTTACGTCCACCTTCTTGGCCCAGGTCGTGATAAACTTTTTCCTCGAGTAGTTGAGTGTCTCTTTCTTGGGTACTCTCGTACTCAAAAAGGTTATCGTTATTATGATCCGGTCTCTCGTCACTACTATACTAGCGTCGATGTCACATTTTTTGAGTCGTCCTCCTTCTATTCAGCATCAGGACATGACCACTCCGGATTTGATCTCCTCTAGTCAGGGGGAGCTTCCCCTGCCAAACCTGTCTGACACTGTGTCATCCTCGTGTTATGAAAATCCACTCCAGGTTTACCACCGCTCCAAGGAACGACAGATTGTCTAGTATGCTCCTACTCCTCAGTTATCTCCTGATTCTACTGAGGCCCGTTCCCCTGAGCCACCGGATATTCCATCATCTTCTGACTTGCCCATTGCATTGGGAAAGGTACTCGTAGCTGCACTCAACATCCCATTTCTAATTTTGAGTCGTCTCATCGTTTGTCTTCATCTTTCCGTTGCTTTGTTTCATCATTATCTTCGGTATCTATCCCTCGCTCTCTTCAATAGGCCTTGACATCTCCTGGATGTAAACTGGCTATGGATGAGGAGATGAATGCTCTTCATCAGAATCAGACTTGGGATCTTACCTCCCTTCCTCCTGGGAAATAGACTGTTGGGTGTCGCTGGGTATATACGGTTAAGTATCAGCGTGATGGATCTGTTGAGCGTCTAAAGGCACGGTTGGTTGCCAAAGGCTATACCCATACCTATGGTGTTGATTATTTTGAGACGTTTTCTTTGGTTGCACGTCTTAACTCGGTGAGAGTTCTTATTTCTATTGCGGTGAGTTTGAACTGGCCTTTATATCAGATGGATATCAAAAATGCATTTTTACTTGGGGATTTACAGGAAGAAATTTATATGACTCAACCACCTGGGTATGTTGTTCGGGAAAGGAACAACTTGTATGTCATTTGAGGAAAGTTTTATATGGTTTGAAAGAGTCACCACGAGCGTGGTTTGATAAGTTTAGCTCTGTTGTACTTCAATTTGGCTTCCAACGCTCTACTTCGGATCATTCTGTTTCACTCGTCAGGTATCATTGTTTTAATAGTGTATGTCGATGACATTATTATTAGTGGTAGCGACTCAACAAGTATTGTTGACTTGAAGATTCATTTAAGTAAGCAGTTCCACACAAAAGACTTAGGTCTTCTTCGATACTTTCTTGGAATTGAAGTTGCTAGGTCCAAGGAGGGTATCAGTCTGTGTCAGCGTAAGTATGTTTTGGACTTACTCTCGGAGACTGGAATGCTTGGTACTCGACCAACTGATACACCAATGGATCCTATTGTGAAATTAGACACTGAAAAAGGAGAAGTGTTTGAGGATACAGGCCGTTATAGGAGATTGGTTGGAAAGCTAATTTATCTCACAGTGACTCGCCCTGATATCACTTATGCCGTCAGAATTGTTAGTCAGCTCATGCATGCTCCTCGTAAGCCTCATTGGGAGGCTATATGTCATATTCTTCGGTACCTTAAAGGAGCACCAGGTAGAGGTTTGTTGTATAGACCATCATCATCCTTATCTGTCATTGGATTCTCTGATGCTGACTGGGCAGGAACCGAAGTGATAGGAGGTCTACTTCGGGGTATTGCACATTCATTGGTAATAATTTAGTTACTTGGCTCAATAAGAAACAAAATGTGGTGGCATGCTCTAGTGTTGAGGCTGAGTATCGTGCCATGGCTCATACTGCATGTGAGATGTTGTGGGTTCGTGCTTTACTTCGTGATATAGGTATGGATGTTTCATCCCCTATGTCAATGTTTTGCGACAACCAAGCGGCCATCTTCATCGCTAATAACCCTGTGTTTCATGAACGGACTAAACACATCGAGGTTGATTGTCACTTCATTCGGGATCTTCTCATGCAAAAGCAAATTTCCACTCCTTATGTCCGGTCTGAAGATCAGTTAGCTGACATTTTTACCAAGTCTTTGGCCCGATTTGCCTTCAAAAGTCTGTGTTCCAAGCTGAGCATATTTGACCTCTATGCTCCAGCTTGAGGGGGAGTGTGAGAGTTCTTATTTTGTTAGTGAGGGCAATATTGTAATTCTACATGTTTAGTTGCATTATATAAATAACTTGTAGTGTGTAGGAATCCCTAATACACTATCAGATTTTATTCTCTAATCTTTTTCTTCTCTCTTTCTCTCTAAGTTTCTCTCTTTCAAACCCTAAACTTATCAATCTCATAATCTAACTTTATTATATAGTCAGTTAGATAATTTTCTAACCCTAAGCTTGCAAATTATTGTTTCATCACTTTTCACATGGTCCGCGGTTGTTATTAATGATGTATATTCCGGGGACATTCACTTTGTAGCAATTCTTTGTTTTCCTTTTGATAGGAAAAGGCTTAGTGTGTTGTACTTGTGCTGTATACTTCCTGTGAACATTGGTGCACACCTTTTGGTGCCTTTTGAATCCAATGCGTATAACCTACCAAAAAAAGAAAAAAAAAATTTGCTGGTTCTGGGAGGTCTAGAGTTTAGTCTCCGTTGCTGTTCTGATGTATATGGTTGCACTTTGTTACTTCCGTGCCTATTTGACTCTCCAGTCTTAACGTGTGACAAAATTGCACACAAAGGTGAGAGGGGGTGGATGATTAGAGCGTGATATGCATTATTGGTCCATTCTCTTTAGCTTCCGGACAGTTAGTTATCTAACAGTATGAAAGGTGTAATTTTCAACCTTTGCAAATTATTGGCATAATTTTATGAAAATAGTACTGGACGGGAATGTACCCTAGCCGGGTCATTTGTCATCATGTCCTTAGATGTCATGGATTCAAAATCCCCTTTATTGTTTGTCCCAATTAATCCGGGAAAACTAAGCTATCTTTGGATGATAGATCCTTTTGTGTTTTCCTAAGAGCAGAACTATTATTATTCCATTTACCTCTAATTTAGGGACCCTTGTTAAGTAGAACAAGTTTAAAGGAACAATGAGTAAATATAAATCCTACCAATAACCCATCAATTTTTTTTTTGCCCTTTTTGAGTTTAAAAGATACAATTATTTGGGCCATGTTCTGCAAATATTGTTGTGTCATCATCGTGGTGCATGCTTGACGTTCCATTTGATGCCACTTCTCTCTAATTTCATAAAGTCGCGGATGAAGTTGTTACCTTTTTTTAGCTCAATCCTCAATGCTTTCTCACACCAGACTGCCTACTGAATTGACCAGGAAGCTTGGCTGAAGGATTCTGTGCTTGGTTTATTTCCAGATACACAAGATTGCTCTCCGTCTTTGGTAAAATTTATGAATATATATAGCTATTTCTTTTTTAACTCCTCAAAAATAACCAAAAGAAGCTTAATTCGAACTTGTGCTCTGTAGGTCAACTTTTTTGCTGGTGACAAGAAAGCTTCACGGAACAGTAAAAACAGAGGAGCTCCACAGACTATGTCCAGTATAAGCAGCAGACCACTTTCCCCTTCTCTTGTGTCAGATCAAAGAGCACCTGAGGAACCTATTTCATATGAAAACTCTTCTCGGCATCTTGGCCCAGCTGTAAAGCAGTTAGCTCCGTCTAATTTGCAAAGCCCCTTGACAGCGGGCAAGACAAGCAATGGAGGCACACCGTCTGTTCAATTGAAAAGAAATTTGGGTGCTCACCATAATAAAGTTTGGGAAAGCTGGTTGAGCCCCTATAACGTGGTGGGAAAGATAACTTTTGTTACTATATTCGGGTGCCTTGTGTTTGCAACATCAAAGATAATGGTTATGCAATTTTGGAGGATGGGAAGTGCATCAGATAAACAAAGGATGGACACAACCTGGACCTTAGATTCTTCTCTAGATCAAAGTTTAGGAACTGCTTGTACCAAAGGGCATAGTATATCGGGCAAACTCAGGAAGCTCTTTTCAATGTTTAAAACGTGTCTCAGGAAATGCCCAGATTCTTCAAACTTGCATCACCAGTGCTTTCCTGCTAGTTTATCATCTTCTATGACGGCAGTGTACAAGAGACCAATGCCTATGGAAGAAGCTGAAACCCTTGTTAAACAATGGCAAGCTATTAAAGCTGAAGCTCTGGGGCCTAGCCATCAAGTTCACGGCCTATTTGAAATCCTTGACGATTCTATGCTTGTTCAGGTAAATTGTATGGATTATTCTGAAGTAATTATGTTCTTTTACAAATCCGTTAAGTTTGCAGGCGTGAGGAATACTCAAATACACAAAGTAGCGAACTATCCACATCAGAATCTGGACATTTTGGGTTCAGTTTTCTGTATGAAAATAACTCATTTGTAGCATAACTACTATTTTAAGCGGGGTGGGAAATCTGATGCTTTTGAGCTCCTGACCTATTAACGTGGACCTTGTAGAAAAGGAGGAGGGTTGAAGGAAATAGCTTGTGTATCATACAGTTACAGTCAATTACTTAGGTGATGATCTATTTGTAAGGTCAAAAAGTGGGCATACTGCTTCAAGATTTAATTTGAATTGTTTTTTTTTTTTCCTTCTTTTTTATTCCTTTTCCAAACAACTGAAAGTTATGAAGTTAGAAGCTTAATAAGATGTCATTGATGTATTGCAAGTTTGTTTAGAAAGTCAAATTTAAGTTCTTGAAGAATATGAATGGCTAAAAACCAAGAGTTTCGGTTAAATTATTTAAAACCTTGTTGTAGTTCGTCTGAGTAATCCGTGTCGTGAGGGGGTGATCTTGCTTCCATCACTCGTTTCATCTATTCTTTAGTGGCTCTACCTCTCTGGTAGCCATTAGTTTCCAATTATCGAGTTTATGTTTATTTAATCTATTAGAGTTTGATACACATCGTTGGGCCCACTGTAACGCGTCAAACCCACTGGTCTAGTAACTTGAGAGAAGTAGAGAACCCAACACATGGCCCAAATTGCTTAAGCCCTAGTTACTAGTAGTAGGGCTTGGTGTTATGTAAGCCTCCCACCCTTCTCGTATCTAATCGATGTCAGATTTCAGCGGGCTCGTGGCTGTATAACAATGTGATGAGTTAGATTATTGATTTTTGAAAGCTTTTTTTTTTTCTTGGACAAAATCTTTTGATAGCTATTTGGAGGTCCGACAATGATCAAGGAATTCTTCGGCTAAGATAGGAACGATTTGATTGGTGTCTATCAGGGGAATGTAGCTGGTTGGGGCGGATGGGAGGAAGCTATTCTTGTGGGTAATCATTTTAGCTTGTGCTTATGACAGTAAATAGTTATTTTGTTTGCCATTTTTCGTGGAAGGATGTCTCTACTCTCAACCATCTTCTTTTTGCCTTGTTCTCTGTTATCTTCAGTTTATTTCTTTGTCTTCTCTTATATATGTAGGAAATGGTTTTCCTAGAATCTGATGTCCATGATTTTTTATTTTTATTTTCTTTTTCTCCTTTTTCTTGGTGCTTACTGTTAACTTCTCTTCAATGCATATTTGGTCACAGTGGCAAACTTTGGCTGACACTGCCAAAGCCAGGTCTAGTTTTTGGAGATTTGTTTTGCTGCAATTGTCTGTCCTGCGAGCTGAGATTTCATCAGATGGGATTGGTGCAGAGATGGCAGAGATAGATGCACTTTTGGAGGAAGCAGCTGAACTTGTGGATGATTCTATGCCAAAGAACCCAAATTATTACAGGTGAAAGTGCAGAAGACCTTTACGCATATTCTTTTTGTTTGTGGTGCTTTTTCGCATTGCAACTTGGGCAGCTTGGATCAGGTTGAAGTCTAACATAAGGCGAACACCAACGCTAAGGCTTGAGGAGGCTGCCCAAGCTGTCCTCAGCGTGGATATGGATTACGTAAATAATACAATGAACAAGCCATTTAACAAGAAGAATGTGGTTAAATGTATTATGTATTGAAATTGCTGTTAAGCATGTAGCACCAATTAAGGATCTTTGTTTATGTTAGATTCACCAAGTGTGAAAATTAATTTCTCTTGGCATTTTATGTGATCTTAAGCCAATGCCAACCCTAAAGGTTTGAGGAGGCTGTTCGAGATGGCATTTTATGTGATCTTAAGCCAATGCCAACCCTAAAGGCTTGAGGAGGCTGTTCGAGATGTCATTTTATGTGATCTTAAGCCAATGCCAACCCTAAAGGCTTGAGGAGGCTGTTCGAGATGTCCTCAGAGTGAACGTGGAAATATTATAGAACTTGTGGGTACCATTATCCGCTAACCAATCCATAATTGACACGTGTTGATCCTATCACATGAAGACACCTCATTACTTCTGATGGATAAGGATAAGAGTAATGACTACGCATCAAGACGCTCCATATACGCCACGACATAGGATCTATATTACTTAGTCGCGACCCACTTAGACTACCTTTGGTAGTACTCAGCTCAGATAGACCTCGATTGGGGGCTGGTCTTGGCACAATACCACTTTACCACGACATGGTCACTCTAGACCATGGCGCGGTAAAGTCTTCCTATGTCCTATCGGGAACTCTCAGGTTATGTGGCTTGGTTGGTTTAAGAGCAGAGCTCGCTTAGGAAGGTCGCGACGGTCTCTTCCACGATACACTAAGCCTTTCTAAAGGTCAGTGACGCTATTTGAAATATCTCTCAAGTATACCGTGAGGACATTCCTTGTGTTGTCTCCGGACGACACGTGGCATTTTGGTACGCCTCAACAGAAATGAGCCACATCCGCAACGCTCATTCCTTTGCACGTGTCCCAATTGCTATAAATAGGAACAATACCCTTAGGTGTGACATGATATGAGACTCTGGGCATTCAGAGAGAATTTCAGACATTCCCCTTGGGATCCGTGCATTTATGAGCTCATTGTGAATATTCCTTCACACACTCACTCGATCATTAATTGCATGGTTACACTATTGATTCTTGGATTACTACTCTCTTACGAACTCTTCTATCTCATCCTACCTCACCACATAATATTCGATACCTACAGAACTCATAGGGAAGAAAATAGATTTATGGACCTTTGACACAAAGATTGGCAGTTAAATGTATGGAAGTTGCTTATGAGCATGTAACACCAAGTAAGTCAGTGTTTGTATTAGGCTCATCAATTGTATGAAACTAATTGTGGTGGATTTTTAAGTGAGCTGAATTCTTAAGTAGTTTGCCTCGGCATTTTATGTGCCTGTAACTAGCATTACAAAATGACTATCAAATATGTTGGATGATAACATAGGCTCAGCCAAGCTTACCCCAGTCAAAGGTCAAATTAGGATTTCAAACTAGGTCAGGCAGGCTCTGCCGCTCTTTAGTTAGTTGAGCAGATTCAATTGGTCAGCCTTGGGCTTTTCCTCAATTCTGTTGGAGTTATATCATGACTCATCGTCAAGCTTTTTGCAATACATTCTCAAATTGAAGTTGGCGAATTGTTAATGAATCAATGCATATAGTCCTTGATAATTCCCGCAGTTGTGAGCAATTGTTATTATCCAGTGGTTTTTCTTTTTCACTTGTTCCAATCTTCTAATAAATTTTTTTTTCTCTGCTGATTTGCAGCACCTATAAGATCCGTTATGTCCTAAAGAGGCAAGATGATGGTTCATGGAGATTCTGTGAAGGTGATATTTTAACAACTCCATGATGTGTAGCCTGGATGGAAACAATTGCCAGTGAGATGTCTGATATCCGTATGATGTTTCTTCAATTCCATCTTCAAAGTTTGCTTGTAAATGACATCTGACAAAGTTGAGATTGAAACTCAAGTGAAAGTAGTTGGTCTTGTTTTTTAAAATTTCTCTCTCTCTCTCTCTCTCTCTCTCTCTCTCTCTCTCTCTCTCTCTCTCTCTCTCTCTCTCTCTCTCTTAGTATAACACGTCATGTATTTAGCACACCGTAGGGGAGGAAATTGTGTTTATTTGTCCGTGCCAGCGCTCTCACACCTGTGGGAGTGGTGAATGTTTGTAAGAGTAATTGCTTCGAGACGAAATCAAAATCAAACATGTTTGATAGGTTTTTTCAGATGAACTATCTCAATTGAAAGTCTTTTTACTTGTAATATTAATGCAGAAGAGATTGTGTGTGTGTGTGTGTGTGTGTGTGTATACACAATGTTTGAAAGGACAACTTCTCGCCCCTTCTCCATTGCAACAATTCCTTGGCAGGGTTTGGCTCCTCAACATGATGTAATACTATCAATTCAGTAACATTTTCTTCTCTTCTAGAACTTCTGATAAAGAAAGAAAAGTTCGATCCAGTCTGCAAACTGTTTTAGGGAAACTGTGTAAAGAATAATCATATTAGTAGAATGAGTATTCACCACATTAATGACAAGCTAATGAGAATACGTTGGTGGTTTTTTTTTTTTTGGTTTGTTAAATCCTCTGCTTTAGAAAGGAAGAAAAAAGAAAGGTTTTGACTTTGAAGAAAAGCATTTTCGGGAACAAAGATACTGGAGTGGAGATGTTTATTTTTCTTTGCTTTCAAGTTGGGTGTGGATGCCAAATTCTCAACTAAAATATTAATTGTAGTGGAGGAGGATACTTGGACACCTCGTCGGCAACAGTTCAGCAAAAGGCCCAATCGAGAATTCGTCCCAGATGGGGATTGGGCCCGGCTAAAGCTCCAATCCAAATACTTTTTTGCATATTATTAATCTAATCTAATATTCTAATCTAATCGGTTTTGTTTTGTCCGACAAGACAAAATAAAAAGTCGGAAATTCTCATTTAGCATTTTACACGCACACTCGATTCCAACCAAACTCGAAACCACTCACTCAGTTATATATGGGGAAAAGGAAAATTGTTATTATCAATTTCATGGAAAATATAATAAAATAAAGCCCATTGATCTCAACTAGGGGTGGCAATCGTGTCGTGTTGGGTCATAATCGTGTCGTGTCATAATCGTGTCGTGTTATAATCGTGCCGTATCAATAACCGTGTCATTTCTAAACGTGTCAAAAACCTAAACCCATACCCGTCTAATGCATTTCACGTGTCACCCATTTAACCCACCAACCCGTGTAATGAACAAGCCGTTTTCTCATAACATTTATTTATTTATTTATTTTGCTTGTATAACATGACCTATTTATAGATTGACTTCATGTAATAGAAAACCAAATATAGAGGAAAAAAAATGAAGAGGCACGATTCTAAGAATACAAGTCTTCCCACCTAATGTACCAACTACCAACAAGTCAACAACAGTAAATGATCAATTGTTCCAAATTTAAGCTAATTAAGTCGCAAATAACAATATCTAACTATTATACATGTATTAAAAAAATAAATAAATATTACTTTCTTTTAAAAAAAATGTATTGAAAAATATATATATTTCCAAAAATATCCTTTATAATCGTGTTAAATGGGTTGACCCAATTAAAACATGACCCAACCCGTTTATTAATCGTGTTAAATGGGTCGACCCGTTTATGACCCATACCCGTATAAGCTAAACTCAAACCCGTTTAATTCGTGTCGTATTCGTGTCGTGTTGCCGTGTCGTGTCGAAAATTGCCACCCCTAATCTCAACACAGGGAGGGAAGGGAGCTTTGAAATTAATACTCACTGAATGAGTGAGAGATCATCTCTATCTCTCTCTCTCTCTCTCTGTGTATGGTAAGGAAAAGCTGAGGCGGCCAAATCCAACGGGGGGGTCTCCATTCTATGAAGTCAGATATATCATCATATCATCGTCCATTTCCAACACCACCTTCAACCAAACAGCAGGAGTAGGAGCATCCGGACTCTATGCCTCTTCCTTGGCTTTCACCATTTTATTATCCCACTAGTGGGCAAGGCCGAGCCACTCACTGGTGGGCTCGGCCGGGGCTGTAGCCCCCTAATTTTTGAGAATTTTTTTTTTTCCTAGTTAAAAAGTATTTTAACTTAATTGTTGTTTAGCCTACCCTAATATTTGACAAAATTCATTATCCTTCGTACTTCTCTTTCTAACACAATCCAAACAAAATACATTATGTTATTTCAATGGTAAATCTAGCACACACTAAATATTTGGCCCAACTCATTTTCTTACTTCAACTCTTTCAATTTAGTACAAAAAAAAAAAAAAAACATATATAGTATATTGGCTCAATTGTAAATCAATTCACCTAAAATATTTATCCAATCAATTTTCCTTAATACTTCTCCATTTAGTCTAACCCAAATTGTTTTAACCATCACTCAAACTTTACAAATTACGATAAGCAATCAAACCTTTTATCGGATAATAAAAAAAATGATATTAAGAAAATGGTAATTCTATCTACACTCACCTTATTTACTCTCTACATCCACTTACTCTCTACCCCCATCATTTTAATTGAACTTAAAACAACTTACTATCTACACCCACTATTCATCCCCAAAATAACCCTAACCCTAAAAACTCTTGTCGTTTCTCATTACTCTCTACACCCACCATCTCTACCCCTCTTCTATTCCCAATAGAAATCATAAAATTTTACAATCATCATAAGGTGTTGATCATTGAAATCTTATTTACAAGATCAAGTTGTCACAACTGATTCAACTCTAATCTCTCTCTATAAAGTCGTAGTGACTATGCGAGATCAGTTACACTTCCACATTGAATAGTTAAAACAATCTATTCAAGTCAAAAGGGAATCCATGGTAACAGATTCTTCGAATTTTTTTTTTTGGGGTGGGGTGGGGGGTAATCCTTTGAACGTCAGGCAAGAGCAGAGAAGATAAATTTAAATATGAAGCAAAGATACGGTATGTCATGACATCTTGCAGCAATGAAATTGAGCTTGGCCCTGTCTCAATAGAATCCTCTAAATAGTTTAAATATGTATATACTAATACACATTGTGTATTATGTTTGTATATATATCATCAATATATATTAAATATTCATATATAATACAATACAAATCTGATTACTTGGAATCAATATTCCCTTTATATTCCTTTCCAAGTAAACCAAACTTGGCTTTAAGGTTTGTTCAGATAGGTGGGTGTAGAGAATTACTTTGTGAATTTTTTTTTTTAAATTATTCATATGTCCTACTCTATCATTTTATGTAAGGGTATAGGAGTAATGAAAAATATTTATTAAATGATGTGTGTAAAGAGCAAAGTAGGTAGGTGTAAATAGAATTACCCTTAAGAAAATTATGCGTACCCTTAAGAAAATTCAATCTAAATTATGCGTAAATAGACCTAAAAAAATTCGTCTCGGGGTCACTACCCTCAAACCCCGTATATGTTCATCACTGCTTACACGTTCTATAACACCCGCTCTCGCGGTTTATATTTATTATTGCTTTAGCATGCATAATCATGAGTTAATGAAAATTATAGTGTTATGTGACACATATTGGAAGTGGGTTTAACCCACTAAGTTGTTTATGGGTGTCCAGTTAGGAACTCAGTTGTGGCAATATGGCAATCCCAAGTTGGAATATGTATTGATGGGTCCCAGTTGAGATGGGACACTAGTATGTGAAATACCCTATGTGCCTATATGTTTATTAAGGCTTAAATGATGTATTATTTTATTGCTAGTAATATCATGTTGTTATATAATGACCACTTTTGGGGGCAATTAGGGGTACCTTTGTGAGCACGAATTGAACACGTTGTATAATTAGTAGGCTAATTAGCAACTTCATATAATTATATGGGACCACTTATGGGACCCATGCGACACATAGACAAATACCCATTCAGGTTTGGGATAGTTTTAACACAGTTTCATAATTAGTAGGGGTGTAATTGTAAAACTAGCAACCTTGCGGGGTTGCTATAATAAAATTAGGAAATTTTATAACAAGCCACCTAAATGAGGTGACTAATCATCTTAGTTATTAGTTGAGAGATAATTCACGCAGAGAGTTGGAGACGAGAGTTGATACGTACGACGGTGACGTTTTCGACAACGGTTGACGAACCGAATGATGTCGATTTTTAAAACAGGCTACATATTCGGACTCCTGAGGGTGAATCTAACCCGTTGGTACTAATTTTATTGAGTTCTGTGAGAGTTTTTCTGCGACACTTTTTGGGGTTTTACCTCATAACTTGTAATTTATGTATAGGATTTGTACCTGGTTCATCGTAGGACTCTAATCTTGTGATGAGGAGCAAAACCCAAGAGGTGAGTGATGTTAATTTTGATATTTTGATGATTTTCATGTTGGATTCAATTGTAATGCCAAAACATGTCTAAATAGCGTGATTCAATTTATTAGTTTATAATTGGGCAAAATTCATGTGGCTAAATTAGGCCCAATTTATTTGTGAAAGCACGGTGTAATGATTAAATGAGCATGTTGAGTTGCCTATTTGGGTCAGTGGAAATTGCTAGTTCTATACTATCATGAGGTAATCTTTATGGTGACGACCACGGCCGCCAGAGGCCTTTGGGATCGCACGTGTGAGGGCGTGGGTCATGACTTGTCACGTGGGCTTGGGGAGTGGAACCGCGGGCTAGCCGGTAGTGGTAGGAGTGAACTAGTAATTGCCAGAGACTATAGTTATTTGTAATATGTTGAATTGAGCATGCTTATTACCCACGATCATGATTAGCATTATTCACTAAGCATATAGCTTATATATTGTAGTGCTTATTGAATAACCATCGTAGGTGATCGCGGCAAGGAATAAGGGAAGTGAGCTGGGAAGTGGCTGGCTAGTGCATGTGTTTTGGGGGTTGTTGTAACCTTGTTAATAGTTACTTGCCTTTTAGTTTAAAACTTGCAATATTGTTGTAATTAATCGGTTTTAATTTGGATTGTAGTACGAGTCATATTTTGGTTGGTTTAAGACTTATGTAATATTTCTAGTTAGGCTTTACATTTTAGTTGGGCCATTATCTCATGTAGTAATTTGCTTGTATAATTTGGACACTTGCTTTATAAGAGTGGCAAGTATTGCAGATGTTGGGTGCGGTTGATTGTAAATGGTTATTTTTAGTATTTTTATTTAATGTGTTTAAAAACTCTTGCTTGAACTTGGAAGCTCATGTTTGTGACTTTAGTTTTATTCTAAATAGTTTAAAGCACTAGTGTTGATTTTAACTGGTGATTTGGTATTATTATATGAAAATTTATTACTTGCTAAAAACAGGGTTTTTGGCCGATTGCAGAGACGGGATTTTGCCTTTTGTTAGTTGAGCTTCTTTGGTTTAAGCTTATTTTAAACTTATTTTGGAACTTTAATCACTGGTGTAAGGCCTTGGTGGCGTGCAACGTATCTTAGGATCATCTGGGTGGTTCCGGGCCGTGACATTTAGTGGTATCAGAGCCGTAGGCTTAGAACCTTGGGTACGAGAGACGACGATTGAGAGTACGTGTAGATGTTGAGCATATAGATGCATTTCATGAATACATATGAGGATTTGCTATTATGTTGTATTATAATATGTTGGCATAGCATGCAATATATTTATTTGAGTTGACTGACATGTAAGAAAATGGATCCAAATCGTGAACATTCACCTCATTCGAGGTTGGACCAACTAGAGATGTAGTAAGCAATTTTGTAAGGGCAGTAAGTGATCGAGTGGGTGGTGATAGACCTGCAAACCCACAACCACGGGCCGAACGGGGAGTCATTGAACAATTTTATAAAAGAAAGCCGAGTCAGTTTGATGGAGGCCCATATCCATCACAAGCTGATTATTGGGTAATGGATATGGAACGTATCTTTCGGGCAGTAGAGTGCACAGATGGGGAGAAGATAATGTGTGCTACTGATACTTTGAAAGGTGAAGCCCAGAACTGGTGGACAAATGTGATTGATCAAGGGGTACCAGAGACATGGGACAGATTTGTGAAAATTTTCTATAAGTGGTACTTTCCAGCATCCGTCAAGACCCAGATGGGCCCAGAGTTTGCAAATCTGCAACAAGGGGACATGACAGTAAATGAGTATGCAGCAAAATATAATAGCCTACTTCGGTTTGCACATTGAACAGTACCAAGGGAAGTGGATAGGGCACGAAAATTTGAGGAGGGACTACGAGATAATATTAGAAGCCGAGTGGATACACATCAACTCAGAAAGGTGGCCGATGTACAAGATGTTGCTTTGATCGCAGAAAGAGATATTGATAAGTACAAGCAAAGGCAACAAAGCAAACGACCAGCCGAAGGGAAGGGTAAAGGACAAGGTTTCTTTAAGAAGTCGTTCTCGCGAGGTTCTGGTTCTAGCTCAGGATTTCAAAGGGGAAGTTCCTTATCTGGGAAGAGTCGCCCATTATGTTCAACGTGCAATCGTCAACATTGGGGTGTATGCCACTTGACGCTAGTATGCAATATCTGCAAGCAGAAGGGGCATATAGCGAGAAATTTTTCACAAGCTCGAACTCAAAGTACGGGGAGCATAAATCCAGACCTAAGGGGAAAATGCTTCGAATGTGGGTAGCCTGGACATCTAGAAAAAGATTGCCCAACAAGACGGCAGCGAGGGACAGGTTCCATGGTTTCAACTGGGGCAAAACCAGGGACAAGTGGGGATAAGGGAAAAGGGCCAGAGCAGAGACAAGGAAGGTATTTCCGTCTAACACTGGGGGATACTACAACTGCTGATTCTATCATGTCAGGTATATTACTTATTTGCTCATACCCGGCACATGTCTTAATAGATTCATGGTCGACACATTCTTTTATTGTACATGAATTTGTTAGACACTTCGACAGCATGTCAGAACCTTTAGGGTATGGTTTGTCGATATCGTTACCCTTAAGTAAACCCATGGTGACTTCATCAATATTTAAAGCATATGATATTAGGATAAATGATAGAGTTTTGACAGTGAATTTAATTCCGCTGGCCATTAATTATTTTGATGCGATTTTGGGTATGGACTGGTTATCTGTGAACCAAGCAACTATCAATTGTGAACAGAAAAGAGTTACTTTTCGACCAATGGGATAGGGGGAGTTTAGTTTTCAGGGAACTGGTGTTGTAGCACCACCATATTTGGTTTCAGCAATACGGGCAGGCAAGTTGTTAAAACAAGGTTGTCGGGGGTTCTTATGTTCAATAATTGACACACGGGTCATACGCAATAGAGTAGAAGATATTTCAGTTGTACGAGAGTTCCCAGATGTCTTTCCCGAAGATCTACCTGATGTACTAGTTGAGCGGGAAATTGAATTTACTACTGAAGTAGCCTCGGGGTCTCAGCCAATATCGAAAACACCTTACAGAATGGCACCGATGGAGTTGAAAGAACTGAAGATTCAGTTGCAAGATCTTCTAGATAAGGGATTCATTCGACCTAGTGTATCGCCGTGGGGTGCACCAGTCTTGTTTGTCAAGAAGAAAGATGGGACTATGAGGATGTGTATCGATTATCGAGAACTCAACAAGTTAACTATCAAGAACAAATATCCGTTGCCTAGAATTGATGACTTGTTTGATCAACTTCAAGGAGCCCAAGTCTTTTCCAAGATTGATTTGCGATCAGGTTACCACCAACTAAAATTCAAAGAGGAAGACGTGAAGAAAACAGCGTTTACGACCCGTTATGGTCCTTATGAATTTCTTGTTATGCCTTTTGGAGTTACAAACGCACCGGCAACATTTATGGATTTGATGAATCGAGTGTTCAAGGACTATCTGGACGAGTTTGTCATTGTCTTCATAGATGATATCCTAATATATTCCAAGAGTGTGGAAGACCACGAGAGGCATCTACGGTTGGTCCTACAACGACTCCGTGAAAAGAAGTTGTTTGGGAAGTTAAAGAAATGTGAATTTTGGTTAACTGAGATAGCATTCTTGGGGCACGTAATATCAAAAGAAGGGGTATCAGTGGATCTACAAGAGATTGAAGCTGTAGTTAATTGGAAGTCGCCAACAAGTGTGCCAGAAGTACGAAGCTTCTTGGGATTAGCTGGATATTACCGAAGGTTCATGGAAAATTTTTCAAGAATTGCGATGCCTATGACACAACTTATGCGAAGAGATGTTCCTTTTGTTTAGAGTCCAGAATGTGAGGAAAGTTTTGTTGAACTGAAGACTCGTTTGATGACAGCACCAATATTGACCATTCCTTCAAGTACTACAGGGTTTGTGATATACAGTGATGCTTCCTATCGAGGTTTGGGTTGTGTACTAATGCAAAACAACAAGGTAATTGCCTATGCCTCACGACAGTTAAGACCACACGAAGTGAATTATCCGACTCATGATCTTGAGTTAGCGGCGATTATCTTTGCTTTGAAGATTGGAGGCATTATCTCTACGGGGAAAAATGTGAAATTTACACTGATCACAAGAGTTTGAAATATCTGTTTACACAGCGGGAATTGAATATGAGGCAAAGAAGATGGTTAGAGTTAATGAAGGATTATGACTTGACAATCCAGTATCATCCAGGGAAAGCTAATGTGGTGGCTGATGCGCTGAGTCGAAAGTCTACAATTAATTTGGCCTATGCTTTGACTTCACAAGAAAAGTTAATTCGGGAAATGGACCAGCTAAAGTTGGAGGTGATTCCAGAAACTAGAGGTGGTCTAATGTCAACCATTATTGCACAGTCGTCTCTTATTGATGAAATTCGAGCCAAACATCTTCAAGATCCAATATTGAAGAAGATTCATGATGAAATACCTGAGGGTAAGCAACCAGAATTTACTTTTGAGAATGGAATGTTGAAATTCAGGAATCGGATTTGTATACCCAATATAGATGGTATCAAGGATGTAATTTTGGAAGAGGCGCACAATATGAGGTACTCAGTCCATCCGGGTAGTACTAAAATGTATCGTGATTTGCGAGAGATCTATTGGTGGTCAGGGATGAAACGTGAAGTAGCTGAACATGTGGCAAAGTGTGTGGCTTGTCAGAGGGTAAAGGTAGAACATCAAAAACCAGCGGGAAAATTGGAACCACTACCTATACCAGAGTGGAAATGGGAAAATATCACAATGGATTTCGTGGGAGGTTTACCGAGGTCTAGGAAGTCAAATGACAGTGTATGGGTAATCGTTGATCGATTGACCAAGTCAGCACATTTTCTACCAATTAAGACCAATGATCTAAAGAAGTTAGCTGAATTATATGTTCAAGAAATTGTGAGACTTCATGGAGTTCCAGTATCTATAGTCTCTGATCGAGATAGTGCATTTACATCAAGATTTTGGCAAGGAATGCAGAGAGCAATGGGTACTAAATTGAGTTTCAGCACAACCTTCCATCCTCAAACCGATGGACAATCAGAACGTGTAATTCAGATACTTGAAGATATGCTTCGACTTTGTGTTTTGGATTTTAAAGGTGATTGGGAAGAGCACATGCCATTGGCTGAATTTGCTTATAATAATAGTTATCAATCCAGTATTGGGATGGCACCTTTCGAGGCTTTATATGGGCGTAAGTGTCATTCTCCACTTTGTTGTACTGAGGTTGGTGAGAGAAGATTGATAGGGCCTGAAATTGTTCAGCAAACCACAGAAAAGATAAAGATAATACAACAACGGCTTCAAACAGCTCAAAGTTGATATAAAAGCTATGCAGACTTGAAAAGAAGACCGATGAAGTTTAAAGTTGAGGATTTTGTATTCTTGAAAGTATCACCTTCAAAGGGTATTACAAGGTTTGGGAAACGTGGGAAGTTGAATCCGAGGTATGTTGGGCCATTTGAGATCATTGGTAGAATTGGACTAGTAGCTTATCGGTTAGAATTACCACCAGAATTGGCTAATGTGCATGATGTGTTTTACATATCAATGTTAAGAAAATGTGTATCAGATCCGAAGAAAATGATTATTTCAGAGCCGTTGGAAGTTAGGGAAGACTTGACTTATATCGAGCAGCTAGTCAAGATTCTTGACAGAAAAGAACAAGTTCTGAGGACAAAGACTATTCCTTTGGTTATGGTATTGTGGCGGAATCATTCTGTTGAGGAAGCCACGTGGGAAAGAGAAAATGAAATGAAAGAGAAATATCTGTTCTTGTTCGAAACTTGAGGTACTATGAGTTTGGGGACAAACTCCTTTTTAAGGAGGGGAGAGATATAACACCCGCTCCTGCGGTTTATATTTATTATTGCTTTAGCATGCATAATCATGAGTTAATGATAATTATAGTGTTATGTGACACATATTGAAAGTGGGTTTAACCCACTATGCTGTTTATGGGCGTTCAGTTAGGTATCCAGTTGTGGCAATATGGCAATCCCAAGTTGGGATATGTGTTGATGGGTCCCAGTTGAGATGGGACACTAGTATGTGAAACACCCTATATTCCTATATGTTTATTAAGGCTTAAATGATTTATTATTTTATTGCTAGTAATATCATGTTGTTAGATGATGACCACTTTTGGGGTCAATTAGGGGTACCTTTGTGAGCACGAATTGAACACGTTGTATAATTAGTAGGCTAATTAGAAACTTCATATAATTATATGGGACCACTTATGGGACTCATGCGAGACAGACAAATACCTATTTAAGTTTGTGATAGTTTTAACACAGTTTCATAATTAGTAGGGGCGTAATTGTAAATCTAGCAAACTTGTGGGGTTGCTATAATAAAATTAAGAAATTTTATAACAAGCCACCTAAATGAGGTGACTAATCATCTTAGTTATTAGTTGAGAGATAATTCACGCAGAGATTTGGAGACGAGAGTTGATACGTACGACGGTGACGTTTTCGACGACGGTTGACGAGCCGAACGACGTCGATTTTTAAAACAGGCAACATATCGGACTCCTGGGGGTGAGTCTAACCCGTTGATACTAATTTTATTGAGTTCTGTGACAATTTTTCTGCGACCTTTTTTTTTGGTTTTAGCTCATAACTTGTAATTTATGTATAGGATTTGTACCTGGTTCATAGTAGGACTCTAATCTTGTTATTAGGAGCGAAACCCAAGAGGTGAGTGATGTTAATTTTGATATTTGGATGATTTTCATGTTGGATTCAATTGTAATGCCAAAGCATGTCTAAATAGCGTGATTTAATTTATTAGTTTATAGTTGGGTAAAACTCATGTGGCTAAATTAGGCCCAATTTATTTGTGAAAGCACGGTGTAATGATTAAATGAGCATGTTGAGTTGCCTATTTGGGTCAATGGAAATTGCTAGTTATATACTATCATGAGGTAATCTTTGTGGTGACGACCACGGCCGCCAGAGGCCTATGGGACCGCACGTGTGAGGGCGTGGGTCATGACTAGTCACGTGGGCTTGGGGAGTGGAGCCGCGGGCTAGCCGGTAGTGGAGGGAGTGAACTAGTAATTGCCAGAGACTATAGTTATTTGTAATATGTTGAATTGAGCATGCTTATTACCCACGATCATGATTAACATTATTCACTAAGCATATAGCTTATATATTGTAGTGGTTATTGAATAACCATCGTAAGTGATCGCGGCAAGGAATCGGGGAAGTGAGCTGGGAAGTGGCAGGCTAGTGCATGGGTTTTGGGGGTTGTTGTAACCTTATTAATAGTTACTTGCCTTTTAGTTTAAAGTTTGCAATATAGTTGTAATTAATCGATTTTAATCTGGATTGTAGTACAAGTAATATTTTGATTGGTTTAAGACTTATGTAATATTTCTAGTTAAGCTTTACATTTTAGTTGGACCATTATCTCATGTAGTAATTTGCTTGTATAATTTGGACACTTGCTTTATAAGAGTGGTAAGTATTTTAGGTGTTGGGTGCGGTTGATTGTAAATGGTTATTTTTAGTATTTTTTATTTAAAGTGTTTAAAAACTCTTGCTTGAACTTGGAAGCTCATGTTTGTGACTTTAGTTTTATTCTAAATAGTTTAAAGCACTAGTGTTGATTTTAACTGGTGATTTGGTAATATTATATGAAAATTTACTACTTGCTAAAAACAGGATTTTTGGCCGATTGCAGAGACGGGATTTTGCCCTTTGTTAGTTGAGCTTCTTTGGTTTAAGCTTATTTTGAACTTATTTTGGAACTTTAATCATTGGTGTAAGGCCTTGGTGGTGTGCCACGTATCTTAGGATCATCTGGGTGGTTCCGGGGCGTGACACGTTCATCCAATCTCAGTCCCCCGAATAAAAATCTTAGCTCCGCCCTTGATCCAGCCCAAGAGAATTGGTTTAAATCATCTAACAAATGGCATGGTCCATATACTGATAACTCAATACAATGAGATCTCTCAAAATGCACATCACTCAAGAAGACTTTACCCAGTTTTTGCAACCGAGCCTGAAATCTTTTTCAACTATAACTTCATCTTATAACATCAAGTTTATGTGTTTACTTGGAACTTCCTTTTACAAAAAAAAAAAAAACATTTCACATTTTTTATAATCATCGCTTGTAAAAGGTTGTGGTTGATATACTGCTACAACTTTTGTATTATTATTATTTATTATTTTTTTTGTCTCACGACAGTAATGATCGAGGCAGAGTCACAGGGGTGGAAAGGAAAATGATAGATGCACAACAAAAACCCACAATCAATTGCACAAACTGTTTAAAATTATTGGACTTCGTGCTGAAAAAACTGTACATCTATTTTTTTTGTCTTTTTGTGTGTACAGCTTTTTCAGCACGAAGTCCAACAATTTTAAACAGGTTGTGCAATTGGTTGTGGGTTTTTGTTGTGCATCTATCATTGCTCGGGGTGGAAATAGGATATAAAGATGTGAAACTTGAGTACTTGGAAGAGGCATTCACCACGTCAAACTGGATTGTTCGGATTTACAAAGTTGAACCAACAAATAATACATCTCTCTCTCTCTCTCTCTCTCTCTCTCTCTCTGGAAAGCAACATGGACATGAACTTTGAGAGCTAAACTTTGGAACTATTAGTGAGAGACCTATATTATTCAGTGGAGTTTGTTTTTTAAACAATTGAGGCGCCTTTTAAGACATACTATAGGACACTTTTTTTTGTGGGGGGAGATTTTGTAGTGCTTTTTCTTCACGCCATCAATTGATAAAATTTCTGACCTTCTCAAATAAGTGGATGCTGCTTAGGACAACTTACTGGCTTAGAGAAAGTAGAAGTTATGTTTTTGCTGTATCACTGCAATCGATGTGGACATGGTGCACAAGTTTAAAGCACACCACAAAGGCCATGGTGCACAAGACATGGTGTATCACTGCAATCGATGTGGACATGGTGCACAACTTACGAGTTTAGAACCCTTTATGTTGCAGCGGACTAATTGTTTCATGAGTATGTCATCACACTCCTTTTCATCTCCAACCTCTCCTAATAATACATACTAGTGCACCTTCGTGGATGCTTTTCAGCTTGAAAATCTGGTAAATGTGTGAAGTGAAATTTTTATTGAGGTTTGGGTTTGTGTTTGTGTTTGTGTTTGTGTTTGTGTGTGTGTGTGTGTGTGTGTGTGTGTGTGTGTGTGTGTGAGAGAGAGAGAGAGAGAGAGAGAGAGAGAGAGAGAGAGAGAGAGAGAGAGGCCAGGAAATTTGGGAAACTTGAAGGTTGAAGTTGAATTTCCAACATATATAACCTAAAAAGAAAGAACTGAATAGCTCAACAGAGGCTTGCATATGGGTTTCTCCATCAACAACAGATTACCTGCCTCAGCACAGTGTAATCTTCAGAAAATTGGTCTTTCTTAATTCTTCTGGAGCTCAAATGATAAGTTGATAACAACTTTTTGTGGCTGTTGCAGTTTAGAGTCAAGTGATTGTGACAGTTTTAAAAAATCCTACATGCAAAAACACCATTGGACGCCTGATGGCACCTTACTTTGCAAGGATGGCATTTGTATGGCTTTCTTTAACAAGGATCCATGGTGTGTTAATGAAGTTGCAAAAATATCACCAGAATAAATATGTATGTAAGCTCAACCAATGCAACCAAAAAAAAAAAAACACCAATACTAACCCGCAGGAGAAGGATGTGATGTAAAGCAGGTTCACAAAAATGATGAAATGTTTCCAGATGACATTATTGTACAGAATATGCAAACTGATGACCCACACGTACACTAGTCATTTAAAAAAATCCAAAATATAAAGAACTGAGAAATTCAAATTTGACAGTGAAAAGCATTTTCCTATTCTTATTATTTCTCACCAAACATTAAAAATACACCTATCACTAATCTTCAATGTATCCTTCTATGCTCAACTTGGTTACACATTGGAATTGCATTTTCTTCCCTGCCAAACGGAAAAAAAGAGCACATTACAAATGATAATCACTCAGACGCTATATACTGTGGGAAACTAAAACAGTTTATTTTTTAAAAAAAAAAAAAAACCACATTCATTGCACCACAATCCACAAAGGCAAACAGGATATAAATCACATTAAAACATGACTAGTTGGGGCCCACTCACTATGTGAATGGAGAGAGAAAACGGAAGAAGATAAGATAAATCTAATGTTGAGGGTGAGGGAGAGCGGATGTTAAAAAGTAGTTTCTTGGGTATCATTATGACAGTTTTGTTCTTTTATGTGAGTTTTTCCTATAGAAGATACTCACATTGGTATTTTTGTAAATATGTTTTTTTAGGTAAAATATTTGTGGTACTCCTACTTCTCTCTTTATATAATGAGTAATATTTGGGACACAACTTTCATACAACTTTCATACAACCTCTCCAAAAGATGTGTCTATCTCTCTCCTGTGATGTCACTGGACCCCACAGTGACACAGGAAAGAGATACTCACTCATAGCCCCGCCACATGACGTAATCACATACAATGTTACCCAGACTCGGGTACGAGTGTCGGGTACGTAGATGTATCCGGAGGTCGGACTTGTCAAAATCCCAAATATTAGGATAAGGGGACTCGGCAAAAAAAGGATCCATAACGGGGTACGGGTACGGGGACATGTCTATATTTAAGTAAATATTATAAATTTATATAATAGTTTTGTATATTATGCAAGAAAAAAAATCAAGTATTTTAATTTTAGTACTTTTAAAATAGGGTCATAGTTTAAACACTTTTAAAATAGGGTCATAGTTTAAACATAGTCTAAATATGAAAAGAAGACTTTGAGTCTAGAAAACAATTTTCCTCTTTAGATTATATTTTTGATAGCAAGCCATGTCCGACATGGTACGAAACAAGTCCGACACATATCCCATGTCGGTATCCTTGTCATACCCACGTCGACACGGGTACGGCACCTTTGATGCCAAGTCTGGGTAACATAGATCACATATACAAGACCAGTGAAGATAAGAGAAGATGGAGGAGGGAATGGAGGACTTGAAAGTATACAAGGACTGCAGCAATGTCGCTAAGCATTCTGTGATAGTATCGATTGTACATAAGAGTCGAACTAAAAAAGAAACAGCAATGACGAAAAGACGGAAAATACAATTACAACATGCTTACAATTTCCGTTTCCAGAAATGACATAGAGCTGAATGCAGAAACATCATCTCACCATAGTGATAATATGCGACTGCCATACGTGGAAACATGACTCACCCGAACATTCAAAAGACAATGAATCAGATTGATGAATTAAAGAACTATATAACCTTTATAAAAAAAATAATTAAAAAAAAGGCTGGCTGTCATACTTCACTTTCAGTTTCCCCAATAGCTCAAGCTCCTCAAGCACATCCCAGTCACACAGGCAAGGTAGACAACAGACTACAGGGTGCAACTACTAGAGCAGAAAAGAGGCAGAGCCGCAGAAGGGGAGACTTTGAACCCAGTAACTCACCAGAACCAAAACTTTGCTACCATGCTACAACAGCAGTTGTCCTAAAGGCGAGTGGTCCTAAAAAAAACATATCAAGCACCTTCACGTGCCACATATTGGCACGTGGAGGACGGTAATACCATAATAGATCAAAACACAATGTGAATTCACACAAACAGATACAATGAAAATATAGGTGCAAGCCGTTAGACTTAACACCATAATACCAAATGAAAGATAAGGACGGATCCATGACACCATGGTAGGTCAAGGGACACTTTATTTGAAATGCCCAACTTAGAATGCCACAAGCTCCATCAAAAAACAACGCAGAGACATAACCAATACTCCATAAAATTGGGTAAGGATGCATCTTCTTCGAAACGGCTTATCACCATCTCTTTTCTCGTCATAAAATTGCAAGAGGACTGACATAGAGGAAATCATAGATGTTGACCCGTCAACTGGTAATAGAGCAATAGAGTAAGGAACTGAGATCGTTTTTGCAAAATTTCTACACTAGAAAAAATAAATATATTGTTAGCATACAGAAAGTCGTCGTAAAAAAAAGGTATTTACATTGATTAAAGACTAGTCCATCACGAGGGAGCAGGACAATAAAACTTGGATCCAAGTTCTCCAGTATCCCAGAACAAAGGTCACCCCAGAGCGGGTCTAAGAGCAACATATGTGAGCCCCATAGTGGATGCCGTCTACTGTTACTGCATCTTATTATCCGCTTTCCCTACAACTTCTCTCTAGTTGGTTATTTGGAAGCTTGGATATCTTCTCCAAACAATTTATTTCACTTTCCTTCACTCATGCAAATTGGCACGTTCATGGTGAGATTTTCCGTATCCTTCATTGTTTCATAACATTTTCCTTCATTGTTTCATAACATTTTTCCTTTAAAGCCATTTTCCTAACCTGTCCCAATAACTTTGTTTTCCCTCTTAATTATTAGAATTAGCTTTCAGAATTACTTAAGATACTAGGGTTAAGACGGTTCAGTTTCTCATTTGTTTGAACAATAACTTGGTTTTCACTCTTAATTATTAGAATTAGCTTTCAGAATTACTTAAGATACTAGGGTTAAGACGGTTATTTCAGTTTCTTATTTGTTTGAACTTTGAAGTTCATTGGAAGTATTATCATATTCTGCCACATAAAGTTCTCCACTTCAATCATGCCTTTCAGTAAAACTGGGGCTACTGCAAAAGTGACTAGATCACCTACAAAGAAGAAGAAGAAGTTACAAGAACACACAAGCTACACAGCACACGAGATTGCCAATGTATCGTATATGCCTATCAGGCGACGGCATCAACAAAAGCTAAGTAGCAGTGAAAAAAATAAAACTGTCTACATATGACTATTTGACGAGTGTCAAAACATTGGCACTTCTTCAATACGCCTAAGAACCCGCCCAACACTTCTTGGACCTGCAGTCAGGAAAGTAATTATGGTGATGATCTTTGTAGCATGGACACACCTAAATCAGAACCTTCTGTGGCACTCTTGGAACAAGATCAATAAGAGTAGTTTTTTACTTTCTCGAAGTAAACATGACGCCTTAGGCATCGGTATCAAGTATACAATGGAATTCTTGTAGATATAAGTAAATAATATGAGAGAGAAAAATTCTTATACGCTGTCCAACAAAGTTTGTCCAACTTTTTGAGGAAGCATTTAGTTCAACATTTTTATGAAAAAAGAAAGTAACATTTCCAAAAACAACCCTCTCAAATTTACAAAGTCATCTAAAAAAATTCAATATAAGCGCAAACTCTCTCCCCCTTTAACATGTTAAGTTTCGTAAACAACCTGATGATGTAGGTAGAAGAGGAGCACTTTTGCAAACTAAGAAGAAATTCGCTTAAGGTTTGAGAAACTAAAGAAAAGCAATGCCGGACATAGTGAACCTTTTTCGGTATAGTAGTTTGGTGTCCACACGGAAAAATGATATCTTTTAGGGAATTCCAACATTACAGCAAGTTACAATTTATCCCTTCAAAGCTAGGCGAGTTACAAGAGGAAACAATAAATGCAACGCAGAATAGAAGTTGATCTAAAAGTCCTAAGACAATAGCTACTGGAACCAACTATGAATCTAGCTCTACTTATTAGCAAGGTATCTCTTACTAAAAAAACGAGGGCACCCCCTCTCTAAGAAATAAATAAAATAAAATAGGCCTCGTCTTCACCAGAATTGCATCAACAATTCAAACCAAGACATGAAGTTGGTATTACAAGATGGGGCCTTTAACAGTCCACCACTTTTTCTTTTCTTTTTTTTTTTTTTAAGAGAAAAGGTAGAGTTTTGAGTCAATCCCCACCATCCTTTCCCCACAGAGAGAGAAATTTAAAATGTATTAGGTTCTTTCCAAAAGTAAAATGTTTGGGCTTATTTCCTTCCATTGCCAATAAGCCCTTGTGTTGAAGAGCAATCACCTCAAGTGATTTAAGTGCTCCTACAAAGATGATAAATTTATCCTTCACTTTAGATGGAAATTAGCTGTGATTATATAACATGAAAGAAGGCAAGTAGGAGGACAAACAAATGCAACAAAAGAATGATATATCCTATATAAGTAATAAGATATTATTCCAGCATAGCATACCGGAAGTTTGTTGTTATTAATCGAGATCTTCTTCTCTGGGCTGACCACCTGAGTTGGATGCTCCACTGTTGTTGTCGTTGTTGTTTCCAGCTGCGCTGTTGCTAGACTCTGCAGGTGATCCAAATGCTCTAAATCCCCAGGGCACGGATATCCTAAACCTCCGTTCTGCTGCGGATCGTGGAGTCTCCTGTGATTGAGATTGAGATTGAGACTGAGACTGAACAACCCCCCCACTAGTAAGAGAAATAGCCAATGGTGGTCCTGAAGCAGCAGTTGAATTACCCTCACCCTCGTGATCCTGAGTCCTATTATCGTAATCAGGGTCATCGGTAGGCAACTCATAACGACAAACGGGACAAGAATTATGAAGGTCCAACCAAGGGAGGATACAATCTGAATGGTATATGTGCTTACAAGGCATCTGCTTTGCCTGCTCCTCACCAAGCTCAAAAGTGTCCTTGCAAACCGCACACTGGGAAGAATCGGAAGCAAGCAGTTCATCGGTTATCTTAATGTTGGGAAGACCCTGGATTGCGCCCTTGGATGCAGGAGGAGTCCCATAGCGGTTGGGATCGTTCTCGGCAAGCTGCTGAATGAGTTGCTCGAGTCCAGGACCTATGAAGTAGTCCCCGAAATTCCCAGGAACTGAGGAGGACAAAGAGTTGCTGTTGTCGATGACGAATTGAATGTTAGCACCCCCGGCTCTGAGGGTGTTGAGATAATTCTCAAGGAATACCAAGGGGTTGAACTCGTCACCACCACCGCCGCCGCCGGTGCCAATTAGACTATCCGATCGGGTGAAGGAGGTGGCGGGACCACCACCACCGAATAGAGCGGAGAAGTCGAAGGCAGCACCAGCACCAGCACCGGCACCGGCACCGGCACCCGAGGAGAAGAGGATGGGGACGCCGCCGAATCCGGTGGAGAAGGAAGGGAAACCGGATGACATATTATCGGTGAAGAAGGGAGTAGGGTTAGGGTTAGGGTTAGGGTTATCATATTCTTCAAGGAAGCCGCCGTTGCAATCGGGGCAAAGGAGTTCGGAGGAGGGTGTGATTGATACAGTGCGATTGCACTGGTGGCAGAAGTATAGCTGACACCCGCTTCCTCCTGAAATTCCGGCCGACGACATTTGGTTTTTTTGTTCCTTACTTTTAATAAAGAGAGAGAGAGAGAGAGAGAGAGCGAGAGAGTGAGTGACAGAGAGTATTATTTAGTATTGCAAAAATAATGTGCGGCCCACCAAGCCAACAAGAGGGTGTGTGGTGTGTGTGTGTGTGTGGAAAGAAAGGAAAGAAACCAAACCAGGACGACCCCTTGAAAAAGCCTTTCCTGTTTCTGTTTGAGTAACGTTGGAGAGTGGCGCGTCGTTCGCTTGCACTAGCTTTATTTGCTCACAAATACGAGTAGTACGGAGTACTTGATTAGAACAAAGAGGGTCCTAGTAAAATCCCAGTTTGTTAGTATTTTTTTTTAGACCCGAAATACATTTATAGGGTAGGTCAATAAACGGACCACATCCGAATCGGATTCATAACATACGCAAAATTCGATCTCTTACTGTGTGTTTGGTTCATAGATTATTTTATGTGCATTCTAATTATCAGGAATCATAATATTATTAATCAATTTACTTGGAATTTGAATTCTTGCAATGTGTTTGGTTCACGAGCAGAATCCTATGTGAATTTAGATTCCAGTGTTTGGTTGGGTAAAGGAAAATGAAATAGGAATAATGTTAATTGTTAAATACATAAACTACCCTTGAAGGGATCCATAATAGGAATGACATTAACTTATACCTTCCACAAATATAAGGGCTAATTTAGGTAGTATGAAATTAGAAAACCAAAACCCCAGTAATATTTGAGAATACCACCTTCAAGCTGGGATTTAGAATCCACCCTATTTTCCACCTTTGGGTGGATTTTAAATCCAATAGGACCCACAATTCAATGAATAATCCACGAACCAAACAAGAATAAATTTTAAAATTACTAGTAATCTTAGGGTGGAATCAAAATCCACCATAAGAATCCATGAACCAACCAGGTCGTTAAGGAAATTGGATTTCTCTTATCATCTTCAAATTTGGATTCAGATCGGATTGGCTACATCAAATTTAAATCCAAATTTGTAAACAACCTATTACTGTAATTTTTATTTTATAACTCTCTAATATAGACCAAAATATGCAATAGGTCTACGCGCTTTATTTTTTAATCCCAAAGTCTTTGAATTTTTATTTTTATTTATTTTTTTATTACCAAAATGACCCTAAAATGTTAATAACGTGTCTCTCATCTTATTTTCAGCAACTTTCCAAAACAGTTTTTTATTTAAAGTTTTTCAATCTTCAAAATGCTATAACTTTCAAAATATACAAATCAACTTTCGATAAATTTTATATATCTGTGATCTACAAAACAATATGCATATTGCGTATAAAAAATAGAAATTTTGCAGCTCAAAAATGGATATCAAATTTTTTTTTTCTAAAACCGAATTTTTCATTGCATAAATCTCGAAAAATTAGCCCAAATTATATTATATATATATATATAAGGCGTCCAAACAACCAAAGAATCACAAAGTTATGGCCATTTTAGCAGATGATACTGTCTTTAAGGTTCTGCCAAGGTAAAGATAGTGACATGATATTGTCGATAGTAACATTACTTCAAATAGACCAAATAATTGCAAAATTAGGGTCATTTTATATGATGAGACTGCATTTACAATACTTTCCACGTAAATGCAGTAACATATTATCAAAAACTAAATGTTATTACAAAAATAGTAACATGCCACAGCTGTAAAAAGTCGCAAAATTAGGGCTATTTAGCAGATGTTACTGTATTTAAAAACTATCTCCATGCGAAAAATAATAACATACCAAAGATTAGTAACATGACATTGAACAAAGAAATAGTAACATGTCGTCGACAATAATATTTCTTTAAATTGCCCAAATAATCTCAAAATAATGGCTAATTTTCAGATGTCACTGACTTTACATTACAGTCCATTTAAAGACATCATCATAAAAAATAAAAAGTAATAAAAAATAAATAAAAAATCAAAGGTAGTATCATGCCACTGTCACAAAAGATAGTGACATTACGTTATAATGGTCTGACAGTGACATGATTTTTTTTTTTTCATTTTTTCATAGTTACTATGGATCATGTTTGATATATATTTTCTTGTAAATTACAGATATATAAATTTTATTCAAAATGGAGTTGTCGTTTGAAAGTTATGACATTTTAAAATTTGAAAAAAAAAAAAACTATTTTGGAAAATGAGGGCGAGTTTGTTAATAACCTTATTTTCAGTTTAAAAATGGACTTAATATCAAATAATTCAAAAACTATTGTCCTTATCACTAAGGAGAAAAAGGGACTGGACTAATCTCTCAAATCAGTCGTACACAATGGCTGTTAATTAATTCTCTCTATTTTTAAAATAAAATTTTTTTTTTCGAACCATAACTTCATATTTATTGTATATATAAAGATCAATATTTTTTGTATAATAAATTGCAACTATAGAAATCTACCAAAAAATCCCTATTTACCCAAGTTTTTATGATATGACCCACTCAACATTTAATTATACTACGAGTTTCACATTATCTGAGACTTTATTATGATTGGTCCAACCCAACACCCCCCACCCCCCAAAAAAAAAAAAAAAAAAAATTATTAGTGTAAATAATGTTACAATTTTACCCCTTAATATACATACATATATACACGGACTAATATATATACACATATGATTATATTATTTATATAACATTCCCTTATATATATGGTGTGCATGTGTGGACATTTGTATTCCCATATATTCAGCACATATTAAAGTTGATATTTAAATTCCTAAATTGTAGGAGATTATGAGTCAACATCCAAGCCATATACATACATATACACGGATGTATTGAATGTTATTTGAATCAGTCAATCGATCTAAAATCATGCGCCTATTAGGATAAATGTTTCTTGATATTAAATCCTTACTTATAGCATTAATATACCAACCTATAACGTATATTGATGTTCAACCCGATTATATTACCCAGTTTTTTCATGATATTTTGATGTGTTGTCATATACTACACAGTTTTCTTAATTTGTTTGGTGTTTTGAAGAAGATAATGTGAAATCCCTTAGTTGTGTATTCTCATATTATACCAGGTGATTGCAGTTTAAAATTTAATACTATTGCAGTGTAAAATTCAATACAAACATGACCTACTTTTCATTTTTAAAATGAGTGTGAAATAAAGTTCAAATCATCTTAATCATAAATGAGTGTGAAATTTTGCACTTTCTTAACATTTTCCTTAACATGGTTGCTCAATTTTTTTATGCAACTCGAGCAAGTACATTATAAACAAGTGAGCATTAAATTTCTCACAGTGTCCATTTGTAATATTGTTTGTGTTTAATTTCTCACAGTGTAAGATTTTGCAAGAACCCAATTTTTCAAAATTTGACCAAACCAAAAATTAACACCCGTATGAATTTGCTATGCCACACTGAAAGATTGAATCTTTTTTAGTGTAAAATTTACCAATCATCTGTAAAATTTGAGTGTAGAATTTACAACTCATGTATAAATTTTAACACCCATATAAAGTTGTTATACCAGTCATGTGAGTGTTGCTATGGTAGATATGCTAACAAATTCGAGTGTAGAATTTAAATTGAGTATGAAATTTGAGTGTAAAATTTGAGTGCACGGCATGAGTGTAAAATTTTGCAATAACCCAAATTTTCATAATTTGACCAAAACCAAAAATCCAAACTAAGGACGCCAACCATCACATGAACATTCAACCATAAAAACGACCAAATTACAGGGCTAAACTGAAAAGGAAAAAAAAAGAAAAAGAAAAAAGACATGAGTGATCAAAAAAGAAAAAAACTAGAAAAAAAAATTCCACTACTCCTCCAAACCAAAAACCCTTTTATCACTGTTAGCCTTAAGGTATATTAAGGCATATTTAATTATGTTTTGATGATGTCAAATATGCTATGATAATTACATGATTCATATTGATTCATTCCTTGTTATTATCATAGTCATTTTCATGCTCATATATAATCTCATGTATTAATTTTGTATCAATGTTTTAACATCTTTGTGTGCATGAGATTCAATTGGTGTAGATCAAGATTACAAGGAGCTCAACAAGGATCAAGCTTGAAGACTTGAAGATATTTCATCCTTGGTTGAAGTCTAGGACCATCATTGTAAGGCATCTTGATCTCACACTCTTAGGGGCTCAAACAAATGCTAAAAGTTAAAGTTTTGGAAATAAATTTTAAATGGGTCATCTTTAAAGAAATTCCCCAACCAATTGAAGAATAATTAGATGTTGAGTTTTATATGGTTGGAAAGGTATTTGAATCTAGTTTCCAAAACATCAAACGGATCGCAAATCCGATTTTTGTAGAGGAAGTTATGGCCATTTTAGTGAAGATGTGTCAGTCTGCCAAACAGGGAGGGGCAGTCGACTGAAGGCCCGATGCAGTCGACCGAACTGAGCAAAATGCAAAAAGAACCCTCTGTAAACACATCTCAGTCGACTGCTTCAAGGACCAGTCGACTACTTCATGTTCCAGTCGACTGAAGCGACCTGAAAAGGCATAACGGCTAGTTTTTAAAGGGGCTTTTAATTACCAAACTTGCCACCAACGGCTATAATCTTTCTTGGCCTATAAATACATGTTTTCCCACACCATTTCATATTGATCAATCAATTGGAAAACATCTATTTCAATCACACAACTTGTTAATTCTAAATCATTCACAATTGAGCCCTAGTTGTGTGAGTTTATCAATTTGCTCAATTCTTTCATTTGTATTTCTTGAGAGAGCAAAATTGTAGTGAGCTTTAATTGTATTATCCACTCTACATAGAGATTTATCATTTGTATTCAATTAAATTTGTAAAGAGTGAGGGTTAGTAACCCTTGTGTGCAAAGAAGAGGTTTTCTTCTTTGGGAGAGATTAAAGGCTCTTGTAACGGTTTGGTGCACACCCGTAAGTGCTCCGGGAAACGGTTTGGTCTACACCCGTGAAGTAGATCGGAGTAAAGGAATCCTCAAGAGGTGTTCTTGAGGGGTGAACGTAGGCCGCGGGGTGCGATTGCCGAACCACTTGAAAAATCGGTTTGCAAGTTTCTCTTCCCTTCTCTCTTTACTTAATTGCTTGTAATTGTGTTTTAATTTGGTATTAAGTTTTTAAAAGGTTAATTTCCGCTAAAACCTTATTCACCCCCCCCCCCCCCCCCCCCCTCTAAGGTTTCCACTTTTGGGCCAACAATTGGTATCAGAGCTTCGGCTCTTCTATTTTCAAAAGTTTTTTGAAAAATTTGAGTTAAGATCCATGGAAACTACATTATTTGAAAATGGATATTGTATTAGTACTCCTCCATCATTGAGTGATCATAAGTATGATCATTGGAAGAGGAGAATAGAAATTTATTTTCTTTCACTTGACTACAATCTTTGGAGTATTGTCAAAAATGGTTTTTCTCCTAAACCAAAGATTGAATGGAATGAAAGTGATCAAAATAACTTTCTATTGAATCTTAGAGCCATGAAAATTCTATATGATGCTTTAGATAATGCCACATATAATAGAATTCGTTCATGCTCTAATGCTAATGAAATTTGGTTATCTCTTGAAACTATTCAAAATGGTACTAACCAAATTTTTGAAGAAAACAATGTTGATGAAGTTGTAGAAGATATTGAAGGTCAAGATCATCAACAAAGAGAGAAAGAGTCACAAGTGAGAAAAATTTGAGAAGATAATCTTTGTCTCAAGAAAAGCTATATGTGCCTATTTGCCAATGAAAAAGAAGAGGAGAATGAGAAAATGACAAAAGGGGGCACTTGGAGCGATTCGGATAATGATGCTTCCGAGGATGAGTCAAGCGACCAAGAAGTCGCCCATGAAAATAAGGTAAAAGAGGTAAACTCCAACTCATCCGCTAATTATGATGAACTTCAATGTGCATTTGAGGAGTTACATGAGGAGTTGGAGAATATGGGATCTAAATATATAACTCTTAAAAAGAATTTTTCCAAACTTTCAAATGAGTTAAATATTTTGAAATCCCAAAATGAATCTTTGAAGATTGAAAATGAAAAACATGTTTTAAGAGCACAATCTTCAAATGAGCTTGAAAAAGAAAATTTGGAGTTGAAAAAGCAATTAGATGAGTTAAAATCTCAAAATGATATTTTGAGAAAAGAAAAGCTTGTTTCAACCAATCAACCTTCAAGTGAACTTATTGAAAATGAAAAGGTTGAATTGAGAAAGGAGGTGGATGATTTGACAAAAACTTTGGCCAAGTTTACCCAAGGTGAACAAAATTTGAATATGCTATTGGGAAAACAAAAATGTGTTTTTGATAAGGCCAGTTTGGGATTTAATCCCACATATAAGGAAAAGAAGTACAAAAGCTTCTTTGTAAAGTCCACATCCTCTACTTCAAATTCTCAAATTCCTCACAAGAAATTCTTTTTAAGGAATCAATCTCAAATGAGACCCTCCCCCATGTAACTTGTCATTATTGCATGAAAAAGGGGCATTAATTTACAAATGTTCATTTCGTAAGAAAATTAACATGATTTGGGTTGTAAAAGGATCCTTTCCTACCACCTCGGCAAATGGAGCATCCAAGAAATGCTTGGACAAAGGTTAAGTATTGATTTGGTAATGGTAAGATAGTAGGTAATTTTGTTTTGATTTGTTTTCATCATCCTACTTAAATCTTTTTGATTGATTTCATATCATACACTTATTTGTTTCAAATCATCATGCTCTTGATATTGCTTATTTAAAAAAAAAATGATGATATGCTTTTGTTTGATTAGACAAAGTTTTAAGAATGATTAGACCAAATGTTGTTCTGTGAATCATTCAAATTTTTTTTTGCTGCTAAACTGTCATTTTTATGAACTGCTGATCAAAGCAGTCGACTGGTACCCCGACACAGTCGACTGATTCAGGTGTGAAGCCTTGAATTTTTTTCTCTGCATTGTTAAGTCGACTGAGGCGTCGACTGTTTTTGCACAACTTAATCCTTGCCCACTCCCGTCGACTGTAGCGTCGACTGATCCGTCTGAATTTTTTTTGATTTTGAGTTCTCCAACTTTATTATTGGTTTCTTTTGGGAGAATATGCTCTCTTTTCACATCTTTTTGGTATCTTTTATCATTGCACATGCTTAGGGGGAGCACTTTCTTGTATTCATTTGCTCACATGTGGTTATTATTTGTTTATTTTTGGTATCATTTTGGCTTTTTGATTTGTATGCCTATTGTGAGGGGGAGATTCGTATTTTATCCCCAAATCTTTTTTATAATGTCAAAGGGGGAGAAATATGAGAAGTATTGGGGAGATGTATTTGGGTAGTTATCATTCATGTTCTTCAACATTTGATATCCATTATGAATGATAATATGAAAATGACCAAATTGTGCTTATATTGGCATATCTTTCAGTGGTTGTTTGACATCATCAAAAAGGGGGAGATTGTTAGCCTTAAGGTATATTAAGGCATATTTAATTATGTTTTGATGATGTCAAATATGCTATGATAATTACATGATTCATATTGATTCATTCCTTGTTATTATCATAGTCATTTTCATGCTCACATATAATCTCATGTATTAATTTTGTATCAATGTTTTAACATCTTTGTGTGCATGAGATTCAATTGGTGTAGATCAAGATTAAAAGGAGCTCAGCAAGGATCAAGCTTGAAGACTTGAAGATATTTCATCCTTGGTTGAAGTCTAGGACCATCATTGTAAGGCATCTTGATCTCACACTCTTAGGGGCTCAAACAAATGCTAAAAGTTAAAGTTTTGGAAACAAATTTTAAATGGGTCATCTTTAAAGCAATGCCCCAAACAATTGAAGAATAATTAGATGTTGAGTTTTATATGGTTGGAAAGTTATTTGAATCTAGTTTCCAAAACATCAAACGGATCGCAAATCCGATTTTTGTAGAGGAAGTTATGGCCATTTTAGTGAAGATGTGTCAGTCTGCCAAACAGGGAGGGGCAGTTGACTGAAGGCCCGATGCAGTCAAACGAACTGAGCAGAATGCAAAAAGAACCCTCTGTAAACACATCTCAGTCGACTGCTTCAAGGACCAGTCGACTGCTTCATGTTCCAGTCGACTGAAGCGGCCTGAAAAGGCATAACGGCTAGTTTTTAAAGGGGCTTTTAATTACCAAACTTGCCACCAACGGCTATAATCTTTCTTGGCCTATAAATACATGTTTTCCCACACCATTTCATATTGATCAATCAATTGGAAAACATCTATTTCAATCACACAACTTGTTAATTCTAAATCATTCACAATTGAGCCCTAGTTGTGTGAGTTTATCAATTTGCTCAATTCTTTCATTTGTATTTCTTGAGAGAGCAAAATTGTAGTGAGCTTTAATTGTATTATCCACTCTACATAGAGAGTTATCATTTGTATTCAATTAAATTTGTAAAGAGTGAGGGTTAGTAACCCTTGTGTGCAAAGAAGAGGTTTTCTTCTTTGGGAGAGATTAAAGGCTCTTGTAACGGTTTGGTGCACACCCGTAAGTGCTCCGGGAAATGGTTTGGTCTACACCCGTGAAGTAGATCGGAGTAAAGGAATCCTCAAGAGGTGTTCTTGAGGGGTGGACGTAGGCCGCGGGGTGCGATTGCCGAACCACTTGAAAAATCGGTTTGCAAGTTTCTCTTCCCTTCTCTCTTTACTTAATTGCTTGTAATTGTGTTTTAATTTGGTATTAAGTTTTTAAAAGGTTAATTTCTGCTAAAACCTTATTCACCCCCCCCACCCCCCCCCCCCCCCCTCTAAGGTTTCCACTTTTGGACCAACAATCACTACATGCAGTGCAGAATTTATCACTATAGAAAACTGTGACCTCGTAGATACGCCTACTCTTTTGGATCTCCATTCAACTCTCGACCTGTTTCGTGTACCCGAACTGCCTCCATTTAACCAGATACATCACCATCACGCCCGTGTTGAAGTAACAAGGTCGCCGACCGGCTAAGCAACACACAAAAAATGCCCATCCGTGTCGATTCTTGAGTCGGTGCATGGCTTCCACTTCCGCCGCTAAGCGCGCCCCGGTAATGGTTGTGGTGGTCATCGGCGACATTGGAGGGAGGGTAGTAGTACAATCGAGCAATGTGAGGGCAGTATGAATGAAACCTGGCCACCAGTTTCACCCCTAAATCCAATATCTCCACATACTTTACCATTGCTTTCAATTACAACTCTCTATTCCCTTTGATCTTTACGTATAGAGAGAGAAAGTAGGGTGAGAGGGAGGGAGGGAGGGAGGGGGGGGGGGGACAACAAGAAATGAAGAAGAAACCACTCAAAAATGTAATGGGTTCGAGAGAATTGGTTTGGAGAGAGAAGGGAAAGGATTTGTTTCTTATATAAGCTTATTAATTATATTAATTATTATAGGGAATTGCTATGTACACCGCTACTTTTGCTATGTACACCTTCCAACTTTATAAAAGTGGAAATTTTTAGAAGAAAAATGAGTAGAATAAAGGAATTTGGGTGTACATAGCAAATACACAGGTGTACATAGCAATTCCCTTATTATATTAATTATATATACATTTATACATATAGATATATATATATATATTAGGAATCAAATAAATTTGTATTTGAATTTTAAAAATCCTATATTATAGTAGCTAGGGGTAGAATGGTCTGAAATATTTTTGTGGACCTATTACTAAAAAGTTTTTCTAATTGGGTCTATTTTTACAAAGTTATACCTTATAGGATTTACTACTAGTTAACCCTTGCAACTATAACGTATTTATTATCCAAATACCATTCTTATTGTATAAATAAAATAGAAAAAATTAGTAAAAAATCCCTAATAACAACTAGCAATTAAGAGTTTAAAGTCCTATTTGATTCTTATTTTATTCGAAAGTCCCTGAATTAAAATTCTAAATGTGTTACATCTTTAGACATTTTAAACTCCATTTTTTTTCCCAAAATGCACCAAGAAACCCTAACCTTCCATTCCCTCTCTCTCTCTCTCTCTCTCTCTCTCTCTCTAACTCCCTATGTTTTCTCACTCTTTTGTTTTTGTTATGGGGGAGGAGGATGAGGTTTGAACTCTAATCCTATGCATTGGAAGAGACTTATAAATGTCAAGCTTTTTTCCACTTGAGCTATACCAACCTATTCTCTCACTCTCACTCTATCTCTCTCTGTAATCTCTCTCTAACTCCTTGTGATCTCTCTCTCTCTCTCTCTCTCTCTAACTTCCTTTACCATAGACCACCACCACAAACTTTTTCTCTCTTCAACTCCATAGACCATCTCCACCACCGAGATCTACTACATCACCACCTCTGGCTTCGGCTTTGAGACCAACCACTACAACTCCGGCGACGTCCTCCACCACCACCACAAACGCAAGCCACAATCAACCACCACCACCACCACCATTGAAACCCACAGTGACCTCGTCATCGAGTTTCGATCTCGGATCTGGAGTCTCTATCTCTGTCTTCAATACTAGACGAGCTCATGGCCCTCTTCTTGATCTCGGATCTGGAATCTTTGTCTCCGTCTTTGATCGGCGACGAATAGTTGCCGTTTATAGTCCTAAAAATACGTTTTGTTAGCCCATTTCATGTAGTTATTAGTTATTTTTTAATAAGTACTCTAAATTTTGTAGGATTTGGAGCTTTAACTTGAAAATGCACAAAAATTCAATGATTAGTGGCTTTGGAAGTCATTCTGGGCTCAAACGGTGATTCCAATGAAAGCTGAATGTAGTAGCAGCCTTGAAAAATCGCATTTTTGAAAAGGAATACTTCAGATTTGAGAAATCTCTCCAGAGGTATAAAATGTAGATATTCGAGTTACAGACGCGTGGCCAGAAACGGTGAGTCAATACGAGGTCCGAGTCAAAAGTTATCGCAGTTCTACGATCGGTGCGCAAAGCAGCGGAAAATCTGAGAAAAGTTGGAAAAGTGGAAATTCGCGCGAGCGGGCCACGCGAGCGACCTGTGAAAAAACCAAAATTTGTTAAATTAAAGTGTCCAGCGAAGGTGGTTTGTGCATATGAGGTCCAGAAACGTAAATATAGCAGTTTTAGTATGATTTGGCTTAGGAAAGCTTCCTAAATCCTTCCAAACTCTATATAAATCATATTCTAAATCAAATTTAAGGTTACAAATCATTATACACTATTATACACATCAATATACAGCCATAATATACATTATTTTCCATCCATTGAAGAGGAAAAAGCAAGGAGAAGAAGAAGAAGACCAAGGATTTCCATGGCTTCCTCCATCAACTACTTGCCATCTACCAATTCTATGGCCAACTGAACCTAGATCTAGGGTTTCAATGAAACCCTAGCCAAGTAATAGGGTGTATTTTATATTTTTATTTTAGTTTTATTATGTATGGATGACAGTTACATGTTCCGAGGATTTTTATAAATAAATCGTGCTTTTATTGATTAAATCGTTACTTTCAAAGTTTATTCTTGTCTTAGATCTATTTTGACTGTGATGTGCTCAATGATCTATATTTGCTGTGCTTGTATAGATTGTTTACATGAAATGGTCCTTAATTGAATTGTGCTATCAAGTATCCGAATAGTCCATGCCTAGGCTAGACGGATTATGTCACAACCCTAGTTTAGTGTGGGATAATTCGTGCTAACCGAAGATGGATTATGTTGGTGCTTGAACCATAGTTATTTTCTTGACGGAGGAATTGGGCTTGTAGCTACAATTTTCCATTATCATCCAACTTAATAAGCTAAAGTAATTCATAAATACCCTTATTATGAAACTAGTGGTGGATTTGCAATCCTAGGTTCCTTAAACTTATTATAAAAACAACAATTTAATTGCTATCATAATTTAGATTTACTTCTATTGTTATTAGTTTAATTAAAATCAAATCAAAATATGTTTTTCTCAAATTAGCTAAATTTAGGTTTTAAAATTAAAGCGCGGTAGTTAATCAATCTCTGTGGGTTCGACCTTTACTTCCACACTGCAAATCTTTAGAAAAGTAAAGTATACTTTTATATCTTGATTTTGACAAGACCAGTCTTCAATTTTGTAGTACCTGTAAAATCTGTACCCCCTTATTAATGAAATTTTCTAATTTCTAAGCCGGGCTTTGTATGTTATTACAATATTTCTAAAAATTAGTTGTCATTAATATTTTAATTGGGGATTGTATCATATAGTCCTTGTCGCTTAATCTATAACTATAGATTTTATATTATAGTTTGCCACTGCTAATTTTATAACTCTAGGTTATGATGTATATTTTTATTGTCACCTAAATTTAGACCCCCGTGTAATAATATAATAGTATTTTAATATTTGGTTGTCACTTAATTATTTACTATATGTTATTTCAATATTCATTATCATTTAGAAATTATAACAGTATGTTATATTATAATTCCGTTGTCGCTTTATTTATTACTATGTATTGTTTCACATATTCGTTGTCACCTAATTTATTATTATAGATTATTTAATATAATCGTCGTCGCTTAATTTTGTAACTATAAGTTATATTATTATTGGACCCAATAGTCCCGTAACTATAATTAAGATTATATTATTATCAACATTGTTATTTTAGACCGGACATTCATGTTGGACCCGAACGAGATTCATAGACCCAGACTGTAATTATGAAACACAGACTAGATTACGAATAGACCCATTCAATCTTGTATTACCCGGACTATATGGCATGTTGCCCAAGACGGGAACAAGATCCCACGTTTTGAGGATTCTAAGTACACTACCTAAATCTAGCTTGTGCTACCCAATGTTCTCTCATTAAAAACCCTCACCTCACCCACTCAAACACTCAACCCTCACCTCACATCACTTTTACTACTCCTATACTCAACCCCCAAATCCCAACCCAATCTCCCTCATTAAACTCACCATCCCGTCGAATTGACCCCCCTGCCACCCCGATTCCCTCGCCCTGATTGTGTGTGTATAAAATATAAGGTGTGTATTGTGCATTTATGGGTGGATGTGGCAATATATGTGTGTGTCGTGTGTGTACATTATATGTATGGGTGTGTGTCTTGTGTATATATATCATATGTATGTGTAACAACCTGCATTTCCATTTAATTTAAAATTCACGTCTATATTTAATTTATTTGTAGTTGCATTGACATATATAAATTCAATTAGCATTGTCTGCTTTTATTTTAATTTCAGTCACATGTTTGGAATATTAATTTCTTATCTAATTCACATTTAAATTTTATTGGGGGCCAAACTGCAATTTTACAAAATTAGTAATACCTGTGTGGATTTCAAAGTCAGTATTTCAAAACGGTGAAAATAACTTCTATTGACTCAATCAGTATTTTTATAAAACCAGAAAATCAATTCTTAAGTTAAAATGAAATTCCCGTATTTTTGTGGTGACCTCTACGCTCCGAAAATACCAGTTTATGTCCAAAACTGTCCGCGCTGTGCTAAACTTCCCCAGATTTTTGGAAGTGATGTAAAGTGTGATTGGACATACACTTTACTTGCCATTTATGGCAAGTGATCATTGGCTTAGGCCTTGTTTGGCAATGCTTTGTGTGTGTGTGTATTGTTGTGACCAAAAGCCAAATTTCCCAAACACTTCTACTTAGGTCCCTATTACTCTAACTTGACCCTTGGTGGAGCTTTGGAGTTATATCAGTGTTTATCTACGTATGTATAAGCTGTGTATATTGTGTACATAGTTAATTAGGAAATCAATTAGTTTGTAAAGTGTAGGAGGCACAACTTGGGCTCCAAGTTCCTCAATTGGCTCTCTTTATATGATCATTACAAACACACAATCTGCAGAATTTCAATTGCAGAGAGAGTTGAGAGGAATACACAGTGAGTTCTTCAAATTTTAGAGAGAGAGGAGCTCAATCACCATAGCTAGAGCTTAAGTGGATTTCTTAATTGGCCTTTCTTTCTCAACATCTATTTTGAATCTTCATACTCTGTGAGTATTACTAACTCACTCAAAATGTAATCCATTCCTTATTTACTGATTTGGGTAGTTAATTTGTAGAATCACCATTGATGTTGTACGTTGAAGTTCATAGCTTGAAAAATGGAGATTTTCCAAACTCAACCAAAACCTATTTTGTTAGATGAATATGATAGATTACATGTCATATATGCTATACCCAAAGTTTTAAAGCCTAATTTGTTCATATGAAAAAGTATATAAGAAAATAAATTTTGACATGTTTTAGTTTTCCATAAAATTGGAGAGTTATAGTTAGAATCATGTTAAGATAATCATAGATTCTTAATCCTTGTTGAAAAAGGAAGAGATTCATATATAACATGATATAGTTACTCACAGAATTGAAAATGGGTCAAAAAGACCCTGAAAATCTGAAACAGAGCAGTTTCTGCGAGGAAGATGAAGCCTCAGCTTCATCTCGCGCCACGATCGCGCGCGCGAGAATCGCGCGAGCGGCCCGCGCGAGCGATCTTTCGCGCGAGCGGACCGCGCACGCGATCCTTGCTTTCCCAGGCAGACATAAGAGTTTATATATATATATTGAAATTTGGCTGGTCGCGCGAGCGAGGGTCGCGCGAGAATCCCTTCGCGCGAGCGATCCGCGCGCGCGACCTTGATTTCCACAGGCAGACAGAAAAGTTTATAATAAAAGGAAATTTGGGCATATCGCGCGAGCGGCCCGCGCGAGCGACCTTTCGCGCGAGCGGCCCGCGCGAGCGATCTTTCGCGCGAGCAGCCCGCGCGCGCGAGGTCTGGCAGTTTCTGTTTTTGTCTGTTTTCTGTTAAGGGACTGTTTGGTTCAACTTTTTAGTACTGTTAAGGTTCTGTTTGGGATATTTAGTTAATCAAAACTCTATTTGGTTATGTTTTGAATGATTAAAACATTATATTGCAAGTTATCAATCCCCGTACGCGTGTTGTTCCTTTAATTCAGTGTTTTGCTTAGGTTCATGTGCATATCATTCATGTGGGGTCAGTGGTACATGCATGTGGGTGTCAGTCTGTGTGGAAAGAGTATGAGTTTGAGTTTGTGGTCGTAGTTTGTGGTTGTGGTTAGAGGTTGTAGTTGTGATTGTGGTTGTGGATTGAGTTGTGGTTGTAGTTGTGATTGAGTTGAGTTGTGGTTGTAGTTGTGGTTGTGGTTGTGGTTGTGGAGAGGGTATCTTTGAAATGCGACGGTGGCAAATATGGACACTCCCTGACGCCCATGGAAGCGTTAAAGTGTGTGAAGCCGAACTCGGACATTCCCTGGCACCCATGGTAGTGCTAAAGTGTGGCCTACGGACACTCCCTGATACTCGAGTCTGGATACTGCGTGAGGGGTTGCCTCGGTATTTGCATGGCGGTTAGGGTATTCAAAGTGTGAGGCATTGGACACTCCCTGGTACCCCGGACCAAAGTGTGAGGCAAACTGGACACTCTCTGGCGCCCCGTTGCTAAAGTGTGGCTATCTTAGTGTTTCAAAGATACCAGGAGTAAGATAGTGGGTTGTTGTGGCTGTCGAGAGAAAAGAGTCGGCAAGATGAGTGTGGTGCATTGTCTCATTACACGAGTATCTGTTCTTATGAATGATCGACCTTTAATATATTCCTTGTTGTTTTATAAATGAATTCTTTCTGCGGTTTAACTATTGATTTTACAAAACTGATAATGGAAAAAGGTAAATGGGTATGTTTTACATTTAAAGTCATGTTTTTAATACTCACCAGCTTCTTGAAGCTGACGACGTTGATGCGTCCTGGACATTCGTGTTCAGGCTTTTCAGGATATAACCAGGAGGAATCGTACGACTATGCTAATTGAGAATGGCTGCTTCTGGAATGAAGAAACTGTTTATTATATGTTTTAAGTTATGAACTGTTTTGTTTTATAAGGATGACTGTAACAGACATTAAGCTATTGTTTTAATTCAAGGCGGTCTGTGCCTTTAGATAACCCGTGCTGTAATATTCTTTAAGTTAGAATAATTTTTGTAAGCCTTGATTGCTTTACTCTGATTATTATGTTTTGTTGTTCGACGTTTGGGACGGGATCGATCCTTCAAACTGTCGCGACCTACGGGTCCATAAAGGAAATTAAACGCTTTCCTTATTTATGCTACGTCGGGGCGTGACAGTATGTGTGTGTACCGGGTTTATATATAATATGTAGAGAGTGAGGAGAGACCCGGGAGAGATAGAGATAAAGCAAGCCAGGTAGAGAGAGGAAAGAAGAAAAGCAAACTAAACTCACACCCACAACACCACCCTCCCTCACTGCCCTCTCTGTCCCTCACCCTCAACATACATGCAGACCACATAGGAGAAGAAGGAAGAAGGAGAAGAGGAGAGAAAAACCAAGAGCTAGAGAGAGAGAGAGAGAGGACCTGAAAGAGAAGAGGAAGAAAAAGAAGGTAAACCCAAACACCTCCTCTATATTTATATGTCATACACAGACCTACACACACGCTCACGCACAGCCACGAGCAGACCCGAGATCCTCCACCATGGCCGGCGGCCATTGAAGCTCAAATCGTGCTTGATTTTAGGGCCGTCACCAAAACCCATAAAAACCAACCCCAAACTGACCCTAATGATCCCCTTAAGCTCCCCTATAAACGGCTCGAAGCTTAGACTGCGATTGGTCGTCCAACGATTCGATTATTCTTTATTGGTCGAATATTTTTTTCCCACTTTTTGTGCAAACCGCTAATAGTTAGGCTTCGAGACTTGGACCATTGGATCGAGCTCGTCGAGGTATTCGATTTTGACTTATAGTTTGCTAATTTTCGTTAAGGAATGAGGGAGTTATGATCGTTATAAGTTTGTGTATAAATGTATATATGTATGAATTATATATATATATGTATACACCGTGAAGAAGATGGGTATTGGGCTTAGGGACCCGTTTGGTAAATCAACATATGGGTCGTGCTTTTGTGTGTTAGGTTGGTTATTTTCCAAACAGAGCCTTATGTTTAGATATCATTTTATTTAAGTATCAATATAGTTTTACAAATAAGAACCTTGTTTTATTTATATTGTTAATTAGTTTTATTTTAATAATTCTAAAATATTATTAATTAATATTTATTATATTCTAGAATTTAGTATTATAATTATATATTATATGTTTTATTTATTTAGTTATAAATAAATAATAACTGTTAGTTTAAATACAATAAATAGATACTAGTAATTGTTAAATATTTTTAAAATAGTTTTGTAGTATTATAAATTAGTCTTTAATTTTTTGAAATTATAGTGTATTATTTATATAGTATCCTTATTATTTATTAAGTTTAAATAAATAATAGGAGTAGGAGACCTCGTGGTTCGGGTGAGTTGGGTTTGGGCCTCATCCGTTTATCCATCTGTGAGCTATTCAGGTGGCATCCCCTCTACCCGTCATCCATTCACCAGGTCGGGTGAACCTCGACCCCTCGGGTTGGGGTGGATTCGGGTGGATTCGGGTGAAACCCGTGTGGGGGTAATGGTGGACTGTTTTGGGTTGATTTTCAAAAACTTTAGGCTAATTTTCACATACTTTTGGGCTGATTTCCATATGTTTTTGGGATGAATTTATACCTATTTTTGGACAGAATAAATATAGTAATATTTACATGCTTTTCAAGTTTCAAATGCACAAAATCTGCCAAAATGCCCAAAACTCACAAAATATGTCACACCTGTTCCAAAATTTTATAGTTTTATCATGCATACTTAGTTTTGTGGGTTATCAATGTTATTTGATAATTGGATTGAGGTTGACTGTGAGTTAACGGTAAGGTGTCAGTAAGGACACATGAATTCAGTAATCGAGATTGAATTGGCATGAGTAAATGACATTTATGTGATTTAAATGTTATTTGACTAATCTGGTACTTTATAAATAGTAAATTATACCTGTATAGTATAATTTCTAGTAATTTTGGTATTGTTAATATCATTTTGAGAACTGTGGTGAGAACGTGAGTGTCACGTTATATAAAAAGGTAGGCTGTGTAGAGATTCCACAGAATTTAATTTTCGGACGTAATTTTGGACCCAAACGAGACTTAGTCAAAAACTTTTGTAAATTATAGTTTTCACTCGTAAAGGCATATAATGGACGTGTGCGATATTTTAGGAGTTAATTAGAAGTTTGAGAAACTCGCGGGGAGGTAAACGCATTTTCCAAAAAGATTGTCTATAAATAGAGGAGGGTGAGATTTCATTTTTCACAAACATTCTAAAATATCGTTGGAGAGGAGAAAGAAAAGGGAGATTGTTGCCCCGAGCTTTGCGACGGCGATTGGCGACCTTTCGTCTGTCTGTTTTCAACCAAAATTCATATTTAAACTCCCCAAGGTAAGGGCTACGTTATGATAGTCTTTAAGCCATGTTTGGCTAACTTTTTATAAAATCATAATTCTAGAAATTTGGGGAAAACACGTGTAAACTCGTAGGTTTTGCGTTGGATCGGAGATTTGGCGTTTAGTCGGGCTTCTAGTCGTTCCTACAAAGTTATATGACGATAGCTCGAGGTATGAAATCCTAACCTATGTTATATAGGTGAAATACATGTTTTAGATTTCGACGGCGAAATTGTGATCCGGGAAAAATTCATGTGTTAATCTTAGGCCCGTTAATTATGCACGCGCTTAAATGTGAAAAATATGTCTAAATTTATGTGAGCACGTTGAGTTGTCTATGTGGGTCAAAGGGGGGACTTATACAAATTCATGCCGGAGTAAGCTTCTCGATGTTTGAGAATTTTAGTAGCGACGACTACTATGCATGGTTTAAGGCTTGGACTTGCCAGGGCACTTGGGGATGTAATGGTTGTATGCTTGGACTAGCCATTGACATCGCGGTTTAAGGCTTGGACTTGCCGCTACCAGATGAATGCGTATTTTTCTCCCTAGAGACTATTGATGTGATTTATGAAATTAAAGCATGTTTTATCATATATGCATATGTTAGAATTTGTACACTCAGCATATAGCTGAGCAGTGGAGCTATACTCCATTGCAGGTGACAAGACGAAAGGGAAAAAAAGCGTGAGGAGTGAGGCCAAAGAATGTCGAGGATCCTCTTGTATATGTTTTTGCTTTCGTTTCCAAGTCGTGTAATAGTGAGCGTTTCGAATAGCTACAACTATGTATGACTTGGAAGATGTAGTATGGTGTTCATGATGTTGTAATAAGTCTTAAAACTCTTTTTAGTTATGTTGTAATGAATTCGAACTCAAGGATTCGTGTTTTGAATACTTGACCTGTTAATTTTGAAGTTTAAAGGAAAATGGTTAGAGTTTTGTGAATTGCGCCAAACAAGCCCTCGCTTGTTCCTCTATTGTTTATGTTCGTGGATTAGTAAGTCTAAACTTTGGTTTTGATAGCATGTTATAGCTTGTGAAGTTTGAAATTGTATGCACGGTTGGAGTGGGCAGCATGGTGCAGGATTTTGCTAAAGGGTCATTCGATCGGTCGAAGGGGGTCGTTCGACCGATCGTGCTGCCCTCTGCCAGAATTCTTTTTCTATACCTTCTGGAAATTTTTAAAAGGTTTTGATTGGTTCTTAGGGTACCTTTGGGACCCTTTTCAACATAAAAGCACTCGTTTCAAAATATAATTGAGCTTTCAATTTTATACGAATTTTACAACTCGGAAGGTATCGTTTCCTAAAGTTTTTGCACTCAAAGTTGTTTTTAAGTTCTTTTTCCGCTGCGTATGATTATTTAAGAATTGGATAAGCCTTGGTGCATGCCACGTGTCCTGTTTCCGCGTGTAGTGGGATGGGTCATGACAAAATATGGCAATCATATTTACCAACTAAACTATTACATGCTTCCACATTCAAATTACAACAATAAAACATTACTCAATAGTAGTCCATAACATAAAATTCACCAAATATTACAGAGCCATCCAAATTATCCAACATCAAAGTTAATTAGAGTACAAGATATAATATTCATCTACAAATTCCAAGGTTCTTTGGTCACCAACTTCCTCCAGAAATATAATCTCCATGCACCTCAACTAGAACTCGATCCAAATTTCAAATTAGCTACAAAATGACATTTCAAACAATAAATTAGACATCAAGAACAATCCATGTACTTCATTATGTTGAAGAAAAAGTTTGCAAAACAACTAAATATATTCCTAATTCACAAGAAGCTTCAAGTTCCTCAACATGGTCCAACATTTGTTGAAGATTAATTGGCAACGATGCTTGAAGCCAATTTTGGGTGCATATAAAACTTTGAACCAATAGAGGAGATAGTGAACTGATGAGTCAAGTATACGCCCTCCCGTACTAAATGCCGACTCTAAAGTAACTGTTGAAACTAGGACTGCTAAGACATCACAAGATGTCACACCGGTTTCGGGAAAATAAAATGTTTTAGCATGTATATTTGAATTTTGTGAATTACCAATGTTATTTGATAAGTGTGAATGGGGTTGACTGGGGGTCAACGGTGAGGTGTTAATCAAAGACACGGTAATAGGAAAATTATGTGGCATCAACATGAATAAATGACATTTATATGGCTTAAATGTTATTTGATGTTTCTGGTATTTTATGGATAGTAATTATATGTGTTTTGTATAATTTTTGGTAGTTTTGATTTGGTTTTAGATCATTTTGAATACTGTTGTGAGAATGTGTGTGATACGTTGCATAAAAGGTAGGTTATCTAGAGATTTCACAGAATTTAGTTTTCGAGCGTAAATTACGGACCCAAATGAGACTTAGATGGAAACTTTTATAAATTTTTAGTTTCACTCATGAAGTAATAAAATGGACGTGTGCGATGTTTCAGGAGATGATTAGAAGTTTTGAGAACTCGCGGGGAGGAAAACATAATTCCCAATAATTGTGCCTATATTTAGTTGAGGTTGAGATATTTTCCAAAATATCTAACAACCAAGAGAGAGAAAAGGGAGATTTTATGAAGACATGGATTTGATCAGTTGTTCTGTACCTGAACATTTGTTGATTCAGATGAAACTTTGAATTGAGATTGAGTTGTATGTTGATACGATAACTGCTTGTATTTTACGGGAAATTGGAACTTTACGAGGCAAATCATCAGACACAAGATTTGAAATCTGAGAGATTACCTCTGTATTAAATATTTGGTAGTGTTAGTTTGCAGGCATGAAACTTATATGAATTACAGAGATTCAAAATACTTGATTACATGATACGAATTGAGTATATTGTAAAGAAGACAGTTGAAACTCATGGTGAGCTACAATTTGACAATCAACGTTATTCAGGTAAAGCCAAAATGATTATTAGTATTTGAGTTAGAAATTGACAGAAGGATTTCGTATGTGTATTGATTATCCGGAAATGATTGCATTGAAATAGAGACTTGATAGAAAATTGAAATTTTCTGAGACAACTAGACAAAGGAATGATAATAGCAGAATATAGGTACAAGTGACACTATTACATCATATTAGAGGGAATTGACTTAGGCATCCGTTTGTTTTTGTGCTTTTTGGAGGAAGAGATTTATGATGAAATTACTGAAAAGGGGAATGGTCAGATTTCTCCTTTACAGTAAATTAAGTAGATATTCCCAATGAAATTGATTCAGGAAAAAGATTGTGATTGTATTCTGTTGTATATAATGATTTGATAATCAGTTGCAGGGATATAAGTTTGTTGATATTCAAATTAAAGTCTGGATATTACCGGTAGAAGTTAAAGTTGAATGATTGAGAAGATTATCTATAGATGATAAATTGTTCATTATGTGCTTAAATGTTGAGTTAGTCAAGTATTGAGATAGAATATCAAAGAATCGCAGAGTTGGTGCAACCATTGTCAGTATTTTGGCAAGTATGAGTGAATAAGGTGTAATTTGAGTCAACCGATGCTATTGTATCACAAGGAAGACGTTGACTTACAGATATGTTTGAGTTTCTGTTTCATTTAAAAAGGGGGAAAGGGAAATTACTAATGGAATACCGAAAGGGAAGCGATTTGGGTATCACTCTACAGTAAGATGTGTTGAAATCTAGAAGCCTACTATATGTTTTGAGTACAGAATGCTCAAGGAATGGATTTTAGAAGTTATATTGAATCTTATAACGGGATTATGGAATAATATGTTAATAGGAAGATATGAGATCGTGCTACTTGTATTTTATTATGCAGAATAACTCGTTAATCGATTACATGGGATAAAAGCTTTCGAGGATAGATTCAGATTTTGGGTACCACCAGTTAGCACTTAAAGCTAAGATGTTGAGAAGATTATCTTTAGAGAACTGTAAAACATACTAGAGATGTGTGGTTTAACAGAAATAAAGACAAAAATATCGAAAGCGGGGTTATTGTTAATAATGTTAATGACCAAGTTGAAATGAATATCTGTCATGATAAACTTTGTGATTGGATAGTCAAAGTCAACATAGATTAGATATTGACGAGTGAATCACTATAGATAGGTGACCGCATTTGATTATGTTCATGATTAGAAATATAGATTTGTTGGGGTCAATCGATTTGTATGTGGAAAGGAATTGTGAAATTCTATGTTTACTGATGTTTATCATCATAAAGTTGAATATTTAACTTGTACTGATATTTTGGGAGTTCGTACAAGGTAATGGGAAAGAAACTAAATTACAGAAAAGTGCTTTTCACAAGTTGGTAACTTTTGACAAGTCGATCAACGATTGGTTGAGAATACATCACAGGTAAGTGAGTCTTGTTTTCAGAAAGTTGATAGAAATGTCTACTACGTGGACATAAATGTTCTAAATGTGTGATCATAAGAGAATGGTATAGTTTGTAGAACTGAGTGATTCGATAGGATCATTTGAAATGTTAAAGATAATGGGAATCAGTAGAGTACTATAGCAACCTGTATTTTCACGCCCCTATTAGTAAATAAAATGTCTGTTATTGTTTTATTGATCTATGTATTTAATTGCAGTTGTGGTATTATTTGGATAAATAAATATTAATGCTCGTGTTGTTAATTGTTAATACAATGCAATTTTATTTTACTAGTATGTATTATTTTGAATTGTAGCATTATTTCCATAAAAGAAAAAAATGCTTCTATTGATTTGTTATAATTATGTGTCATTAATTTTGTAACCCCTTTAGTAATTTTAATTAGTACTATTTTGCTTAAGATTGTGTCCCTAAGTTACCCTATAGTATTGTAATTAAAACTATTAATAAAATATTAATCACGTCGACTACATTTTTTGGTTCCTAATAATTATTTGGGGTATTTTCTTAGACAACCCGGACCAACTTAACTAACCTAACTAATCAGACCGAACCAAATGTAATAAACGGACTAACGGTATTATTTGAGAAGTGACCAGATCAATCAACCAGCTGTGAAATATTCTTCTCATCATCACGTATCAAATTATTAAAGCTTCAACTTGCAACATTGATTGATCTTCTATTTATGTTCATACCTTGTAACTCATTGAGACACACATATACACAGACTTAGATTTTGCAAGCCTAGCATTACTTACTGTATGTGCATTTCTATATTCCTTCCCCTCCAAAGCTCTCATCTCCTCCTCCATTACTCTCCCTCACTCTCGGATCATACACATACACATTCAAGTTTTGTTTGATCCCTCCATCTCACTCCCAACTACAAGCAATCACACGCACATTACATTCTGAAAATTGGACGAAAAGAAAGGAAAACAGAAATAGAAGTCTCACAGTGAGCTCCCAAAGCTTCAAAGAGGCCATAGCCTTTATTACGAAATTTCTGTCTTTCTTCGGCAAGTCGCGCCGCTCAATCTAAAGATTGGTGAGTCTCTCGAACTCACTTATAATGTAATATTAGTCATTGCGATCAAGCCTGGGGTATCAATTTTAGAGATATACGTATATATATATATATATTTATGGAAACTTAAAAATGGTAGTCTCACCAAACTCAACCAAAATGATTTTTGTAAATTGGGAATGGAAGATTATAACCCCAATAACTTTGTTTCGAATATTAGACCTTAATTTGTAACGATTGCGACGTACGGTCAAAATGAAGTTTTGACGGCTCTCAGATTTTCATCAATAAGTAGAGATACATTAGGAATTGGCAAACAAGACTTATATTTCAAAATATACGCGAAAAAATGATGAGAATGGTATATTACACTTGCTGTATCGTTCAGATTTGTAAAACTCGTATTTACTCTGCAACTGTACAGTCCTGAGGAAGAAGACGACCCAGGACATGTCCCAAAACATACCCAGGACCGGTCGCGACCATGACCGGTCCCGCAAAAGTATCAGGACCGGTCACGACCATGACCGGTCCCGCTAAAAGACCAAGACCGGTCCCGCCCTTCTGTGACAGAATGATCTGTTTAACTTGGCAGTTTTTCCAGTTTCACTGAATAAGTGCTTTCACTGCATGTTAATTCCATTTAATCATTTCTCCCTTCCATTTATTGTTTTACTTAAGTCATTAATATAATTAATGAAATACCCCCCATTTGGATTCAGCAAAAATACTTTCAAAAATCAATTCCTTATAGATAAAAAGTCAACTTTCCCTCCGAAGGCAAAATTACCAAATTTTGCACAGTTTATGATATTGGAGCATTATTTTTACTATGTTCCCTTCCTTTTAAAAATTCTTAAAAATCATATTTGATATTTGGGGATATAAATGAACTATTCACGGGACTTTTAAACTCTTGAATCGAAAATCTTATTTTTGACTATACTTAACCGTTTTGGCCATTATGGGTCAGCGGTTGACTTTTCTGGACTAAGCTATTTAATTCGTAATAATCATATTTTTATTAGCTCTAATACTTTATATGAGAATAGGAATCCGTCGCTCTAATTTCCATTTGTAGTAATCAAGATACATATAAATCTGCTGCCATATTAAAGAAAATAGAAACCGCTCTGATACCTTCTATAATGAGAATGTGAAAAGAAATATTTAAGTCATATTGCTCCGATACCTTTATAGGAAAATATATAAAGAGAGAACGAGTTATGCGCTCGCTCTGATACCTTTACATAACGAGAAATGAATAAGTTACACATTTGCACAGTCGAGTTGGCATGTTTGAAAGGGGTCGTCTGGTCAACATATATGTTGTGAGAAGTGAGTAAAGAGAAAATGTCTCGGGACGAGTAACCTTAATTATCCTAGGCCACTTTTGATACGGTAGGTTAATTAAGGCCGCTTGAGATACGGTAGGTCAGTCAGAGTCTTGTGATAGCCTTAATTATTCCAGGTCGCTGCAGATATAGTAGATTAATTAAGAGGGCTGAACCCAAGCCGCTTTTGATACGGTAGGTCAGTCTTGTGGTGGCTTTAATTATTCTAGGCCGCTTCAGATACAGTAGATTAATTAAAGTATTCCATCGGTTATTATGGTAACCTTGAATGTCTAGGTACGTCCAGGGCGCCCTAAATGCGGCATACATATCGACAGACCTTCTAAACTAATAGCATTGTGTCGGATGGTTCTAGGTGAACTGAATGAGTTTAGAGATTGGGATCAAGATAAAAGAGTCAGTGAGATGAGATGGTTTCATTATTCATGCATGGTCTTAATTATTCATTACTCAAACTATTGTTAATTGATATTATGCGATGACTGGAATAATGGATTAACCTTACTCTAAGGTACTAAACATTTATAATAATCATAATTGTTAGTGTACTTGTATATACATTGCATGTGTGTTCGTTTTACTCACTCAGCTTTTATTAGCTGATGACTTAATTTTTTCCTGGACACCCAAAATATTCAGAAAATGGTTATGCAGGGCAATATGATTATGACAGCTAGAGGAGCCTGCAACGTTACTTTTATAATTTAATAAAGTTGTAATAAGGATATGGATAATGTTTTTAATTTGAATAAGGTGGTTATGCCTTAAGGATATTTTATTAAAGGACAATGTAATATTGTTTGAAGTTGTAATATGTTTAATATTACCTTCCTTGTTGCTTTATATAATCTGTTTTCTGGTACATGTTAAGCTAAGTAGAGGACAAGCAGTTCATCACCTGTCATGACCTACGGGTCCAAAACGGAAATGAAAATTTTTCCTTATTTTGCTACGCTGGGGCGTGATAGGATTTTTGATATTAGAGCCTTGGTTGTATAATTAGGCTTAAGCCTAGTCACAAGTTATGATAACAAAAGGATAGGCAAAGTCGAGTGTCCTCCGTACTTAGGATCCGACATCCAAATATATTAAGATTAGCCCTGATATAAGATAGTTTTCTTTTCTCAGGTTATCATCATGGACCCATATCACATACCAGATGATTTTGGCGGACATGTGATTGGCCCCAATGGGATAGCGCCGCACGACTTAGAGATCTATTTTACTATGATACAGTTCTAGGCGACGATCAGCGTAGAGAATAGTATATGGAGGGCCGTCCACACCGAGGGGATGGTGGACCTTCACCTAGTTCAATTAGAGGTCTTCTATCAGGCCCATATAGATAGATTAATTGCAGAGGAGAGGATTCGGAGGATTCTCACCCCCGACCTCTATCTACCTGTAGAGATGGAAATGGTACAGTTGCACTTGTCACTTCAAGCTGCTCCGCTACCAGCTATAGCTCCAGTAGTAGCTGCACTCGAGGCCGTTGTGGTAGCACCTGCGGTGATAGCAGGCGTGGAGGTATTCATAGGTGGGTTTGAGCTCGAGCTTGATGACATCGAGATGTCCGAGCCACCCCAGAGCTACCCATAGACCTCATGGACATGGATGGTGCCCCACCTCTAGTGTCTGATGCTGAGAGTAGTACCGATCACCCGATGCACCGTTCCAAAGTTTGGCGCCGTAGGCCCTGTGGCCCCCAGTAGGCATGTTTAGATTTATGTTTACGAGCCTATTGTAAATATTGGACTAAGTAGTCCCACTTTTTTTTTTGTTTTATCAGATATTATAAGTTACCATTAGAATGCATACGGGGCAATGACTCCCACATTTTGTATATCGGACTACTAGTCCCAAAAATCTCATCTTTTGGCTAGATAGAAACATTTAACTGACATGATATGTGTAACTATTTACAAGAGATATATATATAGAATATTTTTGAAACCACGTATTGATACTTGTATTTCTTCTTATAAATTGTTTAATTGCTAACCTTATTATATTATTAGGATTTAAGTTGTAACTATGGCAAGAGGGAGTCCTAGAAATTGCGACGCGATTGAAGGAGCACCACCAGTGGTTGATCCAACTAGCATGTTTGAGGCATTTGTTCAAAAAAATGAACGTATTGGAGACCTAAATGCTGCCAACAATAAAAATGGCAACAACCAGAGGAATGAAGTCCGAGTCTGTCAAACGGGGGATAAACGATTGGAGAGGTTTTTTGCCTTGCGACCAGAGCAATATGCTGGCACTGCTGAACCATGGAAAGCCGAATAATAGCTGAGGCAGATGGATCATATCTTTGAAACAATGGATTGTACTGATTAGGAGAAGAAGAGACTGGCAACATTCCAATTGACATATGCTGCTGCAGATTGGTGGGAAGCAGTCAAAGCCACCATGGGAGAAGATGCTGTCAAAGCTATGACATAGATTACTTTCATGAAGAAATTCTTGGAGAAGTATTTCCCAGCAACCAAGAGGCATAAACGTGAAAGGGAATTCATGGACCTAGTCCATGGGAACAAGTATGTGCAAGAGTACACCACTCAGTTCGAGAGGCTATCTCGATTTGCTCCACACATGGTGGATACGGAGGAGAAGAGAATTCAAAAGTATAATCAAGGGTTGACACTGCCTATTCGTCGTATGACTATTGGGCACTTGGACAAGATATTCGAATCTCTTGTGCCACTGGCCACTGAATTGGAAGAAGACATGCGATCCAACCGCAAACAATTTGACTTTTTCCCACATCAGAAGAGTAATTTTGGGAACAGACAGCCATATCGCAATCAAGGTCAGAAGAGGACTTTTGATGGAAACCGAAAACCTCGTCCAACTCCTTATCAGACTCAGCCACAACCAAGTGCAGAAGGGAGTAGCATAGTTGTTTTAATTGTGGTATACCCGGTTATATATCTCGAGACTGTAAGGCACCAAGGCGTAATGCTCGACAAGATGTGGTGTGCTATAACTGTGGCAAGGCTGGTCACATTAACCAACGTTGTCGTGCCCCCAAAGGAGGAAGCTATGGTCAACAGAGATATGCCCAACTGAACGCAATCATTCCCGATGCCGCAGGATATACAGAAGGTGGTTATGATAAAATTGGGTATGAAGGAACCCAATATGAGGAACAGTCAGAGCAGCAAGTCATGGAAGGTACTTTAACACTTTACAATCATCGTGTGAAAGTCTTATTTGACATGGGTGCCATACACTCTTTTATTCCTGCCAAAATTCTCCCAAATGTATGTATATTACCTCAGAGGTTAGACATAGCATTGAATGATATCTCACCATTAGGGGCTACTGTCGCACTAAAACATGTATGCAAGAATTGCCCTGTACACCTAGAAAATCATAATTTTGCAGCTAATTTGGTTGTCCTAGCAATGAAGGAATTTGATGTGATATTAGGAATCGACTGGCTCACAAAGTATCACGCTAAATTGAACTGTGTTAAGAAGAGTATTAATTTTTCTGTACCTGGAGGTCAACCTTTTGAATTTGTCACGCCCCGAAGTAGCAAAAATAGGGAAAATTTAAAAAAAAAATTTGGACTCATAGGGAATGACTTAATTGAAAGTCGTCATGTCCTCTAACACTATAAACAACATGAAAATAAAGGGGAGAAAGCTATTTGTAACTTAAACTTTAATCTGAACAATTACAAATCATTGGTCCCAATACTAATACAACAAACTATTACAAATACACGATGCTGTCGGCTATCTTTGGTCTTCAGTCTAGCTCTACACTTCCAGTGTCCCTTAGCATCTTACTCTTAAGTCTGAATTATTCTCTAACCAACCTGCAAGGAAATCTGGACATTGGATTGTCCAGGCGTAACATGTCATCAGTTTTGCAACAAAGCTGAGTGGGCGTTCATAACCATATTTACTACCAATACACATACACTAACCACTCATCTCACGTTATTACTTTGCATCTTAGGATGCGATTAGTCCATTATCGATTGACGTCGCTCACACGGACATAGCAAATGTATCAATTAACATATGATGCAATCACTAAACATCTACCATTATCCAAATAACAGGATCAATATACTCATGCTTGTCTGGTTCTTAAAATAACAACATATTCACACTATTTCATTTTCTCATTTCCATTATGCTCGTGCATGTAAATGCATACTCAATGTACCCAAACCCAAACTCCGAGATATGAAATCCCACAACCAATGCAACTCAATAACGTCGGGTTATAGATCCTATAATGACAACATACTTGGAACTTGCTTTTACAATACAACAACTAAGATATTGAGAAAGCTGCCTTCAGATGGAAAATGTAAACTATTCTTTGCGATATGTGTGGTATAAGGTAGAATCAATGAAGATTCATGGGGTTATTGTGATTGATATTATTGGCAATCTGAAATTGAATATTTATCGTAGAAAATTCATGACAGGATTGCCAAAGTCAACAAGAATTAGGTGTTGCCATATAAATGATTTGTGTGCAGGTTGATCTAATCAGATTATGATTATTGATTGCAACTACAGACTTGTTGGGGTAAAACAACCTACATGTGTAGAGAATTACGCAATTATGAAGAAGTTTTGGAATCTTGCTAGAAGCAATAGGAATGGAACTGAACTTTTGCGAGATATTTTATCACCCGCTGATATTTGGTGTGGAAATATAATAAATGCAAGTGGGTTATGTTCTAGAATGATTGGGGGAAATGACTACTGTGGGGAGAGAAATATTTCTAGAAGTATTATCTTCAGAAAATGGTATAATTTGACGAATCAAGTGAGATTGAAATTCTAGTACGCCAATTGGAAATATTGAAAAGTATGAGGACCAATCGGTTGCGATTGTGGTCACCCCAGTGAGTATATTGTATTCTATAATTGTGTTATCGTATATGAAATAGTAGAAGTTCGAGGAGAAACACTGATTTGTTTGACTCGTAAGGTGAGAAAAGTTTGGGGACAAACTTCCTAAAAGGGAGGGAGAGATGTAATACCCGTACTCGGAAAAGGAAAGTAATGTTTATTTTGCATGCATTAATTAGTATAATTAATTGCATGTGATGATTTGGGTAAGTTCCAGTTACCCCAATGTGATAAGTGCTTGATAAAAGGCATAGTTGGACAAATGTGAAACGGGACCCACAGGAGGTCCAGATTGAATAAATTGTATTTAGGTGCATTTATGTGATTAAATAGTAGACATGTAAATGTAAATGTGTACATTAAAATACATGTTGATGCCATATGATTATTTAATTGATGAAATACTAAGTGCTTTTATATTCTATTATTGTTCATGTTTAATTATGGGACCAGTTTAGATACCCTTGTGAGTGCGTAATTGGATATATGGCATAATTGGTAGGCTAATTAGTGCCTTCATTTGATATTTAGGATCACGTTTGGGGCACATACGTGACCTAAACTAAACCCATTTAGATATTGGGTAGTTAATATAAAATTATTTAGGTGTTATAATAGAACTTAAAAATATGTGGGGGTGTAAATAGAAATAGAACTAAATTAGAGAATATTCCTAAGAATATTCCATATGACTCATTAATAAAAAAAAGAGGAAAAACCCATGACAGTGTGTGCAAAGTGTGTGGCAGCGAAAAAGGTTTATATTATATATATATATATTAGTTAATCTAATCTAGATAGGAAAGAAAAAAAAAATGAAAACAGAGAGTCACGGTGAGAGTGAGCCGCGAGAAAGAGAAGAGAGAAAGGGAGAGTTTCGACCTTCTCACTGCCATAACTCTGCTATACGTTGCTTAAATCGCGATACAAAATCATATTTGGACTCGTGGGGGTAAGTCTAACCTTTTGGTATAATTTATTTTTAGTTTAATCGATAGATTTTTCGTAACTCAAATGGGTTGGTAACAGTTAGTTTACCAAAATTGTGTAGGATTAACTACAGGTTCATATTTGGGCTGGATTTAGGATAAATTCGGGGTTTCTAGGCTTATTTGATTATTCGTAGAGGAGAGTGTCCTAATCCCAAAATTGGATATTTAATGTTATATATTATGATTAAAAGCTTTTAAATGTTTAATTATTGATTAAGTAGAAAAGCATGTGAATATTTATTGTTTAGCATGTCCAAAATGCTGAAATTGTTATGTTGACATGTTGAGTTGCTTAAATGCTTATTTGGGTCAAAGGGTCTCAAGTGATAATCATCATTATTTAGCCCATATTTAAGGGACGTCCATTCCTCAGAGAAAAGGGGGATGATGATGAAGTCCTCAGAGAAAAGGGGACGTGGTGACGACCACACAGCAAATTGACTACGGTCACGAGAGAATGAGTGTGATTTCGCTATATGCGACGAAAAAAAAGTGAGAATGGCCCAGAATCAGGGGTCCATAACGATGGTACGTGGTTGATTACTTGACACACCTGCGACCATTTATTGTTGTGAATGTTTAATTGGTGTTATGAATCATTAAGTACTCCAATTGCATGATTAGTACCACGTACTCACTAAGCGAAAGCTTATTCGATTTTTTTGTGGCTAATGACCACGCAGGTTCAGATGAACATCACAGTGAGAAATGATCAAGATTACAGGGTTGGGTTTGCTAAGATGGGTTTTGTATTATTCATTTTATTTATTTATTTTTTTTAAATTACCAGTTGGAGATGTTTGGGAGTTGTGGTATAATGATTACAGTTTTATGTATAAGAACATATTCGAAGTGATGGTTTTAACTTTAATTATGTTAGAATGAATCTATATATTTTAGCTAGGTTTTTGATTTGTTTTAGAATATTTAAATAAATGAGTGCAGCAGGGGTTAAAACTGTTTTAGTTTATGAAAACAGAGTGAGTGGTGCTGTAATAGGGAAAACTTTGCCCAAGTACCATTTGATGGTTTTAAAATTTTATTTTATTCCTTTTTATTAATTTATTTGATAAAAGGATATTTCACCCCTGGTATTTTAGTATTAAATGTTATTTTTGGAACGTTATAAATGGTTGTTTGGTCCTTGGCTTTGTTACACGTGTCCTAGCCTGCGGGGGGCGGGTTGAGGTGTAACATACAACCACAATATTCAGTATCTCAATCATACTGTCCCATTATTACGTATCTTTATCATCTCGTACGGTTTCCAAATCATAACAACTCCTGACTCACAATACAAGAATCTCAATTATATCAACTTATACTTCCCAAGACTCCCAATTACATCAACTCATGACCTCACTTGGCTAGAGTCAGTGACACTGACTACATGTACTAACACTGTGATATGATATCCAGTTACATGATTCTTGATAACTCAACTACATTGGACAAGACATATAGATAAAACTCTTAACATGTTTTTTATTCTCATTTGCACATTTAGATATGGTCATCAAAGCAATAATAACAACGTGCTTATATAATCAACATTGTTGTATAAAACGTATAAACTAACATTCCATAATAGATTATCCATCACAACATACACATGGCTAAACAGTCCTTCACATATAATTCTTCTCTTTTACTTCTTATAAATATGAATTAGTAACATATAACATACTTGTCTCATATCAATCAATTCCATAATATAGTCTGCATATACATAAAAGTACATCATGTACAGTCATAGCATATCATTCATGAATACAACTTATATATATCGCATACAAATACTCTAGCAGTCATTATGCATATTGAGAGTGAGGTTAGAAACACTTATCTGGATGTCTTGTCAAGCTTATGACTCTCCGAACAATGGATAAGTCACAGTCCTACAACGTACAATAGAATAACGGTGATGAAGCGTATGTGTAAATGATAGGGGCATAATGGTAATTTTACCAAATGAGGACATAAACTTCAAGATAGTGATCTACGTGTCATTCTAAGTCCAACGCCATTGACTAGACTCAAATCAGAGTCCGTCGCATAAAAGGCTGGATTTTCTATACCAGTGTGGGCCCTACTGGTAAACTGTATTTTAGACTATGTCAAAAGGTCTCCAAACTCAAGGGAATAGTTCTAGATATTATTCTAAGACTCTGGGAACTGATCGCGTATTTTTTTGAGCTACAATTTATTTATTATAAATTATCGAAGCCCTATTTATAGATTTATAGTTTTTGGAGTCCCATAATTATAAAATATAATTTAGAAAGACAAAGAGTCCTTAAAAATATTTTAATTAAATACTAGACATTAAAATAGGCTAGTGATAATTAAAGAATAAACAAACGGTTCCTTATAATTAATTGAAATACTAAGGTTTAGGTTTTATAAATTAATAATTTATAAAATCGAGGTCGTTAGACCTTAGGATAATTAATATAATTTTTTACATATTTAAAATGGTCATTAGGTATTTAATACATAAATATTTTGATTTAAAACTAAGTCTCATTATTTATTTAAACTAAATAAATAATAAGTATACTATTTAAATAATATACTATAATTTCAGCATAATAAAGACTAATTTATAATATTATAAAGCTATTTTCAAGTATATAAAACATTAAGCTAATCCATATATCTATTTATTATGAATTAGCTAACATTTATTATTTATTTTAAAACTAAATAAATAATGATCATAATATAAAAATATAATATTTAAATTTCAGAATATTAGTAAATAATAATGATCCAAATTTAAAATATACTAAACATATAATAAAAACTCATTTTAAATAATGAAGACATAATTGAAATCTAATTAATAATATTGAACCAATTAACATCTAAAAGTATAAGGCTCTGTTTGGCAAGCAAAGTTGCTAACACACCTAAGCTGGCCCAAAATCATATTACCCAAACAAGGCCCAAGCCCATGGTCACCTCCTTCTTCTTCCACGGAATACACATATAGTGTATATATATATATATATACATATATGTAAATTCGTATATATATATATACATATTTATACACAAACTTCAAATGCCCATAACTCCCTCAAATCTTAAGAAAAATACGTAAACTTTATGTTGAAATTGAGTGCCTCGACAAGCCCGATCTAATGGTATAGGTCTTGAAGCCGAACTCTTAACAATCTGCTCGTACGGGACCAGGGTCGGTCCTGAGTTTTTAGGGACCTTAGGCGAACAACTAAAAGGGCGCCCTTTACATACTACTGTCAACCAATTACCATAAGATATAAACAAGTATAAAGTAAAAAAAAAATATACACAAACTTACATATACACTTAACTAAGAAAAATTCACTTTCACTAGGCAAAAAGAAAATAGATGAAAATGGGTTGTTATCAATATGGCCCATCTGGGCCGAATAGGGGGGTTTGTGTGGGCAATACTATAGTCTATATGCTAGGTATTGGGGCCTTAAAATTTGTTGATAATTGGGGGCTTTAGGCCCAAGCCTACAATCTATAGAAGAAGGGTCGACCCTATACGGGAGGAAAAACAGTCTCGACCAAAAAGAATAATTCAATCGTAGGAGAACCAAACGTGGTCTAAGCTTCGAGCCGCTCATCGAGGGTCTTAATGGGGTCGTTAGGGTTGTTTTGGCATTGGGTTCATGGGTTTTGGTGACGGTCCAAAAACCCGATCTCGTACGAGCTTCAATGGTGGTCCGGCCATGGCGAGGATCTACGGTCTGTTCGGGGGTGTCTGTTATAACACCCACATTTGTGTTATTACATTTGTATCATATTGTCATGCATGATAATGTGATGTGGCGTGTCCTATGACACATGGTTGAGTGAGTTTTGACTCACGAGTTGATTGGGTGTCTGTATTAGAGAACCCTCTGAGACTGTGGTGATTTAGAATTTTGTTGTTGTGACATCTCTCCGAGTGTGAGACGGTCACTGTGGAACACTTTAAATGTTTATCTGAAAATAAATGTTTACCTGTGTATTTCAATATCTGTATTATTTTCTGTTGTAGAATTTATTTCTGTTGTTAGAATTAGTATCCTGGTAAGGACGAATGAACACGCTATTAATTTGGTAGGCTAATTAGCAACTTCGGAAACGTCATATAGAAATTCGCGTTTTAGCAACCAAACGAAACTTAGTCGAAAACTTTTATAATTTTGAAGTTTCACTCGTAAAGCTACGAATAAGCTGTATAGAAAGTTTCAGAGACTGATTAGGAGTTTGGAAAACTCGTGGGGAGGTAAACGTAATTCCCCGAGAATGTTGCCTATATATAGATAGAGATGAGTTGAGATATTTCACAACTCTTAACCTAAATTCCAAGAGGAGGCCAAAAAGGGGGCTAGAGGGAGATTTAGGAGTTTAGAGCTTTGCGACGCCAAACGACGACCTTCCGTCAGTCTGGTTTCTCCCAGTTTTCATATTCGAGCTCCTCGAGGTAAGAGCTTCGTTTTGATATATGTTAGGGCCTGTTTGGCTAAGTTTTCCGAAAAGTTATTTTCTAGAATTTTTCAGAAAAGTTGATAAATGGAATTCTGATCCATAGGAATTGTCCTAGACGGACTTCTGCACGTTCTTTGTACACGGGTTTTCTTTGGATCGAAGTTTAAGAGCGTAAACCGGAGGTGAGTGATTCAACTATGTTTTGGAATGATTTCTTGGCATGTATTCATGTTATGTTTGAATAGTATGTATTAATTCTTAGAGATATATTGTGTAGTTCATATTGGGCAATTATTTTGATAAGTAGGCTCAATAGCACGGTGATATGTTTTGATTACCGCGAGTATGGTGATATGTATTTGAGCATGTTAAGTTGCTTATTTGGGTCAGAAGGAGCACGTGGTCACCGTGCCATTTTGTGGAGCCGATAGAGTGGCATTAAGGTCGCACGATTGTTTGTAGAATCGTGGGTCTTACCCTTTCGCGTGGACTTATTGGCGAGGAGTCGCGGATTGGGAATATGGACGGGCACGTGAGTCTCCGGCGACTAGTATGAAATGTAGAGATGTGAATGCGGACATGTTTATCATTCATGTACATATGTTGATTTATTCACTAAGCTTTAGCTTAAACAAATCGAAATATGTGTGGTTATTCAAATAACCATTTCAGGTGTTCATGCTGGCGAGGAATCGCAGAAGTGAGCACGTGGGTTGGGAGTTCTTTTAGAAGGCAACATGAATGTAAATCTTGTAGTTTTGGGATCCTAGAAATGTTGTAATAAGAATCTCTTTTGTTTTAACCCATGTTTAATTTGGTATGATAGAATGAATCTTGAACGTTGTAATAGTTAGTAACATGTTGTAATATTACTTTAGAAATGCTTTAATACAGCTAGAATCACTTTGGCTTGAGTTTGGATTGAATGGTTAATCATTGGTGATAGTTAGAAAGCTTTTAAAACTTGTTTCCTGCAGATTGGGCTGCTGCCAGGGGAGCAGTCGACTGAGCAGTCGACTGAACCCCTGAGCCTGTTGGCTTCCGCTTCTTTTTTAGCAGAAGCAGTCGACTGGACCCCTCGGCAGTCGACTGGACCCCTCAGCAGTCGACTGGACCTCCTTTTGCAGTCGACTGATTTTCGTTATTAAAATCCCTGCCCACCTCCGTCGACTGAGAAGTCGACTGAGCAGTCGACTGAGCAGTCGACTGAACCTCTGGTTTTAAAAGGTGTTTTGTTTTTCCGCTGCGTGTGTTCTTCAAACCTAATTTTTGGGAACATTAATGAATTGGTTTAGCCTCGGTGGCGTGCCACGGACTCCGGTCCCGCTATTGTGGGACCGGGTTGTGACATCTGTGGGTATGTCTGACGGTCTGTGTGTGTACATAATATATAGAAAGGGGTGTGAGGCTTTACCTTTTCGATCTTGGCTCCGATGACGGTGTCTTCCCGCGGCTCTCTCTCTCTAGCTTCGTTATCTCTCTCCTCTTCTACTACTTCTTTTTTTTCTTCTTCTTCTTCTTCTTCTTCTTCCCTCCCTCTCTCAGTGTGTGGTACGTGTGTGTGAGTGGTGAGGTAGATATGGGGATGTGTGGGTGTAGACAATGTGTGAGGGGTGGTGTGATCTCTCTAGCTCCCTTGGGTTCACACTCTCTCTCTCTCTATAACTCTCACTCTCACTCTCTCTCGGGTTAGGTCTCCAGCTCTCTCTATATATATTACATACACACACAACACATAATATAGTATAATATGTAATACACACAGTACACACATGACATAGATATAATACATACACATATACACACTACATAGTACATACATACATTATACAAAATGTGTGAGTGTATGCTTGTGTTATTAGCGGTGGCAGGGAGGGAGGGAGGGAGGGAGGGAGGGAGGGAGAGGTGATGGGTGGCAGTGAGAATGACAGGTGGGGGTTGACAGTTTGGGGACAGTGGTGTATGTGTGTGGTGTATGTTATATACATATATAACGTGTGTGTGTGTGGTGTATCATGTGGTCCAAGAGGGGGGTGTGCATGGGTTAATGAAAGGGTTGTGGGTGGCAGTGAGGTGAAGTGAGGGGATGTGATGGCAGGGGTTGGAATCCGTGGGTTAAGGGGGTGTTTCGGTTAAGGAAATTGTCCAAGGGTTTGAGGGATGGTTAAGTGGTACAATAACCATTTTTGGTAGTACTTGCATTACTATAATTATATAGTTAGTCGTCGTTGAAACTACGTGCCATACAGTCCGGGTAATACCAGTTCTACATGTTCACGTGCAAATCAGTCCGGATATTAACTTAACGCCCGGGGGTTAAAATAATAATATCGCTATAATACTAATCACGACTATAGTTACAGGACTATTGGATCCAAATAAAATATAATTAACCTATGCTTATAATATTAATAGCATCGAACTAAAATATGACATATAATTTATAATATTAATACGATAGCGAATATAGGATATATCCAATAGTTATAACAAACACAACATGAACTGTATAATAAAATCTATATTTATAAACTTGCATGACACGAATATTAAAATATAATATATATTAGTATACGGGGGTCTAAACTAAAACGTCAATACTATAATAATTACGAATATAGTCTCAAGACTTATTGGGTACGAATATTATAATATAAATTTAAACATAACGAATATAATATAACTTATAGTTATAAGATTAAGGGACATCGAACTATATGATATAATTCATAATTAAAATATTAAGTGACAATTAAATATTTAAACACGTAATTAATATACAGAGTCAGGTTTATAAAATCTATAGTTAAGTGACAAATGATAATATATAATAATCAATAATTATAAAATTAGCAGCAACGGACGATAATATAGCATGTATTTTATAATATTAATGTGACGGAAAATATATAAGATATATCATATAGAAATAAATTAAGCAACATGAATATTAAAACACGTAATTAACATACAGGGTCAGACTTAAAAATTTAGAAAATTACATAAATAAAGTACTATGGATTTTACGGATACTACAATCTACCCAACTTATAAGAGATTTCGTCCCCGAAATCTAGAAGCGGCTAGTCCTACCCAACTTACAAAAGTTATAACCTTATATCAGATTCTAAGGTTGCGAAGCCTTTATAGTTACTACTAGCTGAGTCTATTATTCTCTGAACTATGTCAGATAGTTACCATCCTTATGAGCAAACAAATACATCAGTATTACACGGTTGAGATGATGAGGTGTTGTGCTCTCTGTCCTCGGCGTCGTTCTGCTTAATTCGTCTTAGTTGATGGTTTTCTTGCTCGGCAGTTCCGTTTTGACTACTTTTGAGCGATCTTGCTCATTCCTTGTCTCATACAATTCTTGCGGATGTGGTCTGTTCCACAACACTTGTAACATTGTGATCCGTATCCATCGATTTGTTTCGCTGATGGGCATTCGTTGAAGTGATGCCCGCGATTTCCGCAGTTGAAACAATGTTGGCAAGTTTTATGTTGAACTGATGCTACCACTGTGTCGGCTTTCCTTTCGCCATCTTTTATGTCCTTTGTACTTACGGTGATTATTCTCTAGCCTCTTTCTTGAATTCGTTTGGAGAAATTTGTCGCTCCTGGGAAATTCTTGATCGGGGGTCTGCTTCTGTCCTTGGTTAAATCTCCGCGGGGGTGATCGGTTCTCGAATTGTCCTTATTCTCGGTTAATGATTTCTTCAAAATCGTTTGCCATTCCTACCAGGGCTTTGAATGGTTGGTTCAGTTGAACAAGAGTCGATCGTTGAAGTTGTAGGGAAAGGCCTAGGTGGTACTTCCAATTTATTTTCTCTGGCGTGTCAATCATGTGATATGCGAATCGGGATAGTCGTTCGAATTATACAGTGTACTCTCTCACAGTTTGGTTTCCTTGAACCAAATCAATGAATTCTTTCTCTTTTCTGTTCCTCTCAGTCTGGGAAAAGTAGTTCTCTACGAATAATTCTTTGAATTCTATCCAGGTCATTCTTCGGATGGCTTCTTCTCCAAGGGCCGTCTTCTCTGATTCCCACTAGTCAGCTGCTGCGAATGTCAGTTGGAAAATAGCTAAGCGTCTTTTCTCGTCATCACTGCAATCGATCATTTCGAATATCAAATCCATCTGGCGAATCCATTGTTCGGCTTACCATGCTCCCTCTAATCCGTTAAAGGTTCTGGTTGGAGAGAACGAAATCCTTTTAGCAATTTAACTCCTGTCTGGCGTGCTGGTACTCCATTTTCATTAATAAAAAAGATATTATATAGGAGGGGTCCTAATACAATTTCTACTAGAATCTAAACACATACTTCCACCACATGGTAGGACTACACTCCCAATACAAATACTAATAAAAAGATGAAACTAACTAAAGGCATTAAGTCTTCCAGTTGTGGTACTCCTCCTGAAGTCACGATCTCCTCTAGGGGGTCCGTGACATCCACCGTTTGGTATCCCGACCTATTGGCCTATCGAGATCATACAAGTACAATGTCTCATTCTCTATTAAATCTTCCTTAGCTAGATCTATCTCCATCTCTCCATCATCTGAACTTTCTATTGGGCTGGCAGGTATCACAAAAGGTATTATCTTGGTCTGTGATTGTCACACCCTAACCTGCCTCGTGTGTATTAGGACACATGTAACAATGCTACATGTCACACCCCAACCCGCCCCCGCGGGCTAGGACACGTGTAACAAGCCAACAAACCAAACAATCATTTTTAACGTTCCAAAAATAACATTTAAAGTGAAATACCATGGGTAAAATATTCCTTATTTGAACAAAATAAAAAGAAATAAAATAAAGCTTTTAAAACCATCGAATGGTATTTGGACAGAGTTCCCCCTATTACAGCACCATTTCCCCCTGTTAAACAAGAATTGAAATACCAAAATATCACCAAAACACTTGAAAAATACTTTTAAAACTTCAATCCACCATTCATATTACAAGGATTTAATAAAAACTAAAACACAAACTTATCTCCAAAATTTAAACACTAGGAATATAACTACTCATCTAAACTCATTTACATATGAACATATTAAACATTAACCCCTAATCTCGAGCTATTCCAGAACCCCCACAGTTCAACGCTTCTCATTGTGATATTCGTCCGAACCTGCGTGGTCATTAGCCACAAAAATTGAATAAGCTTTCGCTTAGTGAGTACGTGGTACTAATCATGCAATTGGAGTATTTAATGAATCATACCACCAATTATGCAATCACAATAATAAACGGTCGCAGGCGTGTCAAGTAATCAACCACCATCGTTCTGGACCCTTGATTCTGGGCCATTCTTACTTTTTCTGTCGCATATAGCGAAATCACACTCATTTATTTGTGACCGTAGTCAATTCGTTCATGTGGTCGTCACCACTATCCCCTTTTCTCTGAGGATTTCAACATCTCTCTGTCCCTTATATATGGGCTAACTAATGGTGATTATCACTTGAGACCCTTTGACCCAAATAAGCACATAAGCAACTCAACATGTCAACATGGCAATTTCATCATTTTTGGACATATTTTTAAATAATAATTAATCGCATGCTTTTCTACTTAATCACAATTAAGAAATTTAAGCATTCACTAACAAATAAATAACATTAAACATCCAATTTTTGGGATTAGGACACTCACCTCACGAATAAGTCCCAAAATAAGCCTAGAAATCCCAACCTCCTTCGCAAAACTAGCTCTAGATACTCCCAATGATATTCCTACATATATATATATATATCACATATATGTAATACCCCTTAAAATGGGTCGCGGAAAAACATTATCAAAATTGAAAAAGAAAGACATAGAAATATTCCTCTTACCCCCACCAGTCCGAATATGGCTTCGGTTCGCGAAATAGAGGTCGTACGGCGAAGAAACGACGACGAAATGGCAACGGAGTAAACTTTTCTCTTCTTTTTCTCGCCAAACTCTCTAATCTGTTTCTATCCTTTGTTTTTTTTTTTTGACAATGAGTCATTATGAGATATGTATATCTCTTGGGATATTTGACCAACTTTATCATAATTTCGTTTGCATCCCCCAATGTTTCTAAGTTTCTATTATAAAATCCCCTAAACTTTATATTAACTACCAAATATCTAAGTGGGTATGTGTCTATGTCACGTATGGGTCCCAAAAGTGGTCCCAAATATTTTATAAAGGTGCTAATTAGCCTCCTAGTTATGAATCATATTCCAATTCGCCCTCACACGGGTGCCCAAACTGGTACCATAAAAGATCATAACTAGCAATAAAATATTCAAAACAACTAAACAATTATTCACTTAACCACATAAATGCAACTAAATGCAATTTATCTAATCTGGACCACCCGTGGGTCCCATTTCACATCTATCCAACTGTGCCCTTCTCGAAGCACTTATCACATCGGGGTAACTGGAACTTACCCAAATATCACATGCAATTAATTATACTAATTAATGCGTGAAAAATAAATATTACTTCCATTTTCTGGGTACATGTATTACACTACAAGTGCTCAACTATACGAATTAACAAAGAAACACGTGAATTACTAAGTAACACGTGTGTTAAACAACATAAAAGAACTTTGTGGTGACAAAAACAGCCTCAAGGGCAAAATGGTCATTAATAAGATATAGCAAATTTTATACCAAAAGATAGGTCTTTGAGTCCTGGTTCCAACGCAAAAAAATGGCGCGCAAATCCGAATTTTCTAGAGTGAGTTATGTCCGTTTCTATAAAGGTCAACAGTGCATCAAAATGGCATGCAGATCAATCCGCCCCAAAACCGGATCAATCCGGTTTTGACATAACTTCATTTTTGGCCCTCCAGAAGTGCTGGATCGATCTGCTCAAGACCCGAATCGATCCGGATTCTGCAGCACACGTTTTGACAGCAAAAACCTCTGTTTAAACAGTCCAAACATATCCAAACCATCCTCAAACCTCAAGAAACCTTATGGAACCATTTCAAAATCATTTACAAACACATCAAAATATCTCCAAACACAAATTCAATCTCTTCCAAACATTTAAACCATGGACATAACCTCAATGGAATCAAAACAAGTGATTAAAACCAAATTCTTTCAAGAACAACCATATACATGAAACTTTTCAAAAAGGATTCCAAAACCATTCAAACCACTTAGTTACAAAAGGAACTTATCTAAAGGAGTTGCGACGCATATCCGGACTTGTCGGAAAGGTCCATTCCTAATCAACTTACACATATCCATAGTTATAACTTAAGGATATATATATATATATAGAATTTACAAAGACAAACTTCAAATCCTCTAACTTCTTACCCAAAACTAACTATTAACATAGAGAATTACACAAGTTTGTACAAATTTACATTATCCACATAAGACATAGAATCCCAAACTAATTCCAAATCTCTCCAACTCTACAACCACAAGTCAAGGCTTCAAGCCACAAGTTAAGGATTCCAAGCCACAAAATACACCATAATACAAGTTATAAACATAACTCAAGTCCCAAATCTCTCCCCCATTCCCGAGCACGTCACTTCCTCTCCGGATATTGCTTCGTACCTGCGGTGGTTGTTATTTACCATAACAGAAAAAGGAAAATGGTTTTCATAAGCATTTCACTTAGTGAATAATCTATACATGATTGAATGTTTAACATGTACAATGCTACAATTAACGCATACTTCATATCCGTAATCGTCGAGTCACCGGTTCAATGATTCATTTAAACCCGAAGACCTCCCTTGGTCCCGTGGTCACTTCTATTCCTTGGACTTCTGTATTTCTCGGATCCTTCCTCTTCACCACCCTTATTACTCCCAACAATGAATCATTTCCCCGGTGCTCATTGGTTACCACATAAGCATATAAGCATGTAAGCACATAATCATAGTAACTTTTCATACAATTGACATGTAATTTACAATTTAACAATTTTATAGCTTCTAAGCATGATTTTCATAACTCAAAATAGATATAAAAACATTAAACACCTTAAACCACAATCACTTTTTGGTTAGAAAACTCACCTTAGCAAGATTATACCCAAACTAAGCTAGAAAATGCTGAATTGCACCAAATCCAAGCTCAATTTCTACTCCAAAGTGAATCCTACAAGAATTCGACAATCGCGTGTCATTGTGTAACGTGAGTTATCAAAATTACGATGATTAAAGCGTAAATTAAAGTTATAGAAATGATCATCTCACCTCCATGAGTCCGAATACGGCTTCGGTTCGCGAATTGGATGTCGGATGGCGACGGAACGGCGTAATTACGGCATCGACGTCTCAGAATCTCATCGTCTCTCTCCTTTCTTTTTATTTTCTGTAAATGAGAGTTTGCTCTCCCTCTTGCATGTGTTGTCAAGCCCACATTTTTCTTCACTTTTCATTTACACCCCCGAAACTCTTAAGTTCTCATTATGAAATCTCCAAACATTTCATTAACTAACCAATTATCTAAATGGGTATTTATCTAAGTTTCGTATGGGTCCCAACGTGATCCCAAATATTTTGTGAAGTTGCTATCGTACCTACTAATTATAAATCTTTTTCAGTTATACCCTTATTTGGGTGTCCAAACTAATACCAATTGCTAACATATAACAATATAATATGGAAGCAACTTAACAAATATCCATGTAAGCATATAAAATGCATTTAATCATTTAAAATGCAAATTACTAATTAGCCCTTCATTGGGTCCCATTTCAATACATGTCCCACCTCACTGGGGATTTTTTTCCCAAATGGTGCTCTTCTCTGAACACTTTTCATACGGGCGAGTCCAAAGCCTCCCCTTAACCATCATATACACTAATCACTTAAATTAATGCATATTAACATATTAATTTACCCTTTTCCCGATTACGGGTGTTACAGTGATTCTCCCTGATCAACTGTCATAAGGTTATGAAAAGTGCGAAAAATCTCGTCCACCTCTATTGTCATCGTACGTGGTCCTATAACTCTATGATACGCAATCTTAGGAACGTGAACGGGAGAAACATTGCATCAACCTTCCTATCTTCTTACGGGCACTGTGCCTGATGGTGGCACCAATACGGGCTGGATCTCGGAAAGTGGCCTTCCTGTCCATGGTGGTCCTGTGCTATCTATCTTCAGCGTCATACTCTCTTTGTTACTCCATACTACCTGCTCGAAGGAAATCTATCCTAGCATCGGTGCTATCTCAAGAATACCTTAGGGTTCTAAACTTAAGAGTGTCGGACAGACGGTGAACTCCTAAACCTAGGCTCTAATACCAAAAATCCTATCACGCCCCGGAGTAGCAAAAATAGTAAAATTTAAAATTTCCTTTTTGGACTCATAGGGAATGACTTGATTGAAAGTCGTCCTGTCCTCTAACACTACAAACAATATGAAGATAAAGGGAAAAAGCTATTTATAACTTAAACTTTAATCTGAACAATTACAAATCATTGGTCCCAATACTAATACAACAAACCATTACAAATACACGATGTTGGCGGCTATCTTTGGTCTTCAATCTAGGTCTACACTTCCAATGTCCCTTAGCATCTTACTCTCAAGTATGAATTATTCTCTGACCAACCTACAAGGAAATCAGGACATTGGATTTTCCAGGCGTAACATGTCGTCAGCTTTGCAACAAAGCTGAGTGGGCGTTCATAACAATATTCACTACCAATATACATACACTAACCACTCATCTCACGTTATTACTTTGCATCTTAGGATGCGGTTAGTCCATTATCGATTGACGTCGCTCACACAAACATACCAAATGTATCAATTAACATATGATGAAATTACTAAATATCTACCATTATCCAAATAACAGGATAAATATAATCATGCTTGTCTGGTTCTTAAAATAACAACATATTCATACTATTTCATTTTCTCATTTTCATTATGCTCGTGCATGTAAATGCGTACTTAATGTACCCAAACCCAAACTCTGAGATATCAAAACCCACGACCAATGCAACTCAATAACGCCGGGTTATAGAACCCATAATGACAGCATACTCGAAACTTGCTTTCACAATACAAACCACACTTCTAATGCGCACTCTGATACTCATGATTTCATGCTTCATTTTGTTACGACCCACGGGTAATGGCACTGGGGTGTATATCTCCACTCAATCCAAAATAACACGATGGCAGAATTGGCTCAATCGTCTATACCCTCGCTAATGAATCACCACCCAATGAGTTGTATGCCAAATTACTAACTGCGAAATTGCAAGCATGGCGGCAAGCACACACACCATGTGTACTATCACGACAATCCCACCGCAGAGGATTGTACATTAGTAACTGCCTAGCGCATGATATACAGCATGACGGCAACCCATACAACGTGTATACTATCTTCGGCAATCCACTCGGACGACTAGTATATTAGAGTGCTAACTGCGAAGCAGTGTGACGTTAAACCCAAACACATGCACCATCTCCGACAATTACACAGATGACTGGCACAATAGTAGCTCTAACTGTTATCTTACTATTACAATCACAATATTCAGTATCTCAATCATACTGTCCCATTATTACGTATCTTTATCATCTCGTACGATTTCCAAATCATAACAACTCCTGACTCACGATACAAGAATCTCAATTATATTAACTCACCCTTCCCAAGACTCCCAATTACTTTAACTCAAGACCTCACTTGGCCGGAGTCATTGACACTGACTACGTGTACTGACACCGTGATATGATATCTAGTTATATGATTTTTGATAACTCAACTACATTGGGCAAGACATATAGATAAAACTCTTAACATGCTTTTTATTCTCATTTGCACATTTAGATATGGTCATCAAAGCAATAATAACAACGTGCTCATATAATCAACATTGTTGTATAAAACGTACAAATTAACCTTCCATAATAGATTATCCATCACATCATACACATGGATAAACAATCCTTCACATATAATTCTTCTCTTTTACTTCTTATAAATATGTCATAGTAACATATAACATGCTTGTTTCATATCAATCAATTACATAATATAGTCTGCATATACATAAAAGTACATCATGTACAGTCATAGCATATCATTCATGAATACAACTTATATATATCACATACAAATACTCTAGCAGTCATTATGTATATTGAGAGTGAGGTTAGAAACACTCATCTGGATGTCTTGTCAAGCTTATGACTCTCCAAACAGTGGATAAGTCACAGTCCTACAACGTACAATAGAATAACGGTGATGAAGCGTATGTGTAAATGATAGGGGAATAATGGTACCAAATGAGGACATAAACCTCAAGGTAGTGATCTACGTGTCATTCTAAGTCCAACGCCACTGACTAGACTCAAATCAGAGCCGTCACATAAAAGGCTAGGTTTTCTATACCAATGTGGGCCCTACTGGTAAGTTGTATTTTAGACTGTGTCAAAAAGGTCTCCAAACGCAAGGGAATAGTTCTAGATATTATTCTAAGACTCTGGGAACTGACCGCGTATTTTTCTGAGCTACGATTTATTTATTATAAATTATCGAAGTCCTATTTATATATTTATAGTCTTCGGAGTCCCATAATTATAAAATATAATTTAGAAGGACAAGGGGTCCTTTGAAATATTTTTATTAAATACTAGACCTTAAAATAGGCTAATGATATTTTTCTCATAATTTTCGAAACTCGTTTGGTATTTAAAATAATTAAAGAATAAACAAACGGCTCCTTATAACTAATTGAAATACTAAAGTTTAGGTTTTATAATTTTCGGAACTCGTTTGGTATTTAAAATAATTAAAGAATAAACAAACGGCTCTTATAATTAATTGAAATACTAAAGTATAGGTTTTATAAATGAATAATTTATCAAACGAGATCATTAGACCTTAGGATAATTAATATAATTTTCTACATATTTAAAATGGTCATTAGGTATTTAATACATAATTATTTTGATTTAAAGCTAACTCTCATTATTTATTTAAACTAAATAAATAATAAGTATACTATATAAATAATATACTATAATTTCAGCATAATAAAGACTAATTTATAAAATTATAAAACTATTTTAAAGTATATAAAACATTAAGCTAATCCATATATCTATTTATTATGAATTAGCTAACATTTATTATTTATTTTAAAACTAAATAAATAATGATCATAATATATAAATATAATATTTAAATTTCAGAATATTAGTAAATAATAATGATCTAAATTTAAAATATACTAAACATATAATTAAAACTCATTTTAAATAATGAAGACATAATTGAAATCTAATTAATAATATTGAACCAATTAACATCTAAAAGTATAAGGCTCTGTTTGGCAAGCAAAGTTGCTAACACACCTAAGCTGACCCAAAGTCAGATTACCCAAACAAGGCCCAAGCCCTACACATATAATGTATATGTATACATATATGTAAATTCGTATATATATATATATATATATTTATACACAAACTTCAAATACCCATAACTCCCTCATATCTTAAGGAAAATACGCAAACTTTAGTACTATTTTGCTTAAGACTGTACCCCTAAGTTACCCTATAGTATTGGGATTAAAACTATTAATAAAATATTAATCACTTCGACTACATTTTTTGGTTCCTAATAATTATTTGGGGTATTTTCTTAGACTACCTGGACCAACTTAACTAACCTAACTAATCAAACCGAACCAAATGTATTAAACGGACTAACGGTATTATTTGTGAAGTGACCGCATCAATCAACCAGCTATGAAATATTCTTCTCATCATCACGTATCAAATTATTGAAACTTAAACTTGCAACACTGATTGATCTTCTATTTATGTTCATACCTTGTAACTCATTGAGACACACATATACACAGACTTACATTTTGCAAGCCTAGCATTACTTAATGTATGTGCATTTCTATATTCCTTCTCCTCCAAAGCTCTCATCTCCTCCCCCATTACTCTCCCTTACTCTCGGATCATACACATACACATACACATTCAAGTTTTGTTTGATCCCTCAATCTCACTCCCAACTACAAGCAATCACACGCACATTACATTCTGAAAATTGGATGAAAAAAAAGGAAAACATAAATAGAAGTTTCACAATGAGTTCCCAAAGCTTCAAAGAGGCCATAGCCTTTATTACGGAATTTTTGTCTTTCTTCGGCAAGTCACGCCGCTCAATCTAAGACCGGTGAGTCTCTCGAACTCACTTATAATATAATATTAATCATAGCGATCAAGCCTGGGGTATCAATTTTAGAGATATACGTATATATACATATATGTATTTATGGAAGCTTAAAAATGGTGGTCTCACCAAACTCATCCAAAACGATTTCTATAAATTGGGAACAGAAGATCATAACCTCAATAAACTCTATTTCAAATATTAGACCTTAATTTGTAACGATTGCGACGTACGGTCAAAGCAAAGTTTTGACGGCTCTCGAATTTTCATCAATAAGTAGAGATACATTAGGAATTGGCAAAGGAAAGGACTGCGAAGACTTATAATATACGCGAAAAAATGATGAGAATGGTATATTACACTTGCTGTATCGTTCAGATTTGTAAAACTCGTATATACTCTGCAACTGTACAGTCCTGAGGCAGAAGACGACCTAGGACTAGTCCCAAAACATACCCAGGACCGGTCGCGACCATGACTGGTCCCGCATAAGTATCAGGATCGATCGCGACCATGATCGGTCTCGCTAAATGACCAGGACCAGCCTCGCCCTTTTATGACAGAATGATCTATTTCACTTGGCAGTTTTTCCAGTTTCACTGAATAAGTGCTTTCACTGCATGTTAATTCCATTCATGACATTTATTGTTTTACTTAAGTCATTAATGTAATTAACGAAATACCCCTCATTTGGATTCAATAAAAATACTTTCAAAAATCAATTCCTTATAGATAAAAAGTCAACTTTTCCTCTGAAGGCAAAATTACCAAATTTTGCACAGTTTATGATATTGGAGCATTATTTTTACTATGTTCCCTTCCTTTTAAAAATTCTTACAAAATCATATTTGATATATGGGGATATAGATGAACTATTCGCGGGACTTTTAAACTCCTGAATCGAAAATCTTATTTTTGACTATACTTATCCGTTTTGGCCATTCCGGGTCAGCGGTTAACTTTTCTGGACTAAGTTGTTTAATTCGTAATAATCATTTTTTTATTAGCTTTGATACTTTATATGAGAATAGGAATCCGTCGCTCTGATTTCCATTTGTAGTAATCAAGATATAAATAGATCTGCTGCCATATTAAAGAAAAATAGAAACCGCTCTGATACCTTCTATAATGAGAATACGAAAAGAAATATTTAAGTCATATCGCTCAGATACCTTTATAGGAAAATATATAAAGAGAGAACAAGTCATGCGCCCGCTCTGATACCTTTACATAACGAGAAATGAATAAGTTACATATTTGCATAGTCGAGTTGGCTTGTTTGAAAGGGGTCGTCTGGTCAGCATATATGTTGTGAGAAGTGAGTAAAGGGAAAATGTCTCGGGACGAGTAACCTTAATTACCCCAGGCCTCTTTTGATACGGTAGGTTAATTAAGAAGGATTGATCCCAGGCCGCTTGAGATACGGTAGGCCAGTCAGAGTCTTGTGATAGCCTTAATTATTCAAGGCCGCTGCAGATATGGTAGATTAATTAAGAGGGCTGAACCCATGCCGCTTTTGATATGGTAGGTCAGTCTTGTGGTAGCTTCAATTATTCCAGTCCGCTTCAGATACGGTAGATTAATTAAAGTATTCCACCGGTTATTATGGTAACCTTGAATGTCTAGGTACGTCCAGGTCGCCCTAAATACGGTAAACATATCGACAAACCTTCTAAACTAACAGCATTGTGTCGGATGGTTCTAGGTGAACCGAATGAGTTAAGAGATTAGGATTGAGATAAAAGAGTCAGTGAGATGAGATGGTTTCATTGTTCATGCACGGTCTTAATTATTCATTACTCAAACTATTGTTAATTGATATTATGCGATGACTGGAATAATGGATTAACCGTACTCTAAGGTACTAAACATTTATAATAATCATAATTGTTAGTGTGCTTTTATATACATTGCTTGTGTGTTCGTTTTACTCACTCGACTTTCATTAGCTGATGACTTTATTTTGTCCTGGACACCCAAAATGTTCATGAAATGGTTATGTAAGGCAATATGATTATGCCAGCTAGAGGAGCCTGCAACGTTACTTTTATAATTTAATAAAATTATAATAAGTATATGGATAATGTTTTTAATTTGAATAAGGCGGTTGTGTCTTAAGGATATTTTATTAAAGGACAATGTAATATTGTTTGAAGTTGTAATATGTTTAATATTATCTTCCCTGTTGCTTTATATACTCTGTTTTTTGGTACATGTTAAGCTAAGTACAAGATAAGCGATCCATCACCTGTCATGACCTTCAGCTCTAAAACGGAAATGAAATTTTTTCCTTATTTTGCTACGCTGGGGCGTGACAACTACCAATTGAGATTGTAGTTAGTATTGACCAATGGGTCTAATGCATTCTATATTGCGTGTTATGGTGTTGAAAATCAGATTTGAACCGAGAGTTGAGTATGAACCATTGAAGGTTCGAGGGAATGTATTTGTATGCACTTGGTACATGAGATAAGTAAAGTTTGGTGACGAACTTCCTAAAAGGGAGGGAGAGATGTAATACCCGTACTCGAAAAATGATAGTAATATTTATTTCTCATGCATTAATTGGAATAATTGACTGCATGTGATGATTTGGGTGAGTTTCAGTCATCCCGGTATGGTAAGTGTTCAGAAAAGGACACCGTTGAAAGTTCTACTAGAGGTGAGACAGATATGAGAGTGGGACCCACAGGAGGTCCAAATTAAATAAATTACATTTAGTTGCATTTATATGGTTAAATGAACATTTGTTAAAATGTTTTTAATATTATATTATTAGTTGTGGCCTTTTATGGTACCAGTTTGGGTACCTTAGTGAGAACGAATAGGAACATAGTTCATAATTAGTAGACTAATTAGCAACTTCAGAAAATATTTGGGACCACATTTGTGACCCATACATGACATAGACACATACCTACTTAGATTTTGGTAGTTAATATAATTAGTTGGAGATCTCATAATAGATATCAAGATTTTAGGGGAGTTGAGCATGAATAATATCAAGCTTCCTTTTGAAGCCTTGTGAAACACATCCTAACTTGTATATATCGACTAATTACATGTACATGTATATGTATATAAATATGTTAAAGAAGACAGAAAGTATCATTATTAGTTTCAAAACAAAAGAAAAAGGAAACTCAGAGAGAGGGTCAGTCAAACCAAGTGGGTTTCGCCCGACTTTGCGAGACAGTTGTTCCACTCTTTGATGTCCAATCTCAAAATATAAATTATATTTGTACTCGTGGGGTAAGTCTAACATTGTGGTACAATTTATTTTGAGTTTAATCGATAGATTTTTTATGACCCAAATGGATTGGTAACATATAGCTTACCAAAATTGTATAGGATTAACTACAGGTTTATATTTGGGTTGGATCTAGAAAATTTTGGGATTTCTAGGCTTATTTGGACCCTATTTGAGAGGTGAGTGTCATAATCCCAAATTTGGAAGTTTAATGTTATTTATTTGTTATTAAATGCTTAAATTGCTTAATTTGTTATTAAGTAGAAAGCATGTGAATATTTATTGTTTAGCATGTCCAAAATGATGAAATTGCCATGTTGACATGTTGAGTTGCTTGTATACTTATTTGAGTCAAAGGGTCTCAAGTAATAATCACCATTATTTAGCCCATATTTAAGGGACCGAGAGATGATGAAATACTCAGAGAAAATGGGATAGTGGTGACAATCACAACGAATTGACTATGGTCACAAATGAATGAGTGTGATTTCACTATATGCGACGAGAAAAGTAATAATGGCTCGAAATCGGGGGGTCCAAAACAATGGTGATTGATTACTTAACACACCTGCGGCCATTTACTGTTGTGTATGTTTAATTGGTGTTATGTATCATGAAATACTCTAATTGCATGATTAGTACCACGTACTCACTGAGCGAAAGCTTATTCGATTTTTGTGGCTAATGACCACGCAGGTTTAGATGAACATCACAGTGGGAAGCGTTGAACCACGGGGTTGTCACACCCGTCCCAGGAATTCATAATTTTATCATGCATTTTTGTAATTTGGGAGTTTATCAATGTTAGTTGATAATGATGATGAGGTTGACTGTGAGTCAATGGTAAGGTGTCAGTGAGGACACGGGAACATGGTAGTTCATATGGCATGAGCATGAGTAAATGGCATTTATATGATTTAAATGTTATTTGACTTATATGGTATTTTGTGAATAGTGAATTATACCTGTGTAGTATAATTTTTGGTATTGTTTGTTAACAGTTTGAGAACTGTGGTGAGAACGTGAGTGATGCGTTAATTAAAAAGTTAGGTTGTGTAGAGATTCCACAGAATATAGTTTTCGGACGTTATTTTTGGACCAAACGAAACCTAGTCGAAAACTTTTGAAATTTATAGTGTTCACTCGTAAAGTTATAAAATGGACGTGTGCAAAGTTTCATGGGTTAATTAGAAGTTTGAGGAACTCGTGGGGAGGTAAACGCAATTCCCGAAGAGTTTTCCTATAAATAGGTGGGGGATGAGATTTCATTCTCATCCAAAACTCACAAATATCTAGAGAGAGGAGAGAGAAAGGAAATTTGGTTGCCACGAGCTTGCCGGCGACATACGACGACCTTCCGTCCGTCAGATTTTCTCCAGATTTCATATTTGAACTCGTGGAGGTAAGATCTACGTTTTGATCCTACTTAGGCTGTGTTTGGCCAATTTTTTTGTAAAAATCTTAATTCTAGACTTTTGGAAAAAACAGGTATAAACTTGTAGGAATTTTCTCAAATTCGAAATCCGACGATTATTTAGCCTCCTAGTCGATCCTTCAAAGTTTGAGGAAAATCGCACGAGGTATGAAGTCCTAACTTGTGAAATATAGAGAAATACATGTTTTATATTTCGACGACGAAATTGAGATCCGGGCAAAATTCATGTGTTAATTGTAGACCCGTTAATTATGCACGCGCTAAATTGTGAAAAGCATGTCTAAATTTACGCGAGCACGTTGAGTTGTCTATGTGGGTCAAAGGGGAGTCTTATACAAATTCATGCCGGAGTATGCTTCTCGATGTTTGAGAATTTGAGTAGCGACGGCTACTGTGCATGGTTGTAGGCTTGGACTTGCCATGGCACTTGTGGGATGTAATGGTTGTAGGCTTGGACTTGCCATTGACATCGTAGTTTAAGGCTTGGACTTGCCGCTACCGGATGAATGCGTATTTTTCTCCCTAGAGACTATTGATATGATTTATGAGATTAAAGCATGTTTTGTCATATATTGCATATGTTAGACTTGTGCACTCAGCATATAGCTGAGCAGTGGAGATGTACTCCATTGCAGGTAAGAAGAAAGACAAGAAGAAGCGCGATGAGTGAGGCCGATGAACGGCGGGGGAATCACACTTGTACATGTTTTTGTTTTAGTCCTAAAACTTGTGTAAGGATTGGGAATTGGTAACATGTTGTAATAGAACCATAGATTAATTCCTTAGTATTGTAATCTTGTAATTGAACGCCTGTAGTAATGTTTTAAATGTTGTAATTGGCGTTGGTCGTGATGGTTTGTGGATATTGAGAAGCATGTGTTAGTATTTTTCATTACAGGGCTGCCCAGCAGGGGAGCAGTCGACTGGACCCTATGTCAGTCGACTGGATCCCGTGTGTTTGAGACACTGAAAGTGAATAGTAAGAGAAGCAGTCGACTGGACCCTGCATCAGTCGACTGAGACACTGTTGATTTTGGCTACTGCTTCTTATAATGGTAAAACCAGTCGACTGGATCCCCAGATCAGTCGACTGTACCCCTTTTTGAAATGTTGCATTTTGGTTCTGCTTAGCACAGTCGACTGGGGACCTTGATCAGTCGACTGAGCAGTCCACTGGGTTCCCTGATCAGTCGACTGGACCTCTGTTGAGAACTTAGGTTTTGGGTTCTGCTCAGTACAGTCGACTGGACCCTAGGAGCAGTCGACTGAACCCCTGTTTTCAAAATTTGTTCTTTTGGACGTATTTTCATTTGGCAAAAAAAAAAACTATTTACAACTCTGATTTTAATGGATTTTAATAATGTTTTCCGCTGCTATTGACTTTAATGGAACTGGATAAGCCTTGATGGCGTGCCACGTGTCCTATTTCCACGCGTAGTGGGATGGGTCGTGACAGGGGTTCTGAACAACTTGGGAGTATGTTTCTTTTGTTGTATATGTTAATACGTTGTTTGTGGGCGTACTCATTTGTGTTGGGAGTTGGTGTAGAAATTTGTTATCGAAAATCCGCAAGTATATTTTCAGTCTGACGACTTTTATGAAAACGGACATAACTCTTTCTAGAAAATTCGGATTCATACACCGTTTTTTGCGTTAGAACTGAGACTCGAAGGGCTATCTTTCGATATAAAATTTGGCTTTATTTTCTTAATGACCATTTTACCCTTGGATCGGTTTAAGTTAACGAATTGCTTTTACTATGTTCAACACTTATTTTTAGTTCTAATAAGGGATGTTTTGTTTTGGGTAACTCTTTGTTACACGATCCTAATCCGCGTATGGCGGTTTGGGGTGTGACAACAATTAAGTGGTGATAGTGAAAATTTGCATTTTTTTTTCAGTGCATTTGATAATATATCACTTAACTGAAAAGCCAGCCAAAACCTACTGAAATTCTTTTTTTGAAAAAAATTATACTGAAAATAATCATTGAATACAGTCTATTTTAGTACTCTACACACTGTTGTCACTGAGTAACGACTTAGCCTAGTTAGTAAAAAGACATTTTATGTCATGCTCATTACCAAGGTTTGAAACTTGTCCCTCCCCTTCCCTTGGGTCATGTGCAATTATGTCCTCACATGAGACCCAAAAAAAAAAAAACACTGTTGTCAGTATTTGTAAATTTTAAAATTTTCAGTACTTAATATTCAACACTTAACTTTTAGTTTTATCAAACAGACCCTTAGTCTATATATATATATATATATTTTAAATTCTATTTAGTTTCCCAAAATTATACTGTTTAAAAACTACTAACATTTCGTTAAAAAAAAAAAAAAAAACTACTAACATTTCATTGCTTGCAGCTAAATGTTTGTTATTGAACTAAATTTAAATATTTATTAGACCTAAGAAACTAAGACTGGTATTCTAGAGTAAAGAAAACACTAGCGGGGATAGCTCAGTTGGGAGAGCGTCAGACTGAAGATCTGAAGGTCGCGTGTTCGATCCACGCTCACCGCACATTAGATATCTAAATTTGATAAATTAGAATAGATGAATCAAAGTCGCATTATGCGGAATGTTTTTTTTTTTTCTTTTTCTCTTTTGTGATTTTATCGTTCCAGGCTGAACTGAATCGGAATCGCATATTTGTGGCGAGGAGGAGTGTGTAAGTCCTCTGTTTTCCTTTTTTTTTTATTTATTTTATTTATTCTTTTCCCCTTTGTTTTCGTTTCCTTGGCTTGGCAGGGCAGTCAGTCAGTCAGTCAGTCAGTCAGTCCTCCTCTGTTTGGCTTTTGGCTGCAGAGAAAGAAAACGGCAAAAAGAAAAAAGAAAAGAAAGAGACCCTAAAAACTGTGAAGTTGTGGGTGGTAAGTGGTAACTAATTGGGAATTTTTTATTTTTATTTTCCAAGGGGCCAGGGGTGGAATTGGAATTATTGGAATTGGAATTGAAATGGGTTCACGAGGAGGAGGAGGAGGAGGAGGGAATGTATTGTTATCGATGTCGAGGAGCAGTGCAAATAGAATAAAGTCAAAGCTTCAATCAGCACTGGAAACCAGGGTTTTGGAAGTTGAAGATGTTTCCTACCAGCATGTTGGCCATGCCGCTGTCAAAGACAACAACAACAACAACAACAACAACAACAACGAGACTCATTTTAATGTTAAAGTTGTTTCCAACAAGTTCGATGGTCAAACCCTCCTCAACCGTCATCGCATGGTCTATGATTTATTGGCCGATGAGCTACACTCTGGTCTCCATGCACTCTCCATTGTCGCTAAGACTCCCAAAGAAGCCTCCGGCGGTGGTGGTAATTGATTGTGAGTTTTCTTTTCTCCACCTTATTATTGATTATTATTGATTATTATTGATTATTGATTATTGATTATTGATTTTGATTCATTCATTTCTCTCTGCTTTTTATATATTATACGTCTATGTGGCCTGGTTGAATGAGAGAGCACATAGGGTGGATAGAGTGAGCTCATTGTGGGTTGTAGTAGGTGTTAAAAGATACTACTGGCATTCAGTAAATTCCCCCCCTCTTTTCTGGGAAGGCAAGGCAAGTTTTGCACACAAGGCCTCCTACCAAAGCTGCAATCTTTGGTTGGACATGTCGCATCAGCCCTTGGGAAGATCTTGACATGGACTACTTGTTCAAGAGAAGACAACGTTGTTAACTGGGATAGGATGAGTGGAAGGGATGGAGAATCCGGTTGTCACCTTTCGCTTCATTGTGAGGTGGCTAAAGCATTGTGGGTTCCCTTTGCTTGGTTGTATGGTAGAGTGGTGGGAAATGTACTACCTTACCTAGTTGGACTTTATTCCAAGTAAGCAGGGCGGAAGGGTCACAAACATATGCCACGTTATCTCTGTGCCTTTCTTGTTGTTTTCGGAGTGAGAGAAAACATTGATCTTTTAATCGTGGTAGACTTCTTTGTTTTAGCTACTACTAAGGTAGTTTGTTAGGTTTCTTATTTTTCTGGATTACAGTGAATTCCTCATCACCAGTAGATTCTATTAAAGGGTTATTGAGTGAGACGAGAATATATAGCTGTTTAATTGGATTTGTGAACATCTTGTTCAGGGGCGGATCTAGAAAATTTATATCGGGGGGTGATAGAGGTTTTGAATTTTTTTTTTTTTTGGACCTATTTATACATATTTTGCAGTGTTCTAAAAATCCTCCTAGGCTTCGCCTAGGCCCTAGGCCTTGCCCAACCGCCTGGATTTTCACCTAATCCTTGCAAAAATCCTACAGGGATTTAGGCCTGGTCTAGGCCCGGCCTAGGCCTCCTAGGCCGGCCAGGAGGCCGCCTAGGCCTAGGCGGCCCAAGAGGCCTAGGGTTAGAATTGTCATCTATTGAAATAATAACAAGGGCAAAATCCTAATAATCCCTTAAGCCACCACACCACAATCGTTCATTCAATTGACTACCAAGGTTAAGAGAGAGAGAGAGAGAGAGAGAGAGAGAGAGAGAGAGAGTGAAAACGACTCACGACTCACGAGAACTTCATGAAGTCGATTTTGTATCTGATTGAGGATACAGAAGGATACAGAAGAAGAGGGTGATGAGGAGTATGAGTTTGAGTTTGATGGAGAGAGAGTGTTGGAGCAATATGGAGAAGAAGAGTTGGAAGCTTAGTTTGTTGGTAAGCATCAATTTAAATTACTTTGTTGATATTTGATAATGTGTTTTTTTTCTTTTTCATATTGGTTTATTAGCATTGTTTCTGTATTATTAATTTTGCTTTAAAATACTAGGCCTTTGCCTAGGCCCCCCCTCGCGGCCCGCCTACCACCTAGGGATTTTTAGAACACTGATATTTTGTATATATTTTGTGTAGATGATATAAACTAATGCTAAAAAAATTATCCCAAAAACTAAGAGGGAGGAGGGCTTTTATAATTAGCACAAAACATAAGAGAAAGGGGACTTAGTATGACAATTTTAAAATGTCAGGGTGGCTAATTGTAATTTTCAAGGGAGACTAATTGTAATATTTTTTTTTTAGTACAAGTGTACAATTTTTTCAAAACCTTACCCTTCTTTACATCCGCCCCTGATCGTGTTGACATTGGCACTCCCCCTTGAATGCTTATTGAATGAATTTTTCCTATCAAGAAAAAGGTGGCTGATTAATGATTGAGTAGCAGCATAAGTAGGAAAAGTCTTGTCCATGGAGGTGGTGTGCTATATTTGCATATGAATCTGGAGTTTTAGATTGCACCTAGATATTGTGAGCCGTATGTCATATTTGACTGGGAACTGCTACCTTGCAAAGACTAGCTAAATATCCTTAACTTAGTAACAAATAATGCACGGAATAGAGATTAGATGGTGGTATTAAATCTTTCCGAACAAGATGGAATCAACAAGAGCATCAGCAATAAGGTCAGGTTTGGGAACAATGGGAAAAAGACTCTCTTATTATTATTATTATTTTATTATTATTATTATTATTATTTTGTCTATTCCTCTTTTCCTTCCCTTCCACCGTTGAGGTTCAATAACTCTTCTTAGATGGTTTTGTGGAATTTTGATATAATAATGAGAAGTTAGGAGAACAAGAAGATATTCTAGGCATCACACCTAGAATCACATAGTCATTGCATCTAAGTAGAATTCCATCACATAATCCCAAAAAGATTCAAAAAGTTCTAAAACATTATCTAACCTTGTCTTCATGGAGTTTTGTTTATTGCACATGGGGAAACTTGTTTTGTTGCCATCTTATAACTCTTTGGATTACATGGAACTTCTCTTTTGTTGGATTCATGGATAAATAATTTGGGCGGGATGAACGGTATGATGCCGCATATTTTTATATATCTTGTGTACATAGGGCCCACCCCATATGGGAGTATTTCTTTTGGAACGTAACAAATATGGATTTTTTTTTCTTCACAAAAAAAGCAACTAGTCGACTCTTCCTATTAATACTAGAACTTAGAGGGGGAATTGGAACTTCATTACTTTGACTTTAAGATCCATCCAAAATAGAACCATATGAAAGACCAAGACAACCTAACCTAGAACAAATTATGATCAATGGACCTGTTTGCACCCCAAAACTGTCAAAGATTTTTTAGGCCGAACGCACAGAAACAGGATGGGCCTTAGCCTGTTCGGCCCAGTAAGAATCTGCCCTCACTTGATAGGATTGTGCAGGCCAGTAGTGGTGGCACAATTCGGGCTATTAAGGGAACCAATATGTCGCTGGAAAGTTGCCATGGCATGAAACTAAGCCCTGAACAATGCAGCGTGCCCGATCCCATTGGGGTGATCTTGCTAAAGACATTGGGCATTACAACTTCTGGCTGTGAGTGTGAATGATAAATGATAACCTATGAGCATCCAGCAATAAAGTTCGGGCTTATCAAGGTAGCAAGAGGTGTTCCTTAAAGCAGGGATAGCCTGATGGTTCAGAAACGGATTCAGGAGATTCGTCAGGCATGGTGTTTGTTGAGCATTACGATAAGTGAACAGACTAGGAAAGATTGAAGAAGTTTGGGTCATTTGGTCTGGTCCAAACGAATAAAAGAATCCGAGGGTTCATCTAGCCCGATGGAGATCAGGACCAGATTAAAAAGAGCCAGTGAAGGATAAGAAGGGAATCCCATCCTTATCGGTTTTGGAAGTAAATCCCACAATATTCGGGCGAGTTGTTAGGGAAAGAAATTAGCCTTATCCAGCTGGTGAATGGGATCAGATCCCGAGAAACTTGGGATTGGCGCGATCTTGATAAAGATATAAAGAGTTGGAATTGGGAAGGAAGTTGGTCGTCCTTATCCCAGTAATTATGTGATTGGAGGAGTCCTTACATATCCTAACACCTTGAGGCCGCTATAAATATAGCAGGCCGGCTAGGATTCAGGGCACTCTGCGTCATTCTCGACATTCAAACTGCACCACAGAGCATTCTAAACAGCATTCTTTGCATTTTTTGCATCGAATACATCGTTCATAGCTTTAAGCTTCTGTCCTTATTGTTGTTCTTTCTGTTTTTAGGCTTTTAGCCCGTGAACAAGCAGAGCCTGTTCTGTTTTTGTTCCTTTGATTTATTATTGTCTGAGCATAGTTCAATAAAGTGTCTTTTCCCAAAGGTATTTTATTACTGTGTTTGTGATCTTATTTACTCTAGTAAATTCTGCACAAATCGACTTATGTGCTTCAACTCCGCCGTAATGCTTTTAGACAACCTACTTGTCCATCACAATCACCTAGTAGAAATAAGATTTTAAGTCACTTGCCCCACTTGCTTGAGCAATTTAGGAAATTTGTTTGCACAGCGAGCCCGATTGGCTCTGGCACGCCCAAACCAGAACAACAAACAGGACCCTACTGCAATCTACTGCTAGCAAATTTTTGAATGTACCATGTCATGATGTCAACCATGCCTCTAAGAACATAAGAACACAAGTGCACAATTCATATTCCCCTCCATCTAGTTCCTTTGAATGTGCTATTATTGTGGGAAAACCAAAGGAATATAACAATGAACCCATTCTATATTAGTTCAATTTGTTGTGACGTGTGTTTGAATGATGCGAATATTGCCATTATATATATATATATATATATTTATTGCTGTTTACCTATTTTATTCTGTCAACTTTTTTGACATCTGACAAGTTTAGCAGTTTGAAATTCATTATAGTGTTTTCAACAAGTAAGCCAATGTGGCGAGCTACCATGGCAAAAGCTGAAACCTTATGCATATTTGCCTAACTAAAATTCGAAGAGATTGGTAATTTATTGTTAGAGCAATGATTTACATGGGGAGACCAACTTTACTTTGATGGTTTGTACCCCCTCTTCCCTTTTTGACATAGCGTGTTTTGTCTAATGCAGGTTTTGTCGATGTAAGAGTCCATTTCTCTGCCTGATTGGAGAAAATTGATTATCCATATTAAACTTCAATGTTCCTGTTAATGGTTTGGAATTCCGTAAATTTTTTTTTTTTTGGTCCTTCTACTTTTGTTTCCTTTGGCTTGTAATCAGTGAAAATGGATGGTATGTATGGATCCATATACTTTATTATATTTGGAATTTTGTGATTAGTAGTAGGCATGTGGACCTGCTACGTGTTTTTTGGTACTCTTTGTTTTTGGATGTTTTAGTCCTGTTACTTAATGGCTCTATAGAGCATATAACTGCAATGATAAGACAAAAATATACTTCATGCTGACTTTGAGAAATTTTCTCAGTAGTGGTTTTTGTTTAATTGGGAAAAAAAAAATGGATATATAGTCTGCTTTTTCACTGCTGCTGTGATTTTATGAAGGAAATGTTGCTGAATCAGGTGCCCACTTTTGAAAAAAATATTTTATTATTATTATTTTTTTTTTTTCAAAATGCCTAAAAAGACTACTGTGGTTGTGGTTGTATTAATGGAGACAGATAGGGGAATATGAAATGCAAAAAACATTCAAGAAAGGATGCATAGACTGTTTGTGATGAAAATATTCAGCTAATGCAGTCTTGGCACATCAGATTTTACGTGACAAAATAAATGGTAGACATGGAAGAATGTGGAAACCGTTATAAGCAGTTGTTGATTCAAGTATGTAATTGCTAGAGGACACGTGTAAATCACCATGAAGTAACTGAAAGACAGGTGTCAATTCCAGGACATGACAGGTGCCGGGGAGGGTATCAATTTGGAAATTGAGCGGGATTATTCAAACAGAGTTATTGGGGACCTTCGACGTCTATAAATAGAAGGATTGTACATTTGAAAGAGATCCTTCGATCAACATCACCATATATCTCTCAATACATTTACTGTATTGTTATTTAGATAGTTAAATTTAGGAGTAGAACACTTTCGAAGTCATCTTCAAGGTTAAATTGTATTTTCTTTAACTTAATCAAAAGTAGTTTCTTATTGTATTATTTCCTTCATTAATTTACTTAGGAGTAGTTATTTTAAATTAGTTCGAAGTGCTTCAATTAAGAACATCTTTACACAATTAAAGTCATGTTCAAGGCATCGAACGTCACCACAATCTCCCTGGTGAGGCGCAGTTTGGATCATACACATTGGCAATTTGCTTGCCTGGCACGCTCGCACACACTTATAAATTTTCCAACCAAACATTTTTGGCACGCCCTGTGGGACTCAAGTGTCATAAGATGGTAAACAGAAACCTTCGAAGCAATAGGTCTGTTGATAATGCCAACGTTGGTGTTAATATTGCTGAAACTGGTGGTTCTCCACACCAAGATCCTCAGAGCAGCAATACTGGCAATCATGTAACCAATGATCACCCAGAAATAGGAATTGAAAATTTAAATTCAATTCCAAACTATGAGAATGTTGGTTCAGAAAGTCAACACGATTTGGTGAGTCAATTGACACCAATATTTGATCATTTGGGGAATATGATTCAGAACATTAATGTTTTGATAACTTCCCTTAACAATAGTTTACCACAATTTTCACCAGTAATGGTGCCAAGTGGAAATCCATCTATAATTCGACAGAGTGAAAGAGGTCATGTTCATGGCTCATTTCAGCCAAATGTTATGAATCATGTAAATGGGCCTCCTTTTAGGCCAAATTCACAAGAGAGTTTCTATATGTCTGTCCCTAATAATACTCTTCCAGTATTCGAAGGGATGCAAGGGAACCATGTGAATGGTCAAGATCATGTTCATAGATCAGTAAATTTCGAAGAACCAAGGCCTAGAGAAAACACAACAGGCCAAAATAGGAGAATAAACAATAATCCTATATTCGAGCCGGACCCTACTGGAATAGGAGTAGGTCGAAGGAATGAAAATCCTAGGAGGATGAATAATAATCCTCAGCCACCTCCAATACCACCATTGAACCCTCACTTGGGTCATCCAGGTTATCAACAACCATTCAATATGGTTGATAGGAATGATATGATTAATTTAATCCATGAAGTTTGTGGACCCATGGCTCGGGGGGTACAAACTCCAGTTTACAGGAAACCTTATCCTGATTGGGTTGATAGGATCGAATTCCCTAGAGGATTTAAATTTCCTACCTTTGCTATGTTTGTTGGGCATGGAAGTCAATCCACGGTCGAACATATAGCAAAATTTATCAGTCAGTGTGCTGATGCAGGAAATAATGAATATCTTAGGCTTCGTTTGTTTCCTAGTTCATTAACAGATACTGCATTCACTTGGTTTACTAATTTAGCCCCTAATTCAATCTATAATTGGGCACAGATGGAAGAATCTTTCCATACTCAATTTTTCCAGACAGAACCAGAGGTATCAATGGCTGACTTGGCCAGACTATGTCAAAAGCCTGATGAGAAGGCCACTCAATTTATAAATAGGTTCAAAAGGGCAAGGAAAAAATGTAAAATCATTTTGCCTGAACCTGGATTTGTTAAGTTGGCTCAAAATGGTCTCGAATTTAGACTTAGAAAGAAATTCGATGCTTTAGAATTTAGAGATCTTGTTGAGTTAACTGCTCGAGTCTCTAGATATGAAGCTTTATTGGAAGAAGAAAATGAAAGGAATGATTCTTCAATAAAAACATATTATAAAGATCCTAATTATGAGATAGATGCTGCAGAAATAATAGGAAAAGAACCTTTCACATGTAAGAGTCTTGTAAAGAAAAATGTTTCTGCTGAGATTTACAAATCTAAAGGATCATTTAAAAAATATTCATTCGATGTATATAAATCAGATGAAATATTTGATCATCTATTAGAAGGAAAAATTATCAGGTTGTCTGAGGGAACAAAATTACCTTCTAATGATGAGTTAAAGGGTAAGAAATACTGCAAGTGGCATAATTCTTGGACCCATTCAACTAATAATTGTACTGTTTTTCGAGACAGGATTCAAGATTTGATCAAAAAAGGGAAATTACGGTTCCCTGAGAAACTGTAACACCCACATTCGTGTTATGTCATTTGCATTACATTGTCATGCATGATAATGTGATGTGGCGTGTCTTATGGCACATGGTTGGGTGAGTTTTGACTCACGAGTTGATTTGGGTGTCTGTATTAGAGAACCCTTTGAAACTGTTGTGATTGAGGATTTATTGTTTGTGAAGTCTCTCCGAGTATGAGACGGTCACTGTGGAATACTTTAAATGTTTATCTGAAAATAAATATTTACCTGTGTATTTCAATATCTGTATTATTTTCTATTTTAGAATTTATATCTGTTGTTAGTTTTAGTATCCTGGTGAGAACGAATGAACACGCTATTAATTTGGTAGGCTAATTAGCAACTTCGAAAACGTCATGTAGAAATTCGTGTTTTAGCGACCAAACGAAACTTAGTCGAAAACTTTTATAATTTTGAAGTTTCACTCGTAAAGCTATGAATAAGCTGTATAGAAAGTTTCAGAGACTAATTATGAGTTTTGAAAACTCGTGGGGAGGTAAACGTAATTCCCAAGAGTTTTGTCTATATATAGATAGAGATGGTTGAGATATTTTTCATAACTTCTAACCTAAATTTCAAAAGGAGACCAAAAGGGGACTAGAGGGAGATTTAGGAGCTTAGAGCTTTGCGACGCCAAACAACGACCTTCCGTCAGTCTGGTTTCTCCCAGATTTCATATTTGAGCTCCTCGAGGTAAGAGCTTCGTTTTGATATATGTTAGGGCTTGTTTGGCTAAGTTTTCCGAAAGGTTATTTTCTAGAATTTTTCATAAAAGTTGATAAATGGAATTTTGATCCATAGGAATTGTACTAGACGGACTTCTGCACGTTCTTTGTACACGGGTTTTCTTTGAATCGAAGTTTAAGAGCGTAAATTGGAGGTGAGTGATTCAACTATGTCTTTGGAATGATTTCTTGACATATATTCATGTTTTGTGTGAATAGCATGTACTAATTCTTAGAGATATATTGTGTAGTTCATATTGGGCATTTATATTGATAAGTAGGCTCAATAGCACGGTGATATGTTTTGATTTCCGTGAGTATTGTGATATGTATTTGAGCATGTTAAGTTGCTTATTTGGGTCAGAAGGAGCACGTGGTCACCGTGCCATTTTGTGGAGCCGATATAGGCATTAAGGTCGCACGATTGAAGAGAAGAATCGTGGGTCTTACCCTTTCGCGTGGACTTATTGGCGAGGAGTCGCGGATTGGGAGTATGGACGGGCACGTGAGTCTCTGGTGACTAGTATGAATTGTAGAGATGTGAATGCGGACATGTTTATCATTCATGTGCATATGCTGATTTATTCACTAAACTTTAGCTTAAACAAATCGAAATATCTGTGGTTATTCAAATAACCATTTCAGGTGTTAATGCTGGCGAGGAATTGGAGAAGTGAGCACGAGGGTTGGGAGTTCGCTTGGGAGGCAACTTGAATGTTAACCTTGTAGTTTTGGGACAATAGGATGTTGTAATAAGAATTTGGTTGTTTTAACCCATGTTTAACTTCGTATGATAGAATGGATTTTTAAATCGTTGTAATAGTTAGTGACATGTTGTAATTCTGCTTTAGAAATATTTTAATACAGCTAGGATTACTTTGGCCTGAGTTTGGTTTGAGTGGTGGATCATTGGTGAAAGTTAGGAAGCTTTTCAACTTGAAATTCTGCAGATTGGGCTGCTGCCAGGGGAGCAGTCGACTGGTCCTGTGTTTAGTCGATTGAACCCCTGTGCCTGCTAGCTACTGCTTGTTAATATAGTAAAAGCAGTCGACTAGGCCCTGCCTCAGTCGACTGGACCTCTGTAGATAATGTGTTCTTTTTGCTTCTGCCTGATTCAGTCGACTGGTCCCTGATTCAGTCGACTGAAAGCTGGAGACCTCAGTCGACTGACCCTAGTCTCAGTCGACTGGAATTGCTATTAAACCCTTTTGAAAACTCCCTGCCTTCTTCAGTCAATGGAGCAGTCGACTTAACCTCTGGGTTCAAATGTGTTTTGTTTTCCGCTGCGTGTGTTCTTCAAACTAATTTTTGGGAACGTTAATGAATTGGTTTAGCCTCGGTGGCGTGCCACGGGCTCCGGTTCCGCTATTGTGGGACCGGGCTGTGACAGAAACAGATGGGGATTGCTGAAGATCCATTCCCAGCAGTACAAGAAGTGTCCATTAATGTCCATGACATTTCCCTTGGAACTGTGATCAAGGATAGGGAAACTGCAAAGTCAGAAGACCAAATGAAAAGGGTCGAAGAGATAACAAAGAAAAATCCCGAGTTTTCAGTTTTTAACCAAGAATATGCAAAAAAAACTTGTGCATTGGTTGTGGCAAAAGGTATGCTGAAATCTATGATGAAAGGGTTGGGGTCAAAACAGGCAGGAAAAACAAACAGCCTTTGTTCGAGCAAAAGAAAGCAAGCACTTCCTGTGAACTTCCTTTTCAACCAATCATGAATGTTGGAAGAGGACAGTTTAGAGGACCAATTTATCAAGCCTCAACATACACTGGTCCTATGATAGCAAGGTATGCTCCAAGGCCAATGGCCCCTTTTAAAGCCAATTTTTCAAGAAACTTTCATGCTAATAATTATGCTCGACCATCAAGAAATTTGCAATATGTAAGGCCAGGTTTCTCTCACGCACCAAAGAAACATTATGGGGTGCAGAGAGAGAGAGACAAACTCAATTTGTACTATCAAAATTGGTACCAGCACATATGGTACAGGCTGAGATAGATATCGAAGAATTGAATAAAACACCAAAGATTGGTGAGACGTCTCAAATATGTGAACCTGCATTGGTATCAGGAGTACCAAACTGGTTTGTCTTGCAAGATGATAGAGTCAAAAATATGATGGAACAACAAAGTTTGCAAAACAAGAATAGGATGATCAAACCTCCTCATGTTGAGAAAAACACATGGCATGTACTGCAACATCCCAAGGAAAAGAACCAGAATATGGTCCCTATGATAAACAGGACTCAACAAAGGAGATTGCAGAGGAAGTTCACAATGTGGAAAGAATTTTCTAAAATGCAAGCTCAAAGTCAAGAGTTGAGAGATGAAATCAAAAGGGAGTCCAGTGATATTTCGAGGCCTAATCCCAGGTTCGATCGAAATACAAGGGTTGAGTCTGATACTATGTCTAAAGAAAGCATTGTTAAAGCTAAAGTGTTAGAGTTGGAAAAGGCAATGAGTATTGATGATGAGAATGAAGCAATGACAATGGTAGAATCCCAGGTCTTGGGAAATGCTGAAATGAAACTCGAAAAGGAAAATACTGAAGATGAGAAAATGCTTATTCAGTTTGGCACATTTCCAGAACATATGGAAATTAACACTACCACATTCATACTACCAAAGATCTTCGAAGCAACAGAAGATCAACAATTAAATGAAGAAATGGAAATGGAAGTCTCTATTGAGGATGTCTCTGAGGTAAATCTTCCTGAGTTTGTTTTTAGTGATTGTAATTTTGTTTATTCATTCGAAGAACCATCAACAGAAATGACTAAGCATCTTAAACCATTGTACATAAAGGCTTGTTTAAATGGTGTCCTTTTAAACAAGATACTGGTTGATAATGGTGCTGCTGTCAACATTATTCCTCAGAATACTTTAAAAAAGATCAATAAACAAAATGCAAAGTTGATAAAAACTCACATTATGATATCAGGATTTACTGGTGATAAGAAAAACACCAAAGGTGTGATACCTATTGAAACTATAGTAGGATCTAACAAATCCAGAACTGCTTTCTTTGTAGTAGATGCAAATCCTAGTTATCATGCCTTATTAGGAAGAGATTGGATTCATGCTAATAAATGTGTTCCTTCTTCAATGCATCAGAAATTGTTGCTTGTGAAGGAAAACTGTGAAGTTGAAACAGTAAAGGCTGATGTTCATCCTTTTCATACAAGTTCCAATTGTGTCGAAGCTCAGTTATATCAAGATGATGTCAAGCCAATTGACATTAAAGAATCAGAAGATGAATCTCCAGAAGAAAATTGGGACATTTTGACTGAAATGCCATTTGGTTCTTTGGAACCATTGGATGGTGATAAGATGGTTTAATGACTCATATACCTATGGAAATAGGAGATGTAGAAGAGACCATTCGATTGGTCTTACAAAAGCTAATGATGGCAGATTTAGAGTCAAGAATTGAGAAAGATTCGACCATAAATTGGTCAGACTATGTCTTTGAGGAAGATTCACAGGAATTAAAAGATATTGGCAAAGAAGAATTATCTGTATTACCAGAAAATTGGATACAAGAGGCTTCACAAGACCCTTTAGTAGAAATCAATTTAGGATCAGATCAACAAAAGAGAGTTACTTACTTAAGTTCAAAACTTGGAAAGGATGACAAGTATAAATTGGTCGAGTTGTTAGAGGAATTTAAAGATTGTTTTGCTTGGGATTATGATGAGTTGCCAGGACTTGAAAGGAGTTTAGTAGAACATAGGTTGCCTATCAAAGTTGGCTACAAACCAGTAAAGCAACAACCTCGAAGGATGACTTCAGAAGTCACTATGAAGATCAAAGAAGAAATTGAAAGATTGCTCAAGGCAGGATTCATTAGAACTGCCAGGTATGTTGAATGGCTTTCGAATGTTGTTCCAGTTATGAAGAAAAATGGAAAATTAAGAGTTTGTATCGATTACAGAAATCTTAATCTAGCTACTCCTAAAGATGAATATCCTATGCCAATAGTTGATTTATTAATTGATAGATCTGCTGGAAATATCACGACCCATCCCACTACGCGTGGAAATAGGACACGTGGCACGCCACCAAGGCTCATCCAAACAACAATATAACTATACGCAGCGGAAAGAACTTTAAAACAACCCTGGGTATTTTAAAACTTAGAGAACATTACCCTCTGAGTTTGTAAAATCCATTGAAATCAGAGTTATAAAAAGTTTTGGCTAAAGGAAAACACTTTCAAAAGAATCCATTTCAAAATAAAGAGGTTCAGTCGACTGCCCAGTCGACTGTACTAGGGTCCAGTCGACTGTGCCTGATAGAAACTAAAACCCTAAATCCTCAACAGAGGTCCAGTGGACTGCCCAGTCGACTGCTTTCAGAAACCAGTCGACTGCTTTTCTATTCTAAGAAGCAGTAGCCAAAATTGACAGTGTTCAGTCGACTGTCCAAGGGGTCAGTCGACTGCTTCTCTTATAATATACTTTCAGTGTCTCAATCCCACGAGATCCAGTCGGCTGACCCTGGGTCCAGTCGACTGCTCCCCTGTTGGCAGCCCTGTGTTGTAAATACTAACAACTCATGCTTACTCCACACGACACCAATACAACCACAACTGATTTAACATTTAAAACACAACTATAAGCGTTCAGTTACAAGATTCCCATACTACAGAACTAATCCATGTTTATATTACAAAATTCCAATCCTTACACCAGTTCTGGGATTAAAACAAAAACATATACAGATGTGGTCCCCCGGCGTTCCTCGGCCTCACTCCTCACGATTCTTCTTGTCTTTCTTCTTACCTGCAATGGAGTATATCTCCACTGTTCAACTATATGCTGAGCGTACAATTCTAAATGTATGCTTATATGACAGTTCATGGTTTAAGCATGTAAAACACATAGAAATAGTCTCTGGGGTGAGTGGTACGCATTCATCCGGTCGATGTCGTAGGAGGCCCACCTCTCCCACGCATCTCGTACACTGGTTGGGCCTTCCTCCATACCAGGTACCGTGTACTGGTTGGGCCCACCTCCAATCCAGACACAACCACAATTCCAATTCCATTTCAATCACAGTCACAATCCTCAAGGTTCGAGGAGCTTACCCCGAATGAATTTGCACCAAACTCCCCTTTGACCCAAGTAGACACATAACATGCTCACATAAACAGTTATACGTGCTTTTATCATAATTTCATGTGCATAATTAACGGGCCTAACTAACACATGAATTTCGCCCGGATCCAAGAATATCAAAAATTATGTCCAAAACATGAAAATCCATATATTTCATAGATCTAGAATTCATACCTCGTGCGAATCTCTTCAAACTTTGAAGGATCGTCTAGGGGGCTAAATAATCGTCGGATTTCAAATTTGGGACGATTCCTACAAGTTTTACTGGGTTTTCCCCAAAAGTCTAGAAATTAGATTTTTGGAAAAAAAATTGGCCAAACACGGTCTAAGTAGTATCAAAACGTAGCTCTTACCTCCACGAGTTCAAATCTGAAATCTGGAAAAAATCTGACGGACGAACGGTCATCGATCGGCGTCGCAAAGCCCGTTGGCTCCAAATCTCCCTTCTCTCTCCTCTCTCTAGATATTTGAAATGTTTGGATGAGAATGAATCTCATCCACCACTATTTATAGGCAAATTTTTCAGAAATTGCGTTTACCTCCCCACGAGTTCCTCAAACTTCTAATTAGCTCTCGAAACTTCGCACACGTCCATTTTATAACTTTACAAGTGAAAACTATAAAATTCAAAAGTTTTCGACTAGGTTTCGTTTGGGTCCAAAATAACTTCCGAAAACTAAATTATGTGAAATCTCTACACAACCTACCTTTTATTTCACGTGTCACTCACGTTCTCACCACAGTTCTCAAAATGATATATATCAATATCGGAAAAATCAGAAATTATACTACACAGGTATAATTCACTATTCATAAAATACCAGAAAAGGTCAAATAATATTTAAATCATATAAATGCCACTTAACCGTGCCAATGCAAAATGGACTATCATATTCCTGTGTCCTCACTGACACCTTACCGTTGACCTGCAGTCAACCTCATCTCAATCCAATTATCAAATAACATTGATATACTCACAACTTTCCAATTATGTATGATAAAACTATAAAATTTTGGAACGGGTGTGACAGGAAATGCTATAATGTCCATGATGGATGGCCATTCCGGATATAATCAAATATGCATTGCTGAAGAGGACATTCATAAGACTGCATTTAGGTGTCCAGATAGCATAGGTACCTTCGAATGGATACAAATGCCTTTTGGTCTAAAAAATGCAGGAGCTACTTACCAAAGAGCTATGAATACTATTTTCCATGACATGATTGGAACCTTTTTAGAATGTTATATAGATGACATAATTGTTAATTAAAAACATTTGATGATCATCTTAGTCACATGAAATCAACATTTGAAAGGATGAGATGTTTCAAACTCAAGTTAAATCCACTAAAATGTGCTTTTGGAGTTAGTATTGGAAATTTTCTAGGATATTTGGTACATGAAAAGGGAATTCAAGTAGATAAGAATAAAGCACAAGCAATTATTCGAAGTAAACCCCCTTCGACAAAAAAGGAATTGCAAAGGTTTTTAGGTCAGGTTAACTTCATTCGAAGGTTTATTTCCAATACTGCTGGAAAAACTTTAATTTTTTCCCCTTTGTTGAAATTGAAGGATCATGAAGAATTAAAGTGGGAAGACAAACATCAAACTGCCTTTCAAGCCTTGAAGGATTATTTGGTGAAGCCACCAGTATTAATGCCTCCAAGAAAAGATAGGCCTATGAAGCTATATATTTCAGCAGCAGAAGCATCAATTGGGGTCTTATTAGCCCAAGACAATGATGATAAGAAAGAGCAGGTTGTGTACTACCTTAGTAGGTTTTTGAATCCTGTCGAATGCAAGTATTCCTTTATGGAAAAACTGTGTTTATCTTTGTATTTTGCTGTAATGAAATTAAGATATTATCTTCTTCCTACTGAAGTCTATGTGATTGCTAAATTCGATTTAATCAAATATATGTTGACTCGACCTATTTTAAGGAATCGAATTGGTAAATGGATTTTAGCATTATCAGAATTTCGTTTGTGTTATGTGCCACAAAAGGCAGTAAAAGGTCAGGCATTGGCAGACTTTTTGGCTGATCATCCAAATTGCCTCGAAACAGAGGGGAAGTATGAAATTGGGCAAATAACCATTAGTCCATGGAAATTATGGTTTGATGGTTCAAAAACTGAGTTTGCTGCAGGCATTGGTTTTGTAATTGAATCACCTGAAAAGATTAAAACCAAATATGGCTATAAATTAAATTCGAATCAATGTACCAACAATCAAATTGAGTATGAAGCTCTTATCATGGGTCTCGAAACCTTGTTGAATCTTAAAGCTACATTTGTAGATATATTTGGAGATTCCCAGTTGGTCATAAATCATATGAATGGGACATATAAATGTATGAGTAGTGCATTGAAAGTGTACTATAAAACTACAATGGATTTGTTATCCAAATTCGATAATGTAAACTTGTTGCATGTTCCTAGAAATTTTAATGAAGAAGCTAATGATGTAGCTCAGAAGGCATCTGGATTTAAAACAAATGATGAAAATATTGAAATGGAACAAGTGACTTATAGGAAATTATTACCAGTATTGGTAGATAGACTACCTTTTATTGATATCTTGAATATAAAAGTTTATGATGATTGGAGAAAGCCAATCATTGATTATCTCTCAGGATGCAGTGAAAAACCTAATCGAGGCATAAGGTTAAAATCTGCAAATTACATCTTATATACTGGAAAACTGTTCAAAAGAGGGAGCGATGGATTATTATTGGAATGTTTAAATAATCTCGAAGGATTAGAAGCTATAGCTCAAATTCATGAGGGATTATGTGGAGCTCATCAATCTGGAATTAAGATGAGATGGTTGCTTAGAAGACATAACATTTATTGGCCAACTATTTTGAAAGATTGTATTGAATTTTCCAAAAGATGTCAAGAATGTCAGAAGCATGGTCCTTTGAAGCATTTACCAACTGTTGGCCTTCAATATGTGGTAAGACCTTGGCCTTTTAGAGGCTGGGCCATAGATGTAATAGGAAAAATTAGTCCTCCTTCTTCGAAGGGTCATGGATTCATTATTTTAGCCACAGATTATTTTACTAAATGGGAAGAAGCAGAACCTATGCAGACTGAGACTCAAACAATGGTCGTAAAATTTTTAGAAAACATAGTGTACAGATTTGGTATCCCTCAAACCATTGTATCTGATAATGCTTCTATATTCGAAGGAGATGTAATTACATTTGCAAATAAGTTGGGGATTACAATGTCAAAATCAACCCCATATTATGCTCAATCAAATGGACAGGCTGAAGCCACCAACAAAGTCATAAAAGAAAATATGGCTAAAGTCATAAAAAGTAACCCAAGAATGTGGCATGAGATTTTGCCTGAAGTTTTATGGGCATATAGGACTTCGAAGCGAACAAGTACAGGTGTATCTCCTTATGCTTTAACTTTTGGACATGAGGCAGTTCTGCCTATTGAAATAAAGATTAATTCTCTTCGAGTTATGAAGCAGAATCAGTTATCTTTGGATGATTATCAAACATCCATGGCCATTGAATTAGAAGATATAGATGAAGAAAGGAGCAAACCTCTCAATAATATTTTGATACAGAAGAGAATAGCATCAAAGGGATATAATAAAAAAGTACAACCAAGAACCTTTGATGAGGGAGACTTAGTATGGAAAACAATATTGCCTATTGGATCTAAAGACCCAAAATTTGGAAAATGGTCCCCTAAATGGGAAGGTCCATTCCAAATTCACAAGGTTTTCAAAGGAGGATTTTACCATTTAAGAAATTTGAATGGATATGTCCATATCAGAAAGATCAATGGTAAATTTTTGAAGCAATATTATCCCACTATTTGGGAAGCAAGAAATTTAGAATAAAGAATGCAGCATTCACAAAATAAGAACATGTATTCTATATTTAAAGTTAAGATACAAAATCCAGATGTTGGTACATTGCAAAGACCTATTGATTTTATCTTTCACAACAATTTATTTATGAATTGGGCCTTCAATCTAAAATTGTCCCAAGACCTAGAGTACAATTTTGACTGGCTCAGAATGAATTTCTGCCTCGAAATCGATTCTTGGTTCTTCAAAGGCCTTGATTCAATTGCAGTCTTCAGAGCTAGCAGCTTTGTCTCAGTATCCCCTTGCTTCGTTTTCAACTTGGTCAGTTCAATTTCTGCAACCTCGAGTTTCTTTGTAAGCTTTTCAACCTTGCTTGAAAGTTTTTCAATTGTGGTGGTGTTTTTATCAAATTCTGTCAATAATTGGTCCATCTCGAGAGACTTCTCTGCTGTGTATTCCATATCAACTTCTAGTTGTTTCCTCTCTTCGATGACCTTTTCAAGTAAAAAACAGTCGAAATCAAAGGTAGACATCAATACAGAGATAGTTTCCTTGTCAGGAACAGTTATGGCAGAACTGTCCAACATGAACTGACACAAGATTTTCATAGCTCTTTGCACTTCTTTGTCCTCGAATATTTCAAACGAAACCTTACTAAATAATCTCAATGTAGCAAGTGCAACTACTGGATCTATAGAAGGTATCTTTGGCTTGCTTTGACCTGTCATTTGTTGGAAGAATTCTTGGACATTGGTCACAGTAGTGTCTCCCATCTTCAAAACAGATTTCAGACCTTCTTTAAATTCTTTAACTTCTTCAGGATTTAAATTGGGAGGAAGAGACAGGTGAAATTCCCCAGAACTTGAGACACTTGGGGGAGCTTGAAGTTCGAATGAAGTTGATGTTGGAGCAGTTTTGGGATCAGAACTTGTACTTGGTTTTGAGGAACCAGCCACAGTCTCAGGAATAATCTGGGCAACAAAGGCAGAACATCTTCATTAAAATGTGCCTGTGTATATAAGTGATGTATACCGGAAAAGTTTGAATAACTTATGGTTGGTTGGTATGCAATTAATGGGAGGTGAGCACTGGATGGAGAAGATGTCTGAATCTCTGGAAGGTCAGAATGTTGAGATAATGGTTCTAAAGTGGTTTGCGACAATTCAGGTGCAGGTGCCACCTTCGAAATAGGAACTACTAGAATGGGAGTTTCCTTGGTGATTTTTAAATCAGCAGATGGTTCAACTGTTGTTTTGGTTTTTTTCCTTCGAGACAAAGCAGGAACAGGGCTACTTTCTTCTTCTCCTTCAGACTCAACATTTTCTGATGGAGGAGGTGAACTCTCTGCTGGAAGGACTAGTTTTCTTTTTGGTTTTGAGGATGGAGGAGCAGGAGCTGAAATTTTTGAGGTCTTTAAAGGGATCGGAACGTTTGGCTTGACCTTCGAAGCTCTGGTTGTTGGTGAAGAACTTTTTCCAATTACTACTCCTATGTTGTAAAATTCAAACAAATATAAATCAGGTTTCTTCTCATCATTTAAGGGAAGAAGGGTTAAATGGAAATTTTATTACCTGGTTGCTTCGAATCGATGTATCTCAAGAGTTGGCATTTGTCCATTTCTACTGACATCAAATTTTCCCACCAACTTGAGAAGGCAGGGGTGCAGGTGGTGTAAACTGGTAGAGAAGTAAACTCCAAATTGCTGACTCTGTTTTGATAAACTGCTAATGCAGCAGTTACCACTGATTCTGGCACTTTCGAGTAAGTTTTATAAGCCATAAGTATATTGGCTTGACTCCTGATTGGGAAAGGAATTGATTGAGTAAGCCCAAATTGCCTCGAAAACTGATTGGGAATGTATAGTTCACCTTGAGACTTGAGACTAAGGATGTTCCCAAAGAATAAATCCCTACTAATCAAGAAACTACTCCATGCAGCTTTTAATTCGAGAGCACTTACTGCTCTGTCCAAAATTTGACAAAGCCAATGAGGAGAAGAGGAGATTTGTCTTCAGGACTGTAGAGGACAGCAAATGGTTGGAACAGTTTGTTTGGCCTAATGGCAGGGATATTGAAAAAGAAAGAGATGGATTCTTTGAAGGTCTTCTCAACATTTGGTAACAAGGCAAAGAAGATTCCATGAACCACAGTGTAGGATAAGGATTCTAAGTTGTGAATTTCTGGAAAATAAGCATATAGCCATGATTGTAATATCCAGAAAGGACCACCTTGAGTAAGAATAAAGGGGTCGAAGCACAAATCAGAAAAGGACCTGTAGAGAGATCCTAGAACAAAAGGTGCTAGAGCTAACCTTCGACCAGCAGCCAGAGCTCTAGCAATGTTGGAAAATTCGAGGACAACCCTCTGAGAAGAAGTGCAAAATAAATGCTTCGAAAGCCAATATAAAAGGAAGCAGTAATATTCCTTGTCTGTCACTGCTCCTGATGACTTTTTATGGGTAGTCAAGAAATTGGTATACCCTAATGATTTAGAATCAGTATTGATTGGAGGACTATCAGATTCAGCCATATAGGGGTGAGCATCTTCCCCATGAGGTAAAAACCCTAATAAATGACAAATGTCTAGAACAGTAGGACCTATTGGACCAAATCGAAATTGAAAATGGTTGAAAATAGGGTTCCAAAAACAGAGGGCTGCAGCTAATAAGTTAGGACTGGATTCGATGGGAAATTTTGAAAGATGAACAGCTTGGTAAATTCCTGTTGTGGTTAGAATCTCTCTTTTGTTCTCTAAGATTCTATCTACCCATTCAGGCCAATCATTTGCAGGTTTAGGCCAATGTAGAAACTTCCAGTCATACTTGGGGTTTGGAAGATCCTGTTGGTAGGTCAAACGTTGTTCTCCTAATCTGGGGTAATAAATGTGGAGTCTCAGGCTTGGTGTGCTCAGGCAAGGACCTACGGCAATTGAGGATTCATGGTTGGGAAAAGTAATGGGAACGAGAACTTCATGAATCAGAGAAGTTTCTTGCCCTTACAAGTAACGTTCTTGTTCGTCTTTGAGGATCTATTCAAAATCATCGCAGATTTTCTGAAGTCGAGTGTTGTCACCAGTTGTAATCATCTTTAGAAATGAAGTGATTGGATTGCAAAGAAGAAAGCAAAGTAGATTTGTAGAAGTTTGAAGGTCTTTTGTTCCCTTTTGGCTTACCTATTTATAGCCTTTGGTGACGTTTGGGAAAAGATGCATTTATTGAAAAATAGCCGTTAGGTTCGGTTACTCCTTTTGGACCGTCGCACCAAAGGAAAAGACATACTGGTTCAAAATGAACTAATAAAAACATGAATTTTTCATAATTCATTTCATTGAAAGGGAAATGTAGTTACAATTCATAAACATAATTGGTAAAAATGGGGAAACCCATAAGTAACTAAATTATGAAACATGGCCCAGTAATAAGCAAAGTATTCTGCTTCCAGTTCTATTTCGAGGCATAGGTTTCTGGCTTGTAAAGCCAATTCATCTTCGCTTTGAAGAGTGAGATAAGCATCCCTGAGTTGTTCTTCATACTGATTTAGTCGCGAAGTGATCCTGAACAAAGCTTTGCGAAGACTTCGAAGTTCCTTGGCTAATGGAGTCTTGCCTCGAAGAGATATGCCAGCAGCTTTGGCTTCTTCTTTTAGATATGCAATTCGACCTTCGAGATCAGGTTTCGAGTAGTGAGAAACACTGCTTTCTTCATCAGAACTTCCACAACCAAATATGTATTTCTCCTTAAACTCTGAAACTTCATCAAGGAGTGCATTAGGTTCTTCCTTAAGATTGTCATAAAGATCCGTTAGATAATTCAAATGATGGATACTTTCTTGGTGATGAGAATGCCACCTTATATGAGAAGCCAGGGTTCGAAGGGTAAAATCCATTTGGGTTCGAACAAGGGTTGAAATATTCCATTCATGGCATAAGATATGGCAACTCCATTCGAAATTAATTCGAGCTTTTGGATTTTGTAAAATGGAAAAGGGGAGATGTGAAAAGGCAACTAGAAGCCTTTGGGCTTGAATGATCAAGCATGGAGAAGGTGATAGAATAGGTGGAATATGCTCGAAAATGGGACCATGCCTGCATAATTGGTCTAATTTCAAAAAAGGATCACCAATATCTTCAGTGGGATCCACCACTTGAACTTTGATGTCAGGAAAGCCTAGAACAGAATGGTCGAAGAGAAGAACCCTTTCTTCATAATCTTTTTCAAAAAATTTGCATTTTGAAAGGAAGGCTGAAGAATAATGCTCATTAGAAAAAATTTCATGAGATGCTCTCACATATGTGTGAATAGGGGGTCTGCCTTGAGGAATCAAGACATTACCACTTTGAAGTCTCTCACCAGGAGGACTGGTTGAAGATATCAACCATGCATTCAACAGATTTTGCTCTCGTGAGAGATGATTCGAAAATGGATAGTAGGGTTTTATTGTTCTGCTTCGAATAATCCCTTCAGTTTCAGGATAGTCAAAGTTTGGATGAATAACTGAAGGAATTGTAACTGGGGTTTCGAGCTTCATACCTTTATAATATCCTACTCCTTCACCATGGGAAATAGGTTGTTCCCAAGCAGGAGGGAATGTTTGGTTATTATAAATCGATTTGGAAGAGTTCAAAGAAGAATTTGGCCCTGTAGAGGAAGTACTTGGTTTGTTCAACATTTCATACCATTTTCCCCATTTCGAGTAGGTGAAGGGTTCAGGAGGAATTTCAGGAAGATCCCAATTGGTTCGAGAAGAAATTTCAGGGCGTCTGGTTGATAGCATCACTTCATCAGGAAGGTCTAGAGGAAAGTAATTACTGGTGTCGAAGGAAGATTGAGAGGAAGACATGATCAATAAAGCAGAGTCAAGAGAACAAGGTAAAATGGAAGATTAAATCAAAAAGGAATGATGGTTTATATGAAGATAATTGAAGAGGTAAACGTGCAATTTAAAGATATTCAAAGATGGCGTAAGATGTTAACTACCTAACACAATCCAGCCATGATCACCATTATCTTTTTTGAACCAAAAGGAAAATGGCGCGGGGGGTAATGTTTCTGATGAAAAAATTCAGCTAATGCAGTCTTGGCACATCAGATTTTACGTGACAAAATAAATGGTAGACATGGAAGAATGTGGAAACCGTTATAAGCAGTTGTTGTTGATTCAAGTATGTAATTGCTAGAGGACACGTGTAAATCACCATGAAGTAACTGAAAGACAGGTGTCAATTCCAGGACATGACAGGTGCCGGGGAGGTTATCAATTTGGAAATTGAGCGGGATTATTCAAACAGAGTTATTGGGGACCTTCGATGTCTATAAATAGAAGGATTGTACATTTGAAAGAGATCCTTCGATCAACATCACCATATATCTCTCAATACATTTACTGTATTGTTATTTAGATAGTTAAATTTAGGAGTAGAACACCTTCGAAGTCATCTTCAAGGTTAGATTGTATTTTCTTTAACTTAATCAAAAGTAGTTTCTTATTGTATTATTTCCTTCATTAATTTACTTATGAGTAGTTATTTTAAATTAGTTCGAAGTGCTTCAATTAAGAACATCTTTACACAATTAAAGTCATGTTCAAGGCATCGAACGTCACCACAATCTCCCTGGTGAGGCGCAGTTTGGATCATACACATTGACAATTTACTTGCCTGGCACGCTCGCACACACTTATAAATTTTCCAACCAAACAAGACACATCTCTGTTCTTGTCCACCCAACTTTCATACTCTCTCTCTCTCAACTTCTCTCTCTATGTTACAAGATAAAACAAATATATAGACCAACTTATAGTATTCACTACTAGACATATTTTATGATTTATAAAGGTTCATTAAGGAGGAATTTGGTTTGAAATACAGTTGCACTATTTTCACTCCTAAACTCTATATTTTTAATTTCTAATCAATTTTAACTTTTCTTTACTCTTTCTTTTTTTTCTATTTTTTGTTGAGCCCTTCCATTTTTTATTTATTATTCAGACACTACTTTGCGAGTTCTTTTTTATATTTTTCTTTTATTTTATCCCCAGTAAATTGGGCAGTTGCATATGTTGTGGCGCTTTTGTTTGCCAAAGCAATACAAAGTACTGTGAAAGGAAGCTCCAATTATTTCATAGAAATTTCATTTTGTATTTGTTTAAGGTAAAACCCACTGTATTTTGACAAACATTGCAAATTTGAAACGTAAAATGAAAATTAACAAGTAAGGACCACTCTTCTGAGTCTTCTCCAAAGGTTGCCCTTTTGGGGGGTTACCAGCCAAAGAAAACTCCGATTATTATTTCTAATATTATTATTATTATTATGTATAGTTATATAAGTACATATTAAATATTTTTTTTTTGGGCTCAAACTAAACTTTCATAAGTACATGAATAATTGATTGTTATTATAGTTGTACTAGTAGTAAAAAAAATGCTAGGTACACAATATATTTCACAATAGAGTTTTAAATACAGGTATCTTTTATACAACACAAAATATCTATATTTAAAGCCCTATTGTAAAATGTGTTTTGTGCTTAACATTTTTGCTAGTAATAGAGCAGTGAATGGGGAGTCAAATATGTACCCGAATATAAACCGGCATTTTAGGAAATGGGGGTAACGGCTTTCCTTGGAATCTGTTGAGCCACCAGTGCTGCTTCTACCAAACTAAGCCATACGCAAGGACGCGCACCCCCCCCCCCCCCCCCCCCCCCCCCCCCAAGTCCCAACAACAGGAGCCAGAGGCAGAGAGAGACCCAGACCCCCCATCTCTCTCTCTCTCTCTCGGTGGTGGTGTTGGTGGCTGTGGTCCTTGTGGATTGATAGAGAAATTAATTTAAGGTATTGGAATACAGGGGAAGCAAAACAGGGGAAATTTAAAAACATGAATGAGAAGGCGTCTGTATCCAAGGAGCTAAACGCCAAGCACACCAAGGTTTTCTTTTTCTCCCTTTCTTCTTTCGTTATATTATATTATATAAAGAGAAGTGGCCTCTTTAGAGAATTTTTGTATATTATATTATATTTTATACTTAGTGGGAGTCAGGAGTGATATATGGTATCTACAATCTACTCCTATATGATATATATATATATATATATATCTTTAACTGACACCTTAATTGCTTTATTCATTTCTGGGTTCTCATTTCTATCATTTTTCCTATGAAAAACACTAGGGCCACAACGATTTGTGCAATTATGCAGCACAAGGATCGACTTTGTGCTGAAAAGCCTGCACACACAAAAAGGGTGTGCAGACTTTTCAACACAAGGTCCAATCTTGTGCTGCCTGTTTGTACAAATTATTGTGCATCTAGCATTGCTCTTTTCCTTTTATCAAAAAATAAAGAGAGAGAATAGATTAGCCCTGTTGGCTGTATTACATCATGTTTTCATTAATCGCTTCCAGCTCTTATTAGGCTCGCATGGTAACGTTGTTTTTTGTTTTGGTTTTTGTTTTCATTTTTTGAATTGATGCCTACCTCTAATTCAATACAAAAAATGAAAACAAAAACTGAAAACCAAAAACCACAACGTTACCATGCGAGCCCTCATAAATATGTGATCAACATCCATGCTGTATATTTGCTTTTTAATTGGAGGTTGAGACATGACATCAACGGTAAAAGGGAAGTGCATAAATATTTATAACTGTAATAATGAATGAAGTTTTTTTAGCTTAAATATTCTCTTCTTTTTTAAATCTCAAAATCATCAAGATGGTGTCAATTTGAGTAGGATCATTCAAAGGACATCTTAATTTTCTACTTTGTTCATATATACGTTTGTGTAATAATTAATATACATGCACACGTTGGTAACACATGTATATAACTAACTACATGGACTAACACTTTTCTTTGCACAAACACACACACACACACACATATATATATATATATATAATGCTCTCCATATCCTTGGTCCTTACATACATACTCCTATAATATAGGCTTCAGTCTTTAGACTTTTGATCCTGTACGTTCAATTCTTCTTCATATTTATATATATTAAGGTTCTTATAGCCTTTTTCTTTGCAGATATTGGAGAGTCTTCTTAAGCAGCCAGAAAATAGGGAATGTGCAGATTGTCGGAGCAAGTACGTACGCTACACTACGCTTAATTTTAAACCTACATTCAATCGTGATTGCATGTCTTCTTTTTAGCATTTATCGTTCGAGTAGGACTACGCGACAATATATGTAGTTTTTAGGATGAATTAAGTCGTCTTTAAGTTATGACCTAAGAAATCGTTATCTTCCTGCAGCCACATCAAAGTTTTGAACCTTAAAAAATTAGCACTAGTATTTCTCATCCATATATAATAAATAACACCACCACATTCAGTTCTTGTTTGGTAGAATTATATATGCATTGCATGAGTATGAGGCGCGCAAGTTCTATATACTAATGTAACTTTTCGAGTGTTGCAACGTATTTATTTCAGGGCCCCTCGATGGGCAAGCGTGAACCTTGGAATATTTATATGCATGCAATGTTCAGGAATACATCGAAGTCTTGGAGTGCATATCTCAAAGGTTAATAACAATTTCTTATATTCCGTATGTTTCCATAAATTCCGTTAAGTTTGTCATATTGAATCTTGAAGGAGCATATCTGTGTTTAAATGGGGGTCTGAGTTTGTATTTCTTTAATATGCATCATAAACTTCAATTTGAAGGAGCAAGTATAGAGGGAAAAATAGCCTTTATACTCCGTCAAGTCAATTATGTTTCTTGCTCAGGGTCACCTTTGATCCACTAATGGGGATTTCTTCTATTTCTGCTTTCTTATTTGAAGGGTGATATGTGTGTATATATATATATATATATAATCTTTTGATTCATGCATTAGGTACGTTCTACAACGCTGGATACATGGTTACCAGAGCAGGTTGCTTTCATGCAGTGTAAGTATATGTTTGCTTCTCTCTCTCTCTCTCTCTCTCTCTCTCTCTCTCTCTCTCTCTCACACACCAGAAACCATGAAATATCATATATTAGACCTCAGAAAGAGATTGCTTCATTTTGCTTTTTCATTATGTTACATTTGTGTACAATTATTTCTGGCTATAAATTGAGACATTAGATACTTGATGTCAATTCTAATACTCGGTAGGCAGTACAAGTGTCGGCATCACGCTCCGCATGTTGCACATGAAAAGGGTAGTGTTAACACTCTATGTAGTTCTTTTTTTTTTTTTTTTTTGAACAGCAAAACCAAATTCATTGATAATAGAGACGTAGTACAAAAGGATATCAAATTGAAGCTAGCGTAGGAGGTCTCAGGAGGCAAAAACTGTACAGTCATACCCAAGACTAAGTCTCCTGAATTAGAATGAACGAAAACTAGATGGAGGATCACGGTTCTGAAAGATTTCAAAGAGGAGCCACCCCAACTCAAATCCAAGCAGCCCAGGGGATGGGTCTAGGTACACCTGATTTAGCTAGGGAATCCGCCATGGCGTTTGCATTCCTCTGAACATGAGTAAGCTGATGATATGTTTGGAACCCCAAGTAGCAGCAGTAGTTGGAACAATTATAGATGAAGAGAGAGAGACAGAAAGTGAGAGAGAGAGAACTGATCAATATTTTTCTTCCCCTTATAATAGTACGTACATCAACTATTTAGAAGGAATGGCAACAACTAATCCTAACATGGCATGCATGAAAACAGGAACGTGCAAAGTGGTGCAAAGTGGTATTGACAGATGGACTATGGAAATTAAACTATCCTATAAACAAGAGATAGTGGCCCATTATCCTATAATCAAGTGATAGTGACCAACTATCCTAAAACAATGCATGAAGATGACTTTAGCCTAAATACATGGGATCAGATAATGGATAATGGATGTGGTTTGTGGAGTTCACCACGTTGACATGGCTTGCATGACTTGGAAACATATCAATCCCTTCCCCTTGCAACATCCTTGGCCGCAAGGATAAACTCCGGATAGGACTTGGAGAATCGCCACTAATTTTCCCATGTTGCGTCCTCGCGTGGCGCGCCAACCCACTTGACCAAAATTTCTGTCTTCGGACGATAATGCCCCTTACGAATAACGCGACTGTCAAGAATCAACTCGGGCTGAGGAAGGATTGTGGAGTTATCGGACACCGGAGGAAGGATCGGAGAGACCGATGAGACGGGACCCAGCTTTGGTTTAAGGAGACTCACGTGAAAGACATCATGTATTTGAGACCCCACTGGCAATTCCAATTTGTACGCAACTGGACCAACACGAGCCAAGACTTTATACGGACCAAAGAAGCGAGGTGCGAGCTTGATAGAACTACGGAATGAAACTGTGTTTTGTCGATACGGTTGCAACTTGAGAAAAACGAAGTCACCAACATTGAAGGTAACCTCACGACGACCTTGGTCAGCTCGGGTTTTCATTCGATTTTGGGCTACCAACAAATTGTGCCGTAACTCCTTCAGGATTGCGTCTCGGTTACGGAGGCATTCATCAACAGCTTGGACTCTAGTGGTGCCTGGGATATATGACAGCAAGTTAGGAGGGGGACGACCATAGACAGCTTCAAATGGGGACATCTTGGTGGCCGTATGGACTGAAGTATTATAACTAAACTCCGCACATGCTATCCAATCTAGCCCCTTTTTGGGTTGGTCACTGGTGAAACATCGCAAATATTGCTCTAAGGTGCGATTGACCACCTCGGTTTGGCCATCCGTTTGGGGGTGGTAACTTGAACTCATACAAAGTTGGGTTCCCTGCAGTTGGAAAAGAGTTTTCCAAAATTGACTAGTGAATACCTTATCTCGGTCGCTAACAATGGAAGTGGGGAACCCATGGAGCTTAATCACGTGATGGAGGAAGGCGTGCGCAACCGTAGAAGCTGTGAAAGGGTGACTAAGCGGAACAAAGTGCGCATATTTAGATAAGCGGTCAACTACTACCATAATGACGGATTTTCCACGGGAATTCGGAAGCCCTTCGATGAAGTCCATGGACACCTCGGTCCATATGCTCGTTGGGATTGGCAATGGTTGAAGGAGGCCCGCGGGACTCATGCAATCATGTTTACACCGTTAACAGATATCACAACCTCGGATGAACGTTTTGACAGCAGATTGCATACCGGGCCAAGTGAAACTTGCCTTTACCCGATTGAGTGTCTTGTGGTACCCAAAGTGACCGCCGATGGGAGAAGAATGACTGTCTGCCAATATCGGATCGATCAAAGAAGATGTCGGGCTCAGTGCGATTTTGTCGCGGAGGAACCAAACGCCGTCACGGATGCAATATTTCAGGGAGCCGGGAGACTGGGTTGATGTTGCTAAGCGGCTGTAATAAGTGTCTGAGAGTACCTCACGTTGAAGCATAGACCACCAGTCGGCGACGGGTAGGGAAATGGCAGTGATCTCAAACGAGACAGCACGGGAGAGAGCATCGGCCCCCTGATTTTCTGCTCCCTTTTTGTATTCGATCACATAATCATATCCCAAAATCTTAGGCAACCAACGCAGCTGGGTCGGAGTGGTGATGCGTTGCTCCAAAAGGAATTTCAGGCTCTTTTGATCGGTCCGAACGATGAATGGTTTGCCCAACAAGTATGGGCGCCATTTGCGAATGGCCTTAACCACCGCTAACATTTCTTTCTCATAAGTTGACAAAGAGAGAGCAGATCCCTTCAAGGCTTCACTGAAGAATGCGATTGGCCGGTTGTTTTGACTTAGTATAGCTCCAATTCCGATGCCACATGCATCGCACTCGACCACAAATGGCTGTGTAAAGTCGGGTAACTGTAGCACGGGGGGAGAAATTAGTGCTTGTTTTAAATTGGAAAAGGCTTGTGCAGCTTCGGTGGTCCATGAGAATCCGTCCTTTGTCAGCAATCGAGTTAAGGGAGCGGCAAGGCCACCAAACCCGCGGATGAATTTGCGATAGTAGCCTGCTAATCCGAGAAAACCACGGACCCCTTTAACTGTTGTGGGAACCGGCCATGCCAAGACAGACTGGATTTTAGATGGGTCGACTGCTACCCCGTTTGAGGAGATTATATGGCCAAGGTAGTCCACTTGGGACACTCCAAAATGACACTTTGATTTTTTTGCCAATAAGTGATTGGACAACAAAATTTCCAAGGCCATGGTGAGATGGTGAAGGTGGTCATCCCATGTGCGACTATAGATTAATATGTCATCAAAAAACACAAGGATAAACTTACGAAGGTGAGGACGAAACAAATCGTTCATGAGACTTTGGAAAGTGGATGGGGCGTTGGAGAGCCCGAAGGGCATGACGAGGAATTCATAATGACCCTCATGAGTTCGGAACGCCGTTTTATGGATGTCCTGATCTCGAACGCGGATTTGGTGGTACCCCGATCGTAAATCTAATTTGGAGAAGAATTTAGCGCCATGCAATTCATCAAGAAGTTCGTCAATGACCGGAATGGGGTACTTATCTTTGATAGTGACGGTATTCAAAGCTCGATAGTCGATACACATACGCCAACCACCATCCGCTTTGCGAACGAGTAATACTGGGGAGGAAAAAGGGCTAGTGCTGGGGCGGATTAAACCCGAGGTGAGCAACTCATGGACAATTTTTTCAATCTCGGTCTTTTGGTAATAGGGGTAACGGTAAGGCCGAACACTCACTGGTGGTTGGGTGGGTAGTAAGGGAATTTGGTGGTCATGCATACGGCTTGGTGGAAGGCCGTGGGGTTCCGAGAACACGGTGTCAAATTTGCTGAGGATGTGGTCTATATCGGTTTGGTGGACAGTGGGGCTGTTTGGTAGGTTGCTTGGGGTGATCTGCAAGAAGAACCCTATTCCCTCCAATTGGTGCAATTGCTTGTCATTCAATGTTTCGAGTTCTGTCCGTCTTAAGCCTTGGAATTGGTGGGTGGAACCATCCGTATGAAAGGTCATGGTTAGATCACGGTAGTTGGTCTCAACGGGCCCCAAAGTCTCGAGCCATTGAACCCCGAGCACGGCCTGACAAGCTGCCACTGGAAGGACATAGAAATCGGCAGTGATGGGGTACCCCTGAACAAGTAGGGTGAGCCCGAGGCAACGGCCGGCACAATCAATTGTTTCTCGGTTTGCCACCATAACCTGGAATGTTTTGTCCTGCACCACAGGTAACCCGAACTTGGACACCACATGTTGATCGATGAAATTATGGGTGCTACCTCCGTCGATAAGCACGGTGATCGACTGATGTTGTAACTGCCCCCTCACTCGTATGGTTTGAGGGTGTGTGGTCCCCGTCATGGCATGAAAAGAAATTTCTGGAACTGGGTCCGGTGAGGTTTGGTTGAGTGAGAAATCAGGTGAAGATGCGGCTTCAGGGTCTGGGTCGAGTTGAATGGAATCGGAATTGGGTTGGTCAATGGGCAATATATCTTCGATCATGAAGAGTTGGGGTTTACTACAACGGTGGCCGGGGATGTATTTGTCGTCGCAATAGTAACAAAGACCCTTTTCTCTTCGAATGCGAGCCTCGGGCCCCCGTGATTCGCTTGAATGGGATCGCTTGGGGGGTTTGAGTTGGGCTGGATTTGTTGGTAGGGTTTGGGCCGAGAAGGCCAGCAGTGGTGGTAGGAATCGGGCTGCGGATTTGAAGTGGGGAAGTGGGGGCAAGCGGACGTTGGTAGGGGGGGTTAGTTTTCTTTTGTAGGGTATTTCGTTCCTCGACAAGGCGAGCCACACCAATGGCCTCGGCTAAGGTGCGTGGTTTCTTGAGTTTAACATCTAAACGGACGTCATCCTTGAGCCCTGCGATGAAGCCGCCTATCAAATGGCTATCGGGCAGGCCATCAATTCGTTGAGACACCTTCTCGAACTCTTCCTGGTACGCACCCACCGTGGTGGTTTGTCTGAGTCGGGTGAGAGTTTCAGATGGGTCATCAAAGTCCGTGGGACCAAAACGGCGGAGCAAGGCTGTGGTAAATTCACCCCAATCAACGGGCCCTTTGAATTTGGTATACCATCGGTGCCATTGTAGGGCAATGCCTTCAAGATGAAAAGAGGCGAGTTGAACTCTTTGGTCTGCGGCAACCCGTTGAAATTCAAAGAATTGTTCGGCTCGATATATCCAGCCGGTAGGATCATCACCGGAGAATTTCAGGAAAATGAGTTTAAGGTTTGTGGGGTTTGCAACAACTTGATGAAGGCGCTGAACTTGGTGGTGGGTAGATGAAGTGGAGGCAAAGGGATTGTCATCATTCGTTTCGGGGTGAGTTTCAGAAATGCGAATGGTGCGGAGGGTTTGCAATTCGGTAAGGACTGATTGCATGGTGGCATGGACTTGGGTGAATTGGTCATGGACCTGATCGAACTGTGATTCATGACGAGCCAGAAGCTCGCTGACTTCATTTCGAAATTCAGAATTTGTTTTGCCACGGGTCTCCATGAAAGTGGGCTCTGATACCACTGATATGTTTGGAACCCCAAGTAGCAGCAGTAGTTGGAACAATTATAGATGAAGAGAGACAGACAGAAAGTGAGAGAGAGAGAACTGATCAATATTTTTCTTCCCCTCATAATAGTACGTACATCAACTATTTAAAAGGAATGGCAACAACTAATCCTAACATGGCATGCATGAAAACAGGAATGTGCAAAGTGGTGCAAAGTGGTATTGACAGATGGACTATGGAAATTAAACTATCCTATAAACAAGAGATAGTGGCCCATTATCCTATAATCAAGTGATAGTGACCAACTATCCTAAAACAATGCATGAAGATGACTTTAGCCTAAATACATGGGATGAGATAATGGATAATGGATGTGGTTTGTGGAGTTCACCACGTTGACATGGCTTGCATGACTTGGAAACATATCAGCTGAACTGTACACACTGACTTTTTATGTAGTTCTAGGCTTCTAGCACTAATTGTTGCAAATTTGTGGATGTCTCTATCTTTTGATCTGAGTCATTTTATTTGTCTGGCTGCTGAGGATTCGTAGAGACTGGTATTGAGAAAATTTTGGTCCCATTATTCCTCAAGTTATTCTAAATGGTTTTGATTTGCTTTTCGATTCTTTCCTAAAAATATTATTGGAATTTTGATGAGTTGTCAGAAATGTTGACCTTTTTAATTCTTTCATCTCGTGTAGCTATAGGTAATTCGAAGGCTAACAGTTACTGGGAAGCAGAATTGCCACCAAATACTGACAGAACTGCAATTGAAAAGTATATCCGTGCCAAGTAAACTTTCAGCTGAAATCTCTCTCTGGTGCTGTTATGAGAAATGAGAGAATAACATATAATTTTCTTCTTTCTAGTTCTGAGTAAATAAATACTTGGGGGGTTTTCCAGATATCAGGAGAAAAGATGGGTGTCAAAGAAAACAACACAACCAATTGCTATATTAGGTGAAATAGGTGCTACTTCCAACAACTTGGCAGAAGGTAGAGCCAAAAGTGGGATTCCGAAGAAAATACGAACACTTTCCCTCGAGGAGGAGATTCTTACTAAATACGTGACACAATCTGGTCCTGTAACAACAAGACCTCGCAGGGTATGTTTGCTACATTTTTACGCATATTATTAATTCATCTTGATAAAGAATGGATTCTTGTTTCTTCAGTTCCCTTTTTTTCCGTACAATTTCAGCGTCTATTCTTGGTATTAAATTGTCATCTATTGTCAGTTATTTAGGTTTTGACAGCTCAGAGTCAATATTTGAACAGGGTTCTTTAGAATTGAAAGAGACGACGACTTCACTTCCACTAAAGGTGCTGATGCCTGAATATAGCACATCCATACAGCAGGATGAGAATACTTTGGATCCCTTAAGCTTGCTCTACGTCCAAGATGCAAAACAGGATCATTCTCCTGTACTTCCTTCCCGTTGGGCAACATTCGAGTGTAAGTACTATCTTAGACGTACGTAAACCAGACTCACTCCAAAAATGTTCGTAGATTTATCAGAGCCTTCGGAGAAAGATAAAAGCAAACAAAGTGGCCCTTAGACTTGGTGAATGATAAATAAATGAGAGAATATGTGTTCACAAGATTACTCTTAACTTAAATTTGTGATTGTAGGAGTTCTGTCAAAGAATGAGCCTGTGGAATTTTACTTCCAAGTAGTTCTGCATTGGAGATGAAATTGCAGTTACTAGGTGAAAATTGAGAGGGCGAGTCTCATAAAGGTATGCTGTTTCATTATGATTTTTCAGGCTTCATTCACCTTTGAGCTCATAAAAAGCATGTTGTGCAAAAATGACTATTCAATTTTCTTCTACACTCTTCTTTTGGAGGGACAAGTTGTTTTCTTGTTTCGTTGTGTCATTGACACTCAGAGCATTCATTCGGAACTGTAGGGATGTACTACTAGCATTCCAAGGAAGTGGTGACAAAGTTGCTTGGATATCTGTTGATCACTGCAAGATTAAGAGCATCTTTGGCCCTTTACAACCACATGAAATGAATATCGTATCTTTTTTCCACCCTTCTCACAATGCTATAAAGTAATCCCCGTTGCCAACCCTACATTGAGTAAATTTAAAGAGTCCTTAACTACATTGAGTATCAGTATGAAAGGCTTAAAAATATTACAGTCATCCAGACACACTTGAAAAGATTTATTTATATAAGTCGACACAGACCTCGCACAAAGTCACTACTAAACAAAACTGACAAGTAGTACCAAATTCACTGTCAGGAAAGTAAAACACCTTCCTTTAACATTCCTAGGATGTGAGCATATATAGATATATTTGTCAAATATAAATAAGAGAATATTAAAGCTGCCCTGAGAACTTGGGTCCAAAAACTGGGAAAGCGGAAAATTGGACTCATACCAGCTGATCATCATCTGCAGACAGTCATTTCAGCCACTCTTCTGCGAACAAAGAAAGCAAGACAATTTTGATTGAAAAAATAAAAGAAAAGAGAAGAAAGAAAGGAAGGTTATAAAAGGTGAAAATTGTTGCAAATCAATACTTTGTCACAATTGGAGCTATAATTAAATAAAGCTTCAAGTAGTCAACTTCTCATACCGTAGAGCTCCAGATATGGTTTTATTAAAACAAAAAAATCATCTTAGTAAATTTTTAACTAACTTTTACTTTTTAACTTCTTCGTCCTGATTCTTCACTACAGGTATATGGTTAGCCAGTAGACTGCCAGCTTAAGCGCTTTGGTGTCAAGATCCTTTGTTTCTGCCATTTTAAAGTACCACTGCGTGTTCATTACGGCTACAATATCTTATTACCCACGGACGACTATGCACAAAACTATAGTCAAGAAAACCAAATATATCATAATCTTGGTCTAGTGCTTTGAAATTAGCTTTTTAGTGGCACACTTCTTTATTGAGTTATACAAAATATCTTCATTTTTGTTTTTTGTTTTTGTTTTTGTTTTTTTTTTTCCCTTTTATTTATATAATAAGTATATAATTTGTTCAATGATTTGGGTAGCTGAATGAATTCATTTCAATTTGTTACAGTGCCATTTTCTGCATTGATCTTAGCTTTTACTTCCTTTCAATGTCAATAAAATCACAAAATATTTTGGATAAGAATGATTCTCAGCAGCATCTTCCTGATTCAAGCACCATCCAATCTTTAAGACAAGCTTCCAAAGGAGGAAGGGATATGAAGTCTGACATGTGGTTGATCTTTAAATGCATACAGTTGAATTGGTTCAACATTCTTTGTTAGCCATCATCAAAACTTATCTCTCCTCTCCTCCTAAAAGGTTTTCATTGACACCCCTTCGACCAGGTGCTAAACCCTCCAAACTCGGGTTTTATTTATCCTTCTATTTTGATCAACATTCGGATCTCTTTGGCCTTCCATCCTCTAATTTACTTGCATAAACTATGGGGCTTGAAATCCCCCAGTTTGATATGCTTGGACACCTTCGAGAACGGGCCCCGCATTATTTTGAATGGGCATATAAAAACTTTCTTGTGTATTATTTGGCCTTTGGGTTATGGCCATTCACACAATTAGTGGGACTGAGTTAGATTGTTACCATTTGAGGTACTCCCTTCGAAGTAAAAGTGAGTGGCCATCTAGTGCCAACATTGACATGTTTTGTGGTAAACGATTAGTAAAAGAAGTGACCAAAACATTAACATTTTGCATCATATTTCCAAGGTGGTCAAAAATTGGTGCTAACTGATTCACCAAACAGTGTTGCATTTCTACATCAATCGTTGGTATCAACTCTTGTTGATTTGGGTTTTCGTTATTTACCCCATTATTTATAGGGTCAACTACATTTTCATTATGAGGTTCTTGGTGTGAAGTACTACCTTTGAAGTGCTCTGTTAGTCATTTTGACACTAGAGTCCCATCGAGTACGCCAAAATTATGTTTGTTTGTTGTTTATCATTCGAAGGATATTTGTGTAATTTTGAGTGTGCGAGCGTGCTAGACTGCCAGACAAGCAAGTTGTCAATATGATTATATAAATATGTAAGCCAAATGTGTTTCAACAGACCAAATTTCAACAATTCGAATGCCTTAATTAAAAGGACTTCTTTTGTGTAAAATTGACAAACAATTGCAGGATATAATCTAAACTAACTAAAGTATTAATTAAAACTATAAAAATAGTAAAGGACTTTGAATAAAGGAAACTACTCTATTTAAAACAAAGTAAAGTACAAATCCTAACCTCGAAGGGTACTTTGAAATGATGCACTACTCTTAAGGAAAAGGAAAGATATAAAAACAGAAGTGTATTTTGAAGTATTGGTTGCATGTCCTGTCATCCTACTTCTACTTCTATTTATAAGCCCTCCAAGTAATCGCTTCCTCCAATTTGATCATGTGTTCTAACTGTTACTTCAAACTGTCTTTTTCTCTCTTCAACACGTGTCTCATCAGTTACCTCTTAAGTTCAATTCTTCCTGAATGGCAAACAACTCGCTCCCAAACTATATTCTTGAAACCTTCCACACATCAAACCTCAGTCTTCCCACTTCACGCAATGTAATTGCCCATCTGCACTGCACATGTCACTGTACTAATTGGTTGGGTTTTTATGTTACAAACAAGTGGGATGTAACTGTAGGGCTATATATATATATATATAGATGATGTGAACATTCAAACATTTTGATAACAAGTTTTTAACTTTTTATTTTATTTTTCTTCAATTGCAGTTTTAATTTGACCGTTAAATCTCCTTTATCACCTTGTGCTACTAGCAATTGCAGTCTCACTCGATGCAAGTATAAATTATAATGTTGCTATCACATAAATAATGGAAATGGAGAATACTTTTACCAAGTCTTATTACACACTATAAAAACATTATCTTGTATCAGTTGGTGGAAGCATTTCTTTCTCATATGCAACCTGAGTCCTCTTTACTTATTATATACAAAGACTTCTGATTGACTAAAGTTCTCTAGCTGATCCATTCTTTATTTGTTTGGAAGCACAATATATATATATATATATATATAGATATAAGGTAAGGATATTAAGTGAACTTTTAAGGAGCAGGTTTAGGACGGACTGACTTTTAACAATAAAAAAGTCTCTTTTAGCGACGAAAATAATTTTCGTCGCTAAAAGTCAATACGTCCCAAACCCGCCTTGAAGTCCGTTTAAGATTCGGATTGTATATATATCTATAATCTATAATCTATAATACATATAAATGTACTAATGGGGTGTTTTACACTTTTATCAATCGATGCACTTTCACTTAAGTGATTTTCTAAGAGTTTTAATAACCTTTTTTTACTATGCCAATTTTTTTTTTAAATTTGGTCCATCAATGAGAGTCCTACTATACTATTTTTTTTTTCCACTAATTAATTTACCCAATTCCTAATGTTTTACAATTGCCAATTTTTTTTTACCATTGGACCGATCCCTATTAGTAGGTTGAATAGAATTCTATTGGTACACAAATAATTATTTTTTTAATAGTTTCTAGATTACCCATTAGGTCCCCCACGTGAATGAGTCTTATTTGTTCTATAATTGTCACTAAATTGAATCATAAACCATCAAGAACTCTATTTCTTATAATAAAAAAAAAGAATATTAAGTGATACATCCCTCAATAGTAGGTGTATTAGTAACAAAAACCCACACGATTTGGCCATTTTTTTAAAATCTCTTCACTACTTTTTCAGTTTGGTGAAAAGCCCATCGCTGTTAATTTTAAACTACTATAACTTTCTCGCTCTTTGCTTTTTGGGTGAAAATTATTATTATTATTATTATTATTTTGAGATTTCATGTATTTGTTTGAGATCTACGTATTGCAGTTGAAAATTGTACCCAAAATTTTTTTTTTGAAACCCTGTTTTTTTTTATTTTATCTATCAAAATAGACAATACTATATGGTGACAGACAGATAATATTGACGAAAACGACCATATATAATTTCCTCATTTTTGGCCTTTGTTGATGATTTTTTAATTTTTTTATTTGATTTTATGTATTTCCTCGAGATCTATGCATTGGTCTTGAAAAATTTACAAAAAAAGATAAGTTGCTGCCTAATTTTGAGATTTTATCTGTTTGCAACAAGTAATATTATCTGTGATCTGCCTGCAAACAGGTAATATGTATTAACGATGTCAACGTTCTCAATTCTTGGGCTACTTGGGTGGTGTTTTTTTTTTTTTTTTTTTTGAGATCTACGCATTCGACTTAGAAACTTTACAAAAACAGGTAACTTGCAGCTTGATTTGGGGATTTTGTCTGTCTGCAAATAAAAAAATTAATATTTTTTGGGACTTTTTGTGTGTGTGTGTGTGTGTGTGTGTGTGTGTGTGTGTGTTTCATGTATTCTTTTTAGATCTATGCATCTATATTACCAATTTTACAAAAGGAATATGTTTTTGTTATAGCAATTCAAAAAATTTTAGGCATAAAAGGGCATTGTTCTACCAAAACATGAAAAAAAGACTTAGCGAGTTAAAGAAAAATAGCTTGAGTTTTTAGCTTGGGCGTATTTAATTTGAGGGGACTGTGGCTGACGCCACCTATTAAAATTGTTTACCATTTTATTGAGACTCATTATTATTGACCTAAGTAGTACAATCAAAATATGAATTTTATGTATTGGTTTATCTTCATCCCCATTCTACGAGTATTAAATATTGTATTCAAATAGCAATATTAATCAGCACCATACAACATATATTCCAACTTCTAAGAAAATGTGAGTAATAAATAAGAATTTTTATTAGAATATACGTGCTAATTTTATTTTACATGTATTATGCACATATGCATATTAAATACTTCTTTATACTTCGTTTGAATGTATTTTTTTTTTTTTACTTCACAATTTTTTAGTTAAGGATTTGTCTGGTAGTTCATGTTAGTATCTTTGGAGATGACTGCTGATTATAATAAAATGATCATTTATATAATCCGATAGAAGATTTTAGCTATTTTCTAAAATAGATTCTCTAAATTTTACGCAAATACAAGAATGCCAATTTTTATTAGCAATGTCATTGGTTTTCTACTTTCTCTATCTATATTGTTTTCATTATTAGGTAAAACTTCAAATAAGCATCTTCAAAGTATTCACATTTTTATCCGATTAGAAGTTTGTTAATTTCTTTTCTTCGTCCTCTCTTTTTTTTTTGTGGCTGTTTATTCCCTTTTGATGACCGGTCGGTTTTTAAAAAAACACATAGCTTAATAAAAATTTAAACAGATAAAAACATGACAAAATCGACTGAAACGTCCTTATATGGTCGATTTTTATTCAAGAAAAAAAAAAAAAAAAAAAGGCCGACCGAACGATTAACATCGCAAGGTACAATAACCATGGCTACTTATTTACTTAGGATAGCCTTATATATATATATATATATACACACACACACTATCAATATTACTGTCATATACTTATTTACATTAGATAAATAATCTTGTAGTAAATAGAGCACATAAATATTGAGAAAATTGCATATATTGTAAAAATTTATTGTATAAAATTTCATGAGAATATCATTATAGATATAAATTATAATTATATACAAAAATCTAGAATGTATAAAATTTGAAAAATTCATTTGAAAATGTTTCGAATAATTATTCATGAGTAATTACATAGCTTCATTTTCATTATTAATTCTTTATAGGTGTAATGGTGTTTCATTTGAAATAAATTTTGGAATTAAAAAAAATAACCGTGGGATTTTTGGAAAGTGTGACTGAATCAAAATTAGAAGAAAACCACGACAGACAGACTAAATGTGTTTTTCAAGACTAAATAGAGGTGAGAAGAGACAAAAAAAAAAAGGGTGGGTTCAATGGAGGGCAAATGGGGCAAATGATACTAAACTATTTTTTAAAACAATTGTTGGAATAAAAGAAAATAGAAGAATTCAAAGAGGAGTACAAAATAAAAACTCAATTATTTTAGAATAAATAGTTTCATAGATGACTAGGAAAAAAAAAGGTGAAACCTTGTGGAGTGGAAAGTTAAAAACAAAATTAAGAATATAATTTTTCATTTTAAAATAGTCATAGAAGACATCAAATTAAAACTAAACTAAGAAGGAAACAAGAACATATATATATATATATGGAACTAGACTTAATATTTTTTTTTTTAAAACATCGACATGAGACTTAAAAAAATGGAATCTTATGGAAGTTGGGAGAGGAATAAAATGAACATTTACAACTCATTTGTAAAATTATTTTAATTTAATTTGACTCTATTGTGTTATATGTCCAGTATTGTTTATTAATTTAAAATGAATTATCATGCAAGCTCTCTAGCTCATTGACACTCTATCCCAAAACTAACCTTTTAAAAGAGTTTTCAAACTTCAAAAATTCATATCTTTCAAATTAAAAATCAATTTTTATAAAAATTAAATTTTAAAAATTTGTGAAGTCAATGGTGGTGGTGAAAATATGCTATATAGAAGGATAGATTAGTCCAAAAATTGTGTTGATCAATTAGCTAAAGTCCTAATCACGATTATAATGTGCTAATACTTACCACTGAAATCTTTTGTTAACTATCCTTAAACCATGGTGAGGATTTAAATCTAATTTTCTATATAAAAATAAAAAATCTCAAAATAGTGTTTTAGGAAGAAAGTACAAAGCATAGTTAATATTCAACTTGATTTAGTATATCTAACTTCACTCATAATGATCATGATAGTGTTAGGAAACTGAGTTCCCAGAATCCATTGACAGCGCGTATAAGTTAGTACTGCAAAAAAAATTACGTGAAAACTACAATAACCCTACAAGGGCGGAACTAGGGTTACCTTAAACTGCTAAAACGGATTGCTGTAGTAGACGAATCGAGAACACGGGCTTGATAACAGCTCACGATCTTCTACCGTATTCCTTTGCTGCCAGAGTATCGAACTGAGTGTGGGCTCTTTCGAAATCCTTTCTATTTTCTGCTCTCCCTCTTTTACGCTCTCTTTTCTATTCTGAGTTATAATTCTCTATATAGAAAAACGCTCACTGAGGAGAGAGCCAAAGAAGCATATATGTAGGCTACGACAGGGACCATAAGAAGTCAATAAGGAATAGGCTTCCTTATGGAATTAGGAAACCCTAATTCGAACTGAATCAGATTCCTATTTCCATAAATTATAATTCATACCACTAAAGAATTATAATTGCACTCCTACCCTTATCTCAAAAATATATTTTGAGCTCCATGTTATTAAATGCTTATTATCTCCCCATGTTAAGATTACAGATATCCATTAATTAAATATAATTACTGACAATTATATTTAATTAATTTCTTAAAATTCCTTGAGATCCTCTGCTTAACTTATCTGATATGTCGGATACAAAATCCACCTGCAGGGTTTGACATAATCAAAACTTATAAGCTTTTTCAAGGGGATATCATCAATCCCAAAATTGAGACATGGATTCCATCATTAATTAATATCCACCACACAATTAATATTGCCACCCAATCCAATGAGATAATGATCAATTTAAGGATCTCACGATTCTCACCCTTTTAGGGATCAAAGTGTAAATATCAAATGTACGTGTCTACAAATTAACTTAGGATTTAGAGCATAAGCACTCATAATATCCATGAGGTATTAATCATCTTATAAGTCAGTATAAAGATAATTACCCCAAGTCAGTCCCGTTTAATACTCAAAGTGTACCAGCATAGTGAGTTGAAACTATACCGTTTTCCGTAGTCAAGACAAACCTACTACAACACCATGCTGCAGTCCTACCGATGGTGTGTCCAATCCCATCTAAGACTGTAAACCAAAATCTTACATTCTATAATATCTGATGGCTTCCGTGTGTAAGCCGAACTCTACACACCAAACCACCTACTATATAGAATGAGACACACACATGCATAATATTAAATAAATAATATAATACAAACATTGCCCACACAGATTCTCATAAAAAAATGGATTAACTGATTTTATTAAATGAATAATAAATCAACTACATAAAGCATGGCTTTTAGTATATATCCCTAACAATCTCCCACTTAGACTCAAAGCCATGATGCGACACACCTCACTCCTATCCCATCTACATGACTGTCAAAAGTCTTGGCCGGTAAGCTCTTGGTGAAAGGATCTGGTAGGTTATTTGCTGATGCTATCTTGGTCACTTCAACATCACCTCTTTGCACGATCTCTCGTATCAGGTGACACTTACGCTCAATGTGTATTCCCTTCTTATGGGCCCTTGGTTCCTTTGAGTTAGCAACCGCTCCGCTATTATCGCAATAAAGGGTAATAGCCGATTGTACTGCAGGTACTACTCTTAGATCCATAAGGAAGTTTCTGAGCCAAACGGCCTCCTTAGCGGCTTCCGAAGCAGCCACATACTCGGCTTCCATGGTGGAATCAGCAATACATGACTGCTTGATACTCCTCCAAGTAATGGCTCCACCTCATAAGATAAACACATATCCTGAGGTAGACTTTCTAGAATCCCTATCTGACATGAAATCAGAATCTGTGTACCCAATGGGTACAAGACTGTCTGTTTGGTAAACTAACATATAGTCTCGAGTCATTTTCAGGTACTTGAGAATATTTTTCACCGCGGTCCAATGTTCTTGCCCTGGATTAGACTGATATCTACTAACCATGCCAACAGCAAAGCAGATGTCAGGTCTAGTACATAGCATAGCATACATTAGGCTTGCTACTGCCGAGGCATAAGGAACTGCCTTCATCTTCTCTATCTCATCAGGTGTCTTAGGACACTAATGCTTAGATAGAGTAATTCCGTGTCTGAAGGGAAGGAATCCCTTCTTGGAATCTTGCATGCTAAACCTTGCAAGAATATTGTCAATATAAGTGCCTTGTGACAAGCCCAACATCCTATTCTTGCGATATCGCATAAGCTTGATCCCTAAGATGTGACCGGCTTCTCCCAAGTCCTTCATATCGAATTGACTGGACAACCATACCCTTACAGAAGATAATACCCCCCACATCGTTTCCGATTAGCAAGATATCATCCACATATAGTACTAAGAACACCACCACTCTTCCATCATGTTTCTTGTACACACAAGATATATCCGCACATTGATCAAAACCAAAAGACTTGATTGCTTGATCAAACCAGATATTCCAAGACCTAGATGCCTGCTTAAGTCCATAAATGGACTTCTTAAGCTTACACAACATGTGTTCTTGGCCCTTCGCAATGAACCCGTCTGGTTGCATCATATAGATGCACTCGTCAAGATTCCCATTTAGAAATGCTGTCTTGACATCCATTTGCCAAATTTCATAATCAAAATGTGCACCAATGGATAAGAGAATCCGGATAGACTTTAGCATGGCCACCGACGAAAAGGTTTTCTCATAATCGATTCCCTCTTTTTGAGTGAACCCTTTCGCAACAAGCCTTGCTTTAAAGGTTTCCACCTTACCGTCTGCTCCTCTCTTCTTCTTATAGATCCACTTACATCCAATGGGTTTTATTTCATTGGGTGGTTCTACAAGATCCCAGACTTGATTGGAGTACATAGACTCCATTTCAGATTTCATAGCCTTTTGCCAAAGATCTACATCTTTATCTTGGAGTGCTTCATTGTAGTTACAGGGGTCGGTACCTTGTTCATCAGGGACCCGGTCATAAGACTCTCCCAAGAACATATATCGGTCAGGTTGAATAATAACCCTCCCACTACGATGAGGCACAACCCGTGTCTGTGTATCACTGATATTTCGTTGTGAAGATTCTGAACTTAATACACCATTATCTACACGTTGTACTGGTTTAGGAACCTGCGTGTTAATGGGTGGTTCGGGATTTACACGAGTTTCGATAATCCTCCCACTACGATGTGGTAATGGAATATCGATAACTCTTTCTTGTGGTGTTTCTTCTCGTACCGTTGGTATCGAAGAAGTATGTCTCGGTGTCTCTCCTCTCATTTCCTCTAGAACAATACGGCTTCTGGGATTGTGGTCCATAACATAGTCATCTTCTAAGAATGTGGCATTGGTGCTAACAATAACCTTCTAATCCTTAGGACTATAAAATAGACCACCTTTAGTTCCTCTTGGATACCCCACAAAGAAACATACTTCTGTTCTTGATTCTAACTTTTCTGCGTTCCCTTTCAGCACATATGCTGGACTACCCCAGATCCGAACATGCCGCAGACTAGGCTTTCGCCCAGTCCACAATTCCGTGGGAGTAGTAGGTACTGACTTAGATGGTACCAAGTTTAGAATGTATGCAGCTGTCTCTAATGCGTGTCCCCAAAAGGAAATTGGTAAATCCGAGTAACTCATCATAGATCTTACCATATCCATGAGAGTCCTGTTCCTTCTTTCTGCTACACCGTTCTGCTGAGGCATACGGGGTGCAGACAATTGGGATGTAATCCCTTGCTCCAATAAGTATTCCCTAAACTCTCCCAAGAGGTACTCTCCACCACGATCAGATCGTAGTGTCTTGATACATTTACCTAGATGCTTCTCCGTTTCAGCCTTGAAGTCTTTGAATTTCTCAAAGCATTCAAACTTACGCCGCATCAAATAAATGTACCCATACCTTGAGTAATCATCGATGAAAGTGACAAAGTACTCAAATCCCCCTCTTGCTTGGACAGTCATAGGACCACACAAATTAGAGTGAACCAGTTCCAACGGCTCTTTTGCTCTATAGCCCTTGGCCAAGAATGGCCTCTTGGTCATTTTACCTTCCAAGCAAGATTTACAAACTAGAAGTGCCTCCACTTCCAATGAGCCTAATGGCCCATTTTGAACCAGTCTTTGAATCCTTTTCAAATTAATATGACCAAGGCGTAAGTGCCAAAGATGCGTTTGGTTCATCCTCGAAGGTTCGTTTCTCTTAAATGACAAACTATTTGTGTTATTCAATTCATTAAGTTGTAGTATAGGAGAGATCGGATTTTTAATATAAAGATCATCCACCAATTGACTAGAACAAATAAAACGTTTTTTTTTTCTTTAATAACTACTACTTTATTAAAATGAACTGAATATCCATTCTTTACTAAACTAGAAACTGAAACTAAATTCCTTCTAATAGAAGGTACATAAAAGCAATTTCTTAATATTAAAATCCTATCTCTACCAAAACTAAGATGTAGATCTCCTACTGCAACTGCTGCTACTCTCGTAGCATTTCCCATATATAGATAAATCTCTCCATCACTGAGCTGTCTGGTTCCCTGGAACCCCTGCAAAGAATTGCATACATGATCAGTGGCTCCCGTATCTACACACCAGGTACCGGTAGATCGGACCGCTAAACACGATTCAACAACTAGTAAATGAGATTTACCTTGATTGTTCTGTCTGGCGAGATAAACTGGACATTGCTTATTCCAGTGTCCTGACTGCTTGCAAACAAAACATTTGCCTTTAGGCTTTCCCGGTTGTCCTCGTGACCTTTGGATTGGCGGAGGACCCGCGGCCTTCATTTGAGCCTTTTTCATTTTCTTCTTGCCTTTCGGCTTTGAAGCATAACCTTTCTCAAACACAAGAGCACTCCCTAACTTTCTGTTGAGACCCTCAGCTGCCTGGAGTTCTTTAAGCAGCTCCGCCAAAGTATATTTAAATTTATTCATGTTGTAATTGAGGCGGAATTGCTTAAAAGACTCTGGCAGTGACTGGAGTACGATATCGACCTGGGTTTCCCCGTTGAATGTAGCTCCAAGGATCTCTAGTTCATTAAGAAGAGATATCATCTTAAGAACATGATCCCTTACAGGCGTCCCCTCAGCCATGGTTGTGTTCATCAAGTCTTTCATGGAAACCTGCCTAGCAGCACGACTTTGATCCCCGAACATCTCTCGGAGGCTCTCCATCATGTCATAGGCGCTGGCCATTGACTGATGCTGTTGTTGCAGTACATTTGACATGGATGCCAAAATGTAACACCGCGCCATCTCATCAGCCTTGACCCATTTCTCGTGAGCCTGGATTTCCTCAGCGGTTGCCCCTTCACCAGGTTGCTCAGGACATTCTTGAGTAAGTACAAACTTGTACTCTTCACCAGTTAACACAATATCCAAATTCCTTTTCCAGTCTATATAGTTGGTCCAGTAAGTTTGTTTTCTTTAAGTATAACAACAAGTTGATTGAAAGTACCAATTTAAAAGCCTGAGAATCATATAACATAAATAATTACGTTTGGGCAAAAATTACTATGGATTTGAGTTGAAAATATTGGTTCCCTTTACCATATTTGAAAGGAATCCGCCAGCAACCTGATACACCGCGAATAGTATGACTCGATGGGAAGCCATATGCTATCCATCATTTGTTCAGATAGACAATTGCCTTTTAATTTTTCTATCCAGGCAATGTACTTTGCCCAATAAAATAAAACTGCTGACTTGCTTTGGTCCTATAAATAATAACAGTGACTCAGATGGAGATGATATTATTATTTATAGCTAAGTGTATACCATCACTTAATTCTAGGTCAAGAGTTCCATCAGGAACACCTCTGATGGAGAGATGACCCACACCAACAATCACCCAAAACATTCTCTTAAAGAAGTTTGTACTGATGATTCCATGATCAACTACATCCGATAGGGAGGATGACACTAGAGCCATCACACAAAATTAATCATATCATCTACAAACCAGTGATGGAGACCATGGGATTTATACTTGATAAATTCCCTCTCCCACTTAGAATTTTTAAAAAAATTTGAGGGTTATAATTTTTTAGAAAAACTTTTAATTTAATTAATAAAAAATAATGGAATACTTGACAAGGAATAATTCATCCTTACTTGTGAAACCCACATGTGTAGATAATAAAATTATTCTATTCTCATGATTTTAGAAAATAAGTACTTATGTTTTCAAATTATGAAATTAGTTTTATTTCTAAATACACATGTAGTTGTCAATCATTTTAAATTAATATAAATTAAACATGCAGCTAGACATCTGAAATAGGTCTAGGAACAATTATCCATGTTGTCCTATTCGTTAAACATGAAACAATAATAATCATTCAATCACACATAAATAAGGAAACCACAATAAAATAGGAATCCCACTATTATGGTCAAGCTGCAACTCTTGTGAAGAAATCTTCATTGAACCCGATTAGCTCTATGTCGCCACTATGCAACGGGGGTCGAGCTGCCCGGTCAGCTCGTGGGGATTTACTTGAGATATATTACACAAATCCTATGCCTCCATAAAGGAGTTCACATGTTATTTCTTTGCAGTAAATTAACCACACATCAATCAAGCGTGGGATCCAATACACACAAATCCTATGCCTCCATAAAGGAGTTCACATGCTATATTAAAACAGCAAAATTAACCATGGATAAAACCATCGTGGGATCCAATCACACAAAATCAGTGACCATAATAGTGGAATAAGAACGCTGCAAAACAAGGGTTAGCACAGTTCTACGTTCTATCCATCCATCAAAACACGCATAAGATCTGTTTTATTGGACAACATGGTTGCGTCCAACCCATACGCAGAATCAACGTTGCTCTGATACCACTGTTAGGAAACTGCATTCCCAGAATCCATTGACAACGCGTATAAGTTGGTACTGCAAAAAAAATTACGTGAAAACTACAATAACCCTACAAGGGCGGAACTAGGGTTACCTTAAACTGCTAAAACGGATTGCTGTAGTAGACGAATCGAGAACACGGGCTTGATAACAGCTCACGATCTTCTACCGTATTCCTTTGCTGCCAGAATATCGAACTGAGTGTTGGCTCTTTCGAAATCCTTTCTGTTTTCTGCTCTCCCTCTTTTACGCTCTCTTTTCTATTCCGAGTTATAATTCTCTATATAGAAAAACGCTCACTGAGGAGAGAGCCAAAGAAGCATATATGTAGGCTACGACAGGGACCATAAGAAGTCAATAAGGAATAGGCTTCCTTATGGAATTAGGAAACCCTAATTCGAACTGAATCAGATTCCTATTTCCATAAATTATAATTCATACCACTAAAGAATTATAATTGCACTCCTACCCTTATCTCAAAAATATATTTTGAGCTCCATGTTATTACATGCTTATTATCTCCCCATGTTAAGATTACAGATATCCATTAATTAAATATAATTACTGACAATTATATTTAATTAATTTCTTAAAATTCCTTGAGATCCTCTGCTTAACTTATCTGATATGTCGGATACAAAATCCACCTGCAGGGTTTGACATAATCAAAACTTATAAGCTTTCTCAAGGGGATATCATCAATCCCAAAATTGAGACATGGATTCCATCATTAATTAATATCCACCACACAATTAATATTGCCACCCAATACAATGAGATAATGACACATTTAAGGATCTCACCATTTTAGGGATCAAAGAGTAAATATCAAATGTACGTGTCTACAAATTAACTTAGGATTTAGAGCATAAGCACTCATAATAGCCATGAGGTATTAATCATCTTACAAGTCAGTATAAAGATAATTACCCCAAGTCAGTCCCGTTTAATACACAAAGTGTACCAGCATAGTGAGTTGAAACTATACTGTTTTCCGTAGTCAAGACAAACTTACTACAACACCATGCTGCAGTCCTACCGATGGTGTGTCCAATCCCATCTAAGACTGTAAACCAAAATCTTACATTTTATAATATCTGATGGCCTGATCTTCCGTGTGTAAGCCGAACTCTACACACCAAATCACCTACTATATAGAATGAGAGACACACATGCATAATATTAAATAAATAATATAATACAAACATTGCCCACACAGATTCTCATAAAAAAAATGGATTAACTGATTTTATTAAATGAATAATAAATCAACTACATAAAGCATGGCTTTTAGTATATATCCCTAACAGATAGTACAACTATATTACATACTTACAAAAGAACATTGTTATAGGAATTATATCATAGTAAAGTTGCATATTTATTTTGTCCACTACTTTCATGCATTAAGTTTAACAACTTACAAAATTTAACTCATAAGTTAAAATGAAAAGGACACATCCACGTGCACACTGGTGCTATATAACTAGATGATAATAGAGCTCAGATCGGATTGTAATACCTTGTATTTTCAGTAATTATTTATATAAGGAGATTATATACTTTTCCCTAGTCCATACTTGAAATTTCACTTTCAATCAATCGAAGCTGTCTCAAGCGATTGAACATTTCATAGTTCAAGCGATCGAACATTGTTCAATCGATCGAAACCCTATCGACCTAAATTTATGACGTGGTCCTCACTTCAATCGATCAAACCCTTTTCAATCGATCAAACCTGACCGATTTGCTTTCGATCGATCGAACATTTCTCAATCGATCGAACATGTAATGATCAGAAATCCCAGGTTTCCCGCAAACATAGCCATCTGCACCCCCTCCCTCTCTCTCTATATATATATTGTGTTCGTGTGTGTTAGTGTGTTTAGAGAACCAGGGAGTTAGAGAGAGTTGTGTATGCTTGTGTTTTGATATGTGTATATATATATATATATGTCGCGCCCGCCTCAAAAGTGGGGAGCGGTCCCTTCGAGGATTGCGACCGTTTATGTTGAGAGGCGTGGAAAAGGTGTGTGAAAATATGTGAATGTGGGAGTAGGACCAAGTAAAAGATCAGAGTCGCCACCTAACATTTGGGGTGTTAGGACCCCTGCAAAGACAATTAAAGTAATTTATCTTTGACTTTTGAAAAAATAGTTTTGAAAAAAGTGGGCCCATTAAAAGTGTGACTCTGAATAGCCATGCGAAAATTAGAGATTCTGAGATAGGTTCAGGGACTCGATTATGTCGAGGGAATGTATTAGGCACTCTCGAACATCCATGCGAACACGGTTGCCAGTTTTAGTGATTTTTATTAAAGCGTTTCGATTGAAAAAGAAAAAAAAAATTCTTTTTTAAGAAAATGAATAGGACAGAAAATGGTGATGGGTATGACCGTACTCTTTGAGAGTTGCTTACGTATCCTAAGGGGCAATCAGGCCAAACGTAGTTCTGACCTTCGTGTGTGCGAGTGTATGCATGATTTTTTTTTTTTTTTGTAGCTAGAGAAAGAAAAGTGGTTCCGTTTGACCGTGCACGTGTGATATAGTGATTTGAGAAAGAGTCGGTATAACTAAGAACTTTAACTCACGTGGTATAGTCCTAGATATTAACCTTTGGAAAGTCATTGAGATTGAAATGAGACTATGCAAGTGATTGGAGAATGATGTATGTTTTTTTTTTGTACTTTTCTATTTTTTAATTTAATTTTTATTTTTTTTCAGTCTTTTTAGTCCAATACTTGAAGTAAGGACCTGTGCCCAAGTGACTGAAAAAGTGTACCGAAACTAAGGGTCGGTGCCCATTAAAAGTATGAAGACTTACCTGTGCTATTTACAGATTCCAAACAGAGGTGACATTAGAGTTTTTTATTTTATTTTAGAAAGTACATTTTTTTTTTGTATTGTTCTTTTTGTTTTTTTGGGTTGTATTTTTGATTTCATATCGGATGTAAGGGACGGTGTCCAAATAACTTTAAAATGATTTTTTTTTGTTTGTATTTTTTATTTGTGCCGAAAGTAAGGGTCGGTGCCCCAAATAACTGAAAAGTGTTTTTTTTTGTATTTGTATTTTGTGCAAGAAGTAAGGGTCGGTACCCAAAAAACACTACACCATATGGCCTCATTACTAACGGATATATCCGTTAGAATAAATGTTACTAACGGATATTTCCGTTAGTATTTTAGCGTTAGTAATATTACTAACGGATTTACTAACGGATATATCCGTTAGTAAAATTAATTTTACTAACGGATATATCCGTTAGTAAATCCGTTAGTAAATCAAAGGATTTCTAACATATATATCCGTTAGAAAGCTACTTACTAACGGTTTTTTCCAACTAATTTTAAAAGATTTATGTTGAATATTAACGGTTTGTCAAGAATTACTAACGGATATATCCGTTAGTAATTTACAAAAAAAAAATAAAAAAAAATACTAATATTAATACACTATTAAAAAAAAAAGAATTTATTCATGTGCATGCTTCGCTTTTCTTATTTGTACCTAATTAAAAAGCATAATAATTCATACCAAACACAATAAAAATTATTCATAATAATAAAAACAAGTAGAATCCAAAATATTTCATACATTCAAACCTAAACTAACAAACCAAATGTGTACGCGGTCATTCCTTGCATGATTACAAGTAATAGATGCTAACATAACAAATTCTGATGTCTTGTAATGTGCAGCAATAAAAATTCACATTTACACCAATTTATCATAAAAGACCTCGATGAGCTACCAACTAGCGTCTTGCCACTTGGAACCATGCCACCAAGGGATCCAAGTCACTTGTACCACAACAATAGTACCCATATATCTGCAAAAAGAACGAGAAAAACACCATGTCCATTAATTTGTAGATTTACACATTGGACTTATGCCGAAACAATTCAATTGCCGACCAAAATTTAAACCAAACTTAAAAACTAAGTAGTAATTGATAAGAGGAAAAAAAACAAATTATTGAAACTAAAAGAAGCAAACTAATCACAAAGGACAATTCCTAATCCTATCTAAATTATTTGTCTCATTTAAAGGCTTTTCAGTTTAGTTTGTTCTGATTGTATAGAACCAAAAGCATAATTGAAGTTCCCACAACAACGAAGAAAGAAAAAAAGCAAATCATATGGCTAATCGAAATATCAATCTGCAGTTACATTCAAAAGAACTCCAACTTAAACAAATTAAGTTGTGCACTGAGTTCACACACATTAGCAACAAAGCTTGGTATTATTTGGCTTGAAGGATTGAGAGAAATTCTTGTTAGAATTGTTAAACCTGCCTAAGTTTCCATTACGACCACCTCTGTTATAGAATATGCCACATCCTCTTCCTATAAACTGATTGGGAAACTGATCTGGATTTCAATTCTGTAAAGTTTGATTACTGGACTGAGAACCTACCATGGCAGATGACACATTTTGACTGGATTCAATTTTGTTCATTCCAAGTTTCTAAAGTTGTCCTACATCAGTAAATGGACAATAAGTTAACCAAGATCTGAATTATGAGAACAGGGCCGGCCCTTGGCCTAAGGGACTGCTTTAGGCCTCAAAATTGTCATTTTTAGGTCTATTTTCTTCTAATTTCTATATAACTTGTCATTTTTAGGCCTATTTTCTTCTAATTATTTTCCTAATTTCTATGAAAATTTTCATTTTTAGTCCTATTTTCTTCTAATTTCTTCCTAATTTCTATGAAACTTTTCATTTTTAGGCTTATTTTCTTCTATTTTCTTCCTACTTTCTATGAAACTTATCATATTTAGGCTATTTTCTTATAATCTCTTTCTAATTTCTATAAAACTCTAACATTTTTAAGCCTATTTTCTTCTAATTTCTTCCTAATTTCTATGAATCTTATCATTTTTAGGCCTATTTTCTTCTAATCCCTTCCTAATTTCAATGAAACTTAGTATAGAGGCCTCATTTTTTAGGCCACTTAGAAAGTTTGTATGATGCAAAGAAGAGGGCTCCTTGAGTCATATACATAACTAATCTTGGAGTTAAGCCCCTGATCACAAGGAAAGGATTAATAGTCCTTAGTTCTAATTGCAGAAATAACAGCATTAACTTACTAATTGGAGTAAACCCAAAACAAGGAAAGCACCTATAAACCAAAGTAATATCCATGTAAAACTTATTCTTTGCTCCATGCTTCCATGGAGTTGTGCCTGGTATTAAATTGATGTTGACAGTCATTTTATTCATTTAACTTCTTAAGCATTCCATTTCATTGGGTTCTGCTAATGCTTGTACAGAATTAGAAATTTCATGGAGTGCCAATAATCCTTTGAACATCCAAAGAATTTTTCCACACTGAAAGATATGCTTGGTATGTTTAAATTTTAAATCAATAGATGGTAGTCAAAATGGGTACTTACATAGTCAAGTTCTTGCTTGCAAAAGGAACCTGCTCGCTTAGAAGTAGAGAAATATTTGCAAGAAATAAACCAGATGGTTGCTTCCCTCCAATTTGTATTCTTTTCTCCGTAAATTGGACCTTCAAAATATGAAGATAGAAAGAAGAGGTCTGCAAAAGAAGGGACATGCATTATGTCATTGTTATGTTGCTTTTAGCACCTTTCGTGGAAATAAAAAGTATATGTTATTTAGAATAAATGCATACAATCAAGACTCGTATAAGCATAATATCATATGTCAATGCTATGCTGATTCAATTGCCACTTGGGTCAATATCAAACTTTATGGCATAAGAACTGAAAATCAGAAAGTACAAGACAGATAGAGAATAGCATAATTCCCACTAAACTCAGGCCTCTCCTAAACTAAATTGAAAAAATTAGCGCATGCGAGATGGTTTTTTCACTAAAAACAACCAATCATGACGAAATTCTCTTCCACTTCTTCATCCAATTTGATATCATTGCAACTTAACAATTCACTGGTGCACATCAACATATCTATACATATACATATTTCCAAACTAAACGTAAATTGCCCCACCAGAACTGTCACATTTGATATATTTGAGACTGCATTTCAAAACCTAATAACTAGGTATTCCTGCAAAGACAAACGTTGACAAATCTCTCATATAGAGAATTGTGACCATAGTGACCTAATTCCCAACAAGAATAATTTTAAAATAAAATTTAAAGAAATAGAGAGGAAGGGAGGACTAGAGGGCTAAATCGTACAGAACTTAATCTTCTTAGGAACCATATACTTGTGCTTCTATGGCAGGATCAACTGCCTGTGCGTGTGCTATGCACTGTTATGCGTGTGTGCATTGCACGTGTGCTGTGCGCGTGCTATACACGTGGGTTGCTGTGCGCGTGTGATGTGCACCTGCTGTTATGTGGTGTGCTGCTGTGCATGTGTTGTGGTGTGCTGCTGTCACACATGTGCTGTGTGTGTACTCACATTTTCTTCTTTTTTTTGCTTCTCGTTGCATAGTTACTAAAGGGTCTCCCATCATCTTTAGTGGGATGTTTTTTTTTTCTTTTGATTCTTTTCCTTGAGCATGTTGTAGCGTTCCTGCATATCAATTATGGATAAATCTATCAGCAACATACAAGATGGTTGAACACTGCTGGAAATGCATTAGTCTAATAAGCAAGACAGTAGTTCGTGCATAGGAATAATTGTAACAAGGTGTTATCCAAAGATAATGCCTAGATTTTTGGCCAATGGAGACAACCTTAATTTCTAAAGTGGTGCCTCCATCAAATAGGCACACAATGTGAAGTACTTCCTCACCTAGTCCATGTTCCTGCAAAGCCATCCTACAAATTGTACAAAATGACCACCATAATTCTTCAATTCAATAAACGAACAATAAAAAAAAAGGAGCTGAAAACAGGTCCCATTGGTCCCATTCGTACAAACTGCCCCTTTTAAAATGTTTGAGCAAATACATAATTTTATTCCCACTACTTAACATTCGCTTGATCTTTGCATTACTCAACTAAACATACAGTTTCAGGAAAATGAAAGCCTAGTAATGGAGATTTCAAAAGTGGCAGTTCTTGTAGAACTCACACTAACATTGCGCTAAGGCAAAAGACATTGCAATTTCCACATAACCCAAATTTTTTTTTTGAAAAAGCAGACTGCACTTTTTGCTTTTGTTGATGTCATGTTGGTAAGAAAGGGTGAAATAATGAAGTTGTAGCATATAAAACTTTAAAGGAGAAGGCTTTGTAAGCACTATGGCCTAAAGTCTAAGCTGCCTATCTGTTGTTTGCTCTAGAAATCAATTCAGCAAACTTGAACTTTTTTGCTTCAAGTCAAGATGTAAAGATCCTTGAGACCTTCAAGTATCCATTGCTGCACTGTGATTGGCAAGGCATGGGCACTTTTTTACCACTGTGTAAGCACTGAGACTAGGATTCCTACATCTTTGTCATCAACAGTATTCCACAAGTATAGCAAATGGAGATGAAAAGAATAAAAAGAGTAATAATTAACATATACAGTATTTGTTCACTTTACCATCAACTAGAAAGAAAAAAAAATTAACATAGAAAACACCTTAGAAGCACAAGAACAATGAAGTACCTTGCGGAAATAATAATCGAACAAGCACCACATGGCTTTTCTATCAACTAAAGAAGTGAAATTGTCTATCCTGAGATTATAACTTTCAGAAATTACCTGCAAAAAAAGTACCAAGGACTGTCAAGTGTGGAAATGGGTAAAGGTAACATAGATTTGGGTAAAATGGAGGAGTAAATCTAGCAACTAGCCCAAAAAAAGAAGAAGAAGAAAGACATAATCCACAAACAACCACACAAGTGACCCAAAAAAGACTCCGAGGGAGAGATGAGGGAAGGTCCAAACCACAGAATTATGTTTGGTAATGCAGCAAATTAGGATGCAAACTCAACCAATGAGCAATAACTTGGAAAACACACACAAAGCATAGACTCTCTCTCTCTCTCTCTCTCTCTCTCTCTCTCTCTCTCTCTCTCTCTCTCTCTCTCTCTCTCTCTCTCGATTTCTTATTTAGGGTCATACTTGATTGCTTACTTGATTTCTTATCAATACTACACTCATCAAATAGGAAACAATATCCATAAGAGAACTGATGCAGCCGAGGAGCAGCAATTGAAAAAAGCTGAGAGTTTCAAGGCCAGGTACAACTTAATCTAAATTTTCTTTACAAGCGTAAAATTCATGTCACTTCATTTCGGGTGGAGTTTAATAACAAGAATCGCTAGGAACTTCCAGCAAACACTTAACCCAAACTATTCACATTCTCCTCAACCAATCTAATAGATCCAACCCATTTTACATCTCCGTTAAACTCTCATGAATACAACAGAAGTATCATCAGAGCACTAAGTTAATAGTAGTAAGTGCAAGAGCTCTCCTTACTTTAATTCAACCGATCACCAGTATAGTTCTGCCAAGTTTAAGTTACAGCATTAAAATCAAGAAATGTCGGATGAACTGCTGAATGCTTTTTAAATTTCATATAGATAAAGCTATCTTATTTTTTCTAGCTTGGTTTCTTTAGGGATTTGCCATCTCAAACACAAAAACACCATTATGAATGTAAACAACCAGAGTTCAAGGAAAAAAAAACATAATGTGAAACCATACAAAATGTGTAAGCTTCATTGACTTATTTCTTACAATAAAATAAAGGGTTAGTCTTTTTTTTCCCTTATCGGAAATGAATTCCATTGCAAAGCTTACACATTATGTTCAGTTGAAATGTAAACACCATTATCGTTAGTCTTTAGTGAACTCTGCGTTTCTTCAAACCACAGTCCAATAGCTACATTATGTATAAGCATCTATATCCTAGACTAAGTAATAAACTCTGACAGTTTTTTTCTTTCATTCAGTTGTTGGCATTTGCATAGTTAACAGAGAATTGCAAGAACACACTACAAAATGAAAATAAATGTCATCCTTTGTAAGCAAGTGTTAAAAACATTTCACATAGAGGCCTATTATTATCTATTATCTCATCAAGTATTTGAGTTTTCAAGTTGTACCATCTATTGGCACTAGAATGAACATACATAATGGATCAAAATGATTGGGTTTAGTCTCAATAATATCATATTTCTATCTGGGTTTTTGTGAAAACCAGCATCATATTGGATGATTTTAGATTTGGGACATATTACCAAACACTTGAATATGTGAAAAAAACACACGCATAACTTGGGTGACCATCTTCCCAACGAGTCTCTAGAAATGATAAGATTCCTTTTTTTTCCTTTTGTTGTGTTTATTTAGTACCTGATGACCACCTCATTGGTAAGGCCAGGATCTGCAGACCTAGGCTTTGGAATGGTTCTATGCTTCTTTCCAAATCTTTTGACTGAGCTTGCTCTAAGAACATCATGTTTCTTTGTTCTTCTTATGGGAATGGTGTCTTCAGGGTATCTACCATTCATGTGCCAAAAATTTCTTTAGATTATTCGTTATAAATTATAAAGATAGATCAAAAGGAGTTGAAAGGGAGATAATCCAAACCCTTAAAAAGGCTTAGCTAAAGTACATCAATACAAACCCGAAATCATTAGAGATAAAGTTCCAAAGGAAAAAAATAATTACAAAATAATAGTTGCTTCACTAACCCAAAGTCCTGAAAAAAGTGAAATGAGACTACATTATAGAAAGTAACCAGTTGCATTTATGTTCTTTTCTTTTTGGGGGGCAAAAAATTGGGGAAAATGTACACCATGGTCACTAATCTGAACTGGGTACAAGCAAATGGCTGACTTGAGTTTAAATTTATTAAAAAAAATAAACAAACAAACTTTTTAGTCTCCAATGCCCTTTTTCTTAAAATTTTCTGGGCAACCAAACATAAAGTGAAGTACCCATCAAAATTGAATGAACTACCCATCTGCATTTAATGGAAGATGTAACATACTTATTTAGAAAGAGAAAGCTAGAGAGAGAGAGAGAGAGAGAGAGAGAGAGAGAGGGAGACCTTAGTGCTTTTCACCGTCGGTTTGTTCAAGGGCCTCAAGTGCTTCTGGACCTCAAGCTTTTGCCTGGAAACAGGTAACCTACCGGCGCAAGATAGAGAGATCAGACCCAAGAAGAAGAAAACCACAGATCTAAGTGAGTTAGAGTTTTGCTGGAGAAAACGAATCTAGGGCACATACCTTCGGCTGAAGAAATAAAGAAAAAGAATCGGATCCTTCAAGTAGGAACAGGTTGCGAGGTCGGACTAGCTTGAAATGCATTCTCTGTCTCTCTCGCTCTCTCGAACCCATACCCTTACACTCGAAGAACAACAAACACCACCAATATCTGGTGGTGGACGGCGTTGGCGGTGGAGTGGAGCCAGACAGCGATGGCGGAGGGAGTCCATCTGTCTCTTCTCCTTTCCCTCTCTCTTCTCCTTTTTCTCCTTTCTCACCTATAGGGCAAAATAGAGAGTGGGAAGACGAGTTAATTTTTAGGGGGGAAATTTGGGGAAAATTTTGGGGGAAAATTTTGGGGGAAAATTTTGAGGGGAATTTTCTGTGTAATGTTATTTACAGAATTGCCATTTGTATTTTTTTTGTTTTATTTACGAAAATGCCACCATATTTTCATTTTGATTTTAAAACTTCACTTATCAGAAAATTACTAACGGAAATTTGACATTTCTAACAGATATTTCCGTTACAAATTTGTAACAGAAATATCCGTTAGAATTGTCAAATTTCATCCGTTAGAAAATAGGGCTTTTGGTGTAGTGAAAAATAAAAGAAGTGAAGTGTGTGTAGGATATGAAGACTTACCTGTAAAGATCTTTGAATGCAAAGGCGGTTGTTGAGTCCAATTAATCCCTTATATATATATATATATAATGCGATTTTGTGATTTAATTTCAAAGACTGAAGTATAAGGGCAAAATAAATTGTGTAAAGATGGACTCTCTATTTGGAACTAATTTTAACATTTAATCTCAATATGGGGCTATTTTGAGAGAAACCTTAACAGTAACCAACGGGGTTAAGTGTTCATTTTTAAAGCATACGGGTAAAGTGAAAGTGGGTTTAGTCACAAGGGGTAAAATAAAGTTAATCCTAAAAATTAAGACTTAAATTAAATAAAAATTTAGGAAGTGTTTGAGTACTTCACTTCAACAATCGAAATTAAGATTTGTTTGTACAAGTCAAATGTTTAGCCAGTTTGATCGTTCGATTTGTTAATATCTTCCTTTTGTACACCAAGTGTGTGTGTGTATATATATATATATATATATGTATGTATGCATGCATCTATGTGGATGTTAATGTACATGACACTTTGTTTATTGTGTGAAAGATGGAGAGACATAATGGAATCAAAGCGAAGAGGTGGCAGCAGATCCAACATCGGTTGGATGCCTTTCAATGATATAAACCAACAAATGGGTGGATAATTATGAGTTGAATTGATTGTTATTAAAATCTCAATTAATGATATTAAAAAATATATATATAAAAAATTTAGCGTTCTGTCTAAATTGGATGGTTTGACCCATTTGCCTCTGATTTTGGAGGCAGATTTTTAGCTTTGTATTAAGTATGATTTTGACCTCAATTAGGTGACAACTCAACAGTTCCATCTCTTTCTATGTCCCTCTCCAACTGTAGCTCCCATCGAAAAATCCATCAAGTTTCTCATGAGCATCACGAGCAATGCTCATGCCTCTATCCATTTTTCATCTTCTCCTATACAAACCATTTTTCGTCTTCTCCCATACAAACATCTTCTCTCTTTGGTTCATGAATTTCACGAGAAAAAAAAAAAGAAAATAAGAACGAAAATTAATTCTCTTGTGTTTTCCTTCATGTTTAAATAAAATGCAAAAATTAAACATCTGAAAAGAAAAAAAAAAGTGTAAAAGGAAAATAATTTCTTTAATATTTTCTTTTCTTTTTCTTCACTAAATCCAAAACCCAAATATGGCCTTAAAGGTTCTAGAATTATCATATTATAATTTGCAGTAAAGAAAAACAGAATTAGGTCTTAGTCGACCAGTAATGGCATGTGCATATGGGTTTCAGAAATTAAAGAATTCTTATAAGAACTTGTTAAGATAGTGACGCTTTATTTAACTCATACATTTTGAAAACCATCAAAAGGTCCACCAAACCATATCTCCATTTCAAATGTTTGCTCTTTTAAACTCTTTCCGGATTCCTTCTTTTTTCTTTTAAACTCTTTCCGGATTCCTTCTTTTTTTTTTTTTCGTGGTCCCTTTGTGGCGCCGCTCATAACTCCTTCAATTTATTTACTAACTTTTGGAAGTGCCCACAGAGCATCAATTATTTAGAGAGAAAAGACAATAAGGAACTAAATAAATTTAAAAACTTTTTTATTGTTTGCTAATGTTTGGTTGATTAAAGTACAGTCAGGCTCTAAAGAGGGCTCCCTCTTTTTATTAAAGAGAGAATCTCTGTTTTGGCCGTCATATCTAGTTTTTAAACACGATTTGACGGTCAAAACAGAGGCCCTCTCCTTAAAATGACATTCAAATATACTGTTACATGTATTATCATTTTTATTATTTTTGGAAAGCCATGCATTAAGAAGCAAGAAAAGCTCAAAAAGTTTGAGATTTGCAAAGAGAGCATTTTTACTCACCCAAAAAATGGTATACTAATGCTTACCCAAGTATTTTATTGGCCAATACAGTGGGACCCAGGATTAAACAATATTAAACAACACTTGTTTAATCTTGGGTCCCACTGCATTGGCCAATGGAATGCTTTGGTGAGCATTGTTGTTCCATTTTTTGGGTGAGTAAAAGTATTTTTATTTGCAAAACCGTAGACTTTGTTTATTTCATGTTTGCGGGAAGAAAAAAAAGAGAGGGAAAAATGGAGAAACGGGCATTAGGAAAAGCTAAATTGGACTAAAAGATACTTAATAAAACAACTTGGTCTAAGGTCCTACGAATATTTTGGACAAACATACCCTCATCTTCAGCATCTAACACCACCCATGCCTAACCTCTGACCATCACCAATTCCACATCTGGCAACCTTCAACGACCACCAAAACCACCTTCGACACCCCCGGCAACCACCACCCATCATCCCACCTATAATTCGTGACTCCTCTTGGAAAAACGACTGAAATCATCAAACAAAATCATAAAAATCTACCACAAAATCTCTGAAAATTGACTATCAACAGCAATTTTAATTTGAGAAAATGAGACGAGTTTGAAGCCCTAATTCGTCACCTCTTTTCGTCTTCTCAAGCTTGAAGCCCTAGTTTCATCATAAGAGTAAAGATCTCTTTGAACAACTCTAAAAAAAATTCAATCTCTCACATCTATTCATCATTCGTAACTCACTGTTCTCTAAGAAAACGAATTAAAATTTCATTTTACGGATTTGATGATAATAAGAGAAATTTCTCTTAAGATTCTTAAGAGAAATTTCTCTTAAGATTTCATTTTAGAGTTTGGCATCCTACCAAGCCTAGGCTTAAATAGAGGTGTCAATTGGGTCGGGTTGGCCCGGCCCGAGCTCGGCTCGCCTTTTTCGGGCCAAAAGCCTTGCCCGGCCCGAGACGAGGCCTGGCCCTCTTCAACCGGTCCGGGGCGGACACTACATATGCTGTCCACGGCCCGGCCCGGCACCTAGCCCGAAGCCCCGCCCGGCCCGTTGGCCCGACTCGGCTCGGCCCGAAACCCGAAAGATTATAGTCGTTGTGGCCCGACCCGACCCGACCCGACCCGACCCGACCCGACCCGGCTCGGCCCGGTTGGCCCGCCAGTAGCCCAACGGCTAGTTTGGGATATTTTGATTTTTTTTTCCACTTTTTACCCCTCTAACGGTTATAAAACGGCTAGTTTTAGGAGTAAAAATATAAAAATGATTTTAAATACTCCCAAACCATTTTCTATAAATACCAAGACTCCCACAACATAATTTCTCATTCTAAAATCAATTATCTATCTACTTTCTCTCTACTTACTTAGTTACACTTACATCTGCTCTACAAGACTACAAGTTGGTGATTCAAGTTCAAGTTGGTGATTCAAAAATCTTTTAGCACTTCCACTTCTACAACTATCAAGTATATTTAATATTCATAGTTCTTCACTTCTTCTTCTCCTACTACAAGTTGAGGTAAATTTATTTATTGTTTCACTTCTTGCTTATTTAATTAATTGTTGTTATTTTAAAAATAGTTTTTTCCCTACATTGAAAAATATATATTTATTGTTTCACTTTTTACTTATTTAATTGTTGTTATTTTAAATTTTTTATATTTCTTTACCCTACTTTGAATTTTTTTTTTTTTTATTGTTTCACTTATTGCTTATTTAATTGTTGTCATTTTAAATAATTTCTATTTCTTTCCCCTAATTTTTTTTTTATAAAAAAAATGGCATCTCATTCAAGATCTTCAAAAAATAGAGAAGGGCCAACTTATGAATTTGAAAATTTAGATTATGGGGAAAGAAATGAGATTAATGATTTGGAATTGGATGACGATGATGATGAAGTCGAAATTACGGGGTCTAATCCAACTTCTTCAAATCCCACCACCACTAAAAGAAAATTAAAATCAAAAGTTTGGGAATTTTTTACAAAAAGTGAGGATAAATCTAAAGCAATTTGTAACATATGTAAACAAGATTTTTCTTATAAAGGTGGTTGATTTATCACATATTTTTGCTTGAGTTTGGATTTGTTATTGCGCAAAATTCCACTCTTAGAGCTTCTAAGTACATTATTTACGCACTCTTATTGCAATACCCTCATTTCTACTGTTTACATCTTTTACACGGGTTATTTTAGTGCAGGTCTTTTTGACAATCCGAGTTGGTAGGCAAAGCCTCGGTTGAAGATCTCGTCCATTGCGGCCACTTCTCTCTCGCTTTTAGACTCCAAGACCACATGTTTGGAGATTGATCGTAACTTGGTAAAGCTAGCTCTGCGAGTCCTCTTCGCGTGGCCGCGAATTTTACCTCAATCGGAGGCCGGAGCGAGGAGTTATGGCAATTTTAGTGATCAGTGTGCAAACTTGTTGTGAAGTTGTAAAGATTCAAGGCAGAGGGGCATTCGACCGGTCGACTTGCCCCATTCGACCGGTCCACTTTGTGTGTTCTTTTATAACATTCTGGCAGAGGGGCATTCGACCGGTCGAATAGCCCCGCTCGACCGGTCGAATGACCTTGTTTCTGCATTCTTTGTTTTACAAGTTTGCCACTCCGGGGACTTTGTATAAATACCCCTTTATAACTCGTTTTTAAGGGGTTGACCTAGTTTTTACAGCAGCTTAGATTCTCTCTCCTAACCTTCTTGTATTTCTTTAGGAGTTCTTGTTATTTTGTTCATAGATTAGCTAGATTTAGGTCTTGCAAGTGGGATTGTGAGAGATTCTTCACCTTACAAGCTTGGTTTCTTCTTTTGGAGCATTTATTGAAGCTATTTATTGGATTCTCTCCTTCTTGAAGTTATTAATTGCATTAATGGTGATATCTTCCTACTCATTTAATGTTTCTATTAATGTTTTCATAGTTAAATCCATGTGTAGCTAGTTTTCTAGGTTAGGGGTCATGAACCCACCTATGGATCTATGTGTTTCATGAAAATCTAAAGGTTTTGGATTTTTTTGAGTGATTGAAGAGTGTTGGGTTTGTAATATGTTTGTTTCTTTACCTCCATTGTCAAGCAATGGAGGTTATTGAATCTATATTACCAATCCAACATTTTTCCTTAGTTTCCCCAAGCTCTCATCTTTCATAGTGGAATTGACAACCTACATGTTTGATAGTTGGCACCCAAGGAACTTTGTTCACTTGAGAAGTTCCCTCCAAATCCCTAAGATTTATCCTTGTATGATCCAAGGTTGGTAGCATGACCCCTAGCCCCCCTTTTTTTTTTCTCTTTAGTAAATCAAATCATTGTTCTAGTTTGCTTGTTATAGTTAATTCGTACCTGTCATTTAAGTAGTTAACTTAATTAGTCACCGTTTTACCTTAGTTTTACTCGCATGATTAGTTTTAGGTTTAGAGTTAGATAGCCTCAAAACAACCACCTTTTCTTTCTTTTTGGATACGGTAGTAGTGTATTCGTGTCTTCGAACTATAATCTTCCGGTCTAGTCCCCGTGGAAATCGACCTCGTACCTACCCGAGTATTACTTATTACGATTGATTTGCACTTGAATCATACATATCCCGAGAGCGAACAAGTTTTTGGCGCCGTTGCCGGGGACTAGTCGCATTTTTTTTACGGACCCGGATACCCTACTCCAATAGTTTAATGCATAACGGTGTCGGCGGCATTCCCTTCGTCGAACACCTGGAATCATCGAGCTCAAGCTCTTATTGGCGTCCACCACCATCTTCCCCGACGCCTTCTGAATCCTCATTCTTTCAATCATCTACCGATTCCGCTGCAATGGGCGACAATTTGAGTGAACAAGGTGAGAGAAATTATCAAGGGGATAACGCACGTCCCCTCAAGGATTATCTCCACCCTGAGCGAATCTCTACCCCGTCTTGCATTGTTTTCCCTTACAATGCCGGACAATTCCACTACCGCCTTGGGATGATTTCGCTACTCCCTACCTTCCGTGGTATGGATAACGAACAACCCTACCTCGACCTTAAAGAGTTTGAGGATGTGTGCATTACATTTAGCGATCAAAATTGTTCGGAGGACGTCCTCCGGATCAAACTCTTCCCTTTCTCTCTCAAGGACAAAGCCAAAACATGGCTCAACTCCCTGAAACCTCGATCCATTGGGACATGGCACGAAATGCAATCCCAATTCCTAAAAAAATTCTTCCCCATGCATCGCTCTAATACTCTCAGACAAATGATTCAAAGTTTTAAGCAAGGGGAATTCGAATCATTCACTAGGTGTTGGGAGAGGTTCAAGGACTTGCTCAACATGTGTCCTCATCATAACTTTGAGAAATGGAGGTTAGTCTCAACTTTCCATGCCGGACTCCAACTAACCTCCAAGCAACTCATTGAAACTATGTGCCATGGACAATTCATGATGCTTCCCCCTGAGGAAGCAGAGGCACACTTCGAGTATGTGGCCGACACAACTCAAGCTTGGGACACATCGGATCCCCATGATAGGAATGTCAACAAGGCAAAGCCGGCCATCGTCGCTCCTTCTACTAAGTCATCCTCTCCCAGGATCCTTGAACTAAATCAAGAGGATGACTTGCGTGCCACCATTGCTAAACTTCAAAGAAAAATGGAAACAATGGAGCAAGCCAAAGAAGAGGCCGAAGCGGCACAAGCTACACAAAAAGCCACACAACCCGTGGCTTTCGTGGAAGAATCTTGTGCCATTTGTGAAAAGATTGGTCATCCTGATGGAAAAACCAGTTTAATTTCAAAGTTTAAACACGCAGCGGAAAAGTCAAGTTATAAAAACTTAGTGGCAGCCCAGGATTTACTACTCGTTAATTCCATAGATGCGCACAAGAGGGGACAAGAGTTATACCTTAGTGTCTTGAACCCAATTCTGATTTTCTTCTTCTTCCTTGGTGATGCAGCAACCTCCACTAGGTTGTCTTCACCCTTATGTCTCCTACGGATGCTTGCCGGAGAGACTAGAGATGGTGGGATCTCTAATAGAGAGGAAAAAGAAGGTTTGGGGCTCTAAAACAGTTTCTGCAGCTTCTGACGTTCTACAACGATGAACTTCTTTTCCAGAACGCAGCTGCCCTATTTATAGATTCCCATAACCGACCTAGACTTCGAGCGATCGAAGATCTTTGATCGATCGAACGTACGATCGATCGAACCATTCTCGATCGATCGAGACTGCCAAAACTTCAATCGATCGAACATACTTCAATCGATCGAACTTGTCTTGACAACTTCCTCATGTGTCTTTCCAAGTATCCTGGCGGAGCTAAGAGTGGGACCTCCTAGGCTCTTTATTGTTGGCTCAGACCAGTTTGTTAATTACCGTGACCAAACTCTTTGATCAGCAAACTAACTAACTGGTCAGTTAACGTTTACTCCACTATAAAACGATAACTGAACTCCAACGCAAAAGAACATATCCGAAGCGATAACTAGACTTGTGTGTTGTACAAATGTCCCTCTACCTTCAGCATTCGTAATCATATTCAGGTAGTCGGATAACTGTTACTGTCAACCTGAATATCGATTACTTCTTGTATTCCTTGAGTCCCATTCACCTCTCATGATTACCAAACATGTTGATAACTCTTATCAACAAGACTGCAGTACTCAGTAATCGACTTGGTGACATTCTCAAGGGAATGCTTACTCTGAAATAGAGGGTAGATTCTGTCTTGACAATATATGTTCACAACCCTATGAATATGACATACCCAAGATACCCAGGTGTTGATCTTCTATAGACCTCACTGATTGGTAAGTCAAAGCAGTCATATCCACAGTCTGTGTTCATAATCGTCTCAAGATTGAGAACACGTACCTTACACAAGTTATGAGTTCCTATCGACTGATTGACAGCCTTGAGTGTCAATAGGAAAACTCAGGTCCGTCAATGCACTATAAGCACTAGCATATTAACTAAGAGTTACACTCTAGTGATTGAGATTGATCACTCCATCCAATGGTAGTTAATCATGCTACAGTGTAAACCTGATGAGATATCCTAGTCTCATCATCCACTGTGACATGTTCTAAGTAAAAAGAATAGCAATTCATATCTCACTTGTATGTATCTCATACATACACGCATTACTTACTATGATACTTAAGGATAACAATCATCTCATGAAAGAAACATACATAACAAAATGTAAAGCTGATATCCATATATTAAAATGTCAATGTCTCCTATATAAAGTAATGGTTTGAGGGCACAAACCCAACACATCCAACCAATACTTGTCCAACCATCCCGGCTTTCAAAGAAATCTTGCACGAGCAAGCTAATGCCATGGGAACGTATAAGAAGCCATTCAATCCCTCCTATGGCGAATCATACAATCCGGGATGAAAAAATCAAAATCAAAATCCACCTCATCAAGGATGGAGGAATGAGCCCAATCACGGGCCTCCACAAATGCCACCCCCACAACACTTTCAAAATAATTTTCCACCTCCACCTCCGCCTTTTCCTTATGGTCCATCCTCATCGAACGCTTACGTGCCTCCACATAAGAAGTCCCTTGAGGATCAAATGCAAACGCTTATGCAAAGGCAAGATCAACAAGCTTAAAAGCTTGATCAAAATTCCGCGCAAATGCTTCAATTCATGAACGAAATGCGCAATTCTTTCAGCCAATTGGCTAGTTCTCAACATGTGAATGAAAAGGGAAAATTTCCGGCCCAACCAATTCCAAACCCCAAGAGTCAAATGGCCGTTGGAGTTTCCGGGTCAAATGATCCCACCACCGAACATGTCAAAGTCGTCACCACTTTAAGGAGTGGGAAAGTTGTTGATAACAAAGTCCGTGAGGTTCCCGAAGAACCTACGGAAAATCTAAAAGAACAACTTGTTGACGAGCATAGAGAGGGAAAGAGGTCAAAACCTAATGATGTTGAAACAACCAACCCACCGGGTGTTGAACATGGAACATCAACCTCCAAGGCAGCCTTGCCTCTTGAGCCAAATATTTCCACATATATTCCGACTCCACCTTTCCCTCAAAGGTTGAAACCAAAGGAGAACAAGGGCAAGACCCTTGAAATCTTTGAAATGTTAAAGGAAGTCAAGATTAACATTTCTCTTCTTGACATGATCAAGGATGTTCCCGGTGTTACCAAATTCTTAAAGGATCTTTTGCACAAGAAAACGTAAGTTCAATGTGCAAAAGCAAGCCTACATGGCGGCACAAGCAACCTCTTGCATCCGCGACAATATCCCTCTGAAATATAAAGACCCCGGTTGCCCTACCGTTTCTTGTGTCATAGGGAATTTCAAAATTGAGAAGGCCCTCTTGGATCTAGGTGCTAGTGTCAACCTCCTACCCTATTCGGTTTATCTTCAATTAGGCCTTGGAGAACTTAAGGAGACACGAACTGTCTTGCAATTGGCCGATCGCTCGATTAGGGTACCAAAAGGAATAGTTGAGGATGTGTTGGTCCAAGTCAATGCTTTCTACTACCCGGCGGATTTCATTGTCATGGACACACAACCGGTTGAGGGTGGGACGTCTCCCATTCCTATCATCCTTGGTCGACCATTCTTAACCACTATCAATGCCCAAAATACATTGTAGGAATGGAAACATGAAATTGGTTTTCGGTAACATGACCGCGGAGGTTAATGTTTACAATCTCATGGAGCAACCGGATCTTGAGGATGATGATATTTGTGAGGTTGATTTCATTGATACTCTTACGCACGAGTTCTTCAACTTCACGTGCTTGGAGGAACCTCTTGATTCATGTCCGGCACAAACAACCGCCCCCGATGGTGTTTCATTGCTCGAGTATTCTCTACTTGAGCTCGAGTTGGAGGATGCTTTGGAATCCCATGAATCCAAAGAAGTAGGAGAAGATGTCATGTGGAGTTCTCAATTCGAAAAACTTCCTCCACGTGACTCTATTCCTTTGCCGTCTAGTCTTGAAGTCCCCAAACTCAAGCTAAAATAATTGCCAAATGAGCTCAAGTACGCTTTCTTGGGAGACGAAGAAACATTCCCGGTGATGATTTCGTCCCTACTTGACCCCGATCAAGAAGGGAGTTTGATCAAATTGTTGAAAGATCACCGGAGTGCCTTGGGGTGGACAATCGCCGACCTAAAGGGGATAAGTCCAACCGTGTGCACTTATAAGATCTATTTGGAGGATGATGCCAAGCCCTCGCGGCAAATGCAAAGGCGGCTAAACCCGCACATGAAAGAGGTCGTGAGGGCCAAGGTTATTAAGTTGTTGGACGTGGGAATCATTTATCCTATCTCCGATAGTCAATGGGTAAGTCCTACCCAAGTCATCCCAAAGAAATCCGGGGTGACGGTTGTCAAGAATTCGAAAGGCGAACTCGTCCCAACACGTGTCCCTACCGGTTGGCGAGTTTGCATCGACTACCGAAAATTGAACGCCGTCACCTGAAAAGACCACTTCCCTCTACCGTTCCTCGTTCAAATCTTAGAGAGGGTGGCCGGGCACAAATTCTATTGTTTCTTGGATGGTTATTCCGAATATAACCAAATAGAGATTGCGCTCGAAGATCAAGAGAAGACCACGTTCACGTGTCCCTATGGCACCTTTGCCTATAGGAAAATGTCATTTGGTCTATGCAATGCACCGGCGACTTTTCAACGGTGTATGCTTAGTATTTTTAGCGACATGGTGGAAATATGCTTGGAAGTCTTAATGGAAGACTTTAGCGTATATGGTGATTCTTTTGATGACTGTCTAGGGAACTTGAGGAGAGTCCTAGAGAGGTGCGGGGAGAAAAACCTCGTCCTCAATTGGGAGAAATGTCACTTTATGGTGACAAAGGGGATCGTTCTTGGCCACATCGTATCAAGTGAAGGAATTCAAGTTGACAAGGCCAAAGTCGAGCTCATTGCCGACTTACCCCCTCCCACATGTTTGAAAGACGTTAGATCTTTCCTCGGCCATGCCGATTTCTATAGGAGGTTCATCAAAGATTTCAGTTCAATTTCACGCCCTATGTGTAATTTTCTTGGGAAAGATGTCCCCTTTGAATGGACCGAGGCGTGTCAAGAAGTATTTGATAAATTGAAAACTTTGCTTACAACCTCCCCTATAATGCAATCCCCCGATTGGTCCCTCCCATTTGAGCTCATGTGTGACGCAAGTGATTATGCCATGGGAGCGATTTTGGGCCAAATGAAGGATAGACAACCACATGTCATCTACTACGCGAGTAGGGCTCTCGATAGTGCCCAAATGAACTATTCTACTACTGAGAAAGAACTACTCTCCATAGTTTTCGCCCTTGATAAATTTTGTCAATACTTGGTTGGATCCCAAATCGTTTGCTTTACAGATCTAAAGCCCGGTTGATTCGTTGGATCCTTCTTCTCCAAGAATTCGATTTGTCTATTAAGGACAAAAAGGGCGTCGAAAATATGGTTTCCGATCACCTATCTCGTTTGACGGTGAATGTCGAGGTTGCAGATCCGACTCCGATAAGGGACATGTTCCCCGATGAACATCTATTCTCTATTTTCGCTTTGCCATGGTACGCCGACTTGGCAAATTACTTAGCGACGGGGGCCGTCCCGTCACATTGGACCCCCCAAGATAGGCGTAAATTTGAGGTTGAGGCACGGTCATTCTTCTTCGATGACCCTTACATGTTCAAATATTGTGCCGACCAAATCATCCGTCGTTGTGTTCCCAATGATGAAATCCAAAGTGTACTCTCTTTTTGCCACGACCAAGCATGTGGTGGGCATTTCTCATCCAAAAAGACTTCGGCCAAAATCCTCCAAAGCGGATTATATTGGCCTACTCTCTTCAAAGATGCCCACAATTATTGCAAAGCATGTCATAGATGTCAATTTCTTGGTAGTGTCACGAGGAAGAACATGATGCCGTTGAACCCAATACTTGTCATCGAAGTCTTCGATTGTTGGGGAATCGACTTCATGGGCCCATTTCATATCTCATTTGGGTATGAATACATCCTCGTCGCGGTTGATTATGTTTCGAAGTGGGTTGAGACAATTGCGAGCAAGCGCAATGATCACAAAACCGTTTTGAAATTCCTTAAAGAGAACATCTTGTCTCGATTCGAAATTCCAAAGGCCATCATAAGCGACCAAGGAGTGCATTTTTGCAATCATCCTTTTGAACTTCTCATGGAGAAGTATGGCATAACACATAAGACCTCAACCACTTACCATCCGCAAACAAACGGCCAAGCGGAATTGGCCAATAGGGAGATTGAAGGAATTCTAGAAAAAACGGTGAATCCATCTAGAAAAGATTGGTCCTTGAGGCTAACCGACGCTCTTTGGGCGTATCGGACGGCTTATAAGACCAATCTCGGAATGTCTCCTTACCGTTTAGTTTACGGGAAGGCGTGTCACTTGCCGGTTGAACTTGAACACCGGGCGTTTTGGGCCATAAAAAAGCTCAATTTTGACACGGATAAGGGTGGTGTTAAAAGAAAGCTTCAAATCTCGGAGCTAGAAGAAATACGAAACGATGTGTATGAAAGTTCAAAGATCTACAAAGCACGTACCAAGGCGTTTCATGACAAACACATAGTGCGCAAGCACTTCGAACCCGAATAAAAGGTGCTTTTGTATGATTCTCGTTTGCACTTGTTTCCGAGAAAGTTAAAATCTAGGTGGACTGGCCCCTTTATCGTCAAAAAGGTCTATCATCATGGTGCTATCAAAATTTTTGACCCAAAGGAGGGTAACGTGTTCAAAGTGAACAGCCAACGTCTCAAGCCGTTCTTGGAAGGTTTTGACTCCACATTGGAGTCGATTCAGTTGGAAGATCCCGTTTACGGGATCGAATAGGTGTGTGTGATGCCTTCTTTTTGTGCCGAGTATGCTCGGCAAGTTCCCTTCTTTTTGTAGAGCCATCGATCATATCCTTGCTCTAGGTGTGCGTTCGCACCCACCCCTCGCGTCCCTCTTACGTGTAGGTTGTTCTAAGCGTTGTCGTCACAGGGGTTATTAAAAAAAACTGTTTGTTGCCCCTCTTTAGTGCTTAATTGGATTTTCTTGTAGAAGGGTATTCGACCGGTCGAATTGACCCGTTCGACCGGTCGACTTGGATGGTGCCTCTTGACAATCATGCAGAGGGGCATTCGACCGGTCGAATTGCCCCGCTCGACCGGTCGAATGACCCGCAGGCTATTTAAATTTTCCTTCTTTCCTCTTTTTCTTCATTTCTCTTCTCTCTCTCTCCTGAGCCCATCCCTCCTCCCCTCTCCGGTGATTTCGCCTCCCACCACCACCCACCACCACACACCATCACCATCAATCGCCTCCCACCACCACTCCCCACCATTCCCCCCCTTTTTCCAAAACCCTAACCCTCCCTCTCTTTCTCTACCACCACACACCTCCACCATCAATCGCCTCCCACCACCACTCCCCACCATTCCCCCCTTTTTTCCAAAACCCTAACCCTCCCTCTCTTTCTCTACCACCACACATACACACCACCACATCCCCCCCAACCCTAGGCTTACGATGACGAAGCCAAAGGTTGCCGGCGTCCTCGCCCATTGGACCCAAAGCCTCTCCGTTTCCATGGTTTCCGATCCAGGGAAACCAAGGATTGGCACGACGCTTACTTCTCCACCCGCGTGGTCCTTAAGGAGCGCTCCATTGACCTCATTGCCTTTTCTAATTCGGTGAGAGAAGCCTTCGAGCCCCGTGGTTGGGGCGATTACGTGGCTATCGAGCACCACGTAAACGAGGAGATGGTCCGGGAGTTCTATTCTAGTCTCATCCCGGATCCCGACTCTCAGCACGCCTTCTTTGGGTACGTGCGAGCCAGGCGGTTCACCATCACTCTTCACACCCTAGCCCGCTTCATGGGCGTCCCTGAGGAGCGCGACGCCGTTGCTCCTTACCCGACCATTGCCTCCTTGCCACCACCTCCCATTGTCTACCGGTCTCTCACCGACCGCGAGCACGATTGGTCGGGCGTCCAGTTGCCTGCCAGCGCATTGACTAGGGCCTATGCCGATCTTCACATAGTGGTGCGCCAGACCTTGTTGCTCACAACGCACAAGGCCACCCTCGGCCACTACTATGCCGCCCACTTAGCCGCTCTTGGCACCGCGGACGCGTTCTCTCTGCCGAGGCTCGTTCTCGAAGTCATGTATAATGCCTCGACCAAGACCACAGTGTCCAGTAGCCTCCCCTACGGCTCCCTTGTCACCCGGCTCTGCCTCTTAGAAGGGGTGAAGCCTAAGCCAGACGATCACCTCATATCCATCGAGGATCCCTTAGGTGCGGTGTCTCTGGCCAAATCCAAGAGCGCTTTTCAGGCTCAAGCCCGCAAGAGGCAGCGAGCCGCACACCAGGCGGCTGAGGGAGATGCCCCGCCTGAGGGAGATGTACCTCAGGTTCAGGAGGAGGACGTTGACATTGAGCAGCCTGTTCCCAATCCTGCAGCTGCTCCTGACTTTGCTCGTTTGGAGCACCTCCTGCTGGAGACTTAGGGAGACGAGGGCTGAGATGATGGAGATGGAGATGGAGGCCTGAGTCATGTCTCGTTTTGACTCGCTTCAGGCCAGTTTGGAGATGGCTGCGGCTCAGCAGGTTGAGAGGGAGGAGCTGCAGTTCAGGGCACTTATGGGTGCTATTGCACGTACGGGCGGTGCTGGTCCCTCCGCACCGCCACCTTAAGGCCGTTTCTCTTGCATACTGACTTTTTGGCATTTTCTCGACTAGCAGCGAGCTCACTTGGCTACGCCTCTGTAGTTGCTAGATTCTAGTTTTGTGTCAGTTTTTCGTGCTTTTGATATTTAGAGCCATGTTGGCCGCTTCGTTTAGTTGTTTTCTTATTGTTCTTTGTTCTTTTCGGCGCCGTTTAGGCTTTTCTTGTACTTCTGTAACTTTTGATGTTCATAATTAATGGAAGTTCATGTTTTTCTTTTGTTTGTCTTTATTTCTCGTCTTCTTTACTTCTTTGATGTGCATGGTAGTGCTTACTTGTGCAGGACTTTCTCTGAACTTTTCCGGGATCGCCCCAAAAGTGGTGATATACTCTCCTCTCTCATAGTTTTTATGCTTGTTTCGATACTCATACATTGTGGACAATGCATGGATCTAGTAGGGGGTGTGCTAGTCGCTAATCTTTAGTTTGAACTTCATTGTTTCTTGCCAAGTGACACTTTAAGCATCACGACTACCAAAAAAAAAACTTTTACTCCTTTTCTTTTTCTTGGACTCTTGGTCCACGCCTCCTATGATTGTTGCATAGTTACCCATTCAAAGTGCCGAGCAATGATGCCTATCTTGACTTTTTCTTGTGTTCTTAGCATTTGACACTCGTTGAACCCCACAAGTCCTAGAACTATCCTAATTATTGTGAACTTCATGAATTTCAAATCTTGGACTATTGGTGCGTGTTGCTCAACGCTTGTTATAGGACGATGTTAATGCATTTATAATCCGCGTATCGATTGAAATAATTGTGGAGACTTGAACCTTGTAAGATGTTGAGCCGTCCTCCAATTTTGAGCGTTACTTACAATTCTCTATTTGTTGAAAAGCGTTCTAAAGTCGTTGATGATCTCATCTTGTTGGTTTTGATCGTGCGTTAGAGGATCGTCGTGTGATTTTATAAACTTGTACCTGCTTGTTGTCTTAGTGGAGAACAATGAATCGTAATACACCACTTTCCCTTACCCCTTCCGCATACACCTCCTTTAGATCAGCCCATCACTCTTTACTTTCACCATTTCTAGTGTTTAAAGTTTGTTCTTGGAAGATTGTACGCATAAGGATGTTGTGTTAAAATCTAAAGGGATTGAGTCGTGATTTTGTGTGAGGGTACTGAAGCAAGAAAAGAAAAAGAAAAGCTCAAGTAAAGAAGAGAAGTCTTAAAAAAAATGAATATAACAGTGCTTCTCCATTATACCTCATTATTTCGTTTTATCATTTTTCGACTCTTCCCTAGTTTTGTGAGCCTCTTTGCGAACCCTTTTGTCCGAGAGCATTCCCTAAACACTTCTCGATCCCATATCTAGTCATCTCACACCCCGTTCCACTTCTTGACCTTACCCAGTCCTTTCTGATCCTTGATATTACGATTCAGAGTTTGAGACGACCTTGACAAGCAAGTGAAGTTTGATTTCACCGCCTCCAACGCACGGTATCTTTTATGAGATCCATTTTACTCGTTTTACATAGATTAACGTTCTTCACACTTGACATGTCTGTGGCTTTGCATTCTATTTCCATTACTCTTTGCCTGCATGTCTTGAGAGCGTCACCCGTTCTGAGTGATTCATTTCTGAGGGTTTCACCGGTGAGAATTACGTTGAAGCGCGGTTTCGATCGATATTTGGATTATGAATGCATTGCACCGTACCGATACTTGTGGGCGTGCAACCTTTACTACGAACGTCCGAGAGTTGGAATAAATGAAGTTTTCGAATAACCTTGATAGTTTGGGGACTTTTGGGAACTTGAGTGTCACTTTGCTAAGATCCATTGAAAACCTCTTGATTTTGTGGAGCTTTGCGCACTTCGATTTGTTGGCAGCTATCTTGAGGAAGCGTATGTTTGTGGGTATCATTCTAAGAATCCTCCGGAGACAAAACTCCGCCTCTAGGGGTAACCTAGAGGTTTAACGGCTTGTTGCAGTGGCTCAATGCAACCGTGCTCCCCACGAAAGCGGTTTATCTTTACTGTTTTTAAATAAAGTGGTTGAATAATGTCCTTAGAGCTATCTCTTCTCCGCTTAATTGCTAGAGACTAGCAATGTGCTAGTAGGGGGGTGTGATTTATCACATATTTTGCTTGAGTTTGGATTTGTTATTGCGCAAAATTTCACTCCTAGAGCTTCTAAGTACATTATTTACGCACTCTTATTGCATAACCCTCATTTCTACTGTTTACATCTTTTGCACGGGTTATTTTAGTGTTTTGCAGGTCTTTTGACAATCCGAGTTGGGAGGCAAAACCTCGGTTGAAGATCTCATCCATTGCGGCCACTTCTCTCTCGCTTTTAGACTCCAAGACCACATGTTTGGAGATTGATCGTAACTTGGTAAAGCTAGCTCTGCGAGTCCTCTCCGCGTGGCCGTGAATTTCACCTCAATCGGAGGCCGGAGCGAGGAGTTATGGCAATTTTAGTGATCAGTGTGCAAACTTGTTGTGAAGCAGTGAAGATTCAAGGCAGAGGGGCATTCGACCGGTCGACTTGCCCCATTCGACCGGTCCACTTTGTGTGTTCTTTTATAACATTCTGGCAGAGGGGCATTCGACCGGTCGAATAGCCCCGCTCGACCGGTCAAATGACCTTGTTTCTGCATTCTTTGTTTTACAAGTTTGCCACTCCGGGGACTTTGTATAAATACCCCTTTATAACTCGTTTTTAAGGGGTTGACCTAGTTTTTACAGCAGCTTAGATTCTCTCTCCTAACCCTCTTGTATTTCTTTAGGAGTTCTTGTTATTTTGTTCATAGATTAGCTAGATTTAGGTCTTGTAAGTGGGATTGTGAGAGATTCTTCAACTTACAAGCTTGATTTCTTCTTTTGGAGCATTTATTGAAGCTATTTATTGGATTCTCTCCTTCTTGAAGTTATTAATTGCATTAATGGTGATGTCTTCCTACTCATTTAATGGTTCTATTAATTTTTTCATAGTTAAATCCATGTGTAGCTAGTTTTCTAGGTTAGGGGTCATGAACCCACCTATGGATCTATGTGTTTCATGAAAATCTAAAGGTTTTGGATCTTCTTGAGTGATTGAAGAGTGTTGGGTTTGTAATATGTTTGTTTCTTTACCTCCATTGTCAAGCAATGGAGGTTATTGAATCTATATTACCAATCCAACATTTGCCCTTAGTTTCCCCAAGCTCTCATCTTTCATAGTGGGGTTGACAATCTACATGTTTGATAGTTGGCACCCAAGGAACTTTGTTCACTTGAGAAGTTCCCTCCAAATCCCTAAGATTTATCCTTGTATGATCCAAGGTTGGTCGCATGACCCCTAGCCCTTTTTTTTTTTCTCTTTAGTAAATCAAATCATTGTTCTAGCTTGCTTGTTATAGTTAATTCGTACCTGTCATTTAAGTAGTTAACTTATTTAGTTACCGTTTTACCTTAGTTTTACTCGCATGATTAGTTTTAGGTTTAGAGTTAGATAGCCTCAAAACAACCACCTTTTCTTTCTTTTTGGATACAGTAGTAGTGTATTCGTGTCTTGGAACTATAATCTTCCGGTCTAGTCCCCGTGGAAATCAACCTCGTACCTACCCGAGTATTACTTGTTACGATTGATTTGCACTTGAATCATACATATCCCGAGAGCGAACAGTGGTGGAAATAACACACTTAAAAGGTATGTCGTTAGCAAACATAGTCTTGCATGGGAGGACGGTACTGCTGAAGCGGGCGGCCTAATACAATTCCAATTTTCTGCTTCTACTGGCACAAGTTATGGAACTTTTCTTTATAACCAAAACAAAATGAGGGAAGGCTTGGCAAGATTTATTTGTGCATCCGATATGCCTTTTACTTTGATTGAAGAAGAGTGTTTTACACGTTTTATTCAAACTTTTTTACGACCTGCCTACCAACCTATTACTAGAAATACCCTTAGAAGTGATATACAATCTGTTTTTCAACAAACCAAAAAAAAATTAATTGATGACTTTTCTACTTTTAATATGCAAATTGCATGCACTTCTGATTTATGGACTGGTTGTAATAAAACAGGATATATATGTATAACGGCGCATTTTGTTGATGAAAATTGGACAATTAATAAAAACATCATTGCTTTTCGCGCATTAGACTATCGTCATACTAGTGAAAATATTTATAATTATATAATTAACGTTTTTCATAAGTATGATATTATGAAAAAAAATTATGAGCATTACTTTTGACAACGCTAGTGCTAATACAAGTGCTATTAATATGTTTATAGATCATCTACAACAAATCATGAATGGAAAATTATTCCATGGTCGTTGTGTATGTCATATCATTAATTTGATAATCCAAGATGGATTGTCAAAAATTAACAGTCAGATATCTAAAGTTAGAGAGACAGTGGTCTATTGTGCTGCAACGCCTACCCGTGTACAAGCATTTCTTCATCTTTGTAAACAAGATCGTCTTAATCCTCGTAAATTGCAAACGGATATTAAAACTCGTTGGAGCTCTACTTATCTTATGATAGAATCTTGTAAAAAGTATAGTGGGATTATTACTCAATTTATTAATGTTAATTATCCATCACTCGGGTTGAATTCTCATGATTGGGATATGGCATTTGAATTTCATGGATTTTTAGAGGTGTTTTATAAGGCTACAAATAATCTTTCTGGTGTTTACTATTCCACTTATTGTTTAGTTCTTATGGAATTACTTAATATGTCTCATGCATTTAATTATTATAAACAAAAAAAATTTATTTTTATTGAGATTTGCAAGAATATGGAAAAAAAAAAGTTTAAAAAATATTGGTCTGACCTTCCTCCTGTATTTTACTTATCCGCAATCTTGGATCCTAGACTCAATTTCGATGGTGTTTGTGAAGTGGTTAAACAAATATCTTAATTGTTGGAAGGACCAGAAGGTGAGCCTGGTCTAGAAATAACTACTTTTGAAATGGAAAATACTTTGAAAACTTTATTTCGTATTTACTATGAAAAATATGCAAATAAAGAAAGTACTACTTCTTCTTTTACTCCTACTGTTGAGTTAAGCTCGGGAGCATCAGGGAGTTCTTATGCGAGCCGGTTTCTGAATTGTCGAAAGAAACAAAATGGTCCTACTCAATCATTTGTAAGTAGTTCTAACATCCTTGGTGAATTAAATAAGTATAGAGAGACCGAATGGGACAACCGATTAACTCCCGAGAAAATGAAAATTTTGGATCTTTTGACATGGTGAAAAGAACATGTAAGAGCTTTCCCTGTTCTTTCCATCATGGCTCGTGATTTACTAACTCCTCTGGCTTCTATGGTTGCATCGGAGTCTGCTTTTAGTATAGGTGAAAGAGTGCTAGAGGAAAGGAGGAGCAGATTATCTCCTGATATGCTTGACTGCTTAATGTGCTTGAAGGATTGGCAGGCTGCACATGTCACGACCCATCCCGCTACGCGCGGAAATAGGACACGTGGCACGCCATCAAGGCTCATCCAAACATCCTCTAACGATACGCAACGGAAAGAACGTTAAAACAACCCTGGGTATTTTAAAACTTAGGAAACATTGCCCTCTGAGTTGACAAATCCATTGAAAATTGGAGTTATAAAAAGTTTTGGCCAAGTGGAAACACATTCAAAAGAATCAATTCTGAAAACAGAGGTTCAGTCGACTGTGCCTAGGGTCCAGTCGACTGTGCCTAGCAGAAACAATTCTCAACAGAGGTCCAGTCGACTGCTCAGGGAACCCAGTCGACTGCACTAGTTACTATTTGGATCAGTAGCTAAAATCTACAGTGGTTCAGTCAACTGCTCACTATCCCAGTCGACTGTGTTATGCAGAATCAATAATGCAACATTTTAAAAAGGGGTCCAGTCGACTGATCAATGGTACAGTCGACTGGTTCTGCCATTACTGGAAGCAGTAGCCAAAAATCAACAGTGTTCAGTTGACTGATAAAGGGGTCCAGTCGACTGCCTCCTTTACTATTCACTTTCAGTGTCTCAAACACACAGGATCCAGTCGACTGATACAGGGTTCAGCCGACTGCTCCCCTGCTGGGCAGCCATGTAATGAAAAATACTAACACATGCTTCTCAATATCCACAAACAATAACAACCAACGCCAATTACAACATGTAAAACATAACTACAGACGTTCAATTACAAGATTACAATACTGCGAAACTAATCTATAGTTCTATTACAACATATTACCAATTCCCAATCCTTACACAAGTTTTAGGACTAAAACAAAAACATGTACAAGTGTGATTCCCCCGCCGTTCATCGGCCTCACTCATCGCGCTTCTTCTTGTCTTTCTTCTTACCTGCAATGGAGTACATCTCCACTGCTCAGCTATATGCTGAGCATACAAGTCTAACATGTGCAATATATAACAAAACATGCTTTAATCTCATAAATCATATCAATAGTCTCTAGGGATAAAAATACGCATTCATCTGGTAGCGGCAAGTCCAAGCCTTAAACCGCGATGTCAATGGCAAGTCCAAGCCTACAACCATTACATCCCCACAAGTGTCATGGCAAGTCCAAGCCTACAACCATGCACAGTAGCCGTCGCTACTCAAATTCTCAAACATCGAGAAGCTTACTCCGGCATGAATTTGTATAAGACTCTCCTTTGATCCACATAGACAACTCAACGTGCTCGCGTAAATTTAGACATGTTTTTCACAATTTAGCGCGTGCATAATTAATGGGCCTACAATTAACGCATGGATTGTGCCCGGATCTCAATTTCGTCGTCGAAATATAAAACATGTATTTCTCTATATTTCACGAGTTAGAACTTCATACCTCGTGCGATTTCCCTCAAACTTTGAAGGATCGACTAGGAGGTCAAATAATCCTCGGATTTCGAATTTGAGGAAATTCCTACAAGTTTATATCTGTTTTTCCCAAAAGTCTAAAATTAAGATTTTTACAACATTGGCCAAACACGGCCTAAGTAGTATCAAAATGTAGATCTCACCTCCACGAGTTCAAATCTTAAATTTGGTGAAAAACTGAAGGACGAAAGGTCGTCGTATGTCACCGGCAAGCTCGTGGCAACCAAATCTCCTTTCTCTCTCCTCTCTCTAGATATTTGTGAGTTTTGGATGAGAATGAAATCTCACCCCCCACCTATTTATAGAAAAACTCTTCGGGAATTGCGTTTATCTCCCCACGAGTTCCTCAAACTTCTAATTAACTCCCGAAACTTCGCACACGTCCATTTTATGACTTTACGAGTGAAAACTATAATTTTCAAAAGTTTCCGACTAGGTTTCGTTTGGGTCCAAAAAAATAACGTCCGAAAACTATATTCTGTGGAATCTCTACACTACCTACCTTTTTAATTAACGTATCACTCACGTTCTCACCACAGTTCTCAAAATGTTAACAAACAATACCGAAAATACCAGAAATTATACTACACAGGCATAATTCACTATACACAAAATACCATATAAGTCAAATAACATTTAAATCATATAAATGCCATTTGCTCATGCTCATGCCATGTGAACTACCATGTTCCCGTGTCCTCACTGACACCTTACCGTTGACTCACAGTCAACCTCAACTCAAATTACTAATAACATTAATAATTTTAAAATCTCAAATGATGCATTTTCAGAATCATAAATTTTTGCAACGGGTGTGACAGCACAATATCGAACTCAAGACCGAAAAGATTATTTTGTAGAACAATTCGAAAAATTGAATGTTATGGGGAAAGAAATTGAAGAATGAAGAATTGAAGATCAATCATTCCCAAATAAATGTAATACTCCTGGCCCGCATGAGTCTAAACTGTGAACGGCTTAAAAAAAATTCAATTCTTTAAAATGTAATCTTAACTTTTTATTTTATGAAGTAATGTAATCTTTAGTTTTTGATAGAATTAATGTAAACCTTTGATTTTATGAATTAATGTAATGTTTAGTTTTTATTAGTAATCTTTAATTTTTATTGAATAATAAATAATTTTCTTATGTAATCTTTATTTTTTATACAATAATAATAAAGAGTAAAGTTTAATAACAAATGTAAATTTATAATTTACATATGATATACTCATATACCTAAACTTTAGCAGCCAATTTTACATAATAATAATAATAATAATAATAATAATAGTAGTAGTAGTAAAGTTTATATAATGATAAAGAGTAAAGTTTACATAAACATAATAATAAATAATAATAATAATAATAAAGAGTAAAGTACTAAAGTTTAATAATAAATGAAAAGTTTACATATGATATGAATTAGTGTAATCTTTAGTTTTGTAATCTACAGTTTTTAATAGAATTAATGTAAACTTTTTATTTTATGAATTAATGTAATGTTTAGTTTTTATTAGTAATCTTTAATTTTTATTAAATAGTAAATAATTTTCTTAAGTAATCTTTATTTTTTATAAATTAATAATAAAGAGTAAAGTTTAATAATTTACATATGATATATTGATATAGAACTAAACTTTTCCAACCATTTTTTTCTCCCAAAACATTAATTCAAGATTTCAAAATTCAAATTTCAAATACTCCCTCTCCCTCCCTACCACTAACCTCGACCCGTCCGGCCCGCCCAAAAGCCCGGCCCTCAAGCCTGGCCCTAAAGCCGGTCCGGCCCCACCCAAAGCCCGGACCGTGTAAGCCCGGGCCATCGGTCCGGGGAGGATACAACCCCCCTCCTTCTAAGCCCGGCCCGATTCCCAAAAGAGCCCGGCCTGAAAGCCCGGTTAGGCCCTCTTTGACCGAGCCCGGCCCGGCCCGTTTGACACCTCTAGGCTTAAAAGGTCAGTCACCGAAAAAGTGAAAAGAAAAAAAAAAAAAAAAAAAAAAAAAAAAACTTACTTGGAAAGTGGTGGTGGCTCGCGATGGTGGTGGTGGTGCACGAGAGTGGTGATCAAAGGTAATTTCTATGAATTATTCTAGAAGTTCGAATTCCTTTGATCCCTCTACTGGGGGAATAAATATTGAATGAAACAGGAGTATCAAGTCAAATTTGACTTAAGATATGTTAAGTTAAATTTCACTAATTTATAACCAAGTTAAGTGAAATTTGACTTTAACTTGATCTATAAAATCTCTTACCTTTGCAAATTCACTAAAGATTGAATTTTCAGTTAAGAAAATAAGCTGAAATTTTATTGAAAAATCTAAAATTTTCACTTCAAAATTAATATAAAGTCAAAAATCTATCATATATATAAAAAGATTTTCTAAAGAGGGTCACATTTCTTTATTAAAGAGAGGGCCTCTATTTTAGCCGTCGGATTGTGTTTAAAAACTGTAAAATGACAAAACTGTCATTAATGAAAACACGATCCGACGGCCAAAACAGAGGTCCTCTCTTTAGTAAAAAGAGGGCGCCCTCTCTAGAGCCTGACTATATATATATATACCTCTCCAAACTTTTTAGCCATACTTATGTAAAGTCCTCCCATTTTTACCGATGAATCTTTCTTTTATCACCCCTTGTCCCCACCAAAATTAAAACGCGCCAATTAATATTTTAGTAATGAGAAGTTTTTGTGTACCTCTAATATTGAAAGGATCGATCGAGTTTGAAGCATGCCATCGCGTAAGAGGGAATTGCTTGCATGAGCCACCGCTTTGATAATTAATTAAGGATATATATCTTAATTTACTGCTCTGTGGTAAGTGATAACATTCATGAGTTTCTCTTTCCACGCTCTATGTTTGACAATCCAATTATGTGCTGAAAATAAAAAGATTCAGCACTTATTCTTTTTCAGTGCGTTTGATAACATATCACTTAATTAAAAAAGCATCTAAAAAATCACTGAAAACTTTAAGTGAAAAATTTCTACTAAAAAAAATTACTGAATGCATTCTATTTTAATAGTTGAAGCACTATTTTCAGTATTACAAATTCAATCACTTAAAACTTTCAGTACTTAAAATCCACCACTTAATTTTCAGCACTTAATTTTCAGTTTTATCAAACGCACCCTTACTCTCCACTATTATATCCTTGGTATATGCAAAAATAACATTGGTTATTTTATAGTGAATTTTTTTTTTTTTTTTAACAAGATATTAAGGAATAAAAACGTCCTACGTACGTGTCATGCAGCTTTCATTTACTCTGATGAGGGGAATTAAATTTACAGGAGGAAAATATTGAGAATGGTAATGTGAATCTTAATTTAGGGGGAAAAAAAAAAAGCAAGCAAATGAACAATAATTAGAACGGTGGTTGTCTAGTCTAGTCTTATATTTATTTATGAACTCCACTTGTTTTTAAGTACTATAGTTGGTCAACTTTCTTTATCTGTGTTAATTAATCTCTCTCCTAGTTCTCAGATAGAACCCCATATATATATATATATATATTTTGGGATATTAAGACAAATATTTCAACCTGTCCTTCGCGAATTCGGGATCAGTGTACCTATTGTTGTTTTTATCAAAGTAAAATATGGGATAAATTTGAGGCACGTGCACTGACCCCACAACACACGTACGTACCAAATAAATCAGAGAGACGAGCTAGTGGTAGGATCTAAACCCACACCAAGTTGGACATTACCATCTTGAGATCAATCCTTCCAACTAGCTAACACGTCCCATAGAGAGTTTCGAGACTGGCCAAATCCCTTATATTTACTCATGTAAAGTCTCAAACCCAAGATGTTTTGGTTTGCCTACCACTGGACTACAAGGACTTGATTCAGAACCCCATATCTTGTATCCATGATTGGATATATAATTAATAAAGTAGAAGGATGAGAATGTGTAGGGCTGGATTTATTTATTACAGTATTTAAAAAGCAACAATAACAAAGCCCTGTGAAGAAGAGAGTACCCTTTCCTATGAGAATTGTACTTAAGAAACCCCCAAGCCATTTATCAAAACTAAACTAAACAATATTTGTTAATATTAGGGTAAATTATACAAACCTCCCATGAGGTTTGCCTTAATTACACGGACCTCCCCCTCTTGTTTCAAAAATTACACAGACCTTCCTCGAGGTTTGAATTCGGTAACAAAACGCCCCCTCCCCTAATGGTCCGTTAGTTTTTTTACATTAGCCTCCCCTGAAAATTACAATTAGCCCCCCTAATATTATAAAATTGTCATACTAAAGCCCTTTTTCTCTTATATTTTTGTGCTAATTATAAAATCCCTCCTCCCTCCTATGTTTTTGGGTTAATTTTTTTAACATTAATTTATATCATCTACACAAAATGTACACAAAACATATATAAATAGGTCCAAATTTTTTTTTTCCTCCGAACAAGCCTCTATCAAGCCCCCCCCTCCCCCCCCTGTATTAATTTTCTAGATCCGCCCCTGTCCCTATGCTTCAAAAGTGGACACTTAACCCCCTGTGACTGTGAACTAAAATAGAACTGTTATGATTTCACTCAAAGAGCGTTAACCCCAAAATTAACATCACAAAATGGGTTAAGTGTTTATATTTTTAACCAATTTTAGAATTTTTTTTCAGTTTTGAGTGAAATTATAACAATTCCATTTTAGTCCACAATCACAGGGGGTTAAGTGTCCACTTTTGAAGCATAGGGACAGGGGCGGATCTAGAAAATTAATACATGGGGGGTTTGATAGAGGTTTGTTTGGGGAAAAAAAATTTGGACCTATTTATACGTATTTTGTGTAGATGATATAAATTAATGCTAAAAATATTAACCCAAAAACATAGGAGGGAGGAGGAATTTTATAATTAAAACAAAAATATAAGAGAAAGGGGGCTTAGTATGACAATTTTATAATATTAGGGTGGCTAACTGTAATTTTCAGGGGAGGCTAATGTAAAAAAAAAACTAACAGACCGTTAGGGGAGGGGGCGTTTTGTTACCTAATTACAAACCTCGAGGGAGGTCTGTGTAATTTTTGAAACAAGAGGAGAGGTCCGTATAATTAAGGCAAACCTCAGGGGAAGTTTGTGTAATTTACCCTTAATATTTTTATGGCCATGGTCACCTTTCCTTCAGGGTTTCCCTTCGATGCGGCAATAATTTTTTTTTTTTTTTTTGATAGGAGTTACGGCAATAATTGAGTCTTAGATTCTTTGTCCTTGTACTAACAACTCAGTTATCATATAGAATGACTATCATATTAAATAAGCAATAGCATATTCCCTAATAAATTAATTAAGTAGTGACTCTAAGTGCTTAACAGGAGGAAAAAAAAAAAAAGAAAGAGAGAGAGAGAGAAGTGATTCTACACTTTATTTAGACGGTATGTTCATATGAATTTCATGTAATTATTTTTCTCCAAATAATGATTGTCGATCATACGATATAATAGAACTTAATATAGTCTTTATACTATGATGGAATCTATATGAGCTGTGAAGTTGGTTCCAATATTGTAATCGATCGGTTTCCTTAAATTGGATTTCACCGCGCGCGAATCTAAGCCAATATCATATAACTAGAATATTATGGCTTGTTTGGTTGAATTGAACTCCTTATTCATCATGTTTTACATAATATATATATATATATATATATTTCTTTACAAATTAAGGAACTCAATCCTCTAGAATTCACCCCCCACTCAAAATTAAAACTCAGAGTTGGTTAAGAAATTATTTTGAAATCATGAATTATGTCAGCTTCAGAAAATCTAAGAATACTCATATATACATACAAAGAAATATGATTATAATTCTCATTTTTTTCTAATAATTTTATTCCAGATGATGAATTTCTATAATTAATATAATATAATGAGGTCATTCAAATTCATAGACGCACGAAACATGCATGCTATTATCTCCAATTGACACTTTGATAGATGAGATCCAACGGTAGACATCAGCCAAAATAAATTAAGAGCCAAATATTAAGAGGCTTTAAGAAAAGGGAATGGCACTAGAAAAGTACTTACTATAAAACTGTACCCCATTTATATATGTACATAGACATGATGATGATGATGAAAAAAGTAAACCCTAGTGAGTGACCCCCAAGTCTTGGCTTGGCGTGACATCAAAGTGTGTCCCAAATAGAAAATGGAAGGAAATATAGGCATTATACAATAAGCATGCGGCAATTTGTCTCCATATAGTTGGTAAAGGTTTGACACGGTCCAGGCCATTCTATGGGAACCCATTAAAAACTCTCTCAAAATATGACCAATACTTAACGTAAGAAATTAACCTCTTTTTTTTTTTTTTTTATGTGAACACACACATACAGTTAGCTTTAAAGAGGGCGTCCTCTTTTTATTAAAGAGAGGACGTCTATTTTGGCCATCAAATCGTATTTTTATTAATGACAGTTTTGTCATTTCACAGTTTTTAAACACAATTCGACGGCCAAAACAAAGACTCTCTCTTTAATAAAGAGATATGACCATCTTTAGAGAATCTTTGCACATAGAGAGAGCCGCCCGAGTGGAGCCCACCACCACCTCGCCCCACCACCACTCTGGTTTAGTAGTGGTGGGATCTTAATTTTTAATCCTCCAAAGCCATTTTCCAATCTACCAATCCAATTGTGACCCTCATGTCTCTATCTGTAGGCTCTAGCTATTCTCACCACTCCATTGTCATATATATATATACGGATATTATTCATAGCTCTCTGCATATCCCATTAACACTACTACTCCAACTCCAATTTTTGCTTAGTGGCCCCACTATTTTTGGATTACGATTTAACCTTTTTCTATTTCTTTCCGAGTGGATGTATAGTGTATATATACCAATTGACAGATACTACATTGAAAAATAAATTGTTTTTGAGAACATGAAATTCAGATTCTGAATAATAATGTAACATTATATTAATCAAGTAGCTAGCTAGTTTGTATAATTGGCAAATTTAATTAAGTTCTTCTTCTTCTTCTTTTTTTTTTTTTTTTTTTTTTTTTTTTTGCTTAGCAGGAAATTTTTTATTTAGCATGGACGCCCATGGAACAAAGGATCAAAACTCTTAACAATTAAAGCCAAAAAATCAGCATTGACGAAACAAAAAGAAAATTTTAAGTTATTATATAATCCTTGCTCCTACACATAGCATTGTGGGATCGAATAGGCATTATTCTACATTTCAATTTTCAAATACACAATTAGAATGAAAAACAAAAAACTTGAAAGCCTCGTGTCATGTGTATATCTATATACTATATACATACACTCAACACCGTAGGGTAGTTCCCTCAAGCTAGCCTATGAGCACTAGTACGTTACTTGCCAATATAATAGTACGTACATGTTCACTCAATTAAAATTGTTTTTGTTTTCACCGTACGTGATTAATTTATTAAGCATCATTGCTGCTTTCATTTAGCTAAAAACAATATTTGCAACAACAATAATGCTAGGCACACACTCTAAACCACACCTCAAATCACACTCTTACTTTAAACACATGTACCCTGTGTTGTGTAAGTGGTGCACAGAAAAGTGTGAAAAATTCAAATAGCACAGAGTACATGCATTTAAAGCATATAGTGTGGTTTGGGGTATGGTTTGGGTTGTGTGCCTAGCACTTCTCTTGCAACAATATCTATCTTATCTATATCTGGGCAGGCTAATTAGTCAAGGTCAACGTGCACTTAAGAGCAGGTTTTGGTCACTTTTTAAAAAAATCTGGAGAACATAATTGGAATGAAAATGACAACTCCGCGCGATCCAATTTTCGGACTTCTAACAACCTGAGGCCAATTCCACAATATTCCATATATGCGATAGATTGTTCGATCTGCTCGGATTTGCTGCACTCTATTAAAACTCGGGTTGAGCTTGGACTTAGGTAAAATTAAGCTCCACTCCATGCACCAGATTAATTTACAAGACTATAACCCTACACTACACACACACACACACACACAAAACGTACATCACCCCAGACAGTATTTTAGGGAACAGTTGGATCAATCTGTTCGGTTTGCTTTGGTTTTCTTACGCCCCTAGCTAATAGCACTAGTGGAAGTAATAGAAGAACATGGCATGTGGAACCTGATTATCAAATGTCAAACATCTAAAAAGTAAAATTACATGCACCTACAATCTCCACACATGATGATTACCATATCCAGATCACTCTTAAATTGTACTAGTAAATTAAACTTATATATGGGGATCGATGTAACTACAAGGATGTTCTTTAAGTACTCTTCGAATGGATTTTATAGAAAATGTTCATTGATATATATATATATATATATGGACATATCTCAATTGATATTTGAAGAATTTTATACTACATTTGAAGAGCACTAATTAATAAATCAACGGAAATAAAATATGTGATCAGTATTGACTTAACTATTGCCAATTTGACATTTAATACATCTCTGATACAGTATTTTGAATGTTAGTATATGTCAAGCTTCTGTTTCGAACAGGCTTTTAACTTTTGCATAGTCGAGTTCACTTGGAGAGAGAGAGAGATGATAGCTAAGCTAGTTAGTAATGAGTGAAGGCAATTTCAAACGGGCCCCCAAAACCAGTTGGTATATGTAATAAGGGGATCAATCTATATGACGTATTAATTAACTAGAGGTAAATTAATGATTAGAGCATTTGAAAATAGTTTTGTGTACGTAATTTTCTACATTCACCAATTAATTAATGGTCCTGCCAAACGCACTGTGCATTTTGGGCTAAGATTGAAAATGGAATTTAGTAGTCTTTTTTTTTTTAACTTGAGAGATAATAGCATATATATCTTTATTGGTCGACGACGTCGTTGGTTCAGATTCAGAGAAGTTTTGAAGAAAGCAACGGTTGAGATTGAATTAGCGGATAAGGAGCTGCCAGGGACTTTAAAAAACTGATATCCTCGATCTCCCCTCTCCATTACTACCTACATGTACATTAATTTCTGTAATATATATATATATATATATGTGTGTGTGTGTGTGGTCTCTTCTCTGGTTGGTGTGTAGTGCTTTTGTGTTTCTGGTTGTTTTAAGTACCACCAACAACTGCCTCTGTTGTGGTCCGTCCTCTCCATTCTCTCACTCTGTGTCTATATTCTGTACTGTACGGACTCATTTTTTTTTTTTTTTTTTTAAAAACGAAAACTCAAAAAAGTAGTAGCTCGTAGTAAATGTTCCGACAAAGCTCTGTTCTCCCTACATGAAAACCCCCCATTTTGTTTTCCTGTTTGTGTTCTATTTTATATATACTCCTATAATTATATATGTTCTTCGTTTCTGAGGACATATAATCAGATCCTGCAGCTTTTTTTTTTTTCTTTTTTCTTTCTAAAAGGGATATCTTAACGTATAGAGTTGCAAACAAACATACATATGCATAGCTAGCAATAGTAATAGTAGTGTTCCTGGTTTGAATCATCTCATGATATAAGCAAGTGATAGATCGATCAGTGTTTTTTTATTTTTCATCTGCCTTGCTGATCAAGCCTGCCTTATGGCCTTACTCTATCTTTAATTAGAATTCCTTCTTTCCTTAGTGTAAATTATGTATACACACATGCATACGGGTCGGGTAAAGGACATACCTTGCGGAATATACCCAATCACGGATCGTCTTGGCGGCGTTGTTACAAGCCCGGCGATAATACCCACGAACTACTGCTTTTTAGAACTTCCGTGTACGCTCTTATGCTTCGAACGGGTCGTGAGAATGCCTACTAGAGACACCCCCTTTGTATCCACGCGCTAAATCCCAAGCCCTAGTGTGATTTGGCTAGAGAGAGAAAGTAACTAAAAGAGAGAGAGAGGGAGAGATGGTGGCTGCCTTATTGTGTGCAGAGAGTTATGTTTATGTGTGTGTTATACACATATATATACACACACATATACATGCCCTAGGACTCCAAGTTATAATCCACATAGGATTTCTTGGACCCTAAGCTAAGCCCTTGGACCCGGTCCATAGATTATGTGGGTGACCCATAACCCACAAAAATGCTAACATCTCCCACTCACCCACATAGGGCTTTGTGCTAAAACAAAATCTCTCAGATTCCAACTTTCATCTTCTCCTCATACGGGAAATAGAACGTGCGACCTCACGAAAAGAAACGTACATCGACAGGAGCTGAGATGCTAAGTCAATCACATAACTAGCAAAACGCATCACTCGGAAGCTTCTCGTGTATTTACCCAGACAGATTCAACCACACCGGATCTAGCACTCTTAATCCCTCAAAAAACAGTGCTACACCCCCAAATATGTAATGTACCCATGACACTCAGTACGTATACGATTGTCGCTGGCCAGCTAATGAGTCACAAAACATGGTGTGTTATCGAAGAGTCTTCCCTGCCTACTAATGTCAATCCAACTAACTCGACCGCTTTCCTAGACGTGCCCCATAGGACGGTATTTGTCTCTTCGTCCCAGGATGGTACGCTAAAGTAGCGTCATCAAGCGTCCTCTTCATGACATAGTCTCAGGTCATAAGGTAACTTGTGTAGAATCCCCGTTACAGGGAGACTACGTGGCTCACACAGCAATGAAATAGGGATTAATCCATTACTCCACAAACGATCGCAAAATAGCACATACAGTATGATATGTATGCTATGGCGTTCTTCCATATAAATGGGCATGTCACTTCGTGGTAAAAGTAACGCCATACGAATTTTAGTCTAGACGTTACATAAACATCTAACCTGACATTTCCACCACAGTCGCTACAACCAGCATCCGTCTGAAAACTCATATTCGGCTATAAACAGGCTACATAGAGTAGTGGGCGCTCTCTATGTTCGACCAAGCACCAAGCTTAAGTCTCATCTTAGCTCTAAGCTAAGGCGACATATAAGGATATCAAGGTTTATATCTAGCTCGCTGTTCTTATACCGCGTAGATATAAGTGTTCTAGCCCGCTTTCCTAGTGCTATAGACACACATGTCCTAGCTAGCTATCCAAGCGCCATGAACACAAATGTCTCATCTTGCTCGCCATCTAAGCGCTATGGACACACATGTCCAACTTCGCTATCTCGGCGCCAAGGTGAATCACCCGTGTGAGCAGGTCGATTCAAGCCTGGTGACACTTTAAAGAAAAAATGTGCATCCATCCAACTAACAACTAATGAATTTGGAAAACCAATGATTTTATTATAATAATAAACATCTAGTAATAATAATGTCAAGAATAATGTTGTTAAAGTACATCAGAACCTACGGAGTCGTGTACAACTAATGTGGGATAAGAACGAATCTCTAGAAATTGGCTTGATCCAAAAGATCAGTCATCATATCACCAGTAGTGATGTACTATAAAAACAACCTCCCCTTGTACAACCATATCTCGAATGTAGTGGTGATGGATCTCTATGCGCTTGGACTTCCCGTGGTACTTATGGTCCTTTGCATAAACTAGAGCTGCCGTGCTGTCTCAATAGACCAACACTACTTCATCGCTCTGAGGCAAGAAGCCTACACTATGTAAGAACCCTTTAACCATACAGCCTCCTGAACGGCTGCAGAACAAGCCACATACTCAACTATCATTATGGATAAGGTGATGCATGTCTGCTTCTCGCTACAACAAGCGAATGCTTCATCAACTAATGTGAATGCGTAGACAGACATGGACATGCGCTCATCTCAATCGCTGAATGAGCGTCGCATCGTCTTCATCACTTCTAAAACTCTACCATCCATAAGGTGAGATCCATAATCATGCGAACATATCACAGAAAGATCTTCACTGCTCTCTAGTGAACTGGACCAAGGTTACTCTTGTAATGACTAACTAAACCAACCGTATGGAAAATGTCTGAACAAGAATACAACATAGTATTCGTCAGGCTTCCCATTGCGGATGCTTATGGCACTTTGGACACTTACTTCCTCATCGTTCTCTGGACATTGAATTAGGGTCAAGGGTATTCCCTTTTCAACTAGGGTATCTATGGGTTTTGAGTACTGTATGCGAGAGTGTTCAAGAATCTTCTATTATGTAAGTCTCTAGAGACGAACAAAATAGGTTTATGAACGGTTCCCACAATCCTAACTCCCAACACACAGTTGGTTTGACCCATACCTTTTTATCTAAATAAAAAGGATATTATTGTCATACAATATAAGAATTAGAACACCTTTTATGGACTGCTCAATGTACACACACTGGTCTTCTTTAATCATCTCAACGAAAGAGATCGATCAAATCATGAAACCTCAAGTGTCATTGCCTAAACGATTGCTAGAGATCGTAAATAGATCAATTAAGATGCCACACTTTGGCTCATTCCCATCGGTCGTAAAACCAATAGGTTGATCAATGTAGATCTCTTCGTTTAGCTCTCTATTGAGAAAAGCAGTATCAACATCCATTTAAAAAGAGTTCTAAAACTAAATGTGCAACAATCACTAAGATAAGGCGAATGAAAACAAAATATCACCACTAAGGAGATTCTGTCTTCAGGGTCTACACCCACTCTTGGGTTTGACCTCTCATCACGAGGTGCGCCTTTATCTTTGTCAATTAAACCATCCGCCTAGAGTCTAACTTCGAAAACCCACTTGTTTCCATTAGTCTTACACTCGGACGAAATATCAACTGACTCCTAGACCCTATTCTTTGTCCATAGAGATCATATCATCCTTCATAGCAACTATTCACTCAACTTTAGTAGATAAACAAAGCGCGCTTCTACATAAGAAGCTGTCGCCACATCATCTACTAATGCGCACATGAAAATATGTCCCGCAGATTTCAAATTGCCAACGAAGAACTCATCCTCGTCAACTGTACTGTGCTATCTAAGAATCTTGAGTAACCAGTGGTGCACTCCCACTGTTTAGCACACTCCCACTAGCGTCTAGCAGTGTACTCCCACTCGGCTGCAGACTAGTACCATTTTCAGCGAGTACTGGATGTGGAATCACAATATCTCCCCACCCTCGCTTAAAGATGGTATGTTGTCTACAATTTCTCTAACTCATAGAGGTCAAGATTCTTATAGCAACAACAATACTGCGAAAACATTTTCAAACAGACTGTAAAGCTTGGAAAACAGGTTGAAAAGGCACGATTATGCGTATGAGGGTAGTAGCTAAGAGTGCATCCTTCCAAAATTGGAAAGCTAGCTTATACCGTCAATGATCCAGACTTATCCAGAAGCATTCTATTCCTCCCTTCTACAATAACATTTTATTGCAGAATTTCTCGGAATAGAAAGTTGTATATGTACCCCCTTTGTCCTCACACAGTTCTTCTGAACTAACCAAAGAAACTAACACAGTTCCTCTGAACTAATCAGAGAAACTAACACAATTCCTCTGAACTAATCAGAGAAACTAACACAGTTCCTCTGAACTAATCAGAGAAATACTGGCGTACGAGATGACTCAAAAGTCTTCTCGAATCTTATTCTCAACCTCTCAACTGTAAAACATTTGATGTAATCTAGTGTTTTATAGCGGTGAGATGACAAGGTGAGGAAAATGGAGTTACCATAACATGCCTTTACAAACATAAGTCCAAGGTGTGAGTGAACTAGCTCTAAAGGTTGATTATCTCTTATAGCTTTACTTGAAAAAGCTTTCGGTATGCTTTGCCACTTAGGCAAGACTCACGCGTGGGCAGGTCAACTTTAGCAAGTGAGCTCATAAGCCACTACGAGCTAATCGAGTCATCCTTTTCTTGTCCTACGTATCTGAGTTTAGCATGCCAAGTCATAGAATCAACAAATGACTCAGTAACTTGAGAAATAGAGAAAGTAGAGTTAACATTTTAACTCTTAAGAAATTATTACGTAAATAACCATGTCCAATAAAAATAAACTATGTAACATAATATCCATCCTATTGTAGTCCCACCTGCCTCTTAACCTGCTTAATGCACATGGGCCCATCGACCTCGTGCATTCTTCCACTTATGGAAATACTGGTCATGCATACAACCTCCCTTATGGCGGTCCGCTGCCAGGTAAACATGCCGAGAATAATTAGAACAAATCTTAATTATCTCGTTCTATGTTATGACCTATTTCATGTGTATCCATGAGTCAGACTGAAAACATATCACAGCCTGAACCTGATGTTCACCAGTGCAGGTAAAATCCCTAATTGATCTTGAATCATACCGGATTTCAACCTTAGATTCTCGGTCATCAAGTGTTTGGGATTTTTCCTCACTTCGAACTTCATTACTAGATTCTTCAATCTAGTAGTGGTTGTGCTCCAAAAACAAATTAGAGATGGTTCCACATTCATAGGTCATTGGGTTGTTCTTATACTCCCCAATTACATCATCATACATGCTACTTTACCAAAATAGAGCGCGTGTGATGGTCTTACTAGAATTAAATTCTATAGGCGTTTGGCAATATTGGACCCTAGGTCCAATATGGGATCAATTGGCTGGATCATTGATTGAAATAAGTTCTCCAAGAGATCATAGCTCATTCAAACGTGTATGTTACTTTAGTGCCAATTTCTACATTCAATAATATGCACAAGAGGTTGACATTATTATGATGCACATCTTTCTATAAATGTTTGTTTTAAAATCCAGTTATCAAAATATTTTCCCTTATTACAATTTCAAGATCGAAAATTCGCTAAGCTTGTAGTCATCACTTTACTCTTATAACTCAAGAAAAAATTTTATAACTGATTTTTCTAAACAAACATGCATAAATAGTACTAAACTTATCTATCATCATCCACAATAATAATATAATTGCGCCATACACACATGAATGCGCATGGGCCCTGAGTGGGCCCAAATTGACAATCTAGAGCTCACGCTAAAGTAATTAATGCATATATTGTGAAAACAAAGAAATTCATCCCTTTACAAATAGGCTTTTCCCAAAACATAAAATAGAAACTCTCATCCTCACTTTACATTTATAGCCATAAAAAAATAGGGATGCTTTGTTTTTCACATATATACAAAAACAACCTTAGAACATACATCGTGACAACATAAGCTCAAAATAAATTGTCAATTAAGTCGTCCATTCATTCAATCCAGATTAATTAATTAATCACACACGACAAGCACTCATGCGGTCTTTATTACAAGAATGAATGGACTCATCCATCTCTCCATTTAAGGAGGAGGACAAGAGGTCTTAAGGTAATCCAATCACAAACAACATTAAATAAACGTGCAATAATTCGAGCCTCTAATGCAAAAATAATAAACTAATCATTAAATTTGCCCTTCCAAACCTCTCAAATATTTAAAAACTAATTAAATATGGCTTTTAAATTAAACACAATAATTTTAAAACCTCATGGAAAAATTTAAATAAATGAAAACAAAATTTTCATTATAAATAAAAGTTTCCAGAATATTACTAGAGCCCAAAAAATATTTTGAATCAATTTAACAAATAAATTGATCTAGTTAAACAAATTAACTATGAGTAACTAAATTCCTAAAAATACAAAACTTTTGAGAAATTTGTACTCCAAGGATTTTCAGTGGTCTAATATGGTGTTCTAAACACCCTATATTAATTTCAAAAATTAATAATCAATTTTGGATATTTTAAGCAATTAAAATGATGCCCATAAGCATAAATTTTATGCTCTAAAATACCAAAAATATTAGAGAATTTACTAAAAATTTTCTCAAGTCTCCAAGTAGAGTACAAAACGCTATTTATTAATTTCAAGAATTAACAACCTTATTTGCTATATTTTAAGCAATTAATATTGTGCACATAACACAATATATGCTCTAAAATATATCCCAAAAAAAATGAGAAAGTTTGCTAAATAATTTTCTCATAATGCAAATAGTGTAATAAAACACATTGTGTTAATTCCACAAATTAACAATCAATAAAAATATTTTAAGCAATTTAATACGTGTACAAAAACACATAATTATATGCTCTAAAATATTAATATGATTTGGATAATTTACCAAAAATTATCTATGGGTCCTACTAAATTTCATATGGTCTCAAAACAGTGCCCTTAATGTCCCTTATTAATTACAAAAATTAATAATGTATTTTTGCTAGTTTAAGCAATTAAATAAATGTCTAAAAAACATATATTATATGCTCTAAAATAACAAAAATACACGATAATTTACACAAAAGTTATCCTAGAGTCCCTTACAGTGTACTAAACACTAAATATTAATCACAAAAATTAATATTTTGTTTAGGATATTTTAAGCAATTAAAAACACGTACAAAACACATCTTTAATGCTCTAAAATACCAAAAATTATGAAATAACTTATCACAAAATTATTTCTGGTCCCACACAGTGTCCTTAATATAGGAAAAATAAAATTTGAATTTTTCATAAATTTCCAAAATTTTAAAGCAATTAAAACAGATTTAAAACATTAAAAACTTATTTTTTAATTAACAGAAATTGTTTTAATTACTAAATAATTAAATATTTTTCAATAAAAATATAAAAAAAATATATTAAGGACCGGGGCCGAGAGACGGACCTCCACTCTCCGGACTCATGGTCGTCGGACCAACGCAGGCCGGCGAGTGGGCCCCACTCTCCTCAGCGAGAGTGGGCGTGGTCAAACTCTGGTTCATCTTCCCCAAATCCAAACCAATCTGGGTTTTGGGGGCTGCTCAACCCTCCTACTTTGCAAGCTCATATCTCACTCGTTTTTTGTCGAAAACTTACAAATTTTATACCGTTGGAAAGCTCTCATGGAGTACTACAAGATCATACCAAAAAACAGATCGATTAAATAAGTAAATCGTCCAAAAACAGAGAGCAAAGTTATGAAAAAAATTTCGTTTTTAACCCAAAACGAATCTAGGGTTTGCTATATCTCACTCGTTTGAGATAATCAAGGCATGGGACTTTGTGGGGGGACTCTAGGGAACATATGGGACACAACCATATAAAAAATTCGGACTTATATTGGAGTTTTCATGTAGACCCACTTCAAATTCGATTTTATCAAGTTTATGGTAAAAGCTTCACCAAACTTTAATGGTAGATTTGTTTTGGGCAAAATACGGGCGAATCAACAACCTATAGGCTCTGATACCAATGTAAATTATGTATACACACATGCATACGGGTCGGGTAAAGGACATACCTTGCGGAATATACCCAATCACGGATCGTCTTGGCGGCGTTGTTACAAGCCCGGCGATAATACCCACGAACTACTGCTTTTTAGAACTTCCGTGTACGCTCTTATGCTTCGAACGGGTCGTGAGAATGCCTACTAGAGACACCCCCTTTGTATCCACGCGCTAAATCCCAAGCCCTAGTGTGATTTGGCTAGAGAGAGAAAGTAACTAAAAGAGAGAGAGAGGGAGAGATGGTGGCTGCCTTATTGTGTGCAGAGAGTTATGTTTATGTGTGTGTTATACACATATATATACACACACATATACATGCCCTAGGACTCCAAGTTATAATCCACATAGGATTTCTTGGACCCTAAGCTAAGCCCTTGGACCCGGTCCATAGATTATGTGGGTGACCCATAACCCACAAAAATGCTAACACTTAGATTAATGTACTATGTAAGATTTGATCAGTTTGGTTAATTTCTTCGACTCTCATTTCTCTCTCTCTCTCTCTCTTCACAAATACTAGTAGTAGTAGTAGTAGTAGTGGTGATCAGTTTCTGTTTTTAATTTCCTTAATTTGTATTTTGAGTACGTAGCTAGTAGTAAATGATGATATATATATACTGTATTACTTATAACATTAATCGATCTGGTGGATAATTGAAAGAAGCATATTAATTGGGCCGTCCAAAGAAATGGCAAGTAATACTCATGATGTTTTGAAAAATTATTCGTGGTCGTCATCATCGTGGTCATCATCATCATCATCATCATCATACAAAAACAGAAACAGAAACAGAGTCCAAACAGTGATGTGGGCGGTCCAGCTGGTACTGGTGAGCGCAGGAGTGATCTCCACCGTACTTGTGGTGAAAGGGTCAGTAATTCCCTACTCAATGGACGCTATTCCAGGTATTTGGTCCTCATTTCGGTCGTGGTTTACAACTCTCTACATCTACATCATCCTCAACCTCATCGTCATCACCATCGCCGCCTCCTCCTCCTCTCTCTTCCACATCAATTCTTCGGATCCAGTTGTCGTCCCACCAATATCACCTCCACTAAAGTCGCCAGAGGAGGAGGAGGAGGAGGAGGAACAGAGCACCCAAGCCCCCGCCCCTTTTCACCATCTCGTTTCTAATTCACAAACCAAGCAATCTTTATTCGAATCAATCTGGCCGCCTGCAGACATCCCAGAACTGACCACTTGGCCACCAGATCCTCCTCCCATTGATCAACAATATTACTCTGTTGTTGACCACCCATTTGATCACCAAGTGTTCCCACAACATGAATCCCTAAAAACAGTTGCTGAAAGAGAGACTTACAATGCCACGGCGGTGGGTGTAATTATTGATGACAACCACATGACCAGTAGTACTCATGATCATGATCACGATCACGTTGACGTCGATGATGACAATGAAGAAGAAGAAGAAGAAGAAGAAGATACGTTGGAGGCCACGTGGAGGGCGATTTCAGAGGAAGGAGGCCGGTCGAAGTCTCCGGGTGGTCGGCTGCTCAAAAAGAGCGACACTGCTCCTCCCCAAGTACCCCAACCCCAAGTGGAGGTGGTGGTGGTGGTGAATAAGAAGAAGAGACTAGAGAAGATCAGTAGTACTACTACGAAGAAGCCAGCTGCTGCTGATCATAATGATGGCGTTTGGATTAGGGAGCTGAGGAAGTCGGAGACTTTCAACGATGCAGTGTCGGCCAGGCGGAGAGGGGGACTCAGTAGGGATGCCTCACTGGGTCAAGACGAGTTGAATCGCCGAGTGGAAGCCTTCATCAAGAAGTTCAACCATGACATGCGCTTGCAGAGACAAGAATCTGATCAGCGCTTCTTAGATATGATTAGTCGTGGAGTTTAATTAAGGGATCGATCCCACAGCTTCTCCATCATTAAATTAATTATTAAGGAGTAGCTAGTAGTAGTAGTATTATTAAAAAAAATTCCCTTCTACGTTCGTATGTACTCTATCACTCGGTACGTACTTCCACAGTTCCACTTCTACTTAATTGCTTAATTAGTTTCTTCATTGCCCATGGTGTCTGTATATATTGAGATCTAAAAGAATAAACATGACAGAAATTACTGTCTGTGTGTGTGTGTGAGAGAGAGAGAGAGAATTTAATTTCTATGAAATTATCTCTTTCATCTCAAAGTCTCAGGCCAGCTAGCTACATTTATTAATTGAGTAATATTTGGGGCACTAACAAAATCCACTAACACTTACTAACACACTCTATCTCTCTCCTAGTGGCACCGTGGGGTCCGCAGTGGACCCCGCAGTACCACTAGGAGAGAGATAGAGTGTGTTAGTAAGTGTTAGTGGATTTTGTTAGTGCCCCTAGCATTGCCCTAATTAATTTTCTGGTAATTTAGCTACTCAAATGCCTTCCCCACCCCTGTTATAACCTGGTGTGCGTACATGTGGTGTGTGTACTACATTAATATACGTTCATTATGTGTGTGCACTATCTACTGTAAAGCTATATATTATGTGCCATATATTGTATCTTTCTATATGTGAATGATAATTACTCATATAATTTTGATTTGTTAATTTCTCTTAGTTTACTTTGATCTATGGTCCAAGAAACACTCGTTTTTTGTTTTTTTTTTTTGTTTTTTTGGGGTTAAAAGCTCGCTGTACTTTGTACTCTTTAGCATGGTGCTATTTTTCCAACAAGCAGTGAGACTTCTAATTCTACCAAACATTGAATTTTGAAAATGTGGGGCCATTAATTACATTTTAGATTATACTCCATATAAGCATGAAATCTTTCATCCGAGACAGGTAATTAAGGCAGGCATCATAGAGAAAGAAAATAAAGAGAATTGAGCAATATTCTTGTTGTACGTGCAATATTATTCGAAACATCATCATAAGACAGTGGCCTTGCCTTATGAATTGCGCAATGAAATCTTTCATCCGAGACAGGTAATTAATTAAGGCATCAGAGAGAGAAAAGAAAGAGAATTGAGCAATCTAGCTTCTTGTGCATGCAATACGACACTTAATTGCCACCATATTTATATATAGTAAAGTTCCAAAGATTGAAATCACGTTATAATGACTATCACTACAATCCTGTGCTCTTTGGTGGTATGAGGTCTATGTGGATTTAAATCCAAATATTGATGTAAGCATACAAGTTAACGATATCCACAAAAGTTATATTCTCTCCATCTCATTTTATGTGTCCTTTTTTGGAAATCTAACTATTTTAGGGGACAAAAAGAATCTACCAACTTTTCATAATTGCCCATAATCATTACACTTTCTTTTTTTTATTTGTTTTGATGTTGATTGCAAGGAAGAGTAATTTGAACAACTAAGTAAAATTTGTATACTAATTTAAGAAAGTGGACAACAATTTTGGGACATCCTAAAAAGGAAAGAGGGACACATAGAGTGGGAAGGAGGGAGTAGTACTTTATAACACCCACATTTGTGTTATGTCAATTGCATTACATTGTCATGCATGATAATGTGATGTGGCGTGTCTTATGACACATGTTTGGGTGAGTTTTGACTCACGAGTTGATTTGGGTGTCTGTATTAGAGAACCCTCTGAAACTGTGGTGATTGAGGATTTGTTGTTGTGGCGTCTCTCCGAGTATGAGACGGTCATTGTGGAACATTTTAAATGTTTATCTGGAAATAAATGTTTACCTGTGTATTTCAATATCTGTATTATTTTCTGGCTTTGAATATATTTCTGTTGTTAGATTTAGTATCCTGGTGAGGACGAATGAACACGCTATTAATTTGGTAGGCTAATTAGCAACTTCGGAAACGTCATGTAAAAATTCGCGTTTTAGCAACCAAACGAAACTTAGTCGAAAACTTTTATAATTTTGAAGTTTCACTCGTAAGGCTATGAATAAGCTGTATAGAAAGTTTCAGAGACTAATTAGGAGTTTTGGAAACTCGTGGGGAGGTAAACGTAATTCCCGAGAGTTTTGCCTATATATAGATAGAGATGACTTTAGAATTTTCTACAACTCTTAACCTAAGTTCAAGAAGGAGGCCATAGGGAGATTTTGTTGCTTCGAGCTTTGCGACGCCAAACGACGACCTTCCGTCAGTCTGTTTTCTCCTAGATTTCATATTCGAGCTCCTCGAGGTAAGAGCTTCGTTTTGATATATGGTAGGGCTTGTTTGGCCAAATTTTTGGAAAAGTTGTTTCCTAGAATTTTTCATAAAAGTTGATAAACGGAATTTTGATCCATAGGAATTGTACTAGACGGAATTCTGCACGTTCTTTGTGCACGGGTTTTCTTTGGATCATATTTTAAGCGCGTAAATCGGAGGTGAGTGATTTAACTATGTCTTTGGAATGATTTCTTGACATGTATTCATGTTTTGTGTGAATAGCATGTATTAATTCTTAGAGATATATTGTGTAGTTCATATTGGACATTTATATTGATAAGTAGGCTCAATAGCACGGTAATATGTTTTGATTACCGCGAGCATGGTGATATGTATTTGAGCATGTTAAGTTGCTTATTTGGGTCAGAAGGAGCACGTGGTCACCGTGCCATTTTGTGGAGCCGATATAGGCATTAAGGTCGCACGATTGAAGAGAAGAATCGTAGGTCTTACCCTTTCGCGTGGACTTATTGGCGAGGAGTCGCGGATTGGGAGTATGGACGGGCACGTGAGTCTCCCGCGACTAGTATGAATTGTAGAGATGTGAATGCGGACATGTTTATCATTCATGTGCATATGTTGTTTTATTCACTAAGCATTAACTTAAACAAATCGAATATCTGTGGTTATTCAAATAACCATTTCAGGTGTAAATGCTGACGAGGAATCGCAGAAGTGAGCACGTGGGTTGGGAGTTCTTTTAGAAGGCAACTTGAATGTTAATCTTGTAGTTTTGAGACAATAGGAATGTTGTAATAAGAATTTTTATGGTTTTAGTTATGTTTAACTTGGTATGTTAGAACGAATCTAAAACGTTGTAATAGTTAGTAACATGTTGTAACTGTGCTTTGGTAATATGTTAATACAGTTAGGATTGCTTTGGAGTACTTTTGGAAGTGTGTGTTTGATCGCCGTTCGAATTCAAAAGCTTTTAAACTTAGAAAACTCTGCAGAATGAGAAGCTGCCATAAATCAGTCGACTGGTTGAGAAAACAGTCGACTGGAGCCTCTGTTTTCAGCAACTCACTGCACCTTTTATTTGAGGATCAGTCGACTGGGTCCTCGACATAGTCGACTGGATCATGTTTTCAATTCAGATATTTTGTTTAGGCTGGACTTCAGTCGACCGGACCGTATCAGTCGACTGGGTGTAGAAAGCAGTCGACTGGATGGTGTTTTAAAACCCAACTTTCTGCTGGACCAGGATCAGTCGACTGGACAGATGGTTTTAAAAATGACTTATTTTATTCCGCTGCGTGTGTTCTTCAAACCTAATTTTGGGAACGTTAATGAATTGGTTGTTGATTGCAAGGAAGAGTAATTTGAAAAACTAAGTAAAATTTGCATACTAATTTAAGAAAGTGGACAACAATTTTGGGACATCCTAAAAAGGAAAAGGGGACACATAGAGTGTGAAGGAGGGAGTAGTACTTTGTGGGGGAGGTGCACATAGGTTGGATTGAGGCAGTTCATTAATAGACCCTGACCTGTATTTACAAATGAATTTAGCTGAAATTTAAAAATTAAGTGATGAATTTCGGGTTTCAAAAAAAGAAGAAAAAAAAAGTGACTGTTTTCTAAAATAAAAGTATTTGGGTTAGCTTAAAATTTTAGCACTTAAAACAAATAAGCTGGAAAAAAAAAAAAAAAGAGTAGATTATTTTTTTTCAAACAATCACTTATTTCACTTTCAATTTGTTAAGAGACAAAGATGCTCTCTGTCCCCTAAAATTTTTAACGATATTAAAAAATATTTACATGTTGTCTTTTTTTTAGTCATTTTATACAAACAATCAATTTAATTGTTTGCCAAATGCTCGGATTTAGAATAATCAGTTATTATTTCAGTTATCTCAACCATCAAACAAAACAGACTTAATAGTACTGGGATTCAACTAAACGAAAAGGGGCTGAAGCTAAAAGTCATTAGGCCATTCTATTCTGAAAGCCCAGGTGACCCAAACGTGACCCATAATGAAAATACTACTCCTACTAGTAAAGTACTCCTCCACTAGCTTGCTTCTGGATCCTTCCTTCACAGAAGAGTAGAGAGTAGTAGCCCAATGAGTGCAAATATATACTATATATCCAAAATGGAATTGGAGAGGAGAGGCCACTACCGAACCTCTAGGCTCTACGGGCTCTACCCCAAAATTGGGTCCTCAAACTGTGCAGTCAGTCACCACTAAAAAGGGAAAAGAATCTACAGATGGATTAACAATGCTGAATTGCTGATGCTGATGCTGCTGACTCTGAGCTTAGCTTATTAGCTATCTATCTGGCGGAAAGGAATCTTTCTCAAAAGAAGAAGACAGATCTTGTATCCCCTCCAGTCCTCCTCCTCCTCCTCCTCCTCCTCCATCCAGTTGTAGTAACTGAGAGAGAAAGAGTGATACAGAGGAGCCCAGCAGGAGAGGTATCTTTGCTTTGGAGATACAAATCCAAGAACGAGCGAGAGAGAGAGAAAGAGAGAGAGAGGGAGAGAGAGATAAATGGGGGAGGGGAAGAAAGAGTGTTTGGGATGGATAGAATGGGTGAGAGGATGGTGGAATTTGGTATACGAGATGCTGTTTCAGAGGATAACGGCGAGCCACTTGGAGAACCCAATGCCACTCCCTCCTCTCAACGACATTACCTTCATCATTACCGGATCTACCAGTGGTATTGGTCGCGAAATCGCCAGGTTCCTCCCCCCCCCCCCCCCCCCCCCCCCTCTCTCTCTCTCTCTCTCTCTCTCTCCATTTCCTCCTTTTTCCTTCTTTGGCATGTTCGTTCAATCATAAGCAAACTCCCTGGGAGTGGGTGTTAGTCAGTTAATCTCTTTACATAAGTATTTCCAAGTATTTTTCATTATTTTTGCTTACAACTTTTGTTTATTTGGCTTATTTGCATAGTTCTGTGGTTTTCTTTTTACAAATAGACAATTGGCAGAATCAGGGGCACATGTTGTAATGGCCGTGAGGAACCCAAAGGCAGCTCATGACTTGATCCGCCAATGGCATGACCAAGGGTCAGGAGGAGGAGGAGGAGGATTGGGCCTTCCTCTTAATATTGAGGTACTCCTATTCCTATATATAATAAGCACATAGCTCTATGGAAAGAAAAAAAAAAAAAAAAAAACCAACCTTGCTCATCTAAATTTCTCATCACTCAATTTGCATATTGCAGAACTACTTTGCCAAATCTCAATTTATAGGAAATTAAATTTTGTTGTTATGCTCTACTGTTTCATTTATCAAACTTCCTAAATGTTATGAAAAATCTTTTTTGATAAAATATATAATAAGCTTTTACAGTGCTGCCTCTTGGGGCGTGGCATCTCCCTATTCTATCCAAGATGTTACTCTTCAATTAAGGTCGTTTAATGCAGGACTTCTAACTTCTCTACGATTGTGACTTTTTAAGGTTATGGAACTTGATCTTCTCTCCCTCGATTCTGTTGTGAGATTCGCTGAAGCATGGAATATACGCTCAGCACCTTTGCACGCCCTCATCAATAATGCAGGGATATTTTCAATTGGAGGTAGGATATTGATTATTCAATTCCTGAAAACATCATTATTTAGGTCATTTTTTATATTACCTTTCTCAACACTATGCAAGTCCCACTTGTAGTTAAAGAGTTTAATTTTGGACAATAAACTACTTTATGATAGTAGTGTACTATTTATTCATTTGTATATTTTGGACCATTTTAGCTTCTTATTTGAATGGATTCCCGTCTTAACGGAGTAACAGAAAATGTATTTCTGGTGTGGAATGAATACTCATCAGCATTGATTTTTCCAAGTTACTAGCTTTATTTTTTCTTGCAAGGAAATGTTGGCATATGTGGGAATGTATTTCTGAATAGATTTTAAGGGATCCACACTCTCCGCTGTTATCATCCAGCCAACCTCGTTGATAATAACGAATATGAACTTGCTCTTGTATTTAACACATTGCCTTGCCGGCTTGCCCCGGCATTGACAAACATACGTCTTGCTATTTGTTGCATGTTCTTTGACAAGAATTGATTTTTTTTTTGTACATTGAATTACTAGAACAATTACAAGACCGAAACGGATGGACAATGGAAGTAATTAAAACTATGACATTGAATTTCTCAGATTTGGAGAGGGGGAAAATTCTGTCCCTTCGGTTTTTTCGGAAAAACTAAGAACTGCAAGATGGAAAAAAATGAATAATAGAACTAACTTGAACATAACATCTGGTACAACCATACCAAGTTCATGACGAAACTGAATCTATTTAGGTTGAAAGCCTTGGTGCTGATACCTAAAGTATATTAGGTAATGCATTCAGGCCAATCATCCGGCAAGAGGTGTGAAGAACCAACTAATTCGACAAAATTACTTGTTTCCCTCATGCGCGTTATTAGGTAGGAGATTACAAGATTTGAACATATCATCTTCCTGCTATAATATTATTATCCTATTACTCATTTACTTAAGAGTTGCTGCCGTGTGACCTAAATGTCACGAGTTCGAGTCGTGGAAACAGCCTCTTTCAAAAAAACAGGGTAAGGCTGCGTACAATTGACCCAATGTGGTCCGACCCTTCCCCGGACCCCGCACTGCGGGAGCTTCGTGCACCGGGCTGCCCTTTTATACTCATTTACTTAAATGGTTAGCCTGACAGAGAGGGGCCTAAATTTTATACGATTGAACCTGCCTAAATCAAAAGTGGATGTCTGCCAGTAAGCTACGAGATAAAGTACATCACATTAAGTAGTTGTACAATGATACTGACAAGTTGTTCTTAGAAAGTAGTCTCATTGAACCTGGATAATGCACAAGGAAACTGCTGGTTGTGGCTCCACTTTCTCATTAGCTTCTTACAAGTTCTATTATTATAGTTGTTACGATAGTAGTAGATCTATAAAGTTTCTCACAGTTAGTTTGATAAAATAGAGTCCATCCTAGAGTTGATCAACCTTACAACTGCTTCTATCCCTGGTTCTCCCAATACATTACTTCCCCTGTTGGCTTAGGAAATTTTCTTAATTTTACTTCTTGCAGATACAGGGAGTTAACCTCTTCTAATTTTGAATAAGGGTCTAACATGGATCTCCTTGGTTCGTATCATGACGTCGACAAATAAGCAGGAAATGTACTTCTTAAGAAACAAGATCGCATTGGAACTACCCATACTTTTGGAACTATACATTCAAACCGAGATTTGTTGAAATGAGCTGAATATAAGCTCAAAGGGAATAGTTCTTGTAGCCCTCATTCTGATCCAAAAAAGAGTGAAATCTCCAATTCCAAGTTAGTTGTTGACTGTGGGGTTGACTCACCTAGACAAGATGACTCCATCTCAAATGTTAGACCATCTTACAAAGAGGCATGTTTCGCCTCAAATTGCGTTAAGCATGTGGATGTTCCACTGGCTCTTCCAGGGCCTCTTGATTCCCAACCTGCTGATATGCTGACACATTTCATTCTGGAATACATTAATCATGGGATTAGAGATAGTTTTACTCTCAAAGTTCCCAAGGAATTGACGGACGAAGGTAAGTAAGAATGGAGTACCACTCTGGTTGGTTTCTTTTTGGGCAAGAGATTGCCTTATTCGCTTGTCACTCATGCTTCAAAGAAGTTATGGGCTAAGGAGGGTCTTATTGACACCTTAGCCACGGACTCGGGGTTCTTCTTCTTTACATTTTCAAATGTTGAGAAAAAGGATGCTATTCTAGAAGGTGGTCCCTGGTTCATTGCTGGACAACCTCTTCTCTTGAGACCATGGGATCTTAACTTTTCTTTGGCTAAGGACGCGGTTCAGACTGTCCCCATTTGGGTCAATTTCTATGGACTCCCGTTGGAGTTTTGGAATCCTAAGGGCATTAGCTTTATTGCAAGTTTTATTGGTAAACCTCTTTGAGTGGACAGAATTGTTGCGAATATGACCTGTAACACACACAATGCAAACGCACATAGAAAACAATAAACAGACAAACCACGACACCAGATATACCCTGTGGTTCGACCAAATTGCCTACGTCCACAGCCTCTCACACCAGTTCACTATATTCAAGAAACAGGGTTACAGAGTTTTCTCTCAAAGAACGCAGCTCTCACCCTACTGCGGCTGCACATAGAAGGGATAATATATCCCACTAGGGTTACACTGAAAATTACTAAAATACCCTTGGCCCGAAATAAAATTCGGCGCAATTCGGGCCGTTAGGGACCGAATTGCGTTGGACTGCTCGTCCAACTCGGGGGGCCCGCCCCCCGAACCCCCGGTATCAGAATGGATCAGACTTCACAAACCCAACAAGAATGACTGCTAGATGCAAACGTATCTCCTATGCTAGGGTGTGTGTCGAGGTGAATGTTGAACATGATTTTATCAAGGAATTTGATATTGAAGCTATTGATGATTGTGGCAAGTCTGTTTTGACTAAAATCCATGTGGAATACCAATGGACCCCTACTAGATGTAAAAAGTGCTCCAAATTTGGGCATGATTGCTCTAGAGATGTGAGTCCTGGACAATTCCAAATTATCACAGGACAAATTCAAACCGCAGTAGTTACAAGAAAAAGGAAAATTTTGGTAAGTGGAAAGTTGTTTCAGGAAGTACAAGGGGAAGAAGATCATTGAAGAACCGGGTCACACCCTTAAAGGAAAAGGTCCTATGGATGACTCTAATGTAAGGGCAAGTTCGGCCACGCCTTATCTTGTCTTGGTGGAGGGCTCATACCCTATTTCAAGCTTTTGTCAGGATGAAGAATCCAATGTGATCACCAAAATTGTTGTAAATGATAGATCTTGTAAGGTCAGCAGTGCTCCTAAGACCAAAGCTTTGAACAGTTTCTCTCTTTTGGAAACACCACATGAAGAAGAAGAAAAAGAAGAAGAAGAAGTCTTCAAAGAGGATCCTCTTAATTCTCATGACGCTATGTCATATGTTCCTGAAAGCTCCACCTCTTCCAAACAAAAGAAGAAGGAAGCCAAGAAGCAATTCCAAGGAAGTCACAACAAAAGCCGTCGGCGAAGATCGACTTACCGTTTTCTTGTTGAGCCCTTTCTTGTTTATTTGTTCTTAGGCCATGTTTAGCTTTTTTGGCTTTGGTAGCTAGATTTGGGGGAGACTCGGGATTTTTTTCCAGTTTGTGCCCCCTTTTTCTCTAACATGTTTTTTTTAGCGCATTGTAATTCCTGGGGTATGACCCTTTTTTCGTTCTAATTAACCTTTTTCCGGGGAAACAAAGAATGAGTAGGACCCATGCCATTAGCAAGTTCTGCCAGTATAGGGACGTACCACATTAGCAAGTTCTGCCAGTATAGGGATGTACCACTTCCTTCCCACAAACCTTTTCTTCAATATGCTTTGAGAAGCTGGGGTGGTCTAAGATTACCGTTGCTACGTGGAAGATGGACATGATCTTGATGTAGGAAAAGAAATAAATGGTTTTATTGATGAACTTGTGTCCAAATTCTTGACACATAAATGAGATAGATGTTTTATGGTTTGCCATTTTATTCCTTATCAGTGAATTGTAGATACTCTCTCTCTCTCTCTCTCTCTCTCTCTCGTTGTGATGATACTGGAGGAGATCTATATCTTGATTCAAGAAGTGGAACTAAGCTTATCATGTTTTCCTCTTGTTAAAATCAAAGGGGCTAAATGACCATTTTAGCAGTCTGCTTATTTTGCTACGTTGGCAGAGGCATATGGCTGTGAGTTCTGAGTCTTCTCACCCATGTTGCAAGGGGTTCTTGCCGTATGTATAAGCATATGGCTGTGAGTTTTGAGTCTTCTCACCCATGTTGCATGGGGTTCTGGCCTTATGTATAAGCATGTCTTCTTCATATTTACCCATAGGGTGATGTGCAAGCCCTTAGCCTTATTACCATGTCTTGCATTATGTTAGTGCAAGTCTATAACTTTTAATTTCGTGTCCCTTTTGCGTTGCTTTTTTATTATAGGCCACCTAAATCGAGAGCTCTCTCCAGTAATTTGGTTGGTGTGAGGAGATGGTAAAGCCACCAGAAGGTGCATTCTTGCGGTTAACTTGATGTTGGCGTCATAGGACCTTTTCCTCACTGAAGAGCCCTTAATGGAGTTGAATTCTCCCTTCACTCCAAAGCAGTGTTCTAAAAATCCCTAGGCGGTAGGCGGGCCGCGAGGGGGGGCCTAGGGCCTAGGGGCCTAGGCGGAGGCCTAGTATTTTAAAGAAAAATAAATAATACAGAAACAATTCTAATAGACTCGAACTAAGCTTCCAACTCTTCTTCTCCATATTGCTCCAACACTCTCTCTCCATCAGACTCAAACTCATACTCCTCATCACCCTCTTCCTCTGTATCCTCATCAGATACAAAATCGACTTCATGAAGTTCTCGTGACTCGTGAGTCGTCTTCAGTCTCTCTCTCTCTCTCTCTCTCTCTCTCTCTCTCTCTCTCTCTCTCTCTCTCTTAATCTTGGTAGTCAATTGAATGAACGACTGTGGTGTGGTGGCTTAGGGGATTATTAGGGCTTGCCCTTGTTATTATTTCAAGAAAATGACAATTCCACCCCTAAGCCTCCGAGGCCGCCTAGGCCTAGGCGGCCTCTTGGGCCGGCCTAAGAGTCCTAGGCCGGGTCTAGACCAGGCCTAAATCCCTGTGGGATTTTTGCAAGGATTAGGTGAAAATCCAGGCGGTTGGGCAAGGCCTAGGGCCTAGGCGGAGGCCTAGGAGGATTTTTAGAACACTGCTCCAAAGTATGTTCGGTACCTTAGTCAGTACCTTTATCTGAGTACTTGTAGACCTAGAAACCAGTTTGACTATTTTTTTTCCTTTGATTCATTCAATCCATTTTTTTTGTCCATTCTACCGATTGTCAAACATTTTTCCATACTAGTTACCTCTTACCGCCCAAAAGATTTTTTCTTAGTTCCTAGCTTGCTCTATTGTTTGTTATTTTTTTCTATTGAAACATTTTGTTCCTTGGTTCTTTAGTTGTTTGCACATGAAAATCTACCCCACCAACCATATGGTGTTGAATATCTGTTGGGCTGATTTACTGTGAAGTTATCTTCCTGTTGTGGCCAACAAGATGCTAAATTTTGACTAACTTGCTTAATATATTTCTTTTGTCTATATTTTGTGGTTTCTTTTTTATTCCATAAGCTTCTTATTGTCATTCTTGTTAAATTTAAACAAGCTGACAAGATTTTTAAATTTTTCCCCTGCTGGGTTAAACTAATACCTCTTGATTCTTTTTGTGCTTAGAACCACAAAAGTTCTCAAAGGACAAGTATGAGGAACATATGCAAGTTAATCATCTTGCTCCAGCATTGCTCTCCATTTTGCTCTTACCATCTCTCATTAGAGGCTCTCCAAGCCGTATTGTCAATGTGAATTCCATTGTGAGTTTGTTCTCATTCTAGATATATATATTATATATATGTGTGTGTATACATAGGTATATATATTCATTATGTACATTCACATGTACGCACATATGGATATCTTTTTGTATGCATTTGTGGGTGGATGAAAATAGAAAGTGTATTGTTTATGTAATGTATCGTTCTTAACGTATTACTTGAAGTATTGGAGTACTTCCTGCAATTTTGTTTTCCTTTTGAAAACTGCCTCCTATTTCTAGTTGAATATGGGAGTTGAATGCAAAAGATACAACCTTATTCGTGCTTTTGTAACCTTTGTTGATAAGGCATGCATACTTGGATCCCGTTTGGGATAAGCTTTTTCGTGGCCAGCAATCTCTTATAAGTGATTGTTTAAAAAGTTGAAACCATTCAGTTTAGCTTTTCGCAACCTTTCAGAAAATTCGATTCCTTTATGACGCTAAAAAAACAGCTTTTCAAAAAAAAAAAAAAATTGTGGCCTTTTAGAAAACTCTCTTATTCCAAAATGTGACTCATCAAGGTGGTTAAACACCAAACCTCGGCCCTATGAGTACTCATTTGCGATGGTTTTATCCCACTGGCATGCGATATAGCTTCCAGTGGAGTTATTTATCCAGGCTATATAATGCCTCCAAATGTGGGATAATATAATGCTTATCCTGTTGCAACTCATTTGGCCTATCAAACACAATTTTTCTGTATCACACAGAGAATATATTTCAAAAAGAAGGAGATGACATTGCCTACCAATTTTCCTTTGTATTATTTTACATGTCTGCACCTTGTTATCATCTAATTTGGGTCCCTTATGACTCTCCTGCAATCCTTTTGTTGAAAAATTAAGACCCGAAACATCTAAATAACAATCATTTTAGTAACAATGCAATTTTTTTTCTTCTCACTCTCATTTATGGTAAGCCTGAGAGAATCTTATTCATTGTCCTTTTGTATAGATGCATTCCGTTGGATTTGTTGACACTGAGGACATGAATGTAGTCTCTGGGAAAAGAAAATATACAAGTTTACTGGGATACTCAAGCAGCAAACTATCACAGGTGCAATTGATTATATAATTCTTTCAATGCCTGAAAAAGCTACCTCTTTTTGTCCTTTGTCATTTTAGTTATATTGTTGTCGAGTTTATTTTCTGATGAAACATCCATTGGCCTCCGTATGCTGATTGTGTTTTCTTATTTTTATTCCTGCTCAAACTATGTGGTCTGTGGGTGTTAGTGGGTAGGGGAGCTTTGCTGTAACTCGTTTGGGATGATTAAACTAACATTATGCCTGAGTTTTTGTCTAGTAAAATGATTTGATTGCTTGGAATATAGATCTTCCTCTTTTAAAAGAATTGTTTTTAAAGTCTCCAGGCCTTGCCCAAGTTTACATATTTGTAATATGGTGCTTTCTTGTGTAGATCATATGAGCTAGCGTGTTGTTGATGCACCCACCCTTTCTCAGCCTGCCTATTTTTGCCTTGTTTGACCTGTATTAGCATCCATAGTTGCAAAAGATGTAAGGAGCAGAAAAAAGCGCGGGCCTGAGCTAAGTAAGGTGCCATTTAAGAAAACTTATAAATTAAATATACTTGAGCAAATGTAAAGAACTCAACAACTAACATCTCCCGTTATACATATAAATTGCTATAAACATCAAAGGAATTAGCTCAATTTGCCAATTAGTAAGTTGTCTCTATGATGCTTCACAAAATAGTCTACCTTTGAATAATACAATAAAAACCTAATTAGGTATAAAACCAAAATTTCAAATTAATTCCCATGTAGATTATTTGTACAATTAGGCTTTTTCCTTTCTCTTTTCTTTTCCTTCTCAAAATTTGGGAACAAATAGGAGAGTTAGTGTTGATCACAGATTAGAATATTCATAATCTTAAAGAATGCGATCCTTGTGTTTTGGAAGTTGTGATGGCCTAATGGGTCTTAGTATGAGTCCAAAGCTAATTAGTGGCTGGTCAGGAGTTGGGTCTAATGCTAATATTAGTTCGGTATAAATATGGGCCTTAGTTTCACGTCTAATTAAGTTATTGATGCATAATATTATTGAGGCGCAGACTTTGCAACTTGGGGTTTTATAAAAGAGCTCAAGAAAAGCATGCGTAGCCGCGGTCTGTTTGAAGGGGGCTTTGCCTAGGACAAGGCGAAATGCAAAGGTTGAGCTCGCCTGAGCCTTTGGCGCGCCTTTAACAACAGAGTTAGCATTCTTTTGAGTGTATTTCTGTGGATATCTTTTCTACATCTATTTTCCCATATAGTTCCTTTATCAGATGCAAACGAATGCCCTCCTCTCTCCCCCCAAATTTTTTTTTTTTTTGGGAGGCTTGGTCTAAGGTCCCTAAGGCTTAGTCAAGTTGGACTATAGGACAAGCCATAAACAAAAACCCACACAAGGACACAATAATAAAACTATTACATGCTTAAACACATCATAATTACATTTAAATGTTGAAGTCCTATAACTATTAAAACTCATACCAAACTACCCTTCCCACCACCACCAGTCCACCTACGTTCTCTCTCTCTCTCTCTCTCTCTCTCTCTCTCTCTCTCAGATATGTCTCTCACCACCAGTCCACCTCCACCACCACCACCATCGGCCGTCGTTGCCAGCACCACCAATGACTGCCATAGCCGCCACCACCATGTGCAACACCACTGTCGTCGCACACCACCACCATCGTGCACCACCACCAACAATGCGAGCACCACCTCCGGCCACCACCACCACCGATCTGCCACCACCACCACCACCACTGGTTCATCACCTCCATCGTCATCTCCGACCACCAATCTTTCTTCTTCATCTCCGACGACGTGCAGCCTCGTGATTGAAATCTAGATCTAGATCTAGATCTTGACCGATGATTGAGATCTAAATCTAGATCTAGATATTGATTTGGATGTTGCCGCCATAATGAACTCCGGCGACCACCAACAAGTCCACAAGTATGAGTTAAGTTGCTGAATGTACAATCTCAAGTGAAATTTCACTTAAGATATGTTAAGTGAAATTTGACTTAATATTTTTGAAGTGAAAATTTTAGATTTTTCAATGAAGTTTCACTTATTTTCTTAATTGAAAGTCTCATCTTCAGTGAATTTGCAAAGGTAAGAGAATTTTATAGATCAAGTTATAGTCAAATTTCACTTAACTTCATTACAAATTAGTGAAATTTGACTTAACATATCTTAAGTCAAATTTGACTTGATATTCCTGTTTCATTCAATATTTATTCCCCCAGTAGAGTGATCGAAGGAATTCGAACTTCTAGAATAGTTCATAGAAATTACATTTAACCACCACTCTCGTGCACCATCATGAACCACCACCACCACCACCATCGTGAGCCACCACCACCACAATTGCAAGCCACCACCACTTTCCAAGTAAGTTCTTTTTTCACTTTTTCGGTGACTAGCCTTGTAAGCCTAGGCTTGGTAGGATGTCAAACTCTGAAATGAAATTTTTCTTAAGATGTTATTATAAGAGAAATTTCTCTCAAGTAATCTTAAGAGAAATTTCTCTTATTATCATCAAATCAGTTAAATGAAATTTCAATTCGTTTTCTTAAAGAACAGTGAGTTAAGAATGATGAATAGATGTGAGAGACTGAATTTTTTTAAAGTTGTTCAAAGAAATCTCTACTCCTATGATGAAACTAGGGCTTCAAGCTTGAGAAAACGAAAAGAGGTGACGAATTAGGGCTTCAAACTCGTCTCATTTCCTCAAAAATTGTTGTTGATAATTAATTTTTATAGATTTTGTGGTAGATTTTTATGATTTTGTTTGATGATTTCAGTCGTTTTTCCAAGAGGAGTCACGAAATGTAGGTGGGATGATGGGTGGTGGTTAGCAGAGGTGGTAGTGGTGGTCGCCGGAGGTCACCGGAGGTGGTACTGGTGGTCGCTGGAGGTTGCCGGATGTGGAAGTGGTGGTGGTCGGAGGTTAGGCATGAGTGGTGGTAATGGTGGCTAGGGTTTGGTAGTAAGGTTAGATGATGACGATGAGGGTATGTTTGTCCAAAAATGTTCTTAGGACCTTAGACCAAGTTGTTTTATTAAGTATCCTTTAGTCCAATTTAGCTTGTCCTAGTGCCCTTTTCATCAATTTTCCCTTTATTTTTTCTCTTTCTTTTCAAGCAATAGGAGGAAGAACCTGCGCCTTAATCTCATGTGTTCTTGGTGCTTTAGATAAGTCTACTGTTGTCTTTTTTGTTTTTTGGCGAGCCCGCCCCGAGGGGGAGATGGAATGTGGGTGCTAATTGTTTGTATTTCGTTGAGATTCCTTTATTGGTAGTGGTGGTCTGCGTTCTTGGAACCTTCTAACAAGGTCACACTTCCACCTCAGACTCTCGATTCCATGCTTCTTACTTAGAAGCTTGTCGGAACCTCGCTCCCCTCATTTTAGTTTCCCGTTTCCATCACAACCAAGTCTCACAATAGCTTATAAACAAATTCAAGTTGTTATCTTGCTCGAACATTTTATCGAAGAAATATTTCATGTAGGAAAATATGCTTTAAGACTGTGAAAAACCAAATCTATGATCAAAGTATCTTATTTCAATCCAAATTCCTCTTCACTAATTAAATACACAATAATTTTATTTTCCACTCTTAAAAGAAGAGTAGTGCTATTAAGGTTTTCTCTCCATTCTCTCTAACTTTTGTGCTCTCCTTGCGGCCGCCCTTAACCATTTTCTTTGCTGTTTTTTATTGCTTCCAATAATGTCTCCTCTTGTGAGGGGGTTTGCCCCTCTTTGTTGGGGGTTCTGTCCCTTCTTGTTGGGGGGTTTTGTCCCTCCTTATTTGTTGAGTTTTTTGTTTGGTTTGGTTGGTTGGTGCATCTAGATCTCTTTGTCACCATATTCCGTGGTTGGATCTGACCCTATTCCACACAGATCTGCGTTACATTTGTTGTTTGTTTGGGTCCTCTTCGCAGTCACGGTGGTTTTGAAGCTCAGATCTATGCTGTGGTTGTCGGCAGCTTTCTCCTTCGGACGGCTCAGTGTTTGAGCTACGCCACAGTCTGTGATATCATAGTTTTGGAGATTGCATTACAAACCAGAAGATTGTTGTGATTTATCATGTATTTTTTCCTTCTTCTGTTTGTATTTGTTCCTTGTGAACTTGCCTTTTGTGAAATGGAATTTTCATGCTTTGCGATAAAAAATAATAATAATGATAAAATCAAAATACACAATATATCTGACGGAAATATTTGGACGCTCCAAACCTTTGAACCCTTAAAGTTTAACGCTTCCCGTCCCTGCCCCCGCCTCGTGCTTCTATGGGCTTCTTCACTCATAAAATTTGAATCAACTTGGAAGTTTGAACTCCGAAATGTGAATTGTCTTTTGTCCAAGTTTCGCCCTTAAAGTATGACAACCTTAGGTGTTCCAGAGGTTAGAAGTCCTAAAGCGAGATATTGGTGTCCTGGTATTCTATTAAATATTGGTCTGTCCTAGGTATTTTTGGTTTAGTGTGTGACTAAAAATGTGCCAAATGACTTTTATGCCTTTGCATTGGAAGGAGAATTAAACAGTATATTTAGGAATGATTAAAAAAAACTCTTAAATTGTTTATTAGCCAAGTTAAATGACTGAAAATGATGGGAAAATAGGGATCTAGCAAAGAAGGCTTGTTATTGGTTGGTCTTTTTAAGGATTTAATTGATGTTTCAATGAGGTAAACAAGGATAACAGTATCATGTTTAGTCAAAAGTGTGCCTGTTAATTCTCTTTCCTTTCTTTTCAAATATCTGCTCTAATCTCCCATTGGTTGTTTGTTTGTGTTTGTGATAGATAATCGTCTTCTACTCAAGTATAATATTATTTAGACTTATAATTACCTTTCATGCATAAGTTGCGATGCAAGGAAACTTAGTGGGGCCTTGTATTGCAGGTCATGTTTAGTAGTGTCCTTCATAAGCGGTTGCCTGCTGAAGCTGGCATAAGTGTAGTATGTGTATCTCCTGGAATTGTCCAAACTAATGTTGTAAGTCTCTCAAGCTATGTCATATTTATTTTCCCTTGATTGATGGTATCTGGAATATGTACAAAGTACTGCTTCTATACATGCATACGTATGTGTTCTTATTGATATGAAGATTTCTTACTTGGCAAGTTGGAAACTTGGTTTTGAGATCTTCCCTTTTGAGATATACTTATTTAACTGGTCCGTGTCACTCGCTGGATTTTTTTTTTTTTATGCTCGACATGGTTGTGACTCCTCCCACTTTCTTTCAAGTAGAACAGTGGATATTTTGTTTTTATCATTTCCAGCGTATCACATGATATATTTTAATGGTGAAATAGCTTTTGGGGATAGGTTTAGTTTGGTGGACCCATTTTGTATGAGGCGGCTAAAATTGAGTTGAGGTATTCTTGCATGTACCTTCTCCCTAACATTAAGAATGACATCCAAAATGATATCAGAAAAATAAATAAATAAATAAAGAATGACATCCAAATAGTTATCCTGAAATAGCATCTATAAAGTCAATGTAAAGATGGCTATTTGATCAAGTGCAAATATTGATGACATGTATCTATGAATCGAGTATTTGTGCATCTAATCTCAATGTAAGTTCTCACAGTATACTGGATATTCATCTTAATAAGGTACCCAAAATGCAGATCTTAAAAGATTAATGCATCCTCTATGTGTATTTGTAAATGTGAGGTGCTCATAATGTATCTTATCAAGAAATCTTCTGAAAAATTACTGATATCAGTGAATTCCAATTGCTTTTTGTTCTCATTTTCATCGTTAATATTCATAGAACTGACCACTCATCATACTCTTGGGTTCTGAACTTTATCAAATGCAGACAAGGGATCTTCCTAAAATTGTTCAAGCAGCCTATCACCTAGTACCCTATTTTATGTTCAGTGCTCAAGAAGGTGACTGTTGTTAAATACACTATCTTTGTTTGTTTCTCTTTGCATGAATTATTATTTATACAGCTTTAGGAAATTAACTCAATTTATATTAGTTATTAGTCATCTTTTAATACTACATTAACTTCCTTTGCTTTGTGCGGGTAATTTTACTTTGCAAAAAGAAGAAGAAGAAGAAGTATGTTTGCTTCTAAAAACTGTTCCTCAAACTAGGCAATGATGTCTTTGATGGTCAATCTTCAGTTCTATTCCAATTTGTCCCTTTTGCCTTAAAAGAATTATTGAACTTTTAACCCTGCCCTTTTTGGCATGTCATGCTGGTACTTTTATGCTAGGGAAACAGAGGGGATGCAGTTACTACAGTTCAGTAAATTGCTACAACTGCATTAATGTTCTCACTTAATCTTTGATGACCACGATGCCTCTCTTTGAACCGCTATTTTATACCTGCCTTGATTAGTATTATGAAGCACTAGGTTACAAGGGAAAGCCAAACCTCCCACAAATGTATACGAATGTTAAAGAAGATACCCACGTAGGCAGGAATTTGCAGAACTCATTATTCATGTTGTTCTAGGCATCAACTGGACCTACAACATATCATTTGTTACCTTGAAAAACTTGATGTTGGAAAAGTAGACATTTACTTTGGTTTATGCCTTTTTGCCATTTCATTGAAGTGGCACAACGCTGTAGTTAAACATCAGTGATTATCCACCTCAGGACTTGTGGCTGTGACTAATTGGGAAAGCTGAGATGGAAATCAAGAAGTCCTCTTGTGTGGCAAATCTCTCTTGATAGCTCATCGGAGGAATGTGAAGAAATAATTTTTTTACTGCAATTTATGGCACTGGCAAGAAATCTAGGTCAAGAGCACCTAGTTTTCTGTTTGGTGTATAGAAGTCTGCAAGCTAAGGAAGCACATCAACACTTGAGCATATCTACTGAGCATGTTTAGATAGATTGGGGAATAGACAAGTGAGTAATTAGGAGGTGTTATATGTTGAAAACAATTTTGGAAAAGCATAGGGTTGACAATAAGAAGGAGAAATAAATATTACATATGGGACCTCTAACAACTAAAGAATTAAAAAACAAACCTAATGAAATAAAATAACTCTCGACACTCCCCCTCAAGCTGGTACAAATATATCTCCCATGCCAAGCTTGCCTAGAATAGTGTAAAACGGTTGACTCCTTATTCCTTTGGTGAGAATATCAACAACTTGATCACCAGTCTTCACAGAGGGAATGCAAGTAGCACCACTGCTAAGCTTCTCGTTGATAAAGTGTCAGATCAATCTCTACATGCTTGGCTCTATCATGTTGCACAGGATTATGAGCTATACTAATTGCCACTTTATTATCACAGAATAGGCTCATGAAATATGTCTGATCAATCTTCAAATCCTTTAATAACGACTTAACCCATAGAAGTTCACAAATACCTTGGGCCATAGCCTTGAACTTAGCTTCTGAGCTAGATCTCACCACTACATTTTGTTTTTTACTTCACCAGGTAACCAAATTTCCTCCTACAAACGTGCAGTACCCTGAAGTAGACCGCCTATCAGTAATTGAACTGGCCCACTCTGCATCAGTCTAAGCTTCCACTCTTAGGTGATCATGTTGAAGTATAAGCCCTTTTCGGGAGTAGACTTCAAATACCGAAGAATCCGAAAAATAGCCTTTTGGTGTGTCACTCGTGGGCATTGCATAAACTGACTGACAACACGAACTGCAAAAGCAATATCAGGACGAGTATGAGACAAGTAAATAAGCTTATCAACAAGTCTCTGATATCTCCCTCTGTCAACCAATTCCCCACAACTGTGCCTAGTTTTTGATTCTGCTCGATAGGTGTATCACAAGTTTTGCTACCAAGCATTCCTGTCTCTCTCAACAAATCTAGGACATACTTCCTTTGGGAAATAAATATTTCATGTTTGGACCGAGCAAATTCAATCCCAAGGAAGAACTTCAGATCTCCCATGTCCTTTATTTCAAACTCATTGGCTAACTGCTTCCTCAATTTTTCTATTTCCTCCAAGTCATCTCCTGGAAGCACAATATCATCAACATACACAATAAAGGCAGTGATCTTACCCTGCGAAGAGTGTTTGATGAACAATGTGTGATCAGCATGACTCTGTCTGAAACCAAACCGGAGCATAGCTTGTGTGAATCTCTCAAACCAAGCCTTTGGGGACTGTTTGAGGCCATATAACAATTTTCTTCAGTCCACACACCTTTCCCTTTGTCTTGGAGTCCTCAAAACTTAGAAAAACATTCATGTAAACTTCCTCTTCCAAATCACCATGCAAAAAATTGTTCTTCACATCAAACTGGTTAAGGGCCAATCTAAATTTGTTGCAAGGGAAAGAAGGATTCTGGTTGAGTTCATTTTGCAACTGGTGCAAAGGTCTCCTCATAATCCACACCACAAGTCTGAGTGAACTCCTTTGCTACCAACCGACTTTATACCTCTCAATGGAACCGTCAACCATGTGCTTCACAGTGTATACCCACTTGCAACCCACAGTCCTCTTCCCTTTAGGTGATGTCGTCAACACCCAAGTGCCACTATTGTGAAAAGCTTTCATCTCTTCAATCATGGCATATTTCCATTTGGGATGAGCAAGAGCATCCTGCACATGGTTAGGAACACTGACAGAGGAATTTTTTTAAAGAAAGGCTCTACAAGAAGGGGACACATGTGAATAAAACACAAACTTAGACATAGGATGTTGGGTACAAGACCTAACACCCTACGGACAGCTATGGAAACATCTAAATCATCAGGTTCAAGAGAAGGTGTATCAAAGGAATTACCTGAATCATCATCATCACTTAGAGAGAATAGCAATGGGAGTAGAGGAGCAATAGCCTATGGAGTCTCTCTGGTCTTCCTTTTACTCCATGTCCCCCTAGAATAGACCAACTCCTCATTCTCCTTCGGCCCCTCAACTCTCTCGTTTCCAGACTCCCTCTCCTCAACTCTTTCTTTTTCAGGCTCCCTCCTCAACTCTCTCTTTTTCAGGCTCCCTCTCCCTCTCATTAACTCTCTTTACTCCTCAACTCTCTCTGTCTCCACCTCAATTATCATAGGTACCATAACATAGGTATCTCTTCATACCTTTGCTCCCCCGGAAGAAATGGTTGAGGGTCAAGAAAGTAGGACTGTGACTCGTGAAAGATAACATCCATAGGCACAAACCATTTCTTAGATGGAGGATGGTAACACTTATAATCCTTCTGAGTAGGCGAATAACCAACAAACACACACTTGATGAACCGAGGATCCAATTTCCCACAGTTAGGTGCATGATTATGAACAAAACTGACACAACCAAAACCACGAGGTGGAATGGAGGACGTTAGAGAAGAATGAGAAAGGACCTTAAGTGGTGTTTCTTATTTAGCACACTACTCGGAAGACGATTAATGAGATGATCACCTGTTAAAACTGCTTCACCCCAATATGTACGAGGGGCACTAACCTGAAAAACCAAGGACCGGGCAATATCTAAAAGATGTCGATTCTTGCGTTCTGCCACTCCATTCTGTTGAGGAGTATCAATACAAGAAGTTTGGTGAATAATCCCCTGAGAAGAAAAATAGGCACCCAAACCAGAAACAATATATTCACCCCCATTATCAGACCTTAAAATTTTCACTACTGTACCAAATTGAGTACACACCATTTTGTGAAAATTTTGGAAAATGGAAAACACTTCCCGTTTTTCCTTCATCATATATAACCAAGTAGTATGGGAGCAATCATCAATAAAAGAAACAAATCATCGATGACCTTTCAAAGACAGTACGGGAAGAACCCCAAACATCGGTATGAATCAAGGCAAAAAGAACTAAACTTTTATTACTACTAGGAGCATAAGAAGCTCTAAAATGTTTGCCAAGTTCACACTTCACAGGCATCACAAGAAATATTAAAAAGCCCACTATTTTTAACTAGAGATGGAAACATATGCCTAAGTAAAGAAAAAAAATGGGCATCCTAATCTTCTATACCAAAGTTCTAAGTCTTCAGCTTTATTCTTTGAAACTACTGTATGATGAGTCATCTTCTCTCCTCCATCCAGAATGTAAGACCATGCTCCTCTCTACCACTACCAAACATCCTCCTTATGATAAGATCCTAGAACACACAATGAGAAGGAGAAAAAAGTTACACTACAATTTAAATCACGAGTAATGCGACTTAAAGAGAGAAGATTGTGGGAAAAACTAGGAACATGTAACGCGGAAGTTAAAGGCAGAGAAGGGGTGACATAAATTAGACCTTTCTCGGAAACAGAGGAGAAGGTACCATTAGCTATCCTAACTTTATCCCGACTTGAATAAGGCTTATAATCATAGAAAAAGGTTAGATGATGGTGACATATGATCTGAGGCTCCGGAATCTATAATCCTAATGATCTTGTTGATGTGACTAAATTACCTGACTGGACAAAGGACGATGAGGCACTTGCAGATGCAGGAGAAGTACAACGGGCCATTAGATACCTGAGAGTCTCAAGCTCAGTTGCAGACAAGGGGCTCACATCGGAAGTATGAGCATCTTCGCTAGGAACCGAAGCTATAGGATCAGTAACAGTAGAATGGTGAGCACGAGCATTCCCCGACGGCCACCTAAACGACCTCCACGACCGGCAAGAAGACGGAAATGAAGACTTTAGCAATTCTCCCTAGTGTGATGAGGCCTATTACAATAATCACAAAACAACTTAGGCCGATCAAAAGTACCAGACCCTGACTGCTTGGTCCCCTCTCTCGATGGAACCGAGACTAAAGCGGATCTCTTAGTGGGAACAGGGGAAAGCATAACAAGATAGCGGCTCTTCTCATTCTGGACATAAAGCAAATACCTCCTGAAGGGTGGGTAGACTGTCCATCGATCCCAAGTACCCGACTGCGAACATCATCATAATCCGGGTGAAGTCCCTGGAGGAATTTAAAGACCCTTTGCTTCTCAAGTAACTATTGATTTTTATGATTCAAACTTAGGTTGAGACAAGAAGTCTCAACCCAATTTATATTAATAACAAAGATAAGCGTAATTACAATGATGCCCTTAGGCAAACATAAAAGAGATACTAAAAGATTCTAATAGCTCATAGCCACCTAATATACAACTCATATTAGACAGCTAATAGACAACTAATCCCAGGATATTTCAACACTCCCCCTCAAGCTTGTGCAAAGATATCTCGCATGCCCAGCTTGCTAAGATATGTAATGGCTTAATTAAAAATAAATAAATCGTCGAATATTCTTATATATGGAAAATTTTACAAGACAATTATGTACTATACAAGATATTAAATTTTTAGGTCCTAAATCGTAGTAACAAACTGTCATTAACTGTATTTGTTTTTGGTGCCATTTGGTAGAAACTTTTCTAAGGTATCATTTGGGAGTAACATTTTAGGATATCAATTGATAACAAAATTTCTCAAGTACTATTTGATGATAAAAAATGCCGTCTGGAAGTAACTTTTTTTTAACAAAGAAAGTTCTATTTTAATTTGTGTACTAATTGTGCAAGGGTAGATAATTATAACAAGGTAAATATAATTCAATCATATCCTCATCACCACAAGAGGTGGCAAAAGGCCATCCACTATCATAAGATAAACTCTAGCTAGCTCTATTAGATTAGGATAGAATTTTGGGAGAGTCCACGTGGGTGTGCACGTGAGAGAGTGAGAGAGATCAGAGAACTTGGAGGCCAACTCGAGATAGGTGTGGCCCAGTACATGTGTATATATATTGGAAATACACAAGGAAGAAGGAAAAAAAAAATTAAAGAGGGATAGTGGTGCACAGTGTAAAGTGTGTGCGGTGAGGAGAAACACTAGTATGTAATTTCTCTGTGTTGCTTCACTTGCTTGTGTGCAAGTAGTTGAGGGTTATATATATGTATATATATACACATCGCGCATGTATATGGTGGGTTACTGAACCACAAAGAGAGAAAGATGGGAAGAAATAAAATGGGGAAAAATAGATTAAATCAATAAAATAAAAAATAATAAAAATAAAAAGAAGAAAATATAGGAAACCAAGCTTGGGTAGGGCAAATATTCACATGGTGAGTAAATCTCATTTATGTCTTTTACTCCTAATTTATATTGTAAAAAATAAGGAAAAACAAGAAAATTATATATATTTAGAACATTGATCCACTTTCAGGTAAAACAGGTGCATAATTTGTGTAAAGTTATGAATTGGTCATTCTTTAACTATATTATCGTGATCATGCAAGCATGCATTAATGATATTAATAATTAATAATATTAACATCGATATTGGTTAAGGCCGATGCCTTATGATAATTGGAGGACTGAGGTAGTCTATGTTGAGATGGCCGAGATTGAGATAGTCTTACAGTTAGTGCACTAATATACTATTCCATTTCGAGCTGGGCTGGTGGGTAGTATACACCTTTCGAACTGGACTGGTGTGCTGTGGCCATGTGGTTGTATACATTTCGAGCTGGGCTGATGTATGCAATTGTGTTAGTAACCTATTATGAATTTCATAAGAACCAGTATCAAAGAAAGATTAATGCATAAATTACTTCCTATGCACGCATTGGACTGTGTAAAATTAATATGTATGTGCATGAAATAAATGTGTGATATGTAATTTGTGTTACAGATAGCAACTGAGTGCAAATATGACATATTTGAAATAGTATACATTCACATATACTTTAATTAATTGGGACTAAGTGGTATCAAAGCAAAAGTTCGAACCTAGGGACTTGAGAGGAGGTCTACGTTGTTATTTGATCATAATCTACTAGACTATGTTATGTTGTACATGCTAATATATTTGTATACACTAATTTCTAGTCTAAAAAGTTTTATAGAATTTATAGAGGTGACACGGGAAGGAGTCATTGAAAACTTTTGGGAAGGGTTAATTAAGTTTATGGCTCACCAATATTATTATATAGTTATATCTAATACATCTAAGGCTTTAGGTAAGTGATTAGCTAGTAGCAAGTGGTGTGTAATATGATTATGTATTAAGTGATTAGTAGCAAGTGTTGTGGAATTGATATAGGGTATCTCATAGATATTCTTCAGTGAAAGAAAAAAAATTCAGAAATTGTGAGATTTATTTTTTTTGAGAATTGTATAAATCAATTATAATTAGAAAACTAAGTTGCATGTATTTATAGTTTTGAAATGATACATGTCCCTACTAAGGGAGATAAACGACTGAAGCTAAAAAAAAGGAGATAATGATAGAATGAAGGGCAAGCTTTTAGTTTAAGAGAAATTCATTTTGAAGTGTTATCATATTTATTTATAGATCTTAAGGTTTTTAATCAAATAATTCAAGGTTTTGAGTCTTTCATAGGAGATGAAGTTATATTTTAATATGTTGAAAGGTCATAAAAGTGATAGATAATAATAGGTATCGACTTAAAGTTACTACGTATCTGATTACTTGTATGCGATTATTTAGAGAACTACATGGTAAAAAAAAAGTTATGAATTCGCAATTTTTCTACAAATGACTTGATTATGGTATAGAATAATCGAAAAATCTACAGCAACAATTGATCAAATAGAGATAATTTTACTTTCAAATAGAACCATATTGTGATCGTCATAAACTTAATTACTTGTATTATATGACATTGATCATTGTTTTCAAAAAAAAAAAAAGAAGACAGAAGAGAAATTACTAAAACTACTAGCATATTTTCACTGAGTTGCTCAAGTATTATTGTTTTGACTACGTTTTGGAGACACATGAGAGTCACTATAATATATTTTGAAAAGAATGCTTATTATATGGCAATTGATTTCGAGGACGAAATCCTATTTAAGGAGGATAGAATGTAATGGCCTGATTAAAAATAAATAAATCATCGAATATTCTTATATATGGAAAATTTTACGAGACAATTATGTACTATACAAGATATTAAATTTTTAGGTCCTAAATCGTAGTAACAAACTGTCATTAACTGTATTTGTTTTTGGTGCCATTTGGTAGAAACTTTTCTAAGGTATCATTTGGGAGTAACATTTTAGGATATCAATTGATAACAAAATTTCTCAAGTACTATTTGATGATAAAAAATGCTGTCTGGAAGTAACTTTTTTTTAACAAAGAAAGTTCTATTTTAATTTGTGTACTAATTGTGTAAGGGTAGATAATTATAACACGGTAAATATAATTCAATCATATCCTCATCATCACAAGAGGTGGCAAAAGGCCATCCACTATCATAAGATAAACTCTAGCTAGCTCTATTAGATTAGGATAGAATTTTGGGAGAGTCCACGTGGGTGTGCACGTGAGAGAGTGAGAGAGATCAGAGAACTTGGAGGCCAAGTCTAGATACGTGTGGCCCAGTACATGTGTATATATATTGGAAATTCACAAGGAAGAACGGAAAAAAGAAAAGAGGGATAGTAGTGCACAGTGTAAAGTGTGTGCGGTGAGAAAAAACACTAGTATGTAATTTCTCTGTGTTGCGTACTTGCTTGTGTGTAAGTAGTTGAGGGTTATATATATGTATATATATACACATCGTGCATGTATATGGTGGGTTACTAAACCACAAAGAGAGAAAGATGGGAAGAAATAAAATGGGGAAAAATAGATTAAATCAATAAATATATATATATAGGAAACCAAGCTTGGGTCGGGCAAATACACATGGTGAGTAAATCTCATTTATGTCTTTTACTCCTAATTTATATTGTAAAAAATAAGGAAAAACAAGAAAATTATATATATTTAGAACAGTGATCCACTTTCAGGTAAAACAGGTACATAATTTGTGTAAAGTTATGAATTGGTCATTCTTTAACTATATTATCGTGATCATGCAAGCATGCATTAATGATATTATTAATTAATAATATTAACATTGATACTGGTTAAGGCCGATGCCTTATGATAATTGGAGACTGAGGTAGTCTATGTTGAGATGGCCAGGATTGAGATAGTCTTACAGTTAGTGCACTAATATACTATTCCATTTCGAGCTGGGCTGGGGTGCTATGGCCATGTGGCTGTATACATTTCGAGTTGGGCTGGTGTATGCAATTGTGTTAGTAACCTATTATGAATTTCATAAGAACCAGTATCAAAGAAAGATTAATGCATAAATTACTTCATATGCACGCATTGGACTGTGTAAAATTAATATGTATGTGCATGAAATAAATGTGTGATATGTAATTTGTGTTACAGATAGCAACTGAGTGCAAATATGACATATTTGAAATAGTATACATTCACATATACTTTAATTAATTGGGAGTTCTAATAATGATATAATAAAGTCTTATATCATAGATTTAAGATTAAAAATCTAATTTTATATAAAATAGTAAATGTGTTTTACTCACTGGGCACGTGGCTCACTGTTTTTATTAATATTTTTAGGTGAGAGGGAAGCAGCAATTGAGCCAGGTAGCATAGTTGGGCCTGCTGTCAACTAACCATAAATAAGAGTTGGGACATAGTTATATCTGTATTTTTTTATTGGTTAGAGAAAAGTAACAGTTGTAATTCATTTTTTCTTTTTTTATAAATATAAATAAAATCAGTTGAGTTTTAATTATTTTTAGCATTTTTTTTATAGTCGACTGTCATGTCTTATTTGTGTGTCAAAGTTAGACACGACTTGAGTGTTGACCGGGTTGATCCTCGCGCTTCGAGTTTGGCGAAATTCGGGGCGCGACAAGATAGTAATGATGAGTCCTACTTCCAAGACATTTGGTGAGGACATCTGCCAATTGTTCACTAGACTTCATAAATGGGAAACAGATCACTCCACTGCTCAATTTCTCATTAATGAAGTGTATGTAATTTCAACATGCTTAGTTCGATCATGTTGTATTGGATTATGTGCAATACCGATGGCTGGTTTATTATCAATGTACAACCTCATAGAATCTGTAGGCTCAAGTCTAAGATCTTTCAATAGAATTTTTATCCACCGTAGTTCGCAAATTCCCTGAGACATGGCTCGGAATTCAGCTTTAGCACTTAATCTAGATACCACAGCCTATTTCTTGCTACGCCATGTGACAAGATTCCTCCAACAAAGGTGCAATATCCTGAGGTAGACCTCCTATCCATGGCAGAGCCTGCCCAGTCTGCATATGTATAACCTTCCACCTGAAGATGATCATTTATACCAAAGAATAGACCTTTCCCATGCGCTAACTTTAAATATCTAGGAATTTGAAGAACAACACCATAGTGAGACTCGCGAGGAGCATGCATGAATTGACTAACAATGCTAACAACAAAAGCAATGTCCGGACGAGTAAGTGACAACAAAATCAATTTGCCCACCAATCTCTGGTATCTCCTCTTGTCAACCACTGCTCCATCTGTGTCATCCCCTAGCTTTTGATTAGCTTCCATAGAAGTATCACATGCCTTACTCCCTAGCATACCTGTTTCTTTGAGAATGTCAAGAACATATTTCCTCTGAGAGATAAAGATTCCTTGTTTGCTTCTAGCCACCTCAATTTCCAGAAAGTACTTGAGATTTCCCAAGCCTTTTGACTCTTTTATTTCAAACTCCTTAGCCAGGTATTTCTTCAACTCCTGCATATCTTCTACATCGTCACCTGTCAAGACAATATCATCCACATGCACTATGAGTACGGTGACTTTCCCTTGTGAGGAATGCCTAATGAATAATGTATGATCGCCTTGGCTTTGTTTAAAGCCATATTTCACCATAGCTTGGGTAAATCTTTCGAACCACGCTCTTTGAGACTGTTTCAGCTCATATAGGGATTTTGCCTGCAAACTTTCTCGTTGGTTTTAGAGTCTTCAAAGCCTGGAGGAATATCTATATATACTTCTGCGAAATCCCTATGTAGAAACGCATTTTTAACATCAAATTGATGAAGAGACCAATTTAAGTTGGCAGCAAGGGATAAAAGAATTCTCACAGTATTCATCTTAGCTACTGGAGCAAATGTTTCCTCATAATCTACCCCATAGGTTTGTGTAAAACCTTTTGCAACTAACCGGGCTTTGTACCTTTCAATAGATCCGTCTGCTTTGTGCTTGATTGCGAACACCCACTTGCACCCCATTGTCTTATGCCCTCTAGGTAAGTCAACCAATTCCCAGGTACTATTCTTGTGAAGAGCTTTCATCTCCTCAATCATAGCATGTTTCCATTTGGGATCAGTGAGTGCATCCTGTACATGGTTAAGTACAGACACAGAAGCAAGACTGGACACAAAAGCTTTATAAGAAGGAGAGAGGCGACTATATGAGACAAATTTAGATATGGGATGTTGAGTACATGACCTAACACCCGTACGAGTAGCAATCGGAATATCTAAATCATCAATGACAGGAGTAGAATTAATGACAGGAGAATCAATACCAGGAGTAGAATCAGAGTTACCTAGGTTCTCATCAGGAGTAGGAGAGTGGAGTGGCGGATCTGGAGCATACTATATCCTCTTTTTCTGGGTTCCCTTCGCTTTTCCTGAGTTCTTCCTCTACCTCTCTATCTATTTCATCCTCATTTTCAATAGTCCCCAATATCTCAAATTGATTAGATACAGGAACATTAGGCACTGGCACAGGGACATCAAGTACATTACTGGTAGTATAAACCTCATCAGGCAACTCTTCTATATGTCTCTTCTCCCCCTGAAGAGGTGTCTGAGGTGTGAAATAAGATTGTTCCTAAAAAAAAAAGTGACATCCATAGAGACATACCACTTCCGAGTAGGAGGGTGGTAACATTTATAGCCTTTTTGTGTAGGAGAGTAACCAACAAAGACACGTTTGATAGCACAAGGATCAAGTTTTCCTCGTGTTGGAGCATGGTTATAAACAAAACATACACGGCAAAGACTTTAGGAGGAATAGAAACAAGGCAGAAGGACTAGAGAGTACTTGAAACCGGAGACTTTTTGTTGAGTACTTGAGTGGGTAACCGATTGATGAGATAGGCAGCACTTAAGACTGCTTCTCCCCAAAAGGACTTGGAGCCTGAGTTGAGAATAACATAGACCTAGCATTGTTTAAGAGATGCCTATTCTTGCGTACAACCCTATTTATATTAATAACAGAGATAAGCGTAATTACAGTGATGCCTTAGGCAAACATATAAAAGATAATAAAAGATTCTAACAGGCAACAGCTCATAGCCACCTAATATACAACTCATATTAGACAACTAATAGACAACTAATCCCAGGATATTTCAACAGTAACTTCCCATATCCCGCAGTATCGGTGGGACAAACTGGCTGATAACCCTGGAGATGATCCACTCTATCCCAACTAGTAGTAAGAAATGTAAAATATTTGGTGACTGTTGTTGAAGCTTGATATACGTTGTTAGGTCCATTCTCTAATACCTTAAGCTTTTGAAGTAGTTGGTAACTTAACATAGTATCAAAGCCTTGTTTGTGGGAGGTTCTGGGTTCGACTCTCCATCCCTTCTTTGTTGTGCATATTTGTACTTTGTTATTTGTCTCCACTATGATGGAATTTGGTTTGTTTGCTCTCCACGTGCAAGTCGAGGTTGCACGTGAGAGGGGGTGTTGAAGATTGATATACAATGTTGGGCTCATTCTGTAATAGCTTAAGCTTTTGGAGTAGTTAGTAACTTAACAATTGTTATATCACCCTGCTCCGAACGATCAATAGACCGTGTCAACTCAAACTCTTGGGCATAGTTTCCTTTCTAGAGCAGGTAGAGGCAACTGTGTCCCAAATATCCCGATCAGAATTCATCCGGTAGAAACTCTCCCGAATCTCAGGACCATGGAATTAATTAGCCAAGCCATGATAAGGGAATTCTCAATTTCCCACTTATCATAGCCTTGGATCTGTAATGTCTGGGCAGGATGTTACCTCGACCCTCCAAGTAAAGAGCCACCGCCTGTTACTATGTCAAGTAATTTTGGCCATTGAAAGGGGTGGTAGTAATTTCGTGATTGGGATCTAGTGGTGTCACTACAGTGAACGTGTGCGGACTACTAGACGACGGTTTCTCTGGGTCTGTCATAGTTCCGATACACGAAAGGAAACCCAATAAAAGGAAGGGAAACGAAGGAGATGGGTACAAGCATATCAAGAAGATCTAATCAAAGGGTTCATAAAAGGACCAAAAAAATACGGGTTTTTAAACACGCGATCAGAATAGTACACCAAGAATGGTGTTGTGCAGAGATGGATCCCCCTGTGGGGTTCGACTAGGGTAAAAAAGGAAGGGAAGGTGTTCGAACCTCAGTCCAGGTTGATAGACAGGCTCGGCTAGGTCAAGAAGGTGTTCGGCTGGCTTGGGGTGGGGCAAGGGAGGTGCGGCGCAGGGCTAGGGGAGCTGGGGGGTTGCAGTGTAGGGCTGGGCTGGGCTGGACTGTGGGGTTGCGGCGAGGGCTAGGGAGGGAGGGAGAAAGGTCTGCGCAGGTGGTGGTGGTGATTGGCTGTGATACCATGTTGAAAACAATTTTGGAAAAGCACAAGGTTGACAACTTGTCTAACCCTTTTAATATTAAACAATAAGAAGGAGAAATAAATATTACATATGGAACCTCTAAGGACTAAAGAAATATAAAACCCAAAGAAATAAAATAACTCTCAACAGTATAAATATGTTGAGTACAGAAGAGACAAGGTCAGGTTCCCATTATTTTCTAGATAGTAAAAGAAGTCTTATACTACGTTTAGTAGGAGGAAGGCAGGAACTGGTGGAAAGATGGATGCGTGTTTCATTGTTTGGTAGGAGGGTAAATGAAAAGGAAAGGAAGGGCAAAGGGAAGACTTATCCCTCAATGTCCTCCCAACCCATTCATCCCGAAGGTGGGAGGAAAGGAGGGTGTGCTCTATATTTATTTTTTACATATGTAGTCTTAATCAAGGAAGCACGGATTCTTCTAACCAGAGAGAGAACCATAGATGTAAGTATAACCACCCACTTATGTGGATCAAACAGTCTCAGAGCACATACCAAAACTATCATGGATTCTTCCCCCATACCCACGTCCTAGAGTTTTGGTAATTTGACGAATCCCTTGCATACGCACCCTCGAATCGCATCCCTGCAACTTGCACCGGTGCTTCCTAGGCCTTAATATAACACCATTCCTTTTAACTGGGTATAATAGAGAACTCATGAACCACAACTTTCTTATCCCTGCACAATTGAATAAAACATTTGCTTACGGAATGCATCCTCCATATCTCTTGCATCCCTTTCTTTCACTTGTCCATTTCGGTGTTCACTTGGGTCAACTTTGGTCCAATTTCGATGAGAAAACAGAAGAGGAAGTATAAAGGAAATCGTCTTTCTTTATTTAGTATTCTGAAAATATAAGGAAGAAAGAAGAGAAAGATCAAGTTGATCAACCACTTTACAGGTCATTCCGTTTACTTGTTCGCATTTCTCAATATGTTGGGGAAAAATTGTGTGATTAGTGTTGTTTAAGAGAGAAACATGAAAAAATTGCCTTTTCTTCACATTTCCCTTCTCTTTTCCAGGCTAAATTCTTGAACCAAATGGAGGCTTAAAAAGAAGATATACAAAAGCCAAATGAAGTAATAAAACAAGAGTAATTCTATGCTTCCCAAATCCTAATTCCAAAAACCAATCCCAAATGATGTGGCAGTGGGCCCTCTGGATTTTGATTGGATGCTAGCAGCCTAGCAGTAATGATGGGACCACCACTTCAACATCATCCAATCAAAATTCAGGGGACCCACTGCCATATCATTAGGGATTGGGATTTGGGATTAAGATTTGGGAAGCATAGCATTACTCATTAAACAATTACACGATGGCCCAAAAGGAAAAAACTCAAATAAATGTTGGTTTTTCTAATGTTGCTTGTCCAATGGATCTCTGCAGGAGAATTTTATTTGAGAATCATACTGAACACTTTGCCTGCAATTAAGTGTCAATTAACCTGGTAATTTAATGCTGCTCCTGCAGGTTCCCGAAGTGCACTTTTTGCGGCCACCGATCCTCAGGTTCCGGAGTACTGTGAAATGTTGAAAGCGGATGAGTGGCCTGTTTGTGCTTTTATTTCCCACGATTGTCACCCGACAAATCCTTCCGAAGAAGCGCATAGTGTGGAAACTTCTTACAAAGTGTGGGAGAAGACACTAGAGATGGTTGGCCTTCCTTCTGATGCTGTGGAGATGCTTATAGAAGGGAAAGAAGTTAAATGCAGATATGGTGCTCCACAGGGGTAGCTTTTTCCTTTTACTATCCTTATGAACCTTTGTTTTATGGGCATACTCCTGACGAAAATTCCATTTTCCACTAACTACATACTGAAAGAGGTCTAGAATTTGTAGGTAAAGCTTTGCATTCTGCCATGTTGTTGCTGCTCCTTTGCGGTTCACTTAATTTTTTTAGTTAATGAATCATTATGTGAAAATCATAGAAACACAAGAAGAAATCTTGGATTGAATCAATTGCTGGAACAATCATTGTGATCTTGCAGTCATGACTGAAGAACATGACAGCAACGTAGATTTCCGTTATTTTCTATTCCTTCTTGTTTTAGCATTTTTTTTTTCGTTGCAATTATGTCTCTCAAAGCAGTGAATATCAGTTTTGGTTATTGTTTCTATTGGGGGGGGGGGGGGAAGGGAAGCAAAGGCGATTTTTTTTTTTTTGGAAATTAGGCTTGCAATCCTTTTTTACTTTCAGGAAAAAGCTATTTCCGCAACCCTTTTGGCAGCATGAGGTTACCCAATTGCATTTTTACCACCATACCTTAGTTAAAAATATTGGTGCTTGTTGGGTTTGAATGGAAATATTACTTTAAATTTCGGGTAAGGTAATCTGGGCTAATGTTTTTCGCATTTCTTGCAATAATCCTTGGGAAAATTTGCTAAATTTACGATCTAAATTCACATTTCTACCTTAATATCGTCTGTTACACTGCTAGTGTTAGTCAATATAATACATAGTTGGAAGAATGCATCTTCTGGATGCACCGCCAAGGGCAAGATATTCTTACTATTGATTGTGCTTTGCCTGTAATTCTTCTTGTAATTAAAGCATTTTAATGGAATAAGGTCACTGTTCTGGGTCTTGGATGATCTCTTATTCAAGTCCAAGGCCATGACAAGTCACGTACCAGTTCCGAATATTATGCAGAGTAATATTTGGGGCAGTGGACCCTACAGTGTCACCCAAGAGAGAGAGATTGTATGTGCAAGTGTTTGTAAAACTTGTTTGTGCCTCTAATATTGTTGTATTATGAATATGGACAGCTCCTCAATGTCCTGCTTTATGTCCTGTGTGTGTTCTGTTTTAGCTTTTTTTTTTTGGGTTAATTACACTTTACCCCTATGTGGGTTGGCCCGATGTCACTTTACCCTCCTGTGGTTTAAAATTGACCACTTAACCCTCCTGTGCTTTCGGGTAAAGTGTCACCGCTAAAATTAGTGTTAAGTTGACACCTTACCCCGAAAACACGGGGGGCTAAAGTGTCATCGGGCCAAACCATAGGGGGGTAAAGTATCATCGGACTAAAACCATAGGGGGTTAAAGTGGTCACTAATTTTAGCGGTGACACTTTACCCGAAAGCACATGGGGGTTAAGTGGTCAATTTTAAACCACATGGGGGTAAAGTGACATCGGGCCAAACCACAGGGGGTAAAGTGTAATTAACCCCTTATTATTTTTTTTTTTTGGTTCCAAAAAATGTCCACATATAGCAACACTTGCTTATATGGACCAATAAAATGCTAAAACAGCACTCACCTATGAATTAATAGATTTAACAAATTTTATCACCCAGTTCACCTATGAATAAAAGCTATCACACAGCTCGATAGATTTTATAAGAGGATTTAGTACTAATTTTCTTGGAAAAGGAAAGGAGACCAAAGCAGGAAACCTTAGTACTCATCACAAAACCAGAGAATCAAAACAACCTCAACCTCAACCTCAAGTGAAAAGTAGCATGGATACAGAGAAAGAGCAAGGGTTCAACAGTTGTTACAGGTTAAGAAACAAATACAAGAAACTTAACTTGATGGCTGTTTGGTAATAGGACTAAAAGATGACCTCGTTCAGCCCCATTCTCATATTTAATGGTTTTTTTTTTTTTTCCCCCTAAGTCGGTTTGCAAAAGAACCAATTAGCATATGTTTAAAAGTCAGGCACAAACTGATAAAACTATAAACGATTTAGAACAATTTCTTCTTATAATCACAGTATCCACCGCAAAGCGTAAACTTTTCACAATGGTCTGCAGTAGTATACTTCAAATGACAAACTCGCTCCACCTCATTTCATAACAGCTTGGTCTTTTATCGTTTTCATTTATTCCATAAATTATCTAATGAGATTGTCACATTTGTGGGATACCCATTATAATCTGAAGATTTTGTGGGTGCCCACTTTTTTTTTAGTTAGAAATGCTATAATTTTTTATATCTACGATTTTTAAAATTGTACGATTTTTTTTATGGGTTTCACATAATAGTTTTAAGTATAACTAGGCAAGAACCCGTGCTATACACAGACTGTTTTAAAATATATATATATATATATATATTTTTAATTTTCAAATTATTTGTGACTAAGTATCCAGAACAATCACAATTGCAAGCCTTCTCTTAAAAAGATAAGGAGAATGCTTAAAATATATATTGGGGGAAAAAAAAGGAGAGTGAGTAGTAATATTAAGCACTTAATGGATACATGTATATCTCCCCATTTCCTATACATGAACTTCATATGTATAAGGGTTTTTGTTCACTTATAGAAAATTGTGTGCAATATATTTTAATCCAAAACAAATTAATGTTATCTCCCTAACTCCTACACATGAACTTTACTAAATACATACTTGTATAATGGTAAAATACGTATCTAGAAAAATGTGTGCAATGTAGTTATTGAAAAACCAAATTCATGTTCACTAAATACATACATGTATAATGTTAAATACGTTTGTTTTTTGTAGATAGGCTTTTTGGTTTATTCAAAAGTATTTATAGAAAAATGTGTGCTACATATATATAATCAAAAAACAAATCAAGTTCCCTAACTCCTATGCATGAACTTTACTAAATACATACATATGTAGAATGGTAAATATATTTCTAGAAAAATGTGTACAATGTACTTAATCAAAAAAACAAATTCATGTTTACTCTATTATATTAATTAATATTTTTATTGTTATATTATATTGTATTGAAAAAGATTGAGAGACTTTGCCCCTTTAATTTGTGGAATATAAAAAGGGAAAAAAATAGAGAGGGATGCCACGTAGGCAGTAAGAAAAATAGAGAGGACTGTCACGTGGCATAGCTCATAGGAAGGGAAATAATTCTGCTTTTAATATTAGTATAGATAGATATTATTATTCAAAGGCAAACTAATCTATGGTGTAACTCTTTCAAACAAAATTGTGTTTATATGCACAAGTTCTAAGTTATGTTCACTTGTAAGACAAAGAATCCTTGTATATTCAAAATGATATCCATAACGGATTATACATTTGAGGCTAGTTGGGCAAATAGAATATTTATTTGGTTGAAAGTTAAAACAAATTAGCAACCAAAGTGAGATTTTTGAGTTCAAAAGGGGCAAAATCAAATTGTTGTGGGGCACAAATGCATAAAACATCAAAACATAAGGTAAAAAAAGTAATTTAAAAAAAATTGAGACGGGGCACATGCCCCCCTAACATTGTTGTAGGCGTAGCTCTGCCCCTGGATTGGGTCTAGTGGTGGACACGAGCCGAGTCGAGCTTGCTCGCGAGCTTTTTTACCACCTCGCGAGCTTATTCACGAGCTCAAATGAGTCGAGCTTTCAAGTGATCGCGAGCTTTCTCGTGAGCTTTTTAACGAGCTTTTTCACACGTCTTTCAGTCATTTATCAAGCCTATTTACGAGTTTTGTCATGTTTTTTTCTAAATTTATATAGTTTTATAATAAATGTATATATAAAAGTCACTATACTAGCTCTTTATCAAACTTATTAACGAGCTTTTTTACAAGCTTGCTTACGAGCCTTAATTGATCGTGTTCACGAACTCAAATGAGCGAGCCAAGCTTAACCTTTATCGAGCCGAACTTCAAACCCTTATTGAGCGACTCTGTTCGTGCATACCCCTAGTTGGTCCCTAAACCATTTTGTTAACCCCAATTTTTTTTTTTTTTTTTTGGCCAAAATACTGCTTAACGGCGTATTTTACAGTCTTTTGCATAGTTCATTGCCTTTTGACAAATCTCACCACCCTTTTGACTAATTTCACTGACTTTTAACCACGGGTGAGTCAACAACTAAGCAAGTTAGTCGGCTACCTAAGGTCCCCAAACACTAAGAGCCCCCCCAAAATTAAGGTCCCATTATATATATATATATATATACACACAGTCAGGCTCTAAAGAATGCGCCTTCTTTTTATTAATGAAATGACCTCTGTTTTAGCCGTCAGATCGTATTTTCATTAAAAGCAGTTTTGTCATTTTACAATTTTTAAACATAATCCGACGGCCAAAACAGAAATCCCCTCTTTAATAAAGAGAGGTGACCCTCTTTAGAGAATCTTTGTATATGTATATATTAACATATTAGGGTCCCGGCACGTGCGATGCATGTGCCAATTCCCTCTTATTAGTTATTTTATCTTTTTTTGTTTTCATCATTTGGTATTTTAAAGAATATGAATTTATTATTTGTATGCATTTGAGTATAAGATATGAATATAAGTCTATTTTATTTCTATGCATTTGAATATATATATAAATTTGGTATGAGATTTGAGTACAAGTAAATTTTCGTATATTAATGATCAATTCCTAAATATATAAATTTTAGAAAAGAAGTTGACCAAAATATAAATATTAATGACCAATTCGTAAATAGGCATTAAAATAGCCACTTGTTTTTGACCTTTTTTGAAGTGAATAATAAATTTTCCAAAATAGCTCATCCAAATGCAATTACACATATTACAATATATGAATCCGAAATTTGAGAGAAGAAATTGACCAAATTGTAAATATTAGTGACCAATTCCTAAATAGTCACCAAAATAGCAGCAATTTTTGACTTTTTTTTAAGTGAATAATAAATATCCCAAAAGTTGTGGACCCAAATGTAATTAGACACAAGATTGTTGATTGAAACCTCATTATTATATTAAATAAAATTTCAAAAGCTGACCTGAATGTAATAATAATTTGAAATGACTTAATTACCCTCACACAAATCAATGTATCATTATGATGAGTACCACGATATACATGTAATTAAGGTATAGTGAAAAGGTATTATGGTCTTGAAAAGATACAGAAAGAGAGTATGGTAATTAACTAAGTCAGGTTTCAGCTGCTAAATTCTTATATATATATATATATATATATCTACTATATATAAAAGAGTCTATGTTGCATATGGAAGCGTGCGTGCAATGCGGTGAACCAGACACAGTAAAAAGATAATTTTAAGGATGCTTCTTATGAGTCAAACCTCTGTATTATTTTGTTTTAAAATAAATATCCCCAGTGGAGTCGCCAGATTGTGGACAGGCGGAATCCGTCGTCCACTCCCGGTTTTTCCTGTTTGTTTCCGGGGTTTCGGAATTGATTTTCCTTTATTTTGAAATTGATTTGAAAGAAAACAAGAGGTTGATTTCGAAGAAAAGAAGGTCTTTCGAAAACAGATACAGAGTCGCCACTTGGTCTTTAAGGAACCAAGAAACCTAATTTTGACTCACCCAAACGGATAAAGGGCACCGGCCATTCATAACCAAAGAACTTGGCTCGGAGTTTTTGTACGAGAGAGGAAGGAGCCTTTGTCACGACTAAAACACCCTCAACTCGCCCCGTCTCTCGACGGGCCTCAATTAGCATCTAAATAATCATCTTATACTATGTGTGGTTCTGCAATTACTATTATGATAGTATATTACATTACATAAGAATCTTAAAATGGAAGATCAAAAGATAAGATATCATTCATAAGATCTTAGCCAAATATCATACAATGCAAAAGTGAAAGATCACACAAATAAACCTAGGAAAAATCGTCTAATCATATATCAATTAATCAAGTTTCCTAATCTAAAGGGGGTATGAATTGTTGTTGGAGCAAATGATCAAAGAAATCAAAATATGCTTAGCAAGCTATTATGATGCATGTTATTCTTTGAAAAAAAGAAGATCTCTCAATCCCCGGGACGGATGAGAAATGATGATTAGGTCGAGGGGAAGCATGAACGTGTGACCATAATTATTCCTTATAATCTTCTTAGATTAGGAGTTACAAAAACCCCAAATCTTTGCATGGATGCAATGTATGTATATAGAATGTGTCAAGGTTGTAGTGTGTTTTGTATTCATGGATTCCTAAAATGACTTAGAAGTCTAGAATGTGTATGAATGAATGAATGAAATCAACATGAGATATGTACCAATGTAGTATGAACTACTTCCTAAGATATGAACTAATTTGGAATGTATATAAGCATCAAATTAAAGAATAAAAGTTAAAATGAGTTTGCTGTGAATAGTGGACAGAACAGTAACATGACCTTGTGAAAATGGAAAAGAGGGGTTAGGAATGTTTTCAATGCATGATTTGTTATGGAGTTCCTCCTTATTTTGTCTAGAACACAACCCAAACAGCCAATCTTTAATAACTATCACAGATTGAGAGAAATCACATAAACAATGAAGGTCACTTAGGAACAGAGTCTGTACTGTCGACCGAAATGTTAGAAAATCTTAAAAAATGAAAACAAATGATTTAGAGGCCCATTTTATACAGAGAGTTTCCTAAGACATTGAAGTTTAATGGAAAAATAAGTGAGAACCACCTCTTTTGGAAAAGTTGTCTGAAAAAGAAGTTGGAAGTTAGCTAAGCTACTGTGACAGCAGAGGCAGAATGTGTGGAAGGAATGTTTGGGTCCAAATGGACCATTTTCAAGTACTTCCAAGTCAAACCAAAAATCATGGGTGTTCTCCAATGAGTTAGGAAGACTTTCCAAGTGGCCTTGCATCCATATGTTGAGTATTGAGTTCTAGAAAAATCTTTGAACCCAGATTACTCACTGTTTTGACTTACTGTTTTGAAAATTTAGGGAAAAACTAGAGTTTTCTTTCTTGAAATTAAAATGAGGGGGGTTTCAAAAGGGGTTTTGAAGTAGATATTTTGAAAGCATATTTTCAATACTCAATGAAGGTTACAACCACTTGAAATTCCAACCTTAAACTCATCATCAAGAACCTCCAAGATTGTTGGAGAGATTTATTTTATTTTGAACATAACTTCAAGAATACCTTGGAGGTATTGAAGTTATGATCATCATCTATCAAACATGTTTTTGAGGTCAAGAGCTACTATCTATAAGGATTCACTCACCCCAAACTTCATGTCATCATTTAGATGATGATGGACTAGTAAGTAAATAAAGAAAATCAAAAAGAAATGAGATGAGGAGAGATAAACATTATATAAACAAGCAAGCAAATAGATAGCAATCAATAGATGGTATTCATGATGTATAGAACTTGTAGTTTGGTGTTTCACTCATATGTAATGACATTGGACATGGAAGAAGCTTCCACTCTCTTAAATGCTCACTAAAATGGTAGTTGGATGTATTGAATGTTGAAGTAAATGGGAGTAATGAAGTAAAAACAAAGTTTAGAACTCACTATTGTTTTTTAAAATCAAAGAAAGAAGCTTCTTTTCTCTCTATTCTAACCTTATCTCTACAACTTTCTCTCCCAAACTTTTCTAAACTTTCCTTTGACTCCCCCAAAATGAAGAGCAATGGGGGGTTTATATAGGCCAACTTGGGGTGGTTTTGGGGTTTTAGAAGTATTCTCATTGGTCCCAAACATCTGAAATCATAAAACTACGTCGTTTTGGTTTTCAATTAATCAAAATGAACCCCCAAGAAAAATTACAAAAACACACTGTTCTGGAGGGGAGTGCCGCGACAGCACTGGGCCAGTGCTCCTCCTTCGTCCAGATAATGTTGTTTAGGCCCCCAGAGGTTCCGGTATTCGCGAAAAGGCCCTATTTCGTCCGAAATTCACAGAAAATGCATACGAACTCCAAACTGAGGTTGTGATATACCGTTGGAAAGGTAATGGAGTCTACTTTTCATTAAAAAAAAAATCGAGGATAGGTCACTTTGAAAAGTTTTGCGGTATTTGCGATAAAAGCCGATTTGATCGCCTTTTTCGCCTTCGAAAATTCATAATAAACTCGTTTTAAATCTGAAAATTATGTGCGATATACCGTTGGAAAGCTATTGACCTCTAGTATCCATGAAAAATATTTGAAAATTGTTATGGTACCCCGGTTCTAAAGTCAAATTGTGGTCAAATTGGTCAAACCTGGGATTCCCGGGAAATTATGGGAATCTCTGGGAGCTGACGTTTTTGCTCGATTTCCTTTTAAAACTCATTTTAATATTTTCCACATGATCCAGAATGATTCTGATAAATTTGGACGATTTCGGTCAAACTTGATCAAACTTGGTCAAACCGGTCAATAGGGACTTTCCGGGAACTTCCGGGACTTCCGGGGGTCTCTGGGAGCTGACGATTTCATCTGATTTTACTTAAAAAAAACTCATTTTATCACTTTTCTTACGACGTAGCATGTTTCCAGAACTTTTGGTCCGAATCTGGGAGCTTTTGGGCTTTCAGGGGCATTTTGGTCATTCTGAGCATTCTGAGAGATAGAACGGGCTTCCAGGAGTCCTTTTGAGTCTTATATAATCATTGTGAACCACCAAGCTATGGGTCTCCTAAATCTGATAGCCGACAAAATGGGGTGTCTACAGTTTGCCCCTCTTTGGCATGAACCTGCGAGGCAACGCATATCGCAAGCGAGTGCCAAAGCTTTGAAGAGACAGGTCTTTTGGAGGCTATAGATTTAGGATAAAATACGTTGCAAAAGATGCAATGATGCTGAAAAATGATGTTGAGGTCAGTGCTGGTCGCGTCCTGCGTGAGCTGCCTACGTATCCCAAGGGGAATCAGATCAGGGCGTAGTTCAGGTCATAAAAGAACAAATCACATATGCACAACAAGACATGTGGATGCTATGCTATGAGAACGATATGCAATGCATGGATGTGATATGAGTTGTGTCACGAGTCCTATCATGTCTAGTGTTATGATCCTAGTATGAGCAGGTGCTATGGGGTGTTTGTTAGGGATGTATACTAAAAGCCATGCTTTATGTAGTTAATTTATTATTTTAATAAAATCAGTTATTCCATTTTTATGAGAATCTGTGTGGGCAATGTTTGTATTATATTATTTATTTAATATTATGCATGTGTGTCTCTCATTCTACATAGTAGGTGGTTTGGTGTGTAGAGTTCGGCTTACACACGGAAGATCAGACCACCAGATATTGTAGAATGTAAGATTTTGGTTTACAGTCTTAGATGGGATTGGACATACCATCGGTAGGACTGCAACATGGTGTTGTAGTAGGTTTGTCTTGACTGCGGGAAACGGTATAGTTTCAACTCACTATGCTGGTACACTTTGTGTATTAAACAGGACCGACTTGGGTTAAATATCGTTATACTGACTTATAAGATAATCAATACCTCATGGCTATTATGAGTGCTTATGCTCTAAATCCTAAGTTAGTTTATAGACACGTACATTTGATATTTACACTTTGATCCTCAAAAGGGTGAGATCCTTAAATGGGTCAATATCTCATTGGATTGGGTGACAATATTAATTGTATGGTGGATATTAATTAATGATGGAATCCATGTCTCAATTTTGGGATTGATGATATCCCCTTGAGAAAGCTTATAAGTTTTGATTATGTCAAACCCTGCAGGTGGATTTTGTATCCGACATATCAGATAAGTTAAACAGAGGATCTCAAGGAATTTTAAGAGATTAATTAAATATGATTGTCAGTAATTATATTTAATTAATGGATATCTGTAATCTTAACGTGGGGAGATAATAAGAATTTAATAACATGGAGCTTGAAATATATTTTTGAGATAAGGATAGGAGTGCAATTATAATTCTTTAGTGGTATGAATTATAATTTATGGAAATAGGAATCTGATTCAGTTCGAATTAGGGTTTCCTAATTCCATAAGGAAGCCTATTCCTTATTGACTTCTTATGGTCCCTATCGTAGCCTATATATATGCTGCATTGGCTCTTCTCTTAGGTTGCATGATTTCACATTCTAAGCTTCCCTTGACCTCCTAGCTTTCTTCTAGAAGGGTTTTACCAAACCCTAGTCTCTGTGAGCATTCAAGAGACATAGGAGTGAAGATCTCTAGCGTCGGACAACGCTCACTAAAAGAACTTCGGACTGCTCGTTACTGATCGAAAGTTGCTGAATTTTTTACACGACGTTCCTGACGTTGAGACGGAGCTGCCGTAAAAAATTCAAGTAAATCGGAGATCGTTTAGTCCTCCTGACGAACACATCTTTGTCGGATCAATGTGATCGGGATTGAATCGTCACAGCAATCAAAGAGAGTGTTATAACTGGGATTAGAAAATAGAACGTAAAGAGGGAAGAGCAGAAAACATAAAGGATTTCGAAAGAGCCCACACTCAGTTCGATATTCTGGCAGTAAAGGAATACGGTAGAAGATCGTGAGCTGTTATCGAGCCCATGTTCTCGATTCGTCTACTACTGCAATCCGTTTTTGCAGTTCAAGGTAACCCTAGTTTCCGCCCTTATAGGGTTATTGTAGCTCTCACCTAAATTTTTTGAAATACCAATTTATACGCGCTGTCAACGGATTCTGGGAACGCAGTTTCCTAACAGTGTGCCACTCCGAGTGGACTTGTGTTGTGCTAGTGCTTGCGACAGTGATGTGGTGGATGACTTTGGATAAGGACAAGAAGACTCTGGGTCTAGGGGCAAACTTCTGGAATTTGGGAAGTGTTTTTTGCAAACAAGTGAGATAGATCAGATGCGCATTTTTTAGAAGACGACAGCTAAAGGTGACCGAGGGATCTTGTGATAGATGAGAAAGCTCATGATAATCAGGTAGGGTGGCAATTTTTGACACGACAACCCGTTTTACAGAGACAACCCGAACACGACACGATATGACACGATTAATTTAAAATAGTTTACATTTTAGATGAATTGTACTCGAAACTAAAAATCAAACCCAAAGCACACAACCCGATTAATGACACGATTATGACACGAGAACCCGAATTGCCACCCCTATAATCAGGTGACACGGAGCCGTGGAAGGATGGTGCTTCGCTTTCAAAATCTGGATGCGGGCGATGTTCTGATTGTTCCTGATGGCCGATTTTCGGGAATCGGTTCCTCTTTTGTCACTTTTTGCTGGGGGTAATAGGAACTAGTATCTTTCCGTATCTTTCCTCGGGGGATGACATAGGGTTCTCGGGGAATCTCTTTGGTGTCTGCCCTCGGGGGCTGACACAGGGTTCGCAGGGTTCTCGGGGAATCTCTTTGGTATCTGTCCTCGGGGGATGACATAGGTTTCTCGGGGAATCTCTTTGGTATCTGTCCTCGGGGGATGACACAGGGTTCACAGGGTTCTCGGGGAATCTCTTTGGTATCTGTCCTCGGGGGATCTCCTTTTTCCTTGATCGGGAACCAAGACCCATCTCTGAATCTTCTTCGGTTAATCAAATCTTTCGACGCTCAATCCAAGAGAGCCGGTTGGGGCCTCCGGGAGCGGGTATCTGTCCTCGGGGGATGATGTAGGGTTCTCGAAGAATCTCTTCGGTATCTGTCCTCGGGGGATCTCCTTTTTCCTTGATCGGGACCCATCCCTGAATCTTCTTCGGTTGATCAAATCCAAGAGAGCCGGTTGGGGCCTCCGGGAGCTGGTATCTGTCCTCGGGGGATGATGTAGGGTTCTTGGAGAATCTCTTTTCCTCTCTTTTGGTAAATCAGCCAAAATCCAGGATTCGTTATCAGAGCTCTCGTGTTTGATCAAAATCTGTGACGGTTGTCCAGAAGCAGCCGATTCGTATCTTCGGGAGTCGATTTTTCTCAGTTTCTGCCTGTTGGAGGTAGCCCTGAAGACTTTTGGACTGCTGGGGGTAAACCCTCGTGAATCATGACCGAATTGGGCCACCGGGACTGATCGGGGCCAGAAACGGGCTGAAGAAGGCCAAAACAGGTCAAAACGGAGCAAAACGGAGCAAAGCGGGGCCCGCGGAGAGCAGTGTTACGGCGGCACTGGGCCACTGCCGCGGTGGCAGTTGGCCAGTGCCGCGGCGGTACTAGGTGGCCGGACTTCATCTTTGTATATCTCGGGTTTTTGAGCTTTTGAAGCTCATTCTTGGCCATTTTGGGGTGTTTTTGGAGCCAAAATCCGTCAAAACGCAGCTTGTGCGCTCTCAGGTGAGTAATCTTTCCCCGTAGTTAGAATTTTGATTGGTGTCTTGGTTTGCTCAAATTTTCAAGAAGAAAGTTTAACTTTGACTTCTATTTTCTTTGTAGATCCATGGCTTCGAGCTCGAGGAGACCATCTAAGAAGGCCAAGGAACGGATGAAGGCTGAGATGCAGACCCCGGACTTGATTTTACGGGACCCCCAACATCATCTTTCGGCCGCGGCTCTAGCGAACTTGGTATGTGAAACCTTTGACAGTTTAGGACTATTTCCATGTATTGTGCTAGTTTTGTGAGCCGTAGTGTGCACCTAGAGATCGTTAGAAGTTCGATTTGTGCTCAAATGTTGATTTTGCGAATTTGGACCTCGGGTCGTGAATAGTGATTTTGTGCATCGCTTTTGTTGTCTCTGGTATGTGCAGTTGCCGAAAGTAGCATTGAAGGGCCACGGTAGCCTCGCTCATGCTTTCCTGTGGTACACTCAACTCTCGCCTACCTTCAAGAGAATGGTAGACGATGCTGGGTTTGGCGGCTTCGCTCGCCTGGTTTCAAAAAGCAGCAATGATCTGGCACATTTTTATGCTCTGGCTGAGAGATGGTGGGACACCACTAATACTTTCCACCTGCCATTTGGTGAGATGACCATGGCGCCCTTCGACTTCTCTATGATTACCGACTTGAGGGTCGGCGGGAAACGCCTGGTTCTGGACTACTTCTACGAGATCGACCCGGAAGCTGTAGAGATGTTGATTGGGGTTGTTCCCCCCAACCTGGAGAGGCACTGGTTTCCTTGTGGCTGGCTTTACCGAGCCTATGGCAGAGAGAATCATAACTTGAACAATTCCCAGCTTTTGAGGGTGTATCTTCTGTATATCCTTGGTTGCTTGATCTTTGCAACACGGAATGACCGGGTGAACTTGAAACTTCTTTCTTGCCTGGCGACCATCGATGAGATCCCCTCTTACGACTGGGGCGGTGCTGCCTTGGCCCATCTTTATAAGCACATGGGTGAGGTTTCCCGAGGTGATATTAAATCGACAGGGGGATTTTGGCGAGCTTGGGAGGTATGTGCTGCATCTTACTTTATATTCCGGCTTTTCAGTTTTTGTACTTTTTCTGATTTTCTCCTTTGTCTGTGCAGCTTTGGAGCTTCGAGTACCTGAAGATGTTGGCTCCCTCCCCTGCGGATGAATCAGGCGAAGACGAGGATGGCATGGCTCCTGTGCCTCTGTTTCCACGAGGCTTGAGATGGCGGAGGGATGTTGTCGGGGTGAAGAGTGGGGCCCACCGGATTATTTTGCTCAGAAACTTCTTAACCGAACTGACGGCTGCTAATGTTGATTGGACATCTTGGGAGCGTGTTGCCTATGCTACCCCATAGGAGATTCAAGCGGTCAAACCTCTTTCCTCTTGCCGACTCTTGATGGAGAGTACCGAGTGCAGGCAGTGGTTCCTTGGTGAGCGAGTGTCCCGGCAGGTGGTCGGTGGTTCCAGGTATCGTGTCCCTCATAATCCCCCTGCGATGGATGCTAGTGACCTTTCTGGTGATGCTCTGCTGGCGGCCTTAGCTGGCACCGACGTTTGGGACCATTTTCTCTCTGAGACCGGCTATGAGGCTTACCGTGGCCACTTCCTGATGCCTAACTTCCTACTCCTGGAGGTAAGGGTTTTTTTTTTTTTTTTTATGTTTTTGTCTCTATCCGTTGCCTATGTTTTTGACTCATCTTTTCCTAACTTGTTTTGTGCCTACAGCTTCGCGAGATGTACAGGAGGCAGGCTCCTTCGGCTTCCGATCCTATCCCTCCTTGGGATTGGATCGTCAACGTTCTAGGCGCTGATGGCACTCCCCAAGTGATGGAGGTGCCACGAGTCACATGCGGGTACCCTACTCAGCCAGCGGGCGTCCTCAACGTTCCTTGGAGTTACGCTGAGGAGGGTCACACCTTGGCGGCTAGCTTACGGTCCTTGGTCCTCACACGAGACCACCGGGTATGTTTCTAATTTTGCGCTCCTCAAAGTTATGAGATTCTAACCCTGGATTTTACCCTTTGACAAATGGATGGCATGCGGCATTTTGCTGCCAATCAGATGGCGTCCTTGGTAGGTTTCTGACTTGACTCTGTTTTTGTATTTTTTTTGTTATTTTCCTACTGATTGCCTTTATTTTATTTGTGTGTGCAGTACCATGGAGGCGGAGTTGGCTCATCGAGGACCGGTCCGAGGTGCAGAGGTGGTAGGAGGAGACCGTCGCCGACATACACTCCGGGCGGTCCGACAGAGGATGAAGAAGAGGAGGACTGAGGCCCCCCAAGCGGGAATTTTATTTTATTTTCTTTTTAAGTTTTCGATCGGGTTGTACTGGTGATGTGACTATTTGGACAGTGTAGGGCGATGTGTGGAACAGTTTGTGACCTTTGACAAATTATTATGATGTTTTGCCTTTTAGGCCGGATAGCTTCCGGTTTGGAGGCGCAGTTGTGTGCTTATTTTAGTTGATGATCATGTGATGACACATGTGCACTATGATTGTTGGGTGTTACTGCGATGGGCAGTTTTGTAATAGTGAGTATTTTTGCTTGCAGGTGGGATAGTCCGTGAAACGGGGAGGTGCTGCCAAAATTTTGAATTTTCCTAGAGCTGCGACCGAAAACATGGCTTTGTATGATCCCGCTCAACTCAAAGCTTGGCTAAACATCACGGATGGTGTGGAACGGATCAACCTCTTTAGCTACTGCCTGACCGAGCTATTCTCTCTTCGCCAGATGACCCTGAACACTGAGTTCTTGCGTGCTGCTATTGCTCACTGGGACCCAGTGAACCATGTCTTCAATTTCAATGGCTTGGAGATATGCCCCTTGTTTGAGGAGTTCTGTGCTATCCTTGGCTATGATTTTGATTCGGACCTGATTCTCCCTTCTGCTGATACCCTCAGTCCTACGCGAGACTTGGCTGAATATCTGAATCGTTCCATCACTATTTCCCGCTAGCTGATTCAAGGTGAGGTTCTTGACATTGCTTCCATAATTGCTCGATATGCCAGTCCTGGGAATCCCAGCGTGTATGATGCTACTCGTGGGGCTGCTCTGATTCTGTGTATGACTTCACACTTCTTGTTCTCGAGTGCTTCTAGCGACTTAGTGCATGTATGTTTCGGACTGAAGGCAGGTAAGAACCCCATGGCCATAGTTCTGGCTGAGACCCTGAATGGTTTGGATCGCGCTTCAAGTCAGGGAATGCTTCTACTTTCTGGGGCGCCTTTGGTGTTACAGGCTTGACTCTACAAGCGTCTTCAGTTATGGACAGGTAATGTGCCACTAGTTTATTTTCGTAGAGCTATGCTTCATACTCATTTTACTTCTGCTGATTGGGTGGGTATGATGGGCGCCTTATCTGAGGCTGACATTTGTTGGATCGTGAGGCGTTGGGGCCTTTATGCTGTGACCACTAGTCTTGGGGATTTCCAGAGGGTGTGGCTGATGGGATTGAGAGAGACCTCCTTCTATCATCCTCGTCGATTGGCCAGACAGTATGGGCAAGTTCAAGAGGTCCCCCAGGGGTTTACTGAGATGGTCTTTGCTTCCAGAGTCAGAGCCACTACCATTGCTGCTTTCATTAGGGGCTGGGCCAGTCGAACAAGGGCCTATTTCTAAAGACCTTTGAAGAAATAAAAGACACAAAGATAAAACTAGACCTGACTGATTCTGCTCATTCCTCCCAGTGTCTTTGAACATGTGTGATTGCTTTTCGAAAGACTTTTATTTTTTTGATCTTTCTTGCTTTTGTAATATTCAGAGTTTGTTTATCGGTGAACCTTGGTTACTTTAGGAATCTCATTCTATGCATTTTAGTTTTAAAAACATTTTGTAATCGAGATTTAAATTAGATGTTGCTTTTGGTATTTGCTTGGGCATGCTAGGACGATTAGAGGCAAACGAGGCGGGTGGCCGAAGTTTGCCCCTAGTTTGGGATATATATGGTTGTGAGGCAAACGAGGTAGATGACCGACGTTTGCCCCTAGTTTAGAAGAGGTTCAGGCGAACGAGGCGAGTTGCCGAGTTTGCCCCTAGTGTGGAGGGTGATTTCTGGGTTGTGGTAAGGACCGCGACTTTATTCTCTCAAATGCTCATAACTTTTGCCTAGGCACCAGTGAGGTGACCTAGCGAGCTCTTTTCTCTTTTTTGTTATTGCTCACCTTGGATTTAGCTCTAACTTTTGCCTAGGCGTCCTTTCGGATTTTCAACCTAGCGAGCCATCCCTCTTTTTTTGAAAGTCTGCCTACGTACCCCCGAACGGGGATCAGGTCCAACGTAGTTCGGGCCAAAACTTGAAAGAAATCGGTTATTTTTTTGTGAGTGGGGCGACCGAACCGATGTGGTTGCCTACGTATCCCCAAGTGGGAATCAGGTCGATCGTAGTTCAGGTTGAGGCTTGAAAGAAATGGTTATTTTGGCGGATTGGTCAAGCATAGTACTTTTTGAGACGATCCATGTTGATTGGTTCTTTGAATTCGACACCATCGAGGTCCATGAGATAAGTTGCTCCCCCGGAAAGAATGGTTTTGACGATGTAAGGGCCAACCCATTTAGGTTTAAACTTCCCACGGGGATCAAAGATCGGAGCTCGCAATTCCTTAAGGACAAGGTCACCCTTGACAATCTTCCTCGGACGAACCTTTTTGTTGAAAGCACGGGCCATCCTCTTTTGATAGATTCGAACATGGTCGACTGCCGTTGGGCGCTTTTCATCTATGAGGGCCAATTCTTCATATCTTTCCCTCAACCAATCGGACTCCAAAATTTCACATTCTGCCATCACGCGTAGGGACGGCAATTCTATCTCGATCGGAAGTACCGCTTCCATCCCATACACTAGTGAGTAAGGCGTTGCTCCAGTGGATGTCCTTATCGATGTTCTGTATCCCCAAAGTGCGAACGGTAGCTTTTCATGCCAGTCTTTGTAAGTATCGGCTGATTTCTGCAGTATGGCCTTAACATTCTTGTTTGCAGCTTCGACTGCCCCATTAGTTTGCGGTCTGTACGGTGATGACTTATGATAAGTGATTTTGTATTCCTCAAACAGATCCCTGACTTCTATTTTGAAATGACTACCATTATCTGAAATGATCTCATGGGGGACTCCATAGCGACAAATTAGGTTTTTCTTGATGAATTTGGCCACTTCCTTAGCCCCTAACTTGGTGTAAGATGCAGCTTCTACCCACTTCGTAAAGTAATCGATGGCCACCGAGATGTACCGATTTCCATTCGAGGCTCTCGGAATGATTTCACCGATGATATCGATTCCCCAGGTTGAGAATGGCCAAGGTGAAGTCATGCTGTATAGAAGGGATGGTGGTGTATTCATCATGTTTGCGTGGATCTGGCACTTGTGGCACCTTCTCACGTATTCGCAATAATCTTTCTCCAATGTTGTCCAGTAGTACCCTTGTCTTACGATTTTCTTGGCCAGCATGTGACCGTTCATGTGCGGGCCGCATACCCCCTCGTGTATTTCATCCATCATTCTTCTGGAGCTTTTCCCAAACAAGCAAGTCAGGTTGTGACCGTTGTATCCTTTCTTCAACAATTTCCCACCGCAAATGATGAATTACGCTGCGAATCTTCGAATTGCCCTTTTGTCTTTCTCGGTTGACTCTTAGGGGTACGTTCCATTTTCTATGAAGTTCCAGACATCCTGATACCATGGTGTTTCATTCTCTTCTGCTTCGATTGCGGCGATCATGTTGAACGAAGGCTCGTACCTTTGCTCAATTACCAAAGGCATCATCCTGACTCCCACAGGAATTTTGATCATGGAGGCTAAGGTAGCCAACGAATCTGCTAGCTGGTTCTCTTCCCTAGGCAAGTAGAAGAACATTATGCTCTTAAAGTGCTTCTTGAGTCTATCGAGATGGTTATGGTAGGGCTTCAACCTCTCTTCCTTCACCTTCCATTCCCCTCTGGCTTGTGACACGATGAGATTCGAATCTCCAAAGACATCTAACTTTTGAATTCTCAATTCTATGGCCGCTTCCATCCCCAGAATGCACGCTTCATATTCAGCGGTGTTGTTGGTGGAGTTATAATTGAGCTTGACTGCCAGTGGGGTGTGGTCCCCATTTGGTGATACTAGAATTATTCCTACTCCGTAGCCTTTCATGTTGGCTGCTCCATCAAAGTACAACTTCCATTGTTCTTCCTTGATTTCCATGATATTTTCGTCCGGGAATGGGAAGTCTCCACTTTCTTCAGAGTCAATGGCGTGTTCCGCAAGATGCTCAGTCACGGTTCTCCCTTTTACCGATTTGCTTGTAACATACTTGATATCGAATTTGGATAGTAGAAGTAACCAACGGGATATACGACCGGTCAGGGCGGATTTTTCGAGGAGGTATTTTAGAGGATCCATGCGGGATATGAGCACAACCGGGAAGGCCAGCATATAGTGACTCAGTCGGCGGGTGCACCAAACCAAGGCCCAATATGTTTTTTCGAGGGTAGAGTAGTTGAGCTCATACCCAGTCATCCTCTTGTTGAGGTAGTATATGGCTTTTTCGGAGTGGCTTTCTTCTCCTTCTTGGGCTAACATGCAACCCATGGCATTTTCGGAGACAGATAGGTAAAGGAATAAAGGCTTATGAGGAGTAGATGGTGAGAGGACAGGCGGATTCTGAAGGTAGGCTTTTATTTTGTCGAAAGCGGCTTGGCATTGGTCATCCCATTGGAACTTCTCCCCTTTTCTCAGCAATTGGAACAAAGGATCGCATGTAGTTGTAAGCTTGGAAATGAAGCAACCGTTACATTGGATTCTTCCGAGAAACCCCCTCACCTCTTTTTCATTCTGTAGTGATGTCATTTCTAGGATTGCCTTGATCTTAGAGGGATCCACCTCTATCCCCCTTTGTGTGATGAGAAAACCCAGGAGTTTACCGGAGGTCACACCGAAAGTGCATTTCTTTGGATTCAACCTCATCCTGTACTTACGCAACCTTTCAAAAAACTTTTCCAGTGCCACTAGGTGTCCTTCTCTATCCTTGGACTTCACGATCATGTCATCTACGTATATTTCTACTTCCTTGTGAATCATGTCATGCAGAAGAGTGGTGGCAGCTCTTTGGTAGGTTGCCCCAGCATTCTTGAGTCCGAAAGGCATTACTCTATAACAGTAGGTTCCCCAAGGGGTGGTGAATGTCATCTTTTCCCGATCTTCTGGCGCCATAAGAATCTGATTATACCTGAGAAACCATCCATGAATGATAATAGCTCATGTCCTGCGGTGTTATCTACCAAAACGTCAATGTAGGAAAGCGGGAAGTCATCATTGGGACTGGCTTTGTTTAGATCACGGAAGTCGACGCACACACGAACTTTTCCATCTTTTTTTGGGACTGACACGATGTTGGCGACCCATTCCGGATATTCAGTGACAATGATGAACCCTGCTTTGAACTGCTTTTCCACTTCTTCTTTAACCTTGAGTGCCCACTCCGGCCTCATGCGCCTCAGTTTCTGCTTGACAGGTTTAGAATTAGGGAGGAGGGGAATATGATGTTGGACAATGTCGGGATCGACCCCAGGCATGTCCTCGTAAGACCAAGCAAAAACATCTTTGAATTCTTTTAGCAAGAGAGTCAGTTTTTCTTTTTCTTCTTTATTAAGGGCTGAGCCAATTTGCACAATTTGTGGATTATCTATTTCACCTAGGTTAACCGATAAAGTATCTTCGATTATTTCACAAGCAGGTGGTTTTTCAATTAGTTGCTTAAGTTCAATTGGGAGATCCTCGGAGGGATCTGTGCATTCACAGGTATTAGACACAGAGGAGTAAGCAGAATCGTCTTTCATTTCATTCATGACAGGTGGAGTGATTACATTAGACAGTGGTGGGTTTACAGCAGCCGACTTTGATACAGACTCGATAATTGGAAGTACAGACTCTGGAGAAATAGGGGATTGGGAGACACAGACAGATGACTCTACAGCCTGGTTGCTCAGACCCTCCTCAGTTGACTTGATCTGATCATCTTGGCTCTCGGCCCTCTTTCCTTCTTTCTCTTCAATGAACTCTTCCCACATTTTCCCGATGGCTTCAGTATCTAGGTATATCAACCAATCCTCCTCTGGGATTTTGACAACTTCTTCCGGATTGAACGGATCTTGATAGGGGGGTTTTTCACAGTCAGTAAAAATTTTCAGCTCGGGGTGCCTTTTTCCAGTGGCTTGATGGATCCAAGGTTCAGGGAACCCAAAATAGGGGAAATCATCCCCTTCTTTGATGAATTGTCTATTCAAGGTTTTGCGGTATGGCGGGAGACTCCTCACTCTTTTCTTCCATGGCCTCTGTATCTCGATGTCTTCTTCAGTGGGCTTGTACCCCAGCCTAAAAGTGCCTTGTTGTCCTTTGATCTGAGGAAACTCTCGAATCCCTTGCTGGTGTCGGCCCAATCCCATTCCAGGGAAGTAGTTCATTTTGCGGACGATGTTGACAACCGCAGAGTGGATCTCGGGGAACCTTTCTTCATCGTTGATCATGTGGACTTCTTCCATGAAGAATCCCCCAATATCTCCTTCTTCTAGCTCAGGTATTTGGATTTCAAAGATGGGAGCGTAGTTCGGGAAAGCTTCATTACCCCAACTATTACTGAGAATGATTTTCACTTCCTTCTCATGGATGTACTTGATCATTTGATGCACAGTGGACGATACGGCTTTGTTGACATGCAACCAGGGCCTTCCGATCAACAAGTTGAATTAGGCAGGTATGTCCATAACCTGAAAGACTTCGGTGCTCACCAAAGATCCTACCCGAATTTGGAGAGAAACGGTTCCCATCACATTTCTCCTGGTGTTATCATAGGCCCTCACAGATTGCACAGATGGTGTGATGTCAAGGACATTGACCCCCAAGGCGGTAGCAGTCCTTAGGGCACAGACATTTAAGGCAGAGCCCGTATCGACTAGACAAAACGGCACCTGTTGTCCCTTACATCCAACGGTGATATACAATGCTTTGTTATGTGCGGATCCTTCTGGTGGTAGGTCTTCATCAGAAAATGTAATGATTGGGTCAGGGGTAAGTGCGCCCAAGAAAGCCACCATGTCCTCCGGTGCGGCATCAATGGGGACCTCTATTCCAGCCAGGGCGTTCAACACAGCTTGCCTATGCTTGTAGGACGTCACCATGATGTCCCACATTGAGAGATGTGCTTGGGTTTTCTTCAGCTGTTTTATCAATTCATTATCTTCTTCGATGATCTCATCCATCTTACCCTTCCCCTTGTCTTGAACTGGACCCTTCTCGACGGCTTCAGTAGTAGGCTGCAGAGGCTGGTAGTGATGGCCTGACCTAGTCAGATGATCAATTTCAGCAGGAGTAGGCCCTTCTATAGTCCCATCCTTTTTGAATCAGTCGCAGTCCGTCCCTACAAAAGATTTTTCTGGCTCATCCCAGATAGAAGCATCACTTTCATTATTGGGGTCATACCATTTGAGGTCCACCACCCCTAGATCATGCTCTTCTAGAAAGAACAAGTCTTGCTCATCGTCTAGCTGTTGCTGTCACTCGTCATTCTCTCCTTCAATCAGATGAATTCCCACAGAGTCCGGGATGTCAATGAGGGGTAAGGGTTGTCCTAGGGGGGTGATATAAGTAGCAGGGTTGAAGGATACAGGGTTGGACTCAATGAGGTTGACATTTTGGTGGTTTGGTAGAGGATTTTGGGTGATATGGGGCTGCTTTGGTGGTGGCTCGATGATGTTCTGGTCAATGAGGTCTTGAATATCATGGTGGAGGCGCACGCAATCATCAGTGTTGTGGCCCGGGGTTTGGTGGTAGGTACACCGTTTGGACATATCGCAGTTTGGCAGGAGCGGGGTGTTTCGGGGTTGGAGTAGTTGGAGGTGGCCCTTCTTGAGGAGACGATCTAAGGCTGGGGAGAGGGAGATCTCTAGCTTGGCGAAGTTACGAGGGGGCTTTTTCTGGAAAGGGAGACTGGAAGTGTTGGCTTGGTTGAGAGGTTGGTATGGCCTAGGAGGGTACGCCATGGGTTGGCTGCTAAGGGCATTGACATCTGGGGGACTCCGGGAATAGTTGGGCCTTCTTGACTGGCTCAGAGGCTCTTCCTTTTTGATCTTTCCTTCTCTGATAGCGTCTTCAATTCCAGTTCCAACTTCAAACAATTCCTCAAAGGTAGAGATGGACTGGTAAAACAGCTTTTCATGGTTGAGCGGTTGTAGATTTCGGATTAGCATCCTCACTTGTTCCTTCTCAATCGGCCTATGGGTCATTTGGGCTACCTTGTTCCTCAATCTGCTCAAAAATGCAGCGAAGGATTCATTGTTGTTCTGCCGGGTTGTTTCCAAATCCCTGATGGTGACATCCAGCTCTTAATTGTAGGAGTAATGATCGACGAAGACTCGAACAATGTCTTCCCATGCCCGGGTTTTGGAGGCTTCCAAGGTTAGGAACCATGATAGTGCAGACTTTGCAAGAGTTTGCGGGAACAACATCACAATGTGCTCGTGGGTACAACCCATGGACTGGAAGATACTCATACATAGCTTCACATGACTTTTCGGATTCCCAGTTCCGTCAAAACGGTCGATGGCAGGCATCTTGAAATTCTCTAACAGTTTCAGCTTAACAGGCTCAAAGAGCCCTTCCAGGTCTAGCATATAATCATCGACCCCCTTGCTTTTCCTCAGTACGCTTTCCAACTTGTCAACCTTATCCATTTTCTCTTGAAGCTTCTTCTCATACGCAAACGGGGGGACCCCTTGAAACCAGTCTTCTTCCCCATTATTCTCAGGTGGGGGTGGTTCAAACTCCGGTGGTGGAAACCCGGGCGGAGGTTGCGGCCGCCGCTGCTTCAATTCTTCCATGAACTTCAGAACTTGGGCTAGGCTGTCGGACTGCTGGCTTATGGTTGCTCCCAACTCGGTAACCTTGTTTTCCAACTCTTCTCGATTAATACTGAAGTAAGCTGTCGGACTGATTCTGACCAAACGGTTATCTGAACTTCTGACCCAAGACGAGGATCCTAGCTGCTGACTCCGGGAATCTATACTGACCTGACAGATTTTGAAAGAAGGGGTGTATCAGATCTTGATAGCGACGACTTTAGACAGAAAAAGACAGTGATGTGGACTGACTCGAGACAGTGCGTGTAGATTGATGGGAATGGTGTATGCATGTGAGACAAGCACGCGGATGTAAGCCCTAATCTATATGATGCTCTTACTTCTAACAGATAGCAGTTAAACAAATAAGGTCCTAGCCATACAGAGTGTGCTAACTTTACTTTCTAGTATGATCACCAAGGGATAACAGGGATTTCCGAGATACTTCAGGAATTTTGGACAGATTCTGGGAGAAACAGGGACTTTGGGTATTTTTAGGAAATTTGGACAGAGTTTCTGGGAAAAACTGGTTAATATGGTTATATCTGGGACATCTGGACAGAGTTTCTGGGAGAAACTGGTTAACATGGTTATATCTGGGATATCTGGACAGAGTTTCTGGGAGAACCTGGTTAACATAGTTATATCTGGGATATCTGGACAGAGTTTCTAGAAAAAACTGGTTAATATGGTTATATCTGGGATATCTGGACAGAGTTTCTGGGAGAAACTGGTTAATATGGTTATATCTGGGATATCTGGACAGAGTTTCTGGAAGAAACTGGTTAATATGGTTATATCTGGGATATCTGGACAGAGTTTCTGGGAGAAACTAGTTAATATTGTTATATCTGGGATATCTGGACAGAGTTTCTAGGAGAAACTGGTTAACGTGTGGTGATAGTGATCATACTGTCTAGCAGGTTTTCATACTCCTATGTCTTAGGACCGACAAACAAGGTTTGCGGTGTATATCTTTGTGAGCATGGAGCAGACATCCTTGTCATGGTGCCTAGGCAGGTCAACTCAATGTGATCACATGTGAGTGATTGCCTTGGGGATCATAAGAAAGAAGTTATGTTTTATGCCACATAAGCGTATACACCGCTCAGGTAATCCCATCAGGGCATATAGCAGTTATATCACATTGTCCTATCTGAAAAGATAAATGAACAGTTCTATGAAAGGTTCTACCGGAATCTATATGCAAAGGCTGAGTTTAGTCAAAGAGGGTCCGTTGACGAGAGTTCCAATATACCGTCGGAGAGACAGTACGGAGGTTTTTACTCTTTTTGATATACCTTGGAAGGTACAGTATCAACGGTGACTTGTGCCCTGGCACAGCAAGACCTGAACAATGTCAGCGCCGCGTTTCAGACACAGTTGGAGGGGGGGGGGAGAATGCAGGAGTGCAATGCGGTGAACCAGACACAGTAAAAAGATGATTTTAAGGATGCTTCTTATGAGTCAAACCTCTGTATTATTTTGTTTTAAAATAAATATCCCCAGTGGAGTCGCCAGATTGTGTACACGCGGAATCCGTCGTCCACTCCCGGTTTTTCCTGTTTATTTCCGGGGTTTTGGAATTGATTTTCCTTTGTTTTGAAATTGATTTGAAAGAAAACAAGAGGTTGATTTCGAAGAAAAGAAGGTCTTTTGAAAATATATACAGAGTCGCCACTTGGTCTTTAAGGAACCAAGAAACCTAATTTTGACTCAACCAAACGGATAAAGGGCACCGGCCATTCATAACCAAAGAACTTGGCTCGGAGTTTTTGTACGAGAGAGGAAGGAGCCTTTGTCACGACTAAAACACCCTCAACTCGCCCCGTCTCTCGACGGGCCTCAATTAGCATCTAAATAATCATCTTATACTATGTGTGGTTCTGCAATTACTATTATGATAGTATATTACATTACATAAGAATCTTAAAATGGAAGATCAAAAGATAAGATATCATTCATAAGATCTTAGCCAAATATCATACAATGCAAAAGTGAAAGATCACACAAATAAACCTAGGAAAAATCGTCTAATCATATATCAATTAATCAAGTTTCCTAATCTAAAGGGGGCATGAATTGTTGTTGGAGCAAATGATCAAAGAAATCAAAATATGCTTAGCAAGCTATTATGATGCATGTTATTCTTTGAAAAAAAGAAGATCTCTCAATCCCCGGGACGGATGAGAAATGATGATTAGGTCGAGGGGAAGCATGAACGTGTGACCATAATTATTCCTTATAATCTTCTTAGATTAGGAGTTACAAAAACCCCAAATCTTTGCATGGATGCAATGTATGTATCTAGAATGTGCCAAGGTTGTAGTGTGTTTTGTGTTCATGGATTCCTAAAATGACTTAGAAGTCTAGAATGTGTATGAATGAATGAATGAAATCAACATGAGATATGTACCAATGTAGTATGAACTACTTCCTAAGATATGAACTAATTTGGAATGTATATAAGCATCAAATTAAAGAATGAAAGTTAAAATGAGCTTGCTGTGAATAGTGGACAGAACAGTAACATGACCTTGTGAAAATGGAAAAGAGGGGTTAGGAATGTTTTCAATGCATGATTTGTTATGGAGTTCCTCCTTATTTTGTCTAGAACACAACCCAAACATCCAATCTTTAATAACTATCACAGATTGAGAGAAATCACATAAACAATTAAGGTCACATAGGAACAGAGTCCGTACTGTCGACCGAAATGTTAGAAAATCTTAAAAAATGAAAAGAAATGCTTTAGAGGCCCATTTTATACAGAACGTTCCCTACGACATTGAAGTTTAATGGAAAAATAAGTAAGGACCACCTCTTTTGGAAAAGTTTTCTGAAAAAGAAGTTGGAAGTTAGCTAAGCTGTTGTGACAGCAGAGGCAGAATGTGTGGAAGGAATGTTTGGGTCCAAATAGACCATTTTCAAGTACTTCCAAGTCAAACCAAAAATCCTGGGTGTTCTCCAATGAGTTAGGAAGACTTTCCAAGTGGCCTTGCATCCATATGTTGAGTATTGAGTTCTAGAAAAATCTTTGAACCCAGATTACTCACTGTTTTGACTCACTATTTTGAAAATTTAGGGAAAAACTAGAGTTTTCTTTCTTGAAATTAAAATGAGGGGGGTTTCAAAAGGGGTTTTGAAGTAGATATTTTGAAAGCATATTTTCAATACTCAATGAAGGTTACAACCACTTGAAATTCCAACCTTAAACTCATCATTAAGAACCTCCAAGATTGTTGGAGAGATTTATTTTATTTTGAACATAACTTCAAGAATACCTTGGAGGTATTGAAGTTATGATCATCATCTATCAAACATGTTTTTGAGGTCAAGAGCTACTATCCATAAGGATTCACTCACCCCAAACTTCATGTCATCATTTAGATGATGATGGACTAGTAAGTAAATAAAGAAAATTAAAAAGAAATGAGATGAGGAGAGATAAACATTATATAAACAAGCAAGCAAATAGATAGCAATCAATAGATGGTATTCATGATGTATAGAACTTGTAGTTTGGTGTTTCACTCATATGTAATGACATTGGACATGGAAGAAGCTTCCACTCTCTTAAATGCTCACTAAAATGGTGGTTGGATGTATTGAATGTTGAAGTAAATGGGAGTAATGAAGTAAAAACAAAGTTTAGAACTCACTATTGTTTTTTAAAATCAAAGAAGGAAGCTTCTTTTCTCTCTATTCTAACCTTATCTCTACAACTTTCTCTCCCAAACTTTTCTAAACTTTCCTTTGACTCCCCCAAAATGAAGAGCAATGGGGGGTTCATATAGGCCAACTTGGGGTGGTTTGGGGTTTTAGAAGTATTCCCATTGGTCCCAAACATCTGAAATCATAAAACTACGTCGTTTTGGTTTTCAATTAATCAAAATGAACCCCCAAGAAAAATTACAAAAACACACTGTTCTGGAGGGGAGTGCTGCGGCGGCACTGGGCCAATGCTCCTCCTTCGTCCAGATAATGCTGTTTAGGCCCCCAGAGGTTCCGGTATTCGCAAAAAGGTCCTATTTCGTCCGAAATTCACAGAAAATGCATACGAACTCCAAATTGAGGTTGTGATATACCGTTGGAAAGGTAATGGAGTCTACTTTTCATAAAAAATAAATCAGGGATAGGTCACTTTGAAAAGTTTTACGGTATTTGCGATAAAAGCCGATTTGATCGCCTTTTTCGCCTTCGGAAATTCATAATAAACTCGTTTTAAATCCGAATATTATGTGCGATATACCGTTGGAAAGCTATTGACCTCTAGTATCCATGAAAAATATTTGAAAATTGTTATGATGCCCCGGTTCTAAAGTCAAATTCTGGTCAAACTGGTCAAGCCTGGGATTCTTGGGAAATTCTGGGAATCTCTGGGAGCTCCCCGGAGCTGACATTTTTGCTCGATTTCCTTTTAAAACTCATTTTAATATTTTCCACATAATCCAGAATGATCTGGTAAATTTGGACGATTTCGGTCAAACTTGGTCAAACCTTGGTCAAACCTGGTCAAACCTTGGTCAAACCTTGGTCAAACCGGTCAACAGGGACTTTCCGGGAACTTCCGGGACTTCCGGGGGTCTCTGGGAGCTGACGATTTCATCCGATTTTACTTAAAAAAAACTCATTTTATCACTTTTCTTACGACGTAGCATGTTTCCAGAACTTTTGGTCCGAATCTGGGAGCTTTTGAGCTTTCAGGGACATTTTGGTCATTCTGAGCATTCTGAGAGATAGAACGGGCTTTCAGGAGTCCTTTTGAGTCTTTTACGATCATTGTGAACCACCAAGCTATGGGTCTCCTAAATCTGATAGCCGACAAAATGGGGTGTCTACAACCACTAACAATTCACTCCTTAAGTCCATTTCAAAAATTTCAAGTGACTAAATCACCCCCCACTTCATCTTCCCCCCCTCCCCCCCCCCCCCCCCCCCCCCCCCTAAAAAAAAAAAAAAAACAACAGACTCTCTCTCACTCTCACAGATCTACTTTCTCTCTCTATAATATCTCTCTCTCTATGATCTCTCTCTCCTCACCACAACCACCACCGATCCACTTTTGCCACCACCATAGAACCGCCGTTGCCACCACCACTACCACCACAGATCCGATGCCCTCAACCGCTACAACCACCATTCACCACGAGTTGCTGTGACCACCAGCACCATCGAGCCACCACCACCACCTTCCGGCGCCACTAAGAGCCACCACCACCATGAGTAAGCACCGCCGTCATCTGTCGTCATCAACTTCCAATCTTGGATTTGGAGTCTCAATCTCCATCTTCAATGTCAAAACGAGTTCGTGGTCATCTTCTAGATCTCAGATCTAGAGTCTCTGATTTTGTCTTCATTTTTTTGTGCAGTTTTTTTGAAAATTTACAATAAGTAAAATTTCTCTTGCTATTTTTTTAATTGAATTTTTTTAGTTTTTAAGTGAAGATCCGAAGTGAAATTTCACTTACTTTGATTTGAACACATTTCATCACTTTCAATTAAATATAGGAGTTCATAAGTGTTTTTGTGAGAAACAAAATAATATATCCTAAGTGAAATTTTGCTTTCAATGTCTGAAATCCTAAGTCAAATTTCACTTAGGATTTCTGATATCCTAAGTCAAATTTCACTTAGGACTTCTGATGTCGATTTCTGATGTCTTAAGTCAAATTTTCCTTGTATGTATCTGCTTGAGCTTGATCTGCTATGCCTTGGACAGCCATGATTTAAACCTTTTTTTCATGAATTATTGCCTTTATCATAGAGTTTTGCCATAAGTTTATGCTTAAACACGTGAGAGTCAAGCATTGTGGTGGTCGCCGGAGATGGCGAGGGTGGAGGCCGGAGGTGGCAGGGGTGGTGGTCGGAGGTGGTGTGGAGTAGTGGTGGTGGCTAGGGTTTGGTTAGGGTTAGAGGTTAAAGATGAGGGTATTTTGGTCTATGGACATTGGTAGGACTTATTCACACTGTGTATTTTAGGTTGTCCTTAATTCCAATAAAACTCCTCTTAATGACCTTTTCACCTATTTCTCCTACTTTTTAATTGTTATTTTTTTGTCATATTCTAAAAAATTGCGGCTGACTTAACTTGGTAGGCAACAAAATTCCTAAAATTACATATAGGTCAATAAAAGTATTTAAATTATGTTTAAATTATGAATAGGTCAAACATAATGGCGGCTGAGTTAACTGTAAGGCAACAAAAGTCCTAAAATTACATATAGGTGCATAAAAGTACTTTAATTATGTTCAAATTATGAATAGGTCAAAGACAACTTTTAAAAGTAACAAGGAAACAATTGACAAATAATTATTGAAAGGGCAAATTGATTTTGCCTAATTTGACATTTTCGAATTTGTGTTATTTTTTTTTGGTAATTTAAAAATGTACATTGCGGGTGAAGTTAGATGATGTGCATAAAAAATTCTCCGTAGTATATTTCTTAAAGCAATAAAAGTGTGCAAATGTGTGGATTCAATGTGGGTGTATCATCTTTATTCCATTTTAGAGGATATAATGTCATGCATTCAAAATTTTGTATCTCAAATGGTTCCCAAATACATGATAAATTAATATATTAATGTCACATTAATTTATAAATGATAAAGTAATAAATTAATTTATTAAATTACTAAATTAAATGATGAAATTGCATATCGAGCAATCTAATGATAATTAATTATGGAGAACAATTTTGCTCACCCAAGCACCTAAATTTGTTGAACAAGAGGGACCCATCACTTTCCTTCATTAATTCATCTCATGACACCTCTATACACATAGTTACTTACTAACTACGAGGCTGTTTGGGAGAACTTGTGCAAAAGATTAAGGCCAAAATTAACTGTGACAGTTGTATTTGGTTAATGTGTATGTAAAAGTGGCTATGATAGCAGAATTGATTACATACATATTTATTAAATTGTTAAATAATTTAATAATTGTACCATATTTAATTATAATGATAACCACTTAATTTTCATTGAAAATTACTTTCGGTGGTACAACTACGGACTACCAAAGCATTTGAGAACCAAATTTAGAATTAAAATGTGAAAAACCCTAAATTTAAGAATTATACCATCAATTTCACTCCAACTGACACGTGCCATACACCACCTAGTGTGTGTATATATATATATATATCATATACGAAAATTCTCTAAAGAGGGCGCCGCGCCTTCTCTTTAATAAAAGAGGGCTTCTGTTTTGGCCATCGGATCGTGTTTTTATTAAGGGTAGTGTTGTCATTTTATAACTTCTAAACACGATCTGACGGCCAAAATAGAAGCCCTCTCTTATTAAACAGAGGGCGCCCTCTTTAGAGCCTGGCTGTATCATATAGTATTATCTTCTTATCAAAAGAAAAAAAAATCTAAGTAATATCTACTACCCTATATAAAAGAGCCTTAATAGGATTGTCAATATTAATTTTATCCTAATTTGTCATTTTTTGATTTGTTTGAAATGACACTTTTACCCTTACTTTCTTTCTTTTCTTTTTTTTTTTTTTTTTTTTCTATTTTCCTTAATCATTACTTTGAGTTTTTGTCATTTTGTGAGGATAGGTTGATCATTTCATCCACAAAACAATCCTTATTACTATTAGGTCAACTTATAAAATTTAATTATTCTAGAAATGATGCTTCAATCAACTTTTCAAACAATAATTACAAATATTTACAATTAGGTTCAACTTTTAAAATTAAATTAATTTACAAATGATGATTTCAATCAACTTTTCAAGCAATAATTACAATACTTTTAATTTACAACTTGGTTCAAAAAACCTGTCACACCCCAACCCGTCTCGTGCGGATTAGGACATGTATAACAATGCTATAAGAGCCCAATTACATTAATTAGTAACGAAACACGCGAATTACTAAGAAACACATGTGCTAAACGACAAAGAAGAACTCTATTGTGACAAAAACAGCCTCAAGGGCAAAATGGTCATTAATAAAGTATTACAAATTTTATATCAAAATATAGGTCTTTGAGTCCCGGTTCCAACGCAAAAAATGGCACGCGAATCCAAATTTTCTAAAGAGAGATATGTTTGTTTCCGTAAAAGTCGACAGTGCAGCAAAATGTCATGCGAATCGATCCGCCCCAAAACCGGATCGATCCAGTTTTGACAGAACTTCATTCTTGGCTCTCCAGAAGTACCGGATCGATCCACTCAAGACCCGGATCGATCCAGATTCTGAAACACACATTTTGACAGCAAAATCCGATGTTCTGTAGAATCCTAACTTCCTCAAAACCAAACCAAACTTCATGGTACTTTAAGAAACCACATCAAAACCATCTACAAACACATCTAAACATTACCAAACACAAATTCAAATCTCTTCTAAACATTTAAACCATGAATATAATCTTGATTGAATCAAACAAGTGATCAAAACCAAATTCTTTCAAAGAACAACCATATACATGAAACTTTCCGAAAAGAATTTCAAAGCCATTCTCCATGGATACAACCACAAGTCAAGGCTTCAAGCCACAAGTTAAGGATTCCAACCCATAAGTTACACCATAATGCAAGTTATAAACATAACTACAAGTCCCAAATTTCTCCCCCATTTTAATTTCCGAGCACGTCACTTCCTTTCCGGGTATTGCTTCGTACCTGCGGTAGTTATTATCTACCACAACAGAAAAGGAAAACGATTTTCTTAAGCATTACGCTTAGTGAGTAAACATGGTTGAATATTTAACATGTGCAATGCTACAATTAACGCATAATTCATATCCATAATCGCCGAGTCACCGGTTCAATGATTCATACCAAAGACCTCCCTTGGTCCCGTGGTCACTTCTATTCCTTGGACTTCCGTATTTCTCGGATTCTTCCTCTTCACCATCCTTATTACTCCCAAAAATAAATCATTTTCCCGGTGCTCATTGGTTACCACATAAGCATATAAGCATGTAAGCACATAATCATAGCAACTCTTCATACAATTGGCATGTAATTCACAATCTAACAATTTTATAGCTTCTAAGCATGATTTCCATAACTCAAAATAGATATAGAAAGATTGAACACCTTAAACCACAATCACTTTTTGGTTAAAAAAACTCACCTTAGTATGGTTATACCCAAATTAAGCTAGAAAATGCTGAATTACACCAATTTCTACCCCAAAGTGAATCCTATAAGAATTTGACAATCGCGTGTCCCCGAGTAACGTGAGCTACCAAAATTACGACAATTAAAGCATAAATTAAAGGTATAAAAATGATCGTCTCACCTCCATGAGTGAGTTTTGGTTAACAAGTGTTACCTTCCTTGGCCATGTGATTTCCAAGGATGGCGTGTCAGTTGATCTACAGAAAATAGAAGCCGTTATGAATTGGGCGAGACCAACCAATGTGTCAGAAATTCGTAGTTTTCTGGGATTGGCTGGGTATTATAGAAGATTTGTTCGGGATTTCTCAAAGATTGCAACTCCGATGACCACATTAATGAGAAAATATGTTCTCTTCGAATGGAATAAGGAATGTGAGGAATGCTTCCAAACATTGAAGAGCAAGTTAAGTTCTGCTCCAATTCTGGCAATTCCGACAAGTATCGGGGGATTAGTATTTATAGTGATGCTTCTCATCAAGGCTTGGGATGTGTTCTTATGCAAGGGGACAAGGTAATAGCATATGCTTCAAGGTAATTGAGAACTCATGAAAAGAATTACCCGACCCATGACCTGGAACTTGCCGCGGTAATCTTTGCCTTAAAGATTTGGCGACATTATTTGTATGGGAAAACTTGTGAAATTTTCACTGACCACAAGAGCTTAAAGTATTTGTTTACTCAGAGGGATTTAAATATGAGACAACGAAGATGGTTGGAATTAATGAAGGACTACAACCTAAAAATTCAATATCATCCGGGTAAAGCAAATATGGTGGCCGATGCTTTGAGTCGGAAATCAACCGAAAGTTTGGCATGTGTTTTAACGGCACAAGAAGGGTTGGTGAAAGAGTTTGAACGATTGGAGTTAGAGGTGATTCCCAGAGTTGAAGGTGGTATAATGGCTGTAATTGTGGCACAACCTAATTTGATTGGTGAGATTAAAGTAAATCAACTTCTGGACCCAACCTTGAAGAAAGTTGTAGATGAATTACCTGAGGGTAAGCGACCAGAGTTCAGTCTGCATGATGGGGTACTATGGTACATCAATCGGTTATGTGTGCCTAATGTGGGCAACTTAAAAGAAAGAATTTTGGAAGAAGCTCACGGTACTCAGTATTCCATGCACCCGTGTAGTACAAAGATGTACAGAGATTTGAGAGAGGTTTATTGGTGGAGTGGTATGAAACGTGAAGTTGCTGAATATGTAGCCAAGTGCATGACGTGTCAATTGGTAAAGCTTGAGCATCAACGACCCACTGGGGAGATGCAACCATTGGAGATACTGGAATGGAAATGGGAGCACATTACGATGGATTTCGTGTTTGGATTGCCGAGGTCTTCTAGATCTAATGATAGCATTTGGGTGATCGTTGACAGGTTGACTAAATCAGCCCACTTCTTGCCGATTAATACCACAGAACCGACAAAGTTAGCGAAACTTTATGTTAAGAAGATTGTGAGATTGCACGGGGTACCAGTATCTATTGTGTCAGATCGTAATACGCATTTTGTATCTAGATTTTGGGAAGGGCTACAAAGGGCAATGGGAACAGCTTTGCATTTTAGTACCGCTTTCCACCCGCAAACTGACAGGCAGTTAGAACGGGTTATTCAGATTCTAAAGGATATGCTTAGGGTCTGTGTTATGGATTTCAAAGCTGATTGGAAAACGCATTTGCCGCTAATTGAATTTTTTTTACAATAATAGCTTCCAGACAAGCATTGGAATGGCGCCTTTTGAGGCATTGTATGATCGAAAATGTAGATCGCCCGTGTGTTGGACAGAGGTTGGGGAGAAGCAACTTCTAGGGCCGAAAATTGTACAAATCACCACCGATAAAGTTAAGTTGATTAAGCAACGGTTGCAAGTGGCACAAAGTCGCTACAAAAGTTATGCTGATACGGGTAGAAGACTATTAGAGTTCGAGGTTGGTGATTATGTGTTCTTGAAAGTTTCACCCTCGAAGGGCATTATGTGGGTTGGTAAGAAAGGTAAGTTGAGTCCGAGATATGTTGGACCTTTTCTGATTTTGATAATGGAATTACCGCACGAGTTAGCACATGTCCATAACGTGTTCCACGTATCTATGCTTAGACGATATGTGTCGGATTCGAGTCATATCCTTGAACCAGAACCGTTGGCAGTCCGAGAAGATATGACGTATGTTGAACATCCGGTACGGATTCTGGATAGAAAAGATCAAGTGTTAAGAACAAAGACAATCCCGTTGGTCGTGGTCCTCTGGCGTAATCATAGCGTTGAAGAGACAACTTGGGAGCGAGAAGATAAGATCAGGGAGAAGTACCCACACTTGTTCGACTGATAAGGTAAGAATAGGTTTGGGGACAAACTTTTTAAAAGAGAGGGGGAAATGTTACACCCATACCCGAAAAAGAAGATTAATGTGATAATAATATGTGTTAATTAAAGATAATTAACTGTCACACCCCGATTTTTGTACAACCAAATACCCATTCAATAATATCCCAACCAGTATTTAATTGCCCAAAAATCTGAGAGTGAAAAACAATCAACTTGCCACACATTTGAAATAGTAAACTTTGCTGAAAAATGTTCCTCTTTAAAATAATTCACAAACTTTAAGTAACAAAAAAAAATAATCATTTTCATTGAGATCTCCATGATAAAATTCTAAACTACAATTTACAATAATAAAGAGAATTCTATTGCCATAACAAAATAAGAAATCCACATTTTTACAAAACTTGAATCAGAGCTACTACAATCGTCCCATAACCCCAAAATAATAAAATACAACATGGCCCACAATGCCAAGAAATAAATAAATCAAGATCACGAAGCAAAATAAATAACAATTAAAATCCACTCGTAGATCTCTGAATCACAAAATTTACTCCAACAGCTAACACGAACTATTCCTGAAAATAAGAACCCGGCTACGCTCCACGAAGAACGCACCAGGTGATAAAATCACACGGGTCAGTACACACGGTACTGGTGTGAGTTAAATAAATAACATAATAACGAAGTCTTAGGGATAACACACAGTCCCTTAGAATACCACACCACAAAATAAGAAATTTATCGGGCAAGAGAGTAGTTCCACTCACACTTCAGGACAAGCGGTAGTTTCCTTCAATGTGGTGGCAGTGGCTCCAACCCCGAATAAACACAACTGAATACTTACCGGTCGGATATCTATGGTGAGTCAGCCCTGCATAAAAGTTAGTGGACCCACCATCCTGTAATATATAGTTATCACAAACCAAGCAAATAAATCAGTAAACAACATTTCCACATTCTAACTTAAACGTCGCATTCATTATTCCAAACTTATCAGTCTTATGAAATACTCCATTGTCATTATTTATTAGCCTTTAATTATCTTTGTGTTCCCTAGGTTCACCACTTGGCCACCCTCCATGGTACAGCCCACACATATATCCCATGTGTGCCCGGACATACTACCAACATCCACTCCGGTGCTAGTTTGGTTGGGGTATCAACCAAACCAGGTATACACAACGGACGGCTGGTCAATATGTCAAGACGTCTATACAATATAAGCCGAGCATAAGGCTTAGGCCAGCTTGATCACGAAGCCACTGGCAAAAAGTACACTCCACAAGTCTTAAGCCAGCTTGATCACGAAGCCACTGGCAAAAGAGTGCGAGCTACCAAAAACAATATCACAACAACGGGGAGTAGTGAACACTAAGGTCTTTTCCCAGTTTCTTACCATCTACGTTAATTCTCATAAGTACCCATTCATGAGGGTTTAATCACGTCATTAACCACTTTGGCAATTTATCATTTATTCCATGGAATATCATTATCCAATTATTCACGATAAGGCCCTTTTTTTTTTGTTACCAAAATTCTATTCAAGTCTCTAGCGTAGTATTTTCATAATAATTATTTAATACCACACATAGAATATGTTGGGGTTTCTTAACACATAGCATATAAAATCGACACTCAACAATACTATTTAAAACAGTCCCAAACATACCCTTACATTAAACAGTCACAAAACCAACATGGACTAAAATTATTCCTCATACTAATTCCGCACAAAGAAACATCTCTAACAATATTCATAAACATAAATTCGAAATTCGGAGTTAACATTCACTGCTACTGTAATATAAAGTTTCTGCCCAAACGGTGCAGAATTGGGAAAAATGTTATTAGACACAAGTTGTGCAGAATTGTGTTTTACATGGGATTGCGCGGACAGAAAGCTAAAATTCCAAACAAACGATTCTGTACAATGTTTTGAAAATTCAGCGATCATAGAAAAACCAATAAAAATGAATTTTCCTACTTATTTAATTAATTAATTTTTCTTTCTCCCTAGGTTAATCTCATGAATCTGAACATTAGTTTATCAACGTATAACTATATCTATTTGGGTAATACTAGGATCCAAATCAACAAATCGCATACGATACTAAAATTTATATATCAATCCAAACATTTAACTTGCAATGATTGATTCAATTGCGTATACATATATACCCACGTGTGTATATATATACCCAAATATATATATTTAACTCACCAATTGTGCAAAATCCCACAAAGATATGAATCGACGTTAACCACGACGAATGCACCGCATATGATTCAACGATCATTCTCATTCTTCCTCTTCGTCTGCTTCCTCTCTCTTTCTCTTCCTCTCTATTTCTTTATTCTCTTTTCTCTCCCTCTTTCTCTTTCTCGTCTTCTTATCTTCCCTTGGTGGCTAGGGTTGAGATAGTAGGGGTGAATGTATTGTTGGGAGAACTAATATAGGGTTAACAAGACATAATCCCGTTTTTATTTTTACCCCTTCATAAAAATACATCATATGACCCCAAAATGCATTGCAAAGTACTAAAATGAGTTACCCATTGGGTACCCATGACCCAGGTACTTAATTCTTATGTTAAATACATTGTTTAGAATATTTACGGGCCCTGTAAACACTACTAAATTATAAACACATCAATTCTTTAAAATTTAAACTTACACAAATTTATCCCATCACTTAAGTTTATAAAAATATTCACATCGTAATTTGTACTAAAAAAAATTAATACACATAGATATATAACCATAAACATAAATACCCATAGCTAATTTATCACATATAAAAATTCGGGTGGCCACATTAACATATAAAAATAAATATTTATATCTTGAAAATTACGAGGTGTTACATTAATGCATGAGATGATTTTAAGGTGGGGTTATGAACTCACAAGTAAAAAGGTGTTCAAATGCAGACATAGATGAAAGTTCTGTAAAAATGGCAGGACTGGTATAACTGTGGGTCCCAATAAGGGTCTAATTAAAACATATGCATTTTGATGTTATTATATGCTTATATGATTACTTGTTTTAAAGTTTAAGGATATTATTATGTCTTATGATAGGTAAGGGGACCAATTTGGGTACCCAAGCGAGGGCGTATTTGTAACACCCGTACCCGAAAAATAATATTAATGCGATATCAATGTGTGTTAATTAAAGATAATTAATGCATGAGATGAATTAAGGTGGGGTTATGAACCCACATGTGAAAAGGTGTTCAAATGCGGACACAGATGGAAGTCCTGTGAAAGGCGGGACTGGTATAAATGTGGGGCCCAACAAGGGTCTAATTAAAATAATTTGCATTTTTATGTCATTATGTGCTTATATGATTACTTGTTTAAATGTTTATTGATATTATAATGTCTTATGATAGGTAAGGGGACCAATTTGGGTACCCATGTGAGGGGCATATTTGAATAAAATTAATAATTGGTAGGTTTTATAGCAACCTCATGAATTATGTGGGACCACGTTTGGGACCCACGCGGGACTTAGATTAAATCCTTTTAGAAAAGATGGGTAGTTAACGTAATTAACAAGGGGGTTTCATAATAAAGCTTAAAGAAAGTTGGGGGAGGTAAACGTAAATAACGAAAGATGACGCCAACACATATGCATGTATGCATATGTGTCTTGTAGAAGTAACAAGCTGGAATTCTCCAGAAAAGAAAGAGACAACGAGAGCTCGGGTCGGCGACGGAATTCTCGACGACGTTTCTTGCCGTTCCTTCGCCGTCCGGCGTCGGATTCACGAACCGAGACCGGATTTGGACTTGTGGAGGTAAGAGGATCACATGCATGTCTTTTATTTTCAGTTTTGGCAACGTTTTTACGGCGGCCGTTCTTAATAGATGATGTTCTTGACACCAACCTTATGTAGGAATTACACCGGTGGAATTTGGGTTGGAAATTTGCTAGAGGTTGGGATTTCTAAGCTTAATTCGCTAGTAAATCAAAGAGGTGAGTGTTCTAGTCCCAAAATTGGGTATTTAGATATGTTGGTGTGATAATTGTTGACTTAGAATGCTTAATCCATGATTATATTTATATGTGTTGTTGAAATTGAGTAAAAGCATGTCAAAGTTATGAAATTGATATGCTTATATGCTTATATACTAAGTTGCTTAAATGCTTATGTGGATCAAAGGGAAGTCAAGTAGTGAGCACCATTTATAGGTCCCATATGTAAGGGATAGGAAGTCCTCAATGAGTAGGACGTGGTGACGACCACAATGAAATGCCGGTGACGCCTTCGGGGTCACAAGAGAGCGTGTGTTGTGCTATATGCGCCAAAAGAGTGAGAAATTCCGGGGTGAGAAGGACCCGGGGGTGGTGGCTTGTGTTACTTGACTTTCCGGAGATCAATTGGTTGATGTTCATAGTGATTGTTGCATTTGCATATTAAACATTCCAATAGCATGATTAGTTCTCTCACTAAGCGAAAGCTTAAACGAAAATATATTTTCTGTTGTGGTTATTGAATAACCATCGCAGGTACGGCACGGGAAGAGGAGAGGAAATGATTCGCACGACGGGTTGGGCGTGGGGTTGTGAGATGTGTTTCATGTTCATATGTATAGATGTTTTGGCTTGGTTGTAATCCTTACACTTCAAGTGTTGTAAACAACTTATGCTTTGAAAGTTCTTGTAATATGTTAATTCAAGTTGAGTAGTAAGGGTCTTTTGGTATAAATTGCATTTGCAAGTCACAAATTATGTATATGGGAAAGGCAACTTGGAGTAGTAAGTAACTTTGGTTGTAAATTGAGCTTAGTTTTTCTTTGGTTGAGAAATTATGCAAGCATTGGGTTAAAATGTGGATTTTGATGGATTTTGATGTTGAGTTATGATTCATAGGAAGAATTTGGGTGTTTTGATTGTCATTTCATATATGGAAATCTTATGTCAATGTTTAGAAACACTTAGAATTGAATTTGGAGGGTTCTTGGATGTTTACACAAAGTTTGATTATGTTAGGAAAGGTTTTGGATATGAAAAACTGATGTTTTTAGCAGCAGGGAGGTGTTCTGCCAAGGCCGGATCGATCTGGCCTTCCCGCGGATCGATCCGCCCATTTCCGGGGACATTCTGCTTGATAATTAGTGAGATGGATCGATCCGCCCTTTTCGCGGATCGATCCGCCCCTATGAAAATTGACTGTCAGCTTTTACGGAAACAAGCATAACTCTCTCTACAAAACTCGGATTCGCGCACCGTTTTTTGCGTTGGAACCGGGACTCAAAGAGCTATCTTTACATATAAAATTTGCTATACTTTATTAATGACCATTTTGCCCTTGGGTCTGTTTTGTGTCAACGGAGCTGTTTTAGTAAGTCTAATTCATGTGTTTATTAATGAATTAAGGGTGTTTTGAACGTGTGGGCTTGTTACACGTGTCCCAACTTGCCCGAGGCGGGTTGGGGTGTGACAGTATTTAAATAAAATTCATAATTGGTAGGTTTAATAGCAACCTCATAATTTATGTGGGACCACGTTTGGGACCCACGCGGGACTTAGATTAAATATTTTTAGAAAAGGTGGGTAGCTAATGTAATCAACAAGGGGGTTTCATAATAAAGCTTAAAGAAAGTTTGGAGGTGTAAATGGGAATAAGGAAAAGTAGAGACAACACATATGCATGAGGCATATGTGTCTCTACACACTAAACACAGCTGTGAATTCTTAGGAAAGAGAGAACAGAGAGCTCTCAAGTCGGCGACAAAAATCTACGCGACGTTTCTTGTCGTTTCTTCGCCGTCCGGCGTTGGATTCACGATCCGAGACCACTTTTGGACTTGTGGAGGTAAGAGGATCACATGCACGTAATTTCTTTTCATTTTCGGCAACGTTTTTCCGATGATCATTCTTGATAAATGATGTTTATGATACCAAACTTGTGTAGGAATTACACCGGTGGAATTTGGGTTGAAAATTTGCTAGAGGTTGGAATTTCTAAGCTTAATTCGTAAGTAAATCGAATAGGTGAGTGTTCTAATTCCAAAATTGGGTGTTTAGATATGCTGGTGTGATAATTGTTGGCTTAGAATGCTTAATCTATGTCACGACCCATCCCACTACGCGTGGAAATAGGACACGTGGCACGCCACCAAGGCTCATCCAAACATTACTATACGCAGCGGAAAGAACTTTAAAACAACCCTGGGTAATTAAAACTTAGGGAACATTACCCTCTGAGTTTGTAAAATCCATTGAAATCAGAGTTATAAAAAGTTTTGGCCAATGGAAAACACATTCAAAAGAATCGGTTTTGAAAACAGGGGTTCAGTCGACTGCTCCTAGGGTCCAGTCGACTGAACTGAGAAGAAACCAAAACCTAAAATTCTCAACAGATGTCCACTCGACTGCTCAGTCGACTGATCCAGGTCCCCCAGTCGACTGTGTTAAGCAGAACCAAAAGGCAACATTTCAAAAGAGGTCCAGTCAACTGATCTGGAGACCCAGTCGACTGGTTTTACCATTAATCAAAGCAGTGGCCAAATTCAACAGTGGTTCAGTCGACTGCTTATCTTACTATATATTCACTTTCAGTATCTCCATCCTACGAAATCCAGTCGACTGATCCTGGGTTCAGTCGACTGCTCCCCTACTGGGCAGCCCTGTGTTGATAATTAACAACTCATGCTTTCTCCACACAACACCAATACAACCACAACTGATTTTCAACATTTAAAACTTAACTACAGACGTTCAAATACAGAATTACCATGTTAGAGAACAAATCCAAAGATCTATTACAACGTACTATTACAATATCAAATCCTTACACAAGGTTTTAGCATTTAAAACAAAAACATATACAAATGTGGTTCCCCGGCGTTCCTCGGCCTCACTCCTCACGATTCTTCTTGTCTTTCTTCTTACCTGCAATGGAGTAAATCTCCACTGCTCAGCTATATGCTGAGTGCACAATTCTAAATGTATGATATATGACAATATTCATGGTTTAAACATCTAAAACACATAGAAAATAGTCTCTAGGGTGAGTGGTACGCATTCATCCGGTCGATGCCGTAGGAGGCCCACCTCTCCCACGCATCTCGTACACTGGTTGGGCCTTCCTCCATACCAGGTACCGTGTCCTGGTTGGGCCCACCTCCAATCCAGACACAACCACAATCACAAATTTCTATCTCAATCAAATCCTCAAGGTTCGAGGAACTTACCTCGGATGAATTTACACAAAACTCCCCTTTAACCCACGTAGACACATAGCATGCTCACATAAACAGTTTTATACATGCTTTTCTAATAAATTCGCGTGCATAATTAACGGGCCTAATTAACACATGAATTTCGCCCGGATCCAAAATCGCAAAATCGATATTCAAAACATGAAAATTTCATAAAATCATAGATTTAGAATTCATACCTCGTGCGATTTCTCTGAAACTTCGAAGGATCGACTAGAGGCCCGAATAAACGTCGGATTTCAAATTATACGCGATTCCTACGAGTTTTACCTGGTTTTCCCCAAATTCTAGAAATTAGAGTTTTTAGAAAAATTAGCCAAACATGGCCTAAGTAGTATCAAAACGTAGGTCTTACCTCTACGAGTTCAAATCTTGAATCTGGAGAAAATCTGACGGACGAATGGTCGTCGATCGGCGTCGCAAAGCCCGTTGGCTCAATCTCCCTTCTCTTTCCTCTCTCTCTAGATATTTTTGGCAAGTTTGGAAAATGAATTCTTATCTTTTACTATTTATAGAAAAAACTTTCAAGGAATTGTGTTTACCACCCCTCGAGTTCTCAAAACTTCTAATCAAGTCTCAAAACGTCGCATACGTCCATTTTATAACTTTACGAGTGAAAACTATAATTTATAAAAAATTTTGACTAAATTCTGTTTGGGTCCAAAAATTACGTCCGAAAATTATATTCTGTGGAATCTCTACACAACCAACCTTTTTAATTAACGTATCACTCACGTCTCACCACAGTTCTCAAAATGATATAACAATATCAAAGATTACCAGAATTCCCACAACACAGATAAAATTAGGGGAAATTACACTAACCTCCCTCGAGGTTAGGTCTAATTACATTGACCTCCCTTGTGGTTTTCAAAATTACACAGACCTCCCCTGAGTTTAGTATTTAGGTAACAATTTGCCCCCTCCGTTAACTTCCGTTAGTAAACCGTTAAATATAATTACACAGACCTCCCCTGAGGTTTTCAAAAGTACACAAACCTCCCCTAACTTTAGTATTTAGGTAACAATTTACCCCCTTTGCTAGTAAAAGACCATAACAAGATATGCTTAGGCCAGGAAATATTTGTGTTAATTTTTTCAAAATACCCTTTTAAGCTTTCCAAAATACCCTTACCCTCGTTTTACGGTTTTTTTTCTACCAACCAACAAAAAAAAAAAAAAAACTGTCATCCACATGTCATGATCCCATGCAAATATGGGGTAAATGTATGGTTAAGATTATAGGGTCACACCATATCAGCATGCTAACATAGTGTGACAGACTCACTAAATTTGAAATTTTACAAATTAGTCATGACCCCTTTGGAAATAGGGGATATATGTGTTGCCTAGATGGATATACGTCTTACAAATTAGTATGTTGATGTGGTGTGACCCTCTAATCTAGGCAAGACGCATATCCCCTATTTCCAAAGGGGTCATGACTAATTTGTAAAATTTCAAGTTTAGTGAGCCCATTACACCATGTTAGCATGCTGATGTGGTGTGACCCTATAATCTCAATTATACATTTACCCATATTTGCATGGGATCATGACATGCAGATGGCAGTTTTTTTTTTTTTTTTTTTTTTTAGCTGAAAAAAAAAAACATACAACGAGGGTAAGGGCATTTTGGAAAGCTTATAAGGGTATTTTGGAAAAATTAACACAAATATTTGTTGGCCTAAGCATGTCTTGTTATGGTCTTTTACTAGCAAAGGGGGTAAATTGTTACCTAAATACTAAAGTCAGGGGAGGTTTGTGTACTTTTGAAAACCTCAGGGGAGGTCCGTGTAATTTTATTTAACGGTTTACTAACGGAAGTTAACGGAGGGGGCAAATTGTTACCTAAACACTAAACTCAGGGGATGTCTGTGTAATTTTGAAAACCACAAGGGAGGTCAGTGTAATTAGACCTAACCTCGAGGGAGGTCAGTGTAATTATCCCATAAAATTACTATTCATCCAATACCAGATAAAGTCAAATAACATTTAAATCATATAAATGTCATTTAGTCATGCCCATGCAATATGAACTGCCATGTTCTCGTGTCCTCACTAACACCTTACCGTTGACTCACAGTCAACCTCAACTCAATTTATTAATAACATTAATAATTTCAAAAATCTCAAATGATGCATTTTTAAAAATCACAAATTTCTGGAACGGGTGTGACAACTCTCCCCTCCAAAAAGGAAGTTTGTCCCCAAACTTTACCTCATGCGTCGAACAGGTACAGATACTCATTCCGCATGTCTTTCTCATTTTCCCACGTAGCCTCTTCAACAGTGTGACTACGCCATAATACCTTCACCATCAGAATCGTCTTAGTTCTAAAGACTTGTTCTTTTCGATCTAGAATCTCGACCGGTTGTTCTACATAAGTCAAGTCCCCCTGAATTTGCAGCGGTTCAGGTACAATGATCTTACTCGTATCAGTCATACAACGTCTTAACATTGATACGTGAAATACGTTATGCACATGTTCCAACCTTGATGACAAGGCCAATCGATAAGCCACTGGACCTACTCTCTCTAGGATCTCAAAAGGTCCTATAAATCTTGGATTGAGCTTTCCCCTCTTTCCAAATCGTACAATGCCTTTTGAAGGCGATACTCACAAGTATACGAAATTTCCCACTTCAAAATTCATCGGTCGTCGTTTAGAGTCCGCATAGCTCTTATATCGACTCTGAGCTACCTTAAGACGTTCCTGAATCAATTTCACCTTCTTAGTAGTCACCTGTATTAACTCAGGTCCTAACAACTTTCTTTCTCCCACCTCGGTCCAACAAACCGGTGATCGACACTTACGGCCATACAAAGCTTCATATGGTGCCATACCAATACTTGATTGAAATCCGTTGTTGTACGCAAATTCAATTAATGGCAAGTGGTGCTCCCAATCACTCCCAAAGTCTAATACACACAATCTCAACATATCTTCCAAGGTCTGAATCATACGCTCTGACTGTCCGTCGGTCTAAGGATGAAATGCAGTACTGAAACTCAATTTTGTACCCATAGCTTCTTGCAAATTTCCCCAAAACCTTGACGTAAAGCTACTATCCCGATCTGATATAATCACTGCTGGAACTCCATGTAGTCTTACAATCTCTTTCACATACAACTCTGCTAACCTCGAAGGCTTAGTCGTCTTGATTGGTAGAAAATGAGCTGACTTGGTTAGTCGGTCAACTATAACCCAAATCTTATCATTCTTATTGAATGATCGTGGAAATCCTGAAACAAAGTCCATTGTAATCTCGTCCCATTTCCATTCCGATACTGGCAATGGCTGTAGTAACCCCGCGGGTACTTGTCTCTCTGCTTTGACCTGTTGACATGCCGAACATTCAAATACAAATTTAGCGACTTCACGTTTCATACCCTTCCACCAGAAGTTTTCTCTCAAGTTTCTGTACATCTTATTACTTCCCGGGTGCACTGAATATCTAGTACTATGTGCTTCCTTCAAAAGTCGTTCTTTCAAATCTTTCACATTCGGTACGTATAATTGGTTCACAAGCATCAACGCCCCTTGTTGCAAGATAAATCCCGGTCATTTTCCCAAAGGTATCTCGTCCTTCATTTTGCACAAATAGACATCATTAAATTGTTCTTCCTTGATCTCATCAATAATATCTGGGTGTGCCATGATTGCCATCATTAAGCCACCACTAGTCTCTGGAATCACATCCAATTCTAAGCGTTCCATCTCTTTTATCAACTCTTTTTGTTGTGTTAGCTCGTCGACTAAATTCCTCGGCGTCTTCCGGCTTAATGCATCGGCTACTACATTCGCCTTTCCCGGATGATACTCAATCGAAAGATCGTAATCCTTCATCAACTCCAACCATCTTCGCTGTCTCATGTTCAAGTCCCGTTGGGTGAAAATGTATTTCAAACTCTTGTGATATGTGAATATCTCACACTTTTCCCCGTACAAATAGTGTCTCTAAATCTTCAAAGCATGAATTACCGCAGCTAATTCCAGATCATGAGTCGGATAATTAATCTCATGTGTCTTCAACTGTCTAGAAGCATAAGCAATCACTTTACCACCTTGCATAAGCACACATCCCAACCCTTTGTGTGAAGCATCACTATAGATTACAAATCCTTCGGTTCCAGATGGTATTGTCAGAATAGGTGCTCTCGTTAGTCGTGCTTTTAATTCTTGAAAACAGTCTTCACATTCCTGACTCCATTCAAATGTAATTCCTTTCCTCATCAACCTTGTCATAGGTAAAGAAATCTTTGAGAAATGTTCAATAAAACGGCGGTAGTATCCCGCTAATCCCAAGAAACTTCGAATTTTGGATACGGATGTCGGCCTTTGCCAATTTGATACAGCTTCTATTTTGTGAGGATCAACTGATACTCCATTCTTGTCAATCACGTGACCAAGAAAAGTAATACTAGACAACCAAAATTCACATTTCTTGAATTTACCAAATAATTGTTTCTCTCGTAATCTTTGAAGTATCAACCTCAAGTGGTTCTCGTGTTCTATCTCACTCGGTGAATAGATAAGGATATCGTCAATGAATACAATCACAAAGTCATCCAAATAATCCTTGAATACTCGATTCATAAGATCCATGAACGCGGCTGGTGCATTGGTAACTCCAAATGGCATAACTAAGAACTCATAGTGTCCATAACGCGTTTTGAAAGCTGTTTTCTCGACATCTTCGGCCTTCACTTTCAACTGATGGTAACCCGATCTCAGGTCTATCTTGGAGAACACTTGTGCCCCACGAAGTTGATCAAATAAGTCGTCAATTTTGGGTAACGGGTACTTGTTCTTAATCGTCAACTTGTTCAGTTCCCGGTAATCAACACACATACGCATGGAGCCATCTTTCTTCTTTACAAACAATACTGGAGCTCCCCACGGTGATACACTTGGTCGAATAAAACCTTTGTCAAGTAACTCTTGTAGTTGAACTTTCAGTTCCTTTAATTCCACTGGTGCCATCCTATACGGTGCCTTGGATACTGGTCTTGAGTCTGGCTTTACGTCAATGGCGAATTCAATTTCCCTCTCAATCAGGACGTATGGTAAGTCATCGGGAAAGACATCTGAATATTCTCGCACTATCGGAATGTCTTCTACTTTGAATTCGGTCGCTGAGACATCGGTCACTGAACATAGGAATCCTTGACATCCTTTTTTCAATAACCTTCCCGCTCGGATAGTTGAAATCAAATACGGCGGCGGTATAACCCCATTCCCTTGGAAACAAAAGTTCCCATGCACCGGTGATCAAAAATTAACCTCTTTCCGTTCACAGTCTATTGTGGCTTGGTTAAAAGCTAACCAATCCATTCCCAGTATCACATCAAAATGGTTCACTGCAATCGGTATAAGGTCTATGGTCATCAACTTCTCACCTAGTTTGATCTCACAGTTCTTATATATTGTAGACGTCATTATTGATTTACTAAGTGGCACAGAAATAGATAATTCATATCCTAACGGTACCGATTCAATATTCAAATGTTCAACAAAGGCATGCGATACAAATGAATGCGTAGATCCCGAGTCGACAAGTATGCATGCTAAGTGTGAACATACAAGCACCATACCTGAGACCACTGTATCAGTAGCAGCCACGTCTCCAGGGTTCATCTGGAATGATCTTCCCTGACGTTGCTCCGTCCTTTGTCCTCCGTCACTAGACTGCTTAGGCTTCGAACCACTAGAAGCCATAGAACTTGCCCCTTGTTGAGAACGCTTCTTTGGGCAATCCTTCGCTCGGTGTCCTAAGGTACCATAATCAAAGCACTTGAGTTGCGGATAGGTCGCAGAACTCACACTGTTTCCCCCTGTAGATCTGTTCTGAAAGTTGGTCAGAAAACATCGACCGGTGTGTGATCGGTTGTAAAGCGGACACAATGGTATATCACTTGGTACTCTCCTGGAATCATTAAAACCAGAACTAAAGCCTCGTGAAAATGATTTCTTAAAAGATCCCCCCTGACTTCGGTCACCACCCTCATGACTTCGCATTCCTTGGTGATTTTGTCTCAATCTCTCTATTCCACTTTCGGCTACAAGCGCCGTCTGCTGTACTGCTGCAACAGTCGAATGCTCGTAGGTCTCTACTCTCAACCGAATATTATCCCTTAAACCCTCTTCAAATTTTCTTGCCCTATCTTCCTCTTCGGGCACTGAACCCTTACCAAACCTCAACAACGCGTTATATTTAGAAGTATATTCCGTTACAGTCATGTCTCCTTGCTTGAGATTATCAAACTCTCGCTTCTTTGCATTGTAAGCAGCTCGCGGAAAGAATCGGCGATTGAATTATGCCTTAAACCCTTCCCAAGTAATCGGTGCTCCTTGATCTAAAACATTTACCCACCAGTTCTGCGCTTCTCCCCTCAGCACATCACTTGCATTTTCAATCTTCTCCCCATCTGTCATCGGAATAGATCAAAAAATTCGCTCCATGTCCATTATCCAATGTTCTGCTAACGTCGTATCGGGTGTTCCATGAAATTCCATCGGTTTCTTTCGAGTAAACTGTACTACAGTTATTGGTTCCACTTTGATGTGGGGTGTGGGAGGCAGTCGCTCCGCTATATTCCGTATCATTTCCCCCATATTTCCCATCATCTCTGCCATTTCATTCATTCGTCATGTATGGGGTGATAACTCTCGGTCATCCATGATTACAATCATGTAGTTCTCAATGCATAAACACTATGCATGTACAACAATAACAATATCATGTATGTAAAACAACATACATATGCATCAAACATCTCTAATATGTATGGATGTAATTTAAAACGTGTGACAATCACTCAACACTCCACTCGTCGTCGAACGTTCCCAAAGTTTTGTTACCTCTAGCTCTGATACCACTAAATGTCACGACCCATCCCACTACGCATGGAAATAGGACACGTGGCACGCCACCAAGGCTCATCCAAACATCAATATTACTATACGCAGCGGAAAGAACTTTAAAACAACCCTGGGTAATTAAAACTTAGGGAACATTACCCTCTGAGTTTGTAAAATTCATTGAAATCAGAGTTATAAAAAGTTTTGGCCAATGGAAAACACATTCAAAAGAATCGGTTTTGAAAACAAGGGTTCAGTCGACTGCTCCTAGGGTCCAGTCGACTGAATTGAGCAGAAACCAAAACCTAAAATTCTCAACAGAGGTCCAGTCGACTGATCAGGAAACCCAGTCGACTGCTCAGTCGACTGATCCAGGTCCCCAGTCGACTGTGTTAAGCAGAATCAAAAGGCAACATTTCAAAAGAGGTCCAGTCAACTGATCTGGAGACCCAGTCGACTGGTTTTACCATTAATCAAAGCAGTGGCCAAATTCAACAGTGGTTCAGTCGACTGCTTATCTTACTATATATTCACTTTCAGTATCTCCATCCTACGAAATCCAGTCGACTGATCCTGGGTTCAGTCGACTGCTCCCCTACTGGGCAGCCCTGTGTTGATAATTAACAACTCATGCTTTCTCCACACAACACCAATACAACCACAACTGATTTTCAACATTTAAAACTTAACTACAGACGTTCAAATACAGAATTACCATGTTAGAGAACAAATCCAAAGATCTATTACAACGTACTATTACAATATCAAATCCTTACACAAGGTTTTAGCATTTAAAACAAAAACATATACAAATGTGGTTCCCCAGCGTTCCTCGGCCTCACTCCTCACGATTCTTCTTGTCTTTCTTCTTACCTGCAATGGAGTAAATCTCCACTGCTCAGCTATATGCTGAGTGCACAATTCTAAATGTATGATATATGACAATATTCATGGTTTAAGCATCTAAAACACATAGAAAATAGTCTCTAGGGTGAGTGGTACGCATTCATCCGGTCGATGCCGTAGGAGGCCCACCTCTCCCACGCATCTCGTACACTGGTTGGGCCTTCCTCCATACCAGGTACCGTGTCCTGGTTGGGCCCACCTCCAATCCAGACACAACCACAATCACAAATTTCCATCTCAATCAAATCCTCAAGGTTCGAGGAACTTACCCCGGATGAATTTGCACCAAACTCCCCTTTGACCCACGTAGACACATAGCATGCTCACATAAACAGTTTTATACATGCTTTTCTAATAAATTCGCGTGCATAATTAACGGGCCTAATTAACACATGAATTTCGCCCGGATCCAAAATCGCAAAATCGATATTCAAAACATGAAAATTTCATAAAATCATAGATCTAGAATTCATACCTTGTGCGATTTCTCCGAAACTTTGAAGGATCGACTAGAGGCCCGAATAAACGTCGGATTTCAAATTATACGCGATTCCTACGAGTTTTACTTGGTTTTCCCCAAATTCTAGAAATTAGAGTTTTTAGAAAAATTAGCCAAACATGGCCTAAGTAGTATCAAAACGTAGGTCTTACCTCTACGAGTTCAAATCTTGAATCTGGAGAAAATCTGACGGACGAATGGTCGTCGATCGGCGTCGCAAAGCCCGTTGGCTCAATCTCCCTTCTCTCTCCTCTCTCTCTAGATATTTTTGGCAAGTTTGGAAAATGAATTCTTATCCTTTACTATTTATAGAAAAACTTTCAAGGAATTGCATTTACCACCCCTCGAGTTCTCAAAACTTCTAATCAAGTCTCAAAACGTCGCATACGTCCATTTTATAACTTTACGAGTGAAAACTATAATTTATAAAAAAATTCGACTAAATTTTGTTTGGGTCCAAAAATTACGTCCGAAAATTATATTCTGTGGAATCTCTACACAACCTACCTTTTTAATTAACGTATCACTCACGTTCTCACCACAGTTCTCAAAATGATATAACAATATCAAAGATTACCAGAATTCCCAAAACACAAATAAAATTACTATTCATCCAATACCAGATAAAGTCAAATAACATTTAAATCATATAAATGTCATTTAGTCATGCCCATGCAATATGAACTGCCATGTTCTCGTGTCCTCACTAACACCTTACCGTTGACTCACAGTCAACCTCAACTCAAATTATTAATAACATTAATAATTTCAAAAATCTCAAATGATGCATTTTTAAAAATCACAAATTTCTGGAACGGGTGTGACAATCTATGTTTATGTTTATATGTGTTGTTGAAATTGGGTAAAAAGCATGTCAAAATTATGAAATTGTTATGCTTATATGAGTTGTTTATATATGCTTATGTGGATCAAAGGGAAGTCAAGTAGTGGTCACCATTTATATGTCTCATATGTAAGGGATAGGAAGTCCTCAATGAGTAGGATGTGGTGACGACCACAATGAAATGTCGGTGACGCCTTCGAGGTCACAAGAGAGTGTGTGTTGCGCTATATGCGCCAAAAGTGATAAAGATCCGGGGTGAGAAGGACTCGGGGGTGGTGGCTGGAATGATTTGACTTTCCGGAGATCAATTTGTTGTTATTTATAATGATTGTTGCATTTGCATATTGAACATTCCAATAGCATGATTAGTTCCCTCACTAAGCGAAAGTTTAAACGAAAATATATTTTCTGTTGTGGTTATTGAATAACCATCGCAGGTACGGCACGGGAAGAGGAGAGAAAATGATCCGCACGACGGGTTGAGCGTGGGAGTTGTGTCCAAGTGTATATGTTCATATGCCTAGTTACTTTGTGGTTAAAATGTATCTTTTGTTGTTAATGTAGATGTACCTTAGCTTTTTGGGAGCATTGTAATATGTTAAGTTGGGTGTTGATGTTGATTTTGCACCAAAATATAAGTTGTATTTGCAAGTCAAGAGTCATGTGTAAAGTTGGGAAGAACTTGGGCATGTTAAGGTAATTTTGAGTTGTAAACCTTAACTTGGCTCCTTATGTTAGATACTCATGTATATGTTGGGAGAAATGGGATTTTTGATGCAAATTATGATCCATGTGAGTAAATTGTGTGTTTTAATGGTTGTAACACACTTGATTTAACTTGTGTTGATATTTGGGAATATTTGAAAATGGTTTTGGAATGATCTTTAATGCTTTCACAAAGTTTGGGGATGTTTGGAAGAAGTTTGGACTTGAAAAATTATGTTTTTTTTAGCAGTAGGGAGCTGTTCTGCAGAAGTCGGATCGATCCGGCCTTCCCGCGGATCGATCCACCCTTTTTCGGGGGACATTCTGCTTGAAAATCAGTGAAATGGATCGATCCCTTCTTTATCGCGGATCGATCCGCCCCTGTTTTTGGCAGCTGTTGACTTTTACGGAAACAATCATAACTCTCTCTACAAAACTCGGATTCGCGCGCCGTTTTTTGCGTTGGAACCGGGACTCAAAGACCTATCTTTTGGTGTAAAATTTTGATATACTTTATAAATGACAAATTTTCCCTTGGGGCTATTTTGTGTCAGCGAAGCTATTCAAAGAAGTCTAATTCATGTTTTCTTAGTAAATTAAGGGTGTTTTGGCATGTGGGCTTTGTCACACGTGTCCTAATCCGTCCGAGGCGGGTTGGGGTGTGACACATACACATACATGCAACCAACATTGAGGTGTCATCACCTCAATTTTCCCTCTTTTTATTTGCATCCCCTAATTTTCTTAAGTTCTTATTATGAAATCCCCCAAACATTCCCTTAACTACCCAATTATCAAATGAATATTTGTCTAAGTTTTGTATGGTTCCCAACGTGGTCCCAAATATTTTGTAAAGTTGCTATCGTACGTACTAATTATAAATCTTTGTCAGTTATACCCTTATTTGGGTGTCCAAACTAATACCAATTGCTAACATATAACAATATAATATGGAAGCAACTTAACAAATATCCATGTAATCATATAAAATGCATTTAATCATTGAAAATGCAAATTACTAATTAGCCCTTCATTGGGTCCCATTTCAATACCTGTCACACCTCATTGGGGGCTTTTTCAAATGGTGTCCTTCTCTGAACACTTTTCATACGGGCGAGTTCAAAGCCTCTCCTTATTCCATAATTTACACTAATTATACAAATTAATGAATATTAAGATAATAACAAAACCTTTTCCGGGTACGGGTGTTACAAAACCCCAAAGTCAACAATTAGATGTTGTGTTTTGTTTGGCACAACCTCTTTTTGGCTTTGTAGTTTGTATGTTTTTTCGTTCTTTCCAAACAAGTCACCAACTTGTTTGATTTTGTTTTGTTTTGTTTTGTCTGGTTTTGTTTTTATTTTTTTGGGTTTTACCAAACAAACCACTAACACCAAGCCTTAAGTTTATTTTGTAAATTATCATTTTCTACATATGTGTATACATATATATATGCATATTATTTATGTATTTAAAGTATGTACAATTATATATTCAATTAACAAACTGCCCATTTTGTTAAATTGAATTACCAAATTACCTATTTGTATTTTGTAATTGCCCTTGTGTGTGTGTGTGTGTGTGTGTGTGTGTGTGTGTGTGTGTGTGTATAAATGCATATATTATTTTATTATGTAAAACTATCATTTTGCCTTTTATAACCTTTTGTTAAAGTTTAAAGTATGTACAATTATAAATTGAATTACCAAATTGGAGTACCTTTTTTGCCTTTTGTAAATTACCCTTTTGTATATATGTGTGTGTGTGTGTGCGCGCGCGCGTGTTTGTGTGTGTGTGTGTATATATGTGTGTGTGTTATAATTTATTATTATTATTTATGTATTTAGAGTGTGTCCAATAATAAATTAAATTACTAAATTACCCTTTTGACTTTTGTAAGTTATCATTGTGTATATACATATATTATATATATTGAATATATTATTTTAAAAAAGAGCATTAAAGTTTTCAGTGTACATAATTATAAACTTCCTTTCAATAATTGGAATTACCAAAAATCCTTTTGCATTTTGTAAATTACCATTGTGTGTGTGTGTGTGTGTGTGTGTTTACTTGTATATTATTTTATACTATTATGTTATATATATACTCAATAACTAAATTACCCTTATGCCTTTTGCAAATTACCTTTTTGTTACATAATTACCCTTTTGCCTATCGTAATTAATTACACTTTTGTATATATGTGTCACACGCGTTCCAAAATTCCATAGTTTATCACATACATATTTAGTTTTGAGGATTATCAATGTTATTTGATAATTGGATTATGGTTGACTGTGAGTAAACGGTAAGGTGTCAGTAAGGACACTGGAATTCGGTAATCGAAATTGCGTTGGCATGAGTAAATGACATTTATATGATTTAAATGTTATTTGACTTATCTGGTACTTTATGAATAGTAAATTATACCTGTATAGTATAATTTATGGTAATCTTAGTATTGCTAATATCATTTTGAGAACTGTAGTGAAAACGTAAGTGTCACGTTATATAAAAGGTAAGTTGTGTAGAGATTCCATAAAATTTAGTTTCCGAACATAATTTTGGACCCAAACAAAACTTAGTCAAAAACTTTTGTAATTTATAATTTTCACTGGTAAAGTTATCAAATGGGCGTATGCGACGTTTCAGGAGATAATTTGAAGTTTAAAAAACTCGCAGGGAGGTAAACGCGAATTCCGAGAAGTTTGTCTATAAATAGAGGAGGGTGATAATTCATTTGTTATAAACTTTATAAAATATTTAGAGAGAGGAGAGAGAAAGGGAGATTGTTGCCAAGGGTTTTGCGACGACGATCGGCGACCTTTCGTCCGTTTGAATTTCACCAAAATTCATATTTGAACTCCCCAAGGTAAGGGCTACATTTTGATAGTCTTTAAGCCATATTTGGCTAACTTTTTATAAAACTCTAATTCTAGAAATTTGGGAAAAACACGTGTAAACTTATACGTTTTGCGTAGGATCGGAGATTCGGTGTTTAGTCGGGCTTCTAGTCATTCCCTCAAAATTATACGACGATAGCTCGAGGTATAAATTTCTAGCCTATGTTATATATGTGGAATACATGTTTTATATTTCGACGACGAAATTGTGATCTGGGTAAAATTCATGTGTTAATCTTAGGCCCATTAATTATGCACGCGCTTAAATGTGAAAAGCATGTCTAAATTTAAGCGAGCACGTTGAGTTGTCTATGTGGGTTAAAGGGGGGACTTATACAAATTCATGCCGGAGTTAGCTTCTCGATATTTGGGAATTTTAGTAACAACGGCTACTGTGTATGGTTTAAGGCTTGGATTTGCCAGGGCACTTGAGGATGTAATGGTTGTAGGCTTGGACTAGCCATTGACATCGCGGTTTAAGGCTTGGACTTGCCGCTACCGGATGAATGCGTATTTTTCTCCCTAGAGACTATTGATGTGATTTATGAAATTAAAGCATATTTTGTCATATATGCATATGATAGAACTTGTGCACTCAGCATATAGCTGAGCAGTAGAGATATACTCCATTACAAGTAAGAAGAAAGACAAGAAAAACGTGAGGAGTGAGGCCGAGGAACGCCGAGGAACCACAATTGTATATAGTTTTGTTCTTTCTCCTAAAACTTGTATGAGGAATTGGAAGTTGTAATAGATTGTAATAGAATCATGGGTTAGCTTCGTAGTATTATAATCTTGTACTCAGACACTTGTATTTATGTTTTAATTTGTTAGAATATCGTTGTATTTGTATTGGTGTTTGGTTGAAAAGCCTGAGTTGTTAAACTTCACAATAGGGCAGACTGCCAGGGGATTAGTCGACTGGACTAGGCTTCAGTCGATTGGACCACTGTATCATTTTAGAAACTGCTTTTAATATGGCAAAACCAGTCGACTGACCCATGTTTCAGTCGACTGGAGAAATGACGAGAAATGTTGATTTTGATTGTGCTAGAGGCACAGTCGACTGGGAGGAGTTATTCGACTGAGAAATTGAGGCCCCAGTCGACTGGACTCCAGCCACAGTCGACGGGACGGGCTAGTGATTTTTGAAAACCTTTCTGCTTCAGGTCTCCAGTCGACCAGATGCTCATTCAGTCGACTAGACCTCTGGTTTCAAAACCGAATTCTTTATGAAATGTTTCTAATTGGGCAAAACTTTTTATAACTCTGTTTGTAGATGGATTTGACTTATGTTTCCGCTGCTATTCACACTTTAATGAACTGGATAAGTCTTGATGGCGTGCCACGTGTCCTGTTTTCGCGCGTTAGTGGGATGGGTCATGACAATATGTGTATGTAGATATGTATATATTATCTATTAAATCCAATGCCCGTGCCTTGCAAGGGTCGTCTTCATAGTTCCCATTAAAAAAGGATTCTTATAAATTAACTCCTAAATAACCTTCTATAATAGCGTAACACTTCACCCGTAACTTTTACACAACTTGTTGTACACAAACCACAAAACTGTGTCTATCTCTCTCCTGTGTCATCCTGTGATGTCAGTGAATCCCACAGTGACATATGAGAGAGAAGACACAGTTTTGTGGATTGTGTACAATAAGTTGTGTGAAAGTTATGGGTGAAGTATTACTCCTTATCATATTACCAATATATCTACTCGCTCAATTGTTGCCTAGAAAAAATTCCCCTATTAATTTTAATTGAGTGCAATAATAGATCTTCTATTCCTAATAATAAAAAATAGATCTATCGTAAAATAAAGCACTCAACCTTTCACTACCTATCATTATGCATGGAATTTTGGTCCAGTAAGCCCAACCCGTACCTCGGGCTAGGCCTGCCAAAGCCCATAGACCCTTAGGCGAGCTATGGGCTATTCCATTCGAAGCCCCGCTTAGCCCAAGGCCCAGCCCAATAGTTCGAGCCCGAAAAATAGTCAGAGGCTCGCCCGTCCGACCCACGAAACAAGCCTGCAAAGACCCGGATACCCCTTTAAATTAATGTTACTTCCCATTTAAATTACTTTTCAAATCACTTATTTCAATTAATTTTAATTTCTCAATAACACAATACAATTTATGTTACTTTCAAATCACTCAATTCAATTTATTTTACTTTCTAAATGACTCAATACAATTTATGTTACTTTATAAATCTCTTAATTTAATTAATAATTCAACTTTAAATGATTTAATTTAATTCAAAGGATTTATATTACATTTGTAATGTTCAAAATTACTCAATTCAAATAACCTTATAGAACTTTTGTCCAATAAAAGTGTTTTAACTTCATTTGGTAACGAAAACTAACAAGTAAATGTTACTAAACAAATATTTTATATTTTTATTAAATAGTAATTTTTTTATTAAAACTAAATAGTCTAAAAGCCCGAAGCCCGACCCTAAGCCCACACCCTAGGACCTTTGGACGGCTTAGGACCCTCATCTCCCAAGCCTGTCAGCAGTACGCTCATTTTAGAAACACTTGAGTATAATATTTGATTAGTAATTTTACAGCTAAAAAAGTAAGAAAAATATATTTTAAATAATAAAATTTCATTAAAATTAGTATGTAATTACTAATGTGTGAAAATATAATTAATAGAGATATGCTAAACCCACACCCAAAATTCGCACTTATCCATTTACACCCTGACATGAACTAATGGGGAGAGGAGAGAGACGGTGGAGTCCACTGGGGTCCATACCACTTTACAATCTCTCTTCTCTCTCCATTAGCTCATATCAGGGTGTAACATTACCCTAATTAAAGTGTAATTTTAATTTTTCGTCATAGTTTCCAAAATGTATTGAATCACCTCTTCTTTTAACAAATATATAGGGGTAAATTTCTGTATTATGACCCATTTTAACTAATACCCCTGAACTATTTTACCCAACAAATGGACCCCTCTAATATGCGTACTTGACACAAATGACCCTTCTGTTTGTTCAGCATCCAAAATGTGACACATTTAGAGGACTTGTGGACTATTTTGCCCTTGTAGCCTTGGGTCTAATTTAAAATGAGGTATTTATCAGTAAAATTCTATTAAAACAATTGGTTTCCGGCCGCCTGCAACAGTCCCAAGTGGAGTCAGGGTTACGTTTGTTACTCTTTGGCTTGGAGATCTAATCGCTCTCTCTCTCTCTCTCTCTCTCTCTCTCTCACACACACACACACACACACACACACACACACATTCTCAGATTGAAGGGGAAGGAAGGAGAGCGAAGTGTCAGCCATGGAAATCGACGAGCAAAACCCACCCGTTTCCGATCAGATCAGCAACGCCAAATTCTCTATCAATGGTTCACTTTTTAATCTCTCTCTCTCTCTCTCTATATATATATATATGCGTCTTGTCTCCTCTCCTTATTAGCTAATTATTATTAGATTGATTTCCTTCCACCTTTACACAGTTTTGCAGCTCTTGAAATCTTCTCAAATGCAGCATGGACTACGCTTTGGGGATTATACTCGATACCGGTATCAATGAATACATGTCTTATGTGTTGTGTTGTGTTGTGTGAGCCAGCACTCTTTGTGTGTGTGTGTGTGTGTGTGTGTGTGTGTGTGTGTGTGTGTGATAAGAGATTGATATTCTTTGGGTTGTGAAATTAATCAATTTGAGTTACAGGAGGTATTGTACTGCTCGACTGCGGAGATTGTATAAATCATTGAAGTTTAAACACGGGCGTGGCAAATACACCAAAAGACCGATAACTGTGAATTCTGTTACTGAAGTGAGGTGAATTTTTGTTTCTCCTGCTCTTTCTTCTTTTTTCCCACGGCTAAACCAAAATGCCTCTAATATTTGCATTTCCAGGACATTTTTTTGGAACTTGAACAAATTCATGTATTGATATTTGATAAGAGTGAACTTTGACTTATCAACCCCAAGGGTAGCTCAACTGGGCCTACTTTTTTTTCCGTTCGATTGGCCGGGGGGACCATCCAATTGATAGATCTGCGTAGTCCCATCTTTGTGAAAACGTTTTGTAGGGCTGGTAAAATTTACTCTGTTTGAGGCTCAAGCCATTAACTGAGTTATCTGTTTGTTTCTCTATCATAATATGGATGAAGCTTTTTTCTTTTTGGCACTAGTTTTTTTTTTGTTTTTTTTTTAGCACGCTTTTTGGCACTATTTAAGTTTCATAAAAAGAGCACTTTCATTTATAAAATAAAAAAAACACAAATACACATGGTTCGTCACCTAGGTTCATATGAGATTCTCGTCACTTCCTTGAAGAGGCATACATGAGATAGTTTGTGTACTGTAGTTGGGTTAAAAACGGTATAACCTTACTGAAATTCATATTGAGGCAATCTCAATGTTGGTCCCCAGCTTGTTAGGTGGTGGAACAACAAATTGGATACATACCTAATCTTTGGCATTATCTTGCACAAAGTGGTAGTTTTAGACCTGAAACGGCGTTATCATATTTGACAGATAGTTGAGCTGCATAATTTACCTTGTAAATTATGTATCCTAAATCCAATGGAATAGTCTTTAGCAAGCAGTTGAACATTTCATGCCTTACTTACTTCACAAGTGTTTGATTGGAATGTTTTTGAGTGATGTGTATGAGAGCTTGTGTGTCAGTGGAAGCCGTACTTCTAAACGAATAGAGGGTGCATAAAATTTTGAAGAAATTAAATGTGAGTATTGCTCATCTTTTAGAAGTTCATAAGCCAACTGATAAGTTATCTCTATACCATGCCTTCATGATACTGATGCCATGGTCATATTGTGCTATTTGTCACTTTAGTTAATTTTAACTCCTTGGAATCATACTCTTCTTCGCTATGAGGATGCTGCTTGTGTTTCTTAACAAACATATATCTATTGATACATATACTAGTTGGGCGATAGAAGTGCTCACTAAATAGATGCGTAAACAATATGCTCTTTTATTTAACATGTGTCTAGTTTACCTTATCAAACTTAAGCTCACTGTGATTGCTGCTCTCTTATATTATTGTTTTGTCGATGCATCAGCATGGTACTTCGAGTGTTAGTTTAACTATCAAAAGTTGCATATACTGTGGATCGACGTCCATTTTCTATTCTTTGTGGCAGGACTTTTGGGTCTTAAAGTTACTTAATTTATAGATAACCAAATCTAGAGAAGTTAGATATGGTACGTTATTCATTGTTATTATGCATTAAATTGGTCGATAGTGGTAGTAATAAGCGATCTGCCAAAAGCAAGCAAAAAATATTCCTTGGTGAATCGGTCAAAAACTTGAACTAACCATATATTTTATTGGGACTCAATATAGGTTTCTGCATTTGGTTCTTTATACGGCAGAAAGAGCCTGGAGCCATGCCATGGAGAAAAGGCAGCTGCCAGATGGTCCAACTGCACGCCAACGCAGCTACCTGATTGGTAGGCTGAGGAAGGCAGTAAAATGGGCTACTCTCTTTGCAGAGTTGTGCGCCATCAAGGGAGACTCAAGAACATCTTTAGAAGCTGAGGTGTTTTTTCTGATTCAGTTTTTGCGTGTCTCTGTTGGGATGATTTTGCTTTCCATCCTTAAGTTCACTCCTGCAATTTTCTTTGTGAATTGTTTTATGATTATGAATGCTTTAAGAGCTTCAACATGACTTGTCAGTTATCACCCACAAGCACCACTCTTGTCTTCCAGTTACTGAGTTGTGCCATTTTCTAATTGTGCATGAAAACCTATCTGCAGGCCTACGCATCTTATATGAAGGGGAATTTGCTGTTTGAACAAGATCAAAATTGGGACATTGCATTGAAGAGTTTCAAAAGTGCCCGGTACAGTCATGTTTCCTGCAAATCTCAAAATTGTTTATTGCTGTGTAATGCTGGAAATGAATTAGTCAGTGTGTGTTTATGTGTAAGCAATAAACAAAGAGAAGAAAGCTATATTTAACCTCAGAAATCTGGGACAAGCATTTGCTGAGTTCAGTTTACCTTCACAGCTTTGTGTATATTTATATGCTTGACTTCAAACTTGTGTTTTTTTCCTTCTCATTCTGCTATCTAGGATGTTGCTGCCATCCAGTTATTCTTGTTTCCTATGCTTTGATAGATATAAGCTATTTCCCTGCCTCCTTTTGCTTCATATGTGACGTAGTACAAAGCATGAAAGAGATGAGACCAACGTCTATATACCCCTTCTGGAACTCACCAAGAATAAAGAAAGCTCTCAAACTTGAGGAAATCGACGAAAATTCTATGAATGATACTAGAATGACTTTGCCCTAAGGCTTGCGTTGTCATTTAAATCTGGCTGAGATAAGGAAAATACGAAAATGGAAAAAATCAAACAAAATAGAGAAAACTGTACTAGAAGTCTAGAACCAATACACAAATTGCGTGATGTGATTCTAACTTCTAAAAGTTGGATTATTCCAATTCTTCACTGTCGGAAATCATTCCCTCTTCCTGTGTTTGGTCTTGGGACGGTCCATATATTCTTTTGCCACTTGTCCCACTTCAATACGTTTCTGGATGACTGACTTATGTAATAGGGCTGTGTACGAGGAGCTTGGGAAATATGGAGACCTAGAGAATCAAGTTTTGTGCCGTGAACGTGTTGAGGAAGTAGAACCAAGTATAAGGTACTGCCTGCACAAAATTGGCGAGTCAAACTTACAAGCCTCTGAGCTTATGCACATTGGTGAAATGGAAGGACCTGCACTGGATCTTTTCAAAGCTAAACTAGAGGCGAGTCTGATTATTACAAATTAAGCTATGATTTATTCATCAATTATTACCTATTAGCTTTGTAGGATATATTGATAATGTACTGACATGTATTACTTGCTGATAGTCATGTCTTGCATTTTCTTGATTTGCAGGCTGTTATGGCTGAGGCAAGATCTCAGCAGGCTGCATCTATGACCGAATTTCATTGGCTTGGTCATAAATTTCCCATTTCCAATGCGAAGACACGGGTTTCCATATTGAAAGGTCTATAACCAATCTCATTTGACAGTAAAACACAATGGCACCATACTAACAGAGTAAAAAATCTGCCCGAAGTAAATGTTGCTCTCAACTTCATAGTATCCTGTGTGAAGTTTTTCTTGAAGATGTAACAGTCCTCATTTTCGGACAAGGTGTTGATTTGTGAAAGTAAACACCCCCCACTCTCTTTGGCAGGTTTGTGCAGGTAGTAGCTGTGTCTAAAATCAAAATTAGAAATTACGTATAAATGCAATGTTTTAGGGCAAAACTTTTTGCAAGATAAATTAGTTTCCCTTGTAGACAGTACAGTAAAGAGTCAGTGTCAAGATTGGCGAGGAATTGATTAAAACGCTACTACCACAAGTTTGCAGATCACACTGTCTTTGATTTCTGCTGGTGAAAACTGTTGTGGTTCATTTGTGATGTGAGTTTATTTTGGCAAATTCAAATTGGAAAATCTTTCTCAATTGCTTTCATATAGAAGCATCATGTAATTTTTCATGCTATAGGGCTACCGTATAACTTGGAAAAACTAAACAGTGGTCGTTTTTTAGCATAGAAGTTTGTAAAGGTTGGCATGTGGAGTTTTGGGTGTATATGACCTTCAGCATATGCTATGGTTGAGGTTGGATGTTGGTGGTCTTAAGGTCACACAAGGATATGTGTAAGGTTTTGAATGTGAGAATGTGAGACCCCAGCAACAATGCCAAATGAAACCGAATAAAGCTAGATTTCCAAATTTGAATCCTAAATTTGGTTCCCAAATGCTTTGCCTATTGTATGATTGTATCACATGCAGTAGTATGTTGTACCACTGACCAGTGCCACAGTATGTGCTACAACTGTTAATGCATTTGGGAAACATAGCATTACTCAAAGAAACTCCCTTTGTCTATCTAAGAAGTAGATTGCTAGTCCATTTTTATTTGATTTTATTTATTTCAAAATGCTGCTGATTCAAAACTCATGGTAGAAAGATTTGAAATATGTCCTATAAGATTGTTACAATGTTTAAGTATTTTGTAATTTGTTATGCGTCCAACCCTTCTCCTGCAATCTTGTGGCAAGCATAGATTTCTATGTTAAATTATGGACTTCGTGAAGGTTATGTTGTACTTTATTCCCCCCAGATGGCATTGTCTTTCGTTTTCTTCACATCGGGGGGAGGGTCTAGCCAACCTTTGAGACGTCATGAAAAATATTTGATCCAGTTGTAAGATTTTTATTTGAGGAGAAGTTGTGGCTGAAACTTTTTCTCATCCTTGATCAGTGTGTCTGCAATGTTTTGTTGTAACAACTGGATCTAGTTTGTGCGTCATTATAATTGGGTCCTTTCTTAATTTGTTGTACATGATATTAATATGATAGTTACATATACTAACTATCGCAATATCTGAATATATTAGATATATCATATATGTATATATGTTCAAGCTTGATATCCATTGTTGGGTCAATTCCTTTACAACTTAAGCTTTTGAAGCAATGGTAACTTAACTTGGTATTAGAGCCTTTGTTTTGGTCCTTTTGGAGGTCTTGAGTTCAGGTTTCCGTCCCCATTCTAGTTTAGGGCACTTAGTTATGTGTCTCCATTTTGATGGAGTTTCGTTTATTACATCTCCACATGCAAGACGGGCCCACATGTGAAGGTGGTGTTAGAGCTTGATATGCATTGTTGGGCATGTTCTCTAACAGCTTAAGCTTTTGGAGCAACTGGTGTCGTCAGACTCTTCACACAATATCAGAACATTGGTTCTGGAAGGTCTTGTGTTCATTCTCAGTCTTCTGTTCTGGTTTTTTTTAAGGTTCACTTCTTGTCTGCCTCCATTATGATGGAGTTTTATTTTGTTGCCTCTCCACGTGCTAGATGAGGCCGCATTTGAATAGGCTCTTTCTCTAACAACTTACTTTTATAGTTACTGTTAGATTTACAATATACATGCACACACACTAATCTATCATTGGAAACCCAGTCTCACACTTTCAACTTCATGTGAAAAAAATTCTATCAGCTCAGGAATTGGAGAAAGATCTCCATGGTCAAACGGCCGAATCTCTTCCGGCAGAGAAAAGACTCGTCATTTTTGACAAAATTTTTGCTGCATATCAGGAAGCCAGAAGCTGCATCCGAAATGATTTGGTATGCACAATCAGTGGTTTAATTTCTAAACACGCTTCATCTGCCGTGAAGTAAATGTTTATAAATTCACTACTCAATGGTGTGCTTAATATTCATTCTTTTGGATCTGACATTTTTTTTCCTATTTATTTTAGGTTACTGCTGGTAATTCTGAGAGCATGAAAGATGATCTAAGTGGCCTTGATAAAGCTATTGGTGCAATCTTAGGACAGAGGACCATTGAGCGGAACCAGTTATTAGTGAGCATAGCCAAGAGTAAACTTAGTAGGTTCCGTGATGAGAAGAACGAGAAAGTCACCAAGCCTGAAGAACTTGTCCGGTTATACGATCTGTTGTTACAGGTTAACACAATCACATTCCTTGTGTTCTTTTTATTTTTTCACAGGTTATCTACATCTTGAGATGTTTTATAGTGTTGTAGTGATGTTTGTAGGATCTGTTACATTAGAAACTACTGCAAAACTAGAATAATTGTTCTTTGCTGTCAGCAGAATACAGCTGATCTTTCTGATTTAGTTAGTTCTGGAAGAGATAGAAAACCAGAAGAAGTCGCCTTTTCTGAAGAATGTGCACTTAGAAGTTTGGTTTTCAGAGCAGAAAGGTTTGTTTCATTTTCAACTCTGTGATAAGTCTTTGAAAAACATGTGGTCTAATGTGTTTCTTTGACCTCATCTATCCATGTGCTTCCCTTTTCTCTTTTTTTTTGGTCTAATATACTTCATTCTTTTTTTGGGTGAGCCATAAACTTCATGTTAGAAATTCGACCTGACCTGGAGAATCAATCTTGTTTGGCCTGGTCCCTTTCCACTGAACAGAATTAAATAATCTTGAAAATATTAACGTCTAGAAGACTTGTTTGGTTGACCAATTGTAGTTGTAACCTGGTAATGTATCATGTTGGTTTTGTCCTGAAAAGACATAAAGCGATTGAAAAAATCAAAAGTATTTACTTCTCGAGAAGAGGACTTGTACCGTCTTGGGGTATAATGTCCTTTTTTAAAGTCCCAATATGTTGTACCTTATTTCAGGCTAAAATGATATAATCAACCATCTCCTTTTTTCGAAAATATACATCTCACCACCTCCTATTGTGCCTCATAGTTGTACCTTTAATTTGAATAATATGACTTCTCGCTAATGTAGCAATTGAACTTTGTTACGCATGCCTTGCCAGTCAGTTGACACTCACTTGTCTTGTCACCAGTTTGATGATGCCTTTTTAAGAGAGGATCCGTTTATAACTGCATTTTCATATTGCCCCTTGTCTATATCTATACCTTCATTTTTGTATGCTCGTCTGGTCCACTTGTTTACTAACTTCCTAACTTTTTGTACCATACAGTCTCGACAATTTTTGTAGTTCTAGTATGTTACATGATATCTTTTGGTAAAATGAATGCTCTCACTAGAGGTCTTTGAACTAGTCTTCCTCTTTTTGTGGGAGACCATTTATTGTAGTTTTTTCCCTTTGCTTTAGGCTCCGCTTAAGGCTGCAAACGAAATGAGTACTGGGGAATAACTCAGAATTGGCTACAAAACTTATAATACATTTGCACTTTAAATTAGTTTTAGGTTTTATACTAATCGCTGATCATTTATTTCATCGCCCTTAGTTTTCTTTTCCTATCTTAAAGATGTATCATTATGCAGTGCTTTCTTACTCTTTAAGGCTGTCTCCTGCCTGCTGTTGTGTCTCTGTTTCTGCTTTGGTGCTTTGGTGATGCTGTTTGTAATTGACTTTTGAGTGTCACTTTTGTTAGCCATATTAATTAAAAGGCTTCCCCATTTGTTGCAGGTGCTTCTACTTGGCTAAGTCCTACAGTTCTGCCGGAAAGAGGACAGAAGCGTATTCTTTATACTGCCGAGCTCGCTCTGAAGCTGATACTGCCCTTAAAACACTTCAAAGTATGACCCCCCTTGATCAGGTCCGTATACTCATGTAGGCCTTTTCACTTTTGGTGAGTGATTTGCTTTAACACAAGACTCGTAAATTTACCACTAAACACGTCAGTAAGCTGCATATATTGATGATGTTCTGACGTATCGTGATTGACATTATTAAAATTTCCAAGTTCGCATTGCTGTAGTGGAAGAGACTTCCTATCGAACTTGGGAAGTAACTATTAGTTAGTGAAACTTAGGGTTTCTTCAGCTATTCGATTAAACTAGCTTTTTTATCCGTGCAATGTACGGGACTACTATTATTAGATACAATGATGATATATAACATAAAGTGCAAAAAATAATCAAAATTTGTCAATCCAAAAGATACATCAAATCAGAGGCTATATACACAATTACAGATTTGGAATATCAAAGAGAAAGATGTACCAAATACCAAATCTCAATACACCAAAAACAAAAATATCATATACCCAAATAGCTTCCTTAATGAAAGAGATGTACAACTAAGAGGTTAGGAATAGCATATCTAAAGAAACACCAACTACAGAAACTCAAATACTCCATCGAAGACCCTGATAGTGCAAATTAGTCCTCTCTTATGCAAATCTTCGGTCTTATTATAACCCGAAACTCTAACCCTACCCCTTTCACCTTTCTTGTCTTCTCCGCCGTTGCCTTTGAAGCTTCGGTCCAAAAACACCCGATGATCTTGCACGTGAAAAAATTGTCAACATTGACTGAAAACAAATAAGGAGTGAGGGAAAATGTTTGAAAGAGGGAGATGTTACAGTATATTGTGTATAAGTGAAAATGCATATATAATTATTATATATACTGGTAGAGAGGAAGAAGAATATTGAGAATCAAGGGGAAGAGAATGAGGTGTAATAAATCCTGGGTATCTGTTAAAAAATAAAATAAAATAAATGTTGGGTATTGGCATAGGTACAATTTGTCTAATTATATATGCATATACATTCATAGAGAGAGAAGAATGGTCACAATTAAGAGAGAAATAATGAGGTCCAATAATTTTGAGTATTGGGTATTGCCTTTTAACATAAATGTGTTATTTTTCGTTTATAATATACAAGGTGTTGGACATGAAAAATTCAAACATTTCAAATTCCAACACCATAATAAAAAAGAGTGGAGTTATTGTTACGGACTCTGTTGTTAATATCATTCGATACGCGATACGTATCATACGATACGTATCGATACACGCAAAAATCGATTCGATCCCATGGTATGAATCGCAACATCCCATTAATCGTAGATGAATCGATGAATCGTACGCATATCGTGCGTATCGAATCGAAAGGGAGAATTGTACGATTCTGCTCATGGCCCAAAATTTTCAAAAATCTCGCCCTGATTTTGTTTCGACCAACAGATCCACAGCCCATTAGGGCTTTTTAGTGAATTCTGAAGCCCACCAGGGGCTTTTTAGTCATTTTCGAAACATTTTGATGCTTTTCCTTTGATTTGTAAAACTAAGCAAAGACAAAGTTGTACATTCAAAAGAATAAAAAAAAAAAAATACACTAACCTCTCTCTCATGGCTGCCGACAAAGAGAAGCATCACTTTCGGTGTGGTCCCAAGCTAGCCGCAACTCCCAAAGCTTAAAAGTTTGTATTTTTTTTTTTAGGGTTTTGTCTTTTTGCCTTTGATTATTACTTGCTTGAGCCTTGAAGCATTTATGGGTGGTCCCAAGCTTTAGCTGCAACTCCCAAGCTCAAAATTATGTATATTTTTTTAGGGTTTTCTTCTACTTTTGTCTTTTTGCCTTTGGTTTTTACTTGCATGAAGCATTTATTAAAGGCATTTACTTTGGTGGTTGAAAGTTGGAACTTCAAAGTTATTGGGTTAGTTGGGTAAATGATTCTAGTATACATATTATTTATGGCTCCAAAGAAAAACTCAAAAGAAAAGTAGTAGTGACCCAACTTGGGATCATTGTAAGAGAATAGATGAGGGAAAAGGGGGTAGGATGCACCTCTCTTGTAATTATTGTGGAAAAGAATATTGGGTTGAGGTTATTCGAATGAAACATCATTTGACATGCACTCATCATAATGTAGCGGTTTGTGCCCAAGTACCGGAAGAAGTTAAAAAGAAGTTCCAAGATATTTTGAAAGAGTTGGAAGGTGATGATGGTGATAAAATTGAAGAAAGTTTTGAAGAATTTAATGGGAGTAAAAAAAAGGAACCTTAAATGAATTTGTTTTGAAAGGCAAGTCAAAAGTAAAGAAATACACTCAAAAGACTATAAACGAGATGCTTAAAGATAGGGAACCCGTTGCTAAAGATATTTGTAAATTTTTATACGGAAATGCCTTAGCTTTTAATATTGTTAAAAGTCCGTTAATTTTGAAGATGATTAAATCGGTTGGTGAATACGGGAAAGGGTTGAAAACTCCAAGCTATCATGAACCTAGAGTCACATTTTAAAAAAAAGAAGTTGATAGTGTCAATGCAAGTTTGGAGAAGTACAAAAGTGAATAGAAGAGGACCGGGTGTACCTTGATGTCCGATGGGTGAACCGATGGAAAAAGCCGATCACTTACAAACTTTCTTGTAAATAGTCCAAGTAGTACGGTGTTCCTTAAATCGATTGACCCTTCCGATGTCATAAAAGATGCAAAAAAGTTGTTCGAATAGCTTGATTCTTTAGCATAAGAGATTGGGGAGGAAAATGTTGTTCAAATGGTGACCGATATTGCCGCGGCTTATGTAGCCGCCGGTAGATTGCTAGAGGACAAAAGGAAGATTTTGTTTTGGTCCCCACGTGCGGCCCATTGTATTGATTTAATTCTTAGCGACATTGGTGATATATCCCAGCTTTCTTTGACACACTAGCAAAGGCACGGAGGATCACGGTTTACAATTTACATCTATCGGCATACTTGGGTGTTGAATTTGTTTCGAAAGTACTCTAAGAATAGGGAATTGACAACACCGGCGGTGACAAGATTTGCCACGTCTTATCTTACTTTAAAGAGTATTATGGAAGCGAAAATTCCTCTACGGACTATGTTTGCATCGGAAGAGTGGGTTATGAGTTCTTATGCAAGTAAAGATAATGCCGAGATCCTCTCACACTTTGTTTTGGGGGACCAAAGATTTTGGAAATCAATTACGTATTGTTTGAAATGTGTGCTTCTACTAGTGAAGGTTCTAAGACTAGTAGATGGTGATGCAAAGCCGGTAATGGGGTATATCTATGAGGCTATGGATAAGAGCAAAAGAACAAATTAAGAAGAATTTCAAAAATGTGGCGGCAAGATATAATCGCATTTGGGGTATCATTGACAAACGTTGGAATTTACAACTCCATAGACCACTTCATGCCGCGGTATTCTATCTTAATCCAAAGTAAGTTGCTACTTGCTATATTAATCTAAATTATAGTATTCTATCTTTTTTTCTTTTTTTCTTTTCTTTTCTTTTCTTTTCTTTTTCTTTTTTACAAAAGTTTTTTTAATAGGATTTTAATGACTAGAAAAATGCCTGATGAGTGGAGGAAGAGCATCCTAGTGAGTAAAGGAGATGTACAACAATGCAACAACTATATGGTATTAAGTTGATGAGCCATACTATGAAGCTATGGGAGAGAGTGATGGAGCATCGCTTAAGAGGCGCAACATCAGTGTCAGAAAATCAGTTTGGATTTATGCCTGGGAGATCAACTATGGAAGCAATTTATTTACTTAGAAGACTAATGGAAAAGTATAGGGAGAAGAAAAAAGATCTACATATGGTTTTTATTGATTTAGAGAAAGCTTATGATAGAGTGCCTAGAGATTTAACTTGGTGGGTGCTAGAGAAGAAAGGAGTGACCAAGGGTTATATTGACGTGGTGAATGATATGTATGATGAAGCGGTTACTACAATTAGATCACCAGCCGGAGAAACAAGCGAATTCCCAATTATCGTAGGCTTGCACCAGGGGTCGGCCTTGAGCCCTTATTTGTTCGCCCTAATTATGGATGAATTGACTTCAAGATGAGGTCACATGGTGTATGTTGTTCGCAGATGGTATTGTTTTGGTTGATGAGACTAAAAGGGGACTCAACACTAAACTAGAAGCTTGGAGAGAAGCACTGGAGACTAAGGGGCTTAAGATAAGTAGGACGAAAACAGAATACATGGAATGTACTTTTAGCAACAGTGGAAGTAGAGACAACGAAGCAGTGAAGATCGAAGATCAGGAGATTCCAAAGAGGGAACACTTTCGCTTTCTAGGTTCAATGATCAGTAGAGACGGAGAGATTGGTGATGACGTGACCCATAGAATTAAAGTGGGTTGGCTTAAGTGAAGGAGTGCTTCTGGAGTATTATGTGACCGGAGAATACCAGCAAAATTGAAAGGAAAATTTTATAGGACAGCTATTAGGCCAGTTATGCTCTACGGGACAGAGTGTTGGGCAACTAAGAAACAACACATTAGCAAAGTGAGTGTAGAGGAGATGAGGATGCTAAGATGGATGTGTGGTAAGACTAGGAAAGATAGAATTAGAAATGAGTACATCCGAGAGACTGTAGGAGTGACACATATTGAGGATAAGTTGAGGGAGAATAGACTTAGATGCTATGAAGCACGGACACGGACACGCGACACGGATACGACACGACTCGAATACGGCGACACGCTATTTCTCAAAAAAGCATGATACGATACGTTGGGGACACGAATTTTTTAAATATATATATTTACCATGTCTAATCAAAATTGGCATAAAAGCACATAAATCACAACAATATTCTAACATTATCAATTTATCAATAACAAAGCCAATGAATAAAATTCAAAAACATCTTCATTAATAGGCCAATAGCATTCATCAACATTCATCAACCAAGTTGAAGTACATTTGCTAACTACTAAATAATATATGAACTTGTCCCCTAAAATATGTCTATCTACATCAACCAAGCTCCAAAAGATATTGCTAACTAGTAACTACTAAATAATATATGAACTTGTCCTAAAAAATATGTCCATCTACATCAACCAAGCTCCAAAAGATATTTTCTAACCACTAGTATTAGTATATAACCCAAAAAGTATGTTTGTGATCATGAACCAAGTTCCAAAAGATATTTGCAAATTATTATTTACTAAATAGAAAATACTATATATGTCCCAAAAAAGATTTCCATCAACTCATTCTTCAATTGTCTCATCACCATCATCAGTAAATATCATTGCCTCCATCTCCGGTTCATCAAGGGAAAGTTGTGCAATCTCAAGCTCCCCAACATCTTCAAATGAATCAAAGGCATCTCCGGCAATATCCCACATTTTGGTTTCTCCTCGAAGGTATTGTGGAGTTCTTCTAGATAAAAGGCGGAGATTACTATGAATGAAAACCAAGTCTTCAGCACGTTTAGGTGTCATCTTATTCCTTCTCATCGAGTGCACAAAAGAGTATGTACTCCAATTCCTCTCAGCACATGATGAAGAAGAAGGATGCACAAGTAGCTTCAAAGCAAGGGTTTGAAGCAAAGGTGTGCATGCACCATAGGTTACCCACCAACTTTTAGGATCCATTTCATAGCGACGGTGAATGGAATCAACATCCCCAAACTCTCCCGACCTACTTGAGAAATTAACATACTCCGCAAACACCTTTGCTCGATCCTCCGTATTTGAAAAATATTTTTTCATGCACTTTAATCTTTCTCAAGCGACTTCCACATCTTTGTGTGGAGGAACTCGATGAGGATCCTCATTAAGCCATTGCTCGCTATAGTACCTTAAATAGAAGAAAAAAGAATTAAAGTAAGTCTATGACTAAGAGTCTAAGACGCTCAACAAGTTATCATAGACTCACTCTTAGAATTTAGAAATTACAAGTCACCTTGGATTTAGTGAATGAGCTAAGCAATGGAGGGGAGTGTTGTTCTTGTTCCAACGGTCCACGAGAATTTGATGCACCACTTCAAAGAAGGTAGATGACTCTTCAAGCCGCTTTCCTTCATGCCTATGAATTGCAACCTTCACCTTTTCAATCATTGTGTCCCACATGTCGTAAACCAAGTGAAGACAAGGCTTGTCCGTATCACAAGCCCTAAGCATATCATATATAGGCGACGTGAAGGAAAGTATATAATCTATTTTGTCCCACCAAACATCATCTAACACTTCTCTTTCATAGTTCTAGCTTTTCCCGCATCATCCTGTCTATAGGAACTCCACCTTTCACTAATTACCATGGCTTGGAGACTACCTTTTATGAGCTTAAATCTCCTAAGCATAACAATTACCGAGGCAAAACGAGTAGTTGCAACTGAAAGTAATTTCAAAGGAACAAACTCGTTAAACATAGCCAATCTCATGGAGTGGTTCATGATAAAATTCTTGATGAACATCACTTCATCCGCAATGTCCGTGATCCAACTACACTCTTCATAGGTCACTCGATTATTTTCAAGATTCTTTGCCATACAAATATTTTGTAAGGCAAGGTTGAGTGTGTGAACCACACATGGTGTCCAAACAATATTAGGATATAAACCTTCAATAAGAAGTCTTGCACCCGCGCAATTCTTGGCATTATCGGTGATCACTTGAATAACATTATCGGGACCAACCTCCTCAATGACTTCTTTCAACAAACCAAAAATAAAAGCCTTATCTTTGGTTTCACCCGAACAATCCACCGCTTTAAGAAACATAGGCCCACTTTCCGTTACCGCCATGAAGTTAATCAAGGGCCTCCTTTGTGAGTCACTCCATCCATCACTCACGATGCTTACACCTTTTTCCCTACACGTGCTTTTGATGTGTTGTAGTAATCTCTCAACATTTGCCTTTTCTTGTTGGAGTAAACTTGTCCTCAACAAGTTATACCCCGGTGGCAAATATCCCGAAAAAGCATTGTTTGCGGCAAATGAAAAACAACTCACGTAGTACGGACTCCTTGATAGATGAAATGGTAAGCCTGAGGCATAGAACATCCTAGCAATCTCCGCGTGCATTTGGTCACGGGCCTTCAAGTTAAATGCCTTCCCAATAGCCGTACTACCGCTTTCACTAGTCTTTCTCTTTTTCAAATTATAACCTCCTTGCACAAAACTATTCAAACCACCCGATGCCACACTAGAAGGGGGCAGTGGTACTTTCTTTGGTGCATTTCTTCGAGCTCGCTCATTGACTTCCTCCTCTAATTTTTGCATGTCCGTTATATCTTGTTGTTTCACTTTTTTACAAGCGGCAATACCACACCCACTCAATTTTAACAAATGAGCTCTAACCCTTGTATATGAACTTTGTTTAGTCTCATGGCAAAAATTGCATTGCCATGATATATTTCCCCCTCCAGTATTAGGTTTATCATCATATCTCGTAACATATTTCCATAGAGGTTTTTTCGTGTCTTCTTCATTGGTTGATGCCACTTCATTACTAGAATCCCTAGAAGACATGTTTTGTAATCTTGGAAGACACAAAATGATGGACAAAAAATTATAATCAGAACCTAGGTAAACACATGCCCACATAAAACCCTAATGGACAACAGTCACAACATATTAAACCATTGTTTGAAAAAGTGAAAAGTTTAAAACCCTAAACTAATGCATATACAAAAACCCTAGATTAAAATCCCTAAATCTCTTTTTAGTTTTTATAGTTGAGAACCATCCACAAAAGTGAGCTTTTCAGCCACAAGAAGGGAAGAAAAAGGAAAAAAAAAAAAAAGAGAACAAAAGAGAAGAATACCTGTGCGACAGCAATGGCCGTCGGCGTCGGCAGTAGGTGTCGCCGTCGGCAGTCGGAGTCGGAGTCACGGTGGCTGTCGGCAGTCGCAGTCGCTGTCGGGAGTCGCGATCGTCTTCTCGTCGTCTCTCTCTCTCTCTCTCTCTCTCTCTCTCTCTCTCTCCCCCCCCCCCCCCCCCCCCCCCCCTCTGTAATAACGTGAATGAGTTTGATTCCTAAAAAAATATCCAACTCTTTTTATATGTTGTAAAATTGTTTTATTTTTGTTTACAACCCCTATATTATTTTAAAAACTTTCATTTACATCCAAAATTTATAAAAACTTTCAAAATATTCGAGTTTTACCCCCAAAATTTCAAAGTAGGGTATAAAAATGCCCATTTCGTGTCCCGCGCGTGTCGCATCCGTGTCCCTTACGTGTCGACTGCGTGTCGGATCAAGAAAATGGAATAAAATACTAGGACTCGTGTCGGGAGCGTGTCGGTGTCAGATTCGATGTCGACACTGATACGGGAGCCAAAATAGAGTGTCGGTGCTTCATAGCTTAGATGGTTCGGCCATGTGCAACGAAGACCTGGAGATGCACCTGTGCGAAAGAGTGATAAGATCGTAGTGCCTGGAATGGTTAGAGGGAGATGCAGACCTAGACTGACTTGGGAATATGTAGTGCAACAAGATATGAATATATATGATTTAAATGAGCATATAGCTCTTGATCGTGCAGAATTGAGAAAAAGGATTCATACAGTCGACCCCAATTGATTGGGACACAAGGCTTGGTTTTGTTTGGTTTGGTTATAGTATTCTATCTTAATCCAAGGAAGTTGCTAACTTGTATAACTTGAACTTTATTTAATTTTAAGGTTCCATTATGATCCAAATTTTCAAGCGGATCTAGAAGTAAAGATGGGTTTGTTTAGAACAATTGAGAAAATGTAACCCGATGTGCAAACAAGAGTCATGATTGATTCACAACTTGAGAAGTTCAAGAGAGCCGAGGGTATGTTTGGAATGGAGATGGCCGTCTTGACAGGAGACAAGAAATAACCCAGTAATCTCTTTTTGCAAATTTACAAATTACAAGAACTAATATTAATGTATTTTAAAACCTAACCTCTTGTACTTTCTACTTATGGCTTTATGGTGGGAAAATTATGGAGAAGAGTGCAAAGAGCTTCAAAGGCTAGCTATACAGGTGATAAGCCTTACTTGTAGTGCCACCGGTTGAAAGAAATTGGAGCACATTTGACCATGTCCACTCTAAGAAAAGGAACCGTTTGGAGCAACAACGGTTGAATGCTTTGGTATGTGTAAAGTGCAACCTTCAACTTGAGGTGAGACATGCAAAAAGGCAAGAGAGTAGGGAGGATTTGTATGATCCAATTTGTTTGTCAGATATGGAATCAGATGATGAATGGATCACTGAAAGGGAAGATGAATGTCTAGTTGATGATTTATCATGAATGGATGTTCATGAATGCTTCACAGTTGATGAAGGTCCAAGTAGCAACACGAGAAAGAGAGGTATACCGTATACTAACTAAATTGATTTATATTATTTATTAAGAACAAGAGAAAGATATTAAGTAATTTTTGTATATCATATTAATTCTTTCTTTATAATGATAATAGGACCAAGAAACTTGAATGAAGATGAAGGGGTTGTCATTGATGAGATTGAAGATGAAGATGAAGACGAGGAAGAGGAAGAAAGGGAATTAGATGAGGAGATGAGTAGGCAAGAAAGTGATGGTGAAGATGACCTTGATCTCGACGTTTTTGAGGATTTTTAGTCAACTATTTAGCTATAATTTTGTTTCTAGATCCACACTTAGGAGTATATTTTGTGGACACTTATTACAAACTTAGGATATACTTTTTTTGGTTAGTTGGGAATTGGGATATATAGCAACTTATATGAACTAATGAACTAATGGGATATATACCAACATTTTTTTGCCATTAACGCACAGTGTTTCTAAAGCTTAGACGACGTAATCACGTAATTAGATGTGTTTTACATAATCTCGATTCGATTCACTTGTGACATTTCGATTCACGATACGAATCTCGATTTGACAACTATGGTTACTGATTCAATGCGGAATAAGAAGAGGTTTGGAGTAATTTAATGAACAAAATTCCAAAATTTTGCTAGCCTTGCCTCTCTTTGTATCACGTGGCAGTTGAGGCTTCCATATTATAATAAGATAATAAGATTCTTCTTGAAGTATTAATCAACTCATGATGCTCATACTTGTTGGTTTGAGATTTTGTTACCAATTCATACACAGTGATGGGAAATAATTAGCTTTCCTTGTTAACAGGTAATGATGAAGGAGTTGAAGACGCTGTATGATGATTGTAGATCCAACATTTGTATAGAGCACGCAACAGGGATTATGGAGGAGGAGAAAGCTCCAGAGAATCTCTCGAGAAAAATCTCAACTATGTCGTTAAGTGGAGCTGATAAGAAGGTACTATATAAACCTAAGCATACAGATTAGATTTGTTTGTGTCAGAAATATCTCAACTTCCTTTTGTAAGAAAAAGCACATAGCTAAGGTGTAAAATATTTTTCAGCAAGTCCCCTTTCGGGGAAAAATGGAAATCTTTTAATTAAGTTAATAATAATTACTCATGACCAAAGTGTTTTATGCTCCCTAACCACTGTTATTTACAATGTAACTATACCAAGAATGAATCCCCCACCAAGATACATCCCAAAAGGTTGCGTGTTCTACCCCAGCTTGTGTAGAGGGTTAATTGCCTAGCTGTTTACAATGTGATCACTTAACAATATTCCCACATTTCACAAAGCAATACTATAAGTTTCCCAATGAAAAGGGCAACCCTAGTTGATACTTCATAGTAATGTGTTTTGAACCAAAGAACTTGTGTATTCAATTTAAACTAGGTGGTCCAGTTTTTTAGATACCCAAAGCCTCTGCAATAAGAATGTCCAGTCTCCATTGTGAGTGGCCCTGATCAGTTATTGTATCTTTGATTTCTTTTTAGACAATTATTCACCTCATTATTCACCTCATATACTCTGCACATGGTCCATCTAGACTCATCAGCATGGTGCAGCCTTGGAAAGGGCCTTTCCGCAGATTCTGATTTCTTCAGTGGATGGGCTGTGAATTATATGGATGTATTGAAGTACTTATGGCATTAAATTGTTTCTCATAAAAATTGTGTTGCTTTCAAATATTAGGGGTTGGCAGGCTAAAGTCTAATTTTTTGGTGCTTTTTGTTTGCATCTCTTAGTCTATGTTTTTTCAACGTGTTATCAATGTCTGCTTAGAGGGTATAGAACTGGCACCTGTATTAAAACAAAAGATCTTGAATAATTTGAATGTGTACTATCATATTCTTGCAACATGATGATGCGCCCGATCTGGTTATATTACAGGCGGAGAAATATCTTGTCGAGAAGTTGGATAACTACGAATCTGCAGTTGCCGATTCCACCACAAAAGGAGTTCCTCGCATCGAAGCTTTCCCACCAGCATTTCAAGCAATCCCTCGCAATCCAATTGTACTGGACCTTGCTTATAATACGATTGAATTCCCATCACTGGAAAACAGGATGAAGAAAGACAAGAAGGGCTTCATAAGTCGGCTCTGGCGATGAGCACCTGCCTCACTTGTTGGTGGATTCCTAGATTCACTTCATTAGTCAGGGTTTGAACAGTTTTGTTTACTATAATCTACTGGTAATCGTTTCAGAATCCAATTTTTGTTTGCATATACTTGCAGAGAATGCAGTCAATGTACTTTTGGGAGTGGCTAAATTTTGGCTTACTAACTTTCAGGATGAACTTGAAAATAGAAAGTAATAACTCAATAGTGAAGTGAATGTAACTTTTGGAAATTTTTTTTACCTCTATTTGGGATTCTAATGGCTGCTTTTTGTTCTAACCAGGCATTGCACATTTTCTAGTCTATTTCCTAATCCACGTAGGGAGTAGCTGTATTTCTGGATGGCTTTGTAAGGATCCCATATTGAATGGAGAAAATAAGCAAATTATTTTACCTCAATGTGATTTGGCCCAAGGAGATGGCAAATTTTGAGTTTTATTTTCTTTGTAGACATAATACAGATGCATAGGTGCATGTGTGTACGTACCAGATGGTGTATGCAATTTTTATTTTTATGTTTTTTTGGGTTCTAGAATCCATGGACAAGGTACCCAAAGATTTTCATCCAAGTTGAGTGATGTTTTTGGAAGGCGAAAATAAAGAAATTAACTTGAAGTAGCGTAGCACAGTGGCAAGAGATTATTCAACTATTACATAGTAAATCTATTTATTGAACAGATAACATTGTAAATCTATTCCACACACTCTCGAGGTAGCTCAGTGAACCGAAATGTATCCTTGCGATAATCATAAACCAAGTGCTTGGCTTGAACCCATCTTAGTTGGTGGCTTTTGTGCCTGTTTAATCCATTCATGGTTGGTTTGTCCCACCAGAACTGCCTTATTTTGCACATTTTGCAACAGCATCATCAGTTTCAGGAGTGAGTTCACAAGCATCAATCTCAAATGATCGAAATGTTGAGACGAATGGGGTGTGGCTCCAATTAGTCTTCACTGTCCCTCCTTGTGTGGCCCAATCATCGGCATTCCACACCGATCCATGGATTCCCATAGCTTGACTTCTTGGATATGCCACACCACTTTCTTCCTTGTTTGTAAATACTCTTATTGGAATTTCATCAACAAGACACCTGCACGTATCGTTGCCACGAGAGTTAAGGGTCCTTAAACCAACGAATACAAAAATTACAAAAAGGTGAGAGAGAGAGAGAGAGAGAGAGAGAGAGAGAGAGAGAGAGAGAGAGAGAGAGAGTAGTAAGAGCAATACTCACCATGCATGGTGCTCTTAGTGGAGGCATGCTTAAGACAAAGGAATAACATAAAAGGAAAGTGAATGTGATTGTAGAGAAAGCAACACCAACACTTGCACACCAAAAATTTAAAAAAGAAAAAAAGAAAAAGAAAAAGAAAAGAAGCTATGTAAAAGCGTAGGTAAGGTGGGGGTGGGAGTGAGTGGTTAATTACACAATGAAGCAGCGATTCCAGAAGAAAGAATAGGTGTGGAAATCCACTGTGGGATCAAACCAGAGAGTATGCCTCTGCTCTCGATTCCCAGTTCCATTGACATGTACGTTTGTTTGAACAAGGTACGGTTCTCTACTAATGTTGCCTAGAAACTCAAAGTATAGCTCGTCATGATATATTAAGACCTTCAGATGACATCTGCGTTAATTTCCAATCACTTCATCAGTTCAAATTATTTGCTACAAACTGTGACCAAATTAAACAACATATCAAAATCTCGACTCTTTAAGTCTCAAAATAAAAATTTAACTGAGGATGGAATTATCTTACTGACATCCTCCAAAGAACATTTGGAAGCTGATCATAAAGCGAGGAAAAAAAAAATATGGAGGGTATTGTTTCTTACATAGAAGGCAGTGACAGTTCCAGCAGAGTCACCCTCAACTAGTTTAACTTGTACACTTGCCTTCCCAAACAAATACTTTCTCCTTGATTCAAATCCACAACCTACTTGCTCCACCATCAGTTCACATTAATATATAGATGTCTGTGTCAGATGCATATATTTATACACACAAAGAGCAAAAGTGAGAGAGAGAGAGAGAGAGAGAGAGAGAGAGAGTTACTACCAGAAACATTATATTGTCAAAGGTTAATGTAATCTGGTATCCGTGAGTAACAAAGTGATCAGATGCCCAGTTGGGCCGGAAGAGTTAGCAGAAAAGGCTACATTCACAAACATGGTCAAAGCCACGAGAGCATATATAGACTATCGACAACATGGGTTTTGAAAGCGAACATACATATCTATATCTATAATCTATAATATATATAAATGTACCAATGTGCATAAGTGTTTTTCACTTTTATCAATCGGTGCACTTTTACTTAACTATTTTTCTTAGAATTTAGAGTTTTAAAAGTTTAGTATACCACTTTTTTATTTGTAGTGTGTCCATGCCATAAGAGTCCTACAACTTAATAACAACATCTATGTGTTTGGTTGGTTTTTTCTTTTTGGACTCTAGAATAAACTAAATCTATTGGTTTTTTTTTTTCGTTTTGTTGAACTCTTTTTTTTTTTTTTTTTTGAAACCTCTTTTTGTATATATATTATATACGTATGCATATTTGTATGTTATGTGTATGTTTATATGCCTCATAAATCAACTTTCTTTTTATTGGACTCAAGAATAAACTAAATCCATTGGTTTTTTTTTTTTCTTTTTCTTGGATTTTTTTTATAACCTCTTTTTGTATATATTATATGCGTATGTATATTTGTTTGTTATGTGTATATTTATGTGTAGAGATAGATCAACAAATATTACAAATCTAGATCGTAGTGGTTATTTTGGTAAATTCATTTGTGGGATGATTTTAGTATTTTAGATATAAAGCAACTGATAATTACCGATGCCCATAAGTGGTTTACACTTTTATCAATCGATGCACTTTCACTTAAGTAATTTTCTTAGAGTTTTAACAATTTTAGTATACCATTTTTTTTTTTTTTGGTCCGTCCATGATAATCCTAACTTTTTTATTTTTTTGCTTTGGATATATCATGTTATATACAATCCCTACAATTTTACAACTCCTTAATATTAGTGGTATTCGACATTAATCCTATTGTGTATTACAACTCCTTCCAAACAACTCAAGTTCCCATCGGAATTTACAAATAAAAAATAAAATAAAAAAAGAAAAGAAAAAAGTCAATCACACTTTAGTTCAAATATGACTCTTTTTTAAATACGCCCCTAAACTATAAAACTTGACAAACTAACTCCCCTTAACATTGCATTTTTCTCTAAAACACCTTCCATTAGAACTCTGTCCCAAAAAAGAACGCTTTTTTTTTTCTTTTTCTTTTTTAAATTTAAATTTTATTTTTTTACTATCATGTGAGCACCATATGATACAAACTATTAGCAACATGATATTTATTTGTCCCTCCTTGGAGCAATTGAAAATTATATGACAAAAATATCCTTTGTTGCATAATAATTGCCCTTTGTTGTACACCAAATTTTAGACAATTTTGTTCTTAAAATTTCAACGACTCAAAGAATAGACAAAAATATTATGTTGTTAACACTTTTATATTGGTAACATGATATAAAAGTAATCAATTTTTTAACTACAACCTAACAGAAGGGCTGTTAGTGAAAAGTAAAAATAGTTGATAGGGTCAATTTGTTGAGTTTTATAGTTGAGGGCAATAGAAAATGGTCATAGTTGAAGGGGTGTTAGTGTAATAACCCCTCTTTTCTTTTCTTTTTTTGGACTCCACGGTGGGTTACGTGAATGATGGATTGGTAACATATATATCTCTTAAAGAGTTATAATAAATGTTTATGAAGAATTTTAGGACTCTTAACTAAATTCTTACTACCAATTTCTTAGTAGTATATGATTCATTTTACACTCGCGAAGTTTAAAAATTTTAGCTTCCAATTATAAATCTTGCATTCAGCCTCCAATTAATACAAATATTTGAGAGCTAATCCATCTAAAAGCTCACATTTAATCAATAGCTAATTAATAGAAGAATTTTAGTAATTGAACACATTTGGGCAAAGTTCCTTAGCTGTACATGGTTTGTTAGATTCCTCTCACAATTGTGAGACCCTAATTAACTAGAAAATAAATAAATATATAAATAAAATAATTTTAAACATTATTTTTTTTAATCCCTAGACCCACTGTTGTGAGAGGGAACCTAACAAACCACACCTAAAGAACTTTACCTAAGTATGTTCCTTGAGTAATTGTGTAACAATTTTTTGCTTCTTTGATTAAAGTGGACCAGAATGGATTAATTGAGTATTGGATCATTGGATGAAACAAAGTCCAATCTAAATTAAGATAAATAAGGAAATCAAGTATTAGGAATAAATAAAGGAATTATGTACTAGAAATTAATCATGTAGAAGAATAACATGAATTCACAAGCCTCTCGGTCCCAAGTTTACTTTTGGCCCTATTTGTTAAGACATTATTTTAGTTCTCTCTCTCTCTCTCTCTCTCCTCTTTTTTTTTTTTTTTTTGGACTAGAAGACTAATGATAGTATTAAAGAACCTATTGGTATTATCTAATTTCTATTATACGTCTCTACTTCTCAAGTTCTCCATAGCTTTGGACATTTTTTTTTACACTTTAATTAAGATTCACAAAACAGTCTACTCTTCGTGTTCTCTTAACAGTGTGCTATGATGAACTAAACACGATTGATCTTTACACAAGTGTGCACTTTCAAGCTTTGCATTGAAGGCAATTATTATTCCTTACTCTTCTATTCATTCATTCAACTTACTTATAAATTTCATTCTCATTACTATTAATGTAATATTTTCAATAACTTAATGGTCAAAATGAAAATAAAAAAAACTATTAGTTATAGTAACATCAGTCCCCTTCTCATGACGGGACTTCTATTTACAGTTATTGGATTCAGTTTTCATTAAGGGTACTGAAGTAATTTCACAGACATAAAACTATACCCATCAACTCCTGATATCAATTCTTAGTATTACATAACTCTTTTTAAAGAATCTTGATTTGTTTTATTCTTCTTCTTCTTCTTCTTTTTTCTTTTTTGGAGCTCTATGATGAGTCACTTACGATTTTGTTTATTCTATACCAACAATAATATAGGTAACTTCTATGGAACCTATTCTAGGTAAGATATGCATTCAAAAAATTTTAGGATTCAATTTCAACCACTTTAATATTTGGTTACCCATTTAACATAGAGTGCATTTTTCTCACTCTAAGCATCCACCACTACCATGCTGACATGTGTCCTATTCCATTCCCATTTTACCCATGCGTTTAGCAACACAATTATTGAATGTAAAACTTAATTGAGTATTTTTCTTTATAAAAAGTTACTATTGTTATCTTTATTAGCAATAATTCGTAGAATTGTTATCATTGTTTAAGTTCCACAAGAAAGATAGGAAGTTAGCTAGACAAATTTAGCTTGTGATTATAACCAATTAGGTGGTAAAATAAAATTGTACGCACATTTTTTGTACAATAAATTTGATAATGTACCACTTAATTGAAAGAGTCACCACACTTAATTCTGCTATATGGCATACCATATCCTTTTGTAAGCATCTCTTTGTGACTTTAGCATTACTCTAATTGAAAATGCAGCCAAAAATCCATTGAATATCTTAATTGAAAAAATTCGACTAGAAATAATCACTAATTGCAGTCTATTTCAATACTTGAAATACTCTTGTGTTATGTACAGCAAATTCAACTGCTTAAAATTTCCAGTACTAAAATTCAACACTTAATTTTCAATTTTATCAAATTAATGGACACCCTTAGGCCCTTTTTAGCTCATGAACAAAGGAAAATATTTTCCTTAGTGTTTTCGTTTCTTTCCTATCCTTCAATATGTGCACCAAATAGAGCATAAAAGTCTCTTTCGATATAGATGATCAATACATTTTCATAATTTTAGAACTTTAAATTAAATTAAAACTACCATCCTATTGGTTTTTTCTATTTTGGTCTTAGTGAATTCCATTTTTTTTTCCCTTCTTCTGTCATGTTTCAATATCTTTTCTCTTTCTTTAGGTGAACTCCATGGATAAGCAATTACTTTCTAATATCAATTCCCGTTATAAAATTTTTTCTTATGTGATTCTTTCAATTATATTGGCAATTAATTTGGCAATAGAGACTTTATGAAAAATTTTGGTTGAAGATTTTAAGAATTTTCAAGCCACACAGCACAAAAAGTTTGATCATCTTGAATGTAGAGGGCTCCCTAAATCCTTTTTGTAGGAATCAACTTTTAATGTATATAAAAAAATATTTAAGAAAGCTAGATCATGATTGATTTGTAACTTATTCTAATTAGAACATATGAAATAATTTTATAGTTTAATAAATTACTATACAAACACGGTAAATTAATGAAATACTAGCATATGTGGTCATACAATAAATAAATATATAGTCATTATTAAGTAATGAGCAAAGAAAACAGTAAATTCAAAATATTAAAGATGTAAGAAAGAATTCTAGCTAGGACATGTGGTAACAATTAAATAGCAACATAAAAAAATTATTATTGAACAAATAAACAAATGGTCTAAGAAGAATAATTCAACAGTTTTTATTATTTTTACCCTATGAATTGATTGTTGTATGTGCTTTGTGTATCTTTTTTATTGTGGAAGTTGCATGAATTATTTTTCTTCTTCTTTTCTTCTTTTTATTTTATTTTTATACCTAATTTAAGTGGGTTTTTTTTTATCTTTTTTTTTTCTTTTTTTTATTTTGGCTTACTATTCCTAATTAGTTTTTAGATAGACACCGTTCACGTGCAACGCACGTGCGTTTAAACTAGTATATATATATATATATGTTCTTAATATATAGCTGTCTACTTTTTTAATTAAGAGAGAGAACATTGATTGAACCAACTCATGAGCTGTTTAGCAACTTCATTTGTCGTTCCCTAATTCCATCACTTGTAAATACTAAAATTCATTTTAGGACCAGTTGATGATCTGCACAAAAGAAAACATTAATTTTACCCTCTTTTCTTTTCCTTCTTATTTCTTCCTTGTTTGCCTTAGGTTTCATTTGGTTTGCATAGAGAGAAGGAAAAGGAAAAAAAAAAAAAAACTTTCCCCAATACCATACTCTATACATAAATAACATTATAAATTAAAAGTTTTCAAAAAATATAACACCACAATATATAATATCCCCCAATACCCTACTTTTTTTCATTCAAATTAAAGAAAATGTTTCCGTTACGCTTGCTTTCCCTGCTGAATACATGAGTCCAATTAAACTTTATATAGTGGCAAAGGGAAATGGTCATTATGGTCATGTTTTCATGATAGAATTCCTTCCAACTGTCTGCGGGCTCAGAGAAATATCATTGAGGATCCCAAATACACCACCCGGTGTGGTTATTGGTATGAGAACACTTTACACATTCTTCGTGATTGCAAATGGTCCAACAAGGCCATTTGGGATATCAACAAGCCTGCCTTCTTCAGCTCTCCTCTCAATGATTTGGTAGTTCTCCAACGTACTTGAAGCTTAAAAAGTATCCATGATAGCTTCTAATTTACATTGGTATCTTGTTTTCATTGCAGGTTTTATGGTTTATCTGGAAGAAACGAAATAGAAATAGAAATAGAAATAGAAATATTTTCTCTAATATTTTTACCCCTCCTTTTTTTTTTTTTTTTTTTTCTGTCTCGTAGTATCAGTTTCATGCAAGCGTGTGGTTAAAATGGGGGCTCTGGTCTTTCCCTTCTTCAGGATGGTTAAAATTAAATACTGATGGAAGTATCATCAATTAAGGGCAATCCTATTCCTGGTGTTGGATTGGTGAAATTGAAATTGGCGGTTGCTTCAGGGACACAGGGATGATCCAAGGCCAATGGAGACTGGGATATTTTGGACACATTGACCATTGTACGAGAGCCTATTCGCTGAGTTGGAAAGCATCGGAAGTGGTCTCAACTTGGCAGCCTCTCAAGGTTGGGAGAAGATCGAAGTGGAAAGTTGAAACTGACTCTGAAGTGGCCTGTAACCTCCTGAAGAGTGCTTCAACCAACCATTCTCGGAATTCTGATCGAAGACTGTAGGACTTCACTTCATGGAGTCAAGGGGCCTCCATGCAACACACCAACAGAGAGGGCAGCCGCCAAATGTTAGCTAGGTTGAGATTCCATTTGATCAGAATTTCTATACATTAAAATTAGAAAAGAACAATACCAAGTACAAAAATTTCTCCCTATTCATATCCTCAACAATGCCTTCTTCAATAATCATATTACTTTCTCCTTTCTCCAACCTTTTTTTTTTTTTTTTTTTTCTTTCCCTTTTACACCACTAACGCCTGCGAACTGATTCAGTAAAAAAAAATGATACTAGTAGACAAAGGCAAACTACTCTGCAAATATTATGTGAAAACTAGAGTACTTACAGTGCCCCCTCTCTACATCGCATCACATCCAATTGCCAAGCCAGTTTGCAGATGGCCTGTTGGCACATAAATTTCAACCCAAATTCAAATTCAACTGAAAGAAAGGTTCATGCTACTTGAATTGACCCAATTAGGTCAATTGGCCAAAATTCAAACGGAAATTAAGCTCAGTTTGACCCAGTAAGATTAATTGACCCAATAAGATTAGATGGCTCAATAAGAATCCACCCACAAAATTGTTTCGAAACCCAAACAGTAGTCATTATACCCCAAATATGACTCACGTATCTTCACAATACATGTGAGATACAAAGTTCGAATTTCAAAGCAAAGTTGGGATTACGGATGAGGTATCAATGTTCGAATTTCGAATAAAGATTCAGAACATCATGAATTTCGAATAAAGATTCAGAACATCATTTGGGATCCTTGGAAACGAGATACTTGTCATCTCACTTGAAGATGACACAAGTAAAAGAGACAGCCATGTCAAAAAACGGATATCAGTATTCGAATTTCAAATAGGATATTTGAATATCACTTGAGATCTTTGGAAAATACGTACATATCATCTCAAATAGAGATGATACAAACAAAATGAAGGTAGTCAAAGATGATATCCTAATTCGAATGTCGGATATAACAAGAAGATACGTACCATCGTACATAGAGATGGTACAAAACAAAAAAAGAGACATCTGTCATCAAGGGAGGGTGAAATATATCAATATTCGAATATCTCTTTCAAAAGATACGTATTATCCTAAAGATACGAATGTTTCTAACGTCAGTTGAAAGATTAAAAAAGATACGTATTATCTCTTTCAAATTTCAAAGAGAGATGGAATTATCCCATGACAGCCTCTATAAATAAAGATTGAAGCATAGAAGAAAAAAAAGGAGAGATCGACAAAACAAAACAAAGGGTTAAAAACTAAGGACTCGCATGGTAACGTTTCCTGTTTTGAGTTTTCAGTTTTTTAAAAACGAAAACCAGTTTTGGTTTTTTTTTTTTTGAAAAAAAAAAAACAAAAACTTGTTTGGTAACATTGTTGATTTTTTTTTTCAAAAAAAAAAAAAAAAAAACAAAAACAGGAAACTCAAAACGACTTTTTGGTGTTTTCATTTTTTACCCAAAATTTGAAAACGTTTTTTAAAAACAAAAAACAAAAACATTACCAAACGTGTTTTCAATTTTCGTTTTCTAAAAAACGAATTCAAAAACAGAAAACAGAAAACAGAAAACGACAATGTTACCAAACGAGCCCTAAGAGTTCAGAGAAATACAAGAGAACAGACAGAAGCTAGAGAGAGAAACACTTCTTTGGAAGAAGAAGAAGAAACAGAAGAACAGAAAAAAAAGACATCAATACAAGACTCCCGAAGTATCAAACACAATGGAGTTTATCAGGTAAAGGGTTCCAAACCCCCTGGTAAAAAAGGGTTGTATTCGAATACTATAATGTATTCTAGCTATGTTGAAACGGACCAAAATCCGTTCTTTCAATCAATAAAAATTCCTTCTTGTTTGCCATCTGTTGTTTCTTTTTGTTTATTTTGTTTTCTTTTTATCGCTAATCAGAGGTCAAAAATAATTAACGATCTGCCTAATAGCGGATCGGAGGCAAGGATACCACAAATCAAATAATAAACACCGTCGCTCAAGCGACAGTGGTAATTTGTTAAACACAGATTTTTGAATCCTACAAAACGAACACACTCAGCGGGACGACGAAAATTTGTGTCAACATGGCCTATGTTTCATTTTCACAACTTTTTGCTCGACTTAGGCCTCTCAACGGAAAGTACATCTCTTACCATAATTGACTCAAAAAAATAACAGGCATATCGAGGGTAAAAAGTTTTTATATTACTCAAAACATCAAAATAAAGACTTTTTCTAGTATGTCACATGGCACATCAACTTGAACCAAAAAAAAAAAAAAAAAAAAAACCCAACCCCCATAACATTGGAAATACAAGGAATGACATAAAAATGCATTTAAAACTCTCTATTTAGTGTGCCCTTCCTCTGCAGCGGCTTCGAAGGTCTCCCCCGGCACAAGCTCAGGCACGTCATCATCATCCTCCTCTTGCACCATGGCGGTACCAGCACCTTCCTCACCGGCAGGTGCCTGCTTATGGAACTGCTCTGCAAGCTTCCTCAAGTTATCCAAGTTATCCGGTCCTGCAAAGTGGGAGTAATAAAAAGTATATTAAATACTCTTTTACGTTCACTAGGCCGCAAAATGTGCCAAGGAATCAAAATATCAACAAAGAGAACAGCACAAACCCAGTTGGTTAATTATTCCGGGGAGAATATCTTGCAATTCTGCAATAAGAAAAAATTCAAAAAATTATGTGGGATATTTGGCAAGCCTGATCTTAAAACTAACAGAATAAGGAGTATCTCGAGAATTATAGAAATGAATGGGTATCAGGTGACACTAAATATAAAGGAGCACACCTAAAATACATACCAAAAATTTAACACAAGAACACAAAGTCACGACAAGTTATAACTAGAACTCTTACCACATAAGCTACTGCCTAGAATATAGCGGACAACATAGGCCACATTCAGATAACATTGGTGTCCAAACTTAATATATGGTAAACAGGTAAATTGAAAAAACAAGAATGAACTAGTAGAAAAGATGTGTGTGTGTGTGTGTGTGTGTGAGAGAGAGAGAGAGAGAGAGAGAGAGAGAGAGAGAGAGAGAGAGAGAGAGAGAGAGTACTCTTTGTTTGAGGAGAACCACTAACAACCCAGGTGTTGGCTGCAATTGATGCTTGAACTGACATAAAAGAAACACAAGGATTTAGATACTGAACAGAACACAAAAGCACATAGATAAACATGCAGTTTGTGGACATGGTGCTAGTATTACCTTTGGGGTTTATAAACTGGATAACCACGTCATCCTTAAATATGTTGACTTCCTCGATTGCAGGTATGGCATTAACCCCTATTCTCTTCAGGGTGCTCTGGAGCCTTTTATCATCTGTGGTGGTGGTTTTGTGAACAGCCTTCTTCTTTCTGTTGTTAAGTGCAAGAGTTTGAAAATATTAAACCCCAGGCAGGTACCAAAAGTGAGAGCTCGATGTCAGGGGATGAAATGTAGCTGTACATTATTAGCTTTTTACTTCTAAAGAGGGAAGTATATTTTGAATGCCAATGTCATGCACAAGAATCAACCAATCAGAAGGCACAATGGGTTTGCCAATTAGCAGCAGCTACAACAATTAGTGAACTTAAAACCCAAAGACTTAACATGCGTGCTTCCCAATTTAATGAACATTCCCTGACCACTAAATCCAATGGGAGAGGATTAGAATTACATTGTACATAAACACACCTTCTCACGCTACCCTTTCCACCGGTGCGAACAGCACCGGCCATCTTCATTAGCTTCTCTATATTCATCTGCCAAAGTAAAGAAAAAAAAAGTGGGTAAGATGGTAGACCTTCAACCATCTTCCAGGTTATCAAAGTTGAAAAAAAAAAATTTAATAAATAAAAAATCCAAAGAAAATAATTATACACAGTTAAAAAAAAAACCATATTTGTAGTGACAGTCACCTGACCTCATGGAGTAACTATATAAGGCCCCACACTTCAAAATTTTCCCAATGTAACAGAGACAAATATTCACCCATTTCAATATAACTCAGCAAAAAGACAACCAATATAAAATAAAAAAAATTAAAAAAAAAAACAATCTGCAACAAATAACATGTAAACTGTTCCTAGCAAAACATAATGAGAAACACTGAAAAACTGAAATGGGAAAGAAAAAAAAATTAAATTCTTAGAGAACAATGGAACTGCCTTCCAATATTGCTGCTTTCCATGCGAAATCGTTACTTGAAAGAAGTCTTATCCAAGAAAGACATAAAGCAAATTTCCCAATGAGCATATATATATATATATATATATAGATATAAATAAATACATGGAAAACACATTTAAATTAAGAGTAGCATGTGTCTAACTATGGTGGGGATAAGCAAAGCCCTAATTTTCCCATCTATTAATATGAAATGAAAGAGAGTAAGTATGTATACTAACACATATATGCTCTCCACTCAAAGATACAGATCCGAGATAATACTGAAGCTGAAACCCTGATTATCTTCCTCAGGATTGGACCATTGTACATGTACACAAGACACATATATATATATATATAAAACATGTATGAGCATAAAGAGCGAATTTTTTTTTTTTTTTTTAGTACAGTGGTGGCCTACCTTTGATCAAAATATAAAACAATTGTGAGATGATCGGAGTTATAAACGAAAGAATAGACTTAGATTAGGGGGTTGGTTACCTCTTCAGCGAGCTCTATAGAGGACTGTGAGGAGGGAAGGGAGGCAAAGCAAGAGAGCAGAGGCTGGGTGGGTTAGACCCCTTGTGAGAGTTTGTGGATAACGCGTGAAACCCTAAATCGACCATTTTATACACAAAACACATATGTGGTACAAGGGTAGTTTAGGTCTTTTCTACTAACATTAGGGGCTCGTTTGGTTGCCGGATAAGATAAAGGGATATAGTATAAAGTGTAGTTAATTTATCCTAGGGTAACTAACCACAGGATAAAACAGTGCAGTATTATTTTTATACTGTGTTTGGTTCGTGCCGGATTATACTGGGGATAAAATGCAATTAGTCCAATACTGTGTTTGGATAACCATGGTATAAGCTTGGATTAATCTGTAACTTTCCATAAATGCCCTTTTTGCTAAAAAAAATTACCAAATACCAAAAGGGTTCTTTAGAGTTCAGTCATTTATTGTATCAGTATCTAGAAATTGATCCATTCTATAAGTCAACTTAAAAATTAGTCCCTCACCTATTTTGAGGACCAAAATACCCCTACTCCCATAAATCAGGTTTTGAAATTCAAAACCCAAATTTGTTATATATATATATAGAGAGAGAGAATTAAAAGGGAAAATTTAATAATTACTCCCACTCCCATAAATAAGGGTTTTTAAATTCAAAACCCTGATTAATATAGATATATATATATATATATAGAGAGAGAGAGAGAGAGAGAGAGAATCAACAAAGAAATTTCTCAGCAAATAAAACAAATTTCTCACCATTTATTTCTATTACAGTGAGAAATTTCTCACATTTTTTTCTAACCAAATTAAAACAAATTTCTCACCTTCAAAACTCAAAAGTAATATACTAATGAAAAATTTCGAATGCTCTTGTGACAAATTTGTCACTTATTAATGCAAATTTCTCACTTTTTGGTGAGAAATTCTTAGATCTAGAATTTTTATGAACGTTTAATAATACAAATTTCTCACAAAAAAAAAACAAAAAAACAAAACAAAATTTCTCACACCTCTACACAAATCAAATATACAAACTAATCAAAATACGATACCACCTCTTGACAGAAACGGGTTGATCCGAACCCACAAAAGTGAGAAGATTGAAGCAAGAAAAATTGACCAAACCACAATAATGGTGGGAAGCCTATCTTTTTTTCCCAAAAACCCTTAGAGGAAGGGGTAAAGATGGATTATAACCCAAAACGTGAAGAATAGCCTACCGAATTGTGGGCCTCATGATTCGTAACCGTTGTTGATGGCATCAAAAACTCCGACCCCGACCCCGACCCCGATTAAGTTTATGATCATTAGCGTCATCGGAGGGATGAGCAAAGTGGTTCATTTTCTCCACCAATCGTCTATGCTGACACCTCCCCATTGCATTTCAAGGACACTAGTTGCATCAATTGATATGAAGAGGCCCATGAACATGATACTAACATAGTTGCTAATCTGTAGAAGGTTTGGTTTTGTGGTTTTGATGGTGGTGGTGGGTTTTGATGGTCTCCTAATCTCATTGACCATTCTGGAGAGAGATAGAGAAATATAGAGAGAGATCGTGAGATGAGAGAGAGATAATTGCATTTAATTATTGGTCTCATTAATTGCATTTAATTGTTGCCCTCATTAATTTGAAATTACTAATTTTAAGTTGATGATATATATATAAATATATATCTAATGATAAGGATAATCTTGTCCATAAAAAATACCCGGATTTGGGGGAAAGGACTATTTTTTAATTTTCTTAACAATTAAGGATGAATTTTAGAGTTTAAAAAATCAAATACACTAAATTTTTTTTTGACCTATTATGAGGGATTAAATCTTATAATTCTAATACCAAAATATCTTCACAATAAAGCAATTTTTTTTACAACATTAATTACAAAATACATATGTCCTACACTTTTTTGAGGGAAAAAAAAAAATAGTTCTATCATCAACACAAACATAGTCTCATATGAATTAAAACATAGTTTTAACATAAACACAAACATACTTCCAAGTTCCAACATCAACACAAACATACTTATAGCATCAACCAAACATAGTCTCATATGAATTAAAACATAATTTTAACATAAACACAAACATACTTCCAAGTTCCAACATCAACACAAACATACTTATAACATCAACCAAACATAGTTCAAAGTCTTCAAAAAAAAAAAATCTAACACCACCACATAAAACATAAAACCATGTCTAAATGACCTACAACTCTCCCCTAAGGAGTAATGCAACCCATTCTTCCTTGAATTCATTTGAAAGACTAAAGAACACATCCATTTTCCCAGTATCATTTGCAATCAAAGTGACTGCCTTGAGTTTGTCGCTCATCCCCAAGTTGTCCAACTTGTCTATCTCTCCATAAATATTTTTTCTAGCTTCACTCACATCATGTTGATAACCAATCCTTGTGCAAAGCACTTGCATTTTATCCTTGGAGTCTTCACAAAATTTACTAATTGCCTTTGACATGTTCCCAAGTTCAGTAGCCATGATATCATTCCCTCGAACTTTCTTTCTGCCACCTTGTTTAGTAGCAACTTCATCGTTGGGTGTTTGTGTGACACTTTGAGAGCCAGCAACTTCAGCAGCCATGTCTTCCGTTTCCATTGCGTCAACTGCATCCATTGGCCCCTCTGCCATTTCCCCAGTGGCACGATCTTTTGCAAATATGGTGCACCATGCTAGATAATAAGGACATGGTTTGTGTCTTGCTCCCTTTAAATTAGGATCTCTCTAACAAAAAATGAAAATATGTCATTAATATAAAATGTTGTCTATCATAACTAGTGTCATTCCAAACAAAGCAATAAAATATACCTTCACTAACAAGTCCCATGTGGTGTCATCAGGGCAATCGAGTGTTTTAGTACTGTCATTCCATCCAATCCCACTCGTACCACTTTTACCCGATAATGCACCTGCAATGCTCAAATACTTTGCTTTCTACACCTTAGTTTTGGATTCAATATGAGGCATCACTCTAAGATCAGTGCCAGGGATCTTGCGCATCATAAGTCTTTCCAATTCGTTTAAGTATCCAGGCCTAAAGAGTCCAGTGTCTTGCTTCCAACCTGTATGACATAACTCTTGCAAAGCATCTAAAAGTGCTTCCTCCTCAGTCTTGGTCCATACTCTCTCCTACATATTTTTTCGCCATCTCCTTTCCTGCCCTTACTAGGACGTTGGTTAGACTCTCCACTATCCATTCCTAATAAAAAAATGAACTACATCGACAATAGTTCAAGTAATACAATAGTTGAAATCAAATACAACAATTCAAATAATACAATAGTTCAAATAAAACACAACACTAAATAGTTCAAGTAATACAATAGTTCAAATAAAATACAACACTAAATAGTTCAAGTAATACAATAGTTCAAATAAAATACAACACTAAATAGTTCAAGTAATACAAGAGTTCAATTTGCTTGGCCTCTAATGGCCATCCACTCATTAAACATTTGATTTGCCATATTATCTCTCCATTCGCTCCACTGGTTAGATGTTTCAACGGTGTAAATGTATTCATCTCCAAGCTCAATGGGTGGGTAATTTGCGTCCAACTCATTCTCTAGTGGGTCAGTTGGCATCTCCCTTCTAATTAAGTTATGGATAAGACAACAAGCTATAACGATCCGGTTCTGAGTCCTAATTGGGAAAAAAGGCGGGCTCCTTAGAATTTTCCAACGTAGTTTCAGAAGACCAAAACACCTCTCTATGACATTACATGCAGATGCATGCCTCATGTTAAAGAACTCCTGAGGGGTTGAGGGAGCTGGACCATCTCTCTAAGTTGACAGATGGTATCTTTGACCTCTATATGGGGCTAAAAATCCTTCACTATTCGTGTAACCCGCATCTACTAGGTAATAATAGCCTGTGTGTTTTTACAGAAGTCTTGTTAGAAGATTTATATTATTATTGTGCATAATTCAATTGATAACATCCACTATAATACATATTCTCACCCGTAGGTACCTTAAGGCCATTTGGCCTCGTAACAGCATCACGGAGAACTCTAGAGTCCGCTGCAGACCCTTTCCATCCGGGCAAAACATATATAAATTTCATGTCAGTAGCGCACACTCCTAAAACATTAATAGCAAGCTCCCCCTTCCTTGATCTATACCTTGGTTGGTCAATTGCAGGAACATGAACTCTAACATAAGTTCCATCTAAAGCACCAAGGCAATTCTACTATGACAAATTCAATTCAACAATTAAGTAGGTGAAGGCTTATTATGTTCATTTTAAAAAATTATTAAAACAATAAAAAATGCTAAGTTTTGCAAAGGCAATACCTTAAACCATCTCCATCTATCGTCGGTACAATTCTCACGAATAGGATCGGGAGCTCTAAGTAACACAGTATGGAGTTTTAGAACCGCCTTCAAAACTGCATTGATATGTCTACTGACTGTTTCACCCGAGCGAATGAAGCGAAACTTAATGACACGGTTCTTAACATGATGTGCTAGAATGTGTAAGAACATGTCTACTTGTTCTTCCACAGTAACATGTCGTGTATCTTGTAATTGACCTATTGTACGTATCAAGGTACACAAGATTCCAAATGTGTTTCTATCCATTCGGAGTTGCTCCACACACACTATGTCCCCTCGATTAATCATTCTGTCTAAGTTCTCCATTCGAGCAATTACGTTACTTATTCCCCTATCCCCAATTACTTTCCTCTTATATCTATTAATGGTCACAATCATTACCATGAACATCGAAATCAATTGAATAAAATCAAGCAGTATTTCTTCAAGCACCAAGAAGACCTCAACATCTTCTGTTGATATGTCCATGAAAAAAGCCTTACACATAGATGAAAAAACAACATATTATCCAACATATTATCTATAAGGACTTTTGAATATGGTATAAGAAAAGGAAAACAAAAATGAAATTGACCAAAGGGCATGTGGCCAAAGGCCATGAAAATTGAAAGATGTGAATATGGTATAAAAAAAAGGTAATTAAGAAAATAATTTTCTTCTCTACTACTTTCTTTTTATGTTCCTTCACTTTTTTAATGTTCTTGGCATTCATTTTTTTACCCAAGTTAGATTTTAACATTTTAAACCACGAACAAATTGAAAGATGTGAATATGGTATAAGAAAATAATTTTCTATAAAACAATATGTATGTGTACATATATATATATATATATATATATAGACACTCACACACAAGTGATGCTCCACTTTGATGAGACAGTTTTTTTTTTTTTGACTAAACCACTTTCTTTGTTAGACTAATCTCATTAAGGGTATGTTACGCGTTTCAACACTTACTATCGATAAGTCTAAAAAGTTGAACCTAATATACTCTTTTTTTGGTTCTCAATAGAACATCTTTGAGAAATACAAGACTCGAACCTAATGTAATCCGTCAAACCAAGCCCCTACCTTCCAATCAAATATGCAATGATATGCTTCACCTATTGTCTCAAAAATACAATTGTGTTAGTGACAAAGAAACTCTTTGATAGATTACATAATTTACTTATGATGTTCCAGTAATAATTCATCAATCTTAGTGGGTACACCTGATGAGTTTTTGATAGTGGAATGAAATGATAAGCCATCTCTTTTGTTTTTGCTAGGCAAGAATCAAGAATCATGAAACCCAAGTGGAATGAATCCTTACAATTTTCTAGTAGTATTAGTAGACAAAAACACACACACACACATTCACTTTTTGAACATTGTTGACAAAATCAACATTAGTTTTTGGATTACATAATCCTTCATATTTTAAAAAAAAAAGAAAAAAGAAAAAAAGAAAAGAAAAGAAAAATTAAACTTCTCAAGTTCTATAATATAAAAAAACCACACAACTTTTTTTTTTTTGGCTTGACAAATCAATACAACCTACTATATATGATTCCCAAATTCTTTCATATAAAAAAAATAACAATAATATTAAAAAGATCCCAAGAAGACCACATAACCCCCCAACTTCAGAAAGCAGAATCAATGAGGGATGGGCTCGTTTGGTAGTATTAGTAGACATTTTTCTACAAGTCCACATAACCCAAGTGGAATGAACCCTTACATTTTTCTAGTAGTATTAGTAGACAAAAACACACACACACACACACACATTCACTTTTTGAACATTGTAGACAAAATCAACATTAGTTTTTGGATTACATATTCCTTCATATTTTAAAAAAAAAAAAGAAAAGAAAAAAGAAAAAAAGAAAAGAAAAAAAAAATTAAACTTCTCAAAAACCACACAACTTTTTTTTTTTTTTTTTGGCTTGACAAATCAATACAACCTACTATATATGATTCCCAAGTTCTTTCATATAAAAAAATAACAATAATATTAAAAAGATCCCAAGAAGACCACATAACCCCCCAACTTCATAAAGCAGAATCAATGAGGGATGGGCTCATTTGGTTGCCATAAATATAGATCTAGAAGGAACTTAAGAAGAAAGTAAATGAAAACACAAAAACTGATGGTAGGTAACAATTTCAGAAAAGTAGATATAACAATGAAACTCTATAAATGATTATATGACCCTAGATATGAACTATCTCAGAAAATGCTCTAGATATTATAATGAAACCATAGATATGAAGCTAACTTTCAGAAAAACTTCATTAAACTACAGATCTAAGCAAGAGACCATAAAATCTTTCTAGATCTAGGATATATTTCAACAACCCAAACTTCAAATCAGAGAAGAAGAAGAAAAAAAAAAATGAAAAATCAGGTAGAACCTTACCGGCGACGCGAGTGGAGTGAGACAAAAAGAAACCGGCGATGTTGTTGCCGACGCCGATTGGTCATAGAGTGGGTTTTCTCCTATTGCTCTGTGTCGCCTTGGTTGCCTCTGTTGCTCTGGTAGCTTCTTCCAATGTAACAAATGATTCTCAATAAGAGAAAAGGGGGTCTGATGTATATATATGCTAGGGGCAGATTCGTCTTTTGGAAAAACAATCCCATTAATTGTTATCCCCGTGTATTTTTATACCCCCCCCCCTAACATTATTTTATCCCCCCTAAGGAGTATTATATTTAACCACACTAGAATAATACTTGAGTTACATAATACTGAAAAAGCCCAACCAAACACAGTATTGTACCAGATTGGACTCCCCAATTAATCCGGCAACCAAACGAGCCCTAGGGGTATGTCGGTACTATAACATTCATGAAAATGACCGAGCGAGGGTTACCCACTTACCCGGAGTATCCGAACACATTATTCCATTACTACATCACTAGGCCTGTAAACGGGTCAGATACGGACCAAATCCGTTAACAATTCTACTATCTAAATCCGATCCATTTATCCGTCGAATCTGTCTTATTTAATCCATATCCAAATTTGATCGGATCTGGATATTCGGATCCGTTTGTCGAATCTAAAATGGAAACTTAGCTGCTTATATGGATTATAGTATTATCATAGCAACTATTGTTTTTATTATTTTTCTCTACGCATACACAAAAATCAATCAACGTTTAACCCATCAATACACTTGATTATGTAGAAAAATCCTATCTTTAAATCAAAATAATATATCACTGAAAATAAATGTGTATTATAATCTAGTGTATGTACGTTGTTCAATTTTATATGTAATAGTAATCTTATCTAGTGTATTATATATTTTTTGTGCATAGTTTATTCTTATTTGAATCCGGATCTTAGGCAAATCGGATACCACAAAATCATATCCGATCCGTCAGTCTAACATTCTAAACGGATGTGGATATGGATATGGACCTGGATCTAAAAAAACTCATATCCATCAAAAAATACTAGATCCGGCTCAAGATCTGGTCCTTGACAAGCCTACGTCACATGCATTCCATTATGCAATGACTAATGAGTAATGCTATACTTCCCGAAAGTACTTTTCAATTAATGTGGCAGTGGGGTCAGGTCTAATACAGTGGGACTGCCATACCCCAACCCGTCTCGTGCGGATTAGGACACGTGTAACAATGCTTCAAGCGCTCTGTCACGCCCCAACGTAGCATAAATATGGAAAGTGTTTAATTTCCTTTATGGACCCGTAGGTCGCGATAGTTTGAAGGATCGATTCCGTCCCAAACATCAACAACAAAAACATAATAATTAGAGCAGAGCATACAAGGCTTACAAATATTTTCTAACTTATTACATATTACAATACGGGGTCAACTAAGGCACAAGCCGCCTTAAGACAAAACAATATCTATCGTCTATTACAGTCATCCTTATTACAAAACAGCCGTTCTCAGTTTGCATAATCATAGGGCCCAGCATAGTCATAACCTGAAAAGCCTGAACACGAATGTCCAGGGCGCATCGATGCCGTCAGCTTCAAGAAGCTGGTGAGTATTAAAAACATAACTTTGAATGTAACACATACTCATTTACCATTTTCCAATTATCATTTAATTCAATAAGCTTACATTAAAGTAAATAGTTCATTTTAGAAAACAACCACAATATTATTTGAAAGATATAATTCACATATATGTGACCGTATATGAGAACAATGCACCATCTCATCTTACCGATTCTTTTCTCTCGACAAAACCCAACAATCCACTATCTCATACCAGTATCTTTGAAATACTCCGATAGCCACACTTTAGCACAGGGGTGCCAGGGAATGTCCAGTTTGCCTCACACTTTGGTCCTGGGTACCAGGGAGTGTCCAATGCCTCACACTTTAGTACCTAATCCGCCTCACAAATACCGGAGGTAACCTCACGTAGTATCCAGACTCGGGTACCAAGGAGTATCCGTAGGCCACACTTTAGCACTACCATGGGTGCCAGGGAATGTCCAAGTTCGGCTTCACACACTTTGACGCTACCATGGTCGTCAGGGAGTGTCCAGTTTTGCCACCGTCGCATTTCAAAGACACCCTCGCCGCAATCTCAATCACAACACACTTTGGTACTCACTTACCAGGGAGTGTCCACAACACAATCTCAACCGCACTCACTATACCACACTGACCATTACTCTTTTCTATACTGACCAACATTCACACCCACCATGCATGTACAACTGACTCCATAGGTATGTCATGAAACTTTAAAACATGAGGCAAATCACTGAATTATATAAACAATGTGCGTACGGGGATTGATAGGTCGTAATACCACGTTCTAATCGTCCAAACATACCCAAATATGATTCTGTTTTAGTAAATTTTCCAAACAAAGCTTTAAAAGTCCATGAAACATCACCCAAACTGTTCCTTAACATAAAATAAGCAAAAACCAAAAACTGTCCAAAGTCGCGCGCGCGGGCCGCTCGTGCGAGGGGTCGCTCGCGCGATATGCCCATTTTCCGTTTTATTATAAAAACTTCTCTTTCTGCCAGAATACAGGAAGATCGCGGGCGCAGGCCGCTCGCGCAATCTGCCTAAATTTTCCTTTTTCTTTTTAAAACCTTTTTTTGTCTGCCTGAAACCACACGGTTCACGCCCACGGGCCGCTCGCACGAGGGGTCGCTCGGGCGGGCCGCTCGCGCGATCACGCGCGCGAGTTCTTGCAGTGGCTTCATCTTCTTCGTTGAAACTCCCCTATTTCAGAAATCAGGGGGTCTTTTGACCCATTTACGAATCCTCAAGCAAGTAGGGCATGTAATATATGAAATTCTTTGTTTTTCAGCAAGGATTAAGAATATGAAATCAATTTAACATGATTCAAACCATAGCTCTCAAACTTAGTGAAAAATTAAAAGTTGTCAAAACTTAATTTCCTAATATACTTTCTTATATGGACGAATTAGGCTCTAATAATTTGACAGTAGCTTCTAGGGACTATAATCTTCCTCAATCATCTGTAAAAACTCATTTTGGTTAAGTTTTAAAAATGGTGATTTTGAAGTTCAAACTTCCATGGTTAAAATCAACAATGGTGAGTAACAATTACATACACCCAAGTAGTAACTAAGCATGAATTACATTTAAGAGTGAGTTTAAAATACTCACTGTGATTTAGAGTGTAGAGATTGTTGAGAAAGACAACCAATTTAAGAAATCCAATTGATGCTTGGCTATGGAAGTCCTGAGCTTCTCTCTTTAAAAATTCTAGCAATTAACTCTCAAACTCTCTCTACTAAACTCTTTGTGCTTGTATGTGTGCAGAATGTGTGTAAAGGGATGGGAGAATATGTGAGTGTATACAAGAGTATATATAACCACAATACTTGGAGGCCAAGTAGCTCCTAATGTACTCAACAAATTGATTAATTTTCAATTTAACTAAATACCAAATCTACACAGATATACATACGTATATACACTGATACATAACTCCACAGATTCACCAAGGGCCAATTATAGGTGTATAGGAGGCAAAAGCTAGTAGTGTTTGGGAATTCAAGCTTATGGCACAACATCAACACACTCAAAGCTAGTCTAACCAAACAAGGCTTTAACAATGATTAGTTTCCATAAATGGAAATAAAGTGTATGTCAAATCTAACTTTACATCACTTCCAAAATCTGTGGAAGTTTAGCACAGCGCAGACAGTTTTGAACATAAACTGGTATTTTCGCGGCGCTGTGTTCACCACAAAAATACAGAAAATTCATTTTAACGTAAGAAATGGTTTTCTGGTTTTATAAAAATACTGATTGAGTCAAAAGCAAACATTTCTACCGTTTTGAAATACAGTTTTTAAAATCCAACACAGGTATGACTAATTTTGTAAAATTGCAGTTTGGTCCCAATAAGAATTTCAAATATGAAATAAAGCAAGTAATAAATTCTAAACATAAGAATTGTAATTAGATCAATGCAGACAATATAATTTGATTTTAAATATGACAATGCAAATACAGATTAATTATGGAAATTTCAATTTAAGGTTAAATGAAAATGTAGGTTGTGACACGCTCAACTATATTAATTAGCAAGAAACATGCGAATCACTAAAAAAAACGCATGTGTTTTACAACATAAAACAACTCTATTGTGACAAAACAGCCCCCAAGGGCAAAATGGTCATCAATAAAGAATAGCAAACTTTATACCAAAAGATAGATCTTTGAGTCCCGGATCCAACGCAAAAAACAAAAAGCGAATTCGAATTTTCTAGAAAGAGTTATGCCCGTTTCCATAAAAGTCGTCTGGCTGAAACTAAACCTGCGGATCGATCCGCCCCAAAACCGAATCGATCCGGTTTTAACAGAATGTCATTTTTAGCTCTTTCAAATGTTCCGGATCGATCCGCCCTTCGGATCGATCTGCCCAGACCCGGATCGATCCGGTTTATGCAGAAGTCATTTTTTTTAGCAGATTTCCCCTATTAAACAAGTCTAAGCACATCCAAACCAACCCGAACCATATAGGACTTAGGAAAAACTCTTCAAACATTTATATCAACACTCCAAAGCAATCTAACACATCTTCAAACTATAATTACCATCACATGAGGATCAAACAAGTTCTTGAAAACACAATTTTCATCCAAATTAGCATTTCTACCAAAAACTTGTTGAAATGAACTTAAAGCCAAACTAATCCTTATAAACACTTCCAAACCATTCCCAAAGCATTTCAAAGTCCTTGAAACTTTTATATCCATGACAACAAACATATTTAAATACTTCACACAATCAAAATATGATTCAAACCTCATTTGAACAAATGGAACATGGGAACCCCCATACTTGGTACAACTAACATAAGTAATGAAAATAATTGAAAATATGGATTCAAGAACTTTGCAACCAACTTGCTTGCAAACAAACCTTACCCAAAATGATTGTGACACTATCCCGAACTTTCCTGTGAGGTCCAATCTCAACCAACTCACATACCCATATTGGTACAACATGAGAAATACACAAGTTTTCCAAAATGACACTACAACTTCCCAACCACCTATATTACAACACAAGTCAAAGATTCCAAGCCACAAGTTAAACCATATTACAAGCTATATACATAATTACAAGTCCCAAATCTCTCTCCCATTCCCGAGCACATTACTTCCTCTCCGGATATTGCTCCGTACCGGATATTTACCACAACAGAAACATAAAAAGGTTTTCTTAAGCATTATGTTTGGTGAATAATCTAACCTTGATTGAATGTTTAACAAGTGCAATGCTACAATTAACACACAACTCATATCCGTAATTATCGAGTCATCGGTTCAATGATTCATTCAGACCCGAAGAAGACCCGAACTTGGTCCCATGGTCACTTCAATTCCTTGAACTTCTGTATTTATCAGATTAACAATGAATCATTTACTCGGTGCTCACTGAATACCACATAAACATATAAACACATAAACAAGTAGGCACATATAATTTTCATAAGATTGACATACAATTCACATTTTAAACTTCTCCATGACTTCTAAGCATGAATAATCAATACAATTAAACATTCTCATGGCTCCTAAGCATAAATTGTAATCTCTAACAGTCACACCCATTCTAGAATTCCATGGTTTATCATTTCATATTTGAGATTTTGTCGCTTATTAATGTTTATTAATAATCTAAGGTGGAGTTGACTGTGAGTCAACGGTGAAGTGTCAGTGAGGACACGGGAACGTGGTATATCATATTGCATGGGCATGAGTTAATGGCATTTATGTGACTTAAATGTTATTTGACTTATTTGGTATTTTTATGAATAGTAGGACGTGGTACCTTCGCCAGGTTGGAAGTCGCCGGCGTAGAAGCTTGATCCAACACCGTCGTCGGAATCTTCATTGCGATGACAAAAGATGTTACTAAACAGAGCCATGAATGTGGAATAATGGAAAGAGATAACAACTTTAGATTGTCAGTAACGGGTCATCTCTTAGGTTGCGGGTTAACTCGACCCATATACAACCTTCCCATATTTGACTCATCATTAATTTTGTGACTAACGGGTTCACCCATATTTGACCCAATCCGCTCATGACCTGCCCAAATCCAACTCGACCCGCCCATGTGCCAGGCTTAAAAGAGTCAAGTGAGTGTGTTATTTTGATAATAGAATTTCAGTTCTGTTTCTAACTCTGCATCTCTTGGTGGATTCCATAGAGTGTGAGTTCCTAGTCCTGTATCCCTTGTTAGACGCCTTTGGGTGGTGATTAACTGTAACCTTTTGGTGTTACCTCTTGAGTGGTGAGCTTTCTTTTTTACTTATTCGAAGTGCTGACAAATTCGTCTTATCTTTCCCGGTATCAAATTGGTATCAGAGTGTCACGCCCCGGAGCAGCATAAATAGAGAAAAAATAAATTTTCTTTATGGGTCCATAAGGAATGACAGGTGAAAGTCACTAATAATCCACACCACGCAGTACTAGTCCAAAAAAGACAACAGTAAACAATTGAGAATAACACACAGTGCTAACTATTACAAAATATCAGAGTATGGTCCACAGGATCACAACAGGTCTGAAGACAACAAATGCCCAAGTACCCGTTAACAAAAGGTTTAACAGAACAACCGAAGAGAAATCTAACTATAACATCTTCAGTCTTCAACTGGCATAAGGATAATCCTTCCTGGCGTAACCGTCATCGGTGGGGCCCTCCTCTGGATAATAGTCATCAGTGTACTGGTCCTTACCTGCAGAATAAGGGACAGGATATTCTGGACGGGGAAAGTCCAGGCAATAAAAGGTCGTCAGCTTACTGAGAGCTGAGTGAGCATAAACTAACGAGGTACCAGTTATCTGAAGTAAACACGAGCTTATGAAAATACGAGTTAACATCTTATTATATCCTTATCTTGTTCCTCTATTCATTCTTGTAAACCGACCCTTATCGTCTTGTTACTCAAATACCGAACTCAACAGACTCTGATTTCCATGAACAGACTCAATCGTTTAACTCTAAGGATACACCCTTATTCTGTCCATCGCTTTTAAGAGCAATATATCCTGCTCACCGCATGTCATGGACTCCACGTCAGTCTGTCCCCAGCTTTTAAGAACAATGGTCCTGTTCACCGCATTTCAGGGATATAACGTTTCGAACAAGGCATATCAATCTATTGCCATGACTTAACGTCATCTACTAGTGATCCCAGCTCACCGCTTTTAAGAACAATGGTCCTGTTCACCGCTTTTAAGAGCATATCACAGATCATCCAGTCTATCTTAAGACTTCTTGGTCCAGCTCACCACTTTTAAGAACTATGTATCCGGTTCACCGCTTTTAAGAGCATATCATGACCAATCGTCCATCCACATACCATTCCCAGAACTTACCAAACCTACTTACGTTCCATTCTACATCGATACATGACAAATTCCCAATGTGGCATGACTACTTGGATTAAAAGAAAACGGACATCGAACTCATACAAGAAACAACATGTCACCCATGTCTTCATTTTACTTTTTATTCATTATCCATAAATCTTTGGTGTCACATTACTCCTGTCTACCCCTACAGTCGCATAATGGAAATTCCGAATCAGAAATCGAACAACTAAACCTCTTATATAATAAATAGGCAAAGGAATCCATGTTCTGATCATGTCAATCGATTGGAACAGAGGTTCAATCGATTGGTATCAAAATTTACCAAAAGGAAGAGAAAGTTTATACGAGTATAGAAATGAAATACCAGGTCTTATTAATATACCAAAATACAGGGTATTATATCATCCACCACTCAACAAAAGATTTCGTCCTCGAAATCAAAAGCAACAAGGTCTAAAATAAAAATGAAAACTTCTCGCGCATCTCTGACTCTAGTTCCCACGAAGCTTCTCCTTCATCGTGATGCTTCCATTGAATCTTGACTAACGGAATCTCCTTGTTCCTGAGTTTCTTGATTCCTCGATCTAGAATACGAACAGGTCCTTCATTGAACGTAACATCGCTGTTGACTTCGATATCCTCAAAGTTGATCTCATGCGCTGGGTTATGAACACACTTCCTCAGCATACTGATGTGAAAAACGTTGTGCACTCCTGACATCTTTGGTGGCAACGCAAGGCGATAAGCAACCTTCCCAACACGCTCCAGAATCTCGAATGGTCCGATGAAACGTGGCGATAACTTGCCCCTTTTCTGACCAAATCTAACGATTCCTCGAACAGGTGAAACCTTGAGTAATACGTGATCTCCAATGGCAAACTCCAAGTCTTTGCGTTGCTTGTCAGCATAACTCTTGTATCTGGTCTGGGCTGTCTTCATCTTCTCACGTACGACTTGAATTTTTTCACTGGTTTCCCGTACCATTTCTGGCCCAAGAAGTTGACTATCTCCGACTTCGGTCCAACATAGCGGCGATCGGCAAGGTCTTCCGTACAATGCTTCAAATGGCGCCATATCTATACTCGAATGATAACTATTATTATAGGCGAACTCAATTAGAGGTAAGTGCATCTCCCAAGAATTCTCAAAATCAATGACACAAGCTCGTAACATATCTTCCATCACTTGATTAATTCTTTCAGTCTGTCCATCTGTCTGTGGATGAAAAGCTGAACTCAAGTTCAATGTCGTTCCCATCGCTGTCTGGAGACTCTTCCAAAATTCTGCAGTAAAGCGCGAATCTCGGTCTGACACAATAGATACAGGCACTCCATGTAATCGTACAACGTGTTGTAGATACATTCGGCTCAAACGTTCTACTGAGTACGTCATGCTATAGGCAATAAAATGTGTCGTCTTAGTAAGTCGATCCACGATTACCCATATAGCATCGTGATTCTGCTGTGACTTCGGCAATCCTACCACGAAATCCATGGTTATGTGTTCCCATTTCCATTGAGGAATAGGTAACGGCTGTAGGAGTCCAGGTGGTTTCTGATGTTCTGCCTTTACTTGTTTACAAGTAAGACACTGAGCTACATACTCTGCCACACCTCTCTTCATTCCTTCCCACCAAAAATTTCTCTTCATATCCTTGTACATCTTTGTACCTCCTGGATGAATAGTCATTCATGACTTATGTGCTTCATCCAATATGTCTTTTCGGAGATTTTCTTCATTAGGTACACAGAGTCTACCCTTACATCGTAAAGCTCCGTCTGTACTAATACTCCAGACTTCTGGTTCCTTGGCTGACATCTTGGCAAACCATAACTTCAAATCCTCTACTGTCTGTTGAGCCTCTATGATACGACTGATCAAAGTCGGTTGTACCATAAGACATCCAAAATGTTGTCCTTTCATTGGTTCCACTGGCTGAAGATCAAATTCAACAATTTCTTCCAATGCTCTCCATTCTCTAATTAGAAATGCAGCGATCACTAGCCGAGGTTTACGGCTCAAAGCATCTGCTACGACATTTGCTTTACCGGGATGGTATTGCAAAGAAAAGTCATAGTCCTTGAGTAACTCCATCCATCTCCGCTGTCGCATATTCAACTCCTTTTGAGAGAACAAATACTTCAGACTCTTATGATCGGAAAATAGATCAAACTTTTCTCCATAGAGATAGTGTCTCCAAATTTTCAATGCAAACACTATTGCTGCTAATTCCAGATCATGCGTAGGATAATTTTTCTCATGTTCCTTCAATTGTCTTGATCCATATGCGATAACATTTCCATCTTGCATCAGCACACACCCGAGTCCTTGGTACGATGCATCACTGTAGATCACATACTTTCTCCACTCTTAGGTAATGCGAGTACTGGTGCAGAAGTCAATCTTTCTTTTAACTCCTGAAATGCACCCTCATGCTTGTCTGTCCATTCGTACTTCCGTCTCTTTCCTTGTTAAATTCGTCAATGGTCCTGCTAACTTGGAGAACTCTTCTACGAATCTTCTGTAATATCCTGCTAAACCCAGAAAACTTCTGACTTCGGTCGCATTCGTCGGTCTGTTCCAGCTTAAGACTGCATCAATCTTAGATGAGTCTACCGAAATACCTTCCTGAGATATAACATGTCCCAAGAGTTTGACTTCCTGTAGCCAAAACTCACACTTGCTGAACTTTGCATACAACTTGCTATCTCGAAGTGTCTGCAAGGCAACTTGTAAATGCTCCTTGTGATCCTCTTCTGTCTTTGAGTAGATCAGTATATCATCAATGAACACTATAATGAATTTATCCAGATATAGTCTGAATACTCTATTCATCAAGTCCATAAATACTGCTGGCGCATTCGTCAATCCAAAAGGCATAACTAGAAACTCGTAATGCCCGTATCTCGTCCTGAAAGCAGTCTTCGATACATCCTCTGGTCGAACTAACAATTGGTGGTATCCTGAACGTAAATCAATCTTGGAAAAGATCCTAGATCCTTGTAACTGGTCGAATAGATCATCTATCCGAGGTAACGGATATCTATTCCTAATCGTAACCTTGTTCAGCTCCCTGTAGTCTATACAGAGTCGAAGTGTTCCGTCCTTCTTCTTTACAAACAGAACTGGTGTTCCCCAAGGCGACGTACTCGGGCGAACAAATCCTAGATCCTCGAGTTCTTGAACTTGCTTCTTCAGTTCCAACATCTCGGTTGGTGCCATCCTATATGGAGTCTTAGAAATAGGCAATGTACCAGGTACTAATTCCACACAGAAGTCTATTTCTCTTTTCGGTGGAAGTCCTTTAATATCCTGAAATACATCCAGAAAGTCTCGTGCAATAGGAATTTGATCCATCGTAAGCTCCGTACTCGTACTAATGATCGTAGCCAAACCACTCGTAAGAAACAGGTCGCTTGTCGGTTGACACTGAAATCTGATCGTCGGCTTTCCTTGTATTGGAAATACAATCGTTCTAGTAGGGCAATCCAGATTGGCACTGTACTTAGTTAACCAATCCATCCCTAGGATAACATCGAATTCTGACATCGACAGAACTACCAAGTCTGCTGGAAGATTCCTATCTCCCAAAGTCAATGGGCAATCTCTACACACTTTACTCAACTTAACTGTCACTCCCAAAGGTGACACCGCATTCAGTGTTGACTCAAGTGTCTGGGGTTCTAAACCCAATTGATGTACAATCTTAACAGCAATAAAAGAACGTGCGGCTCCAGTATCAAATAAAGTTTTAACTGGACTATGAAAGAGTACAAGTGTACCTTCCAAATGTTGCTGCTTATCAGCATTAAAGCATGCTTCTCCTAGAATAATAGCATTCATCCTCGTCTGACCAGGAGGTCCTTGAATTCCTTGCACTGGTGCCCCGTAGTATCCTCCTCGTGGTGCACGACAATCCTTGCTCAAGTGTCCTGGTTTGTTGCAGTTGCGACAGACGATATCTGGCCTGCGATTAGGTCTGTAGACGGTGCAGTTCCTTGCAATATGTCCGGGCTTTCCACAGTTAAAACATCCTCCACTATTGCTTGGTGGGGCTGTTAGTAATGCCTGCGGCTGTAGTTCTCGCTGTTGATTTTGCTGGGGTCGATTATAACCTGGCTGAGGTTTCCTGGCTCCTTCCCAGATTCTCTTGTTTCCTTGAAAATTTTCCTGAGGTCTCCATCCTTGGGTATTTCTCAGTGGTCGATTATGGAAATTCCTCTGTTGAAACCCTCGTGACGACTGAGGTCGATTTGTCTGTGATTGCTGTACTGGATTAGCATCCTTTTCTAATCCTGTAGCAAATCTAACCATTTCCTCATACGACTGGTTCAAATGACCAACCATCATATGTCTGAGGTGGGGGTTCAGTCCTTGGTGAAATCTCTTTACCTTCTTCTGCGGAGTGTCTATCATATGCTGAGCAAATCTGGATAGACGCTCGAACTGTGTTGTGTATTCCCGTACATTCCATCCTCCTTGGATCAAATTGAGAAAGTTCCTTTCCTGTTGATCTCTCTCATCTTCTGGAAAATACTTATCCAAAAATCTGCCTTTGAATGTCTCCCACGACATAGCTCTAGCGGCATCGATCCCAATAGTGGCTTGCTCAGCTTCCCACCAATCTGCGGCGGCATAAGTGAGCTGAAACGTAGCAAGGCGACGTTTCTCTTGTTCGTTGCATTCCAATGCTTCAAATATTAACTCCATCTCTCTTATCCATTGTTCTGCTTTCCATGGTTCTGTTAGTCCATCGAACTTTTCGGGACGTAACCCACGAAAATTTGCTAACAGCTTATCTCCAGTCTGTCTTGGTGGCGGGGGTGCAAGAGGTCTCTGGTGGGTGGAGTGATTATATGTATCCCCCACATGCTCCATCCTCTGCATAAATGCTTCGAAAATTCCCGTCGGGTCCATCCCTTCCGGAATTGGTGCTCCATTACGTGCTTGGTGATTTCTCAAGGGTCCTACCATGATGCTAACGAGTATCGCCTATAAGAGACATATGGATCAGCTGAAAGTCTTCTCGTAGAAACGAACTCAAGATAGAACAAGAAACAGCAAAACTAACCATTCTACTAAACAACACAGCACAACGCAACAACCAAACAATAATAAAAGTACCGCTCGTATATATATATATATATCAAAAGATGTACCGTATAGTACACACTAGTCAAACTGTGTACCATATGGGACAAGAGTTACAACAACTAAAGTCAGCTAATACTATACAAAGCTATGGTCAATAGCTATCTCTCAAGCTCCCAAAAATCTAGTGGACAACATGTCCTAATATAAACTAACAAAATCTACACCCTGCCGATCCTGACTCAAAAGTCGTCAGCATCTGATCCTGCTGGTGGTGCCTCGTCCTCTGGGTCTATATCCATCTCCTCGAGTGGATCATCCTCAACTGGTGCGACAAGATCTCCGACTACTACCCCTATATCCCAATCCTCTATTATCTCTGCATCATCGTCCTCCATCACGTCTGCTATCGCCTGGTTAGCGACATCAATAGCTACTGCAGCAAAACCGTCAGCTATGTCAAGAGCTCCTGCTATAGCCACCTCTCCCATAACAAAATCTGCTGGCTGTGCTACCATCTGAGCTATCCATCCTACTGCCATATCGGCCATGGCTTCCATATGCATAATGGGTCCAGCTGGTATCTGAAGCACAACGGGTATCTGTGGCACAACTATATCCTCGTCGGGTACCTCTTCATCTACTACTACGTCTGCCTCAATAGCCTCTGGGTCTGGTACTGGATCCTCTGGCTCAAACTCTGGCTCCTCGGGGTCATCCTCAGGTTCATCATCATCTGCATGCTCATCCTCTACTGGGTCCTCATCATCTATCGGCTCCTCCTCTTCATCTCCGTCCATGTCCTCATCGGGATGCTCATCCTCAGGCTTTAGATCCTCCTCATCCTCAATTGGCTCAGGCTCTGGCTCTGGGACGGGTACGTCGGGCACTGGTGATGGTGGGGCTACTGCTGCTGCTGGTACAGTTATAGGCTCTGGTGGACCGGCTACAATGGCTCTCAACTCAATCTCATCCATCTCTGGTTTACTCAAAACTAGTCGTAACATCTCCTGGCAAATGTCTCTACCGACCCTCGCAGTATGGTAAGCATCCATGCGTATCTGTGTCGGGTGAGTACTCCTGGTCACATAAAGCGCTCTCCACATGCCCTCCTCTAAATGTCGACTAGCTATCTGGCATACACGCTCATGATAAAACTTTGGGTCAGCTGGCTCCACGGTATCTCCATGAATAATATGTCCTCCATAAGCATCAGTCACAAACTGGTGAAACTCCAGATCCATGCTATCCTGCAAAGGAAACTATCTATCGTCAGGAAGACGAACTTATCTTATACTCATATCTCATCTCAAAGAATCTTAACAACACTAGGACCAGATGGTGTGGAATGATCGGTGAACGACAATATCATAACCTAGAGTACCAAAACCTGGCTCTGATACCAAAAACCCTGTCACGCCCCGGAGCAGCATAAATAGAGAAAAAATAAATTTCCTGTAATACCCTGTATTTTTGTATTATATTATGTGAATAAGACCCTGTATGCTTCTTTTAATACTTGTTTGAGCTTGGCCTTACCCTTGGTATATTTTGGATACCAATCGATTGACAAGTTTTCCAATCGATTGACTTGCTTTGGGTACCAATCGATTAAACTTTATCTCAATCAATTGATTGTATCAATCGATTGACACTTATGTCAATTGATTGGAGGCAGCTGGGCAGATTCTTTTGCTCTGGCTGGGGAGAGGCCACGTGAACACTCCCTCTCTATATATACCAGCCCATTTTGGGCGTATTTCTGTTTACAGAAATTAGAGAGAGTGAGAGGGAGGGTTTTGTGTGTGTTCATATATATATACACTCATATATATATATATACACACATATATACATATATTCATTCACACACACACACATATGGACTGAGAAAGAAAAGAAAAGAAGAGAAGAGAAGGAGACCAGAAAGAAGGAGAAAGAGAAGAGAGAAGACAGAGAGCAGAGGAAGAGAGGAGGACCACCATTGGAGCTTCCAAAGCTCAAACACACACAACCAAACACGCCCTTAACGTCTAAGGTGAGTTCTAAACTCACTTGGTAGCCTTACATTGATGTTATGACATGTTTGAATGAAGAAATGGAAGAGAAACCATGTACTCCCGTTTATATGTTGCTGGGCAGTCTTCTCTGAGAAGAAGACGAAGTGTCAATCGATTGACACTTTATCAATCGATTGACATCTTTCATATTCCAATCGATTGAATCTTTGTCAATTGATTGACATGGATTGTGATCCAATCGATTGAATCTTTGATCAATCGATTGACACTACTTTTATACCAATCGATTGACATCTATACCAATCGATTGGCAGTTATAGTTTACTGTTTCACTTGTTTAGATAATGTCATAACTGTTTAGTTGTTTAATTACTGTTCAGTATTTCCCAGCATGCTTTATTATTGTAATACAGACATGATAATGAGTTAATGCAGCATAGGATCGTGGTAATAACGAGATTAACAGATAATGTTTATAATGTTAGATAACAGAATAGTCGTGAATCCTTTGGAGTTAACGTTCATTCATTCAGAGTAGTCGGGCCACATTGGGATTGTCATGTATCGGTAATAGAGTTGAACTTAAGTAGGTTTGCTAAGATTCGGGAACCTTGCGTGGGCGGGCTTTGGTCGATCATATGTTCTTAAAAGCGGTAGACAGACGAAGGTGTCTATGACTTGCGGTGAACCGGACCAATTGCCCTAAGATAGCCAGATGATCTAATCATATGTTCTTAAAAGCGGTAGACAGACGAAGGTGTCTATGACATGCGGTGGACCGTGATCACTGGTAGACGTCGCTAAGTCGTGGCATAGAATGATGTACTGTTGTTTAAAGCGTTATATCCCTGACATGCGGTGGACTGTGCATATGTTCTTAAAAGCGGGGGATGGACTAACGTGGTATCCATGACATGCGGTGAACTGTGCATATGTTCTTAAAAGCGGTGGATGAGCAATGGTATGTTATAGAGTTGAACTACTGTCGAGTCTGTTCCCCTATCTAGACGTATTATCGGTCTTAAAATGAGTAAGACGTTAGTAATCGGATGATCGGTTTGATGTAAAGAAGTTACCCTCACAGAATTCTAATTTGGTTACGGCTTATAACTTGTAATAACTTCAATAGTTGATACCCTGTTAGTATCTAACTCACTCGGCTTTCATTAAGCTGACGGCGTTTATGCCGCTGGACATTTCTACGTTCCAGCGCACCCTGGTTATGACTATACAGGTGAAGGGCCTGCAGGAGAGGACCACTATGCCGGTGACGGAGTCCCTGTGGAGGATTTCCCCGACGGAGGTCAGACCGAAGAAGACTACTACGCCGAGGACTACCTTTATGCCAACTGAAGACTAGACTAGAATTGTAGCTAATTGTCGTTACCCTTTTTGAACTTTTGTAGTCAGGCATATGTTGCTTTGGCATTTGTACTTCCGCTGCCTTATATTTGATTCGAGACTCTGATATGTAATAGTTAGTAACTTCTGTTGACTTTATATTATGTTGTGATCAGGACCTAGACTTCATTCTTGTTACACTATTACTTCTTGTTGCTTAGTACTGCGTGGTGTGGACAATCATGTGACTTCACCCGTCGCTGCCTTTGGACCCAAAAAGGAAATTTATTTTTCTCTATTTTTGCCGTTCCGGGGCGTGACATTTCCTTTATGGGTCCATAAGGAATGACAGGTGAAAGTCACTAATAATCCACACCACGCAGTACTAGTCCAAAAAAGACAACAGTAAACAACTGAGAATAACACACAGTGCTAACTATTACAAAATATCAGAGTATGGTCCACAGGATCACAACAGGTCTGAAGACAACAAATGCCCAAGTACCCGTTAACAAAAGGTTTAACAGAACAACCGAAGAGAAATCTAACTATAACATCTTCAGTCTTCAACTGGCATAAGGATAATCATTCCTGGCGTAACCGTCATCGGTGGGGCCCTCCTCTGGATAATAGTCATCAGTGTACTGGTCCTTACCTGCAGAATAAGGGACAGGATATTCTGGACGGGGAAAGTCCAGGCAATAAAAGGTCGTCAGCTTACTGAGAGCTGAGTGAGCATAAACTAACGAGGTACCAGTTATCTGAAGTAAACACGAGCTTATGAAAATACGAGTTAACATCTTATTATATCCTTATCTTGTTCCTCTATTCATTCTTGTAAACCGACCCTTATCGTCTTGTTACTCAAATACCAAACTCAACAGACTCTGATTTCCATGAACAGACTCAATCGTTTAACTTTAGGGATACACCCTTATTCTGTCCATCGCTTTTAAGAGCAATATATCCTGCTCACCGCATGTCATGGACTCCACGTCAGTCTGTCCCCAGCTTTTAAGAACAATGGTCCTGTTCACCGCATTTCAGGGATATAACGTTTCGAACAAGGCATATCAATCTATTGCCACGACTTAACGTCATCTACTAGTGATCCCAGCTCACCGCTTTTAAGAACAATGGTCCTGTTCACCGCTTTTAAGAGCATATCACAGATCATCCAATCTATCTTAAGACTTCTTGGTCCAGCTCACCGCTTTTAAGAACCATGTATCCGGTTCACCGCTTTTAAGAGCATATCATGACCAATCGTCCATCCACGTACCATTCCCAGAACTTACCAAACCTACTTACGTTCCATTCTACATCGACACATGACAAATTCCCAATGTGGCCTGACTACTTGGATTAAAAGAAAACGGACATCGAACTCATACAAGAAACAACACGTCACCCATGTCTTCATTTTACTTTTTATTCATTATCCATAAATCTTTAGTGTCACATTACTCCTGTCTACCCCTACAGTCGCATAATGGAAATTCCAAATCAGAAATCGAACAACTAAACCTCTTATATAATAAATAGGCAAAGGAATCCATGTTCTGATCATGTCAATCGATTGGAACAGAGGTTCAATCGATTGGTATCAAAATTTACCAAAAGGAAGAGAAAGTTTATACGAGTATAGAAATGAAATACCAGGTCTTATTAATATACCAAAATACAGGGTATTACACAGAGCACTAGGGAAGTTCACGATGGCTGGTCATCATCGTCATGGACGACATGCCGAAGAAACCCCGATTCGTGAAAGAGACATACGGGATGCTGAAGTAGATGATGTGAGGAGACAAGTACAACAACTCCAGCAACATTTGGAACAATATGAGCTGCAGGAACGTGATGTTTCATGACAAAACTCGGAGGAATTAGTTTCTAGAAATGAAGGAGAAAACATTTATCCTTTCCATCAAGCTCAAGGACAGTAAGGGATGGTGCTGCCTCCCTCCTTGTGCTCGGGGGAATCATGTTTTCCAGCGAGATTTTGATGTTAAAATTGACATCCTATAGTTCGAAGGAGTCACGCCCCGGAGTAGCCAAAAATAGGGAAAATTTAAAATTTCCTTTCTGGACCCATAGGGAATGACGAGTTACATTAACTGATTGTCCTTTTCAACATTCTACACATGGTTAACAGAGTAAGCGAAAGCATAAAAACTCCTGTTGGTATTCTTCAATAGAACTCAAATGTCTGAGATCTAGATATTACATCATGAGTCTAAATAAAAGATCTATAAGGCAATCTAGGGCAATCTATATATAATACATATCTAAAACATTACCTCAGATAGAAGATAAATAAGCAAATTAAGTAATTCTAAATAAGACTATGTCGGAGTCCTTCGCTTCAACTTGTACATCTACCGTGTCCCTTTGGATAGACCTCGTCTTGAGAGTCGTCACCTATGAAATCTAGACGTGATATGTCCAGGGCAGGAAGGAGAGCCGTTAGTTTTTGAAGCTAAGTGAGTTGACCTAACCGATCACTCCTAATATAAGCATTATTATACAAGTACAACAGATATCTCGAACTTAAACATTTGATAAGTATTATCTCAAAACGTATGATTTATAACAGTAGTATGAATGAGATACGGCACGATGCACCATCGATATGTTTGACTTTACTCGACCACATACACCACAACTGACTTATGTGACTTGTTACATTACTAGTGTAACGCCGTTAGCTCAGAGTAGAATGATTACGTTGGTATCGTCGCCTAGCAGGGCCCTATAGCAGTTTTGGTTTTAAAAAGAGTGTAATCATTGGACTCTTAGGTCCTTGTGACCTTTCCTGGAGAATAGAATAGTTACAGCGCTATCGTCGCCTAGCAGGGCCCTATATCATTAGAAAGGTAACTATTGTATTCAAAGTTCAGATAGATACTTTCCTATCATCGCCTAGCGTGGCCCTGTAGCGTATCAACCATCAACTCATGTTCCACTTCAGATGGATACTTTGCTATCGTCGCCTAGCATGGCCCTACAGCGTATCAACCATCAACTCATGTTCCACTTCAATGGATACATTGCTATCGTCGCCTAGCATGGCCCTATAGCATTTCATCGTTGTACCCATTGATTTGACTGCACCATACGGACCTCCACGATCCACTCAATATGTATGACAACATGACTGGGTAGTCCCCTTGACTAACCATGCAGACGTCAACATTGACATCATGACTCGATTACATTCATGTGAATGTCCATGTGATTGTATATTTGTGAAGCATAATAATCATGTATAACGACAATTAATATCTAAGCATGGAGGTTGGATAATTAAACATGCGTTCATCATATAAACAGTAAATCTGAACGTACATATATATATAATACTCATCAATCATGTCCACACAGGACATACTTGATATTCACATAATACACATAGAGTAAATTTATAATATACCAAGTGAGTTAGGACGACTCACCTCAATGCGGGCGCGTAAAAGCAAGCATAATTGCGGTCCCTACAAAGTATATAAATTCATAGAACGTTGATTAATATGCGTACCAGAATAAAGGGCATAATGGTAATTATGCCGGTGGGTTCCTAAACCTCAACATAATGATCTAGATATCGTTCTGAGTCTAACGTCATTGGCTAGACTCAAATCGGAGTCTGTCGCATAAAAGGCTGGGTTTTTTATGCTAGTATGGGCCCTATAGATAAGCTGTATTTTTGACCTCGTCAAAAGGTTACCAAACTTTAAGGGGATGTTCTAGACATTATTCTAAGAATTTAGGAATTGACCACATATTTTTCTGAGCTACGGTTTATTTACTACAAATTATCAAAGTTCTAAATATATAATTATAGTCTTCGGAGTCCTACAATTGTAAATTATGTTTTAGGAGTACAAATGGTCTTTGGAAATATTTTCATTAGATACTAGACATTAAAATAGGCTAGTAGTATATTTCTCCTAACTTTCGGAACTTGTTTGGTATTTCAATTAATTAAAACAAGGGATAAATAGTTTCGTATTTAATAAATAAATATTACCACTTAGTTCTATAATTAAATCATTTATAAAACAATGATATTTGGCTTTGGGAATAATAATATAATTTTCTAGATTTTGCAAGTGGTCATTAGGTATTATTACCTAATTATCATAATTTAAAATCAGCTCTTATTATTTATTTAAAATAAATAAATAATTAGTACAACACATAATTTATTAAACAATAATTTCAGAATATAATAATATTATCTTTCAAAATATTAAAGACTTTTATATCATAACTTTTTAAAACCACTTTTAAAACATTTAACAACTACTAGTACCATTTTATTTTAATTAAACTAAAATTATTATTTATTTAAGACTAAATAAATAACAAGTATATAATGTAAAGAAAAATATAATTTCAGAATATAAAAAATATTAAATAATACTATTTCAGAATTATCAAAACTTAATAATAACATTAAATCATTTTAAACCACTAATTAATAGCTATATGTACGGTACAAATACACTAACGATTACACCCTAGAAAATCTCATGCTTCTTCTTTTTTCTTCTTCCCGTCAAAATTAGCGGGTATATATATATACACGTTATATATACATATTTATACATAATTATTCAAACGTCCATAACTTCTTTGTTCCTTAACGAAAATATGCAAACTATAAGTCAAAATCGAGTGTCTCGACGAGACCAATCCAATGGTACAAGTCTAGGGTACTAACTCTTAACGGTTTGCACGAAAAATGGGAAAAACCGAGGGAAGTCTTAAACTTTGACCGCTTCGTTCGTCGCGATACGAAATAGTCATCGCGAACGGTTCGAACTGGGACTTAATGGGGTCCTCACCTACCATATTTCATTCACGGAATGCGTTTCTGTTAACGTTGATGGAACGTCGACTTTTACGCCTATATATGCGTCACCGGGAATATCTCTACATATACACGTGTGATGCTACAATATTTTACGTCGAACGACATCTAAATAATCTACCGAGGGAATTAATGGGCTCACCTAGGCTTGTGGTGGTCTGGTAGTGGCGCGAGGGGGCTCCGAGGCAGTCTCGGGTGGTCCGGCCATGACTTTTCCTCTTTAGTCTCTTCTCTCTCTCTCCTCATTCTCTCTCCTCTCCTTCTTCTTGTGGTCTGCGTATGTATGGAGTATGTGTGTGTGTGTGTATTTAAGGGCAGGAGGACAGAGGGGTGAGGGAGAGGCAGTAAGGGGTGTGGTGGGTTTGGGTTTTCTTTTTTTTTTTTCTTTTCTTTTTCTCTTGTCTCTCTCTCTAGCTAGTCTCTTTCTCTCGGGTCCTCTCTCTATATATAATATATATTACACACATGAACATATATATAATATATAATATACACATAGTACATACATAGATATAATATAACATACTACACATACCTATGTACTAACGTGTATGTGTGTGGAGTGCCTTGTGGTCTAAGTGGGGGAAAGTGGGTTAATGAGGGTGTGGGTGGCAGTGGGTAAAATGAGGGTAATGTGTGTGTGGCTGCGATTTGGTGAAGGGGGGGACAAATGGGATGGATTGAGTGAAATGGCTGAGGGATTGATTTGAGAGGAAGATGGGGAAAAGAGCCGGTGGTTGGTGGTGAGGGTGTTTGTCCGGCAGTTAGGAGGGGGTTTGAGTAGGGACATTACCCAATGGATTCAAGGTAGTGAGGTGATATATTAGGCATCCTAAGTTGTACTAGCTTGTAGTTGCATCACCAATTTCATGGGTTCTAGTGCCAGACAGTCCAAGTTTGACACAACTTTTACGGGTTCGCGTTACAAAGTCAGTCCGGGTCTGTAATAAAAATCATTGATATAATTATAATGCTAATTATAGCTTACGAAATTAAAATGATAACGCGTATCCAATATTATAGTTCGGGTTTGAAATCAAATATTGATAATAATATAATCCTAAAAATGATTACAGAATTTAAAATATCAAAAATAATATTATAATTACAATTTATAATTACAGAGCTAATTAACGTCGAATATATAATCCTGATTGTAGTCACATTTATCGGGTCTGAATATTATAACATATTATTATAAAATTAAGCAACTACTAGTATATGAATATAATTTATATTATAAGTTTAAGCTATAATATTTATTAAAAAAATAATCTATAGTTATTATATATTAAGGGACAATGAAAATGTGATATAACTGATTATTATAATATTATGCTACAGCGAATATATACTGTTTTACAGTTATAAAACTCAGTGACCACGAATATTTAAATATTTATAATTACATTTAATGATAGCAATTATTAAAATATAATATTAATATACGGGTCGGATTTAGCAATTAGAAATTATATTAACAAAGCAATATAGATTCTATGAGTACCACAATCTTGAACGCTGTTTCATATATACATATATATATATTTATATCAGTACAGGTTACGGAATTAATTACAGAAATAAACTCGTATGTACAAACATCAATCCGGGGATCCCTTTTATATATGTAAGAAATTTGCGGGTATTACATCATCCACCTCCTATTAAAGATTTCGTCCCCAAAATCTGAAGCAGGTAGTTCTTATGCGTACAAGGTTCTAATCTCGTGTGACGGATTCTAAGATAACGTATTAGTCAGGTACACTAGGCTCGTCCTAATGTTGGCGGGACGTCGTCGTTTACTCTTATCTTCAAAGACGCTCCGTCCTTATTGTGGGGTTTCCACTAGATCTTTATTTAAGCGATCTCTCTTCATCTTTCGGTCTTCTTGATGCAATGTTGAGAATTCTCGTTGGCCTCTCGTTTCATGTGATGGTCTTGTTGACTCTTTCGTTGTCATTGTTTGTTGAGTTTGCTTCGTTCTTGTTTAACGAAGTTCTAGCTATCTTCTGTGTTACCGTCATCCATAGCTCATAGGGGTTGTGAATGTATACTCAGCCTGTCGGTACTAAGAACATTGTGGATTAGCGTATTCACTCGAAAAATGTTGTGATCTACTGCACCGTTGGCGGTAATGTACGCGAGTCGATAGAAAATTTGATCGTAAGCAGTCTAATGCGTCGCGATAATGACTTCCTTTCTGTGGGTCCAATAGCATGTTGCCTCGAGCGATTGATACTTTTGATGGTACTTTATCTCCGACTTCAAACTGTAGGTCCGTCCTTCATTAGCCTGCGTAGTTTCTTGTGTCAACTCTGGGGTTGCTTGTATCCTCCCTTCGCTTTCGATCTGTCTGACGTGATGACAATTGACATGGCCTTCCATATAGGGCCTCGAATGACATCATGACTATACTTGACTTTGTCGTAGTTGGCGAACATTGATCAGTGACAAGTGCGTTCTCTCGTGTTTTCGTTCTTAATGCGCCACGAGCTTTCATAGTTGATGGTGTAAACTCTCCCACATGTTTTGATGTTGTTGATGATGTGTTGATGACGTGAGCTTGTAAGACGTCTTCTATCGTTAGGTTAGCGCGTCTGGTTTGACCATCGATCTAAAGGTAGAATGTGATACTTGTGTTTACTTATAGGTAATATCTATCAATTGGTCGTACTTCTACTATAATACATAGATATATCGAGACAATAATTATTGCAATAATACTGACACACAAAAGTAGTTCATTAATAAGTCAAAATATAACCTAGTAGATTACATAAATTTTATCAACTTCTACTAACATACATAAAACATAACAGAAATGGGACTACTAACCCGATCAAACATATAAGATAAACTAGATTCTAAGATATCTAGCACAAAAATCTTCTAAGTCCGAGTGGTAAGGAAAATGCCTCCTCCGAATCTGTGGTTTTTCATCTTATTATATGCTGAACTGGTTGTTTGACACAGCCTCGTCCTCTTGACATTTGTGATGGTTATCCTTCCCTTCTTCCACCAAGTTCATCAGCGGGACTTCATTGATGTTCTTCATTGTCTCACAATCCTTGTGGATGTGGTCAATTCCACCACACTTGTAACATCGTGATCCGTATCCTTCGATTTGTTTTGGTGTTGGGCATTCGTCGAAGTGATGTCCACGAGTTCTGCAGTTGAAATAACGTTGGCGTGTTTTGCGTCGGACCGATGCTATTATTATGTCAGACTTCCTCTTGTTCTTCATGTGTTCTTCCAGTTTTTGTTGCTCCTCTTTGCTGAATCTATCTTTATTGGGGATGATGATATTGAGTTGGGCTTGTCCGGGCTGTCCTTCAGCATGTGCTCCGTAGTGTCCGTCTCGAGGTATTTTGCAGTCCTTGCTCAAATGTCCTCTTTTGCGACAGTTAGGGCATATAACGTTTGGTTGGTTACAGGTCTTGGGAGCTTGACATTCCTTGGCCAGATGTCCAGGGTTTCCATAGTTGAACACGCACTATGATCCTTGTTCGTTGTTCCGAGTTGTCCTTGCAATAGGGTTGACCTTGGTAGTGCAGTTAGTCGTGGCTTGAGTGATCTCAGAAGCGATTTTGAATGGGCGATATGGAGTTGTTTGAATAACATGTCTCCGTAGTCACCCGTGCTGGCGCTGTCATCGGTCTTCCACAAGCTTTGTATTAGTCTTCTAAGTACACCAGTGGGATCGATCTCCTTAGGTATCATGTTGCTGAGTCTTTCCGACTGGTTCTCTGTTGCTTGAGATGATTGAGCCATTGCAGAGGTTGAGGTGATTTTTGCGTTCCTACATAAGAGTTCGTATCTATAAGATTTCTATCATATCTTGTGCAAAGCAATAACAATTTATTACATCTCACGTGATAGTATTCAACGTAATCATAGTAACTAGAATGTGATGATTGAAATGATTTTAGCGGATTTATCCCAACTGAAGTTGAGTTCGAAAAACATATGAATTTTCACAAATAGAAGTATAATAGTAGAAATGATGTGATCTATTCAAAAATAGAATGTAAATCTAACAATAATTAAATGACTGGTTACTATGGAAGTAATCGTAGTATCTTAAGATTTGTAGGGAATGAAAGTAACTGATGGCATAAGGCCTTCAACAGATGAAATAAGGATTAGGTATTTCGTAAGTGAAATAGTCCAAACGAATCCTCACTAATAAAGAATAAGGCAGCAAATGAGAGAAAATAATGAGAGGTCAGAACGCATAGAGAGTACAACGTTTTTGAGTCCATGGCACGAACAAAGATAGGGAACTCATTTAGAGTTATTTCAAAGAAATTGAACTTGAAAGAATTTGTTCAAAGAATAACAAGTTAAAAAGAATGACTTTACAATACTGTCAATCAAATTCATTGAAAATAATTTCAAGGATAATGAACTTGCAAGATTTTGTTTAAAGAATGATAAGTCAAAAAGAATGACTTTACAGTATTAGTAATCAAATGTATTCCCAAAGGAATTTAACAATAATCGGATGATCAAGGTACATACTCAAGAATTGTTGACTAGGGAATTTCTGAAAATTCAAGGAAACGAATTACTCACCAAGGAGTGTATTACGATAATTATTCACGGTAATCAGAGCCATTTTGCAAAATACATAGGTACCTTCTTTAAAAGAAATGGTCATTAGAAGATAGGGCAAAGATTTACTCAAAGGGAGTTGAATGAGTAGAAAGAAGATTACTCACTATGGTACTCGCCTACCATTACTACGGTAAAGTTTGCCTCTAATTCTTAGTTAGACATTTCTTATCATCTATAGCAGGCCTTGCTAGTTCATCCTTGCTCCCAGTGAATTTGTCTAAGGGTGCTAAACAATCTATATATGGTTTGTCTTTGTAATAGAATGTTCGTACGAACTTGATTGAATTAGCTATCTTACAATAGTACTAATTCATGAGTTCAAATCGAGGGTTCCAAGTCTCGATGTATCCTAACAAGGCTACTGATTCTAGGGTGCTACAGATCTGGCGTATCTACCCGTACGAATCAGGCTTTGGTGTACGGCTCAGGGAACATACCGTAAAGGTTACTACCCGATTTACAGTTGCTATGGAATCCACCTTTCCAGCTTCCGAAGTTTCCATGAAACTATTCTAATTGGTCACCCTTATTGGTTCTACGTTGTGTCTACTCTCAAGTAGGGTCGACTAGGTGTACGTAGTAACTATTTGGCAAGGCGTCCATGTCCAATCTGCTCAACAGAAGCTATCTTAGCATCGGTACTAGTCAGAGATATCCTAACGTTTGTAACTTAATGTGTAGGACAATCAGCGAGCACGTCTAAACCTAGTGCTCTGATACCAAAAATCTTGTCACGTCCCGGAGTAGCCAAAAATAGGGAAAATTTAAAATTTCCTTTCTAGACCCATAGGGAATGACGAGTTACATTAACTGATTGTCCTTTTCAACATTCTACACATGGTTAACAGAGTAAGCGGAAGCATAAAAACACCTGTTGGTATTCTTCAATAGAACTCAAATGTTTGAGATCTAGATATTACATCATGAGTCTAAATAAAAGATCTATAAGGCAATCTAGGGCTATCTATATACAATACATATCTAAAACATTACCTCAGATAGAAGATAAATAAGCAAATTAAGTAATTCTAAATAAGACTATGTCGGAGTCCTTCGCTTCAACTTGTACATCTGCTATGTCCCTTTGGATAGACCTCGTTGTTAGCCTTAAGGTATATTAAGGCATATTTAATTATGTTTTGATGATGTCAAATATGCTATGATAATTACATGATTCATATTGATTCATTCCTTGTTATTATCATAGTCATTTTTATGCTCACATATAATCTCATGTATTAATATTGTATCAAGGTTTTAACATCTTTGTGTGCATGAGATTTAATTGATGTAGATCAAGATTACAAGGAGCTCAACAAGGATCAAGCTTGAATACTTGAAGATATTTCATCCTTGGTTGAAGTCTAGGACCATCATTGTAAGGCATCTTGATCTCACACTCATAGGGGCTCAAACAAACTCTAAAAGTTAAAGTTTTGGAAATAAATTTTAAGTGAATCATCTTTAAAGCAATGCCCCAACCAATTGGAAAATAATTAAATGTTGAATCTTATATGGTTGGAAAGGTATTTGAATCTAGTTTCCAAAACATCAAACGGATCGCAAATCCGATTTTTGTAGAGGGAGTTATGGCCATTTTAGTGGAGATGTGTCAGGCCGTCAAACAGGGAGGGGCAGTCGACTGAGGGCCCGATGCAGTCGACTGAAGTGAGCAGAATGCAAACAGAACCCTCTGTAAACACATCTCAGTCGACTGCTTCAAGGCCCAGTCGACTGCTTCAAGGTCCAGTCGACTGAATCGACCTGAAAGGCAATAACTGCTAGTTTTTAAAGGGGTTTTTAATTACCAAACTTGCCACTAACGGCTATAATCTTCCAAGGCCTATAAATACATGTTTTCCCAAGCTATTTGGGGTTGAGATTTTGATTGGAAAACATAGTATTGATCACACATCTCTTTGATCTTTAAACATTATCATTTGAGCCCTAGTTGTGTGAGTTTATCAATTTGCTCAAATCTTTCATTTGTATTTCTTGAGAGAGCAAAATTATAGTGAGCTTTAATTGTATTATCCACTCTAGAGAGAGAGTTTTCAATTTGTATCCAAATCAATTGTAAAGAGTGAGGGTTAGGAACCCTTGTGTGCAAAGAAGAGGTGTTCTTCTTTGGGAGAGATTGAAGGCTCTTGTAACGGTTTGGTGCACACCCGTTAGTGCTCCAGGAACGGTTTGGTCTACACCCGTGAAGTAGATTGGATTAAAGGAATCCTCAAGAGGTGTTCTTGAGGGTGGACGTAGGCCACGGGGTGCGATTGCCGAACCACTTGAAAAATTGGTTTACAAGTATCTCTTCCCTTATCTCTTTACATAATTGCTTGTGATTGTGCTTAATTTGGCTATTAAGATTTTAAAAGGTTAATTTCCGCTAAAACCTTATTCACCCCCCCCCCCCCTAAGGTTTCCACATTTTATCCAACACTCGTCTTGAGAGTCGTCACCTGTGAAATCTAGACGTGATATGTCCAGGGCAGGAAGGAGAGCCGTTAGCTTTTGAAGCTAAGTGAGTTGACCTAACCGATCACTCTTAATACAAGCATTATTATACAAGTACAACAGATATCTCGAACTTAAACATTTGATAAGTATTATCTCAATACGTATGATTTATCCTCCTTTTAGGTTATGGTTGATCCATGGATTTAGAAATGAAAGGGAAAAGGGAAAGACAACAAGAAAAACTATATTGGTAAAATCAATACTGGCAGTTAGATTGGTAAAATCAAACACTTTAATCAACTCTTTGGCAAGGGAGGTCAAGATGTGTACCCCTTAACTTGAGAAAATATTATGCATTTCAAGTTTAGAATATCACATGCTTCTTAAATACATGTGATAATAGTCTCATTGGATTGAAATTTAATTAGAGGATGTTGAAGTGGTCTCATTATTATTAAATGTGGTCTCATTATCACATGTATTTAGGAAGTATTTGAGAAGTGTAGTATTACTCCCTTCACTTAACATGTTCGAACGTTATAGACACGCTACACTCATTAGAGTTAAATGAGACTTGGTAGAACTCTAATTCTTTCAATCCATTGGGCCAATGAATTGGAATACGAGTCTGTAACTCAAAAGTGTATTTAACTAACAACATTGATACACCCACACCTCCAATCACACCTCCAACCACATCCTATGCTTTAAATGCATGTACAATGTACTGTTTGATTTTTTCATATTTTTCTGTGCACCACTTACACAGTATAGGGTACATGTATTTAAAATATAGGATGTGGTTGGAGGTGTGGTTGGAGATGTGAGTGTATCATTATTGGTCAGCTAAATACACCACCCACTGACACATAGAGGTGTAAAACGGCTAAACCCTCTTTGACTATGAGTGAGGTGAGCCTAATGAGGCATGTCGGGCTAACCCACAAGAGAAATATTTATGGTTTGATCTGACCCACTAGTTCATGGGTCTACGGTGCAAGCGGACTTGCCGGATTTGTCTAGGGTTGACTCGCGGGTGGACTGACGAGCTGGTGGGTTGTCTAGCCGAGACAGGCCAGGCCGAGAGGGGAAGACCAAGGACCAATCCAAACCCTTACTCGATAGACTATTTTGCAAATTGGGCCCGTGTGCGGGCCGAGCTGAGTTGTAGCCTACCTAGTGGCGAGTTGGGTCCCTTCGACCCTTTTACACCTCTATCGATACACATACATCAATATATATACACATCATTAACTTTATATAAAAGAAGGGTAGTTTTACGGGCAGAAACAAAATTCACAAATACATAAAAAATGTGCCTATTTTTCTTTTCTGTGGACCAATCAGTGTCAGTAGACCCCATAAAAAAAAGAGATAGACACATTTATGTGTTTGTAAATTGTGCTTGTAGATTTTGTTTGTGTCCTAATCTTTATTCATAAAAGAATCTAAGAGGTGCTTCAGAGTTAGTGAAATACCAAGCTTTCCTTGTTCAGCGGCCTCTACCAAGGCAATAATTAAAAAGAAGTTAACAACACTTACAAAAATTACAAAGAGATCAATACAAATTAGAAAGAAGTCAACACTTTCAACCGCCCCCTCTACCAAGGCAATGATTAGAAAGACATCAGCAACATTTTCTAAAATTACAAATAGATCAACACAAATTAGAAAGAAGTCAACAATATTTATAAAAATTACAAAGAGCTGAATACAAATTACAAAGAAGAACAATATATTAAAAAATGACAAAGAAGTCAATAAAAATACAAAGAAGTGAATAACATTTTCAAAAATTACAAAGAAATCAATCACATTTCAAAAAAAAAAAAAACAAAGAAGTCAAGTCAAGTCAATAACATTTTAACAATTACAAAGAAGTCAATAAAAATTACAAAGAAATCAATAGCATTTTCAAATTTACACGTGGAGTAGCTGGTTTATATTTAAGTGTGGTTAAATTCAAATAACGTTGATACCACTACTAAAACTGGAATCACTTCAATATCTTTTAATCAAATTGGAGAAATAAAACATTAGAGGAAAAAAAAACATAGACAACTCACAGCTAAGAGCTAGCTAGGGTAAAATATAATAACCACAAGAGCTAGAACTCAATAAAAGGGAAAGACTTTACACCAATAATTACAAGGAAGTCAATAGTATTTACAAAATTACTGAGAAGAGAAAAAATTATTTAAAAAAGAAAAGTTACACGTGGACTAATTGATTTTATACTTAAGTGTGCTAAAATTCAAATAATGTCGAGACCACTATTAAAAATGGGACCACTTCAACATCTTCTAATCAAATTTGAGAAGTAAAACGTTAGACGAAAAAACATACTATGCTTAAAGTGGATCACTTCAACATCTTCCAATCAAATTTGAGAAATACAATATTAGAAGGGAAAAAAAAACATTAAGACAATTCACAACCAGGAGCTGACGCGTAACAGTTTTGAAGTTCTTCGTATATAGTTCATCATTTTAAACACAGATTAACGCACCACTCTTGTTACATATTATACCATGATAACTATTTCACTTCTATAGGTAATGAATGAGCAACATCTTACACACGTGCAAGACACGTGCGTTTGCCTAGTGTTAATAAAATAACAATAATGATAAACCCAATCCCTCAACCACATTCACTAGATCCTGTCCCTTGATTTCAGTGGGTCCTATGTGGGATTCATGTGGAACCCACCAGATTTAAGGGCAATCAATAGTCATAATATGCTGAATGTGATTGGGGGTGTGGTTGAGGGAGTGAGTGTATCATTACTCATGAAATAAAAGATACTACTTCGTAGTAAATATTAAGAAAATAATATATATATATATATATATATTAGTTGGAGTTCTGCGCGTTGCGCAGGAAATTTAATTGTGTCGTTTCGTGTGGTTAAGTGGTTGTGAAAGGTGTATAATAAGATATTAAAACAGTTAAATAGGAAATTGTAAATGTAACTATTTAATCTAAAACTCTTCTTACGGAAGAAGTTGATAATTATGACTATCTTATAAATGAGTAATAAATGACCTAATAAGGCGCTACTAAAAATATATGACACAAGTAGGGTATTTCCTCAAAAAAAAAAAAAAAAGGGGCATGAATGTGTTTGTAGGCCTTAATTGATATTCGAATACAATCTACAAATCCTGAATTTGAGGGAAGAAGTTGAGCAAAATGTAAATATTAGTGATCAATTCATAATAGCTACTAAAATAACCACTTTATTTGAGATATACCAGAACTTAATTTTTAGAGAAGAAGTTGACCAAAATGTGAAATTAGTGATCAATTCCTAAATAGCCACTTTTTAAATTTTTTTTAAAGCGAATAATAAATATCCCAAAGCTTGCTGATCTAAATGCAATTACACATATTACAATATATGAATCCTAAATTTGAGAGAAGAAGTTGAGCAAATTGGAAATATTAGTGACCAATTCCTAAATAACCACTAAAATAGCCATTTTTTTTACTTTTTATAAAGTGAATAATAAATATCCCAAAAAGTTATTGATCCAAATGTAATTAGACACAAATTGTTGATTGAAACCTCACTTGAGAGAAGAAGTTGACCAAATTGTAAATATTAGTGATCAATTCCTAAATAGCCACCAAAATAGCCACTTTTGTTGACTTTTTTTGAAGTCAATAATAAATCTCCCAAAAACTGTTGATCCAAATGCAACTAGACACAAGATTGTTGATTAAAATCTCATTATTATATTAAATAAAATTTCAAAAGTTGACTAGAATATAACTATTTGTTAAAAATGACAGATTTACCCTCACACAAATCAATATATCTTTACGATGTATAGTTAGATATATGAGTAATTATGATATAATAAAGAGAAAAAAAAAAAAATTCATATTTTTTTAAGGTACTTGCTTAATGGAGCTGTCTTCTTATGATAGATATATATATATATAGTAGTAGATATAGTAGTAGATATATGAGGACCTGAGGTATTGAATTAAATATATATGAATAGTGAAAGTGGAAAACATATCTCATCCAGATCGAGTGGTTCAATGTGTTCCACAAACTTAACAAGGTGGAGAGAGAAATTTGGGAAAATAAAAAAAGTGGTAGACAGAGTCCATGAGAGGGCCACGTGTACGGGACCCGAAGCTATGTGAGCCACAAGATCTCCCAACACCTTCTCGAGTTTTCCATTACTAAACAAATCAAAAAAAAAAAAAACTAAAAAATTCATCTGACATGGCGGCAATCCTATTTCTTTCCTTTCCTTTCTCTTCCCTTCTTTCTCTGTTTCTCACCTCTCTCATAATATTAATACCCATTCCATTTCTCTCTCTCTCTCTCTCGATCGACTAGAAACTTACAGAGATTCTTTCCCCTTTTGTATAGAAGAAGTGAGCTAGGTAACAGATATGGATCTTCAGGTGTGTGCTTAGGATATCATTAATGTTTTTTTTTTTTTTTTTTGTTAAAACTGTTCTCTTTGTGGGTTTCAATGACTAGACAAATACATCTTACTTGAGTTGAGTGAGTGCATTCGATTGTTAAGAGATTCAAGTTCAATTTCACACTTGGAACCACTGTCTGTATACATAATATTGTCAATTACTCCTAGTATATATATATATATATATATACACACACACACCTTGCCCCTTGGGTTTCTGATTTGCCAGTGAAGAGGCTGGGACGTACATTAGTTTACTTTTCAATCTGTAGATCATGTTTTGTTTGGAATTTTGGTTGATTGTTCATGATTTATTTATTTAATTTTTTTTTCTTGATGAGCTGGATTATGCAACTATAATAATGTAACTGTTCCTATAATCATTTGATTCGCCACTAAAAATAGATCATGATCAGTTCCGAGTGTATTAGTAGTATAATATTCAATAGAGATAGAGGAGGCTTATCTATATATATATATATATATATATGTTAAAAATTTACAATTATAATCAGATCTCAATAAATTGCTTATTAACAATACCTGTAACTACGTATATTTTAAGTTTGAATATATATATATATATATATCTCCAAGTCCAACCAAAGAAATCCATAATATTAGGCATAGTAGTTATAGTTTTGAAGCTAATAATGGGTTTTTTTTTTACAAGGAGGAGGATGTGTTTTGGTACTAAATTAGACTCAGAGGAATGGATAAAAGCTATATCACACAACACTTTAAAAAACCATCTGAGAGGGAATTCACACACTTTGTGTTGTCTAAATGGGATTTATATTTGTTCTCTAGCTGGGTACTACAAAAATGCTAGTTCTTAAATGGAATTGATTCCGCTACAAAGAAGGTTTTTCCAATCTCTCTCTCTTTTTTATTTTATTTTTAATTTAATTTAAATTTTTTTTTATAACTATAGGATGAAACTGAGTGCCCAAACCAGATCACAACTGGAATGGTTGCCAACTGCAGCCCAGGAAATGTCAGTGCAGCATTTGAAACCACTGCTATCCAACCAAAGGTACAAATTGTTTTTGGAATGATTTATACACCCAAGGTCGAGCCGTGATCATATATCTTCTTTGTTGTGGGTCACGTGAATTGAGTTTCCACTACTTTTACAATATTAGGTGTTAATACCTCACTAAACAGGTGAGGAAACCGTATACTATCTCAAAACAAAGAGAAAGATGGACAGATGAAGAGCATCAAAAGTTTCTTGAAGCTTTAAAGCTGTATGGTCGTGCTTGGCGTCAAATAGAAGGTGAGTTCAATTGGTACAATAAGATTAATCAGAGTAAAAATACGCTTCCAAACTCATGCATATAGGTATATTGTAATTGTGCAGAACATGTTGGCACCAAGACCGCTGTTCAGATTCGAAGCCATGCTCAAAAGTTCTTCTCTAAGGTTTATTATTGCTTTTCCGCCTCCGGTGTTCATTTTCTACACTTAGATGTTATTAGTTGTCATAGAAGTAGTTTGATGATTCACTACCAATAAGGCATATACTTATCACTCATTTGGAAGTTATTCTTTGATTCCAGGTGGTTAGGGATTCAAGTGGCTGCGCGGAGGGTTCCCTTAAACCAACAGAGATTCCTCCTCCTCGGCCTAAGAAAAGACCTATCCATCCTTATCCTCGTAAAATGGCTGATTCACTTCCAACTAAGAAAACAGTTCCACCTCAACAAGAACACTCGCCATTACCAAACCAATCTATTGGAGAAATTGACAACCTATCTCCAACTTCAGTTTTATCCAATGTTGGTTCAGACACACTGGGATCCGCAGCTTCCGAGCTTCACAGCAGTTGTCTGTCACCACCGGGTTCGTGCATTACCGGCACAAGCTTGTTATCTGCAAAAGATGAGAATGGATGCAACATATCCTACTCATCTGCCGAAGAAGTGAAAGCATCTGCATCGTCACTCCGAGTAAATGCTGCCCCATCCATTGATGATAAATCTACCCTGGTATTAATAACCAAATTGTTGATTCTCTTTAAGTTTTTACTCCTGTTTACAGTCTGTACAAACATGTTACTTTTTTTTTTTTTTTGTCCCCTAATGTTGATCTACCCATCCAGAAATTGGAGTCGCTTTCCAACACCACCTCAAGTCTTAAAGAAACTGCTGCAGTTGAAACACCTTCTATGAGTATTAAGCTCTTTGGGAAAACAGTATTGGTCAAAGATTCACAGAGTTTATCTTATCCACATGCAGATGGCTATATGCCATTGCCATCTGAGACTAGTCAAGAAAATTTTGAAAAGGGTGAGAACCCCTTTGAAGCTTTATCTATGAACCATATACAATCAAAATTATCTACACAGATGGTTTATCAATGGCCTTTTGGGGGTCCACTCCCTCCTAAGGAATTTCTGAAGGTGGACGTAGAAGCTGCTATTCCTGATAATATGCCTTGGTTGGCTTTGTACCAGGGCTTACTTTTTCCTTACCTCCAATCCTACAGCCGAACTAAAGTAGGTTCTTCTTTGGATGAGACGGTAATAGAGGATAAAGTTCGGAGGGAAAGATGTTGTAGCAGTTCAAACACTGGGTCGATTAGTGAAGTGGACAACGGGCACAACAATTTTGCTGCTATTGAGTCTCGACATCAACAAGCTAATGTCGAGCGAATAGGGTATGCAAAGGGGTTTGTGCCATACAAAAGATGTTTAGCAGATAGAGATGTGAACTCGTCAATGATTGTTCAAGAAGAACGGGAGGGGCAAAGAGCCCGAGTTTGCTCATAGTACACCTGAGTTTCTGTAGAGAATTGCACATATTATTGAGCTGATTGAGGTAGTGAGGGAAATTTTTTAACTTCTTTTTATCAGGTGGTGGTTGGAGAGTAGAGAGACTCAGAAGAGTCTTCGTCTTCCTGTGTAGTTTTTTTTTTTTTTGACTAGAAGCCCCTTTCATTTCTGATCTTCACCATTCTGTTCCTTGAGTTGAGGGGATGATAATAGAAGGAAAACTGATTCTGGTGCAGTTCTCGGCAGCTTCGATTGTGTGTGTCAGCAGTTGAAAGACCATATCTGAAGCTATTCAGAATCCCACCTGTCTTTGAAAAGAAGATTTCGTCATTGATATTAATTTAGATTTAAAGCTTCATGCTTCCATGCTATAACTGTGTGCCCCCAGTAGTACCATTCTTTTTCTGTAGTCTTTTTGTAGTTCTATCTTTTTAGATGCCCTTGGATGATCCCTTATCATTTTATATTGGTGAAGCTTGAATAAAAGTATTTTTCCTTAATTTTGTCAATAGCAAATTTCATTCACCTGATCTTCAGCATTCAATACGTTTGCTTGCGATCTTAACGGTCCCAAGTGAGATCACCCAGTAGATCATAAATAACTAAGGTGGAATTCCAGCCAGCATATCTCAGGACATACATAACCTATCTTCGACTTTCTCTGGTGGTTTCATCCATTCGAGTTTTTATCACCAGACAGCCAGCCAGCCAGCCAGCCCCACCTCACCTGTATTTTATTATGTCCACCACATTTTCATTTTTATTCATTTCAAATGCGGTTCCCAACACATATATGGTAGTGGGACCACTTTAACAGTTTTCAATGGAAATTAAGTAGGCACATTACCAAATGTGTTTGGGAAGGAAGTATAGCAGCATTATTCTTTTCGAAAATAACACCCAGTACTGCTTGCACACAATGGTTACTCCTACAAGCAAACGGGGTTTTTCATGCTGCCTGGAACACCAGGTTAGGTAGTGGACTTGCAGTGTATAGCACAGTACACGAGTGATTTAAAGAAAGAGAGAAGTGAGCTTCGAGATTCAAAGATTCGAGGGTCAGTGAAGAGAAATTATCTAGCCAGCAGTAACGATAACCAGTATAAATATCATCACCATGAATGTTTGAGGGTACACGTGGATATATCTATGATCGATCTGTATGGATAATATATATACTTGTGTTGTACTATGGGATTCAGAAATATAGTCAGTTTTTATGTGGTCCACGGCCACCCATTGGTAAACTCTTCAGTCTTCACCACCAATACCATTCACGTTATATCTGAGGCTTTGGCTTGATTCCAATATCCAATTACTTCTTAAAAGGATAAAATTAATGATAATATTTGTGTTTTACTACTTTTATTTTTTATTTTTTTAAAGCCAAAATACGACAGAGAGGTGGTGGTGACAGCTCTTAACTAGATGGATCCTGATCAGTTTTTGCCATGTTTGTGGCTCTGTGTCTGACACTATGGATCTGAACTTTCACTTTATCATTAATTTTTTCTTTACTGCTTTTATTTATTTATTTATTTTTTTTTTTTTCGTTCTTCTCACATTTGCTTTGCCAGTCTCGCATCAGTGCTTGTATACAAATAGTAGGAATTTAACAGTTAATGCTCTGTTTGACATGCTAATTGAATCATTTACCAAAAAATACATTTGGGCTAATTATATATGACCCCATTTGTTGGGGCCTAAAATAAGTTAAGAAGAAGCTATAATCTCAAAAGCATCTAAAACCCTGCTTTTGATAAGTTAGCTTATATTTTAAAGTTGTTTTCTACTTAAAATGAGTTGTAAGCTATACCTTGTTTGGTGCAGCTTAAACTTATAATAAGCTATAAGCTAAAAAAAAAGTCAGCTTATAAGCTGCAAAAACACCCCCCTATGTACAGGATAAAATGAAAAATGAAAACTCACCCTCCGAGATTCATTGAGCCTGGGATCATCATCCACCATAACAATCATCAGAATCGCAGGTGCCAAAGAACTTATGACTACTACAAGGGTTTGCATTAAGATAGAGAGATGTTTGCAGGTACCTATCAAGAATCAAACTAAGGCAAAAAAAATTCCATTGTATTCATCTAGCAAACGGAATCAGAAACTGTCTTGTCAATACTGCGTTGCGTTTTGTTTCAGTCCTTTGCGGAGCTCAGATCTGGGTTTTGCAACTTCAACAAATATGACCCTGCCATCCAGAAACTGAAAGAAAGAGGAACGGCACATTTAGTTCTAAGCCATTGCATCTGGATAACTTATTTGCTTCAATATAGATTCCCAAGCAGTATTTTTATATTTATATTATTTTATTATGTGTAGTGCAGTTTTTAAATTACTTCAGAAATCCACCGTATCCCTCCCTCACTCTTTTAGGCACAATTTTAGGACCCCAAAAGTATGTAGGGTTTTGTTAACATGTGCCCTTAGGGCATATGTTAAGGTTCTAAAAATATAAATAAACAAGGGGTACAGCGTGGGTTTCAGTGTCTGGTGTGGGGTTCAATGTTTGTCTCCTTTGTTTATTTCCACTTTTGGAACCTTAACATAACATATGCCCGCCCTAAGGGCATATGTTAAAAAAACCCAAGTATATATACTTTGATGCCTACAACCATTTTCTTCGCTTATGCTCATATTCTTCCTATGCTATATAATAGATTTGTTAAACTAGACATATTCTTGTTCTAAGCCAAATGTAAAGAAATGCTTTCTCAGTATCCTAACCTCCACTAATTCCATGTATTAGAATCTGAATATGCAACCATTATAATCTAGAGAAGAACGATAGCATTAGAAGAAAAAACAACAAAAAAATCGGAATTTATTTCTTTATATGAATAACCATTACATACCTTCCCATGCATTCCCTCAATGGCTCTCTTTGATTCATCCTCTGTTGCATAACGAAGGAAAGCAAATCCTCTTGGTCTATTTGCTATTTTGTCCATCACCAAATTGACTAGAGAATTAAAAGGTAATTTGGTCAGAGACACAAAAATATGTCTAATGGATCCAAAAGTTAAGTGTATTGAAGGAATTCACTTAAAGAAAACATGCCAACATTCACCATCCCTACCTTCTACAAGCTGGCCAAAGTTTTGAAAAGCATTTCTCAAGCTCTCTTCAGTGGTTCGGAAAGATAGACCTGTACGCAACACCAAATGAATTAACATGTCTTTGAACACTTGAACAAACAAATGGGAAGGTAGGCCCCAGTTTTTGCTGAGCTGCATGTCTTGCCCTACTGCCTACCAGGATACACAACCCATGATCTTCCTAGTGGTTGATAAATGCATAATTACCAATAGAACAACTCAGAAAGTACGACAGCAGCTATTGACCTCTATATAATTTGCACTGACCCTTTCCAATTCCATCCATTTGAACTGCCATTTGCACTCTAAATCCTGTCTATACACACATGCTTGCACTATACTAAGTGGCCAATTGGACACTCTACCAATAAACTGTCCATTAATTTTTCCCCCTTTTTTCTTGATAAAAAAAATGTCTGGACCACCTTGTGTTCACTAAAAACTATGAATCCCAAAGGATATGTTAGCCAAAATTGCTTTTCCAATTTGCACAACATGAAGATTTCAAATAAACCAAAGAACATATCAGTATACCAGCCCAAGAAAACAATCCTAGTCAGACTCAAGGTAGAAACTCAAAAATGTGGTCAGAGTTACATATAAACTAGAAAGAATAGTAACCTGTTGACGTCAAAAAAATGAAAAATAAATAAAAGAACTACAGCATTGACATTTCAATTTCTTGATAGAACTTAACCAATCCCTAAAAGCAATAATGTTTAACACTTAACAGACCTCATGGTAGAACAATGACTAGTAACTCAGAACAACACACCCCAACCCGACACAACAGAACTTACAAAGTAAATCTAAACCACTTAAACCACACCAAAGGGTAAGTCCAGTAACTGATTAGTATTAAGATAATACTAGGTAGGAAGCAATAATTCACCACAATATTTGTTGTAGTTACTTATGGGGGGTGGGTTTAGGCAGTATAATACTGAAGAACCCACATTTCCTTTTGAAGAGGGAACATTCTGAATGTAGAGTAATTAGTAACGACAAACATTGTTTCAGTTGACAGAAGACCTGACCTAGGTAAGGCTGATAAGCGAAAACATTTAGGGCTCGCATGGTAACGTAGTGGTTTTTGATTTTCAGTTTTTGTATCCAGTTTTTGTATTGGGAGTTGCGTGTGATCAATCCAGAAAATGAAAAACAAAAACCGAAAACCAAAAACCACAACTAGGGGTGTATATGAGCCGAGCTTTCGAGGCTCGATTTGATCAGGCTCGGCTCGAAAGGTTAACAATCTGCTCAAGCTCGACTCGATAAAGAATACATAAGATCGAGCTCGGCTCAATTAAACTTAAATATCAAACAAGCTCAAAGCTCGGCTCGAACTCAAATCTAGCTCGGCTCGATTTGGTTGCCTGAAGGCTGAAGCACTAAAGTCTCATCTCATGGCACCACTTTTATAACTCATTCCCTCCTCATTGGCTTCTACTCGTTTCCGATGTGGGATTGAAAGCCAAGAGCAAAATGATGGCATACTTTGTTTAGTGTTTACCAACTGATTGCACAGCAAAATCAACGATGCCAAAACTATATTTCACCTTTTTTTTCTTTTTTTTTCTTTTTTTTTTTCAGAGCACCATTTTTCACTTGTATCATTGTAACTAAGACCAAAATAAATTATAATAGCCAAATGTGAATTTGGGAAGTATAGCATTACTCTTCGTATTTTTAATTTTAATAACCAAATGTATGTATCTAATATATATATATATATATTACTTTTAATAAAGAAAAATGAATGTGTAGATATACATGCATTATACATATAATAATTTTTATAAATATATATATATATATAATTAAACACATGAATGAGGGCTGATGCAATTGCTTGCTACTTGCTTTATTATTTTAGGATTGCAAACCAATCAATGTCATCATTAATTTGAGATATATGTTGTAATAAAAATGATATTCTTCCAAATTTTGAATATAAAACGTATCCAAATGTTGAATTGGTTTAATTATTATTGAATATATGATATCACTTTTATATATATATGTGTGTGTGTGTGTGTGTGTGTTTGGGAAGTATTTGAGATTCAACATTTGGAAAGCATAGACATATAAATGAATAAATATAAATATAAAACAAAACAACCTTTTATCAAGCCTCTTCACGAGCTTTTTCACGAGCCTACTAACAAGCCTTAATCGAGTCGAGTACGAGCCGAGCCTATGTATGCTCAAGCTTGGCCAGTTTATATATCGAGCTCGGTATTCGAGCTCGAGCCGAGCCGAGCCGCGAGCCTTTGTTGAGTGGCTCAGCTTGTGTACACCTCTAACCACAACGTTACCGTGCGAGTTCTTAGTAAATGCTTATTTATGGTGTTATTTGATTACAAGAAGATTTTGACAGGGAAAGTTTCAACAAAAAGAAGAAATTACTAATAAAGATAATTCTACCACAATGAAAACTGGTAGAGGATAGATACTACACCAAAAAATAAAATTGAAATAGATTACAAAAACTTTCTTCAACACCAATAGAATTAAAACAAGGAACAATGAAGAAAGAATACAAGCAATGACAGTTGAGAAAATTGAACACAAAGCTTCATAATATCCTAGAGAGAGAGAGAGAGAGATTGCCAACCGCTGATGTAGAGCTTGGTAGAGGAATTGAAAGTGGTATTCGGCGGAGAAGAAGAAGAAGTTGAAGCCACAACAACAGCACCACCACAACCGTGACGTCGGAGTCGGAGTCGAAGTTGTTGGGATCGATTTGAACGTAAAACAGAGAAACCAGCAATACCATGACCATGACCAGAATGAATCTGCAAATTAGTACAACAAAATCCACTTTTTCTATCAGCCGAATACCTAATTGTTGTCCATAGATTACTACTACTAGTTGTAACAATTCTTGCCGCCATAGATACAGAATATATATTATGGATAAGGGGAACTTCGTCTCTCACCCTTTGGTTCCTCTCTCTTTTTCTCAATTTCGATGACTAATAAATTACAACCACATCCCCTGACTCTGAGAAAATTATTCCATGACCCCGTCATGTGTGACTGATTCATCTGTTCCACTGATCAATGTGGAGCTCACGTGGGACACACAAAATCCAAGGGCTCCGTCACACTCACACATGTGATATGTGCTCATAAAATAACTTCTCAGCTGGCTAAGGTATCTCATATTTGCCGGAAACTCCTCCTATTTTAGATAATTATACTTGCCTCCGCTGCATTAATTAATCAAATAAGGGAAATGTTTGGCGCGCACACTTTTTAACATACTTTTTAACGCACTATACTTTAAACACCTGTACCTTGTGATGTTTTGAATTTTTTTACACTTTCCGTGTATCACTTATACAGGATATATAAATTACATACACTTAAAACTGAATATCAAAAAGTGTGTGTATCACTACTCGTCAAATAATTACTGTAAGAATCCGGGACAATATCTTTCTCCAAAATACTACTAAAAATTATCCTAATGGTTCAGTTTTTGTAATGCATGTAAGATTAGATCATGTCTACTCTCATTCTCATTTCTACTATATTATTATGAATACCACTACTAAGTTGGAAAAGTTGGTCTTAAAAAGAATAATAATTTTGAATTATATATAAATTAATAGAGTGTATATAGTAAACAAGTGAATATACAACAGTGGCTCCCTTTTAATCCCAACATCAAATTCTGAGTCTTCCCGATCAGCCTTTAAATAGCTCATTTCTAGTCTCAAATAGCTAGCTAGTAAGAGCATCTCCACAATGGTGGGGTTCTATACCATAACTTGGCCAAATTTAAGTTTGGTACCACGTACAATATATAGTGTGGACAAAGTTAAGTTTTAGTGCCACATACGTGGTATATAGTGGGTATCACAACTGAGGACAGGTAGAATAGTAGAACGTCAAATTAAGAGGCAGGTGGCTTGAGTGGAAAGGGGCTTTGGTCGCTTAAGTAATGGTCTCAAGTTCGAGGTCTTGTGGATGCAAAAAACTATCTTGAGAGAGGTCTCCGCTTCGGCGTCCGACCATACCTCAGAGGATTAATCTTGGGTGGAAGGCTTGGGGATACCTTGTGATACGTCCAGAAATATCCTCCAAAAGTTCAACCGCCACGTCAACAGAAAGACCCGGATTGCCCGGGATGAGAGATTGGGGGCCCACACCCCAAGGGTCATCGAAGGTAACCGCTCGGGGTAGTCAAACAGCCCGGGCACGAGATGCGGCGACTTTCCAGGAGGCGAATCCCGGGAAGAACTCTCTAGGCAGTTTCCTTATGCGGCCAGAACTCTGTTTAGGAAGAACAAGTAGATTCCTAAACCATTTAAGGAATACTCCTAAGATTGAGCAAATCTGTTATGATTAGATTAGGTTTCCTAATCTAATCAACTCTTACCATGTAAAGGTGGACTCTTGCATCTATAAAAGAGCCCACCTATCCTCTCTAGGGGGATCCAAAAATCACCTCTCTAAGCATATAAGCACTTACGAGAGTACTCACCATTGACACGCATACACCCGACCGGTATTACTGGTAGTGCCGCCCACTTCTGTTGGCTCACCAGGCCCGCCGGTGATCTGCTAGTAAGAGCGCGCAGACGCAGCCGTGGATGTAGGTCACCTTGTTAACGGGACCGAACCACATACAAATCTTCTCTTGCTTTACTTTCTGTCCAAATCTTGCTTACCAATTTTCGGCATCATCAGTTTGGCTCCGTCTGTAGGAAGACTCGACACAGTTTCTTCATCAACAAAAATTTTTGACTGATCAACATGCCGCCAAAGAAGGGTAAGAAAACAGCCGATTCAACCGGTCAGGAAAACCTGCAGATCGAGCCGCGGGCTGCCTCCATGACCACTGAACAGGTCACGGCAGCATTAGAGCAGCTCTTGGAGGGCCAGTGCGGAACACAACAACAGATAGAGGCGCTTATGGCCCAACACGAGAAGCGCCCTTCGTCGGAGAAGTAGCCTGAGGAGAGCGTTCTTGTTCGAAGGCCCGCTCGGGCACGCAGGCAAGCCCGGTCCACTCCGGTGTCTCCACCAGACCGAGAACGTCTCGCGGATGGAGAGCGCAGCCAGGCTACTAAGCGCTCGCAAAGAAGACCTCGGCCCGTTCCTCGCCGAGCGCGCCGAGTGGAGGACGCCAGAACCATCATTGATCGGCGACAAGCAGCAAGGGGAGAAGAGTCCGGACAGAAAGCCCGGGAATCGGTCGATGACCCTCCCGTCCTGAGCCGGGGGGATCTTAGGCACAGGCTTTCCCGGACCCACAACCGAGTACTATCTCCGAGGTCGACACACTTCGAAGAGGAGGCCTCATCGTCCGACCCCGCCTACCGTTCTGACGCGGACAGGAGAACCGGGCAGAATGACGTCAAAGCCCAGGTTGAGGAACTGCAGCAGCAGATCGAGAGGCTGAACCGCAAGTCCGGCCACGACCTCACCAACACAGAGACGGAGTCGCCCTACACCGCTCGGGTGACATAATTTCCTATTCCGCAGAAGTTCAAACCCCCTCACCTCAGCTCATACGATGGCACAGGGAGTTCGGTAGACCACATCTGCACCTACAAGGCGCAGATGTCACTGGTCACTACGATAGATGAGCTGCTGTGCCTGGCCTTCCCCAGTACCCTAAAGGGGTCAGCCGCACAGTGGTTCCATGCATTGAAGCCCCGAACGGTTGACAACTTCAAAACCCTCGGCAAACTTTTCATCAGCCAGTTTGTCGGAATGCTCGACTGGTCCCAACCAGACACCCAGCTGCTGACTGTCAAGCAGCGTAAATGAGAGTCCTTGAGGGAGTATGTGGACCGTTTCAATCAACAAAGGCTCTTGATCCGCAACCTCAATGAGACGGCCACAATCATGCCCTTATGTTCGGGAGTTCAACACACCAAGGTTGCCACGTCGTTCCATCGCAACCGACCTGCGACCCTGGTGGAGCTCTCGGAAAGGGTCGGAAAGCATATAGATACCGAGGAGTTCCTGAAAGCAAAACGCGCCGGTCAAGCGGGAGATGAATCCCCGAAGGCCAAGCGCAAGCGTGAGGGATTCGACAAGGGCTCAGGAAAGAAGCTGAAGCAAGATCAGAGAGATGCCAGGGGCCAGCCCCCAACCGCTTTCACACCCCTTTCTCGGCCTATACATGAGGTGATGGTCGCCGCAGAGGCGCAGAGGTTGCTTCCGCAGCCAGCTAAACTCAGAGCCCCACCCGGTAAAAGAAACCGGGATAAATTTTGCCGTTACCACAAGGATCACGACCATGAAACGGAGGATTGCTTCAAATTGAAGATAGCAATAGAGAAGCTAATCGAACATGGACACCTTGCTGAGTTTGTCGCAGCGGATAGACGGCCTCGGCAGGACGGCCGAGCTCCCAATCAGCCACCACCACCACTTGGTCACATCCACGTGATCTCCGGAGGGATGTCAGGTGGAGGCGATTCACAGTCGGCGCGGAAGAGGCATGCCCGGGCGTCCCAGGCGGACGTCTGGCAAGTCCAATCCACCGACTCCTCCCCAACCGATGTCCTGACGTTCACGTCTGATGACTTGCAGGGCATCCACTGCCCCTTTGATGACCCGCTAGTAGTGACGCTTTCTATAGCTAACTATATGGTCCAGAGGGTGCTAGTGGACATAGGCAGCTCGTCCGATATTATGTTCGCGGCAGCATTCGATCAACTCGGGATCGCAAGGGATCGGCTCCGACCAGTTACTACTCCCCTGGTTGGATTTAACGGCTCCAGCACTCAACCGCTCGGTACAATCGAGCTCCCAGTTCTCATGGGGACCTACCCACAGCAGGTTTCCGCGCTGGCTAATTTTGTGATAGTAGAGGCCCCTTCGGCATACAACATCATCCTCGGCAAGCCGATCCTCAACAGGGCCAGAGCGGTCGTCTCAAACTATAGCTTAACGGTGAACTTTTCAACTCCCCAGGGACCAGGATGCTTGCGAGGAGACCAGGCTACTGCTCGAAGCTGCTATGTTAGCTCGTTGCGCCGGGGGGCAATCACCGAAACGTTAAACGTCCAAAAATTGGACCCCCGGGACCAGAGCGACGTGATAGGGCCGATGGAAGAACTGGAACGAGTCATGCTGGATCCAGAATGCCCGGACCGCACGGTCAACATCGGTACCCTACTGGAGCTCGGGTTAAAGGAGAAGTTGATCCAGTTCCTGAGGCAAAATCAAGACGTTTTTGCTTGGAGTCATGAGGATATGCCCGGGATTGACCCCTGGGTTATGTCCCATTGTCTCAATGTCAGCCCGGATTGTCGCCCAGTGAAGCAGAAGAGAAGAGGCATGGCCCCCGAGAGACAAAAAGCTGTGAGTGAGGAGGTCGAGAAACTCCTGAAGGCGAAATCCATCCGAGAAGTCCACTATCCCGATTGGCTAGCCAATGTCGTCCTGGTCAAGAAAAGCAACGGGAAGTGGAGAATGTGCGTGGACTTCACCGACCTCAACAAGGCTTGCCCCAAGGACTGCTATCTGCTGCCTAGGATAGACCTCCTTGTTGACTCAACAGCAGGCCACTCACTCCTCTCATTCATGGACGCTTACTCGGGGTATAATCAGATCAGCATGTACCCCGGGGATGAAGAGAAGACAACGTTCATCACCGACCAAGGCACGTACTGTTATAAAGTCATGCCGTTCGACCTCAAGAATGCTGGAGCTACTTACCAGCGCCTGGTCAACTACATGTTTAAGGACCTCATCGGAAAATCTATGGAAGTATATGTGGACGATCTTCTGGTCAAGAGCAGGGACGAGCCCGACCACCTTGAGCATCTGGTCGGGGCCTTCAGCATTTTGAGAAAGTTCAAGATGAGGTTGAACCCGGCCAAATGCACCTTTGGTGTCTCATCCGGGAAATTCCTCGGCCATCTAGTTAGCAAACGGGGAATTGAAGCAAACCCCGAGAAGATCAGAGCTATCATCAACATGCGGTCGCCCAAATCAACAAAGGAAGTTCAAAGCCTAGCCGGACGGGTGGCCGCACTAAACAGATTCGTATCCCGAGCTACCGACCGGTGCTTGCCGTTCTTCAAAATCCTCCGCAAGGCATTCCAGTGGTCAGAAGAGTGTGAGGAGGCATTCCAGGAACTCAAGAGGTATCTGGCCTCCCCTCCTCAGCTCTCGACACCCGTACCCGGGGAAGAATTATTTCTGTACCTGGCAGTGTCACCATCGGCAGTTAGCTCGGCACTTATTCGGGAAGAGCACGGGATACAGTTCCTAGTGTACTACACCAGCCGGGCGTTGCAGGGCGCCGAGAGCAGATACTCCCGCATCGAGAAACTAGCCTTCGCCCTCATCACCTCAGCCCGAAGGCTCTGCCCGTACTTCCAGGCCCATGCCATTGTAGTCCTGACCGATCAGCCTCTCCGCAGAATTCTCGGTCGGCCAGACACACCCGGGAGGCTCGTTAAGTGGGCCTTGGAGTTGGAAGAGTTCGATGTAATCTACCGACCCCGGATAGCCATCAAGGGGCAAGCTGTAGCAGACTTTCTGGTTGAGTTTACATATTCCGAAGACCCAGTCGAAGAGTCCGAGCCTCCGGCCCTACCGCCCGGATTAAACTCCGACATCCTAACCTGGGTGCTGCATGTGGACGGTTCCTCCAATCAGCAAGGTAGTGGAGCTAGAATCATCTTGACTACCCCCGACAGGATCCAACTCGAATATGCTTTAAGGTTTGGGTTTCGCGCCTCCAACAACGAGGTCGAGTACGAAGCCCTCTTGGTCGGGTTACAGTTAGCCATCTCGATGAGTGTGCAACAGGTCCAGGGCTACAGCGACTCCCAGCTCGTGGTTAACCAAGTAAACCAAGAATATGAAGCGCGGGAGGACAACATGGTAGCCTACTTGGGCCTTGGCCGGGCGGTTGCCAAGAAGCTCCAAGGATTCTCCATCACCCAGAAACCTAGAGAAGAAAATACCAGAGCAGATCGGCTGGCTCGCCTCGCCTCGCCTCGTCTTCTGAGTCAGACTTGCCCAGGATAAGGATACAATTCCTACCCGAGCCAAGTGTGATCAACTCAGAGGGCATGGAGGTCGACCCGGTCACTTTGGAACCCAGTTGGATGGACCCGCTCGTGACATTCCTGACGACAGGAGGGCTACCAAATGACAAAGATGAGGCACGCCGGGTCAAGTACCAGGTAGCGCGATATCATCTCCTTGACGGCATTCTCTACAAGAGGGGATTCACCATCCCGTACCTCGGCTGCGTTCATCCTGCGCAAGTGCAAGCAATACTGTTTGAAATCCATGAAGGTGTGTGCGGGAACCACGTCGGAGGTCGGGCACTTTCCAGAAAGGCCCTACTACAAGGTTACTATTAGCCAACCATGGCCCGAGATTCACATGAGTATGTGCGATGGTGTGACAAGTGCCAGAGGTACTCTCCCATGATCAATCGACCGGGAGAACTCCAGACACCGGTCCACAGTCCATGGCCATTTGCCCAATGGGGAATTGACATTGTTGGTCCATTACCGACAGGAAAAGGATAAGTTAGGTTTGCCGTGATAGCTGTTGACTACTTCACCAAATGGGCGGAGGCCGAGCCCTTGGTAACGATAACCGAGCGAAAAATGGAAAGCTTTGTGGAAAGACATATCCTCAGCAGGTTCGGTATTCCCCGAGTCCTGATCAGCGATAATGACAGATAATTTGACACACCCATCTTCAGACAGTTTTGCTCGGGCTACGGAATACTAAATCATTACTCTTCCCTTGAGCACCCATAAGCCAATGGTCAAGCCGAGGTAACCAATCGGACCATCCTGCAGTCAATCAAGACAATGCTTGAAGGCGCTAAAGGCCTGTGGGCGGAAGAGCTACCAACACTCCTGTGGGCCTACCGCACTACACCCTAAGCGGCCACAGGCGAGACCCCGTTTTCCTTAACCTACGGTTTCGAGGCAGTGGTCCCCACAGAGCTCGGGCTGCCAACATACCGGGTGGCCAACTTCAGCGATCCGGATAACGGAGAAGCCCTCAGGACAGAATTGGACCTAGTGGAAGAAAAAAGAGACCAGGCCTATCCTAAGGTGGCCGCTTACAAGCAAAGAGTCTCGCGGTATTACAATAGCAATGTGAAGCACTGTAGCTTTCAAGTTGGAGACCTCGTCCTCAAGGCAGTGAACCAGTCTACCTGAATCCCGAGCCACGGGAAATTGGGGGCAAACTGGGAAGGCCCGTATAAAGTGACTCCGGTCAACCGTCCAGGAACCTACTGGCTACAGAGCATGGACGGACATGATCTCACTCATCCTTGGAATGTGCAACACCTCCGCAAGTATTATCAGTAGCTGACCACGGGCATTTAGTTCTATAGGGGAATTCTTTTCTTGTAGCTCTGATGGGGCAACCGTTACAGATTATTACTTTTCAAATAAAATTGACTGGTTTGTTTCGAAAATGTATTCCTGTCTGTACCCCGTAAAAAAAAAAAAAAAAAAGACCTTGGGCCCAACCCCAAGGCAGAAAAGACCTTGGGACGAACCCCGAGGCAACAAAGACCTTGGGCCTAACCCCAAGGCAGAAAAGACCTCGGGGCCTAACTCCGAGGCAACAACGACCTTGGGCCTAACCCCAAGGCAGAAAAGACCTCGGGGCCTAACTCCGAGGCAACAAAGACCTTGGGCCTAACCCCAAGGCAGAAAAGACCTTGGGCTCCGAACCCAGGCACAAAAGGACCCTGCAACCACCCATGTTCCAGGTCGGTTTCCTACGTCCGCTCCCCAACACGCCCTCGCCTTACAGGACGCCGAGGGCAAGGGGATTGTAGACCTAAACAAGAAATTACTTAAAGCTTCGCTTAGTCCCGGTCGACAACGGGGCCAAACCCCTAGGCGGCCGACGATGGCGAACTTCAAATGCCCCTGCGACCACCCATGTCCCAGGTCGGTTTCCTACGGTCACCTCTTCCCGTACTCCCGCCTTAGCAAAATGCTTGGGGGGCAGGGGAATATCAGGCCAAAACAGGGAATCACACCGGTCGCTACAAGAGCTTGGAAGATCTCCCTAAGCACTTACAATGATCAGAGATATAACCCGGGTCGTAAAACAGGATACATCTATGATACGCCGGGCGATTCTGGATGCTAAGTAGGGCTAGTCCCTATAGCGCTCCGGGCAATTACCTTTTAGAAAGGTCAGTAAGACTAGGTGTTCTGTTGGTTACGGTCCTAAAATATTTTCTAAGGCAGGTGTTAGGTCGGCCAAAACCAAACGGGTACTAGCAATTACAGAGGCATAGTGCAGATAACAAAAACAGTTAATGGAAGGGAAATCTGGCCTTAGGGGCCTTTTCATTAATTGAAACGTTATGTACATAGCCCGGGGGGCAGTTGTAGTGGCCTCTCCAAGACAAAAAAAGAAACTACAACAAAAAATAAAAAGCAACAAGAAGAATATTCCTTGAGCAGGGAGTCTAGGAGTCGTCTACATTAACAATGTCCACGCTCTCCTCAACCTCTCCCCCGGCCTGCCCTTCCGGGGCAGCAGCTCCCTCCTGGTCAGCCGGGGCAATGACACCCTCAGCTGCAAAAGCGGACTCCTTGGCTTCGGCATCAGCATCCTCGGGGGCCTCGGGCGCTATGTCCCAGTAGTCAGAGTCCACCCCCTGGTAAGGAGTAGTGTCCAACTCCGGGTGGTCCCGAGCCAGCCTCCTCTTCAAGTCCTCATACCCGAGGAAGAAGCCGTCGTCTAAAGTTTCCCCCGGAGGACCAGCAGCCGTCGCCACTTCCAAGAGTGTCCTCACCTGAGCTTCTTCCGCCGCGCGGCTAGCCCTCTCGGCCTCAAGTTCCGCCAGTGCCACCGCTAGGTCTTCCTGGGTTGCCCCGAGCCTCGAAGCCAGGCCCTTGACCCTGTTTTTCTCCACGGTCAAAGCCCTCTCTTTGGTCTCCAGGACAACCTCTTTCTCGGCGAGGGCGGTCTCGAAGGCGGTGGCCCTCCCGACAAGGGCCGGAATGAAGGATTCAGCTCCGGCAACCATGCAGCCGACCTGCAACCCAAGTAAAAAGGAAATGGTCGGTCATTATTGCCAGCAGAGTAGAAAAAGCAAAGAAATCAGAAGATGCAGAAAAGTTACTTACCAGATGGAAAATGCTGATGAGTCAAGCCTGAAAGACTTGGGGAGACATACCGGCACACCTATCCACCTGACTGGGAAGAAGGCACGGTCTGACCCTGTCCCGAGTCTCTCTAGATTCGTCCAGGGGCGTCCCGGAGGGAATCTCGGCTCAAGGGGCAGATGTTTCTCCCACTACCACCGCCCGAGGGGTTGATGCCTCCCCGAGAGCCTGGGCTGTTGATGGGCCATGCCTGAGTTGCTTAAACGGGCGCACGCTGCCAGAGGCCTCCACGGCCGACCTCTTCCCCGTCGCCGCCATCCGCTCGGCAGCCGCAGCCTGCAAAGCCCTCAACCACTAGGGATCTCTTCGGGGGGCCATCTCTACAAAAGAAAAACAGCCACGGGGTCAGCACCAAGATAACAAGGCAGCAAAGGATATTCAAAGTGGAGGCAAGTGACCAAACTCTTACCCGGGATAATGTTAGGGAGGTTTGGAGCTTTGGCAAGACGGTGGGGTCGGCGGTCGCCTTTCTGATCTCCCGACCGAGTTAGCACGTCCCAGATGTTGACAGGCTGCTCAATCAAGCCCCTGATTCTCTCCTCGCACTCTGCCAGAACGCGTAAGAGGTCAGTGGACCCCGCTGCAAAGCAAACCAATGCGGTCAGTTCAAAGCCATAAAACGAAGCCTGAAGCAAGGCTAGAGAAGGTGCGGGTCGGACTTACCCCTCATTTCCTCTGCCTAAGAGGTTCTCAGTTGACTCCCAAGGGCTGGCTCACAAAACCCAGGGATGGACACTTGGAAGAACTTTTTCTTCCACCCCTTGTTGTCGCTCGGGCAGTTGACGATAATTTTCTTCCCCTGCCGAGCCCCTAGAGAAAAGAACCCAGCCTCCCCGTGAATTGGGAATGGCCGGTGGAGCCAGAAGAACTCTTGAAGGGTGAGTTCGTACCCGAAGACCTGGGGCCACAAGGAGATGGACCCGATGAGATACCTCCACCCGTTCGGGGCTAACTGTCCGGGGGCTATTCCCAGAAAGATCAAGACGTCCCGAGCGACTGGGTGGAGAGGAACACGAAGGCCAGCGACGAAGGCGTCCTCGTATAGGGTAACCCAACCCCTGTGGTAAATATGAGCCCCACCGGGGCGGACAGACAAAGAACTGTCATCAAGGACGGCGTACTTACCCCTGATCCGATCGAGGTCCCCAGTGTGCACGGCTGTGGAAATAAACTCGCAGGCGAATGCTACCTCAGGAGCAGACTCCCTAGGCGCCTCGTCACCTGAACCCTGTGACACCGAGGCGATGGGGGTCTCCTGGTCAGACTCGTCGCTCGACACTCGGGCTGGGATCCGGCCCGTACTATAACGGTCTGAGGGGGAAGCTGACGATAGGTCTAAACTGGGATCAGGCGTGCCCGACCGAGACATTTCACTCTCCGATCGGGAGGCAGAGTTGAAGTCGGAGTATTCCATCTCTGAAATTCCTACGGTAAGGTTAGGGAACAAGCGACGGCCTAAGTATGGGTCGGAAACCCCAAGCCTAGTGTTCAGGGGGGGAGTGTCACTAACCTGAATGGCAAAGAATAGATGCTCCTTAGCACTAAGTAACACTCTCTCAACACAGCCCAAGGAAGGCCCGATCGGGTTGCCCGACTTGAAAAATGAACAGAATCTGAGAAGGAAGAAATCCCACTCCCGCTCGAACCCTACCAGACTCGTTCTCTCCATCCTCACTCCGACAAGAAGAGAGATGGGGGGGGGGGGGGGGGGGGGGGGGGGGGAAGAGAAGAAATCAACAAATAGAAGTTCAGGAAGGCAGGGGACTTACAAAGTTTAAAGCGCAGGAGGGGCTCAGGAATTTCGCTCGGGATTCTCTTTGCTCTCAAAATCGCTCGGGAATACTCGTCTCGGCAGGAGGGATCCAATAAATGGGCAAGTGTCCCTTATATAGAAGCTGTGGACGGCCAAGATCGGGACAGATCCAACGGTCCAGGCGATTTCCCGCTTAAACTGTCGCTTCGGGCACGTGGAGCGACGCCTCAAAAGGTGCGCGCATTAAATGCGTGACAAGACGGCTCGGTTATCATGTAAATGTTTCGGTTACAACCACTCCGTCCTCGTCGGATCCTGACCTGGCCACTGACCGGTTGGCATGTGGAAGCTGTCGTACCCGGGTCCACGGTATCGCCACCCGGGCCTCTTCCCACACCCGCCGGGTGATGTGGAAGGTGGCCCCAGTCCTGAGCAAAATTCCCAGAAGATATCCGAACGGTTTCCAAGCTGCTGATAAAGCCAAAGATTTTCCAAAACTATTTGCTAAGGGGCAGAAAGCCAGAGCCAGGTCGATCAGCGGCAACCGATCGGGTATTAGCAGCCGGGTGCAGTACAGAAGTAAAAAACGGTTAGAAGAACAGAGTAAGGGAAAAGTTGGCCTCAAGGACCTTTTCATTACTATAAAAAAAGTAAACTGTACAGAGCTCGGGGGGCAGTTTTAGTAGCCGCCCCGGTGAAAAAGAAAAACAAAAAAGAAAAAGAGAAGAGGAGTCTTCAAGTTCCTTTGCCCTTCAGAGCCTTGACCTCCTCTTCCAGGACCGCCATCCTTGCCACCAACTCCTTGACAGTGAGTTCTAGGGTGTGAACATCCACCTCCCGCATGACATAGTCCGTCTGCAGGTGAGCAATCTGCTTCTCCACCTCCTGAAGACGACCCTCCAGGTTCCCAAGGGAGAGGCCTATCCAAGAGCTAGGCACATGAAGACCGGTCGGTGCCTCCAGCCGACTCTTTTTTGGTGGGGGCGGGGATCCATCCCTGACCGCTTTTTCCTTCCCCTTCCTGGACGGGCCTGGTGGCGGGCTCGCATCCCTGGACGAGGATGAATCACTGTAGGTGGACAGGGAAACTGGCCCCTCAGACGGAATGGCCCTACCTGTGGCGCGCAGACCGGTCGCCATGGATCGGGTATAGCGGCGCGACCCGGAGACAGCAGCAGCAGGAGCCGCCAAGGAAGTTCCACCACCAACATCACTAGTAGGACCCCCGACCAGGTCGGAGAATGTAAGGCCGGCCTCGACCGCTCGATCGATCGCCTCCGCGTCGGCAATAATAGGGGCAATGTCGCGAAAGGCGGCGAAGGACGCCTTACACAGTTTGGGGCTGAAGGCTGTAGGAGGGCAGAGAGCAGGGTCCACCAGCCAATTACCGGAGACAACGACCCGAGGATATTGGCGCCAATGCTTGTTGTCAAATTTTAGCCCGTGAACAAGGTTTTTTCCCTCCGCGCCGATGCGAAGGTAAGGCTCCCCGCGGTCGATGCCCAAGACGTAGCACCTGGTGACGTCAACTGAGCGGAGGAGTAGACCAAGCCGCTGGTTCAGCACCGATATGCCCTAGAGGAGGCGGGCAACGTTTGGGCGGCACTTGGACAGCGGGATACTTAACCCCTGTAACAGGTCGCAGAATAAGGCGGGGAGAGAAAAACGTAGCCCCACAACTAGCAGCAAATATCTGCTAATGATGACTGACGGGAGGGCCACCTCCTCCCCTTCGATATAAGGGCGAACCTCGACGTCGTCGGGGATTTCGCAATCTCTCCGGAAAGCACCAAGTCCCTCCTCAGAGTCCAAATCAACATGAAAAGCCATTAGAGAGAAGCTGGGGTCGTAAAAACAGAGGCTCGGGAACACTTCACTTTTGAAGACCACTCGGTAGCTTCAGTTGTCAATTTGCAGTGAGATTTGGAACGAACAGGTGCCCTTTATATAGGCACCATAGACGGCTCAGATCAAACTAATCGGACGGCTCATACGCTCTCCCACCGGAACTGTCGCTTCGGGCAAATGGGGCGTCGCCTCAAAAGGTGTGAGCATTGAATGCGCGACGTGATGGTTCAGTCGCCACACGAACGATTCGGTTACTTCCAAGTCGGCACCGTTGGCTCCTAACCAGGCCAGTAACCATTGGGCACGTGGCGCCTGGGGCCCACGATCCCGCATGATAACCGCCCGGTTGGAACCCCGACGGGTTACCCAAACCGGTCCCATCCCAAGTAGAATCCCGGTCTATTCCCGAGCGGTATCTTGGAGACATTCTTAATTTTCGAACTTCATCTGATGAGACATCACATCAACTTCGAAAATGGGGGGCAGTTGATACGTCCAGAAATATCCTCCAAAAGTCCAACCGCCACGTCAGCAGAAAGACCTGGATTGCCGGGACGAGAGCTTGGGGGCCCACACCCCAAGGGTCATCGAAGGTAACCGCTCGGGGTAGTCGAACAACCCGGGCACGAGATGCGGCGACTTTCCAGGAGGCGTATCCCAGGAAGAACTCTCTAGGCAGTTTCCTTATGCGGCCAGAACTCTGTTTAGGAAGAACGAGTAGATTCCTAAACCATTTAGGGAATACTCCTAAGATTGAGCAAATTTGTTATGATTAGATTAGGTTTCCTAATCTAATCAACTCTTACCATGTAAAGGTGGACTCTTGCATCTATAAAAGAGCCCACCTATCCTCTCTAGGGGGATCCAAAAATCACCTCTCTAAGCATATAAGCACTTACGAGAGTACTCACCATTGACACGCATACACCCGGCCGGTATTACTGGTAGTGCCGCCCACTTCTCTTGGCTCACCAGACCCGTCGGTGATCTGCTAGTAAGAGCGCGCAGACGCAGCCGTGGATGTAGGTCACCTTGTTAACGGGACCGAACCACATACAAATCTTCTCTTGCTTTACTTTCTGTCCAAATCTTGCTTACCAATTTTCGGCATCATCACCTTGGAAAACCAAAAAAAAAAAAAAAACAGAATAGTAAAACTTAATTAAATTTGTGGTACGCATAAATTTTGTTATTGTACGAGCAAATAGTGCAGCTAAAATCGTTTTTTAGTGAAGCGTACGGATTACACAAAACCGTTTGGTATGGTACACTTTTTTAGGGGGTAAAAAAAAAAACCGTTTGATAGTAAAAAGGGTTTAGATTCCACCACCGTTTGCATCCAAAACTCAACTCCACCGGCCACTACGAATGCTAAGTTACCATACCACAAATTAACTTAAGATTAAACTAAGTTCAACGCCACCATTTGTGAATGCTCTTATAATAAACACGTATCAACAGCTTAATTGGCCATCAATCATACGAGTAGTAATTAATTTCCAAATTATGGCCGGGCTAATAATCTCAACAATATTTATTGGATGGATGATATAAATTAATGCAAAAGTACATCAGAGCACATCGATCATATGAGTCGCATGAAATATTTTCCATTAATGATGTGTAAAACATTACTGACCTGTGTGTAGAGAAAGCAAAGGTTGCATGATGTGTAAAGAATTAATTGGGATTATGTAATACTATATGTTAGTAGAGTACTAGTAGTTAATAAGAAGGGGGGTGAAGGGCTTGCAAGAAACGTTTGTCTGAGAATCTGGAAAAGAGAAAGTGAAAAATGAAGCAAAGAGAGACTGGACGTCTTTGAATCTTTCATATATATATATATATATATGTATATGATTGATGTGGAAGCTATATATAAGGAGATCCACATATATAATTAAGGGGGGAGAGAGAGAGAGAGAGAAAAGAAAAAGGACTGAATTAGCTCATCAAATCAAGCTGATCATGAAGCACAATTAAATTAAATTAATTAGGTAGGAGATGGAGCAAATCAATCAATCAATCAATTATTGGAGGAGTGGACAGAGACAGCCGACAGGGGAGGTGAAGAATTAAGCTAGCAGTATATAGCTCTAGGTGGCCGGGCCGGTGTGGTTTAAGTAAGAGCGAGCGAGCGAGCTAGAACTAGTGAGTGAGTAATGGCACCAGTGGGATTGCCTCCGGGATTCAGGTTTCATCCAACAGACGAAGAGCTTGTCAATTATTATCTTAAGAGGAAAATTCATGGTCAAGAAATCGAACTCGACATCATTCCCGAGGTTGATCTCTACAAATGCGAACCTTGGGACTTAGCAGGCCAGTACTCTCTCTCTCTCTCTCTCTCTTTACTTCTACACTCCTACACTCCTACTATATATATATATATATATATATCTTTCCTCCATCTTCTTTAATTTGTATATAAATACATATACTTATTTACTGCATGTGGTAATTGATGAACCTCTCCATCTGAATCTGATCATTCAAACAAATGATTCCGGCCCAACTTTAATTAATTTGTATTGTCTTTAATTGTCCTTAATTAATTAGTCATTTTTAGGCTAGATCCAAATAATAAATTTCAGTACTCATGAGTCCATATATTTATATATATACATACTCCTATATAATAATAGTAGTAGTAGTAGTCTGAATTATATTTGATATATACATATATGTATATGTGGGATCATATATATATATATATATATTGCAGAGAAATCATTCTTGCCGAGCAGAGACCCAGAATGGTATTTCTTTGGTCCAAGGGATAGAAAATATCCAAATGGATTCAGAACAAACAGGGCAACAAGAGCTGGATACTGGAAATCAACGGGAAAGGATAGAAGGGTAATGAGCCAAAATAGAGCAGTTGGAATGAAGAAAACTTTGGTTTACTACAGAGGCAGAGCTCCTCAAGGAGTTAGGACTGACTGGGTCATGCATGAATATCGTCTTGATGACAAGGAATGTGAGGACACCTACTCCGGAATTCAGGTACTCCTATTCCTATATATATATATATATATACACACACCTCCATCCATCATCATCTTATCTTTATCTTTTCTTAATTAATTCTCTTTTTGCATTAACTCTCTCTCTCTCTCTCTCTCTCTAATTTTATAGATAGATCGATCAATCCTGAGATCACAAACTTTATATATATATATATATATATATGCAGAGTCAGTACTTCATGAAATACCTACACTCACCAAATTCACAATGACCCATTAATCATCAGTTTATTTTTCACACGTCTAATTGACTTCGAAAGCATGAATTACGGGGAAAAGAAAAGACTTTGATACATAGCATGATCGATCGGTGTTCATGCCACATGAGTTACTCCACACCCTCCACTCCACCAAAAAATAAAAAGCAGTTAATTAGTTAGTTACCTTATGTTTTTTTTTTCTTTACCCCGGCCCGTCTCTTTTAATTACACTCAAAATGGTAGAAAAGTAAGCTGAAAGAAGCATATCGATCATTTTATTTATATATATATATATATATATAACTACGTAATTAGGCTCATGGAATTTTAAGAACGTGAAATGGGGTTCAATGCATAGGGATACTAAGCTAGGGAACGTGGGAAGTGTATCATGATTTGCATGCAAAGTTTAAGCTTTTGTCATCTTCGATCTTATACAATTGTCTTTATCATACTTTACTATATTACTTTACTATTAGATGAAATATATATATAAGATCCTAAGCAAATGTGGATATATTCTTTACTTGACATGATCTTATTCTGCTAAGTAGACAAAGCTTTGGCTTCTTCACTTTGTCTTTCTCTAATGAGACAAAAGTACTATCCCCCCAAGGCATTGTGGATCTCTTCCCCAACCTAGCTATATATCACCTGTTTGTTTTTTTTTTTTTTTTTTTTTGTATATATATATATACGAAAATTCTCTAAAGAGGGCGCCCTCTCTTTATTAAAGAGAGGACCTCTGTTTTGACCGTCAGATGTTGTTTTCATTAAGGACACTGTTGTCATTTCACAGTTTTTCAATATGATCCGACGGCCAAAATAGAAGCTCTCTCTTTAATAAAGAGAGGGCGCCCTCCTTAGAGCCTGACTGTATATATATATATATATAGATTGATCATATATGCTTCTCGAATCTGTAATAGTAACTCCAGTAGATTTTAAAATTTTAATTAACAACAGATGGAGTCCCTTATGTGTATATATATATATATATAGGGTGAGGCTACATACACCACTTTTTCTGCTAAATACACTATCCTGGTGTTAAAAAATAAAAAAAATTTATAAATGAAGGTGGTGTATTTAGTAACAAAAAAAAAGTGGTGTATTTAGCCTCACCCTATATATATTATATTATATTAATATATGCAAGCCTAAAAGCAGCCCACCCTTCACTTTTCATGTGCAAGGAAGGATGTGTCGGTCACTTTTCACTTTATTCCAAACACCAGAACAAGCCAATGGTTATCACAGTCAATAATTAAGCAAGCATATAATTGTTGTTTATGACATTATACAACAGTAGCTATATATAAGAATTACTAATACTCATGATCATGTGATATTTTCATATGTACCCTTTTGCCATATATGGAATTTTCAATATGCAGAAAAAGAAAGTACTAGAGAACAAACAATTCTCATTCTCAGGGTATATATATGTTTACAATTAACAAATGCGCGCGTTTCTCCTGGGTCAGTCACTCAGTGGCCTTAGAGATTGTTTGGCATATATATGATCTTTTGCTGTGCAATTTAATGGCAAAAAACTATTGTACGTTCACAGTTTTTGGCAGATTGTAAATTTTAGCGATTAATTAACTCACATTTTTTTGCAATTGAATTGCAGAATATGATTCGGCAAACAATTTTATTTTTACTTCTAGAGTTTCATAATCACTTGTTAACTCCACAAAGTGGTTACCAAATTAACATCCTTTTAGCAGAAGAGAATATGAAAAAAAAAAGTTTTATCTTCAAATCTTGTATCAGTCTGTCTGTGACTAAATCCAACAGCCCCAATAATTGACTGGTTTACAAAAACTCAAACAAGGCTTTAGTTAGCAACAAAGGATCTCTTATATGCTATATATTCAACTTTAAACTTTCACTTCTTTCTTTAACATTTGATAAGGAAACTTTACACTTTATTTGGCCTCTCTCTCCTAGCCTCTGGTCGATCTCTATAGATATATGTAGAATTAAGAGATCAAATAAGTACGTACTACTGTATGATGTTCATATGACATAATTAATAATTAAGGTAGTTAGTTATAATATAATGTTTACTTACAGGATGCATACGCGCTGTGTCGTGTTTTTAAGAAAAATGGTGTATGCTCTGAGATAGAAGAACAAGGGCAATATAGCATGGCATTAATGGAGAGCTCCTCGCAAAGTATGGTGAATGAGTACGAGAACATGTCACCGGACGTTCCGTTAGCATCATCCTCATGCATGGAGGAAGAAGATAAAGATGATTCATGGATGCAGTTCATCACCGAGGATGCATGGTGCTCCTCCAACACTTCCATGGGTAGTGAAGATCAGCTCTCTCAAGTGGCATTCCCAAGTTAAAAATTAAAAAAAAAAAAAATTTAAATGACATTTTGAGGATGGATCGACGGGTCAATAACATGAAGTTCAACTATATTTTTCAGATAATTAATTAATAATAATTAAGACATTGTTAATTTTGAAAAAGTTTCAGATATCTTTTTTATTTTTTATTTATTTATTTTTATTTTTATTTTTTATATGGTTTTTATAGTACGGGATCATATGTGTAATATTCCTGTCTAATTGTATTTAGTAATAGTTGTGTCTTTTGTTTCTGTAAAGCCAGATTAATACATGGCTCAATGGATGGAATTAGGTTTTGGTCTCTTACTGAGGCTACCAGGGTGTTACTTGTGGAATAAATGGCATTTTTATATTGGGGTGGGCATTCAATTGGTTCGGTTCGGTTCGGTTTGGCATAATTCAATTCGGTTTGAAGAATTGTTAATTGTTAACTGACTGAAATTTAATTCGGTTGGATTGATTCGGTTCACCGAATTATAAATTCAGTTCGGTTATGAAATTCGATTAATTGAACTAGTAAAGAACATTTGAGAGAGAGAGAGAACAACGATTTTTGTTGTACCAGAGCCTACACTGGATGATTAACCCTAAAACAACACCATCAATTAAGATTGAAGGTCTCGCTCACAACCAAAACATCGTCCTATTTTCAGAACCAAAGATTCAAAATATACCATGATACGCCCAAAATTATGGGCAATTTCCTACTCAAGTTAGAAGACTAATGGAAAGTGCATCTATTTCCTAATCCAATTGGGAAACTCCCACAATTAATGTCAATCAATCCTAATACAATTAGGAAGCTTACTTGATTGGTGTCAATCACACCCTAATATGATTATATTTCCTTATCCATGTATGAGTAGGTCTCTTGCATCTATAAAAGAGACCACTCACCCCCCATTGAGGGGGCGGCCAACTCTTTAGTCTACACAGCACCTCTACAAAATTCACCATTATACGCATACACCCGGCCGGTATTACTGGTAGTGCCGTCCCTCTTTGTTGGCTCACCAGGCCCGCCGGTGATCTCCTAGTGAACGTGCTCAGACACACCCGTGGACGTAGGTACCTTCATTAACAGGGCCGAACCACATACAAAAAATAGTCTCTCACTCTCTCTCTCTCCTTAAATTGCTCTACTTTACTCTTACCAATTTTTGGCATCATCAGTTTGGCGCCGTCTATGAGAAACGACAATTCTTCTCATCAACAAATTCTTGACTGATCAATATGCCACCAAAGAAGGGTAAGAAGGCTGCGCAGCAGTCCGACCGGGATGTTCCTTCGGCCCCGGCGTCGACTGCAGCAGTCCTGACATATGAGCAAATCACCGCAACCCTCACACAACTCTTGGAGGGCCAGCGTCAAATCCAGCAACAGATCGAAGCACTGCTAGCCCAGCAAAGCAATCCTCCAGTGGCCGGGAAACGACCCGGGAACATTGCGTACGGTCGAGAACCGATCTTGACCCGACAACGGACCCGAGCCAACCTGTCCCATGTTGAGGATGCCAGAGACATCAACAGTGGGCGTGCTGCCCGAGAGGAAAGGCAGGAGCGTATGGCCCGGGAATCAGTCCAGGGTCACTCGGTCAAGAGCCAAGTCGTCCCTAGGCGAACGGTTACCCGGAGTCATAGCCGAGCCCGATCCTAGAGGACAACACCCTGCCATGAAGAAGCCTCTTCCACCAACCCGACCAGCTCCTCAGATACCGGTCGGGAAGGAGTGGAAGCCCGAATCAAGGACTTGAAGAAACAGATCGACGGAGTGGCCAAAAAGCTTGGTCAAAACTGTGTTCCGAATCAAGCCAATACCGAGACAGAGTCACCATTCTCCAGCCAGATCACGAGGTTCTCTATCCCGCGCAAATTCAAGCAGCCTCGGCTAGATTCATACAACGGCTCGGGAAGCCCGATCGACCACGTCCGAACCTGTAAGGCTCAGATGGCCCTAGCCACCAACTCCGATGAGCTACACTGCCTAGCCTTCCCCAGCACTTTGAAAGGCCCGGCCATGCAGTGGTTCTACTCCTTGGAGCCCCGATCAGTCTGCAGTTTCAAACAACTCAGTAAGCAGTTCATCAACCAGTTCGCCGGTATGCATGAGCGGCCAAAGCCAGACATGCAAATACTAACAGTCAGATAACGGAATAATGAGTCCCTCAAGGAGTTCACCGACCGGTTCAACCAACAGAAGCTTCAAATCCGCAATTTGAACGAGACAATCGCCATCATAGCCTTCTGCTCGGGAGTTCAACACACCAAGTGCGCCGCGTCGTACCACAGAAACCGACCGGAAACTTTGGTTGAGCTCTCTGAGAGGGTTGGAAAATATATTGACACTGAAGAGTTTCTGAAGACCAAATACACCGGGCAAGAAAGCAACGAGTCTTCCAGAAGTAAGCGAAAGCGAGATCAGCCCGGGAGTTCTTACAGTTCTTCCAGTTCACAGAGGTCTGAGTCCGGCAATCCCGACCCGACCACCGGTTCACAGCAGTCCGGGTCAGGCAGCCCTGACCGGATCTCCAGCTCACAACAGGCATGGTTCGGCAGTCCCAACCCGACCTCCAGTTCACATCGGTCAGGATCAAGCAGTTCCGGCTTTGCCTTCAGCACATAAAAATTAGGAGCCCGACGATCCTGATCCGACCCCCTGTCTCCATCATTCTAGATGAGCCCGACTACAACGATACTTGTCTGATCACTACGTGAGGCACCACCGATTGTCAGAGAGCTCATCCAAAGACCTCGGGCCTAACCCCGAAGCATCCAAAGACCTCGGGCCTAACCCCGAGGCATATAAAAAGACCTCGGGCCTAACCCCGAGGCATCCAAAGACCTCGGGCCTAACCCCGAGGCACTAAAAAGACCTCGAGCTCCGAACTCAGGCGCTAAAAGACCTCGGGCTCCGAACCCAGGCACCAAAGACCTCGGGGTCACGCCCGAGGCACCGGCTTCGCTTAGGTCCAGCCGACGATGGAGGCAAACCTCCTAGGTGGCTGATGATGGCAAGCTTCAAAAGACCCTGCAACCACCATGTTCCAGGTCGGTTACCTACAGATCATAGCCTCTGTAAGACCCTCGTCTTAGCGAAAGCTTGAGGGGCAAGATGGCGCAGTGAACTAAACAGGTAATCACACCGGGTATTTACAGGCCTCGCGGATAACCAAGTCAAAATCTTGGACAACCCGAGCACCTACAGTACTCAGAGACATTAACTCCACTTAAGTCCAGACCGACGATAGAGGTGACTAAAATCTCTTAGGTTGGCCGACGATAGAGGAGTAAAAGGACCCTAAAGCAACGTGATTTAGGTCGGCTCCACCAACATGGTCAAGCTCTTCTCCCAACAGTCTTGACGAAGGCTGGCCGGGCAGAAGACAACCATCCTGGGGAGTTAACAGTAAAAAGGACCCTAGAGCAATGCGCTTTAGGTCGGCTTGTCCAACATGGTAAAATCCTTCTACCCACAGCCTTGACGAAGGTTTACGGGCAGAAGATAACCATCCTGGGAGCTAACTCAAGCAAAAAAGACTCCGAAGTAGGCCGAGTCTCAACTCTCGGTCACTTCCCGAGCATTCAAAGACTCCGGATTAGGCCGGGTCTCAACTCCCGGTCAGTTCCCGAGCAACTAAAGGTCCCGAGCTAGGCTGGGTCTCACCTCTCAGTCAGTTCCCGAGGACTCATCAGGCTCAAAAGCCCCGAGGCAGCTTCTACAAGTACTCAGACAGTGGCAAGTAACATCGAACTGATTTCCAAACTTGCCCCGATATAGCATCTGACCAATCTTGGAAATGGGGGGCAGCTGATACGCCCAAAATTATGGGCAGTTTCCTACTCAAGCTAGAAGACTAATGGAAAGTGCATCTATTTCCTAATCCAATTGGGAAACTCCCACAATTAATGTCAATCAATCCTAATACAATTAGGAAGCTTACTTGATTGGTGTCAATCACACCCTAATAGGATTATATTTCCTTATCCATGTATGAGTAGGTCTCTTGCATCTATAAAAGAGACCACTCACCCCCCATTGAGGGGGCGGCCAACTCTTTAGTCTACACAGCACCTCTACAAAATTCACCATTATACGCATACACCCGGCCGGTATTACTGGTAGTGCCGCCCCTCTTTGTTGGCTCACCAGGCCCGCCGGTGATCTCCTAGTGAACGTGCTCAGACACACCCGTGGACGTAGGTACCTTCATTAACAGGGCCGAACCACATACAAAAAATAGTCTCTCACTCTCTCTCTCTCTCCTTAAATTGCTCTACTTTACTCTTACCAATTTTTGGCATCATCATACCATAATAGTATAAAAAACAATAATACCTCAAATGCTCAACCCCAAAGGGTAACAAAATAGAGATAAGAGAAAGAATCACCAAATGTCTCATATGAACCCTAAAAGTCCAACCAGCAAAAGATTTTACTCGAGATCTTAAACTTTCCACTAGCAAGAAGTGAAAAAATCCGTGGTTGGGGCGGGTATGGGGGAAAACTCTTCAACTCGGGTCGAGGTCGAAGTCGAGGTCGGGGTATGGATAAAATCCCCTGAACCTGCCCCGATTATACAACATATTTACTAAACTACCCTTTTTAGTTATAAGTATTACATAAAATACTAGTAGTATAAATACTTAAATACTTAGGGTGCGTTTGATAAAACTGAAAATTAAGTACTGAAAATTAAGTGCTGAATTTAAGAACTGAAAATTTTAAGTGATTTGTATTTGCAAAATTGAAAACAGTGTTTCAAGAACTAAAATATACTGCTTTCAGTGATTATTTTCAGTAGAAATTTTTCACTTAACATTTTCAGTGGATTTTTGACTGTTTTTTCAATTAACTGGTACATTATCAAACGCACTGAAAAAAATAAGTGCTGAAAATTTTCATTTTCATCACTTAATTAAGTTACCAAACACACCCTTAGTCTGTAATACCCATATCCAAAAAATAGAAGTAATATTTATTTTACATGCAATAATTAATATAAATAATTGCATGTGACGATTTGGGTAAGTTTCAGTTACCCCGATATATGAAACGAAGGAGGTCCAGATTGGATAAATTGTATTTAGTTGCATTTATGTGATTAAATGATAGACAAGTAAATGTAAATATGTACATTATAATACATGTTGATGTCATATGATTGTTTAATTGATAAAATAGAAAGTGTTTTAATATTCTATTATTGCTCATGTTTATTTATGGGATCAGTTTAAGTAGCCTTGTGAGGGCGTAATTGAACACGTGACATAATTAGTAGATTAATTTGTGCATTCATATAATATTGGGGACAACGTTTGGGGCTCATACGTGATATAGATATAGACCCACTTAGATATTGGAATAATAAAATAATTAATTTGTGTGTTATAATAGAACTTAGAAATATTGAGGGAGGAGGGATTTTATAATTAGCACAAAAATATAAGAGAAAGGAGGCTTAGGGTGTGTTTGATAACTCAATTAAGTGGTGAAAATGAAAACATTCAGTACTTATTTTGTTTCAGTGCGTTTGATAACGTATCACTTAATTGAAAAAGCAGTCAAAAAATTACTGAAAACTTTAAGTGAAAAATTTCTACTGAAAATAATCACTGAATGCAATTTATTTTAGTACTTGAAAAATTATTTTTAGTACTGTAAATTCAATCGCTTAAAATTTTCAGTACTTAAAATTCAGCATTTAATTTTCAGTACTTAATTTTCAGTTTTATCAAACGCACCCTTAGTATGACAATTTTATAATATTAGGGGGGCTAATTGTAATTTTCAGGGGAGGCTAATGTAAAAAAAATCAACGGACTATTAGGGGAGGGGGCGTTTTGTTACCTAATTACAAACCTCGAGGGAGGTCCGTGTAATTTCTGCAATTAGGGGGGAGATCCGTGTAATTAAGACAAACCTCAGGGGAGGTTTGTGTAATTTACCTTTTTTTTTTTTGGTCAAGTCGATAGTTACTTCAAAAAAAAAAATCCCATCTATATGATATTTATTTACAAAAAACACATGAAAATTATGGCCGTCAAGTAGGAAGATATTTTAGACCAATTTATCAAAATGACAATTATTTTGTTCCATTTAATATCAATCATTGAATTGTTCATGTTCGGCACTTATGCTAGTGCTACCAATCTCGTGCATTAAGTTTTTGTTTTGGTAATTACAAAATTTTTAATGGAAAAACTCATTTAAAAAAGCCCATTATATTTTTTTAACACATAACCAAAATTGTAATTCATTTATTACTTTATTGAAGAATAATTTTAGTGAAAAAATCACAATGTAACCGCCAAGTTCTCTCCCTCTCTTTTTCTCTCTTTATAATTTACCCTATTTTATCACGCACATGCACAGAGAGAGAAGCATTACAAAAAAAAATAAAATGGTAATGAGATATAACTGGAAATCAATATGAATGCCAAGGTTGAAATTAATTAGCCTAACTTTTTTTTTTGGGAAAGAAAACGAAATAATATCAGGCTGGAGTGTTATGGGACCCAAGGTATTGTCAAAATCAAAATTGTTCTGTTCTACTAATGTGAACATAAATTAAAAAATAAAAAAAATAAAAAAATAAAAAAAGAAGAAGAAAAGAAAAGAGACAACGTGAACATAAATTAAAAATAATGTTTGAAAATGAAGAAGCCATTATTAGAAGTAACCAAAAATCTGATATATCTGTTTTATTCTAAACGGGTAATGAGTTATAATTGGAAATCTAAACCAATGTAAGACATTAAGATTGTTGGGTGGAATGTAACTTGGGTAATGCAATGATTCCTAAATTTAGATTGCAAATGATTTGTTATCTGTACCAAATGCACGTAACACGTGGCACATTTGTCAAGCAAATTGAAAACCATATTTGGAATTTAAATTAGACAAATATCGTATTATTCAATATAATCTACAAATAATAATAATAAAATTTTTACAAATACTCATTAAAGAAAAAACACATAAATTTAAAACACACATGAAGAAACTCAACATTGAGATAGACATGGAAGAGAACAAATTTTGCATACCATCTTTTTTTCTGTAAGTTGGAATATTTAGCAAAAATTTTTGAGGAAAATACCATTTTTTATAGTGAAATACAAATTGTACGAATAGAAATGAAAATTTTGAAACTCATGCCATAAATCAAATGAAAACGTGGATGAGAAGCATGTAAATTCAAATCATGAATAAGTAATACTATAGATACATAACAAACAAATACACAACCAACACTCACAATTAGGAAGACCAAAGAGTCCTCTCCTTCTCTTCATTGCAAGGCAGTCAATTGGATTAGGATGTATTCATAAATAATGGAAGGGACTTGGCCTTTAGATAACCAAGTGTCTTACAGGCACTTCTCGATCATAGGAGTGTTACATAGATGTTTGATATCTGTCACTGGTGAAGGAGAAAAGTTAATATTGCTTCATGTCATTCGAAAAGGGAAGAAGAGAGACGGTTGCTTTTGATTTTTTTTTTTAGACAAAGCTGTTTTTGTTGAATATTTATTTTCACTTATGGTATTTGAAATTCAAATCATGATAGTAAAGGACATTTTAGAACACAGTTATTTAATTTTAGAAGCAAAATCTTATTGGTTATGTTGTAAATATTGTTAACTAAAAGTATAATTTAGGTACCGCTACATATCCCTTTCTATATTTGTATAGATATGTATTTATTCAAATTCAAATTAATTTAAGAAATTCCTTTTTTACTAAAAAATGAGTCCAATGATTTAGTTTACCCAAGATTTGTCACTACAAGGAAAAAAGCTTTTTATGTCACTTAAAAAGTGACATAAATAGGTATTTATGTCACTTTTTTTTTCCAGTAAAAAGTGACATAAATGGAGGCGACATAAATGTTTTAAAAGTGACATAAATGTTTTCGAAAAAGTGACATAAATGTTTCATAAAACCAACACATTTGTTAATAAAAAGTGACATAAATAATTAAAAGTGACATAAATACCATTTTATTTATGTCACTTTTAGCCTAAAGTGACATAAAATTAGAAAAGTGACATAAATATCAAACAAAAAAATTACATCAAAGTCTTAAAAGTGACATAAATACTCAAAAGTGACATAAATATCATTTTATTTATGTCACTTTTTAACCTAATGTGACATAAAAGTAAAAAAGTGACATAAATACCAAACAAAATAATTATATCAAAGTCTTAAAAGTGACATAAATACTTAAAAGTGACATAAATACTATTTTATTTATGTCACTTTTAACCTAAAGTGACATAAAAGTAAAAAAAGTGACATAAATACCAAACAATCAAAGTCTTAAAAGTGACATAAATACTGGAAAAGTGACATAAATACTTAAAAAAGTGACATAAATACCACCCTGTTAAAACAATATATACCACCCTGTACATATATATATATACAATACCACCTTGTACAAAATTAAATCCAACTCAATTAATGATCTATTGCAACTACTAACTTTCATCGATTCATCTAAATACCAACCAATTAATATATTGGAATGAACAAAAAAAATATACAATCGATCCAAGTCAAAAGTGCTAAACTAATAACATATACATATTACATAATATTCATCAAAAAGTACTAAGAAAACTATGAAACCAACAACAAAAAATTAGCCCAGCAAAAAAAGTGGTTCACTTGTTAGCTTTCCATCAAATTGTGAAACTTTAATTTGTACCTACAAAAAAGAAAAAGTTTTCATTAATTAGTTGTATATATAAAATAATAAAAGAGCAAAACTATGTTTGGGGGTTTTGAGAGACCAAAATGTGTTCGGGGACTCGGAATGATGTAATACTCATTTTTTCGCATTATTTGTCAACCGTGAATATATCCGTTATGCATTCCGTTAGTTTCCGCAAGTTTATTTAGGCATGTTTAAGGTGCGTGTAAGGTTTCGTGGCATTTGGTTAAGCGGTTTACCGATTCACTACTCAAAACCTCAAAAACTAGGCGTTTTCAAGCCTAAGTGATGAAAGAGTCGCTTTTTTCGCATTTTTTTGTGAACCATGATTTCGTTATCCATTCCGTTAGTTCCCGCAAGTTTATTTAGGTATATTTGAGGTACGTGTAAGGTTTCTTGGCGTTTGGTTAAGCGGTTTACTGATTCACTACTCAAAACCTCAAAAACTATGCATTTTCAAGCCTAAGTGATGAAAGAGTCGCTTTTTTCGCATTTTTTGTGAACCGGGAATCCGTTATCCATTCCGTTAGTTCCCACAAGTTTATTTATGCATGTTTGAAGTGCGTGTAAGGTTTCGTGGCGTTTGGTTAAGCGGTTTACCGATTCACTACTCAAAACCTCAAAAACTAGGCGTTTTCAAGCCCAAGTGATGAAAGAGTCGCTTTTTTCGCATTTTTTTGTGAACTGTGATTCCGTTATCCATTCCGTTAGTTCCCGTAAGTTTATTTAGTCATCTTTGAGGTGCGTGTAAGGTTTTGTGGAGTTTGGTTAAGCAGTTTACCGATTCACTACTCAAAACCTCAAAAACTAGGCGTTTTCAAGCCCAAGTGATGAAAGAGTCGCTTTTTTTCGCATTTTTTTGTGAACCGTGATTCCGTTATCCATTCCGTTAGTTCCTGAAAGTTTATTTAGGCATGTTTGAGGTGCGTGTAAGGTTTTGTGGCGTTTGGTTAAGCGGTTTACCGATTCACTACTCAAAACCTCAAAAACTAGGCGTTTTTAAGCCTAAGTGATGAAAGAGTCGCTTTTTTTGCATTTTTTGTGAACCGTGATTCCGTTATTCATTCCGTTAGTTCCCGCAAGTTTATTTAGGCACGTCTGAGGTGCGTGTAAGGTTTCGTGGCGTTTGGTTAAGCGGTTTACCGATTCACTACTCAAAACCTCAAAAACTAGGCGTTTGGACCAAACCATGATCTTGGTTTTAGTGTACCGGATATAACATTCCTGATATTCAAAAGAGAAGAAAATAAACCCCTTGTGCATAACCTGACATTCATTTAGCAAATTAAAGGCACCTATAATAACATACTTCAATTTTCCTGAAGTGGTAATGAAATGGAAAAAAGCGATCGAATTTCAGACTTGAACATTAACAGAAAGCCATCTTAATTGTGGTATCCAGCGAAAGGTAAGAGCAACTCCAACTAACTAGCAAAAATAAACCAACTTCAAGGGTTTAATGAGGGAAAATATTAGGAAGAGAAGTGAAAAGGTGAAGAGGATTGGGAGAAACATCTTCAGTAGGTGTAGTGAGAGTGTGTTTTTGCGAGTTTTAGGCTCTTAGCTAGTAGGGTTGGTCCATTTATATAGAAATGGGATAGGGTTGATTTTTTTGGACCATTGCAATTGGTTTGTTAGAGATATGGTCATGCATTACTTCACGTGCATGGTGATTGTTAAACAAATAGGTTGGAAACGGACAAATTATGGGCTGTGATGCCATGTGTTTGTGTCATCGTTTCAGGCAGAGACAATAAGGCTCTTTTTTGTTTGAGAATGTGTGAGGCATAGAGTAGCATATTCTGCCTACTCAGAAGATAATTCATCTAAGAGACCATTTGATGCTACAATTTCAATTAATTAACGACAACTGATTTGAAAAACCATGAGATTTATAGAAAAGTCATGTAACCATTGATAGGATAAAGTCCATATATGGAATCAAAGATAATAAATAGTAATTGAAACAAGCTAATTTAATTTGATGAACCAGAAGGGTTATGATCAGACAAAAACAATTTGTTTTACTATCAATCAATTCACCCTAACTACACATCTGATAGGAAATGAATTATCTATCTTGATCCGAAGTCCATAGAGCAATCAAATCAAATCATCATAGGATACAAATCTACGTACGACCCCAACTGTAAAGTGTAAACCATTAATATAGTTTCCCATATTTCCTAGTCTGTGATAGCCCCCATACCAAAGCATATTCAAACTCAGTTCTTTATTGATTAAAAATGCTACGGACACTTAGAGTGTCCGTGATTCCTAACAACGAATACAAAATTGAAATTCATGATATATAGATTGGTTTAGAGAAGCAAACCTCTATTTGGCGCCTGGTTTTGGCAATATCCAGAGGACATGTAACAGCGGCTGCAAGGCTTCCTGCAACAAAACCAGCAGAGAAGTTTGCCCCAATGACATTGGCTGCACTTGGTTCATCACCAAGCGTGCCTAAGATTCTTCTCCTTACCTAAAAATGGAGCAAAAGAGAGTGGCATATCAAGTTTTACGTATTCACATCAGTGAAATAAAATTACAAATCATAACCTTTCTCTGAAAAGCTTTTAGACTCAGTTTGGTTAGTAGATTTAGAGAAGGTAAACCTCAAAAAGGAAAGTACGTAGAACAAGTTCCCTAGTGTTTTCCTTCTTGCCTAACTGGCATTGAAAGTTTAGAATATACTGAAGGAAACTTAACTTGAGAAAAAAAGGAGAGAAGTGACTCACAAAAATCAAAATTTCTAACTCATATCCAAATATTTTTCTTTTCCTTCCTGTTTTCCTCACTAACCAAACAAAGAAAAGTGTTTTCCTCCCTTTCCCTCACTAAATTGATGAACCAAACAGAGCTTAGATAATGACATTTCACTGGTTCAAGAGTTCACCAGCAAATTGCAGAGAAAGGAACATCGCGAGAAAGTTGTGCTCCAAGCCCAGTCCACAAAATGCGGTAGCTTTGAATTGCAATAAGAAATACGTCATCCATACCTTGTTAGCGAAGACTTAGACCCAGAATATAACAAACCATAGTTTAAAACTTTAAAGCATGGGACTTATAGATAATAAAAAATAAACAATCATATATCCAGGAAAGTGCAATGCATAAGAACTTGTCTGAAGAAGTGGACTTCTTGGAGATGGTGTTTTGTTTCCTTGACAATTATGTACTATAAACCAGGGAGTTCTGAGACAAGAGCTACTAATCAACAAGAACGAGACTTGTAGGCCTAAATTTATTCGAACCAACTAGATATTGTTAAAAAGAAATCTTCTAAAAGTGGACTTATGAAGCTATTACAATTATGGCATCTGGCCAAAGAAATAATTCTGATGTTAGCAAACAAAGATCAGACGTAGAGGATCAAAACAAGGCACACACTACACTACACTACACACGCACACACACAACACACACACCCCCTACGAAAACAGGCGAAGTTGCCGTGACAAAAGGCTGTACAAGAATCTAAAGAGCACAACTACCATTTTCGGTGTCAACAAACAAATATGAGAAATGGAGGATCTAAATAAGGCACACACTAGGTCATGAACAACTACACACACATACACCCCCCACCCCCTAAAAAAAAAAAAAACATGTGAAGCTGCCATGACAAAGGGCCGTACAAGAATCTAATGAGCATAACTGTCATTTCGAGACCATAGATTACATAGGCATTTAACCAAATTTCTATTGATCCACATTACTTGCCTTCCAGTAGAGTGTGGGAAGAGTATAATGACTATTGAGAAAAATAGAGAGAAATTATTTGACTGTAGAAAATAATAAGATGTCACGACCCATCCCACTACGCGTGGAAATAGGACACGTGGCACGCCACCAAGGCTCACCAAACAACAATATAAGAATATACGCAGCGGAAAGAACTTTAAAAACAACCCTGGTATTTAAAACTTAGGGAACATTGCCCTCTGAGTTTGTAAAATCCATTGAAATCAGAGTTATAAAAAGGTTTGGCTAAAGGAAAACACTTTCAAACGAATCAGTTTTGAAAACAGAGGTTCAGTCGACTGCCCAGTCGACTGTACTAGGGTCCAGTCGACTGTGCCGGGCAGAAACTAAAACCCTAAATCCTCAACAGAGGTCCAGTCGACTGCCCAGAGAAAACCAGTCGACTGCTTAGAGAAAACCAGTCGACTGCTTTTCTATACTAAGAAGCAGTAGCCAAAATTAACAGTGTTCAGTCGATTGTCCAAGGGGTCAGTCGACTGCTTCTCTTATAATATACTATCAGTGTCTCAAACCCACGAGGTCCAGTCGACTGACCCTGGGTCCAGTCGACTGCTCCCCTGCTGGGCAGCCTGTGTTGAAAATTAACAAGTCCTACTACTCAGTACCAACAACAAACACAACCACAACTGATTTTAATCGTATTAAAACATAACTACAGACGTTCAATTACAAGATTACAATACTATAGAACTAATCTATGGTTCTATTACAACATATTACCAATCCTTACACAAGTTTTAGGATTTAAAACAAAACAACCAAAACATATACAAGTGTGAAATCCCCGGCGTTCCTCGGCCTCACTCCTCACGATTCTTCTTGTCTTTCTTCTTACCTGCAATGGAGTACATCTCCACTGCTCAGCTATATGCTGAGCGTACAATTCTAAATGTATGCTTATATGACAATTCATGGTTTAAGCATCTAAAACACATAGAAATAGTCTCTGGGGTGAGTGGTACGCATTCATCCGGTCGATGTCGTAGGAGGCCCACCTCTCCCACGCATCTCGTACACTAGTTGGGCCTTCCTCCATACCAGGTACCGTGTACTGGTTGGGCCCACCTCCAATCCAGACACAACCACAAATTCCAATTCTAACAAGATCACAATCCTCAAGGTTCGAGGAGTTTACTCCGAATGAATTTGCACCAAACTCCCCTTTGACCCAAGTAGACACATAACATGCTCACATAAACAGTTATACGTGATTTTATCCTAATTTCACGTGCATAATTAACGGGCCTAACTAACACATGAATTTCGCCCGGATCCAAGAATATCAAAAGTGATGTCGAAAACATGAAAATCCATATATTTCATAGATCTAGAATTCATACCTCGTGCGAATCTCTTCAAACTTTGAAGGATCGTCTAGGGGGCTAAATAATCGTCGGATTTCAAATTTGGTACGATTCCTACAAGTTTTACCTGATTTTTCCCAAAAGTCTAGAATTAATACTTTTACAAAACTTTACCAAACACGACCTAAGTAGTACCAAAACGTAGGTCTTACCTCCACGAGCTCAAATCTGAAATCTGGAGAAAATCTGACGGACGAACGGTCGTCGATCGGCGTCGCAAAGCCCGTGGCAACAAAATCTCCCTTCTCTCTCCTCTCTCTAGATATTTAGGAGTTGTGGATGAGATATCAATCTCATCCTCATCTATATATAGAAAAACTCTTTGGAAATTACGTTTACCTCCCCACAAGTTTCTCAAACTTCTAATCAGCTCCCGAAACTTCGCACACATTCATTTTATAACTTTACGAGTGAAAACTATAAATTTCAAAAGTTTCCAACTAAGTTTCGTTTGGGTCCAAAATAACGTCCGAAAACTATATTCTGTGGAATCTCTACACAACCTACCTTTTCAATTAACCTGTCTCTCACGTTCTCACCACAGTTCTCAAAATGATATAACAATATCAAAGATTATCAGAATTATACTACACAGGTATAATTACTATTCATATAAATACCAGATAAGGTCAAATGACATTTAAATCATATAAATGCCATTTACTCATGATTATGCAATATGAACTGCCATGTTCCTGTGTCCTCATTGACACCTTACCGTTGACTCACAGTCAACCTCATCACCATCCGATTATCAAATAATATTGATAACCACTACATTCAATATGCATGATAAAACTATAAATTTTTGGAACGGGTGTGACATAAGATATGACTTCTGATCATTAGACAACCCAATTTATATGCTTATGGATTATAATGAGTTACCCATGCATGCATGTGTGTTTAGATAAAAAAATCTATAGATAACAATTCCACAATTACGTACAGTTTTGAAGGTTGCTTGCCCTCCCGATAGGAGAGAGGACCCCATTCAAAGTCTTCCACACCCCTGGAGGTTTTACACCAGCTTGAGTTTCCTTAAATGCCTATGATTCAGTGTGGGAAGTAAAAACATTTTGATTGATTTGGCACCCTTCAAAACCAAAAACCCTCAAAATCACATATTATTTTAATTTTCCCACTGCCACATAGTTTCCAGAAGTGTTCAATAATATGCTGTTAATAAAGCATTTCCCTAGTTAAACCACCAATATACCAGTTTCCAAAAACAAATATTAACTCATTTCTCAAACAATCGCAAAAGTCCACGTGTTTGGACCCTCTTTTTCACTTAACCACATCACTTTCAAGAACTTCAAAAGCTCAACTCTAGCTCAGAATAGATATGTGGAGTAAGAGATTGATGTTTGATAGGTATAATTAGCAAGGTTGTGACAGTAATAGATGAGTTACCTTCCTGAATACTGGTAGTCCCCCAAGCATTTGCTAACATCCTCGTTAGCCTTCTGAGTTTCTACCCATTCTTCTCCCTGAAAGCCATAAACATTCCAGAAAGAAATATCACTGAAAGGATCATGAGCTACGAAACAAATCCTGGAGGCAACAAGATTATTAGGTAGTGCCTATTAGGGCCTGGATCATTAGGGAGGGCTCATAGACCAATGAAGTTGTGGTCAAACGTCTTGTGCACATCGAAGGGCTATTTTTTCCCTTGAAAAATAGAGAAACAATGGTGCAATAATAATACATCTTTGACTCTCTCAAGTGCCAGGTCAGTATTCTTGAATTGTCAAAAGTTCATATTAGAATCTTAACATTCTTGCTTTTCCAAAGAGCATTTGTATCCTAAACAATTCCTTATGATGTCTCAAACTAGATTTTGAGGATGACCATGAAACTAGATGTGAACAATAGCCTTTCCAAAGAGCATTTGTATCCTAAACAATTCCTTATGATGTCTCAAACTACCTCTTAGATATCAATTTCTTTATCGACGATGTTGACAGGAGTTCATCCTTGAACTTGCAACCAAGAATGCGCCTTTGGTTACTGTATGAGCTAAGAGAAATAATAAGAAACAAACAGAAGCATCATGTTTGTAACCCTCTAAAAAGGATTGTAATTTGGGTTCTTATCAGTCGTTGGTTCAATTTGGTTTAGTGAGCAGTTGATTGTGTTGGCCAAAGGTTCATTACCACTTAGAGAGGTTGAAGACAACTTTCAAATGATTAATTCCACATTGGCGTATTACAGACTAAAGAAACAATCTTCTTGTTCCATGGCTAGAAGTCCAATCCTAGCTTAATTTGTTTCCAACCCATAAATCAGTCAACGGATACCCAATAATAGTTCTCTTTCGTGATATCGATGAATCAGATACTAATTCGTTTTTGTTTCTTACACATGCATAAATAGGTTTGTCTGAGTTTTTGCAGTCAGAAGGTGAATGTCTAGCAATCTTTAATTGCTATTCGCATCAATTCTAGAGCAATTAAATTTAAGCACATCAACCAACTATGATATTTCAAGCAAAATGGAGGAAAATATAGGATTTAAAATAGCGAAAACCATAATCAGAGCAGCAATGTGTTTCAATGACATAATAGTCTTTAAAGGAGGGGACATGTGTACATACCTGGAGCATAAAACCAATGCGTTCTACAGGCATGACAGGCCAGTCTTCCAGCCGAGGAACGTGCATGATTCCAAATACATACCTGCAGTGAACAAAATAAGTCATAATAGGCAGAATAATCTTAAAAGTTATGAATCACTTTCACACGTCTTAAGGGGTGGTGGTGTGTCTGGGATTAGTAGGTTTTCTAAGAGACCTGAAAACCCCTGATTACCAACAACAAAAATGGATCCATTCATTAACTACTAGAGTCTTTCACTGGAAAAATTTCTGAATCCATCAAAACATAGTTGACTATGAAGCAAACCACTACATGTATTCAAGAATTTCCCGGTGATTATGATGTTGATGGCTTTCTAACTTTAAAAATCTAAAGAGAGTGGAGAAATAAGTCCTCATGATGTGAAAAAAAAAACATTATTGTAATGACTAATGAGTCATAGCAAAATGATAAATATAACTAACCAAAGAACAATATTAGTTTCTTCCAGTGACCGATTTTGCCTAAACCATGTAGAAAGCCCCTCACCAACACACGGATTCTGATTAGGAAACTCTCCTCCTGGGAAATTCCCATCACGTGCATACGGTGTAACCCAGAGATTATGCTTCAAGAAAGCAGCTTTTCTCAGAAACTTAGCCTCAGAACCAGCCAATGGCAAGCAGTTCGCACTAGGTACCAACTTGTACCCTGTGATCCTTACATGTAGTATAATTAGACAAGATAATCAGCTTTTAAGTTGGTGACAAAACATTTAAAAAGAAGAAGAAGAGGAAACCATTATACAAATAAAATAGTCATACATCTGTATCTGGGTTTAACGTCCCCAATGCAGGCCTACGAGACTCTTGGATGCAAAGAAATCAAGTCCTTTGGTTGGCCACACAAGAAACATGTGTCCGCCCATGTAAATAATTTAGAAACATCAATCACTCCTCTCTTGGATTAGATATAATGGCATTTGACTTTTTCGTGAAATTGGAATATCGAGAGAGAGAGAGATCGAGAGAGAGAGAGAGAGACCCAACAAAAGAGAGTTCCCAGTTTTACGACAACAAAACACATTTACGATGCAATGAAGCAATATCTTCCTATCACTTACCATGCAAAAGCACATTTATGATAGTAGGAAGATGATATCTTCCATAAGTTTTCCAAATCAGTGGGAAATTAAATTGAAAATCAACAAACAAAGGTGCCTATTGAAGAGTTGTGTATTTCCAGTAAGCACCCTTACACTTCTATAAATTTTGGTTTCCTCTCTTGATTATGATAAGTTGAACTACCAATCTTTTTGAGAAATTCTGGAGAATCTCGAAAGAAGAAAAAAGAAACTTTTCTCTCTTTCAATTTATCCCTCTATATGTGTATGTTTGTATCAAGTTAATTTGGCTACTTCCCAAATCTATCTTCAAATAAATTAATTTCTGGGTATGATGTCTTTTTACTAGAAGAAAAATTGTTGATGAATGTTGTAGAGTGCTATAGAAGAAGAAAAAAAAATAAGAATGTTGATGAGTATATGATGAAAATCATGATGAGAATATTAATGATGGCTAAAAAAAAGTCAATCAAGGTAAAAAAAAAAAAAAGGCAGATGCATAAACGGACAGATCAGATTCTTGAAGCCATCACGAGACTAATCAAATTTGAGAAAGAGTTAGAGACTGACAAAAGAAAACATAAAGCACCTTTGTAATTAATTATAAATATATATATATATATATATGTACTCACATCAGCTTAGCTGCAAAATACAAGAGAATAATGATGAATTCCTTACCCTCTTCTGTGAAAAAAGCAAATAAAATTAAAAGACATTGCACCCAAGAAGCTCACATCATATATAACAGCACCATATTGAGGGAATGTCCCGAAGGTTATAAGCAGCAAGAACTCAGACATAAAAGCCCCAAAACACCACCCCTTTAGCCAATTCATGATCAGCCCAAAGAACTAATTAATGAGCCCCATTTTTACCAAATCTTCCTAAAACAACCAGGCCATGAATGTTTACCTATTAAAGAGCCCCACCATCAAAACTAAAGCAATGGAATGTCAGTTTTGCAATGACACTTGGGACGACCAAGAAGGGAAAATATGGAGCTAAAATTATCAGGTTGTGCTGTGTAAAAGGGGATTAAGAAGGATTTTAAATCCGCAACTAATTGTATTCACAAATGAAACATCAAGTGAAGGAACAAATTGTGAACTAATATTAAATGTAGCAATATAACTAATACAATCCAAAGAAGTTCATTGTATTCTTCCTTGGCTGTGAAACTTTCCAAGGCCAAATCGTTAACCTATAATAAATCTGTAACTTTACATTCTATATTGTTCAAGTGCTAATTTTCTAAAGCTTGCCATTTTTGCCTTCCCTTAATTTATCTGACTTTTGTCTCTCTCTAATCTGAGACCATTTAATGACTAAATGATCATTGGCATTCAATTTAATAGGTGTAATTAATTAGATTTACTAATTAATAATAGATTTACTAATTTCCGTTAAAAAAATTGGAGTCATCTCATGGGTTTAGGTATACTATACATTCCACAATCAAACAAATCACATTGAACACTCCAACTAAGAGGTGCAAAGTAGTTTCAAAGCTACAACATTTTTGCACCAATTATTGCACTTTGGGATCAAACTACAACAATTTGGGGCCCAAACCACTAGTAAGTATGATACATCCTAATCCACTACGATGTATCATAATACAATAGGATGTATTATAGAATTTTCCTACATGTAAATGAATTAAGTGATAGCTCTAATACACTACGTAATCAACTAAAGCATTAAACATTTCAAAGTAAATTGATAGCTAAAACAAAAATTAAAAATAAGACATAAGGAATAATTAACTCTTGTAAGCACAATTGACGTAGTAGATTGCATTGCTTACAAATTGTCTAATGGAAACAATGTGACTGTCCAATGAAAATTTCATATCTACCCTAGAGCTAAGGAAGGCTATGTTTGGTTCATGGAATTAGTAAGGTAATAGAAATGAAAACACTCAAAAAAAGAGAGAATGGAAAAGCGATATACAGATCAACAACGGTGGATAAGAGGACGGGAAGATCAGGGGCTCACCTATCGCCAGTGTAAGATGCCCTCCAAACTCAGGCCCGAGTAGAATTAACCAAGCTCGAAGCAATGATCTTAGTTCTAGATCTATGAAAAATGCAATAGAATCATTCAATTTCCAAAGGAAGCCAACTAAATACACCTCACAAAAATTTTGAATATACACTATTTTTAATTCTTTCTTAATTTTTAGGTTAGTTGAAGGAACATTAACAAGCTCAGTCACTTCATGTTTTGACAGAAACTAATACAAAACACTTTTAGGCTCCTAGCCACAAAGAGACATTGGGTTAACTGATGAGTGATCTTAATTTTATACTCAACGAGACATATAAATAAAAAAATTCTAGAAATTACATATCCTAACTAGAATTATATGTCCACACAAAAAATTCTATACTCAGCTCAACTAAAAAAAAAATCAGAATCGAGAAAAATAGCACAATATCAATAAAATTAAAATACATAGATGTATATTTACAAATTGAAACTCATCATTGGTAAACCAGTGATACCTCATAAATAAGATCGAGCAAGTAATTAAAATCAATAAGCTACAAAGTCATAGAAACAAACCCTAATAAGACCCCCAATATCCTCAAACCTAGAGTTAGGAGAGATAGAGTTGGGAGAGAGAAAAAGAGAGAGAGAATGAAATTGTAGGAGCCATGAGCAAATCACTCGGTGTTCCCGTTCAGATCCATCGTTGGCACTGCTCACACATACGAAATCACCATTTTTGTCTCAATCCAACTTAAACTCACCTTTCTCTATCCCCTTTCTCTCTCTGCGTGTATATATGAATAGTCAAGGGGGAGGAACGAGGAAGGGTGTAGAGAAAGAGGGGGTGGGAAGGAAACACTCTTTGGTCTCTAGTTCTACTTCTCTACATCGCAGAAAATGTGTGGAGCTAAGGTGCCCTAATTTTAAACCAGAGATCTGGTTAAGGGAGTCCCATTTGCTTGTTGAGCTAGTAGCAATCCATCTTCATAGCCAAAATCTAAATGTATATGATAGAGGAGGGAGAGAGAGACAGAGAGACAAACCTGGAGGAAGGAGAAGGAATATACGACGGCTGAGAGGAGGTGGAGGAGGCAGCGACTGAGAGAAAAGGAGGCGGTGACGGTTGCGGTGTGGAGCAGGGAGGCGACGGTGGCGGTTGTGGCCTGGAGCAGGGCGGCGGCGGCATGGTGGAGGGAGATAGAGGCGGCGGCGGTGGCGTGGTGAAGGGAGATAGATGTGCGACTCAGAGAGTTCCACACTTCCACAATGAAGAAAGGAATATTAGGAGGGAATGAAAAGTTTTAGATTAGCCCGCCAAATTTTTATGTCACTTTTCCTAAAACTTACAAGTAATTTCATTATTTATGTCACTTTCTACATAAACCGACATAAAAGTAATATGTTTTATTTACAAAATTGCCACCGCATTTTTAATTATGTCGCTTTTTAAAAAGTGACATATAAACTTAATTATTTATGTCACTTTTTGTATAAAATGACATAACAACTTAAAAAGTGACATAAAAAGCCAATGTGAGAAACAATTATGTCACTTGAAATAAAAGTGACATAAAAAAATTTTAAAAAGTGACATAAAAAGCCTTTTTTCTTGTAGTGTGTGTTTTGTATTTACTGAAGTTGACAATTTGGATATAGAAATGTATTGATTCAAATTCAAATTAATTTAGGGAATTCCTTTTTAATTTAGAGTTTTAATAGGATACAATGCAATATTTAATGGGGTTAACCATTTTTATGGATAAACAATCCGACGGTCTGAAATATCTAAACTTGTCTCAATGGTCAAGATTAAAAGTTATTAATTTGGAGGGCTCCACACCGCTCTTCCTTATTATATGGATATATTATATGTTAGTTAATCCTAAGGTAAGGGGGAAAAAAAGAGAAAACAGAGAGTGAGAGAATACAGAGCTGCGAGAGAAAGTAGAGGAAAAGGAGGGTTTCACCTTCTCAATGCCATAACTTCGCCGTATGTTGCCCAAATCGCGATACGAAATTATATTTGGACTCATGGGGGTAAGCCTAACCTTATGGTATAATTTATTTTTAGTTTAATCGATAGATTTTTCGTGACCCAAATGGGTTGGTAACATTTAGTTTACCAAAATTGTGTAGGATTAGCTGCAAGTTCATATTTGGACTGGATCTAGGATAAATTTGGAGTTTCTAGGCTTATTTGATTATTTGTAGAGGTGAGTGCCCTAATCCCAAAATTGGATATTTACTGTTATTTATTTGTTAGTGAATGCTTAAATTGCTTAATTGTGATTAAGTAAAAAAGCATGTGATTAATTATTATTTAACATGTCCAAAAATGCTGAAATTGCCATGTTGACATGTTGAGTTGCTTATATGCTTATTTGGGTCAAAAGGTCTCAAGTGATAATCACCATTATTTAGCCCGTATATAAGGGACGCCATTCCTCAGAGAAAAGGAGGATGATGATGAAGTCCTTAGAGAAAAGGAGACGGTGGTGACGACCACAGCGAATTGACTTCGGTCACATGAGAGTGTGTGATATCGCTTTTAAAACGATGACAAAGTGAAAATGGCCCAAAATCAAGGGTCCAGAACGATGGTGATTGATTGCTTGTCTGCGACCATTTATTGTTGTGAATGTTTAATTGGTGTAATGATTCATTAAATACTCCAATTGCATGATTAGTACCACATACTCACTGAGCGAAAGCTTATTCAATTTTGAGGCTAATGACCACGCAGATTCAGATGAACGTCACAGTGAGAAATGATCAAGACTATGGGGCTGGGTTTGCTAAGATGGGTTTTGTATTATTCATTTTGCTTTATTTTTAAATTACTAGTTGGAGATGTTTGGGAGTTGTGGTATAATGATCACAGTTTTATGTATAAGGACATATTAGAAGTTATGATTTTAAGATTTATTATGTTAGAATAAATCTATATATTTTAGTTAGGTTTTTGATGTGCTTTAGAATATTTAAATAAATTAGTGTAGTGTAGACACCCCATTTTGTCGGCTATCAGATTTAGGAGACCCATAGCTTGGTGGTTCATAATGATCGAAAAAGACTTAAAAGGACTCTTGGAAGTTAGTTCTGTCTCTCAGAATGCTCAGAATGACCAAAATGCCCCTGAAAGCCCGAAAACTCCCAGATTTGGTCCCAAAATTCTGGAAACATGCTACGTCATAAGAAAAACGATAAAATGAGTTTTTAAGTAAAATCGAATAAAATCGTCAGCTCCCAGAGACCCCCGGAAGTCCCGGAAGTTCCCGGAAAGTCCTCGTTGACCGGTTTGACCAAGGTTTGACCAAGTTTGACCAAGGTTTGACCAATGTTTGACCAAGTTTGACCGAAATCATCCGAATTCACCGGAATCATTAGAAAATATTAAAATGAGTTTTAAAAGAGAATCGAGCGAAAACGTCAACTCCTGGGAGCTCCCAGAGGTTCCCAGAACTTCCCGGGAATCCCAGGTTTGACCAGTTTGACCAAGATTTGACTTTGGAATCGGGGCACTGAAATAATTTTCAAATATTTTTCATGGATACTAGAGGTCAACAGCTTTCCAACGGTATATCGTACATAATTCCTGGATTTAAAACGAATTTATTTTGAATTTCCGAAGGCGAAAAAGGCGATCAAATTGGCTTTTATCGCGAATACCGCAAAACTTTTCAAAGTGACCTATCCCCGAACTATTTTTTATGTAAAGTAGACTCCATTACCTTTCCAACGGTATATCACAACCTCAATTTGGAGTTCTTATGCATTTTCTGTGAATTTCGGACGAAATAGGGCCTTTTCGCGAATACCGGAACCTCTGGGGGCCTAAACGTAATTTTCTGGGCTTCTGAGGAGCAGTACCGCCGCGGCACTGGCCCACTGCCGCCGCGGAACTCAACCCTCGCAGAGTCCATTTTTGTAATTTTTTTGGGGGTCCAATTTGATTAATTGAAAACCAAAACGACGTAGTTTTATGTTCACAGATGTTTGGGACCAATGGGAACACTTCTAAAATCCCAAAACCACCCCAAATTGGCCTATATAAACCCCCCATTGCTCTTCATTTTGGGGGGGGCCAAGGGCAAAAGCTTGAAAAGTTGTAGAGAAGAAGAGAGATAGAGATAGGTTTAGAAGAGAGAAAAGGAGCTTCCTCCTACCATTTTGCTATAGAAAGTGAGTTCTAATATTGTGTTCTTCCATTACCTCTCTTATACTTCACATCCCAAACACCCCCAATCACCATTCTTGAGCATTCTTGAGTTAGGAAGCTACTTCCATGTCTAAATGTCAAAATCTATGAGTGAAACACCAAGCTACAAGTCCAAAATCACATTGATTATCATCTATTGATTGTTATTTACTTACTTGTTCATATTATGTTCATCTCTTCTTACCTCATTTCTTTTTTATTTTTCTTTATTTTCTTACTAGTTCATCATCATCTAAGTGATGACATGAAGTTTGGGGTGAGTGAATCCTTATGGATAGTAGCTCTTGACCTCAAAAACATGTTTGATAGATGATGATCATAACTTCAATACCTCCAAGGTATCCTTGAAGTGTATTGAAGTTATGTTCAAAATAGAAATAAATCTCTCCAACAATCTTGGAGGTTCTTGATGATGAGTTTGATGTTGGCATTTTAAGTGGCTATAATCCCTATTGAGTATTGAAAATATGCTTTCAAAACATCTACTTTAAAACCCCTCTCAATCCCTCTTCTTTTGGTTTCAAGAAACAAAACCTTGTTTTCTCCAAAATCTTCAAAATAATGAGTCAAAACAGTGAGTGAGCTGAGTTCAAAGATTTCTCTAGAACTCAATACTCAACATATGGATGCAAGGCCACTTGGAAAGTCTTCCTAACTCATTGGAGAACACCCATGATTTTTGGTTTGACTTGGAAGTACTTGGAAATGGTCCATTTGGACCCAAACATTCCTTCCAGACATTCTGTCTTTGCTGTCACAGCAGCTAGAGCCACTTCCAACTTGTTTTACAGAAAACTTTTCCAAAATGGATGGTCCTAACTTATTTTTCCCTTAAACTTCAATGTCTCAGGGAACTTTCTGTATAAACTGGGCCTCTAGATCATTAGTTTTCATTTTCTAAGAATTTTCAACATTTCAGTCGACAGTACGGACTCTGTTTCTGAGTGACCTTCATTGTTTATATGATTTCTCTCAATATGTGATAGCTATCCAAGATTGGCCTTTTGGGTTGTGTTCTAGACACAATAAGGAATATCTCCATAAAAATTCATGCATTGAAAACACTCCTAACCCCTCTTTTCAATTTCCAAAAGATCATGCTACTGTTCTGTCCACTATTCACAGCAAGCACCTTTTAACTTTCATTCTTTGATTTGATGCTCATATGCCTTCCAAATTAGTTCATATTTTAGGAAGTAGTTCATACTACATGATGAGAATCAAGGAAGCACTTAATGGGCAGAATTGGGCTGAGGTTCGCATCACTACATTTGTATATATCCCATGATGATTTCATTCATTCATTCATACACATTATAGACTTCTAAGTCATTCTAGGAATCCATGAACACAAAGCACACCACAACCTTGGCACATTCTAGATACATACATTGCATCCATGCAAGATTTGGGGCCTTCATGGCTCCTAATCTAAGAAGATTATAAGGAATGAACTTGATCACGCGTTCATGCTTCCCCCGATCTAATCATCCTTTCTCATCCATCCCGGGGATTGAGAGGTCTTCTTTTCTCAAAGATTAACATGCATCATACTAGTTTGCTAAGCATATTTTGATTTCTTTGTTTATTTGTTTCAATAACAATTCATGTCCCCCTTTAGATTAGGAAGTCTTGATTATTTGATACATGATTAGACAATTTTTCCTAGGTTTATTTGTGTGATCTTTCACTTTACATTGCATGATATTCGGTTTAGATCTTATGAATGATATTTTATCTTTAGATCTTCCATTTTCAAGTTTCTTATGTGATGTAATATACTATCATAGTATTAATTGCCGAACCATACATAGTATAAGATGATTATTTGGATGCTAATTGAGGCCCGTCGAGAGACGGGGCGAGTTGAGGGTGTTTTAGTCGCGACAAAGGCTCCTTCCTCTCTCGTACCAAAACCCCGAGCCAAGTTCTTTGGTTATGAAGGACCGGTGCCCTTTATCCATTTGGGTGAGTCAAATTAGGTTTCTTGGTTCCTTAAAGACCAAGTGGCGACTCTGTATCTGTTTTCAACAGACCTTTTCTCTTTCTTTGATCCAAAATCAAACGAGTTTCAAAAACATAACGAAGCGGTGGAAACGCGGTATCCACAATCTGGAGACTCCACTGGGGATTTTTATTTTAAAACAAAATAATACAGAGGTTTGACTCATAAGAAGCATCCTTAAAATCATCTTTTTTTACTGTGTTTGGTTCACCGCATTGCACTCTTGCATTTTCCCCCTCCGACTGTGTCTGAAACGCGGCGCTGACATTGTTCAGGTCTTGCTGTGCCAGGGCACAAGTCACCGTTGATACTGTACCTTCCAAGGTATATCAAAAAGAGTAAAAACCTCCGTACTGTCTCTCTGACGGTATATTGGAACTCTCGTCAACGGACCCTCTTTGACTAAACCCAGCCTTTGCATATAGATTCCTGTAGAACCTTTCATAGGACTGTTCATTTATCTTTTCAGATAGGACAATGTGATATAACTGCTGTATGCCCTGATGGGATTACCTGAGCAGTGTAGACGCTTATGTAGCATAGAACATAACCTCTTTCTTGTGATTCCCAAGGCAATCACTCACATGTGATTACATTGAGTTGACCTGCCTAGGCACCATGACAAGGATGTCTGCTCCATGCTCACGAAGATATACACCGCAAACCTTGTTTGTCGGTCCTAAGACATAGGAGTATGAAAACCTGCTAGACAGTATGATCACTATCACCACATATTAACATGTTTCTCCCAGAAACTCTGTCCAGATACCCCAGATATAACCATATTAATCAGTTTCTCCCAGAAACTTTGTCCAGATATCGCAGATATAACCACATATTAACCTGTTTCTCCCATAAACTCTGTCTAGATATCCCAGATATAACCACATATTAACCTGTTTCTCCCATAAACTCTGTCCAGATATCCCAGATATAACCACATATTAACCTATTTCTCCCAGAAACTCTGTCCAGATATCCCAGATATAACCACATATTAACCCGTTTCTCCCAGAAACTCTGTCCAGATGCCCCAGATATAACCATATTAACCAGTTTCTCCCAGAAACTCTGTCCAAAATTACACGAAGTATCCCAGAAATCCCTGTTATCCCTTGGTGGTCATACTGGAAAGTAAGGTTAGCACACTCTGTATGGTTAGGACCTTATTTGTTTAACTGCTGTCTGTTAGAAATAGAAGCATCATATAGATTAGGGCTTACATCCACATGCTTGTCCCATTTGCATGCACCATTCCCCATCAATCTGCACGCACTGTCTTGAGTCGGTTCACATCACTGTCTTTGTCTGTCAAAAGTCACCACTGTCAAGATCTAATCTAGTCCTCTCAAAATCTGTCAGGTCAGTATAGATTCCCAAGGTCAGCAGTCAGGGTCCTCTTCGTGGGTCAGGAGTTCAGATAATTGATTGATCAGAATCAGTCCGACAGCTTACTTCAGCATGAATCAAGAAGAATTGGAAAATAAGGTCACTGTGTTGGAAACAACCATAAGCCAGCAATCTGATCGCCTGGCCCAAGTTTTGAGTTTCATGGAAGAATTGAAGCAGCAGCGGCCGCAACCTCCGCCCGAGTTTCCACCACCAGGGTTTGAACCACCCCCACCTGAGAATAATGGGGAGGAAGACTGGTTTCAAGGGGTCCCACCGTTTGCATATGAGAAGAAGTTTCAAGAGAAAATGGATAAGGTTGACAAGTTGGAAAGCGTACTGAGGAAAAGCAAGGGGGTCGATGATTATATGTTAGACCTGGAAGGCCTCTTTGAGCCCATCAAGCTGAAACTGCCAGAGAATTTCAAGATGCCTGCCATCGACCGTTTTGACGGAACAGGGAATCCAAAAAGTCACATCAAGTTGTGCATGAGCATCTTCCAATCGATGGGCTGCACTCATGAGCACATTGCGATGCTGTTCCCGCAAACCCTTAAGAATGCCGCACTATCCTGGTTCCTAACCCTTGAAGCCTCCAATACCCGAGTCTGGGAAGACGTTGCTAGAACTTTTATTGATCACTACTCTTACAACCAAGAGTTTGATATCACCATCCGGGATCTAGAGACTACCAGGCAGAACTTCAATGAGTCCTTCACTGCGTTCTTGAGCAGATGGAGGAATAAAGTGGCTCAAATGATCCACAGACCTGTTGAGAAAGAGCAAGTACGTATGCTGGTCAAGAACATGCAACCAGTATATCATGACAAGCTATTTTACCAATCCATCTCCACATTCGAAGAGCTATTTGAAATAGGCACCAGAATAGAGGATGCCATCAGAGAAGAAAAGTTCAAAAAGGATGAACCCCAACACCAGTCCAAGAGACCTAACTACTCCCTGGACTCCCCGGATGTCAATGCACTTAGCAACCAATCAATGGCCTGCGCCCTTCGTCCATGCCAGTCCATTCCGCCAAATCGCCCAAAAGGCCATCGCGAATTCTCCAAACTTGATGTTCCTCTTTCCACAGCCTTGGACCACTTACTCAGAAAGGGCCACCTACAGCTCCTCCCTCACAAACCGCTACCGGATCCCATACCCTCCCACTACAACATGAGCCTACGATGTGCTTACCACCAAAATCTAGGCCATGCCACCGATCAATGCATCCGCCTCCGCCATGACATTCAGAACCTCATAGAGGATGTATCCCATCCTAATCCAATCCACTATCTTGGCTTGGACCAACCGATCGAATGATCCCTTCCGTCGATGCTAATGAATGTTGAAGCTACGCAATAAAGTGATGGTGTTTGGAACTTCTGCTAAAAAATTTAATAAATGGGTCGCAAAGACACTCCATTTGAGACCAGGTCGAGTCAAGTTGAGTCTGTTCTATGTTCCAAGTCCATTTCAATTCTAGTCTGGTGATCGAGTCTGTTTGTCATCGAGTTGTTAATAAGTCTGTAAACCTTCTCTATTGATGGAATGAAATCTCATTTTGCTTAATCTGATGTGCCTAGTCATAAATGCATGAATCACTAAACTAAAGTGTCACTTTTCAAATTACCATGGATATTACTCTGCTAATAATTTTTCTACGACAAAACAAAAAAGAATCCTGAAAGGTTAAAGTCGATTTCATGCTGACACTGATGAAGAGCTGAGAATTGAATAGTCTTACTTTAAGAATTTAAAGATGCTCTTGCCTCAATCTTGAAAAGACATACTTGAAACTGACTTGGGGCTTGCCCAACACCCCTTTTCCACCATTTCGAAGCCTTAAGCCCAATCCAATTGGAAGCCACGCAATCTGTCCGATTGAAAGCAATGCAAACTTAGCCCTTGATGGTGGCCAAACATTTCAGTGAGTTTCATCTCCACTTTCAAAAAAAAAAAAAAAAAAAAGAAAAGAAAAAGCTCGCTAGGTTGAAAACCCGAAAGGGCACCTAGGCAAAAGTTAGAGCTGAAAAAGGTGTTGATTTCCAAAATCTGACCCTAGCCAGTCGAAATGTTGGAGAAAATTTTGATGAAACAAATGAGAAAATCATATGCTTCAAGATACATCTTAAGAACGTGCCAAGATCACATTTCAAAAGGCACGGAATGACCACAAATAAATTCCGAGAGCTGACATGCACATTCTGGAATTCTGAGATTGCGATCGAAAGATCTCATAAGAATCGACTACATTAAAAAGCAAAATTGACTGGCTAGGCGAAAGTGAAAAGGATCAATCCTCAAAACAAAATAAAAAGAAAAAGAAAAGAAAGGGAGATTGAAACTGAATCCTTTATTCAAAGCTACCACAAGTGGCTCAAGATTGAACTTCTTTGATGATTGGTTTGAAAAACCCTCATACCTCAAACCCCTTATTTCAAGCCTTGCCTTGAACTACGCTCGACCTGATTCCCACTCAGGGATACGTAGGCAACCGCATCGGTTCGATCGACACCATCATAATCAACCCCCCTTCTTTCAAGACTTTGGCCCGAACTATGTTGGACCTGATCCCCGCTAGGGGGTATGTAGGCAGACTTTCAAAAAGAAAATAAGGATGGCTCGCTAGGCCGAAAATCCGAAAGGACGCCTAGGCAAAATTAGAGTTAAATCCAAGGTGAGCAATAACAAAAGAGAGAAAAGAGCTTGCTAGGTCACCTCACTGGTGCCTAGGCAAAAGTTATGAGCATTTGAGAGATTAAAGTCACGGTCCATGCCTCAAGCCAGAAAATCACCTTCCACACTAGGGGCAAACATCGGCTACCCGCCTCGTTTGCCTGACTTTTACTATCTACCCTTCATACAAGGGGCAAACTTCGGTCACCTACCTCGTTTGCCTAAAATCTCCAATAAACCATCATCCAAACTAGGGGCAAACTTCGGTCACCCACCTCGTTTGCTTATGAATCCCACTTTGCACACCTCAAACTAGGGGCAAACTCCGTTTGCCTAACACAATCCCTTCACACCAAGGGCGAGTTTTCAAGTTACCAAGTTGTTTTGAAAATTTTGAAATAGAGCATCTTTTACTCTAAAAGCTAAGGCACTAATTCAAAGCACTTCCTGGGAGAAGCAGAAAATTGACTAGATCACTAGGGAGGAATTTTCAAAAATCAGATTTATCAGCAAAGTGCTACCATGTTAAGATGAGGGGTGAACACCAAAAGAGAAATGGTACATCGTTTATGACAAAAGCACATCAAGTTTTGACAAGACGAGCTTGTGTCAAATGGGTCATCCTCGTGCGTCAATGTCTGTCAAGTTTTTGAGTCTGTTGTAGTCTCAAATGTGTAAGTCAACAGTGACTAATAAAATTTTCAAATCAAGTTATAAAGAGCATGCCAATACAAGTAGGAGTACCAAACACCATTACTGTACCGGTTAAGGCGTCAGCATGAGAAGCGTCCAAACTTAGGGCAAATGCGAATTTCATCCCTTTCCAAACCATCAAAAGTTGACCATCATCTCCTTGCAACATAAGTCCATGGGTGGCTGTTGATTACCTTCACTCGTCTATGCAATATAAGTCCATGAGTGGCTGTTGATTTTCCTTCATCTCCAAGCAACACAAGTTCATGAGTGGCTGTTGATGGATCCCGGTTCCGGGCCAGCAAGATTTGATCAACTTTGAGAGATTCGAATTTGAATCCTGGTTCCCGGTCAAGAGAAGTAGTTGAAGAGAGATCCCAGAAAGAGTCGCTTCATCCCCAACAGATTCAGTTTAATCCCCCAGCAGGCATATCGATTTGTACATCGTCAGTTCAATCTATGACAGTTACAGTAGTTCACTGTCGACTCGTCATATCGATTCTTACATCGTCAGTTTATCCATGATAGTCATAGTAGTTCACTGTTGACTCATCATCTCGATTAGTACATCGTCAGTTTAATCACAACAGTCACAGTAGTTCACTGTCGACTTGTCTTCTCGATTAGTACATCATCAGTTCAATCACAACAGTCACAGTAGTTCACTGTCGACTCGTCTTCTCGATTAGTACATCGTCAGTTCAATCTATGACAGTCACAGTAGTTCACTGTCGACTCGTCATCTCGATTAGTACATCGTCAGTTCAATCACGACAGTCACAGTAGTTCACTGTCGACTCGTCTTCTCGATTAGTACATCGTCAGTTCAATCTATGACAGTCACAGTAGTTCACTATCGACTCGTCATCTCGATTAGTACATCGTCAGTTCAATCACGACAGTCACAGTAGTTCACTGTCGACTCATCATCTCGATTAGTACATCGTCAGTTCAATCACGACAGTCACAGTAGTTCACTGTCGACTCGTCTTCTCGATTAGTACATCGTCAGTTCAATCTATGACAGTCACAGTAGTTCACTGTCGACTCGTCTTCTCGATTAGTACATCGTCAGTTCAATCACAACAGTCATAGTAGTTCACTGTCGACTCGTCTTCTCGATTAGTACATCGTCAGTTCAATCCATGATAGTCACAGTAGTTCACTGTTGACTCATCATCTCGATTCATGCATCATCACTTCTTCTGGTCACGGTTAGTCCAACTGTTGATCCAATCTATGATAGTCACAGTAGTTTACTGTTGACTCATCATCTCGATTCGTGCATCGTTACTTCTTCCGGTCACGGTTAGCCCAACTGTTGATCCAATCCATGATAGTCACAGTAGTTCATTGTCGACTCATCATCTCGATTCGTACATCGTCAGTTCATTAATCATCATTAGTTTACCATTACTCTCATTCAAAATATGCCGTGTTCATCATTCTCATTCAAAATCTTAGGCTTCTATGTCCATTAATGGGGCTTCCATGTTCATCGCTTGACATCTCGGGATTTCATGTCCATCACTTGACGTCTCAGGACTTCTGTGTCCGTCTCTTAATTTCTAGGGCTTCCATGTCCGTCGGTTATCTGTCAAACTGCATTTCCAATTATAGTCCTCAGGGACCCCACATCTGACTACATTCTCTTGTGAAGCACACTTCCCAAAATTCAGAAGTTTGCTCCAAAACCCAGAGTATTCAAACCTTGATGTACCTATTCGGGTCAATAACTGCATCACAGTTAGAAATACTAGCACAGCATAAGTCCACTTGGAGTGGCACATGCCCCACAACACCAGCTCATACTAGGGTCAGAACACTAGGCATGATAGGACTCATGACACAATTCATATCACATCCATGCATTGTATACCATCCTCATAATGTAGCATCTGTCTGTCTCGTTGTGCATGTGCGATTTATTCCTTTGTGCCCTGAACTACGTCCTGGTCTGATTCCCCTTGGGATACGTAGGCAGATCACGCAGAGCGCGACCAACACTAGCCTCAGCATCACTGCATCTTTTGCAACGCTTTTATCCTAAATCTATAGCCTCCAAAAAGTCTTGTCTCTTCAAGGCTTTGGCACTCGCTTGCGACATGCGTTGCCTCGCAAGTTCATACCAAAGAGGGGCAAACTGTAGACACCCCATAGCTTGGTGGTTCATAATGATCGAAAAAGACTTAAAAGGACTCTTGGAAGTTAGTTCTGTCTCTCAGAATGCTCAGAATGACCAAAATGCCCCTGAAAGCCCGAAAACTCCCAGATTTGGTCCCAAAGTTCTGGAAACATACTACGTCATAAGAAAAACGATAAAATGAGTTTTTAAGTAAAATCGAATAAAATCGTCAGCTCCCAGAGACCCCGGAAGTCCCGGAAGTTCCCGGAAAGTCCTCGTTGACCGGTTTGACCAAGGTTTGACCAGGTTTGACCAAGGTTTGACCAAGTTTGACCGAAATCATCCGAATTCACCGGAATCATTAGAAAAGTATTAAAATGAGTTTTAAAAGAGAATCGAGCGAAAACGTCAACTCCTGGGAGCTCCCAGAGGTTCCCAGAACTTCCCGGGAATCCCAGGTTTGACCAGTTTGACCAAGATTTGACTTTGAAATCGGGGCACCGAAATAATTTTCAAATATTTTTCATGGATACTAGAGGTCAACAGCTTTCCAACGGTATATCGTACATAATTCCTGGATTTAAAACGAATTTATTTTGAATTTCCGAAGGCGAAAAAGGCGATCAAATTGGCTTTTATCGCGAATACCGCAAAACTTTTCAAAGTGACCTATCCCCGAACTATTTTTTATGTAAAGTAGACTCCATTACCTTTCCAACGGTATATCACAACCTCAATTTGGAGTTCGTATGCATTTTCTGTGAATTTCGGACGAAATAGGGCCTTTTCGCGAATACCGGAACCTCTGGGGGCCTAAACGTAATTTTTTGGGCTTCTGAGGAGCAGTACCGCCGCGGCACTGGCCCACTGCCGCCGCGGAACTCAACCCTCGCAGAGTCCATTTTTGTAATTTTTTTGGGGGTCCAATTTGATTAATTGAAAATCAAAACGACGTAGTTTTATGTTCACAGATGTTTGGGACCAATGGGAACACTTCTAAAATCCCAAAACCACCCCAAATTGGCCTATATAAACCCCCCATTGCTCTTCATTTTGGGGGGGGCCAAGGGCAAAAGCTTGAAAAGTTGTAGAGAAGAAGAGAGATAGAGATAGGTTTAGAAGAGAGAAAAGGAGCTTCCTCCTACCATTTTGCTATAGAAAGTGAGTTCTAATATTGTGTTCTTCCATTACCTCTCTTATACTTCACATCCCAAACACCCCCAATCACCATTCTTGAGCATTCTTGAGTTAGGAAGCTACTTCCATGTCTAAATGTCAAAATCTATGAGTGAAACACCAAGCTACAAGTCCAAAATCACATTGATTATCATCTATTGATTGTTATTTACTTACTTGTTCATATTATGTTCATCTCTTCTTACCTCATTTCTTTTTTATTTTTCTTTATTTTCTTACTAGTTCATCATCATCTAAGTGATGACATGAAGTTTGGGGTGAGTGAATCCTTATGGATAGTAGCTCTTGACCTCAAAAACATGTTTGATAGATGATGATCATAACTTCAATACCTCCAAGGTATCCTTGAAGTGTATTGAAGTTATGTTCAAAATAGAAATAAATCTCTCCAACAATCTTGGAGGTTCTTGATGATGAGTTTGATGTTGGCATTTTAAGTGGCTATAATCCCTATTGAGTATTGAAAATATGCTTTCAAAACATCTACTTTAAAACCCCTCTCAATCCCTCTTCTTTTGGTTTCAAGAAACAAAACCTTGTTTTCTCCAAAATCTTCAAAATAATGAGTCAAAACAGTGAGTGAGCTGAGTTCAAAGATTTCTCTAGAACTCAATACTCAACATATGGATGCAAGGCCACTTGGAAAGTCTTCCTAACTCATTGGAGAACACCCATGATTTTTGGTTTGACTTGGAAGTACTTGGAAATGGTCCATTTGGACCCAAACATTCCTTCCAGACATTCTGTCTTTGCTGTCACAGCAGCTAGAGCCACTTCCAACTTGTTTTACAGAAAACTTTTCCAAAATGGATGGTCCTAACTTATTTTTCCCTTAAACTTCAATGTCTCAGGGAACTTTTTGTATAAAATGGGCCTCTAGATCATTAGTTTTCATTTTCTAAGAATTTTCAACATTTCAGTCGACAGTACGGACTCTGTTTCTGAGTGACCTTCATTGTTTATATGATTTCTCTCAATATGTGATAGCTATCCAAGATTGGCCTTTTGGGTTGTGTTCTAGACACAATAAGGAAGATCTCCATAAAAAATCATGCATTGAAAACACTCCTAACCCCTCTTTTCAATTTCCAAAAGATCATGCTACTGTTCTGTCCACTATTCACAGCAAGCACCTTTTAACTTTCATTCTTTGATTTGATGCTCATATGCCTTCCAAATTAGTTCATATTTTAGGAAGTAGTTCATACTACATTTGTATGTATCCCATGATGATTTCATTCATTCATTCATACACATTATAGACTTCTAAGTCATTCTAGGAATCCATGAACACAAAGCACACCACAACCTTGGCACATTCTAGATACATACATTGCATCCATGCAAGATTTGGGGCCTTCATGGCTCCTAATCTAAGAAGATTATAAGGAATGAACTTGATCACGCGTTCATGCTTCCCCCGATCTAATCATCCTTTCTCATCCATCCCGGGGATTGAGAGGTCTTCTTTTCTCAAAGATTAACATGCATCATACTAGTTTGCTAAGCATATTTTGATTTCTTTGTTTATTTGTTTCAATAACAATTCATGTCCCCCTTTAGATTAGGAAGTCTTGATTATTTGATACATGATTAGACAATTTTTCCTAGGTTTATTTGTGTGATCTTTCACTTTACATTGCATGATATTCGGTTTAGATCTTATGAATGATATTTTATCTTTAGATCTTCCATTTTCAAGTTTCTTATGTGATGTAATATACTATCATAGTATTAATTGCCGAACCATACATAGTATAAGATGATTATTTGGATGCTAATTGAGGCCCGTCGAGAGACGGGGCGAGTTGAGGGTGTTTTAGTCGCGACAAAGGCTCCTTCCTCTCTCGTACCAAAACCCCGAGCCAAGTTCTTTGGTTATGAAGGACCGGTGCCCTTTATCCATTTGGGTGAGTCAAATTAGGTTTCTTGGTTCCTTAAAGACCAAGTGGCGACTCTGTATCTGTTTTCAACAGACCTTTTCTCTTTCTTTGATCCAAAATCAAACGAGTTTCAAAAACATAACGAAGCGGTGGAAACGCGGTATCCACATGTAGCAGGGGTTAAATATTCATGTTTTGAAAACAGGGTGAATGGTGTTATAATAGGGGAAACTCTACTCAAGTACCATTCCACGGTTTTAAAACTTTATTTTATTTCTTTTGGTTATTTTATTTGATAAAATGATATTTTTACCCTTGATATTTCAGTCAAAATGTAATTTTTGGAATGTTAAAAATGATTGCTTGGTCCTTGTTGGCTTTGTTACACGTGTCCTGGTCCGTGGGGGCGGGTTGGGGTGTGACAATTTTTTGGTATCAGAGCAATAGGTTAAAGCCTTTGGGGACGAGAGACGACGATGCGTAAAAAAAAATTGCATGTATATGATAATCATGACACATAGCTACATGTAGAGACATACATGTTTACAGCTCGTGAAAATATTGTTGAGCATGCATATCATATTGCATGCATTCTACATACTATAATATGTGGAAGGATTGTTGGAAGCTTCATTATGATAAAATGGAGTATAAAGGAAAATGTTTTCCCATCTGTTGAATTAATTGAGTCGGAAGGGGAGATTGTGAATTCAGTAAGAAAAATTCGAGTTTGGGAATATTTGTGGAATTTGGGTTCAGAAATCAAGAAGTTGAGTTAGTCATCCTGAAATGATTTGACTGATATTATATTATCAAGAGTGTTGACTTGATGAAGGATTATTAAATATTGGGTTACAATTGTGGGTACGGATTTCTTTCCGAATATTATCGGGTATTATTATTTGTGAGGATTATTTCTTAGTTTCTGCCAAAAAATTGGCTATCTGAATTTCTTTATTTATAGTGGCCGGGTCTTCTAGTATTCAAATATTATAGTTTGGGGAAATTCTGGATTCCTTATGATTTATATGGGCATCATGAGCAGATATGGTATTTATTGTTATCTCATATTTTTCCATTTATCCGATAATGACCTTGGGAGTATTTATTGAGCTCCTTATATATTCTGTTGGGATTGAGGGTGAAATGTTGAGTTTGTTGAGGTGATAAGATATTTGGAGATTTATCCAGTCGCTTAAGTTATCGTGGGTTGTTGAGGAATCTCTCAACTCTTTTTGGGTTATCTTGGGTTGTTAAGGAATCTCTCAACTCTATTTAGGTTGTATCGACTTGTTGAGTAATCTCTCAACTAAATTTATTTATTTATATTTCGAGGGATGCTTCTCTTATTATCTATTAAGGATTGGTTCTTTAACGTGTCAGTATGAAGAGTAGATTTGGGGTCAATTAAAAGTAACATATTTTTCCTATTATGTTCCTAATGATTAGGTATCATTGTGGGTATAAATTATTCTTTTCCAATTAAGGATATAGTTGATTGGGATCAAAACTAAGTAGCTGTGTTGTACGAATAACTAATTGAGTTGCCTGGCTATACGGGGTATCGAAGTTTTCTATCAGAGATCTGAATTCGGGAATGGGTTTACAAGTTTAATTTGATATCCTAACCACTACAAGATCCGTTCAACCACCATATGCATTAGGTAATAGTATTCTTATTATTTATTTATACTTCATATGTAAGCAATCGAGATACTATTGCACTACATTGTAGCAATTGTCAGGTATCCTAGTATATCATTGGAAACTTTCAGAATTTGGATTTAGCTGCTAATAATGTATTAGAAATTTCTGAGATATTTGAATGACATTAAGTGAGTTTGTGTATGTTTAAATGAGTAGAAAATGTTTTGAAATCTTTTGTGGAAAAAAAAAAGAGCACTCATTTATTGTGAATCAGGAAGTTTTTAAAAATATTTTGATAAAAAGAGGTGGTTAGATTTGACCCAAATTGGGTAGAAGGAGAAATTAGTGAAATGGTTTTAATCAAATGTAGGTATTTCAATTGTTGTTTAAAAGAGTTATTAATGGAAAATATTTTGATTATATGAAAGTTGTGTAAACGTTTTTAGTCTATGGAGAGAGATTTTAAATAAATACTATTGGACCAGGTAGGAAGCTCAGCTGAGTACATTACCTTTACCTTGATTTTAAATTAGAATATTATATTTTAAAATGAATTCCAAATGACTTTGGTAAGAAAATGGTCTGGAAGTAACTTGTGATATTCTACGTATTATTCTTAATATTGTTTGTTGCGAGTACATGATTGGGTTGATGAGTTATAAGGAGCATCAATTTATTCTTGGGAATTGAGTTGGGATATTCTTAGTTACAAGGTGAGTATGACAGGGCAATGAAGCATTTCAAACATATGATGGTGTAGAATTCTAATATTGGAAAAAAAAGGTAGTTTATTGCTTGTTGCTTGGAATTACAGTCGGAAATCAACGAGTGATCTTATTTACATACACGTGACGTCTTTAAAAGGGCACTGCATACTTGGGTAAACAGGAGAAAATTTGATATTAAAGAGTGTTGGATCATATTTAAGTTGTATCGCGACAAAAATCAGTTGTTTATGGATTATAAGTGCTACAAGAAGGGGACAAATGAGTATATCGATTTCTATATATTGGGGCTTAGACAGCGTAAACCGAAAGACGAGTAAGTTCTAGCATCTGAATAGTTTGAGAATTGTGAAGTTTTTCCTTATGTTGAATATTTGGTGGATGAGTTGTATTTCTAAAATATGTGATTTTAAAGATAGATATTTCGTGGGTATCGTTGTATATTAATCAATCGGGACTTAGGAAGATGACATGAATTTGAAGTTACAGAATTGACTGGGTATTATTACAAAAATGTATTGAAGATTTCTTTCTGTACAAAGGACACGTGTGAAACTTATATCGATTACAATGAAGTTCTCAATAACCAAAGAAAATTGATCTATGATCACATTGATATTATTATTGCAAAGGTTTGTTTTGGGATTGGGTTATATGTTGATGCAATAGTAATTTATACCGTATATGATTGAAAATTTCATTAAATGAATTATCTAGTACAAGATTTAGAATCCATGGTATTCCTTTTATATTGAGCATTTGGCAGTAATATTCTTACAAGATGGAAGTTTATATTAATTATCGTGACTTGGATATTTATATATACAACGACAATTGATTACATGGTACGGAGGATAGTTGGAACTCATGATGGATACAGTTTGAAAGTTTGTATTAATCAGGTGAAGACCAAATGGTTGTTGGTGCTCGAATCAGAGATCAACGAGGGTTTGATTTGCACGTTGACTATTCAGAAAGGATTTGAGTCAAGATTCAAAATTTATTGGAAACTAAATTTTTTCTGAAAATTGGGCAAAGAATGATGGCAATAAATTGAGGTCAACTAGTATTACTATAATAGAAGAACAGAAATTGATTTAAAAATTGGTTTGAGTTTCTGTTTCAGGAACTTATTAGAAATTATTGAAGGAAAAGTGATTGAGCTCTACGCCATAGTAAAATGTATCAGAATCTCAAGGTTAAGCATGTACTTCGAGTGATGATAGCTCAAGGGAATGAGTTTAGAAGAAATATTGAAGTATATGATGAGATTTGAGTATAAATACGTTAGTAACTTTGTATGCTGTGTATGATAGCATTTCATTGATATGATGACTTAATAATTAGTGACAGGAACACAAGTCTTCTTGAAGATTAATTTGGCATTTAAGTACTATTAGGTAAAAGTTTCGACTAAGATATTGAGAAAGCTATCTTCCGATGGGGAAATGTAAAGCATTCTTTACAATGCGTGATAATATGGCAGAAATAATAAAGGTTCATGGGATTATTATGATTGACATTATTGACAATCTGAGTTGAATGTTTATCGTATTAAATTTCATGACGTGATTGCCAAGTCAACGAGAATTAGCCGTTGTCATATAAATGATTGTGGACAAGGTGACCCAATCAAATTGTGGTATTGATTGAAATTGTAGATTTGCTGGGATTAAATGACTTATATGTGAAAAGAATTACGAAATTATATGGGTACTAGCACATGTCATTCTAGAAGGAAGTAGTCAATTATGAAGAAGTTCTGAAATCTTGCAAGAAGCAATGAAAGTGCAACTGAGTTTTTGCAAGATGTTTTATTACCCGCTATATTTGGTGGGGAAATATAATAAAGGCAAGTGGGTTTGTTCTAAAGTGATTGGGAGTAATGATTACTGTGGGGTGAAAAAAATATACTTCTTGAAGTTTTATCTTCAGAAAAAGGGTATAGTTTGAAGAACTGAGTGAGATTGAAATTCCAGTACGCTTATTGGAAGTATTGAAAAGAATGAGGACCAATCAGTTGCGATTGTGGTCACACCCGTGGTTATAATGTATTTTACAACCGTGTTCTTAAAGGACAAACCAGTAGAAATTCGAGAAGAAACACTTGCGTTTATTTGATTCGTGAAATGAGAAAAGTTTGGGGACAAACTTCCTAAAAGGAAGGGAGAGATATAATATCCGTACCCGAAAAATGAAAGTAATATTTATTTTGCATGCATTAATTAATATATATAATTGCATGTGACGATTTGGGTAAGTTTCAGTTACCCCGATGTGATAAGTGCTTGATACAGGGCACATTTGGACAGATATAAAAATGGACCCACAGGAGGTCCAGATTGGATAAATTGTATTTAGAGTTGCATTTATGTGATTAAATGATACACATGTAAATGTAAATGTGTACATTATAATACATGTTGATGCCATATGATTGTTTAATTGGTAAAATATTAAGTGCTTTAATATTATATTATTGTTCATGTTTATTTATGGGATCAGTTTAAGTAGCCTTGTGAGGGCGTAATTGAACATGTGGCATAATTAGTAGATTAATTAGTGCCTTCATATAATATTGGGGATAACGTTTGGGGCCCATGCGTGATATAGATATCGACCCACTTAGATATTGAGATAATAATATAGTTAGTTTGTGTGTTATAATAAAACTTAGAAATATTGGAGGTGCAAATAGAAATAGACCTAAGTCAGAGAATATTTCGAAGAATATTCCATTTGACTAAAAAAAAAACTGTGAGTGTGTGCTTTGTGTATGGCGGCGGTGGTGTGATATATATATATATATATATATTACTCCCTCTGTCCAATTTTATGTGTTCATCTTGGGGAATCCAACGATTTACGGGGACAAAAAGAATCTACACCTACTTTCCACAATTACCCGTAATCATTGCACTTTATTTTTTTGTTTTGTTTTGGTGTTGATTGCAAGGAAGGGTAGTTTCGAAAACTAAGTAAAATTTGCATACTAATTTAGGAAAGTGGACAAAAATTTTGGGACATCCCAAAAAGGAAAGATGGACATATAAAATGGGACGGAGGGAGTATATGTTAATTAATCATAAGGTAAGGAAAAGAAAGAGAGAGAGAGAGAGAGAGAGAAAACAGAGAGTGAGAGAATAGAGAGCTACGAGAGAAAATAGAGGAAAAGGAGGGTTTCGCCTTCCGAATGCCATAACTCCGCCGTACGTTGCTCAAATCGTGATACGAAATCATATTTGGACTCGTGGGGTAAGCCTAACCTTATGGTATAATTTATTTTCAATTTAATCGATAGATTTTTCGTGACCCAAATGGGTTGGTAACATTTAGTTTACCAAAATTGTGTAGGATTAGTTGAAAGTAAATATTTGGACTGGATCTAGGATAAATTCGGGGTTTCTAGGCTGATTTGATTATTCGTAGAGGTGAGTGTCTGACAAACATTGAATATTGTACATTTATGTGCCAATATAATAGACATATTGCTCATTTAATCCCCCAAATTCCTAGTTTTACATGCATATTTGAATTAATATAATTTAATAGTGATGTTACTCAAATGCGTGTAAAAGTGTGTTTTTACATATTTTATATCTTTAGGTAAAAATGAAATGAAATAAAGGGAATGAAAGAAGTAGCAACCACACCATAGTATATTCATATGAATAGTAGTGAATAGTAATGAATAGTGAACAAATAGTAAAATTACTGTTTGAATAGGAAGAATCCAAAAAAAAAAAAAATACGTAAAGTTACATCCAAGCTTAAAGCTTGGATGTAATGTATTTTTTTATAGTTTTTTTTTTTTCATTTTCTTTCACTCTCTCTTTCTTTCTCTCTCTCTCTCTCTCACTGTCTTGCAGAAATTTCAAAGTATGTCAGAGGTAAGAAGGAAATTAGACAAGAGCTGAAGAAAATTGAGCCAACGCGTTTGGTAGCTGATGAACGCAGTGACGATTACATAAAAATTTCGTCTATAAAAGAGCTTCACACAACACACACAGACAACAAGCTCCACAACACAGCAGTTTACAATCACTGTTAGGGAGAGAATAGTTTAAGGGAGGTTATTATGTGAGCACTTCATATTGTCCCTAGAAATAGGAAACTTTAGTTTTTCTTTGCCTTTTCTAGTTCTAGTAATTGTAAAATTTTACTTTTATGTAATTGATGATTTTATGTTCAAAAATATGTAGCAAAACTTTGTATACTGTATTTCTTAAATTTAAAATATTTGTTTTCTTGTACAACATTTGTCAATTTGTAGTAGTAAAATATTCCTATTTAAAATTAGATTTAATATTTCTAGTCTAGTAGTACTTATAGTTGCCCCCTAAAATAGTTAGAAACTTCAAATTTTCAGTTTTTATAGCAATATTTTCATTCACTAAAAGACAGATTTTGCGATTAAATGCCAGATTTCTTAGCCACGTAGTTGTTGTAATCACCTACCAAAACCCCAAGCACACCATATTCATATCTCACTCCAAAAGTATATTTGGATTTGGTTTGGCCTTATTTGTGTTCTTGGAGTTCAACCATTGTGACCCCACAAAATCCAAAGTCAAAGGTTTAGTATTTTATTTTTGGTTCAGTATTTCCAATTATGTATATTTTATTAGCCTAGTTGTACTAAACTTTGTTATTTTGCAGATTCCACAAATTCAACCCCATCTCATGTTAAGTAGGAAAATAATATAATAATATTATATTTTACTCTTACCTTAGTTTTACAACTTTAGTTTTAATTGAGCAGTCACTGTTTACACCTATTTAATTTATCTTTTATTTTTATTTTAAAGACAGTTTCAAAATGGTAGGCTAAAACTTTAATTGGGGATATGTAATAAAAACTTAGAAACCACAGCTTCTGTGCACTAATCTTAAATGGGCAAATTTATCTAGATGGGTTATTTTCCATTTATGGCCAAAAATATCTATGTATCTATAGTTTATGACAATTTAACATGTTTATATACTATGGCTATATTGGGCTCAAAAGAGTACATATTTGAAATAAAAAGCCTAATTATGTGGATTGTCAAACTATGCCTTTTGTCATAAAAAACACCTAGCATACTCAAACAACTTATATGACAAAGTTAATATTTCAAATATGTGTTTATATATATTTCTATCCAATAATGGATAGGCAATTGTGTAGTGGCAGAGTGGTGGGGACTGGACGCCGAATAACCCATGTCCGCGGCGGGGCACGGTTCGAACCTGGCTACTGCCCAATTGCCTTTTTATTTTTCTTTAAACCAAACGATGTCGTTTCATATCAAACCTGACACACTTGATATGACCCTGACTAGTGAAAGTTTATTTTTAAATAAAGAATGACTCTGCGATCTTAAATGCCAAATGCTTTTCAAATGCACAAAAGTTGTGGGATCTAGTGTTGATTTGCATATTCCCAATTTCTTTAAATCATTCCCCCCTAGTTAATTAATATTTCCTGTTTTATAATAGTTTTGCTTAAATATCTGTATTATTTCCATCTTTCGCTATTATTAAATCTAAAAAGTTTATCTCACAAAAATTTAGCTTTTATTTATTTTTCTTCCTTTTCTTACTAGTATCTTAGTCAATTTATTTTGCACTGTGAAAATCTTTACCGTAAACTAATTAGGAAAAAATAGCTTTAATTACTTTTATTGCAAAACTATAAAAATTAGTAGTTTAGTAAAACCCCACAAAAACCCATCATCTTTTATTTTCTTTTTAGTGACAAAATAGTTATATACTTAACTTTATAAAATTTTATTCCGTTCCCTGTGGGTTCGACCTGGACTTCCAGAACTTTATTACTTGTACGATCACCTACACTTGGGGTGTGATAAGAAAACGCGTCAATAGGATGTCGTCAGTGTCCTAATCCCAAAATTGGATATTTAATGTTATTTATTTGTTAGTGAATGCTTAAATTGCTTAGTTGTGATTAATTATTATTTAACATATCCAAAAATGCTGAAATTGCCACGTTAACATGTTGAGTTGCTTATATGCTTATTTGGGTCAAAAGGTCTCAAGTGATAATCACCATTATTTAGCCCGTATATAAGGGACGCCATTCCTTAGAGAAAAGGAGGATAATGATGAAGTTCTCAGAGAAAAGGGGACGGTGGTGACGACCACAACGAATTGACTTCGGTCACATGAGAGTGTGTGATATCGCTTTTAAAGCAACGACAAAGTGAGAATGGCCCGGAATCAGGGGTTCAGAACGATGGTGATTGATTACTTGACACGTTTGCGACCATTTATTGTTGTGAATGTTTAATTGGTGTTATGATTCTTAAACACTCCAATTGCATGATTAGTACCACGTACTCACTGAGCGAAAGCTTATTCGATTTTTGAGGCTAATGACCACGCAGGTTCAAATGAACGTCACAGTGAGAAATGATCAAGACTACGGGGCTAGGTTTGCTAAGATGGGTTTTGTATTATTCATTTTTATTTTATTTTTAAATTACTAGTTGGAGATGTTTGGGAATTGTGATATAATGATCATAGTTTTATGTATAAGGACATATTAGAAGTTATGATTTTAAGTTTTATTATGTTAGAATAAATCTATATATTTTAGTTAGGTTTTTGATGTGTTTTAGAATATTTAAATTAATAAGTGTAGCAGGGGTTAAATATTCGTGTTTTGAAAACAGGGTGAATGGTGCTGTAATAGGGAAAATTCTGCTCAAGTATCATTCCATGGTTTTAAAACTTTATTTTATTTCTTTTGGTTATTTTATTTGATAAAATGATATTTTTACCCCTGATATTTCAGTCAAAATGTAATTTTTGGAACGTTAAAAATGATTGTTTAGTCCTTGTTGGCTTTGTTACACGTGTCCTGGCCCGCGGAGGCGGGTTGGGGTGCAAAACTATAAAAATTAGTAGTTTAGTAAAACCCCACAAAAACCCATCATCTTTTATTTTCTTTTTAGTGACAAAATAGTTATATACTTAACTTTATAAAATTTTATTCCGTTCCCTGTGGGTTCGACCTGGACTTCCAGAACTTTATTACTTGTACGATCACCTACACTTGGGTGTGATAAGAAAACGCGTCAATAGGATGTCGTCAAGTTTTTGGCGCCGTTGCCGGGGAACGGTTAATAAAAATAATAAATAAAAAAAAGTTAGGTCTAAAACTATTTCTCTCACTATATATATATATATACTTATTCTACCTTATAAATAATCTAGTTTTCTTTTTAAGAAAATAATAAGTAAAAAAAAATATTAATAATTAAAAAAAAAAAACTATATATAATGTTTCCTTGTGAAATAAATATATATTTATAAGTATGTACTTGTGCATCTTCTAAAAAAAAACAAAAAAATAGAAAATATATAAAATAAAATAAAAAATAGTTTTTACTTAGCTAATAATAATAATAATAATAATAATAATAATATTATCAGTTAGTTTTCACTTACTTCTTATGTCCTTAGATACTACTGAGGCTTTATATCAAGTACCACATAATTCTAATATTTCTAGTGAATCATCTAGTATACAGTTTTCTAGAATCATGGCTGAAATTGAAGGTATAGAAGGAATAGCCGATGATGCTCATAGTGAGCAGGGGGAAAATATACCACAATTTATTTTACCAGAACGTGAACAACGTCCTTTACGTGATTTATTTACCCCAGAAAGAAACATCACTCCTTGCATCACTCTACCTAGACACACAGGAAATTTTTACTTTAGACATGGCATGATTCCACTCTTACCAACTTTCCATGGAATGGAGTCAGAACGTGCTTATCTTCATATTCGTGAATTTGAAGAAGTTTGTAGTACGTTCTCTGATCAAAGCTGTCATATTGAAATAATCCGTCTTAAGCTTTTTTCCTTTTTCTTTAAAAGATAAAGCTAAAGCTTGGCTTTTATCTCTCCGTCCTGGATCTATAACTTCATGGCATGATATGAATGAAGCATTTCTAAAGAAATTCTATCCAAAAAATTTAACTAATAGCATGATGCGTCAAATTAAACTTTTTACTCAAAAAGAAAAGGAACCATTCCCTGAAGTTTGGGAACGTTTTAAAGATCTCCTACTAGCTTGTCCACATCATGGATTTGAAAAATGGCGACTAATTAATTTCTTTTATGAAGGATTAGAACCAAAATCAAAGAAATTAGTTGAAACTATGTGTCAAGGAGAATTTTTGAGTAAAACTGCCGATGAAGCTGAATCATATTTTGATTGGCTTAGCGAAAATGCTTCCCAGTGGGAAAAAGAAGAAATTGGTAGGACGGAAAAAGCTAAAAGTTTATACCAACTACAATCAGAAGATGAATTAACACTGAAATATGAAGAATTAGCACGTAAAGTAGAAGCTATAACAGTAGAAAAAAATAATCTACCTAAGAAGAAAAGAGAACTTTGTGACAGTTGTCATACTTTAGGACACTCTGCGAATGAATGTCCTAGTAATTCAAATTGTCAGGAAACAGCTCCAGCAGAGATAAACGCTGTGAATAATTATAGGGGTCCCCAAAACGCCTATGGTAATTCATACCAATCTAACTGGAGAAATCCTCCAAATCATATGTATACAAAAGAGGGTATTCTACAATTTCAAACTCAACATCAACCTCCTCAAAATAATCAATATTTACCTCCTCCGCCTCAATTTCAACAAACACAAAATACATATCCTAATACACAGTAAAATTCTAATGTTTATGTGCCTCCGCACAAGAAAGTGCAAGAAGAGCCTTTACAGTCTATGATGCAACAATTAATACAAATCATGGGGAAACTACAAACATCTGTGGATAGGATTAATAATCAACACGATTCTAAAGGAAAAGGCATTTTTCCTGCCCAACCACAACCTAATCCAAGGGGACAACCACAAGGTGATCCCTCAACTTCTGGTAATAATCAACATGAACAAGTAAAAGCTATAACTGTACTAAGAAGTGGTAAGGCTGTTGGACAAGAAATTTCACCTTCTTTAGAAGAAATTGAGCATACAAATAAGGAAGATAATATGATAGAAATTGAGGAAGAAATAGATGAAGATAAAATTACTGGTGAAGTTGAAGTTGAAACCCTTGAAAAACAACAAATTTCTCAAGAAATTGAAACATCTGATTTACCAGTGAAAAAAGAAACAGAAGAAACTCCTGAATACTCTCCTCAAATTCCTTATCCACAACGTTTAAGAAAACACCAAAATAATAAGAATCAGAAATATTTAGAATTATTTAAACAAGTGCATATTAATATTCCTCTCTTAGATGCAATTAATCAAGTACCGGCTTATGCAAAATTCTTAAAAGATTTATGTACTGTCAAACGTAAGCAAAATGTACGAAAGGATGCGTATTCTGCTGACTTCATTGAAGAAATTAATTCTATCGTACAGCATAATTTACCAACAAAATTTAAAGACCCAGGTACACCAACAATATCGTGTATTATTGGAAATCACAAAATTAATCACGCATTCCTTGACTTAGGAGCTAGCGTGAACTTGCTTCCTTATTCTGTTTATCAAGAACTTGGATTAGGTGAGCTAAAGCCTACTCGCATGGTATTACAACTTGCTGATAGATCTACAAAATATCCGCGAGGAATTTTGGAAGATGTTCTTGTCAAAGTTGAAAATTTTATTTTTCCAGTAGATTTTGTCATCCTTGATACAGAACCAGTATTAGATGCTAATGTGAAAATACCAGTCATTTTTGGAAGGCCCTTCTTGGCTACCATTGATGCAACTATTCGAATCCGCAGTGGTATGATGACTGTAGTATTTGGAAATATGACTTTAAATATTAAAGTTTTTTCTAATCCACAACATCAAGAAGAAGATGAGAATATTGAAGAAGTTCATGCTATTGAATCTCTATCACGAGAATATTTTAACTTGACTTGTTATGATGATCCAGTAGAATCTGTTATTAATAACTCCATTCAGAAGCTAGACAGTAATAATCTACAAAAACATCTTATGAGTCAAGTATGTTTTAATGAAGATTCAACAGAAGAAATTATTCAAGAAGCAATGTGGACCACACATTTTGAACCTTTACCACCAAAGACTACATTAACACTTCCATCTAATTTACAAACCCCACAGTTGGAATTAAAAGAACTCCCTAAAGAGCTTAAATATGCTTTCCTTGGTAGTAATAATACTTATCCCGTAATAATAACATCTTTTCTAGACTCCAGTCAAGAAAATAAACTCATTATTATGCTACAGAAACATAAAAGTGCCATTGGTTGGAGTATAGCAGATTTAAAAGGAATAAGCCCTTCAATATGCACTCACAATATATATCTTGAAGATAATGCTAAAACCTCAAGAGAAATGCAAAGAAGACTTAATCCGATTATGCAGGAAGTAGTTAAGAAGGAGGTTCTCAAGCTACTCGACATGGGCATTATATATTCAATATCCGATAGCAAATGGGTAAGTCCAACACAAGTTGTACCAAAGAAAGCAGGAATTACAGTTGTTCCAAATTCAAAAGGAGAATTAATTCCCACTCGTGTCACTACTGGATGGCGTGTATGCATAGACTACAGAAAACTCAATGCTGTAACTCGTAAGGATCACTTTCCTTTACCTTTTATGGATCAAATGTTAGAAAGAATAGCTGGTCATAAGTATTACTGTTTTCTAGATGGATATAGTGGTTACAATCAAATAGAGATCGCACCAGAAGATCAGGAAAAAACTACTTCCACATGTCCATTTGGAACTTTCGCCTATCGCCGAATGCCCTTTGGTCTTTGCAACGCACCTGCGACTTTTCAAAGGTGTATGCTAAGTATTTTCAGCGATATGGTAGAAAAGAATTTAGAAGTCTTTATGGATGATTTTTCAATTTTTGGCAAAACCTATGATGATTGCCTTAGCAATCTTCAAAAAGTTCTCCAAAGATGTGAAGAAAAAAGTTTAGTTTTAAATTGGGAAAAATGTCATTTTATGGTAACTAAAGGTATTGTCTTAGGACACATTATTTCTGAAAATGGGATACAGGTAGACAAAGCTAAAATAGATCTTATCGCTAATTTACCTATTCCCAAGACTGTAAAAGACATCCGTTCATTCTTAGGACATGCAGGTTTTTATTGCCGATTCATAAAAAATTTCAGTACTATTTCCAGACCTTTATGTCAATTATTGGCCAAAGACACACCTTTTGAATGGACTAAAGAACGTCAAAACTCCTTTGAGCAATTAAAAGAGCATCTCACTATTGCACCTATTATGCAATCTCCTGATTGGAGTTTACCATTTGAATTAATGTGTGATGCTAGCGACTTTGCCATTGGAGCTGTCCTAGGGCAGAGAAAGGATAAAAAGGCATCAGTTATATACTACGCCAGTAGAACTCTGGATAGTGCTCAAATGAACTACTCAACTACTGAAAAAGAATTACTAGCCGTGGTATTCGCTCTTAATAAATTTAGGCAATACTTGATTGGTTCCCCTATTGTTTGTTTTACTGACCACTCAGCTCTTAAATATCTTCTTTCAAAGAAAGACAGTAAGCCTAGGCTTATTAGGTGGATACTCCTACTACAGGAATTTAATTTAATAATTAAAGACAAAAAAGGAGTAGAAAATGTGGTAGTTGATCACTTATCCCGCCTCACTTTTGAAGACAATACTAGTGAACCCTTACCTATTCAAGACTCTTTTCCTGATGAACAGTTATTTTCTGTAACTTTTCTACCATGGTATGCTGATCTTGTTAATTATTTAGTAACTGGAAAAATACCAAGCAATTGGTCATCATCAGATAAAAAGAGATTTCTAGCTATTGCTAGGCATTTCTACTTTGATGACCCATATCTGTTTAAATATTGTGCCGATCAGGTAATTAGGAAATGTGTTCCTAATGAAGAAATCGAAAATGTACTTTTCATGTGTCATTCGTCCTTTTGTGGAGGACATTTTTCATCTCGAGTAACTGCCATGAAAATTTTACAAAGCGGTTTATATTGGCCAACTCTATTTAAAGATTCATATTTATATTGTAAGGCTTGTAACCGCTGCCAAATGTTGGGCAGTATTACTGTCACGACCCATCCCACTACGCGTGGAAATAGGACACGTGGCACGCCACCAAGGCTCAACCAAACCTCATCTCATAATACGCAGCGGAAAGAACTTCTATAAAACAACCCTGGGTATAATAAAACTTAGGAAACGTTCCCCTCTGTGTATAAAATCCATTGAAATCAGGGTTATAAAAAGTTTTGGTCATTGAAAACACATTCAAAGAAAATAGTTTTGAAAAACAGAGGCTCAGTCGACTGCCCCGTCGACTGCACCAGGGTCCAGTCGACTGCTCCGTCGACTATGTCAAGCAGAACCAAAAACCCTAAATCTCAACAGAGGTCCAGTCGACTGCCCAGTCGACTGCTTTCTGAAACCAGTCGACTGCTTTTCAATCGAAGGAGGCAGTAGTTAAAGTCAACAGTATTCAGTCGACTGCCCAAGGGGTCCAGTCGACTGCTTCTCTGATAAACACTTACAATATCTCACATACACGAGATCCAGTCGACTGACCAGGGGGTCCAGTCGACTGCTTCTCTGCTGGCAGCCCTGTGCTGAAAAATAATAAGTCCTGCTACTCAATACCAATAACAATCACAACCACAACTGATTTCAACATACTAAGACACAGTTACAGGCGTTCAATTACAAGATTACAGTACTACAAAAGTAATCCATGATTCTATTAAAACATATTACAAAAACCCCAAATCCTTGTTACAAGTTTAGGATTAACATAAGAATATATACAAGTGATTCCCCGGCATTCCTCAACGGCCTCACTCCTCACGCTTCTTCTTGTCTTTCTTTTTACCTGCAATGGAGTACATCTCCACTGCTCAGCTATATGCTGAGCGTACAAGTCTAACATGCACAATATATGATGAAACATGCTTTAATCTCATAAATCATACAATAGTCTCTAGGAAGAAAAATACGCATTCATCCGGTAGCGGCAAGTCCAAGCCTTAAACCGCGATACCAATGGCAAGTCCAAGTCTATCAACCATTGTATCCACAAGTGCCATGGCAAGTCCAAGTCTATCAACCATGCACAGTAGCCGTCGCTACTAAATTCTCAAACATCGAGAAGCTTACTCCGGCATGAATTTGTATAAGACTCCCCTTTGACCCACATAGACAACTTAACGTGCTCGCGGAAATTTAGACATGCTTTTCACAAATTAGCGCGTGCATAATTAACGGGCCTACAATTAACACATGGATTTCGCCCGGATCACAATTTCGTCGTCGAAATATAAAACATGTATTTCCTTATATTTCACAAGTTAGAACTTCATACCTCGTGCGATTTCCCCCAAACTTTGAAGGATCGACTAGGAGGCTAAATAAACGTCGGATTTCGAATTTGGTACGATTCCTACAAGTTTATACCTGTTTTTCCCAAAAGTCCAAAATTAAGATTTTTACAAAACTTGGCCAAACACGGCCTAAGTGGTATCAAAACGTAGATCTTACCTCCACGAGTTCAAATATGAAATCTGGAGAAAATCTGACGGACGAACGGTCGTCAAACGGCGTCACAAAGCCCGAAGAAAACAAATCTCCTTTCTCTCTCCTCTCTCTAGATATTTGTGTTTGGATTTGGATGAGATTTCAATCTCATCCTCATCTATATATAGGCAAACTTTGTGGAAATCACGTTTACCTCCCTGCAAGTTTCTCAAACTTCTAATCAGCTCTCGAAACTTCGCACACGTCCATTTTATGCCTTTACGAGTGAAAACTATAAATTTCAAAAGTTTCCGACTAAGTTTCGTTTGGGTCCAAAATAACGTCCGAAAATTATATTCTGTGAAATCTCTACACAACCTACCTTTTTAATTAACGTATCTCTCACGTTCTCACCACAGTTCTCAAAATGACTATCATATCCAAATTACTAGAATTATACTACACAGGTATAATTACTATTCATAGAAATACCAGATAAAGTCAAATAACATTTAAATCACATAAATGTCATTTACTCATGATTATGCAATATGAACTGCCATGTTCCCGTGTCCTCACTGACACCTTACTGTTGACTCACAGTCAACCTCAATCCACTATTATCAATTAACATTGATAACTTCTCAATTTACAATTATGCATGATGAACTATAAATTTTTGGAACGGGTGTGACAACTCTCCCCTTCAAAAAGGAAGTTTGTCCCCAAACTTTACCTCAAGCGTCGAACAAGTACGGATACTCATTCCGCATGTCTTCCTCACTTTCCCACGTAGCCTCTTCAACAGTGTGACTACGCCATAGTACTTTCACCATTGGAATAGTCTTGGTTCTCAAAACTTGCTCTTTTCGATCTAGAATCCCTACAGGATGTTCCACATAAGTCAAATCTCCCTGAATCTGAAGCGGTTCAGGTACCATGATCTTACTCGCGTCAGTCATACAACGTCTCAACATAGACACGTGAAACACATTGTGCACATGTTCCAACTCTGATGACAAGGCCAATCAATAAGCCACTGGACCAACCCTCTCTAGGATCTCAAAAGGTCCTATGAATCTCGGATTGAGCTTTCCCCTCTTTCCAAATCGTACAATGCCTTTTGAAGGCGATACCCGCAAGTATACAAAATTTCCAACTTCAAATGTCATCGGTCGTCGCTTAGAGTCCGCATAACTCTTATATCGGCTCTGAGCTACCTTAAGTCGCTCTTGAATCAACTTCACTTTCTCAGTAGTCACCTGTATTAACTCAGGTCCTAACAACTTCCTTTCTCCAACCTCGGTCCAACAAACTGGTGATCGACATTTACGCCCATACAAAGCTTCATACGGTGCCATCCCGATACTTGACTGAAATCCGTTATTATAAGCAAATTCAATCAACGGCAAGTGGTGCTCCCAATCGTTCCCAAAATCTAATACACAAAGTCTCAACATATCCTCTAACGTCTGAATCATGCGTTCTGACTGCCCATCGGTCTGAGGATGAAATGCAGTACTGAAACTTAATTTCGTACCCATAGCTTCTTGCAAACTTCCCCAAAATCTTGACGTAAAACTACTATCACGATCTGACACAATCACAGCTGGGACTCCATGTAGTCTTACAATCTCTTTCACATACAATTTCGCTAACTTGGACGGTTTAGTCGTCTTGATCGGTAGAAAATGAGCTGACTTTGTTAATCGGTCAACTATGACCCAAATCTTATCATTCTTATTACATGATCGTGGAAATCCTGAAACAAAGTCCATCGTAATCTCGTCCCATTTCCATTCCGACACTGGCAAAGGTTGTAGTAACCCCGCGGGTACTTGTCTCTCAGCCTTAACCTGTTGACATGCCGAACATTCGGATACAAACTTAGCGACTTCACGCTTCATACCCTTCCACCAAAAGTTTTCTCTCAAGTTTCGGTACATCTTATTACTTCCCGGGTGCACTGAATATCTAGTACTATGAGCTTCTTCCAAAAGTCATTCTTTCAGGTCTTTCACATTTGGTACACATAATCGATTTCCCAGTTTCAACGTTCCTTGATCTAATACAAAACCAGGTCGCTTTCCCAAAGATATCTCATCTCTCATTTTACACAAATAAACATCGTTAAATTGTTCCTTCTTGATCTCATCAATAATATCTGGGTGTGCTACAATCGCCATCATTAAGCCACCACTAACCTTTGGTATCACATCCAAGTCCAAACGTTCCATTTCCTTTACTAGTTCCTTTTGTTGCGTTAGCTCGTCGGCTAAATTCCTCGGCGTCTTCCGGCTTAATGCATCGACTACTACATTCGCCTTCCCCGGATGGTACTCAATCGACAGATCGTAATCCTTCATCGATTCCAACCATCTTCGTTGTCTCATGTTCAAGTCTCGTTGGGTGAAAATATATTTCAAACTCTTGTGGTCCGTGAATATCTCACACCTTTCTCCGTACAAATAATGTCTCCAAATCTTCAAGGCATGAATTACTGCAGCTAATTCCAGATCATGAGTCGGATAATTGGTCTCATGTGTCTTCAACTGTCTAGAAGCATAAGCGATCACTTTACCCCCTTGCATCAACACGCATCCCAACCCTTTGTGTGAAGCATCACTATAGATCACAAATCCCTCGGTTCCGGATGGTATTGTCAGAATAGGTGCTCTCGTTAGTCGTGCTTTCAATTCTTGAAAACTGTCCTCGCATTCCTGACTCCATTCAAACGTAACTCCCTTCCTCATTAACTTTGTCATAGGCAATGAAATCTTCGAGAAATGTTCAATAAAACGGCGGTAGTATCCCGCTAATCCCAAGAAACTTCGAATTTCAGATACGGAAGTCGGTCTTTGCCAATTTAATACAGCTTCTATTTTGTGAGGATCAACTGATACTCCCTTCTTATCAATCACATGACCAAGAAAAGTAATGCTAGGTAACCAAAATTCACATTTCTTGAATTTCCCAAACAATTGCTTCTCTCGTAATCTCTGAAGTATCAATCTCAAGTGGTTCTCGTGTTCTATCTCACTCGGTGAATAAACAAGGATATCGTCGATGAACACTATCACAAAATCATCCAAATAGTCCTTAAAGACTCGGTTCATAAGATCCATGAACGCAGCTGGTGCATTGGTAACCCCAAATGGCATAACTAAGAACTCATAGTGTCCATAACGCGTTCTAAAAGCTATTTTCTCAACATCTTCGGCCTTCACTTTCAACTGATGATAACCCGATCTTAGGTCTATCTTGGAGAATACTTGTGCCCCACGAAGTTGATCAAATAAATCATCAATTCTGGGTAACGGGTACTTGTTCTTAATTGTCAACTTGTTCAGTTCCCGGTAATCCACACACATACGCATGGAGCCATCTTTCTTCTTCACAAACAATACTGGAGCTCCCCACGGTGATACACTTGGTCGAATGAAACCTTTATCAAGTAACTCTTGTAATTGAACTTTCAGTTCCTTCAATTCTACTGGTGCCATTCTATACGGTGCTTTGGATACCGGCCTTGAGTCTGGTATAATCCCAATAGTGAACTCGACCTCTCTCTCAATAAGGACATCTGGTAGCTCATCAGGAAATACATCTGGATATTCTCGCACTATCGGAATGTCTTCTACTTTTAATTCAGTCGTCGAGACATCAGTCACTGAACATAGAAATCCATGACATCCCTTTTTCAATAACTTTCCCGCTCGGATAGCTGAAATCAAATACGGCGGCGATATAACCCCACTCCCTTGGAAACAAAAGCTCCCATATACCGGTGATCGAAAATTAACCTCTTTCCGTTCACAGTCTATTGTGGCTTGATTCAGAGCTAACCAATCCATTCCCAGTATTACATCAAAATGATTTACTCCAATCGGTATAAGGTCTACCGTCATCAACTTCTCACCTAATTTGATCTCACAGTTCTTATATACAGTAGATGCCATTATCGCTTTACTAAGTGGCACAGCAATAGACAAATCATATCCTAACGGTGCCGATTTAACATTCAAATTTTCAACAAAAGCATGTGATACAAATGAATGTGTAGATCCCGAGTCAACAAGTATGCGTGCTAAGTGCGAACATACAAGCACCATACCTGAGACTACTGTCTCGGAAGCAGTCACATCTCCTGGGTTCATCTGATATGCTCTTCCTTGACGTTGTTCCGTCCTTTGTTCCCCGTCATTGGATTGTCTAGGCTTCGACCCACTGGAAGCCATAGAACTAGCTCCTTGCTGAAGATACTTCCTCGGGCAATCCTTGGCTTGATGTCCAAATGCTCCACAATCATAACACTTGCCCCTCATGTCGGGTGTTGAATTTGTACTACCCCCGCCTTGGTTCCTGTTCTGGGGTTTGGTCATGAAACATCGACCTGAGTGTGGTCTGTTGCAAAGTGAACACAACGGTATGCTACTTGGCGTTCTCCTGAATTCACTGAAACTAGAACCAGAGCCTCTTTGAAACGGCCTCTTGAAAGATCCGCCTTGGTTCCTATCCCCACTCTCATTGTTTCGTTTTCCGTGCTGATTCTGCCTCGACCTTTCCATCCCACTCTCGGCCACTAGTGCCGTTTGTTGTACTGCTGCCACGGTCGAATGCTCGTAAGTCTCTACCTTCAAACGGATATTTTCTCTTAAGCCTTCTTCAAATTTCCTTGCCCTTTCTTCCTCTCCTGGCACTGAACCTTTACCAAATCTCAACAACGCATTATACTTGGAAGTATATTCGGTTACAGTCATATCTCCCTGCTTTAAGTTATCAAATTCTCGCTTCTTTGCATTGTAGGCGGCTCGCGGAAAGAACCGGCGATTGAATTCCGCCTTGAACCCTTCCCAAGTAATCGGTGCCCCTTGATCTAAAACGTTTACCCACCAGTTCTGGGCTTCACCCTTCAGGACATCGCTTGCGTTCTCAATCTTCTCCTTATTGGTCATCGGAATCGATCGAAAAATTCTCTCCATATCCCTGATCCAATGTTCTGCGAGCGTTGGGTCGGGTGTCCCATGAAATTCCATCGGTTTCTTCCGGGTAAACTGTTCAGATATTGACCTCATACCCCTATTTTCAGGCGCATGTACTACAACTATCGGTTCTGGCTCCAATGGAGGTGTTGGAGGTAATCTGTCCGCTATATTTCGTATCATCTCTCCCATGTTCCCCATCATCTCTGCCATTTCATTCATTCGGCGAGTATGTGGCGATAATTCTCGCTCTTCGTCACTCATGATTTCAATCCTGTAGTTCTCAATGCATAAACACTATGCATGTACAACAATAACAATAGTATGTATGTAAAACAACATCCATATGCATCAAACATCTCTAAGATGCATGAATGCAATTGAAAACATGTGGCAATTCACTCAACACTCCACTCGTCGTCGAACGTTCCCAAAGTTTTGTAACCTCTAGCTTTGATACCAATAAATGTCACGACCCATCCCACTACGCGTGGAAATAGGACACGTGGCACGCCACCAAGGCTCAACCAAACCTCATCTCATAATACGCAACGGAAAGAACTTCTATAAAACAACCCTGGGTATAATAAAACTTAGGAAACGTTCCCCTCTGTGTATAAAATCCATTGAAATCAGGGTTATAAAAAGTTTTGGTCATTGAAAACACATTCAAAGAAAATAGTTTTGAAAAACAGAGGCTCAGTCGACTGTCCCGTCGACTGCACCAGGGTCCAGTCGACTGCTCCGTCGACTGTGTCAAGCAGAACCAAAAACCCTAAATCTCAACAGAGGTCCAGTCGACTGCCCAGTCGACTGCTTTCTGAAACCAGTCGACTGCTTTTCAATCGAAGGAGGCAGTAGTTAAAGTCAACAGTATTCAGTCGACTGCCCAAGGGGTCCAGTCGACTGCTTCTCTGATAAACACTTACAATATCTCACATACACGAGATCCAGTCGACTGACCAGGGGGTCCAGTCGACTGCTTCTCTGCTGGCAGCCCTGTGCTGAAAAATAATAAGTCCTGCTACTCAATACCAATAACAATCACAACCACAACTGATTTCAACATACTAAGACACAGTTACAGGCGTTCAATTACAAGATTACAGTACTACAAAAGTAATCATGATTCTATTAAAACATATTACAAAAACCCCAAATCCTTGTTATAAGTTTAGGATTAACATAAGAATATATACAAGTGATTCCCCGGCATTCCTCAACGGCCTCACTCCTCACGCTTCTTCTTGTCTTTCTTTTTACCTGCAATGGAGTACATCTCCACTGCTCAGCTATATGCTGAGCGTACAAGTCTAACATGCACAATATATGATGAAACATGCTTTAATCTCATAAATCATACAATAGTCTCTAGGAAGAAAAATACGCATTCATCCGGTAGCGGCAAGTCCAAGCCTTAAACCGCGATACCAATGGCAAGTCCAAGTCTATCAACCATTGTATCCACAAGTGCCATGGCAAGTCCAAGTCTATCAACCATGCACAGTAGCCGTCGCTACTAAATTCTCAAACATCGAGAAGCTTACTCCGGCATGAATTTGTATAAGACTCCCCTTTGACCCACATAGACAACTTAACGTGCTCGCGGAAATTTAGACATGCTTTTCACAAATTAGCGCGTGCATAATTAACGGGCCTACAATTAACACATGGATTTCGCCCGGATCACAATTTCGTCGTCGAAATATAAAACATGTATTTCCTTATATTTCACAAGTTAGAACTTCATACCTCGTGCGATTTCCCCCAAACTTTGAAGGATCGACTAGGAGGCTAAATAAACGTCGGATTTCGAATTTGGTACGATTCCTACAAGTTTATACCTGTTTTTCCCAAAAGTTCAAAATTAAGATTTTTACAAAACTTGGCCAAACACGGCCTAAGTGGTATCAAAACGTAGATCTTACCTCCACGACTTCAAATCTGAAATCTGGAGAAAATCTGACGGACGAACGGTCGTCAAACGGCGTCACAAAGCCCAAAGAAAACAAATCTCCTTTCTCTCTCCTCTCTCTAGATATTTGTGTTTGGATTTGGATGAGATTTCAATCTCATCCTCATCTATATATAGGCAAACTTTGTGGAAATCACGTTTACCTCCCCGCAAGTTTCTCAAACTTCTAATCAGCTCTCGAAACTTCGCACACGTCCATTTTATGCCTTTACGAGTGAAAACTATAAATTTCAAAAGTTTTCGACTAAGTTTCGTTTGGGTCCAAAATAACGTCCGAAAATTATATTCTGTGAAATCTCTACACAACCTACCTTTTTAATTAACGTATCTCTCACGTTCTCACCACAGTTCTCAAAATGACTATCATATCCAAATTACTAGAATTATACTACACAGGTATAATTACTATTCATAGAAATACCAGATAAAGTCAAATAACATTTAAATCACATAAATGTCATTTACTCATGATTATGCAATATGAACTGCCATGTTCCCGTGTCCTCACTGACACCTTACTGTTGACTCACAGTCAACCTCAATCCACTATTATCAATTAACATTGATAACTTCTCAATTTACAATTATGCATGATGAACTATAAATTTTTGGAACGGGTGTGACAATTACGAAAAGAAATCAAATGCCAATGACCCCTATAATTACAATTGAAATATTTGTGTAATAACCTGCATTTTCATGCATTATCATATTTAAAATTTTCATTATCATTGGCATTATTATATTCAAAATTTAATATATATTGTCTGTTTATATGTTAATTTTGATTCTTATGTGAAAAGTTTAATTCTTGAATAATTGAAATTACTTTTGGGGTCAAAATGCAATTTTCATGAAACTTGCAATACCTGTGTTAAAATTCAAAACTGTATTTCAAAACGGTGGAATTATTTCTTTTAAACTCAAACTGTATTTTTATGAAATCAGAAAACTATTTCTAACGTTAAAATGAATTCTCTGTATTTTTGAGATAAACACCGTATCACGAAAATACCAGTGTAAGTTTAAAACTGTCCGCGCAGTATTAAACTTCCACAGAATTTTGGAAGTAAATGATTGAACAAATATATTTATACCCAAATTATTATGCTGATGCTTTTCCTTAGGTCTTGTTTGGCAAATGTTGTTGTATGTGTATTGTCCTTATGCCATAAGCTAGATTACCCAAACACACATTGACCCACCTCATCTCCACCTACCTCTTACTTTCATCAGTGGAGAATAAAGGACAGTGCATACACATCATTTCTGCACACTCATTATATTTAATGGAGGATAGTGGTTCATGAGTGGGGAGTTAGGCCAATGTTTTCTTAGTGGATATTTGATTATATATACACCCAACCACACTACACACTCTACACTTCCATCATAGCACAATTCAGAAATTCACAGAGAGTTTAGAGAGTGCAGAGAATTCTTCAGTTGGGTAGAGAGAGAGAAGAGTTCAATCCTCCATAGTCAAAGCTTGGAATTCGGGAATTTCGTAATTATATTTCTTTCTCAACAATTTCTTCAAATCTATATCACAGTGAGTATTACTAACTCACTCCAAATGTAACTCATTCCTTATTTACTGATTTAGGTAGTTAATTTTAACAGTAGCAGAATTTTGTTTTCAGATTTTTGTTAGGAAAACGAATGAAATTTAAGGTTCTGCCCGCGTTGTCCCAAGTAAAACTCGATTCTGCACACTTTTCGTCTAATGCAATTTTCTCAGATTTTGCACCGTTTGGGCAGAAAATGAGGATTACAGTAGCAGAAAAAGTATATTAGAAATTCAATCTAATATTTTCTCTTTTAATTTTAACAGTAGCAGAATTTTGTTTTCAGATTTTTGTTAGGAAAACGAATGAAATTTAAGGTTCTGCCCGCGTTTTCCCAAGCAAAACTCGATTCTGCACACTTTTCGTCTAATGCAATTTTCTCAGATTCTGCACCGTTTGGACAGAAAACGAGGATTTCAGTAGCAGTTTTTAGAATGCTATTAGTTATGTTTAAAATGATTAAGGCAATGAATTACGAATTTTCAATCCCCGTACGCGTATTGTTTCTTTAATTCTGTGAATTCCTTTATGTTTAAAGTTTGATGACATTCATGTGGAGTCAGTTGTACATGCATGGTGAGTGTTGGTAGTGTGTAAAAGAGTAATGATAGTGTGGAAAAGAGTAATGATTGTGTGGAAAGAGTATGAGTTTGAGTTGTGGTTGTGGTTGTGGTTGTGGTTGTAATTGTGGCTGTGGTTATGGTTGTGGTTGTGGATGTGATTGTGGTTGGAGTTGAAAAAGAGGATGAGGGTGTCTTTGAAATGCGAAGGTGGCAAAAATGGACACTCCCTGACGCCCATGGAAGCGTTAAAGTGTGTGAAGCCGAACTTGGACACTCACTGGCACCCATGGAAGTGCTAAAGTGTGGCCTATAGACACTCCCTGAATGACTCGAGTCTGGATACCTGTGTGGGGGTTGCCCCGGTATTTGCATGGCGGTTAGGGTATTCAAAGTGTGAGGCATTGGACACTCCCTGGTACCCCGGACCAAAGTGTGAGGCAAACTGGACACTCCCTGGCGCCCCGTTGCTAAAGTGTGGCTATCTTAGTATTTCAAAGATACCAGGAGTAGGATAGAGGGTTGTTGGGTGTTGTCGAGAGAAAAGAGTCGGATAGATGAGATGGTGCATTGTTCTCATACACGGTCACATATGTGTGAAATTATCTTTTAAATAATGTTGTGGTTGTTTTCTAAAACGAGCTTTTTATCATAAATATAAACTTGTGGTATTTAAATGGAAATGGGAAAAAGGTAAATGAGTATGTTTTACATTCAGAGTTATGTTTTTAATACTCACCAGCTTCTTGAAGCTGACGGCGTTGATGCGTCCTGGACATTCGTGTTCAGGCTTTGCAGGTTATAATCAGGATGAACCATATGACTATGCTAATTGAGATCAACTGCTGAGAAGAGAATTTACTTTTATATGCTTTATGTTTATGTGCTTTAAGATATGATTTGGTTTTGTAATAAGGATGACTGTAATAGACTTTAAGTTATTGTTTTATTTTAAGGCGGTCTGTGCCTTAGTTAACCCCGTACCATAAGTTGTAATAAGTTAGAAAAATTTTTATGAGCCCTGTTTGCCCTACTCTGATTAATAGTTTTATGTTGTTAGAAGTTTTTGGGACGGAATCGATCCTTCAAACTGTCGCGACCTACGGGTCCATAAAGGAAATTAAACGCTTTCCATATTTATGCTACGTCGGGGCGTGACAGGATTTGGTGGTATCAGAGCCATAGGTTTTCTAGATTGACCAGGCTCAGTTATTCACGCCATAGATTAGTGACATAGGTTACCCTTAAGTTTTACTAAGCTATACAACCAAGTTCTAGTGTTAGTTTAGTACGGATTACCCTTAGTTCAGAAACTAAAATCCTAAGTTGGTTTTATCATAGAAATGATTACCCGTTTGTCTTGTCACATCGACAAGAATAATAGCAATTTCCATATACCTTCAGACATATCCATTTTAGGATTAGTCGAGATAACCATAACTTATGATACCCCTACAGAAAGATAGTAGCCGAGTTTCTAAGGAGTTAAAGCATACCATAGCCCTCATTAATAGCTTAGGCACTGACAAATTTCCTGAGTCAAATCTCGGAATAGTCAGTATGGCCCACAACCAGAGTCTAGAGGATAAGAATACAACCTCTTTACTATTAGACAGCTCTAGTTCGAATACGTGTTATATGTACTTAATATATATTTTATTGTATGCTTATGTGATAATACGAGTATGTGATATAGTGATATATACTATTTTGAAAATTTTTGTCATAGTACTGTTGCATGCATGTTTCTCATTCTTCTACCCCTATCCTGCATAGAATGGCTGGAAGACCAAGGAGGAACAGAAATCTGATTGAAGGAGCGCCCGAGGCTGCCGACCCCACGGGAATATTTGAAGCTTTTATCAGACGTCTCGAGAGGGTTAGTAATGCGAATGAAAACCAACGAGACCGCCAGACGGGAGATAAGCTGCTGGAGAGATTCCGTGCGCTCAGACCCGAGCAATTTGCGGGTACCACGGATCCCTGGAAGGCAGAACAATGGTTAAGACAGATGGACCGCATGTTTGAAGCTGTCCAATGCAACGAGATGGACAAAAGGAGATTGGCTACTTTTCAACTAACCGACGCCGCTGCAGATTGGTGGGACTCGGTCATAGCCACTATCGGAAACACCGCTGCTATGGGGATGACATGGACGGCGTTCAAAGGGAGATTCCTGGAGAAGTACTTTCCGGCTACGGAGAGGCACAGAAGAGAGAAGGAATTTATGGATCTGACGCAAGGAACCAAGACGGTGCAAGAGTATACCACACAGTTCGAGAGGCTGTCACGGTTTGCCCCGCACATGGTTGATACTGAGGAGAAGAAGATCCGGAAGTATAACCAAGGGTTGGCACCGCAGATTCGTCGCCTGACTCTCGGCCATCTAGACAAGACGTTTGAAGGACTAGTCGGCCTGGCTACCGATCTGGAAGAAGATGCTCGAGTATATCGCAAACAATTTGAATTCCGACCGCCTCAGAGGGGTAATTTTGGGAATAGACCACCAATGAATCGTACCCAAGGGCAGAAGAGGAACTTTGACGGAAGCAAGAAGGCACAAGCTATTACCTATCCGACTCAACCCCGAGTAGGAGAAGGAAGTAGTGGCGTAAAGTGCTTCAACTGTGGCAACCCTGGACATGTGGCTCGGGACTGCAAGGCACCAAGGCGTGCTGCTCAGCCAGGAATAGTCTGCTTCAACTGTGGTGAACCAGGTCACATCAGCAGGTTCTGCACTGCTCCTAAGCAAGCGACTTATGGGCAACAGGGTCAGACCCGCTTGAATGCTGTTATTCCTGATGCCGCTGGATATGATGGAGCTGTATATGAAGAAGGAGATCATGGAGAAGCTCAACCTGATCAGCAAGTAGTGGAAGGTACATTGACTCTATTTAACTCCCATGTTAGAGTATTATTTGATACGGGTGCTGCTCTCTCATTCATATCTGTTAATACAATTCAGAGATTGGGTATCTTACCTCATCGCTTAGAGAAAGCTTTGAAGGCTACATCACCAATAGGAGCTGCGGTCAGTTTAGGACATGTGTGCAAGGATTGTCCCTTAAGATTAGGAGACCGAGAAATCCCTGCAAGGTTGATCGTCCTATCGATGAAGGAGTTTGACATAATCCTAGGAATGGATTGGCTGTCTCAGAATCAAGTGAAGTTGGATTGTGCGAGGAAGAGAATTACATTCTCCGACAATGAGAATCAACCCTTTGATTTTCAATGTAACCCTTCGGGAGATATGTTCCTCACAAGATGTTTAGCCAACATTGAAGTCGTCAGTACAGAGGTGACAGCATCATCTATACCTGTAGTCAAGGACTTCGAAGAAGTATTTCAAGACATTTCTGGATTACCGCCCGAGAGAAGTATAGAGTTCTGTATTGAGCTTATACCGGGTACCGTACCAATTACTAAGGTTCCCTACAGAATGGCCCCCACAGAACTATTGGAATTGAAGGGACAAGTTCAAGAGCTCGAGAACCTAGGTTTTGTACGTCCTAGTACATCGCCTTGGGGAGCACCGGTATTATTTGTGAAGAAGAAGGACGGGACGCTCAGGCTGTGTATCGACTACAGAGAATTGAATCGAGTGACAATCAAGAACAAGTATCCTTTGCCTCGGATCGACGATTTATTTGATCAACTACAAGGAGCTACGATATTTTCCAAGATAGACCTAAGGTCGGGGTATCATCAGTTGAGGGTACGGAAGGAAGACATACCTAAGACTGCTTTCAGAACCCGATATGGTCATTATGAATTTCTGGTGATGCCGTTTGGATTGACGAACGCCCCGGCAGTGTTTATGGATCTGATGAACAGAGTATTCAAGCCTTATTTAGATCAGTTTGTCATCGTCTTTATTGATGATATTTTGATCTATTCTAAGTCAGGAGAAGAATACGAGCAACATCTACGGATTGCGATGCAGACGCTTAAGGACCACCACTTGTATGCCAAGTTCAGTAAGTGTGAGTTCTGGTTGCAAGAAGTGAAATTTTTGGGACACAAGGTGTCATCTCAAGGAATTTCTGTGGATTCGTCCAAGACCGATGCTGTATCCAACTGGGTTAGGCCAAGCAACCCTACAGAAGTTCGGAGTTTTCTTGGACTCGCAGGCTATTACAGGAGATTTGTTGAGGGATTCTCCAAGATAGCTGCACCATTGACTGGGTTGACGAAGAAGAATTTGAAATTCGAATGGACAGAGAAGCATGAGCGAGCCTTTCTAGAGTTGAAAGAGAGACTCACTACCGCACCAGTACTAGCAATACCCAAGCCTGGTGAGAAGTTCACTATCTTTAGTGACGCATCATATCAAGGACTAGGGTGTGTACTTATGCAAGATGACAAAGTTATAGCCTATGGATCCAGGCAGCTGAAGCCGAATGAGTTGAACTATCCTATTCATGATTTGGAGTTGGCAGCAGTGGTTTTTGCACTCAAGATTTGGAGACATTATCTCTACGGTGAGAAGTTTGATTTGTTCTCCGATCACAAGAGTCTGAAGTATTTGTTCACACAGAAAGAGTTGAACATGAGGCAGCGCAGATGGATGGAGTTGATCAAAGATTACGACTTCACATTGGAATACCACCCTGGTAAAGCTAATGTGGTCGCTGATGCTTTGAGTCGGCAGACTCGTGAGACGATCGCCTCCTTAATGGTTAGAGAATGGCGAGCATTGGAGACGTTGGCAGAGTTTGATATACAGTGTGCTGAAAAAGGAGAAGGACAACTTTTCGGATGTCTTATCCTACAGCCTGTTCTCATTGACCGCATTATTGGAGCTCAGAAAGAAGATGAAAAATTTCAATCATGGTTCAAGAAGGTGTCAGAAAAGGACTCGACAGAATGGAAAGTGGGAGTCGATGGAGGGTATCGGTGCAGGAATAGATTATGTGTGCCAGAGGTTGGGGAGCTTAGGAAGGATATCCTGGAAGAAGCACATAAATCAAGGTATACAGTTCACCCGGGAGGAACTAAGATGTACAAAGATTTGAAGAGAAATTTCTGGTGGGAAGGCATGAAGAAGGATGTGGCCGAGTTTGTATCCAAGTGTTTGACGTGTCAGCAAGTCAAGGCCGAACATCAGAGACCGTCAGGATTGTTGCAACCGCTACCTATTCCTGGTTGGAAGTGGGAGCACATTACGATGGATTTTGTAGTAGGATTGCCCCGGTCGCAACAGAATCATGACGCTATTTGGGTAATTGTGGATCGATTGACGAAGTCAGCTCATTTTATTGCTTACAGTATGACATACCCGGTGGAAAAGATGAGCCGGATGTACATACAACAAGTTGTGCGACTTCACGGTGCACCTGTATCGATTGTGTCAGACCGTGACGCACGTTTTACTTCTGGATTTTGGGAAAGTTTGCAAGAAGCTATGGGAACCTCGCTCAAGATGAGTACTGCTTTTCACCCTCAGACAGATGGACAAACTGAGCGTGTGAATCAGATCATGGAAGATATGCTTAGGGCTTGTGTGATCGATTTTGAAGAATCTTGGGAGACACACTTGCCGTTGGTTGAATTTGCCTATAACAATAGTTATCATACGAGTATCGGTATGGCTCCGTTCGAAGCACTGTACGGACGACCATGTCGTTCTCCATTGTGTTGGGCAGAGGTTGGGGACACAGAATTGTTGGGACCAGATTTGGTTAGAGAAACCAACGAGAAGATTTCCTTGGTCAAAGAAAGGATGAGAACCGCTCAGAGCCGGTATAAGAGTTATGTTGATCGACGCCGAAAAGATCTGGAATTCAGTGTTGGAGATCACGTACTTCTTAAGGTTTCACCAACACGAGGAGTAGTACGCTTTGGTCTCAAGAGGGGGAAGTTAGCTCCGCGTTTTATTGGACCGTTTGAGATTTTGGAACGTATCGGGAAAGTGGCCTATCAACTGGCGCTACCACCAAAGATGTCTGGGGTTCACAACGTGTTTCACGTGAGTATGTTGAGAAAGTACATACGAGATCCCTCGCACGTGGTTAGTTATGACGACATTGAGACGAGTCATAACGTTTCTTACAAGGAGAGACCTGTGAAGATTCTGGATCAGAGTATCAAGAAGTTAAGGAATAAGGATATCCCGTTGGTAAAGGTTCAGTGGAATCACCATGACGAGAATGAAGCCTCGTGGGAAGTTGAAGCTGATATGAGGAAGAAGTACCCGGAGTTGTTTCAGGACTAATTAGTCTTGATTTCGGGGACGAAATCCTGTTTAAGGGGGGAAGGGTGTAATAACCTGCATTTTCATGCATTATCATATTTAAAATTTTCATTATCATTGGCATTATTATATTCAAAATTTAATATATATTGTCTGTTTATATGTTAATTTCGATTCTTATGTGAAAAGTTTAATTCTTGAATAATTGAAATTACTTTTGGGGTCAAAATGCAATTTTCATGAAACTTGCAATACCTGTGTTAAAATTCAAAACTGTATTTCAAAACGGTGGAATTATTTCTTTTAAACTCAAACTGTATTTTTATGAAATCAGAAAACTATTTCTAACGTTAAAATGAATTCTCTGTATTTTTGAGATAAACACCGTATCACGAAAATACCAGTGTAAGTTTAAAACTGTCCGCGCAGTGTTAAACTTCCACAGAATTTTGGAAGTAAATGATTGAACAAATATATTTATACCCAAATTATTATGCTGATGCTTTTCCTTAGGTCTTGTTTGGCAAATGTTGTTGTATGTGTATTGTCCTTATGCCATAAGCTAGATTACCCAAACACACATTGACCCACCTCATCTCCACCTACCTCTTACTTTCATCAGTGGAGAATAAAGGACAGTGCATACACATCATTTCTGCACACTCATTATATTTAATGGAGGATAGTGGTTCATGAGTGGGGAGTTAGGCCAATGTTTTCTTAGTGGATATTTGATTATATATACACCCAACCACACTACACACTCTACACTTCCATCATAGCACAATTCAGAAATTCACAGAGAGTTTAGAGAGTGCAGAGAATTCTTCAGTTGGGTAGAGAGAGAGAAGAGTTCAATCCTCCATAGTCAAAGCTTGGAATTCGGGAATTTCGTAATTATATTTCTTTCTCAACAATTTCTTCAAATCTATATCACAGTGAGTATTACTAACTCACTCCAAATGTAACTCATTCCTTATTTACTGATTTAGGTAGTTAATTTTAACAGTAGCAGAATTTTGTTTTCAGATTTTTGTTAGGAAAACGAATGAAATTTAAGGTTCTGCCCGCGTTGTCCCAAGTAAAACTCGATTCTGCACACTTTTCGTCTAATGCAATTTTCTCAGATTTTGCACCGTTTGGGCAGAAAATGAGGATTACAGTAGCAGAAAAAGTATATTAGAAATTCAATCTAATATTTTCTCTTTTAATTTTAACAGTAGCAGAATTTTGTTTTCAGATTTTTGTTAGGAAAACGAATGAAATTTAAGGTTCTGCCCGCGTTTTCCCAAGCAAAACTCGATTCTGCACACTTTTTGTCTAATGCAATTTTCTCAGATTCTGCACCGTTTGGACAGAAAACGAGGATTTCAGTAGCAGTTTTTAGAATGCTATTAGTTATGTTTAAAATGATTAAGGCAATGAATTACGAATTTTCAATCCCCGTACGCGTATTGTTTCTTTAATTCTGTGAATTCCTTTATGTTTAAAGTTTGATGACATTCATGTGGAGTCAGTTGTACATGCATGGTGAGTGTTGGTAGTGTGTAAAAGAGTAATGATAGTGTGGAAAAGAGTAATGATTGTGTGGAAAGAGTATGAGTTTGAGTTGTGGTTGTGGTTGTGGTTGTGGTTGTAATTGTGGCTGTGGTTATGGTTGTGGTTGTGGATGTGATTGTGGTTGGAGTTGAAAAAGAGGATGAGGGTGTCTTTGAAATGCGAAGGTGGCAAAAATGGACACTCCCTGACGCCCATGGAAGCGTTAAAGTGTGTGAAGCCGAACTTGGACACTCACTGGCACCCATGGAAGTGCTAAAGTGTGGCCTATAGACACTCCCTGAATGACTCGAGTCTGGATACCTGTGTGGGGGTTGCCCCGGTATTTGCATGGCGGTTAGGGTATTCAAAGTGTGAGGCATTGGACACTCCCTGGTACCCCGGACCAAAGTGTGAGGCAAACTGGACACTCCCTGGCGCCCCGTTGCTAAAGTGTGGCTATCTTAGTATTTCAAAGATACCAGGAGTAGGATAGAGGGTTGTTGGGTGTTGTCGAGAGAAAAGAGTCGGATAGATGAGATGGTGCATTGTTCTCATACACGGTCACATATGTGTGAAATTATCTTTTAAATAATGTTGTGGTTGTTTTCTAAAACGAGCTTTTTATCATAAATATAAACTTGTGGTATTTAAATGGAAATGGGAAAAAGGTAAATGAGTATGTTTTACATTCAGAGTTATGTTTTTAATACTCACCAGCTTCTTGAAGCTGACGGCGTTGATGCGTCCTGGACATTCGTGTTCAGGCTTTGCAGGTTATAATCAGGATGAACCATATGACTATGCTAATTGAGATCAACTGCTGAGAAGAGAATTTACTTTTATATGCTTTATGTTTATGTGCTTTAAGATATGATTTGGTTTTGTAATAAGGATGACTGTAATAGACTTTAAGTTATTGTTTTATTTTAAGGCGGTCTGTGCCTTAGTTAACCCCGTACCATAAGTTGTAATAAGTTAGAAAAATTTTTATGAGCCCTGTTTGCCCTACTCTGATTAATAGTTTTATGTTGTTAGAAGTTTTTGGGACGGAATCGATCCTTCAAACTGTCGCGACCTACGGGTCCATAAAGGAAATTAAACGCTTTCCATATTTATGCTACGTCGGGGCGTGACAATTTGATTGTTGGGGCATTGACTTTATGGGACCTTTTCCTCCATCTTGCCAATATGAATATATTTTATTAGCAGTCGAATATGTTTCAAAATGGGTAGAAGCTATTCCTACAAGAAAAAATGATCATCGTACAGTTATTGCATTTTTAAAAGATAATATACTTTCTCGATTTGGAACTCCTAAAGCAATAATAAGTGATCAAGGAACTCATTTCTGTAACAAGCCATTTGAAAAATTAATGAAAAGATATGGAGTGACCCATAAGGTGTCAACTGCATACCATCCACAAACAAATGGACAAGCTGAATTAGCTAATAGGCAAATTAAGCATATTCTCGAAAAAACTGTTGATTCTAATCGTAAAGACTGGTCTTCAAAATTAACAGATGCTTTGTGGGCATATAGAACTGCTTATAAGACCCATTTAGGGATGTCTCCATATGGACTTGTCTATGGAAAAGCATGTCACCTACCAGTAGAATTAGAACATAAGGCATATTGGGCTACTAGAACTTTAAATTGTAATATTGAAGAGGGAGGAATTTTAAGAAAATTACAATTAAGTGAGCTTGAAGAAATTCGTAAAGACGCATATGATAATGCTCGAATTCATCAAGCAAGAACTAAAATGTATCATAATAAGAATCTTTTGCGCAAAAGATTTACCCCCGCGCAAAAAGTTCTATTATACGACTCAAGACTACATCTTTTTAGAGGAAAGATGAAATCTCGATGGACTGGCCCATATATTGTAAAAAATGTTTATCCTTATGGAACTGTCGAGATTGAGGACCCTAAAGATGGAAATATATTTAAAGTTCATGGACATAGATTAAAGCCATTTTTAGAAGGATTTGAACCTGAGTTGGAGTCCATTCCTTTGGAGGACCCTAACTATAATGCTGTTTAATATCTTAAAAACATAATTGGAATAGGACATAGTGTATCAGAGTATTTATATTTTCATAAGTCCTATACTCTTAATTAGATAATTTTTTATATATAAGTTAGTTTTGTCATTATTATTATCTTTTCTTTTTGTATTTCTTGTAATTACAGGTGTTATCCTTAGCTTCCTTTTCTCATCTCACTCATTGAGGACAATGTCAAACTCAGTTGGGGGGGACGGTTTCACGATTAACACCTGTTTGTTTATTCTATCTTTATTTCATAAAAAAAAAAAAAAATTTAGTTTCTCTAGAGAGAGATACACTGAAAAAGAGAAAATGGTTATATATAGGGCTTTGAACCCTAAAAACTTTTCCCTATCTCTCTTTTTCCTTTCTTTTTCTTCTTCCTCTCACTCTCTCGCCGCGATCTCTCTCTCTCTCATTCTCTGCAACTCTCTCACTCTCTCGACCCGATCTCCCTCTCTCATTTTCTTTTCATTTTTTTTTAATTTTCTTCGATCCAAAATCAAGATCCACTCTACTGATCACTAAAGGTAAGATCTATAATCCAGAGAAAAGCTTGATTTTGATTTTATTATCTATTTTTTTCGATTTCGGCTTAAATCTTAAATTTTTAGTTTTTATTTTAGATTTTTATTTTCTCTCTTTTCCATTATTTAACAAAAATAATGTCCATAAGTTGTAGGTACCCACGCACCAAAGAAGCTTGGAAATATCACTCGATCCATGACCCTACCAGGTTTTCAGATTTTCAAGAGACAGGTGATATTTTTCCATTTCTTTGTAAAAAAAAAAAATGGATGACACGCTAGTTATTGGTATTATGAACTTTACCTTGTCATTTTCTTAATTGCTGTTGTGATAATGTTGCGTTGCCCTTGTTAAAAAAAAATGAATGACGAACACATCACCGCTCTTATGATTTTCGAAGTTTATACCATAATTTTTCTTATTATTGTTATTGTAATGATACGATGCCTTGGACTTTTCTAAAAAAAAAAAAAGAGAGAGAGAGAGAAAAATGTAGTTTTCTAGTTTTTTGTTTTAAAAAAAAAAAATTAGTTTCTGAATGTATATACTTATATATATTTTTCTATGTAAATATTTTTAGTTTTTAAATAAAATTCCCACCCACCCCCTCTAAGCTCTCTTTAATTAGATCTTAGTTGATAGTTGAAAGGAGTGGAGGGTTGAGTCTAACCTCTCTTGTTGGCTGAGAGTATAAAAAATGGATCCAATAGTCGATGACCAGACGTTAATGGGTCGCTCACTTGTTTCTGAGCAGAAGAAACCCTTTGCTGGCACTAGCCTTTATGCCATCAAAAGGAAAGCTAAAAGGTTAGGATGGTGTTTGAATTGTTATAGAGAAGAATGTCCTGGTTTAATTGCTCATAATGGCACATCTTTTAAAGTTTACTACTGCTATAAAAGACAATTCAAATCAAAACAAAAGAAAATTTTGGTTGAGAAAGAGGACTGGATCCTTTGATACCCAAATAAATTTTGTTTTCCCATCCCTCATTTCTTTTTATTTTTATTTTTAGTTTTTGTACAGTCAATAAATTTTCAATCAGGTCAGACTTTAAAATGATCCTACGTGTACATCTGGTTTTCATTAGCTGGTTCGATAGGAGTAATTTGCATGATCCAAGCATCACCAGATATGTCTAGTGCGGTGAATATCCCTAGAGGTAGCGAAAAACTAAGTAAAGCCAGAGTTATCTCCTAGCCTCTTACTGATGTTTTAGCTTGCTAGTGGTTCTAGACTCATCTCTTTTACTAGAGGTGGATGGGTAATCATGACAACTTGGACGCTCCGGATTGCGTAGCCTCTTTTGTATAGGTGCAGAGGATACTAGTTGCACCATATATGTATCCAACTTAGTGGATATGCTTAGGATTTTTCAGAAGTTTTTCTTTTACTTTATATAAGATAAATTTGACACGTTAATGTTATTTTGGGTATGTTAATAACATACAACACATTGTCACATGTTTTACTATTTTCAAATGCTAGAAACTCTTTAAACATTAAACATTTTAAAACAGTGTGAAAATATTTACTGAATCTAAATGGATGAGTAAGCATAAACTATACAGTTTAAAAACAAGTAGTGGAAACTAATTAACCCATGTGAGCTTTTGTGCCAATCTTCCTTTATGAGGGTTATTATTTCTTTTCAGTCTCACTTTATTCTCTTTATCATATCACTCGTTGAAAGTCTCATTATTTTTCTTTGACTGATCATTAGAAGAGAACGTTCAGGATTTACCATTAGAACGTCCAAATTGCTTAAATGAACAAAGTCAATCTATTTTTAAAATGATTTAGGCCATCTTTTCTTTCAAATGCACCCCCTTCACCTAATATTACCTTATTCTCAGTTCTCTCCAAATCATGCATTACTCCACCTGGGAGTACAAACCTCACTTCTATATCCAGGTATGTGATTGGACTGTATTAATATTGTAAGAAGTGGTAAAGAAAGAAAGGAGTTGATTTCAAAAAAAAAACAAAAAACAAAAAAAAAATGAGAAATTAAAAAAAAAAAATGTACATATGATAAAAAGGAGAAGTAAAAGAAGAGGTTGGAATGAATTGCGCAAACACTCCAATCACATGCTTAGAACAAATACACTCCAAATCTCCTACTCATCTTAATTTCTAACCTACCAGTCAAAGTCCTAATGATTTAAAAGAAATTGATTTTTAAATTTAAGTGATAAGGATGTTCTTCACGGTAGATCGCTCTTCTAATGCTAAGTATTCTTTCATGAGACTTATTATACTCCAAATGCCTATATATTGAGTCATAAAAAAATATGGGAGCAACTTTTCTGTCTTTGCTTCCCTACCAAGTGAGATGTTCTCTACACCGGTTTCTGAGAGTTTTTCCTTAAAAGAGTGAAATCCTAGTGAGATTTGAGTTAAAACTACAAGTTTTATGGCTGTTAATAGTTATGTAAACTTTGAAATTAGACAAGAGCTGAAGAAAATTGAGCCAACGCGTTTGGTAGCTGATGAACGCAGTGACGATTACATAAAAATTTCGTCTATAAAAGAGCTTCACACAACACACACAGACAACAAGCTCCACAACACAGCAGTTTACAATCACTGTTAGGGAGAGAATAGTTTAAGGGAGGTTATTATGTGAGCACTTCATATTGTCCCTAGAAATAGGAAACTTTAGTTTTTCTTTGCCTTTTCTAGTTCTAGTAGTTGTAAAATTATACTTTTATGTAATTCTTGATTTTATGTTCAAAAATATGTAGCAAAACTTTGTATACTGTATTTCTTAAATTTAAAATATTTGTTTTCTTGTACAACCTTTGTCAATTTGTAGTAGTAAAATATTCCTATTTAAAATTAGATTTAATATTTCTAGTCTAGTAGTACTTATAGTTGCCCCCTAAAATAGTTAGAAACTTCAAATTTTCAGTTTTTATAGCAATATTTTCATTCACTAAAAGACAGATTTTGCGATTAAATGCCAGATTTCTTAGCCACGTAGTTGTTGTAATCACCTACCAAAACCCCAAGCACACCATATTCATATCTCACTCCAAAAGTATATTTGGATTTGGTTTGGCCTTATTTGTGTTCTTGGAGTTCAACCATTGTGACCCCACAAGAATCCAAAGTCAAAGGTTTAGTATTTTATTTTTGGTTCAGTATTTCCAATTATGTATATTTTATTAGCCTAGTTGTATTAAACTTTGTTATTTTGCAGATTCCACAAATTCAACCCCAGCTCATGTTAAGTAGGAAAATAATATAATAATATTATATTTTACTCTTACCTTAGTTTTACAACTTTAGTTTTAATTGAGCAGTCACTGTTTACACCTATTTAATTTATCTTTTATTTTTATTTTAAAGACAGTTTCAAAATGGTAGGCTAAAACTTTAATTGGGGATATGTAATAAAAACTTAGAAACCACAGCTTCTGTGCACTAATCTTAAATGGGCAAATTTATCTAGATGGGTTATTTTCCATTTATGGCCAAAAATATCTATGTATCTATAGTTTATGACCATTTAACATGTTTATATACTATGGCTATATTGGGCTCAAAAGAGTACATATTTGAAATAAAAAGCCTAATTATGTGGATTGTCAAACTATGCCTTTTGTCATAAAAAACACCTAGCATACTCAAACAACTCATATGACAAAGTTAATATTTCAAATATGTGTTTATATATATTTCTAGCTATCCAATAATGGATAGACAATTGTGTAGTGGCAGAGTGGTGGGGACTGGACGCCGAATAACCCATGTCCGCGGCGGGGCACGGTTCGAACCTGGCTACTGCCCAATTGCCTTTTTATTTTTCTTTAAACCAAACGATGTCGTTTCATATCAAACCTGACACACTTGATATGACCCTGACTAGTGAAAGTTTATTTTTAAATAAAGAATGACTCTGCGGTCTTAAATGCCAAATGCTTTTCAAATGCACAAAAGTTGTGGGATCTAGTATTGATTTGCATATTCCCAATTTCTTTAAATCATTCCCCCCTAGTTAATTAATATTTCCTGTTTTATAATAGTTTTGCTTAAATATCTGTATTATTTCCATCTTTCGCTATTATTAAATCTAAAAAGTTTATCTCACAAAAATTTAGCTTTTATTTATTTTTCTTCCTTTTCTTACTAGTATCTTAGTCAATTTATTTTGCACTGTGAAAATCTTTACCGTAAACTAATTAGGAAAAAATAGCTTTAATTACTTTTATTGCAAAACTATAAAAATTAGTAGTTTAGTAAAACCCCACAAAAAACCCATCATCTTTTATTTTCTTTTTAGTGACAAAATAGTTATATACTTAACTTTATAAAATTTTATTCCGTTCCCTGTGGGTTCGACCTGGACTTCCAGAACTTTATTACTTGTACGATCACCTACACTTGGGGTGTGATAAGAAAACGCGTCAATAGGATGTCGTCAGTGTCCTAATCCCAAAATTGGATATTTAATGTTATTTATTTGTTAGTGAATGCTTAAATTGCTTAGTTGTGATTAATTATTATTTAACATATCCAAAAATGCTGAAATTGCCACGTTAACATGTTGAGTTGCTTATATGCTTATTTGGGTCAAAAGGTCTCAAGTGATAATCACCATTATTTAGCCCGTATATAAGGGACGCCATTCCTTAGAGAAAAGGAGGATAATGATGAAGTTCTCAGAGAAAAGGGGACGGTGGTGACGACCACAACGAATTGACTTCGGTCACATGAGAGTGTGTGATATCGCTTTTAAAGCAACGACAAAGTGAGAATGGCCCGGAATCAGGGGTTCAGAACGATGGTGATTGATTACTTGACACGTTTGCGACCATTTATTGTTGTGAATGTTTAATTGGTGTTATGATTCTTAAACACTCCAATTGCATGATTAGTACCACGTACTCACTGAGCGAAAGCTTATTCGATTTTTGAGGCTAATGACCACGCAGGTTCAAATGAACGTCACAGTGAGAAATGATCAAGACTACGGGGCTAGGTTTGCTAAGATGGGTTTTGTATTATTCATTTTTATTTTATTTTTAAATTACTAGTTGGAGATGTTTGGGAATTGTGATATAATGATCATAGTTTTATGTATAAGGACATATTAGAAGTTATGATTTTAAGTTTTATTATGTTAGAATAAATCTATATATTTTAGTTAGGTTTTTGATGTGTTTTAGAATATTTAAATTAATAAGTGTAGCAGGGGTTAAATATTCGTGTTTTGAAAACAGGGTGAATGGTGCTGTAATAGGGAAAATTCTGCTCAAGTATCATTCCATGGTTTTAAAACTTTATTTTATTTCTTTTGGTTATTTTATTTGATAAAATGATATTTTTACCCCTGATATTTCAGTCAAAATGTAATTTTTGGAACGTTAAAAATGATTGTTTAGTCCTTGTTGGCTTTGTTACACGTGTCCTGGCCCGCGGAGGCGGGTTGGGGTGTGACATAATCTCTCTCTCTCTAACTCCCAGCATAATGACTCCTCTCTCTCTCTCTCTCTCTCTCTCTCTCTCTCTCCATGGAGGAAGCTTCAACAACTTCGAGCTTCAACAGTCCAAGAAAGAAAGTCGATCCTTTTGTTAAATACCTAGTCCAAGAAGGTCACAAAGTCAAGATCTTCAACAAAGCTTCAACAACTTCGTGCTTCTTCAACAGCTTCAAGCTTCAACAGTCCAAGAAGGTTGATCTACCCTCGGATATAGCATTGAAGTCTCCTTTCTTTTTGTATAGCTAGAAGTAATTCATGCGTGATGTGCTTAATCACAGTCTATGTAGGGATGAAAAGTTAGGAGGCTGAAACCCTAGAGCGAAAAAAACAAAAGTTTGAAGAAAGCTAAAAAGTAGACAATGACACCATAGATTTTGGGTAAACATTATACTACTGGATGGGGTTGAGAAGACTTAGGCTTAGTTTGGCCCCCACGTGGCTTTTTAAAAGGAGTTTATAAAATTTATTACTTAAATTATTTGATAATTTTATACAAGTGACACACTACTCTTCAAAAAGACAGCATGAAACCAAAAAGTAACCTTGAGCTTTAAAAGCTCCATTCTAGAGCTTTTAAAAGCTTTCCCCAAAAAAGCCCTAAGTTCAATTTTTGCAAAGCTCATAAACTAGTTACCAAATGAATTAACATGAAATTGTGCTTTAAAAAAGGAGAAGGACCAAAATGGAGGCCAAACTAAGCCTTAAAATTATTTGATTTTCAATGGTATCCTCTGGGTTGGGTATCCAGTGGGTCTAATGGAAATGAGCCTTTTTTATGTGGTCTTGCAAGTTTAAGAAAAGGGCATTTTTTTGGGCTCATTTTTTTTTAAAAATCATTTGGTATAATGGACTCGTGCAATGGCATATTTGTTAGGTCAGGGGTGTTGGGATTGTGCCATCAAACCTATTTCTTTATGCATGAGACATTTGACATTTTATATATAGATATCAGTTTACATTTCATTATGTATGTTTCATAAGATGAATGTTGTATGTGTCACGCCCGTTCCATAAATTGCATGCATTTTATTACACACATGTGGCAACAAGTGAATATTATTAACATTGATTAATAATTGAATGAGGTTGACTGGAGGTCAACGGTGAGTGTCAAGTGGAGACACGGGAATTTGAAAGTTCATTTGCATTGACACGATTAAATGACATTTATGTGATTTAAATATTATTTGATATATGTGGTACTTTGTGAATAGTAAATTTACCTGTGTAGACAAATTTTCTGGTAGTTTGGATATCATTAGAGAGCATTTTGAACACTGTGATGAGAACGCGAGTGACACGTTATATAAACGGTAGGTTGTGTAGAGATTTTACATAATTTAGTTTCGGACGTAATTTTGGACCCAAACGAGACTTAGTCAGAAATTTCTAAAATTGGTAGTTTTAACTCGAAAGTTATAAAATGGACGTGTGCGAAGTTTCAGGAGTTCACTAGGTGTTTGAGAAACTCGCTGGGAAGTAAACGCGATTCCCGAAGAGTTTGTCTATAAATAGTAGTGGATGAAGTTGTCATTTACTTACAAACTTCATATAATATCTTGAGATAAGAGAGAGAAAAGGAGATTTGATCCTACGGGCTTTGCGATGCCGATTGGCGACCTTTCGTCCGTCTGAATTTCACCAAAATTTCTATTTGAACTCTCCAAGGTAAGATCTACGTTTTGATAGTCTTTAGGCCATGTTTGGATAAGTTTTTATAAATTTCTAAATCTAGGAATTTGGGAAAAACACGTGTAAACTTGTAAATTTCGCGTAGGATAAGAGATTTGGCATTTAGTCGTTCCCTCAAAGTTAGACGACGATAGCTCAAGGTATGAATTCTAAGCATATGAATGATAGGGAATTTCATGTTTTAGTTATCAGACTTAATATTTTGGATCCGAGCGAAATTCATGTATTAAGTAAGCCCGTTAATTATGCATATGAAAATGCCATGAAAGCACGTATATGTGATTATATGAGCATGTTATGTGTCTATGTGGGTTGAAGGGGGGTTTGGTGCAAATTCATCCAGGGGCAAGCTGCTCGATGTATGAGGATTATAGTAGCTACGGCTACTGTGCATGGTTTGGGAGAAGGCCTAGCTAGGGCACTGGATGAGTGGTAGGGAGAAGGCCCTCCACAACATCAATTCCATCGTTTCATTATCGGATCAACGCGTGCTACTCTCCCTAGAGACCATTTTTTATGTGCCTGATATGTTAAAGCATGAATTGCCTCATAAGCATATGGTTAGAATTGTTCACTCAACATATAGCTGAGCAATGAAGATTTACTCCATTGCAGGTATGAAGAAAGGCAAGAAGAAGTGTGAGGAGTGAGGCCATGGAGACGACGGGAAATACTAGTACATGTTTTTGGTTTCCTTCCCAAATGTTGTAATAATGAAATTGTGGAGCTAGAGCTCTGCCTTGTTGGATTTGGAAACCTTGGAAGGATTTTGAAAATGTTGTAATATATAACCAAACTTCTTTTAGGTAGTTTTGAATTCCTTTGAACTCATAAGTTCATGTTTTGAAAGCTTAACTTGTTAAATTCAGATTTTGGGATAAATGTAATAAGACTTTGTGTTAATCCAAACAAGCCTTAGCTTGTTCCGTTATCGTTTTGTTTTATGGATTAGCATGTCTTAATGGTGTTCTTGAAAGCTTAGCATAGCTTGTGAAGTTTGGATTAATGTGAGTGTGTTGGGAGTATTGATATTGGTGGAGATTGAATGGATCCTTAGCAAAATTTTGCTACTTGAAGGAATTCTGCCAAAGGATCATTCGACCGGTCAAAGGGAGTCGATCGACCGGTCGAAATACCCCCTGCCAGAAATCTTTTTCTACTACATCCGAAAATTTTCAAAATGCTTTGATTGGTTCTTAGGGTACCTTTAGGACCCCTTTCAACATACATTCACTCGTTTCAAAATATAATTACGTTTTCAATACGGATTTTACAACTCGGAAGGCATCGTTTCTTAAAGTTTTAAATACTCAAGGTTGTTTTAAAGTTCTTTTCCGCTGTGTATAGTTATTTAATGTTTGGAGGAGCCTTGGTGGCATGGCACGTGTCCTATTTCCATGCGTAGTAGGATGGGTCATGACATTTATTGGTATCGGAGCTAAGGGTAACAAAACTTTGGGAAGGTTTAACGTCGAGTGGAGTGTTGAGTGAATTGACACATATTCTAGAATGCATCCACATATTGTAGAGATGTTTGATGCATATGGTATGCTGTTGTACATGCATGATTATATTATTGTCATATATGCATAGCATTTATGCATTCGTGAAATGGGTGGAATCATGTGGATGTAGAGTTGTGTGATGGGATAAGGCTTACCGGGCGTTATCATAGACCGTGTATAGGTGATACAAGGGAGAGATGATATCTTGGTAGTGGTGAACCGTTGAATTTCTAAATGAAAATGAAATGATTTTTGTTCGAATCGGTGGATGTTTTCTACGACTGTGACGAGTGTCCTTTGGGGGATTTAACTGAGAATGGAGTTTGAGTAGTGAGCATCAGGAGAGATTTCCTTATAGTTTACATAGAGAATGAAAGTAATTGTTCGTAGTCGAGTTTTGGGATTGAGATTAATTGATAAGAGTTCCGTCTCAGACATGGGCTAAACGTTGTGACGTGAGAGAATAGAGATGGACAGTTGGGGTTTATGACAGAAAGATAGTCCAGCAGTATGTGTTGCTCGTGTATGGGGTAGGTGAGGAATCTTTCACGTTTTCTTACGGTGTTATCTTATGGTGTTAACCTATGGTGTGATCGTATGGGTTATCTTATGGTTTCTCTTATGGTGTATAACGGGTAGTTGAAGAATCTTTCAACTGTTTATACGGTATTGAGATGATTGGATGGTTAAGGAATCTCTCAACCTATTCTACGGTATGTATTGGATGGTTGAGAAATCTCTCAACCTATCTTACGGTATGTATTAGGGATTGAGGAATATCTCCACGAATTGTGAGCATCATGGTTGTTGAGGAATCTCTCAACTAAACGTGGCATGGAGTGGTCGTGGTACCATAGTGGGTTTAGATATGATAGAAGGATTAGTAGTGGATGCTACCGGTTGATGGTGTAAGTGAAAAGGTTGGTAGTTGAGGATTGGCATAAGTTGAGTGGTTAATAATGGAAATGAGGGAGTATGTTTGAACATTTAAAGCTACAGTTGGTAGAAGCGTATTTGATAGTAAAATTCTGGAGTAGTGCTTAGAGTGGGTCATACATTCGTGATTGTAATGATAAGGGTTTAAGGATGACATAAGTTGGGGGAGAAATTGTAGAATTTCTTGATGAAAGATAAAGGAATGGATATGAATAGTAGTAAGATTTTCTAAGCGTTTGAGGTGGTGTGTCAAAGGAAGTAGAATAAAGGACATAAGACTATTTGACTTAAGGCGAAGGACAAGTGTCAGTGATTGAACGTGATAGGAGATTCAAAGAAATCGAATGGATATTGGATATTATAAAGATAAGGGGATCTTGGTAGGGAATCCTATAGCGAAGGTCTTTATTATAGTGAGTTGTAGTACAGATAACCATGAACCCACGTGTAGTTCGATGAGTTTTTGATGTTTTTTAGCACTTTTTTGTGGTCCTAAAAAGTGGTTGGAAAGTAGCCCCAAATGCATTGAGTTTAGAGACTTTTAAAGATGTTAAATGGAGTAAAATATGGTCCAATGGGTACTTGGACTGGTCGAAAGGGGTAGTTTGACCGGTCGAACACTCCTCTGATCCAAATAGTGATTTTGAAAACATTTTTTGTCGACTTTTACGGAAACAGGCATAACTCTTTGTAGGAAATTCAGATTTGCACGCCATTTCTTGCGTTGGAACCAAGACTCAAAGAGTTATCTTTTGGTGTAAAATTTAACCATACTTTATAGATGACCATTTTGCCCTTGGGCTGTTTTGTCACAAAAAAGTTCTTTTAAGATGTCTAATCCATGCTTTCTTTGCTAATTATCGTATTTCAAATAAAATGAAAGATCTAGTAATTATTGTAAAACATCGTTGAGTGTTTGAAGTGAGTGGTTGTCAATAGGAGGTTGGAGTATGACAAGTACTACGATACTGAACAAGAATAACTGTGGAAATAGATAGAGTAAAGAGACTTTGGGTAAGTCAAATTATAAGAGTAAAAGTATAAATTGGGAAGATGAATCTCTGATGAAAAAGTGAACAAGAATGGTAGAAGTGGGATGAAGACTTGAAAGTACGTTGAGTACATTATCGAATAGGCTAGTAGGAATGTGAAACAGTCAGAGGACAATAGTGAATGTAGTAGAATGGTATCTCGGTTGTCCTGAAATCCAACGAGGTTTGAGAGTTTTGAATGTTGGATTTTACCCCAAGTAAATTTTAAAATATTTTAAAACATAACTTTTGTTTGAATAAGAAAAGTGGTAATAGATACATATGAGAAGGTATCAAATGGACTTTGGAAGTCGAGTATCATGCAATGATATGGTATGTCTGGTATTGGAGACACGTTGATATTTGTTGAATAAGTGAGTCTATGTGAATCAAGTGTGAATTGGTATTTATAAAGTAAAGAAGTGGTAAGGTATTGTGCACCTGGATTTGGTAATTAGAAGATAAGACATTAAGGGAGTTATCGTGCATATTGTTCTAAAGGGAACTCAGTTTCAATTTAAGAATTGGAATAACCCGAGGTAATGAATGAGTTAGAATTTTGAATAATCAGGAATTTAATGAGATCTGTAAAGTATGAAGCACTGGAAAGACAACAGTTATGAATCGGTTGACATTGGTAGCCGGAGTAAGAATAGGACCTTGGGTATTGTCACGAAAGGTATGTAAATTGGAACTCAATGGGGAATTTATTGATCATAGTAAGACTATGGTACTTGATTGGGAAGATCAAATTACTTAGTTGTCTTTAAATGGCTATGGGAATAGTATGAATACTTGAGCAACAGGTTCTTTGAGAACAATGAATTTGAGATCATAATAGCAAAGATAAAGGATTAGAGAATCTGAATTGGAGTTAAGTCATCAGGTTGACTAGAGTTATGAAATATTAAATCATTGAATACGGTAAGAAGACTTGAGATGTTATACAAGGAGTATATGTTTAGTACAAAGGGTTGTTAAAACGCAGTAAGGGTGGAGATACAAGGGTATGATTGGTATGGGGCTGTGTAAGGGTGAAAGTGAAATACCAGAGATTTATGGAATCGTATAACTACAGAGGGTAGCGAATCTACTTGGAGTGATAGACTAAAGGATCGTAAATGAGTGAGGTATGAGATGAGAATGGATTACATTACAGTTAAATCTTCGACAGAAAAGTAATTGACTTAGGGTGTGTATGCATTATGTGAATAGAATGGATTATGAATGGTCAACGGTTTGAGACAGGAACGAGGTATGTTATGAACATGGGAGTACGTTTGATAGGTTATGTGGTACGTGTCTGATTGACTCAATTAATATTGATCTAACAATGTTATTCGATGCGAGTGTGTTGAGAAAGAGATGAAGTGTTGTGTGAAATTTCAAAAATAATTGTTTTAAGAACATGAATGGGAAATGTATTTGACTTTGTTACAAGTTTTAAATCAAGATTTTAAGGTGTAACCTTTTATGTTAATTGATGGTAGTTCGAGTACAGAATTAGAGAAATAAATGACAAGTATGTTTAACTATTCGTGACGTTAGGTGGGCTCAAGATGAAGAATTGTGTATGGCTGTTAACCAGTCGAGACGTGTGGTCAATGACTATTAATCGAAAGAAAGATGGGTGAATGGGAGATGAGTCAATTCCTTTATTTTTGGGTATCGTGATAAAATCGTTGGATTTTGACAATGATATGTGACAAGTACAATGAAACTATATGTGAATTGACGTTGGGAGGACTCAATGGGATTGAATATCAGGTTTGACTTTAGAGTATGATCTACTCGGGTATTGATATCCTTAATTATCAAAGTGCTTCTATGTATCACTAGAATGTGGTTTGAATCTTCAATCTAATTGAGATGAGGGCTCTGAGGATTTATTTTCCTTCAGAGCCTGAGGATTTATTTTCCTCGTGAGATTGTAATAACTTCGAGATGTGTAGTTTGTAATGAGACAAACGTTGGAATTACTTGTGGGGAGTCTTGTAACTTGATGAGATGGTATAAGTTTGGGGATAAACTTCCTTTTTGGAGGGGAGAGTTATCACGCCCGTTCCATAAATTGCATGCATTTTATTACACACATGTGGCAACAAGTGAATATTAATAACGTTGATTAATAATTGAATGAGGTTGACTGGAGGTCAACGGTGAGTGTCAAGTGGAGACACGGGAATTTGAAAGTTCATTTGCATTGGCACGATTAAATGACATTTATGTGATTTAAATGTTATTTGATATATCTGGTATTTTGTGAATAGTAAATTTACCTGTGTAGAGAAAATTTTCTGGTAGTTTGGATATCATTAGAGAGCATTTTGAACACTGTGATGAGAACGTGAGTGACACATTATATAAACGGTAGGTTGTGTAGAGATTTCATAGAATTTAGTTTCGGACGTAATTTTGGACCCAAACGAGACTTAGTCGGAAACTTCTGAAATTGGTAGTTTTCACTCGTAAAGTTATAAAATAGACGTGTGCAAAGTTTCAAGAGTTAACTAGGTGTTTGAGAAACTCGCGGGGAAGTAAACGCGATTCCCTAAGAGTTTGTCTATAAATAGTAGTGGATGAAGTTGTCATTACTTACAAACTTCATATAATATCTTGAGATAGGAGAGAGAAAATGAGATTTGATTCTACAGGCTTTGCGACGACGATTGGTGACCTTTCGTCCGTCTGAATTTCACCAAAATTTCTATATGAACTCCCCAAGGTAAGATCTACGTTTTGATAGACTTTGGCCACATTTGGCTAAGTTTTTATAAATTTCTAAATCTAGGAATTTGGGAAAAACACGCGTAAACTTGTAGGTTTCGCGTAGGATCAGAGATTTGGCATTTAGTCGTTCCCTCAAAGTTATACGACGATAGCTCGAGGTATGAATTCTAAGCTTATGAATTATAGGGGATTTCATGTTTTAGTTATCGGACTTGATATTTTGGATCCAGACGAAATTCATATGTTAAGTAGGCCCGTTAATTATGCATATGAAAATGCCATGAAAGCACGTATATGTGATTATATGAGCATGCGATGTGTAATGAATCTCAATCACTAGAGTATGAGACTCTTAGTTAAATATGCTAGTACTTATAGTGCATTGACGAACCATGAGATTTTCCTATTGACATCTAAAACTGCCAATAGTTGATAGGAACTCATAACTTGTATGAGGTATGTGTTCTTAATCTTTAGACGATTATGGACACAGACTACAGATATGACAACTTTGACTTACCAATCAGTGAGGTCTTCAAGGTCAACACCTAGGTATCTTGGGGAAGTCATGTTCATAGGGTTGTGAACATATATTATCAAGATAGAATCTACCCTCTGATATAGAGTAAGCATTTCCTTGAGAATGTCACTAAATTGGTAACTGAGAACTGCAGTCTTGTTGATAAGTAGTTTTCAACATGTTTGGTAATCATGAGAGGTGAATGAAACTCAAGGAATTCAAGATGTAATCATCATTCAGCTTGACAGTAACAGTTTATTCGATTACCTATATATGATTACGAATATTGAAGGTAGATGGACATTAGTACAATTTACAAGTTTAGTTACTGCTTCAGATATGTTCTTTTGCGTTGGAGTGCAGTTATCGTTTTATAGTGGAGTTAACGTTAATTGATTAATTAGTTTATGTAATACCCTGTATTTTCATCGTACTTTTATTCCCTTTTGATATACATAAAATTCATTATGATAGTCCCTACCTTTCCTGTAATTTTAGTTTTGATCGATCGAACTAACCTCAATCGATTGAGAGTTTTATTTCCTCAATCGATCGAACCTACTTCGATCGCTTGAACCTCTGCTGACCTGAATTGATGACGTGTTTCTTTTCTCGAGCGATTGAACCCATCTCAATCGAACGAACCTTGACCGACATTACTTCGAGCGGTAGAACCCTGTGTTATCAGCATACGTGTTTTGCCACCTACACTTCACTTCCTCCCTATACAAAACCCTTTAGCTGAAGTTGAGAAAGAGTTAGAGAGAGGGAGATATATCATTATATATACACACTCATACATATATACACATACACACCCGTATATATATTATACACACAATTACACACACTCTCAGAGAAAGGGAAGAAAAGAGAAGAAGAAGAGGATCAGCAACAGAAAGAGGAGACAGAGGAAGAGAAAGAGTAGAGAAGGAGGAAGAGAGAGAGAGAGATGAGATCACCCCGAGGAACCCGCGGCCACCCTGAGCTCGTCGACATTATCGAACTTCACGGTAAGTGTCTATACTCACTTAGTAGCATAGATATATATGTATATATGTGTTTCAGCAAGATTGGAAGGACCTCGAACATGCGAGGAAGGTCCAGTTCAACTCTGGAATAATGTTGTGTTCAATCGATCGAACATCGTTCGAGCGATCGAACACAGCCCGTTCTCAATCGATCAAAATGACTTCAATCGATCAAAATGACTTCAATCGATCGAACATATCAGAATGTTAAATGTTTAGTTGTTTATACCTGTTGGACTGTTCACCTGTATATTATCATGCGTTGATTAGTAAAAATGGTATTGGAATAATACACACGTGGAGTAATGGACTTAATGTATTGAATAGTGGAACCAATTGTATAATGAGAAACCGACGTGCATAGTAGTGGGTCTGTCAACTGTAAAAGTCAATACTATTTACAGTTGTGCGTATGAATGTAGTCGCTAAAATTGTATGATGCCAGGTGTGGGATCCCAAGGTGCTGGGATAGGATCAGGACTGTGTGTCGGGCTTTGAAGATTATATGATATGGGACTTCGTGTCAAGTTGGTCAAGTTGAGGCGCGGTGGCCAGAACGTGTTGGCCAGAGTGTGTTGGGGCGAGTTGGCCAGATAATATATTGGGTGTGTAGGCCGTAACATATTGAGCGTATTGGCTGGGCGTGTTGACCGTAACGTATCGAGCATATTGGATGGGCGTGTTGGTCGTAATATATCGAGTGTATTGGCTGGGCATGGTAGCCGTAATATATTGAGCGTATTGGCTGCGCGTGTGGGCCAGGACGTACCCAGGGTGGATTGGCCAGAATGCATCGAGGCGGGTTGGCCAGAGAGTGAGAACTATATGTGACAAGCGGGAGTATTTGTAAAATATAACCTCGCTAAAAGAAGAAAAAGTATGGATTTAGTTTACAATTCCTCCATTTATCTGCAATTTGAATTATAACGCCAGTTTATACACATTTTGATTAATCTATGATAAGTTGTGTGTTTTAGCTGTAAATTGTGCAGATTACAGTTGCTGTGTGAAGAAGATAGCGATAAAAGGAAATGTTGAATTCTAATGAAGATAATCAAAAGTTGAAATGCAGAGTTCGATCGATTGAAGACCTTTCGATCGATCGACTGTTCGATCGATCGAGAAAGTTCAAGCGATCGAAGTCCCAGAGGTTCAATCGATCGAGATAGTTCGATCGCTTGAACAGGCCTTTTATCAGATTTTTACGCGCACGCAGCAGAAACGGATGTTGAACCCTAGCATTAGGTTGTTACTATATAAACTTGTTTTGTATACATCCAGAGAGACGCCCACTTTACATTTTATCAGTTTTTACATAGAGAGAGAGTGTTCTACTTTGATTTTTGTAGGTTTTGGTGATTGAACATTGAATTCAAGTGAAGTTTAAAGATTATTAATAGCTCGTTCGTTCCAGGTTTTGATATATTAGTTTTGTTTGCATTCTTTCAGTAGTTTACATAGTTTAAATCTGTATAGATCATCGTTTTACGTGTTGGTAGTTGATAAATTATAGATTTTCATTGATTGCATGTTTAAACCTCATCCAAACACAACCTTAATGAATTTTTACGTTAATAATAAATCTGTGACACTCCAGACGATGTCTGAGTAGTCCCTGGGTTGGGAGATCATGATGAAACCGTGATCTCAGACCTCTGCCATGCAACAGAATAATCCCTGTGTTCGATCGATCGAGGTAATTCGACCGATCGGACCAGAGACACAGTCGAGTGATCGAAGACAGTTCGATCGATCGAGAGATGAGGTAGTTCGATCGATCGAAAGCGCGTCGATCGATCGAACACCCTTTTTCTTGAGGACCTTCTATACAGTATTCCTAGACTTTCTGTTTTACTGGATTGTTATCAAACTGTCCCCAAACGCTCAGTTTGTCAAAACAGTCTGTGAATTTTAAGCCTTGAGGCATTTTTCTTCAATAACTTTTACAAACCACCCTCAATGCTAATACCATTGTAGGTGAGAGTCTTAACTATTGATTTAAGTCACTTTTGTGTATTTCAAACTCCAGTGTGATGATATAGTCCTGGACATGAAAGGGCTATGGATTCTTTATTCTAAGAGAAATATGGAATACTGTTGAGGACGCACTCCATTGAGCTTCAATGCAACTACATGGTAGATGGCTAGGTCGCGGTGGATTCGTGTAATCCCAACATTCCTTTTTAATTAAGAAAAACACATTTTAAATTATCACTTTAATTAATTAGTTGGCAATTAGTTTATTTTAGTTTAATTATTTTTAGTAGTTGATAAATTGTGGGACTTTGTGTTCTACATTTCTTTAAAATATTGAATTTTATTTTCCCTTTTTGAGATTAATCTAAGTATTTAGTTTACCACCTTCCATGTGGGATCGACCTGGACTTAACAAGATTACTACTTGCACGATTACCTACACTTGGGTATAGCACACAAGCGCACACAGAAAAATTCTCGTGTCAACATGTCTGGTTAATGTATAAAGGAAATGGGACTGTGTGTCAGGATTTGAAAGACCGTAGGTATGGGACTACGTGTCTGATTAATGTGAACCCAAGAGTCTATGTTATGTATTGGGAGATCGGGACGACGTCCGTTGTTAGATATGGAGTTGGTGCATACACGCATGCGAACGATGAGATGATCCTTTTAATGATGTTGTTGCTTATTTATTCTACAAATCTATAGATACTCTGTTAGTATTTGCATTCACTTCGCTTTCGTAGCGACGACATTTTTGCCGCCGGATATTCGACGTCCAGCTGGCCAGGGTTATGAGTATGCAGGAGATGCATACATGGATAGGGGCTCCGAGGATGGAGCCTATGATGACGGAGGCTATGCTGGAGATGACTACTACACAGGCTGAAGACTTGGAGCTTGCTGTTGATAGTTTATGCTTATGTTTTTAGAGACCGTTGTTATAGTTAAGGTTGTAATTGGCATATGTTGTCGTACCGTTTTATTTTTATTTTCTGCAAACACTTTGGTTTTATATTAGTTAGTATTGAACTCTGTTTTTATATATCGACCTTAGAACTTTCCAATGCGTGGTTTGAATCGTTACTCTGATGGTTTGACTTTGTTTGTGGATAATGTGGTGACTTTCAACTGTCATGGCCTACGGTCCAAAAAGGAATTTATTTTCCCTATTTTTGCAACTGCGGGGCATGACAAGATTTTTGGTATCCGAGCCTAGGTTCAGTAGTCACGCGCTCACCAATTGTCCAATATTTCTTGAGTTTTGAACCTTAAGATTCCTTGAGATAGGGGTTGACTCTCTGAGTAATGTTTTGAAGTGATTCGTATAGTGGCTCTTTTCCGTTGCTATTAATGTGATAATATCTATAACTATTACGCTTGATTTCTGCATTACTTTCTATAACTATTATTGGGGTTGACGACTAACCGAGAGATGTCTGCAAAGGTACCCAACCTTACTACATCGATGGCAGGAATGCCTACTTGGAATCTTCCCACTCAGATTGAAGATGCCCCCCAGTCACCCCAAGCTGTTGATCCAACTGGACTGTTGAAGCCTTTGTGCGTAGGATGGAACGGATCAATAATTCTAACGTGCACAACAAAAATAACCATGGACCACCCCTGAGGCCAGTTGAGGATAGAATTGTGGAGCGCTTCCATCATTTTTGTCCAGAGAAGTTTGACGGGAATACTGAGTCATGGCAAGCGGAACAGTGGCTCCGAGAGATGGAAGCAATCTTCGATACCTTAGGATGTAATGAGTTAGAGAAGCGTCGACTAGCGACATTCCAGTTGACTTATGCGGCTGCCGATTGGTAGGAATCGGAGAGACCATAGGAGAAGACGCGGCTGGAAGGATGCCCTGGATCACATTTAAAGGGTTGTTTCTTGAGAACAACTTTGCTCAAATGGAGAGGAATAAGAAGGAGAGAAAGTTCATTGAACTAAGGCAAGGGAACCAGCTCGTAAGAGAATATACGGTGTAGTTCGAACGATTGTCTCGATTTGCCCTGCATATGATTGATACTCCAAAGAAGAAGAACAGACAGTATCACCAAGGTCTTTCATTGCCACTACAATGAATGACGTTGAATCATCAGGGTCAAACCTTCAAAGCCATAGTAGGAATGACAATTGGTTATGAGGATATTAACAGTCGAGAGCAAGGACGTTTTGGAAATCGGCTACCACCCAGGGGTAACCAAGGACCGAGACCTCCGATGCGGTTCTAATGGAATAAGCGCAATTGAACTGGAGAAAGGAAGCTACAACCTGCGTTTCTCCAGAATCGCTATGTTGCACCCCCAAACACCTCATCCGCAAGGACTCCCTGCTACTACTGAAGGCAATACTACTGCATATTTTAACTACAAAAAACTGGTCATTTGGCTAAGGACTTCCGAGCCTCCAAGAACTATAATAGGGTGAGCATTCTTTGTTACAACTACAACAAGCATGGCCATATCAGGATTTGATTGGTGATTCGAGGAGAAAAATGCAAATTCATAGCGTATTACATGATCTTTTATGCACACTTTTATCCCCAAAGTCCCTATATTTAGGTACATTCTAATAACAATATTCTTTTTATTGTGTTAATGCTAAAATATATGTTTTTGCATTGTTTTATAGGTATTAGGATGTAAATCAATGAAGTGGAGCTAAAGAAAAGTGATTCTGGTGAATCGAACAACGGAAGCAGCAGAGAAAACACCAATTTTGACAATGAAGACTTCAGATTTGGAATATTTTCCTAGAAATAAAAAATGTAGATCTTTGAGTTATGGTCGCATGGCCACAAACGGGAGGTCAATTCGAGGTCCGAGTGAAAAGTTATGGCCATTCTCCCATCGGTGCGCAGAGTTGTCAAAATCAGAGGAGTTCAAGCCCTTGAGTAGAGTTCAATCGATCGAACTAAGCTCGATCGATCGAACTTTATTTTCATCCAAAAGTTGCATAAACTCTGCTGGAACCCTATATATAAGTCGTTTGGACGCCAGACGAAGAGAGGACGCTCCAGAACGCGAAAAACAGTAGTTTAGGGTAGTTTTAGGGTTAGATTAGGAGTAGGTTAGGTTAGATTCATATTATTTTTCCTATTTTTCATTAATATATTGAAGATTATTGAAGATTCAAGTGGATTTCATGTTTATTTCAAGTTTATTTCAGATTATATCCAGGTTTTTCTTTTCAATCCTTGTTATTTGATTGTTATTAGTTTATATGCTATGATTACTTTAGTTTACTATTCCTGCACTTGTTTATTTATGTTTCTGTAGTTTAGACGTTGGAAATATGTGATGAAATATTGATTCTTAGTCTCTGCCATGTATGATATAGAAAACTTGGGCTCAATCGATCGAAAATACTTCGATCGATCGAACCAGAGCCATAGTCAAGCGATCGAAGACATTTCGATCGATTGAAGGATGATGATGTCCGATCGATCGAGAGCGCTTCGATCGATCGAACTTGCTAATTCCTGAGATGATTCTTTTAAGTATTCCATGACTTTCTGTTTTAGAAATCTGTCATCAAATTGTCCCAATAATCTCAGTTTGTCACAATAGTTTTTAGAACTTGAAGCCTTAAGCCTATTTTCGTTAATGACTTTTGAAAACCACTTTGAGTGCTAACACCATATAGAGTGCAAGTAATAACCATTGTCTTAAACCGTCTTCCAAGTATTTTAAATCACTTGTGATGATGTAGTCCCGGTCATGAAAGGTCTATTGATTCTATATCTTTAGAAAAATACGGAATACTGAGGAGGAATGAACTCCATAGAACATTAATGAGTATGCATGGTAGATGGTTAGGATCAATGTGGATTCTCGTATTTCCAACACCTTTAGTTTATCTGTTTAATTAGTTATGTTTCTGTATGCTTTAGTTTATTTAGTTTAATTTAATTGATTAGGATTCATTAGAACCTCCACCCGTATATTCTTATTTTCTTTTTCTTTAGATTGTAACTTAGTAGACATTCTCCCTATTCCTTCCCTATGGGATCGACCTGGACTTCCAGTACTATATTACTTGCATGACCACCTACACTTGGGTGTTGCACAAGAGCATACAACTTTTTAGTCATGTCAATTAGCTCACAAAGTATCGTGCCAAGTTGGAATGTGCCAATAGGATGATTACCTTTTTGGTACCAGGAAGTTAACCTTTTGATTTTTAGTACAACCCCTTTAGTGATGCTTTTCTTACTAGCCGTCTAGAAGCTATCGAGAGCTCGACTTCAGAACTCACTATTGCACAGATTCCTGTAGTCTAAGACTTTGAGGATGTGTTTCAGAATATTTTAGGATTGCCACCTAAGCAGGAGATTGACTTCTGTATCGAGTTAGTGCCTGGTACTTTACCACAATCGAAGGCTCCTTATCGGATGGCACCAACGGAGATGCAAGAACTGAAGAAGCAGGTACAGGAGATAGAAGATCTCAAGTTTATTCGACCTAGCACATCGCCTTGGGGAGCACCGGTGCTATTTGTCAAGAAGGATGGAACTCAGCGACTTTGTATCGACTATAGGGAGCTCAATAAGGTCGCAATTAAGAATAAGTACCCATTCCCTAGAATCGATGATCTGTTTGATCAGTTGCAAGTAGCAACAACTTTTTCAAAGATCGATCTACCATCCGGATACCATCAACTGGTGGTTCGACCTGAGGATATGTTGAAGACTGCTTTCAGGACGAGGTACGAGCATTATGAATTCTTGGTTATGTCTTTTGGATTTACCAATGCCCCAGCAGTATTCATAGACCTAATGAACAGAGTATTTAGACCCTACCTGGACCAATTCATTATCGTGTTCATAGATGATATTCTAATCTACTCGAAGACCGAGGAGGAACATGTAAGGATCACACTACAGACCCTCCGAGAAAATCAACTGTATGCAAAGTTCAGTAAGTGCGAGTTCTGACTGAAAGAGGTCAAGTTCCTAGGACATATCGTTTTACAAGATGGAATAGCCGTAGATTCATTGAAGACAGACGCAGTTCTGGATTGGAATATACCAACCACCGCAACGAAAGTCAGCAGTTTTCTGGGTTTAGCTGGGTACTATCGGAGATTTGTAGAAGGATTCTCCAAGATCACAGCTCCTCTTACCGGACAAATGAAGAAAGACTTGAAGTTTGAATAGGGTAACAAGCATGAGTGTGCATTCCAGGAATGAAGGAAAGGTTGACCACTGCACCAGTGCTAGCGATACCCAAGAGTGGTGAACAGTTCACCATTTATAGCGACGCATCACACCAAGGACTTGGATGTGTTTTGATGCAAGACGGGAAGGTAATCGCATATGGATCGCGATAATTGAAGCCTCATGAGTTGAATTATCCGACGCATGACCTCGAACTAGCCGCGATTGTCTTTGCTCTCAAGATTTGGAGACATTATCTCTACGGCAAAAAGTTTGATCTGTTCTCAGATCACAAGAGTCTGAGGTACTTATTCTCCCAAAGAGAGTTGAACATGAGGCAACGACATTGGATGGAATTATTAAAAGATTATGATTTCACGTTGAGCCGCAAACCCCGGAGGACGACAGTAGTTTCTCTTATGGTCAAAAAGTGGCAGGCGTTGGAAACTTTAGCTGAATCTGGCATTCAGGCCTCAGATCCAAGTGAAGGATGACACCTTGGATGTCTCATGGTGCAACTGACCCTCATCAGTCATATTTTGGAGGCACAGAAGAAGAATAAAGGACTTCAAGAGTGGTTCGAGAGCAACGCGGTAAAAGAACCAGAGAATTGGAGTATTGGTTCGGACAGAGCACTCAGATGCAGAGGCAGACTTTGTGTGCCAGATGAAGGTGATCTTAGAAAGGATATATTGGACGAAGCTCATAAGTCGCGAATGACTATTTACCCAGGAGGTACAAAGATGTACAAGGATTTGAAGAGGAACTTCTGGTGGGAACGTATGAAACGAGGAGTTGCGGAACACGTGTCTCAATGTCTCACGTGTAAGCAAGTAAAGGCGGAACATCAGAAGCATCCAGGACTTCTACAACCATTACCAGTTCCAGATGGAAGTGGGAGCATATCATTATGGACTCGTGGTAGGATTGCCAAGATCTCAGTAAAACCACGATGCTATTTGGGTAATTGTAGATCGACTTACCAAATCGGCGCATTTCATAGCTTATAGTATATCGTATCCAGTCGAACGTTTGAGTCGGATGTACATACAATAAATCGTGCGACTGCACAGTGTACCAGTCTCTATCATATCCGATCGTGATTCGAGATTCACTGCAGAGTTTTAAAAGAGTCTACAGTCAACTTTGGGGACTTCATCAAGCTTGAGTACTGCCTTTCATCCATAGAGTGATGGACAGACTGAACGAGTCAACCAAGTGATGGAGGACATGCTTCTAGCGTGTGCTATTGATTTTGAGAGCTCATGGAAGACTCATCTACCGCTGATAGAATTTGCGTACAACAATGGTCACCATTCGAGCATAGGAATGGCGCCCTTTTACGCATTATATGGAAGACCGTACCGATCACCACTATGTTGGGCAGAGGTTGGAGACAATCAACTGCTTGGACCAGAATTAGTTTGGGAAACTAACGAGAAGATCAAGATTGTGAATGAAAGGATGCGAACGGTGCAGAGTAGACATAAGAGTTACGCAGATAAACGCCGTAGAAGTTTGGAATTTAGTGTTGGAGATCATGTGCTACTCAACGTATCTCTAGTACGAGGAATTTTCAGATTTGGATAAAAGAGAGGAAAGCTAGCACTGCATTTCATTGGACCATTTGGGATCCTCGAACGTGTAGGAAAAGTTGTTTACAGACTCGCGTTACTGCCTAAGATGTCCGGAGTACACAATATATTTCACGTCAGCATGTTAAGGAAGTGTGCTCATAATCCGAGTCATGAGATTAACTTTGAAGACATCGAGGTGAACGACAACGTGTCATTCCACGAAGGACCAGTACGAATTCTGGATTGGGGAGTTAAGAAGCTGAGGAATAAAGAGATCCTATTGGTGAAGATTCAGTGGAAGTTCCACGATGAAAGAGAAGCTTCTTGGTAGTTGGAATATGAGATTGTGGATATCGAAATTTTTCCTTACCCACAGCTTTTCTTTTAAAATCTTTTTCAAATTTCAAAACATAAAACAATAAGTCGCCACTTAATTTTTTAAAGGAAAATTAAGAAACCATTTTAAAACTGATCTTTTAAGAAACCAGATATTAAACTAGGTCCGGTGATTATGGAATAAGAAGGGAAGGAGCCCATCGGACTAAAGCACCCCTTCTCATCTTATCTCGCTATAGGCCTCTACTCAACATCCTTTTAATCGAATTAATAATCTAAGCATGTTCTCAACTAATCATATGTATAAATATACATTACAAAATTATGTCTAAAGGGTAATTGCAAGTGATAAAATATCATTCAAAAATCACATAATTCAAGTAGCAAGCGATATGATATGCAGATAGGAACTGTAGAACTTACCCGGGATCCATGCCGCGAATATTAAACATGCAATGCATACGAATAGAAAGTAAAACCTAAGAAAATTTCTCTAATCACATGTATTCACATAGGTAAGATCCTAATTCTAACGTGTCACGCATGAGGTCATAAAATCAATAAAAATCAAGGAATTAAGTAAACTATAGAAAGGGTTGAGAAGTTGTACCTCAAGTGCGCTGCAAAACAAGGCTTAGTCCACATACTTTAAGAAGAATGTATAATATCGGATAATTATCCCTAAATGTCTATCTTAATTCTATTAAGTAGAGGAAATGACGCAATTATAAATTCTAATACCGATCTATATGGATGAATGTGCATGATTATATGAACAAGAATAAGCTATTGTATTATTCCTCGATTTGGATCATTTAGCCTCTGTATTTATGCTTAACTAATCATTATTAACACATGGTTTAAGTCCTAGGTCATGGAGAGATCATTTAGACTATTGTTTGTAAGATATATCAAAGTTGTGACAGAATTTTGAAAATTGCTAAGAGCAGATCAGAACTTTAAATAAATTAAAAAAAAACATACTTCCTTTGGTTTGATCTTGATGATATTTGGACACAAGATGTCTCTATGTGTCTAATTTCTAACCCAAAAAGAAAATCGAGGTTTGAACGGTTAGATCTCCGAGAATTGGACAAACACTAGACATCACTCAGAGACTTACAACTCCTTGTCCAGAGTTTTTGTATGATTTTTTGAAAATAGTAAAAAAAATCAGAAATGCTTTGTTCTTTTTAGGGTAGCTTCCTAACACGTTAAACTACTTAGAAAAATTTATTTTGGGTCGAGAGTGCTTGATTAAGGTTCTGATTTGCTTATTTTAAAAGAGTGTTACTATTCTGAAACTCTGGACAGATTATAGTTGTTCCACAAAACCTTTGACCAAACCACTCCAAACATGAAACTACATTAAAACAAAAATTACAGTGGTAGAACTTTGAGTTATAACACTTTCCCGTTTGTTTCATTCAGTTCCAACAGTTCGATGTTCAACTAAAAATCTATGATCAAAAACGGATTGTGAACTCACTGCATCATTTAATCAAGTACAACTTTGTTAACTAATTTGAGCCATGGGACTTGGCTTGAACCATACCACCTCTCCTACCATTTGATGGTCATGGGAGACTAACTACATTCATATCTTGAAGGTCTCACAGAAATATGGAGAAATTTCATGAGACCTAAACATAACAAATCTAAACCATGGAGATAGGTTTAGATTTATTAATCAAGTGTACTAATATCAACTTCAACTTCCTTGTAAATCATGAGCTTACAAGAGAATTAAAGGGTTTCAAGTCTAAGGATTCATGTAAGACATTGAAGGTCTTATAAATCTCAAAGACTAGTAGAAAAGGAAAAAAAAAAAAGAAGATTCCAAGATTTCAAGTATATTATGATTGAACTATAATTAAACCCAACTAGTTTAGAGTCTACCTCCAAAAATATTCTTAACTTGCGGTGGTGAGGAACTTCTAAAGACTAATCAAGCACTTCAACCTTTAATTCACACAACTCCTTCTTTAGACTCCTCTAAACTCACTCCTAATTGTGTTTTAAAAAGAATTTTGAAAGTTAAGACAAGGAGAACACTAATATAACCTCTAGATTGAAAGAAAATCCAACCTTAAAACCACCAACCAACCCCTTGCAAGAGGATATTCATCCTCTATTTATAGACAAATTTGGAGGGGTATTTCAGTCATTTTAGACCAAAAAACCCTAATTCAAGCGTCCTTTTGATAGTATAAAACGTACTGTATAACAGCTGGCTGTTACAAAAACGCAGCACTCAACGGAGATGGAAGCGGCACTCAGTAAATGCTACTGCGGCATTCATTGAATGGCAGCGGGGCATTCACTGACTGTCGGAACAACATTCATTGAATGTCGCAGACAACTCCAGGGACTACCGTCTTTTTTGGGAATCCACCTTTTATGGCACTTGATGTAAAAATGCGGCAATTGGTGAATGCCGTCGCGGCGCTCACTGACTGCCGCTACGGCAGTTAGAGAGTGCTGCAGCGGCAACCCGTGACTGCCGTAAAAGAGGTCAAGTACTGTTTTGGGCTCTATTTTCCATTTTTCTCTTTTTATTTTCCATTTAGAGTTGGATAGTTCTTTGAAGAGCTTGAATCATCTTTGGAAGTCCTAGATTGGCCGGACGTTGTCATCATTGGGTCTTGGAGGTATCACTCCCCTTAACTCGACGTTTGGTCAAAATTGGGGTGTCTACAGTTTGCCCATCTTCGACAGAGCATGTGGAGCAACGCAAACCATAAGTGAACGTCGAAGCTTGTGTGAAGACAAGCCTTTGACCAAACAGTCGGGTTCAGGTAAAAACCAAAATGCATTACAAAAGAAAGCCATCGCGTAATAAAATTCCAATTGGTCGTGCTCCATGATGAGCTGCCTACGTATCCCCTTAGGAATCAGACCAAGAAATAGTTCGGACGGGAGTTAGGCATACACAAGCACAAGCAATCATATGGATGAATGCTCCTATCCTGTCGTGATGCACATGCTCGTGTAATGGTATTTTTCAAATAAACTCGACCGAGCAAGTGCCATGCTTACTCTATGCCATGTCTTTTCTATATGTGACGCATATTTCATGATGTGCTTAGCCAGAGAAGATTTACCAAATGTTGACCGATGCAAAGATTCATTTGCAAGGGTCGAGAAAATGCATTTCTAAATTACCAAGACAAGGGTTAACGTAAATCTGTTACACTCCGAAGGATCAACGTAAATCTGTTACGAGGATCGAGAATATAAATCCATTATATTCCCACAACGAGGGTTAACACAAATCTGTTGCAAAAACTGAGAATGCAAATCTGTTACACTCCGAAGGATTAATGTAAATCTGTTATGAGGATCGAGAATATAAATCTGTTATATTCCCAAAATGAGGATTAACGCAAATTTGTTACGAGAACCGAGAATGCAAATCTGTTACACTCTGAAGGATCAACGTAAATCTGTTACGAGGATCGAGAATATAAATCCGTTATATTCCCAAGACGAGGGTTAATGCAAATCTGTTGCAAAAACCGAGAATGCAAATCTGTTACACTCCGAAGGATCAACGTAAATCTGTTACGAGGATCGAGAATATAAATCTGTTATATTCCCAAAACGAGGGTTAACACAAATCTGTTGCGAGAACCGAGAATGCAAATCTGTTACACTCCGAAGGATCAACTTAAATCTGTTACGAGGATCGAAAATATAAATCCGTTATATTCCCAGAACAAGGATTAACGCAAATCTGTTGCGAGAACCGAGAGTGCAAGTCTGTTACACCCTAAAAAAATGGAGTAATCATATTTGGATGAGCCAAGACTCAAAATCATTTCAATTTTCAAAATTTTGGAGCCCACAGACTCAAAAATCATTTCAATTTTCAAAATTTTGGAGCCCACGAACTCAAAAATCATTTCAATTTTCAAAATTTTGGAGACACGGACTCAAAATCATTTCAACTTTCAAAATTTAGAGTCAACAGACTCAAAATCATTTCAATTTTTCAAAATTTAGAGTCAATAGACTCAAATTTATTTCAATTTTCTAAATCTGGAGTCAACAGACTCAATTTTATTTCAATTTTCAAAATTTAAAGTCAACAAACTCAAATTTATTTCAATTTTCAAAATTTAGAGTCAACAGACTCAAATTTATTTCAATTTTCTAAGTCTAGAGTCAACAGACTCAATTTTATTTCAATTTTCAAAATTTAAAGTCAACAGACTCAAAAATTTTCAATTTTCAAAATCTAGAGTCAATATGGTCCTGAAAACCATCCCCAGGGCCAGAAGTGCAACGAGGGCAAATTTTGGGGGCTTAAGTTTAATTTTCGGGACCAAATTTGAATTTTGGGAAAAAAGTGAAGGGTTTTTGAACCGCCTCAAGCGCGGCACACACTGACTTTTGCAGCAGTCCGTGACTGCCGTGTGGCACTCACGGAGTGCCACTGTGGCATTCAGCGAGTGTCGCACGACAATTTATCAACTGCCGCGCACGGTTTTCGAGTGCCGCGTTTGAGTGGCAGCGGCTTATACTGAGAGGTTCACTTCATTTCATTTCATTCTCTCAACTCTCTCTAACCCAAAATCTCTCTGGAGAAAAAAAAATTTCTCTTCTCTTTGTGCTTGTATTGATCTAGCCAGGACTTATCAGGTTAGTTCTACTCGATCAAACCAGGACTTATCAATTTCTCTTCTCATTATTTTGTTGTTTTTCTGAATTTTTCATGAATCTAATGCGCGAATTCCCTTCTTATTTGATAGATCATGGCGAGTGGTTCTGGCAGCAGGAAGAAGGCGAAGTATCGCACTACTCCCAACCCCGACACTACACTCTTACTACGGGATCCAGACGAGCATTTATCTGCCCGCACGTTCAAGCGCGAGGTAAACGTGCCCCTCTCTTCTCTCCTTTTGCGATTCTTACGCCATATGAACTTCATGAATGCAATGTGTAATCAATGCAACTTCAAATGCCTCACTTCAAACGCAAATGCTATGCTTGTAGCACTCTCGAGCGTCTCGAATGCTTTAACCGATGTTCTTTCAACTTTGTATTCTTTTATCCTATTTCTTACAAACTTTTACGAATGCGGGGACAAGAAAAACGAATGCTATGCTTATGAATGCTTGGGTGTCCCATTGGTATATGTGCACATTCAATTTCATTAACTTTTCTCAAAGAATTCTGACTATGATGTATGCTAATTAAAAACCTCGCACATCCCTTAATAAATAATAAACCAGTGTTCTAGGCACTTTCATTATTCATTCATCCTTTATTACTGTTTTCCCCTTTTTTTATTTTATTTTTTGTTATTCTGCAAACTTTTCGTAAATGTGAAATCCACGCTCATGAAGTTCTCTCAAAGACTATTTTTATTCACCCATACCTCATGGTCACGCCATTCTCAAAACCTATATCTAAAAAAAAACGTAGATGTTGTTTCATTATTATTTATTATTGTTTTATTATTATTATTTTTTTCATATATATATATATATACTTTTCTTTCTTTTATCTTTCTCTTCATATTTTTTTTTGCTTCTTATTTCTTTCTTATTTACTGACATCAAATGTTGTGATTCTTTCTTGCAGTTGCAGCCCAAGGTGCTAAAGGGGCACGGCAGTCTCGCTTACAGCTTTGAGTGGTACGGAGAGCTGAGTGAGACCGTACAGGGGTTCATCAGGACTGCAGGTTTTGGAGACTTCGTCAAACTCTTGATGAAGAGCTCCAATGACCTGCGACAGATCCACGCGCTAGCGGAGAGGTGGTGGGATACCACCAACACCTTTCACTTCGACTTCAGGGAGATGACGATGACTCCTTTGGACTTCAACATGATCACCAGGATCCCATTCAGAGGAGAGATCTACGATATTTGGATGTAGTCACCGAGTGGGACAGGGTGCAGGAGCTACTTGGAGCGGTCCCGGAGGAGCCCTAGGTTACATCCAAGTGGTTCCTTGATACCTTCAGAGGCCAGCCGGGCTTTACCGATGAGCAGATGGCTCATGGCTTCTTGATGTACGTGCTGGGGTGCTCCCTGTTGAGCACCAAGGGAGGCCGGATCTCCGTGACGCTGGTGGGGTCCTTGGAGCGCATGGACCAGATCTACCAGTATGATTGGGTCGGTGCTGGATTGGCCATCTTATATAGACATATGGGAGAGATATCCCGGGATCACCCGGTCTCCACTGGCGGTTTCTGGAGGGCGTGGGAGGTATGCAACACTTCTCTTTTCTTTTATTTCATTTCCTTTTCTAATCAATTTTCAAAAGAATGTGATCCTTACACTCCTCTCTTTCTTGTTTTGCAGATTTGGTCCCACGAGTATCTTCATATGATGTCGTCTAGGACGCAACCAGCAGACGCCCTCATCATGCCCCAGGGGCTGAAGTGGGCAAAGGACCGGGTGGGGCGGAAGATTGGGGCCCACGACTTTATCTCGTTCAGGAACTTCCTGACTACTTTGCGAGTACAGCACGTGGAGTGGTAGCCCTGGAGGGACGTGCTTCCCGAGGCTCCGGGTGGGTACGACCCGATGAGGATTCTATTGGATGGCCCCAAGGCTAGGGAGTGGTACTTAGGCGAGAGAGTGACCAGGCAGTCACTGATGGCTCCTGATTATTTCATGCCACATTCCCCTCCTGCTTCCATGAGGACCATGGATACAATCCAGGGTTCCCAGCTTACTGTTTCTTTTGAGGAAGTCTCGATTCAGACACTCGTGGATCCTTCTGATGGATATGCCTAGATTATGCTATCAAGTATCCGAATAGTCCATGCCTAGATTAGACGGATTATACCACAACCCTAGTTTAGTGTGGGATAATTCGTGCTAACTGAAGATAGATTATGTTGGTGCTTGAACCATAGTTATTTTCTTGACGGATGAATTGGGCTTGTAGCTACAATTCCCCATTATCATCTAACTTAATAAGCTAAAGTAATTCGTAAATACCTTTATTATGAAGCTAGTGGTGGATTTGCAATCCTAGGTTCCTTAAACTTGTTATAAAAACAAATATTTAATTGCTTTCATAATTTAGATTTACTTTTATTGTTATTAGTTTAATTCAAATTAAATCCAAAATCCGTTTTTCTTAGTTAACTAAATTTAGGTTTTAAAAATTAAAGTGCGTAGTATTCAATCTCTGTGGGTTCGACCTTTACTTCCACACTGCAAATCTTTTGAAAGTAAAGCATAAGTTAATCATACTTTTATATCTTGATTTTGACAAGATCAATTTTTGGCGCCGTTGTCGGGGATTGCATTACTAGCCAATTAGTTTTAGAATCTTAGTTTAGTTAATTCGTAAATATTAGATTAGGTTTTTTTTTCTTATTTTTCCATTTTATTTTGAGTCACTAACTTTTCTTTTTATTTTTGTAATTTCTTAGGTACTCAAAATTCTAGCAATTCGAGTGGAGCAGTTGTGCACGTCAAAGGGGCTTACGCGAAAAAAAATATATAAATAAATAAAAATAATTCAAGTAAATTGCTTCCTTTGAAATTCGCTTGAAACCACTATAAGTCAGGGCACTGAGACGCAATTACTTGCATTAGGTTAGTTGTGGAGTGAGCACTGCATTAGCTAGGAAACCCGGGGCGCTGGGCTTGACGCGGTCATTGCATTACAAGAAAATATTCATGCATCATAATAGTTGTGTGTCTGTTGCCTTATTTGCGTGATTCTTGTCTTGTAATTGTTTGAGTCAGTTTCTATTTTAGTTATTTTTCTTTTAAGTTTATGTTTGGTACACGTTCTAGTAAACCGAGATTATTTTCTATCGATCCTGAACTTGAACGTACCCTTAGAGTTAATCGGACTCCTCAACCGTCGTCGTTGTTTCAGGCCGAAATTCAAAGTACCCTTAGAAGGTTAAGGAAAACTCGAATTTTTTAAATAAAACCTATTCTAATGGCTGACGTTGGAAATAGCGGAAATAACATAAATAATGTAAATAATCATAATATAACTCCGCCGCCTCCACTTAGGGATCACTTTATTCCTACGACTTACATGCCACAAACATGTATTGATTTACCGGAGGTGTCGGTATCTCACTTTGAGATAAAGTCATCTACCATCTCGCAACTTCATTCTTTCCATGGCCGCATTAATGAAGACCCTTACCAGCACTTAGGGGATTTTCAAGATATCTCCTCTTCTTTAAAAATTCAAAACTTAACTGATGATGAATTGAAACTGCGGTTCTTTCCATTCTCTTTAAAAGATAAAGCGAAGTATTGGCTCTAATCTTTGGAGCCGAATACAATTAAAACCTGGGAAGCCTTACACACCGCATTTATACAACCGTTTTTCCCTATTATGCGTACAAATCAGATAAGGAAATCCAGAACAAACTTTGTGATGCAAGATGGGGACACGCTTTATGATACTTGGAAAAAGTTTAAAGAATTATTACGCTCATGCCCACATCATCAGGTTCCTAAGTGGCAATTAGTTCAAGTTTTCTACGAGGGGCTTATTCCCTCTGTTCGGAATTCCGTCGATGTCGTTTGTGCAGGTACTTTCCTGCACAAAAGCATCGACGAGGCATGGAAGATTTTTGAAACGTTAAGCGAGAACTCGATGCACCAGGCGGTGTCGGTATGTTCTGAAGGATACCTGCCACCTCCAAAAAGAGAGGTAAAAGTTGAGTCAAGTCATTCAATCGAAATACAAGAATTAAATAGAAAACTTGACCAATTTATGATGATGGGAAATAGGTCCAATACACCTCCTCACGAAGTATGTGCATTGTGTTCTGCACCGTCACATAATATCTTTGCATGTCCTTCTGTATCTCAATTCCCAGAATTCGTGGAGCAACACATTAATTCTATTCAACAATTCCCACGAAATAATTATAATCCTACGCCGACTAATTTTTCTAATACGTTTCGAACTCAGTCTCAACAATATCAATATCAATACCAACAACCCAATCCTCCTCCACCTCCACGTAATAATGCATTTGAGGAGAAGGTGTTGGCCTCACTTGAAAACTTTGGGTCAGTAATCCAGTTAGTACATTCCCACACCCAGTCCATCGCAAAACTAGAGTCCCAAATGGGACAAGTAGTGAGTACATTAAACCGTTTGATTGAGAGTAAGTTGCCAAGTCAACCTATTCAGAAACCTCATGGTCAATACGAGAATGGGGGTAAGAGTGAGCAAGTGAACGCTATTTTGACTAGGACTACTAGTTGGGAAGAGGAAGTTGTTGAATTTTCGGACGAGGGTGCGAACAATTTAAACGTTAATTCGAATAAAGAAATGGGTGAGGACGTGAATCAAAGTAGAAAAGAAAAAGAGCCGGTCCCAACTAATTATATTTCGAAAATGCCTTTTTCCACCAAACGTTGAGGAACCGTCAAATTTTTCTAAGAAAAAGTCAAAAACTGAAGATATACTCGAGGTGTTTAAGCAAGTTAAAATCAATATTCCATTCTTCGATGCGATAAAACAAATTCCCGCTTACGCTAAATGCCTAAAAGACTTTTGCACGTAAAAGTGTAAGTTACGCAGTCATACTCCTAAAAAGGTCTTTCTCATAGAAAAAGTGAGCTCATTTTTTCAACACGCTACTCCAAAATATAAAGATCTAGGTATGCCTACGATATCATGTGTCATAAGTGACACTATCATTCATCGGGCTCTCCTTGACTTAGGAGCTAGTGTTAATCTCTTACCTTATCACGTCTATAAACAACTAGGACTAGGTGAACTTAAGCCTACGGCCGCTACCATACAATTAGAGGATCGTTCTATTAAAATACCTAGAGGAATCGTCGAGGACGTCTTGGTTAAAGTTGATAAATGCTATCATCCTGTCGACTTCATGGTCCTTGACACTGAACCCATGCTAGATGCTAGGAAACACACTCCTGTCATCTTAGGCCGTCCATTCTTAGGCAGTGTAGCGAAAGTACCTCGCGTGAGCGACCTTTGAAAAAATTAAAAATGCGTATTTTGTTAAATTAAAGTGCCCAGCGAAGGTGGTTTGTGCATATGACGTCCAGAAACGTAAATATAGCAGTTTTAGTATGATTTGGCTTAGGAAAGCTTCCTAAATCTTCCAAACTCTATATAAATCCTATTCTAAATCAATTTTGTGGTTAGACATCATTACACAACATTAGATACATCTATACGCAACAAAAACTTCAGCCATTGAAGAGAGGAAAGTAAGGAGAAGAAGAAGAAGACCAAGGATTCCCATGGCCTCCTCCATCAACCTCTTGTCGTTCATCAATTCTATGGCTAACTAAACTCAAGATCTAGGGTTTCAATAAAACCCTAGCCAAGTAATAGGGTATATTTTATGTTTTTATTTTATTTTATTATGTATGGATGACAGTTACATGTTCCGAGGATTTTTATAAATAAATCGTGTTTTTCTTGATTAAATCGTTACTTTCAAAGTTTACTCTTGTCTTAGATCTATCAAGTATCCGAATAGTCCATGCCTAGATTAGACGGATTATACCACAACCCTAGTTTAGTGTGGGATAATTCGTGCTAACCGAAGATGGATTATGTTGTTGCTTGAACCATAGTTATTTTCTTGACAGAGGAATTGGGCTTGTAGCTACAATTCCCCATTATTATCTAACTTAATAAGCTAAAGTAATTCGTAAATACCTTTATTATGAAGCTAGTGGTGGATTTGCAATCCTAGGTTCCTTAAACTTATTATAAAAACAAATATTTAATTGTTTTCATAATTTAGATTTACTTTTATTGTTATTAGTTTAATTCAAATTAAATCCAAAATTTGTTTTTCTTAATTAACTAAATTTAGGTTTTAAAAATTAAAGTGCGTAGTATTCAATCTCTGTGGGTTCGACCTTTACTTCCACACTGCAAATCTTTTGAAAGTAAAGCATAAGTTAAGCATACTTTTATATCTTGATTTTGACAAGATCACCCGCTGCGACTCGGGCCCCAGTTTTGCCGCCTTGGGATTGGAGTATCCGGACCGTTTCTTATGGCGAGCAGTTCATGATTGAGGTCTCCCGATACCCTGCGGGCGCTCCCGTCATTCCGCTCTAGTATGATCATGTTTCGCGGGACTATGCGGAGGAGGGCCAGCTCTACATTCATAGTGTTAGTGAGTGGATCCACGGCCAGAAGTGGAGGGTAAGCTTATAGGACCTTATTTCCGATTCTTGCATCCGTATTTTGCTCCCACTAATCCTTTTTTCATTGATTTTTTTTTTTGCTTAGGCTGACGAGGAACGGGTGACTGCCAAGGCTCAGGCGAGAGCCAGGGTAAGTCGAGTCAACTCCCTTTTATTAACACTTTTCATTTTTATTTTAAAACAGACTATGTTATTCACCTTTCCTTTTCTCAGGACGATGAGGCCAGGAGACTGACTCTGCGGGTGAGGGTGCTTGAGCAGCGGCTTTAGCAGTTTGGGATAGATCTCGATGGCGACTACGGAGGAGCTCCTAGGGGCGACAGCGCCGGACGAGGTAGAGGTGATGGCGAAGGTGTAGGAAAAATAGGTTTAAAACAGTTTTAAATGCGCGGCGAAAAAAAAACAAAGTTCAAAACTTTTATTGGTTGCCTGGATCTACTACTCGTTAACTCTATAGATGCGTACAGGAGAGGGGACAGGTGCATTACCTTATGGTCTTGAACCCAATTCTGATTTAGTCCTTCTCCTTCAATGTGCAGCAGCAACCTCTAAGAGATCTTCACCCTTATGTCTCCTTGAATGCTCCCAGAGTGGCTGGGTTGGTGGGAACCCTAATAGTGAGAATAGGGAAGGTTTGGGAATTCTAAACAGGTTCTGCAGCAACTGGTACGTTAAAAACGATGAACCCAGATTTCTGGACGTAGCTGCCCTATTTATAGATACCCAGAACCAACCTTACTTTCAATCGATCGAAGCTACTTCGATCGATCGAACAACGTTCGATCGATCGAACCTGTCTAGACTTCAATCGATCGAAACAACTTCGATCGATCGAACCAGTCTTGACAGCATTCTTATTTGCCTTTCCAAGCATACTGGCGGAGCTAAGAGTGGGACCTCCTAGGTTCTTAATTACTGGCTCCGATTAATTATTATCCCATCTAGTCATTACTCTTGACTAAGGAATCAATAATTAATTAATTATCATTAATGCCACTATAAACTGATAATTACACTCCAGTGCATAAGAACATAATCACACATACATAAGCGATTGCTAGACTTGTATAATATGATACGGATGTCCCTCTACCAGGCAGTATTCGTATCTATCATTGGGATGTATGTTTCAAGATACTGTCGACCCAATAGATAGTACATCATATATTCCTCGAGTATCATTCACTACGCTTGGATTACTAAACATGTCAACAATAACACTTTGTTGACAAGGCTGGCCAGCTCTCAGTAATCACTCCTAGTGACATTCTTGAGGGAATACTTACTCTTCATTTTATAGAAGAGGGTAGAATTCCATCTTGACAATATATGTTCCCAACGTTGCATACTTGATTACCCAAGATACTCAGGTGTTGATCTTGCAAGACCTCACTGATTGGTAAGTCAAAGCAACCAAGCATACAACTTGCGTCCATAACTGTCTCAGGATTGAGGACATGTATCCCTATACAAGTTTTGAGTTCCTATTGACGGTGACAGCGTTTAGGTGTCAATAGGTTTAACTCAGGTCCGTCAATGCACCGAGTGCACTAGCATATTAACCAATAGTCAAAGACTCTTATGAATGAGATTCATCATTCTACCCCGTAGACGTTAATCATGCTACAGTGTATACCTGATAAGTTATCCAGACTTATCATCCACTGTGACTATTTTGAAACAACAAGGATTTGTGATTCATATCTCACATGTGTAATCACATACACAAATGAACCACATACAATGTTGTTTAAGGATTCCAGTCTAATATTCATCTCATGAACTAACATGCATAAATGCATTATGATATTCCATTGTCCAACTAACTGGTTTGAGGGCATATTCCCAACAGAAGGCACCAGTGGCGGTAGAGGCAGAGGTGGAGCGAGCGGTACTGGCGGCGGTGGAGGCATAGCGAGCGGGATAGAGTTTGAGGAGGAGCCTCTTCAACGTGTCACACGCCAGGCTCGGGGCTGACAACGCCCTTTTCCATCTTTTATTTTATATCTTTGAGCATTCGTGAGGACACACCTATGCTGGGATGACTGTATATACACACACACACAGACACACTTATTTTGATGATAGCTCTAGGATTGCTAGTAGGATAGGTGTTCGTACACCTTTTACTTATTGCCCTTACATGCTCTATGACTGCTTTTGTCTTTTCTAATTTTTTATTATTGCTCCCTGTATGCGTGACCATAACTTGGTCCTTTTATTTTAACCTTGAATGCTTCCATCCTCTTTATTTATTTAAAATGAATGAATGCACAAATGGATGTATGCGACCATGGCTTGGCCTTGTTTGTACGCGCTGCATGATGCGCATGCTTATATATTCAGTTTTCTATTTGCAGGTGGGCTGAGAATATTACGAATAGACCCTGGCCAAAGTAAAACTCCAAACGACACTTGGTTAAGCCTTTTGTGGTACTCGGTGAATGCCACAACGACAGTCAGTGAATGCCGCAACGGCAGTCACGGACTACCGCGCGGCACTTCGTTGAGTGCCGTCCAGCTTTATCGACTGTCGCGGGTAGGTAGGTGTGGATATTGCAATTTTTCTTACCCACAGCTTTTCTTTTAAAATTCTCTTAAAATTTCAAATTCAAAACAAATGAGTCGCCACTTAATTTTTAAAAGGAAAAATTAAGAAACCATTTTAAAGCAACTGATCTTTTGCGAAACCAAAGATTAACTAGGTCCGGGGATTATGGAATGAGGAGGGAAGGAGCCCATTGGACTAAAACACCACTTCTCATCCTATCTCGTGATAGGCCTCTACTTAACATCCTTTTAATCGAATAATTAATTTAAATGTGCCCTCAAATAATACATATGTATAAAATATACATTACAAAAGCATGTCTAAAGGGTGTAAGATTGCAAGTGATAAAATATCATTCAAAAGCCACGTAATTCAAGTAACAAGCAATATGATATGCAAATAGGGAACTAGAGAACTTACCCGGGATCCATGCCGTGAATATTAAACGTGCAATGCATACGAATAGAAAGATCCTAAAAAAAAGTCTCCAATCACATATACACATATGGCAAAACCTAATTCTAAGGTATCGCGCATTAAGTTGAAAAATTGATGAAATCAAGAAATTAAAATAAACTAAAGAGGAGTTCAAGAAATCATACCTTAATAGCGCTACAAAACAAAGGGTTAGTCCACATGATATACAAGATATAAAGTTGGATCTTAAATAACAATCCTAGACTTCTAGCTTAAATCTATCAAATGTAATTAAATCTAAAGCAAACAAGTCCTAATTACAAGCATCAAGCCACATGGATGAATATGTTCATGAACAAGAATAAATTACGAAATAATCAGTGATTTAGATCACTTAAACTTTGAATTCAAGCTTAACTAATCATTATTAAAACATGGTTTGAGCCCTAGGTCATAGAAAAGTCATTTGGACCATTATTTACAAAGTTGGTCAAATTTGTCATAAGAATTCAGAAAATTACAGAGAGCAGACCAGAACTTTAAGAAAATAAAAAGCATGCTTCTCGTGATTTGATCTTGATGATTTTTGGACACAAGATGCCTCTGTGAGTTTAGTTTCCAAATCAAAAAGAAAATCAAAGTTTCAACGATTAGATCTTTGGGAAAAGGACAAACACAGACATCACTCAGAGATGTACAACTCTCTATCCAGAGATTTTGTTTGATTTTTTAAAAATAGTAAAAAAATCAGAAACACTTTTTTTCTTTTTAGGGTATCTTTCGAACACATTAAACCTCATAGAAAAAATTATTTGAAGTCAAAGAAACTTTGTTAAGGTTCTAATCTATTAATTTTAATACAGATTTGCTGTTTTGAAATTCTGGGCAGATTATTGTTACTTCACAAAACTCATGACCAAACCACTTTAAGCATGAAATTTCCTTAAAACAAAAATTACAGTGGTAGAACTTTGAGTTATAGACATTTTTTCGTTGGTTTCATTCAGTTCCAACGGTTCGATGTTGAACTAAAAATCTTTGATCAAAAACAATTTGTGAACTCACTGTTTTCATTTGTCAAGTTCAACTTTTATTTGTTAACCCCAACTATTAAACCATGAAGTTGGGTTTAAACCAAACCACTTCTCCTACCATTTGATGGTCATTGGAGATCAAGACATGACTAAAACTCATGAGTTTTCAAGGAATATAAAGAGATTCCATGAAAACTCAAGCTTAGAGAACCCAAACCATGGTAGGGGTTTGGATTCATCTACTTGTTCTTAATAAAATGATGATCAACTTTAAATCTCATGTGAATCATAAGCTTACATGAGACTAAAAGATCAAACTCATGAGATTCAAGTGAGATATGGAAGATCCCCAAGAGTCTCAAGAGAAGAGCATAAACAAGAAAAAGAGAAGAAGAATCAAAGAACTAGCTCATGAACTTCAAGAGGATATAGAGAAGATCCCATGAAATTCCAAGTTAAAGAATCCAAGTCATGAATATGGACTTGGATCCATCTATTTGTTTACAAAGTGAAGTGATGATCAAGCTTTGACTCCCATGTGAAGCATAAGCTTACATTAGACTCAAAAGATCAAACTCAAGAGCTTTCAAGAGAGATATTGAAGATCTCTAAGAATCTCAAGAGAAAAGTATAAACAAAAACAAGAAATAAAATCAATAAAACTAAGAGAGCAAGTGCTCTAAATCCATAAAAGAAGACTAACAAGAGTAGAGTATCACCTCCAAATATCCTCAAACTTCTATATTTTGAAGATCTTCCAAGATCTTCTTTCAAGTTCTCAAAAAACTCTCTTTACCCCAAAATTCTTTTTGTTTCTTGATCTCCCAATATTCTTTTCTCTCCCTTGGTCCCCACTTTCCAATGAAGATACCTCTCCTTATATAGACAAAAATACCTAGGTAATTTCAGTGAATTCAGAGTAAAAACAGCTATAAATACAGAATTTGGTGGTACAATGCGTACTTTCTGAAAAAGAAGCAGACTGCTGGAGCTAACGGCAATCATGAAATTTTCTACGGCAGTCAGTGGATGCCACTGCGGCACTCCGTGAAAACCGCTGCGGCATTCCATGACTGCCGCGCGGCACTTACTGAGAGCCGCTCCGGATTATTGATTGCCGCGTTTCTGTCAACCTTACTTTATTAGTTTTTTTTTGTTTTTATCCCCATACATATACGTATTGTACCACAAAATACAGACTTTAAAAGCAAACGGTAGTCAGAAAATGTTGGCGGCAGTTGATGAGTGCCGCAACGACAGTTGGTGAATGCCGCACGGCACTTATCGAGTGCCGCTGAAACTGCCAAGTGCCGCATTTTAGCAAATTTCCTCTTTTCACCTTTTCTTTTCCTTTTTTCTTTCTAAAAAGTTTATTTTTCCGAAAATAGTGCATTATACTCGAATTTTCCTGAACACCCAGTATTTCTCTTTCCTGTGAAACTTTTATCGCGATTGGAGAACTTTCTGAAGAGCTTGGAATACTTCAAATCTTTTGGTCTTTATCATCATCGGACTTGGAGGTGACACTCTCCTAAATTCGACGTTTGGTCAAAATTGGGGTGTCTACAGTAGGAAGCTTTATTCTCCTATTTATACCACTTTCTTCCCCCAATACTCCGCAAAACATCCTTTTCTCTTCTTCACTTCTTTCCATAATGGCCCCCATCAGCTTTGAAATCTTCTTCCCATGGATGGACTCTCTCTCGGGCATTGATAGGCTAAATTTTGAGTGTTTCAGGCTAAACGATCTCTTCTCTTTTTGACGAATGTTTTTGAATTAAGACTTGCTTCGAGCTACGATTTATTATTGGGATCCCTCCTTTCATGTCTTTCGCTTTGGTTCCCATGAGGTCTGCCCTTTATTTGAGGAGTTCAGCGCTATCCTTCACACCGACCCTTTTACGAATCTGATAGTTCCACCGGTGCAGGCGGGCTATATTCAAGATTTGGCCACCCTGCTCTCTATATATCCCGTAACGCTGCGGGCTCTTTTATTTGTGACAGGCAGATTGACTTCGAGCGACTTTCATCGGTTTATGCCCCTGTGGGAGATCCCTATGACGGCGGATATTAGATTATTTGGCTTAGTGTACTATCTATTGCCATGCTCTCTTACTTAATTTCTCTTCCAATCGTCCTCTGACATCCTCATACCCGTTGCCCGTGGTCTACGAGAGATGAAGAGTGCCGTCATGTTAGTCCTTGGCGAGACCCTGATAGGATTAGATCAGGCTCATGCCACCATGGCCATGTTATCCGTGGGAGCCCCTTTCGTCCTACAACTTTGGCTCATGGAGCGCTTGGATCTCTTTGTGCATCCTTCACACCTTTGTGGGTCACTTCCCTACGATCGCATTAAGGTTCATCATTTATTCTGTTCGGATGAAGCATGGCTTAATTGGCTAAAAAAACCCCGTTCTAGTGATATTCACTAGTTTTGCCCGAACTGGTCTTATTGCTCAGTCGCAATGCAGCTTCCCGGGAAGCCTAACATTTGGTTGCCTGGTTTACACGCTACTACTTTCTATATTCCCAATCGAGTGGTCTGACAGTATGGATTACTTCAGGATGTTACTGAAGATATTGCTGTGGATTTTACGAGGAGTTCAATCATACGCTCCTCTACTGTGAGGGCTTTTGTTGAGGCTTGGCATAAAAGGGTAGCTGCTCCCTTTCGGAGGATTCCTGCTTCATTCGTACCTACTGTTGAGTACCTCTCGCAGATTCAGGCCCTAGTTGTCACACCCCAACCCGCCCCTGCGGGCTTGGACACGTGTAACAAGGCCAAGGACGAAACAATTATTTTTAACGTTCCAAAAATTATATTTATTTGATTGAAATACCAGGGGTAAAATATCATTTTATCAAATAAATTAATAAAAAAGAATAAAATAAAGTTTTAAAACCTTCAAATGGTACTTGGACAAAGTTTCTGCTATTACAGCACCATTCACCCTGTTTTCATAAACTAAAGCATTTTTAACCCCTGCTACACTTATTTATTTAAATATTCCTAAACACATCAAAATCCAACTAAATATATATAGATTCATTTTAACATAATAAAAGTTAAAATCATAACATCTAATATATACATATACATAAAACTATAATCATTATACAACTCCCAACATCTCTAACTTGTAATTTAAAAATAAATAAAATGAATAATACAAAACCCATCTTAGCAACCCAGCCCCGTAGTCTCGATCATTTCTCACTGTGGTATTCATCTGAACCTGCGTGGTCATCAGCCACAAAAATCGAATAAGCTTTCGCTTAGTGAGTACGTAGTGCTAATCATGCAATTGGAGTATTCAATGATTCATAACACCAATTAAACTTTCACAACAATAAATGGTCGCCGACGTGTCAAGTAATCAATCACCATCGTTCTGGACCCCTGATTCCGGGCCATTCTCACTTTTTTTCCGTCGCATATAGCGAAATCACACTCATTCATTTGTGACCGTAGTCAATTCGTTCATGTGGTCGTCACCACTATCCCTTTTTCTCTGAGGATTTCAACATCTCTCTGTCCCTTATATATGGGCTAACTAATGGTGATTATCACTTGAGACCCTTTGACCCAAATAAGCACATAAGCAACTCAACATGTCAACATGGCAATTTCATCATTTTTGGACATATTTTTAAATAATAATTAATCACATACTTTTTTACTTAATCACAATTAAGCAATTTAAGCATTCACTAACAAATAAATAACATTAAACATCCAATTTTTGGGATTAAGACACTCACCTTGCAAATAGTTCCAAAATAAGCCTAAAATTCCCAAATTTCCTCGCAAAACTAGCTCCTAATGATTCCAATGATAATCCTATACAATTTTGGTAAACTATATGTTACCAACCCATTTGGGTCACGAAAAATCTATCGATTAAACTAAAAATAAATTATACCAAAAGGTTAGGCTTACCCCCACGATTCCAAATATGGCTTCGTATCGCGATTTGGGCAACAAACGACGAAGTTGTGGCGTTGGGAAGGTCGAACCCTACACATTTGTGTGCAAATGTGTACATTATGATACATGCTGATACCATATGATTATTTAATTGATGATATGTTAAGTGTTTTAATATTCTATTATTGTTCATGATTATTTATGAGACGAGTTTGGATACCCTTATGAGGGCGTAATTGGACACATGACATAATTAGTAGGCTAATTAGTGCCTTCACATAATATTTGGGACCACGTTTGGGACTCATGCGTGACATAGATATAAATTCACTTAGAAATTGGGTAGTTAATCTTAATATTAGCGGGTTTCATAAAAATATAGAAAACTATGGGGGATTTAAATAGAAATAGAGCTAAGTTGAGGAATATTCCTGAGAATATTCCATGTAGCTCCAAAAAAAAAAAGGAAAAGAAAACGTGTGCAGTGTGTGTAGTGTAAGGCGGCGGAATCGGCATATATATATTATTATTATGTATATAATGTTTAGTTAATCAAAACTCATAGGTAAAAAAAAAAATAATAATAATAAGAACAGTGAGAGAGAGAGCTGCGAGATACAAAGAGAAAAAGGGTAGGGTTCGACCTTCCCAACGCCACAACTTCGTCGTTTGTTGCCCAAATCGCGATACGAAGCCATATTTGGAATCGTGGGGGTAAGCCTAACCTTTTGGTATAATTTATTTTTAGTTTAATCGATAGATTTTTCGTGACCCAAATGGGTTGGTAACATATAGTTTACCAAAATTGTATAGGATTATCATTGGAATCATTAGGAGCTAGTTTTGCGAGGAAATTTGGGAATTTTAGGCTTATTTTGGAACTATTTGCGAGGTGAGTGTCCTAATCCCAAAACTTGGATGTTTAATGTTATTTATTTGTTAGTGAATGCTTAAATTGCTTAATTATGATTAAGTAGAAAAGCATGTGATTAATTATTATTTAAAAATATGTCCAAAAATGATGAAATTGCCATGTTGACATGTTGAGTTGCTTATGTGCTTATTTGGGTCAAAGGGTCTCAAGTGATAATCACCATTAGTTAGCCCATATATAAGGGACAGAGAGATGTTGAAATCCTCAGAGAAAAAGGGATAGTGGTGACGACCACATGAACGAATTGACTACGGTCACAAATGAATGAGTGTGATTTCGCTATATGCGACGGAAAAAAAGTGAGAATGGCCCGGAATCAGGGGTCCAGAACGATGGTGATTGATTACTTGACACGTCGGCGACCATTTATTGTTGTGAAAGTTTAATTGGTGTTATGAATCATTGAATACTCCAATTGCATGATTAGCACCACGTACTCACTAAGCGAAAGCTTATTCGATTTTTGTGGCTGATGACCACGCAGGTTCAGATGAATACCACAGTGAGAAATGATTGAGACTACGGGGCTGGGTTGCTAAGATGGGTTTTGTATTATTCATTTTATTTATTTTTAAATTACAAGTTAGAGATGTTGGGAGTTGTATAATGATTATAGTTTTATGTATATGTATATATTAGATGTTATGATTTTAACTTTTATTATGTTAAAATGAATCTATATATATTTAGTTGGATTTTGATGTGTTTAGGAATATTTAAATAAATAAGTGTAGCAGGGGTTAAAAATGCTTTAGTTTATGAAAACAGGGTGAATGGTGCTGTAATAGCGGAAACTTTGTCCAAGTACCATTTGAAGGTTTTAAAACTTTATTTTATTCATTTTTATTAATTTATTTGATAAAATGATATTTTACCCCTGGTATTTCAATCAAATAAATATAATTTTTGGAACGTTAAAAATGATTGTTTCGTCTTTGGCTTTGTTACATGTGTCCTAGCCCGTGGGGGTGGGTTGGGGTGTGACACTAGTTGAGAGACTGACTTCATAGACATTCATAGATAAAAGTAAGACATGGCAAAGCTTTATTTTTACAAAATTTCAGACGAATCTTGTCTACTTTCTTGTGCATCTGAATGTGATGTTTTTCTTTCGTTTCCAGAAAATATTTTTATGTTAAAAAGGGCATGCTCTAGCATGTTTAATCTATGTATGCACTCTTTCAGTTTATCTTTAAGTTATGAAAATTCTCCTTTCAAAATCTCTCTTCGGCTTTTGTTACTTTGCTTTGATTCCTTGCTTGAAGCATTAATCATCCTATACCATGAATCCTCATTTGTTCTTTTATAGTACTTATTTTGATGACCAGGAGATCCAGAGATGAGTTTAGACATTATCTAAGTTCTTCGGTTTGGCAAACAAAGTTTGTCCCTAGTTTGGCGTAGGCTCTTTTTGTATGGACCGAAGGTTTTGAGAGCCCGCCTACTTATCCCCAAGTGGGTATCAAGTCCGTAATAGTTCAGTTTTAAGGTTTGACAGAAGGTGCCACTCGGGCGATTTATTAATGACCGAACCGAGCTGGTTGCCTACGTATCCCTTAGTAGGAATTAGGTCGAGCGTAGTTCATCTAGGTAGGAGGTTTTGAAAAGAAAAAAAAAAGCGGTTTCAAGCAAAGTATTTTTTTAGGCAATCGAGATTGATTGGTTGTTTGAATTCAACCCCGTTTAGGTCCATGAGATAGGTCGCTCCTCCAAAGAGGATAGTCTTAATGATGTACGGCCCGACCCAGTTAGGTTTGAATTTTCCTCTGGGGTCATAAATGGGCACTTTCAGTTCTTTGAGGACCAGGTCACCCTCAGCAAGATTCCTTGGGCGGACCTTTTTGTTGAAAGCACGAGCTATCCTTTTTTGGTACCCCCTAGTATGGTTTATTGTAGCCAACCTTTTCTCATCAAGAAATATTAGTTCCTCATACCTCCCTCACATCCATTCCAACTCAATCACTTCACACTCCGTCAAGATTCTCAAAGAAGGTATTTCTACTTCAATTGGAAGAACAGCTTCCATTCCGTAAACTAATGAGTACGGCGTAGCTCCCGTAGAAGTTCTTACAAAGGTGCGGTATCCCCACAATGCAAATGGTAACTTCTCGTGCCAATCTTTGTATGTATCGGTCGTTTTCCCCAAGATTGCTTTAACATTTTTATTTGCCGCTTCTACTGCTCCGTTCGTTTGAGGCATGTAGGGGGGAGACTGGTGGCGGGTGATCTTGCACTTTTCTAGGAGAGGGATAACTTCTCCTCGGAAATGGCTATCATGGTATGAAATGAACTCATTCGAGACTCCATATCTGCAAATTATGTTCTTTTCTATGAAGCTCACTACATCCTTGGCCTTCAAAGTGGCGTATGACGCTGCCTCTACCCATTTGGTGAAATAATCAATTGCCACGATTATGTATCAATATCCATTAGATGCCTTTGGAACTATCTCACCGATGATACCAATGCCGCAAACAGAGAAAGGCCACAGCGTGGTCATGCTATAGAGCTGGGAAGGTGGAGTATGCATTAGATTTGCATGGATCTGACACTTATGGCATCTTCTGACATACTCACAACAGTCTTTGTCCAAAGTGGTCCAGTAGTACCCCTGTCAAATTATCTTCTTGGCCAGCATATGTCCATTCATGTGGGACCCATAGACTCCTTCGTGTATTTCTTCCATCATCCTCTTAGCCTCTATTCTATATAGACACTCCAGATTGAACTCGGTATACGATTTCTTCCACAACTTATCCGCATAGAACACAAATTGGGCGGAGAACCTTCGGATCGCCTTTCTGTCCTTGTCTGAAGCTCTCTCGGGGTATTCTCCTTTCTTAATAAAATTCCAAACATCCACATACCAAGGCAACTCACCTCCTTCCTCTATCGTTGCGATCATCTCGAATGAAGGTTGGTTCCTGATTTCTACGGATAACGGTATCATGGAGACTCCCGAAGGGATTTGTATCATCGAGGCCAAGGTGGCTAGGGAATCGACTAACTGGTTCTCTTAACGAGGAAGGTAGTAGAACGATATCTTTTTAAATTGTACTTTTAGGCTCTCTAGGTAGTCATGGTAAGGCCTCAACTTCTCATGCTTCACCCTCCAATCACCTCGCACTTGGGATATGATCAGGTTAGAGTCTCCAAAGACATCGATCCTTCCAACTTTTAGAGCTAAGGCTGCTTCCATCCCAATTATGAAAGCCTCGTATTCGGCCGTGTTGTTGGTTGAATTATACTTAAGCTTGACGGCTAACGGGGTAGGTGTTCCATCGGGTGTCACAAGGATGATTCCAACCCTATAGCCTAGTCGGTTGGTAGCTTCATCGAAATACATCTTCCACAGATCCTGTTTCAACTCCATTACCCCTTCGTCGGGAAACTTGAACTCTCCTTTCTCCTCAGATTCTATGGCAAGGTCAGCTAGGTATTTAGCAACGGCTCTTCCTGTGACCGATTTAGAAGTGACATATCTGATGTCGAATTTGGCCAGCATCATGGTCCAACGAAAAACTCTACTGGTCAAGGCAGGCTTTTCGAACAGGTATTTGAGTGGGTCAATTCGGGAGATTAGGACAACGGGAAAGGCTAACATGTAATGCCTAAGACGACGGGTACACCAGATTAGGGCCCAACAGGCTTTTTCTAAAGGTTCGTATTTCAACTCGTATCCGGTCATCATCTTTCTTAAATAATAAATGGCTTTTTCCACATGCCCCTCTTCACCTTCTTGGGCCAACATGTACCCCATTGAATCCTCGGACACAGAAAGGTACAATAGTAAAGGTCTCCCGGGTGAGGGTGGTGACAGGATAGGTGGATTTTGGAGGTAGGTTTTAATCTTATCAAAGGCTTGTTGACATAGGGTATCCCATTCGAATTTCTCTCCTTTTCTGAGTAACCTAAACAACGGGTCATAGGTTAAGGTAAGCTTCGAGATGAAGCGGCTTATGAACTGTATTCTACCCAGAAATCCCCTTAACTCTATTTCATTCTTGGGCCGCTGCATTTCGACTATGGCCTTCATCTTGGTTGGGTCCACCTATATCCCTCTCTAAGTAATGAGAAACCCTAACAATTTTTCGGTAGTGACTCCGAAGGTGCACTTCTGGGGGTTCAACCTCATTCTGAATTCCCTCAACCTCCCGAAGAATTTTCTTAATGCCTCTAAGTGACCTCTTCTTTTCTTAGATTTTACAATCATATTGTCCACGTACACTTCTACCTCTTTATGGATCATGTCGTGCAATAATGTAGTAGCGGCTCGCTAATACGTCGCCCCTGCATTCTTAAGCCCAAATGGCATCACCCTATAGCAATAAGTTACCCACGGTGTGATGAAAGTGGTTTTCTCCCTATCTTCGGGTGCCATGAGGATCTGGTTATATCCTGAGAACCCATCCATGAAGGACAGAAGTTCATGCCCAGCGGTGTTATCAATGAGGACGTCGATATGTGGTAAAGGGAAATCATCTTTAGGGCTTGCTTTGTTTAGGCCTCAGAAATCAACGCAAACCCTAACACAACCATCCTTTTTCCAAACTGGTACGATGTTGGCGATCCATTCTGGATACTCGGTAACCATTAAGAATCCGGCTCTCAACTGCTTTTTAACTTTCTTTTTGACTTTGAGTGCCCATTCAGGTCTCATTCGCCTCAATTTTTGTTTTACAGGTTTGGAATTGGAGAAGACGGGGATGTGGTGTTGGACTATTTCTGGATCAATGCCTGGCATATCATTATAAGACCATGCAAAAATATCTTTGAATTTACTTAATGATTTGATTAATTCTTTGCTTTCTTCTTTGCTAAGTGTAGAGCCGATAAATTCATTTTGAGGATTATCTTCATTTCCTAGATTGATCGTTAGAGTGTTCTCAATGATTTTACATGCAAATTCTTTTTCTTTTTTGATTAACTTTTGCAATTCATCTAGTATTTCATGATCATCACATTCATTAAGTGTATTCGAGTAGGCAGAATCAGTCATATTTTCATTGATTTTCTTTGGAGCAATTACAACAGACATAGAAATTGAAAGACGCCTCATTTGGGCCATTACACACTCTGGGTGTGGGGGATACCTATCACTAGACTCAAAAACCCACTCTTTCTTGCTTTCTCCTCCCAGATCAGTGATGAAGCACTCTTCTAGTTCCCTTGTCTTGGTAATCTCTCCCATTTCTGGCTTCTCGGTCTTTTCCATGTCGTTCTCCATGCCTTGCATCTCTTTCACCAATCCCTCAGCGTGTTCTTTTCCGGTCCTGTCTTCCATGACCCCTTATTGGCCTATTCCCTTATCTTCTGTGCTTTCCTCGCCCAACAGGTTCTTCATGACTGAGTCATCTAGCCCACCAACCCAATCTTTTACAGTAGCTGACTTCACGAGTATCTGCAGGTATGGATCCTGATACTCAGAGAATTCATGGGGGAAGAAGATCTCAAACCCAGGCTTAATACACTTATCTTTGTGATCTACCTATGGTTCTGGGAAGCCACAATAGGGGAAATCCTCTCCTTCTTTCATAAAGTACCCATTGAGCGTCTTCAGGTATGGATCCGATGGTGCACCAATTGCCTTCTTCTTATCTCTCAGCTCCTTCTTTGATGGTTGATAGGCTAGGTCATGAGTGTGAGTCTAAGTGGCGATACTTGGAAATTCCAGCAGACTCTGATGATTCTTACCCAATCCCATACCTGGGATGAAACCCATCTTCTTCATGATACTAGCGACCAGTGGACTCGCGTACTGATCGAAATATAATGGTAGAAACACTCTCGGCTTCTCTCCCTCCAACATATTAATGAATTCGAACCCTCCCAGACCTGTTTCTTCTTCTTGGAATTATACCTCCAAAACCGGCGCACTCGATGAAGCTTCAGACGGATGAACCCAACTATCCCTGAGAATATCACAGACCTTGCTCTTCCAGACACACTTGACTTTCTGATGAACCGTAGATGGTATGGCGCCCAAGTTGTCTAGCCATGGCCTTTCTAGCAGTAAATTGAAAGAAACAGGTATGTCAATGACCTAAAATTCGGCTTCCTTTTCCACAGGCCCAACAGCTAAATGAAGGAGAATTATTCCCATGATCGTTCTCTGAGTGTTCTCGTATGCCCTTACCTTCTGCTCGGATGGTACGAACGTTGTTTCATCCAAACCCATGCGCTTAGCTATTCGGAACGGACACACGTTTAGAGCGGATCCATTGTCAACAAGACAGGCAGGTACAGTGTTCCCCAGGCATTCAATAGTGACATACAATGCCTTATTGTGAGCAGGCCCTCCCGGAGGTAGGTCGTCTGATGAGAAAGTAATAGCCAGAGTCGGAATTCTACTGATCATTCCTACGAGGTCTTCTGGTGTTGCATTGATGGAAACGTCAGATTGGTTCAAAGCATCCAAGACTGCTGCCGATGATGTTTTGAAGCGATCAGTAAGCCCCAAACGATGATGTTAGCCTGAGTTTTCTTCAATTGTTTCAGGACTATGTCTTCCTCTGCTTCTTCATCTATTTTTCCTTTTCCCTTATCTAGATCCCTCCCCGGGTAATCTTCCTCCAGTTCGTGCGGCTTAAAGTGTCTGCCTGACTGGGTCAGATGACTGACTTCTTCTCTCATCCATAAATTGTCGGCCTAAAAAATTCTTCCCAAATTCTCGTTTTCGATTCCCACCTCTTCATCACTCTTGTACCACAAATCATTCTCTATCAGATCTATATTGCCCGTTTCCTGAACCCACCAATCCATCTGTTCTGCTTTTTCCTCTTCACATCCCTTCGAAGCACCCTTTAAGGTACACATTGTCGGATTCTCCATCAGCTGATATGGCCTTCTTGGTGTCCTAGCCCTAGTGATTAGCCTAGACGGATCGAAGATGGTTTCTTCTATCCCCAAGAAATAGAGGCCTTGTGGTGGTGGTACAACATGGTGGTTTGGTAGTGGATTTCTTGTGACATTCAGAGTTCTGGCGGGCGGTTTTGATATCACCTTGTTATCAATAAGATCTTAGATTTTGTGCCTTAGCCTCATGCAATGATCCGTTGAGTGGCCCTTATGTTGGTGGAATTTACAAAAGAGATCCCCTTGAAAATTTGGTGAAGGCGGATTTAGTAGAGGTCGAGGTTCCAACTGACGAAGATGCCCTTTTGCTAACAACCTATCGAGAGCAGTTGATAGTGACACTCCCAGATCTAAGAATCTTCTTAGTGCTTTGTCCCCCCCTCTCCTTGGTGTTATGTCAAATTTTCACTCCGGCCCGGTCAGTGCATTGACATCGGTGGGGGCCAGAATGCCCTCCCGACTGCCCTCCCGACTGTCCTCCATTGGATCCATAGTTCGGCCTCCTGTACCGGTTTGGCTGTTCCTCCTTTTTTATCACTCCCTCATAGATTGCATCTTTGATCCGAGTCATATATCAAATACCTCAGCAAAAGTGTTGATCGACTGAAATCTCATTTTCTCTTGATAGACAGGTTGAAGGTTCTTCATCAACATTCGGATCTGGTCTTTCTCGGACGACCTTTGTACCATCTTAGCTACATTTCCTCTCTACCTACTCAAATACTCGATGAATGATTCTTTGTTTCCCTGCCTAGTGGTCTCTGATCGGGAGAGAACTAATCCTATTTATACGCCTTAACGAGCATTTGTTAGTACCTTTTTATCCTGTTTTTGTATATTTTTACTTCGTTTTCTATTTTCTGACAGGTTTTGGAAGAAATCAACTAAACCAGGCTAAACAGGGTGAAAAGTCAGAAAGAAAGAAGCTGAAAAAGCCAAGTCGCGCGCGCGACCCGCGCCCGCAAAATTCGAGAATCGCTCGCGCGAGATCCCCAAAATCGCCCGCGCGGTCCGCGTGCGCGAAGGTCCAATTGTCGCGCTCGCGCGACCCGCTCACGCGATATGTGGAAAAATCAATGTTGCGTATTTCAGTGTACTGAAGACTCCTGTGCAAACGAAACTGCAGAATGACGTCCAGATTGTAAATTACATCAGTTTCAGTCCGTTTCGAGTTGTAAAGGCTTCCAAAACTTGTTGTAAATCTATATATACTCTATTTTACTTCAATTAGAGGGTTGGCAATTATTATATACACATTCTACAACCATACTTCCAGCCATTGAAGAGAGGGAAGCAAGGAGAAGAAGAAGAAGACCAAGGGTTTCCATGGCCTCCTCCATCAACTACTTGCCATCTATCACTTCCATGGACGGCTAGATCATAGATCTAGGGTTTCAATGAAGCCCTAGATGAGTAATAGGGTTTTATTTATGTTTTTATTTTAGTTTTATTATGTATGGATGACAGTCACATGTTTAGAGGATTTTTATAAATAAATCGTACTTCTATTGATTAAATCATTGCTTTCAGAATTTATTCTTGTCTTAGATCTATTTTGACTGTGATGTGCTCAACGATCTATTCTTGCTGTGCTTGTTTAGATTGTTTACATGTGATGGTGCTTTATTGATTCGTGCTATCAAGTATCCGAATAGTCCATGCCTAGGTTAGACGGATTAGATCACAACCCTAGTTTAGTGTGAGATAATTTGTGCTACCCGAAGATGGATTATGTTGGTGCTTGAACCATGATTATCTTCTTGTCGGAGGAATTGGGCTTGTAGCTACAATTCCCCATATTCATCCAATGTAATAAGCTAAAGTAATTCATAAATATTCCTATTATGAAGCTAGTGGTGGATTTGCAATCCTAGGTTCCTTTAAATATTATTTAAAACAACTTTAATTGCTTTCCTAGTTTAGATTTACTTTTATTGTTATTAGTTTAATTAAATTCAAATTCAATTCCGTTTTTCCTAAATTAATTAGACTTAGGTTTTAAAAGTAAGAGCTGTAGTAATCAATCTCTGTGGGTTCGACCTTTACTTCCACACTGCAAATCTTTTGAAAAGTAAAGAATACTTTTATATCTTGACTAGGATGCACGCCCGTGCAATGCACGGGTTCGTCAAAATTTAAAAAAAAAAAAAAAAAATTTAAATAAATTTATCCAGTAAATAAAAAAAAATAATAACATTAAATCCTAAATATATTGAACATATACTGCTGCGTAAAAAAAATTGTAAACGTAAAAGCTTCGATAATTTGATATGGAAGCAAAATATAATTTATTTTTTTCTTCTTCCTTTTTAATTTTTTTTTTCGAATCTTTCTTGGTGTTTTCACTTATGTTTCTTTTATCCCTTCTCTCCCAATTTTATTTTATTCTTTTTTGTCTGACTAATAACTTATTTTTAACATCATAGCACATGATATATTGGAAGAACTTATCATCGTTTTTTTCGTTTCTTTTCTTTTTTTCATCTTTTTTTAAAATAATTTTTTTATTTTCTTCTGTTTCTTTTTTTTTTTTTGGTTTAAAGTAAAAACTTTTTTTTTTAACATCATAACACATGATATATTCAAAACCCTATAATCTTTTTTCTTTTTCCTTTTTTGTTTAACTACATATAAATTTTATACACATATGATTTATTGAGCTAAAATCAAGGGAATGGTTATATGTATTACACACACATGCCTATAAATTGAATTTTCTATTTTGATATTATCCACAATCTCTAATATTAATTTTCTCAAGTTTATTTTATGCGCGTAAAAAAGTAAATTTCTAACCATGTGTATGTCTGAGTTAAATTTATAGGTATGTGTGTTTAATAAAATATGAAATTCCATTTATATTTATAGCTCTAATGCAAAAAAAAATGTTGGAAGGAGATGGAAATGTGCATTTTGTGCAGCATATAATTATAGATGTATTAGTAATTGCAAATTACAATTTGTCTTTTTAACATTGCAAAGTATTGCTTATATATGTATTATATGTATTACTATATACATATATATATTTATTGGGGGCTGCTAACTTACAACATGATGGTTGCAAGTTAGCAGTATACAACAATCCATTTAGCGACGAAAAACAGGTTTTTAGCGACGAAACTTTTGTCGCTAAAGGTTCCAGCTTTTAGCGACGAAAAATTTCGTCACTAAAACCTTATTTTTCGTCGCTAAAAGTCTCCTATGCTATAAGTTAGCAAACCCCATATTTATTTATTTGTTATGAGTATGAAATTGATTTAATTCCAAAATTAGTGGTGCTTATTTGGGAAACAAAAAAAACATAAAAACAAAACAACATAGGCTAAAATCGGTTTTCCAAACATGGCATAACCGGTTTCACAACCGGATTTGGTTTTTTTTTTTTTTAATTTTATTTTCATATTTTTGTTGAAAAAGTGAGGTGGGTCTATGAATTTAACTTACACACATACTTAGACATTTAATTTTATTATACATACATGCCTAAAAAAAACTAAAACCCCATAATTGGTTGTCCCAAAATATTATGATCACACACAATGCCTATAAATTTCATTTTATATTTGGATATTACCCACAATCTACAAAAAAATATCATTTTTTTTAAGGCATGTGTGTAATGGAATTAAATGTCTAAGCATGTATGCAAAAAAATTTATAGGCACACCTCACTTTTTCAAGAAGAAAAAAAAAAACCAAAATCGTTTGTGAATAAATGACCAAAAAAGAGTGTGGAGATGTATGAAATTGTATAGGATTTCAAAGGGGAAATGATAAAAATGAACAATTCAAAAAATGACAAATAAGGATAAAATTGAAATTGGAATCACATTTAGCAATAAAGACAAAATTAAAATTGGAAATCACATTTAGCCTCTTTTATATAGGGTATAGATATAGATACATATATAGATTTATATAGGGTATATAAAACAAATGTTAGTGCTTTGTTTGGGAAAACCAAATTAAAAAAGAAAAACAAAATCAAACAAAACAAAACAAAACCAAATAAGGCATAGCCCAATTCGGGTTGTGTTGTGCCTTGTTTGTGTTAGTGGTTTGTTTGGGAAATCTCAAAAAAATAAAAATAAAAACAAAACCAAACAAAATACCAAATAAAACAAAATAAAACCAAACAAGCTAGTGACTTGTTTGGGAAGAACGAAAACACACACAAATCACAAAGCCGAAAAGCGGTTGTGCCAAACAAGGCACAACCTACAATTGTTGACTTTTGGGTTTTTGAACCAAGTTATAAATATTTGGAATTATTGCTTGAAAAGTTGATTGAATCATTATTTGTAGATTAAATAATTTTAAAGTTGAATGAAATTATAAATATTTATAATTATTGTTTGAAAAGTTGATTGAATCATCATTTCTAGAATAATTTAATTATAAAAGTTGACCTAATTGTAATAAGGGTTGTTTTGTGAGTAAAATGACCAACCTACCCTCACATAATGACAAAAAATGAAAGTAATCATTAAAAGGAAATGGAACAAAAAAGAAAAGTAATGGTAAAAATGTGATTTTAAACAAATCAAAAAATGTCAAATTAGGACAAAATCAAAATTGACAATCATAGTTAGCCTCTTTTATAGAGGTAGTGATATTGACAACATCAGTCTCCAAATCTCGGACTGTGACATCCAGGTCCTGATTGTATTCATACTGTGCCACAAATGCTTTAGTCACCTCTTCCCAGACCCGGGTTTTGCTCAACTCTAATATAAGGTACCACGACAGTGCGGCTCCGATTAATGTTTGCTGGAACAAGACAGCCATCATGGTTGCGCTAAAGCCACTTGGCTGAAAGGCGCCTATGCACATTCGGATATGACTTCGAGGGTATTTGGTTCCATTAAACTTGTCAAAGACCGGCATTTTGAATCCGACAGGTAGTACCTCACAAACCCCATCATATAAACCTTTTAGTTCCAGCAAATAAGTGTCAACTCCCTGAGCCTTGCGCATTACCCTTTCCAGCTTATCTATCTTCTCGGTCAGTAGCCTCTCTTTCTCAGCTTTCTCTCTTTCCCTGTTGGCCTGTAGCGCATTAGTCCACTGTACCTCCTGATCATCAAACCAATCTCCTTCCCCCCTAGAAGTGGGTCCATAACCAGCGAAATTACAGGCGGTGGTCGGCGATTCAGTGCTTCTATCATTCCCATCATACGGTTCATATTTTCGGCTTGCCGCCTCATTTGCTATGCTTTTTGTTCTACCAGTGTTCTCAACCCGACTACCTCCTCGTTGTTCCTTTCTTCTGCCATTTCAGCATCTTCTCTTCTTACCAACCTTGCTGTGGGATCCCTAAACCAGGCTTGATTTGAACTTGAAGCTATTTTGGCCCCTACAAAAAGGTTTAGATTTTCCCTTTAAAAAAACTTTTATTCGCTTCCTTTTGTCACACATATATATTTTGTTTTAAAAAAAAAGACCCTTGGTTAAAAAATATTTTTTTTATATGTCACACGGATGCAATGCATATGTGGGTGTGTGCCTATCTTATATGCCAAAGAAAAGAAAATCCTAATCCTAACACATAAACACATAAGCACATAAGATCCTCACCCATGTCAAGTGCGCCAACTTCTCCTTTCATTGTGATCTTCACTACCCTCCCAAAGGTTGGATAAATTTTTTTTTTAAATTCATTTGAAAATCATTTCTTTAAATGATGAGGTCTTTCAAAAATGATTCTCAAGGAAAATGAGGATGTGAAAATATTTCTCAATAAAGATGATTGGGTTGGAATTCTGCTTTGAAACTCATTTGAAGAGCATTTCTTCCAAAAACAATTCCCAAAATTTTTGGATTTTTTTTTAGAAGATGATCATGTGAAAATATACCTTAACAAAGGTTAGTTTGGAGCTTTGATTGACCGAAAAATATTTTGGGATAAAGAATGGTGGTTTATCAAAATCTTGTTTGCTCTTCAAAAGTGAATTTTAAAACTTTTGCGTAGAAGGATCACAAAATCGGATTGTCACTGTACTTTTCTTGAATTTGGATGCATACAAGGTCAATGATGCTTAGCTAACATGATATAAGAAGTATAATCTTATAATCAAGGTTCGGCATGCTCTCCAAATGTCGTGGAACATGAGGAGAAATTGCTAAAAGGTGATTAAAAGATTATGCATCTTTTATCAAGCAAGTATCGTCATCATCTCAAGTAATCCCTTTCTGGGCATACAAAACTCCCTAACACATAAATCCTAATCAAGAATTGATTTCCTAAGATTCGAAAGGTTCTATGGAAGCTACTATGCAAAATCTGGGTTTTGGTCAAATAAGGGACCTTTGACACACACCCATTAGGATGCTTCATATACCAGCACATAGTACGAGATCAAGGGTGATCATACGGCCCCATGATTACTTGACCGACCAGGTTGCCCCAAGCCTCCAAGGTCATAGTTCCGTGCAATCAACTGGCGAGACAAGCAAGTGAAATGCAACAGGCACAAAAAGATTAATTAATTTGATTAAAAAGATGTTTTTCAAGTCTAATCCTCGAGTGAACCCAAAATCAAGAAATTCTGGTCTACAAAACCAGAGATTCTGGGTTCGATCCCCAGTGGAGTCGCCACATTGTGGATATCGTAAATTTTCAAATTTCAAAACATAAAACAATAAGTCGCCACTTAATTTTTTTAAAGGAAAATTAAGAAACCATTTTAAAACTGATCTTTTAAGAAACCATAGATTAAACTAGGTCCGGTGATTATGGAATGAGAAGTGAAGGAGCCCATTAGACTAAAGCACCCCTTCTCATCCTATCTCGCGATAGGCCTCTACTCAACATCCTTTTAATTGAATTAATAATCTAAGCATGTCCTCAACTAATACATATGTATAAATATATATTACAAAAGCATGTGTAAAGGGTGTAAGATTGCAAGTGATAAAATATCATTCAAAAACCACATAATTCAAGTAGCAAGCAATATGATATGCAGATAGGAACTATAGAACTTACCCGGGATCCATGCCGTGAATATTAAACATGCAATGCATACGAATAGAAAGTAAAACCTAAGAAAATGTCTCTAGTCACATGTATTCACATAATGTAAGATCCTAATTCTAACGTGTCGCGCATGAGGTCATAAAATCAATAAAAATCAAGGAATTAAGTAAACTATAGAAAGGGTTGAGAAGTTGTACCTCAAGTGCGCTACAAAACAAGGGTTAGTCCACATACTTTAGGAAGAATGTATAATATCGGATAATTATCCCTAAATGTCTAGCTTAATTCTATCAAATAGAGGAAATGAAGCAATTATAAATTCTAATACCGATCTATATGGATGAATGTGCATGATTATATGTAATACCCTGTATTTCTGTTATATATTATGTGAATAGGACCCTGTGTGTTTCTTTTAATACTTGTATGAGCTTGGCTTTACCTTTGGTATAATTTGGATACCAATCGATTGACACTTTTATCAATCGATTGGAGCATTAATACCTAATACCAATCGATTGAACTTTATACCAATCGATTGACGCTTATACCAATCGATTGGAGCCAGTTGTGCAGATTCTTTTGCTCTGGATGGGGTTTGTCCACGTGAACACTTCCCCATCTATATATATGCGAACCAATCTCGCCCATTTTCTGTTTGCAGAAACTAGAGAGTGAGAGGGAGTGCTTGTGTGTGTGATTATATATATATACACTCATATATATATATACACACATATATACATATATCTATACACTCACACACACACATCCATGGACTGAGACAAGAAGGAAGAAGAGAAGAAGATCAAAAAGAAGAAAGAAGAAAGGAAGAAAGAAGAAGACAGAGCAGAGGAGAGAGGGAGGAGCCACCATTGAAGCTCCAAGCTTCATTACACATTCCCAAACACACCCTAGACACCTAAGGTGAGTTTTAAACTCACTTGGTAGCTTTATATTGGTGTTAGAACGTGTTGTGAATGAAGAAATGGAGTGTAAACCATGTATTCCAGTTTTTATGTTGCTGGACAGTCTTCACTGTGAAGAAAATGAAGTTCCAATCGATTGAACCTATTACCAATCGATTGACATCTTTCAGGTCCCAATCGATTGACACTTTATGCAATCGATTGGCATAGATTATGATCCAATCGATTGAACCTTTTTCCAATCGATTGATGCCACTTTTATACCAATCGATTGGACCTCTATACCAATCGATTGGAAGTTTCAGAATATTGTTTTCTTATAATAACTGTTTAGTTGTTTATTCACTGTTCAGTATTTCCCAGCATGCTTTATTATTGTAATACAGACATGATAATGAGTTAATGCAGCGTAGGATCGTAGTAACAACAAGATTAACGGATAATGTTTATGATGTTAGATAACGTAATAGTCGTAAATCCTTTGGAGTTAACGTTCATTTCATTCAGAGTAGTCGGGCCACATTGGGATTGTCATGTATCGGTGATAGAGTTGAACTTAAGTAGGTTTACTATAATTCGGGAACCTTGCGTGGGCGGGCTTTGGTCGATCATATGTTCTTAAAAGCGGTAGACAGACGAAGGTGTCTATGACTTGCGGTAAACCGGACCATTTGCCCTAAGATAGCCAGATGATCTAATCATATGTTCTTAAAAGCGGTAGACAGACGAAGGTGTCTATGACATGCGGTGGACCATGATCACTGGTAAACATCGCTAAGTCGTGGCATAGGATGATGTACTGTTGTTTAAAAGCGTTATATCCCTGACATGCGGTGAACTGTGCATATGTTCTTAAAAGCGGGGGATGGACTAACGTGGTATCCATGACATGCGGTGGACTGTGCATATGTTCTTAAAAGCGGTGGATGAGCAATGGTGTATTTATAAAGTTGAACTATTGTCGAGTATGTTCCCTCATCAAGACGTGTTATCGGTCTTAAAATGAGTAAGACGTTAGTAATCGGATAATCGGTTTGATGTAAAGGAGTTACCCTCACTGAAGTAATAACTTCAATAGTTGATACCCTGTTAGTATCTAACTCACTCAGCTTTCATTAAGCTAACGGCGTTTATGCCGCTGGACATTTCTATGTTCCAGCGCACCCTGGTTATGACTATACAGGTGAAGGACCTGCGGGCGAGGACTATGATGCCGGTTGTGATGTCACTGCTAATAACTACCCTGACGGAGGTCAGACCGGAGAAGACTACTACGCCGAGGACTACCTTTACGCCAACTGAAGACTAGACTAGAATTGTAGTTAATTGTCTTTACTGTTTTAGAACCCTTTTGTAGTCAGGCATTTGTTGCCTTGACATTTGTACTTCCGCTGTCTTATATTTGATTCGAGACTATGATGTGTAATAGTTAGTGTAATACCCCTAAACTTTACTTTTATTACTTTTAATTGATTATTTCATTTTATAGGGTTAAATAACGATTAATAGTTTATTGGGGGTCTAATTATAAATAGGATCAATTATGATTGGTCATAGTGCACGTGTGGCCATGCGTGAGTGTGTGTATTTTTGTGATAGTATCTTCAGGAACTATAGGGGTGAGTCATTCAATACTTGTCAACACCATGTATGAATTTTGACACATCATTGCATGACTTATGTAGGAATTATAATTGGTATAAAAACTTGAAGTCTTGAACTGAATAGGAGTTTGTATCAGAGTTATGTATAGGGGTGGGGCCCTTTCTTTGACTCACGGATTGAACATGCCATTTTTACTCCAATTTGGTTTTCAACTAAGGCCATGTTTGGCCATAGCTTATGGGGGATTAAGTTGCTTGCTAGAAGGCGACTAAGGCCATGTTTGAGAATATTTACAATTGGTGTATTTAATTCAGGTACAGGGGTTGTATACAATATACTTCCAAATCTCCGAAGTATTTATTTATTATCTGTCTTGTACTCTTTTGGAGTTATACTGCGTTTTCATTTGGAATCTATGAATTTCTGGCAAATGTGTTGGTAGAAAGTGTGTTGGCTAAATACCATGGAACTGATGGATATATGAGTAAGGAGCACCTGCCAAGAGCCAATAGTCCAAAGACCAGAAAAGCCATGAGTGGCTTGGTAAAAGGTGAGGTGAGGTAAGGTGACTCTTGCTATATTACCACAAAGAGTCCTGGTATGATGCTCTTGGGGGTGAGCGGTTGACTGTGGGATAGGTGTATATTTTTTTAAAACCTATCAAATTGTGTATTCTTTTTGCTTTTGATCTGTTTATTCCTGTCATATTGTATACTTCCCCGTGTGTTATTGGTAACTGCAGGTAACACCAGTAGCTGAGGAAATGAAGGAATAGAATAAAGTCAATTGGAGCATCGTCTAGAGTATCGTGGGGGTTCAGGCTAGTTGGTTTTAGTTATGTGAGGGGAATTGCTGTAATATTTTATACAGCTCAAGTGTAATTATTTTATGGTTTTGAAATACACTTAATTATTTATAGTTTTAATGTAAATATTTCATTTATTTTAGAAAGTGGATCCGGGGTGTGACAGTTAGTAACTTCTGTTGACTTTATGTTACGTTGTGATCAGAATCTAGATTACATTCTTGTTACACTATTACTTCTTGTTGCTTAGCACTGCATGGTGTGGACAATCATGTGACTTCACCCGTCGCTACCTTTGGACCCAAAAAGGAAATTTATTTTTCTCTATTTTTGTCGTTCCGGGGCGTGACATTATATGACCAAGAATAAGCTATTGTATTATTCCTCGGTTTGGATCATTTAGCCTCTGTATTTAAGCTTAACTAATCATTATTAACACATGGTTTAAGTCCTAGGTCATGGAGAGATCATTTAGACTATTGTTTGCAAGATATAACAAAGTTGTGACAAAATTCTGAAAATTGCTGAGAGCAGATCAGAACTTCAAAGAAATAAAAAAAAAAAAACATACTTCCTATGGTTTGATCTTGATGATATTTGGACACAAGATGTCTCTATGTGTCTAGTTTTTAACCAATAAGAAAATCGAGGTTTGAACGGTTAGATCTCCGAGAATTGGACAAACACTAGACATCACTCGAGACTTATAACTCCCTGTCCAGAGTTTTTGTATGATTTTTTGAAAATAGTAAAAAAATCAGAAATGCTTTGGTCTTTTTAGGGTAGCTTCCTAACACATTAAACTACTTAGAAAAATTTATTTTGGGTCAAGATTGCTTGATTAAGGTTCTGATTTGCTTATTTCAAAAGAGTGTTACTGTTCTGAAACTCTGGACAGATTATAGTTGTTCCACAAAACCTTTAACCAAACCACTCCAAACATGAAACTACATTAAAACAAAAATTATAGTGGTAGAACTTTGAGTTATAACACTTTCTCGTTGGTTTCATTCAGTTCCAATGGTTCGATGTTCAACTAAAAATCTATGATAAAAAATGGATTGTGAACTCACTGCATCATTTATTCAAGTACAACTTTGTTAACTAATTTGAGCCATGGGACTTGGCTTGAACCATACCACCTCTCCTACCATTTGATGGTCATGGGAGACTAACTACATTCATATCTTGAAGGTCTCAAAGAAATATGGAGAAATTTCATGAGACCTAAACATAACAAATCTAAACCATGGAGATAGGTTTAGATTTATTAATCAAGTGTACTAATATCAACTTCAACTTCCTTGTAAATCATGAGCTTACAAGAGAATTAAAGGGTTTCAAGTCTAAGGATTCATGTAAGACATTGAAGGTCTTATAAATCTCAAAGACTAGTGGAAAAGGAAAAAAAAAAAAAAAGAAGATTCCAAGACTTCAAGTATATTATGATTGAACTATAATTAAACCCAACTAGTTTAGAGTCTACCTCCAAAAATATCCTCAACTTGTGGTGGTGAGGAACTTCCAAAGACTAATCAAGCTCTTCAACCTTTAATTCACACAACTCCTTCTTTAGACTCTCACTCCTAATTGTGTTTTAAGAAGAATTTTGAAAGTTAAGACAAGGAGAACACTAATATAACCTCTAGATTGAAAGAAAATCCAACCTTAAAACCACCAACCAACCCCTTGCAAGAGGATATTCATCCTCTATTTATAGATAAATTTGGAGGGGTATTTTAGTCATTTTAGAGCAGAAAACCCTAATTCAGGCATCCTTTTGATAGTACAAAACGTGTTGTATAACAGCTGGCTGTTACAAAAATGCGACACTCAATGGAGATGGAAGCGGCACTCAGTAAATGCGGCTGCGACATTCACTAAATGCCGGCGCGGCATTCACTGACTGCCAGAACGACATTCATTGAATGCCGCAGACAACTTTAGGGACTGCCGTCTTTTATGGAAATCCATCTTTTATGGCACTTGATGTAAAAACACGGCAATTGGTGAATGCCGTCGCGGCGCTCACTGACTGCCGCTATGGCGGCAACCCGTGACTGTCGTAAAAGAGGTCAAGTGCCGTTTTGGGCTTTATTTTCCATTTTTCTCTTTTTGCTTTCCATTTAGAGTTGGATAGTCCTTTGAAGAGCTTGAATCATCTTTGGAAGTCCTAGATTGGCTGGACGTTGTCATCATCGGGTCTTCGAGGTATCACTCCCCTTAACTCGACGTTTGGTCAAAATTGGGGTGTCTACAGAGATGCGTGAGAAGTATCCAGAGTTGTTCAACAACGCTTAGTTCTTATTTCGGGGATGAAATCTTCATTTGGTGGGAGGTGATGTAATACCCTATATTTTTATTGTACTTTTATACCCTTTTGATACAAATAAGATTCAGTGTGCTTGTCACACCCCAACCTGCCTCGGGCGAATTGGGACACATGTAACAAGCCCATACACCAAATCATCCTCTAACTATGAGAAAAACCATGAATTAGACCTCCTAAAACAACATTGTTGACACAAAACAGCCCAAGGGCAAAATTGTCATTAAATAAGTATATCCAAAATTTACACCAAAAGATAAGTCTTTGAGTCTTGGTTTTAACGCAAAAAACAGCGCACAAATCCGAGTTTTGTAGAAGGAGATATGTTAGTTTCCGTAAAAGTGGACAGCCTGATTTTACAAGGGCGGATCGATCCGCGAAAGGCCTGATCGATCTATAAAGCCATTTTTCAGCAGAAAGTCCCTCGAAAAGGGGCGGATCGATCTGCGGAAAGGCCGGATCGATCCGGCTTCTGCAGAATGTCTCCCTGCTGCTAAAAACTTAAATTTTTCAAGTTCAAAACATTTACAAACTTCCCCAAACTTTGTGGAAGCATCAAAAATATCTTCAAAAATATTTCCAAGTGTTTATAAACATTAACACAACATACCCAAGTGAGATGTATCAATTTAAACACATAAATTCCTTTCATGGATAATGAATTTACTCCCAACATCTATTAATCCATCCCAACCAACATAAGAACTTCTAAAAACATTTCAAAGCATTTCTATGTGTCTTCAAACATTAACCAAACTGCAAAAAGAGTTTTCAAAATCACTTCCAAACACTTGGCTAGTTAGTCACATACCCAAAACTCATAATGTTCCAATTAGGAGCTCAAAGCTAGATCAAATCCACATTTTTATCCCAACATAAGCATAAACACTCAAACAATAGATGCTAAGTTAAATTATATCAAGAGTCACTTAACTCCCCAAAACTCCTCCAACACACATGACTTGTGGCTTGCAAGTGCAACTCACATCATAAGACACAACCAACACTAAATTATACTTGACATAGTACAAAGTTTTCCAAAACATAAGTTGTTCAAATACTTCAAGACATAACTACATTAGCAAGCCAAAACGCTTAAGTCTAAGAACATATCCACATATTCATAACACCCATGCCCAAACCCGCTGTGTCGGTCATTTCCTCTCCTCTTTCCATGCCGTACTTGCGATGGTTATTCAATAACCACAATAGAAAAATATATTTTCGTTTAAGCTTTCGCTTAGTGAGGGAACTAATCATGCTATTGGAATGTTCAATATGCAAATGCAACAATCATTATAAACATCAACAAAATGATCTCCGGAAAGTCAAGTCATTCCAGCCACCACCTCCGGGTCCTTCTCATCTCAGATCTTTCTCACTTTTGGCGCATATAGCGCAACACACACTCTCTTATGACCCCGAAGACGTCACCGGCATTTCATTGTGGTCATCACCACGTCCTACTCATTGAGGACTTCCTATCCCTTACATATGGGACCTATAAATGGTGACCACTACTTGACTTCCCTTTGATCCACATAAGCATATAAGCAACTTTGCATATAAGCATAACAAATTCACATACTTGACATACTGATTACCCAAATTCATCAATATACATGTACATAAGCAAGAGTTAAGCATCTACTAGTAACAATTACCACATAAACATAACTAAACATCTAATTTTGGGATTAGAGCAATCACCTCTTCAAATTATACACACCTAAGCTTAGAATTCCCCAAGTCTCTCCCAATTTCAGCTCAATTTCTAACCGATGATAATTCTACATAATTTTGATACACCAAACATCATCTATCAAGAACAGTTACCATAAGAACGTTGCCGAAAATGAAAATAAATTATGTGCATGTGATCCTCTTACCTCCACGAGTCCAAATATGGTCTCGGTTCATGAATCCGACGTCGGACAGCGAATGAACGACGTCAAACGTCTTCGAAGAAACCCCCGTCATCTTCATTCTTCCTTTTTCTACGTGTCTCCCTCTCTACAACTTGTATTGCTACACATATGAGTCATCTAATGACTCATCAAGTCAATTAGAGATGATATACATCTCTTTTTACCAAATTTCCATTTACACCCCCAAACTTTCTTAAGCTTTATTATGAAACCCCCATGTTAATTACATTAACTACCCACCTTTTCTAAAAGAATTTAATCTAAGTCCCACGTGGGTCCCAAACGTGGTCCCACATAAATTATGAGGTTGCTATTAAGCCTACCAATTATCATTTATTTTTAAATACGCCCTCACATGGGTACCCAAATTGGTCCCCTTAACCTATCATAAGACATAACAATATGTCACACCCCGGCCCGCCAAGGCAGATCATGGCACGTGACAACGCCACCAAGGCACGTCCCCAAAGATTAATGCTCAAATACGTTTAAAACCCCCTTTTACATATCCACCTGTAAGTAATTAAACCCGAGGGTAAAATGGTCATTTTGAAATTTTTAGTCAAATCTAATGTCAAAATACCATATTTTCCATTTAACAACCAACTGTGAAAACGGTTCGCGAATCCGAGCTTCCTAGCCCAAATTATGACGTCAAAGCATGGTTATATGGCAAACACAACAGTCCGATTGACCGGACAGAGATCTTTAAAATATCCAGTCAACCGGACAGAGAGCTCTACTACAGAAAATTCTGCAGCAACATTCCCAACTTGTTTTGCAAGTTTAAACCTCACCAAAATATGCCCAAATCACTTGAAAACACTTCCAAAATTTCCACAACATGTCCACAAACATAATTAAACATTCCCACACATTTTTAAACATGATCCAAGCCTCATGTAAATGAAAACAAGTCATAGCATCTCAAATTTTAGCAAAGTAATAGAGAGATGGAAATTTGCCAAGATGAATTCAAAAGTTTTACAAACAACTTGGTCACAACTAAAACCTACCCAAAATGACTGCAACACCAATCCGAACTTGCCAGAATGGTCTCACACCACAACCTTCACAAAACCAAACCATAACAAGGAAGTTTACATAAGGTTCCCAAGTTAACTCCAAATTCACATACATTACCAACATAAGCTCTACTCCCAACTTATATTACAACCACAAGTCAAGGATACTAATCCACAAGTTATATTGTAATACAAGTTTAAGAAGAATATAAACAAGTTCCCAATCTCCCCCATTCTCAAGCGCACATCACTTCCTCTCCGAATATTGCTCCGTACCTGTGGTGGTTGTTATTTACCACAATAGAAAAGGAAAACGGTTTTCTTAAGCATTACGCTTAGTGAATAATCTAAACATGATTGAATGTTTAACATGTGCAATGCTACAATTAACACATAAATCATATCCGTAATTGTCGAGCCACCGGTTCAATGATTCATTCAGACCCGAAGACTCGGTGACTCCCAAAGTCTCAACGGTGCTTCTCAATCCTCAATTCTCAATGGCGCTTATGTTGTTCCTCGAATCTTTCACGGTGCTTTCTCAAGGCTTCTTGATTGTCAACGGTGTTCTTCAAATCTTAACGATGCTTCTCGACTTTTCCACGATGCTTCTCAACAAATCTGATGTTCCTCAACTCATCCGATATTCCTCAACTTTTCAACGACGCTTCTCAACAAATTTGATGTTCCTCAACACATCCGATGTTCATCAACTCTTCAACGATGCTTCTCAACAAATCTGATGTTCCTCAACTCATCCGATATTCCTCAACTCTTCAACGACGCTTCTCAACAAATCTGATGTTCCTCAACTCTTCAACGATGCTTCTCAACAAATCTGATGCTCCTCAACAACACACTTGGACTTTGGGCACTAAAACACATCTCATCAACACTCCCATCAACACATCTAGACTTTGGGCCCTAAAACACCTCAACAACACGTCTCATCGACACACCTTATCAGCAATAGTTTCTCGGTGTTGGCGATATTTCCTCCGATCGACCGCCTCGAGAAACAACTATCGGTTTGTAGTTTGCAACCACTTACGAGTTTATGCCACTCGTACCTGGGACACTTCTCATGTTGCGACCTTGACTGGTGTAGTAATAATGTTTGGTACTTCTGCTTATATCCAAAGGTTTTTTTTTTTTTTTTTATAATTGGGAATCACCTTTAACCCACACATTTGAGACCATCAGGGCAAATGGACTTAACAAGAGAGACCAGGAATGTTGGGTTAGTTTGTATGAAACCTTGGTCTCTGACACACTTGTGATCAGATTACTACTGACTCAAATAAAGAAGGATTGACTTGGACATGAAATTCTCAAATTGCCATGATCCAATGTGCCTTCATCATGAATGATGTACCGCTCATTTTTTATGTTCACTCCTCATCTTAATATGTCAGCACTTTGCTGATAAATCTGGTTTTTGAAAATTCCTCCCTATTAATCTAATCGATCCTCTACTTTTCCCCAAAAGTGCTTTGAATTAGTGCCTTAGCTTTTAGAATAAAAGATGCTCCATTTCAAAATATTTCAAAACAACTTGGTGACATGAAAACTCGCCCTTGGTGTGAAGGGATCGTGTTAGGCAAACGGAGTTTGCCCCTAGTTTGAGGTGTACGAAGTAGAATTCATAGGCAAACGAGGTGGGTGACCAAAGTTTGCCCCTAGTTTGGACAATGGTTTATTGGAGGTTTTGGGCAAACGAGATAGGTGACCGAAGTTTGCCCCTAGTTTGGACAATGGTTCATTGGAGGTTTTGGGCAAACGAGGTAGGTGACCGAAGTTTTCCCCTTGTATGAAGGGTAGATAATAGAATTCAGGCAAACGAGGCGAGTAGCCGAAGTTTGCCCCTAGTGTGGAAGGTGATTTTCTAGCTTGAGACAAGGATCGTGACTTTAATCTCTCAAATGCTCATAACTTTTGCCTAAGCACCAGTGAGGTGACCTAGCGAGTTCTTTTCTCTCTTTTGTTATTGCTCACCTTGGATTTAGCTCTAACTTTTGCCTAGGCGTCCTTTCAGATTTTCGACCTAGAGATCCATCCTTTTTTTCTTTTTGAAAGTCTGCCTACGTACCCCCAAGTGGGGATCAGGTCCAACGTAGTTCGGGCCATGGTCGGAAAGAAGCGGGTTGATTTTTAGGTAGGTGGGTTGACCGAACCGTTGTGGTTGCCTACGTATCCCCGAGCGGGAATCAGGTCGAGCGTAGTTCAAGGCAGGGTCTTGAAAGAAATTGGTTTGATGTATGAGGGTTTTTCAAGCCAATCGTCAAAGAAGTTCAAACTTGAGCCACTTGTGGTAGCTTTGAATAAAAGGATTTAGTTCCAATCCCCCTTTCTTTTCTCTTTCTTGTTCTTTTTATTTTGAGGATTGATCCTTTTCACTTTCGCCTAGCCAGTCAATTTTGCTTTTCATGGAATTGATTCTTACAAGATCTTTCAATCGCAATCTTAGAATTCCAAAATGTGCATGTCAGCTCTCGAAATTTTGTGGTTGTTCCGTGCCTTTGGAAATGTGATCTAGGCATGTTCTTATGATGTACCTTAAAGCATACAATTTTCTCATTTATTTCATCAAAATTTTCTTCAACCTTTTGACTGGCTAGGGTCAGATTTTGGTAATCAACACCTTTTTAGCTCTCACCTTTGCCTAGGTGCCCTTTTCGGGTTTTCAACCTAGCGAGCTCTTTTTTTTTTTTTTTTTTGAAGGGGGAAGAAACTCATTGAAATGTTTGGCTACCAACAATGACTAAGTCTACATTGGACAGGTTTGTATGGCTCTCAAGGCTTTAAAATGGTAGAAAAAGGTGTTGGGCAAGCCCCAAATCAGTCTCAAGTGTCTTTTCGAGATTTGAGCAAAAGCATCTTTAAATTCTTAAAGTAAGACTATTCAATTCTCAGCTCTTCTTTGGGGTCAGCGCGAAATCGACTTTGGCCTGTTTGGGATTCTCTCTTTTTTTTTTTTGTTTGATGCAAAAATTTATTAGCAGAGTAATGTCCATGGTAATTTGAAAAGTGACATTTTTAGTTCAGCGATTCATGCACTTATGAATATACACATCAGATTAGGCAAAATGAGACTTCATTCCATTAGAAGAGAACGATTACATTACTCGATACAGACTCACAACAACTCGGTGATAGACAGACTCAACCACAAGATCAAACTTGAAATAGACTCAAAACATAGAGCAGACTCGACTTGGTCTCAAATGGAGTGTCTTTGTGACCCATTTATTATCATTGTTTTTTTTTTAAGCAGAAGTTCCAAACACTATCGCTCCACTGCACGGATTCAACATTCATGGGTGTCAATAAAAGGGACCATTTGAAAGGATAGGCCATGGGCTTAGGTGAGATGGAGTTGAATGGGTGGTGGCTCGATGATTCCTCGATCAATGAGGTCTTGGATATCATGGCGGAGACGTATGCACCGGTCGGTGTCATGGCCTGGGCCTTGGTGGTAGGCACATCATTTGGACACGTCACAGTTAGGTGGTGGGGGATCGGCACGAGGCTGAAGGAGTTGGAGGTGTCCCTTTCTTAGCAGGCGGCCTAAGGCTACAGAGGGAGAGATATCTAGCTTGGAAAATTCACGGGGTACCTTATTTTGGTAAGGGCGGCTAGGCGAGCTGGTTTGGTTTGTGAGCTGGTATGATTGGGGAGAATAGGCCATGGGTTGGTTACTAAGGGCGTTGAAACCTAATTTTGACTCACCCAAATGGATAAAGGGCACCGGCCCTTCATAACCAAAGAACTTGGTTCGGGGTTTTGGTACGAGAGAGGAAGGAGCCTTTGTCGCGACTAAAACACCCTCAACTCGCCCCATCTTTCAACGGGCCTCAATTAGCATCCAAATAATCATCTTATTCTATGTATGGTTCGGCAATTAATACTATGATAGTATATTACATTACATAAGAAACTTGAAGATGGAAGATCTAAAGATAAAATATCATTCATAAGATCTAAGTCAAATATCATACAATGTAAAGTGAAAGATCACACAAATAAACCTAGGAAAAATTGTCTATTCATATATCAAATAATCAAGACTTCCTAATCTAAAGGGGGACATGAATTGTTCTTGAAACAAATAAACAAAGAAATCAAAATATGCTTAGCAAGCTAGTATGATGCATGTTAATCTTTGAAAAAAGAAGATCCCTCAATCCCCGGGACGGATGAGAAAGGATGATTAGATCAAGGGGAAGCATGAACGTGTGATCGTGATCATTCCTTATAATCTTCTTAGATTAAGAGTTACAAAACCCCAAATCTTGCATGAATGCAATGTATGTATCTAAGATGTGCAAAGGTTGTAGTGTATTTTGGGTACATGGATTTCTAGAAGACTTAGAAGTCTAAAATGTGTATGAATGAATGATTAAATCAACATGGGATATATACAAATTTAGTATGAACTACTTCCTAAGATATGAACTAATTTGGAATGCATATAAGCATCAAATCAAAGAATGAAAGTTAAAATATACTTGCTGTGAATAGTGGACAGAACAGTAGCATCATCTTTGGAAATTTGAAAAGAGGGGTTAGGAATGTTTTCAATGCATGATTTTTTATGGAGATGTTCCTTATTGTGTCTAGAACACAACCCAAAAGGCCAATCTTGAATAGCTATCACAGATTGAGAGAAATCATATAAACAACACAGGTCACTCAGAAACAGAGTCCGTACTGTCGACTAAAATGTTAGAAAATCTTAGAAAATGAAAAGGAATGATCTAAGGGCCCATGTTATACAGAAAGTTCCCTAAGACATTGAATTTTAAGGGAAAAATAAGTTAGGACCACCCCGTTTGGAAAAGTTTTCTGTAAAAGAGGTTGGAAGTGGACCTAGCTGCTGTGACAGCAAAATCAGAATGTTTGGAAGGAATATTGGGATCCAAATGGACCATTTCCAAGTACTTCCAAGTCAAACCAAAAATCATGGGTGTTCTCCAATGAGTTAGGAAGACTTTCCAAGTGGCCTTGCATCCATATGTTGAGTATTGAGTTCTAGAGAAATCTTTGAACTCAACTCACTCACTGTTTTGACTCATTGTTTTGAAGATTTTGGAGAAAACAAAATTTTGTTTCTTGAAATCAAAATGAGAGGGATTAAGTGGGGGTTTTGAAATAGATGTTTTGAAGACATATTTTTAACCCTCAATAAGGATCATAGCCACTTAGAATACCTATATCAAACTCATCATTTAAGAACCTCTAAGATTGTTGGAGAGATTTATTTTATTTTTGAACATAACTTCAATACATTCCAAGAATACCTTGGAAGTATTGAGGTTATGATCATCATCTATCAAACATGTTTTTGAGGTCAAGAGCTACTATCCATAAGGATTCACTCACCCCAAACTTCATGTCATCACTTAGATGATGATGAACTAGTAAGTAAATAAAGAAAATAAAAAGAAATGGGATAAGAAGAGATGAACAATAAATAAACAAGCAAGTAGATGATAATCAATAGATGATATTCATGAAGCATGAGACTTGTAGATTGGTGTATCATTCATATGTAATGACACTAGACATGGAAGAAGCTTCCACTCTCTTGAATGCTCACTAAAATGGTGGTTGGGAGTATTGAATGTTGAAATAAATGGAAGTAATGAAGTAAAAACAAAGTTAAAACTCACTTTTGTTTTGAAAATCAAAGAAGAAAGCTTCTTTTCTCTCTACTCTAATCTTATCTCTACAACTTTCTCTCCCAAACTTTTCCAAAAATCACATTTGACTCCCCTAAAATGAGGAGTAATGGGGTGTTTATATAGGCCAACTTGGGGTGTTTTTGGGATTTAGAAAGTACTCCCATTTGCTCCAAACATCTGAAATCATAAAACTATGTCGTTTTGGCTTTTAATTAATCAAAATGGGACCACAAACTTAATTACAAAAATACACTGTTCTGGAGGAGAGTGCCGCGGCGGCACTGGGCCAGTGCCGCGGCGGCAGTGGGCCAGTGCCGCGGCGGCAGTGCTCCTCCCTTCGTCTGGATAATGCTGTTTAGGCCCCCTGAAGTTCCGGTATTCGCGAAAAGGCCCTATTTTGTCCGAAATTCACAGAAAATGCATACGAACTCCAAATTGAGGTTGTGATATACCGTTGGAAAGGTAATGGAGTCTACTTTACATAAAAAATAGTTCGGGGATAGGTCACTTTGAAAAGTTTTGCGGTATTCGCGATAAAAGCCGATTTGATCGCCTTTTTCACCTTTGGAAATTCATAATAAATTCGTTTTAAATCCTGAAATTATGTATGACATACCGTTGGAAAGCTATTGACCTCTAGTATCCATGAAAAATATTTGAAAATTGTTTCGGCGCCCCGATTTCGAAGTCAAATTTTGGTCAAACTGGTCAAACCTGGGATTCCCGGGAAGTTCTGGAAACCTCCGGGAGTTCCCGGGAGCTGATGTTTTCGCTCGATTTTCTTTTGGAACTTGTTTTAACACCTTTTTTATGATTTAGAATGATTTTGGTGAATTCAGACGATTTCGGTCAAACTTGGTCAAACCTTGGTCAAACCTAGTCAAACCTTGGTCAAACCGGTCAACGTGGACTTTCCGGGAACTTCCTGGTCTTTCGGGGGTCTCTGGGAGCTGACGATTTCATCCGATTTTTCTTAAAAACTCATTTTATCACTTTTCTTATGACGTAGCATGTTTTCAGAACTTTGGGACCAAATCTGAGAGTTTTCGGGCTTTCAGGGGCATTTTGGTCATTCTGAGCATTCTGAGAGATAGAGCTGACTTCCGAGAGTCCTTTTGAGTCTTTTACGATCATTGTGAACCACCAAGCTATGGGTCTCCTAAATTTGATAGCCGACAAAATGGGGTGTCTACACTCACCTTAGCAAGATTCACCTAAGTTAAACCAAGTAGATGCTGAATTTCACCAAATTAAAGTCAATTCCTATTCCAAAGTGAATCCTACATGAACTCGATAGACAGCGTCTCACCAATTAATATGAGCTACCAAAATTTGACAATAAAACGTAAATTAAAGGTATACAAATGATCATCTCACCTCCACGAGTCCAAAAACGGCTTCGGTTCGCGAATTCGACGAATGGCGACGACGGAACGACGAATTTTTGACGTAGGTGACGAGTTCGTCTTCTCTCTCGGTGAGCTCTCTCTCTTTTTCCTAAGAATTTCTGTAATTTTGGAGAGTCTCTCACTCTCACTTGACACATACACACATGCACCACATGAGGTGTCAAAGCCTCATTTCATCCTCTTTTCATTTGCATTCCCAAATTTTCTTAAGTTCTTATTATGAATTCCCATAAACATTCCATTAACTACCCAATTATCTAATGAGTGTTTGTCTAGGTCTCGTATGGGTCCCAACGTGGATCCCATATATTTTGTGAAGTTGCTATCGCACCTACTAATTATGAATATTTTCATTTATACCTTACTTGGGTGTCCAAGCTATCACCAAATGCTAACACATATATCATCATATAATATGGAAGCATTTAATCAAATATTCATGTAATCACATAAATGCATCTAATCATTTAAAATGCAATTATTTTACTTGACCCTTCGTTGGGTCCCATTTCACTAACTGTCCCTCCTCACAGGGGACTTTTCTAAATGGTGTCCTTCTCTGAACACTTTTCCACGGGCGAGTCCAAGCCTCCCCTTAATCCGTTTTATACACTAATTATATTAATTAATGCATATAAAAATGATAATTACCCCTTTTTCCCGGGTACGGGTGTTACACAATATCTTTAAACATTTAAACAAGTATGCATATCCACATATAATGACATCAAAATGTAATTTATTTTTAGTTAGACCCTCATTAGGCCCCACATATATAGCAGTCTAGCCCTTCGCAGGACTTTCATCTTTGTCCGCATTTAAACACCTTTTTACCTGTGGGTTCATATCCCTATCTTAAACCATCTTATGCGTTTATTATCTTTAATTAATACATATTAATACCACATTAGCCTTCTTTTCCGGGTACGGGTATTACAGTGCTTGTCCCTACCTTTCTTGTAATTTCAATTTCGATTGATCGAACTAACCTCAATCGATCGAGAGTTTCATTTCCTCAATCGATCGAACCTACTTCGATCGCTTAAACCTCAGCTAACCTGAATTGATGACGTGTTTCTTTTCTCGAGCGATTGAACCCATCTTAATCGATCGAACCTTGACCGACATGTTCTCAATCAATCAAACTCACTTCGAACGGTCGAACCTTGTGTTATCAGCATACGTGTTTTGCCACCTACACTTCTCTTCCTCCCTATATATATGTATTATTACACACACACAAAACCCTTTTGCTGAAGTTGAGAGAGAGTTAGAGAGAGTGAGATATATCATTATATATATATACATGCTCATATATGTACACACATACACACCCGTATATATATATATTATACACACAAACACACACACTCTCAGAGAAAGAGAATAAAGGAGAATAAGAAGAGGATTAGCAACAGAAAGAAGAGACAGAGAGGAAGAGAGAGAGAGAGAGAGCAGATCACCCCCGAGGAACCCGCGGCCACCTCAAGATCGCCGGCGTTCCCGAACTTCAGGGTGAGTGTCTATACTCACTTAGTAGCATAGATATGTATGTCTATATGTGTTTCGGCAAGATTGGATGGACCTTGAACGTGCGGGAAGGTCCAGTTCAACTCTGGAATAATACTACGTTCAATCGATCGAACAACGTTCGAGCGATCGAACACATCCCGTTCTCAATCGATCAAAGTAACTTCGATTGATCGAACCTAGCTTTACCTCAATCGATCGAAATGACTTCAATCGATCGAACATATCAGAATGTTAAATGTTTAGTTGTTTATACTTATTGGACTATTAACCTATATATTATCATGCGTTGATTGGTAGAAACGATATTGGAATAATACACACGTGGAGTAATGGACTTAATATATTGAATAGTGGAACCAATTATATAATGGTGATCTAATGTTGTAAATCAGAATGAGAAACTGACGTGCATAGTAGTGGATCTGTCGAGGGTAGAAGCCGATATTATTTACAGTTGTGTGTATGAATGTGGTCGCTAAAATCGTATGATGTTAGGTGTGGGATCCTAAGATGATGGGATAGGATCGGGACTGTGTGTCGGGCTTAAGAGATTATATGATATGGGACTTCGTGTCAAGTTGGTTAAGTTGAGGCACGGTGGCCAGAACGTGTTGGGACGTGTTGGCCAAAGTGTGTTGGGGCTAGTTGGCCAGAGAATATATTGGGCGTGTTGACCGTAACATATTGAGCATATTGGTTGGGCGTGTTGGCCGTAACGTACCGAGCATATTGGCTGGGCGTGTTGGCCATAATGTATCGAGCGTATTGGCTGGGCGTGGTGGCCGTAACATATTGAGCGTATTGGCTGGGTGTGTTGGCCGTAACATATTGAGCATATTGGCTGGGCGTGTTGGCCGTAACGTATTGAGCGTATTGGCTGGGCGTGTTGGCCATAACGTATCGAGCATATTGGCTGGGCATGGTGGTCGTAACCTATCGAGCGAATTGGCTAGGTGTGTTGGCCATAATGTATCGAGCGTATTGGCTGGGCGTGGTGGCCATAACATATTGAGCGTATTGGCTGGGCGTGTTGGCCGTAATGTATCGAGCGTATTGGCTGGACGTGAGGGTAAGGGCGTACTCGGGACAGATTGGCCAGAATACATCGAGGCGGGTTGGCCAGAGAGTGAGAACTACGTGTCTGGTTAACGTATAAAGGAAATGAGATTGTGTGTCAGGATTTGACAGACCGTAGGTATGTGACTATGTGTCTGATTAATTTGGACCCAAGAGTCTATGTTATGTATTGGAGATTGGGACGACGTCCGTTGTTAGATATTGAGTTGGTGCATACATGCATGCAAACGATGAGATGATCCTTTTAATGATGTTGTTGCTTATTTATTCTGCAAATCTGTAGATACTCTGTTAGTATTCGCATTCACTCAGCTTTCGTAGCTGACGGCGTTTATGCCGTTGGATATTCGACGTCCAGCTGGCCAAGGTTATAAGTATGCAAGAGATGTATACATGCATAGGGCTACGAGGATGGAGCCTATGATGACGGAGGCTATGCTAGAGATGACTACTACGCAAGCTGAAAACTTGGAGCTTGCTGTTGATATAAGTTTATGCGTATGTTTTTAGAGATCGTTGTAATAGTTAAGTTTGTAATCGGCATATATTGCCATACCGTTTTATTTATATGTTTTGCAAACATTTTGGTTTTGTAATAGTTAGTATTGAACTCCGTTTTTATATATCGACCTTAGAACTTTCTAATGCGTGGTTTAAATCATTACTCTGATGGTTTGACTTTGTTTGTGGACAATGTGGTGACTTTCAACTGTTATGGCCTACGGGTCCAAAAAGGAATTTATTTTCTCTATTTTTGCTACGGCGGGGTGTGACAGGATTATTCACTGATCAAAGAGTTTGATCAAAGAAATTAATAACTGGTCTAAGCTAATAATGAAGAATTTAGGAGGTCCCACTCTTAGCTCCATAGAATGTCTTAAGACATGAGAGAGAGGACAATTGATTTGCAGTTTGAAGTAATTGATTGACTCTTCAATCAATAATCGATTGGCGAGGCAATCATTTGGACCTTAGGTCGGTTTAAATAGAAGATCTATGAGCAAAACATGTTTACTCATCGTTTTTCAAGCCATAGCTCTCTAAATTGACACTATAAGATTCCAAGGCCCTTTGCTCACTCAAGGTGGACTCCCACTAGTCCAAGTATTCACAAGAGCATCCATTGGAGATATCGAAGTGAAGATCACCTATATGAGGTTGCTAAATCACTAGCAAGGAGATCATTACAAGGCTTGTCGCGCAAAAGGTATGGAGTAACTTTAACTATATATTACTAGATTCATAAGTAGTAGCTCCGTTAACTTAAAGTTTTTTGAAATTTGTTCTTCTGCTGCACAAATATGTTTTTCGTAAACTAATTCCTTCAAGGGGAGGGGGCAAGATTCTCTTTTATCAGCGTGTCATGAGTTCCTTTTTACCATGTAATAAAAACCAAGTTAGGAGTATTCTGACGGAGAGTGCGTTTTTATTCACCTAAGCACTCCATTGGATGAGCATGTGAGATCACCACTTTTCAAGGAGAAAATGGGGATAAACAAAAAAAAAAATGAAAAGTGACGGATCCCACATACTTACCCAAGGGTATAAAAGTAAAATGTGCTATTTTTCATTCCTTTCTCACTTACATCTTGTTTAATTAAACGCGATGAGGAATACTCTCTTCTTTTTCCTACGAAGATGTCTTCCATCCTTCCTCTTTTCCCTTCCTTCCACTTTTTCATTCCTCCTATCGTCCTACCAAACATAATATAATTAAGGGACACATTACTCAAATTGAAATTAATTTAAGTAGTGAGCTGTGTGCAGTTTGTATTTGTCGTTTAACAAATTTGACGCGACACGCATAGGTTATTATTTCGCGATTACAGGAATGACGAAACTTCTGGAATACATCGATGAGTAAAATATTAAAAGTTAAAAACAACAACAAATCTCCAACTACTACTAATTTATTTAATTTAATTAACCATATAAAAGCTTTGCTTAGAATGATATTAGATGCTTTATCAAAAAAAAAAAAAAAGAACGATATTAGATGCCATTTACTTTTAGCATCAAATAAGCAATTTGACCCTACTTTTCAATGAACACACCCCACTCGCACTCGGTAAATTTTGTCACATCTGAGGAGTAATACGTACAACAGTAATATAAAAAAATAATAAATAAAATTGAAACGTGGCAGTGAGGGAGAGCGAGTAGCAATGGGATAGGCAAGAGAGAAGCGCGAGTAGGTTATAGGAGAAGGGGTGTAGTTTCAGTGACCTGGTGCAATCGAGAGATGGGGGGTCGTGGACAATCATGTGGACTCGGGCCTCGTTTGCTCCCCACTTATTATTACTGTGGCGTGGAACCTTACCCAGCTGGGGTGCGGTAAATGTGGACCCATCCATGTCAACTGCCACGCCACTCAACTCAACCAGTCAACGTCTCCAATGTCTCCACGTCACCATCCAGCCGTACCTGAGCTCCTAAAAAACCAAAAACATAGAAGAGGCGAGGCCTCTGTAGACTGTGTGTGTGTGAGAGAGAGAGAGTATTAAGTTACATGTAGATGTCTAAGAGAGAGAAATAGAAGAGGGGGGAGGGGGGCCACCGGGCCAGGGACGGAGTTGTCATTTTCAATGACCTACCGCTCCTTTAAATAGAGGGTTGGGATGGCAAAGTTGGAGTTTTTTACAAAGAGAAAGGGTTGAGGGTCGTGTCCTTTATCTTCATTCTCTCTCTCTCTCTACAGTACAGTAGTATTTCTTTTCTCTCTCCGGCTCTGGTTGGTACGAGTGCCCTTTTTCAGCCTTTGCTTTACACTAGACGAAGTGGTTTTCCAGGCGGTTTTGAGGTAATAGTAGCGGTTTTTGGTGTTTGACTGTTTATTAACACTTCATCGACTGTTCAGAGTGCGATTCCCTCATTGCTGACTTGATTTATGCTTGCTTTTCCTGATTTTCTCTGTTGTTTTATTTGGATCTACTCCTATGAGTTTTTTTTTTTTTTTTCAAGACTGTTTTTGTTCGGATCTTCAGTGATTTCTAGGGTTTTGATGTTTGCGTGCTTTTGGGGGTTGTTTTTGAGTATAAGGTGATCAGATCTCGTATATTTGGTACATCGTTTGTTTTCACTTTTTGATGCTTTTAAACTTTTTGATTTTTTTTTATTTATTATTATTTTAATTCGATGTCGTATCTGATAAAATGGCGGTAATACAGGTTCGATAACTGAGGTTTTGATGGCGTTATATATTATTTTGCTTTTCTACAAATTTTTTTTATTATTTTTTTTCTTATTTTACTTTGGGACAGAACAGAACAGAATGATCCTTGTGAACTTTGACATTAGGCGTTTTACTTTTCTCTTGTAGTGTTCAGTATTTTCCTTTTGCTTTTCTGGTGTTTTAGTGTGTTCCTGTGGTTTTTGACTTATATTTCTGAACTGAAGAAGTGATTGCATGATAAGTTTGGGTGTCTTCTTCAGATATGATGTTTATGGTGTTTGCGGTAATTACATACATATGTTGAAGTTTAGTGTTAATTTTTGTCCTTAAAACTCTATGAATATCTCTTCCTTCTATTTTTTTCCTGGGGTTTTTTTTTTTTATTATTTAGATTTGCTTATCTATGTATCTGCATGAGGGTAAAAAGATATTTATTTTGTTGAAATGGTGGTTTATTTATATGGTAGAGTGAACGAGGTCTGATATCTATGGATGATGTTCTCGTTCAGTTGGGAAAAGTTCTTTTAGCTGAATTACAATGCAGTGTACAACTTGTATTGCAACTATTAGGATTATTTAGGAGTCATTTAATTTTGTAAATTTTTTTTGGGCCTCTTGTCCTGAATTTTTGACATTGTGCGTGTGAGAATTTGCTTCCAATTCCTTTTATGTGCATTAGATACACTTTTTTTTTTGTTATTGGGTGGTGGTGGTGTTGGTGCGGGTTCTGGGGTTGTGGGTTTTTGTCTTCTGTGCTATATTTTGTAATTTTGTTAGCGTAAAGTGCAATGTCTATGTGGTGTGCTTTAGACCAGATGAATGCAGATAATACGTGGTGCATCCTTGCTCCTTGTTCGAATAAAACAAGTTCTTTAAGTGCATATGTGCTTGTAAATTGTGGTTGATTAGCTTTTTTCTGGTTGGAATAGTCGCATATGTGAAATGTATTCACCATGTTTGTTATAAGAGCGGTTATAGTTATGTCACTTGTCATTATAACTTATATAACTGTTATTAATTTTATTTATTTATTAATGCCTTGATTGTTTATCCGAATTTGATATCCAAGTTTGTGATGAATTCTATTGAGCCACCAACTTAATAGATATTGTTGTTGCTTGTCTTTGCTCCAGTTACAACAATGGTGAGGAAGAGGAGAACCGAACTTCCTGGTGGGGGGGAGAGTTCTGAGTCTCAGGAAACTAGTGGAGGACGTGGTGGTGGTGGTGCCCAACGCCCACCAGCACAACAGCCACAGCAGCAGGGAGTAGGATACCAAGGAGGAGGAAGAGGTTATAGTCCCCAGTCTCAGCACGGAGGTCGCGGAGGATATGGTGGCCGCGGAGGTGGAGGACCACCGCGTGGTGGAATGCCACCTCAGCAGTTTCATGGAGCACCTACTGATTATCATCATCAAGGCAGGGGGAGTCAGCAACTGCCAAGAGGAGCTCCCCAGCGCCGTGGTGGCAGCAGCAGTCTGGGTGGTGGACGTGGGGTAGTACCCTCTGCTGGTGGACCATCTAGGCCTCCAGTTCCCGAGCTGCACCAAGCAACCCTGGCTCCGTATCAGGCCGGGGTGACCACTCAGCCCTTGCCATATGAGAAGCCTGAGGAAATTTATGGTGAGGCCAGTTCATCCAGGCCACCTGAGCCAAGCCCCGAGGAAGTGGCACAGCAGTTTCAGCAGTTTGCTGTCCAGGAAGAAGGTTCCTCCAGCCAGGCAGTTCAACCTGCACCTCCCTCAAGTAAATCAATGAGGTTCCCCCTTCGCCCAGGGAAGGGTAGCACTGGTACCAAGTGTATTGTAAAGGCCAACCACTTTTTTGCTGAATTGCCAGACAAGGATTTGCATCAGTATGATGTGAGTATTCTTGTACTTTTCATCATTCCCTTTTGCACTTTTAGTTTCTTGGCAAAATACTGCTGAGATTTCAAGTTTATGTGATTATCATTCTTGATGCTTGTTAGGTTACTATTACTCCGGAGGTCACATCACGGGGTGTCAACCGTGCTGTGATGGAACAGCTGGTGAAACTATACCGAGAATCTCATCTTGGAAAGAGGCTTCCTGCATATGATGGAAGAAAGAGTCTTTATACTGCGGGGCCTCTCCCATTCTCTTCGAAAGAGTTTAAAATCACCCTGATAGATGACGACGACGGAACAGGCGGTCCCAGGTTTTTTTTTTATATGTCTCCTCTTAATTTATTTTTCTTATAAATCCCGTGTCAACTGTCATGCTACTTATCTGTGACTATGTTGTGCTTGATTATTTGTTGCTTTTGCTTTTGATTGAAAACTTGATACAGGAGAGAGAGGGAATTTAGAGTTGTAATCAAGTTTGCTGCACGTGCTGACTTGCACCATTTAGGATTGTTTTTGCAAGGGAGGCAGGCAGATGCACCACAAGAAGCTCTTCAGGTTTTGGACATTGTTTTGAGGGAATTGCCGACAACACGGTAATTCATGGACCCATGAGTTGGTTCCTTTTACTGCTACTACTGCTGTGTTATCTTTCTGAATTTCTGCATGCTTTATTGCACTGATTAGTTTATTTTGCTTTTGTTTGTAGTTATTCTCCAGTAGGTCGTTCATTTTATTCTCCTGACTTGGGGAGAAGGCAGCCATTGGGTGAAGGACTTGAAAGTTGGCGTGGTTTCTATCAGAGTATTCGCCCAACCCAGATGGGTCTGTCGCTGAATATTGGTAAATAATTTGTTTGATATACATTTTTCATTGATTGGGGTTATCAGTTCTTTTCTTGTTAGCACTCTCCATTTAAGTTTATGTTAGTTTGTTAGGCAAGCCTACATTTAGAACACATTGTGGTTTGTGCTGCACTATTCTGACATGATTTAATGGTGCAGATATGTCCTCCACTGCTTTTATTGAGCCACTACCTGTAATTGATTTTGTAACTCAGCTTCTGAATAGAGATGTTTCTTCTAGACCATTGTCTGATGCTGATCGTGTGAAGGTGCGTACGTTTTTTGTACCATGATAATACTTTATCACTACAGTAGCATATATGTTACTTGCTCTGTCCTCTGATTCATTTTTTTTTTCACCCTGATTGTCTGCTCAATATCCATTTTTAGATGTGTTTTTCTTCGTAGTCAATTATTTTTTGTTGTTGTTTTTTTTTCTTCTTTTTTCCTTGTATCCGTTTAAATGTATACTAGTAGGTGCCCACTCACTGCGAGTGGAGAGAAAAAAATGGAAGAAGAAAGAAATTTGGGAGGTTTTTTTTTAGTAGGAGTTTTTGATAGTTTTTTGAGCAGTTTTTAATTGGTTTTATTTTTTGATAATTTCTATGAGAAATTAGTACCCTTTTATTTATATTTTCTTAATAAAACTTGGTTTAAATGTAAATATAAGGTATAGGAAAAATGCAGTTGGCACCCCTTCATTTCCCTTTGTAATAGTGTAGATGTTTATAAATAGTATTAGTTTTCAAAACTTTTATTCCTGAATTCCTTTTGCTGCTTTTGCAGCCTCGTTTGTAGAAGATATGTACCTCCTCTATCATTATTTCTCTGTTCCTTTCTAACAATGTTACAGGGATGTGGAAATAGCACTTTCCCGACTTTTTAAGCTACATTTCGTGTAGTTGCAGACTTGCACTCTACGACCAGGGAACATTAGATTTAATAAAACTTAATAAGTCAACTATTGGAGTTTTTCCTCCTGTTCATTTTATATGCCCGTCTGCCAATGTTTTTTTGGAATTATCTTTTCCTTTTATTTATCTCTTTAGTAATTAAGGTGCACTTTTCGCGGTGATAGTGTTACTGTTTTTACATGTTCAGTTGTGAGGTGTCAAAATTTTTGTTCCATTTTGACTATTTTAAATATTCTCTCTAGTTGTATCTTCATATGAAGCTGTAGATGAGATTTTATGCCCAGCCCAGCTCAGCACGCTGTTAGATTGTGTATGTGTATTTTATTTACCTGCATCACTTGTCTTACTTCTGTCAGATAAAAAAGGCTCTCAGAGGAGTTAAGGTTGAAGTTACTCACCGAGGGAATATGCGTAGAAAATACCGTATATCTGGTTTAACATCTCAGGCTACACGAGAGCTGACGTAAGGGTTAATGTCTATTTATAATCCTCAATAAATTTTGTTTTTCTCTCTAGTCCATATATGTATTTGCGGTCCTCTTGGGAACAGCGCGTATCTCAGCTGATGACGCACTTTTTTGTCTGGGTTTTCTAGTTTCCCAGTTGATGAAAGAGGTACAATGAAATCCGTCGTCGAGTACTTCCAAGAGACTTATGGCTTTGTTATACAACATACTCAATGGCCTTGTCTGCAAGTCGGAAATCAGCAGAGGCCAAATTATTTGCCTATGGAGGTAGGTGCTACACTTTTCGCCCCAGGATGTTATACCATGCCAGATGATCATGCTGATCTGCTGTTCATGTGTATAGGTCTGCAAGATTGTGGAAGGTCAGAGGTACTCCAAGAGGCTAAATGAGAGACAGATCACTGCTTTGTTGAAGGTGACGTGTCAGCGTCCTCAAGAAAGAGAGCAGGATATTCTTCAGGTTTGTTTCTTCTGAAGTGCTTATGTATTGGTTATTTATTGTTCTGTATGCTGTTTTAGTATGAAGGTCATTGGTCATAGTTTTACACTTTTAGCTATATGTATATCATATATGACTTTCTAATGCTAAGCTCTCTGTGCTTACTGTTGATTGAGCAGCATGCCAGGTCATGTGTACCTCTTCATGTGCTTTTTAATTCATTATGGCGGTTCTGTCATTGCATTTCTCTTGGTTTTCTAGGATTCTTTGTTTTGCTTTGTATATATCTTCTGGATCTCATCCTTATTGATGTACATCCTAATTTCTGATCCTTTAAGTTCTGTTTCGTTTTTGTCTCTAGTAACACCATTAATCTCTGTCTCATGTATGATAGAAATAAGCTAAAGAGATGTACCCTTGTAACAAAACCCCAGATGTGCTACTCAATTTCTATTTTTTTGTTACTATGCAGACTGTCCAACACAATGGCTATGCTAATGATCCTTATGCAAAAGAATTTGGAATCAAAATTAGTGAGAAGTTGGCCTCTGTTGAAGCTCGTATTCTTCCTGCTCCCTGGGTAGTTGATCAGTCGCAACCTTTTTCCATCTTCTTTGTGTAACAGTCTTCTGTAACTTCTTATTTGATTGTTTCAAGTAACAGATGTTAATGCATTGCTATTGCAGCTTAAATATCATGACACTGGTAGGGAGAAGGATTGTTTGCCTCAAGTTGGTCAGTGGAATATGATGAACAAGGTAACCTCCGCCTTCTGAAATTTGAATTAGCATACCATGGCTTCATTTTTCTGCTGATTACTTTTTTATAGCCGCCTGTGTCAAATTATATATTTTTCTCGCCTTTTTATATTCTCTAGTTTTAAGTTTTTAATTTGTCAATAATTTTGAAATGACATAACCACCAAGTATTTAATTGGTATGCTTGTGCTGCAGAAAATGGTTAATGGGGGAACTGTGAACAATTGGTTCTGCATAAATTTTTCACGCAATGTGCAAGATAATGTGGCACGTGGATTTTGTTTTGAGCTTGCCCAAATGTGCAACGTTTCTGGCATGGTGGGCCTTTAGTTATTCATATACTTCAAATAATTCTTTGAATAACTTCTATTTCTCTGCACTGAACTTTTGAATATGTGGGATCTGTAGGCATTTAATCCTGAACCTGTTCTCCCAGCGCTTACTGCCCGTCCTGATCAGGTAGAAAGAGTCCTGAAAGCTCGTTTCCATGATGCTATGACGAAGCTACAGCCCAAATCCAAGGAACTTGACTTGCTAATTGTTGTTCTGCCTGATAATAATGGCACCCTTTATGGTATAAAGTTGCTATTCAGTGAATCTAATTCTGGTTATGTTTTCTCTAATTTTTCAGGGCACATATACTAAGAGCATATTCTTCTCTGGCATCTTTGGTCTATTTCTATTTCTTGCAGGTGATTTGAAACGAATTTGTGAGACGGATCTCGGAATTGTTTCCCAATGCTGTTTGACGAAGCATGTTTTTAAGATGAGTAAGCAATATCTTGCAAATGTGGCTTTAAAGATTAATGTGAAGGTTGGAGGAAGGAATACAGTGCTTGTAGATGCAATATCAAGGCGCATACCACTGGTTAGTGATCGGCCTACAATCATTTTCGGTGCTGATGTTACCCATCCACATCCTGGGGAGGATTCAAGTCCGTCTATTGCGGCTGTAAGATATTTTCCACCTTCTACTTCAGCTTGTAATGGTTTCTTCTTCATTTGCCTGGATTAGATGATCCTTCCTCCGATTTTAACTTGAGGTAATTAACTTGAATTTTGTTTTAGGTGGTTGCTTCTCAAGATTGGCCAGAGGTTACCAAGTATGCAGGATTGGTTTGTGCCCAAGCCCATCGACAGGAGCTTATCCAAGACCTGTTTAAAACATGGCAAGATCCTGTTCGAGGAACTGTGTCTGGTGGCATGATCAAGTATGCTCTCTCTCCCTCTCTCACGCATACACATCCCGCCTCAACCCAAACATTTCGGAATCCTCATCCATATTTAACCGAGGGAGTTTGATGTTGATTTTTTGTTGGGTAATATAATCGAATCATGTACATTTGTTCTCGTATGCTTCAGGGAGCTCCTTATTTCTTTCCGTAGAGCAACTGGACAGAAACCACAGCGCATCATATTCTACAGGTATACTTTTCTGTGCTGTTTATTTTTTAATTTATTTTTTGTGCATGCTGTGTTATTACTTTTGGCAGTGATGGGTGCTGATGTTACTTCATCTGCAGGGATGGTGTTAGTGAAGGACAGTTCTATCAAGTTTTGCTATACGAACTCGATGCTATTCGGAAGGTAGAATCTTATTCCTTTGATTCTTTTCAATCTCTTTCCACTCCATGCTGATAAATTTAGCGTTTCTAATTTCTTCCCAATTTTTTCTTTGTTGTGTTAAACCCAATTTCAGGCATGCGCATCGCTAGAACCAAACTATCAGCCCCCAGTTACATTTGTTGTGGTGCAGAAACGTCATCACACAAGGCTGTTTGCCAACAATCACCGTGATCGTAATGCTGTTGACAAGAGTGGAAATATACTGCCTGGTGAGTATTTGGTTTGTGACCTGCTTGGATTTTAACTTTTCCTGTCATGTTGTAAATCTTCTTCCTATGTGAAATTTACAGGTACCGTTGTGGACTCCAAGATTTGCCATCCAACCGAATTTGATTTCTACCTGTGCAGCCATGCTGGCATTCAAGTAAAACTCAAATTTCTATCATATATTCATTTGTTTATGATAAATTCATGGGATGTGTTTTTTTTTTTTTTCCTTCCAAAGATTATGTAAGAGGGAAGCTGTGAATGCAGCAGCCTCCCAGATATAGTGATCTACGAGTTTTTTGGGTTGATTTGTTTATTATTGCATTTGGTCATGTGAAACAGGGTACAAGCCGGCCAGCCCATTACCACGTGCTATGGGATGAGAACAAATTCACTGCTGATGGCTTGCAATCACTCACCAACAACCTTTGCTATACGTAAGTGTATTTATTAAATGGATCCTTCAGTTTAGTTTTGGAAACAGTGTTACCCCGCCTCTTGTTCCTCTCCCCTCCCCCCATTCTTGATCACTCTTATTCCGTGGTTTTAATGGATATGGGAATAAGTTAACGTGCTACAAACTTTACTGGATCTAAGTTTGTATTGATTTCCTCTTGATTCTTTATTGGATATTTATTTTTGTAGATGATTAATGAATTATTATCATTTATTTGCAGATATGCAAGGTGCACAAGATCTGTTTCAATTGGTAAGCTCCTTTCCTCTTCTCTCCCCCTTTCTCTCCATATTTTTTTTGGCTGATGTGGGGAAATTTTGTCATTAAGTTTTGTATAATTGATTTTTCTGATGGGGTTCTTCTCCTCCCTTGAATATTTGGCAGTGCCTCCGGCTTACTATGCTCATTTGGCCGCTTTTCGAGCGAGGTTCTACATGGAGCCTGAGACATCTGACAGTGGGTCAATGACTAGTGGTGCCGCTGCTGGGCGGGGAGGAATGATGGGTGTTGGTGCAGGTGCACGGAGCACGAGGCCACCGGGTGCTAATGCTGCTGTGAGACCCCTCCCTGCTCTTAAAGAGAATGTGAAGAGGGTCATGTTCTACTGCTAGGTGGTGGTAGTGGTTAACTCTTGTCGTCTTCTAGAGAGACCAGAAACTCTCATACCCCTAGGCACCCTAGTAATAGTTGGCTATGACTTTTTTAATTCTTGTTACTTTTGCTGTTTGGTTGGTTGGTTTTGTTTCCTGCGTAACATTTGAGATTGTAACCATGACATTATTGCTTCATAATTTCGTGTGTTTTTTGTTTTTGGAGATGGATTCCTCGCTGAAGTATTTATTCACGGTGCAACTAACGAAAAAAAATCCTTGTTCCCTTGTATGATGATTCTTCGACCCATGTTCAGGCTTCATGTTATAATTGCTTGATGCATCTGGACTGGGTGAGGCTGATTGCGGACGATCTATGCCCGTGTAATATGCTGTATGTGGTGTTTATTGCAATATGCCTGAGCCGGGTAGAAAGTTTCTTCGTATGACGTGTTTATTGCAATATGCCTCAACTTGGTAGAAAGTTTCCTTACAGCTTGAGTCGCTGGTCCTATCGAAAATTGGGAGCACATTGCTTGGGGAAAAACTGAAATAGAGGTCTGCTGATGGGGGGATCAGCAATAGAAGATAATTTGTGTTGCCATAAGAATTGTGGTACTGTACTGTACATGTGGTTTTTTTGACGGTTGTGGAAGACATTGCACAAATATAAAGAGGGAAATTCTACAATATATCCTAAAGGTTTAGGATGAATCATGTCCAAAATTGCAACATTCGGCACACCACCAAAACGAACGATGATGCAACGCAGGTGGCAAATAGTTGCAACACCTTTGCTTGTGAAAATTACCATCTTGTAGTATTTTAGCACCCAAGGACAACATTTTAGTCAAAATCTTGGGATGCATATCATAGGATTTTCCAAAAATAGGGGCAAAACGAAGGATAGTTGGTGGCATGTTTGGTGTCGTTTCGAGTGGAAAAAAAAGCTTTGGAATTTAAAGAAGAAAGTATTACTGCAACTTCAGTTTGGCCATTGAATATTGAATATTCAGTCAGACAAATTGATTTGAGTATATAGTGTTAAGCAGCTTAACCAATGAACTCCAAACTACCATCCAAAGGGAAAAATTTAACAATAAATTTCTAGTGACTAACATGGTGTGACGGCCATCCTAAGCTTAACATTAACTTTTGAGTGCCGTCTATCTAAGAATTTCTATGTTTGTTTCGACAGATTTGCAACGAGAATTGAAGCTGTAACTTTACTCCCTTCAAAAGTGCAAATATGAAGTCATGAATGCATACTTCGACTGCACTTATGCTTTGTTTGGGTACTTTGGATTTAGTGAGGGTAAAGAAAGTAAAATATAGAGGAAATAGTTTCCTTTGTTTGGTTAATAAGGAGGAAAACGACGAGGAAAATATGAAAGAAAATAGAATAAGTTGAGAAATAAATAAAACATTTTGAATGTTGTAAATCATTTTCCTTTTCTTTATTCATACATTACAATTATATTTTAGAAAATTTTAATTTTAATGTTATATAAGCATGAAGGAAAACATAAAGGAAATCATTTTCTTTCTTGTTTTCTTTTCCCTCACGAAGTCCATGAACCAAAATATTATATATATATATATATATATATAAAAGAACTTGTTTTCCTTCTTGTTTTCTTTTCCTCACGACAAGAAATAAAACATTTTTTTTAAAAAAAAATTCCATGCAAAACCAACAGTTACACTTACATCCAACTGATTTGAAGGCATTTAAAAAAATAACAACCTTTAAAAAATAACAACCTTTTTCAAGACCTTGCTTTGAAGGCGTTTTTGACATCCAACTGATTTCATCCCAAATTAATTCAAATCTTCCCATAAAATCTATATTCTCCTTGGAATATTTTGAAATTCTCTGCCATCAATCGTTCTACTGGCGTACTAGATGCAATCAACTGTGACAAAATCTCATTCTGTACAAGGTGATCAATAAACTACTCGCCACCTCGATCAGATAGGAATTATTTAGTTAGCCCGTCACACCACGTCATCATACTGACATGGTGTGACGGTTTATTAGTATAGTGACATGTGGCATTTGAAAGAATGTGAAGATGACATGTGTCCTTGCAGATTTTCAAATAATCATGCCCTCTATTTTCAGGGGCCCCACATATCAACATACCATTAAACTGCACCACGTCAACATGATGGCGTGGTGTGACAAGCTCGCTGGGTTCGGGGGATAAGGAATATAACACGTGAAGTTGTAAAACGGGAAGAAAAGAATAAAAAGTTAATCCATCTCAAAAGGCAAAACTAAGATTGTGTTCAAACCAATAGGAATTCTTTTCTTGCTATAAGCATTTCTTTCCCACACTCTGCACCTAAGAAAGTTCTTTCTTTTCTTCTATTACCCTCATTCTCTCACTCACCTATATATATATATATATATATATACTACAATTAGAATCATGTGGTTATATATATATATATAACAAAAACACCCCAAGTCTTAATTAGTATTCAAAATCGTCTCTTTTTTGGTAACCATATATCTTCTTCATTTTGACATTGAAATGGCTTCTGCACCAGTGTTTGAGCAATCAGAAAAACTAGCAGATGGCTTGGGTGATGCATTTAGGCAAAGTCGGTACCATATGAAGAGATGTTTTGCTAGGTACACTCTCATTCTGTATTCACACATTCATTCTCTCATTTACCTTTTAATTTCAAATTTTTTTTTGGCTTGGCTTGGCTTGAAACCTTTTAACTTTTCATCAATGAATAGAAGTCCTGAATTGCTTATTTTGCATTTTGTTAAATTTGTTTCAAAACTCTTTCTCTCTCCACATCAAGGTTCATTGGAAGTGGGAGAAGATTATTGAAACCTCACCATTTAATGGAAGAAGTTGAAAAATCAATAGAGGACAAGCTTGAAAGGAACAAAGTTTTGGAGGGTTTACTTGGCCAATTCCTGATGAGCTCCACTCAGGTATATACAAAAGATTCACATATACTCTCTCTCTTTCTATATATATATATATATATATATATAAAATATAGTAATTAATACTTCATCTGATCATAATCTGCATGCAGGAGGCTGCAGTTGTTCCACCTTATGTTGCATTCGCGGTAAGAAGCAATCCGGGTTTCTGGGAATACATCCGGGTGAACACAGATGATCTAGCAGTAGATTGTATTACTGCTAATGACTACTTGAAACTCAAAGAGATGATCTATGATGACAACTGGTAAGTTTGTAAATTATAGAGAAAAACCATACTAAAACTATAGCTAGATAGCAACGAAAATTTTGCATATCATGCACTATCACCGTTTCACCCTTGATCCAAGTCCCGTGACTTTTTTTCATTTATATATGCTCCATCTCTTGGTTCTTAGATTTAATGAGATAAAAAGATAGGAAAACATGCATATATAGAGGAAAACCTTTTTTTCTTTTGTTTGGTTAATAAGAAAAGCGATGAGAAAAATAGGAAAGACAAGAGAATCAATTGAGACAATAAATTAATTAAATGGAGTATTTTGAATGTTGTTGTGAATCATTCCTTCTTAATTTATTCATTTATATTTTGGATTTTATTTTAAAAACTTTTAATATTATTAATCATGAAGGAAAAACAAAAGGGAAAGCATAAAGGAACTAGCTAGTTTTCCTTTCTCTTCGCTTTTCCCTCATGAAACCCATGAAACAAACAAAGCCTTAAAGTCAACAAGTTTAGAAATGTGCTCTTTCTTGTATATCTAAAGAACTGGAGATCAATAATGCGGTTTTGTTGATATGCAGGGCAAATGATGAAAACTCATTGGAAGTAGATTTTGGAGCATTAGATTTCTCTACTCCTCACCTGAGACTTCCTTCTTCTATTGGATATGGAGTCAATTACATCTCTAGGTTCATGACTTCAAGGCTTAATGGGGCTGCTGAGAGTTCAAAGCCTTTGCTCGACTATTTGCTAGCTCTTAATCATCTAGGAGAGGTAAGCAAAGCAAAAAATTTGGCCTAAATTTAACAATTTTTTTGGAAAAAGAATTTCTTAATTGAATTTTTTTTTTTTTTTTTTTTGTGAACGAGTTTAAGTGCCCGTTTGCTAACCAATTATCTGAAATTATCGGAAAAATTGAGCCTGTTTGGCAACCAATGTTTACAGATTTTTAAATTAAAAAAAAAAAAAAAAAGCTGGGAAGAAAAAAAGGTATTAATTTAAAAGCAACAAATTGAAGCTTTTATGAAAAAGATAAAAAATCTCTAAATTTATAGGAATAACAAACGCTAAATAGTTTTTTTTTTTTTTTTAAAAAAAAAAATCTCTTGTTCCCACGGAGATCCTAAACGGAGTCTTAACTGTAATTCTCTATTTTGTTTCTGAAATTGCAGAATCTTATGATGAATGAGACTCTCAACACAGTTAGCAAGCTTCAAACTGCACTAATATTAGCCGATGTTTACCTCTCAGCTCTCCCAAAAGACACACCTAACCAGAACTTTGAGCAGAGGTTATCATTTCTCCCGCACATCCACACACACAAGAACATAAAATGAATGTGAAGAGAAAAAAAGAAAAAAAGGGTGCATATATAATTCCTTTCAAATTAAGAGACATATATGGATCTGTATTCAATTATATTTCAGGTTTAAGGAATGGGGGTTGGAGAAAGGGTGGGGTGATAATGCAGAGAGAGTAAAAGAAACGATGGGGATGCTTTCTGAGATACTTCAAGCCCCAGAACCACTTAAGATGGAGTCTTTTTTCGGGAGACTTCCTATCATATTCAACATAGCAATCTTCTCCATTCATGGTTACTTTGGACAGTCAGATGTCCTTGGCTTGCCTGATACTGGAGGCCAGGTCTGTTTTCAATTTTAATTTCATTTCACCCGCCCCCCGCGTGCTGTGCTAGACTGCTAGATTAGATCTTTAATAACTAGACTTAAAAAGGTTTTGAGTTTTTTCTTCTTACATTACAAACAGGTTGTTTACATTCTAGATCAAGTAAAAGCTCTAGAACAAGAATTACTTCTCAGAATTAAGCAACAAGGCTTGAATGTGAAGCCTCGAATCCTTGTGGTGAGCTATATTTATATTTATATTTATATTTATATATATATATATATATATGCATTCATAACATTCAAAAATAAGTCAGATTTCAACTAATGAAGACACAACATAAAGAATTCAACACTACTCTTTTAATTTCTCACTACTATTAAATACATATATATATATGTATGTATGTATGTATGTATACAGGTCACTCGTCTTATACCAGATGCGCAAGGGACTAAGTGTAACCAGGAGATGGAGCCTCTTCTCAACACTTCGCATTCCCACATTCTGAGGGTTCCTTTTAGGACTGAGAAAGGGATTCTTCGCCAATGGGTTTCCCGGTTTGATGTCTACCCTTATCTTGAGAAGTTTGCCGAGGTAAGTTCTTTAATCGGTACTAGTCGTTCCTCTAATTTAATTCATGTTCATAAGTTAAAAAAAAAAAAAAAAACTCTCCCCATCTCATCATCACTAGGATTCCACTGCTATGATCCTTGCGCAAATGGAATGTAAACCAGACATCGTACTTGGGAATTACTCCGATGGAAACATCGTTGCATCACTAGTGGCTTCCAAACTTGGTATAACTCAGGTATTGAAGAAATATGATTATAAGTTCAAAACATTTCAAATTAATGAGCAACTTTTTTACTTCTGAATTTTTTTAACGTAATGATCATCAAATACTCAAGTTGCATTCCATGAACCTAGGCAACCATTGCTCATGCTTTAGAGAAAACTAAGTACGAAGATTCTGATGTCAAATGGAAGGAGTTGGATCCCAAATACCATTTCTCATGCCAATTCACAGCTGACTTGATTTCAATGAATTCAGCTGATTTCATTGTGACCAGTACATATCAAGAAATTGCAGGAAGGTAATTAATTTGTTTTACGGCCATTTGAGTTGTAGCTATGTGTGGAGTATTAGTTAATATGTAATTCTGGCCAAAACTAATACCCTCTCTCTCTCTCTCTCCAGTAAGAATCGGCCCGGACAGTATGAAAGCCACGCATCATTTACTATGCCAGGGCTCTATAGAGTAGTTTCAGGCATCAATGTCTTCGACCCAAAATTCAACATTGCTGCACCTGGGGCCGATGAATCCATTTATTTTCCCTTCACAGAGAAAAATAAGAGAATTACCTCATTTCATCCTTTTATTGAAGAATTACTCTACAGTAAAGAAGATAGCAGTGAGCACATGTAAGTAAACTCTCTTCCATTCATTTCATGTTCCCAAACGTGCCCTGACGAGTTTGACCAAATTCTTGGCACCCAAAAAAAAAAGAAAAAAGAAAGAAACTAAAGTATGGCATGAACAGTGGATTTCTAGCAGATAGGAAGAAACCAATCATCTTTTCAATGGCAAGACTCGATACAGTGAAGAACATTACAGGATTGACTGAGTGGTATGGGAAGAACAAAAGGCTCAGAAATTTGGTAAATCTTGTAGTTGTCGCGAGCTTTTTCGATCCATCTAAATCGAAAGACAGAGAAGAAATATCAGAAATAAAAAAGATGCATTCTTTGATTGAGAAATATCAACTTAAGGGTCAGATAAGATGGATAGCAGCTCAGACTGATAGGAACCGCAATGGAGAGCTGTACCGCTGTATCGCTGATACAAAAGGAGCTTTTGTTCAGCCTGCATTATATGGGGCTTTCGGTCTAACTGTGATTGAAGCAATGAACAGTGGATTACCTACATTTGCAACCAATCAAGGAGGACCAGCCGAGATTATTGTCAACGGTGTCTCCGGTTTCCACATTGATCCTAACAATGGTGATGAATCCAGCAACAAGATTGCTGATTTCTTTGACAAGTGCAAGTCTGATTCTGATCATTGGAAAAGGATGTCTCAAGCGGGTCTCAAGCGAATCTACGAATGGTAATCCAAAGTACCCTTAGCTACCTAGGCTATATATATAATTAATAACTAGAGAACTTAATTTTACCATAAAATATGGTTTAAAACATTATCTATCTATCTATCTATCTATCTATCTATCTATATATATTCTCATTATTATTGCATTTGCAGCTATACATGGGAGATATATGCAAAGAAAGTCTTGAACATGGGTTCTATCTATGGCTTTTGGAGAGAATTGAATAAGGAAGATAAAAAGGCGAAGCAAAAGTACCTTCAACTCTTCTACAATCTCCAATTTAGGAATCTGGTGGGTTACTTTGGACTAAACCCATATATATATATATGTATTGAGTGTATATACAGACAGAGTCAGAGAGGTGGTATTAACTAAATATGCATGTACTGTTACAGGCCAAAAATGTAGCTATCCCAAGTGAAGAACCTCAGCAACAAGCAGCAATTGCAACGACTCAACCACAACCACCAGCTGTACTAATAGAGCCTATGACAATCACACCAGTACCACCGAGGCATGTCTCTCTACCACTTACCGCTAGCTAAATGGTTTGCTGTTCCATACAAGGAAAAGAAAACAAGATATATCCCTTGGTATTTTCCTTGATGATTAATTAAACAAAACAACAATTTAAAAGTTAATAATAATTCACAAGATTGATGTAACAACTGTAAACTAAGTACGTAAAAGATACGTTTTTCCCTCATTAAATAAATCCACGAACCAAACAGAGCCTTGGGGGGATGGGGGATGATCTGTGGTTAATTCATTGAATAATCCAAACTCAAAAGAAAAGAATTGTTTGCAGGGATGAAGATTTGGAGCAGAAGAAAGTTGGTAAAGTTGGGGAGTATTGCCCATGTTGTTCGTGGTGCTTCCTATGTCTCTCTCTGTGTGTCATTGTTTATACTTTGTCAAAGTTCCATGGCCAATTGATGTGATTGTGATCGATCATGCATGTTTTATTATCTAACACTATTCTAATTCAATTATGCATGTCCTATAATGTATGTATAAACGATTTCTCTGTTACGTACTAAAATATCTTCTCTCTCTCTCTCTCTCTCTCTCTCATGATTTTTCACATTATTTTATTATTGTGGAGATGTATTCTGCAATGCTACAAGTTTGGGCTAAAGTCCAAGGGTCACTTTTTGCGTAAAGTAAAATTTAATTAAAAAAAAAAAGTCTCAAAATTTTGAGTAAGCAGAACCACCGCTCTGTAATGAATATTTTAATGATAAGTAATGTTAGGTACACTTAAACGGGACACCTAAATTATTCACTTACTGATGATGTGAATTTCTAAAGGTAAAATAAAAAATAAAAATTTACACAAAGATAATAGAAATTGAAGTTAACTATATAATGCAGACAATCCCTTTTTATAGAAATTGAAGGGGGACAATCCATATTCCATAATCAAATTAAGAAGTAAAATCTTATATAGAAATTGAAGGGGAACAATCCCTTTTTTTTTTTTTTTTTTCTTTCATATGTACTACTACCACCCGACATTAAAACAAAATAGAAATTGAAATGCAACATACTGTATTTTTGAAATAATTGCTTCCTATATAATGTTTTTAATGTTAACCATAGAATAATGAAATTCAGATTGAATTCTAGACAAATCATATCCAGTACATTCATATTACATGGCTTATTTCTTGGGTGGTGTTTGTTAAATCCTTCATTATTGAATGTTAGCAATCCTAATAATGCGGACATAAACACAACTTGTGTATATGGACTTATGTCAGTCGAAGGACAATACCTAAATGATAAATAGCACCCCAAGTGGTGTCCTAATTTAGATCTCTCCTCCGGTGAGGTGAGAAAGAGATAAGTTTAGCTAAAGATAAATAGCACCAGGCCAAGTGGTGTCCTTGAGCTTCAAGCCGATCATCCCATGAGCCAAAAACCCAGGAATTCGACCACACCCCTTAAGCCAAAAGCTAAAAGCCAAACAAAATTAAGTTAACCCAAAAGCGAAAAAATGCCTTTATTCCAAAAGCCATTGAAAAACATTGAGGGAATTTTATTTTTTTTGCAAATCAATCATTTGTGGACGATTATATAGTCCACAACTAATCGTAGCCCTTTATATTTATTATTTACATACATTTTGAGTGGGTCTCAAACTGGATTACCTTATTATATAGATGAAATACTAATTCTATGTAGAGCCAAACCACCCTTTTGATTTATATATCTATATCTATATCTATAATCTATAATATATATATATATAAATGTACCAATGTGCATAAGTGTTTTACACTTTTATCAATCGGTGCATTTTTACTTAACTATTTTTCTTAGAATTTAGAGTTTTAAAAGTTTAGTATACCACTTTTTTAATTGTAGTCTGTCCATGCCATAAGAGTCCTACAACTTAATAACAACATCTATGTGTTTGGTTGGTTTTTTCTTTTTGGACTCTAGAATAAACTAAATCTATTGGTTTTTTTTTTTTTTTTTTTTTTTTTTTTCGTTTTGTTGAACTCTTTTTTTTTTTTTTTTAAACCTCTTTTTGTATATATATATATTATATACGTATGCATATTTGTATGTTATGTGTATGTGTCACGCCTCGGATCCATACATATGAATCTAGGTTACGTGGCACGCCATCAAGGCTTACCAACGATGATTAAAGTTCCCAAAATAACCTTAATAAAAGTTTTACTCCAAAATAACCAACTTCCAAATAGTTTTTCATAGGTTATATTAAACACGTGTCCAAACACGCCTTAACGAGTTTCGTTTTCAAAAGTAACAGTTTCATAGGTCAAAGGGTCCCCAAAGGTACCCCCATGCCTAGTTAGAAGTTGTTCCGAACATTGGGAGAAGGAGTTAAAGAATTCTTGCAGGGGGTATTTCGACCGGTCGAACGACCCACTTCGACCGGTCGAATGACCCTTTAGCAAAATCCTGGCCAAAGCTGCAGAATTTTGCTAAGGCATCACCCAACCTTCACCCGATGCAACCCTTCAAACATGTTCCAATTCTTAGCAACTTTACCAATGTTATAAGGACAAGTATAACAACCTGCCTAAGTTTGGAAAACGTTAACTGATTAAGTTGAGGGTTCGTTTGGATCAAAATCTCATAAGTGCTTCTACAATTCATAAAACATAAAATTCGACTTGTTAAACATCAAGACGCGAACTCAAGATTCCAAGTCGCTTCCAACCAACTTAAAAAGGTTTTTAAAAGAATATTACATCAATCCAAAAATAATACAGAGCTTCTATAATTCGGTTACAAAAATGTTCTATACACCAATTCCTCCGATTGATCCCCAACGGCCTCATTCCTCGCATTCCATCTTTCCTTTCTTCACACCTGCAATGGAGTAAATCTCCATTGCTCAGCTATATGCTGAGTGCACAATTTCTAACATATGCATATATGACAAATCATGCTTTATTCTCATCATAACACATAACTATTGGTCTCTAGGGAATAAGTGTACATTCACCGATCCAAAGTCTTTCGACTCAACCATGACCCATGCCCCTTCGACATGTCACGTAATGCCTTTCTCGGCCAAGTGACCGTCGTCACTGCTAATCCCCCCCCTTCGAGAGGACGCCTCACGGTGAATTAACACAAATCCCCCTTTAACCCACATAGGCACATAAACATACTCATTTAACACATATACGTGCTCGCGTAAAACTTAACATGCTTTTCACATTTAAGCGCGTGCATAATTAACGGGCCTAAGATTAACACATGGATTTTGCCCGGATCACAATTTCGTCATCGAAATATAAAACATGTATTTCACCTATATAACATAGGCTAGAAATTCATACCTCGAGCTATCGTCGTATAACTTTGAGGGAACGACTAGAAGCCCGATTAAACACCAAATCTCCGATCCTACGCGAAACCTACAAGTTTACACGTGTTTTCCCCAAATTCCTAGATTTAGAAATTTATAAAAACTTAGCCAAACATGGCCTAAAGACTATCAAAACATAGCCCTTACCTTGGGGAGTTCAAATACGAATTTTGGTTGAATACAAACGGGCAGAAGTCCATCGATTTGCGTCTGCAAGCTCTAAGCTCCCAAAACCCCCAAATCTCCCTTTTGATTTTGAAATTAGAAAAGTTGTAATGAAGAAATATCTTGGAACTTCTATATATAGACAAAAATCTCGAAAATTACGTTTACCTCCCCGTGAGTTCTCAAAACTTCTAATTATTCCTCGAAATGTTGCACACGTCCATTTTATGCCTTTACGAGTGAAAATTATAAATCACAAAAGTTTTCGATTTAAGTCTTGTTTGGATCCAAAATTATGTCCAAAAACCAAATTCTGTAGAATCTCTACACATCCTACCTTTTATATAACGTGACACTCACGTTCTCACCACAGTTCTCAAAATGATATCTAACAGTATCAAGATTATCAGAATTTACTCTACGTAGGTAAATTTACTATTCATCAAAATGCCAGTAAGTCAAATAACATTTAAATCACATAAATGTCATTTAGCTATGCCAATGCAACATGCCTTTCCATGTTCCCGTGTCCTCTCTTGACACCTTCCGAACTGCCTTTAAGGCCAAATACTGGATTCTCAAAAGACACCCTCCAACAGCTAGTGAGTCATCACTCACTTCACACATGCTAATTAACACAACCATAAGCATGCTATGCATGCTAAAATGATATAAATAAATACCGCAGGAGCGGGTATGACATCCTCTCCCCCTTAAAAGAAGTTTGTCCCCAAACTTTCAATACCATCTCATCAAGCTACAAGACTTCTCACAAGTACTTCCAACGTTGGTCTCATTACAACCTATACATCTCCTCCAAGATATTACAATCTCACGAGGAAAATAAATCCTCAGGCTCTTAAGGAAAATAAATCCTTGAAGCCCTCGTCTCAACCCGATTGAAGATTCTCTTCGAATACTAACAACATAGAAATATCTCGATAAATAAGAACATCAATGCCTGAGTAAAACATAATCAATAGTCAATCTTGACATTAAATCATATCACGACGTCACACGTCAACCCACACATACCTTCATTGTACTTGTCACATCTTTTTCGAACTTTAAAGTTCATCCCAATAGCCAAAACAAAATCAATAACTCACCTCACTTTCACCCATCTTTCTTTTCGACTAATTGTCGTTTCCAACACGTCTCAACTGGTTAACAACCATACACAATTCTTCATCTCGAAGTAATCAAAACTGAGTACTATCATACATTCATACTTTGTCGGTAAGTCAATACCTCAATCAACTATTTCATATACCATGAATTCCATCTCTTATCCTGTTAATCGTGGAATACCCGTAGAACGATAACACGTTTTCAAACAACTCTCATTCCTTATCAAATTCCAGTTCGGTTTAATCCAATCTCGTATTTTAAGTCCAATTGTACATGATTTGTAAGACACCATTCAAATTCTCAATTGAAAATTTTACATCGTTTTACTTGTCCGAGGTTACCTACTATCCTGAACCACTCTCGGTGAGGTCAGCACACTTGTCATTTATCTCCCACTTTTGTACTCGAACTGCCGTCGACTAACGTAGAAGATTTCACTTACACCTTCAATTTAAAACTTTTAACAAAGTCAAATACATATTCTTCTTTTTTTTTTTTTTTTTAAAAAAAACAAATCATTTTAAAATTTTGCATAATACTTTCTCAACATAATAACCCCAATGTTCATCGTAGCCAATAACGTGGTTAACCCAAATTGACTTAGTCAATCATACATGTACCACAACGTCCATCATAACGCATTCCCATACTCAGACCATACCTTGTTCCTGTCCCAAATCTTTGACCCTTCACAATCTATTCTATTCATATAGTGTACACACACCCTGAGTCAATTACTTTTCTGTTGAAGATCACAACCCCATAAGTCTCTGGTATACCACTTTCACCTTTACACAAGCCCATACCAATCGTACTTATGTATCTCAACTCTTACTGAGTTCTTGACAACCCTTTATACTGAGCGTTTATTCTTCGTATAACATCTCAAATCACTATACCTTATTCAACAGTTTAATATCTCATAAATTTAGTCAGCCTGACTTAACTCCAATTCAGATTTCTCTAATCCTTTATCTTTGCTATTCCGATCCCAAATTCATTATTCTCGAAGAACATGTTGTTCAAGTGTTCATACTATTCTCGTAACCATCTAAAAATAACTCAGTAATTTAATCTTCCCAATGAAGTACCATAGTCTCACTGTTTGATAAATTCCCTATAAACTTCCACTTTACATACCTTTCGCGACAATACCCAAGGTCCTATTCTTACTCGGGCTACTAATGCCAACCCATTCATAACTATTGTCTTTAAGTGCTTCACACTTTACGAATCTCATCAAGTTCCTAAACGTTCAAAACTTCAAATCATTCATAACCTCAGGTTATTCAAATACTTAAAACAAGATCAAGTTCCCTTTAGAGCAATACTCAAGTCAACTTGTTAGTAGCACTTCATCCAACTCACTAAGTCCAAGTGTTCAACATTTTACTAATTCATTACTTTATAATTTTCAACCTTATGACCTGCTCATGTAAAACTCATTCGTTCATCAAGCATCGTTGCGTCCCAAGCACTAGCATACTATATCCTTCCACAATATTCTTGTTCCAAAGTTTACTTGATACCTTATTACAAGTATTTAACAAAATTTCCTTACTTAAACAAAAGTTTGATTTTTTTAAAACATTTTAAACACTTTAAAATTTTCTTAGGGATGAAATCTGACATCCCCAAAGCTTTCCAATTCATTGAAATCAAGGACAACTGAGATAGCATTCCGTTGCATCCATCATTGCCCTCTAACCGATTTACAGTTCTATTATCATATCTGATAATGTACTCAACGTACTCCCAAGTCTTCATCCCACTTCCATCGTTCATGCTCACTTACTCGTCAAAGCATCATCTTCCCAACTTACATTTTCATCTCTCACTTGACTTACCCAAAGTCTCTTTACTCTATCCATTTCCACAGCTGCTCTTGTTCAATATCGTAATACTTCTCATGCTCCAACCTCCCGTTGATAACCACTCAATTTATACACCCCAACGATGTTGTAAAATCATTAAAAGATCTTTCATTTCATTTAAAATACGATAATTAGCAAAGAAAGCATGAATTCGACATCTTAAAAAGACTTTTCTGTGATAAAACAGCCCAAGGGCAAAATGGTCATTTATAAAATATGGTAAAATTTTACACCAAAAGATAGCTCTTTAAGTCCCGGTTCCAACGCAAGAAACGGCGCGCAAATCCGAATTTTCTACAAAGAGTTATGCCTGTTTCCGTAAAAGTCGACGAAAAAAAAAAAAATGTTTTCGAAAACACTGTTTGGATCAGAGGGGTGTTCGACCGGTCGAACCGCCCCTTTCGACCGGTCCAGTACCCCTGGACCATATTTTTCTTCATTTAACACCCTTAGAAGTCCCCAAACTCACAAGGCATGTAGGGGCTACTTCCCGACCATTTTAGAACCACCCGCAAGTGCTCGAAAACATCTAAACTCATCAAATCACACAACTGTTGGTCTCAGGTTCAGGTTTATCCTCATTACAACCCCTTGTAATAACAACATTCTCTACAAGGTTCTCTATAAAGGTCCTCTTATATTGATGATATCCAAATATCAACTCGATTCCTCAGACTCTCCTATCATATTCAATCATTTACGCTTGTCCTTCGCCTTAAGTCCTATAGTGGTACATCCTTTGTTCTACTTCCTTTGACAAACCATACCTCAAAACACCAAGAAACTCTTAATCATATTCATTTCCATTCCTTTAATCTCCATCAAGAAGTTCTACTATTTCTCCTCCGACCTATGTCGTCCTTATCGTTACATTCATATGCACGTAATCATCAAGTCTAAGCAATCACTCCCGAAATATGTCGTCCATTAAACTTCTATCAACTGTAGTTTCAAACCGTCAAACCATCAAAGTATACTCTATCATCTCTATTCTCAACCCCTTGTCTTAGGTTAATCCTTAAATATCACTTCCCACTTACCCAATTAATCCGGTAACTTCCGTTACTAATCCTCATACCGTGTCCAAATCCACTTATGGTACCACGACCACTCGAACCCAGGTTCAGTTGAGAGATTCCTCAACAACCATGATACTCACAATACGTTGAGATATTCCTCAACCCCCAATACATACCGTAAGATAGGTTGAGAGATTCCTCAACCGTCCAACATCTCAAACTACATACCATACGTTGAAAGATTCTTCAACAATTTTAATACTTATCATTCGATAGGTTGAGAGATTCCTCAACCATCCAATCATTCCATATACCGTACTACAAGTCAAAAGATTCTTCAACTACCCAATACACACCGTATAAGAGAAAACCATAAGATAACTCGTACAATCACACCGTAGGTTAGCATCTTAGGATAACACCGTAAGAAAAGGTGAGAGATTCCTCACCTACTCCATACATGAGCAATACACTCCGCTGGACTATCTTTCTGTCATAAACCCCAACTGTCCATCTCTATTCTCTCACGTCACGACGTTTAGCCCATATTTGAGACGGAACTCTTATCAATCAATCTCCATTTCCAAAACTCGACTACGAACAATCACTTTTCATTCTCTACGTGAACTATAAGGAAATCTCCCCTGACATTCACTACTCCACCTCCTTTCTCGGTTAAAGCCCTCAAAGAGCACTTATTACTATCAATTTAAATAATTACCGATTCGATCCAAAAATCATTTCATTTTCATTTGAAAATTCAATTGTTCTCCACGATCAAGATATCATCTCTCCCTCGTATCGCCCCACAAGGTCTATGATAACCCACAGAAACTTCATTTCGTCACACGGTTCTACGTCCGCATAATTCCACCGATTCACGAGTGCATAAATACTATGCATGTATGCCAATAACATAGTCATGTATGTATAAAAACATACCATATGCATCAAACATCTCTACAATATGTGGATGCATTCTAGAATATGTGTCAATTCACTCAACACTCCACTCGACGTCGAACGTTCCCAAAGTTTTGTTACCTATTGCTCTGATACCACTAGATGTCACGCCCCGGATCCATACATATGAATCTAGGTTACGTGGCACGCCATCAAGGCTTACCAACGATGATTAAAGTTCCCAAAATAACCTTAATAAAAGTTTTACTCCAAAATAACCAACTTCCAAATAGTTTTTCATAGGTTATATTAAACACGTGTCCAAACACGCCTTAACGAGTTTCGTTTTCAAAAGTAACAGTTTCATAGGTCAAAGGGTCCCCAAAGGTACCCCCATGCCTAGTTAGAAGTTGTTCCGAACATTGGGAGAAGGAGTTAAAGAATTCTTGCAGGGGGTATTTCGACCGGTCGAACGACCCACTTCGACCGGTCGAATGACCCTTTAGCAGAATCCTGGCCAAAGCTGCAGAATTTTGCTAAGGCATCACCCAACCTTCACCCGATGCAACCCTTCAAACATGTTCCAATTCTTAGAAACTTTACCAATGTTATAAGGACAAGTATAACAACCTGCCTAAGTTTGGAAAACGTTAACTGATTAAGTTGAGGGTTCGTTTGGATCAAAATCTCATAAGTGCTTCTACAATTCATAAAACATAAAATTCGACTTGTTAAATATCAAGACGCGAACTCAAGATTCCAAGTCGCTTCCAACCAACTTAAAAAGGTTTTTAAAAGAATATTACATCAATCCAAAAATAATACAGAGCTTCTATAATTCGGTTACAAAAATGTTCTATACACCAATTCCTCCGATTGATCCCCAACGGCCTCATTCCTCGCATTCCATCTTTCCTTTCTTCACACCTGCAATGGAGTAAATCTCCATTGCTCAGCTATATGTTGAGTGCACAATTTCTAACATATGCATATATGACAAATCATGCTTTATTCTCATCATAACACATAACTATTGGTCTCTAGGGAATAAGTGTACATTCACCGATCCAAAGTCTTTCGACTCAACCATGACCCATGCCCCTTCGACATGTCACGTAATGCCTTTCTCGGCCAAGTGACCGTCGTCACTGCTAATCCTCCCCCTTCGAGAGGACGCCTCACGGTGAATTAACACAAATCCCCCTTTAACCCACATAGGCACATAAACATACTCATTTAACACATATACGTGCTCGCGTAAAACTTAACATGCTTTTCACATTTAAGCGCGTGCATAATTAACGGGCCTAAGATTAACACATGGATTTTGCCCGGATCACAATTTCGTCATCGAAATATAAAACATGTATTTCACCTATATAACATAGGCTAGAAATTCATACCTCGAGCTATCGTCGTATAACTTTGAGGGAACGACTAGAAGCCCGATTAAACACCAAATCTCCGATCCTACGCGAAACCTACAAGTTTACACGTGTTTTCCCCAAATTCCTAGATTTAGAAATTTATAAAAACTTAGCCAAACATGGCCTAAAGACTATCAAAACGTAGCCCTTACCTTGGGGAGTTCAAATACGAATTTTGGTTGAATACAAACGGGCAGAAGTCCATCGATTTGCGTCTGCAAGCTCTAAGCTCCCAAAACCCCCAAATCTCCCTTTTGATTTTGAAATTAGAAAAGTTGTAATGAAGAAATATCTTGGAACTTCTATATATAGACAAAAATCTCAAAAATTACGTTTACCTCCCCGTGAGTTCTCAAAACTTCTAATTATTCCTCGAAACGTTGCACACGTCCATTTTATGCCTTTACGAGTGAAAATTATAAATCACAAAAGTTTTCGATTTAAGTCTTGTTTGGATCCAAAATTATGTCCAAAAACCAAATTCTGTATAATCTCTACACATCCTACCTTTTATATAACGTGACACTCACGTTCTCACCACAGTTCTCAAAATGATATCTAACAGTATCAAGATTATCATAATTTACTCTACGTAGGTAAATTTACTATTCATCAAAATGCCAGTAAGTCAAATAACATTTAAATCACATAAATGTCATTTAGCTATGCCAATGCAACATGCCTTTCCATGTTCCCGTGTCCTCTCTTGACACCTTCCGAACTGCCTTTAAGGCCAAATACTGGGTTCTCAAAAGACACCCTCCAACAGCTAGTGAGTCATCACTCACTTCACACATGCTAATTAACACAACCATAAGCATGCTATGCATGCTAAAATGATATAAATAAATACCGCAGGAGCGGGTATGACAGTATGTTTATGTGCCTCATAGATCAACTTTCTTTTTGTTGGACTCTAGAATAAACTAAATCCATTGGTTTTTTTTTTCTTTTTCTTGGACTTTTTTTTTTGATAACCTCTTTTTGTATATATTATATGCGTATGTATATTTGTTTGTTATGTGTATGTTTATGTGCAGAGATAGATCAACAAATATTACAAATCTAGATTGTAGTGGTTATTTTGGTAAATTCATTTGTGGGATGGTTTTAGTATTTTAGATATAAAGCAACTGATAATTACCGATGCCCATAAGTGGTTTACACTTTTATCAATCGGTGCACTTTCACTTAAGTAATTTTCTTAGAGTTTTAACAACTTTAGTATACCATTTTTTTTACTTTGGATATATCATGTTATATACAATCCCTACAATTTTACAACTCCTTAATATTAATGGTATTTGATATTAATCCTATTGTGTATTACAATTCCTTCCAAACAACTCAAGTTCCCATCGGAATTTACAAATAAAAAATAAAAAGAAAAAAAGAAAAGAAAAAAGTCAATCACACTTTAGTTCAAATATGACTCTTTTTTAAATACGCCCCTAAACTATAAAACTTGACAAACTAACTCCCCTCAACTATTGCATTTTTCTCTAAAACCCCTTCCATTAGAATTCTGTCCCAAAAAAGAACGCTTTTTTTTTCTTCTTTTTTCTTTTTTAAATTTATATTTTATTTTTTTATTATCATGTGAGCAACATATGATACAAACTATTAGCAACATAATATCTATTTGTCCCTCCTTGGAGCCATTGGAAATTTTATGACAAAAATATCTTTTGTTGCATAATAATTGCCATGTGTTGTACACCAAATTTTAGGCAATTTTGTTCTTAAAATTTCAACGACTCAAAGAAGAGACAAAAATGTTATGTTGTTAACACTTTTATATTGGTAACATGATACAAAAGTAATCAATTTTTTAACTACAACCTAACAAAAGAGATGTTAGTGAAAAGTTAAAATAGTTGATAGGGTCAATTTGTTGAGTTTTATTTATAAGGGCAATTGAAAATTGTCATAGTTGAAGGGGTTTTAGTGTAATAACCCCTCTTTTCTTTTCTTTTTTTGGACTGCACGGTGGGTTACGTGAATAATGGATTAGTAACATATATATCTCTTAAATAGTTATAATATATGTCTATGAAGAATTTTAGGACTCTTAACTAAATTCCTATTACCAATTTCTTAGTAGTATATGATTATTTTTACACTCGCGATGTTTAAAAATTTTACCTTCCAATTATAAATCTTGCATTCAGCCTCCAATTAATACAAATATTTGAGAGCTAATCTATCTAAAAGCTTACATTTAATCAATAACTAATTAATAAAAGAATTTTAGTAATTGAATACATTTGGGCAAAGTTCCTTAGCTGTACATGGTTTGTTAGATTCCTCTCACAATTGTGAGACCCTAATTAAATAGAAAATAAATAAATAAATAAATAAAATAATTTTAAACATTATTTTTTTTAATCCCTAGACCCACTGTTGTGAGAGGGAACCTAACAAACAACACCTAACGAACTTTACCCAAGTATGTTCCTTGAGTAATTGTGTAACAATTTTTTGCTTCTTTGATTAAAGTGGACCAGAATGGATTAATTGAGTATTGGATCATTGGATGAAACAAAGTCCAATCTAAATTAGGATAAATAAGGAAATCAAGTATTAGGAATAAATAAAGGAATTGTGTACTAGAAATTAATCGTGTAGAAGAATAACATGAATTCACAAGCCTCTCAGTCCCAGGTTTACTTTTGGCCCTATTTGTTAAGACATTATTTTAGTTCTCTCTCTCTCTCTCTCTCTCTCTCTCTCTCTCTCTCTCTCTCTCTCTCTCTCTCTCTCTCTCTCTCTCTCTCTCCTTTCTTTTTTTTTTCTTTTTTTTTTTTTGGACTAGAAGACTAATGATAGTATTAAAGAACCTACTGGTATTATCTAATTTCTATTATACGTCTCCACTTCCCAAGTTCTCCATAGCCTTGGACATTTTTTTACACTTTAATTAAGATTCATAAAACAGTCTACTCTTCGTGTTCTCTTAATAATGTGCTATGATGAACTAAACACGATTGATCTGTACACAAGTGTGCACTTTCAAGCTTTGCATTGAAGGTAATTATTATTCCTTATTCTTCTATTCATTCATTCAACTTACTTATAAATTTCATTCTCATTACTATTAATGTAATATTTTCAATACCTTAATGATCAAAATGAAAACAAAAAAACTATTAATTATAGTAACATCAGTTCCCTTCTCATGACGGGACTTCTATTTACAGTTATTGGATTCAGTTTTCATTAAGGGTACTGAAGTAATTTCAGACATAAAACTATACCCATCAACTCCTGATATCAATTCTTAGTATTACATAACTCTTTTTAAAGAATCTTGATTTGTTTTATTCTTCTTCTTCTTTTCTTTTTTCTTGTTTGGAGCTCTATGATGAGTCACTCACGATTTTGTTTATTCTATACCAACAATAATATAGGTAACTTCTATCGAACTTATTCTAGGTAAGATATACATTCAAAAAAATTTAGGATTCAATTTCAACTACTTTAATATTTGGTTACCCATTTAACATAGAGTGCATTTTTCTCACTCTTGCTTATCCACCACTACCATGCTGACATGTGTCCTATTCCATTCCCATTTTACCCATGCGTTTAGCAACACAATTATTGAATATAAAACTTAATTGAGTATTTTTCTTTATGAAAAGTTATTATTGTTATCTTTATTAGCAATAATTCGTAGAATTTTTATCATTGTTTAAGTTCCACAAGAAAGATAGGAAGTTAGCTAGATAAATTTAGCTTGCGATTATAACCAATTAAGTGGTAAAATAAAATTTTAAGCACATTTGTTGTATAAATACATTTGATAATGTACCACTTAATTGAAAGAGTCACCACACTTAATTATGCCATATGGGATACCATATCCTTTTGTAAGCATCTCTTTATGACTCTAGCATTACTCTAATTGAAAATGCAGCCAAAAATCCATTGAATATCTTAATTGAAAAAATTCGACTAGAAATAATCACTAATTGCAGTCTATTTCAATACTTGAAATACTCATGTGTTATGTACGGCAAATTCAACTGCTTAAAATTCAACACTTAATTTTCAATTTTATCAAATTAATGGACACCCTTAGGCCCTTTTTAGCTCATGAACAAACGAAAATATTTTCCTTAGTGTTTTCGTTTCTTTCCTATCCCTCAATATGTGCACCAAATAGAGCCTAAAAGTCTCTTTCGATATAGATTATCAATACATTTTCAGAATTTTAGAACTTTAAATTAAATTAAAACTACCATCCTATTGGTTTTTTCTATTTTGGTCTTAGTGGATTCCATTTTTTTTCCCTTCTTCTGTCATGTTTCAATATCTTTTCTCTTTCTTTAGGTGAACTCCATGGATAAGCAATTACTTTCTAATATCAATTCCCGTTATAAAATTTTTTCCTTATGTGATTCTTTCAATTATTTATGAAAATTTTTGGTTGAAGATTTTAAGAATTTTCAAGCCACACAGCACAAAAAGTTTGGCCACCTTGAACGTAGAGGGCTCCCTAAATCCTTTTTGTAGGAATCAAATTTTAATGTATATAAAAAACATTTAAGAAAGCTAGATCATGATTGATTTGTAACTTATTCTAATTAGAACATATGAAATAATTTTATAGTTTAATAAATTACTAAACAAACACGGTATATTAATGAAATACTAACATATGTGGTCATACAATAAATAAATAAATATATAGTCATTATTAAGTAATGAGCAAAGAAAATAGTAAATTCAAAATATTAAAGATGTAAGAAAGAATTCTAGCTAGGACATGTGATAACAATTAAATAGCAACATAAAAAAATTATTATTGAACAAATAAACAAATGGTCTAAGAAGAATAATTCAACAGCTTTTATTATTTTTACCCTATGAATTGATTGTTGTATGTGCTTTGTGTATCTTTTTTATTGTGGAAGTTGCATGAATTCTTCTTCTTCTTCTTCTTCTTTTTATTTTTTATTTTTTATTTTTTTATACCTAATTTAAGTGTTTTTTTTAATCTTTTTTTATTTTTACTATTATTTTGGCTTACTATTCCTAATTAGTTTTTAGATAGACACCGTTCACGTGCAACACACGTGCGTTTAAACTAGTATATATAAACGCAACAACCAATTTTTTTTTTTTTTAAAAAGAGTAATACTATGTTTGTCGAATCTGAATCTCAAATTTGATTCTCAAATAGTTTTTCATTAATATGACACAAATCGTAAGTCAATTGGAAACCATATTTGGAATTGAAATTTGAAAAGCATAGCACTTATTCACACCCCCAAACCCAACCCAACCCCACTCCCTCCCCCCCCCCCCCCCCCCCCCCCAAAAAAAAAAATAATAATAATAAAAAATAAAAAATTGTACCCTGATTCAAACAAAAAGAAATTACATACTTAAGACTGAACGGGCAAAGACAGGTAGAAATTTTTTTCAAGAGTTCCAAGGTGGAGATCTAGACAAGTAGTATATTGGGATTTCAACAATCCAAGTGAAAGCATCCGCCTTCTACGCTAAAAAGACCAAATGTGTCATTTTCTTCACAATGGATTCATGCAAACAAATGAAATGTAGGTGAATTATATAAGTAGCTCTTCAATCACCCCAGAAAGTAGTAGACCCCACAAGCAATTGATGTTAAAACAATTGAGACTATCCCAACTTGTCAATTCCTACAGGCCCTACTAATATTGACTTTGGGGTTCCATGCATGCCCCTCTCATTCTCACACATAGAGGTCCACAAGAGAGAGAGAGAGAGAGAGAGAGAGAGAGTTTCTTGGAAAGAAAAATCTTATAGAGGGTTCCACAATAGATGAAAGGAAGTCCATGAATAGAGAAGTCAATACCCGAACCATACATTATTCTTGCTGTGTTTAGCTTTACCAAAGCCAGAGAAAGAAATTGAAGAAAAAAGTGCAACCATGAGAGAGAGAGAGAGAGAGACCCCTACACAGCAGGAAAGTTACGTATGGTGCGTTCTTGACTTCCTCGTTTAAGACTTAACCTTCCCAATCAAGCTAAAAAAAAAAAAATTAATAATAATAACAAACAAACAAAACAAGATTAATTTTCTTTTTCAAAAAAAGAAAAAGAAAAAGAAAAAGGAAAAGGTTTGAAGTAGTTGTAAACTGTAATGAGCTTTCCAGGAGAAGCAGAATCAGCAGTAGCAGCAGCAGCAGCAATAAATCAGCTTGAGCCATTGATGATGGAGCATTCAAAATCCCAACTAACCCAATAGAGCTCCCCCCACCCCTTCATTGAATACAATGCACCAACACACGAGGGGGGCTCTAAATTTCTTCTGATCTATGTATTTAAAGACGGGCAGAGAGAGAGAAAGAGGTAAGTAAGACAGTTGTGGAGCAGAAGATGCAGATAGATAGATAGATCAACAACAACAACAATACTCTTCTTCTAATAAGTCTCTTCTTACCTTAGCTAAGTGCAATTCAAGGCAGCTTTAATTTGCTGGACAGTGGAGCTGATAAGGTTATTAACGGTGTTCACCGACTCAGGGCTCATTTTAGCATTTGGCAAGCTGCTCACTAGTATTTGAAACACTACCGTAATAAGTGAACCTCCTGATGATGATGTTGACCTACTTGAACTCGTGGAGGCTCCATCCCCTCCTCCTCCTTGATCCGGGGGCCGTCCATCTGGTGATATTGTGAACCCTGATGGCAGCAGTGGTATATATGAAGGATCCTCACCGCTCATCGCTATGTTTATGGCTGGTAGGTCCACCGGGCAGTACACTACAACCGACCCCGAACTGTCTATGCAGCTTTCTTGGAGTATTAACATGTTGTTCTGGCTAGTATTTAAGGCCTGGTCAATCAAGAATGAAATAAATCAACTACTCACCCCGGCCGTATACACTTAATTAAATCATCTATCTAGCTAGCTAATTGGTATATATATCATATGGTTTTGATTATTACCCGGAGAACAGATATACAGTTTCCTGGATGAGATCCATTTGCAATGTGGGCAACCTCTTGAACTGCATTTCCATGGGAGAGAACATCCCACTACATAAAATAATGAAATCAAGAAAGTTTAGAATTACTATGTATAGATGCACATTTTTTTTAAAAAAATATATATAATTTGTATTGATTGATGATGGTCTTCTATTGATCACATATGTAATTAATATACCTGAGGCCTTGTTCTTTCGTCCCTGAAGAAATTGAAAACATTCTGTGGAGAAATTGGGAGCCAAATGGTAGAAGCTGCGCTAAGAACCACGCCATTGGGCTGACCAGGATCGGTGCTCTTATGAAGAGTGGCCCGGACTTCAATTTCATTCAACCCGGAAAGGGTGGTCCATTGGTGGCCGTTTGAAGGGTTGATGCTCGTACAGAAATTGCTGACCATTCTCTGTGCAAGTTTCATCATGCTTCTCTTACCATCAGGCGATGGAATCACTGTCAAATGAAAAAGAAAAAACGATGCTTCAATGAGACATATTTGAAAAAAAAAAAAAAAAAAAGAACAAGAAATGATTTGATTATTCAAACATTGAAAGAATTGAGTTTTCATTTGTGACCCACCTCCTCCAAGATCACGAGTTGAAGTGCCTGTCACCATTAGACAAGCAAATCTCTCGCACATCCTTTGAAGAGTCGAAAGCCATCTTTCAGCTCCAAATGCCAAACCACTATGAATAAGATCTCCATAAATCCTATGAATTGGTGTTTTCTCTTCTATTTCCATATGCTCCACCCAAGTAACCTATCCTCGTTACATACCATCCAAAATGATTTAAAAAAAAAAAAGGTCATGATCATTATATATATATATATATATATACATGTTTGATGACATAACAAGATATACCCACAAAAGTAAAAATTAAAAAAATAAAATAAAAAATTGGGCTATTTGACAACCTTTGAGTATCCATTAGGCATGTCTTGAATTAAGCATCCAGAAGGCTGCCTTTGAGCACGACATTGAGAAGTAAATTGGTGCATTTGAGGAAAATCATAAGAAATGTCAACAATTGCCCACAAGCCTTGTTCAATTTGCTGACAGAATCGAAGGAAATAGAATTGACGAGTAGGTACCAAAGGCGAGAGAACCTGCAACTCTTCATACATCTGCAAGAAATATTTTTATAAATAATAACATAAGCGGTATTGATCAATGATGTCAATATGATCGAAGGGGAGAAGATTAAGATTTCTGCTAATTATTACCAGTTGCAAAGAACCACTTTGGCTACCCAACATTCCAGCTGATAATATTTCAATTGTTCTTGCTCTTGAGACAATTGTAGGAAATAGCTCCACCCATTTGTTCTGCAAAATTAAAAATCCATCTTTAATCTAACATAATACACAATTTTCCTGAAAATTTGGACTTGGGTGTTTCGAGTTTTTCTTGTCCAATATAAATACAGTAATAATTTTTATTAAAAAAAAAGAAAAAAAAGAAAAAAAGAAAGAGAAACTAACTTACCGAGTCCATAAACATATCTACTAATGCCAAGCCATTCATTATCACAACACCAGAATCTCTTGATGCTTCAATTCGAATATTAGGAATTTTCAAATGAGAATTATTATTAGCCCTTGGGAAAATCCTGTCATAGCTTTCAAGATTAAGAATCTCTCTGCCATCGGTTGTTTGTTTCATCCACAAAGGTTCATTGGTCCGCAAAAGCCTAATAAGTTCATCCATTGCATTAGCAGCAATATCAGCCATTAGGGACTTATCCATGTCTGATATACTTGTGGCCTGAAAAAGAGGAGGCAGACTGGCCATAGACGACGAACCACCAGAAAGAAGATCTAGATCAAGTGAAGGACCAGCCATTGCCATTCCATGTCCCCCCCCAAAACTCGCCATTGACAAATCCAATGAAGATATATGAATTGGCTGTACTGGTGGGAGTTGTGAAATTGGCCTCCCTATGTACTTGGCAGCAATGCTAGAAACTCTGTCAAGCTACAAAACACACACCAACAACAAAGTACGTTGAATACTATATATATATATATATATATGTATATAGGAACTAGGAGGAATTAATAATTAGTGATCGACCTCTTCTTTCAACTGGGCATTCTCCATTCGCAGTTTTTGCTCATCGAAATACAAATCTTCCCCAACAGGGGGGCCACCGCAAGATGGGCAGATCACATTCTTAAGGGCCTCTCTGATTGCTATGTTCTCACATCGAATCTTATCATTTTCCGCCCGAAGTGTACAGTTATCGGCTCGTTCAACTTGGGCCTTTTAAAATAAATAAATAAATCAATCAATAAATAAAATATGTACACACAAATTTCATACTACTGTTGTTGTAGTAGTAGTAGTAGTAGTAGAAAATAGAAATATATAACTTCAATCAAATACTATACTGATCAAAAACAAGAAAAACTATATAAATAAATAAATAAATATAGATAAGAGCAAAATGAAACCTTCATTTGGGTCCTCCTGTTTTGAAACCAAAACTTGATCTGCCTAGGAGCCAAACCCAACTCTCTGCTTAACTGCATTCTCTGCTTCTCATCTGGATGAGGAAACTCTTTGAACATTCTTCATTTCCAAAAAAAAAAAAATAATAATAATAACATCAACAACCCACACAAAAATCATCATCATTATCATTAACAGCCCACAAAAAAAAAAATCAAATATATATATATATATAATGATTGTAATTAAATCTTACGCTTCAAGTCTCTGAATCTGATGAGCAGTGTGGCGGTGGTAACGTTTCTTCCTCCGGTGAGGATCGGAGGCGTCGTGGTGGTCGCCGCCCGACCCACCACCTCCGGCGCCGTACTCCATAGTTATTTATTTATTTATTTTGGTTGTTGATGGGCCGGAGTCACCAGAGAGCGTAGTGGTGGTTGAAATGATGGTAATAGAAGTAATATTGAAGAAGCTGTTTTTGTAAATCAGCAGCTACTATTGTTCCCATGATAATGCTATCTATCTATCACTCGCTACTATTTTTGACAAAACCCAAAGAAATAACCTCCCCCCAACCCAAAAATAGAACATAAATATGATTGAGATTGATATATACTACTGAAAGAAGATGGCGATATGGGCTTTGCTAATTGTGTTCCGGGAGGGAGGGGCAAGATTTGGATTCTGATTCTGATTTCGATATGGGTTTTTTTTTTTTTTAATACACTATATGGTTTTGATTTTGAGCAGCATGTAAATGCATATTTTCAAGCTAATACACCCATTTCAACATCTCTATTTGGTGAGAGAGACGTTGCAACGGACGGATAATCGTGGATACTGGAGTGATTGTATCATTGTAGCTTTTAGAGAGAGAGAGAGAGAGAGGGATTTGAGGGTAAGTAAAGGCAATGGAATGAAATTTTGGGAATGGTGCAATTAAATTAGTAAAAGAAGAAGAGGAAGAGGAAGATGGGTGTGAGAGAGAGAGAGAGAGACAGAAAGAGATAAAAAGAGAGACAACCACTCCAAGTACGTAGCAATACTGTATATATCTGTGTGGTAACCGACGGATTTAAAGCCTTTCCCTCTGATTACACCGAGAAAGATAGAGAGACTTTAATTCATTCGAGCCAGGGACTCCCCTCTCTCTCTTTCTCTCCATTACTGTACTAGTAGTATATATATATATATACTCTCTCTCTCTCTAAAAACTAGTTACTACTAGTATGGACTGGTTAGTACAAATGCTTGCTCACAGCCAGGTGTCTACAGTTTTTAGCTTTTAAGACGGGTCGCCGGATAGATCGCCGCCGTGGCTTTCCGTCCACTGATAGATAATGACAAAAATAACCTTTCTCTCTCTCTCTCTCTCTCCTGATTTTTCCTTTATACTAATTATTAAATGTTTTTACACATACGTACTACGATAAACGTTTGTTCTAAAAGTCAAACATGACCTTTCTGAGTGGGGTGTCCACCCCCTCCTCATACAGTTTTAAGTCCTTTCATTATCGTCCGTCAATTCATGACTCATTATAAAATAGTACTCCCTCCGTCCCATATTTAGAGTCTCTTTTGGGAATTTTAACTTATTAAGGGGATAATCTTGATTTTGGTGAGATTTTTAACTTTATAATATTGCCCTTTTTAAAATTCAAAATTATAGTGTCACATAAAAAAAAAAAGAGGGAAGAGTTGGATATAATAAAGGACAAATTTGGAAAGTGTGTATTAAAGTACTTTGACTTTTCAAAGAGGACTCTTAAAATGGGACATCAAAAAATGACATCAAGAACTCTTAATATGGGACAGAGGGAGTAGTAATCAACTTTTTTCTCACAAATAGAAACATAATTATATTTAGTCCATATATATATATATATATCTTTTAATTTATAAAAATGCTAGGGGCACTAACAAATTCCACTAATATTCATACTTACATTCTATCTCTCTCTTAGTGGCACTTTGAATCTACTGCGAACCCCACAGTGCCACTAGAAGAGAGATAGAGTGTGGATGTAAGTGTTAATAGAATTTATTAGTCCTCCAAATATTACTTTTTAATTTACTGCATTTGTGGTATGACGCAAAATAAAGAATAACACACAATTTGTGGTTGTATAAATTTTCATTCTTTTAATTTGAACATATCTATCTAAATCTTGATGATTGTTGGAATTAAAAGTTATCCACCATGCATACATGGGGCTTCCTTAAAAATATTTAATTTTTAGAATTTTAAAGCTTTTGAATGGTGTAATACCTAAACTGGAGTGTTTAATTAGTATTCATACACATATCAACATTCAGATCGACCACACAGAGAATATTATTCATTTGGTATCAATAAAAATGAGAATAAAAATAAATAAATAAAAAGCAGCAGATAAATTAAGGTCCGATCAATCCATAGCTATATATTGATTATACAATGACTTGGTTAATTACATTTTCTATGGCCGGCGGCATTTGAAACTGGAGTACTACATATATATATATATATATATATGTCATCCATGCACGTCAATCAATGCATGTCATTTTCTCTATCATTTTGTGAGAGAACCCAATTTTTCAAAGCACTCGTTAATCTAAAATTGGTAGTAATTAGCTAGTCTGTTACCGTCGTTAAAGTAGTATGAATGTTATAATGAGATAATTCAAATTAATTTGGGGGTCAAAAGTGCATTTATCATCCATGGAAGGGCTAAATAGTAAAAGATCATCGAGAGTTTACATATATGGCAGTCAATTTCCTTCGTATGTGTAACCGATCGACAAATTACATTAATCCGGTCCATCCATGATTCCGATCGACAATCACATTCCCATGATTGCGGACCAACGAGAATTAAGGCATGCGTTTTGTATCACATTAGTTTAGCTCAAGTATATATATATATATATATATATAGAAACCATGGGGAATAAAAACACAAAAGAGGTTACGAATGAGAGATAGAGAGGGGGATAGAGGAGAAAATAAGAGAGTAAAAATATGGACGTTTGAGCCGATTTTGGAGTCTGACGCCGGTGTTATTGGGCAAGGGATTAATGTATGTATGTACGTTTCAGCCAGGACTCCCATGTATGTGTGTGTGCATATATATATATATATATATACACATAATTATATGTATATGAAACAGTGTCATCACTTTGGATTGTGTACTAGTACATCTTTCTGACTAGAAAACACACACACACACATATATTTTCTTCTTTTCGATCGAGAAAAGATGCTATTCTCGAGGGAGTTTCATGTTTTATTGTTGGAGAACCTATTTTTTTTTTTTTTGAGATCATGGATATTTAATATTTCCTTGGACAAGGAAGTTGTGTACACCGTTCGGCCGAGTTAACCTCTGTAGTATACCATTGGAGAATTGGAAATTTGGAATCCTAACGCTATGTTTGGGAGTTTAGGGGAGAAAAGAAAAGAAGAGAAAGTTATAAGTGAGGAGAGAAAAGAAAAGAAGAGAAAGGATGATAGTTTCTTTCATTTTATGTTTGGGAGTTTTAAAATGGAGAGAAAAGAAGAGAAAAGAAGAGAAAGTACCTCACTTTCTCTCACTTTCTTTCGTTTGGGAGTTTTAGTGAGGAGAGAAAGGGAGAGAAAAGGAGAGAAAAATAACCCCCACTTTCTTTCTATTTCTTTCTCTCCAAATTGGGAAGAAATGGAGAGAAAAGAAAGTGAGGATTAATAATATTTTATTAATACCCATAACACCCTTTATTTAATTTATACCAAATTTAAATTCCAGCCAAGTCCAAGGGCTAATATAATACACTGTTATATACGTCAGCCACAACTGCTGCAAAAAAAAACCCTCACTTTAATCACAAGCACGTCTCCTACATGCTTCTGGGTACTCTCCGTCTCTTCTTCATTGGTATCTCTCATCCTCTCTTTGCAAAAACAAAAAGGTACAATTAATGGATAGAATGGTAATTTTTTATTCTTTTCTTTTCTTTTCTTTGCAACTCCCAAACAAGAGGAAAGAAAACAACTTTCTCTTCTCTCCTAAACTCCCAAACAACATGAAAGAAAACTATCATCATTTCTCTTCTTTTCTTTTCTCTCATCACTTATGACTTTCTCTTCTTTTCTTTTCTCTCCTAAACTCCCAAACATAGTGAAGTTTCTTTCCTCTTGTTTGGGAGTTGAAAAGAAAAGAAGAGAAAATAAATAAAGTTACCATTTTATCCATTAATGACTTGAACTAATGAAGCCTCTAACATTTCTTCTTTTCATTTTCTATTCACACCAAATAACATATAGATTTACTTGGTACATGAGTTTTGTTTGTTTGTTAGGAGAGATAATACACGTATATAGTGTATTAAAAGCCTAGAACTTGGATGTAATTAAAATTAGTTAAGAATTAAATAAAGGGTATTGTGGGTATTCAGAAAAATTCATTAAACCCCACTTTCTTTTCTCTCCTTTTCTTCCCAATTTGGAGAGAAAGAAATTGAGAGAAAGTGGGGATTAGTTTTCTCTCCTTTTCTCTCCCTTTCTCTCCTCACTTAAACTCCCAAACGAGAGAAAGCGAAAGAAAGTGAGGTACTTTCTCTCCTTTTCTCTTCCTTTCTCTCGATTTTTAAACTCGCAAACATAGTGTAAAGGCATTAGTTTCATATCTAGCTTCCGAATTGGCAAACCCCTTTTGTGTCCGCTTCTCTTATGTTAGGGTGTGTGTTGAAGTTAGTCCTGAGCGTGACTTTATTAAAGAGTTTGATATTGAAGCTGAAAATGATAATGGGGTTTCAATTCTGACTTTATTAAAGAGTTTGATATGTAATATGAAAGCATATAAACAAATATTCATGTAATCACATAAAATGCATTTAATCATTTAAAATGCAAATTACCAATTTACCCTTCGCTGGGTTCCATTTCAATACATGTCCCACCTTACTGGGGACTTTTTCAACTAGTGTCCCTCTCTGAACACTTTTTACATGGGCGAGTCCAAGCCTCCCCTTAATCCGTTTATACACTAATTTTACTAATTAATGCATATTAACACAAATAATTAACCCATTCTCCGGGTACGGGTGTTACATTTCTCCCTCCCTAAAAAGGAGTTTGGTCCCCAAACTTACTCTTACCTCAAGAATTGAATAAGTGCGAGTATTTTGCTCGAATCTCATCCTCTCGCTCCCAGGTAGCCTCCTCCACTGAATGGCTTCGCCATTAAACCATCACCAAGGGAATCACTTTGGTCCTCAATACTTGATCCTTCCTATCAAGAATTTGCACTGGATGTTCCACGTAAGTTAAATCTTCCCGAATCTCTAACGGTTCTGGAATGATAACATGTTTCGAATCCGGCACATAACGTCGAAGCATCGACACGTGAAACATATTATGAACATTCTCTAATTCTTGTGGCAACTCTAACCGATAAGCTATTGGCCCAACTCGATTAATAATCAAATACGGTCCAACATATCTCAGACTAAGTTTACCTCGCTTACCAAAACGTGCTATGCCTTTAGAAGGCGATACTTTCAAAAACACATAGTCACCAACCTTAAACTCCAACGGTCTTCTACCCGTATCCGCATAGCTTTTATAACGACTCTGAGCCGTTTGTAATCGCTGTTTAATCAATTTGATCTTGTCAGTAGTAATTTGCACTATCTCTGGTCCCAAAAGTTGTTTCTCTCCAACTTCTGTCCAACACACCGGCGATCTACACTTTCTACCGTACAATGCCTCATAAGGTGCCATTCCAATGCTGGTTTGGAAACTGTTATTGTAAGAGAACTCGATTAAAGGCAAATGGGTCTCCCAATCGGCCTTGAAATCCATAACACATACCCTCAACATGTCTTCTAGAATTTGAATCACTCGCTCGGATTGGCCATCGGTCTGGGGATGAAATGCAGTACTAAAATATAAAGCTGTCCCCATAGCCCTCTGTAAACTCTCCCAAAATCTTGACACGAACCGAGTGTCACGATCTGACACTATCGACACCGGTGCTCCATGAAGCCGTATAATTTCTCTGATATAAATCTCTGCAAGTTTCGATGGATCCTTGGTTTTGATAGGTAAGAAATGGGCTGACTTGGTCAACCGGTCAACAATGACCCAAATACTATCGTTCGACTTTTGAGATTTTGGAAATCCCGATACAAAATCCATCGTGATATGCTCCCACTTCCATTTTGGTATCTCTAACGGATGTAATTCTCCCCCGGGTCGTTGGTGTTCCAGTTTCACTTTTTGGCATGTCATACATTTGGACACAAATTCTGCGACCTCTCTTTTCATACCACTCCACCAGTAAATTTCTCGCAAATCTCGGTACATTTTGGTACTTCCCGGATGCACGGAATATCTTGTATTATGGGCTTCTTCCATAACTTTGTCTCTCAAATCACCAACTTTAGGAACACATAACCGATTGATGTATTTCAGAACACCATCTTGAGAACTGAATTCTGGCCTTCTCCCCTCTGGTAATTCATCCACAATCTTCTTGAATTCTGGGTCTAGAAGTTGATTAGTCTTGATTTCATCAATTAAACTCGGCTGTGCCACGATCGCAGCCATTAAACCACCCTTGACTCTAGGAATTACTTCAAGTTCTAATTGTTCAAATTCTTTCACCAGCTCTTCTTGCGTTATTAGGGCATAAGCTAAGTTTTCCGACGACTTTTGGCTCAAGGCATCGGCAACCACATTTGCTTTTCCCGGGTGATATTGAATTTTCAAGTCATAATCTTTCATAAGTTCTAACCACTTTCTTTGTCGCATATTTAGATCCCTTTGAGTGAAAAAATACTTCAAACTTTTGTGATCGGTGAAGATTTCACAAGTTTCCCCGTATAGATAATGTCTCCAAATTTTCAGTGCAAAGATTACCGCTGCTAACTCCAAGTCATGTGTAGGGTAATTCTTCTCGTGAGATCTCAGCTGTCTTGAAGCATATGCTATTACCTTGTCATCTTGTGTCAAAACACATCCCAAGCCTTGGTGAGAAGCATCACTGTATATTCTGAAATTTCCAGTACTTGTCGGAATCGCAAGTATTGGTGCCGTTGTTAACTTTTTCTTCAATGCTAGGAAACATTCATCACATTCCTTGTTCCATTCGAACGGTACATCTTTTCTCATTAACCTTGTCATCGGAGTCGCAATTCTAGAAAAATCCTTGACGAATCTTCTGTAGTATCCAGCTAATCCCAAGAAACTTCGAATCTCTGATACATTTGTCGGCTTTGACCAATTCATAACAGCTTCAATCTTCTGCGGGTCTACAGAAATATCTTCTTTAGAGATCACATGCCCCAGAAAAGTGACACTCGTCAACCAAAACTCGTTTTTCTTCAATTTCCCAAACAACTGCTTTTCTCGTAGTCGTTGTAGAACCAACCTCAAGTGTTGTTCATGCTCATCTGGACTCTTCGAGTAAATGAGAATATCATCAATGAATACAATAACGAACTCATCCAAATACGACTTGAACACACGGTTCATTAAATCCATAAAGGCGGCAGGCGCATTAGTAACCCCAAACGGCATCACTAGAAATTCATAGTGCCCGTAGCGGGTCCTAAAGGCTGTCTTCTCTACATCCTCAGCTTTAACTTTTAGTTGATGGTACCCAGATCGTAAATCAATCTTTGAAAATACCTCAGCCCCTTGAAGTTGATCGAATAGATCGTCAATACGTGGCAACGGGTACTTGTTCTTGATTGTTACTTTGTTAATTTCCCGGTAACCAATGCACATCCGCATTGTACCATCCTTCTTTTTCACAAATAATACCGGTGCACCCCACATATTGCACACACACACGTTACTTTTAAATAAACACATAACATGCTAATCAATATTTAAAAGCATGCTAAATAAACGTGTATGCATGTTTATGCAACTACGTGTTGTTGTGTGCACACTACGCATCGTACGTCTCTCATCCCCAAAGGCTCTAGCCTACTGCTCTGATACCAAAAATTGTCACACCCCAATCCGCCTCGTGCGGATTAGGACACGTGTAACAATACTACAAGCGCCCAAATACATTAATCTGTAGAGAAACATGCGAATTACAAGGAAACACGTGTGTTAAACGACATCAAACAACTCTATTGTTACAAAATAGCCCCCAAGGGTAAAATGGTAATTAATAAGGTATAGCAAATTTTATACCAAAAGATAGGTCTTTGAGTCCCGGTTCCAACGCAAAAAAACGGCGCGCAAATCCGATTTTTCTAGAAAAAGTTATGCACGTTTCCGTAAAAGGCGACGTGCTGCCAAATTTGTACGCGGATCGATCCGCCCTTTAAACCCGGATCGATCCGATTTGTCAAAAACTGGCAGAGACTTCCAAAAAAGGCCCGGATCGATCCAAGGCAAAAAGGGGGATCGATCCGGCTTACCAGAAGTCATTTTTGCTGGTTAAAACCATGTTTTTCAAGTCCAAACATATCCAAACCATCTCCAAACTTCATGAAACTTTGGGAAACAACTCCAAACACATTTCCAAACACTTTTAAACATAAACCAAGCATGTACCACATATCTACAACTAGAATTGGATTAAATCCACTCATGAACTCAATTCCTTTGAATCAAAACAAACTTTAAAGCTTTGGAACTCAATTTTCATTAAAAGTTCATAGAATTGATTGGGAATGAACTCAAGCTAAGCCAATATCATACACACAACCAAAACTGGTCCACAACACTAATGACATGATATAAACTTGTCGGATCGACTCAACACAATAACCTTCGTTTAAACAACCAAACATGGAAATTCGCATAAGTGTTTTCAACTTCACTCCAAAATCACCAAACAACGAGTTGGAAAAACAAAACCTCTCGATTGCAAGCTGAGAACTAACCAACCATTTTAGAAACCAATATTTACAACATTCTACAAGTTAGAAGAGAGTTCACATGCTCTAACCCAAAATCTCCCTTATCTCTCCCATCTCTCCCATCTCCCACTCACAAGTCAAGACTTCAAATCACAATTTAAGGAACCCAAGTCACTAGTTACATATAACACAAGTTTAAAAACATATTTACAAGCTCTAATTCTCTTTCCCAATCCCGAGCACGTCACTTTCTCTCCGAGTATTGCTCCGTACCTGCGGTGGTTGTTATGTACCACAACAGAAATAGGAAAACGGTTTTCTTAAGCAATTTGCTTAGTGAGCATTCTAAACATGATTGTATGTTTAATACGTGAAATGCTATGATTAACACATAAAAACACAACCGTAGTCGCCGAGTCACCGGTTATATGGTTCATTCAGACCCGAAGACCTCCCTTGGTCCCGTGGCCACTTCTATTCCTTGGACTTCCGTATTTATCGGATTCTTCCTCTTCACCACCCTTATTACTCCCAACAATGAACCATTTTTCCGGTGCTCATTGACTACCACATAAGCAAATAAGCACATATACATGTATCAACACATAATCTCTATAAAAATTGATATGAAATTATTAATCCAACAACATAATAGCTTCTAAACATGGATGAATATATCTAACACCATTTGAAGCTTTAAACACATTAAACACAATCATTTAGTTTGTGTAGAAAACTCACCTCCCACAGATTCTACCCAAGATTAAGCTAAAGAAGTGCTGAATTTCACCAATTGAACCTCAATTTCTACCCCAACAAGAATCCTACAAGAATTCGGTAGACGACGTCTCACCGTTAAGTACGAGCTACTAAAATCTAACAATTTAAACAGAAATTAAGGGTATAGAAATGATCATCTCACCTCTACGAGTCCAAAAGTGGTCTCGGATCGTAAATCCGACGAACGGCGGCGACGGAACGGCGAGATTTCGACGTCGGTGACGGTTTCTCCGTTTCTCTCTCCGAACTCTCTTCTTTTTCTTTTGATTTCTGCAGAAATGAGAGTCTCGCTCTCTCCTACACCTATACATGCACAAGCATGAGGTGTTTTAACCTCAACTTGACCCATTTTTCACTTACACCCCCGAATTTTCTTAAGTTCTTATTATGAACTCCCCCAAACATTCCATTAACTACCCAATTATTTAATGAGTGTTTGTCTAAGTTCCGTATGGGTCCTAATATGGGTCCCATATATTTTGTGAAATTGCTATCACACCTACTAATTTTAAATCTTTTTCATTTATACCCTTAGTTGGGTGTCCAAAAATATGAAAGCATATAAACAAATATTCATGTAATCACATAAAATGCATTTAATCATTTAAAATGCAAATTACCAATTTACCCTTCGCTGGGTTCCATTTCAATACATGTCCCACCTTACTGAGGACTTTTCCAACTAGTGTCCCTCTCTGAACACTTTTTACATGGGCGAGTCCAAGCCTCCCCTTAATCCGTTTATACACTAATTTTACTAATTAATGCATATTAACACAAATAATTAACCCGTTCTCCGGGTACGGGTGTTACACACGGGCACCTATTGATCTTATTCCTGTTTCCCGACCGATACGTGTGCATGCTAAAGCGGAGGATTTTATTGACAGCCTTCAACAAATACATGCTGCCACTCATCAAAATTTGTTAAAGTCCACGGTGCAGTATAAGCAGGCAACAGATAGAAAGAGGCGATTAGTGGAGTTTGAAGTTGGTGACTTTGTGTGGGCTATGTTGACAAAAGACCGTTTTCCAACAGGGGAATACAACAAGCTTTCAGCATGAAAGATTAGGCCATTGGAGGTTATCGAGAAGATCAATTCGAATGTTTATCATCTCAAACTTCTAAGTCATAATTGTACTGCCGATGTTTTAACGTGAAGCACCTTGTTCAAGTTCGTGAAGACATTTTTAGTGATGAAGACAATGCAAATTCAAGGGTGAATTCTCTCCTACCTGGGAAGGATGATGCAGCATAGGTGGCTTTGGCGTTCTATGAGAAGTTGGATCAGAGAAAAGGATCCCTTTTGACCCTTTCCCACTAAAACAGCCATAACTTTCGCTACGGGTGTCAAAATCGTAATTATTATACCAATCCGGAAAGCTAATTCAGAGCCCGTCGGTGCAGTACACACTATGTTGTTTAGGTCCAGTTTTAGGTACAAAAAATGTTGTTTGAATAAGTTTCGGGCCACTTATATATTTTTTCGGCCCTTTTGGATATTTTCGTCTTTTTATTGGGCTTTGCGTTTTAGGGTTTGGTCAGACTATATATTGTCAAGTTGTTTTATTTCTTAGCAGGTTTTTGATAATAAAATACAGTATTGAGTTTCTCTCAATTTTTTCCTATTTTTCTTGGCATTCGTGTGAATCAACAAGACGATAGAGCCTTGATTTCTAGTATTAACGTTCAAAAATCAACATATGTTAAGAAGGTTGTATCCCACGCATTTTTCCCTCGCAATTTCAACGTTCTGCTGCATCACACCCCGTGGAGACCAGGGTGAGCAATGGGTGAGTAAATTTGGGTGAGCAAAAATGCTCTCATCTAAAAAAATAGTCATGAAAATAAAGTGATGGAACGAGAACTCTATCGTTCTCCTTTTCAAAAAGAAAATTCTAAAACAAAAATTAACCACTTAAATTGTTTATCTGCTTGTAATAATTAAAACATAATAATATATTTGCTAAGGTAATTTCAATGCTAATTTTAAAATTAAATAGAAATCTTTGTTTTTCTATTTTATAATTAAAGAAGAGTTTAGTTATCCTTGGTGATTTTTTTAAGTGTCCTACCATTACTCTTTTCCGAAATCATTTATGGAAGTCGGCTGCTCTGCAGATAAGCCACTTTAAAATCACTGGTCTATTTACTTTTTGCATTTTCCTTCTTTTTTTTTCCTTTGCAGAGCACCAAAATCGGGGAGAAATTATTCAGTGAGCCCGTCACGCCACGTCAACATGCTGACGTGGTGTGACCATTTATTCTTAACCATGAGAGAATATTTATTGTAGGAGATCAACTTATATATTCACCTATTTATTGATATATATATATAGGTCATTAAATCCATGAATCAACAAGGCTTATTAAGCATATGACGAGCTTTGAAATGATCATAAAACATAAAAGACTTGTTGTCGTCCCATATCGCTTAGATGTGTTGTTGCTTGTGCATTTATAGGCCTTAGTTCCCCTCTCCTTAACACCTGGGTTTTAAGGAGTTGAATGGGTTGGACCTTGTTGGAATTAAGGGTTTAATTCTTGATTTTAGTATGTTATTTATGGTCATGTTGACCACATTAAGTTATTTGATTCCTTTCCTTTTTCTTATTTTATTTCCTTTCCTTCTTTATTCCAATGTAACATTATATACACTCTGGGGTATACAGTAATAAGATTATTACTTTACCATATCACTTTTTGGTATCAGAGCCTTATACAACCCTAATACTATCACCCACCACCTTCACCGACTTCCAGCCACCACCCACCACCCTCGCCGAGCCCCACCTATTGCCCAGCCCTCTCGCTGACCACCTCATGCCAGTCGCCTACCCCATCTGACCTCACCCAATCCTAGTCGAGGTCTTCCCTCCCTGTGCCGCAAGTCCTAGGGGTGTTTCTCTCTAGCGGCGCAGCTTTGTAGCTCCCCGGGAACCTCTTCAGCCCTTTTTAGGGCTTGTGTGTGATGTATTAGAACAGTTCGTGTGCTCTCAACTGTCCGTTGGGTAACCGAGTTTTCGGTTGCCCCCGTTCGTCGAGTTTTCGGCTGTGACTGTCATTGTTACCAATTTTTGGTGCTTTTTCCGGCAAGTCTTCATCAAATTTTGGACACTCTTCACAACATCATGACTGATATAGGTAAACCGTTGATCCAATCAACCGACATCTCATCCAACCGTGAACCGGTTCACTAGTGTTCTGCTAAATGGAAAAAAATTTACGCATGGTCTAATTCTCTTGATCTCTACCTTGGAGGTAAACGAAAAATCGGGTGGTTACTTGGGAAGGAGGTTAAACCTACTGAATCGGACGCGAAGTTTGAGGAATGGTTTACAGATAACTGTATTGATACACCCAAAATCAGCCCATGCCCGAGCGGTTCTATTCTGCAACTACTGACAAGCATCATCCCGAGCAGTTTGGTCCACCTGATGCCTCCCGAGCGATTCATCCATGACCTGGCCAACAGGTCGGGAAGACCGCACAGGCACATCCCACCGCAGGAACAGCTCATCCGGGCCCACAGGCATGATCCCGAGCATTCCGGGCAGTTTCCTACTCGAGCTAGAAGACTAACAAAAAGTGCAAACTATTTCCTAATCCAATTAGGAAACCCCTACAATTAATGCCAATCTATATCAATTGGATTATGTTTCCTTTTCCTTTTACGAGTAGGTCTTCTACATCTATAAAAGAGACCTCTCACCCCCCATTGAAGGGGCCAACTTTTCAGTCTACGTAGCACCCCTATAGCATTCATCTACATGCCCGACCAGCCTACGGTAGCTCCAGACTTGTTGGTTCACCACAGGCCCCCGGCTCTTTTACAGTATAGTGAACGTGCTCAGACAAACACGTGGACGTAGGTACCTTCATTAACAGGGCTAAACCACATACAAAAACCAGTCTCTCACTCTCTCTCCCCTTAAATTATTTTAATTTACTTTAACCAAATTTTGGCATCATCAGCTTGGCGCCGTCTGTAGGAAGCGACAAGTCTTCTCATCAACAAATCTCTTGACTGATCATCATGCCACCGAAGAAGGGTAAGAAGGCTGATCAACAGTCCAACCCGGGAATGATCGTCATGCACCGGCTGCGGCAGTCATGACATCTGAGCAGATCACCGCAACCCTCACACAACTCTTGGAGGGCCAGCATCAAATCCAACAATAGATTGAAGCCCTGCTGGCCCAGCAAAGCCGTCCTCTAGTGGCTGGGAAACGACCCGGGAACGTTGCGCACGGTCGGGAATCGATCTTGACCAGACGATGTGCCCTAGCCAACCCGTCCCCCGTTGAGGATGCCAGAGACATCAATAGTAGGCATACTACCCGAGAGGAAAGGCAGGAGCATATGGCCCGGGAATCAGTCTAGGGTCACTCAGTCAAGAGCCGAGTTGTCCCTAGGCATACGATGAACCAGAGTCATAGTCAAGCCCGATCCCAGAGGATAGTACACTGCCATGAAGAAGAAGCCTCTTCCACCGACCCGACCAATCCCTCAGATACCGGTCGGGAAGGAGTGGAAGCCCAAATCAAGGACTTACAGAAGCAGATTCACGGAGTGGCCAAAAAGCTTAGTCAAAACAGCGCTCAGAATCAGGCCAATACCGAGACAGAGTCACCGTTCTCCAGCCATATCACGAGGTTTTCCATCCCGCGCAACTTCAAGCAGCCTCGCCTAGATCCCTATAATGGCTCGGGAAGCCCGGTCGACCATGTCCTGACCTACAAGGCTCAGATGGCCCTAGCCACCAACTTCGATGAACTACACTGCCTAACCTTCCCCAGAACTTTGAAAGGCCTAGCCGTGCAATGGTTCTACTCCTTGGAGCCCTGGTTGGTCCGCAGTTTCAAACAACTCAGCAAGTAGTTCATCAACCAGTTCATCGGTATGCATGAACGGCCAAAGCCTGACATGCAGCTACTGACAGTCATACAAAGGGATAATGAGGCCCTCAAGGAGTTCACCGGCCGGTTTAATCAAGAGAAGCTCGGCATCCATGATCTTGATGAAATCGTCGCTATTATAGCCTTCTGCTCAGGAGTTCAACATACCAAATGCGCCATGTCGTTTTCTAGAAACCGACCGGTAACCTTGGTTGAACTCGCAGAGAGGGTTGAAAAATACATTGACACTGAAGAATTTCTAAAGATCAAAGACCCCGGGCAAGAAAGCAACGAGTCTTCTAGAAGTAAGCGAAAACGAGATCAGCTCAGGAGTTCTGAGAGTTCTTCCAGTTCACAGCAGTCCGGGTTAGGCAACCCCGACCCGACCTCCAATTCACAGCGGTCTGAGTCCAGCAGCCCTGACCCGACCTCCAATTCACATCGGTCAGGATCAAGCAGTTCCAGCTTTGTCTCCAGTACAGAGAAATCAGGAGCCCGACGATCCTAATCCGACCCCCTGTCTCCATCGGTCTAGATGAGCCCGACTACAGTGGTACTTGCCTGATCACCACATTTGTCAGAGAGCCCTTGCAAAGACCTCGGGCCTAACCCCGAGGCATACAAAGAGCTAACCCCGAGGAATACAAAAACCTCAGGCCTAACCCCGAGGCATACAAAGACCTCGGGCCTAACCCCGAGGCACAAGTTTCGCTTAGGTCCAATTGACGATGGGGGCTAACCCCTAGGTGGCTGATGATGGCAAGCTTTAAAGACCCTGCAACCACCATGTTCCAGGTCGGTTACCTACAGTCATAGCCTCTGTAAGACCCTCGTCTTAGAGAAAGCTTGGGGGCAAGACGGCGCAATGAACTAAACAAGCAATCACACTAGGTATATACAGGCCTAGCGGATAACCAAGTCAAAATCTTGGACAACCCGAGTACCTACAGTACTCAGAAGCATTAACTCCACTTAGGTCCAAACCGACGATAGAGGTGACTAAAATCTCTTAGGTTGGCCCACGATAGAGGAGCAAAAAGGACCCTAAAGTAATACTCTTTAGTTCGGCTCCACCAACATGGTCAAGCTCTTTTCCCAACAGTCTTGACGAAGGCTGGCTGGGCGGAAGACAACCATCCTGGGGAGTTAACATAAAAGGACCCTAAAGCAATACGCTTTAGGTCGGCTTTTCCAACATGGTCAAATTCTTCTACCCACAACCTTGACGAAGGTTTACGGGTAGAAGATAACCATCCTGGGAGCTAACTCAAGCAAAAGACTCCGAATTAGGCCGGGTCTCAACTCCCGGTCAGTTCCCGAGCACTTAAAGGTTCCAAGCTAGGCTGGGTCTCAACTCTCAGCCAGTTCCTGAGGACTCACCAGGCTCAGAAACCCTGAGGCAGCTTCCCCGAGCACTCAGACTGGTATCAAGAAGATTTCCAAACTTGCCCCGATATAGCATCCAGCCAACCTTGGAAATGGGGGGCAAGTGATACACCCAAAATCAGCCCATGCCCGAGCGGTTCTATTCTGCAACTACTGACAAGCATCATCCCGAGCGGTTTGGTCCACCTGATGCCTCCCGAGCGGTTCATCCACGACCCAGCCAACAGGTCGGGAAGACCGCACAGGCACATCCTACCGCGAGAACAGCTCATCTGGGCCCACAGGCATGATCCCGAGCATTTCGGGCAGTTTCTTACTCGAGCTAGAAGACTAACAAAAAGTGCAAACTATTTCCTAATCCAATTAGGAAACCCCTACAATTAATGCCAATCTATATCAATTGGATTATGTTTCCTTTTCCTTGTATGAGTAGGTCTCTTACATCTGTAAAAGAGACCCCTCACCCCCATTGAAGGGGTCGACTTTTCAGTCTACGCAGCACCCCTATAGCATTCATCTACATGCCCGGCCGACCTACGGTAGCTCCAGACTTGTTGGTTTACCATAGGCCCCCGGCGCTTTTACAGTATAGTGAACTCAGACACACACGTGGACGTAGGTACCTTCATTAACAGGGCAGAACCACATACAAAAACCAGTCTCTCACTCTCTCTCCCCTTAAATTACTTTAATTTACTTTAACCAAATTTTGGCATCATCATGTATTATTCTGGACTGGATATTTAATTCGATGGATGAACGGATCTATAATATGTTTATGTATCATAATACGGTTCATGGACTTTGGACTGCTTTGAAGAAGATGTATAATCATGCGCATTCTGACTCGCACATTTTTGAGCTCTACCGAGATATCTCTCATGCTTCTCAAGCTACTTTGGGATTGTCTGTTTCTGACTTTTTTGGATACCTCAAGACTCGGTGGGAGGAATTAGCTCAGTATGAACCCATCACCGATTTCCCCAATGATGGAGATGTTGAAGTTAAGCGGCTTGACCGCCGTCGTACGTACCAGTTCTTGATAGGTCTAAAGCCCGAGTTCGAGGCTCTCCGAACTCAGATTCTGAATATTGTCCCTATGCCTTCTTTATTTGAGGCCTTTGTTACTGTTGATGGTGATGAGAGATGTCGTCGCCTACTTTCTGCTCCTGACTCTAGGCCCTCTCCTTTACCTGTCCCTGACCAGATGGCCTTTCTGGCTTCTTCTGGTACTCGTCCTGGAGGTAATCGCCCTTACTGCCAGCATTGTAGTACACTGGGTCACTCCATACATCGTTGTTTTACTCTTCACCCAGAGCTAAAAGGGCAGTTCACTCGGACTCGACCTACTGGTCGTGGTACTGGTCGCGGCCGGGGAGCTCCTCGTACAGGAGCACTTATTGAGATACTTCATCCTCCACCCGATTATAGTCAACTTTAGTCTCAGATTGCTCAACTTCAATCACATATAGGTTTGGGAGCTCCTCTTCCTCCGTCATCCACTGGCCCCACAGCCGCCATTGCTGCAGGTACTCCTACTGCTCTTCATGGTAAGTCAGGCCACCCTACTTGGATTCTCGATTCTGGGGTAAATAATCATATGACTGGTGAGCTTTCGATTTTTACTTCTCCTGTTACCTTTATTCAACAGTCTGTACGTATCGCTGATGGATTTTTTATTCCCATTTGTAGTCAGGGTGATGCTCGTTTATCTTCCGACATCTCCCTTTGCTTTGTGTATTATGTTCCTAATTTTTCTTTTAACTTGCTTTCAGTTAATCGCCTTGTCAAAGATCTTAACTGCTCAGTTGTGTTCTTACCTCCTTCTTATTACTTGCAAGACCTGACTACGAAGAAGATTTTTGGCAGGGGGTTTGAGCGGGACGACCTCTACTACTTCGGTGATCCTTTAGTGTGAAGGACATTCTCTAGTCTTCAAGCTTCCGTGTTACCTGCTTTTAATAATTCTGTTTGCCCAACTCAAATAAATATGTGTTTTCACTTCAAACTTTAGATTTGTGGCATGCTCGTCTAGGTCATGTCAACTTTCAGTATTTATGTTGATTATTCTCTCAGTTAAATAAAGCTTGTAAGGATTTCCATTTTAAATGTGTGGTTTGTGAATTGTTTAAACATACTCGCACTTCTTATATTCCTCGCATGCACCGGGAACCTAGTGCCTTTGATCTTTGATGTATGGGGTCCTTCTCCCGTCACATCCATGTCACATCATCGATATTATGTTACATTTATTGATGACTATACACGTTGTACTTGGGTTTATCTTATGAAGGAAAAAATCTAAAGTTTTCTCTCATTTTAGAAATTTTCTTCAAATGATTAAGACTCAATTTTATACTGTTGTTTGCGATATTCGGTCTGATTATGGTAAGGAATATATTACTGATGAGTTTCGGGCTGAACTTAATAAAGGGGATATTCTTTCAACAACTCACTTATCCTTATACCCCCGAACAAAATGGGGTAGCCGAACGTAAGAATCGCCATCTTATGGCTATGGTTAGGTGTCTCCTACGAGGGTTGGATGTTCCCAAGTATTTTTGGCATTTTGCTGTCCTTACTGCTACTTACCTTATTAATCGTACTCCTAGCCGTATCCTACAAGGCCAGGCCCTGCTTCATGTCCTCAAGCCTGGTAGTACACTTTTCCCTGTTATCCCTCGGGTTTTTGGGTGTTTTGTCCAAAATCGCAGCCCTACTCGCACTAAACTTGATGATAAGGTTGTTCGGTGTATTTTTCTAGGATATTCTTCTATGTCTAAAGGTTACCATTGCTATGATCCTATCAGACGTCATTTGTATCACTCTTTGGATGTCATTTTTTTGGAAACGGTTCCTTTTTTTTTTTACAGGTGATTCTTCCTCTCTGGAACCTTCACTAGAGAATGTTGGATATGATATCTCAGTCCTTCCTCGCCCTGTACCTATTCTTGATATACCCAGTGACATACCTGATGACTCTTTGCCTCCAGTCATTACAACTGACCCGTTACAGGTGTACTCTCATCGTCCTCGTGCTCCGGACCCCATGCCATCTTTTCCGGAATCATGTATTTCATCTCCTCCTTTAGTCTTTGATGTTGCTCCTCCTCGTTATCCTACCCATACTCGTCGTCCTCCTTCACGTTATATTCTTTCTAGTAGAACTAATCATCCAATTTCTAAGCATGTCTCTTATCAAGGTCTTCCAAAACCATTCAGCTCTTTTGTCAGTGCAATTGATTCTGTCTCCATTCCTTGCTCTGTTCATGAAGCTCTCCAGAATCCAAAGTGGGTGGCTGCTATGAAAACAGAAATGAGTCCTCTTCAGGCTAATCAGACTTGGGAACTTGTCTCTCTCCCAAATGGTGAATGTACAGTTGGTTATAAGTGGGTCTCCATTGTTAGGTAATTGGCAAACGGCACCATTGACCGATATAAGGTCGGTCTTGCGGCTAAGGGCTTCACCCAGGTTCCAGGTAAAGATTTTGGGGCCACTTTTGCTCCGGTTGCTAAACTGACTATAGTCCGGCTTCTTGTTTCTCTTGCTGCTTCCTATTCTTGGCCTCTTCATCAACTTGATGTCAAGAACGCATTTCTTAATGATGATTTGTCTGAGGTTATCTATATGGACCCCATTCCTGGTTTTCGGGCTCAGGGGGAGTATTCGGGAAAAGTTTGTCGCCTCCGAAAATCTCTCTATGGATTGAAGCAGTTTCCTCGTGCTTGGTTCAGCCGGTTTAGTGATGTGGGATTTATTCGCTGCCATTCTGACCATACTTGCTTTATTCGTCGTAATTCCAAAGGGCAATGTATCATTATCTATGTTTATGTTGATGATATTATTATTATAGAAGATGATGCGTCTGGTATTGTACAAGTGAAGCATTCTCTTGGACTATCATTTGACATTAAGGATTTGGGCCCTCTGAGGTACTTTCTTGGCATTGAGGTGGCAAGGTCCCGCCAAGGTATCTCACTATCTCAACGGAAGTATGCCCTTGATCTCCTCCAAGATACGGGAATGCTTGGGTAGACCTGCTTCTTCTCCTATGGATCCAAATCATAAGTTGACTGCTGAATTAGGAGAGCCCTTACCAGATCCCTCTGTATATCAGCGTCTTGTGGGTCGTCTCATCTATTTAACGAACACAAGACCGGATCTGACTTTTGCTGTTAGTGACGTGAGTCAATTCATACATTCACCTCGTACTTCACATCTTGATGTTGTTTATCATATTCTCTGATATCTTAAGACATGTCCTGGTCTTGGCCTTTTCTTTAAGACAGGAGCTCAATCAGGTCTCTCCTGTTTTACTGATGCGGATTATGCAGGCTCAAAAGGTGATAGACGCTCTACTTCTGGTTTTTGTACTTTTTGAGGTTGTCATCTTATCTCCTGGAAAAGTAAAAAAGCAAGCAGTTGTCTCACGATCTTCTGCTGAAGCCGAGTACTGTGCGATGGCTCAGGGTTCATGTGAACTCATATGACTTCGTTCTCTTCTTGGTGAATTAGGCTTACCAGTGGTGGAAGCATCTACGTTATTTTGTGATAACAAGTCTGCAATTATGTTATCATCTGATTCAGTTCTTCATGAGAGAACTAATCATATAGAGGTTGACACATTTCATTCGGGAAAAAGTTCGGTCAGGAGTCATAACACCGAGTTTTGTTCCCTCATCAGATCAAACCGCTGATATGTTCACTAAGTCCGTTGGTCTAGCACTTCTACAGTCGTCTCTTGGCAAGCTTGGTCTCGTCAACATCTTCGCCACAGCTTGAAGGAGAGTGTTGGAATTAAGGGATTTAATTCCAGATTTTAGTCTGTTGTTTATGGTCATGTTGACCACACTAAGTTACTTTATTTCTTTCCTTTTTCTTATTTTATTTCCTTTCCTTCTTTATTCCAATGTAACATTATATAAACTTTGGGGTGTACAATAATAAGATTATTACTTTCCCATATCACTTTTGGCCTTACAAGTGGTATCACAGCCTTGTTTGTCCTCTATCTCTGTAATCCACGTGTGAGCTTTTGCCACACGTGAGGGGGCGTGTTGTCGTCCCACATCTCTTAGATGTGTTGTTGCCTGTGCGGTTTATAAGGTCTTAGTTTCCTTCTTCTCTTAGTTTTTAGCTTGTCCAACTTGATAAATGCTGAGGGAGGCAAGTGGCTTCAGATATGGAGAATCATAATCTACAAGCTCATTAACCAAAACAATGTCGATCAATCTTTCTTCTCGTAGAATAATCCTCACATAAACCATTTTACCCATATGCTTCAATGCAAAAAATAAAAAACAAAAAATCTCTCTTGTGGTTGTGATTACATATTCAAATGACTATACTCTATAGATACCATATACTTGAAAGAAAAAATGATAGTAATATATATTTACATGACAATCTTTGACAGTGATGCTCCTCTAAATTACAAATCGATTATGTTGCATAGCATACAGACACAAAAAGTATACATTCTCTAATGCACATTTTCCCCATAGATAAGATGTATTTCGTCGATTAAAAGAATGTATAATACATGGAGTAGATGTTCTCATCAATCTTCTGTTCTCTATAAGTGTTTCTCTTAGTAATCAGAATCAGAGCCGGAGGTATCTGCCTGGCTTAGACGCTTCTTTCTATATCTCCAAGCCACCTGTATCCGTGTCGCTGCAAAGCCTCGCCAGTAGGGTGATTCATACCTGCCATGAACAGGGATTCATAATTCTCATCTCAAATTAAAAAGTGATTTCTATTCAAAACTATTTTCCTCTGACACAACACTCGAGATGATTATAGCACATAACCATGCCATGTTACAAACTAAACGAGATTCATGACCTAACAAACATGAATACTGGTCAAAAGACTCAAAACCTTCAAACTCGTGTGAGGACTTGATAGAAAAGTAGACGTCATCAGTGGAAGTGATGGTGTTAGTTGATTTCATGAAATTTCGAAAGTTGCAATTTAATGAAGTGCAAACAGGTGAAGAAATGAAATGGAACAACATAGGCAAATGGACATACTTGAACAGTTTGACCCAAGACAACCCAAAAAAAACAACTAAGTTTCTGATACCATGTTCGATCAGAAGTTATTTTATAAGCTTAAGCTTTTGAAGCAACTAATTGGATCATTGGGTGGTTTTTATGATTTTTACTCGCTTATGTGTATTTTAGACGAGATTTGTCCTTTAAATACAAAAGAGCTTAATTACTTTTGTTCTTTTTTTCTTCACATGCATGTTAGCAATTCCCCGTTAAGTGTTCTGGTTACAGTGTAATTGGTCGACTATCAATGCATAAACATTTTAGTTAAAAGTCGAAAGGAAGTTGTGAACATTTGGAGTAAAACTGAAGTGGATGGATGCCACGAGATTACTGCATGATTATTGAAGACGATGTTGGCAAAAGTTCCACTATAAAGGCACCCCCTAGATCAGAGTGAGTTGGGAACAAGAAACAATAATGCAACATCATGAAGTGCAGGTAAAACAAGGTAGTATGACAATGTAGGCCAATTAATGCACAAATTAGAGGAATACAATCTCAAGTTGAACTAAGAAGACAAGGCTGAAAAATGCTGGTTGAGGCTGTTAAGTAAAATATGATGTTATGGAGTTTGAAAATGATATAGCTCTAGATAGAACTGACAGGAGGAGGACATTATGCAGCCAATTGCAAATCATTGGAATAGAGTTGTTTGGGTTGAATCCATAGAGAATAGCTCAATCCCAATCCACAGAAGCTTAGGCCTCCAAGATCTATGTCAAGAAAAAAGCACAACCTTAATCGGCCTCTTTCACAATGTTTGCTCTTTTAAAAATAGATCTAGAGCATAAAAAACAAATCCAAGATTTCACCATGCTCTGCAACTGTCTAACATACTGAAACTCTCACCTAACACTTAAGAATCAACGATTTCAAAAGTACTTCAATCATTATAAGCAATTTTATAAAGAATGCATTTGTGATTGAGATTTGAGTTGTCATGGGATTAACCTTATTGCTCCTTGAACACGTGGATTCCTCAAGAATCTTGCAAAAACACTGGTAACTTGTTCGATATCTGCAGCTCGGAGTGTAAATGCTTCTACATTTGTTACACATATAACCGTCCTATTAGTAAGCAATCTGTGTCCTGGAATTCTCATTCTTATTCCATCTGCAAAGGAAATTTTTTGAAAAAAAATTATACTCCTCATAATCATGTTCAAGGCTACCCTGTAGATGGAATACGTACGATACAAAGAATGGTAATCTATTTGCAAATTAAGTAATGACGCTTAAATTCTGTACAAACCCATTCACTTACAAAATTTCGCGCCACATCCAATTCAATATGATATATGAACTAGTATGAAGGAACATGAAGAGCATACCACTACAACAAAGATTTAGGATCATCTAGCAACCCACACACACTCTCCTGTTTAAATGAAATTCCATTCTCCAGACAATGGTAAGGTAATCGCAGCAACAGTATATCAGAAGAACAATCACATCACAATAAATTACTTACTCAATGCATATAAACTCCACTCAATTATATCTTTTATACTTGGATAGAACTCAATCTGCACCAAGAATGCATGAAGGTGCTGAAACAAACTCTCTTCTGTGTAACTGATATTCAAATTCCTCACATAAAGATAACAAAAAAACAGAATTTGGATATATGCATCTAACCTAAACTATATGTCCAAATAGTTCAAAAAAGGAAGCATCATTCACCATGCAGCTATAGTTCAGGCTACGGTTTGACAAAAAGTGAAAACAACCAAATTTGCAATTACTCCATGTGCTAGCTGGAGATTTAAAGCCAGTTTGAGTTAGCTTTAAAAATACTCACTTTTTGGAATAAGAGATTTTTTCAAAAGCTACAAATTGAAGCTTTTTAAAAAGTTGTTTTTAATCACTTATTTAGTGATTGTGGTCCCCGAAAAAGCCGCTCTCCCAAATGGGCTCCCAATCAAAATTCAAGAATCGTACTATTACCTCTCTGCAAAGAAGAATTCTCAAGGCACCACGTGATAAGTTCTTCACCACAAACATCCCCTTCAGACAAGGAAACTGTATTTCCATTTTCTCCAGAGCTCTCCATTTTCCCACGGACAATAAAAACCATCTTCTCAATGAGACCCCCAGGGCACAAAATTTTGCTTCCTTTTATGTATGTTTTTTGTTTTAGCCTCTCACAAATAGCATCTAAAACAGGTTCATCCAACAAAGCAAAGATTCGAACCTGCAAATTGGACAATTTAAAGTTCCTCAGAGAACGGATGATTTTAAGCAGGAAAGCTGAAGATTAATAGACTAATACTTAATTTGCCAAAGAAAGAAATTATAGCATTTTGAGTGTGTTGGGAAGTTCCATTGTGTTTGAGTAAATTCATCGTGACTAAAATAGCAATTGCAGGTAAAAGTTCAAAAGAACAAGAAAATCCCCATACAAAGAAATGGTAGCTGTCATCCAAATTAAAGCGTACTAACATGCACATTAAGAAAGTGAAACGAAACATGACTAGGGTATAGGTGTGGTAGGGATCCCAACCAGGTTTTGGTTGGGGTGGATAAAAGGTTCCCCCTTCCCGCTCTGTTTGTTATTGCGAACACAATAAAATTTATGCACTTCCTTAAAAACACCATTGCATATAAATGGGAGGATTGCAGTCAGGGAATCAAGATATACTGATCCATCTATGGATCCTTGCTGGATCAGGAAGGGAACTTCTGCAGAATTCAGAGGCACTGCAGCCTAAAGAACATGTTAACCATTCAATAAATACACAACATGCATGGGAAGAATTGGTAATAATATGATAATCACATGGTTTGAAGTTCACTATTGGTTATAATATGATAATCACATGGGTTGAAGCTCACTTTCTTGACGAATTTGAATAGATGTCGACGTATATCTCTCTGAAGATCTTCAGGCAAGTTGGCCAATAGTATTTCTTCATTTACTCCTCTAGTGGCAGCCCAATTATATCGTTCTGTTTCCCGAACTTGCCTGCAACGTAGAACACTAATTAGGTTAGTAAACCAATCACACATCTATTTTGAATGCACATTAAATAACAATCTTACCAAGAGGAATTTAAGGGTAATCAAATTTTCGAACTGGTTATTCAGAGAAAAGTTCATCACAGTCAAAACCTAATGGAAAGTTAGATCATTAAGCACAGACATCAATCTTATTAAGATTAAATACTCCAACGGGAAACATCAATCTTTTTTCACATCAGGGCATCATGGAAAAGAGGACAAAAAAGCTTCAAAATGACTTTTTTGTGGGGAGGTTTCAGGATGAATTTCACTTGGTGAGTTAGAAAAAAGCATGTAAGTTGTTAAAAGGCCGAAGATTAGGAATCAAGAAGGTAAGGCTGTCTAATCATTCAGTGTTGGAGAAGTGATTGCGGTGGTATGGTTATGATGTGAGCAATACGTGGAGTACCATTTCAAATAATAAGCATGGGAATAAAACAGGGAACTGCTATTTGGTGGGATGTCCAACTTGCTAGACCTCTTCAGGATTGAAAGATCAATGCAATGGTCGATTTATTTATCCCATTGTATCAGCAGAACAGGATGATATAGATACTGATGAAGAATGTATGTTGTTAACGTGAAATCTTTTTATACAGCTCTAAGAGGATGGAGTAGCAGAGTTTTGCCCTGGAAGACTATTTGGAGGACCATAGCTCCAAGGAACGTATCCCTTTTGGATTGGACATTTATTCTAAAAAGGATATTAACTATTGACAATCTCGGGAATAAGAGAGTGATTCTTGGATTGGTGTTGCATGTGCTAAAGGGATGAAGAAACCATCAATCATCTATCATTACCTGCCCGGTGATACTTTTGGAATTCAGTGGATAATTGTGGAATGTTAGAGATTGTTTAATGGCTTAGAGAGTGGTCAAGGTTAGGAGGGAGTTCAAAAGGCTCTTCTTTGTATGTGGTAGTGTGCATGTAGGGAAAAATATTGTAGATCTTTTTAAGGGATTAAATCACATTTTCTTATATTTAAAAGCAGATTTTTTTACATCATTTACTTTTTAAATGGCAGAGTTTTAAAATGATTTAAGACTACAGGTTTTGTTTTTATTTGAGGTTATCCAACATTTATGAGTGTGTGCACCAACGTTTTGGTTGCTTGGAATGATATTTTTCCGTAATGAAGAAAAAAAATACAATGATTCACGCCCAACAAAGCATGAGGTTGATGATGTTTGTAGATCAATAAAACTCGTCTTGGGCCATGAACTTTGAGGGTCATTTCTAGGCCCTAACGAAACTGATTAAGTTGTGCTCACACCAATCACAGGCCACGTAACCCAGAATTAGTCCAGTTTCGCCGATGTTATGCCAAAAGAGAAAATATATAATGGAACACATAGTTGTTAAGTTAAAAATATAACAAAAACTTAATATGGGGGTTGCAACTAAAGAACAAACTTCAATAAATAAAAGAACAAAAAATCAGCAGGAAGTGGAAATAATGGATAAAGAAGGTAATACCTTCTTAGCTCATCTGGCAAACGCCGATGGCTCATCCACTGCTCAACATCACGGCGTCTTAGTGACATTTCTAACCTCCTGAAGAGAATAACAAGCGATGTCAATAGCAAACGATTTCTAGAGAGACAAAGAAGAATTTCATAAAGAAAGTAAAGGGAGCTTCCATTGCCATGTTGAAAACATAAAGGAATGTATAAGTAATGGAGAACAATGGGGTCAACTAAGAAATATTCTTTCATCTTATGAAGTCAAGACAAAAGTACAAAACTAGAATGTGCATGACAATCTACGGATATATTTATCAAAGGTTAGCAGGAGATTGATCGAATCATATTTATTAAGGAAGACAATGCCATAAAACCAATGACTCCAAAAGGGATTCCAACGAGGTCTCTAATAGGAACTTCTTAACTTCAAGTAAAGAACAAATCAAAATTCTGAATTCCCATTTTCCTACATCATGTTTCTGCAAACTGCAACGACCTAAGCATGTGAAGCAGGAGCGGTAAATGTAGCTATAATTAGTCTCGGTTTATGATCCATTCCTAAAACCAAGGTTCCCATAGCCATGGCATGTACAAAAGTATTGTTCTTGTCTCATTAATATATGATAGAGAGATTATATTTTTCCATCATGGTGGGCTTCACTAGCAACTTCGAACATGCAATCTTTCACACACAGATATTTGGATATTTGGATATTGCTAAATTGCTAATAGTAGATCTTATTGAAGAAAACCTTAAGAATTCAAGTCTTTCAAATAAGATAAAATAAAACACTAAGAATGGGCTTGGGATAATCTTACGAGCGCATCGGCAAGGAAGAGTCACAAAAAGTAAACAGAAAATAGGAAATACTGCTAGAAATGGTCTATAATAGATAATTAGACCCAAAAAAAAAAGGCCAATTAGTGCATTTTCCTCAAGAACAAGGCAAAGGAGACCAGTAAACTCATTTTCGAGTACTCATCTAGAAAAGCAAGCCGGAAAAATGCTAACTTGCTAACCTTTATATGTCTCCGACATAGCCCGTGTACCCCAATTGAAGCAATTAACAAGAAAAGTTCAATCCTTTTGAATCAACTAACATAATAGCTTTCTAGTAAGTTGAAATTGACAACAAACACATTTATCATTCTTGGTTCTTTGTTTGAAAAACAACACCAGATGAAAAGACCCCTTGTAGGTCGTTCTTGAAATTGACTTGTCAAATCTAATATTTCATGGGTAGCCTGCATTAGCCAGAGTATTGCTTATTTCTCAGAGGCTGCTATAAATTCCGAAAGGAATGTTTTGTTTAGTTCCCATCAAATAATTAACAGATTAAAAATTCCGATAATTAATAGTTTTCCAAGGAACCAATTAGGTTTTATGGTGGATATAAATGATTCTAAGCAAATATAGTTTTGAAAAAAGACCATCGTATAATCAATACAAGAACATAAAATACAGTCCTACATATATTCAAACAACCATAAATCTACTATAGCATCACATGCCTCGTTTTCACAGATAAGATCACCATTTTCTCTATTTGAGAAGGTCAATTCAAGTTTCTTTGTATCACAAGTTGGAGAATATAATAATTTTCCTTCTGGAAAGATAAAAATACGATTGAACATGTCTGCCATGGATTTCCTTTTGCTCAAGAAGACGAGTGGATCACTAAAAAAACATGCAATTGGCTAAAATACAACTAGCATGGTGAAGAGATGTACCGGCGTCCAAGAGACTGGAGAAAGTTCTGCATATTTCCAATGAGAAGAGCAAAAAGCAAAAGGCCCAACCCAATGATGGCCATCGTGAAAAGCACTTCCCAAACAAAATAACTTGGAATTTGATTTCCAGCCAGTGTACTGATTTGCTTTAGAAAACACCACGAAAGATAAGCAGCATCAGTACAGTTAAGCCTAGATTATTGTGTCCATAGTCAAACTAACACATTGAAGAAATAAGTAAGCCTCTACTTGGATACAAAAACCATACAAAATGTTGCATTTATATCTCTCAAACAAAAGGTAAAAGATTGATCCCACATTTTTTCCATCCCAGTGAAGTCAACAAATTTCACAACAAATGAGAAGGTAGTAGTGTATTCCCCAGTAAATTAATAATTACAATAAGAACCTCACAAAGTCCAATGTCACCAATATACAAGCAGGAAGTCACCAAAGTTTCTGTAACCTCACCAAGAGTGTTTATACCAAAGATTGACCCTAACTGAGCATTAAATTTTCAGAAAGTTCAAGGGTAAATTAGGAATATCAGTTACGATTTGTTCTCCTGGCAGCGGAAAATTATTGCTTCAAAATGCTTTTACTTCCCAGCTGAGGCATTAACGCTAGCTTTATGATAACCAAAATCACAAACTTTATGGTGCCTTATAGTTATAACCATGCCTATGGGAAGTACCATCTCCTTGTAATGGTCAGGGATGAACTTAACGTTTTCAGAAAGAGATTTAGTACTGTACAAAAAATTGTTGATTCTAGAAGTTTCTGATAAGACCACAAGTTCTTTGTCCAAGGCAAAGAAGAAAAAAAAAACATTGTGCTTGCAAGAAGCATTTATCCTGAAGTTCTAAATATAAGGGGAAAAATTATAAAAAGAAAAAAAAAAAAAGAAGATATAGACCAAAAAACAAATAGGCAACAAAAATGACACTAAACAGGCCCTGGTCATTTGGCTTTAAAAATAAGCTTCAGGTTTCCATTGCAATTCTTCCAGAAATCAAGTCGTATTGATATACTGTTATGTCCAGCAAAGTTTGCAAAAAGACACACCACAGTAGTAAATAACACTCCATTATCTAAATAACTATAAACAACAAGAACAAATTAACTAAAAAGCAAGTATACCTGGAATCCCCAAAACAAAGAATATACATATCTCTTCATTACGCTACGTTCTGTGGTAAGATTGACAGCTTGTGCATAGATCCCATAAGAAAAAACACCTTGACCAGGAGGTCCAAAACAAGCAATTGCATTTGCATTGCTTTTCCAGTTGTTCCATGACGTTGGATCAGTTTCGAAATCTCCGATACCATCCCCATTCCCGCAATCTATAAATTTCATACACTTTTCTATTCCAGAGATATGGCAGGCATCTCGAAGACATTGATTTACCCTCTAAAAGAATTAAAAGAATGAGTTGAAAATGCAGGAAAATATAGAATACCAATTTTCACATACTGAAATTTTAGTCAACCGTCTCCTCCTAATCAAATCAGTCTCAAGAAACATTTAAAGACACCAATGAAAGACAACTCAAACACATGTCAATAATGTTAGAATACTTACTTAGATGAACAGGAAAACAAAGTATTCATCACAGATTGCGTTGTATTTGAATTTCAAGCTAAGAATTTGAAGCTTGCAGACCTTGTATAAACCCTCACAATATGTTTCGGAAGTGGTACATCTTTGAGTTCCACGGGAGTCCCATAATAGCAATTTGAATGTTTGTGCCGCAAACACGACCCCAATTCTAAAAATACTTAGGTTTTGTACATAATGTCGTTCCTAGATCACCTTCACGGTGTGTTTTGGAAATGGCACAATTTTGGGAGTCACACCCTCCTAGTCCCTAACCTATTATTATACCAGTTTGCACAAAATCATAGTTTGGGAAGCGTACACGGCCAAATCAAAAAATACTTGGGTGTTGTACATAATATCGCCCCTAGATACCACATAAACACTCCAGGTCAATACTTGGTTCTCGTTTTCATCTAAGTATTTGAACATCTAATCATAAATAATGTTTTATACGAAGAAAAGCTCAAAAACTTGGAGAGTAAGAATAACTTCCCCTTACCTGCAATCCTAAAAGGTACCAGCACGAACCCACAACATGGCCAGCCAAGACAAAAGTGAGAAGATTCATAACAAAATTCACCCATGCTGACTCAAATACGAAGCCACTTGGAGACTGACCAATAAGCAAAGGAAGAAACCTGTACAATTTGGGAACATACTGAACAAGAACTGCAGCCCGCAAAAGATTCTTCGCATAATTTGCTCCAGATGATCTCACAAACTTTGGAAGGACCAAGAGTGCGATGATCTACACAATTTAGGTAAATAAATTATATCAATCTGGAGAACAGTCGGTCTAATCATCAACACATAGGAGTTTGAAATGGTGAGTATACAACAACAGACAGACGGATAATTGTGGCATTCCCAAAATAGTTTGTATGAGGATAAATAGCTTAGAGATACACATAGCATGCAGATACTCTTCATATTTTTTTCTTAACAAGCCATAAAGATGAGGAAATATCATCCATGCTAAGCTGAACGGAGCTCATCAACTAATAAAAACAAATGTTGCTCACAAATTCCTTCCAATCCACTCCATCAATTAACAATTTACAAATACCCTATATATAAGAGAGAAACCTTACTTGAGGAAGTGGAAGTACAACAAAGAAATCAAGAAAAAAGTATCCAGAGAGATAGTTGAGAGCAATCTTCGTTGGATGGTCAACTAAGTCTCCAGCACCAACAACTCTAGATTCAGGAGCAACAAATGCTATTCTAAACTGCAAAATACAAAAAGGATAGACATTCTTCATTATTACAATAGATGTCATGATGTGAACTTAGAGGATCCGCCTACAGCAAAAAATACAACACTGATAATGATTAGCAATACTTAGCGACTGAAGGCATTTGGTTTCACTAAATCGCAAACACGCACTATATATGGTATTGATCGGTAAAATGGTCCACTTTTCCTAATCCCAAAATTATTCATTTTATCCAATAATTATGGCCTTCCAAAGTCTAGCAATAAATTGAACTTAAAATTTATGACCTAACGTATAAGATATAGAGTATAGACAAAATATACACAAGAGATATAACAATGCAAAAAATTGAAATAACCCTAATACTCGTTTTCTTGCTTTAATAAGATTTTATAGTCAAACCACATCACTTGATGAAGACTCTAAGTATATATTTTCTATAGGCCTGGCAATTGGGCGGGCTCGGGCGGGTTCGGGCCAGGTCGAAGTCGGTCCGGGCTGGGTTGAGCTATAGCCCGCATACAACGGGTTTAATCCGAGTCGGGTATGCCCGTTAGCCCAGGCCTTTTAAAAAAAAAATTTACATATAAATATATGTATATATTGGTGAGGCCAAAGCCTTGTTTGGCAGAGATGAATTAAATGGAAGCCATTAAAAGAATTTCTTGACTTTAAACCTGATCTATTTAGGTGACAACAAATAAAAATTTGAAAAACATATGTATGTGGTTTTGAATATTGAAACTGAGAGAGGGGAAAGAGATGTTTTTGTTTGTAGAGAGAGTTTTACGGAGAGAGAAAGGGGTAAATACAAACTAGTTTAGAAGAGAGAGAGAGAGAGAGAGAAGGGGATACTTGTGCAAAGACGAGAGAGAAACCTGTTTACAGCACCTATCAATCTCGGCTGAACAGACCTTCCAATCTTAGCTAAATAGAGAGAGAGAGAGAGAGAGAGAGAGAGAGAGAGAGAGGAGAGAGGCTAAGAGAGAACATTAGAACAAGATGGGTAACTTAGGTTTAGCTTTAGTTATAAATGCTAGGCATATTCACGGGCTTTAACGGGTCCACGTCGACCTGCTTATCCATTACATTGATGTATGTTGAGCCCATTTTGGCCCGATCATTCAAATTGTGTAAACCCAACAATGATTTTTTGCGGGCTTTGGCGGGCCGATTGGAAGTTTCGGGCTCTAATTGCCAGGCATAATATTCTAGAATCTCCTAAAAACTATCAATAAAAACAAATGCAATTTTAACTACATGGGTAAAAACCAGAGAGGTGATGTAAAAGAAAGCCACAGTCTAGTTCTGCCAACAATAATAATCATGTAGTCAGCCATGCAACTAATATTAATCAAAGAAGTTTTTCATCAAAATTGTACTTTATTATGAATTCATAATAGTTCAGTATTCTAGTTTCATAAGCCATTAAACACGACTAAAGCATCCCAGTATTTCAAAGTATGGTAATGTCCTTCTTAAATGGATGATCATGCATGCGTTTCCTTTAAGAAAACAGCAAACTCTAAGGGAGCATTAAATTTCACTTCATATCGGTGGGTGAGTAAGATACGTTTAGGCGTAGAAACCAGACGTCTCTGTATTTAATTCACACAGTTCGCTTGATGCATGTTGGTTGCAGGCAATTATATCGCATTTATTGAAATTACTCAGGACTTATAATGCGCACGAGCACCCTAGTGTTACCAAAGATAACATCCTACTAAGTCATTGATCCCTGGTAATTTGAGATCTCTGAATACATTCACAAAACGAATGTTTTATGGCTATGGCATAAAATGTTTCAGTAATTGTATCGAGGTTGAAAGCCCTTCCACATAACCTGCAATCACTAAGGAAAACCGCATGTAGCGAGGGGAACTGTTGGGGCATTCTGCATTACATTTCACTTCAGCCCTCAGATGGAAATTAGTCATTTTATGTGCTATAAGTCTATAACACAATGAATTGCAAAAGCATATGAGAACCTTACCTATCGATGCAAAGAAGAAAAAGTAGTTGACTCCCTAATTTGATATATTCTAGTCCCTTCTTAGTTACCTAGGTATGTGGGCATATAACCGTAAGTTAGTCTAATTTTCCTCATTCATGCATTACCATGTGCTCCAAGAAAGTGGGGAGTCGATTCATTTCAATTATCATCTTGCAACAAAATCAATGAAAGCAACCTTAAAGGAAAGAAGTAACTCCACTTTGTGCTCAAGTCCCTAACTACTACAGATCCACAGCAACATATAGAGAAAAGAAAAGGCGAGTACCTTGAAAGGTAAGTAAACAGAGTCATGTACCTGAAGAAGTATGTGGATTAAGTAAATGAAATCAGTCAAGCTTCTAAACACCACGATTGTTGTTGTCATTGGCCAATTAAGTACAATGCAGTAATTTTCCTGTTTCCAAGGTAGAAAACATATTAAAAAAAAAAAAAAAAAAAGGGTAAATTACACAAACCTCCCCTGAGGTTTGCCTTAATTACACGGACATCCCCTCTTGTTTCAAAAATTACACAGACCTCCCTCGAGGTTTGTAATTAGGTAACAAAACGCCCCCTCCCCTAATGGTCCGTTAGTTTTTTTACATTAGCCTCCCCTGAAAATTACAATTAGCCCCCCTAATATTATAAAATTGTCATACTAAAGCCCCCTTTCTCTTATTTTTGTGCTAATTATAAAATCTCTCCTCCCTCCTATGTTTTTGGGTTAATTTTTTTAGCATTAATTTATATCTACACAAAATATACACAAAACATATATAAATAGGTCCAAAAAAAAATTTTCCCCCGAACAAACCTCTATCAAGCCCCCCCCCCCCCCCCCCCCCCCCCCGTATTAATTTTCTAGATCCGACCCTGTCCCTATGCTTCAAAAGTGGACACTTAACCCCCTGTGATTGTAGACTAAAATAGAACTGTTATGATTTCACTCAAAGAGCGTTAACCCCAAAATTAACATCACAAAATGGGTTAAGTGTTTATATTTTTAACCAATTTTAGAATTTTTGTCAGTTTTGAGTGAAATCATAACAATTCCATTTTAGTCCACAATCACAGGGGGTTAAGTGTCCACTTTTGAAGCATAGGGACAAGGGCGGATCTAGAAAATTAATACATGGGGGGCTTGATAGAGATTTGTTTGGGGAAAAAAAAATTTTGGACCTATTTATATGTATTTTGTGTAGATGATATAAATTAATGCTAAAAAAATTAACCCAAAAAATATAGGAGGGAGGAGGGATTTTATAATTAGAACAAAAATATAAGAGAAAGGGGGCTTAGTATGACAATTTTATAATATTAGAGGGGCTAATTGTAATTTTTAGGGGAGGCTAATGTAAAAAAAAAACTAACGGACGTTAGGAGAGGGGGCGTTTTGTTACCTAATTACAAACCTCAAGGGAGGTCTGTGTAATTGTTGAAACAAGAGGGGAGGTCCGTGTAATTAAGGCAAACCTCAGGGGAATTTGTGTAATTTACCCAAAAAAAAAAAGAATTGCCCAAGTGAATTAGAGAATGCATGTAATTTAGAGCTCAAGAGAATAACTGCTTAAGATATATATATATATACATATTTATGTACGGAGAGGCTCTTAAGTGAACAGGATCGAGTGAACTTACCCAGTGAACCTGACTTTTAAGCCTAAAAGAACCCGCGGGTCAGCGGGGCAGCCCACGGGTTCTTTTAGGTTTAAAATCAGGTTCACTGGGTAAGTTCACTCGACCCTGTTCACTTAAGAGCATGGCCGTATATATGTATATTTTTATTTATATTTATAAATATGTGACTCCTAACAACTTGAGAGTTCCAAATGAACAAAAAAACAGTACCTGCAGCACCGAAAGCAAGAAGAAGAATAACGGGTCTAAAAAAATTGCCGCTAAACAAGAAATGACAAAGAACTTGTTCCAACGCTGAACAAATTTGGCATGAGGATTCATGACCCCAGGAATATATGGGTGCAGGAAAGAGAAAAATCTCCTCGCCCAACCTTTTGCATCTCCGTAGAGAACATTATGAAACTGCAGAAAGGCACAATAAATGCAAGTTGCATGAATACATCAAGTATCTCAAGACATCAATATAGAAGAGAAGACAAAACAAACATATTAGATGAGATTATAAACAAAAACAGGACAAAGAAAAACACTATACATCTGCATAAAGGAAAGAAAAAAAAATGATCTGTTGGATTAAGGAAAGAAGAACACCTTGGGGTCAAATACAAGTGAAGATTTTGAGTTCTTTTGTTGCTCCTTGAAATTGTAAGTTGGACAGGTTGTGCAGTAAGGATCATTGCATATTCCTAATTGCCCAGACTTCAATAAATGCTCATTTTTGTTGTCTCGCCAACCATTCATTCCATTAAACGAAGGATACTTTTCAGCTGTAGGCTCAGCCGTTTTGCACTCTTTTGCACCTTGGGGAGGCTGAAAGAGATTCTCATGTTTACGGCTAGGATATAAAGGGCCACTCATCTGAATCAACGGGGTTCTTCTCTGGTTCCGCAAGGGACCAGTATGACCCATGAAGTTATTTGGATTGTTGTATGAGTCCTCGGAGTTTGTAGGAATGGAAAGGGATGCGCTCCGAGTTCTCGATGCAAACCCACGTGCTCGAGAATCGTCATGTTCACCCACTTGCGGATGCGTGTCTGATAGCATTGGTGCGTCATCGTTCTCAAAGTGGGGCATTTCTCACCTAGTATACCTACACGAGGAAACAAAAAACTAGAGTATAAAAGTGCGTTCATATACTAGAATGATGATAAAGACTGAAAATCCGATGCCATAAAGTAATGAAACAAACACAAAGCACAAAGGTACACAATAAAAATGGCAAGTTCAATTTGAAGTGTTGAACCATGAGAATTGCCAAGTCATTATCGGTGCATTATTTCTAAATCAAGCAGAGTTCATTTGGCTTAGCTCAAAATCAAATCAAGAAATCGACTTTTCTGTTTTTTTTTACCACAGTAGAAAACTTTCCTTGGGCAAAAAGTTAATATGGCTAGAATCTCAGGGACAAGAGAAAGTTGTTTAATAATGCAGTAAACTGTGAATAACTAGTTTGAAAAATAGCTTGAGGATCAGCTAGTTTATAGCATTAAGAAAAGGTTGAAGAGAGAAATGAAAAAGACACAAAGTGAAAGAGTTAACAATGTAGTTGGACTCCCTTTAGGGCCATTACTACAGCTGTCAAATTACATCATTTGTTTAAAATGTGTATTGTTTCTCCTCTTTCAGATATTTTCCAAGATGTTTATTTTTTCCGTTTAGTATCTAAGGTAGAACCGCCGAATGTGATTGGAGAAATCCATTGAACTGAGTTAACACTTTCTAGTCGGGTTATTTATGATTTAAATTTTGACACTACCGCATATATCTTATGTTTTCTTTTTTGCTTTGATAGAGAGACTAAACAGGATGAAGGGAAAAAAAAAAAAAAAAAAAAAGGGGAAGAAGAATGATAAGTCCTTCAAAGGATACCATAAAAGCTGATAACAATATCATCAAAAAGTAGAAGAAAAAAATTAGAAAGCTCCTTCCCAGCAATCCCTCAAGATGTGTTAGAAAGCTCTAAAGATAATGTTTTTTCCCCCCTCGGACTTGGTATCTAGTTCTTGAACATATATGGATCAAAAAGAAACCCAATTCTTTAGCAATACAATAATAATTCCAATCACTCAGCAATCAGACAGAACAAATAAAAGAAGAATAAATTAAGAATTTAAGATCATAACAGGATAGTATGAAGATAAAAACGGCAACCAAACACACACTTGTAATTCATTGACGGGAACTTTATTCAATAATAAAAAAGCATATATATATATATATATATGAGCGGACAAAACAAGTAAGAAACAGACCTGCCTTGAGCTGAATTCCCCTCTCTTATCACTTCTCTAACTCAATCGAACCCACCAATTGATACTTAATTACTACCTTCAAATGCAGAGAGAGAGGGAGAGAGAGAGAGAGAGAGAGAGAGAGAGAGAGAGAGTATTTATGAAGTTTAGTGGTGATGCCGGCCCAGAAACCTTTGATTAGTTGCGTTTACTACTGAGGGAGGGGCGACGACTAAAACCGCTGACTGAGTGAGGAGAGAGAGAGAGAGAGAGAGAAAAGAGGTGGAAGGAACCCACTTTGTACGTTTTGGTTCCGGATGGCTCGATTGGCGAGAGCAATATCAGCTTTTGACAGAGAAAGTGCAGCATCAAATGGTTGTGCTAAATGGCCTCGTAATTGTACACTACTCTCACAAAAGCCAACTCATAGTGCTAGCAGAAAGGGGCACCCTGTTGAAATTTGGGTCTTGTCTTTATTACATGTGTCATGTGAACACATATTTAACTACTAAAAACTAGACATTTCATAAGTAAGGCGGGCGATACAGACACAGATATCCCAATAAAAACGCCCTTTATTTATTTATTATTTTTTTAGGGCAAATCACACTGACCTTCCTATTGCACTCACTGTCTGCCAGTTACAGAGACATCCACTGTGTTTTTAAAAATTACACTCACTTTTCTGTTACACTATTTATTATCCTTTAAAAATAAAAATAAAATTTAACAATTATAAAAAAAAATTAAAAATTATCGACAAAATTTCAGTATATACCAAATCAAGTTTTTACTAAATTTTTTTTAAAAAAAATATCAACAGTAAATTTTAAAAAATCTAAAAATCATCAACAAAATTATTTACTACCACTATAAAATGAAAAGAAAAATAACAACAATGAAAAATAACAAAACAAACATCAACAATTTTTTTTTTTTTTTAAAATGAATAGTTATATTGTATTTTTGTCTGCTTTATATTTTTAAAATTGTGAACTTACTCCCAACATTGTGAATGAGCTACTCCAATGAAACTTAATTAGTACAGGTCTTGCACGGGCATTGCCCTAATGTGTGTGTATATATATAAGACTCCACTGAGCGTTTTCTTTTTTATAAATAAAGCAGACAAAAATACAATATAACTGTTCATTTTTTAAAAATATATATATAAAAAATTGTTGATATTTATAAATGAAAGAGTAATGCTACGCTTCCCAAATTTCTTTCCCAAAAGTGTTTTCCAACACATGTGGCAGTGGACCCAGTTGATTTTGATTGGTTGTGATGTTAAAGTAGTTCAACTGTGATCCCACTTCAACATCATTTGGGATGAAAAAATGGGAAGCATAGTATTACTCTAAATAAATGTTCTAATATCTTTCACCTATTATTTGGACAAAAAAGTTAAATGGCTTAAATTAAAAAATAAAATCTGTAAATTATTGTAAGTTAGGCTGAAGATTATAAAACCTAAATTTGAAATTTTTATAAAAAATTTTCGAGTTGCAAATTTTTATAAAGTTGGGGTTAAATAATATAAATCTAAATCTGTAAAATTTGCTAGTGTATATATAATTTTATCTAATGCACGAGAAAATATTGGTTGCAACAGTGACATCACGTCATCGTGCTTACGTGGTGTCACCAACCAATCAAATTACTCTAATTTGTCCATTAGGCATCCACAAAAATTATTTAGTGTAACTGTCGCACCACATCAGCATACAAATGTAGTGTGACCTTTTAATCTTTACCAAACATATACCCCATATATTTAGGGGGATAATGACAATTTCACTTCTGATAACTACATGTCATGATCCCGAGAAAATAGGGGGCAGATGTATGGTGTAGATTAAAATATTACACCACGTCAGCATGCTTACATGGCATAACCGTCACATTGAATAATTTTTGTGGATGACTAATGGACGAATTAGAATAATTTGATTGGTTGGTGACACCACGTAGGCACGATGACGTGGTGTCACAATCGCAACCAATATTTTCTCTGCACGAGAACACACACACACACAAATACACACACACATGTACATATATGTATAATGAGATAAAGGATAAATTAGTAATCTTACACTCAAAAAATAGGTAAAGGGGAGGTGAGTGTTATTTTTCAAACTAGAGGGGAGATCCTTGTAATTGTCATTTACCTCAAGGGAGGTCAATGTAATTTGCCCTATTTTTTATTCATTATTCTTTTACGTTAAGGAGTTACGAGTACTTCTTAAGAAAATATGAGAGCACTTTTGCTCACCCAAATTTAATTCACCATTACTCATTCATGTCTGCTTGATATGTATCTCATATAAAGGTATAATAGGAACAAAAGGGGACACATGTCTGGCAATAAACGCATGAGTGAGCAATGGTGAACCAAATTTGAGTGAGCAAAAGTGCTCTCTAAGAGTATAATATTCCTTAGGTCCTTTAAAAAATAAGAGTTCACATTTTTTTTTTTATTGTCCCAAAATTATTGTCCACTTTCTTAAATTAGTATACAATTTATGCTTACTTTCTAAAACTACCATTTTTCAAAATCTACACCAAAACAAAACTCAAAAATTATTATAATAATTAGGGACAATCGTAAAAAGTATGTGTAAATTCTTTTATCTCCTTAAGAAGTTGAGATTCCAAGAATGGGCTATTTTTAAGGGACAGATGGCGTACATTTTTTTCCCACTTTTAAAATCATTAATTTAGAATACATTTTTACTCACCCATTTTTTACTCACGGGTCTGGGGAGCCTTGGCGCAACGGTAAGGTTGCTCCATTGTGACCTGGAGGTCACGGGTTCGAATCTAGAAACAGCCTTGCAGGGGTAAGGCTGCGTACATCTCACCCTCCCCAGACCCCGCAATGGTGGGAGCCTCGTGCATTGGGCTGCCCTTTTTTTTTACTCACCCCAAAATTCCTAATCATTTGCTCACCCACATCTCCCATTGGTTAATGCAGTAGGGTCCAGTATTAAATGAGATTTAATTAATTGTGTAAAGTATTGAGCCCCACTGCATTAGCCAATAAAAATAAATAGTGAACAATAGATGAGCAATTTTGAGATGAGCAAAACTGCACTCATTAATTTACTGTTTCAACAATATGTATATAACTTTGTCAACTCCGTCATGGTTCCATAAAATATTCTATCTTACTTTGTAAACCATTTAATTATTTTTTTCACTTTGAATTGATCCGATTAAGTTTGGACTTGTTCAGCAGAAGGAAAAATAATATATATATATATATATTAAGCGTGTATGGAAAAGATTAAAACAAGTGTTGTTCAATTGAAGTCCAATTTTTATATAGTTCTTATAAAAATTTAGTTTGGTGAGCGTCTACTTCTTACATAGGAGTCCATATCTAGTCTAATACTATAAATTTCCTTAAATATGTTCTATGTCAAATAACCTACCTTTAGTTCTCACAATAACCAAATAAAAAAAAAGTAAACTTTGACTGAATCAGATCCTATTTTGAAACTTTCCACTTTCCACTCCTCTTTTTATCTCTCTGATTATCCTCCCTTGCTCTCTTGATCTTGCCTTCATCTTTTCCCTATATGAAAATGAGTAATCAAAATTATGGAACGTCTCATTCAATTGTGTTTATCTATGCTATTATAAAGAGAAAGGGAGGGGTACCAATATTATTTTCTAAATTCTCTATAATTACAGTTAAACTATTACACTTTATCTTCTTTAAAATATTAAAAGGGTATTAAAATGTCTAATCAATTAAAAAAAACTACTTCAACAAATAGGAAAAAAACTGCCTAAAACAGTTAGTTAAAAAAATGTCTAAAAAACAAACATTCTGGCACTCACACGGAGTGTGTAACCATAGTCTAGTAGCTACTTAAATGATCATTTCTAACCATAAAAGTATTTCAACCATAGTCTATTTTATATATATATATATATATAAAGCTAAAGCAAACCAAGCATCTACAGCTTGCCACATCAGCATTCTTCCATTCTCTCAAAAATCCTACCTGACAAACACAGCCCTCTTCTCACTCCTCCAACGCCTCTTTCTATCTATCTATCTATCTATCTCTCTCTCTCTCTCTCTCTCTCTCTCTCTCTCTCTGTGTGTACATACACAAATGCATACATCTATAAAGAACAGCCCCTCTCCTTCCCTAAGAAACAACCCGCCTCTCTGTCACTCTCCCCCATTTTTCCCATTGAATTCACAATGGTTTTGTTTCTCAACAATGACTCTTTACCTTCACCTGTATTTATAATTAAACTATTCTTCTGCAAATTGTTAAAATAGTTTTGAGTTTGGTTGTTGAAACAATGAAATCTAAGTCGTTTACTTCTCCTATCTAGTAATAATTTATTTAGTTTATTCTAAATCATTTTGTTTGTGATTCTTAAAATTTCAGATCTAGACTCTTTTTGTTGGATTTTGATTAGGTCTTTCTATGTGAGCAAACAAAAATATTTACCCTTCTGTACAACATTGGAGGAGTTGCAATGAAATTTCTATACCCTTATCGCGATGACGTTGGCTCAGCTCTCTCTCTCTCTCTCTATATATATATATATATGTGTCTGTGTCTGTGTGTATGTGTCACAGCCCGGTCCCATAATAGCGGAACCGGAGCCTGTGGTACGCCACCGAGGCTAACCCAATTCATTAACCTTCCCAAAATTTAGTTTGAAGAACACACGCAGCGGAAAACAAAACACATTTTAAAACTAGGGGTCCAGTCGACTGGGTCTGGACCTCAGTCGACTGAAGAAAGCAGAGAGTTTTCAAAAAGGTTTAACAGACCATCCAGTCGACTGAGACTGGGGTCCAGTCGACTGGGACTCCAACTTTCAGTCGACTGAATTCCCCCTTCGGTCGACTGAAGCAAGAAGAACCAAAATGAACACAAAACCTACAGAGGTCCAGTTGACTGAGGCAGGGCCCAGTCGACTACTTTTGCCATATTAAAAAGCAGTAGCTAGCAAGCACAAGGGTCTAGTCGACTGAACACTGGACCAGTCGACTGCTCCCCTGACAGCAACCCAATTCTGCAGAAAACAAGTTTCAAAAAGCTTTTTAAACAACCAAGTGTTAACCACACACTCCAATCTCACATCAAAGTAATCCTAGATGTATTAAAACATTACCAAAGTATAATTACAACGAGTTACTAACTATTACCATGCTTTAGGTCCACTCTAACATACTAAGTTAAACATAAGTTAAAACATTCAATTCTTTATTACAACATTCCTATTGTTCCAAAACTACAAGATCAACATTCAGGTTGCCTTCAAAGCGAACTCTAAACCCACGTGCTCACTTCTCCGATTCCTCGCCAGCATTAACACCTGAAATGGTTATTTGAATAACCACAGATATTCGATTTGTTTAAGCTAACACTTAGTGAATAAAATAACATTTGCACACGAATGATAAACATGTCCGCATTCACATCTCTACATTTCATACTAGTCGCGGGAGACTCACGTGCCCGTCCATACTCCCAATCCGCGACTCCTCGCCAATAAGTCCACGCGAAAGGGTAAGACCCACGATTCTTCTCTTCAATCGTGCGACCTTAATGCCTATATCGGCTCCACAAAATGGCACGGTGACCACGTGCTCCTTCTGACCCAAATAAGCAACTTAACATGCTCAAATACACATCACCATGCTCGCGGTAATCAAAACATTTCATCGTGCTATTGGGCCTACTTATCAATATAAATGCCCAACATGAACTACACAAGATATCTCTAAGTATTAATACATGTTATTCAAATATAACATGAATACATGTCAAGAAACCATTCCAAAAACATAGTTGAATCACTCACCTCCGATTTACGCTCTTAAACTTCGATCCAAAGAAAACCCGTGTACAAAGAACGTGTAGAAGTCCATCTAGTATAATTCTTATGGATCAAAATTTCATTTATCAACTTTATGAAAAATTCTAGAAAATAACTTTTCAGAAAACTTGGCCAAACAAGCCCTAACATATATCAAAACGAAGCTCTTACCTCGAGGAGCTCGAATATGAAATATGGGAGAAAACAAACTGACGGAAGGTCATCGTTTGGCGTCGCAAAGCTCTAAGCTCCAAAATCTCCCTATGGTCCCCTTTTTGAAATTTAGGTTAAGAACTTATAAAAATATCTCAACCATCTCTATCTATATATAGGCAAAACTCTCGAAAATTACTTTTACCTCCCCACGAGTTTTCAAAATTCCTAATCAGTCTCTGAAACTTTCTATACAGCTTATTCATAGCTTTACAAGTGAAACCTCAAAATTATAAAAGTTTTCGACTAAGTTGCATTTGGTCGCTAAAACGTGAATTTCTACATGACGTTTCCAAAGTTGCTAATTAGCCTACCAAATTAATAGCGTGTTAATTCGTTCTCACCAGGATACTAAAACTAACAACACATATAAATTCTAAAACAGAAAATAATACAGATATTAAAATACACAGGTAAACATTTATTTTCAGATAAACATTTAAAGTATTCCACAATGACCATCTCACAATCGGAGAGACGTCGCAACAACAAATCCTCAATCACCACAGTTTCAAAGGGTTCTCTAATACAGACACCCAAATCAACTCGTGAGTCAAAACTCACCCAAACATGTGTCATAAGACACGCCACATCACATTATCATGCATGACAATGTAATACAATGCAATAACACAAATACGGGTGTTATAGTGTGTGTGTGTGTGTGTGTGTGTGTGTGTGTGTGTGTTTGTGTATTTTATGTGCAATTAGTTAACACCTTTTAGCAATTTGTTTCTTATATGTACAATTTGATGTGTGTTGATTTATTCTGAAGTCTTATGAAATAAATATGGTAATTGACCAATGAAATATGGGGAATCAATACATGAAATGGTGCATATTACAAAATTGTGGGTTTCGTATATTTATACTATACAATCTCAGATGTTATGTTTTGTTGTATATGTAGTAGAAAGTGGTTAATTGCCAGTTTAAAATCTGTGATCTAGATCATTCTTTTATGCCAGTTTGAAATCTGGGATTTATAATATTCTTTTATGATTGCAGTTAATGTGTTCAAGATGACTATTTTCATAAAATTCTTACACCTGCAATTGGACATCTTCAAGGTATTTTCCGACCTGCATTTGCTTTTGTTTATTTCAGTTGAATTTTACATAATCTTAGGGTTTTCTCTTTTTGGTGCCTTTTTGTTGCACAACCTCTGTTTTCTCCAGGTTTTTTTTCCCTTAATTTTAATTCCCAGTTTCTCTTAGATATTTGTTCTAGAATCGTCTATATTGATAGAATTAAAGTTCCTGATGATTGAACAGTTTGACTCCCAATTGGGGTTTACACTATGTAGTCTTCCTAGGTATGCAAATTTTCTTCTCATTTTGTGAATTTAGCAATATATAAATTTGGGTTCCTAAGTGTCTATTCTGACAACAATTGATGATGAAATTGTTCATAGATTGACATTATTGTTGGTACATTTGAGGTAGCTTATGACATGACATTGTTGGTAATGTATTTGTCATATTTCATATTTGTTCTCTCAATACATTTGGGTTATTGATAACATGTGAGTTTCCATCATATTTTTTAAATGTTATTACTTTCAAGGTTGTAAATCAATCTTACTAGCTAGAAAGAAAAGATATAGACTATAATGCCTCTATTTCTTTGATGTGATAGGTATGAATGGAAGAGGTAATCACTGCACCTCTTATTTTATCAAAACTTCCCTTCTGAATGATTGAAAAACAAGAACTGGTATATTTATGGGATCAGTTTTAGTAGGCACTCACTTGTAGAAGTGTCTTTTTCCTTTCCAGATCAACTATAGTTACAAATACAATAGCAAATAAATTAGAACAAACCAAAATGTGAATTACATAGCAAAAGAAAACACAGAGATATGAGTTTTAGAGTATATATCTTTCTATTTTACTGTATTAGAAGAAATTCGATTTTCTCTTTTTCTTTTATTCCAAAAAAGAAAAGATATTTTGTTTTTTAACAGGTTTTGTGTTAAAAACTGTTTTTATTTTTTAAAAAATAAAATAAAATTGTTTGGTTATCTTTATCGAATGTTTCTAATTACCAACTACGTAGAAAGATTTAAGTCTGGTCGAGCTATCTCCGAGATTCAATAGACCCAATCATGAATCCCTTTTCATCCAGCACACGTTTAAGGTGCGCAAATAAGTTGTCAATTTTGCTATTCATTGTGCATTGTAAATCAACTATTGTTACAGATCTAACTGGGTTAAATTCGACTGGGCTAACTTGCAAATTAAAGAAATTGATAATAGCTTGCAGTGAATTGTTGAAGAATTTGTAAGAAATATGGTTCAAAGTTGTTGCTGTTAATCATAATTGGTTTGGTAGTTGTAGTCATTAGCTGTAAACAGCATAATGTGTGAAGAAAATGTAGGTTCTTGCAATTTATTATTTGGCTATAAGTACTTAGCAAGCTGTGTTAAACAATGAACTCATGTTGCAAACATTAATTATATTGAGGTTATTCTTTTTCAAATTACCTTGCGGTAAAGAAAGTGGTTAATGCCATGCTTTACACTATGCAATATATTTGATTTCCCTTTTGTGCAAAAACTTATCTTGCTGTTTCCCATCAAAGAAAATATGTGTGTTTGACCATTAATTATGCTTATAAAATAACTGATGTTCAAAACAAATATGGATACTGTATGTTTAGTTTATTTTTTCTCACTATTAATTGTGTTTGACTAAATCATGAACTTGAATATTTCACTTCATGATGTGGCATATGGTTACTATTTCAATGCAGGGACATGATTCGGGCATTACGTTCATGTAAAACTGCAGCAAAGGAACACGTCGTGGTAAGAAAAGAGTGTGCATCTATGTCATGCCCCGGAAACAACAAGGTGGTCCCGAGTCACGTGGCACGTCATCAAGGCTTACCAAAATGATTAAAGTTCTAAAAAATGACCTTAATAAAAGTTTTGCTCCAAAACAACCAACTTCCAAATAGTTTTTCAATGGTTATATTAAACATGTGCCCAAATGCGCCTTAACGAGTTTCATTTTCAAAAGTAACAGTTCCGTAGGTCAAAGGGTCCCCAAAGGTAACCCCATATCTAATTAGAAGTTGATTCGAACATTGGAAGAAGGAGTTTGAAATTTGTTGCAGGGGGTATTTCGACCGGTCGAATTGCCCCACTCGACCGGTCGAATGGGGTCTGGGCAGAATCCCAACCTCCAAAAGACTGTTTTCACAATTGTCGGCGTTTTCCGCAAATGCCGTTAATTACCGGCGCTTCCTAATAAATGCCGTTAATTCCCAGTGCTTCCGCACAAACGCCGCTAATAAAATAAGACTCATCTTACCAAAAGAACCAAACCAAACAAAACTATTTCCAAACCAAACCAATTCAAAAGCTTTGTTAAACCTTCTAAGGACTTGCAAAAACCATACACACCATTTATACAACAACCGTAAACCTTTCCCGGATTACAAGTACCAAAAGTATAAGCTTCCCACGTCTCAGCAAACTAGGTCCTAAAGTGAACCAAGTGTCGTACTCGCCTATATCACAAGTTTTATTACAAGCTACAGGGTTAAACATCCGGCATAAGTTAAACATATGTATTACAAACGTGATACAAGTTCTATAAACATAAAGAGCTTCCAGTCCTTCCTTGCCTCATTAACCCCGTTTCTCTCCTCCAGTCCTTGTCCCTGAATGGTTATTTATATAACCACAGATATATGGATTTGTTTAAGCTAACGCTTAGTGAAAATAGAAATCAAGCATACGGATGACGAATATGTTCCAATCCAACATAACATACAACTATTTGGTCTCTAGGGAATAAGTGCACATTCATCGATCCAAAGTCTTAAGACTCAACCACGACCTATGCCCCTTCGACATGTCGCGTTAATACCTTTCTCGGAAAGTGACCGCCGTCACTACTAATCCTCCCCCTTCGAGAGGACGTCTCACGGTGAATTAGCGCAAATTCCCATTTAACCCACATAAGCACATAAACATGCTCATCTAGCAAATCACCATGCTTTTCATCTTAACATGCCTTGGGCCTACTTTACACATGAGTTTTGCCGAATATGAACTACACATGGTATCTATATAAGGTTCCTAGCATATCAAATGCATTAAACCATAGAATCATCCACAAATCAAGATTAATATCATTCACCTCGAACGATTTGCTCAAGAACGTGAAATAGAAGTTCACTTCTACAGCGGGTTCGATTCCTACACAATTTCGGCCAATTCGATTACAGGTCCCACATGGGCCCACCAAGAACCCATCGATTAAAATCAAAATAAAAGATAGATATATGTAGGTCTTACCTCCACGAGTCCAAAACCGGTCTCATATCGAAGATTGGAGGTTGTTTGCTACTCGGATCGTCGAGAAAACCGCAAAAGCTCAAGAACTCTCAAGCCTTCTCTCTCTCTAAATGATATATGGAAGATGAAATAATGAGTCACCTCTTTCTCTCTCCTCTATATAATTTCTAAACCATATTATAGGTATTTCTAGTGAAACCTAGTTAAGGTTCATTTTTAATTACACCCCCACTAGTTATTAAACTAACTAGTTAACTACCCAAAAGTATTTGAGTATTCAACTAAGTCCCGTGTGGGTCCCACACGTGGTCCCACATACAAATTTTATGAAATTACCAATTAGCCTCCTAATTATGTAACGTGTTCAATTTCGTCCTCACCGGGTATCTAATGACTCCGATGAGTCACTATCAACAATATAATAATCAATTATATTCACATATGCCTAAATAAACATTTAAGCACATAATTATGAGTTATTACTCATTTTTCCAACCGTAGGAAATTCTCATATGTCCAACTTCTGGACTACTTTCAAAACCAAAGGCTAGGTTCTCAAAAGACACCCCAAACAACTAGTGAGCCATCACTCACTTCACATGTGTTAATTAACACACAGCATAGCATGCATGCTAAAATGGTATAATTACATTCGGCGGGAGCGGGTATGACATCCTCTCCCCCTTAAAAGAAGTTTGTCCCCAAACTTTCAATACCTCATGCTTCAAACAGAAATGGTTACTTTGCCTGCATCTCATCCTCTCTTTCCCATATGGCTTATTCCACTTAGTGAGCCATCACTCACTTCACACGTGTTAATTAACACACAGCATAGCATGCATGCTAAAATGATATAATTACATTTCGCGGGAGTGGGTATGACATCCTCTCCCCCTTAAAAGAAGTTTGTCCCCAAATTTTCAATACCTCATGCTTCAAACAGAAATAGGTACTTTGCCTGCATCTCATCCTCTCTTTCCCATATGGCTTATTCCATTGAGTGATTTTGCCACAAGACCATTACCAATGGAACTGTCTTGTTTTGTAATATCTTATCCTTTTTATCTAGGATTCTCACCGGACATTCAACATACGTTAAGTCTTCTCTGACTTCCAATGGCTCTGGAGTAATCACATGACTTGAATCAAATATAACTCTTCTCAACATTGACACATGAAATACATCGTGTACATTAGCCAACTTTTGTGGTAACTCTAGCCGATAAGCTACTGGTCCCACTTTTCCAACAATCTCAAACAGTCCAACGTATCTAGGATTCAACTTCCCTCGCTTTTCAAACCTCGTAATCCCTTTGGAAGGTGAAACCTTCAAGAACACACTGTCACCTACTTCGAATTCTAGTGGCCTTTGTCCCGTATCCGCGTAGATTTTGTTACAAATCTGAGCCATATTTAACCGTTGCTGTATTACCTTTACTTTATCTGCTGCCAACTGAACCATATCAGGTCCTTCTAGCTTTCATTCCCCTACCTCAGTCCAATAAATTGGTGATCGACACTTACGCCCATACAGTGCTTCATATGGTGCCATCCCAATACTAGAATGGAAACTGTTATTATAGGCAAATTCAATTAATGGTATATACTTTTCCCAGTCACCCTTAAAGTCAAAAACACAGAGTTGAAGCATGTCCTCTAGTATCTGAATCACACGCTTAGATTGCCCATCCGTCTGTGGGTGAAAGGTTGTACTAAAGTTTAACTTTGTACCTATAGCAGCTTGTAGTCCTCTCCAGAATCTAGATAAGAAACTACTATCCCTGTCTGAAACTATAGACACTAGTGCTCCATGCAGTCTCACAATCTCCTTAACGTACAACTCTGCGAGTTTCATCGGTTCCTTTGTCTTTATTGGCAAGAAATGTGCAGACTTAGTCAATCGATCTACAATTACCCAAACACTGTCGTTCGATCTTGTAGACCTTGGAAAATCCAAAACAAAGTCCATTATAATCTTTTTCCATTTCCATTCTGGTACATCCAAAGGTTGTAATAACCCTGTAGGCCTTTGATGTTCTGCCTTGACTTGTTGACAAACCAAGCATTTGGCCACGTGCTCAGCTATCTCTCTTTTCATTCCAGATCACCAGTACACTTCTTGCAAATCTTGATACATCTTAGTACTACCTGGATGAACTGTATACTTGGTGTTATGAGATTCTTCAAGTATTAACTCCTTAATCCCATCCACATTAGGTACACAAATCCGATTTCTGAATTTCAAAACATTGTCCACAAAGGTAAACTCTGGCTATTTATCTAGCGGTATTTCATCATAGAATTTCTTCAAAATTGGGTCTTGAAGTTGTTTCATCTTTACCCCATCCATCAATGTCGATTGTGCTACAATAGCTGCAAGCAAACCTCCCTCAATTGTTGAAATCACTTCAAGTTCTAACCTTTCCATTTCACCAACAAGTTGTTTCTGTAAAGTTAAGTCATAGGACAAATTATTAGTGGACTTCCTGCTTAACGTGTCAGCAACTACATTTGCTTTCCCAGGATGGTAGTGAATCGACAAGTCGTAAGCTTTCATCAATTTTAACCATCACATCTGCCTCATATTTAGCTCTTTCTGAGTAAACAGTTACTTCAAGCTCTTGTGATCTGTGTAGATATCACACTTTTCCTCGTAAAGATAGTGCCTCCAGATTTTCAATGCAAAGATCACCGCTACTAACTCAAGATCATGAGTCGGATAATTCACTTCATGTACCTTTAACCAACGTGAACCATAAGCAATCACCTTGCCATTCTGCATTAGAACACATCCCAGACCTCTATGTGAAGCATCACTATAGATTACAAACCCCTCTGTACCAGACAGAATCGTCAAGATCGGTGCTGACATAAGTCAAGTCTTCAGCTCTTCGAAAATCTTGTCACATTCTGAGTCCCAATTAAATATTGCATTCTTTCTCATCAGCTAAGTCATCGCTATCCTGGAAAAATTCTCCATAAACCTTCTATAGTAACCTGCCAATCCCAAGAAATTTCAAATTTCTGACACATTTGTTGGTTTTGACCAATTAGCTATAGCCTCAATCTTCTGCAGGTCCATTGAAACTCCATCTTTAGAAATTACATGCCCCCAAGAAAGCTATCTCAGTCAACCAAAACTCATATTTCTTCAATTTCCCAAATATTTTTCTCTCTCGTAGTCGTTGTAATACCAATCGTAAATGCCTTTCATGTTCTTCAACACTTTTGGAATACACCAAGATATCATCTATGAACACAATCACAAACCCATCTAGATATTCCTTGAATACCCTGTTCATCAAATCCATAAACACTACTGGTGCATTTGTTACTCCAAATGGCATGACCAAAAACTCATAATGGCCATATCGAGTCCGAAACGCTATCTTCTCTACATCTTCCACCTTGACTTTCAATTGGTGATAACCCGATCTCAAGTCAATCTTTGAAAATATTTGGGCCCCTTATAATTGATCAAACAAGTCATCAATTCGTGGTAGTGGATATTTGTTCTTGATTGTCAACTTGTTCAACTCTCTATAATCTATGCACATTTGCATTGTCTCGTCTTTCTTCTTAACAAACAATACCGGTGCTCTCCATGGTGAGACACTTGGCTGTATAAACCCTTTATCAAGTAGCTCATGTAGTTGGATTTTTAGTTCTTTCAATTCCACTGGTGCCATTCGGCATGGTGCCTTCGATATCGGTTGTGCTGCAGGTATCGTATCAATGGTAAATTCAATCTCCCTTTCAACTAGAGTATCAAGTAACTCCTCAGGAAACACATTAGGAAATTCTCCCACTATTGAAATGTTTTCAATCCCTGATCCGGTAACTCTTGTATCAAGAATACTACATAAGAATCCTTGACAACCCTTCCTCACTAGTCGACAAGCTCATACAGCTGATACGATATACGGTGGTGACATGATCCCTACCCCATGGAAATAAAACTCTTTTTGATCTGGCATTTGAAATACAATTCTTTTCCTGACACAATCAATTGAAGCACAATTCGCCGATAGCCAATCTATTCCCAAAATTACATCAAAGTGATGAATGGTTAATGGTACCAAATCAACAACTAAGGTCTTTTAATTTACGTTGATGTCACATGCTTTGTATACCGAGGAACTTATTATAGGATTCCTAACAGAATTGAAACGGATAATTCAAATCCTAACGGTTCTGACATCACATCCAAGCATTTAACAAATTCATATGACACAAATGAGTGTGTGAATCCTGAATCCATAAGTACGCATGCAGGTCGTGAGAAAATAAGTAGTGTACCTGACACCACAGAGTCCTCATTGGTTGTCTCTCCTGGCAAAAGGTTAAACGGTCACGCCTCCCTTTGTTCCTTCTTTCCTTTGTCGAGTTATTGCATTGTTCTGGCTCCACTAGAAGCTACAGAACTTGTCCCACATTGTCACTTGTTTGGGTAATATCTCTCCTGATGACCCGGCATACCACATTCATAATATTTACCCCTCATATCCACGTTCACACTTTGGGTTCTCGTTTGTGTGCAATTCTTGGCAACATGTCCCGGTTGATTACAAATATGATAAATCGTATTTACTATATAATAAACACCCCAATGTCTACGGCCGCAAATAGTACACACTGGTTTATCTCCTCCGGAGAATGAACTTTTTCCTTGATTTCTTGAACCAGCCACAGGTGCCCTTGAATAGGATTTCTTAAAGTTACCCTAGTTCCTCCCTTGATTCTCATTTTTCCTCTTCTCTTGTTGGCTAAGCTTATAGTTCCCAATATCTCTTTTTGCGATTAGGGCCACATCTAAAACTTCACCAAATGTTGGAAGATGAAATGTATCCACGCAACTATGGATATTTTCCCTCAGACCTTCTTCGAACTACTTGGCTCTATCCACCCTCTTCCAAAACTATACCAGGTGAGAATTGAGCCAACCCATTAAATGCAGTCGCGTACTTTTTTACTGTTATATCCCCTTGTTTCAAGTTCATGAACTCTCGCTTCTTTTGGGTCTTTACTGAATCCAGAAAGTATCGCTAATCAAATTCCTCTATGAAACCTGTCCAAGTAGTCGGTGCTCTAATTGCGAGGATACCAACCCACCAATTTTGAGCGCCTTCTTTCAACGTGTCTGTGGCATTGTCTATTTTATCTCTATTAGTGCATGTCAAGTTTCGGAATATACATTCCATATCCATTTTCCAAAAGTCCGCCACATCAGGATCCAATCCCCCAGTGAATATTGTCGGGTTTTTCTTTGCGAACTTTTCGGCAATTGTTTGCCCAGTCCTTGGTACCAAATTTGGATTATCTGGCTCCATTCCCCTTGGTGGCACTCTGTCATCCACTACTCTAATAAACCCCTCAATAGCCACTTCTATTCGATCCATTCGCGCATTCGTTGTATTGTCATTATTTATATCCATACTTTTTACCACTAATTCCTGATAACCATCACATAATGATATCATGCATGTCATAACATATATCTTATAGTATGCACGTAAGATACTACACATACAACCACTATTCATATGCATATGTAATGCCCTAATCCAAATTTCGCACACATTATTCAATATTCAAACTCCCGACGTCGTCTCTCGTCCCCAAGGCTCTAAACCTAAACCCATGGCTCGAGGTCTATAACCTTTTGCAAGTCAATATAATCCTGGATTACCGACTCCACCCAGTTTACCTCCTCTTCATCATCAAAATCTTCAATTTTGGGATTTGAAAAGATCTTGATATTTAATGTCATATTCCCAAAAACTACGGTCATTACTCTACTCCTTACCTTGATTGTCGCATCAATCATAGCAAGGAAAGGACGACCAAAGATTACCGGAATATGAGATTTGGCATTGTATACTGGCTCGGTGTCTAAAACAATGAAGTCAACAGGAAAGACAAAAGTGTCAATCTGGACTAAGACATCCTCCAAAACTCCTCGCGGATATTTGATTGATCGATCTGTGAGTTGGAAAGTAATTCGAGTGGGTTTAAGTTCTCCCAACCCAAGCTGCTGGTAGACAGTACAAGGTAAGAGATTCACACTCGACCCTAAATTGAGAAGAGCATTATTCACTTTCTTCTGACCGATTATGCAAGAAACCGTTGGTGTACCTAGATCCTTGAATTTAGGAGGCAAATCATGTTTAAGAATTACACTTGCTTGGCAAGCCAGGTAAGCGCTCTTCTTAACACTTTGCTTCCTCTTAGTAGTGCACAAGTCTTTCAAGAACTTGGCATAGGAAGGTACTTATTTAATCGCGTCAAGGAGCGCAAGGTTGATTTTTAATTGCTTGAATAACTCTAGAAACTCCTGACTTTTGGTTTCTTGTTGAGGTTTCTTTAACCTCTGAGGATATGGCGTTGGAAAAGGGCATTTGGGTACTTCTTCGAGAAGAGGTTCTTTTCCAGGCCTTCTCTTTATCTCACCATCCTCAAGAATTGTTGTTTCGGGCTCAACTATTTTACCATCCTTCCCTTCTTCCACCAAGTCTTCCTCATTCTCAACCTCATCTTCCATTTCAACCACAAGGTGTAAGAGAGGAGAAGCTTTCTCAATCACTTTTCTGCTCCTTAACACAGTTACAACCTTGGCCTCTTCATGTGATCCCGACCCTGAAGGGCCTGTACCCGAATATTGGCCTCTAGGATTTGGCTCTAGTTGTGCTGGGGACATCATTCTTTCTTTATCCCCTTGTAAAATAGCCAATCTCTCCACACTTGTCTTGAGTTTACTCATTAACTGCATTATCTGCTACATCATGAGTGTATTTGGATCTTCTTGTGCCTTCTTATGAGGTGGCACATAAGTGTTGGATGAGGATTGGTTGTTACTCCCCTGATTGTAGTTGGGTTAAGATGGATGATTTTGTTGATATTGATTTTGGTGGTACCCTTGATTTTGTTGATAGGTAGGAACATGTTGGTAGTTCTGTTGGTATCCTTGATTCTGGGGTCGATATTGATTTTCTTGGTCCAGCTGTCACTGTTGAGATGGGTTTGCTGTGCCAGCACTATTCTTGTGATCGAAGCCAGGATGGCTCCATCTGCTATTAGGGTTGAAATGATTTGGGGCATTTACAGCATGAACCTCTACGGGATTCTGTTCTTGATAAATAGGATACATTTGGTAATGTTGAGACGTATGCCCCATTTGAAGACAACTCGAACAAGATTCTTCATAAGCAAACGGTATCACAGGTCCTTTCTTTGCCTCTAATTCCTCCAACTCACGAACTAGTTGCTCGTATTTCTCCATTAAGCCATCTTTGACTTTCAACTGAAAAATGCTCTTTTGATTGGAACTCAAACTTGTTTGGGTTCTTGTCACGTGAGTTTCCCATTCAGGTGCATGTTCAGCCAGCCATTCAAAATGAGCTTCGGCTTGATCTGCATTCTTGCTTATAAATTCACCATCACTCGTGGTTTCTACAAGCTTCTTCGATTTTGGGCTAAGACTGTCATAGAAGAAACTTATTGTTTGCCACTTCTCGAAGCCATGATATAGGCATAGTAATAGCAAATCTTTGAATTGCTCCCATGCCTCAACAAAAGTCTCTCCCTCTTTTTGATTGTACATTTTAATTTGTCTCAAGATATTGGTCGGTAACCGATTAGGGAAGAACTATCTTCATGAATTGCTGCCCAAGTTGATATAGAGTTTGACTTGAGTGATAATAGCCATGACTTTGCTTTATCCTTCAAAGTGAAAGGAAAAAGCTTTAGTCGAATTATATCACTCGGGCACGTTTGATAGGTGAAAGTGCCACAAACGTCTTCGAAGTCTTGAATATGTAAGTACGCCTTCTCTTTTCCATTCCGTGAAAAGTGGGCAGCAATTGAATCATTCTATTATGGAAATGGAATGTTCCTGGGTGTGGTGGGATGCGAATACAAGAAGCTGTGGATGTCCGATCAGGAGCTAAAAGTTCACGCAAAGGGCATTGACCGTCATCGATGAGGTCAGCCCTATTTTTTCCTTGTTGACTTTCTGTGTCATCCATTGTATCAGAAGTTGAAGGAGTAAAGATAGGATTAGTAGCACTATCGTCAGATTCTTCAAACAGATCTGTGATGAAAGCTTCAGTGGAGTCGAAGGACATAGAAGAATATAGACTTTACAGTTTGCATTCAGAAGAATAGAAAGAAAAAAGAAAGATAGAAATGGGGTAAGGAAGGATTAGATCAATCTAAAAATTCTGGCCTTTGTTACCATCCCCGGCAACGACGCTAAAAACTTGACACGACTGAAAACGTGTGTTCTCCTAAGAGTACGTCCAAGTGTAGACAGTCGCGTTGAGTAATAACCGGTAAGACTGGGTCGTATCCCAAGGGACGGAAATTAGAGACAAAAAGTTCTAGATTGAGACCTAAAAATAAATAAAAGATGATTTCTTTTAAGGTGGAGGTTCTAATGATCCTACTAAATTCAAGAATGAACTAGAATAATCAGAAATATGAAATGTGATTTCAATATGTATATATATATATATATATATAAAGAGTTGGGAATATGTGAATCCGCATTGTTCCAACTACTACTATGATTTGACATTTACGTACAACCGGGGCTACATCCTTCTAGTATTCCTTATTTCGAAAAGGATTTAGTTAAGTAACCTGGGCACCAAATATGTGACTTTTACATAACTAGTGGTTGAATTACTTTACTTACGATGAAAGATTGAAATAATAACCAATCAAGACCATGGGATATGATAAACAAGTTGAGTATAAGATATTCAATGTGTTTATCACATATGCCCATTGAATTAATCGGTCAAAAGGCTTATATTTCAAAATCTGTTTGCAATTTGAACTTGAAAATATCAATTTGGGTTTGGTTTCTGAAATAGAAGTTACTGGAATACTAACAGGATGATGCCCAAGACATAAGCATACCAATCGATTGCCATTGGTGGCAAATGGCAATCGATTGATCTGGAATGTCTCCCAATCGATTAGTACAGGGTACCAATCGATTAGTACAGGGTACCAATCGATTGGCTTAGGTCCTGTGGCAATCAATTGGGATCTGTATCCAATCAATTGTCACTGGATTTTCTACAGATTTATGGTAGTGGCTGGGGGAACAATGTTTCATCACATTGTTCCCAACCGGTATTCTAAGCTAGCATACTAACAGGTGTAAAATCATATATAGATGGAGATATACTAGTAAAACGAATCTAAACATGAAATTTAATATGAAATTCCAAATAACAATGGTTAAAAAATTGGAGAACTATAAGGCTATAACTAACAAACTCATAATAATTGACAAGAAATAAGTTAAACCTGAATTGAATCACAAATGCTGATTACAAATTGTAGAAACTAGAAGTTGTTCATAAAAAAATCCAAAATTTCTAGAATGAAACCTACAAAATTAAACCAATAACAATTAGCCAACCCTTGACTCCTCTAGCTCTCCCCTATATATACTAATTTTTGTACGAATAAGGAGTGTCCAGGTTCACTCTGTAACGACTGGTTGACGCATAAATGGATGATTGCTGAGATTTTGTGCCATTAAAGAGGTTTGACTTCCAGTTTTCACCAATCGATTGGTAACTACAACCAATCGATTGTTTATAATGGCAATCGATTGGTTTGGAATGGATGTCAATCGAATGCAATGATGGCAATCGATTGGGACTTGAGTTTCATCTTTGAGATGTCCTCTTTGTTTCTTGAGCTATCCCTTTTCAACTTGTTATTCATTCCAGCTTCAGGACCTGCATCTAAAGAACTAAACACAATATATCAGCCCTTATCAAATATCAACCAAAACATAGTTTTAACATCAACTAAAACATTGTTCTATCATCAACACAAACATACTTCGAACATCAACCAAAACATAATGTTAACATAAGCACAAACTTAGTCTTACAAATACCACATAAAACCACCTCTAAATGACCTACAACTCTCTCCCAAGGAGTAATATGTCACGACCCAAACCCACTAAGTATGGCACGAGGGTACGTGACATGCCACCGAGGCCTGACCCTATGTTAATAACGTACAAAACGAGTTTTAGACTCTCATTTAAACCACATTTGCAAGTGATTAGCCCCAAAGGTATAATAGGATTTGAAAATTTGAGTTAGATTTTGTACCAAAGATAGCCGTTTGAGTCTAGGTTCCAACGCTGAAAACGGTGCACGATTTCAAAATTTCAAATAAAAGTTGTGCCTGTTTTCGTAAAAGTTGTCGTTTTGAACCAATTAAAACAGTGTGTATTTCGATCGATCGAAACATCTTCTATCCATAATTCTAGCCATGAGCATCTAAGCAATCAAACATGCTTGAATAGCAAAAGCACTTGCCAAAACCTTTCGTACATGAATATAGGAGTCTTATACATGAAGTTCTACACATGCTCACCTAACAACATAATTTACAAGTCCTTTAGTTCCAAACTACAACAACTACGCCATATACAATATGCACATTAAACACTTGCTCTCCTCTTTCGTCCAATACTTCTCTTTCCTTTCACCTAAAATGGTTATTCAATAACCACATGAGCTGAAGCTCAGTGAATAACATGCTCTTTGACATAAATTCGTGTATATCATTCAAACATGTGATATGCAATTCAATGTAACATAATGAATTACAACCAAGTAAGTATTTATCTCCAAAGCTTCTTGTTCTTCTCACTACCCCATGCCCGTAAGGCACCCTTTATCCTTGTTCCGAGCTATCCAATACCCTATACAAGGCGTATTGAACACTCAAGCCTTAGAAGGCTTTTCTACACTCCCTTTTGGAGCTTTCTCTTTGTAGTGATAGAACAATTGCTTCTTCAACCACATAATCACATGAACATGTTTTCAACACATAATCCTTTCTATCTCTTGCACATATAGACAATCATGATATACACACATGCTCATAATCCATGAATTGAAAGTAAATAATTTATATGCCACAATTTCATTACTTGAAAAGTTTCCTCAAAGATAGAGGTTACTCACCTTGCTCTAGATATAGAATTGACAAGATGTAATGCTCACTTTCAAACTCCTACAAGTCATATAAGATTTGATAGCAAATCAATATGAATTCCTCTAATTCATCCATCAAAACTCTATGGAAATGAAATTAAATCACATACAAAGAATACTCTTACCCTTAGCTTCTCAAGTCTAGCTTCAATTTGAGATAGAAATCTCCCTAGCACCCTTTTCCCTTTGGTTTTCCTTCTTTTCTCTCTTGTTTTTCCCTTTCTTCTTTGCACCTACTTGCTTGTATAAAGACAAGCACCTCAAAAAGATGTACATCTTATTTAACTATTTATTCTTCCATTTCTCTCTCTTGCCCACTTGAATACACATGAACTTAGCCAAATATAGCCCAACACCTCCTACTTGCCCACCTACTAGGCCACCTACTAGCTTAGGTAATGTAAGCTAGCACCTTGATTAGGCTAACTAATCATCATTAAGCTAATTAATCTCAATTAGACTAATTAATCTTGATTAGGAAAATTCTACCAAATTTTTAAAATTACACTTTCACCTACCATAATTCTAACAAATTACACAATAGCTCCTCTAGTTCTCGTGAATTGCTAATTCACCTACTAGTTAGGAAAATGTATTTTTTTTACTCCTATCATTTATGCCCTTGTCTGATAAAACATTGAAACTCGCGAAAAAAACTTTCACTAGCAATTCAACATTTTACATCAAATATATATCCAATACAAGCATTAAATAATTCCATGTCTTTCAAAATATGCAAATGCCAAATAGATTGCCATGTATAACACATAACAAGAGTTTATCAACTCTTAAATTCCTTCCATGACTTAATAATAAGATTAGATATGCAAATCACATATATATTCATGTCATTACCGTATAATGCACATTAAGATAATATTATCACATGTCAAAATGTTGGGATATTGCATAATGCAACCCACTCTTCCTTGAATTCATTTGGAAGACTAAAGAACACATCCATTTTTCCGATATCATTTGCAATCATAGTGACTACCTTGAGTTTGTCGCTCATTCCCAAGTTGTCCAACTTCTCTATCTCTCCATAAATCTTCTTTCTCGCATCACTCACGTCATATTGATAACCAATCCTCGTGCATAATACTTGCATTTTATCCTTGGAGTTTTCACAAAATTTGCTAATTGCTTTTGACATGTTCCTAAGTTTAGTAGCCATGATATCATTCCCGTGAACTCTCTTTCTTCCACCTTGTTTAATAGCAATTTTATCGTTCGGTGTTTGTGTGACACTTTGAGAACCAACAACTTCAGTAGCCATGTCTTCTTTCTCCATTGCATCAACGGCATTCGTTGGCCCCTCGGCCATTTCCCCAATGGCACGATCTTTTGGAAATATGGTGCACCATGCTAGATAATAAGGACATGGTTTGTATCTTGTTCCTTTTAAATTAGGATCTCTCTGAAAAAAATATTTCATTAATATAAAAGTTGTATATCATAATTAATGCTATTTCATCCAAATCAATAAAATATACCTTCACTAACAAGTCACATGTGGTGTCATCGGGGCAGTTGTCACGACCCATCCCGCTAACGTGCTGAAATAGGACACGTGACACGCCACCAAGGCTCAACCAACTATTAGATAATTATACGCAGCGGAAAAGAACTTTAAACAACCTGGAGAATATAAAACTTTAGGAAACATTACCCTCCGAGTGGTAAAATCCATATAAAATTTAAAACGTAATTATTTTTCGAGTCGGATGAATACATGTTAAAAGGGGTCCCAAAGGTACCCTAAGAACCAATCAAAACATTTAAAATATTTCTGGAAGGTATAGAAAAAGATTTCTTACAGGGGGTATTTCGACCGGTCGAGCGACCCCCTTCGACCGGTCGAATGACCCTCCAGCAGAACTCTGCCTAATGCTGCAGAATTGTGCTAAGGCATCAAACAACCCACACATAACACCTCAACCCCCACATGCAAACCAATTCAAACTTCACAAGTCACAACTTACTATCAAAACCAACGTTTAGACTTACCAATCCATGAACAAGGACGATAAAGAAACACGCTAAGGCTTGTTTGGATTAAAACATGAAAGTTCTATTACATTCTTCCCAAAACACGAAATTAACAAGTTAAGCATTTAACACACGAATCCATGAGTTCGGATTCATTACAACGTAGTTAAAAAGAGTTTTAAGACTTATTAAAACATCATGAACACCGTACTACACCTTCCAAGTCAATTACATAGTTCTAGTTATTTAAAGCGCTAAATATTACAAGGCTTGGAGAAGAAAACAAAAATATATACAAGAGGAGAATCCCCGTCGCTCCCGCGGTCTCACTCCTCACGTTTCTTCTTTCCTTTCTTTCTTTCACCTGCGATGGAGTAAATCTCCACTGCTCAGCTATATGCTGAGTGCACAATTCTAAACATATGCTTATATGACAATTCATGCATTAAACATCTCAAACACATAAAATAATCTCTAGGGAGAGAGACACACATTTATCCAGTATATCGGCAAGCCCAAAGTCTATCAACAGCGATGCCAATGGCAAGCCCAGAGTCTATCAACCATTGCACCCAACTGCTCTGGCAGGGCCGATTCCTAAACCAAGTAAGTAGCTGTCACTACTATAACTCTCAAACATCGAGAGGCGTACCCCCGGCATGAATTTGTATCACACTCCCCTTTGACTCACATAGACACATAGCATGCTCTTATAATCATCTATATGTGCTTTCATGGCATTTTCATGTACATAATTAACGGCCTACTTAATACATGAATTTTGCCCGGATCCAAAATATTAGGTCCGATAATTAAAACATGAAATTTCCTATAATTCATAGGCTTAGAATTCATACCTCGTGCGATTTTCTTATAACTTTAAAGGATGAATTAGGAGACTAATTAAACGTCGGATCTCCGATTACAAGGGATTCCTACAAGTTTAGACATGTTTTTCCCAAAATTTCAACATTAGGACTTTTATAAAAACTATGCCAAACAAGGCCTAAGTGGTATCAAAATGAAGCTCTTACCTTAAGGAGCTCAAATATGGAATTTGGAGAAAAACTGACGATCGGAAGGTCGTCGATTCGTGTCAGAAAGCTCGTAACAATCAAATCCCCAAATCTCCCCTCTCTTGATTTCCAAGTTAGGTTTGAACTAATGAAATTAATTCATGAGTTTCTATATATAGGCACGACTCTCGGGAATTACGTTTACCTCCCCATGTGTCACACCCCAACCCGCCCCCACACGGATTAGGACGTGTAACAAGGAAGAATAACAATGATTTAAGTGTCTAAATAAGTTAAAACTCATTATGAAACCCTTTTTAAAACAAAATGCTTGAAATAAACCCCAAGGGTAGAAAGTTCATTTAACATTTTATAGCCAAATTTTATATCAAAGGATAGCCCTCTGAGTCTCGGTTCCAACGCAAAAAACGGCGCTCGAATCCAAATTTTCTAGAAAGAGTTATGTCTGTTTCCGTAAAACTCGACAGGCTAAAAATAAACCTGCGGATTTTGCACAACAAATTTCCACACCAATTTCCCTTTTTAAGAGTTAAAACATAACCAAAACCAATTTACTCATGCAACCCATTATCATTCATTCCCAACTGATCCACTAAAATGTCCATGACACTTAGAAACTAAGAAGTAATTAAACTAGATTATTACAAAATCTTTACACTAATTGGTCTCAATTCTAAAGCATGCAATATGAGTTTCTAATTACAAATTTTACAACCAACTCCCAACCCAACTGAGTACGCCCACAAACAACGTATTAACATATACAACATAAGAAACATACTCCCAAGTTGTCCAGAACCCCGTGGTTCAACGCTTCTCACTGTGATGTTCATCTGAACCTGCGTGGTCATTAGCCACAAAATCTAATAAGCTTTCGCTTAGTGAGTACGTGGTGCTAATCATGCAATTGGAGTATTCAATGATTCATAACACCAATTAAACATTCACAACAATAAATGGTCGCAGGCGTGTCAAGTAATCAACCACAATCGTTCTGGACCCCTGATTCCGGGCCAATCTCACTTTTTCCGTCGCATATAGCGAAATCACTCTCATTCACTCCTGACCGTAGTCAATTCGATGTGGTCGTCACCACTATCCCCTTTTCTCTGAGGATTTCATCATCATCATCCCCCTTTTCTCTGAGGAATGGGCGTCCCTTATATACGGGCTAAATAATGATGATTATCAATTGACACCCTTTGACCCAAATAAGCACATAAGCAACTCAACATGTCAACATGGCCATTTCAGTATTTTTTGAATATGTTAAATAATAATTAATCACATGCTTTTTTACTTAATCACAATTAAGCAATTTAAGCATTCATTAACAAATAAACAATATTAAATATCCAATTTTGGGATTAGGACACTCACCTCACGAATACGTCCAGATAATCCTAGATTTCCCAAATTCCTTCGCAAGACTAGCTCTAGGTATTCCCAATAATATTCCTACATATATAGATCACATATATGTATCACCCCTTAAAATGGGTCCTGGAAAAACATTATCAAAACTAAAAAAGAAAGACATAAAAATGATCCTCTCACCTTCACGATACCAAATATGGCTTCGGTTCACAAAGTAGAGGTCGGACAGCGAAGCTACGGCGAGAAACGCGGCATCGAGAAACTTTTTCTCTTCTTTCTCTATTCTCGCCAACTCTCTGTTCTGAATCCATATTATGTTTGTTTTTTTTTTTAACCAAGATGATGATGAGTCATGGGGGAGGGGTGAGGTGTCAACCTCTTAGACTTTTCACTATTCCATTTACACCCCCCACAACTTCTAACCCCTATTATGAAACCCCCTAACAATTCCTTTAACTATCAAATTATCTAAGTGGGTATGAGTCTATGTCACGTATGGGTCCTAAAAGTGGTCTCAAATATTTTATGAAGTTGCTAATTACCCTACTAATTATGAATCATATTCTAATTCGCCATCGCACGGGTACCCAAAATGACACCATAGAAGGTCACAATTAGCAATATAATATTAAAAGCACTTTAACAAATATTCATTTAATCATATAAATGCAACTAAATACAATTTATTTAATCTGGACCTCCCATGGGTCCCACTTCATATCTATCAAATTGTGCCCTTTATCAAGCACTTATCACATCGGGGTGCCTGAAACTCACCCAAATCCTCACATGCAATTAATCGCACTAATTAATGCATGAGAAAATAAATGCTACTACCTTTTTCCGGGTACGTGTATTACACCATGAGTTCTCAAAACTCCTAATTATTCCCTGAAAAGTCGCACACGTCCATTTTATAACTTTACGAGTGAAAATTATCAATTTCAATAGTTTTCGACTAAGTCTCGTTTGGTTCCAAAATTTCGTCCGAAAACTAAATTCTGTGAAATCTCTACACAACCTACCTTTTATATAACGTGACACTCACGTTCTCACCACAGTTCTCAAAAAGATATACAACAATACCAAAATTACCAGAATTTACACTACTCAGGTAAATTCACTATTCATCATAATACCAAAATGTCAAATAACATTTAAATCATATAAATGTCATTTAATCGTGCCAATGTAAAATGAACTACTAGGTTCATGTGTCCTCACTGACACCTTACCGTTGACTCACAGTCAACTTCAACCCCAATTATCAATTAACATTGATAAACTCACAGATTTAAATACGCATGATAAAAACTTGTGAAATTTTGGAACGGGCGTGACAGCAGTCGAGTGTTTTTGTACTATCATTCCATCCTATCCCACTCGTACCACTTGTACCCGATAATGCACCTGTAATGCTCAAATACTTTACTTTCAACACCTTAGTTTTGGATTCAATATGAGGCATCACTCTAAGATCAGTGCCAGGGATCCTTCGCATCATGAGTTTTTCCAATTCGTTCAAGTATCCAAGCCTAAAGAGTCCAGTGTCTTGCTTCCAACTTGTATGACATAACTCTTGCAAAGCATCTATAAGTGCTTCATCCTCAGTCTTGGTCCACACTCTCCTACATATTTTTTTGCCATCTCCTTTCCTACCCTTACTAGGACGTTGGTTAGACTCTCCACTATCCATATATTCCTAATCAAAAAATGAATTACAACAACAATAGTTTAAATAATTAAATAGTTCAAGTAATGCAATAGTTCAAATAATATAATAGTTCAAGTAATACAATAGTTCAAATAAAATATACTACATAGTTAAAGTAATACAATATTTCAACTTGCTTGCCCTCTATTGGCCATCCACTCATTAAACATTTGATTTGCCAGATTATCTCTCCATTCGCTCCATTGTTAGTTGTTTCAACAGTGTCAATGTATTCATGTCATAGCCCGGTCCCACAATAGCATGACCAGAGGCCGTAGCATGTAACCGAGGCTAAACCAATTCATTAATGTTCCCAAAAATTTAGTTTAAGAACACACAACAGAAAACAAACGAGTCATTTTAAAAACCAGGCATCCAGTCGACTGCATCCTGTGCCCAGACGACTGAAACTAATCTAGCATAAAGTTGATTTTTTGAACATAATCCAGTCGACTGTTTTCTATGTCCAGTCGACTGAGGCTTCAAATCTTTAGGCGACTGGTTCGGTCCGGTTGACTGAAGTCCAACCTAGGCAAAAATATCTGATTTGAAAACAATATCCAATCGACTATGTCAGGGACCTAGTCGACTGTCTCTTTATAAAGGATATAGTGAGTTGCTGGAAAAGAGGCTCCAGTTGACTGTTTTCACAACCAGTCGACTGGCTTATGGCAGTAGCACATTCTGCAGAATTTCCAAGTTTAAAAGATTTCTGCATTCGTTCAAAGATCACACACGCACTCCAAACTTATACTAAAGCGATCCTAATTGGGTTATAATATTATGAAAACATAAATTACAAGACATTACTAACTATTACAATGCCACGAATTCGTTCTACGATTCCAAATTAAACATAAGAGTAAAAGTCATAAATCTCTATTACAACATTTTATTACCAAAACTACAAACTAAACATGATGAGTCGCCTTCTACAAAAACTCCCAAACCCACGTGCTCACTTCTGCTATTTCTCACCAGCATTCACACCTGTAATGGTTATTTAAATAACCACACGTATTCGATTTATTTAAGCTAACGCTTAGTGAATAAAACAACAAATGCACATGAATGACAAACATGCTCGCATTCACATCTCTACATTTTATACTTGTCTCCGGAGATCCCACATGTACGTTCCATACTCTTAATCCGCGACTCCTTGCCAATAAGTCTACACGAAAAGGTAAGACCCACGTTTCTTCTCTTTAAACGTGCGACCTTATGCCTATAACAACTCCACAATAATGGCTTGATACACGCACTCCTTTGACCCAAATTACAACTCAACATGCTCAAATATATGTCACTGTGCTCTTGACATAATCAAAACATTTCACCGTGCTATTGGGCCTACTAATCAATATAATCGCCCAATATGAACTACACAATATATATCTATAAACTAACACATGCTTTTCATACAAAACATGAATACATGTCAAGAAATCATTCCCAAACATATAGTTAAATCACTCACCTCCGATTAACACTTCTAAAATTCGATCCAAAGAAACCCAAGTACAAAGATGGTGCAGTAGTCCGTCTAGTACAATTCCTATCGATCAAAAATCCAATTATCATATTTTTAGGAAAATTCTAGAAAATGAGTTTTTGGAAAACTTAGTCAAACAAGTCCTGATAGGTATCAAAACTACGGCCTTACCTCGAGGAGTTCGAATACGAAATTTGGTGAAAAACTGACGGATAGAAGTTCGTCGTTTGGCGTCGTGAAGATCAAAGAACTACAATCCCCCTTTTGGTCTCCTCTTGAAACTTAGGTTAGAAGTTTTATAAAATACCCAAGTCATCTCTATCTATATAGAGGCCACACTCTTAGAAATTACATTTACCTCCCCACGAGTTCTCAAAACTCCTAATCAGTCTCCGAAACTTTCTACACAGCTAATTCATAGCTTCACGAGTAAAAACTAAAAGTTATAAAAGTTTTCGACTAAGTTTCGTTTGGTTGCTAAACGCACTCTCACATGATTTTACCAAATTGCTAATTAGCATACCAAATTAATAGCGTGTTAATTCGTCCTCACAAGGATACTAAAATTAACAACATAAATAAATTCTAAACCAGAAAATAATACAAATAGTGAAATACATAGGTAAACATTTATTTTCAGATAAACATTTAAGATATTCCACACTGAACGTCTCATACTCGGAGAGACTTTACAACATCCAAGCACTCATTCAACACCGTCTCAATGGGTTCTCTTATACAGATACCCAAATTGACTCGTGAATCAAAACTCACTCACACATGTGCCAAAATGCACAACACATCACATTATCATGCATGACAATGTAATGAAATGCAATAACACAATTACGGGTATCATAATTCATCTCCAAGCTCGATGGGTGGGCAATTTGCGTCCAACTCGTTCTCTAGTGAGTCAGTTGGCATCTCTTTTTTAACTAAGTTATGGATAAGACAACAAGCTGTAACGATCCGGTTCTGAGTCCTAATTGGGAAAAAAGACGGGCTCCTTAGAATTGTCCAACGTAGTTTCAGAAGACCAAAACACCTCTCTATGACATTACGTGTGGATGCATGCCTCATGTTAAAGAACTCCTGAGGGGTTGAGGGAGCCGTACCATCTCTCCAAGTTGACAGATGGTATCTTTGACCTCTATATGGGGCTAAAAATCCATCACCATTCATGTAACCCGCATCTACTAGGTAATAATAGCCTGTGTGTTTTTACAGAAGTCTTGTTAGAAGATTCTTATTATTATTATGCATAATTCAATTGATAACATCCACTATAAATACATATTCTCACCCGTAGGTACCCGAAGGCCATTTGGCCTCGTAACAACATCACGGAGGACTCTAGAGTCCGCTGTAGACCCTTCTCATCCAGGCAAAACATATATAAATTTCATGTTAGTAGCGCATACTCCTAAAACATTAATAGCAAGCTCCCCCTTCCTTGATCTATACCTTGGTTGGTCAATTTCAGGAACATGAACTCTAACATAAGTTCCATCTAAAGCACCAAGGCAATTCTACTATGGCAAAATCAATTCAACAATTAAGTAGGTGAAGGCTTATTATGGTCATTTTAAAAAATTATTAATAAAGATATAAAATGCTAAGTTTTGCAAAGGCAATACCTTAAACCATCTCCATCTATCGTCGGTACAATTCTCACGAATAGGATCGGGATCTCTAAGTAATACAGTATGGAGTTTTAGAACTGCCTTCAAACCTGCATAGATATGTCAACCGACTATTTCACCCGAGCGAATGAAGCAAAACTTAATGACATGGTTCTTAACATGATGTGCCAAAATGTGTAAGAACATGGCTACTTGCTCTTCCATAGTAACATGTCATGTATCTTGTAATTGGCCTATTGTGCGTATCAAGGTACACAAGATTCCAAATGTGTTTATATCTGTGGATACCGGGCTTCGGACCACTTCTCTTGTTTGAGATTGTTTTGAAATTGATTTGAATCAAAGAAAGAAAAATAGGTCTGTTGAAAACAGATACAGAGTCGCCACTTGGTCTTTAAGGAACCAAGAAACCTAATTTTGACTCACCCAAGCGGATAAGGGCACCGGCCCTTCATAACCAAAGAACTTGGTTCGGGGTTTTGGTACAAGAGAGGAAGGAGCCTTTGTCGCGACTAAAACACCCTCAACTCGCCCCGTCTTTCGACGGGCCTCAATTAGCATCCAAATAATCATCTTATACTAGGTTTGGTTCGGCAATTAATACTATGATAGTACATTACATCACATAAGAATCTTGAAATTGAAAATCAAAAGATAGGATATCATTCATAAAATCTAAGTCAAATATCATACAATGTAAAGTGAAAATCACACAAATAAACCTAGGAAAAATCGTCTGATCATATATCAATTAATCAAGTTTCCTAATCTAAAGGGGGCATGAATTGTTATTGAAACAAATAAGCAAAGAAATCAAAATATGCTTAGCAAGGCTAGAATGATGCATGTTATTCTTTGATAAAAGAAGACCTCTCAATCCCCGGGATGGATGAGAAAGGATGAATAGATCAAAGGGAAGCATGAGCGAGTGATCGAATTCATTCCTTATAATCTCCTTAGATTAAGAGTTACAAAAACCCCAAATCTTGCATGAATGCAATGAATGTATCTAAAGATGTGCAAAGGTTGTAGTGTGTTTTGTGTACATGGATTTCTAGAATGGCTTAGAAGTCTAAAATGGGCAAGAATGAATGAATGAAATCAACATGGGATATATAAAAATGTAGTATGAACCACTTCCTAGGATATGAACTAATTTGGAATGCATATAAGCCTCAAATCAAAGAATGAAAGTTAAAGTGTACTTGCTGTGAATAGTGGACAGAACAGTAGCATGATCTTTTGGAATTTGAAAAGAGGGGTTAGGAATGTTTTCAATGCATGATTTTTTATGGAGATGTTCCTTATTGTGTCTAGAACACAACCCAAAAGGCCAATCTTGAATAGCTATCACAGATTGAGAGAAATTATATAAACAATAGAGGTCACTCAGAAACAGAGTTCGTACTGTCGTCTGAAATGTTAGAAAATCTTAGAAAATGAAAAAGAATGATATAGAGGTCCATTTTATACAGAAAGTTTCCTAAGACATTGAATTTTAAGGGAAAAATAAGTTAGGACCACCCCTTTTGGAAAAGTTTTCTGGAAAAGAGGTCGTAAGTTGACCTAGCTGCTGTGACAGCAAAAACAGAATGTTTGGAAGGAATGTTGGGACCTAAGTGGACCATTTCCAAGTACTTCCAAGTCAAACCAAAAATCATGGGTGTTCTCAAATGAGTTAGGAAGACTTTCCAAGTGGCCTTGTATTCATATGTTGAGTATTGAGTTCTAGAAAAATCTTTGAACTCAACTCACTCACTGTTTTGACTCATTATTTTGAAGATTTTGGAGAAATCAAAGTTTTGTTTCTTGAAACCAAATGAGAGGGATTGAGAGGGGTTTTGAAATAGATGTTTTGAAAACATGTTTTCAACACTCAATAAGGATTATAGCCACTTAGAATACCTACATCAAACTCATCATTTAAGAACTTCCAAGATTGTTGGAGAGATTTATTTTATTTTTGGGCATAACTTCAATACATTCCAAGAATACCTTGGAAGTATGGAGGTTATGATCATCATCTATCAAACATGTTTTTGAGGTCAAGAGCTACTATCCATAAGGATTCACTCACCCCAAACTTCATGTCATCACTTAGATGATGATGAACTAGTAAGTAAATAAAGAAAAGAAAAAGAAATGAGATGAGGAGAGATGAACATATATATAATCAAGCAAGTAGATGATAATCAATAGATGATATTCATGAAGCATGAGACTTGTAGATTGGTGTATCACTCATATGTAATGACACTAGACATGGAAGAAGCTTCCACACTCTTGAATGCTCACTAAAATGGTGGTTGGGAGTATTGAATGTTGAAGTAAATGGAAGTAATGAAGTAAAAACAAAGTTAGAAACTCACTTTTGTTTTGAAAAATCAAAGAAGAAAGCTTCTTTTCTCTCCACTCTAACCTTATCTCTACACTTTCTCTCCCAAACTTTCTCTAAACTTGCATTTGACTCCCCTAAAATGAGGAGTAATGGGGTGTTTATATAGGCCAACTTGGGGTGTTTTTGGGATTTAGAAAGTACTCCCATTGGTCCCAAACATCTGAAATCATGAAACCACGTCGTTTTGGATTTTAATTAATCAAAATGGGACCACCAAAATATTTACAAAAACTTACTGTTCTGGAGGTGAGTGCCGCGGCGGCAGTGGGCCAGTGCCGCGGCGGCACTGCTCCTCCCTTCGTCTGGATAATGCTGTTTAGGCCCCCCGAAGTTCCGGTATTCGCGAAAAGGCCCTATTTCGTCCGCGGCGGCACTGGGAGCTGGTATCTGTCTGCTTTTGTCCTCGGAGGATGATGCAGGGTTCACGGGGAATCTCTTTTGGTGCTCAATCCAAGAGAGCCTGTCAGGGCCTCTGGGAGCTGGTATCTGTCTGCTTTTGTCCTCGGAGGATGATGCAGAGTTCACGGGGAATCTCTTTTGGTGCTCAATCCAAGAGAGCCTGTCAGGGCCTCTGGGAGCTGGTATCTGTCTGCTTTTGTCCTCGGAGGATGATGCAGGGTTCACGGGGAATCTCTTTTCTTTCTTCGGTGCAATAACTGAAAACTAGGATCAGTTACCAGAATTATCGGAATTCGCGACGATTGTCCTGAAACGACCGACTCGGGTCTTCGGGAGCCGATTTTTCCCAGTTTTTGCCTACTGGAGGTAGTTCTGACAACTTTTAGTCTGCTTGGGGTAAAACCTCATAGATCTTGATTGGAATGGGCCATCGGGGCTGATCGGGGCCAAAAACGGGCTGAAAAAGGCCAAAACGGGCCAAAACGGGGCGAAACGGAGCAAAACGGAGCGACGCGGGGCCCACGGGGAGCAGTGCCGCGGCGGCACTGGGCCACTGCCGCGGCGGCAGTTGGCCAGTGCCGCGGCGGCACTGGGTGGCCGGACTTCATCTTCTTATATGTCGGGTTTTTGAGCTTTCCAAGCTCATTCTTGGCCATTTTGAGGTGTTTTTGAAGCCAAAATTCACCAAAACGCAGCTTGTGCGTGCTCAGGTGAGTAATCTTTCCCCGTAGTTGGATTTTTGATTGGTGTTTTGGTTTGCCCAAATTTTCAAGAAGAAAGTTAAAATGTGACTTCCATTTTTCTTGTAGATCCATGGCTTCGAGCTCAAGGAGACCGTCTAAGAAGGCCAAAGGACGAATGAAGGCCGAGATGCACACCCCGGACGTGATTTTGCGAGACCCCCAACACCACCTTTCGGCCGCGGCTCTAGCGAGCTTGGTATGTGAAACTTTCGACATTTTAGGACCACTTTTATGTACTATGCTAGTTTTGTGAGCCGTAGTGTGCACTTAGAGACCGTTAGAAGCTTGACTTGTGCTCAAATGTTGATTTCGTGAATTTTTGCTCTCGGGTTGTGAATAGTGATTTTGTGCACCTTTCGTCGCCTTTGCTGTGTGCAGGTGCCGGAAGTGGCCTTGAAAGGCCATGGTAGCCTTGCCCATGCTTTCTTATGGTATACCCAGCTTTCGCCCACCGTTAAGAGGATGGTTGATGATGCCGGGTTCGGAGGCTTCGTCCGCTTGGTTTCGAAAAGTAGCAACGATCTGGCTCACTTCTATGCACTGGCCGAGAGGTGGTGGGACACTACCAATACCTTCCACCTGCCGTTCGGAGAGATGACTATGACGCCTTTCGACTTCTCCATGATCACGGGCTTGAGGGTCGGCGGGAAGCGCCTGGTTCTGGACTATTTTTATGAGATTGACCCGGAGGCGGTGGAGATGTTGATTGGGGCTATTCCCCCTAACCTGGAGAGGCATTGGTTTCCTTGCGGCTGGCTTTACCGGGCCTATGGCAGAGGTAATCACAATCTGAACAATTCCCAACTTTTAAGGGTTTATCTTCTGTATGTCCTCGGGTGCTCAATCTTTGCGACAAGGAACGACCGGGTGAGCTTGAGGCTCCTTTCCTGCCTGGCGACTATTGGTGAGATCCCCTCCTACAACTGGGGCGGTGCTGCCCTGGCTCATCTCTATAAGCATATGGGGGAGGTCTCTCGGGGCGATGTTAAATCTACTGGGGGATTCTGGCGAGCTTGGGAGGTATGCACTGCTTCTTCTTTTATTTTCCATCTCTTTGATTTTCATACCTGTTCTGATTTCTCCTTTGTCTGTGCAGCTTTGGAGTTTTGAATACTTGAAGATGTTGGCTCCCTCCCCAGCGGACGAGTCAGGCGAGGATGAGGATGGTATGGCTCTTGTGCCTCTATTCCCACGAGGCTTGAGATGGCGGAGGGACGTTGTTGGGGTGAAGAGCGGGGCCCATCGGATTGTTTTGCTTCGGAACTTCTTGACTGGGTTGACAGCCTCTAGTGTTGATTGGACGCCTTGGGAGGGCGTCGCTTATGCCGCTACTGAGGAGATACAAGCGGTTAAATCTCTTACCTCTTGCCGCCTTCTGCTGGAGAGTACTGAGTGCAGGCAGTGGTTTCTTGGCGAGCGGGTATCTCGGCAGGTGGTTGGTGGTTCCCAGTATCGCGTCCCTCATGATCCTCCTGTGATGGATGCTAGTGACCTTTCTGGAGATGCTCTGCTGGCGGCTTTAGCTGGCACCGATGTTTGGGACCATTTTCTGTCTGAGACCAGTTATGAGGCTTACCGTGGCCGTTTCCTGATGCCTAACTTCCCACTCCTGGAGGTGAGTTCTTTTTGTATTTTTTTGTTTATATTCATTGTCCATGTTTTTGGATTTATCTTTTCCTAACTTATTCTGTGCCTTTAGCTTCGTGAGATGTACAGGAGACAGGCTCCTCAGGCTCCCGACCCTATTCCTCCTTGGGATTGGACTGTCAATGTTCTAGGCGCTGATGGCACTCCCCAAATGATGGAGGTGCCGCGAGTCACATGTGGGTACCCTACTCAGCCAGCGGGCGTCCTCAACGTTCCTTGGAGTTATGCCGAGGAGGGTCACGCCTTGGCGGCTAGCCTACGGTCCCTGGTCCTTACACGAGACCACCGGGTATGTCTCTAATTTTGCACTTTCTTAAAGTTACAAGGTTCTAACCCTGGATTTTTATTTTGACAGATGGATGGTATGCGGCAATTTGCCGCCAATCAGATGGCGTCCTTGGTAAGTCTCTGACTCGACTCTGTTTTTGTACTTTTTGTTGTTCCCTTACTGATTGCCCTCATTTTTATTTGTGTGTGCAGTATCGTGGAGGCGGGGCTGGCTCATCGAGGACTGGTCCAAGATGTAGAGGCGGTAGGAGGAGGCCGTCGCCGACGTACACTCCGGGTGGTCTGACGGAGGACGAAGAAGAGGAGGACTGAGGCTTCCCAAGCGGGAATTATTATTTTATTTTCTTTTCCTGTTTTCGATTGGGTTGTACTGAGGATATGATTATTAGGACAATGTAGGACGATGTGTAGCACAATTTGTGACCTTTTGACAGAGTATTATGATGTTTTGCCTCCTAGGCCGGATATCTTCCGGTTTAGAGGCGCAGTTGTGTGCTTGTTGATATATGTGCATTGTGATTGCTGGATGTTACTGCGATGGGCAGTTTTGTGATAGTGAGTGCTTTTGCCTTGCAGGTGGGATAGTCCGTGAAACGGGGAGGTGCTGCCGAAATTTTGAATTTTGCTAGAGCCGTGACAGAAAATATGGCTTTGTATGATCCTGCTCATCTCACAGCTTGGCTGAACATTACGGATGGCGTGGAGCGGATCAACCTCTTCAGCTATGGCTTGACCGAGCTGTTTTCTCTTCGCCAGATGACCCTGAATACGGAGTTCTTGCGTGCTGCCATTGCTTACTGGGACCCAGTGAACCATGTCTTCAACTTCAACGGCCTGGAAATATGCCCCATGCTTGAGGAGTTCTGCACTATTCTCGGCTATGATTCTGACTCGGACTTGATTCTCCCTTCTGTTGATACCCTCAGCCCTACGCGAGCCTTGGCTGAATACCTGAATTGCTCTGTCACTATTTCCCGCCGGCTGATTCAAGGTGAGGTTCTCAACATTGCTTCTATTATTGCCCGGTATGCCAGTCCTGGGAATCCCAGCATGTATGATGCTTCCCGTGGGGCCGCTTTGATATTGTGCATGACTTCGCACTTCCTGTTCTCGAGCACTTCCGTTGACTTGGTGCATGTGTGCCTCGGGCTGAAACTTAGCAGGAATCCCATGGCCATGGTTCTAGCTGAAACTCTGAACGGTTTGGATAATGCCTTCAACCATGGGACTCCTCTTCTTTCTGGGGCGCCTTTGGTGTTACAGGCTTGGCTTTACGAGCGCCTTCAGCTGTGGACGGGCCGTATACCATCGATTTACTTTCGTCGAGCCGTGCTTCATTCTCACTATACCTTTGTCGATTGGGTGGGCATGATGAGCACCTTATCTGAGGCTGACATTTGCTGGATCGTGAGGCGTTGGGGCCTCTATGCTATCACCACGAGCCTCAGGGGTCACCAGAGAGTGTGGTTGATGGGTCTGAGAGAGACTTCTTTCTATCATCCTCGCCGTTTGGCCCGACAGTATGGACAGGTTCAGGAGGTTCCCCGGGGGTTTAGTGAGAGGGTCTTTGCTTCCAGGATCAGAGCTACCACTATTGCTGCTTTTATTGATGGTTGGACTGACCGAGTAAAGGCCTACTTCTAAAGACCTTTGAAGAAATAAAAGACACTAAGACAAAACTAGTCCTGACTGATTTTGCTCATTCCTCCAAGTGTCTTTGAACATGTGGTTGCTTTTTGAAAGACTTTTATTTCTTTGATTATTCCTGCTTATGTAATATTCAAAGTTTGTTTATCGGTGAACCTTGGTTATTTTGGGAATCTCATTTTATGCATTTTAGCTTTCTGAAAACATGTTGTAACTTGAGATTTCAATTAGTTGTTGCTTTTGGTACTTGCTTGAGCATGCTGGGGTTGTTAGAGGCAAACGAGGCGGGTAGCCGAAGTTTGCCCCTAGTTTGGGATATAGATGGTTGTGAGGCAAACGAGGTAGATGACCGACGTTTGCCCCTAGTTTAGAAGAGGTTCAGGCAAACGAGGCGAGTGGCCGAAGTTTGCCCCTAGTGTGGAGGGTGGTTTTTGGGTTATGGTAAGGACCGCGACTTTATTTTCTCACGTGCTCATAATTTTTGCCTAGGCACCAAGGAGGTGACCTAGCGAGCTATTTTCTCTCTTTTGTTATTGCTCACTTTGGATTTAGCTCTAATTTTTGCCTAGGCGTCCTTTCGGATTTTCGACCTAGCGAGCCACCCTTCTTTTTCTTTTTGAAAGTCTGCCTACGTACCCCCGAGCGGGGATCAGGTCCAGCGTAGTTCGGGCCAAGGTTTTGAAAGGAAAGGTTATTTTTGTTGGTGGAGCGACCGAACCGATGTGGTTGCCTACGTATCCCCGAGTGGGAATCAGGTCGAGCGTAGTTCAAGGAAGGCTTGAAAGGAACGGTTATTGGATAGTCAAGCATAGTACCTTTTGAGGCGATCCATGTTGATCGGTTCTTTGAATTCGACACCATCGAGGTCCATGAGATAAGTTGCTCCTCCGGAAAGAACAGTCTTGACGATATAAGGGCCGACCCATTTTGGCTTAAACTTCCCACGGGGATCAAAGATCGGAGCTCGCAACTCCTTAAGGACAAGGTCGCCCTTGACAATCTTCCTTGGGCGAACCCTTTTGTTGAAGGCACAGGCTATCCTCTTCTGATAGATTCGGACATGGTCGACTGCCGCCAGACGCTTTTCATCTATGAGGGCCAATTCTTCATACCTTTCTCTCAACCAATCTGATTCAGAAATTTCACATTCTGCCATCACGCGTAGGGATGGTAATTCTATCTCCACCGGCAGTACCGCTTCCATCCCATACACTAGTGAGTAAGGAGTCGCTCCTGTGGACGTTCTTATCGATGTTCTGTATCCCCAAAGTGCAAATGGTAGCTTTTCATGCCAGTCTTTGTAGGTATCCGCTGATTTTTGCAGTATGGCCTTGACATTCTTATTCGCAGCTTCGACTGCCCCATTGGTCTGTGGTCGGTATGGCGATGACTTGTGATAGGTGATTTTGTATTCCTCGAACAGGTCCCTGACTTCTGCCTTGAAATGACTTCCGTTATCCGAAATAATCTCATGAGGAACTCCATAACGGCAGATGAGATTTCTCTTGATGAATTTGGCCACTTCCTTGGCCCCCAACTTGGTGTAAGATGCAGCTTCTACCCATTTTGTGAAGTAGTCTATGGCCACCAGAATATACCGATTTCCATTTGAGGCCTTCAGAACGATTTCTCCAATAATATCGATTCCCCAGGTTGAGAATGGCCAAGGTGAAGTCATGCTGTACAGAAGGGATGGTGGCACGTGCATCATGTTTGCATGAATCTGGCACTTGTGACACTTTCTCACGTATTCGCAACAATCTTTTTCCAATGTTGTCCAGTAGTATCCTTGTCTCACGATTTTCTTGGCCAGCATGTGGCCGTTCATGTGTGGGCCGCATACCCCTTCGTGTATTTCTTCCATCATTCTTCTGGAGCTCTTCCCAAACAAGCAAGTCAGGTTGTGACCGTTGTATCCTTTCTTCAGCAGTTTCCCGCTGCAAATGATGAATTGCGCTGCGAATCTTCGAACTGCCCTTTTGTCTTTCTCAGTGGATTCTTGGGGATACATCCCCTTTTCTATGAAGTTCCAGATGTCCTGGTACCACGGTGTTTCATTCTCTTCTTCTTCGATCGTGGCGATCATGCTGAACGAAGGTTCGTACCTCTGCTCAATTACCAAGGGCATCATCCTGACTCCCACAGGAATTTTGATCATCGATGCTAGAGTGGCCAAGGAATCTGCCAGTTGGTTCTCTTCCCTGGGCAAGTAGAGGAATGTGATATTTTCGAACTGCCTTTTGAGTTGGTCGAGATGATCATGATAGGGCTTCAACCTTTCTTCTTTTATTTTCCATTCTCCTCTGGCTTGTGATATGATGAGGTTTGAATCCCCGAAAACATCCAACTTCCGAACTTTCAGCTCTAAGGCTGCTCCCATTCCCAGAATGCATGCTTCATACTCAGCAGTGTTGTTGGTGGAGTTATAATTGAGCTTGACTGCTAACGGAGTGTGGTCCCCACTTGGCGACACTAGGATCATCCCTACTCCGTATCCCTTCATGTTGGCTGCTCCATCGAAGTACAACTTCCACTGTCCTTCCTTGATTTCCATGATGCTCTCGTCTGGAAATGGAAAGTCCCCACTTTCTTCAGAGTCGATGGCATGTTCTGCGAGATGCTCAGCTACGGTTCTCCCTTTTACTGACTTGCTCGTAACATACTTGATATCGAACTCGGATAATAGAAGTAACCAACGGGATATACGACCGGTCAGGGCGGGTTTTTCGAGAAGGTATTTTAGAGGATCCATGCGGGATATGAGCACAACTGGAAAGGCCAGCATGTAGTGCCTTAGTCGGCGGGTGCACCAAACCAAGGCCCAACAAGTTTTTTCGAGGGTAGAATAGTTGAGCTCATACCCAGTCATCCTCTTGCTGAGGTAATATATGGCTTTTTCGGAGTGGATTTCTTCTCCTTCTTGGGCTAGCATGCAACCCATGGCATTTTCGGAGACAGACAGGTAAAGGAATAAGGGCTTACGAGGAGTAGGTGGTGAAAGGACAGGTGGATTTTGAAGGTAGGCTTTTATTTTATCGAAAGCGGCTTGGCATTGGTCATCCCATTGGAACTTCTCCCCTTTTCTCAACAATCGGAACAGAGGATCGCATGTAGCTGTGAGTTTAGAAATGAAGCGGCTGATGAACTGGATTCTTCCGAGGAACCCCCGTACTTCTTTTTCATTCCGTGGTGGCGTCATTTCGAGGATTGCCTTGATCTTAGAGGGGTCCACCTCTATTCCCCTTTGTGTGATGAGAAAACCCAGGAGTTTACCGGAGGTTACACCGAAAGTGCATTTCTTTGGATTCAGCCTCATCTTGTATTTGCGCAACCTTTCGAAGAACTTTTCCAGCGCTACCAGGTGCCCTTCTCTATCCTTGGATTTTACAATCATGTCGTCTACATATACTTCTACCTCTTTGTGAATCATATCATGCAGCAGAGTGGTGGCAGCTCTTTGGTACGTTGCCCCCGCGTTCTTGAGCCCAAAGGGCATTACTCTATAACAGTAGGTTCCCCAAGGGGTGGTGAACGTCGTCTTTTCCCGATCTTCTGGCGCCATTAGAATCTGATTATACCCTGAGAAGCCATCCATGAAAGACAGTAGCTCATGTCCTGCGGTGTTATCTACCAAAACGTCAATGTGGGGAAGCGGGAAGTCATCCTTGGGACTGGCCTTGTTTAGATCACGAAAGTCGACGCACACACGAACTTTCCCATCCTTCTTCGGGACTGGCACGATGTTGGCAACCCATTCCGGGTATTCGGTGACAATGATGAACCCTGCCTTGAACTGCTTCTCCACCTCTTCTTTAACCTTGAGTGCCCATTCCGGTCTCATGCGCCTCAGTTTCTGCTTGACAGGTTTAGAATTAGGGAGGAGAGGAATATGATGTTGGACGATGTCGGGATCGACCCCAGGCATGTCTTCGTAAGACCAAGCAAAAACATCTTTGAACTCTTTTAGCAAGAGGGTTAATTTTTCTTTTTCTTCTTTATTAAGGGTTGAGCCAATTTGCACAATCTGTGGATTATCTATTTCACCTAGGTTAACTGATAAAGTATCTTCGATTATTTCATAAGCAGGTGGTTTTTCAATTAGTTGCTTTAGTTCGATTGGGAGATCCTCGGAGGGATCTGTGCATTCACAAGTGTCAGACACAGAGGAGTAAGCAGAATCGTCTTTCATTTCATTCATGACAGGTGGAGTGATTACATTGGATAGTGGTGGGCTTACAGCAGCCGACTCCAGTACAGACTCGATAACTGGTAGTACAGACTTTGGGGGGATAGGGGATTGGGAGACACAGACAGATGACTCTACAGCCTGGTTGCTCAGACCCTCCTCAGCAGGCTTGATCTGATCATCTTGGCTCTTGGCCCTCTTCTTCTCTTCCTCTTCAGCGGATTCTTCCCACATCTTCTTGATCGCCTCAGTGTCAAGGTATTTTAACCAGTCTTCCTCTGGGGTCTTTCCAACTTCTTCGGGGTAGAACGGGTCTTGATATGGGGGCCTCTCGCAGTCAGCGAAGATTTCAAGCCCAGGGTGCCTTCTCCCGGTGGTTCGATGGATCCATGGTTCAGGGAACCCGAAGTAAGGGAAATCATCCCCTTCCTTGACGAATTGTCCATTTAAAGTCTTGCGGTATGGCGGGAGACCCTTCACCCTCTTCTTCCATGGCCTTTGTAGCTCGACGTCCTCATCAGTGGGCTTGTACCCCAACCCGAAAGTGCCTTGTTGTCCTTTGATCTGCGGGAATTCCCGAATTCCTTGCTGGCGCCGACCCAACCCCATTCCGGGGAAGTAGTTCATCTTACGGACAATGTTGACGACTGCGGAGTGGACCTCAGGGAATCGGTCTTCGTCTTCGATCACATGAACTTCTTCCATGAAGAATCCTCCGATTTCTCCTTCTTCCAGTTCAGGTATTTGGACTTCAAAAATGGGAGCGTAATTCGGGAAGGCCTCACTTCCCCAACTATTACCAAGGATGACCTTTACCTCCCTCTCATGAATGTACTTGATCATTTGATGCACAGTGGATGATACAGCTTTGTTGGCGTGAAGCCAGGGTCTCCCAATTAGCAGATTGAACGAGGCAGGTATGTCCATGACTTGAAAAATCTCGGTGCTCACCAAAGATCCCACCCGGATTTGGAGAGAAACAGTTCCCATCACATTTCTTCTAGTGTTGTCATAGGCCCTTACGGATTGCACAGATGGCGTAATGTCGAGGATACTGACCCCCAAAGCAGTGGCAGTTCTTAAGGCACAAACATTCAAAGCAGAACCTGTATCGACTAGACAAAACGGCACCTGTTGCTCCTTACATCCCACAGTAATGTATTACGCCTTGTTGTGCGCGGATCCCTCTGGCGGCAGGTCCTCGTCGGAGAATGTAATGATGGGGTCGGGGGTAAGTGCACCCAAGAAAGTTACCATGTCCTCTGGCGCGGCATCGATGGGGACTTCAATCCCAGCCAAGGCATTTAACACGGCTTGCCTGTGCTTATAAGATGTCACCATAATATCCCACATCGAGAGATGCGCTTGGGTTTTCTTTAGCTGCTTGATCAGCTCATTGTCTTCTTCGATGACCTCATCCATCTTGCCCTTCCCCTTGTCTTTAACTGGACCTTTTTCGATGGCTTCGGTGGCAGGCTGTGGAGGCTGGTAATGGCGGCCTGACCTGGTTAGGTGATCAATCTCAGCAGGAGTAGGCCCTTCTACAGTCCCATCCTTTTTAAACCAATCACAATCCGTTCCCACAAATGGCTTTTCTGGCTCGTTCCAGATGGAAGCATCACTCTCGTCGTTAGGATCATACCATTTGAGGTCTACCGCCCCTAGGTCATGCTCTTCCAGGAAAAACAAGTCTTGCTCGTCGTCAAGCTGCTGCTGCCACTCGTCATTCTCCCCTCCGATCAGATGAATCCCCTCAGAATCCGGGATGTCAATGTAAAGCAAGGGTTGTCCTAGGGGGGTGATATAAGTAGCAGGGTTGAAGGGTACGGGACTGGACTCAATGAGGTTGACATTTTGGTGGTTTGGTAGAGGATTTTGGGTGATATAAGGCTGCTTTGGTGGTGGCTCGATGATATTCTGGTCGATGAGGTCTTGGATGTCGTGGCGGAGGCGCATGCAATCATCAGTGTTATGGCCGGGGGCTTGGTGGTAAGTACATCGCTTGGACATATCGCAGTTAGGCGGGAGCGGGGTATTTCGAGGCTGGAGTAATTGGAGATGGCCTTTTTTGAGGAGGCGATCTAGGGCCGAGGAGAGAGAGATTTCTAGCTTGGCAAAACTGCGAAGGGGCTTTTTCTGGAAAGGGCGGTTGGAGGATTTTGCCTGGTTGGAGGGTTGGTATGGCCTTGGAGGATATGTCATGGGTTGGCCGCTAAGGGCATTGACATCCGGGGGATTCCGGGAGTAGTTGGGCCTTCTTGGCTGGCTCGGAGGGTCTTCCTTCTTGATCTTCCCCTCCCTGATAGCATCTTCGATTCGGGTTCCGACTTCAAACAACTCCTCAAAGGTGGAGATGGACTGGTAGAATAATTTCTCATGATAGAGCGGCTGCAGATTCCGGATGAGCATCCTTACCTGTTCTTTCTCGATTGGCCGGTGGGTCATTTGGGCTACCTTGTTCATCCATCTGCTCAGAAATGCAGCGAAGGATTCATTGTTGCTTTGCCGGGTTGTTTCCAAATCCCTGATGGTGACGTCCAGCTCTTGATTGTAAGAGTAATGATCGACAAAGACTCGGACAATGTCCTCCCAGGCCCGGGTTTTGGAGGCTTCCAAGGTTAGGAACCACGATAGTGCAGATTTTGCCAGAGTTTGCGGGAATAGCATCGCAATGTGCTCGTGGGTACAACCCATGGACTGGAAGATACTCATACATAGCTTCACGTGGCTTTTCGGGTTTCTCGTTCCATCAAAGCGATCGATGGCAGGCATTTTGAAATTCTCTGGCAGTTTCAGCTTGACAGGCTCGAAGAGGCCTTCCAGATCCAACATGTAATCGTCGATACCCTTGCTTTTTCTGAGTACGCTTTCCAGTTTATCGACCTTGTCCAACTTTTCTTGGAGCTTTTTCTCATACGTAAGCGGTGGGACCCCTTGAAACCAGTTTTCCTCCCCATTATTCTCATGTAGAGGAGGTTCAAACCCTGGTGGCGGAAACTCGGGCGGAGGTCGCGGCTGTTGCTGCTTCAGTTCTTCCATGAATTTTAGGACTTGGGCTAGACTGTCTGATTGTTGGCTTATAGTCGCTCCCAATTCAGTAACCTTGTTTTCCAACTCTTCCCTATTCATGCTGACGTAAGCTGTCGGACTGATTCTGATTAACCGATTATCCGCACTTCTGACCCACGAATAAGACCCTGACTGCTGACCTTGGGAATCTATACTGACCTGACAGATTTTGAAAGGGCTAGATTAGATCTTTGACAGTGGTGACTTTAGGCAGACAAAGATAGTGATGTGGACCGACTCGAAACAGTGCGTGCAAATTGATGGGGAATGGTGCATGCAAATGGGACAAACATGCGGATGTAAGCCCTAATCTATATGATACTCCTATTTCTAACAGATAGCAGCTAAACAAATAAGGTCCTAGCCATACAGAGTGTGCTAACCTTACTTTCTAGTATGATCACCAAGGGATAACACGGATTTCCAAGATACCCCGGAAATTCGGACAGAGTTTCTGGGAGAAACTGGTTAATGTGGTTATATCTGGGATATTCGGGCAGAGTTTCTGGGAGAAACTGGTCAATGTAGTTGTATCTGGGATATTTGGACAGAGTTTCTGGGAGAAACTGGTCAATGTAGTTGTATCTGGGATATTTGGACAGAGTTTCTGGGAGAAACTGGTCAATATGGTCATATCTGGGATATTCGGACAGAGTTTCCGGGAGAAACTGGTAAGTACGGTTATAGTGATCATACTTTCTAGCAGGTTTTCATACTCCTATGTCTCAAGACCGACAAACAAGGTGTGCGGTGTATATCTTTGCGAGCATGGAGCAGACATCCTCGTCATGATGCTTAGGCAGGTCAACTCAATGTGACCACATATGAGTGATTGCCTTGGGAATCATAAGAAAGAGGTTCTGTTCTATGTCACACAAGCGTCTACACCGCTCAGGTAATCCCATCAGGGCATACAGCAGTTATATCATGTTGTCCTATCTGAAAAGATAAATGAACAGTCCTATGAAAGGTTCTACAGGAATCTATATGCAAAGGCTGGGTTTAGTCAAAGAGGGTCCGTTGACGAGAGTTCCAATATACCGTCAGGGAGACAGTACGGAGGTTTTTACTCTTTTTGATATACCTTGGAAGGTACAGTATCAACGGTGACTTGTGCCCTGGCACAGCAAGACCTGAACAATGTCAGCGCCGCGTTTCAGACACAGTCGGGGGGAAAATGCAAGAGTGCAATACGGTGAACCAAAACACAGTAAAAAGATGATTTTAAGGATGCTTCTTATGAGTCAAACCTCTGTATTATTTTGTTTTAAAAAATAAAATCCCCAGCAGAGTCGCCAGATTGTGGATACCGGGCTTCGGACCACTTCTCTTGTTTGAGATTGTTTTGAAATTGATTTGAATCAAAGAAAGAAAAATAGGTCTGTTGAAAACAGATACAGAGTCGCCACTTGGTCTTTAAGGAACCAAGAAACCTAATTTTGACTCACCCAAGCGGATAAGGGCACCGGCCCTTCATAACCAAAGAACTTGGTTCGGGGTTTTGGTACAAGAGAGGAAGGAGCCTTTGTCGCGACTAAAACACCCTCAACTCGCCCCGTCTTTCGACGGGCCTCAATTAGCATCCAAATAATCATCTTATACTAGGTTTGGTTCGGCAATTAATACTATGATAGTACATTACATCACATAAGAATCTTGAAATTGAAAATCAAAAGATAGGATATCATTCATAAAATCTAAGTCAAATATCATACAATGTAAAGTGAAAATCACACAAATAAACCTAGGAAAAATCGTCTGATCATATATCAATTAATCAAGTTTCCTAATCTAAAGGGGGCATGAATTGTTATTGAAACAAATAAGCAAAGAAATCAAAATATGCTTAGCAAGGCTAGAATGATGCATGTTATTCTTTGATAAAAGAAGACCTCTCAATCCCCGGGATGGATGAGAAAGGATGAATAGATCAAAGGGAAGCATGAGCGAGTGATCGAATTCATTCCTTATAATCTCCTTAGATTAAGAGTTACAAAAACCCCAAATCTTGCATGAATGCAATGAATGTATCTAAAGATGTGCAAAGGTTGTAGTGTGTTTTGTGTACATGGATTTCTAGAATGGCTTAGAAGTCTAAAATGGGCAAGAATGAATGAATGAAATCAACATGGGATATATACAAATGTAGTATGAACCACTTCCTAGGATATGAACTAATTTGGAATGCATATAAGCCTCAAATCAAAGAATGAAAGTTAAAGTGTACTTGCTGTGAATAGTGGACAGAACAGTAGCATGATCTTTTGGAATTTGAAAAGAGGGGTTAGGAATGTTTTCAATGCATGATTTTTTATGGAGATGTTCCTTATTGTGTCTAGAACACAACCCAAAAGGCCAATCTTGAATAGCTATCACAGATTGAGAGAAATTATATAAACAATAGAGGTCACTCAGAAACAGAGTTCGTACTGTCGTCTGAAATGTTAGAAAATCTTAGAAAATGAAAAAGAATGATATAGAGGTCCATTTTATACAGAAAGTTTCCTAAGACATTGAATTTTAAGGGAAAAATAAGTTAGGACCACCCCTTTTGGAAAAGTTTTCTGGAAAAGAGGTCGTAAGTTGACCTAGCTGCTGTGACAGCAAAAACAGAATGTTTGGAAGGAATGTTGGGACCTAAGTGGACCATTTCCAAGTACTTCCAAGTCAAACCAAAAATCATGGGTGTTCTCAAATGAGTTAGGAAGACTTTCCAAGTGGCCTTGTATTCATATGTTTAGTATTGAGTTCTAGAAAAATCTTTGAACTCAACTCACTCACTGTTTTGACTCATTATTTTGAAGATTTTGGAGAAATCAAAGTTTTGTTTCTTGAAACCAAATGAGAGGGATTGAGAGGGGTTTTGAAATAGATGTTTTGAAAACATGTTTTCAACACTCAATAAGGATTATAGCCACTTAGAATACCTACATCAAACTCATCATTTAAGAACTTCCAAGATTGTTGGAGAGATTTATTTTATTTTTGGGCATAACTTCAATACATTCCAAGAATACCTTGGAAGTATGGAGGTTATGATCATCATCTATCAAACATGTTTTTGAGGTCAAGAGCTACTATCCATAAGGATTCACTCACCCCAAACTTCATGTCATCACTTAGATGATGATGAACTAGTAAGTAAATAAAGAAAAGAAAAAGAAATGAGATGAGGAGAGATGAACATATATATAATCAAGCAAGTAGATGATAATCAATAGATGATATTCATGAAGCATGAGACTTGTAGATTGGTGTATCACTCATATGTAATGACACTAGACATGGAAGAAGCTTCCACACTCTTGAATGCTCACTAAAATGGTGGTTGGGAGTATTGAATGTTGAAGTAAATGGAAGTAATGAAGTAAAAACAAAGTTAGAAACTCACTTTTGTTTTGAAAAATCAAAGAAGAAAGCTTCTTTTCTCTCCACTCTAACCTTATCTCTACACTTTCTCTCCCAAACTTTCTCTAAACTTGCATTTGACTCCCCTAAAATGAGGAGTAATGGGGTGTTTATATAGGCCAACTTGGGGTGTTTTTGGGATTTAGAAAGTACTCCCATTGGTCCCAAACATCTGAAATCATGAAACCACGTCGTTTTGGATTTTAATTAATCAAAATGGGACCACCAAAATATTTACAAAAACTTACTGTTCTGGAGGTGAGTGCCGCGGCGGCAGTGGGCCAGTGCCGCGGCGGCACTTCTCCTCCCTTCGTCTGGATAATGCTGTTTAGGCCCCCCGAAGTTCCGGTATTCGCGAAAAGGCCCTATTTCGTCCAAAATTCACAGAAAATGCGTACGAACTCCAAATTGAGGTTGTGATATACCGTTGGAAAGGTAATGGAGTCTACTTTACATAAAAAATAGTTCGGGGATAGGTCACTTTGAAAAGTTTTGCGGTATTCGCGATAAAAGCCGATTTGATCGCCTTTTTCGCCTTTGGAAATTCATAATAAATTCGTTTTAAATCCAGAAATTATGTGCGATATACCGTTGGAAAGCTATTGACTTCTATTATCCATGAAAAATATTTGAAAATTGTTTCGGTTCTCCGATTCCAAAGTCAAATCTTGGTCAAACCGGTCAAACCTGGGATTCCCGGGAAGTTCTGGGAACCTCTGGGAGCTCCCAGGAGCTGATGTTTTCGCTCGATTTTCTTTTGGAACTTGTTTTAATACTTTTCTCATGATTTAGAATGGTTCTGGTGAATTCAGACATTTTCGGTCAAACTTGGTCAAACTCTGGTCAAACCTTGGTCAAACCGGTCAACGGGGACTTTCGGGGAACCTCCGGGACTTCCGGGGGTCTCGGGGAGCTGACGATTTCTTCCGGTTTTATTTAAAAACTCATTTTATCACTTTTCTTACGACGTAGCATGTTTTCAGAACTTTGGGACCAAATCTGGGAGTTTTCGGACTTTCAAGGGCATTTTGGTCATTCTGAGCATTCTGAGAGATAGAGCTGACTTCCGAGAGTCCTTTTGAGTCTTTTACGATCATTGTGAACCACCAAGCTACGGGTCTCCTAAATCTGATAGCCGACAAAATGGGGTGTCTACACTATCCATTCGGAATTGTTCCACACATACTATGTCCCCTCGACTAATCATTCTATCTAAATTCTCCATTCGAGCAATTACATTACTTATTCCCCTATCCCCAATTACTTGCTTCTTATACCTAGGAATGGTGACAACCATTACCATGAACATCGAACCAATTGAATAAAATCAAGCAGTATTTCATCAAGCACCAAGAAGACCTCAACATTTTCCGTTCATATGTCCATGAAGAAAGCCTTACACATATATGAAAAATCAACATATTATCCAATGGTAGTTAGTTAATTATGGAATTTTTATAAGTAATTTTATTTCTTTTAAGCCTTATCTTGTACCACTTAAACTAGACAATGAATTGTTTTCACCATATCACGTGCAAGCATTGAAAGAAATAATAACTATCAACTTCCCTCAGATGTGAGAGCCATTGAGTTTTAGCTTTATGTAAAATCTGTAATATAAAAAACATTCGACTATGTTTGGGAAAATTCACTATCAATAAGAAAGAGAAAATGTAGGTCAACATCAAAAGAAAATGAGATAAAAAAAACACAATGAAGGGTAGCGCACCTCACATCTTCACAAACTTCAAAGAAAAGCTCAATAGAGGAAAATGCAATTTACTTAAAGACCCCAAATCATGTCAAACTCAAAATCAGAACCAAACTTTAAAACTTTAAAATTAAAGCAAGTGACTTTGCACAAGTAATGCCCCTTCATAAAATATCATTGCTCAACCGACCTTTTTCGGCTGTATCTATGAAATTGGCAATAGAAACCCTTTCTCATAATTATCTTCCATGTAGTGCCAAATTTCCTCATTCCTTTAATGTAAATCATTTCATCTACCAAAAACTGCACTTTCAGTTGGGAAAAGGAACCTGATCCCAATAGCACCAATTCTAATTATACCCTATAGCTTTCAGTTGCGATTGAGTTCACGTAACTACCATCAAACACGAGCACATATCTAAATTAATCAAATTGGGCATATTGTCTTTTGAATCCACCCAAGAAAAATCTAAATTCATCCAGAGAGAAACACATTATCATAAGCAAATTCATGATCCTCACGCAATCAACCATCATTAAACCAAATTGCACATAGTATTTACAAGTGGACCAAAAAAAACCACAATTAAGAGGGAAAAAAAAGAAGAAAAAAAGTGAAATGTTACATCATATAAATGTGAAATTTGTGCACACAAATACATAAATGTGTATATGCGCTGATTCCACTTATTTGAGTAAGATGAGTGATTTCCCACTTTTTGGGGAAAAAAAAGAAGAAGAAGAAGAACAAGTGGCTGGTGGGTGTGATGACTTATTATAAGGGTTTATTATAAAAGAGGCAGAGGGAAAAGTAGAAGATGGGGTTTTCTAAAAAAGGCAGTACATGAATTGGTTAGGGCATTTTCTTCATAAACTCATGGAATGCACGAACAAACTTTTGAAAAATAAAAAATACAAAAAATAAAGGAACCCATTGATAAGCTACAAAAAATAGATCTAGGGAAAAAAAAATACACAAAATACACAAAATAACGAAAAAACAGATCTACAAAAAAAAATGTAGATCTATATACATGAAACCCTAGATATGAACCCAATTTAAAAAAAAAATTCATTTAGGTATAGATCTAAGTAGGAGACCACATAATCTTTCTAGACCTAGGATTTCAACAATCCAAACTTCAAAGAAAAAAAAACCATAAGAGAAAGAGAGAGAAAGAGAAAGACTGGTCAAACCTCTTGCTACCGCCGTCGACTCGTCACCTGCCATTTTATGCCGCCGTCGACTGGTCAGGTATGTCGTGTCTCTCTCCCATTGCGTCTTTGCAGCGGTTGTCTCTCTCTGTCTTTGCAGCATGTAAGAATAATAAGATTTGTTACTGAGAGAGAGGGGTAGGATGTATATATATGGCAGGGGTACTTCAGTCTTTTGGCCCAACAACCCAAGTTATTGCTATCCCCGTGCGTTTTAATACTACCCCCCGCCCCCCACATTATTTTATCCTATCTAAGGATCATTTAACTTAACCACCACAACAATACTTGAGTTACATAATACCTGAAAAAGCTCAATCAAACATAGTATTATACCGGATTGGACTAAAATAGTCTAATGGCAGGGGGGATGTATATATATGGCAGGGGTACTTCAGTCTTTTGGCCCAACAACCCAACTTATTGCTATCCCCGTGTGTTTTAATACTACCCCCCGCCCCCCACATTATTTTATCCTATCTAAGGATCATTTAACTTAACCACCACAACAATACTTGAGTTACATAATACCTAAAAAAGCTCAATCAAACATAGTATTATACCGGATTGGACTAAAATAGTCTAATGGCAGGAGGGATGTATACATATGGCAGGGGTACTTCAGTCTTTTGGCCCAACAACCCAACTTATTGCTATACCCGTGTGTTTTAATACTACCCCCCGCCCCCCACATTATTTTATCCTATCTAAGGATCATTTAACTTAACCACCACAACAATACTTGAGTTACATAATACCTGAAAAAGCTCAATCAAATATAGTATTATACTGGATTGGACTAAAATAGTCTAATCCCCCCAGTAATCCGGCAGCCAAACGATCCCTTAGATTTATGTGGTTAAAGGACTTGCAGATTTCTTTACCATTAAACAGTCCATCAATCATGCAGTTTATTTGGCAAATCCTGCTAGAGGCACCGAATTGGTGCACCAACCGATCAGTGCCGCCCATTTCAGTGGACCCCACGTGTGTAGGGCGTGGGTTCCATCAAAATGGACGGCACCGATCGATCGATGCACCAATTCGGTGCACTATTTTAGTGCCTTAATCTTTACCGTTATTTGACAGATATCTCTAAAATAAAATTTTAAAAAATCTTCAACTTATATACCCGTGATAGGTAGATTAGTCATAGGGTAATTCTTTGGTGACAACTTTCATACAACCTCCTAAAAAATGTGTATATCTCTCTCTTGTGTCACTATGGGGTCCAATGACATCATAGGAGAGAGATAGACACATCTTTTTCAAAGGTTGTATGAAAGTTGTATGAAAGTTGTCACCAAAGAATTACTCTTAGTCATATATTTTGCGATTGTCATATAACTCTAAAATGTAGAGGAATATTTTATATAACAATATTTATTCTTTTTGTCGGAGCAGGTATTGGACAACTTGAAACTTATAGACCAACATACTAGTAAAATGAGTGTAGCATAAATGTGTATGGAAATACGGACGCGTGGTAAACAAAAAAGTCTATAATCGTCAAATGATAGAAGTATCACCAATGCCATATAAAACCCAAAAAGTCGATTCAATATGGTTTGGATATATATATATATATATATATACTAGAAATTGCCCGTGCCCGTGGGCATGGGTCATAACATCTTAAAGTGTGCAGTTAAAAACTGTATTAAATTGTACAAAAATGTGTACATCAATGAAAATGTTCATTCTAATCCAAAAAAATAACAAAGATTACATAGTTCGTTCTAATCCAAAAAAAGATTACATCGTTCGTTCTCTCTTTACAACGTATTCATTTTGGTAAATTGTGAATTTTCTTCATCAACTTGTAGAACGTGTAAGTATCAATATCAATATACTTCGGGCATTGCGGTGAATGCACAAAAATCTAAAAAGAAACAAATAATTGTATTAGTTGCATTTCAATGTGAATCTTTAAAAGGAGTAACAAAAGTTTCATCTAATTACATTACCTTGTTGGGACGGGCATTTATTAACTCAAACTCCTTTGCTGCATCTTGCCAATTCCATGCTACATTTTTCCACCAATCCTACAAAGTTATTATTTGATGGTAAAAAGAGGGAAAAAAACTAATAGGAGTAGCAAAGTTATGTACTGATGTTTACCAATAAGTCACTATATCAAGACCTCAGGATAAATGATGTTTGTCGTAGAATCAGAGGCACCATCAGGAAGAAGAACACTTATACGATCAAAAGATGTGCATCTGGATAAAGCAACAGATAATTGCCCATGACTAAATACAGGAGTGCACAAATCAATCCCAACAAAGTTCACCGATTGACCTTGAGATTTATTAATTGACATTGCGAATGCCAATCGGATTGGAAATTGACGCCTTGTCATACTAAAAGGCAATTCAGATGTTGATGGAGCCAAGGTTATTTTGGGAATAAAGGCTAAGTTGCCAGCTTTATCACCAGTCAAAATTTGCGCTTCAATTACACGCGAAGCGGTTCTGACAACCAGCAATCGTGTGCCGTTACAAAGTCCATCCGTTGGTGCAATATTTCTTAACAACATGATAGGGCAACCTACGTTTGATTGTAGGTTGAACGGAGGCAAACTGGGAGGGTCTAATGAGTTAAGATATTCATTAGGATATCGGCTAGTAATAGCACGATCACCTCCATCATCGACAGATATCTTATCCGCAGCTAGATAGGTGCATGTCTCTCCTGGGAATATACTTAACGCAACTTTATTAATAACATTCACACCTCATTTCGTGCAGACAAAATTGTCCGACCAGTGAGATAAGTAGGGGTCGACGTCTCTTTTAAACCCAACCGTGGATAAATTGTGCATAATAACTCCTCAAGGTGTCGACACTTATGTATTGTAGAAGGAAGTTTTACAACTTCTTGCGTTTTACTCCCTATCTGGATAACATAATAAAATATAAATAAAGAAAAACACTATATAATAATTTTAATTACAATCAAATTTCCATAATAAGGAATGTTTGAAGAATTGATACCTCTATAAAAAATGTTGCAAAGTTTGCATTGCTTGGGTTTGCATTGTTTAAGCGCATGTTTTCATCCAAAGTTAAAACATTTACATTATTCCACAACCTAGAGCATCTCAAAGAAGCACCCACAATTTGTTCACGCACTTTTTTGGGCACAACTGGCAAGACTTGTCGAAAATCTCTACCTAGAACAACAGTTATACCCCCAAATGGCTTGTTAACATCACAAATGTCTCGAAGTGTGCGCTCGACTACCTCCACACAATATTTGTGTTGCATCGGTACCTCATCCCATATGATCAACTTGGTTTCCCTGATCAACTCTGCTTGCATTGACTGCTTGCTAACTCCGCATACTGAATTGTCATGCACATCCAACGGAATAGAAAATGTCGAGTGTGCAGTTCTACCCCCTACTAACAATAACGAAGCAACCCCCGACGACGCAACTGTAATAACAATATGGCCAATGCTACGAATGTACAATGCAATTGTATTATAAGTGAAAGTCTTCCCAGTTCCAGCACCCCCGCTAATAAAAAATGTAGTACCTCTATTTTCTAAGACTGCAGAAGTGATTACATCAAAAGCGGCACGCTGTTGTAGACACCCCAATTTTGACCGACCATCGAATTTAGGAGAGCATCACCTCCACGTCCGATGATGATAAAGACCGAAAGAATCGAAGTATTCCAAGCTCTTCAGAAAATTCTCCAAACGCGATAAAATTTCACAGAAAGAAGAAAATACCAGGTGTTTAGGAGAATTCAGGTATAAAAAACACCATTTTTGGAGAAAATCTTCGAAAATATTTTTTTGGAAGAAAAAGGAGAAAAGAAAAGACCTAAAAGAGGAAGTTCAACAAAAAATGGCACACGGCAGATTGCCGCGACATTCAGTGAATGCCGCCCGGCACTCACTGAGTGCCGAACGGCATTCAGTGAATGCCGAACCGGCACTCACTGAGTGCCGCCGACATTTTCTGACTGCCGTTTGGTTTTCAAGTCCGTATTTTGTGGTACAATACGTATGTGTAGGCGGATAAAAACAAAGATCTGATTAAGTAAGGTTGACAGAAACCCGGCAATCAACAATCTGCCGCGGCACTCACGGAGAGCCGTGCGACAGTTACGGAATGCCGATGCGGCAGTCACAGAGTGCCGCAGCGGCACCCACGGACTGTCGCAAACAAAAATTCTGACTGCCGCCCTGGGCAGCAGTCTGTCTAATTTCAGGAAGTACGTATTGTACCACCAAATGGGATGATTACACCTGTCTTTTACTCCGAATTCACTGAAAATACTTGGTAATTTTTATCTATAAAAAGAGGAAGGATCTTCCTTGGAACATATGCAAGGGATATACACAAGAGATACACCAAAAAAATACAAAGAAATCACTACCATTACACTAACATATTTTGAGAGAAAAGAGAGAGTTTAAAGAACTAGAGAGAAGAGCTTGGAAGATCTTCAAAGAAAGATTTTTGAGGATAGTTTGGAGGTGACTCTCTAATCTTTGGTTGTGTTCTCTTTCTTTTTGAGCTTCTAATCTTCAAGTCATTTTTAGTTTTTTTTCTTGATTAAATCTTAGAGTTTGTCTAGAAAGCTTAGGAGTTCTTGTTTCTAACTCTTTAGTCTTTCTTATATTTCTTTTGGTTTATGTTCCTCTCTTGAGATTCTTGGAGATCTTCAATATATCCCTTGAAATCTCTTGAGTATGATCCTTTGAATCTCATGTAAGCTTATACTTTACATGAGAGTCAAAATTTGATCATCACTTCATTTCATAAGCAAATAGATGAATCCAAGTCCATACTCATGACTTGGATCCTCTAAACTTGGTATTTCATGATATCATTTCCATATTCTCTTTGAAACTTATGAGTATTAGTCATGTCTTCATCTCCAATGACCATCAAATGGTAGGAGAAAATGGTTTTGAGTCTAAGCCTATCTCCATGGTTTAGAGTCCTCATCTTGAGATTTCATGAAGTCTATTCATACTTCCTTTGAAATCCACAAATATAAAGGTCTTTAGTCTCCAATGACCATCAAATGGTAGGAGAAAATGGTTTAGTTTAAGCCCAACTTCATGGTTTAATAGTTGGGGTTAACAAATAGAGTTGAAATTGATAAATGAAAACAGTGAGTTCACAAACTGATTTTGATCAAAGATTTTTAGTTCGAAATCTAACCTTTGAAATCAAGTGAAATCAACGGAAAAGTGTCAATAACACAATACTCTACCACTATAATTTTTTTTAAGGTGATATCATGTCTAAGATGGTTTGGTCTTGTGATTCTTAATACATGCAACTCTCTGTCCAACATTTCAGAACAGTAAATCTATTTTGAAACTAATAAATCAGAGTTTTAATGGAGTTTCCGAGGTCTCTAATAATTTTTTCTGGGTACCTTAATGTGTTAGGGAGACCCCCTAAAAAGATCTAAGTGTTTCTCATCCTTTTGCTATTTTTAAAAAATCGTACAAGATCTCTGGACAGAGAGTTGCAGCTTCCTAAGTGATGCCTAGTGTTTTCCATATTCCCGGAGATCTAACCGTTCAAACCTTGATTTTCTTTTTGGGTTATAACTAGACTCATAGAGGCATATCGTACCCAAAAATCATTAAGATCCAACCGTTGGAAGCATGGGTTTTCTATTTTTTAAGATCTGGTCTGCTCTCTGTAATTCATGAAAAACTGCTATTGTTTTTGTCTAATCTTGTTTATCTCAACTCAAATGGACTCCTAATGTCTTAGGACCCAAATCATACTTTGAATAATGATAACTTAGCTTAAATCCAGAAGTTAAGTGACCCAAATTAGTGAATAAATCCATGTTTTATTCTTGTTCGCATTCATTCATCCATGTACATTTATTTGCTCATAATTGGAACTAGCTATTGAATAAAGTTGGGTCTCATGCTTGCTAGATCTAAGCTAGAGAATTAGGATTGATTACTTGACATCATGTTATTATGTGAAACATGTGGACTAATCTCTGTTTTGTAGCACATTTGAGGTACCATTTCTCATCTCCCTTCTAGTTTATTTCATTCCTTGATTTTATTGATTTTCAACCTCATGCGCGACACCTTAGACTAGGTTTTGCCTTATGTGTACATGTGATTAGAGATTTTTTCTTAGGATTTTCTTTTGTTTGTATGCATTGCACGTTTAAATATCGCTGCTGGATCCCGGGTAAGTCCTTTTGTTCCCTATTGCATATCATATCGCTTGCTACTTGACTTATATGACTTTTTGAATGATATTTTATCAATTGCGATTTTACACCCTTTGGACATTCTTTTTGTGATGTATATGTATATATGCATTAGTTGAGGGAATGCTTAGATTAATAAATTTGATTAAAAGGATGTTGAGTAGAGGCCTATCGTAAGATAGGATAAGAGAGGGTGTTTTAGTCCGACGGGCTCCTTCCTCTCTCATTCCATAATCTCCGGACCTAGTTAATCTCTAGTTTCTAAAAAGATCAGTTTGCTTTAAAAGTGTTTTCTTAATTTTCCTTTTAAAAAATTAAGTGGCGACTCATTTGTTTTGAATTTGAAATTTTGGAAAAGAATTTTAAAAGAAAAGCTGTGGATAAAAAAGAAAACCTGCGGTATCCACAATCTGGCGACTCTGCTGGGGATCGAACCCAGAATCTCTGGTTTCGCAGACCAGAATTTATGATTTTGGGTTCACTTGAGGATTAGACTTGAAAAATGTCCTTTTAATCAAATTAATTAATCTTTGTGTGCCTGTTGCATTTCACTTGCATGTCCAGCCAGTCGATTGCACGGAACTATGACCTTGGAGACTCGGGGCAACCCGGTTGGTCAAGTCATCATGGGACTGTGTGATCACCCTTGATCTCGTATCATGATTTGGTATATGAAGCATCCTATCGGGTGTGTGTCAAGGGTCCCTTATTTGACCAAAACCTAGCCTGTGCATGATAGTTTCTGTAGAACCTTTCAATCTTAGGAAATCAATTCTTGATTAGGATTATGTGCTAGGTAGTTTTGTGTGCCCAGACGGGATTACTTGAGATGATGACGATACTTACTTGATGAAAGATGTATAATCTTTTAATCGCCTTTCAGCAAATTCTCCTCATGTTCTGCGACATTTGGAGAACATGCCGAACCTTGATTATAGGATTATACTTCTTATATCATGCTAGCTAAGCATCATTGACCTTGTATGCATCCGAATTCATGGAAAGTATGATGATAATCCGACCATGTGATCCTCCTACCCAAAGAGTTTTGAGTCCATCTTTGAAAGCAAACAGTTCTTGCCATCTTTATTCCAAGAATTTTCAATCGCTAACCTTTGTTAAGGTATATTTTCAAGGGATTAATTTATATTTATTGTGTCGGAAATTTTGGAAATTGTTTTTCAATCCAATCATCTTTATTGAAAAAATATTTTTAGATCCCATCATTTTAAGAAATGTCTTTTGAAAAATTTTTGAACACCCGGCCTTGGAAAGGGTAGTGAAGATCACAATGAGAGGAGAATCAGCGCACTTGACATGGGCAAGGATTTTATGTGCTTATGTGTTTATGTGTTAGAATTAGGATTTTCCGTTTCTTTGGCATATAGAATAGGCACACACACACACACATGCATCGCATCCGTGTGACATATGGACCATTCATTCCCAAAACTTTCAAATAATGGTAATAAGCAAATTCTTTTTGAAAAAAAGAACCAACAAAACCTTTTTTTTTCAAATTTTTATAGGGGTAAAAATAGCACTTAATACAGGCACTGTTTGGTCTAGAGGGCCCACAACAAGGTTAGTAAGAAGAAGAGAAGACTTCGAGATGGCAGAGGAAAGAGATACTGGGGAAGTGGCAGAACTAAGAACACTGGTAGAGCAACAAGCTGAACAGATGAGGAGGCAAGCCGAGAATATGAATCGTATGATGGTTATGATAGAAGCAATAGCACGTCCACCACCTGTTGTAGATCCGCAAGTCATAGACCCACCGAACCCGGATCCGCCCATCAGAGAAGAAGTTTGGTTTGATGATCTAGAGATGCCGAGAACCGAAGCACTCAGGGTAGAAAGAGAGAAGAAAGAAAGGGAAAAGACTGAGAAGGAGAGGCTTATGGCAGAGAAAGTCGAGAAGCTTGAAAGGGTCGTACGAAAAGCTCAAGGGGTTGAAACTTATTTGCTAGAGCTAGAGGGTTTGTACGAAGGGGTTTGTGAGGTACTGCCCGCCGGTTTCAAAATGCCCGTCTTCGATAAATTTGATGGCACAGGCAACCCCCGCAGTCATGTCTGAATTTGCATAGGAGCTTTTCAGCCTAGTGGACTGAGCACTACCATGATGGCTGTCCTGTTTCAGCAAACCTCAACAGGAGCTGCTCTATCGTGGTACCTCACACTTGAGCCAAGCAAAACCAGAGTTTGGGAAGAAGTCATAAAATCATTTGTGGCCCAGTATGAGTACAATCAAGACTTGGACGTCACTGTCCGAGGTCTAGAAACAACCAGGCAAGGGAACAAAGAATCATTTGCTGAGTATCTGAGTCGATGGAGAGAGAAAGCCGCGAAGATGGTGCAGAGGCCATCAGAAAAAGACCAAATCCGAATGTTGATGAAAAACCTGCAGCCAGTTTATCAGGAGAAGATGAGGTTTCAGTCAATCAACACTTTTGCTGAGGTATTCGATGTGGGGACAAGGATCGAAGATGCGATTCAAGATGGAATAATCAAGAGGGAAGAACCACCAAACCGATATCGGAGGCCCAGTTATGGATCAAATGGGGGGCATTCGGGGGGTCACTCTGGCCCCGCCGATGTCAATGCACTTAGCGAGCCGGAGAGAAAATTTGATATCGCCAGAAACCATCTAAGAGGAGAGGGGGATAAGCCACTGAGGAAGTTTTCAGATTTGGGAGTATCATTATCAACCGCCCTCGACAGGCTGTTAGCAAAAGGGCATCTCCGTCAATTGGAACCCCGACCCCTACCAAGTCCGCTCCTTTCGCATTTTAAAGGAGATCTCTACTGCAAATATCATCAACAGAAGGGCCACTCGAAGGATCGGTGCATGAGGTTAAGGCATGAAATCCAAGACCTCATTGACAACAAAGTGATATCCGAACCGCCTGTCAAAGCCCCCAATGTCACCAAGAATCCTCTGCCAAACCATCGTGCTATGCCGCCACCGCAGAGCCTTTATTTCTTAGGGGTAGAAGGAATGACATTTGATCCGCCCAAGCTAATCACAAAAGTCGGGGAACCAAGGAAGTTTTATCAGTTACCAGAAAATCTGGGGATCTATATGCTTGGAAGCCAGCCAGGAATATAGGAAAATGAAGTGACGGGGCAGTCAGATTAGTGGATTCAAGAAGGCAATGATCGGAACATAGACCAGGTAGGGGATGATGATCTGCGGTATCAAAGCGACGAAGAGGCAAAGGTTGAAAAAGAAAGCTCGGAGACCGTTTCAGAAACCGACAACATTTGGGCAAGAGAGGAGATCAATCACCTGACTCGGTCTGGCAGACACTTCAAACCGCATGAACTAGAGGAAGATCACCCGGGGAGGGAGCTGGAGAAAGGGAAAGGGAAAATGAACGAAGAAGAAAAAGAGGATAGGGTCTTAAAGCAGATGAGGAAAACACAAGCTAATATCACCATCTGGGGATTGCTGGTCGCCTCCAAAAAGCACAGACATGCAGTCTTGGATGCTCTAAACCAGTCTGACGTATCTATCGACACCACCCCGGAGGACCTCATAGGACTGATCGGCAAAACTCTAACTTTGACTATTACCTTCTCATCAAATGACTTGCCTCCAGAAGGACCCACGCTCAATAAGCCATTATACATTACTATCGAATGTTTGGGGAACACCGTGCCCGCTTGTCTTGTTGACAACGGGTCTGCTCTAAATGTATGTCCCCTCTGAACAACCAAGCGAATGGGTTTAGATGAGTCATCCTTCGTGCCGTCCCAACAAAAGGTCAGGGCATATGACAACACTCAGAGAGCGGTCATGGGCATTATCTTTCTTAGCCTTGCTATTGGGCCAGTAGACAAAGAAGCTGAGTTCCAAATCATCGATATCCCTGCCTCTTTTAATCTACTGCTAGGGAGGCCGTGGTTGGATAGCTTAGGTGCCATACCATCCACCATACATCAAAAAGTCAAATGTGTTTGGAAAGGCCAAGTCTGCGACATTCTCGGGGACAACTGGGTTCGTTTGTCTGAAGCATCATCAAGCGCATCGGTTCTAGAATTACAGCTACAAGAAAAAGAAATAAAAATGGGAGGGTTCGAGTTCATCAGCATGTTGGAAGAAGAAAAGCCGAGAGAGTTTCTACCGCTCCATTTCGATCAGTATGCCAGTCCAGTGGTCGCAGGGATCATGAAAAAGATGGGTTTCTTCCCAGGATTAGGATTGGGAAAGAACCTTCAGGGCCTGCCTGAGTTTCCAAGAATTCCTACTCAGACTCACACTCATGGCCTGGGGTATCAGCCGACGAAGAAGGAACTAAGGGCAAAGAAGAAGGTCGTCGATGCGCCGCTAGACCCTTACCAAAAGACGCTCAATGGATATTTTATGAAGGAATGAGAAGATTTCCCCTTCTGTGGCTTCCTAGAGCCTTGGATGGACCAGAAAGACAAGTGTTTAAAGCCGGGATTCGAGATCTTTTTCTCCCATGAATTCTCTGAGTACAAAGACCCATTTTTGCAAATGCCTGAAAAGTCTGCTGCCGTCAATGATTGGATTGGTGTACTGGATGGACCGGTCATGCAGAACTTGTTGAGCGAAGGAGGGGCAAAAGCCGAAGAAAAAGGAAAAGAAGGCGAGGGCCTGGAAGTCAGGGTTGAAGAGGGGAATGATGAGGATGCGCCGAAAGAAGAGCCAAAGTCAGAAAAGGAAGAGAAGACGGAATATGGGGGACTGCTAGGTTGTAATACTATGGAGCTCAAGTAGGGAGTCAACAAGGAGTGGGTCTTTAAGTCTAGTGATAAGTATCCCCCTTACCCAGAGTCTGTAATGGCCCAAATGAGGCGTCTTACTATTACTATGTCCGTTGTAATCACTCCTAACAAAATCAATGAAAGTATGACTGATTCTGCCTACTCGAACGCGCTTAATGAATGTGATGAATGTGATGATCATGAAATACCTAATGAATTGAAAAAATTAATCAAAAAAGAAAAAGAATCTGCATGCAAAATAATTGAGGACACCCTAACAATTAATCTAGGAGATGAAAATAATCCTCAAAATGTCTTTATCGGCTCCACACTTAGCAATAAAGAAAGCAAAGAACTAATCAATCTATTAAATGAATTCAAAGATGTTTTTGTATGGTCTTATAATGATATGCCAGACATTGATCCAAAGATAGTCCAACACCACATCCCTCTCTTTCCCAGTTCAAAACCCATAAAACAAAAATTGAGGCGAATGAGGCCAGAATGGGCACTTAAAGTAAAAGAGGAGGTTGAAAAGCAATTAAAGGCTGGATTCTTGATGGTCACCGAGTATCCTGAGTGGATTGCCAACATTGTACCTATCCCAAAGAAGGATGGTCGTGTTAGGGTTTGCGTTGACTTTTGAGATTTAAACAGGGCGAGCCCTAAAGACGATTTCCTGCTACCCCACATCGACGTGTTGGTCGATAACACTGCGGGACACGAGCTTCTATCTTTCATGGATGGATTCTCCGGGTACAATCAAATCCTCATGGCACCCGAGGATAGGGAGAAAACCACGTTCATCACTCCATGGGGGACATATTGCTATAGGGTTATGCCGTTCGGGCTTAAGAATGCAGGTGCGACCTATCAAAGGGCTGCCACCACTTTACTACATGACATGATCCACAAAGAAGTGGAGGTGTATGTGGATGATATGATTGTGAAATCCAAAGAAAGGGGAGGGCACCTAGAAGCTTTGAGAAAGTTCTTTGAGAGATTGAGGGAGTTCAAAATGAGGCTAAATCCGCAGAAATGCACATTCGGAGTCACTACCGGGAAATTATTGGGATTTCTTATCACTCAGAGGGGAATAGAGGTGGACCCCACCAAAATAAAGGCCATAACCGAAATGAACCCACCGAAAAATGAGAAAGAACTGAGAGGATTCTTGGGGAGAATACAGTTCATCAGCCGCTTTATTTCCAAACTCACCCTAACCTGCGACCCACTGTTCAAACTGCTTAGAAAGGGAGAGAAATTCAAATGGGACGCCCCTTGCCAACAAGCCTTCGACAAGATCAAAACCTACCTCCAAAACCCACCTGTCCTATCACCACCCTCACCTGGGAGACCCCTGCTACTTTATCTCTCCGTATCCGAAGATTCGATGGGGTGTATGTTGGCCCACGAAGGAGAAGAGGGGCACGTGGAGAAGGCCATTTATTACTTGAGCAAAAGAATGGTCGGATATGAGTTAAAGTACTCGCCCTTGGAAAAGGCCTGTTGGGCCTTGGTTTGGTGTACCCATCGCCTTCGCCATTACATGCTAGCCTTCCCTGTAATCCTGATATCCCGAATGGACCCACTAAAATACCTATTCGAAAAACCCGTCTTAACAAGTAGGATTTCCCGTTGGACCATGATGCTGGCTGAGTTCGATATCAAGTATGTCACTGCCAAGTCTGTGAAAGGAAGGGCTGTCGCTGAGTTTTTAGCCGACCTCGCCATAGAATTCGAGGACGAAGGAGAATTCAAGTTCCTGGATGAGGGAATAATGGAGGTAAATGAGGATTTGTGAAAAATATACTTCGATGGAGCAGCCAACCAATTAGGTTACGGAGTTGGAATCATTCTCATAGCACCCGATGGGACCCCTACCCCATTAGCTGTCAAGCTCAAGTACAACTCAACCAACAATACCACGGAGTACGAAGCATGCATAATTGGGATGGAAGCGGCCTTGGCTTTGAAAGTCAGACGGATTGATGTCTTCGGAGATTCCAATTTGATCATATCCCAAGTCCGAGGAGATTGGAAGGTAAAGCATGAGAAACTGAGACCTTACCATGATTATCTGGAAAGTCTGAAAGCACAGTTCCAAAAGATTTCTTTTTACTACCTCCCTCGTGAAGAAAACCAACTAGCCGACTTATTGGCTACCTTGGCCTCGATGATCCAAATCCCCTCCAAAACTGCCATGATCCCGCTATCCATAGAAGTGAGGAATCAACCGTCATTTGAAATGGTCGCGGCCATAGAAGACGAAGAGGAAATACTATGGTATGTGGATGTGTGGAAGTTCATTAAAGAAGGAGAATACCCCGAAGGAGCCTCAGAAAAGGACAGAAAAGCGATTCGACGATTTGCCGCCCAATTTGTGATTTACGCAGATAAGCTATGGAAGAAATCTTACACTGGGTATAATCTGGAGTGCCTATATGGAAAAGAAGCTAAGAGAATGATGGAGGAAATACATGAGGGAGTGTGTGGGCCCCATATGAACGGGCACATGCTAGCCAAGAAGATCATCCAACAGGGGTACTATTGGACGACCTTGGACAAAGACTGTTGCGAATATGTTAGAAGGTGTCACAAGTGTCAGATACATGCAAATTTGATGCATACCCCGTCGTCACAACTCTATAGCATGACCACTCCTTGGCCATTTTTCGTATGGGGGATTGACATCATTGGTGAGATAGTTCCGAAGGCTTCCAATGGGCACTGATACATAATCGTGGCAATTGATTATTTTACAAAATGGGTATAGGCAGCCTCGTATGCAACTTTGAAAGCCAAAGACGTGGTGAGTTTCATCGAGAAAAACATAATCTGCAGGTATGGGGTCCCGAATGAGTTTATCTCCGATCATGGCAGTCATTTCCAGGGAGAAGTTATCCCGCTCTTGGAAAAGTATAAGATCACTCGCCACCAATCATCCCCGTATAGGCCTCAGACGAATGGAGCAGTAGAAGCAGCAAACAAAAATGTTAAGGCAATCCTGGGAAAAATAACGGATACATATAAGGATTGGCATGAAAAGCTCCCATTTGCTTTGTGGGGATACCGAACCTCGGTCAGAACTTCAACGGGTGCTACGCCATACTCATTGGTCTACGGGATGGAAGCCGTTCTCCCAGTCGAGGTAGAAATACCCTCTCTTAGGGTTTTGGCGGAGTGTGAGATTCCCGAATCTGAATGGGTACGAGGAAGGTATGAGGAGTTGATGTTACTCGATGAGAAGAGGCTGGCTACGGTAAACCATACTCGGGGGTACCAGAAGAGGATAGCTCGTGCTTTCAACAAAAAGGTCCGCCCGAGGAAGCTTGCTGAGGGTGACCTGGTCCTCAAAGAACTGAAAGTGCCTGTTTATGACCCCAGAGGAAAATTCAAACCCAACTGGGTCGGGCCATACATCATTAAGACCCTCCTTTTCGGAGGAGCGGCCTATCTCATGGACCTGGACAGGGTTGAATTTAAGCAACCAATTAATCTCGATCGCCTCAAGAAATACTTTGCTTGAAATCGCTTCTTTCAAAACCTCCTACCTTGATGAACTATGCTTAACCTGATTCCCGCTAGGGGATACGTAGGCAACCAACTCGGTTCGGTTAGTAAATAATTGCCTGATTAGCACTCTTCTTGACAGCCTTAAGCCGAACTACTTGGGACCTGACGCCCACTCCGGGATAAGTAGGCGGGCTCTCCAAAGCCCTCGGTCCATACAAAAAAACCTATGCTAAACTAGGGGCAAACTGGCATTTGCCCAGAACCACTTCGCAGCCCTAAAACCAGGGGCAAACTTCGTTTGCTACCCGAAGAACCCAGATACAAGACCCCTTTTTTTTGGATCACCTGGCTATCAAATAAGTACTATAAAGAAACAAATGAGAATTCATGATGTAGAAGAAGTAAAGCTTTAAGCAAAAGAAAAAGCAAAGTAAAGAGCCAAGAAAAGACATTGAAAGGAGAATTCTTCATAAAAGATTAATTGAAGGAGTGAGCACTTTGATTAAGCATGTTAGAACTTTTTCTAAAGATAACAGCACTTAAAACAAAAAAAAGGGAAAATCACATTCAAAAGCGTAAAAGAGTAGGCAGGGTCTGTCAGAAAGTTTTGTGAGATGGCGAGCTTTTCCCTGTTTTTGTCTGCTTTATTATGCATGTGTCTGTCAAGCTCGTCTCGCAACCAAGGTCTGAATCTCTAGAAGATACCTAGCGGTAGGCATAGTCGGAGCTGGAATCCCCGGGCACGGAGCAACCATCTGGCTATGCCAAGCCTCGATGAAAGCCTTCGCGATAGAAGGGCGCAAAGAGGACCCCCTGGTGAAATCAGCAGTCACAGATTCAGTAGTATCTTGCAAAAGTCCGAACTGACAGACCACCCGGCCGAGAATGTAGAAAGTAGTAGCATGAAAGCCCAGCAACCAGATGACGGTATGTCCAGGAAGGCGTACAGCGACAGAACTGCAAGCCCACTGCGGGCAAACCCAGCAGATATCACTAGAAGAGAGACCCTGGAGCCAACCAAGCCATGCATCGACGGATTGAAATAAGTTGTGAATTTCTATACGACCGTAAGGAAGTGATCCACGAAGATGGGAGGGGTGTATAAAGAGGTCCAAACGCTCCATGAGCCAAATCTGCAGAACAAAAGGTGCCCCGACAGGTAATGTGGCCCCGATAGCATGAGCATGGCCTAATCCAATCAGAGTTTCACCAAGGACCAGCATAACAGCACTTTTCATCTCCCGCAAACCGCAGGCAATGGGTATAAGAGTGTCAGAAGATGACTGAAAGAGGAAGTAAGAGAGCATAGCAATTGACAGGGCACTACGTCGGATGATCTGATACTCACCATTGTAAGGGTCCCCTATGGGAGCATAAACAGAAGAAAGGCGCTCAAAGTCGATTTGCCTGTCATGAATAAAAGAGCCTGCCGCATTCCGAGATATGTGGAGAAGGGTGGCTAAATCACGGACATACCCAACCTGAACTAAGGGAACCGTCAATTCAGCAGAAGGATTGGTATGAAGAATGGCGCTGAATTCCTCAAACAAGGGGCAAATAACCTGAGAGCCAAAACGGAAGACATTGAAAGAAGGATCCCAATGTTGGATGGCAGCTCGAAGTAGGCCCTCGTTCAAATTCATCTGTTGAAAAGAGAAAAGATCATTCAGCATGAAGATATGAGAGAGCAAAATGCCGAGTAAGGCGTGATTGTTGTAAAGAGTTCGAGATAAGAGAAGCAAAATGCCACATGGGGCGTGATTGCTGTAAGGAGTAATGAAATTAGCGAAATGCGGTATACGTGATTGTCGTGAAAAGGTGGGGATAGAAAAATGCGATGCGTGTGATTGCTATAGAGTGCGGGAGGGTAAGAGAAATTCCTGATGCTTGATGCCGATGTAAGTTGATTGTCGTTTGAGGGACTTATACCTGATGGTAGGTGATATAAACAGGATGCCACTTGACGGACTCACTCCTGATATTGAATGATAGATAATGACGTGAATAGGATGCCCCTTGACGGACTCACTTTTGATTCTGATGATTGATTAGGATGCCACTTGACGGCCTTGCTTGTTTGTTAAAGTTATGAACGGGATGTCCCCTGACGGGCTTATACCCGACGATCGAGAATAACAAGATGTCTTTAACGGATTCACTTCCTGGTGAACGAGATATGTGAATAGGATGTCTCTGACGGACTCGTTTCCTGGTAGTGCGGTTGTGAATAGGATGCCACTTGACAAACTTACTCCTGATTCCAGTAATAGATGATGTGAATAGGATGCTGCTTGATGGCCGTATTCTTGATTTCGGTGACAGATAATATTAATAGGACACCTCTTGACGGGCTTATTCCCGATTCCAGTGATTAATAGTGTGAATAGGATGCCACTTAATGGACTCACTCCTGATTCTGGACATAGGTAGTGTGAATAGGATACCACTTGATGGACTTACTCCTGAGCTTGAAGATGTGATTGGGAAGCCTCTTGACGAACTCATTCCCGGTAGTGAGATTGTGACGGGATGCCTCTTGATGGATTCATTCCCGGTTCTGATGATGAATTCTGATGTCGAGTAGTGATAAGGATGCCGCTGGAGGGTCTTATACCTTATGCCGGAAGTGAATAGTGGACAGAACGCCGCTGGGGGTCTTATACCTGATGTTGATTTTGATTATGGATTTTGATGATGAGTGAACAGGATGCCGCTTGAGGGTTTCATACCTGATTCCCGATTTGAGCGTGAACGGTTAGACCTGAGCGAGGAATAGATTTCTTGACAATCTACCGAGGAGAAGACCGGTTTGATATATGGATCCGAGCAGATGGATCAATGTAAAGTTGGCGAGTCTGAGCAAGGGTTGATATCGTGGCTCAGTTAGTGGTGAGCTTTTGGGCTATTTGAGAGGATTGCCGGAACCAGTTGCCCTGCTATAAAAGTATGCATTGTCTGCTATGCTGAAAGATATGAATGCATTTTGAAAGTTATGTCATGCTAAGTATACGTATTTACAAGAGTATGATGTATGAATATATCATCTGTGAAAGAATGCTCATCAGTTAGTGGATATTGACCGTCTTATCGCCTGTTGAGTACCAGAGACGAAGTATTTGATTGTATGGGCTCGGTGCCCTAGTGATCGTCCTTCAGAAGGACCCAGTTTTTCAGTATTTGATTTCTTTCGAGCTCTTATTCTCTCTGAAACCATTTTTACCTTCGGCGCCCTCACGGGTTTTCACCGAATTCGGTTATGTGATCGTTGTGCTTTAGTGTATCTTTATGATTTTAAAAGTATGTGGCACGCCCGTTGTTTGGAAGTATGTGATCTTGGGAACCCAACAAGGCTTGTATCAATCAAAGTGGACTTTACTGGGTTGTAACGTAGGCCAAGGTCATGGGCTGAGAAATAAAAGGATCGCATGAAGGCTCAAAGTATATTTTGAAAAGTCAGTTGAGATTCTTGAGATCACCTTATGCCCTGCTTTTTTCCTTCTTTTGATTTTGTTCTTTTTCTTTTTTTGTTTTTGTATTCGTCCCAATCTAGTGTGGGGTACGTTATTGCCGAGAGTATGTACTGGGGAGAATTGCCCTATTTTGAAGTATGTATCCGAGTCAGATCGTATCTTTTGTGGATTTGCTCCAGCTTTACATTGAGTTCTATTTTGTTTGTTTTCTCTTTCTTTTTCCTTTTGACATTACCCCAGTATAGGGAGTGATCCTCAGGGGTTTAAGTTTGAAAAGAAATCATCATATGGCTCAAGTGGTCTAACGAGGGAAAGTAGTGTATAGATAGCTGAAATGATTGCCTCTAATCATTTTGACACAAGTCGAGTCGGGTTCAGAGATCACATATATGCATAACTGAAGTTAGAGATCCTGAGAATGAGTATTTACTTTCCTGACCAGGATTGAAGGGCCCCACATGGGCCAGCAATGATCGTGATGACCTCTTTTGTTAAGATGTGGGGGGTAAAGATTGCCCTAGTCTATGTATGTCATGATCCTGAGAATGGACCAAGGACTGTTCTTGAATGCCCGTTGGCTGTCTGCTCTGTTCTTGTGTCCTCAAATGACATCCAGCTGTCACCTGATTCTTGTTAAGATGTGAGCATCGTCAGAGGATAAAATGGCCGATTTGTGAACTTGAGTCATTTCTCGGCATGACCTTGTGTTGATCGTACTTCAGGTAGAATAGAACATAGCTTTGTTACGTCCAGAAGTCTAGTACAATGTCTAATTCGTATTCAACAAGTAGTAAGACAGTCATATCCAACATACTCATGAGATTCAAGGAATGAGAGCAGATGACAATTATTGAATGATGCAAAGAATGAGTTTTGTTTTTGTTTTTCGTTTGAAAGTATGCGCTTATGCAAAGCAGACAAAGCATAAATTCATTAGTATGGAGAAACTGCCCCTGTATGGCAGATGATGAGGAGTAATGTTTTAAGACAGTGGGCCGAGTATTGGGTCTCTTACGAGAGTCGTCTAGGGTATAGACAGAGCTTGTGGATGTATATGGGTAGAAGTAGGCCTATTGGTTCAGCGGCTTGAAGGTTCGAACAATCGCGAATGCGCTGGTACTGCTCGGATTTGACCTCCGCTGATTTTGTCATCTGCCCTACTCAGGCTAAATGTTTGGATTTGGAAGTTGGATTTGAAAATCAGAGCTGTTTAGACTGGTTGTCCATTTAGACTTTCTCAATCCGTGGAAAAGTCGGTGATGCCGGGAGTAGGCTGAGCGTGTAGAAGCTTCTCATGTTGACCTTTATCAAAAATGTACCTGCAGCGGAGGTCAGAAGAAGTAGAGGTAGACGTAAAGTTAGTAAGTTGCTTCAAAGAAAAGAAACAGGGATTCTTCTCCCAGTGACTCGTTAGAGATGAGAGAGTACTGCCCCAGTATAATGTGTGTTCCCAAGGTATGAGATGCATCTGGATAGCCTTTCGGCGTCACCAAATGTCTTGGAAAAGTGGATTTGTCCTTGGGGAGTTTTATTTTTGTTTTTGAAAGGTGAGAATGAGCTTTGAAAAAAGTCTGGCAGCCTTCCGGCGCCGTTTATGAGTTTTTTTTTTAAAAGTTTATCCAACCCTAGTCTATATACAGGTGCAAGGGAAAGATAAAGAAGAATCGAGTAGCCTTTCGGCTCCGTTTTATGAATTTGAGAGAGTGTATCCATCCTTATTAAAATGTAAGGATATGATGAGTAAGAATGCGCAGCCTTTCGGTGCCGTTTTGAGTTCGAAAAGTTTTTTCCCCCCTTGTTTGTAAAAGCACAGGGGGAAGACAGAGAAGGATCTGGTAGCTCGTTGGCTCTGTTTATTATTTTTGAAAAGTTTTTCGTCCCCAGTTTATATAAGGAGAGGATGGAAAAGAATTGGGCAGCCTAATGGCGCCTTATTATGTTTTTTGAAAAGTTTTTCCACCCTTGGTTTATATAAGGGGATGATAGAAAAGAATCAGACAGCCTATTGGCACCGTTTCATATTTTGAAAAGTTTTGAATGTACACGTGCAGAATGCGACTATGTGGAGAGTTTGACATCTAATGTAGACTTATTTAGGTCCGGTTCCCGAACCTTCAAACCTCTGGTGCTGTAATACCTTCTCAGGTTGGTGGTTTCGAGCGGAGGAACTTTCGGTGCCGGTACCGACGGTACTACCGTAACGGCCATGCCACTTACTGATCCTCCTATCTAATCTTAAAAGGTTTCAGTTTCAGAAACGGGTTATGTCATGCTTGATGCAAGTGTGTAGTGTGTATAGCGATAAAGTACGACATTGGCCTTGTAGTTTCAGTATGGCATTGTCCTTGCAGTGTCTTTTGAGTCGCAGGTACCTGTGCAAACAAGTTTACAACCTAAAAAAGAATTATAGAAGTATAGAGTAGTTAGTGAAAGAAATGCCCCTTTAGAATATGAAAACCACCAAAGTGATGGCCTGAGTCCTCTTAAGCTTAGTCCCCAGCAGAGTCGCCAACTGTCGCGCCCGCCCCGAAGGTGGGGGCGGTCCCCTCGTGGGTCGCGACCGTTTACATCGAGATGCGTAAAAGTAGGTGAGGTGTATGAAAAGTGGGAGTAGGGCCAAGTAAGAGTTCAGAGTCGCCACCTAACATTTATTCGAGAGTTAGGATCCCTACAAAGACAATCGACATGATCATCTTTGACTTTTGAAAAATGTTTTGGAACAGTAAGGCCCTTTAAAAGTGTGACTCGAATAGTCATGTGAAACCAGAGTTCTTGAAGTGGGTTCGGGGACTCGATTATGCTGAGGAAAGGTGTTAGGCACCCTCGAGCATCCGTGACACACGGTTGCCAATTTTAGTGATTTTCATAGTAACGGGGCGTAAGTACGAAGTAATAGAGTATTGATACAAGAATTAGATTCGAGTATCCGTGACACGCGGTTGTCGATTTACATATCTTGACACGAGATAGTTTTGAAAGTATATATACGTATCTCGCCACGAGATAGTTTGAAACTATGTATACGTATCTCGCCACGAGATAGTTTGAAAGTATGTATACGTCTCGACTCGAGAGAGTTTGAAATAAAATAGTTATGGTCGCACCCGAGTAAGGGTTGCATACGTATCTCGACTCGAGAATCAGGTCGTACGTAGTTCTGTGTTGTGTGTGGGTGTGGGTGTTTGGTCGATCTAGGCCGTGAGTGTATAAAATAATGTTTGAGTAAAGTCGGTGTAACTAGGAACTTTAACCTGTACGGTGTAGTCCTAGACTTTTAACCTTGAGAAAGTAATGAGTTATGAGAGAGTGTTTTGAGTAAAAGACGGAGTAGATCAACCGTGCGATGCGTATTTTGTATTTTTTTGTTTATATGATTTTTTTGTCTTTTTGTTTTATGTTTTGGAAGTAAGGGTCGGTGCCCATGTGAGTAAGAAAGTGTTTTGAAAGTAAGGGTCGGTGCCCATGTGAGTGAGAAAGTGTTTTGAAAGTAAGGGGTCAGTGCCCAGTGCTTTGAAAAGGTGCCGGAAGTACGGGTCGGTGCCCAGTGAAAAAAGAGTGTACCGAAAGTATGGGTCGGTGCCCGGTGATGTAAAAAAGGTGATGTGAAAGTTTTACTGGAAGTACGGATCGGTGCTCAAAGGTAAAAATGTATACCGGAAGAATAGGTCAGTGCCCTATGCAAATGGAGAGAAGTATCATTTTTTGTGTTTCCTGATTTTATCAACGAAAATCTATAACAAGAGATAAAGTGCAGCCGGATGGGTCATTAGATCTCCTTCCAGCTGGCGCAGGATATAAAGTCCAATCGGGTGGAGTTCGAAGGTCTCCTTCCGATTGGCGCAGGATAAAGCAATTTGATAAAGTTCAGCAGGGTGAGTCATTAGATCTCCTTCCGGCTGACGCAGGATATAAAGTCCAATCGGGTGGAGTTCGAGGCCTCCTTCCGACTAGCGCAAGATATAACAGTTTGATAAAGTTCAGCCGAGTGGGTCATTAGATCTCCTTCTAGCTGACGCAGGATATAAAATCCAATCGGGTAGAGTTCGAGGCCTCCTTCCGACTGGCGCAGGATATAGCAGTTTGATAAAGTTCAGCCGGGTGGGTCATTAGATCTCCTTCCGGCTAATGGCGCCTTATTATGTTTTTTGAAAAGTTTTTCCACCCTTGGTTTATATAAGGGGATGATAGAAAAGAATCAGACAGCCTATTGGCACCGTTTCATATTTTGAAAAGTTTTGAATGTACACGTGCAGAATGCGACTATGTGGAGAGTTTGACATCTAATGTAGACTTATTTAGGTCCGGTTCCCGAACCTTCAAACCTCTGGTGCTGTAATACCTTCTCAGGTTGGTGGTTTCGAGCGGAGGAACTTTCGGTGCCGGTACCGACGGTACTACCGTAACGGCCATGCCACTTACTGATCCTCCTATCTAATCTTAAAAGGTTTCAGTTTCAGAAACGGGTTATGTCATGCTTGATGCAAGTGTGTAGTGTGTATAGCGATAAAGTACGACATTGGCCTTGTAGTTTCAGTATGGCATTGTCCTTGCAGTGTCTTTTGAGTCGCAGGTACCTGTGCAAACAAGTTTACAACCTAAAAAAGAATTATAGAAGTATAGAGTAGTTAGTGAAAGAAATGCCCCTTTAGAATATGAAAACCACCAAAGTGATGGCCTGAGTCCTCTTAAGCTTAGTCCCCAGCAGAGTCGCCAACTGTCGCGCCCGCCCCGAAGGTGGGGGCGGTCCCCTCGTGGGTCGCGACCGTTTACATCGAGATGCGTAAAAGTAGGTGAGGTGTATGAAAAGTGGGAGTAGGGCCAAGTAAGAGTTCAGAGTCGCCACCTAACATTTATTCGAGAGTTAGGATCCCTACAAAGACAATCGACATGATCATCTTTGACTTTTGAAAAATGTTTTGGAACAGTAAGGCCCTTTAAAAGTGTGACTCGAATAGTCATGTGAAACCAGAGTTCTTGAAGTGGGTTCGGGGACTCGATTATGCTGAGGAAAGGTGTTAGGCACCCTCGAGCATCCGTGACACACGGTTGCCAATTTTAGTGATTTTCATAGTAACGGGGCGTAAGTACGAAGTAATAGAGTATTGATACAAGAATTAGATTCGAGTATCCGTGACACGCGGTTGTCGATTTACATATCTTGACACGAGATAGTTTTGAAAGTATATATACGTATCTCGCCACGAGATAGTTTGAAACTATGTATACGTATCTCGCCACGAGATAGTTTGAAAGTATGTATACGTCTCGACTCGAGAGAGTTTGAAATAAAATAGTTATGGTCGCACCCGAGTAAGGGTTGCATACGTATCTCGACTCGAGAATCAGGTCGTACGTAGTTCTGTGTTGTGTGTGGGTGTGGGTGTTTGGTCGATCTAGGCCGTGAGTGTATAAAATAATGTTTGAGTAAAGTCGGTGTAACTAGGAACTTTAACCTGTACGGTGTAGTCCTAGACTTTAACCTTGAGAAAGTAATGAGTTATGAGAGAGTGTTTTGAGTAAAAGACGGAGTAGATCAACCGTGCGATGCGTATTTTGTATTTTTTTGTTTATATGATTTTTTTGTCTTTTTGTTTTATGTTTTGGAAGTAAGGGTCGGTGCCCATGTGAGTAAGAAAGTGTTTTGAAAGTAAGGGTCGGTGCCCATGTGAGTGAGAAAGTGTTTTGAAAGTAAGGGGTCAGTGCCCAGTGCTTTGAAAAGGTGCCGGAAGTACGGGTCGGTGCCCAGTGAAAAAAGAGTGTACCGAAAGTATGGGTCGGTGCCCGGTGATGTAAAAAAGGTGATGTGAAAGTTTTACTGGAAGTACGGATCGGTGCTCAAAGGTAAAAATGTATACCGGAAGAATAGGTCAGTGCCCTATGCAAATGGAGAGAAGTATCATTTTTTGTGTTTCCTGATTTTATCAACGAAAATCTATAACAAGAGATAAAGTGCAGCCGGATGGGTCATTAGATCTCCTTCCAGCTGGCGCAGGATATAAAGTCCAATCGGGTGGAGTTCGAAGGTCTCCTTCCGATTGGCGCAGGATAAAGCAATTTGATAAAGTTCAGCAGGGTGAGTCATTAGATCTCCTTCCGGCTGACGCAGGATATAAAGTCCAATCGGGTGGAGTTCGAGGCCTCCTTCCGACTAGCGCAAGATATAACAGTTTGATAAAGTTCAGCCGAGTGGGTCATTAGATCTCCTTCTAGCTGACGCAGGATATAAAATCCAATCGGGTAGAGTTCGAGGCCTCCTTCCGACTGGCGCAGGATATAGCAGTTTGATAAAGTTCAGCCGGGTGGGTCATTAGATCTCCTTCCGGCTGACACAGGATATAAATTCCAATCGGGTGGAGTTCGAAGGTCTCCTTCCGACTGGCAAAAAAAGAAAAAGACAGAATATCCGACCAGTAGATTTATAGGGAGCCCAGACCACTAACAGTATGAGTTGAGGATGTTACCTATGAAGAAGGGGGCAATTTGAGGCCCAGTCGGTGTTTTGTTGAGAAAGAATGAAAGAAAATCGAGAAACGTAGCAGAAATAATCCAAGAAGACCCAAGTTGTACTTCGACGCGAAATCCACTTGAATGGACATCATAGTTGGGTCCGAAATGGCCGGAAGAGCCAGAATAGCCATAAGGCGGGCCGGTATGGGTCCGGGCTGAGTTGAGCGGGACCTGCGGGGGTTAGAACTGGCCGGTAGAGCCTGAAATGGACTTATAAAAAGCCAAACAGTCCCTAAGAGTTGGATTCGATCATTTCTGAGGTCGCCGGTGGGTCCAGAACGGCCAAATTAGCTAAGACAAGTGTCCGTTCGTTGAAATCTGGACCCGGAGTGGAAAAAATTGGGAAAAACCAAAAGTGGGGCCCAAGTTATAACACCCACATTTGTGTTATTGCATTTGTATCATATTGTCATGCATGATAATGTGATGTGGCGTGTCTTATGACACATGGTTGAGTGAGTTTTGACTCACGAGTTGATTTGGGAGTCTGTATTATAGAACCCTCTGAGACTGTGGTGATTTAGAATTTGTTGTTGTGACATCTCTCCGAGTGTGAGACGGTCACTGTGGAACACTTTAAATGTTTATCTGAAAATAAATGTTTACCTGTGTATTTCAATATCTGTATTATTTTCTGGCTTAGAATATATTTCTGTTGTTAGATTTAGTATCCTGGTGAGGACGAATGAATACGCTATTAATTTGGTAGGCTAATTAGCAACTTCGGAAACGCCATATAGAAATTCGCGTTTTAGCGACCAAACGAATCTTAGTCGAAAACTTTTATAATTTTGAGGTTTCACTCGTAAAGCTATGAATTAGCTGTATAGAAAGTTTCAGAGACTGATTAGGAGTTTGGAAAACTCGTGGGGAGGTAAACGTAATTCCCAAAAGAGTTGCCTATATATAGATAGAGATGGATCTTTAGATTTTTGTAAATCTTAACCTAAGTTCAAGAAAGAAGGCCATAGGGAGATTTTGGGAGCTTAGAGCTTTGCGACGCCAAACGACGACCTTCCGTCAGTCTGGTTTCTCCCAGATTTCATATTCGAGCTCCTCGAGGTAAGAGCTTCGTTTTGATACCTATTAGGGCCTGTTTGGCTAAGTTTTCCGAAAAGTTATTTTCTAGAATTTTTCATAAAAGTTGATAAATGGAATTCTGATCCATAGGAATTGTACTAGACGGACTTCTGCACGTTCTTTGTGCACGGGTTTTCTTCAGATTGAATTATAGGAGCGTTATTCGGAGGTGAGTGATTCAACTATGTTTTGGAATGATTTCTTGGCATGTATTCATGTTATGTTTGAATAGCATGTATTAATTCATAGAGATATATTGTGTAGTTCATATTGGGCATTTATATTGATAAGTAGGCTCAATAGCACGGTGATATGTTTCGATTACCGCGAGCATGGTGATATGTATTTGAGCATGTTAAGTTGCTTATTTGGGTCAGAAGGAGCACGTGGTCACCGTGCCATTTTTGTGGAGCCGATATAGGCATTAAGGTCGCACGATTGTTTGTAGAATCGTGGGTCTTACCCTTTCGCGTGGACTTATTGGCGAGGAGTCGCGGATTGGGAGTATGGAAGGGCACGTGTCTCTCTGGCGACTAGTATGAATTGTAGAGATGTGAATGCGGACATGTTTATCATTCATGTGCATATGTTGTTTTATTCACTAAGCATTAGCTTAAACAAATCGAAATATGTGTGGTTATTCAAATAACCATTTTAGGTGTAAATGCTGGCGAGGAATCGCAGAAGTGAGCACGAGGGTTGGGAGTTCGCTTGGGAGGCAACTTGAAATGTTAACCATATAGTTTTGGGATAATAGGATGTTGTAATAAGAATTTTTATGGTTTTTAGTTATGTTTAACTTGGTATGTTAGAATGAATCTAAAACGTTGTAATAGTTAGTAGCATGTTGTAACTATCCTTCGGTAGTATGTTAATACAGTTGGGATTGTTTTTTGAGTACTTTTGGAAGTGTGTGTTTGATCGCAAATTCGAATTCAAAAGCTTTTAAACTTAGAAAACTCTGCAGAATGTGCTGCTGCCATAAATCAGTTGACTGGTTGAGGAAACAGTCGACTGGAGCCTCTGTTTTCAGCAACCCTCTGCATTGTTTCATAGAGGATCAGTCGACTGGGTCCCCGACACAGTCGACTGGATCAGGTTTTCAATTCAAAATATTTTGTTCAGGCCAGACTTCAGTCGACCGGACTTCATCAGTCGACTGAAAATTTGAAGCCCCAGTCGACTGGGTGTAGAAAGCAGTCGACTGGATGGTGTTTTTAAACCCAACTTTCTGCTGGACCAGGATCAGTCGACTGGGTCTGAGGATCAGTCAACTGGACGGATAGTTTTAAAAAATGACTTGTTTATTCCGCTGCGTGTGTTCTTCAAACTAATTTTTGGGAACGTTAATGATTTGGTTTAGCCTCGGTGGCGTGCCACGGGCTCCGGTTCCGCTATTGTGGGACCGGGCTGTGACATTTAGTGGTATCAGAGCATAAGTTTAGAGCCTTGGGAACGAGTGGCGTTATATATGCTGAGTGACGTCGAGTGGAGTGTGTAATTGTGAAGATAATGGTTATCATTGTATGAATGCTTCATGCATTAGCATTTGTTGATTGTGATGAACTGTGCACATATATCTATATTGTGGCATAGCATGCATGGTCATTATGCATTGAACTCAACAGGAGAAACATTTGAAACGTTATGGCTGATCCACCAAGAGAATTGTCACCGCATTCGCGGATGGACCAAATAGTGAATATGGTGGGAAATTTCATACAAGCAGTAAGTGAAAGAGAACAGATGAACGTTCAGTCTCCACAAGTGGAAATTCGGTATGTCAATGCACCATCGGCACCGCGACCTCAACACACAATCGTGGAACAGTTTCATAAGCAAAAACCAACATTGTATCATGGGCAAGTTGACATAGATTTGGCCGATCATTGGATGATGGACATGGAAAGACATTTCCGTCAGGTAATATGTACCGATGAGGAGAAAATTTTATGCGCATCCGATACGTTGATGGGCGAAGCATTGGATTGGTGGAACAACGTGCTTGAACAAGGGAAGCCAACTACGTGGGAAGCATTTAAAGAAGAATTCAACAAACGTTTCTTCCCGCAATCTGCTTATACTCAGAAACGTCAAGAGTTTGCGAGTTTGGTTCAGGGAGATATGACCGTAGGTGAGTATGTTTCTCGTTTCAATGCCCTGTTACGATTTGGGAAAACTACCGTTCCGACTGATAGGGATAAAGCTCGTAAGTTTGAGGAAGGGCTTAGAGAGAATATCTGTGGCCGTGTGGACATGTTGCAACACCCGACCGTTTCTCTAGTCGAGGAAGCCGCCCGTATAGCTGAGAAGAGTGTCAACCGGTATCGACAAGGACAACAAGGGAAGAGAGCAAATGACAGTCGTGGTAAGAGTCAAGGGAATGCGAAGAAACCGTTTACGCAAGGTTCGGGATCATATATGAGTAGCCAAGGAGGGAGTACGTTCATGGGGGACCCGAGGCCGTTGTGTCCAATATGTAACCTGCGACACAGAGGAACCTGCTATCAATTGACCACTTGCTATTTGTGCAAACAATTGGGGTATGTGTCTAGGAATTGTCCTTTGAACGCAAATTCGACTACACCAAACACAACCTCGAACGCCAAGAGCTATAATCCAGAAACGAGAGGAAAATGTTTTGAGTGTGGACAACCGGGACACATAGCGAAGAATTGCCCGAGTAAAAGACAACCGGGAATGAGTACCGGTGCATCGAGTGTGCCAAGCGGGTCAAGGGTAGAGCCTCGAGTAGATAAAGGGAAAGGAGTTGCGCAACAACAAGGACGATACTTCCAGATCAGGCCGGGGAATACGGATGATACCGTCGTATCAGGTATTCTTCCTATTTGTTCGTATCCTGCACGTATACTTATGGATTCTGGTTCGACGCATTCATTTGTATCACGTGATTTTGTTAAGCATTTAACTGTTAAGTCAGAACCGTTAGGATACGACCTGTGTGTATCATTGCCTAGTAGTGAACCACTAGTTACTTCTTCGATATTCAAGTCATGTGAGATCAAGATAGGTGATAAAGTCTTGAGCGTTGATTTGATTCCGTTGACGGTGAATTACTTTGATGTTATCTTGGGTATGGATTGGTTGTCGGTTAATCAAGCCAGAATCGATTGTGAACAGAAATGGGTTAGTTTCTATCCGTCAGGACGAGAAGAGTTTACTTTTCAAGGTAAGGGAGTGATCGTACCGCCGTACTTGATATCGGCGATTCAAGCAAGTAAGATGTTGAAGAAGGGTTGTTCGGGTTTCTTATGTTCAATTGTCGACACACGAGTTCTTGGACCACTAATAGAAAACATTTCAGTAGTTCGAGAATTTCCAGATGTTTTTCCCGATGAGTTACCCGACGTATTGATTGAAAGAGAGCTTTAGTTCACAATAGAAGTAGTACCAGGGTCACAACCGGTATCCAAAGCACCGTACCGAATGGCACCGATAGAGTTGAAAGAATTGAAAGTTCAGTTAGAAGAACTGTTGGAGAAGGGTTTTATTCGACCGAGTGTTTCGCCGTGGGGAGCTCCAGTTTTGTTTGTGAAGAAGAAAGATGGGACAATGCGTATGTGCATCGACTACCGGGAGTTGAATAAGTTGACCGTCAAGAACAAGTATCCGTTGCCACGAATAGATGACTTGTTTGATCAGTTACAAGGGGCTCAGGTATTTTCGAAGATTGACTTGAGATCCGGTTACCATCAGTTGAAAGTCAAAGAGGAAGATGTTGAGAAGACAGCTTTCAGGACTCGATATGGTCACTTTGAATTTTTGGTTATGCCATTTGGAGTGACAAATGCTCCAGCTGCTTTCATGGACTTGATGAACCGTGTCTTCAAAGATTATTTAGATGAGTTCGTTATCGTGTTCATAGATGACATCCTAATCTACTCCAAAAGCGTTGAAGATCACGAGCATCATTTGCGATTAGCTTTACAACGATTGCGTGAGAAGAGATTATTCGGCAAATTGAAGAAGTGTGAGTTTTGGTTGACAGAGATTGCTTTTCTTGGACATATAGTGTCGGTAAAGGGAATTTTTGTAGACCCTCAGAAGATAGAAGCAGTTACCAACTGGGCGAGACCAACGAATGTGACAGACATCCGAAGTTTCCTAGGATTAGCTGGGTATTATCGGAGATTTGTAAAAGACTTTTCACGTATAGTAATGCCGATGACACAGTTAATGAGGAAAGATATTGCTTTTGTTTGGAGTCCAGAATGTGAAGAAAGTTTCCAAGAGTTGAAGGGTCGACTAGTGAAAGCACCAGTATTAGCCGTTCCGTCAGGGACTGAAGGATTTATTATTTACAGTGATGCTTCATATAGGGGTTTAGGTTGCGTTCTTATGCAAGGTGATAAAGTTATTGCGTATGCATCAAGACAACTTAGACCGCACGAGAAGAATTATCCAACACATGATCTAGAATTGGCCGCCGTGATTTTTGCATTGAAGATTTGGCGTCATTACCTATACGGGGAGAAATATGAGATCTATACGGATCACAAGAGTTTGAAGTACCTGTTTACACAACGAGATTTGAATATGAGGCAAAGGAGATGGTTAGAGTTGATGAAGGACTATGACTTGTCAATTCAGTATCATCCGGGCAAGGCGAATGTCGTCGCCGATGCTCTTAGTCGCAAAGTACCAACCAATACCGCATCAGATTTGACTTCTCAGAAAGAATTGATACGAGATATGGAGAATATGGAGCTTGAGGTGATTCCGAGGATTGAAGGTGGATTGATGTCGACGATTGTGGCACAACCACTCTTGATTCACGAGATCACAGAGAAACAACTTCAAGATGTGGCTTTGAATAAGATTTGTGATGAGATTCCGATGGGCAAACAACCGGGATTCACGTTTGAGAACAATGTGTTGAGATTGAGGGGTAGAATTTGTGTGCCTAACGAGAAGGAGTTGAAACAGAACATCCTAGAGGAAGCACACAATACGAAGTATACCGTTCATCCGGGAAGCACCAAGATGTATAGAGATTTGAGACATGTTTATTGGTGGCCGGGAATGAAGAGAGAAATAGCACGATACGTTTCGCGTTGTACTAGTTGTCAACAAGTAAAGGCCGAACGCCAAGTACCCTCAGGATTGTTACAACCGTTACCGATAGCCGAGTGGAAATGGGAGCACATAACAATGGATTTTGTTAGTGGGTTTCCGAGATCGAAGAGATCGAACACTATTATTTGGGTGATTGTTGATCGTTTGACGAAGTCGTCGCACTTCCTATCGCTTCGAACAACTAAGCCGATGCCGTTAGCTAAGTTGTATATTCGCGAGATTGTGAGACTACATGGTATCCCAGTTTCTATCGTTTCGGATAGGGATAGTTGTTTTACATCGAAGTTTTGGAGAGCCTTGCAAGAAGCAATGGGTACCAAATTGCACTTTAGTACAGCTTTTCATCCTCAGACTGATGGTCAATCAGAGAGAGTAATCCAGATTTTGGAAGACATGCTTCGGTTATGTGTACTTGATTTTCAGGGTGATTGGGAAGACCATTTGCCGTTGATTGAGTTCGCATATAACAACAGTTTTCAGTCGAGTATTGGGATGGCCCCTTATGAAGCTTTATATGGTCGTGTATGTCGTTCACCGATTAGTTGGACGGAAGTCGGAGAAAGAAAGATTGAAGGGCCAAAAATTGTACAAGAGACGACGGATAAGATAAAGGTAATTAGACAACGGTTACTGACAGCCCAGAGTAGGTATAAGAGTTATGCCGACAAGCGCAGACGGCCGTTGGAATTCGATGTAGGAGACTTGGTGTATTTGAAGGTGTCACCTTCAAAGGGAATAACCAGATTTGGTAGATACGGGAAACTCAATCCGAGATTTGTAGGACCTTTTGAAATCATTGGAAAGGTTGGACCCGTAGCTTATCGTTTGAACTTGCCGAGCGAGTATGCTCAAGTTCATAACGTGTTTCATGTATCGTTGTTACGCAAACACTTAGCGGAGGATAGGGATCAAGTGATGACTCCGACGCCGAATGAGATTCAGAGTGATTTAACGTATGTTGCGTATCCGGTAGAGATCTTAGATCGGAAGGATCAAGTCTTACGAAATAAAGTAATATCGAAAGTAAAAGTGTTATGGCGTAGTCAAACTACGGAAGAGATGACGTGGGAGATAGAAGATGAGATGCGTACTCAGTATCCGCACCTTTTCGAGACATGAGGTATAAGTTTGGGGACAAACTTCTTTTAAGGGGGAGAGTATTATAACACCCACATTTGTGTTATTGCATTTGTATCATATTGTCATGCATGATAATGTGATGTGGCGTGTCTTATGACACATGGTTGAGTGAGTTTTGACTCACGAGTTGATTTGGGTGTCTGTATTAGAGAACCCTCTGAGACTGTGGTGATTTAGAATTTGTTGTTGTGACATCTCTCCGAGTGTGAGACGGTCACTGTGGAACACTTTAAATGTTTATCTGAAAATAAATGTTTACCTGTGTATTTCAATATCTGTATTATTTTCTGGCTTAGAATATATTTCTGTTGTTAGATTTAGTATCCTGGTGAGGACGAATGAATACGCTATTAATTTGGTAGGCTAATTAGCAACTTCGGAAACGCCATATAGAAATTCGCATTTTAGCGACCAAACGAATCTTAGTCGAAAACTTTTATAATTTTGAGGTTTCACTCGTAAAGCTATGAATTAGCTGTATAGAAAGTTTCAGAGACTGATTAGGAGTTTGGAAAACTCGTGGGGAGGTAAACGTAATTCCCAAAAGAGTTGCCTATATATAGATAGAGATGGATCTTTAGATTTTTGTAAATCTTAACCTAAGTTCAAGAAAGGAGGCCATAGGGAGATTTTGGGAGCTTAGAGCTTTGCGACGCCAAACGACGACCTTCCGTCAGTCTGGTTTCTCCCAGATTTCATATTCGAGCTCCTCGAGGTAAGAGCTTCGTTTTGATACCTATTAGGGCCTGTTTGGCTAAGTTTTCCGAAAAGTTATTTTCTAGAATTTTTCATAAAAGTTGATAAATGGAATTCTGATCCATAGGAATTGTACTAGACGGACTTCTGCACGTTCTTTGTGCACGGGTTTTCTTCAGATTGAATTATAGGAGCGTTATTCGGAGGTGAGTGATTCAACTATGTTTTGGAATGATTTTTTGGCATGTATTCATGTTATGTTTGAATAGCATGTATTAATTCATAGAGATATATTGTGTAGTTCATATTGGGCATTCATATTGATAAGTAGGCTCAATAGCACGGTGATATGTTTCGATTACCGCGAGCATGGTGATATGTATTTGAGCATGTTAAGTTGCTTATTTGGGTCAGAAGGAGCACGTGGTCACCGTGCCATTTTTGTGGAGCCGATATAGGCATTAAGGTCGCACGATTGTTTGTAGAATCGTGGGTCTTACCCTTTCGCGTGGACTTATTGGCGAGGAGTCGCGGATTGGGAGTATGGGCGGGCACGTGACTCTCCGGCGACTAGTATGAATTGTAGAGATGTGAATGCGGACATGTTTATCATTCATGTGCATATGTTGTTTTATTCACTAAGCATTAGCTTAAACAAATCGAAATATGTGTGGTTATTCAAATAACCATTTCAGGTGTAAATGCTGGCGAGGAATCGCAGAAGTGAGCACGAGGGTTGGGAGTTCGCTTGGGAGGCAACTTGAAATGTTAACCATATAGTTTTGGGATAATAGGATGTTGTAATAAGAATTTTTATGGTTTTTAGTTATGTTTAACTTGGTATGTTAGAATGAATCTAAAACGTTGTAATAGTTAGTAGCATGTTGTAACTATCCTTCGGTAGTATGTTAATACAGTTGGGATTGTTTTTGGAGTACTTTTGGAAGTGTGTGTTTGATCGCAAATTCGAATTCAAAAGCTTTTAAACTTAGAAAACTCTGCAGAATGTGCTACTGCCATAAATCAGTCGACTGGTTGAGGAAACAGTCGACTGGAGCCTCTGTTTTCAGCAACCCTCTGCATTGTTTCATAGAGGATCAGTCGACTGGGTCCCCGACACAGTCGACTGGATCAGGTTTTCAATTCAAAATATTTTGTTCAGGCCAGACTTCAGTCGACCGGACTTCATCAATCGACTGAAAATTTGAAGCCCCAGTTGACTGGGTGTAGAAAGCAGTCGACTGGATGGTGTTTTTAAACCCAACTTTCTGCTGGACCAGGATCAGTCGACTGGGTCTGAGGATCAGTCAACTGGACGGATAGTTTTCAAAAATGACTTGTTTATTCCGCTGCGTGTGTTCTTCAAACTAATTTTTGGGAACGTTAATGATTTGGTTTAGCCTCGGTGGCGTGCCACGGGCTCCGGTTCCGCTATTGTGGGACCGGGCTGTGACACAAGTGCCACATCTGCAAGCCACGTGTCAGTCAAAGACACGTGGCACCTTCAGATTTGCTGGTCAACGCTGACGGGGCACTGATGGGGCCGCTGACTGGGTGTGCTGCGTGGGCAGTCAAAGACACGTGGCAACCCCTAAGTGGCTAGTCAACGTGATGACGTGGCAGTCATTGCCACGTGTCAATCCCTGATTGGTTGGCCAACCTGGCGTGCCAATGATGTGGCGGTACACGTGGCAGTCTGTAACACGTGGCAGATGCTGATTGGGTGGTCAATGCTGACTCAGCAATGATGTGGCAGTACACGTGGTAGTACACGTGGCAGTCTGTGACACATGTCAAATGCTGATTAGGTGGTTAATGCTGACTCAGCAATGACGTGGCAAACACGTGGCAGCTGACTGTACTGCTGACGCAGCAGTCGTTGCCACTGGTCGATTTTGATTGGAGGGTCAACCGGTGAGTCAGCGCTGACTGTTGGCTGCGCGTGGGTAGGCGAAATGGAGGGGTGGTGGCGCGTGTAGCGCGTGCGGCCATTTTCGGTGACCGTTGGAGGTTCGTCCGCCGGGATTTTGATCGTCTGGGCCAGACGATGGGGCCAGTAGTGGTGGTGTCTGGTGGTTGTTTCTGGAAATTCTGCCGGAGCAGCTTCTGTGCAGCGGCGGCGCGTGGTAGATGTGGGCAGCGCGTGGGACCTCTGTGGTTCAGTTTTGGTGGTTCGGCCAACTGGGTTGGCTTTGGTTTGTTCAGGGGGACCCACTGGATTAGGTGGTGAGATTCAGGGAGCTAGTTTAGGCTCTGTTTGGTTGTGTTTTCAGTTTCTTGGGAGGTTCAAGGCTCTGTTTGGTTTGAGCTGCTTTTCTGGGCTATCCGAGGGTCCTTTGAGGCTGGGTTTGTGAGGGTAGTTGGGTAATGGGGTGGTGACAGTGGTTTTTTGGTGGTGGAGACAGTGGTGGTGATGAGGTTGTGTTTGGTTAACAACCAAACAAAGCCTAAGGGTTTGGGAAGGAGTTTTGGCTTGAGCCAAACAGGGCTTTAGTGGAGGCTGAGCCCCTTTTTCTTAGAAAGTTTCCCAAAACCCTGCAAGGGTTTTATTCCCATGTAGGCAGAACGCGAGACTGTATGTACAACCTTCGATCGGGGCCGTCGATCGTTCCGGACTTCGATCTTTGATATTTTTCAATCCGAACGTCCGATTTGGATGATTCGAAAAGATCTGGACTCGGTTTAACGTTCTCTTCAAATTCATATGGTTGGATTGAAATTCGTTTAAAACTCGAAAATGATTCCGTTTTCTCAGACCATCGATGTTTGATCTACACCGTTTAAACTTCGACTGTCGATATCTTTTGATCCAACCGTCTGATCTTCCTGATTCAAGATGATTTGAAATCGTATTGATGTTCTCTTTAAATTGATACGGTTCGATTGAGATTCTCTGACTTTAAAAATGACCGTTTTGCCCCTTGTCTTTTTCCGATTGGGCTTCAAAACTTTGATTGGACGTCGTTTCTTCTTTGATTGTCTGATTGGACTGATTCAAGTCGCCAAACCTTTGTTTCTCTCCGTATTTCAATCATTCATATCTAGTCGGACTTTTGGTGCTTCTGAATTGACAATCGTGTGCCTTTTCCTTGAGTTTGGGGAGTCGAAACTTCAATCGGAGCCCGATTTTTCTTTGGTTGTCAAAATTGACGATTTGAAGTCCGTGGGCCTGCACTGAATTCCTATTTTGCCCTGGTGTAATTGAATTCAACCATTGGTTGTCCCGGACTTGATTCCGATCTTGAATTTTGTGCCGAACTTCGATTCTGGTTGAAAATGTCGTCGATTATCGTAATCGGACAATCCCGGATTCTAGACCTCCGGTGGATGGGCTGCCGTCTCCGTATTTGACTTTGATTTGGCCTCTGGAGTCCCTTTTTGGATTCTGGAGCTCTTTCCTCAATTAGAGTGCCTGGTGGGCCCCCTTGCGACAGTTATTTCTTTTTTTGGCAGGTCAAAATGGGGTGTCTACAATTGGCATAATTATAAAATAAATTGAGACATTGATAATCATTAACATACATTAAAATAAAGAACATTAAGGGTGAACATGCTTGTCAACTTGTTTTAATTACACAATTCACAGTGAAAAAAAAAACTGAAGAAAAAAAGGTAGACATAAAGAGTAAGTAAATATTACAGAAAACAAATCAAATGCTTCGTGCGATTCCAACAGAATTTGCCTCAACCTCAACTGGAGCAGTAAAACCTGAAAGAAAGAAGGATATTATTTAAAAAAAAACTCCATAGGCATTGGTTTTTGAAAATTTTAAAAAATATATATTTTAAAGATATTATTGGGTTGGGGTTTAAAAAAAATATGTTAAGATATAATTGTAAAAACCCAAAAACATTAGAGTAAGTAAAAAAGTTTTTTTAAAGGTTAACCTTTGCTTGCATACTTAACGGTGGGAAAAAAAATGGAAGAAAAAAAGTGGCGAAAAAACCTGAAAAACTTGCCTCAACCTCAAGTGGAGCAGAAAAACCTGAAAAAAAAATAAAAAAGAAAGAAGAAACTGCAGCATTAAAAAACAATTAAAAAAAAAAAAGTAAATGAGAGAGAGACTAAAGGGTTTAAAAAGAGCTTTCAAAAAAGGAGTAGAAAATCTGTAAAACCACCATAGGGATTGGTTTATGAAAATGAAAAAAAAGTCTCTGTTAAGATATAATAGGGTTGGGGTTTCAAAAAAAAATTTTATACTAAAAAAATAGTAAAAACCCAAAAATTGTTTTAAAAATTGTTTTTTTTTTAGTTTTGAAATTTGGGTTTAAAAATTGGTTTTCAAAAAAAATAAAAATAAAAGAGTCAATGTTAAGAGTCAATCTGTAAAACCACCACCATAGGGATTGTTTTTTTGTTTTAATGGTGGCCAGCCGAGGAGGCTGAAAGGGTGGTGGTTGTGGAGAGAGAGAGAGAGAGAGAGAGAGAGAGAGTACCAGGATTGAAGAGGAGAGAGAGGGGGATACATAGAGTTTGAAAGAGAGGGGGAGATATAGAGAAGTTGGTCAAGAGAGAGGAGGGAAGTTGGTGAAGTTTGAAATGGTGTGATGATTGTGCCGAGGTGAGAGTTGACATGTGAGGTGAGAGGTGGGGAAATGATTATGGGCATGGGAAAGAGAGAAAGGTGGCGCATGGGGGCTGGGGTGTAAATCAGGAGAGAGAGAGAGAGAGAGAGAGAGAGAGAGAGAGAGAGAGAGAGAGAGAGGCTGTGAAGGTTCATTGAGAGTTTTAAATATTTTCTTGGTCTTTTCATTTAATGCATGGGTGGCGTATGGGGGCTGGGGTTGAAATCAGGAGAGAGAGAGGGAGGAGTTGACAACAAAAAGTATATATAAGATGTGTGCTGCTGTGCAAGTTGGAAAAGAGAGAGACTGAGTGGAGTTGACTGATGGTGAGCCGTAGATCAGATCCAATGATGTCAACTGTCCCAAATTAATGAACGGTTGTGATTCAAATGTCAGATGAAGTTTAATTGTGGACCATTAGATCAAGTTCTTTTGTCTTGAAGTTTATTGTAGGTTATTATATAGATATAAGTTAAGATAATTGATAGGATACGTATTAAAGATGAATGTTGGGGGTCAAAGAATACCAAAATTAACATTTGTAAGTTTATTGAGCAATGATAATTGATCCAATAAAGTGAATAAAAAAACAATTTATATAGCCAACCTAAAATAATTTGGGATAAAGTCCGAGGTAATGAGTATGTTGAGGGACCCAAAGAGTTTTTTATTTCCCTAAGAATTGTTTTTAGATGATACATTTTAGTGATTTTGGATATATCATGCATTTACATGGTTTGATCCTAAAATGTTAAGTATGCACGATACATTCAAAATGTTGTAGCAGATTTCATAATATTGTAATTTTGAAAACCGTTTTGATTTTAACAAATGTATGATAAATCATACAACCAAAGTGGTCTTTAAATTTATAACATTTAATCACAGCCCTTTTTGAACCAAAGCAACACTATTTTGGTACGGATTTAGAGTTGTATGATACATATCTTTAAACACTAGGATGTATCATACCCACCTTAAACAGTCATTGTTTAAGTATTGGCCTATTTTTGGAGAATTCTATAATAGTATAAGACCTAAATATGTGCCGGCGAAGAAATCGCGAGTAAAGTTATCTATATTTAATGTAAAAGTTATCACATACCAAACATCATATCCATGTCTCAAAATCTGTACCCAAGTCCCTAAATATTGCACCCAAAATCTCAAAACATTATATCTAAATTTAAGTTGCAAAACATTAATCCGATGTCTCAAAACATTGTTTTGTACCCAAACCAAAACAGTACACCATACTTAGGTAGTAGCCGTAGTATGATCCAATCAGACCACTGGTCGTATCATAGAATTCTCTTTTTAAGTTTGGGTAAAATGCACTTATACTTTCTTGTGGTTTCGTCGATTTTCACTTATTCTCGTGCATTTTAAATTTTCGCACTAATACCTCATATGTTGAGACCAAAGTGTAACCGTGAATTTATCCATCGAATTTAACAATTTAGAACTTGGGAATCCTAAGGACGAAATATCCCTCTTTCCCCACAAAGTCACATAAAGTAGGAGATAAGTTTTAAGCTATTTGTTTGGGATCAAGCACATGAATTGTACTAATAAGACCCTAAAAAATGTCAAAGGTTATTCCTTACCGAATTCGAAACCCTAGGTTTCTCCTCGAATGGATCGAAGTAAACAGATTATATTCTTAACATTGTTGTGAATAATTTGAGGGGTAATTTGGTCCTTTCAGCTTTACTCCATTAGCAATTTTAATGCTTACACTTTAGTTAGAAACACGGATGTTATCAGTGCCAAAATTTAAAGCACATGGGTGTGAGTGAAAAGCGGCAAAATCACAGAGGGTGTAGAATATATTTTTTGCTCACTTTAAAATTCCTCACACTTCTCTACAATTGGTTAATGTAGTGGGATCTAATATTAAATAAAAATTAATTAATAATATAAAATACTAAACACCACTGTACTAACCAATAAGAGAGAATGGTTAACAAATGGTGAGCAGTGAACAAAAGTGCACTCAGAGGGAATTTTGGGGTCAAAATTATTGTACTTTGTGGGGAATATGAAAAATGATTGAAAATGGTGTTTCATATGATATAAATAAAGGAAGGAATGCTGGGCAGCAGCTGGTGCTGTCGCGGACTGTACATCAGTCCGGTAGTGGCAATCCCACCGATCAACATCACCTGGTTTAACCACAGCCACCACCACCTCTGCTTTTCTCGAACCTATTGCTCTACATCTCCCCAATTAACAATGGACTCACCAAAGCAACAACCGCCACCACCACCACCACAAAGCTTCTCCAATTTTCTATCAAAGCGGCCCTACGATCCTCCTTCTTGGGCTTCCCATCTCAACCCCATCCCCTCTCACGTCTTCTCCCTGGGACACGTAAAAATTTGACGTTTCTCTCTGTGTGTGTGTGTGTGTGTGTGTTAATGTAGAGTTGTAGTGTATGTTCTAGTGTATAAATGTGTTTTTCTTTCATTGCCGGCAATTTTCTACTCCTAATTGCAAGTGGGTGCTTCCTTCCTGATTTGCGTTAATTTTATTTATTTTGTTTTTGATTGATATCAGTTTCCCACTCCGATTCACAAGTGGAATCTTCCTAATTTGCCCAACCATACCGAAGTTTGGTTGAAGGTACTTTCAAACTTGATTTCAGCTATATATGGCGTTTATTCATACATAACATGTATGTATTTTTGTTGTGATTGTGATAACATCGGACTTGCATTAGTATCTTATTGAATCACACCCACCCTATGATAATCTGTTTTTCCTTGCTTTCTATGGAATATATCCTTGTTAGATGCGTGTGTATGTGCGCTTATTTGATTTGTTTAGTAGTATTACTCTCTCCCCACTAATTATGTGATGATATCCAGTCAGGACCCAGGATAAGTTGCACAAAATGAGGCTGCACATAATGTAATTTTGTATACTACAGCCATAATTAAGTCCTTGTATTCAGTTCTCAAAACCAATCGAACAGAACTGTGGCTTAGTCTTCATCCCTACAATTACACACCTTTCTATTTGGGACAACTTCCCTTTCAATCTCAATCTGTATTTGGCATCTAATAACCAAACCCTGATTACCGGCTGAATCAATAGTGCGGATTTGAGCTGCAAATTACAATACAAGGCAGCAATTTAAAAACCGAAAGACCACTTTGAATACTTGGCATATTAGATCATAAGCACCTCTAATCAATGGCTAGTAGGAAATTAGATGATCCATTGCTGCATAATATAGCATTTCGCCCTCAGCTTTGATTTTGCTGAAAGTAGTGAGCTAAAGCTTAATTATTTCTAAATCCCGATCTTTTGTTTTTTCTTTGCTATTTATGTCTCTCCCTTTTCATGCATTTGAAGGCACATTAATGCCACACGCAATTCACCGTGGCTGCATTTTTTCGGCCTTCAGTGTTGTTCGCTACCCAATCAGCACTTGAGCTCAAGACAGGCTTCCTTCTCATAAACATTAAAGCAGCTTTGAATTTTGAGAGGGTAATTACGTATAGTATGCCAAATGCATTTCTTGACCATCCTATATCTCCACATTCGTTTTCTCTATGGATAATTAGAACCTAGCTAAGGACATGTTCATTTTTTGGTATCTCTCAGTCATCCGTAAAATGGAAAAAAAAAATAAAAAATAAAAAATGCAACCCAATTTGTCACATTTAAGATGAAAAGTGATTGGAACATTTTTAAGCCATAAGTTTGATAAGCCAAAATGAATTACGGGTATCCCATTCCTTGGGAAAGTTATGGATCTTAAAGATATGAATTTCTAGCTGCCAAGATAAAGAAGTTCATATAAGCCTCAGTCTCATCTCTGAAACAGTTTCTCATGCTTCAACCAGATATGGTCTTTCTGACTTCTAATAATTTTGGAGTGAACAGAGATTACCTCTTTGCCTCTTCTGACACCTGTACCATTAGCAATTAGCATTCTTTTGTTTTCTCAGATGGGGTTCTGCATAACTTATAATTCTGATTAAGGCATTTGCTGGGTAGTTATTCTGGCTTCCAGGATAGATTGGAAAAGGGATGTCTCTTCTGATTTGATTTCTGAATTCTCATTCAATCTGCAATGTTAGGGGAGATAATTTGCTCCGGCCCTTTAGTGGGAAAATAAGGATTTTTCTTCACAAATTTTACTCGACTGGGTCGAGGCAACTGACTAATTCTTACCCAATTTGAGTTTGGGGTGATCTAATTGATTTCATATGACACGATGCATTACGTATTATGATACACTTTTGATAACTGCCTTTATTTGTAATTCCTGGGTTGCTATGAAGATTTCTTCACTTACCTTCCGTACACTGACAGAAATTTTTGGAATATATAGCGTGAGGATCTTACAGGAATGCAATTGAGTGGTAACAAGGTTAGGAAGCTGGAATTCTTGATGGCCGATGCCGTGGCACAAGGCGCAGACTGTATTATAACAATAGGAAGCATCCAAAGCAATCATTGCCGTGCAACTGCTGTAGCGGCTAAGTATTTGAATCTTGATTGTTATCTCATACTGCGCACTTCAAAGGTGATTTGTTTGTCTTTCATCCTTCTGCTCAAGTCATTTTTGTTTTGTTTTTGTTTTTTTTTTTCCCGCTACAATAGTACTTTATATTTTGTAGGTTCTTGTGGACAAAGATCCTGGATTGACTGGTAATCTCCTGGTTGAGCGTTTGGTTGGAGCACATATTGAACTTGTTTCAAAAGAAGAATATGCAAAACTTGGAAGTTTGGTTTGTCCACTGCTTAATTTTTCTTTTTTCTCCATTCACTTCATGTTATGATTTGGCCTGTTTTTTTAATTGCATCAAGGGTGTGCTTGGAAACAACTAAAAGAAAGACTAACACCTAGTTCCCGGTGGATTTAATATGGTCATTTCTTTGGTTTGGTGTGTAATTAAAAAGAACAAAATTAGCTGTGGTGGAAATTAATGCTTGGAAACGCGACTTTTAATCTTTAGGCTACATCTATCCACGCATAATGTACTTTTCAATGCAAATTATAAATTAAATGCTTCTAGAAAAAGGTTATTGATGTTCCGTCTCATGCAGTTCTTATTAATGTCATTCTTATTTGAGGTTGAAGTTGACATATGGATATGTGATTAGCGACATGTTTGACAGTCTTGTGGATTCTATAGACAGTTGGGGGTTATCCTTGAGGAAAAAAAAAAGTTTTGATTTTCTCTAGAAGGTGCCTCACTGCTAGGTGTTAATCTCTTTTAGTCTTCTGCAGGAATTTTTTTGGATGTGGATCTAGCCTCCGACTTCATTAGCACAAAGTGGCTACCCCTATGCTTGAACCTCGAGCTTTTACTGTTGCAAATCAGGGGCCCCTTGAAAACTAATGTGGTTTGCCACCACAATATCACCTTAAAAACCATAAAATATGTCTCGAAGCAAATCGAGAACTTAATCCTATGTGGGTTTCCCTTTGAATGTATATGTAAAGTTGATGGGAATATAAATTCTGTATATTCAACATATTGAAAATAATGATACAAGAAGCCTATTTATAGGCTTTACACAATCCTATACTACTAATGTTTAAGCGATGTGGGACAGCTACATTACACTAATACATATTTACCCTTTAACACTCCCCCTCAAGCTGGAGCATACATATCATAAGCACCCAGCTTGTTACAAATATATTTCACTCGTGTCCTACCCAATGCTTTAGTAAACAAATATGCTAGCTGGTCTGCAGATTTAACATGAACTGTATTAATCACTTTTTGTAGGAGTTTATCACGAACAAAGTGACAATCAACTTCGATATGTTTTGTCCTCTCATGAAACAAAGGACTGGAAGCAATATGAACTGCTGCCTGATTATCACAATATAAGTTCATAGGCTCGGACTGAGTGAACCCAAGTTCCTCCAACAAATGCTTCATCCAGACTAACTCACAAGTAGTATACGCCATAGCCCTATATTCTGACTCGACACTAGATCTAGCAACAACAGTTTGATTCTTGCTTTTCCAGGACACAAGATTTCCTCCAACAAGAACGCAGTACCCTGTAGTAGACCTCGTATCACTAGGAGATCCAGCCAATCTGCATCTGTGTAGCTCTCAACTCGGATGTGACCATGATCCTTATATAACAAACTACAGCCTGGGGCCCCTTTGAGGTTCCTCAAGACTCGTATCACCGCATCCCAATGTGTAACTCGAGGAGAGTCCATAAAATGACTAATTACGCTTACTGCAAAGGCAACATCAGGTCTTGTGACAGTTAGGTAATTAAGTTTCCCAACTAAGCGTCTGTACTGTCCTAGATCATCAAGTAGCTCCCCCTGATCTGGCAATAATTTGGAATTGGGATCCATAGGAGTATCCAAAGGTTTTGATCCCAACATTCCTATCTCAGTCAGCAAATCAAGAACATATTTCCTCTGAGATAAGCAGATCCCTTCACTAGACATGGCCACCTTAATGCCTAAGAAATACCTAAGCTGCCCCAAATCTTTGGTCTGAAATTTGACTTTTTAGAAGGATTTCAATTCCTGAATGCCCTTAGAATCATTACCAGTAATGACGATATCATCAACATAGACAATTAACAGAATTTTCCCCGCTACAGTGTGTCTATAATGGTCAACACCACATCTCTGAAGACCAAACTCAGCAATCACATCACTGAACCTGCCAAACCAAGCACGAGGGGACTGCTTCAAACCATAGAGAGACTTTTTTAATTTGCGAACCAAACTAGACTCCCCCTGAGCAACAAACCCATGTGGTTGCTCCATGTAGACCTCCTCAAGAAGAGTACCATTCAGAAACGCGTTCTTAACATCCAACTGATGAAGGGGCCAGTGATATTTAGTAGCAAGGGAGATAAAAAGACGAACTGATGCAATCTTGGCCACTAGGGAAAAAGTTTCTGGATAGTCAAGTCCATAGACTTGAGTGTAGCCTTTGGCAACAAGGCGGGTCTTCAACCTGTCCAAAGTGCCATCAGGGTGAACCTTAATTGCATATACCCAACGGCAACCCACCACAGTTTTTCCTGGCGGGAGAAGGACCAAGTCACAAGTACCAGTCTCCTTAAGAGCACACATCTCATCTTGCATAGCTTGGTTCCAACTGAAATGGGCAAGAGCTTCTGCAACAGTGTTAGGAATAGAAATGGAAGACACATAAGCAACAAAGGAAGAAAAAGTGGGTGACAAACTATCATAGGAGACATAGTTAGAAATGGGATGTGAAGTGGTACAAGAACGCTTACCCTTCCTAAGAGCAATGGGAAGATCTAAATCTGCCTGTTTTGGAGGAGAAGATGGTGGATCTGAGGACACAAAAGGCGGAGGCTGAGCGGAGGAGTCCGGGATATGCTCTGGAGCTTGACGATGAGTATAAACCTGCAAATCAGGACGAGACAAGCGAGTGGAAGCATCGGAGACTGGAATAGGAATAGGCAGCATAAAATCCGGATCAGTGGCCGAATGAGATTCAGAATAAAAAGGTGTAGACTCAAAAAACGTAACATCGGCAGAGATAAAGTACCGATGAAGGAAGGGACTAAAACAACGATACCCTTTCTGAGTCCTAGAATAACCTAAGAAAATACACCGAATTGCCCGTGGATCTAATTTATCAGTACTAGGAGTCAATTGGCGGACAAAACAAACACACCCAAAAACACGTGGATCCACCGAGAAAATAGACTCAGTAGGAAACAAAGTAGAGTGTAGTGAGTGGCCATTACGAACTGAAGATGGCATACAGTTAATTAAGTGACAAGCAGTTAGGACAACATCCTCCCAGAAAATCTTTGGAACACACATTTCAAACAATAAAGTGCGTGTAACTTCTAATAAATGTCTATTTTTCCGTTTTGCAACACCATTTTGTTGCGGTGTATGCACACAGGAAGACTGATGAATCATTCCATGTTGGGTCATATAAGTACTAAAAGGGTCAGAGAAATATTCTTGTGCATTATCACTGCGAAGAACATGAACAGCTACACCAAATTGAGTTTAATTTCAGCACAAAATGCACAAAAAATAGAAAATAACTCAGAATGATTTTTCATTAAATAAAGCCAAGTTACTCTTGAATAATCATCCACAAAGGTAACAAAATACCGATACCCCTTTTGGGAGGTTATACGGTGAGGACCCCATACAACAGAATGTACTAGACGCTCTTTTATTGACTCGAGGAGCAAATTGAACACAGTGATTGTTGGAATTAGGAAACAATTTAGAATTTACTAATTTCTATATTGGTTATGTTGACCCAGTTAATGTGTTATTTATTTCTTTTCCTTTGATTGTCTTTGATTGTCTTTCCTTTATTATTGCTCTATAGAGTTGTATATATATAGGACCTTATAGTAATGAGAAATTATCCTTTTCTCTCAATCTCTTTTTGGTATCAGAGCAAACCATCATCACCCACCAGCCTGTGCCGCAGCCTTCAACACCCAGCCAAGGCTGCGCCACCACCTACAAACTTTAGCCGAGGGCTACAAGCCCTAGCCGAGACCCTCTTCACTCACCACAGCCTGTGCCGCAGCCCCCCAGGCCCTCACAAGTCACAGCAGTGCCGCAACCCTCCCCAGGCCAATACCTGGTGTCGCAGCCCTTTAGCTGCTCTGTTAAGCCCTAAGTAGGGCCTCCTTCGTGATGTATTAGAGCCCTCTCTACGCTCTTTGTCTTCAGTCTGGGTAACCATTTGTCAGGTTACCCCCGTCGTCAGTAGCCGAGTCTCCGGCTGTCTCTGTTCCTCTATAATCTGTTACTAATTTCTATTGCAATCAATGGCCACCGATGGTAAAGATTCGGGCAACGACCTTATCAACCCTACTCAACAGCCGTGGTAGAGGAACTCCTCGTATGGGTGTGTTGAAGTTAATGCCCTGTTTGGGCTGTTTTGTAATTAGATTATAACTTATATCTCTTTTGGTAATTTTTTATCTGTGTCTTTTAGATGTTTGCCAAGTGTATGGTGGATCTAGGATCCTTTTTTGGGAAGCTTTGTTTTTATTATTCTCTCTCATTTTGTGTTAAAAAATCTGCACAGAGAATAAAAATATAGCAGCCTCTGCTTTTTCTTTTGCTCCCAACTCAAGTTTATCTCCCTCAATTTTATTGCTTCATTTCTCTACATAAATCTTTGGAGAGTTAGATTCTAAATCCCAACAGATTGGTATCAGAGCACTGGTTGATCAATCACAGCTGGGAGTTCATAAATTTGAAAGGGAAACAAACCCTAGAAGAAGAAGATTTACATGGCAACTTCAAGCAACCAAAATCAGGGAACTCAACCCCAAATTCCAATCTTTAATGGGGAAAATTATGACTTTTGGTGTGTGAAGATGAGAACTATATTTGTATCCAATGATCTTTGGGAGTACGTAGAAGATGGGTATGATGAACCGGAAGATGCCGAGACTTTGGCAAATGTTCAAAGGCAAATTAAAGAGCACAAGAAGAAGGATGCAAAAGCCCTAACTTTCATTCAACAAGGGGTTGTTGATACAATTTTTCCAAAAATCATGAGAGCAACAAAGGCAAAGGAAGCATGGGATATCTTGCAACAAGAGTATGAAAGAGATGAAAAGGTAAGAAATGTGAAACTCCAAACTCTTAGAAGAGAATTTGCAAATATGAAAATGAATGATGCTGAAATGTTAAAGGATTTTTCATCAAGATTTATAGGGCTTGTAAATCAAATGAAATCCTATGGTGAAGAAATTAGTGATAAAATTATTGTAGAGAAAATGTTGATTAGTTTACCTGAAAAGTTTGATTCCATTGTGTCTATCATTGAACAAACTAAGGAAATGTCTAAGTTAAGTATTCAAGAATTGATGGGTTCATTAAAAGCCTTCGAGCAAAGATTGATACAACGCTCCGAAAAATCGATTGAAAGTGCTTTTCAATCTAAACTCAATATTCAAGAAGTACCAAAATTTGATCAAACCAAAGGGGAGTCTTCTAGAGGTGGAAGACAAGCAAGAGGAAGAGGTAGATATGCAAGAGGAAGAGGAAGAACTAATTTTGGAAGAAGAGGAAATGTAGATTCCACTCAACCAAGGTGTGGAATTTGTAAGCGGAATAGTCATGTTGACAAAGATTGTTGGTTTAAGGGTAAACCACAATGTTATGATTGTAAGAAATTCGGGCATGTTCAAAAGGATTGTCGATTCAAGAACAATCAACAAGCAAATTTTTCCGAAGAGAAAGAAAGTGATGGACATATGTTCTATGCTTGTCAATCAGCATCGGAACACAAAAATAATGTGTGGTTCCTTGATAGTGGTTGTAGTAATCACATGACCGGTGACAAGAGAATTTTTGTTAATATGGATGCTTCCTCAAATTCCCAAGTGAAGATGGGAAATGGTGCATTGGTCCAAGCAAAGGGAAAAGGCACTATTGCGATTGAAACAAAGAAGGGAAGAAAATTCATCAAGGATGTGTTGCTTGTTCCGGACTTGGAGCAAAATTTGCTAAGTGTTGGGCAACTTGTGGACCATGGATACTCGGTTCACTTTGAAGACAATTCTTGCAAGATTTGTGACAAAGGGGGGAGAAGTCAAGTTGTTGCAAATATCAAGATGGAGAAAAATAGAAGCTTTTCTCTCACTTTTTCATATTCAAAAAATGTTGCCTTGAAGATGGAAATTGTTGATGAGTCATGGCTTTGGCATAGAAGGCTTGGGCACTTGAATTTTCAAAGCTTGAAGAATCTACAACAAAAGAACATGGTGTATGGTTTGCCAAACATACAAGAAGTCAAAGAAGTTTGTGAAGGATGTGCTCTTGGCAAGCATCACCGAGAGTCATTTCCCAAGGAGAAGGCATGGAGAGCTAAAGCACCATTGGAGCTTGTTCATACCGACGTTTGCGGACCAATGACAACTCCAACTCATGCCGGTAACAAATATTTCTTAATCTTTGTTGATGATTTTACTCGCATGACATGGGTGTATTTTATGAGACAAAAATCCGATGTTTTTTCAATTTTCAAAAAGTTTCAAAATCTTGTTGAAAGGCAAAGTGGATATCTCATGAAAGTTTTGAGGAGTGATAGAGGTGGAGAATACAACTCCAATGAATTCAATAAATTTTGTGAAGATATCGGATTGGATAGGCAATTGACCGTTGGGCACACTCCACAACAAAATGGAATGGCGGAAAGAAAGAATAGAACAATTGAAGAAATGGCAAAATCAATGCTCCATGAGAAAGGATTGCCTAGGTCCTTTTGGGGTGAAGCGGTATACACGGCGGTTTATTTGATGAATAGATGTCCAACAAAGGCTTTGGAAAACCAAACTCCATTTGAAGCATGGAGTGGTAGAAAACCATCCGTGAACCATTTGAAAATATTTGGTTGCATTTGTTTTGCTCATGTTCCCAAAGAAACAAGGCGCAAACTTGATGAAGCTAGTGAAAAGTGTATCTTTGTGGGTTATAGCTCCCAATCAAAGGGCTATAGACTCTTTAGTTTGAAGAAAAACAAAGTGATTATTAGTAGAGATGTGCTCTTTAATGAGAAAGATTTTTGGGATTGGAAAGAGAAGAAAATTCAAGTTCAAGTCTCTACTTTCAATGAAGAATCGGAGAATCAAGAAAATGAAAATGAAGATGTTCTTGAAGCTCCACAACAAATGTCTCCCATTGCTAGTCCACAATGTTCTCCTTCAAGTTCCAATTCCTCATCTCCAAGCTCAACTCCAAGAAGGATGAAAAGTCTTAGTGATGTGTATGCAAGTTGTAATTTTTGTGTTGTTGAACCGGAAAGCTTTGAAGAAGCAATTAAAGAAGAGGCTTGGAAGCAAGCCATGGAAGAAGAAATTCATGTGATTGAAAAGAACAAAACTTGGGAGTTGGTAGAGAAGCCGAAAGACAAAGATATTATTGGGGTGAAGTGGATATTCAAAACTAAATTCAATTCGGATGGTTCAATTCAAAGAAACAAAGCAAGACTTGTGGCAAAAGGGTATTCACAGCAGCCCGGAGTTGATTTTAATGAAACTTTTGCACCGGTTGCTCGTCTTGACACAATTAGATCTCTTATTGCATTGGCGGCTCACAAGGGTTGGTTTTTAAACCAACTTGATGTAAAATCAGCCTTTTTAAATGGTGTTTTGAATGAAGAAGTTTATGTTGAACAACCACAAGGATTTGTTGAGAATGGTGAAAAAGAAAAGGTGTACAAATTGAAGAAAGCTTTGTATGGCCTAAAACAAGCACCGCGGGCATGGTATAGTGAGATTGATGCTTATTTCACCAAAAGGGGTTTTCAAAGAAGCAAAAGTGAGCCAACCTTGTATGTCAAAACACAAGGTACTACCGATATTCTTATTGTTTCACTTTATGTTGATGATTTAGTGTTCACCGGTAGTAATGAAACAATGATCCAAGATTTTAAAGGAGACATGATGAACAAATATGAAATGAGTGATTTGGGATTGTTGCATTACTTCCTAGGCATTGAAATTTACCAAAAACATGAAAGTGTATTCATTTGCCAAAAGAAGTATGCAAAGAATCTTCTTGATAAATTTAGAATGGAAAATTGCAAATCGGTGGCAACACCTTTGGTTGTAAATGAAAAATTGTTGAAGGAAGATGGAAGCAACGAAGTTGATGCATCTCTCTATAGAGGCTTGGTTGGAAGCCTATTGTACTTGACGGCTACAAGGCCGGACATCATGTTTGCTACTAGTTTGTTGTCGCGCTTTATGCACAAGCCAAGTCAAACTCACTTTGGGGCTGCAAAAAGAGTTTTGAGATACATTCAAGGCACACTTGATTTTGGTATTGTGTATGAGAGAAATGTTGTGACAAAATTGGTTGGATTTTGTGATAGTGATTGGGCCGGATGTAGTGATGATATGAAAAGCACCTCGGGGTATGCATTCTTTCTTGGTTCCGGTGTATTTTCTTGGGCATCCAAGAAGCAACAAACCGTGGCACAATCTACCGCCGAGGCGGAGTATGTGTCGGCATCAATGGCAACCTCACAAGCAATTTGGCTTAGAAGAATATTGGAAGATGTTGGTGAAAAGCAAGGAGAAGCTACTCCAATTCTATGTGATAACAAATCCACAATTGCAATGACAAAGAATCCCGTCTACCACAGCCGAACAAAGCACATAGCCATCAAGCATCATTTCATTCGTGAAGCTGTGGAAGATGATGAGATAGAGATCAAGTATTGTAAATCCAATGATCAAGTGGCGGACATTTTTACCAAAGCTCTTCCCAAAGACAAGTTTCAATACTTCAGAGAAATGATGGGTGTCAAACAAGGCATTAAGGGGGAGTGTTGAAGTTAATGCCCTGTTTGGGCTGTTTTGTAATTAGATTATAACTTATATCTCTTTTGGTAATTTTTTATCTGTGTCTTTTAGATGTTTGTCAAGTGTATGGTGGATCTAGGATCCTTTTTTGGGAAGCTTTGTTTTTATTATTCTCTCTCATATTGTGTTAAAAAATCTGCACAGAGAATAAAAATATAGCAGCCTCTGCTTTTTCTTTTGCTCCCAACTCAAGTTTATCTCCCTCAATTTTATTGCTTCATTTCTCTACATAAATCTTTGGAGAGTTAGATTCTAAATCCCAACAGGGTGCTATTGCTAAGATGGTTTCCACTCCTACTCCACCGGATCTTGATCACATTCAGGCTCAAATTGCCCAGTTACAGTCTCAGATCGGCATTGGTACATCTTCTTCTTCAGGTCCCACGGCTGCTATTGCTGCAGGTAATCCAACCGCTTTGCATGGTAAGTCAGCAAATCCCACCTGGATTCTGGATTCGAGTGCTAATAATCATATGACTGGTGAGCTTTCGTCCTTCACGTCTCCTTTTACCCAAATTGACCAATCTGTTCGTATTGCTGATGGGTCGTCTATTCCTATTCATAGTCAGGGTGATGCTCGTCTATCCCCTGATATTACTCTTTCTTCTGTTTATTATGTACCTAATTTTGCATATAATCTTCTATCTGTTAATCGTCTTGCCAAAACCCTTAACTGTGCTGTTGTGTTCTTCCCTACCTGTTGTTACTTGCAGGACCTGAATTCGAAGAGGATTTTCGGCAGAGGGTATGAGCGTGACGGTCTCTATTACTTTGGTGATCCTCCTTCTTCCAGGGTGCCCTCTTTCAGTTTGCAAGCCTCCATTTCACCAGTCTATACTAATAACTCTGTTTTACCAGATTCTAATACATATGTTTTTAATCTTAAAACTTTAGATTTGTGGCATGCCCGTCTAGGACATGTGAATTTCCAGTACCTATGTTGGCTCTTTCCTCCTTTGAATAAAGCTTGCAAAGATTTTGATTTTAAATGTGTGGTTTTTGAATTATCTAAACTCGCACATCTTATATTCCTCGTATGCATAGAGCGCCAAGTGCATTTGATCTTATTCATTCTGATGTGTGTGGCCCCTCACCTGTCACGGCCTTGTCACAGTACCGTTACTATGTCACGTTTATTGACGATTACACTCGTTGTAAATGGGTCTACCTTATGAGGAAAAAATCTGAAGTTTTCACTCACTTTAGAAATTTTCTACAAATGATTAGAACCCAATACCACACTGTTGTGCGTAATATACGGTCTGATTATGGTCGTGAATGTATAACTGATGAATTTAGGGCTGCCCTTAACAAAGATGGGATCCTTCAACAACTTACTTGTCCCTACACCCCTGAACAGAATGGTGTGGCGGAACGTAAGAACCGTCACCTCATGGCTGTTGTTAGATGCCTTTTGTGTGGAATGAATGTTCCTAAATATTTTTGGCACATGGCTGTCCTCACTACCACATATCTTATTAATCGTACTCCTAGTCGTATCCTTGATGGGAAGGCCCCACTTCATGTTCTTAAGCCATCAAGCACCTTGTTTCATCTTATACCTCGGGTCTTTGGGTGCACTTGTTTTGTTCAAAATAAGAGTCCTAACCGCACAAAACTTGATAATAAGGCTATTCGTTGTGTGTTTTAGGGTACCCTTCGATGTCAAAGGGGTATAGGTGCTATGATCCTGTCACTCGCCATTTATATCATTCTTTGGATGTTACTTTTTTGGAAACTGTTCCATTTTTTCCAGGGTCTTCTTCTCCTGCAGAGCTCGCACTGGTGGAACCTCCTGTTGTCGTGGATGATTCTATCCTGCCACGCCCTGTTCCAATTCTTGACTCCACCGGTGAAACCTTACCTCTAGTCATTACTAGTGATCCTTCCCAGGTTTACTCTCGCCGGCCACGCTCCTCTGATCCTCTGCCACCGTCTTCTCCGAGTTCAGGTACTACTTCTCCTCCTCTATCTCCTAGTATTACTCCTGCACCTGTTCCTCCTCGTTACCCTTCTCGGGTTCGCCGCCCCCCTGCTCGCTTTCTTTTATCTGATAGTTCTAACCACCCCATTTCTAAGTATCTTTCTTATCAGGGTTTGTCTCCTTCTTATCAGTCATATTTAAGTCAGGTTGATTTGGTCCCTATTCCTCGTTCTGTTCATGAAGCTCTCCAGGATCCACAGTGGGTGGCTGCTATGCAAGCGGAAATGGATGCTCTTCATGGCAATCAGACATGGGAACTTGTTGATTTACCTGCTGGTGAGCGCACGGTTGGTTGTAAATGGGTCTTCAGCTTGAAGTATTTAGCAGATGGGAGTATTGATCGCTATAAGGCTCGTTTGGTTGCTAAGGGCTTCACCCAGATTCCTGGAAAGGATTTTGGTGCTACTTTCGCACCTGTTGCTAAGCTCAGTACAGTTCGGCTTCTGGTTTCCCTTGCTGCTTCCTATTCTTGGCCTCTTCATCAACTAGATGTCAAGAATGCTTTTCTTAATGGTGATTTGTCTGAGGTTATCTACATGGATCCTCCTCCAGGTTTTCGAGCTCAGGGGGAGTATTCGGGGAAAGTATGTCGCCTCCTCAAATCTCTCTATGGGTTGAAACAATCACCTCGTGCATGGTTCAACCGATTTAGTGATGTGGTGCTTAATATGGGATTTACTCGATGTCACTCTAACCATACTTGCTTTATTCGCCGTAACTCCCAAGGAAAGTGCATTATTATCTCTGTTTATGTCGATGATATTATTATTACCGGTGACGATGCATCAGGTATTGTGCAAGTGAAGCAAAATCTTGGGATGTCATTCGATGTTAAGGATTTGGGTCCCCTAAGATATTTTCTTGGTATTGAGGTGGCTAGATCTCGTTATGGTATCTCTCTGTCACAAAGAAAGTATTCTCTAGATCTTCTTCAAGTTACTAGTATGCTTGGGTGTAGGCCAACCTCCTCACCTATGGATCCTAATCTCAAGTTGACTGCAGAAATGGGGGATGTTTTGCCGGATCCTTCAGTGTACCAGCGTCTTGTGGGTCGTCTTATCTACTTGACAAATACTCGTCCGGATCTTACATTCGCTGTTAGTGTTGTCAGTCAATTTATGCACTCACCGCGCTCTTCACACTTGGATGCTGTATACCATATTCTTCGATACCTCAAGACTTGTCCGGGTCTTGGACTCTTCTTTAAATCAGGAGCACAGTCGGGTCTCTCCTGTTTCACTGATGCAGATTACGCGGGTTCCAAAAGTGATAGACGTTCTACTTCTGCATTCTGTACTTTTCGTGGTAATCATCTTATATCTTGGAAAAGTAAGAAACAAGCCGTCGTCTCGCGTTCATCGGCCGAAGCTGAGTATCATGCCATGGCTCAGGGCACAAGTGAACTTCTCTGGCTTCGTTCACTTCTTGATGAGTTGGGCTTCCCAGTCATAGATTCATCTCCTCTCTTTTGTGATAATAAATCTGCTATCATGCTGTCCTCCGACTCAGTCCTTCATGAGAGAACGAAACACATAGAAGTTGATGTTCATTTTATTCGTGAGAAAGTTCGGTCTGGAGTTGTTAAACCTAGCTTTGTGTCATCATCCAATCAAACTGCAGATATGTTTACTAAGTCCGTTGGTCCAGGATTGCTTCAGTCATCTCTTGGCAAGCTGGGACTCGTTAATATCTTTGCCTCAGCTTGAGGGGGAGTGTTGGAATTAGGAAACAATTTAGAATTTACTAATTTCTATATTGGTCATGTTGACCCAGTTAATGTGTTATTTATTTCTTTTCCTTTGATTGTCTTTGATTGTCTTTCCTTTATTATTGCTCTATAGAGTTGTATATATATAGGACCTTACAGTAATGAGAAATTATCCTTTTCTCTCAATCTCTTTTGTGATGCTTCCCCAACTGACACGACTCACACTCTAAAGACTACAAAAATTTAAACTTGGAACTAAGAGCTTCAAATTAGCCAAAGAAGGATGACCAAGGCGGCAATGGATCTGATGAGGTGAAGCAGTAGCAGGACAGGCAATTGGTGAAGGAGCAGGGACAAGATCACCATCAAAGTAATAGAGGCCATTGGACTCATGCCCGACGCCAATCGTCTTCCGAGTCGTCAAATCCTGAATAAGAACAAAATTAGGAGAAAAAGAGACACAATAGTTTTAAGATCCTTAGTCAACTGTCCAACAGACATTAAATTAAAGGACGAACGAGGTATATACAGAACAGAAGACAAGGATAAAGACGAAGAGGGTTGAGCCGTCCCGATTCCTTTAACAACAGTCGAGGACCCATCCGCCAAAGTGACTGGGGGAAGAGACGATGACAACTGGATCGATGTAAAAAAACTAGATATACCTGTCAAATGATTACTAGCTCCAGAATCAATTACCAATGGGGAAGAACCTGAAGCAATGCAAGCAGTATGTGTACCTCCATGTTGAGCTAATGAAGCAGATGAGTGTATTCCTCGTGAGGAACAGAAACGGTATCCGTAGGAGCAGGAGTAGTAGCAGGAGAGGACCCAGAATCAGAGATGGCAGTATTTGCAACCTGGGGGGGACGACCATGGAGTTGCCAGCACGTGTCCCTGCTATGTCCATCCCGAAAACAATAGTGCACAGGAGAGTCTGGCCTCGACCACGGCCAGGACGACCACCCCGAAATCCTCCTCCGCGTCTTCCACGGTTAGAACCACCACCCCTAACAAGAGCTGGCAGAGTCTGAGTAATAAAAGCGGAGCGATCAACAAGCAAAGGAGATGAAGGTAGGTCCCGAGGGATGCTCCGTAGAACACGCTGATATGTCTCAGCAAACGTAGGAAGAGTATCACTCCTAAGGATTTGAGATCGTATAGCCTCATATTCAGGTTTGAGGCCGGCAAGAAACTTCATAACCAACATTTGTTCCCGCTGTTTCTGTTGTTCCTGAACACTAGTGGTAGGGGCATAACAGTATTCAACTCTTCATATACCCGTTTCATAGCAGCAAAATAATCGGTAACAGACAAATCATTCTGCTCGAGCTTAAAATATTGAGAGGACAAATCATACATTCGTGTTAGGTTACTAGAGTAAAGAAGGTGGAGATACTCCCAAAGTGCCTTAACAGAGCCCAAGTGATTGCATAAATCGGCAACATCCGGTTCCATGGAATTCCAAATAAGAGTCACAAGTTGAGCGTCCAGTTATTTCCACGCTTTGACGACTTTCTCATCGGCAGTGGGTGGAGACTCAGTAAGATGTGCATCATGGCCTAAGCCAGTAAGGGACATGATAATAGCATTTGACCATTAAAGAAAGTTATTACCATTCAACTTACGAGTAGTGAGTTGGGTAAGAGATTTGGAATCCGTTGGAATAAATCACAAGATCTGAAGAGAAAAGCTGGCTGATCGTAGCCAAAAAACGGGCTGATCTGAACTCACAGGAGGTCACCGGAGCAACCGGAAGGGTCGGCGAGTGTCGCCGGAGGTCTGGAGGTCGGCGGCGAGGGTTGCCGGAGGGAGGAGGGGCTGCGGCTGAGAGGGATGATGTCGGGGCTTATCGATCTGAGAGATGGAGGGGCTGCGACTGAGAGGGGCTTGCAGATCTGAGAGATGGAGGATGGCCAAAGGTCGGGAGAACCTCGGTGAGGGTTGCCGGAGGTAGGTGGTGCTCAGGCGAGGGTCGCCGGAGGTGGGTGAGGTCGCCGGAGGGTGCTGGTAGTTGCGGCTGTGGTGTGGCTACTGCGGCCTGCGGCTAGGGTTTATGAACCCTTTTCTCTTAAATGAACAAAAAAAAAAAAAAAAGGAATCGAACTTCTTTGATTTACAAAGAAGGCAGAGACGGGAGCAATCCCAAGATGGGAGGCTTTGATACCATGTAAAGTTGATGGGAATATAAATTTTGTATATTCAACATATCGAAAATAATGATACAAGAAGCCTATTTATAGGCTTTACACAATACTATACTACTAACGTTTAAGCAATGTGGGACAGCAACATTACACTAATACATATTTACCCTTTAACAGTATATCATATATTCTTGTTCTCTTTTATCTCTGAATTTACTGTTTCTCTATGTTCTTGTAGTCTGTATCAGTGTGGTTGAGAGGAAGCACCTTTGGGTTATAGATTAAAGCTGTATTAGCCTATACAGGGTTTACCATGTCATTGTTTGCCAACATCTATTTCTTCACAATAAAACTGATTAGTTTCATTAGTAATTGTGATTTTTTTTGTTTTGCCCTTGTGCATTTGATGTCAGACTCTTACTAATCTACTGAAAGAAAAGTTGATAAATGAAGGCAGAAGGCCATATGTCATTCCTGTTGGTGGATCAAATTCCCTGGGAACCTGGTAAGGTTTGGTATTTGGTGCATTTTTTCTTGGTGCCACATGTTGATTTATCTTTCCTGGCTGTATAAGCCATCCATGGTTTTGTGCCTGATTTATACGGGGAGGAATAAATGGTGGGCTGTATCAGTTATCTCCTCGTTTGACTGAATATGGGGAGTAACGTGGAATTAATGAAGTATATTCTTTCAGGTGGACTTCATTATCTTTTAGGTTAGGATTTGGTCATTGTTTGAGGTTACAAGTTTCTCAATTTAGAGGAGGTTTATTCTCCTTTATTCCTTTATTTTTCTCGTTACGAGTTTACTTCCTTTAAGGTAGCAGCTTCTCTTTCTCAGTTATCTTGACAAAGAACAAAAACTCATCTTGTATTCACGTTGTGTGACTCTCCAAACTCAAGTGTTTATTACTTTGTAGTATCTTCCTGAACAATATGTGAATGTTTAGATATTTCATTATAATGTGTTATTTAAACTACACTTCAGTTTCTGAGTAAAATCTTCGAAAATTGAAGAAAGGAGCCTAAAAGAGGAATCATAACAGGGCTGCCGATTCTGATTGCTTCATGATTTCTATATTATTTCATTCATATTAGATCTAAACTGTTCAGGGGCTACGTAGAAGCAATTAGGGAGATTGAGCAGCAGCTTCGAACAGGGTTCGGGGAAGTAGGATTTGATGACATCGTTGTAGCATGTGGCAGGTTTCCTCTACCTCCAATTTTTTTTTAACCGAAGCTACAGAATGTCCTTATTTTAAAAGCTTATATCTTGTTAACTATGATTTAAGGTGTGATTGAAAACGACAAACTTGAATTACAAATTTACAACGTATTTTTTGGAAGTTTCAAAATGAGTTTTGAGTATTATAATATTGACTGGTGATGACATCACATGTAAGATTCTGATTAAGCCGTCTTGGGTCAAATATCTAGATTCTAGGAGCTTCAAGTATCAGAAGGTTGTGCAAAGGTTGTGCAATCAGAATCTAAGTTGAGTGAAAATAACTGATGAAAGCTTGATGTTTTCTTTTATATGGCTTCTAGCGGGGGTACAATTGCTGGTTTGGCACTAGGATCCATGCTGAGTAAATTGAAGGCAAAAGTATGCTTCCTTCTGTTAATTTCTCATTTGATATAGTTGATGTGATGATTAACTTAACTAATATCTCATTAGATGTTGATAATGTGATGATTAAGTTAACTAACGAAGTATCTTAATTGCAGGTTCATGCCTTCTGTGTATGTGATGATCCTGATTACTTCTATGACTATGCTCAAGACCTTCTTGATGGACTTCAAGCAGGTGTTAACTCACGTGGTATAGTCAGCATTCATGATGTAAGCACTTTTCTCAACTACTGACTACTACCCTTAGGTAAAACACACAATTCATATTATATCATGGTGTAGATTATTATTTTTATATCTTATCCATTCAGTTATAGATATGTACTGACATGATCGAGAATATGTTTCTTCGTCTTGTTTAACCACCATGTACGCATGTGCGTATGCCGGAATACCTCTATAATCTTATTAAACATTTCTTATGTATTTTTGGTTTCCATTAAGAAAGTTCTCCTATTGGAGTATTCACATCCACAAAGTCTGGTAAGAGTTACCTTATAAACCAATGATAGAAATAGTGTTAGTGTTCACAAATAGAACCAGTATGACACTATCATATTGTAATCAACTCCCCACTTTTTGGTTTTTTTTTTTGGTACTTGAATTCTCTTGCCGCAAGCTCTTGATACCTTGACTAGATTACAAGAAAATTAGCTTCTTTCTTGTCAATCATCAGGCAAAAGGTGTGGGCTATGCAATGAACACCACAGAGGAGCTTAAATTTGTTAAGGAAGTTGCTGAGGCCACTGGTGTTGTCCTTGACCCTGTTTACAGGTTTGAGCAATTTTCCAAATTTCTTGTATTTTGTAAATACGCTCCACTGATTTATAGACCTCCTAATGCTGATCTGGGTTTGGAGAAGTCTAAATAAGATCATAACCTTGTTTATGTTATGATTTGTTTTTTAAGGTTAGGTTTAGGCTTAGTGGCAAATATGATACTTATTTTGCTCCTCTGCTGAAGTATTACTCATAAACAGAGTGCAATTTATTTATTTTTGTTTACTTACTTACATGTGAAGATCTTTGTTACAGTATATTGTTTCTTTTGTGCATTCTTTGTAGTGGAAAAGCTGCATATGGAATGATTAAAGACATGGCCAAGAATCCAACAAAGTGGGAAGGAAAAAAGATCCTATTTATACACACAGGAGGGCTCCTCGGATTGTTTGATAAGGCTGAAGAGTTGGGTTCATTGGTAGGGAACTGGCGTCAAATGGATATTCATGAATCTGTTCCACACAAGGATGGAATCGGGAAGATGTTCTAGTCACCGCCGCAAACAAAAACAAGCATTGATAGGCTTCTCTTCATCCATATATATATATATATATTCTTCAATAGTGTGTTGAATATATCAACATTTGAAGTTATTATTATATAGTTTTTTTCTATGACACCTTCACATTGCTGTTATCTTTGTGATTCATTTAATATTTGTCCGAAGAATATCTCTTTGTATGGACCAATGGTATGATTAGAGGGAGAGACAGACCTAGACTGACCTGGGAGTATGTAGTGCAACAAGATATGAATATATATAATTTAAATGAGCATATAGTTCTTGATCATGCAGAATAGAGAAAAAAAAGATTCATACAACCTACCCCAATTGATTGGGGCACAAGGTTTAGTTTGGTTTGGTTTATGGACCAATAGTGTTTTTATCCTACCGCCACCCCCAACCTGGTCGTGTGGGGAAGAGCTTGTTGAAGGTATTTTGGTGAATTCCTGAAGTTCTTTTTTTCTTTTTTCTTTTTTCAACTTCTGTCTTAATATTTTCCTGTTTCCTAAATTCGTGCTTTTAAGTTGTGATGCTTGCAAATAGTGATTGGGTTGCCTTTGGAGTCTGTAGTTGGTAGTCACTAATGTGCTGCGAAGCTCAAAAGACTATGAGATGATTTTATGTAACTTCTATTCTTAGCTTGGTGGTTTTTTTTTTAAAAGATAAAGGAATTGCAAACAAAATGATGTGGACTACAGACAGTAACTTGGAAAGGAAGGTGGTAGAGTTTTGTTTCTTTTCCTTCGTCTTATTTTTGTTCTTTTGATACATTGAAGGTGATACGTACGTGGGCAGGCAAACAAAGGCACAAGTGGAGGTTATAGACCCCAAACACCACCCAATGGCATACCCATACCACACGTGCATAGACGCCGGGGAGTTCTGTCCCTGCTGCATATGTATGTACTTGCATAAATTGAATTCCCTCTATATATATACAGCCAAATTCTCTCTCTCTCTCTCTCTCTCTCTCTCTCTCTCTCGTTTTAATAAAACAATAGCAGCTAGCGTAGTCTTGAAACTTACACACACCCTTGTGTTTTGCAGATTTTATTACTCATTCTTCTCAATTCACAGAACCAACGCAAGATTTCCAGTAACAACACCCCCCCCCCCCCCCCCCCCCCCCCCCCCCCCCATTTCTCAGTCTCTCCGGTGGCCTCTCAAACTAGAAAAATATCATTCTTTGGGAAACATGGTTGTGACAACCACCTCAGACTCCGACGAGCAGCACTTGCACCCTACTTTTGCTTCCAGATATGTCCACACTCCCCTTCCCAGGTTCATCTCTCTCTCTCTCTCTCCCTCTATTTCTCTGTTTTCAATGAAAAACACACATGCATATATATATATATATGTATAGGAGGAGTAACTCTATGAATGCATAACATATATGTATATGGTTGGAGTGTGGGGCCCGGTGGGGGAGGTGTAAATATGTACAATATATTATTATTGAATTGAAGGTACAAGATGTGGAAGGAGTCGATACCAATGGAAGCAGCGCATATCAGATAATACACGATGAGCTGATGCTTGACTGCAACCCCAGGCTGAACCTTGCATCCTAAAGATATTTGCTGCATAAAATTATCACATATGAGAAAGTCATTTTTTTTTAACAAATCTTTATATTTGATTTGTATTTAAAGATGAGTAGTATAAAATTTTGTTAGCCAACCCTTACCCAGATATACTCGGGTCTCTATCTATGGAAATCTCTCACGTACCATCTAATTGACACAGAACATGATCTGTTGGTTCGCAAATAGGAGAAACAATGGTGAGCAAAGCCTACTTTAACACATCTTTACTATTTCGATTATCACCTATTTTTATGATGATACTTGCCAAGATTAATAGCTTTCTCTTTGTATGCAAAATTGTAGAATTTAATTGACAATTAATCCAATGTATCTGATGATTATTAATTACTGTTAAGATTGTTATATGTCGAAGATTGATAATGATGTGGGTAAATATTTTGATGTCCATATTTAAGGGTATATCTCTTGCAGAAAATTCATAGTAAGGGACCTTTGGCCATAGCCCCCTCAAATAAAACTCTTCAAAACTAAAACCCATGCTACTTTTCTTTATCGCATTAGGCCATTTTTACACTCAAATTGCTATAACTTTTGTTATACAAGTCCGGTTTTCGTAAAATTTGATGTTTTGAAATCAGCAAAACGAGATCTATCAATCAAGTTCAATGTTGATCATGAAATACTGGGACAAAAAAAAAAAACTAAACATCAAACATATATGAAAAATTGCATTTTTTTTGCATACATATAATAAAAAATATATTTCTTTCGTACAATTGGCACCATAGATGGATAGATCTTAAAAAAAAAATACACGAAATCAAAAAAAAAAAAATCACCCAAAAAACCCAAGAATTGATAAAGTTATGGTAATTTAAAGTTGACGGATAATATTATCTGTTAGACACACAATTTATTAAATCAGAATCTTAATTTGGTATGCTTGAATGATTAAAACAACGAATTGTGACCTATCAATCCCCGTACGTACGTGTTCCTTTAATTCATTAAATTCCTTTATGTACATGCATGTGGATGTCAGTCAGTGTTAAAAAGAGTAATGGTCAGTGTGAAAAAGAGTATGAAATTGAGATTGAGATTGTGCTGTGGACACTCCGTGGTTATTGTGTACCAAAGTGTGACGTGTTGAGATTGCGATGAGAGTGTCTTTGAAATGCGACGGTGGCAAAATTGGACATTCCCTGACGCCCATGGTAGCGTTAAAGTGTGTGACGCCGAACTTGGACATTCCCTGACACCCATGGTAGTGCTAAAGTGTGGCCTACAGACACTCCCTGATACCCGAGTCTGGATATTGCGTGAGGGTTCCTCCGGTATTTGCATGGCGGTTTAGGTATTCAAATTGTGAGGCATTGGACACTCCTTGGTACCCCGGACCAAAGTGTGAGGCAAACTCGACATTCCCTGGCACCCCGTTGCTAAAGTATGGCTACCTTAGTGTTTCAAAGATACTGGTGTGAGATAGTGGGTTGTTGTGTTTGTCGAGAGAAAAGAGTCGGTAAGATGAGTGTGGTGCATCGTCTCATACATGGTCATATGTTTTAATGAATGAACGACTTTTAAATATATTCCCTGTTTTTTTTGTAATTGAATTTTTCCCATGATTTAACCATTGATTTTACAAACCTAAAAAGAGAAAATTTGTAAAGGGGTATGTTTTACATTCAAAGTCATGTTTTTAATACTCACCAGCTTCTTGAAGCTGACAACGTTGATGCGTCATGTACATTCGTGTTCAGGCTTTTCAGGTTATAACCAGGAGGAATCTTATGACTATGCGAATTGAGAACAACTGCTGGAAAGAGAAATTTCCGTTATATGCTTTAAGTTTTAAACTGTTTTGTAATAAGGATGACTGTAATAGACACTAAGTTATTGTTTTAATTTAAGGCGGTCTGTGCCTTTAGATGACCCGTGCTGTAATATTTATTAAGTTAGAAAAATATTTGTAAGCTTTGATTGCTCTACTCTGATGATTGTTTATCGTTGTTCGACGTTTGGGACGGAATCGATCCTTCAAACTGTTGCGACCTACGGGTCCATAAAAGAAATTAAACCCTTTCCTTATTTATGCTACGTCGGGGCGTGACAACACTACCCAAAGGCTTCCTGTGGTACATGGAATAAGTAGGAAAAAACAGAAGAAAAATGAGAACTCTAATCCAAAAAAAGACAACATTTTACATTCTCACTCAATCCTCGTAAATAATTGAACAGAGTATATAGTTCTAACAATGAGCAAAAATGCAAAACCCATCAAGTTTAGTATGCACGTTTTCATTTAAGCCAACAAAATAAAGTTTGCTTAAGAGCCAAATCTAATTAATCAAGACCAACCCAGTATAGCATTCAATCCCAAAATGTAAAAACAAATTTCTAGTTTAACATCTGAAAAAAGAGTATGGACAGTTAATTTAAGAAAAAGTTAGTGCATGATATTAAGGGTCCAAGCTAAAGTTAGTTGTAACAATTAGGGGAGTAGTATAAAAAAAAAAAAAAAGAGTAATATACATAGAAGGTATCTTCTCATCATGTTCATCCCCTGGGCATGCTACTTCTCAATCAAATGACTCGGCCTAAATCAATGAACTCAAAAAACCCAAACCACAAAGATAATTATAAAGTTGGATCCTCCTAAGCCAAAGCTACCACGACCTAGGCCCAAAAAGAAAGAGCTTGCGAGGGTGGCGGTGGGTGGATTATCTTCTTAACTACCATTTGACCAAATCGCATGCCATTTGAAGTGGGATAGCACGTAACTTGGCATATTGGTTTTGCTCTTGGCAATGGTGGTTGAGGAAGTTCAACAATGTGTTCCTTCTAACTTGTATAGTCAAACTTCATAATCTAAAAAAAAATCACTAGGTTAAAAATTAAGGGCCCGTTTGATAATCATTTCATTTTTTAGTTTTTGTGTTAGAAATTTTTGTGTTCATTTTTAAAAAAGAAAATCAAAAATGCGTTGGTAACTTTGTTTTGTTTTTTAAAAAGAGAGAACAAAAACAAAACAATGCGTTTGGTAAATTATATTTTTGTGTCAAAACTTTATAAGTACTTAGTAAAATGACTATTTTAACCTTAAAACTTCAAAATGTCATAACTTGTTAAAAATAAATTAGAATTTAACGTCCTCAAAGTCTATAAGCTCATATTATTATGAAAATCATTTTGGAACCTAAAAAATATTTACGTCGTAAAATGACCAAATTGCCCTTAAGGTTTACATATAAGAAGTTAACATTGTTAAAATTTTCAAATAATACGGAGTGACCTACCCCAATATTTTTCGACGTTATGGATCTAATGGTAGGGTCCATTTGACTTGAATATATTTGTAAAATGACTATTTTGCCGTTCAAATTTTAAAATGCCATAACTTGTTAAGACTAAACTAGAATTGAACATCGTCTGAACCTGTAAGCTCATATTTAAGACAAATAACATTTGGGACTTAAAAAGTACATATATGGTAAAATGACCAAATTGCCCTTGGGGTTTACATATACGAAGTTAACATTGTTAAAGTCTTCAAATAATACAGAGTGGCCTATCTCAAGATTTTTTGACGTTTTGGATCTAATTGTAGGGTCCACTTGGCCTGAATATATTTGTAAAATGACTATTTTGCCCTTAAAACTTTAAAATGCCATAAATTGTTAAAATAAAATCAGAATTTAACGTCGTCGAAGACTGTGAACTCATATTATTATGAAGAACATTTTGGAACCTAAAAACTATATAGATTGTAAAATGACCAAATTGCCCTTGGGGCTTACATATAAGAAGTTAACATTGTTTAAGTCGTCAAATAATACAGAGTGACCTATTCTTAGGTTTTTTTGACATTCTGGATCCAATGGTAGGGTCCATTTAGTATGAATCTATTTGTAAAATGATTATTTTACCCTTCAAACTTCAAAATGCCATAACGTATTAAGACTAAACTAGAATTGAACGTCGTCAAAGCTTGTGAGCTCATATTAAGATGAAGAGCATTTGGGAACGTACGAGTATATATATATATGTGGTAAAATGACCAAATTATCCTTGGAGCTTACTTGTAATAAGTTAACATTGTTAAAGTATTAAAATAATACGGGGTAACTTACACTAAGGTTATTCGACATTCTAAATCTAATTGAGGAATCTATTTGGCCTGAATACATAAGAGCAAAATGGTAGGGTCCACTTGTAATAAGGCCATTAGATTCAAAATGTCAAAAAATATCGGGCTAGGTCACTCTGTATCGTTTGAAGTCTTTAACATTGGTTTCTTATATTTAAGCTCCAAGGGAAATTTGGTCATTTTACGATATATATACTTTTTAGGTCACAATTGTTTTTCATCTTAAATATGAGCTCATAGGCTCTGACGGTGTTTAATTATAGTTTAGTCTTAACAAGTTATGGTATTTTGAAGTTTAAAGGGCAAAATAGTCATTTTACAAATATATTCAAGCCAAATGGACCCTAACATTGGATCCAAAACGTAAAAAAACCTAGGATAGGTCACTCCGTATTATTTGACGACTTAAACAATGTTAACTTCTTATATGTAAGCCCCGAGGGCAATTTGGTCATTTTACGATCTATATACTTTTTAGGTTCCAAAATGTTCTTCATAATAATATGAGTTCACCGGCTTTGACGACGTTAAATTCTGATTTTATTTTAACAAGCTATGGCATTTTAAAGTTTTAAGGGTACAATAGTCATTTTACAAATATATTCAGGCCAAGTGGACCCTACCATTGGATCCTGAACGTTGAAAAACCTCGGGGTAGGCAACTTTGTATTATTTGAAGGCTTTAACAATGTTAACTTCGTATATGTAAACCCCAAGGGCAATTTGGTCATTTTACCATATATGTACTTTTTTAGGTCCCAATGTTCTTTATCTTAAATATGAGCTCACAGGCTCAAACGACATTCAATTCTAGTTTAGTCTTAACAAGTTATAGTATTTTGAAATTTAAAGGACAAAATAGTCATTTTACAAATATATTCAGGCCAAATGGACCCTACCATTGGATCCAGAACGTCGAAAAACATTGGGATAGGTCACTCCGTATTATTTGAAGATTTTAACAATATTAAGTTCTTATATGTGAGTCTCAAGGGTAATTTGGTCATTTTACTATATATATATATATATACTTTTTAGGTCTCAAATGTTCTTTATCTTAAATATGAACTCACAAGCTCTGACGGTGTTTAATTCTAGTTTAGTCTTTAAAAGTTATGGCATTTTGAAGTATGATGGGCAAAATAGTCATTTTACAAATAGATTCAGACCAAATGGACCCCGTCATTAAATCCAGAACCTCGAATAACTTTTGGGTATCACACCTTGTGTTATTTGAAGACTTGATTTTTTTAATTTATTAAATGAAATATCTAAAGGCAATTTGGTCATTTTACAATTCTGTAACTTTTTGGTCCGAGCAAAAAAAAAAATTTATGAATTTACAAGTTCTGACGACATTCAATTTTGGTTTAATCTTAAATAGCTATGGCATTTAAAATTGGGATGATTAAAATTCAGTCTACTTTATGTAGAGTATTTAAAAGTCAGTCCAGTGCTTTATTGAAAATAAAAGGAAGTCTATATAAAGTCACTAAAGTAGAAATGCATCAACCTTTTGTCTAAAATGCCTAAAATACCCTCCTCTCTCTTTGGTCTTTCTCTCTCTCCTCACATGGCCACCACCACCACCACCACCGGTAGCCACCTCCACCAGCTGTCGCCACCGCCACCATTGGCCACCACTGCCACCACCACCAGCCGCCACCGCCACCACCACCACCTCTCTGGTTTTTTTTTCTTCTCTCTCTCTACATATATATATACATGAGTATATATATATATACAATACATGGCCACCACCACCCCTACCTCTCTCTATCTCTTATCTCTCTTCTTACCACCACCACCACCACCACCACAAGTCACCTCCCTCATCCACCACCGCCATTGCAGGAAAAAAAGAAGAAGAGAAAGAGTTAAAGTTTTTGGAGCAACTTTCCAAACCGAAGGAGCAACTCACCTAACGTAGGGAGCAACTCACCAAACGTATTGGGAGCAACCCACCAAACGTATCGGGGGGCAACTCACCAAACGTGTTGCTCCTTGCCACCATCGGTTGCCTCTGCCACCACCACCGGCAACTACCATCACCACCGGGCCACCACCAATACCACCACCACCACCACCACCACCACCATCCTAACTTCTTTATCTCTTCTCTATCTTTGATCTCATCTCTCTCTTCTCACAACCACCTCCACCACCAACACCACCACCAACACCACCAACCCAAACCCCAACCTCTCTGTATCTCTCATCTCTCTTCTCACCACCACCACCACCACCACCACGGACCATTTTCCTCATCCACCATCGCCAATGTAGAAGAAAAAAAGTTGCAGGTTGGAGCAACTGTCCAAATGGAAGGAGCAATCCACCAAACGTATTGGGAGCAACTCACTAAACGTAAGGAGCAAACGTTTGGTGATTTGCTCATTTTGTTTGGTGAGTTGCTCCTGATCCATTTGGTGAGTTGCTCCTTCCGTTTGGACAATTGCTCCAAAAACCTGCAACTCTTTTTTTTTTTTCTCAGTGGCGATGGTGGATGAAGAAGGTGACCCGTGATGGTGGTGGTGGTGAGAAGAGAGATAAGAGATACAGAGAGCTTGGGGTGGTGGTGGTCATATGTTAGATATGTATATATACTCATGTGTATATATATATAGAGATAGAGAGAGAGAGGGGGGGTTGGGGTTTGAGTTTGGGTTTGCGTTGGTGGTGGTGGTGGTGGCTGTGAGGAGAGAGAGAGAGAGAGAGAGAGAGAGAGAGAGAGAGAGAAAGGTTGGGGTGGGGGTGGTAGTTGTGGTGACCCTTTGGTGGCCGGTGGTGGTGGTGGCGGTGGTGGTGGTGGTGATGGCCATGTGAGGAGAGAGAGAAGAGACAAGGAGGGGTATTTTAGATATTTTACACCAAAGTTGATGTATTTCTAATTTACAAAAAGTAGTAGACTGACTTTTAAATGCTCTACATAAAATAGACTGAATTTTAATTATCCCTTTAAAATTTGTAAGGTCAAAATAATAATTTTGGATACCAAAATCGATTTTGTTTTTTTTTTTGGAAGCTACTTATTTTTGTTTTCATTTTTGGTCTCTTTTTTAAAATTGTTTTTGAAAAATAAAAACAAAATTAAGTTTACCAAACACTTTTTTTTATTGCCATTTAAAAAAAAAAAAAAAACCAAACGAAATGGTTATCAAACAGATCCTAAATATATAGTCTAGTTAGTTCTGCACAACACTACAAGTGAACACAATTTTGAAAGATTTAACAACTGAAACCAAGCTCTTAAATTACATAAATGGTCTAGTTCTGCATAACAACCGCAACACATTTATAATCTGGAACGTAGATATGAAACGTTCAATCATTACTTGGTTACTTGAACTTGGATGCAATCTACTTGACACAATTAAGAGTCATAATTAGAAGTTAAGATTCCATTACACATAGTGGCCCAATTCATGGCTCACTTCATATTAGACCACAACATGATGCTTTGTAAATAATGAAAATTTTAACACTCCACGAAATTGTTTTCAAGAGCTGAATTTTGTTACCTAAAGCTCATAAATGGGCACCAATTTCACTTCTATTGTCAGTAGGACTGTACAAAAGCAACCCTATTTTCTGGTCTATTCTCCTCTAGGTACTTTCCTTATTTTTTCAGAAAGGGATTGTTTGGGTTTTATCCATACAGCTTCGGTAAAACCATAAAAGCCATTGTTATACATGAAAAAAAAAATCTAAAAAGCTGAAATAAAGGGCATAAGGGGCAGCTTGGATATACCAAAAAAACATATCAAAAAGCTTAGCAATACCTATATGTGTGTGTATAAATGGTTTATAGATAAAGGTAGACAAAACACAGATCATCTGTTGAAAAAGGGAGGGTGGGATTGGTTTAAGGTCAGCAAAACATAGTTAATTTCAAGTCGCTGCTAATTTAGAAATCTTATAATCTCGTAACAATACGAATTTAATCGAACACAAACGCAGAAGACCAAACTTGAATTGAGATATGTGAAAATATTTGAATTGTGAGATGCTATCAAGTTGAACCAAAATTGAGGAGAAAGAATTACTTATGTAAACTAACAGTTCAATTGTATTTGTGAACATAGTCAACATACCATTAAGTAGGAATTTCAAAAAAAAGGGAAAGAAAAAGAAAAACAAAATTGGTGATGCATATGGCAATTGGAAAGAAAGAATAAAGAGCTCACTGCTTACCTATAAGCAGCCCAATCCTTCCCACAACTCATTTACATCTAATAAATGAATAATCCTAATCCTCCTCAAGCTAACAAATTTCTATAGTCACCGATCATACTTCTCCATGATGATAAAGAACAAACATAGCATGCCAGCTAGGAAAAAAAAACCACGCACTACCACACAAAAAAAAAGCATTAATCATCCCTTTTTACCTAGGCTCATTAGAAGTTAAAACTGGAGTCATCAAAATCTTGATTTAGATATACGCAGAAAATCTTGATTTCTTGAGTGGAAATTTTGAAAACCCAATTGACAAAATAAAAAATAAAAAATCATACCGGAGTTCTGCATGGTTTTTTTAACACACAGAATGCATGGTTGCTGCTTCCAAACTTAAGCTGCATGAAAAATAGAAATGATCTGTAAACATACCGTCATCTCTGCAAACAGATAAGCTCTTTCCTACAAATGAAAAAGAGAAAATTAGTTTTAGAGACAAAGAGAGAGAAATTAGTCTTGGGGAAAAGTGATATTCACCAACGTAGCCAAGAATTGGAAAATAAAAAATTGCCTCAGATACAAGCCATTAAGAAAAAGCTTTAAAAGTCAATTTTAATCTACAACCAAGGAACATGCTTAAGCCCTGGATCTCACAATTTTAAAAGTAGGGGTAAATCAAGCATGCATTTTGGATTTAACACCAAAGAGTAATGCTATAAAGTTCCCAAATTTTGTATCCCAAATGGTTCCCCAAGTGTCAAAGCATTTGAGAACTAAATTTGGGATTCAAATTTTGCACCTGACTATACGTATCTCCAAAATGCAAGTTCAAATTTCCATATAAATACACAAATCCGGTACAAAATCTAGCAAAGTTAAGGGCATGAATTTAACAACATAATTGCCTTTAATAAAAACCAACTTGGTTTATGCCCAGGATCCTTCATGTTAATAAAGAGGGAAAGCGGGAAATTTAGAGAGACAAAATATATAATCAAATAAGGACCAAAGAAATTCCCCTAAACAAAAAACCTAAAACTTTATCAAATCAAAAGGAACAAAATTTGACATGGAATGAAATGGGATATGAAATTACCATCCAGTGTGTGCGCAAGAGAACTGGAACTCAATTGGTAGCTACGAAAATTGATAAGATCCAAATCAAACCCAAGATCAGTGCGTATAAAAATTGACATGTAGAGAGAGAGAAAGAGAGAGAGAGACAATTACTGTAAAGTGCCAAGGCTCACCTTCATCACGTTGTTGAACTCCACCCCGTCGCTATTCACCTCTAATCAAAGAAATAGAAATGCCGAGGCTAAGAGAGAGAGAGAGAGAAGGTGTGTGTGTGTGTGAGAGAGAGAGAGAGTGTGTGAGACAGAGTGAGAGAGAGAGAGAGAAAGAAAGAGAGAGAGATGGGTGTTGGGATTGATATGGAGAGAGATCTAGAGAGAAATATTTTTTTTGGGTCAAATAGAAAAAGAGAGAGAGAGAATGAAACCGTGCGAAGTGGAGAGATCATCAGAATAAGATAGAGTAGAGCAAGTAGCGAAAAATCAAAATTAAAAAATTAGGTAAATCTGGGCCTTTAGATTCAAACCAACACTTAATCCTAACCCTCTATTCTTTATATCTCACATATTTCTGTCACTGTCAACCCACCTGATTTATTATGTAGAATTTGAAAAAAATACCAAAAATAAAAAAATTTGTGGTCCTGCAAGTGGCCACGTAGGTACTGCCCACAATGTCTGCCGATGATCCTAAATCTCAAACGAAGCTTACTGATATATCTTTTTGTGTCAGAGGAGTCGAAGCATTTGATCATGGATCAGAACCTAGATCTTATTGTCACACATTGCAATCATACACTATTGGATGCACATACTCTTCATCATGCTCTTATCTCCATTTTTTACCAATAAAAAATTAAAAATAATACACCATGGTAGTGCTAAAGTGTGGCCTACGGACACTCCCTGGTACTCGAGTCTGGATACTGTGTGTCACGCCCCGGATCCACACATGTGAACCCAAGACACGTGGCACGTCATCAAGGCCTTCAAACATCAAGTTAGGAATGAAAAGGAATGAAAACACGCTCAAATCAACCTTTAAGTTCGACAAAACAAGTCCAAGGGAAAAATGGTCATTAATAAGGTATAACAAATTTTATACCAAAAGATAGGTTTTTGAGTCCTGGTTCCAACGCAAAAAACGGCGCGCGAAACCGAATTTTCTAGAAGAAGTTATGTCCGTTACCGTAAAAGTCGACGTGCTGTCAAAATGTGAGCGGATCGATCCGCTCCAAAAGCCGGATCGATCCATCTTGAGATTTTTCAATCAGAATGCCCCCGAAAAAAGGCCGGATCGATCCCTTCTTTAACCCGGATCGATCCGGGCTCTGCAGAAGTCATTTTTGCTATCAAAACCTCTGCTAAACATGTCCAAACATCACCAACTTCAAACCAAACCTCTTGGGAACTTCTAAAAATATTTCAAAACCACTTTTAAACCATTTCTAAACATTCCCAAGGGACTCTAACATGTTCATATACAATAAACAAGATATGAAATGTAATCTCTCCCACATAATCCCCAAATCTCTCCCAAATACTCCCAATGCTACTATGATCAACCAAAACATGTTTTTAAACAAAATTTTCATTCAAACATGCCCAAAACTACATTATCAAGGCATGGAACATACCAACAACATTCTAAGCTTCAATTACCATATTTACACAAGTCTTGGAGCGATTAAACCAAAACTAACATATCTCTCCAAGTTTTAACATAAACTCAAGTTAACTATTACAAACCACAAGTTTTGCACCAAAACTATAAGTTTAGCTCAAAAACAACTATATACATGAAACTACAACATTTACAAGCTTCCTCGACTCCACGAACCCCAAGCTTATCTCCCCGGATTCTCGCTGTCGTGCTCACCTACAATGGTTATTCAATAGGCACTACAATATATAAGCTATATGCTTAGTGAGAGATATCAATCAAGCACACGGATGACATATCATGTTTATATTCAACTCAACAAATAAATTGATCTCCGGATAAGCAAGTATTTCCTCCGCCACTACCCGCAAGTCCACGGCACAAGCCAATGACCCACGCCACCCACGTGCGGTCTAATGTCGTTGTCGGCAACAAGTGGTCGTCACCACGGAACAATCTCATGGCGGATTCATACGAGCTTTCCTTTGACCCAAATAAGCAACTAAGCACGCTCACATAAACATAACACCGTGCTTTTCACGTAATTATAGCTAAACATGGTAATTAACCTAAATAGGCATGTAATTTACCCAATGAACACAAACACAAATCCCATCCAAAAACAAGATTGAAACCACTCACCTCTTAGCAATTCGTTCCTAGTTGTGAAATTAAAGCCCAAATCTACTCCGGGTTCAAATCCTACATGAATTCGACCAACTACAGATTACCGCTCCGAATTGGGTCTCAAAAATAACGACGATTATACTCAATAAAATCAGTACCAAAACGTAGAACTCACCTCTATGAGTCCAAATCCGGTTTCGAAATTAAAATTGGTAGTCGAACGGCGCGTCGAACGGCGTCGATAAGCTCCGGTGAAACCCACCCCTCTTTTCTCTCTAACCGACTGAAAATAATGAAGAAGAAGAGATATAGATATCTCTTTAATTCCTAGCTCAATATATGGTTTGTTGTTTTATTAAGAAACCCACCTATTTTTCGGTTATTTTCATTTACACCCCTGACTAGTTTTATAACTAATTATTTAATCCTCGAAACTTAAGTGGGTATTTGTCTATGTCTCGCGTGGGTCCCACAGGTGGTCCCACATAATTTTGTGAAGTTACTAATTAGCCTACTAATTAAATAGCGTGTTCAATTCGTCCTCACCAAGGTATCCCAAATGACCACACAAATGGTCTCTAATAATAAACAATATATTCTAAACAACATATAAATATCTCACATATGCCTTAATAAACATTTAAGCACATAAGGGTGATTCCACCATCTTTGTACCATCACAATGGAACTTTCTCAACTCATGTCCCAATTTGGGACTGCCACATTGACTAACATTGGGTTCCCAATTTGGACACCCACAATCAACTAGTGAGTTAAAACTCACTTAAACATGTGTTAATAAACACCAATTAATTATGCTAATGCATGCCTAAATCGTGATTAACAATTAATCGCGGGAGCGGGTGTTACACTGTGTGATGTATTTGCGAGGCGGATTAGGTACTAAAGTGTGAGGCATTGGACATTCTCTGGCACCCCGTGCTAAAGTGTGAGGCAAACTAGACATTCCCTGGCACCCATGTGCTAAAGTGTGGCTATCGGAGTATTTTAAAGATACTGGTGTGAGAGAGTTGGTTGTTGTGTTTGTCGAGAGAAAAGAGTTGGTAAGATGAGATGGTGCATCATTTTCATACACGGTCTCATATATGTTAATTATAGCTTTTCAATGATATCGTGGTTGTTTTCTAAAATGAACTCTTTACTTTAATGTAAACTTGTTGTATTAAATGGGAATTTGAAAATGGTAAATGAGTATGTGTTACATTCAAAGTTATTTTTTTAATACTCACCAGCTTCTTGAAGCTGACAGCATCGATGCGCCCTGGACATTCGTGTTCAGGCTTTTCAAGTTATGACTATGCTGGGCCCTATGATTATGCAAACTGAGAACGACTGCTTTTGAAAGATAAAACTGTTATCATATCCTATGCTTTAATTTATGAACTATTTTGTAATAAGGATGACTGTAATAGATGTTAAGGTATTGTTTTGATTTAAGGCGGATTGTGCCTTTAGAGACCCTGTGCTGTAATAACTACTAAGTTAGAAAACATTGTAAGCCTTGATTGCTCTGCTCTGATTATTATGTTTTTGTTTTCGACGCTTGGGATGAAATCGATCCTTCAAACTTTCCTTATTTATGCTACGTCGGGGTGTGATAGTAGACTTTTCCAAAACTCTACAGTAAACCTCGAATCACGGTCGGACACGATAGAGACTGGTGCACCAAACAGTTGTACGATTTGTTGTATGTACATACGGCTCAAACACTCGACCGGGTACGACATACTGTAAGCTATGAAATGCGCCGATTTGGTAAGTCGATCCATAACTACCCAAATAGCATTATGGTTTTGCTGTGATCTTGGCAATCCTACCACGAAGTCCATAGTTATATGCTCCCACTTCCATCCAGGAATTGGTAACGGTTGTAGAAGTCCTAGAGGCTTCTTATGTTCTGCCTTTACTTGTTTATACGTAAGACATTGAGACACGTGTTTCACAACTTCTCTTTTCATACCTTCCCACCAGAAGTTCCTCTTCAAATCCTTGTACATCTTTGTACCTCTTGGATGAATAGTCATTCGTGACTTATGAGCTTTGTCCAATATATCATTTCTAAGATCACCTTCATCAGGCACACAAAGTCTGCCTCTGCATCTGAGTGCTCCGTTTGAACCATTACTCCAATTCCCTGGTGCTTTCACTACGTTGCTTGCTAACCACTCCTGAAGTCCTACGTTCTTCTTCTGTGCCTCCAAAATATGACTGACAAGGGTCGGTTGCACCATGACACATCCAAAGTGTCATCCATTGCTTGAATATGAGGCCTGAATACCGAATTCAGCCAAAGTTTCCAATGCTTTCTACTCTTTGACCATAAGAGAATCTACTGTCATCCTCCGGGGTTTTTGACTTAACGCATCGGCCACTATGTTTGCTTTCCCAGGGTGATATTGTAACGTGAAATCGTAATCGTTTAACAATTCTATCCAACGTCGTTGTCTCATGTTCAACTCTCTTTGAGAGAACAAGTATCTCGGAATCTTGTGATCCGAAAACAGATCAAACTTTTCACCATAGAGATAATGTCTCCAAATCTTGAGTGCAAAAACAATCACAGCTAGTTCGAGGTCATGCGTCGGATAATTCAACTCGTGAGGCTTCAATTGTCACGATCCATATGCGATTACATTCCCGTCTTGCATTAAAACACATCCAAGTCCTTGGTGTGATGCGTCACTAAATATGGTGAACTGTTCACAACTCTTGGGTATCGCTAGCACTGGCGCAGTAATCAATCTCTCCTTTAATTCCTAAAATGCGTGTTCGTGCTTGTTACCCATTCAAACTTCAAGTCCTTCTTCGTTAGTCCGGTAAGAGGAGCTGCGATCTTGGAGAATCCTTCCACAAATCTCTGATAGTATCCAGCCAACCCAAGAAAACTTCTGACTTCCGTTGCAGTGGTTGGTATATTCTAATCTAAAATTGCATCTGTCTTTGACGAGTCTACGGCTATTCCATTGCGAGACGACATGTCCTAGAAACTTGACTTCCTTTAGCCAAAACTCACACTTACTGAACTTTGCATACAGTTAGTTATCTCGGAGGGTCTGTAGTGCAATCCTTACATATTTCTCATGTTCCTCCTCGGTCTTTAAATAGATTAGAATATTGTCAATGAGCACGATAATAAACTGGTGCAAGTAGGGCCTAAATACTCTGTTCATTAGGTTCATGAATACCGCTGGAGCGTTGGTTAATCCAAAAGACATAACCAAAAATTCATAATGCCCGTACCTCGTCCTAAAAGCTGTCTTGGAAATATCCTCTGGTCAAACCAACAGTTGGTGGTATCCCGAACGTAGATCAATCTTTGAGAACGTCATCGCTCCTTGCAACTGATCAAACAGATCATCGATCCTAGGGAGTGGGTACTAATTCTTAATCATAACCTTGTTGAGCTCCCTACATTCGATATAAAGTCGCTGGGTTCCATCCTTTTTCTTAACAAATAGCACCAGTGCTCCCCAAGGCGACGTGCTAGGTCGAACAAATTTGAGATCTTCTAACTCCTGCACTTGCTTCTTCAGTTCTTGTATCTTCGTTGGTGCCATCCGATAAGGAGCCTTCAATTATGGTAAAGTACCAGGCACCAAATCGATACAGAAGTTAATCTCCCATTTAGGTGGTAATCCTAAAATATTCCAAAACACATCCTCAAAGTCTCGGACTACAGGAATCTATGCAACAGTGAATTCTGAAGTCGAGCTCTCAATAGCTGTTAGACGACTAGTAAGGAAAGCATCACTAGAGGGGTTGCACTGAAAATCAAAAGACTGATTTCCTGGTACCGAAAAGGTAATCATCCTATTGGCACAGTGCAACTTAGCACGATACTTCATGAGCCAATCAAAACCTAAGATGATGTTAAATTCCTTCATTGACAAAACGATTAGGTCTGCGGGAAGAATCTTATCCTCTAGGGTTAAGGCACAATCCTTGCACACTTTTTCTAATTTTACGATTACTCCCAATGGTGACACGGCATTCAGGGCTACATCAAGCGCCTGGGGTACTAAACCCAAAAGTTTAACAATCCCGATAGCAATAAACGAAATCGAAGCACCAGTATCAAATAGAACTTTAACTCAAGTGCTGAATAACGTAAGAGTACCTTCCATGTTTTGCTGTTCGGCCTCATCAAATCTCGCGTTCTCAGGGAGGATAGCATTCATACGAGCCTGTCTAACTTAGCCCTGAGCAGTTGGTCCATTGTATGTCCTACGGGGTGTTCTGCAATCGTTGCTGATATGGCCATGCTTATTGCAGTTGTAACAGAGAATGCTTGCCCGGTTGTAGTTCTTGGAAGTTCGGTAGTCCTTAGCCAAATGACCAGGTTTTTCGCAATTAAAGCATCCACCGGTACTACCTCCAATAGTAGCAGAGATTCCTTGTGGCGGAGGTTCTTGGGTTATAGCATAGTGGTTCTGGGGAAACGCAGTTTGTGGCTTCCTCTCTCCAGCCCAATTGCGCTTATTCCCTTGGAATCGCATCGGAGGTCTCGGTCCTTGGTTAGCCCTGGGTGGTAGCTGATTCCCAAAACGTCCTTGCTCTTGACCATTAATATCCTCATGACCGACTGCCATTCCTACCATGGCCTTAAAAGTCTGACCTTGATGATTCAACGTCATCCGTTGTAGTGGCAATGAAAGACCTTGGTGATACTACATGTTCTTCTCCGGGGTATCGATCATATACAGGGCAAAACGAGATAGTCGTTCAAACTGTACCGTATACTCTCTTACGGTAAGGTTCCCTTATCTGAGCTCGATGAATTCCCTCTCCTTCTTATTCCTCTCTGTTTGAGGAAAGTACTTTTTCCAAAAATAGTCCCTTGAACATGATCCAAGGCATCCATCTTGCCGCATCTTCTCCTACAGTTGCTTTCTCCGATTCCCACCAATCTGCTGCCGCATAAGTCAACTGGAATGTCGCCAGTCGACACTTCTCAATCTCATTACATCCTAGGGTGTCAAAGATTGCTTCCATCTCTCGGATCCACTGTTCCGCTTGCCACAGCACAGTATTCCCGTCAAACTTCTCTAGATGAAAATGACGGAAACGCTCTACTATTCTATCCTCAACTGGCCTCGGGGGTGGTCCATGGTTATTTCCGTTGTGCACGTTAGGATTGTTGATTCGTTCAATTCTACGCACAAAGGCTTCAAACAGTTCAGTTGGATCAACAGCTTAGGGTGCTTTGGGAACATCCTCAATCTGAGCGGGACGATTCCAAGTAGGCATTCCTGCCATCGATGCAATAAGGTTGGGTACCTATACAGACATCTCTCGGTTAGTCATCAACCCCAAAAATAAAATATAGAAATTAATTCAAAACTAAACATAATAGTTATAACTATTATCACATTAATAGCAAAGCAACTATATACGAACAACTCCAAAAACATTAGAGTCAACTCCTATCTCACAGAATCTTAAGGTTCAAAACTCAAGAAATATTGGACAATTGGTGAGCGCGACTACTAAACCTAGGCTCTGATACAAAAAATTCTATCACGCTCCTCAGTAGCAAAAATAGAGAAAATAAATTCTTTTTTGGACCCGTAGGCCATGACAGTTGAAAGTCACCACATTGTCCACACATAAAGTTAAACCATCAGAGTAATGATTCAAACCACACATTGGAAAGTTCTAAGGTCGATATAAAAAAAACAGAGTTCAATACTAACTATTATAAAACTAAAGTGTCTGCAGACAAAATATAAATAAAATTGTATGGCAACAAATGCCGATTACAAACTTAACTATTACAACGGTCTCTAAAACCATAAGCATCAACTATCAACGACAAGCTCCAAGTCTTCAGCTTGCATTGTAGTCATCTCCAGCATAACCTCTGTCATCGTAGGCTCCATCCTTGCAGCCCCTATCCATGTGTGCATCTCCTGCATACTCATAACCCTGGCCAGTTGGACGTCAAATATCCAGCGGCATAAACGTCGTCAGCTACGAAAGTCGAGTGAATACAAACACTAACAAAGTATCTATAGATAACCAGCATATAAAGTAACAACATCACTAAAGGATTACCTCATCGTTCGCATGCATGTATGCACTAACTCAATATAACAACGGATATTAACCCAAACTACAGACATAACATAGACACCTGGGTCCATATTAATCAGACACGTAGTCCCATACCTACGATCTATCAAATCCTGACACACAGTCCCATGTATGCTATCTGAACGCCCCAATATACCTTGGCCAACCCGCCCTTGACATACTTTGGCTAACACGCCCCTGATACATCATGTCCATCCGTCCTTGACATACTTTGGCTAACACGTCCCTGATACATCCTGGCCATCAACGCCCCGCATTTATGCTTAATGTCTTGCAGTCAATACGCTCAATATCTTACGGCCAACACGCCCAGCCAATACGCTCGATACATTACTGCCAACACGCCCAGCCAATACGCTCGATACATCACGGCCAACACGTCCAGGCAATACGCTCGATATCTTAGGGCCAACACGACCAACCAATGCGCTCGATATCTTACGGCCAACACGCCCAGCTAATGCGCTCGATATCTTACGGCCAACACGCCCAACCAATACGGTCGATACATTACGACCAACACGCCCAACCAATACGCTCCATATCTTACGGCCAACACGCCCAGCCAATACGCTCGATACATTATGGCCAACATGCCCAGCCAATACGCTCGATACATTATGGACAATACGCCCAGTCAATACGCTCGATACGACACGCTCGATATCTTACAGCCAACACGCCCAACACATACTAGTCACCACGCCCGATGTCATATGATTGTCGCGACCGCATTCACACGTACTCATCATAAATAGTATCGACCTCCGCGGTCAATAGACCCACTACTATACACGTTGGCTTTTCAATCTCATTAGTATCTTAACATGAACCAAAAAGGTTTCACTGATCAATGTATTAAGTCAATTATTCTACGTGTGCATATCATTTTATCCCTTATTATCCCATATTCGCATAATAGAAATGGGAAACGATTTCCAGAACAATCAAACCCTTATTATAATAAATAAGAGGAACTATCCATGATCTGCAACTTCCAATTGATTGGGATAAAGGTTCAATCGATTGGGATAAAAATCATAACAATCGATTGGGAATCATAACAATTGATTGGATCCAAAATAATACCAATCGATTGTAAACTTTGGCAATCGATTGGTTTACAACTAATGGCAATCGATTGGAAAACATACCTATCGATTGGGTCCAAACTGATGGCAATCGATTGGAAAATACACCAATCGATGGAACTTCGTCTTTTCTAGAAAAATTATAAAACAACATATATAATGTCCACGGAACATATTAACTACGTCTAACCTTCACTAAAACATATGAAAACGTCATATAAGAATAACCAAGTGAGTTGGACTCACCTAAGGATGCGTTTGGGTGTGTGTTTGGCTTGTGGAGCTTGAAACCTCAAGGTTTTTCTTCCTCTCCTCCTCTTGATCTCTTTCTTTCTCTGTCTCTCTCTCTCTCTCTCTCTCTGTCTGCTCTCTTCTCTTCTTCTCCTTCTTCTCCTTCTTTTTCTTCTCTGTTTCCAGAGGCAGTGTGTGTGTAAATATATATGTGTGTGTATGGGTGTGTATAATATATATATTCTCTCTCTCTAGACTGTAAAAATAGTCCCAAGGGACGAAATGAACAAGTATATATAGAGAGGGGAGAGTGCCACACATCAAAACACGAAAGAAAGAAGAAAACTTGTCTCTGCTGGTGCCAATCGATTGGTACCAGTGGCAATCGATTGGGAACAGATATTTGATGGCAATCGATTGGATCTATGGCAATCGATTGGTATAGTGCCACGTAATGAATTCAGGTCGGCATCATTCCAATCGATTAGAAAGATGGCAATCGATTTGTATAAAGGCCAATCGATTGGGACCAAAAATTCAACAAAGACAAGAAATAAAACAAAGGGTTTTATTTATATATACATAAATACAATGAAATTATAGGGTATTACATGAATATAAGAGAGGCAAAAAAACCTACATCAATTAATTGCGGGGTCGTCAACAAAACCTTAAAATCAGACCATAAAAAATCGAGGGATTACCTTGGTAGGAAGATTGAATCCAAACAGAGCCGCTAGAAGGGTAGAGAGAAACCCTAACCCTAATGGAGCCCTAGTTTTCTTCACTCCATGCAAAGGAAGAGAGAAAATCAATCTGATCATGGTGGTCGGTCTGTAAAGTGAGTGAGAGAGAGAGAGATAGAGGTGAGACTGAGAGGTTTAAGAGAGAGATCTGTGTGTGATAAAGAGTCGTTGGGTAGTGTGATGTAAAAATTCAAAATTCAAAAATTGGATAGTAACATTGATAGAGAGAGAGGGGATGATAGATGGGAGGAGAGAAAGAAGAGTGGAATTGACCTTTGAAAGGGTGCAGCAATCTGAACAAAGAGAGGTGAGAGAGTCGTGCATTTATAGAAGAGGCTGAGATGAAGCTCTTGATTGGTTGCGTACGGGAGTGGGAGTGGGCATTAGGACTGAAAGAAAATCGAACCAAACCGACACACCGAAGCGAACCGAACGGTTCAGACGGTTTTCATTTAGTTTGTGCAGTGTAAATCCAAAACCGAACCAAAATTTTACACACTTCGAACTTAACCGAAATCGATCGGTTTTTCCAAAAAAAACACACCGAACCGAGCCGAATCAAACTATGTATACCTGTAGACACCCCATTTTTTCGGCTATCGGATTTAGGAGACCTATAGCTTGGTGGTTCACAATGATCGTAAAAAAAGGACTCCTGGAAGTCAGCTCTATCTCTCAGAATGCTCAGATTGACCAAAATGCCCCTGAAAGCCCGAAGACTCCCAGATTTGGTCCCAAAGTTCTGAAAACATGCTATGTCGTAAGAAAAATGATAAAATGAGTTTTTAAGCAAAACCGGAAGAAATCGTCAGCTCCCAGAGAGCCCCGGAAGTCCCGGAAGTTCCCCGAAAGTCCCCGTTGACTGGTTTGACCAAGGTTTGACCAAGTTTGACCAAAATTGTCCGAATTCACCGGAATCATTAGAAAAGTATTAAAATGAGTTTTAAAAGAGAATCGAGCGAAAACGTCGGCTCTTGGGAGCTCCCGGAGGTTCCCAGAACTTCCCGGGAATCCCAGGTTTGACCAGTTTGACCAAGATTTGACTTTGGAATCGGGGCACCGAGGCAATTTTCAAATATTTTTTATGGATACTAGAGGTCAATAGCTTTCCAACGGTATATCGCACATAATTCCTGGATTTAAAACGAATTTATTATGGATTTCCAAATCCGAAAAAAGGCGATCAAATCGGCTTTTATCGTGAATACTGTAAAACTTTTCAAAGTGACCTATCCTTGAACTATTTTTTATGTAAAGTAGACTCCATTACCTTTCCAACGGTATATCACAACCTCAATTTGGAGTTTGTACGCATTTTCTGTGAATTTCGGACGAAATAGGGTCTTTTCGCGAATACCGGAACCTCAGGGGGCCTAAACAACATTATCTGGACAAAGGAGGAGCAGTGCCGCCGCGGCACTGGCCCACTGCCTCCGCGGCACTGGCCCAGTGCCGCCGCGACACTCCCCTCCAGGATGGTGTTTTTTTGTAATTTTTCTTGGGGATTCATTTTGATTAATTAAAAACCAAAACGACATAGTTTTATGATTTCAGATGTTTGGAGCCAATGAGAATACTTTCTAAATCCCAAAACCACCCCAAGTTTGCCTATTTAAACCCCCCATTTCTCTTCATTTTGGGGGAGTCAAATACAAGTTTAAGAAAAGTTTGGGAGAGAAAGTTGTAGAGATAAGGTTAGAGTAGAGAGAAAAGAAGCTTTCTTCTTTGATTTTCAAAACAAAAGTGAGTTCTAAACTTTGTTTCTACCTCATTACTCCTATTTACTTCAACATTCAATACACCCAACCACCATTTTAGTGAGCATTTAAGAGAGTGGAAGCTTCTTCCATGTCCAATAGCATTACATATGAGTGAAACACCATGCTACAAGTTCAATACTTCATGAATATCATCTATTGATCATCATCTACTTGCTTGTTCATTCATTGTTTATCTCTTCTCACCTCATTTCTTTTTTATTTTCTTTATTTTACTTACTAGTTCATCATCATCTAAATGATGACATGAAGTTTGGGGTGAGTGAATCCTTATGGATAGTAGCTCTTGACCTCAAAAAAATGTTTGATAGATGATAATCATAACTTCAATACCTCCAAGGTCTCCTTGAAGTGTATTGAAGTTATGCTCAAATAAAAATAAGTTTCTCCAACAATCTTGGAGGTTCTTGATGATGAGTTGAATGTTGGCATTTTAAGTGGTTATAATCTTTATTGAGTATTAAAAATGCACTTTCAAAACCTCTATTTCAAAACCCCCCTCAATCCCTCTCATTTTGATTTCAAGAAAGAAAACCTTATTTTCCCCAAAATCTTCAAAACAGTGAGTTAAAACAGTGAGTGAGCTGAGTTCAAAGATTTCTCTAGAACTCAATACTCAACATATAGATGCAAGGCCACTTGGAAAGTCTTCCTAACTCATTGGAGAACACCCATGATTTTTGGTTTGACTTGGAAGTACTTGAAAATGGTCCATTTGGACCCAAACATTCCTTCCAAACATTCTGCCTCTGCTGTCACAGCAGCTTGACTAACTTCCAACTTCTTTTTCAGAAATATTTTCCGAAAGAGGTGGTCCCAACTTATTTATCCCTTAAACGTCAATGTCTTAGGGAACCTTCTGTATAAAATGGGCCCCTAGATCATTCGGTTTCATTTTCTAAGATTTTTCAACATTTCAGTCGACAGTACGGACTCTGTTTCTGAGTGACCTCTGTTGTTCATATGATTTCTCTCAATCTGTGATAGTTATTAAAGATTGTCTTTTTGGGTTGTATTCTAGACACAATAAGGAACATCTCCATAAAAAATCATGCATTGAAAGCATTCCTAACCCATCTTTTCCATTTTTACAAGATCATGTTACTGTTCTGTCCACTATTCACAGCAAGCACATTTTAACTTTTATTCTTTGATTTGATGCTTATATGCATTCCAAATTAGTTCATATCTTAGGAAGTAGTTCATACTACAATTGTACATATCCCATGTTGATTTCATCCATCCATTCATACACATTTTAGACTTCTAAGTCATTATAGGAATTCATGAACACAAAGCACACTACAATCTTGGCACATTCTAGATACATACATTGCATCCATGCAAAGATTTGGAGCTTTTGTGACTCCTAATCTAAGAAGATTATAAGGAACGAACTTGATCACACGTTCATGCTTCCCCCGATCTAATCATCCTTTCTCATCCGTCCCGGGGATTGAGAGATCTTCTCTTCTCAAAGAATAACATGCATCATTTTAGCTTGCTAAGCATCTTTGTTTTCTTTGATTTATTTGTTTCAAGAACAATTCATGCCCCCTTTAGATTAGGAAGTCTTGATTATTTGATACATGATTAGACGATTTTTCCTAGGATTATTTGTGTGATTTTCACTTTACATTGCATGATATTTGACTTAGATCTTATGAATGATATCTTATCTTTTGATTTTCAATTTCAAGATTCTTATGTGATGTAATATACTATCATAGTATTAATTGCCGAACCATATATAGTATAAGATGATTATTTGGATGCTAATTGAGGCCCGTTGAGAGACGGGGCGAGTTGAGGGTGTTTTAGTCGTGACAAAGGCTCCTTCCTCTCTCATACCAAAACCCCGAGCCAAGTTCTTTGGTTATGAAGGGCCGGTGCCCTTTATCCGTTTGGGTGAGTCAAAATAAGGTTTCTTGGTTCCTTAAAGACCAAGTGGCAACTCTGTATCTGTTTTCAACAGACCTTTTCTCTTTCCTTGATTCAAAAAATCAAACAAGTTTCAAAAATAAAACAAAGCGGTGGAATCCCGGTATCCACAATATCCTTAGTGAGCATATAGTGTTAATGCGGAAGATGGAGGCTTTGAGTTAGTGAGTTACGGACGGCTAGATGAAGATCAAAGGGGTAAAAGTATTCGAGCCCCCTCAAACCCATTACCGGTTGTTATAGTTCTTTGTGTTAGAAATGAAATTAGACAGTTCTAGTGGAAAAAAAAAAAACAAACAAACAAACAAAAAAACAAAAGACCCAATATGTCAAATTTAAAAGGCCCAACCTTTCCTCCTCAAGATGCCATCCTAGCTCTTAGTCCCAACCAAAGGAATTTGTTACACTACAGATTGTCTAAACTACACAAACTTTTTGCAAACAATGGCAAGTTTGATAACACATTCAGAAGCAATAGGATTGAAAGCATTAAACATACCCTTGATACACCATAAGCAAACGATCACGATATTTTTAAAATGTGAAAGCTCTTGGTACCCAATTTCAGTTTCCACACCATAAGCAAATCAACATAGTAGAGCCTATCAAGCCAAATTTAATTCGCTAATGTCATGTTGGGGCATTAAAAAAATGACTATTTCAGTACACTCGTATAAAATTTTAAGAACTAACAAATACATCAGCAACTAAACAAATGGCAGTGTTCATCAGTTTCACAACCACAATAATTTCTAAAGAAATATAAAAAGCAACATTAAAAAAATAAAAATAAATTGCGAGCTTAAGTTCGCGGATATCCCAAATCGCACACTCAGTTCCATAGTTTAAAAAGTGAAAACCTTACCTAGATTTGACATTTAATGCACTTGCTTCTACTTCCATCTTGATCCAGGTTCCCCTCCCGCTACTGACTTCTCACTGCAAATACCTGAGAGAACATAAACAAAAAATAATAGATCAAATCTTTTAGTCATCATAAGGCTCAAACACTGTCTAGAAATCCAGGTTCATCGTCCGTAAAGGTAAACAAAGAAAATTTAAAACTTGGAATACAATGGCATTCACACAAAGGAACAATGGATTGATTCATGCCTAAAGAGAGAAAGAATAGAAACAAATGAAAGAGAGAAAAAATAGAAAAAAAAATAGAAACTTATTCCAGTAGTGTTAGTGTTGGGGTTAGGGTTTAGATATAGGGGCTTTCTGGTGATGGTGGTCAGCCAAGAAGGTAGTGGCGTGGTGGAGGGTTAAGGTTTTTCTAAAAAGGGGTTAGGGTTGATGGTGGCCAGCCGAGGGTGGTGGTGGTAAGAGAGAGAAACAGAGTATATAGAGAGGATAGAGAGAGAGTGAAACAGGGTATACACAGTTAGGATTTCTTGATTGAACAACCGTAAGTGAAAGAATCAGAGTCGTACTTGTGTTGGTGAGAGCTGGATCTTCAAAAAATAAAAATAAAAAATTGATAGGGGTCCTTAACCAATTGAAATTGAAAAGTATAATCAACACCCATGCTAGAGAGAGAAAAAAGAAGAAAGAAAGTGAAGGCTTAACCCCAATTAGGTTAGCCAACACAAATATATATTATCAATTAAAACCAATTACAACAATACCCTTAAACCACTAATACATATATTCTAACACTCCCCCTCAAGCTGGAGCATAGATATCTATCATGCCCTGCTTGTTACAAAGATCATAGTATGGTCCTCTACTCAATGCCTTAGTAAGAATGTCTACTAGTTGATCACTAGACCTAACAAAAGAAGTAACAATTTGCTTCCTCATAACCATATCTCTGATAAAATGACAATCAACTTCAATATGTTTGGTCCTCTCATGAAACACTGGATTACTAGCAATATACATAGCTGCTTGATTATCACAATACATCTTAATAGGTATACTACTGGAAAATCCTATCTCTTGCAGAATAGTCGTCACCCATAACAACTCACACACAGTATGAGTCATAACTCTATACTCAGCCTCTGCACTTGACTTGGCAACGACATTCTATGTTACCCAGACTTGGAATCAAAGGTGCCGAACCTGTGTCGACGTGGATATGACAAGGATACCGACATGGGATATGTGTCGGACTTGTTTTGTACCATGTCGGACATGGCTTGCTATCAATAATATAATCTAAAGAGGAAAATTGTTTTCTAAACTCAAAGTCTTCTTATCATATTTAGACTATTTTCAAACTCTGTCCCTATTTTAAAAGTATTTAAACTATGACCCTATATAAAAGTACTAAAATTAAAATACTTGATTTTTTTTCTTGCATAATATGCAAAACTATTATATAAATTTATAATATTTACTTAAATATAGACATGTCCCCGTACCCGTACCCCGTTATGGATCCTTTTTTTTGCTGAGTCCCCTTATCCTAACATTTGGGAGATTGACAAGTCCGACCTCCGGATACATCTACGTACGCGACACTCGTACCCGAGTTTGGGTAACATAGACGACATTCTGCTTTTTGCTCTTCCAACTGACAAGATTTCCACCAACAAACACACAAAATCCTAATATTAAAACGTCTATCAAGACTATCTCTAGCCCAACTGGCATCTGAGAAGCCAACTATCTCCAAGTTATCTGAAGGTTTCAACACTAAACCTTTACCTGGAGCACGTTTCAAATACCTCAATATACGACGCACTGTCTCCCAATATGATAACTTGGGATTCTGCATAAACTGACTAACAACTCCTATAGAGAAGGTGATATCAGGTCGAGTCACAGTTAAATAAATCAACTTACCTACTAGTCTTCTATATCATCCAGCATCATTGAAGTCTTCTCCATCATCTTTACTAAACTTCATATTGGAGTCCATTGGAGTGTCAATAGGTTTTGAACCCATCAATCATGTTTCATCTAGAAGGTCAAGAACATACTTTCTTTGGGATAAGAAAATCCCTTCCTTAGACCTTGCTACCTCAATACCCAAGAAATAACGTAGTAGCCCTAAATCCTTCATATGAAAATGCTTACTCAAATGAGACTTCAATAACTGTATACCTTCACTGTCACTGCCAGTAATCACTATATTATCCACATAAACTGCTAAAACAATCATACCTTTCTCACAGTGTCTCACAAAAATTGAATGATCAGAACTAGTTCTTTTCAACCCATATGAACCAACTACTTGGCTAAAATTGTCAAACCAGGCCCTTGGAGACTGTTTAAGGCCATAAATAGCTTTCTTCAACCTACATACTTTATGTGACTCCCCTTGAGCAACATACCCAGGAGGTTACTCCATATACACTTCCTATTGTAGGTCAACATGAAGAAATGCATTCTTGATGTTAAGTTGATAAAGAGATCCTTGAGTAACAACAACAGATAATAAAATGCGAACAGAATTGAGGTGAGCCACAGGTGAAAAAGTTTCAAAGTAATCAACACCAAAAGTCTGGGTGTACCCTTTAGCCACCAAACGAGCTTTCAACCGTTCAACAGTACCATCAGGATGATACTTAACCACATAAACCCAACGACAACCTACAACATGTTTCCCAGAAGGAAGATCAGTTAACTCCCACATACCATTTTTGGACAATGCCAACATCTCATCATCTATAGCACTCTTCCAACACAGAGAAAGCAATGCCTGAGTATGAGACTGAGGAACAGAGATTGAAGATAAAGCACTAACAAAGGAACAAAGTTGTCACGCCCCGACGTAGCATAAATATGGAAAGCGTTTAATTTCCTTTATGGACCCGTTGGTCGCGACAGTTTGAAGGATCGATTCCATCCCAAACGTCTAACAACATAAAACCATTAATCAGAGTAGAGCAATCAAGGCTTATAAAATTTTTCTAACTTAATAAATATTACAGCACGGGTCATCTAAAGGCACAGACCGCCTTGAAACAAAACAATAACTTATCGTCTATTACAGTCATCCTTATTACAAACCAGTTCATAACTTAAAACATATAAACTTAAAGCATAGCATAATTAAACATTCTTCTTCCCCGATAGTCAAACTCAATTGGCGTAGTCATACATGCCGATCTGATTATAACCTGAAAAGCCTAGACACGAATGTCCAGGACGCATCAACGCCGTCAGCTTCAAGAAGCTGGTGAGTATTAAAAACATAACTTTGAATGTAACACATACTCATTTACCATTTTCAAATTTCCATTTAATTCAATGAGTTTACATTAGAGTAAAGAGTTCATTTTAGAAAACAATAACAATATCATTTGAAAGCTATAATTCACATATATATGACCGTGTATGAAAACAATGCACCAAGCTCATCTTACCGACTATTTTCTCTCGAGAAAACCCAACAATCCACTATCACACACTAGTATCTTTGAAATACTCTGATAGCCACACTTTAGCATAGGGGTGCCAGGGAATGTCCAGTTTGCCTCACACTTTGGTCCGGGGTACCAGGGAGTGTCTAATGCCTCACACTTTAATACCTAATCCGCCATGCAAATACCGGAGGAACCCTCACGCAGTATCTAGACTCGGGTATTAGGGAGTGTCCGTAGGCCACACTTTAGCACTACCATGGGTGCTAGGGAATGTCCAAGTTCGGCCTCACACACTTTGACGCTACCATGGTCGTCAGAGAGTGTCCAATTTTGCCACCGTCGTATTTCAAAGACACCCTCGCCGCAATCTCAATCACAACACACTTTGGTACTCACTTACCAGGGAGTGTCCACAACACAATCTCAACCGCACTCATTATACCACACTGTCCATTACTCTTTTCCATACTGACCAACACTCACCATGCATGTACAACTGACTCCACATGAATGATATGTGACTTAATACAGAAATAAAAAGTACTGGGAATGATAACCATGGATATACGAGGAGAAATCAAATCTTATATGAAACAACAGGTGAATTTATCAAAGAATGCTCTAATATGCTTTTATCGCTACTAGAATACAAGTGGGTCTACTTTGAAGCAATGCCCTCAAAAATGAGTTATAATTTGTGTACATGAATTACATATCAAAAGAAAGGTCTTTGAGTCTAGTTTCCAACGCTTCAAACCGTGCGCATTTTCGAGTTTCCTAGAGGAAGTTATGGCCGTTTTACTAAAAGTCGTCAGTGCTGAAAAATGTCAATCGATTGACAAAAGTGTCAATCGATTGGAACACTTACCAATCGATTGGAACTCATATCAATCGATTGAAATCCATATCAATCGATTGGAACCCATACCAATCGATTGGCATCAGCAGTTTCTCCCCTGTTACGAATTTAAAGCCTCTTTTTGACCCATTTTCAAATCCGAATGCAAACATGACTTGTAATATATGGTTCTCTCCGTTTTTCCGCAAGGATCACGAATACGCGATCGGTTTTAACTAATTTCAATCGTAGCTCTCGGATTTTACGAAAAACCGAGAGGTGTCAAAATTTCATTTTTAATATACGTCGCGATACGAATGAATTAAGCTCTACAACTTGAAACATAGCATCTATGGACTGTAATCTTTCATTTTCATCTATCAAAATCCATTTTGGTTAAGTTTGGAAAATCACCATTTTTGAGCTTCAAGCTTTCATACGAAAATTAACAATGGTGTTCTTCAAATTAGACTAAACTAACAGTAAATAAATATGAGATTACATTCCAAGTGAGTTTAGAATACTCACAGAGGGTAATTGGACAGAAATTAGAGGGCGAGAATTTCCGTCGTCAACGAAATTGTCTCCGTTCTCTCTTTATATATCAATATATCTCTATGTGACTGTGTGTATATACATATATATATATAATCTGTATGTGTGTATAATCCTTAAGAAAAAGAGAGAATTGAGAGAGATTGAGAATCACAGAGAGTTGAGAGATGAGAGACTATGAGAGATTTGAGAAATACAGTGATATATAAAGGCTGCCCAAAAATTGGGCTCCAAGCAATTGGTAGAAATCTCCCGGTGTGGTTGAGCTCACGTGCTCCCACACCCAAATGCAGTAAAGACGCAGTTTTAAAACATAACTGATATTTTACAGTTGATATAAAACATACAGAAAATTTCTATTATCGTAGGAAATAAATTTCGGTTTGGACACAAGTATAGATATAGTTTTCAAATCTATAGAAAGAATTTTCTATATTTATGGAAATTATGGTTTGACCCCAAAAGAATTTTAAATATGAAATATCATAAAAAATCAGATTTCAAAATATGAGAATTGCAATTTATATTAACACCAGGAATACAAATTTAATGTGAAATACAAATTAAAATTAAATGAAATGCAGGTTGTCACAGAAGTGGAGACGATAAATGAGAATATGAGACAATCTGATCCATAGGATGGTGAGTGCAAGAACGAGTACCTTTTCGAAGAGCGATAGGTAGATCAGGAGATTGAGAAATCTCTGCCGAAGTTGATGATAACAGAGGTGCAGCTGGCGGGTCATCAGTACTGGATGGCTTGTCACAACGACAATACACCTGCAAGGGAGGAGAACTAGAAGGAGGAATGGGCAATGGAATAGAGGACGATGGAGCAAGAACATCAACATCTAAGGAAGCATCGGAGGCCGAAAAAATGATGTAGCTTCAAAGAAGGTAACATCTGCACTAACCACATAATGATGACTCTAAGGATTCCAGCATTTATAACCTTTCTGAGTGCGAGAATATCCCACAAATACACATTTGGTGGCTCGAGAATCTAATTTATCACGACCAGGAGTAAGAACATGAACAAATGCAACACAACCAAACACACGTGGTGGTAAGGCAAACAATGACCTATCTGGATAGAGAATAGAATAAGGAATGCCACCACGTAGAACAGATCAAGGCATGCGATTAATAAGATAACAGGCATTGAGTACATCATCCTCCCAAAATTGTTTAGGAACATGCATATGCAGCATAATAGTTCGGGCAACCTCGAGAACATGTCTATTTTTCAGTTCAGCGACACCATGTCGTGGGGTATAACCACAAGAGGATTAATGAATTATCCCCTGAGAATCACAATAGGACTGAAGAGGTCCTTTAACATATTCTAAAGCATTATCAGATTGTAAAATACGAATAGTACAACAAAATTGAGTCATGACCTCTTTATGAAATAATTAAAAAATGTAAGAAATATATGAGCGTTCTTTCATTAAAAATAACCATGACATCCTGGAACAATCATCCACAAAAGACACAAAATAGGAAAAAACCTAACATACACTTATGTCTAAATGGACCCCAAACCTCATAATGAACCAACTCAAAAGGAGTGGCTCGACGATTATTTTGACGTAAAGGAAAAGACACCCTATGATGCTTACCTAACTGGCAAGCTTCACACTCTAAACTAGACATAGACTTAAATGATGGAAAAACCAACTTCAAGGATTGCAGTGAAGGATGACCCAAACGGTAGTGCCATTGATGTGGTGAAGCAATTGTATATAAAGCCGTCGAATTATTCCCTGTTGAATGTTGTTCCAGGTAAAAAAGACCATCCCGCTCACGATCTCCACCAATCATCTTCTTCGAGTTGAGATCCTGAAAAACATAATGAGAGGGATAAAATGTTACAGAACAGTTTAGAGATTTAGTAAGTTGACTGACCGATAGGAGACTAAAGGAAAATTAAGGAATATAATTTACAGATGACAATAAAAGAGATGAGGTAGGAGAAACTGGACTATGACCAATAATAGGACAATATCATCCATTAGCTAAAACAACTGAGCGCTGTGTGGGTAGACTAAGCAATTGTGTAAATACATTAGACTTACCAGTCATATATGTGCTGAAGCTCCTGAGTCGATGACCCATGGTGAAGGAGCAGATGAAGAAAAACATACAATGTTACCTGATTGTGCAAAACCAGTAGTATTAGACAATGATAATTGCTGTTGTTGTTGGACTAAGGCATTGCATTCCTCTTGGGAAAGAGTGATAGAGTCATTTGAAGATGCCATGGCAGGTGGAGTAGAAGTACTAACTTCCTGTTGAGACCGAGAAGTATTGTCAGAAGAGTACAGGGTTGGATTAGGCGAGGTCTCCCACGGCTTACCATAGAGATCATAACATCAACTACAGTATGGTTGTCACCCCCACAATGGGTGCAATAAAGAGAACCATGGCCTCGACCAAAACCACGACCACGTCCTAGAGGACCTCTTCTTCCTCAATTACCATTAAACATAGGAGGGAAATTGCCGAATCTACGACCACCTCGACCTCGATTATTACCATGAAAATTGCCACGACCACGAAAGGCCCCTTTATATCCCGTAGATGTAACAAGTGCAGAATTTTCTTTCCCAACAGGTTCAGAAGAGGTGGAGGAAGAATCTGTAGTAACGCGAAGCACACGAGAATACGCATTGTTCAAGGATGGAATAGTACCATCACTTGCCAAAATATGTGACTTAACAGACTGAAGATTCGAATGTAACCCAGATAAGAACTTGGAGACATAAAACTCCTCTCATTACTTCTTGATAATGTCAACATCACTAGTGATAGGATGATACTGATTTAACTCATCCATGAGTCCCTTGAATGTACAGTAGTATTCATTAACCAGCTTATCACCCTACTGAAGTAGAAACAAAGTTTGATATACCTCATAAGTGCGAGAAACATTCTTGTCCATGGAAAACGTCTCATGAACAGACTCCCAAATCTCTTTGGCGGGTGACAAAAACATGACACTCGAACACACAGAGGGTTCCATACTATTCCATAACCAGGACATAACCATATAATTTTCATATACTCAATCATCATAATCCTTACTATCCTTAGATGGAGGAGCAGACTCAATATATTTCAACTTCTTTCTAGCCCCTAAGGCAAATTTCATGGATTGAGCCCACAACAGATAATTGGACCCATTCAACTTGGTGGTTATAATTTGCATACTCACGACATCAGACGGAGAGATCAAACCCTTCTTGTCAGTCATGATAATGATAGGAGTTTTATACAAATACTAAGAACTTAATAAATATCGTGAAGTAACATCAACACCAAAAACATAAACAAAGAGTAACCAATTAGGTCCATAGAGGGACCGAGACAAACACGAACAGAGAAATCATTAATCAAAATTGCGCAATTGAATTTTAATATATATATATGAATCTTAGAGTTTGTACAAATAACAACGGAGAGTAGTGAATATCAACCGTGAATAGTATTGATGAACAGTACCATGAGTAGTGTCGAGTGAACAGTATCGTGGATAGTGTCAGGTGAACAGTACCGTGAATAGTATCGGGTGAACAGTACTGTGAATAGTGCCAAATGAATAGTGTCGTGAATAGTGTTAGATGAATAGTACCTCAAACAATAATATGGACAATGTTAGGGTTTATGTTTAAGAGCAATCCCAAGGATGGGGGGCTCTGATACCACGTTAGAGAGAGAAAAAAAGAAGAAAGAAAGAGAAGGCTTAACCCCAATTAGGTTAGATAACATAATTATATACTATCAATTAAAACCATTATAAATATACCATTTAACCACTAATACATATATTCTAACAACCCAAAAAAAGATAGCATAAATTGAATTGACAAAGAGATGGGAAAAATGAAATAACCACTCGGTGGTGGTTGTCCGGTGACCTGGTGGTGTGGTCCTGGCGGTGACTTGGAAAGAAGAGTTACGGAGATAGAGAGAGAGATGGAAAAGGGCTAACCTAGATGGGAGAGAGGGTGAGAGGTGTTGATCGCGCTGTGAGGGTTGAGAGAGAGAGAGAGATAGAGAGAGAGAGAGAGAGGGAGGGGAGGGGAGGGGAGGGGAGGGGAGGGGGGGGGGGGGGGGTAGGTGGAGGATTACTCAGAGCAGAATTTTTTTTGAAATTCAAAATGCAAGTGAGAGAGAGAGAACTGGTGGGGGTGGAGAGAGTGAGGCGTGCATGAGTAGGGTGTGATTGAGGAAGAGTGAAAGTTTGTGTGAGCGAGCTGAGGACCACTTGATCATGATCAAAGGGCTGTAGTTATAAGAGCCCCTATTTTATCCTCAAAATTGGTGCAGGTTATCATATATATTTTTAACCTTTACTTGTTTTAGCTTGATTGATTAAATTTTTTTTTGGGTCCTGCAATTGATATAACCTTTTGGAAAATAATACTCACACACACTAAAAAAAAAAAAAAGAAAGAAAGAAAGATTGTTGTGATCATTCATAGCATGAAATCTTTAATGGCCTTCCTAATCTCATATCATCACATGTATTACCTGAATTTAACGAAAGCTAGGTAAAGCATGTGAGGGCATGATCTCTATACTTTTGAGTACTCATCCAATTGGATTGCTAAAAAATTGAATTCAATTGATGAAAAGTTCTCTTTTTTCATGATCTCTGTACTTATTCTTTCTTTCTTTTTTTCCTTGCCAAATAAGTACATTAACGTCAAAGCACTCTAGACAGAAGACAGAACAGAAGAAGGGGAAAGGAAACATGCAAAGAACCTACAAAGTTCAATCTTAGCAGCCCATTGCCCAATATTATGAGCTGCTGAGTTTGAGATTCTTGGAATCGTTGAAAATTTTTCTCCAGTGGGAAGTGTTCCTGAAGCTTTGAGAATATCAAAAGCAATACCCTTTGTCTTCCAGCAGCAACTATGAGAGCCATCAGCAGCAGCAGAGATTGAATTGAAAAATCTTCAACAAACTTTACTACAACAAATCACTATTTAATTCATGTTTTTATCTTAAGATACAATATTTGTCACGCCCCGACGTAGCATAAATAAGGAAAGCGTTTAATTTCCTTTATGGACCCGTAGGTCGCGACAGTTTGAAGGATCGATTCCGTCCCAAACGTCGAACAACAAAAATAATAATCAGAGCAGAGCAATCAAGGCTTATAAGATTTTTCTAACTTATTACATCTTATGATACGGGATCCACTAAGGCACAGACCGCCTTGAAATAAAACAATAACTTAAAGTCTATTACAGTCATCCTTATGAAACAAATAGTTTAAAACTTAAAACATATAACCTAAAGCATATAATCAATAAACAGTTTTCTCATTCCAAAGGCAGCCATTCTCAGTTAGCGTAGTCATAAGATTCCTCCTGATTATAACCTGAAAAACCTGAACACGAATGTCCAGGACGCGTCAACGTCGTCAGCTTCAAGAAGCTGGTGAGTATTAAAAACATAACTCTGAATGTAAAACATACTCATTTACCTTTTTCCATTTTCAATTTGTAAAATCAATAGTTTGACCATAAAGCGAATTTAATTTATAAAACAAGGAGGAACATGTTGAAAGTCATTCATTCATAAAAACAGATGCTCGTGTATGAAACAATGCACCACACTCGTCTTGCCGACTCTTTTCTCTCAACAGACACAACAACCCACTATCTTACTCCTGGTATCTTTGAAACACTAAGATAGCTACACTTTAGCAACGAGGCGCCAGGGAGTGTCCAGTTTGCCTTACACTTTGGTCCGGGGTACCAGGGAGTGTCCAATGCCTCACACTTTGAAAACCCTAACCGCCATGCAAATACCGGGGCAACCCCTCACGCAATATCCAGACTCGAGTATCAAGGAGTGTCCGTAGGCCACACTTTAGCACTACCATGGATGCCAGGGAATGTCCAAGTTCGGCGTCACACACTTTAACGCTTCCATGGGCGTCAGGGAGTGTCCAAATTTGCCACCGTCGCATTTCAAAGATACCCTCACCCCAATCTCAACCACAACCACAACCGCAATCTCAACCACAACCTCATACTCTTTTCACACTACCATTACTCTTTTCCACACTGACTGACACCCACATGCATGTACTACTGACCCCACATGAATGACATAAACTTAAACATAAAGTAAATCGCTGAATTTAAAGGAACAACGCACGTACAGGGATTGATAACTTGTAATTCATTACCTTAATCATTTCAAACATAACTAATAGCATTCTGTATTAATAAAATTTCCAAACCGAACCTTAACAGTACTTAACAGTTGAATCAAACAGTCCCTGACCAGAAAACAAACAAAACTTGAAACTGTCAGAAGTCGCTCGCGCGTTCCGCTAGCGCGATTAATTGCTGAGGCTCCTACTTCCTCGCAGAAACTGCTCTGTTCCAGCTTTAAGGGTCCATTTTGACCCATTTTTGAAATTGAAAGTATATAGGGCATATAATATATGATTTTCTTCGTTTTTCCACAAGGATTAAGAATCCATTATCAATTTAACACCATTTGATCCATAGCTCTCCAATTTTATGAAAAACTAAAACATGTCAAAACTAATTTTCTTATATACTTTCTTATATGAACAAATTAAGGTCTAATACTTTGACAGTAGCTACTAGGGACTATAATCTTCCTAAATCATCTCAAAAAAATTTGTTTTGGTTAAGTTTTGAAAATGGTGATTTTTGAAGCTCAAGCTTCCATGGTTAAAATCAACAATGGTGATTAACAATTTTACACACACAAGTAATAACTAAACATGAATTACATTTAAGAGTGAGTTTAAAATACTCACTGATGATTGAAGCTAGAAATTGTTGAGAAAGAAATAGCAATAATAAGAATCAATCAAAGCTAGGCTATGGAGAATAAGAGCTCTCTCTCTCTATATTTTCTGTAGAAATTCTCAAGCTCACTCTTTTCTCTCTAAAATTCTCAAGTGCAGAATGAAAGTGTGTGTATGATAGTGTACATATAGAGAGTCAATTGGGAAGAACTTGGGGACCAAGCATCTTGTTGTTCACTCAACAAAATGTATTTGTCTCTCAATTAACTAAGGAGCTACAAATACACAGATGATACATACGTATGTATACATTCCCAAGTGCTGAAGGGGCAAGTGTAGGTGTGTAGGGGTCAATTGCAAGATGTTTGGCAATTTAGCTTATGGCCTAAGGAATACACACACACTACTAGCATTGCCAAACAAGGCCTAAGGCAATGATCACTTGCCATAAATGGCAATAAAGCAATTGTCCAAATCAGTCACTTCCAAAATCTGTGGAAGTTCACACAGCGTGGACAGTTTTGCACACTAACTGGTATTTTCGGGGCGCGGTGGTCACCACAAAAATACAGAAAATTCATTTTAACTTAAGAATTGATTTTCTGGTTTCATAAAAATACTGATTGAGTCAATAGAAGTTATTTTCACCGTTTTTGAAATACAGTTTTAAAATCCTACACAGGTATTACTAACTTTGTAAAATTACAGTTTGGCCCCAATAAAATTTCAAATGTGAGATATAGCAAGAAATAAATTCTACTCACACGAATTGAAATTAAATTAAAATAAAAGTGGACAAGAAATATTAAATATGACAATGCCAATGAATGAAAATGCAGGTTATTACAATATTTTTTTTTGATTATATTCTAAGCCCCTTCTAGCAATTGATTTTGCATAATGAATGTTCGTGATCTAGATATCCTTGCAATATTGTTCCATTGAAATGCGCATTATTACTTTGAAGTGCTTCTCTACAAGTACTTAATTATTTTTACAAGATAGCCAGGTTGAACCTCATTAATTTGTTGCCCTTATATTATATATATGCGGTGATAGATCTTGTTGTCAGAGATGAACAATTAACTGTTGGTTTTTTATTGTCGATCTCAACAATATAATGAATTGTGCAGCATCGTTGTGTTAATATGATAGCCCAACTTTTCCATGCCCTTGTTGGAGACAATGAAACAACTGTTGGTGTGGGCACAGTCGGTTCATCAGAAGCGCTAATGCTGGCAGGTCTTGTTTTCAAAAGAAAGTGGCAGCATAAGAGAAAATTGGAAGGCCCCCCCTTTAGTATGTTGGAGCAAATGTGCAGGTCTTTTAATGTTTTTACCTCTTGTCTTTGTGCACCATCATGATTTTTGGAAGTGTATTCTTATTCTCTACTCCTTAAGTTTAGTATGATCACTGACTTTCTCTTTTATGAAATTCTTACTCCCTCTATCCCATATATTAAGAGACCCTTTTACGAATTCCAAAATTTAAGGAACCTTTTTTTTGTATATATTTTTTTGTTTGTTGTGGTGAAAGTTAACAACTTTTCATCGTTGTCCATTTTTGAATTTCAAAATTCTAGTATTAAATCAAAGAAAAAGTGGAAGAGTTTATATAATAAAATGTAAATTTGAAAAGTGTGTAATTAAAGTACATTGTCTTTTCATATGGACTCTTAAAATGGGACATCCAAAAAATGGAATAAAGGATTCTTAATTTGGGCCGGAGGGAATATAAGTTTTACCCAATAATGAATTACATATCAATGTGTCCCATTGGGAAATCTTATGTGAGAGTCTTTGGTGCATGCGGTAGACATTGCCCTATACGAGGTAATTTTGACCAACTTGTTTGTATAAGGCATGCGTGTGTATGTGCTTTGTTGATTTTTCCCTTTTTCTTCTGTGTTAATGAGCTTGGCTAGTCTTGATCCACTGCTATAGCAATAAAGATATGACAATTCTCTACTAATCATGCAATCAAGGGCTATGCTTATCAGTGAGTACTCTTTATGGTGGGACACGGATCATTTGATGTTGCTTGAGTCCTAAATGAGTACATGGTATTAATTTTTTTTTTTTGATAGCCAACAATTGTGATACCTCTCATAAGAATTAATTTCTTTCTTAGCTTGGTTCTTTTTTAGCACTCCTGTTAGCCTCTCCGATGTAGATACTGTTTTGTTCGACTGTCTTCTACTTTTGTCTTTGTTTTGTGTAGTGTTCGTAGTGGTGTCTTGTTTTGGAAGCATTTATTTGTAATTAGTATGATCACTTTTGGCAGGGTGAGGGAGCTAGGGTACTACAGTGATTAGTATGAGGGTAATGGTTAGTCCCTTCATGGGGTTTATACCCAATCACCCAATGGGGCTACTACTTATTTTTGCCTTTGGAAATGTTAACTTTGATATCAATATACTTGACTTTTGCTTTTCAAAATAAAAAAAAAATTTGTTTTTAGCAAAGTTACTGTCGTAGCGTCGTGCTGTTTTGAGATTTTCTCTGTGTTATATGCTCCGCCCAGGTATGTTGGGAGAAATTTGCCCAATATTTCGAGGTTGAGATAAAACAGGTGAAACAAAGAGAGAGGTATTATGTAATGGACCTGGTGAAAGCGGTGGAGATGGTGGATGAGAACACCATTTGTGTCAGTGCTATACTGGGATCATCTACACTCACGGGAGAGTTTGAGGATGTGAAGCTCCTCAATGACCCCCTACACATGTTGACGCTGCAAGTGGCTGGTTCATTGCTCCGTTCCTTTACCCAGATCTTGAGTGGGATTTCCAGTTGCCGCTTGTGAGGAGCTGTACTGTTAGTGGTCACAAGTATGGCCTTGTGTATCTGGGTGTTGGGTGGGTAGTTTGGAGGAGCAAAGAAGACTTGCAGAAGAGCTCATATTTCATATTAACTACCTTGGATCTGATCAACCCACTTTCACACTTAACTTCTCTAAAGGTAACAATATATATATATATATATTGGGAGACTTCGTGTAAGGCCCCTAAGGTTGGGCTAAATTGGACTAAAGGACAATCCATAATAAAAAAACCCACACAAGGACACACTCTAAAAAAACTTTCCCTCCCAAAGTCTTCTAAAATTTGAATTATCCCTCTTAGTCCTACAAAATTTTAAATTTCACTCTAAATGGCAAAATTGCCCATGGAACCCTAAGAGACCACCACTACCATCTCTCTTCTCTCTCTAAATTTCTCTCTCCTCCCCCTCCATAGCCACCCCCACCACCATATCTCTCTCTCCTCTCCCTCCATAGCCACCACCATCACAACCACCACCACCACCACCACCATAGCCACCATCTTCTCTCCTCCTCCCTCCATAGCTACCACCATCACAACCACCCCCGGAGCCGTCGTCGTCGGAGCAGTCACTGGATCAGTCACCGGAGCAGTCGCCACTACCACCAACTCTCTTCTCTCTCTAAATTTCTCTCTCCTCCCCCTCCATAGCCACCACCACCATAGCCACCACCACCACCATCTCTCTTCTCTCTCTAACTTTCTCTCCTCCTCCCTCCATAGCCACCACCATCACAACCACCACCACCGGAGCCATCGTCGTCATTGCCGGAGCCAGAGCAACTTCCACCAACTCTCTTCTCTCTCTAACTTTCTCTCTCCTCCCCCTCCATGGCCACCACCACCATGCATCTCTCTCTCATCCCCCTCCATTTCCACCACCACTACCGGCCACCACCACCACCAGCAAAATAAATCTCCACGGCCAACTGATCGTAAGAGAAATTTCTCTTAAGATCAGTCATCTTAAGAGATCTAAATTTCTCTTAAGATGGTCAGAACTTTGAATGAAGGTGGGATGATAGGTATGGTCGCCGGAGGTGCTAGTGGCGGTCGTCGGAGGTCGTATGAGGGCGCCGGAGGTGGAAGTGGTGGTGGCCGGAGGTTAAGCATGGGTGGTGGCAATGGTGGATGGTCGCCGGAGGTGCTAGCGGCGGTCGCCGGAGATGGTAGTGGTGGTCACCGGAGGTGGAAGGTCACCGGAGATGGTAATGGTGGTCGCCGGAGGTAGAAGTAGTGGTGGCTGGAGGCTAGGCATGGGTAGTGGCAATGGTGGCTAGGGGTTGATAGTAAGGTTAGATGATGAAGATGAGGATGTTTAGGTCCCAAAAAAAATTAGGAGTAAAAACCAAGGTTTTTTATTAAGTGTCATTCATTCCAATTAAGCTTGTTTTAATGCCCTTTTCACCAATTTTCCCATATATATATATATATATATACGAAGAGACTCTCCAGTGCACTGGGCGAGTGCACTGCGCTTTTAAACCTAAAAAACCCGCGGATTTTTTTAGGCTTAAAAGCTCAGTGCACTGGAGAGCATTTTCCTATATATATATATGTCAGTCAGGCTCTAAAGAGGGCGCCATTTTTTTATTAAAGAGCGGAACTCTTTTTTGGCTGTGTAAAAAGTGAGAATTTCTCACCCAAAAAAAAAAAAAAAAAGTGATGTATATTATACTTATGTTTATATTTATATATTCCTACAGGTCATATAAATGCTTTAATTCACACTAGTCAGCCTTGGAAAGGATTTAATGATATTAAATAAGGCTGAGCAAGTAAAGTCACCTTCACCTTGGAGACAAAAAATAGGTTTGAGCTTATAAAACAACTAAAGACCAGCCATTCTCTACTGAATTGAATTTTAGACCAGTAAAGACATAACATAATATGTTAAATCTAGCGTAGCAAAAATGCAAATGCTTTGTTGGATGTTCCGCAAAACAAGCGAGGATGGAACTTGAACTGAAGTCACTTGCAAGATTGTCGAAATAGCACTTATTTCAAATAAATAAGAGAAACCTATTAAGGCTTAGTTTGGCCCTCATGTGGTTTTTTAAAAGGAGCTTATGAAATTTACTACTAAGTTGTTTGATAATTTTATACAAGTGACACACTACTCTTCAAAAAGATATCATGAAACTAAAAAGCCACCTTGAGCTTTTAAAAGCTCCATTCTAGAGCTTTTAAAAGCTCCCCAAAAAAAGCCCTAAATTCAATTTTTGCAAAGCTCATAAAGTAGTTACCAAATAAATTAACATGAAATTGTGTTTTAAAAAAGGAGAAGCACCAAAAGGGGGCCATACTAAGCCTAAGTAGATACTAGAAGGGTGGAACTGGTAGAATTAAGTGAATTCATATTGAGAGGATTATGCTAGGGGGAATGAAACATCAAAATGTTAAAAGAAGGGGGGGGTCTCAATTCCGAAAATTCCGATTCGGGGGGGGGGTGAATTTTCTGAAAAATATCCACAAGACTCACCAGGGGGAAAGATCTGAAACCTAGGTGTGGTTATTCGAACACTTTTTGACAACTTTTAACCCAAGAAGGAAATGAGTAATTTTAGGCATGGTATAAGGATGCAGAATGAAAAGCCCCATGTTTTTTTTCCTTATTTCTGTCCCAATATATATGTTTATAGCGGTTAACACCCATTTCCATAGATACCCTTGACTTATAATGAGGTTCCGTTGAGGAATAGGGATGGCAACGGGTCGGAGTTGGTATGGAGTCCCCTATACCAACTCTTACTCCATTTATTTTCCTCTTACTCCGACTCCGTCCCATCCCGTTTAAGTAAAATACCAACTCCTACTCCACTCCTACTCCGTTTACTATCGGGTACTCATATTATACTCCTACTCCATTTGCTAATCACCATTCCAAAATTAAATGATCTTTTATAATTCAAACCCCACTTATATTTTGGCTTGATTTCGTAAAAATCACTCACGCAAATGATTCTAAATTTGTTAATCACAATTTACAAATTAAATATTAATACTGAAGACAAAGAGATGTATATATATGCCCTGATTTGTTTTGTAAATAATTGTAACCATGAGGGTAGTTTAGTAACTTAATGATTTAATCGGGGCGGGACGGGTTTTAAATGGTAGTATTTCATGGATACCAACTCCGCCCCGACTCCTATAGGGTTTTTGTTTTTCCATACCAAATCCACTCCTACTCATGTTATAACTCCTCCAAACCCGTTCCATTAAGAGCGGGACGGGGCGGAGGTCCAACGGAGCGGGGAAAATTGCCATCCCTATTGAGGAAATGTGTTGAATTCTCCTTTCCTTAATTCTCTATTGCTAGAGAATTAATTTTCTATTTATCACTTAGATTGTGCAGTCTTTCAATATATACTATTTTCCTTTCCTTCATATTTTCAGGGGCTAGCCAAATAATTGCCCAATATTATCAGTTGATACGGCTTGGCTTTAAGGTAATTCTTCTAATCAAAATTTTTATATAACCCCAGAAATGGGTTTTCTTAGTTATCTTGATGCTATTGTGTCCACTTGATACGTTATTTACTTTAAATCGGAATATAACTTTTTGATGATCCACATCATGAAACTCTCAAGTCAAGTGCATGGATGATATATATGTACTAAAAGGAGCTTACCACATTAGATTTTCATTAGGTTCCATATATTTTCAAGATATGTGATCACCTTATGCACTTGAATATAGCTAGAATTAAACGCGTCGACGGAAGGGGCTCCTCCATTCACTATAGGTAGATAAAACTTGATATGACCTTAATTAATTCATGGACTTTTCTTTCAATGCACTTAAGCTTAGTTTGGCACCCATTTTGGTGCATCTCCTTTTGTAAAGCACAATTTTATGTTAATTCATTTGGTAACTAGTTTATGAGCTTTGCAAAAATTAAGCTTAGGGCTTTTTTTGAGGTAGCTTTTAAAAGCTCGATCAAGGTTACTTTTTGATTTCATGATATTTTTTTTTTAAGAGTAATGTGTCACTTGTACAAAATTATCAAACTTAATAATAAATTTCACAAGCTACTTTTAAAAAGCCACGTGGGGGCCAAACTAAGGCTTAATCAGGATGTCAAGACTAGTGTAAAAATCTTCGGTGACATGAATGCTCTCATGGTACCTCAATATGCTCCATTTCATATATTGTTTCCTTTCCCTCTCTTCTTTAGGGTTACAGGAAAACAATGGAGATCTGTACAGTATGGAGAGTGAAAATTAAGGTGAAAATTTTGATTAAGTTATTTTAATTCTGTGAGTAAGTTATCTTTCTTTCTTTTTCTTCTTAGAGTTCTTCTGTTTGAACTGGTTACCCGAGGCCTGCTCGGGCCTACAGTCTGCCAGGATTTGAACTCAGGATTAGTGTGGTTTTTTTTTTTGATTGTTGAGGTGAGACACATAACATGGCTATCGTATTATTTGTATTTTGGTCTCATATAATGAATGCATAGAGAGTATGAAAAGCAGCATTTCTAGGGGGGTGGGGGGTGTGGGGGGGGGGGGGGGGGGGGGGGGGGGGGGGGGGGGGTTGAAATGTAGTTTTTAGCTTTAGGATGCCATTGGAAATGATATAAAATAATTAGTTGGAAATATGCAAAAGATTAGGCATCACATACCATAGAGAAAAATCTATTCGGAGTATTAAGGCACTCCAGGAAATGACGAAAAGACCATAATAGAGTTCAAAGAATATTACAGAAAGTATGATGAAAATTGTGAGTTTTTTTTATGACCCCATTAACAATAAAAAATAAATAAAGAATTTTATAATTTGTTGGCAAAGAAAACGAAGAATTTCAAGAGGTTCAAATCTGGCTAGGGAGTAGTAAATAGTATTATTGCCCATGTGAGCTCATAAGCTCGATAGATTTTGGTCAAGCTTTGGTACCCGTCTGAGCATCGCGTTCTGCCATTGCCAATATTTTATGTGAATTGCAAGCCCCAATTGACTGCTACTTGAGGAAGATGGGGTCCCCAGCCTTAGAAGTGAACGCACTTTGATCAGATTGACTGCCTTGTCGAAGTTCAATAATTTTTGTCTGTTATATCGATCTTGTTTTTCACAAATCAAGTGCATGTCCCGCGCAAGTGGCCAAAATTCCACTGCTACATTAATCAAACTTTCAAACTAATTAACCTCCACAGTTTTGTGAAATGTCTATGTTTCCTATTTTAAAAATTGGAAACTTGATTTATTATTATTTTTTTTTTTTTTAAAAAACAACCAATATTTGGTGAAATATGGAGTGTAACTTAATGAAAAACATAACAAGTCTTTGCCGCCTAAAATAATTAAATAAAATGACAAGTCTTTGCTACTGATAATGTATTGTACAGTTCTGTAAATAAAAAATATAATTTATTAATATATGTATTGATGATGTCAAAATTTGGTAAGAGTAAAGTAAAGCTATTCAAAGAGAGAGAGAGTGAGAGACTATTTTTGTATATGGTTCGGCCTTGTTAATGAAGGTACCTACGTCCATGTGTGGGTCTGAGCACGTTCACTAGCAGATCACCGGCGGGCCTGGTGAGCCAACAAAGAGGGGCGGCACTACCAGTAATACCGGCCGAGTGTATGCGTATAATGGTGAATTATAGAGGTGCTGTGTAGACTGAGAAATTGGGGGCCCCTTCAATGGGGGGTGAGAGGTCTCTTTTATAGATGTAAGAGACCTACTCATACATGGATACGAAAATATAATCCTATTGATATAGATTGGCATTAATTATGGGGATTTCTTAATTGGATTAGGAAATAGTGTCCGCTTTTCATTAGTCTTCTAGCTTGAGTAGGAAACTGCCCGTAATGCTCGGGATCATGCCTGTGGGCCCGGATGACACTACAACAAAAATAGGATTTTGCAAGGAAGCTCGGCAAGGAAAGGTAAATTTTCTTGCTAAAAGTATAGTATTTGCAAGGAAATTTGATTTAGTTGCTAAAAGGTTGAAAGACATACACATTAGGCAAGGAAAATGATAATTCCTTGCAAAAAGTGGAGTATTTTGCAAGGAAATATCATTTTTCTTGCCTAAAGTGAATTATTTGGCAACGAAAAATCAAATTCCTTGCTAAAAGTATGTTTTGGCAAGGAAATTATTATTCCTTGCCTAAAGTTAAGTAAATAGTTGTGAAAATACCTTTTGGCAAGGAGATGTTTTCCTTGCTAATACCTATTTTTAGTAAGGAAACTTTTTTCCCTTGCTAAAAGTATATATTTAGCAATGAATTATTTCTTCCTTGCCTAAACTTTGGGAAGACACTTTTTGCAATGAAATATTTTCCTTGCTAAAAAACTGTTAGTAATTTGAATTAAATAAACAATTAATTGTTCTAAAATTTGATTTAAAAACATATATATTTAATAAAATATTTTACTTTAGAAACCTATCGATTGGGCTCAATCTTCTCTCATTTTCATTTTTTTACAGAGAGAGAGAAAGAGAGAGAGAGAGAGAGATCACCGCTGCCACCGCCGACCGCCGCTCCTGCCGTCGCCAAGCTTCTCCAGGTACACGATCCTCCTCCTCCTCCTCCTTTTTTTCTTCTCAATCCCCTAGATCTAAACCCTAGGACCTACGTTTAGGGCCCAACGATTCCGACCTTCTTCTTCTCCTCCTCCTCATCCTACTTCTTCTTCCTCCTAAGAACTAAGAGCTCTGCAGCATTTGTTTGAATCTGTTCTATTTTATTTTATTTTTATTTTTTATGCTATTTGTTTATCACATTCTGAGGAAAAAAAATGGTTGAGTCCTCTGATATTTAGTTTATGCAAAACATTGGTCCCATTTGTATGCTTGCCCTTGAAACATAGGGTATTAGGGTCCCCTTTCAGAGGATTGGAACCAGGTGAGGAATCTAATAGCACTAATTAAAAAACACTTCTACACACATGTATACACATTTTGATACCAAGAAAAAAATGAAGGCAATGTATTACCTCTATTTGACTTTGGTTTGCTAGGAGATGCATGTGTACCACAAATAAATTGGGGTGCCATAAGCTTTGGTAAATTTTGATGATCTTCTATTCTCTTATTTTTGGACCTTATGGCATTTGCTTGTTTTGATTTGAATATTCTACTTGAAGCCGTGGTTTTATTTTGGAAGTATTAAATTACTAAAATAGAAATTTGTTGGTAAATATCGAAAGCATTGATTTTGAAAATTATGAGTAAGTTGCCTTACCAAAAGCTAGATGGTGCTATAATGCTCCAAATTTTTTTTATTTTTTTATTTTTTGTTTTTTGGGTTCTATGGTTCCACATAGCAAAGGAATTGAAATATTACATCTACTCTATAATGAAATGGTATCAAAATTGGCCAAGGAACAAAACGATTATCATGTTCATGTTTTCAAAAATGGTGCTTGCAAGATTGAAAAGATAAATAAATTAGGCATTTATAGTTACAAAGGAATAATTATCCATTTAGGATTGATGTATTGTGCCTTTCCTACATATATGTAACAGGTGAATGGTTGCTTATCATGCTATGTTAAGGTTCTTTATGGGTTTTACTTAAGTAATGGGATGGACCCACATATATGGATTGTATGCATAATGCACTGATGCAAGAAAATGGTCAAATTCCAACAATTGAATCATTGAAGGTTGTTGATCCTAGCATTGGCTCTGCAGTTGAAGTGGTTTTGATTGATCAGCATAATGATACTAGTTTGAAGGAACTACAGAATAGAATCCATGACATCTCCCGTAGTTGCATCGCCACAAAAGAAGTTGTTGACCAGCTTGCAAAGCTGCTTGTAATCATATGCGGTAAGATTTTGCATTTCCAACTTAAACATTCTCAGAAATACAGGTCCTACCATACTTCCTCTAACCAAGTTTTATTGATGTCACAAGGGGTGCAACTTTTGCTGGAGAAGATGAACTTTTTCTCATCTGGAAGGAGTGTAGTGATGATCTTAAGGACTGTTTAGGATCTATTGTGCTCCCAATCAATAGCTTATCTGTTGACTTTTATATACATGCATGGTTGTCTAATCATCAAACGTATTTTGAATTAGTTTGCCAAAATTATGAATTGTGAACTATATCGAATTGTGAATCGTAAGATTCACTCTATATATATATACTATATAACAATGCTTGAGCTAAACAATATAACAATTTAACACAAGTTTTATGCAAATTCAAGGCTCAAAATGTTGAAAGTTTTCCACTAAAAAACTTGAAACTTCAAAGGTTCAAAATTATGCATCGTGAATTGTTTTGGGTTGTGTGAAACTCAGATCGACCCGTGAGTCAATGATTCTAAAAAAGTGTATTGTGGATGTTCTCTTTTCCATCTTTTGGTCTACTAGACCGTACATGCTAGATTTGTTCTCTTTTTGTTAATCATAAGGTTTTACTCCTATGTTAATGGGAATCATTCTTTCCCTTTTGGACTTCCTTAACAGAGACTGGGAGTGAGGATGATGGGCTTTTGGATGAAATCTAGCTGATGCAAATGACGAATGGACAGATGGAAGTACAAGGTATATCCGGCGTTCATAAAATTTCATGTTTTGATTAAATGATTGGTAAGTGAATTTCCCACTTTTGATCTCATGAGTCACATTCTAAAGCCAAGAGTTGCTGAGAGAAATCATACTTTTCCTTATCAATGTACATATATAAACATTTGTGTACTCGCTGTATAATTATATGTGTGTTGTATTGGTTACTCTGTGATAAATCGGTTTGCTGATTACAAACTTTTGATTGAGGGTTGTTTGACTAATGCATATTGCATTGTTGGTTTAAAATTTTTGGTGCTAGTTACATATATAAAGGGAAATGCTAACCTACTACAATTGTGAAAGTACACGGTTATAATTGGACAAGTTTCTTCTCACCACCTTATTAAAATGAGGCTTCTAAAGTAATTTTACACAGGACCTAAGCTAATTATTTTAATGCCTTCATAGTAAAATTACTTTGATGCCCTCATTTTAATGAGATGACAAGGATTTTTTTTGTCATTTTAGAATTGACACAACGCTGCCCAGCTACCGTCATGTAGTATTATAACCAAACGTAACGTGTTTGGAGTTTTGTAAATGGTAATGTATTACCCTCATATCTAGATAATTAGATTCATTCTAGATATGTGTGTCAGTGTGTGTGTGATCCCAAGCTGATCTTACAGTAGCCTTCGGTGCACAGCTCTCTGCTGCTATTATACTAGGATAACATTCACTCCTTTGATATTGCATTTGCATCGCAATGGACGGTAATTGTTTTGGTTGTATCTTTAATATTTTCATTTCCTTTGCAGGGAACAAGCGTCTAGTGCTTCTGGCAAACCAACATCTGGGATGTCCAGTGATGAAAAGAATCAGGTTTTCAGTCAAACCTAGTGTTGTGTAACTTGTTTGTTTAAATGTGTTGTCTTGTGTGAGGCTTTTTCTCCCCCATTTTTTTTTTTGCTTCTAGGCTTTGATTGGTTTGCGGATTTAGAGAAGGGAAAGAAAAACGAAAGGAATACAAGAAAGAAACAAGTTCCTTTGTGACATGAAAAACTAAGTAAATTGGAATATAATTGTAACTTAACAAAATATGGAGGGAAGTGACACACATTAATTTTTTTTCAACATATTTCCTTTTCCTTACTATTTTCTTTATTAAACAAACAAAGAGAAGTATTTTCCTTGGGGTTTTTTTTGGTGGGTTCATTAAGGGAAAGAAAAAGAAAACATTGACTAAAATGCATTTCTTTGTTCGAATTTACTTAGTTTAATTCGAACACTAGCTTCTCTTTCATATCTATTTTGCTTTGTTTAATTGCGGTCAAATGGGGACTGAGTAATGTTGGTTACAAGTTACAACCCAATTCTTTCATATCTTACTAGAGCAACACACTACACCATAATTTCACCCCTTAGAAATTAACCCTAGATCTACACCAGTTGATTGACTTGATGCTAAAAACTAATCTAGGATTAAAAATACGGTTGGATAATGAGTAAATGAAGTGTATTGATACAAATCATAGGCATCCTATCGAAATTAGTGGTGCGTGTTAGCATCATGTGCTCATTCATTCTAGATAGATTGAAGTTATTCACTACAACAAAAATGAGAGTTTGCCTCTCTCTCTCTCTCTCTCTCTCTCTCTCTCTCTCTTCCCTCCCTCTCTCTCTCTCTCTCTCTCTCTCTCTCTCTCTCTCTCGTCCTTCCCTCCCCTCTCTCTCTCTCTCTCTCCCCTCGTTTCGAATATCTCTAATTTTCTTTCTTTTTTTAATTTCTTGAAGTTTCTCATTCATAGTTTATGTATAGAAAACTCAACTATAATTACCTAGATGTTGTCCCGAAAGTTAGGAGAAATATCTTTCTCAAGATGAGTTTGAAAATATACATTTCTTATAAAGCATGCATTAACTTGAACAATTTGTTACGGGAATTATTTGTATTAGCGTACAAATCTGGAATTGAGTATTGATTGTATAAGACTCTCATGACTTACACGTGTTATAAAAGATCCAAGTGCAAAGTGTTGATATACGTCTGATTTTTGTTTGTAGATTTTTATAATGCCTCTTCAGTATTGTCCACTTTTGGTGTAGAAGATATTAGTTTGCATGTACACCATTTTTTGGGTTTTTTATTCACTGTTGCACTCTTATTTACTCGAACTCTATAAACTATGTGCTCAAATTGATGTTACATAGGATAATTATGTGTTTTTTTTCCTCTTCTTTTGTTAATTTATAAGATATTAACGTTATTCTTTTATTTTATTTTTTTTATGCAGATGGCGCGTAGAGTTGGTGGATTGCTCGTTAGAGTGTTCAACAATTCATTATTGTCTTTATATTGTGGGACAATTTTTTTACTAAACGTGTATTGTGGGACTTATTTAGTAGCTAGGATGTCGGATATATGAAAATTTTGTTGTGTTGGATTTTTTTTGTGACCTATTATGTATATTCGGATATATGAAACTTGTGTAATGTTGGATTTTATATTTAATATTATTTTATTTTGGACAAGTTTGGATTATTCTATATTTATAAATTGAACATGTTTTGAAATATTATAAGATTAAAAATAAATATTGGATTGCACAGGTATTGTTGGGATTACTTTTAAGAAGACAAAATAGGCAAGGAACCATATTTTCGTTGCTAAATATAACATTTAGCAAGGAAATTATTTCCTTGTCTTAGAGTTATTTAATTGGCAAGGAACTAATTTTGCCTTGCTAAAAGTCTCATTTGGCAAGGAAATTATTTTGTTGCCTTATGTTAATATTATTTGCAAGGAAATCATATTCCTTGCTAAAAATAACTTCTAGCAAGGAAAATATTTCCTTGCCTTAGGCTTGGATATTTAGCAACGAAATTTTTTCCTTGCCAATTGTCCAAATTACAACACAAAGACAGGTTTTTTGCAAGGAAATTAGGCATTTAGCAACGAAAAGACTGAGCACTAGCAAGGAAAAAATTCCTTGCCAAATGTAAGAATTTGCAAGGAAATTTGTTTTCGTTGCTAGAAGCTTTAGAGAGGAAGCTTCTGCAAGGAATAAAACTTTCCTTGCAAAAGGGTTTTGCAACGAAATTGTGGCCTTTAGCAAGGAACTTTTTCTTTGCGAAAACCTATTTTTGTTGTAGTGTGAGCTGTTCCCGCGGTGGGATGTGCCTGTGCGGTTTTTCCAACCTGTTGGCCGGTTCGTAGATGACCTACTCGAGATGATGAGTAGACTAAACCACTCGGGCTGATGCTTCTGAGGAGTGGTGCATGATTTGCCCGGGGCATGGACTAGCTGTTGATTTGAACCGCTCGGTCATAAGATAGAGCCAATTTTGGGTGTATCAGCTGCCCCCCATTTCCAAGATTGGCCAAATGCTGTATCGAGGCAAGTTTGGAAATCAGTTTGATGTTACTTGCCGCTGTCTGAGTGCTTGTGGAAGCTGCTTCGGGGCTTCTGAGCCTGATGAGTCCTCGAGAACTGACTGAGAGTTGAGACCCAGCCTAGCTCGGGACCTTTAAGTGCTCGGGAACTGACTAGGAGTTGAGGCCCAGCCTAATTCAGAGTCTTTGAGTGCTCGGGAAGTGACCGAGAGTTAAGACTCGGCCTACTTCGGAGTCTTTTTTGTTTGAGTTAGCTCCCAAGATGGTTATCTTCTGCCCGTAAACCTTCGTCAAGGCTGTGGGTAGAAGGATTTTACCATGTTGGAAAAGCCGACCTAAAGCGTATTGTTCTAGGGTCCTTTTTTTATGTTAACTCCCCAGGATAGTTGTCTTCCGCCCGGCCAGCCTTCGTCAAGACTGTTGGGAGAAGAGCTTGACCATGTTGGTGGAGCCGACCTAAATCACGTTGCTTTAGGGTCCTTTTGCTCCTCTATCGTCAGCCAACCTAAGAGATTTTAGTCACCTCTATCGTCGGTCTGGACCTAAGTGGAGTTAATGCCTCTGAGTACTGTAGGTGCTCGTGTTGTCCAAGATTTTGACTTGGTTATCCGCGAGGCCTGTAAATACCCGGTGTGATTACCTGTTTAGTTCACTACGCCATCTTGCCCCCCAAGCTTTCGCTAAGACGAGGGTCTTACAGAGGCTATGATCTGTAGGTAAGTGACCTGGAACATGGTGGTTGCAGGGTCTTTTGAAGCTTGCCATCATCAGCCACCTAGGGGGTTTGCCCCCATCGTCGGTTTGACCTAAGCGAAGCCGGTGCCTCGGGCGTGACCCCGAGGTCTTTAGTGCCTGGGTTCGGAGCCCGAGGTCTTTTTAGTGCCTGAGTTCGGAGCTCGAGGTCTTTTTATACCTCGGATTAGGCCCGAGGTCTTTGTATTCCTCGAGGTTAGGCCCGAAGTCTTTGGGAGAGCTCTCTGACAATCGGTGTAGCCTCATGTGGAGGTCAGGCGGGTACCACAGTTGTCGGGCTCATCTAGGCTGATGGAGACAGGAGGTCGAATCAGGATCGTCGGGAAAAGGCGGAACTGCTTGATCCTGACCGATGTGAACTAAAGATCGGGTCAGGGCTGCCAGATTCAGACCACTGTGAACTGGAGGTCGGGTCGGGGCTGCCGGACTCGGACCACTGTGAACTGGAGGTCTGGTCAGGGCTGCCTGACCCAGACTGCTGTGAACTGAAAGAATTGTCTGAACTCCCGGGCAGATCTCGCTTTCGCTTACTTCTGGAAGACTTGTTGCTTTCTTGTCCAGGGTCTTTGATCTTTAGAAATTCTTCAGTGTCAATGTATTTTCCAACCCTCTCTGCGAGTTCGACCAAGGTTACTTGTCGGTTTCTGTGGAACGACGCGGTGCACTTGGTGTGTTGAACTCCCGAGCAGAAGGCTATGATGGCAATTGTCTCGTTCAGATTGCGGATTTGAAGCTTCTGTTGGTTGAACCGGTCGGTGAACTCCTTGAGGGACTCATTATTTCGTTGTCTGACCGTCAGTAGCTGCATGTCTGGCTTTGGCCGCTCATGCATACCGGCGAACTGGTTGATGAACTGCTTGCTAAGTTGTTTGAAACTGCAGACCGATCGGGGCTCCAAGGAGTAGAACCACTGCATGGCCGGTGTGGACACGCGGAATTCCACCACTATCCACTTGTTTGTTTTTGTTTGAAACTTGATTTTGAAAAGAGAGATAAAAGGAGGTCTGTTGAAAACAGATACAGAGTCGCCACTTGGTCTTTAAGGAACCAAGAAACTTAATTTTGACTCACCCAAACGGATAAAGGGTACCGGCCCTTCATAACCAAAGAACTTGGCTCGAGGTTTTGGTACGAGAGAGGAAGGAGCCTTTGTCGCGACTAAAACACCCTCAACTCGCCCCGTCTTTCGACGGGCCTCAATTAGCATCCAAATAATCATCTTATACTATGTATGGTTCAACAATTAATACTATGATAATATATTACATCACATAAGAAATTTGAAATGGAAGATCTAAAGATAAGATATCATTCATAAGATCTAAGTCGAATATCATACAATATAAAGTGAAAGATCACACAAATAAACCTAGGAAAAATCGTCTAATCATGTATCAAGTAATTAAGTTTCCCTAATCTAAAGGGGACATGAATTGTTCTTGAAACAAATAATCAAAATATGCTTAGCAAGCTAGAATGATGCATGCTAATCTTTGAGAAAAGAAGACCTCTCAATCCCCGGGATGGATGAGAAAGGATGATTAGATCGAGGGGAAGCATGACCGTGTGATCATGATCATTCCTTATAATCTTCTTAGATTAGGAGTTACAAAAACCCCAAATCTTGCATGAATGCAATGTATGATCTAGAATGTGCTAAGGTTATAGTGTGCTTTGTGTTCATAGATTCCTCGAATGACTTAGAAGTCTAGAATGTGCATGAATGAATGAAGGGGGCCATTATGGGATATGTACAAATGTAGTATGAACTACTTCCTAAGACATGAGCTAATTTGGAGTGCATGTAAGTATCAAATCAAAGGGGGAAGGTAAAAGTGTGCTTGCTGTGAATAGTGGACAAAACAGTAACATGATCTTTTAGAAATTGAAAAGAGGGGTTAGGTATGTTTTTAATGCATGATTGTTTATGGGGATCTTCCTTATTGTGTCTAGAACACATCCCAAAAAGACAATTTTTAATAACTATTACAGATGGAGAGAAATCATATGAAAAATGGAGGTCACTCAGAAATAGAGTTCGCACTGTCGACTGAAATGTTGAAATATCTTAGAAAATGAAAACGAATGATCTAGAGGCCCATTTTATACAGAACGTTCCCTAAGACATTGAAGTTTAAGGGAAAAATAAGTTGGGACCACCCCTTTTGGAAAAATGTTCTGAAAAAGAAGTTGGAAGTCAACCAAGCTGCTGTGACAGCAGAGGCAGAATGTCTGGAAGGAATGTTTGGGTCCAAATGGACCATTTTCAAGTATTTTCAAGTCAAACCAAAAATCATGGGTATTCTCTAGTGAGTTAGGAAGACTTTCCAAGTGTCCTTGCATCCATACACTGAGTAGTGAGCTCTAAAGAAATCTTTGAACTCAGATCACTCACTGTTTTGAAGATTTTGGGAAAAACTAGAGTTTTCTTTCTTGAGGTCAAAATGAGGGGTTTTAAGAGAGGTTTTGAAATAGAGGTTTTGAAAGCATATTTTCAATACTCTATGAAGATTATATCCACTTAAAATGTCAACATCAAACTCATCATCAAGAACCTCCAAGATTGTTGGAGAGATTTATTTTCATATTTGAATATAACTTCAAGGATACCTTGGAGGTATTGAAGTTATGATCATCATCTATCAAACATGTTTTTGAGGTCAAGAGCTACTATCCATAAGGATTCACTCACCTCAAACTTCATGTCATCATCTAGATGATGATGAACTAGTAAGTAAATTAAGAAATCAAAAAAGAAATGAGGTAAGAAGAGATGAACATTATATATAAGCAAGTAGATAGCAATCAATAGATGATATTCATGATGTATTGAACTTGTAGTTTGGTGTTTCACTCATATGTAATGACATTGGTCATGGAAGAAGCTTCCACTCTCTTAAATGCTCACTAAAATGGTGGTTGGGTGTATTGAATATTGAAGTAAATAGGAGTAATGAAGTAAAAACAAAGTTTAGAACTCACTCTTGTTTTAAAAATCAAAGAAGAAAGCTTCTTTTCTCTCCCAAAACTTTTCAAAGCTTACATTTGACACCCCCAAAATTAGAAGCCAAGGGGGGTTTATATAGGCCAACTTGGGGTGGTTTTGGGGTTTTAGAAGTGTTCCCATTGGCTCCAAACATCTAAAAACATAGAACTACGTCGTTTTGGTTTTTAATTAATCAAAATGGGACCCCAAAAATATTTGCAAAAACATACTGTTCTGGAGGAGAGTGCCGCGGCGGCACTGGGCCTATGCCGCGGAGGCATTGGGCCAGTGCCGCGGCAGCACTGCTCCTCAATCGTCTGGATAATCCCATTTAGGCCTCCAGAGGTTCCGGTATTCGCATAAAGGCCCTATTTCGTCCAAAATTCATAGAAAATGCGTACGAACTCCAAATTGAGGTTGTGATATACCGTTGGAAAGGTAATGGAGTCTAATTTACATAAAAAAACAGTTCAGGGATAGGTCACTTTGAAAAGTTTTACGGTATTTGTGATAAAAGCCGATTTGATCGCCTTTTTCGCCTTCGAAAATTCACAATAAACTCGTTTTAAATCCAAATATTACGTGTAATATACCGTTGGAAAGCTATTGACCTCTAGTATCCATGAAAAATAATTGAAAATTGTTACGATGCTCCGATTCTAAAGTCAAACTTTGGTCCAACTGGTCAAACCTGGGATTCCCGGGAAGTTTTGGAAACCTCTGGGAGCTCCCAAGAGCTGACGTTTTCGCTCAATTTTCTTTTAAAACTTATTTTAATACTTTTGACATGATCTAGAATGATTCTGGAAAATTTGAACGATTTCGGTCAAACTTGGTCAAACCTGGTCAAACCTTGGTCAAACTGGTCAACGGGGACTTTCCGGGAACTTCCGGGTCTTCCGGGGGTCTCTGGGAGCTGACGATTTTATCCGATTTTACTTAAAAACTCATTTTATCATTTTTCTTACGACATAGCATATTTCCAAAACTTTTGGTCCAAATCTGGGAGCTTTTGGGCTTTCAGGGGCATTTTGGTCATTCTGAGCATTCTGAGAGATAGAACTGACTTCCAAGAGTCCTTTTAAGTCTTTTTGATCATTGTGAACCACCAAGCTATGTGTCTCCTAAATTTGATAGCCGAAAAAATGGGGTGTCTACAGTTTGCCCCTCTTTGGCATGAACTTGCGAGGCAACGCATGTCGCAAGCGAGTGCCAAAGCTTTAAAGAGACAGGACTTTTGGAGGCTATAGATTTAGGATAAAAAAGCGTTGCAAAAGATGCAATGATGCTGAGGTCTAGTGTTGGTCGTGCTCTGCGTGAGCTGCCTACGTATCCCAGGACGTAGTTCAGGGCACATAGGAATAAATCACATACGCATATACACATCAATCAGGCGGATGCTATGTTACATGAGTAATATGCCATGCATGGATGTGATATGAGTTGTGTCATGAGTCCTATCATGTCTAGTGTTGTGACCCTAGTATGAGCAGGTGTGTGGGTGTGTCACTCCGAGTGGGCTGGTGTTGTGCTAGTTGATCGGGAGAGAACAACTTCTAATTATACGCCTTAACTCACATTTGTTAGTCGTTTTTATCCTGTTTTTATGTAATTTTACTTTATTTTCTATTTTCTATCAGGTTTTAGAAGAAAACAAGGAGATCGGGTTAAAATAGGTGAAAAAGCAGGAAGAAAGAAGCAGAAAAAGACACATCGCGCGCGCGGTCCGCGGGCGCGAAAATCAGAGAATCGCTCGCGCGATCCGCGCGCGCGAAACCCCATAAATCGCTCGCGCGATCCGCGCGCGCGAGGAACCCAATGTCGCGCTCGCGCGATATGTGTAAAAACCAAAGTTGCGTATTTCAGTATTCTAAGGAGTCCTGTGCAGACGAAATCACTGGAAGACGTCCAGATTGGAAATAACTGATGTTTCAGTGCAATACGAATTGAAAGAGGCTTCTAAAAACCCTTGTAAACTATATATATCTAGTTTTGATGATTTTCAAGGGTTACACACCTTGAGAGCAATTCACCAATACATTCATTCAGCACTTTTTGAAGGCAAGAGGAAGGTTTCTAATGGCTTACATCAACTCCATCTTCATGCTTTTACCTATCATGAACAACTAAACTCCTCATCTAGGGTTTCAATGAAACCCTAGCTATGTAAAGGGGGATTCTATGCTTCTTTATTCTAAGATTTTATGTTTATGGATAGTGATTGTATGTTGGTGGATTTTATATAATCAGTTTTTAATGTTAATAATCAAGAGTACTTTGGATCTATTCTTGTCTTAGATTTTTCCTTATACTTATTGAACTCAATAGTCCTTGATATCTGTGATTGATAGGAGTATTTACATACAATGGTGCTTATGTGATTGTGATGTTTACTTCTTTTATAATCCATGCTTAGGAAAGATGAGTTATGCTACACCCTAGTTATAGGTAGATGATTCATGTGAACCGTAGATGGATTATGTTTAGATTAAACTAACGATATCTTCTTGACGATACTATTGGGCTTGTAGCTACAATAGATCATAACTATCCAAACATAGAACTTAGAATAAGAAGTATAGACCCTCAATGCATAGTTAGTGGTGGATTTGTAATCCTAGATCTCATCTCCATATATTTAAACCAATTTCCAATTTAGCATTTAAGTATTACTTAGATTTAATTCTAGATCTTAATTCTAAAATTTCATAGTTTAAAGTAGTAGTGATAATAAAAACCTAAATCAATTCAACTTCCGATTTTCTTATAACTAGATAGATTAGATTTTAGTAATTAAAGGATTAAAAGTTAACAATCTCTGTGGGTTCGACCTCTACTTTCCACACTACAAATCTTTTGAAAGTAAAGCATAAATAAGCACACTTTTATATCTTGATTCTGACAAGATCAATTTTTGGCACCGTTGCCGGGGATTGAAATAACTTTTGCCGTTAATTATTAGAATCGTAATTTACTTAGTTAGTAAATATTAGTTTCCTTTTTATTTTCTTTGTTTTAGTTTCATTTTAGAGTCGCTAAAATTATTCTTGTTCTACAGATCTCAAACCGTCAATTCTAGCAAGATCGAGTGGAGCAGCTGTGCACGTCAACGGAGCTTACGCGAACCTGAACAGAAAATTGCAATAAAAATCAAAAAACAAGTAAATTCGCTAAGTTTTTAAATTTCGCATCAACCACTGTAAGTCAGGGCGCTGAGACGCAATACTTGCATTAGGGTAAGTGTGGAGTGAGCACTGCATTAGCTAGGAAACCCGGGGCGCTGGGCTTGACGCGGTCATTGCATTACAGGATAATTTCATGCATCATATTAGTCTTGTGTGCTTGCATGCTTGGTTATTAGCGTAGCTATCTTTGTTTTTATTGTTTTATTGAGTCAACCCTTAGTGTATGTTTGGAACTCGTTCAACTAAACCTAAATTGAATCCGCTTAATCTCGACCTTGAACGTACACTTAGAGGCTGTAGGTCATCAGCCCAAGCTTCGAGAGCTTGGTTGATGTTGGACGACGAGTCCACACCTGAACCGTCATCTTCATTTGAATTAGAACTCCGTAGTACGCGTAATCGTTTAAGAAAAACTAAAACAATAAAAATCGAACCTATTCCGATGGCCGATTTTGGAAATAACCAGAATAATGGGAATAATCGGAATGAGGGGGATAATCTGAACATACCCCCACCACCACCATTAAAGGACTATTTCACTCCTACGGCCTACACGCCACCGTCGTGTATTGCATTGCCGGAAGTGACGGCAGCTCATTTTGAAATTAAATCCTCAACTATTGCGCTCCTGCCGTCATTTCACGGGCGTGTTAAGGAAGACCCTTATAATCACCTAGGCGAATTTCAGGGTATTTGTGCGACTTTAAAGATTCAGAACTTAACAGACGATGAATTAAAAATGCGCCTATTCCCGTTTTCACTTAAAGATAAGGCGAAGTACTGGCTCCAATCGTTGGAGCCAAATTCAATAAGAACATGGGATGAGTTGCAAACTGTGTTCCTACAAAAATTCTTCCCCATAACTAGAACTAATCAGATTAGAAAGTCAATAACTAATTTTACAATGCAAGATGGGGAGACACTTTACGATACATGGGAACAATTTAAAGAACTTCTCCGTTCTTGCCCTCATCACCAGATACCCAAATGGCAGCTGGTGCAAGTTTTTTATGAAGGATTGATTCCTGCCGTTAGAAATACCGTCGATGCTATTTGTGCGGGGACGTTCCTCCACAAGAGTGCCGATGAAGCATGGAAGATATTTGAAACATTAAGTGAAAACTCTATGCACCAAGCGGTATCCGTACGACCTGAAGGACACCTTCTACCTAATCCAAAGAGAGAGGCGAAAGTTGAGTCTAATCATTCGTATGAAATTCAAGAACTAAATAGAAAAATGGACCAACTTATGATGATGGGCCGCATGCAAGGCCCACCTCCTTCTGCTGAAGTATGCCAGTTATGCTCAGATTCGTCACATTCAACATTAGCATGTCCGTCCGCATCCCAGTTCCCGGAATTTGTGGAACAACATATAAATGCGGTTCAACAGTTCCAACGACCAAATTATAACCCCACAGGTTATAAACCAAATACGACCTGGGGACCTCATCCGAACCTGTCATGGAACTCCAATAGTGAGAAGCCGTATTTGAAACCTGATACAACCAATTTTCCTAATGCGTATAAACCACAGTCTAATCAGTATCAGCAGCCTCCGAATCAACCAAATCAATACCAACAGCCCTCCTTCCGTGCTAATCCTTCTAGGGATAAAACCTTCGAAGAGAGCATGTTGGCATCATTAAAGACCTTAGAGGCCCAATCACAATCGCAGTCTCAACTGGTAAATTCTCATACGCAATCTATAGCAAAATTAGAGTCCCAAATGGGACAATTAGCTAATACATTGAATCGACGTAATGAGGGAAAATTACCAAGTCAACCTGTGCAAAATCCTAAAGGTCAGTATGAGGTGAGTTCGGCGAGTGATCAGGTTAACGTTGTCTCAACAAGGACAACTGAACGTCCCGAGGAGGTCGTACCTCCTCCCGAGGCTAGGAAAGATAAAGATAAAGAAAAGGAAAAGGGTGAAAAGGAAGAGAGTTCTACTCCAGTTTCAAAAGACGCTAACCCTTTGATATCAAATACAACATCTAAAGCGGTAAACCCTTCTGATTATGTGCCTAGGATGCCATTTCCACCGAGCGGGGAAGCCCCGGCTCACTTCACTAGAAAAAGCACGAAACCAGAAGATATTCTTGAAATATTTAAAGAAGTCAAAATCAATATTCCACTACTAGATGCGATTAAACAGATACCCCCGTATGCTAAGTTCTTAAAGGATCTATGCACTCAGAAGAGGAAGTCTAGAAACCATCTATCTAAGAAAGTGTTCCTAATAGAAAAGGTTAGCTCCCTGTTTACCACTAACACTCTCAAATATAAAGACCCGGGTACTCCAACCATCGCTTGTCACATAGGTGATAAATACATTCAACGGGCTCTTCTTGATTTAGGTGCGAGTGTGAATTTGATACCCTATTCAGTTTATGAACATTTGGGTTTAGGAGAACTGAAACCGACTGCGGCCACCTTACAATTAGCCGATAGGTCAATTAAAGTTCCACGGGGGGTAGTAGAGGATGTATTGGTCAAAGTTGATAGATGCTATTATCCGGTCGATTTTATTGTACTAGACACCGAACCTGTCCTAGATGCTAGTAAACAAGTTCCAGTCATTCTGGGACGCCCTTTCCTAGCTACGGCTAATTCGATTATTAACTGTAGGACTGGTGTGATGGATATAACTTTTGGTAACATGACTGTGCGTCTTACCGTCTTCAATGCATCTAATCAACCATATAGAGATGATGAAGAGGCAGACTGCTATGCCATAGACTTAATAGACGAATTAGTTGAAGAGGCAGCGCCTTTTATGTTAACTAAGGAAGCGTTGGAAGCATGCTTATCACATTTCAATTTTAATGATTTCAACATTGACACAAATATTGAAGATGTAAATACTCTATTGGAATCAGTAAATACGACTAATGCGCTTCCATGGAAACCTAAAGTAGAGGCTTTACCACCTCTTTCACATGAACCGGCATTACCATCCATTGAGTGTCCTCCGACGCTCGAACTTAAGCCGTTGCCGGATTCTTTAAAAAATGCATTCCTAGGAACGAACGCAACCCTTCCTGTTATAATCGCATCAAATTTAACTGAAAGTCAGGAAGTACAACTAATAAAGGTTCTAGGTAATCATAAAAAGGCGATTGGATGGACGGTCGCTGATCTAAAAGGAATTGACCCGTCAGTTTGCATGCATAGAATAAATTTAGAAGAAAATGCTAAACCATCTAGGGAAATGCAACGACGTCTCAACCCTAACATGAAAGAAGTGGTTATGAAGGAAGTGATTAAACTCTTAGATGCCGGTATTATATACCCGATTTCTGATAGTAAATGGGTCAGCCCAACTCAGGTTGTCCTAAAGAAATCAGGTATCACGGTTGTACCCAACGAAAAGGGAGTCCTTATACCCACCCGTCAAACTACCGGTTGGCGGGTTTGCATTGACTATAGAAAACTTAACATGATGACTCGTAAGGATCATTTCCCTCTACCATTTATTGATCAAATCCTAGAACGTCTGTCCGGTCAGAGCTATTATTGTTTCTTAGATGGATACTCTGGTTACAACCAGGTGCCAGTTTACCCCGATGACCAAGAAAAGACAACGTTCACCTGTCCTTTCGGAACCTTTGCTTATCGACGTATGCCGTTTGGCTTGGGCAATGCACCGGCAACCTTTCAACGGTGTATGATGGCAATTTTCTCGGACATGGTTGAGAAATTTCTCGAGGTATTCATGGACGATTTCTCCGTTTTCGGACCCACATTCGATGAATGCCTCCAAAATCTGACAAAAGTCCTCGCCCGGTGCGAGGAAGCAAATTTGGTATTAAGTTGGGAGAAGAGCCACTTTATGGTTCAAGAAGGGATCGTATTGGGTCACGTTGTATCCAAACGGGGTATTGAGGTAGATAAGGCAAAAATTGAACTAATTGATAAACTTCCACCGCCGTCGTCCATTCGTCAAATCCGGTCCTTCCTCGGTCATGCCGGCTTTTACCGACGATTTATAAAAGATTTTAGTAAGATCTCACGACCTTTGTGCAATCTGCTCGCCAAGGATGTGCCTTTTGTATTTGATAATGAGTGCCTCAAGGCAATTGAAACGTTGCAAACATTATTGTCCACGGCTCCGGTAATCCAATCCCCTGATTGGTCACTACCGTTTGAATTGATGTGTGATGCTTCCGATTATGTCGTAGGGGCCGTGTTAGGTCAAAAGGTCAATAAAATTCCTCATGTGATATATTATGCGAGTAAAACACTAAATGACGCGCAATTGAACTACACAACAACTGAAAAAGAATTACTTGCTGTTGTGTTTGCCCTTGACAAATTCCGTTCTTATTTATTGGGTTCAAAAGTCATCGTTTATACTGACCATGCGGCACTGCGTCATTTATTGAATAAGAAAGAAACGAAACCTAGGTTAATCCGATGGATTTTACTCCTGCAAGAGTTTAATTATGAAATACGGGATAAAAAGGGTTCTGAAAACGTTGTAGCTGACCACTTGTCACGAATTTATATAGAATCTAACGATATAACCCCTCTCCAGGATTCATTTCCGGACGAGCAATTATTTGCATTATCTGCCGTAAATCGTCCATGGTTCAGCGACATCGTTAATTTCTTAGCTACAGGATATATCCCGCATACGTGGTCTCGTTTAGATAAAGATCGATTCTTTTCTCAAATTAAACACTATTACTGGGATGACCCATTGTTATTTAAACACTGTTCTGATCAAATTATACGACGTTGTGTTCCGGAGAGTGAATTTAAATCCATATTAAATTTTTGTCATTCTCTAGAATGCGGAGGACACTTTGGTGGCCGTCGTACGGCCGCTAAAGTCCTCCAAAGTGGGTTATATTGGCCAACATTGTTTAAAGACGCACATGAATTCTGTCAGAACTGCGTACGTTGTCAACAAACAGGGAACATGTCACATCGTGATGCGATGCCCATGACCCCAATCCTTATTATAGAAATATTTGACGTTTGGGGCATCGACTTTATGGGTCCGTTTCCCTCGTCTTGTGGTTTTGAATATATTTTAGTCGCGGTCGACTATGTTTCTAAGTGGGTGGAGGCAGTGGCGACGAGAACCAACGACCATAAAGTTGTGGTTTCATTTATTAAAGATAATATATTTTGTCGATTCGGTACGCCACGAGCGATTATAAGCGACGGGGGTAAACACTTCTGTAATCGTTACTTCGAAGCCCTAGTCCGAAAATATTCTGTCACCCATAAAGTAGGAACTGCATACCATCCACAAACCCAAGGCCAAGTTGAAGTGTCTAATAGGGAGGTTAAAAGTATATTAGAAAAAATGGTACGTCCAGACCGTAAAGATTGGTCACAACGACTGACCGATGTGCTTTGGGCTTATCGTACAGCGTTTAAAACCCCTATTGGGATGTCTCCTTACCGCCTAGTGTTTGGAAAAGCGTGCCACCTATCGGTGGAACTTGAACACAGATCCTATTGGGCCGTAAAAACGTTTAACCAAGATATAAAAGCGGCAGGATGTCATCGTAAACTTCAATTGCAAGAGCTTGAAGAATTGAAAAACGAGGCGTACGAGAATTCAAGAATTTATAAAGAATGATCTAAAGCTTTCCACGATAAGCTGATTATAAGAAAGAATTTTGAGGTCGGACAACGCGTCTGGTTGTTTAATTCGAAATTAAGATTATTCCCGGGAAAGCTACGGTCCCGATGGGACGGTCCGTTCACTATAACGCAAGTATTCCCGCATGGAGCGATTGAGATCCAAGATATGAATGGTGGGGCACCTTTTAAAGTAAATGGACAACGGCTTAAGCCGTATCGAACCGAGGAAACAGAAGAGAGAGAAATCGAATCTATAGACCTGGTAGATCCGGTCTATCTCGACTGAGCACGTGCATCGGTCGAGCTAGCGACGTAAAACTTAGCGCTTCTTGGGAGGCAACCCAAGCATTAGTTAGAATTTTCTTCAATTTTGTACACTATTTAGTAGTTTTTGGCCATTGTCTGAACATCTGAATGCCCAGAGGATGCAAAGTTTAAATTTTATAACATATATACAAGAAAACAGAAAGGAAAAATGAGAAATTAGCATCTCGCGCGCGCGGCCTGCTCGCGCGAGACCTCGCTCGCGCGGTCCGCTCGCGCGAGATATCCCCTTAGAAAAAAAATTTTGGAACGTCTTTAAAGGGATCTCAGTGTTTTCTCGCGCCAGATATCGCGCCCGCGAGGTCCTCGCTAGAGCGGACCGCTCGCGCGAGATTGTCCCTTAGTCAGAGTTGGTTTTAGCTTCTTAGAAGAAGCCTCAGTTTATGGTCGCGCCTCAGATCGCACCCGCGAGACTCTCGCTGGAGCGGCCCGCTCGGGCGGAATTGTTACTTAGAACAATTTTTTAAAGAAAGCAAAACCAACCCTCAGCTTCTCCTCGCGGAGGGATTCGCGCCCGCGAGCTTCGCTCGCGCGATCCGCTCGCGCGAGCTACCCCTCCCTTTAAATAGAGGGCTGTGCCCTAATTTCTCTGAAAGTTCCTCTCTCTCTCTTTCTCTGCGTCTCTCTCCCCTGCGATTCTCTCTCTCTCTTCTCTCTCCACCCCCAACCACCACCTCCGACGACCCTCTGACTCTCCCCCTTCCACCACCCATCATCATCATCAACCACCATATACTCCATCGCCGATTCACCGCCGCCGCCAGACGCGATTAAACAGCAACCCTCCCCTTTGCTTTCTTTTTCTGCATACAGGTATATATATATATGTATATACATATATAGGTCTATACACATACATCCATATAAACCCTTGGTACAACTTCGAAACCCTAAACTCGAACACACATACATTCATATGTAGGCTTAGGGTTTAGATTTGATAAGATTCTAGGGTTTAGATTTGGGATTGTCTATACTGCATATGTGTATACATATGTAGATACATATATCTATGGATAAGGGTTTTTAACAGATGTATGTGCATGCATCTATTTGTATATATTCATACATGGATAAATTTAGAAATTACCACCCTTAGGTTCCAAATACAGAAGCCCTAATACCTGGAATACACACAGATTTACATACATACATAGATTTATTCATATACTGGTTTATATACATACACACACACACAGAGGTTCTTGTACACACAGAAATTGCGAGCTAAAAACCCGCACCTTTGACTAAGACAACAATGATGAATTGATTGGGGTTTGAGATTTTGGGTTGATTAGGGTTTGATGAATTGATTCTGATATACTTTCTTTTAGACTTAGGGTTTTGATACATAGAATCTCTCCTGAAATATTGACCCTAAAACTAATTGTTGACCCTGATTGAATACTGCCTAATGATTTGCTGTGTTCCCTGAATTTAACCCATTAGTCATATTAAGCCTGAGTAGATGGAATCATCACCCTTGTTTTAGAATTAAAACTGATAAAATATAGACTAATGGTTATCAGAATACAAGTAAGCGTGTTCCTCGAATATGTTTGAGCTTATGCCCGTTTTCAAAATTGTTGAAACACAGCCAGTTGTACGCCCATGATTAGGGATAAAAAGGGATTATTTCATATTATGACTTTCATTTTGATTCTACAATTCAAGCTACATATGATTATTGTACTCTTTAACCTAAGCTTAACTTTCAAAATGCTGTAATACGACCTTAATCTCTAAATTTCAAGGAAGCGACACCATACACACAATCATAACCCTAAAAAGACGTCTCAAAACACAATGTGATTACTTTATACTTATTTACATTCAATCCATGAACATGTTTAGATCAATGAGACTTTATATGTAGAACCATTAGAATTTCACATTCAATTCCATGCGCGATCACATTTCTAAAAATCTCCGTGGCTCATTAAAAGTTGTGTGGGTGGTATAATGACATGTGAATCTAATCTATTAAACTCCTATTACCTATGAAAATGGGTCAATTTTAAAATAAGGATTGACATCATCTCAATTCCACAACTTACCTTTTCATGCACTTCTACTTTAAGTTCAATTAAATTTGATATGTACGATACTTTTATACTTATGAACAATGCTCATTTAACACGCGGCAAGTACCCCGTGACTTGCCGCAACGTGTGTGCCCTAGCTGGGACAGTGGGTGGGAAGGGATCGGCTCTTCTCACAGTTGCTGGGTGTTCCCCCGTGAACCCCAATTTCTTTTGAACTGTTGAATATATGTTGATTGTGTCCCTTGCCGGGATTGTTTTTCTTGCAGGTGACCCCTTCCCCCTACCCCTTTCTTTTTCTTTTTCTGGGCATATCCCTATTTTAAAGCCCACATTTTCAAAATTTTTCTAAAAAAATCATACCAACCTTTCCAATTATGACCAAAAGAACCGTCAGATCAGCTTCTTCTTCCCAACCGCCTCAGAAAAAAACCAAAGGCAAGGAAAAATAGATTGACCCACCACCACCGCCTCCAGACGACCCTAACCCAAACGAATTAGGTCCCAAGTACGCTACCCGCGGCCTCAATTACGAGGCCGCCATAGATGCTGAGTACTTCGCGTCTGATAAAGACACGAAGTGGGGCCATAGTAACCTAGCTGCCCGAAAATTGGCCCCACAGCTCTATTTTAGAAACCCAGACCTAATTAGCTACCCCCGCCTAGTCCGCCTATTTTACCAAAACCTACGCTACCATAAACAGTCCCTCAGCCAGCACGCCTTTATCTCCACGACCCTAGATGGCCACGACATCACCCTAAACCCAGACAACATAGCCGAAATTCTTCACCTTCCCTCCCATTCTTACCACGTGCCTAAACTCAATATCTTAACCAAAGCCCACTCCTTCATTCATATCATTCAGGACATGTGTGGCGGTCGCTCTGGGTCGGGGCAGTCTATACGACGTTCGCACATGCCCCGCCAGATGTGGTCTGTCGACCATGTCTTTAAACGAAACCTGTACCCCCTAGGTCACGAGCAAGAACGGACCAAGTCAATCCACCACGCCCTCCATGCCGTTTACCGTAGTGATTGGTTCCACCCTGGCCTCGTTATTATGGATGGCATGCGCCACACTACTCAGGCCATTGATAATGCCATAGACCCAAAGACCCTTCTGCCCTATCCTCGCACCATTACGGCCATTCTCCGGGCTAAGGCCTTTCCTATCCCTGTCGATGAGCCTATAGATGCACATATCCCGGAGTTCGCTTCTGCCGATTGGAAGTTGAGCCTGGATCGATTAGACTTGGAGGTTAGGAGGGCACGCGAGGCAGCCCAGGCCCGTCGCGAGCAGGCGGCACAGCGTTCACCTCCCCCGGAGGATACTCCTTACGCTTGGACATATGGGGATGTCTGTGCTTTCCATGGAGAGACCCTGCGGCTCCAGTCCTACATGCGCTCATATTTCCAGATGGCTCATCCGGATCAGCTGGATGACATTCTAGCCCAGGGCGAGGCTGCATATCAGTTGGCTTTCCCGCGACCAGCTCAGCAGGTGGCAGAGGAGGAGCAGGGTGAGGTGCAGGGCGAGGAGGAGGAGGCTGGGGATGCTGGTGATGATGACGATGGGAGTGACGGTGATGGGGATGGTGATGATACTACTGGCCAGGGGAGTACTGGGTTGGAGTTGGTTTTGATTGAGGGTGGTGATGACTGAGTAGGTTTTGGTTGGGGGGGTTAGACATTTATTTTCCCTTTTCTTGTATTTGGTGGGAGATTTAGACATTTTCAGACATTCGGGCCTGTATATTATTTTATTTTGTTGCTTTTCCTGTTTATTTAGTCTTTTGGTTATTATTAGGATTTTACTGTACCCGGCTTCGACCGGTTTAGATTATTTCCTTTTATTTTATTTCCTTTGGGTCTGTAAATAATTTATTTTTGCATTTTTCTTTTGTTTTGTGGTTTGCTATATGTCTGGACATTATATTCATTGCACTGATCTTATTGTCATTTACTGCTTATGATGCTTTACGTCATTACTTATCACAACTTCACAGCAATGAGTCACAAATGAGTAATTACCAACCCCATTGCACACTAACAGGAATTGCTTACACTCAGGTTTGGGGGAAATTATGCTGAAATGTTCATTAACTATTCCGAATTATTCAGTGAAAGTGAATATGCTTTAAATTTTGATCAATATGATTCCACATTAACCTATTCACTACGTTGACTCTCAGCGCATGTAACTGCTTAATAATTTCGGTTCATACATCTGCGTGTAGATCATTTTTGGTATATATTATTATAATCTTGATTGTCACCGATGTTTTTCATGACTAATAACTTGCGCTAGTTATACTTCAGTTGTGACGTTTTTTTTTAATTCTTTTTGGTTTCAGGACATATCGCTACTACATATACATATAATTATCCAAATCCTCCTTTCTCCTTATCATATTTTCACTATGGATCACCCGATGTCTCCTCCTACGTCACCTGATAGGTCTCCCAGTCAGTCGAGTTACTATTCTGACTCTGGTTCATCTTCTGATACTTCTATACTTAGTCCTAGGATAGCCAAACCTGACGACCCGGTCGGTCGTCCCGGCTGGTGTCGTCGTCGTCCTCGTAGGCCCATTCTTAGTTGTTCCGATTCTTCTGACGAGGATGACATGTTTGGCGATGACCCTACTTCTCTTGATGGCCCTTATGGCGCTCCTCCTACATCTTCTGAGTCGTCATCGTCTGAATCGGTCGAGTCCTCGACTGATGATGACGATGAGGGTGTTGTCTCAGGATTCGCTGATATTTCTATATCTGACCCTGTTGAGTCTAGTGTGCCTACACCGGAGGTTACCTATCCATATAGGAACCTACCTGATTATGTGCCGGACGTTGTTCGACAGCGTCCGGGTCACCCTGACTGGTCCCCTAAGGACATTGCCTCGATATTCGTGCCATATTCCGGTCCGGAGGATGATAGGGTGGATTTGGGTCCGAGTGTCGTTGAGGAGATTGTGGAGGGTCAGAGTTTGGATGTACATGATGATTTTGATGGGGTAGGTCCACCGTTCGACCCTGCGGAGCACCCAGAGTGGGAGCTTGTGGATTGGTATGTTCGATCTGGAGTACAGCCTCCGTCAGATATTTTTCGTGGAGTGGACATCCTGGTGATATTCTATGAGGACTACATCCATGTCATTGTCATGTTCCCCTCTGCATAGGGACATGCAGTGATTTGGTTTGGGGGGAGTATATGGATATTTTCATTTTCATTTTAGTGTTTTTGTTTAGTTTTATTAGTTTTATTCGTATAGTTTCTTGTTTTCGTACTTCAGAGTATTTTTGTTAGTTTTCTTTTAGTTGTTATTTCATTCATTTGTAGTTCTTTTAATTCATTGTAAAAAAAAAATAATAATAACAACAAAAATAGAAGTATAATAATAATAGAGAAACAAACATTTTAGTAGTTCTGTAAATAAAGAAATAAGTTTCTTAATATTGTTCAACATTGCATTCCTTTTTATTATAATCAGATTTCATCGGAATTTTGAGAATTAAAAGAGTATATAATCAAATGTTTACCGAATCTATGAGAAGATGTTTTGAGAATTATATATTATCGGAATCATTGTTTTATATCTTATACTTGCATATCTTGTCGCACTGCACGTAGTCATATGGATGTATATTAACCTTGAACTGTAATATACCTTGGATTTCTAAATAGTAATATTGTGGAGACTAGAACCCGGTGAGCGTCAGAGCCTATCATCCTTTTGAGGGTTTTATTACGTTTATCGAATCTCTTTGACACATCGCGCTATCTCGTTGATTGGTCTCATTATTTCTTCATTTTGATTGAAAGTCGAGTGAATATTAGAATTACCATGTTTAAAAAATATTAAAAGTAGAGAAATTCTATTTCCTTTTATATCATAACATTGAAAAATCATGTGATTCATAGAAGATGACACTAAGCCGTTTGTTCTAATAAACCTTTTTGACCTTTGGCCTACCCATTATAAATATTTTTTTATTATATCCCTTGTTAACCCATTTGAGCCGTTTTTAATTAAGCCATTTCTTTGTTCACCTATTATCTTACCCACTCCGATATGGAGTTTGCCAATATTAAATAGTACCTACCCTATGTCCGAAAGTAGTTAGAGAATAGTTTTCATAAAGAAATTGGGCTATTAAACGACTAGAAAAAAATATGATGTATCGAGTAGTAAAAGAAAAGGATCTAAAAAAAATATTAATAGTTATTAAAAAAATAATAATAAATAATGTTAAAAAAAAAAAAAAAAAAAAAAAAAAAAGGATATGATCCTCTTGGAAAAAAAGTGATATAACTAGTCGTTGTAGTAAAGCCCTTGTGTTCCATGTTAAGGCGGCTATTTCTAGATACTTACGGACATTTTGAATCCCTTTTACCTTTCTTTTCTAAGACTTAACCCTTGACCAATATTACAACCCGTGTAAAGTCCTAGTTGATTCTATAAAAACATGATTTGATATGTGACCGATAAGGAAAAGGAAGTAAAAGCATGGTGGTGATGATATTTACTTGACGATCGATATCTATTCGTGAGACTATTTTATTTCTGTCGTGTCGTACGTTGTTGAGAGTCATATGCGAATGTATTTGTTTTGCACAATAATTCTTTCTCGCATATATATACACAGATGAGTGGTTACACCTGTTTCAGAATGATTTTATGTTAGAGTGTAATAACAACGTGAGATTTGTAGTCGAAGCATCACTAGATAGTTATCTGATTTATATTCCAAGTTCATAGTTGCAGTGAATCCACTTGACTACCATTTCACACACATGCGAGTCTTCGATATATGTTATTGATTCTGGTGATATATGTTTTCAGATTATTTTTCATAATGTAGGAGGGCATCTGATTGCTTTACTCTTGATAGTTTTAGAATTTCATTTGAGCTTGATTTTATCTAAAAAGGATGTGATATTGACATATTTAAATTATGAATAAAATCTTTACAAGTTAATAAAGATGGTTGTGGGTGACTTGTTGACGAGAACCCTCACGAGACTTCACTCGTCCGACTAGGGACACCTAGAGGTTTAAAAGGCTTGTTGCACAGGCTAAGTGCAATCGTTATCCATACGAAAATGGATTAGGAATTTTATTATTAGTAGTTTATATTATTCTTTTTGCTCGAGGACTAGCAAAATGTAGGTTTGGGGGTGTGATCGGGAGAGAACAACTCCTAATTATACGCCTTAACTCACATTTGTTAGTCGTTTTTATCCTGTTTTTATGTAATTTTACTTTATTTTCTATTTTCTATCAGGTTTTAGAAGAAAACAAGGAGATCGGGTTAAAATAGGTGAAAAAGCAGGAAGAAAGAAGCAGAAAAAGACACATCGCGCGCGCGGTCCGCGGGCGCGAAAATCAGAGAATCGCTCGCGCTATCCGCGCGCGCGAAACCCCATAAATCTCTCGCGCGATCTGCGCGCGCGAGGAACCCAATGTCGCGCTCGCGCGATATGTGTAAAAACCAAAGTTGCGTATTTCAGTATTCTAAGGAGTCCTGTGCAGACGAAATCACTGGAAGACGTCCAGATTGGAAATAACTGTTGTTTCAGTGCAATACGAATTGAAAGAGGCTTCTAAAAACCCTTGTAAACTATATATATCTAGTTTTGATGATTTTCAAGGGTTACACACCTTGAGAGCAATTCACCAATACATTCATTCAGCACTTTTTGAAGGCAAGAGGAAGGTTTCTAATGGCTTACATCAACTCCATCTTCATGCTTTCACCTATCATGAGCAACTAAACTCCTCATCTAGGGTTTCAATGAAACCCTAGCTATGTAAAGGGGGATTCTATGCTTCTTTATTCTAAGATTTTATGTTTATGGATAGTGATTGTATATTGGTGGATTTTATATAATCAGTTTTTAATGTTAATAATCAAGAGTACTTTGGATCTATTCTTGTCTTAGATTTTTCCTTATACTTATTGAACTCAATAGTCCTTGATATCTGTGATTGATAGGAGTATTTACATACAATGGTGCTTATGTGATTGTGATGTTTACTTCTTTTATAATCCATGCTTAGGAAAGATGAGTTATGCTACACCCTAGTTATAGGTAGATGATTCATGTGAACCGTAGATGGATTATGTTTAGATTAAACTAACGATATCTTCTTGACGATACTATTGGGCTTGTAGCTACAATAGATCATAACTATCCAAACATAGAACTTAGAATAAGAAGTATAGACCCTCAATGCATAGTTAGTGGTGGATTTGTAATCCTAGATCTCATCTCCATATATTTAAACCAATTTCCAATTTAGCATTTAAGTATTACTTAGATTTAATTCTAGATCTTAATTCTAAAATTTCATAGTTTAAAGTAGTAGTGATAATAAAAACCTAAATCAATTCAACTTCCGATTTTCTTATAACTAGATAGATTAGATTTTAGTAATTAAAGGATTAAAAGTTAACAATCTCTGTGGGTTCGACCTCTACTTTCCACACTACAAATCTTTTGAAAGTAAAGCATAAATAAGCACACTTTTATATCTTGATTCTGACAAGATCACTAGTGTTCATGACTATGATGTGGTGGATGACTCGGATAAGGACATTTAGAAGACTCTGGGTCTAGGGGCAAACTTCTGGAATTCGGGAAGCGTGCTTTGTAAACGAGTGAGATAGATCAGATACGCGACAGCTAAAGGTGACCGACGGATCTTGTGATGAATGATAGCTATGAAAATGGACATGTTAGGGATGTATACTAAAAGCCATGCTTTATGTAGTTAATTTATTATTTTAATAAAATCAGTTATTCCATTTTTATGAGAATCTGTGTGGGCAATATTTGCATTATATTATTTATTTAATATTATGCATGTGTGTGCCTCTCATTCTACATAGTAGGTGATTTGGTGTGTAGAGTTCGGCTTACACACGGAAGATCAGACCACCAGATATTGTAGAATGTAAGATTTTGGTTTACAGTCTTGGATGTGATTGGACACACCATCGGTAGGACTGCAGCATGGTGTTGTAGTAGGTTTGTCTTAACTGCAGGAAACGGTACAGTTTCAACTCATTATGCTGGTACACTTTGTGTATTAAACAGGACCAACTTGGGGTAATTATCTTTATACTGACTTATAAGATAATTAATACCTCATGGCTATTATGAGTGCTTATGCTCTAAATCCTAAGTTAGTTTATAGACACGTACATTTGATATTTACACTTTGATCCCTAAAAGGGTGAGATCCTTAAATGGGTCAATATCTCATTGGATTGGGTGGCAATATTAATTGTGTGGTGGATATTAATTAATGATGGAATCCATGTCTCAATTTTGGGATTGATGATGTCCCCTTGAGAAAGCTTATAAGTTTTGATTATGTCAAACCCTACAGGTGGATTTTGTATCCGACATATCAGATAAGTTAAGCAGAGGATCTCAAGGAATTTTAAGAAATTAATTAAATATGATTGTCAGTAATTATATTTAATTAATGGATATCTGTAATCTTAACATGGGGAGATAATAAGCATTTAATAACATGGAGCTCGAAATATATTTTTGAGATAAGGGTAGGAGTGCAATTATAATTCTTTAGTGGTATGAATTATAATTTATGGAAATAGGAATCTGATTCAGTTCGAATTAGGGTTTCCTAATTCCATAAGGAAGCCTATTCCTAATTGACTTCTTATGGTCCCTATCGTAGCCTATATATATGCTGCCTTGGCTCTTCTCTCAGGTTGCATGATTTCACATTCTAAGCTTCCCTTGACCTCCTAGCTTTCTTCTAGAAGGGTTTCCACCAAACCCTAGTCTCTATAAGCATTCAAGAGACATAGGAGTGAAGATCGCTAGCGTCGGACAACGCTCACTTAAAGAACTTTGGACTACTCGATACTGATCGAAAGTTACTGAATTATTTACACGACGTTCTTGACGTCGAGACGGAGCTGCTGTAAAAAATTCAAGTGAATCGGAGATCGTTTAGTCCTCCTGACGAACACATCTTTGTCGGATTAATGTGATCGGGATTGAATCGTCACAGCAATCAAAGAGAGTGTTATGACTGGGAATAGAAAATAGAACGTAAAGAGGGAAGAGCAGAAAACATAAAGGATTTCGAAAGAGCCCACACTCAGTTCGATATTCTGGCAGCAAAGGAATACGGTAGAAGATCGTGAGCTGTTATCGAGCCCGTGTTCTCGATTCGTCTACTACAGCAATCCATTTTTGCAGTTCAAGGTAACCCTAGTTCCGCCCTTGTAGAGTTATTGTTGACAAGTGGGGGTATTTATAAAATACAACCGCGCTAAAAGAGGAAAATACACTAGACAAGTCTACAATTTCCCTGTTTATCTGCAGTTTGAATTACAATACCAGCTTTTACACAAATTGATTAAACTATGATCAGTGGTATTGTTTTAGTGATTATTTGTGCAGGTTGCTGCTGCTGTGTACAAGATTGAAGAATGTGATAAAAGGGAGTGCTTAGTACAGATGAAGACAACTCAAAACTGAAATACAAGGTTCGAGCGATCGAACATTATTCGAGCGATCGACGTTTAGATCGATCGAGTGGAGTTCAAGCGATCGACGTGTCTGCAGTTCAATCGATCGAGAGTTTTTCGATCGATCGAGGATGCCTTTTATCAGATTATTCGCGCATGTAGCAGAAACGGGTTTTGAACCCTAGCATTAGGTTTAGGATATATATACTTGTTGTGTTTACGTCCAGGGGGGCGCCCAACTTGGTTTTCATCAGTTTTCATAAGAGAGAGGAGAGAGTTTTATTGTTTTTGTAGGATTTCTCAAGATTCACCATTGTTAGCTTGGATTGCTTCATAGTAATACTTCATTTTCTTTGTTCCAGGTTACTTGTTATTGTTTTGTTTATATTCTGCATCTAGTTAATCACAGTTTATCTTTCAATATCGTAGTATTGTTGCTAGATAAGTTAAAACCATTAGTTTTCATAGTTTTTATGAAAAACTCGCAAACAAACATGCCTTTAATGAACTCTCACGTTAAGAATAAATCTGAGACTCCCCAGATCATGTCTGAGTAGTCCAGGGTTGGGAAATCGCGATGAAACCGTGATTTCAGACCTCTGCCATGCAATAGTTTTATTCCTGTGTTCGATCGATCGAATGTAGTTCGATCGATCGGACCAGAGACATAGTCGAGTGATCGAAGATAACTCGATCGATCGAGAGATGAAGAAGTTCGATCGATCGAAAGCGCGTCGATCGATCGAGGTCTCTGATTCTTGAAGACATCTAATACAGTATTCTAAGACTTTCTGCTTTACTGATTCGTTATCAAACTGTCCCCATATGCTCAGTTTGTCAAAACAGTCTTTAAACTTTAAGCCTTAAGGCATTTTTCTTTCAATATATTTTGCAAACCACCCTCAATGCTAATACCATTGTAGGTGAGAGTCTTAACTATTGAATTAAACAACCTTTGTGTATTTCAAACATAATTGTGATGATATAGTCCCGGTCATGAAAGGACTATTGATTCTACATCCTTAGAGAAGTACGGGATACTGTAGAGGTTGCCCTCCGTTGAGCTTAATTGCATTTGCATGGTAGATGGTTGAGACATGGTGGATTCGCGTGATCCCAACACTTTCTTTTATTAAGAAAAAACCATTTCCAAATCTTGTTTTAGTTAAATAGTTAGTTATTAGTTTATTTAATTTAGTTGTTTTTAAGTTTAGTAGTTGTCGATTGTAGAACTTTGTGTTCTACGCCTCTCTTGAAATATTGAATTTTCTTTTCTTTTAGAGTCTAATCTAAGTTAGTTGATTCTCATCCTTCCCTGTGGGATCGACCTGGTCTTACCAGTTACTACTTGCACGTCTACCTACACTTGGGTATAGCACACAAGCGCACACAAGATTTCTATCGTGTCAATTGTAGCGCTCACATAAATTTTTTGCAGTACCAACTTATACGCACTGTCAATGGATTCTGGGAACGCAGTTTCCTAATAGTGGTATCAGAGCAACGTTGATTCTACGTATAGGTTGGACGCAACCATGTTGTCCAGTAATACAGATCTTATGCGTGCATTAATGGATGGATAGAACGTAGATCTGTACTAATCCTTATTTTGCAGCGTTCTTATTCCACTATTATGGTCACTGGTTTTGTGTGATTGGATCCCACGATGGGTTTATTCGTGGTTAATATTGTTGTTTTGATATAGCATGTGAACTCCTTTATGGAGGCATAGGATTTGTATGTATTGGATCCCACGCTTGATTGATGCGTGGTTGGTTTACTGCAAATAAATAGCATGTGAACTCCTTCATGGAGGCATAGGGTTTATGTAATTTATCTCAAGTAAATCCGTGAAGATGGTACGTAAGAGCAGTTTTACAAGCAATTTTCGAAAGCGATCTGGATGCAATTTCAGAAAACTGTTCTGGAAGGCAGCTCAACCCCGTGTGTAGTGGCGACATAGAGCTAATTGGGTTCAATGAAGATTTCTTCATAAGAGTTGCAGCTTGACCATAATAGTGGGATTCATGTTTTATTGTGGTTTCCTTATTTATGTGTGATTGAATGATTATTATTGTTTCATGTTTAATGAATAGGACAACATGGATAATTATTCCTAGACCTATTTCAGATGTCTAGCTGCATGTTTAATTTATATTAATTTAAAATGATGGACAACTACATGTGTATTTAGAAATAAAACTAATTCCATAATTTGAAAACATAAGTACTTATTTTCTAAAATCATGAGAATAGAATAATTTTATTATCTACACATGTGGGTTTCACAAGTAAGGATGAATTAATCCTTGTCTAGTGTTCCATTATTTTTTATTAATTAAATTAAAAGTTTTTCTAAAAAAATTATAACCCTCAAAGTTTTTTAAAAATTCTAAGTGGGAGAGGGAATTTATCAAGTATAAATCCCATGGTCTCCATCACTGGTTTGTAGATGATATGATTAATTTTGTGTGATGGCTCTAGTGTCATCCTCCCTATCGGATGTAGTTGATCATGGAATCATCAGTACAAACTTCTTTAAAAGAATGTTTTGGGTGATTGTTGGTGTGGGTCACCTCTCCATCAGAGGTGTTCCTCATGGAACTCTTGACCTAGAATTAAGTGATGGTATAAACTTAGCTATAAATAATAATATCCTCTCCATCTGAGTCACTGTTATTATTTATAAGACCAAAGCAAGTCAGTAGTTTAATTTTATTAGGCAAAGTACATTGCTTGGATAGTAAAATAAAAAGGCAATTGTCTATCTGAACAAATGATGGATAGTATATGGCTTCCCATCGAGTCATACTATTCGCGGTGTATCAGGTTGCTGGCGGATTCCTTTCAAATATGGTAGAGGGAACCAATATTTTCAACTCGAATCCATAGTAATTTTTGCCCAAACGTAATTATTTATGTTATGTGATTCTCAGGCTTTTAAATGGGTACTTTCAATCCACTTGCTGTTATACTTAAAGAAAACAAACTTACTGGACCAAACTATATAGACTGGAAAAGGAATTTGGATATTGTGCTAACTGCTAAAGAGTACAAGTTTGTGCTTACTCAAGAATGTCCTGAGCAACCTAGTGAGGGGGCAACCGCTGAGGAAACCCAGGCTCACAAGAAATAGGTCAAGGCTGATGAGATGGCGCGGTGTTACATTTTGGCATCCATGTCAAATGTGCTGGAACATCAGCATCAGTCAATGGCCAGCGCCTATGACATGATGGAGAGCCTCCGAGAGATGTTCGGGGATCAAAGTCGTGCTGCTAGGCAGGTTGCCATGAAAGACTTGATGAACACAACCATGGCTGAGGGGACGCCTGTAAGGGATCATGTTCTTAAGATGATATCTCTTCTTAATGAACTAGAGATCCTTGGAGCTACAATCGACGGGGAAACCCAGGTCGATATCGTACTCCAGTCACTGCCAGAGTCTTTTAAGCAATTTCGCCTCAATTACAACATGAATAAATTTAAATATACTTTGGCGGAGCTTCTTAACGAACTCCAAGCAGCTGAGGGTCTCAACAGAAAGTCAGGGAGTGCTCTTGTGTTTGAGAAAGGTTCTGCTTCAAAGCCGAAAGGCAAGAAGAAAATGAAAAAGGCTCAAAAGAAGGCCGCAGGTCCTCCGCCAATCCAAAGGCCACGAGGAAAACCGGGAAAGCCTAAAGGCAAATGTTTTGTTTGTAAGCAGCCAGGACACTGGAAGAAGCAATGTCCAGTTTATCTCGCCAGACAGAACAATCAAGGTAAATCTCATTTACTAGTTGTTGAATCGTGTTTAGCAGTCTGATCTACCGGTACCTGGTGTGTAGATACGAGAGCCACTGATCATGTATGCAATTCTTTGCAGGGGTTCCAGGGAACCAGGTAGCTCAGTGATGGAGAGATTTATCTATATATGGGAAATGCTACGAGAGTAGCAGCAGTTGTAGTAGGAGATCTACATCTTAGTTTTGGTAGAGATAGGATTTTTATATTAAGAAATTGCCTTTATGTACCTTCTATTAGAAGGAATTTAGTTTCAGTTTCTGGTTTAGTAAAGAATGGATATTCAGTTCATTTTAATAAAGTAGTAGTTATTAAAGAAAATAAGCGTTTTATTTGTTCTGGTCAATTGGTGGATGATCTTTATATTATAAATCATATCTCTCCTATACTGCAACTTAATGAATTGAATAACACAAATAGTTTTCCATTTAAGAGAAAAGAACCTTCGAGGATGAACCAAACGCATCTTTGGCACTTACGCCTTGGTCATATTAATTTGAAAAGGATTCAAAGACTGGTTCAAAATGGGCCATTTGGCTCATTGGAAGTGGAGGCACTTCCAGTTTGTGGAATCTGCTTGGAAGGTAAAATGACTAAGAGGCCATTCTCGGCCAAGGGCTATAGAGCAAAAGAGCCGTTGGAACTGATTCACTCTGATTTGTGTGGTCCTATGACTGTCCAAGCAAGAGGGGGATTTGAGTACTTTGTCACTTTCATCGATGATTACTCAAGGTATGGGTATATTTACTTGATGCGGCGTAAATCTGAATGCTTTGAGAAATTCAAAGACTTCAAGGCTGAAACGGAGAAGCGTCTAAGTAAATGTATCAAGACACTACGATCTGATCGTGGTGGAGAGTACCTCTTGGGAGAGTTTAGGGAATACTTATTGGAGCAAGGGATTACATCCCAATTGTCTGCACCCCGTATGCCTCAGCAGAACAGTGTAGCAGAAAGAAGGAACAGGACTCTTATGGACATGGTAAGATCTATGATGAGTTATTCGGATTTACCAATTTCCTTTTGGGGACACGCATTAGAGACAGCTGCATACATTCTAAACTTGGTACCATCTAAGTCAGTACCTACTACTCCCACAGAATTGTGGACTGGGCGAAAGCCTAGTCTGCGGCATGTTCGGATCTGGGGTAGTCCAGCACATGTGCTGAAAGGGAACGCAGAAAAGTTGGAATCAAGAACAGAAGTATGTTTCTTTGTTGGGTATCCAAGAGGAACTAAAGGTGGTCTGTTTTATAGTCCTAAGGATCAGAAGGTTATTGTTAGCACCAATGCCACATTCTTAGAAGAGGACTATGTTATGGACCACAAGCCTAGAAGCCGTATTATTCTAGAGGAAATGAGAGGAGAGACACCGACACATACTTCTTCGATACCATCGGTACGAGAAGAAACATCACAAGACAGAGTTATTGATATTCCATTACTGCGTCGTAGTGGGAGGATTATCGAAACTCGTGTAGACCCCGAACCAACCATTAACATGCAGGTTCATGAACCAGTACAGCGTGCAGATAATGGTGTATTAGGTTCAGGATCTTCACAACGAAATATCAGTGATACACAGAAACGGGTTGTGCCTCGTCGTAGTGGGAGGGTTATTATTCAACCTGATTGGTATATGTTCTTGGGAGAGTCTTATGACCGGGTCCCTGATGAACAAGGTATTGATCCCTGTAACTACAATGAAGCACTCCAAGATAAAGATGCAGATCTTTGGCAAAAGGCTATGAAGTCTGAAATGGAGTCCATGTACTCCAATCAAGTCTGGGATCTTATAGAACCACCCAATGAAATAAAACCCATTGGATGTAAGTGAATCTATAAGAAGAAGAGAGGAGCAGACGGTAAGGTGGAAACCTTTAAAGCAAGGCTTGTTGCGAAAGGGTTCACTCAAAAAGAGGGAATCGATTATGAGGAAACCTTTTCGCTGGTGGCCATGCTAAAGTCTATCTGGATTCTCTTATCTATTGCTGCACATTTCGATTATAAAATTTGGCAAATGGATGTCAAGACAGCATTTCTAAATGGGAATCTTAACGAGTGCATCTATATGATGCAACCAGACGGGTTCATTGCAAAGGGCCAAGAACATATGTTGTGCAAGCTTAAGAAGTCCATTTATGGACTTAAGCAGGCATCTAGGTCTTGGAATATCCGCTTTGATCAAGCAATCAAGTCTTTTGGTTTTGATCAATGTGCGGATGAATCTTGTGTGTACAAGAAACATGATGGAAGAGTGGTGGTGTTCTTAGTACTATATGTGGATGATATATTGCTAATCGGAAACGATGTGGGGGTATTATCTTCTGTAAGGGTATGGTTGTCCAGTCAATTCAATATGAAGGACTTGGGAGAAGCCGGTCACATCCTAGGGATCAAGCTTATGCAAGATCGCAAGAATAGGATGTTGGGCTTGTCACAAGGCATTTATATTGATAATATTCTTGCAAGGTTTAGCATGCAAGATTCCAAGAAGGGATTCCTTCCCTTCAGACACGGAATTACTCTATCTAAGGATCAGTGTCCTAAGACACCTGATGAGATAGAGAAGATGAAGGCAGTTCCTTATGCCTCGGTAGTAGGAAGCCTAATGTATGCTATCCTATGTACTAAACCTGACATCTGCTTTGCTGTTGGCATGGTTAGTAGATATCAATCTAATCCAGGGATGTGATATGAGTTGTGTCATGAGTCCTATCATGTCTAGTGTTGTGACCCTAGTATGAGCAGGTGCGTGGGTGTGTCACTCCGAGTGGGCTGGTGTTGTGCTAGTGTTCATGACTATGATGTGGTGGATGACTCAGATAAGGACATTTAGAAGACTCTGGGTCTAGGGGCAAACTTCTGGAATTCGGGAAGCGTGCTTTGTAAACGAGTGAGATAGATCAGATACGCGACAGCTAAAGGTGACCGGCGGATCTTGTGATGAATGATAGCTATGAAAATGGACATGTTAGGGATGTATACTAAAAGCCATGTTTTATGTAGTTAATTTATTATTTTAATAAAATCAGTTATTCCATTTTTATGAGAATCTGTGTGGGCAATATTTGTATTATATTATTTATTTAATATTATGCATGTGTGTGTCTCTCATTCTACATAGTAGGTGATTTGGTGTGTAGAGTTCAGCTTACACACGGAAGATCAGACCACCAGATATTGTAGAATGTAAGATTTTGGTTTACAGTCTTGGATGTGATTGGACACACCATCGGTAGGACTGCAACATGGTGTTGTAGTAGGTTTGTCTTAACTGCGGGAAACGGTATAGTTTCAACTCATTATGCTGGTACACTTTGTGTATTAAACAGGACCAACTTGGGGTAATTATCTTTATACTGACTTATAAGATAATTAATACCTCATGGCTATTATGAGTGCTTATGCTCTAAATCCTAAGTTAGTTTATAGACACGTACATTTGATATTTACACTTTGATCCCTAAAAGGGTGAGATCCTTAAATGGGTCAATATCTCATTGGATTGGGTGGCAATATTAATTGTGTGGTGGATATTAATTAATGATGGAATCCATGTCTCAATTTTGGGATTGATGATGTCCCCTTGAGAAAGCTTATAAGTTTTGATTATGTCAAACCCTGCAGGTGGATTTTGTATCCGACATATCAGATAAGTTAAGCAGAGGATCTCAAGGAATTTTAAGAAATTAATTAAATATGATTGTCAGTAATTATATTTAATTAATGGATATCTGTAATCTTAACATGGGGAGATAATAAGCATTTAATAACATGGAGCTCGAAATATATTTTTGAGATAAGGGTAGGAGTGCAATTATAATTCTTTAGTGGTATGAATTATAATTTATGGAAATAGGAATCTGATTCAGTTCGAATTAGGGTTTCCTAATTCCATAAGGAAGCCTATTCCTTATTGACTTCTTATGGTCCCTATCGTAGCCTATATATATGCTGCCTTGGCTCTTCTCTCAGGTTGCATGATTTCACATTCTAAGCTTCCCTTGACCTCCTAGCTTTCTTCTAGAAGGGTTTCCACCAAACCCTAGTCTCTATAAGCATTCAAGAGACATAGGAGTGAAGATCGCTAGCGTCGGACAACGCTCACTTAAAGAACTTTGGACTGCTCGATACTGATCGAAAGTTGCTGAATTTTTTACACGACGTTCCTGACGTCGAGACGGAGCTGCTGTAAAAAAATTCAAGTGAATCGGAGATCGTTTAGTCCTCCTGACGAACACATCTTTGTCGGATTAATGTGATCGGGATTGAATCGTCACAGCAATAAAAGAGAGTGTTATGACTGGTAATAGAAAATAGAACGTAAAGAGGGAAGAGCAGAAAACATAAAGGATTTCGAAAGAGCCCACACTCAGTTCGATATTCTGGCAGCAAAGGAATACGGTAGAAGATCATGAGCTGTTATCGAGCCCATGTTCTCGATTCGTCTACTACAGCAATCCATTTTTACAGTTCAAGGTAACCCTAGTTCCGCCCTTGTAGAGTTATTGTAGCGCTCACATAAATGTTTTGCAGTACCAACTTATACGCACTGTCAACGGATTCTGGGAATGCAGTTTCCTAGCAGGACAGATGAGAAAGCTCATGATAATCAGGAGACACGAGGCCGTGGAAGGACGGTGCTTTATTTTCAAAATCTGGATGTGGGCGATGTTCAGATTGTTTCTGATGGCCGATTTTTGGGAGTCGGTTTCTCTTTTGCTGCTTTCTGCTGGGGGTAGTGGGAATTAGTATCTTTCGTATCCGTCCTCGAGGGATGACGTAGGGTTCTCGGGGAATCTCTTTTTCTTGATCGGGAACCAGGACCCATCTCTGAATCTCTCACGGGTGATCAATTCTTTCGGCGCTCAATCCAAGAGGGTCGGTTGGGGCCTCTGGGAGCTGGTATCTATCCTCGGGGAATGACGTAGGGTTCTCGGGGAATCTCTTTTTCTTGATCGGGAACCAGGACCCATCTCTGAATCTCTCACGGTTGACCAATTCTTTCGGCGCTCAATCCAAGAGGGTCGGTTGGGGCCTCCGGGAGCTGGTATCTGTCCTCGGGGGATGACGTAGGATTCTCGGGGAATCTCTTTTTCTTGATCAGGAACCAGGACCCATCTCTGAATCTCTCACGGTTGATCAACTCTTTCGGCGCTCAATCCAAGAGGGCCGGTTGGGGCCTCCGGGAGCTGGTATCTGTCCTCGGGGGATGACGTAGGGTTCTCGGAGAATCTCTTTTTCCTTGATCGGGAAAAAAATCAGGATTCGTTACTCAAGCTTTTGTGTTTGATCAAAATTGGTGACGGTCGTCCCGAAACAACCGATTCGGATCTTCGGGAGTCGATTTTTCTCAGTTTCTGCCTACTGGAGGTGGCCCTAACAACTTTTGGACTATTGGGGGTGAAACCTCATAAATCTTAACCGAAATGGGCCACCAGGGCTGATTGGGGACAGAAATGGGCTAAAAGGGCCAAAACGGGTCAAAACGGGGCAAAAAGGAGCGAAGCGGGGGGCCGTGGGGAGCACTGCCGCGGCGGCACTGGGTGGCCGGACTCCATTTGTGTATAACTTGGTTTTTTGAGCTTTCCAAGCTCATTCTTGGCCATTTTGGGGTGTTTTTGAAGCCAAAATCCGTCAAAACACAGCTTGTGCGCGCTCAGGTGAGTAATCTTTCCCCGTGGTTGGAATTTTGATTGGTGTTTTGGTTTGCTCTAATTTTCAAGAAGAAAGTTTAACTTTGACTTCCATTTTCTTTGTAGATTCATGGCTTCGAGATCGAGGAGACCATCTAAGAAGGCCAAGGAACGGATGAAAGCCGAGATGCAAACCCCGAACTTGATTCTACGAGACCCCCGACATCATCTTTCGGCCGCGGCTCTAGTGATCTTGGTATGTGAAACTTTCGACAATTTAGGACTATTTTCATGCATTGTGCTAGTTTTGTGAGCTGTAGTGTGCTCCTAGAGATCGTTAGAAGTTCGATTTATGCTAAAATGTTGATTTTGTGAACTTGGACCTCGGGTCATGAATAGTGATTTTATGCACCGTTTTTGTTGTCTTTTGTATGTGCAGGTGCCAGAAGTGACATTGAAGGGCCACGGTAGCCTCGCTCACGCTTTTCTGTGGTACACTCAACTCTCGCCCACCGTCAAGAGGATGGTAGACGATGCCGGGTTTAGCGGTTTTGTCCACCTGGTTTCAAAAAGCAGCAATGATCTGGCACATTTTTATGCTCTGGCTGAGAGATGGTAGGACACCACTTATACTTTTCACCTGCCATTTGGTGAGATGACCATGATGCCCTTTGACTTTTCTATGATTACCGACTTGAGGGTTGGCGGGAAACGCCTGATTCTAGACTACTTCTATGAGATCGACCCGGAGGCTGTCGAGATGTTAATTGGGGATGTTCCCCCTAATCTGGAGAGGCACTGGTTTCCTTGTGGTTGGCTTTACCGGGCCTACGGCAGAGGGAATCATAACTTGAATAATTCCCAGCTTTTGAGGGTCTATCTTCTGTATTTCCTTGGTTGCTCGATCTTCGCGATACGGAATGACCGGGTGAGCTTGAGACTTCTTTCTTGCCTAGAAACCATTGATGAGATCCCCTCCTACGACTGGGGCGGTGCTACCCTGGACCATCTTTACAAGCACATGGGTGAGGTTTCCCGGGGCGATATTAAATCGACAGGGGGATTCTGGCGAGCTTGGGAGGTATGTACTGCATCTTCTTTTATCTTTTGGCTTTTCGATTTCTGTACTCTTTATTATTTTTTCCTTTGTCTGTGCAGCTTTGGAGCTTTGAGTACCTGAAGATGTTAGCTCCTTCCCCTGCGGATGAATCAGGTGAAGACGAGGATGGCATGGCTCCTGTGCCTCTGTTCCCACGAGGCTTGAGATGGCGGAGGGATGTTGTTGGGGTAAAGAGCGGGGCCCATCGGATTATTTTGCTCAGAAACTTATTAACCGGGCTGACGGCTGCTAGTGTTGATTGGACGCCTTGGGAGCGCGTCGCCTATGCTGCCCCAGAGGAGATACAGGCGGTCAAACCTCTTTCCTCTTGCCGACTTCTGATGGAGAGTACCGAGAGCAGGCAATGGTTCCTCGGCAAGCGAGTGTCCTGGCAGGTGGTTGGCGGTTCATGGTATCGCGTCCCTTGTGATCTTCTTATGATAGATGCTAGCGACCTCGCTGGTGATGTTCTGCTGGCGGCCTTAGCTGGTACCGATGTTTGGGATCACTTTCTTTCTGAGACCGGCTATGAGACCTACCGTGGCCGCTTTCTGATGCCCAACTTCCCACTCCTGGAGGTGAGTTCCTTTTATATTCTTGTCTCTATCTGTTGCCTATGTTTTTGACTCATCTTTTTCCTAACTTGTTTTGTGCCTACAGCTTCGCGAGATGTACAGGAGACAAGCTCCTCCGGCTTCCGATCCTATCCCTCCTTGGGATTGGACCGTCAATGTTTTGGGTGCAGACGGCTCTCCCCAGGTTATGGAGGTGCCACGGGTCACATGTGGGTACCCTACCCAGCCAGCAGGCGTCCTCAACGTCCCTTAGAGTTATGCTGAGGAGGGCCACGCCTTGGCAGCTAGCTTATAGTCCCTGGTCCTTACGCGAGACCATCAGGTATGTCTCTAATTTTGCGCTCCTTAAAGTTATGAGGTTCTAATCCTGATTTTGCCCTTGACAGATGGATGGTATGCTGCAGTTTGCCACCAATCAGATGGCGTCCTTGGTGGGTTTCTGACTCAACTCTGTTTTTGTACTTTTTTGTTGTTTCCCTACTGATTGCCTTCATTTTATTTGTGTGTGCAGTACCGTGGGGGCGGGGCCGGCTCATTGAGGACTGGACCAAGGTGCAGAGGTAGTAGGAGGAGGCCGTCGCCGACATACACTCCGGGTGGTCCGACAGAGGATGAAGAAGAGGAGGACTGAGGCCTCCTAAACGGGAATTTTATTTTATCTTCTTTTCATGTTTTCGATTGGGTTGTACTAATGATGTGACTATTTGGACAGTGTTTAAGCCAACGTGTAGGATGATGTGTGGAATGGTTTGTGACTTTGACAGAGTATTATGATGTTTTGCCTTTTAGGCCGGATAGCTTCCGGTTTGAAGGAGCAGTTATGTGCTTGCTTTTATTTGGTGATTGTGTGATGATACACATATCTGTGCACTTGTGATTCTGTGATTGTTGATGTTACTGCGATGAGCAGCCTTGTGATAGTGAATGTGTTTGCCTTGCAGGTGGGATAGTCTGTGAAACGGGGAGGTGCTGCCAAAATTTTGAATTTCGCTAGAGCCGCGACAGAAAATATGGCTTTGTATGATCCCGCTCAACTCGCAACTTGGTTGGACATGACAAATGGTGTGGAACGGATCAACCTCTTTAGCTATGACTTGACCGAGCTGTTCTCTCTTCGCCAGATGACTTTGAATGCTGAGTTCATGCGTGCTGCTATTGTCCACTGGGACCCGGTGAACCATGTCTTTAATATCAATGGCCTGGAGATATGCCCCTTGTTTGAGGAGTTCTGTGCTATCCTTGGCTATGATTCTGATTCGGACCTGATTCTCCCTTCTGCTGATACCCTCAGTCCTACGCGAGGCTTGGCTGAATAACTGAATTGTTCCATCACTATTTCCCGCCGGCTGATTCAAGGTGAGGTTCTTGACATTGCTTCCATCATTGCTTGGTATGCTAGTCCTGGGAGTCCTAGCGTATATGATGCTACTCGCGGGGCCGCTCTGATATTGTGCATGACTTCACACTTTCTGTTCTCGAGCGCTTCTATTGACTTGGTGCAAGTGTGCCTTGGGCTAAAACTTAGCCGGAATCCCATGGCCATGGTTCTGGCTGAAACTCTGAATGGTTTGGATCGCGCTTCTAATCATGGAACGCCTCTACTTTCTGGGGCGCCTTTGGTGCTACAAGCTTGGCTCTACGAGCGTGTTCAATTATGGACAGGTAATGTGCCGCCAGTTTATTTTCACAGAGTTGTGCTTCACCCTCATTATACTTCTGCCGATTGGATGGGCGTGATGGGTACTTTATCTGAGGCTGACATTTGCTGGATCGTGAGGCGTTGGGGACTCCATGCTGTGACTACTAATCTTGAGGATTTCCAAAGGGTATGGCTGATGGGTCTGAGAGAAACCTCCTTCTATCATCCTCGCCGATTGGCCAGACAGTACGGGCAAGTTCAAGAGGTTCCCCGGGGGTTTACTGAAAGGGTCTTTGCTTCCAGAGTCAGAGCCACTACTATTGCTGCTTTTATCAGGGGCTGGGCCAGTCGAGCAAGAGCTTATTTCTAGAGACCTTCGAAGAAATAAAAGACACAAAATAAAACTAAACTTTACTGATTCTGCTTCTTTCCTCCAAGTGTCTTTGATATTCATGAGAACTTTTCGTGTTTTTCATTTATCCCTGCTTATGTAATATCCGAAGTTTGTTTATCGGTGATCCTTGGTTACTTGGAGAACCTTATTTTACGCATTTGGCTTTCTGAAAACATTTTTAGTATTGATTTTGATCAGATGTTTGCTTTTGGTACTTGCTTGGGCATGCTAGGACGATTAGAGGCAAACGAGGCGGGTAGCCGAAGTTTGCCCCTAGTTTGGGTTATGTATGGTTGTGAGGCAAACGAGGTAGATGACCGTCGTTTGCCCCTGGTTTTAGAAGAGGTTTAGGCAAACGAGGCGTGTGGCCGAAGTTTGCCCCTAGTGTGGAGGGTGATTTCTGGGTTATGGTAAGGACCGCGACTTTATTTTTCTCACACGCTCATAATTTTGCCTAGGCACCAGTTAGGTGACCTAGCGAGCTCTTTTTCTCTCTTTTTTTATTGCTCACTTTGGATTTAACTCTAACTTTTGCCTAGGAGTCCTTTCGGATTTTCAACCTAGCGAGCCATCCTTTTTTTTTTTTTTTGCAAGTCTATCTATGTACCCCCAAATGGGGATCAGGTCCAACGTAGTTTGGGCCAAAGTTTTGAAAGAAAAGAGGTTGTTTTGTGGGTGGAGCGACCGACCGATGTGGTTGCCTACGTATCCCTGAGTGGGAATCAGGTCGAGCGTAGTTCAGGCCAAAGTTTTGAAAGAAAAGGGGTTTTGGGGAATTGTCAAGCATAATACTTTTTCAGGCGATCCATGTTGATTGGTTCTTTGAATTCAACGCCATCGAGGTCCATGAGGTAGGTTGTTCCTTCGGAAAGGATAGTTTTGACGATATAAGGACTGACCCATTTGGGTTTGAATTTTCCGCGTGGATCAAAGATCGGGGCTCGCAATTCCTTAAGGACAAGGTCACCCTTGACAATTTTCCTTGGACGAATCCTTTTGTTGAAAAAGCGAGCTATCCTCTTTTGATAGATTCGGACATGGTCGACTGCCGCTAGGCGCTTTTCATCTATCAGAGCCAATTCTTCGTACCTTTCCTTCAACCAATCTGATTCTGAAATCTCACATTCTGTCATTACACGTACGGATGGTAGTTCTATCTCGACTGGAAGTACTGCTTCCATTCCATATACTATCGAGTAAGGAGTTGCTCCTGTGGACGTCCTTATCGATGTTTTGTATCCCCAAAGTACGAATGGTAGCTTTTCATGCCAGTCTTTGTAGGTATCGGCTGATTTCTGTAGTATGGCCTTGACATTCTTATTTGGAGCTTCAACCGCCCCATTAGTTTGTGGTCTATATGGTGATGACTTGTGATAAGTGATTTTGTATTCCTCAAACAGATCCCTGACTTCCGCTTTGAAATGACTCCCGTTGTCCGAAATAATCTCATGGGGGACTCCATAACAACAGATGAGATTTTTCTTGATGAATTTGGCCACTTCCTTGGCCCCCAACTTGGTGTAGGATGTGGCTTCTACCCATTTTGTGAAGTAGTCGATGGCCACCAGAATGTATCGATTTCCATTCGAGGCTTTCGGAGTGATTTCACCGATGATATCAATTCCCCAGGTTGAGAATGGCCAAGGTGATGTCATGCTGTATAGAAGGGATGGTGGTACATGCATCATGTTTGCATGGATCTGGCACTTATGACACCTTCTTACGTATTCGCAACAATCTTTCTCCAATGTTGTCCAGTAGTACCCTTGTCTTACAATTTTCTTAGCCAGCATGTGACCGTTCATATGTGGGCCGCATACCCCCTCGTGTATTTCCTCCATCATTCTTCTGGAGCTTTTTCCAAACAAGCAAGTCAGGTTGTGACCGTTGTACCCTTTCTTCAACAACTTCCCACCGCAAATGATGAATTGCGCTTTGAATCTTCGAATTGCCCTTTTTTCTTTCTCGGTAGACTCTTGGGGGTACGTCCCCTTTTCTATGAAATCCCAGACATCCTGATACCACGGTGTTTCATTCTCTTCTTCTTCGATTGCGGCGACCATGTTGAACGAAGGCTCGTAGCTTTGCTCAATCACCAAAGGCATCATCCTGACTCCCACAGGGATTTTGATCATGGAGGCTAAGGTAGCCAATGAATCTGCTAGCTGGTTTTCTTCCCTAGGCAAGTAGAAGAATGTGACGTTCTTGAACTGCCTCTTGAGTTGATCGAGATGATCATGATAGGGCTTCAACCTTTCTTCTTTTACTTTCCATTCTCCTCTAGTCTGTGATATAATGAGGTTTGAATCCCCGAAGACATCCAACTTCTGAACTTTCAGCTCTATGGCTGCTTCCATCCCCAAAATGCATGCTTCATATTTAGCAATGTTGTTGGTGGAGTTATAATTGAGTTTGACTGCCAGCGGAGTGTGGTCCCCACTAGGTGACACTAGAATCATTCCCACCCCGTAGCCTTTCATGTTGGCTGCTTCATCAAAGTACAACTTCCACTGCTCTTCTTTGATTTCCATGATATTCTCGTCTGGGAATGGAAAGTCCCCACTTTCTTCGGAGTCAACGGCGTGCTCCGCGAGATGCTCAGCTACGGTTCTCCCTTTTTCCGATTTGCTTGTAACATACTTGATTTCAAATTCGGATAGTAGAAGTAACCAACGGGATATACGATCGGTCAGGGCAGGTTTTTCGAGGAGGTATTTTAGAGGATCCATGCGGGATATGAGTGATTCGAGGTGAAAAGTGCATGTTTATAGTGTATTACACGGTCTTTTATGCATACTTTTATCCCCAAGTCCCTATATTTAGATGCATATCAATGATTAAGTGTTTTCTATGATATTGAGACTCAAACATGTGTTTTTACACTATTTTACAGGTCATGGAAAGCAAACATTGCATAGAAAGTGATTCTGGTGAAGAGAATAGCGGAAGTAGCTGAGAAAACGCCAATTTTGACAATGAAGACTTCAGATTTGGAAGATTTGCCCAGAGACATGAAATGTAGATCTTTGAGTTACGGTTGCGTGGCCGCAAACGGGAGGTCAATCCGAGGTCCGACTGAAAAGTTATGGCCATTCTCCCATCGGTGCGCAGAGCTGTCAAAATCAGAGAGTTCAAGCGATTGAAGAAGAGTTCAATCGATCGAACCTTCGATCGATCGAACTAAGCTCGATCGATCGAACTTTTTAATCATCCAAAAGTTGCGTAAACTCTGCGGGAACCCTATATATACGTCGTTTTGACGCCAGACGAAGGGAGGACGCTCCAGAACGCAGAAAACAGCAGTTTTAGGGTAGTTTTAGGGTTAGATTAGGTGTAGATTAGGTTAGATTCTTGTTTTTCTTCCTCTTTTCCATTGATTTACTGAAGATTATTGAAGATTCAAGTTTCTTTCATGTTTATTTCAAGTTTATTTCAGATTATATCCAGGTTTCTCTTTCCAATTCTTGTTATTTGATTGCTATTAGTTTATATGCTATGATTACTCTAGTTTGTTATTCCTGTATTAGTTTAATCATGTTTCTGTAGTTTTAGACGTTGGGAATATGTGATGAAACATTGAATCACAGCCTCTGCTATGCAATCTTTAGAAACCTTGGGCTCGATCGATCGAAGGTATTTTGATCGATCGAACCAGGGATAGTCAAGCGATCGAAGACATTTCGATCGATTGAAGGATGATGATGTTCGATCGATCGAGAGAGCTTCGATCGATCGAACTTGTTAATTCCTGAGATGATTCTTTTAAGTATTCCATGACTTTCTGTTTTAGAAATCTGTCATCAAATTGTCCCAATAAGCTCAGTTTGTCACAACAGTTTTTAGAACTTAAAGCCTTAAGGCCTTTTCTTCAATGACTTTTGAAAACCACTTTGAATGCTAACACCATTTAGAGTGCAAGTAATAACCATTGTTTTAAACCGTCTTCCATGTATTTTACTCAAATGTGATGATGTAGTCCCGGTCATGAAAGGGCTACTGAGTCTTTATCTTTAGAAAAATACGGAATGCTGAAGAGGAATGAACTCCATAGAACGTTAATGAATGTGCATGGTAGATGGTTAGGATTAATGTGGATTCACGTGTTTCCAACACCTTTAGTTTATTTATTTAATTTATTATGTTTCGTTATGTTTTAGTTTATTATTTAGTTTAATTTAATTAGTTAGGATTTGTTAGTACACCTCCAATCATATATTCTTATTTTCTTTTTCTTTAGGTTGTAGCTTAGTAGACATTCTTCATATTCCTTCCCTGTGGGATCGACCTGGACTTATCCAGTATTACTTGCACGATCACCTACACTTGGGTGTTGCACAAGAGCGCACAACTATTTAGTCGTGTCAAGTTTTTGGCGCCGTTGCCGGGGAAGGCAACTAGGTTAGGATTTTACTAAGTTTTTTCATTTTTCTTCTTTTACTTAAAAAAAAAAAAAAAAATCATTGGACTTTTTCTCTCACAAGAAAAAAAAAATTCTTTTGTTTGAATATTTTGGGTAAACATGTCTTATCCATATTACCCTCCATACAACACAAATACCACGAATGGGTACACATTAGGTAATGAGAACTATATCCCGAGTTGGCAAGCACCCACATATGATGCACATTATCAACCTGAGTGCTACCAATCACCACAATGGGAAAACCATCGTGTTAGTCCCCCATGTTATCAAACGTATCAAGAACCTCCACCTGGAGAGTTCTATCAATCGCAATGGGGATATAACCAAAATGATAGTGTAGGATATAGTAGTAGTTCCCACGATTACCAAATGCACCAAGACTTTCCTTCTGGGGAGTCTTGCACACAAACACAATGGGAAGGGGACTATTACCAACAACAATGGGGTGAAACTTCATATAGTTATAATGAGGAGAATAACCAAGTTGAGGATAATGGTATGTTAGAATTGCTGCTTAGTGAAATGAAAAGGCTAGAGAGTGCAATTGATAAATTAGGAGCTAGATATCAACAAGCATTTGATTGCCAACCTTTAGAAGACTATACCAGTCCTTCAACGCTACAACCTGAATTTCAAGACACTAACAATGGAATGGAATTGGAGGACAATGATGGGTTCATATCGAGTGAGGTTAACAACTCATTTGAGAAAGTGATAACCCAACAAGAACTCCAAAACCAAACCATTGAGCATGAAGTTGTAGAACCATCTTCTCCTCAACATACAACCCCAGACATCAACTCCTTCACTGCCTGGATAAAACTGCACAATCTCTTTGTCCAGAGCACCTCAATAGATGACATATACAGTGAGGAGAGTTACAAGGATGAGAAAGAAGTTTTAAAAGATGACGAGAGTTTAGGTGATTGCACGCAATTAGGAAAGGAAGAGTCCCCTGTTGACTCTACCCCTACTTTTGAAAGTGACCCTAGAGAGGACATAATTGAAAAATCTAAATCTGATTTAGATTCTTGTGATATTCATGAACCCTCACCTCTTTCGACCGAAGAGATGGTGTCACCAAGTTGCCCATCACCTATCCTTGCTATCAATCAAAGCTCTCGTCCTGAGCTTGAATGTTATGTGTACCCCATTCGTGAACAAACAGAAGGTGTTGTGGAAGAGGATGGTAAGGATACTAGCACATGTTCTTCACAAAATTTTAACTTTCAAAATTCTTTGAGAGAAGACTTGGAAAATATTGGGCCCACTTTAGATGATCTTAAAATTCAACAAGAAGCTAGCAATCTTCTAGACTGCTTGACCTTCTTGAGTGATTATGACATTGAGGCCCAAATAGATAGCTTTATCCAAGTCCAGTCCAAAACCATGTGCATAGAACAGAAATTCAATTCCTATGATTATATCTCCATAGATTCTGTTCTAGGACAAACGGAGGGTGGTGAAGCTTCATTAGAACATCACTTCGACCCTGCCTCTTTTATTGAACCATGGCCTCCCCCTGTTTTTAGTATTAAAATAGAGGCTGTTATAGGAAATACCAACACCAAAGATCGTTTCTTGCATATAATTCCTAAAAAGTGTGGTATTCCTTTTATAACTGTCCCAAAAAAATTTGGAAGCCATAGGTTTTGCATCATCTCCTCTGACCTTGAGCCTGACATTAGTTGGGGGGAGTTGCAATTTTATGAGGATCCCAACATTCTTCTCACTGTTAAATTATTTCATTGGGAGGATCCTCAAAAATTTCGGTTATTGATTTATGATAAAAATCTTGATGAACCGAATTTATTTGCTGAGTAGTTGTATTATATACTCTAGTTTTCCTTGTTGCTACTAATGATTTTGTAGGTAACTTGAAAAAAAAAATCTGGATTATAAACGCCTCGAGGTAACATCTTTCCTTCTCTCGCTTTACTTTACATGTCCATGTGCATAGTTTAGAACATTGGGGACAATGTTTAGTTTTAGTTGGGGGGAGTGAGTCATTGTATGCCTCGTTTATTTCTTTTTATGGTTTCGTGTCAATATACCTGCTTAGCAACATGACTCAGTAAATCAAAATTGCAAAAATTTTGAAATTTTTAATGGTTCTTGTATTTCTCTCATAGTTAATGTAGTTAATTATGATGCATTAGTGTTATTTTCTATATGTTATTAGTATGTGATACACTATGGTAGTTTGTTTACTATCTTAGTTTTAGTATATTTTATGCTTTTTAATCTTCAAACAACTTTGAGCACGTTGTGACAACCTTGTACTTAGCTAAAATGGATTAGTAAGCATAGCTTAGGTGTCTTGAGAGACTGTAGTGGAGACTAATAACCCAAGTGAGCTTTTGTGCCATTCTTTGTTTTTGAGGGTTTTATAAAATTACTCTTACTTTTTGAAAAGCGTATTAATTCGTTGAAAGTCTCATTTTTCTTCTTCATTTTGACTGATCACTAGAAGAGAACGTTCAGGATTTACCAAACTTTAGAGCTCTTGAATTTGCTGAAATGAATAATCCTAATGAACTTAGAAGATGATTTAGGCCATCTTTTGACCATACATGGATAATACAGCTTTGGCCTACCTCCATGATATTCCTTTACTTCATCTCTTAAGCTTATCCTAATCACCTTGTCCTCATAATCCTAAAGTATATACCTAACTCCAAATTAGGAGTTCAAGCATCAGTTCTTTATTTAGGTGTGATTGGGATGTGTTGCGTTAACAAGAAGTATGTTAGTGTGAATAAGGGAAAGTTGGCAAAGAAAAAATGAAAGAAAAAAAGAAAAGCATGAGAAGAAAAAGAAAAAAAAATGCCAATGGTTGTTACAAAAGAAAAAAAAAGGAATGAAAAGAAGAGTGTGAAAAAAAATAAATAAAAGAAAAGAAGAAGAGAGAGATTGGAGATGTGGGAAGTTTGAAAAGTTATAGTAGACATTCCAATCACATCCTTTGACCCAATTGAATATCACGAGCCTTTTTCTTCTTAATCTAATACCTCTTTTTCAAAGTCCTGATGATTTTAAGTAAATTGGATTTGAAGTTATGGTAATGAAAGAGTTATCCACGGTATCTCGCTCTTCTAGTGAAAAGTATCCTTTCATGAGACTTTGTACACTAAAATGTCCGTTTTTCTATTTAGATATGAGAAGCATTAGATTCCATTTACAATTACTCTTTACAGCTTCCATATCATGAGTGATAATTATTACACCTAATTCGGAGTGATTTCATCTTGAGAGTGTAATCCCGGTGAGAGTTGAGTCAAAATGAACGTCTTGATAGCATTTTAGGTTATGCAAGCTTTGAAATTAAAGTTGTGTATTTTGGTTGTCCATTCACACACACACTTGAAGATTAATAGGTATGGAACATTCTAATGACTTTGATAGTAGATTAACTGTAATGTGTGTGTTGCATGGCTATGGCAAACTAGAGAGTTTCATGAGATTGTTGAGCTTAACTATATTGCTAAATGAGAGGAAAATTTTCTTGAAAATATTTAAATGAGAACCATTGCCTTAAACATGAATTTTGTGGGTAGATTCACTGCAAACCCTCACGAGACAACACTCGTCCACTAGGGGGAACCTAGGGGTTTAAAGGCTTGTTGCATACGCTAAATGCAATCGCGATTCCTGCGAAAGTGATTTAGGATTTTTACTTTCTTTTGTTTTCAATTTTTAGAGTTAAATAAACATTGCTGTAGTTCGCTTCATTGCTAGGGAATAGCAACGAGCTAGTTGGGGGGTGTGATTCGAGGTGAAAAGTGCATGTTTATAGTGTATTACACGGTCTTTTATGCATACTTTTATCCCCAAGTCCCTATATTTAGATGCATATCAATGATTAAGTGTTTTCTATGATATTGAGACTCAAACATGTGTTTTTACACTATTTTACAGGTCATGGAAAGCAAACATTACATAGAAAGTGATTCTGGTGAAGAGAATAGCGGAAGTAGCTGAGAAAACGCCAATTTTGACAATGAAGACTTCAGATTTGGAAGATTTTCCCAGAGACATGAAATGTAGATCTTTGAGTTACGGTCGCGTGGCCGCAAACGAGAGGTCAATCCGAGGTCCGAGTGAAAAGTTATGGCCATTCTCCCATCGGTGCGCAGAGCTGTCAAAATCAGAGAGTTCAAGCGATTGAAGAAGAGTTCAATCGATCGAACCTTCGATCGATCGAACTAAGCTCGATCGATCGAACTTTTTAATCATCCAAAAGTTGCGTAAACTCTGCGGGAACCCTATATATATGTCGTTTTGACGCCAGACGAAGGGAGGATGCTCCAGAACGCAGAAAACAGCAGTTTTAGGGTAGTTTTAGGGTTAGATTAGGTGTAGATTAGGTTAGATTCTTGTTTTTCTTCCTCTTTTCCATTGATTTACTGAAGATTATTGAAGATTCAAGTTTCTTTCATGTTTATTTCAAGTTTATTTCAGATTATATCCAGGTTTCTCTTTCCAATTCTTGTTATTTGATTGTTATTAGTTTATATGCTATGATTACTCTAGTTTGTTATTCCTGTATTAGTTTAATCATGTTTCTGTAGTTTTAGACGTTGGGAATATGTGATGAAACATTGAATCCCAGCCTCTGCCATGCAATCTTTAGAAACCTTGGGCTCGATCGATCGAAGGTATTTTGATCGATCGAACCAGGGATAGTCAAGCGATCGAAGACATTTCGATCGATTGAAGGATGATGATGTTCGATCGATCGAGAGAGCTTCGATCGATCGAACTTGTTAATTCCTGAGATGATTCTTTTAAGTATTCCATGACTTTCTGTTTTAGAAATCTGTCATCAAATTGTCCCAATAAGCTCAGTTTGTCACAACAGTTTTTAGAACTTAAAGCCTTAAGGCCTTTTCTTCAATGACTTTTGAAAACCACTTTGAATGCTAACACCATTTAGAGTGCAAGTAATAACCATTGTTTTAAACCGTCTTCCATGTATTTTACTCAAATGTGATGATGTAGTCCCGGTCATGAAAGGGCTACTAAGTCTTTATCTTTAGAAAAATACGGAATGCTGAAGAGGAATGAACTCCATAGAACGTTAATGAATGTGCATGGTAGATGGTTAGGATTAATGTGGATTCACGTGTTTCCAACACCTTTAGTTTATTTATTTAATTTATTATGTTTCGTTATGTTTTAGTTTATTATTTAGTTTAATTTAATTAGTTAGGATTTGTTAGTACACCTCCAATCATATATTCTTATTTTCTTTTTCTTTAGGTTGTAGCTTAGTAGACATTCTTCCTATTCCTTCCCTGTGGGATCGACCTGGACTTATCCAGTATTACTTGCACGATCACCTATACTTGGGTGTTGCACAAGAGTGCACAACTATTTAGTCGTGTCAATGAGCACAACTGGAAAGGCCAGCATGTAGTGCCTCAGTCAGCGAGTGCACCAAACCAAGGCCCAACATGTTTTTTCGAGGGTAGAGTAGTTGAGCTCATACCCAGTCATCCTCTTGCTGAGGTAGTATATGCCTTTTTCGAAGTGGCTTTCTTCTCCTTCTTGGGCTAACATGCAACCCATGGCATTTTCAAAGACAGGTAGGTAAAGGAATAATGGCTTATGAGGAGTGGGTGGTGAGAGGACAGGCGGATTTTGAAGGTAGGCTTTTATTTTGTCGAAAGCGGCTTGGCATTGGTCATCCCATTGGAACTTTTCTCCTTTTCTCAGCAATCGGAACAAAGGATCGCATGTAGTTGTGAGCTTGGAAATGAAGCGGCTGATAAACTGAACTCTTCCAAGAAACCCTCTCACTTCCTTTTCACTCCGCGGTGGGGCCATTTCTATGATTGCCTTGATCTTAGAGGGATCCACCTCTATCCCCCTATGTGTGATGAGAAAACCCAGGAGTTTCCCGGAGGTCACACCAAAAGTGCATTTCTTTGGATTCAACCTCATCTTGTATTTGTGCAACCTTTTGAAAAACTTTTCCAGCGCTACCAGGTGTCCTTCTCTGTCCCTGGACTTCACGATCATGTCATCTACGTACACTTCTACTTCCTTGTGAATCATGTCATGCAGCAGAGTGGTGGCAGCTCTTTGGTAGGTTGCCCCAGCATTCTTGAGTCCGAAAGGCATTACTCTATAACAGTAGGTTCCCCAAGGTGTAGTGAATGTTGTCTTTTCTCGATCTTCTGGCGCCATTAGAATCTGATTGTACCCCGAAAAGCCATCCATGAATGACAGTAACTCATGTCCAACGATGTTATCTACCAAGACATCAATATGGGGAAGCGGGAAATCATCCTTGGGACTGGCTTTATTTAGATCATGAAAGTCGACGCACACACGAACTTTTCTGTCTTTCTTGGGGACTGGCACGATATTGGCAACCCATTCTGGATACTCGGTGACAATGATGAACCCTGCCTTGAATTGCTTCTCCACTTCTTCTTTAACCTTGAGTGCCCATTCTGGTCTCATGCGCCTCAGTTTCTGCTTGACAGGTTTAGAATTGGGAAGGAGAGGAATATGATGTTGGACAATGTCGGGATCGACCTCCGGCATGTCCTCGGAAGACCAAGCAAAAACATCTTTGAATTCTTTTAGCAAGAGAGTCAATTTTTCTTTTTCTTTTTTATTAAGGGTTGAGCCAATTTGCACAATTTGCGGATTATCCATTTCACCTAGGTTAACCGATAAAGTATCTTCGATTATTTCGTAAGCAGGTGGTTTTTCAATTAGTTGCTTAGGTTCGATTGGGAGATCCTCGGAGCGATCTGTGCATTCACAAGCATTAGACACAGAGGAGTAAGCAGAATTGTCTTTCATTTCATTCATGATAGGTGAAGTGATTACATTGGACAGTGGTGGGCTTACAACAGCCGACTCTGGTACAGACTCGATAATTGGCAGTACAGACTCTGGGGGAACAGGGGATAGGGAGACACAGACAGATGACTCTACAGTCTGGTTGCTCAGACCCTCCTCAGTTGGCTTGATCTGAACATCTTGGCTCTCGGCCCTCTTTTCTTCCTTCTTTTCAGCGAATTCTTCCCACATTTTCTCGATGGCTTCAGTGTCCAGGTACTTCAACCAGTCTTCCTCCGGGGTTTTCACAACTTCTTCGGGATAGAATGGATCTTGATAGGGAGGCCTTTCACAGTCAGCAAAGATTTCCAACCCGGGGTGCCTCTTTCCAGTGGCCTGATGGATCCAGGGTTCCGGGAACCCAAAGTAAGGGAAATCATCCCCTTCCTTGATGAATTGTCTATTCAAGGTTTTGCGGTACGGTGGGAGACTCCTCACTCTTTTCTTCCATGGCCTCTGTATCTCGAGGTCTTCTTTAGTGGGCTTGTACCCCAACCCAAAAGTGCCTTGTTGTCCTTTGATCTGAGGGAACTCCCGAATTCCTTGCTGGTGTCGGCCCAATCCCATTCCAGGAAATTAGTTCATTTTGCGGGCAATGTTGACAACTGCGGAGTGAACCTCAGGGAACCTGTCGTCATCATTGATCATGCGGACTTCTTCCATGGAGAATCTCCCGATTTCTCCTTCTTCCAGCTCGGGTATTTGGACTTCAAATATGGGAGCGTAGTTTGGGAAAGCTTCATTACCCCAACTGTTACCGAGGATGATTTTCACCTCCTTCTCATGAATGTACTTGATCATTTGATGCACAATGGATGATACGGCTTTGTTGACATGCAGCCAGGGCCTTCCGATCAACAAGTTAAACGAGGCAGGTATGTCCATGACTTGAAAGACTTCAGTGCTCACCAAAGATCCTACCCGAATTTGGAGAGAAACGGTTCCCATCACATTTCTCCTGGTGTTATCGTAGGCCCTCATAGATTGCACAGATGGTGTGATGTCAAAGACATTGACCCCCAAGGCGGTGGCAGTCCTTAGGGCACAGACATTTAAGGCAGATCCTGTATCGACCAGACAAAATGGCACCTGCTGTCCCTTGCATCCAACAGTGATATACAATGCTTTGTTATGTGCAGATCCTTCTGGTGGCAGGTCTTCATCAGAAAATGTAATGATTGGGTCATGGGTAAGTGCGCCCAAGAAAGCCACCATGTCTTCCGGTGCGGCATCTATGGGGACCTCTATTCCAGCCAGGGCATTCAACACAGCCTACCTATGCTTGTAGGATGTTACCATGATGTCCCACATCGAGATATTTGCTTGGGTTTTCTTCAACTGCTTTATCAGCTCATTGTCTTCCTCGATGACCTCGTCCATTTTTCCCTTTCCTTTGTCTTTAACCGGACCTTTTTCGATAACCTCGGTGGTAGGCTGCAGAGGCTGATAATGACGGCCTGACCTAGTCAGATGATCAATTTCAGCAGTGGTAGGCCCTTCTACAGTCCCGTCTTCTTTGAACCAGTCGCAATTTGTTCCCACAAATGGTTTCTCCGGCTCATTCCAGATAGAAGCATCGCTTTCATTGTCGGGATCATACCATTTGAGGTCTACTACCCCTAGATCATGTTCTTCCAAGAAGAATAGGTCTTGTTCATCAGCCAGATGTTGCTGCCACTCGTCGTCCCCCCCCCCCCCCCGTCGATCAGATGAATTCCCACAAACTCCGGGATGTCAATGAGGGGTAAAGGTTGTCCTAAAGGGGTAATATAGGTAGCAGGGTTGAAAGGTACATGGTTGGACTCAATGAGGCTGATGTTTTGCTGGTTCGATAGAGGATTTTGAGTGACATGGGGCTGCTTTGGAGGTGGCTCGATGATATTTTGGTCAATGAGGTCTTAAATATCATGGCAGAGGCGTATGCAATCATCGGTGTTGTGGCCAGGGGCTTGGTGGTAGGTGCACCTTTTGGACATGTCACAGCTTGGCGGGGGTGGGGTATTTTGGGGCTGGAGTAATTGGAGGTGGCCCTTTTTTAGGAGGCGATCTAAGGCTAAAGAGAGGGGATCTCTAGTTTGGCGAAGTTGCGAGGAGGCTTCCTAGGGAAAGAGTGATTGGAGGAATTAGCTCGGTTGGGAGGTTGGTATGGCCTAGGAGGGTAAGCCATAGGTTGACCGCTAAGGGCATTAACATCCGGAGGATTACGGGACTAGTTGGGCCTTTTCGACTAACTCGGAGGCTCTTCCTTCTTGATCTTTCCTTCCCTGATAGCATCTTCAATTCGATTTCCAACTTCAAACAGATCTTCGAAGGTAGAGATGGACTGGTAAAACAATTTCTCATGGTAGAGCGGCTGCAGATTCCGGATAAGCATCCTTACCTATTCCTTTTCAATCAGCCGGTGGGTCATTTGGGCCACTTTGTTTCTCCACCTGCTTAGAAACATAGCGAAGGATTCATTGTTGTTCTGCCGAGTAGTTTCCAAATCCCTGATAGTGACATCCAGCTCTTGATTGTAGGAGTAATGATCGACGAAGACTCGAACGATGTCTTCCCATGCCCGGATTTTGGAGGCTTCCAAGGTTAGGAACCATGATAGTGCACACTTTGCAAGAGTTTGCGGGAACAACATTGCAATGTGCTCGTGGGTACAACCCATGGATTGGAAGATACTCATACATAGCTTCATATGACTTTCTGGATTCCCAATTCCGTTGAAACGGTCGATGGTAGGCATCTTGAAGTTCTCCGGCAGTTTCAGCTTAACAGGCTCAAAGAGGCATTCCAAGTCTAGCATGTAATCGTCGACACCTTTGCTTTTCCTCAGTACACTTTCTAACTTGTCAACCTTATCCATTTTCTCTTGGAGCTTCTTCTCATATGCAAATGGTGGAACCCCTTGAAGCCAGTCTTCCTCCCCGTTATTCTCATGTAGGGGCGGTTCGAACCCCGGTGGTGGAAACCCAGGCGGAGGTTGCAGCCGCTACTGCTTCAATTCTTCCATGAACTTTAGAACTTGGGCTAGGCTGTCGGACTACTGACTTATGGTTGCTCCCAACTCGGTAACCTTGTTTTCTAACTCTTCTCGATCCATGCTGAAGTAAGTTGTCGGACTGATTCTGACTAAACGGTTATCTGAACTTCTGACCCAAGACGAGGATCCTAGCTGCTGACTCCGGGAATCTATACTAACCTGACAGATTTTGAGAGGACTAAATCAGATTTTGACAGTGATGACTTTAGACAGACCAGGACAGTGATGTTAACAAACGTGGACTGACTTGTGTATAGACTTGGTTAGAACAGTGTGTGCAGATCGATGAGAATGGCATATGCAAATGAGACAAGCATGTGGATGTAAGCCTTAATCTATATGATGCTCTTATTTTTAACAGATAGCAGTTAAACAATTAAGGTCATAACCATATAGAGTGTGACAACCTTACTTTCCAGTACGATCACAAAAGAGATAACAGGGGTTTCTATGGTTCTATGGAGGCTTCTAGGAAAGACTGGGCATTCTTAGTTGATTTGAACAGAGTTTCTGGGAGAACTGGGATATCGGGACACAGCTTCTGGTATTTCTTGGAAATTTGGACAGAGTTTCTGAGAAAAAACTGGTTAATACGATTATATCTAGGATATCTAGACAGAGTTTATGGGAAAAAACTGGTTAATATAGTTATATCTAGGATATTTGGACAGAGTTTCTGGGAAAAACTGGTTAATATGGTAATATCTGGGATATCTGGACAGAGTTTCTGGGAGAAACAGGTTAATATGATTATATCTGGGATATTTGGACAGGGTTTCTGGGAGAAACTGGTTAATGTGTGGTGACAGTGATCATACTGTCAAGCAGGTTTTCATACTCCTATGTCTTAGGACCGACAAACAAGGTTTGCGGTGTATATCTTTGTGAGCATGGAGCAGACATCCTTGTCATGGTGCCTAGGCAGGTCAACTCAATGTGATCACATGTGAGTGATTGCCTTGGGGATCATAAGTGACACGAGAATTTTCTTGTGCGCTCTTGTGCAGTACCCAAGTGTAGGTAGACGTGCAAGTAATATCTGGTAAGACCAGGTCGATCCCACAGGGAAGGTGTTGACCTAAAGAATTAGACTAACCTCTAAAGAAAACAAAATAAAATAACTAAGTTTGAATGAAGGTGCAGAACACGAAGTTCCACAAACTAGGATTACTACTGACAATAATTAAAATTAATTAAACAATTTAACTAGCTATTGAAAACAATATTCTAAATTAAGGTGTTTAACTTTTAAAAGAAAGTGTTGGGATTACACGAATCCACAGTAACCTAGCCATCTACCATGCATTTACCTTAAAGCACAATGGAGTATATTACCTACAGTTTTCCGTATTCCTCAAAAGAAATAAAGATTCTATGGCCCTTTCATGACCGGGACCATATCATCACAGTTAATTTAAATACACAAAAGCGGTTTAATTCAATAGTTAAGACTCGCATCCTCAATGGTGTTAGCATTGAAGATGGTTTGCAAAATGTATTGAAAGAAAATGCCTTAGGGCCTTAGTTTTAAAACTGTTTTGACAGACTGAGCATTTATTTGGGACAGAATGATAACAAGTCCTAAAACAAAAAGTCCTGGAATACTGCAGGTAACATTCTCAAGAATCCGAGAGTTCGATCGATCGACGCGCCTTCGATCGATCGAAGACCTTCATCCCTCAATCGATCGAACTAACTTCGATCGCTTGACTGTCTCTGGTTCGATCGATCGAACAGACTTCGATCGATCGAACACAGCGATTATTCTGCTGCATGGCAGAGGCTGGAGATCACTGTTTCATCGTGATCTCCCAACCTGGGACTACTCAGACATCGTCTGGAGTGTCGAGGATTGATTTTTAACGTAAGAAAACTTTAATACCATGTTTGGTTGTGAGTTATTCATTAAAACTATGAAATCTATGGTTTTACCAATGTTTAGCATGCAATATCACGAGATGATTGATTAAACTACTTCTAAAATGTGCAGAGTATGAATAAACAGTATATAGATAACCTGGAATAGAAGATACTTGTGTAAACTTAGAAGAATCCAATCCACAATGTGAGAAATCAATGAAAAACCTACAAAAGACAAACAAACTCTCTATCTCTCTCTATAAAACTGTTGAAAACAAAAAGTGGCGTCCCAAAAGACGTGAACAAAACACATATATAAAGAAAAACCTAAAGCACTAGGGTTAAAACCCGCATTCTGCTGCGCACGCAAATGTTTCTGGAAATACCCCGTTCGATCGATCGAACTGCTTTCGATCGATCGAACCCTTGATCTTCAAGCGCTTCTACTCTGTTCGAGCGATCGAACTCTCGATCGATCGAACCTTCTACGATCGATCGAACTTCACTTTTCAGCTTTGACTTCTTTTGTTTGCATTCCAGCATTCCATTTATTCTGATGTTCCTCTATTCAGTCCGCACAGCAGTGATCTGCATAAACAACAGCTAAAACAATACAACTTATCATAGATTAATCATACTGTATAAAAATTAGCCTTGCAATGCAAATTGCAGATAATACGGGAAGTTGTGACCAAAACTACTACAATTCTTCCTTTTAGCGCGGTTGTATTTTACAAATACCCCCGCTTTGCACAACCCCCAACTAGCTTATTGCTAGTCCCTAGCGATAAAGCGAAAATAAAAATAAAACAAAAACTCTTAAACTAATACTATCACAACTAAGAAACAAAGAAAAACTAAAAACAACCTAACTAAGATAGAGAGAAAAATCCTAACTCACTTTCGCAGGAATCGCGGTTGCATTTAGCGAATGCAACAAGCCGTTAAACCCCTAGGTTCCCCCTAGTGGACGAGTGTTGTCTCGTGAGGGTTTGCAGTGAATATACCCACAAAATTCCAATTTTTAGCTCAAAAAGAATTAGAATAACTTTGTAGAATTCCCCCTTTCATTAAACTGTTAATTCAACTCTACAAGAATATAATATCCTCTATCAACCCATGAAAGAGATCCACATGCTCTCCTATATCACCAAGTAAAATATACAAATGTATTACCATCATGCACCCGTGTGTGTGTGGAATTAACAACCATGCAGCCAACCCTTATTAGGAGTTATCTAGATTATTGTACTTTGGAAACTTGCAGTTTTAGCTCAATTCTCACATTGGTCACACTCAAAACGAACGTCTCTCAGGAACTTGCTTTACAATGGTCACACATAGTATGAAAGCTTTGAGAAGAATGATATTCTAAGTGCTAATGCTTTCATACTTTACTCTATGAAAAACGGACATTTAAGAGTGTAAAGTCTCATGAATGGAATACTACTTACTAGAGGAGCAAAATACCGTGGATAACTCAACTCACACTTTCATGTTCAAATCAATTGTTGAGAATCTTCAAGACTTTGAATTATGGCTTTTATTTAGTAGGTGGGGGTGTTGTAGAGAAGAATGTGCTTTTTAGTATGTGATGGAATTTCCACTTCTCTTTTTATTCTTTATTCTTTTCTCCACCCAATCTCCCATTCATTTTTTTTTTTTTTTTTTTTTTTATAACTCCTTCATTCATCATCACATTTTTTTATTATTTTTTTTTTTTTTTTTTTTTTTTTTTTTGAATAAACAGTATGAATATCCCACAACAACTTCCTTCCATTTCACATACTTTGATGACTCATTCTCAATAAATTTATCAAACAGTTCGATGAGGTCAAGGTATAAATCAAGGATTTGGATTCTTGTGATTTTTATTGGAAATATTTATTTGAGGTGGGATCAGGGGTGAATTCAATGAATGTAGGTGGGCTATGTTAGGTAAAGGAATGGGTAATACGATGGCTTGAATCATTTTCTCAATTTTCAATTTTTTTTAGCACTTAAGTGTTCATTGAGTTTAATTGGTAAATCCTGAACATTCTCCTCTAACAAGCGGTCAAAACTTTTAAAGAAAACTGAGACTTAACAACGAATTCACAGGTATATGCAAGAAAAAACATTTGACAATGTATGAGAATCCCCTCAGAAATGATGATTGGCTCAAAAGCTCACAAAGGGTTATTAGCTTCCACTACTTGTTCTTTTCCGCACAATATTCATTTTAACTCCATTTTCAAGTTTTCTACATAGCTGCCAATTAGTGCACAAAAGTGTTGGGTACATAACAGCTTTACAGAGGCAATTCATTTCAATGATACAGAAAAACCGCATGGATTTAATCCATAAAAAGATAAGAATACTACAAATGTATCATTGTCTAATTAACAAGCAGAAGAGGTTATTCAGAGTTATTCTATCAATACTATTCAATAAAAATTTTTCAAATTTTAACAGACTGTGTTCTCATTAAATTTAAAACATATCTAAGTGCAAAACCTGATTATTACGGGTGTATACCTATCTATTGTCTCCTACCCCCAACTGAAAACAACAAAGTCCTCAGAAGTTGATTTTCAATAAATAAAAGAGATGGGTATCACCTGTATAGCGCAAATGATGATCGCAAGCAAAGCAACCTAGCATAAAAAATAGAACACAATCTCCAAAACAGACAGGATCAAAAGATAACAATAAGACAATAAAACCATGATCCAATCAATCGAAACCACTGGAATATGAACAAAATAAAATAAAATACAAGAAGTGATAAATACTGTCCATACAATACCAACTAACCAAATAAAACACCCAAACACCACCAGCATATACAACCAACCAAAAATAAATAAATGCCACCTCCCCGACTAAAACTAATCGACCCCAGATGGCGTATCATCGGCTATCTCAGAAGGGATGTCGATAGGAGCAGGCGGCAATACAGTAGTAGTAGGAGTAGTAGATGGCTCGGAAGTAGCGGTCGAAACCGGATCAGTAGCCTCAGCAGCTGGGGTAGCAGATGGTGGATCAGGAAGTGGTGGATCCGTAGGAGTAGCAACATGTGACGGATCAGCAGCAGGCGGAGCAGATGGGGTGGCCGTGGGATGGTGAGCAGAGTGAACAGCCTGATCAACCCCTATCTGAATCAAAATGGACTCCAGTAAAGTCTGGATCTGATCCATCCGGCCCTCGAGTCTAATCCTGGCCTCTCTCTCCTCCAATAATAACTCGCGAACTGTCGGGAGAGGCACAGAAGAAGAAGACTCTCCCTGGGCACGAGACTGCGACCGCTGTCGCAGCTCAAACTGCTGAACCGCAGCAACTGGATCATCCTCCTCATCCGAGTCAAGCTCCTCCACCTCGGTGGGTGTCCCTGAAGCTCCGGCCTCCGTGTCTGTACCGCCACGCCTCTTCTTCCTCCCCCGCACCCTCGCTGTCCCTTTCCCCTTGCGCTTCCTCTTCTGAGCGTCGGAGCGGCGAGCAGCCGCCTCGCTAAATCGGCGGGGAGAAGGGCGGATATCATCTCCAGGGAGCTCGAGGAACCCGGCATCGGCCATGACCCTCTGAATAGCCCAAGCACCCTTCAGGTGCTTCCTGGACGAGATATAACGGGTGGGGTGGACCATAAAATCGATGTATAGGCGTGGTATACAAACTGGCTGACCCGTCCCCACAGCATATAAGACTCGCGCATACCAAGCCGCGATCTTCTCTCGATAGGACGTCACTAGGAGGCAGTTACTGAGGACCAAATGAAGCATGTGGTAGTCATCGGTGAGAGAGTGGTCCTCGATCAAAGCATCGCCATCCCAAGACGGAACGGCGCCTCCAGTGAGCTCCCTGATAATAGCGGATGGTGGGGTCACGGGTGCATCAGGCCGGTGGGGGCAAACATAATCAGGTACCTCTGGTACCCCCAACGCGGCGGAAACGGTCGCGGGACTGATGATGAATGAACGACTCCGGAAGAAGGCATGATAAGTGAATGGTACAAACGGGTCGCTGATCATAGTCGCACACGCACCTCTGATCCAGGATAGGTTGACCCTCTTGGCCAACGACAGGAGATCGAACCAGTGCGGCATCGCGCGGATCCGTGTGAGGAACCACGGGCTCTCAGTCCAGATATGCTCAATGGGGCGCTCAATCATAACCATCCGAGTCTGGAAGTACCGCTCGAACCAAACCCTATCCTCATTATTTCGGAACCCGTGAGCGGGTACTGGATCTGGTATAGTACGATCGAGGGGCTTGGACTTATGATAGCCCGTCACTGGATTCATCTTGCAGTCCTGAAAATAAGACCACACAGGATACGGATCAGAATAGGAAGAAAAAGAAACAAAACAAACACTGCTGAAGTTCGATCGATTGAACTGAGTTCGATCGATCGAACTGGAGTAGACTTCGATCGCTTGAACATTGTTCGATCGATCGAACATCACCCCTTCGATCGCTCGAAACCAGTTCGAGCGATCGAACACAGCGGTGTTCAGAAATCGCAGAAACAAAAAGAAAACCTAAGTTACGCTACCAACAGACGATCCTAAGACCAAGGGGACACCCCCTTGGGATTTTCTAACACAAACAAGAAGGAAAAAGAAAACACAACGAACGGGGCCTACCTCAGGTCAGAACCTGCAGTGGGGACGGAGAGATGATGAGATGAAGATGAGGGGGATCAGAGGATTGTTCAGGGCGTCCTTTTGGATGCCAGAAATTGAAATTTTCCGAGTCGCCCTTTCCTCTGTCTTCGAGCGCTTGAGGGTGAGAGTGAGGGAAATGAAGAAATGTCCTGAAGACGCCTCGTTTAAATGCGTTGTTCGATCGATCGAAGAATGTTCGATCGATCGAACACAAATCCTTCAATCGATTGAACGTAAACTACAAGCGCTTGAACATGCAGGTGTCGATCGATCGAACTGAGCTCGATCGATCGAACACAAAAATTCCAGAATTCATTGGGACATGAACCACATCACTCCCAACTATCACAAACAAATCTGGACATGCAGATAGACTGAAAGAACAGTTGAAGAACAAGCATGTAGTGCAGAAATGTATCCCCAGAATAGAAGATTGCAATTTATATCAAAATAAAACTTTATTATTGCATCCAAATTGCACCATTATCATCCCCAACTGTGGTTAAAACCTTATTGGACTAGAAAACCAAAAATAAAACTAAAACTAAAACTGAAAACAAATTGTCAAGGATTACATTCCAGTTGCTAAACAAGAATTGAAATTGAACAGAAACAACTGAAATGTAGCACTAGTCTTCGAGTATAAAAATTTCCTCTTCCACGATCTCTTCATAATCCTCCGAATCTTCAGAAGTGAAGTCCAAACTCGATGATTCCCTTTCCCAGAACAATCGAAAAGCAGCAAGGACATCATCAAACAAGTCTGGAGTCTCCAAGGAATTAAAAGCCCACGCAAGAGGTGATCCGGATGGAGACAAGGATAACGGAGTGTGAATGCGCAACGGACTGTCCTCTCGCGGCGGAGTGAGTGGGGGCCTTATGTATGGCCCAAGACCATGAATCAGTTGATGTGGAAGGAATACCGGGATGTCATTTAGGAACATAGTGACAATCCTGGACAAAAGACAACACACTGAAATTAAAACAACAGAACACAAGAAACACAAATTATCACAAAAAAAAAGATCAAAGAAAAGAAACAAGAATTACAAAGAAATGTGACACGTTCCAACCTCACTATTGGCATTGGTTCCCAAAGTGCACTAGCTGGTAAGGGGCATTGGAGCCTGAATAGCAAGTAGCTCAGGTGCACGTAGTGGTATGGGACCAACTCAAGTATGAGGAAATCGTCCACGAAAACAAATACAGCATTGTGGCGTTCTGGGACGACATCCTGCAGGACATGATCCTCCCATGGCTCCCACATGTCATCGTTTTCCCATTGGGCCATGAGGGCATCATCCACCATGCGTCCCATATACAGGTCTTCTTCCTCATCCAACTCCTCCTCATTAGGAAAGTCCATATTTTCATACGGATTGATGTCCAGGAGAGCAGGGTCGAATGGGATATAACCGATGGAAGCATCGATTCGAGTGTGAACTTCAGGATCATAAGGATGCAAGGGGCAGGGCGTGGGTTCACCCTCAGTCCAAGTGCCACAACAACACTCGGAATCAGTCCATGAACCAATCGAATGGACATCATCACCTCGCATATTCACCTGCAACAGAGTGGTTTAAGGAATAATGGATTAGAACTAAATCACAAACACGAAAGAACAAACAAAAACTAAACACAAAAGAAAGAAAGAAACTAAAATGCAGGGAAAGAAAAGAAATACAACAACAAGTTGAAATTCCACCTGAGATTTTTTTTAAGTGGTGGAATAGCTGGGCTCATCCAGCTGGATGTGCTCAACTTCAGAGTGGAAATTCTCCAAGAACGGCTTCAATCTTTGGCCGTTGACCTTGAAACAATCGTCGTTCTTTGGATTGACAATCTCTACCGCCCCATGTGGAAAAACAGTTTTAACGATGAACGGGCCTGTCCACCGGGAACGGAGTTTACCTGGGAAAAGATGGAGGCGAGAATCATATAGCAACACTTTCTGCCCCGGCTCAAATGATTTACGAAAAATCGTACGATCGTGACGAGCCTTCAACTTTTCCTTATGCAACTTTGCAGAGTCATACGCATCTCGTCGTATTTCCTCTAGCTCTGCAAGTTGGAGCTTGCGTAGCTGACCTCCCTCTTGAATATCAAAGTTCAATGAGCGTGTCGCCCAATAAGCTTTATGTTCAATTTCAACAGGAAGGTGGCAAGCTTTCCCGTAAACCAATCTGTACGGGGACATACCAAGATTCGTCTTATAGGCAGTACGGTATGCCCATAACGCGTCAGTCAATTTGTATGCCCAGTCTTTTCGATTGGAACTAACCGTTTTCTCGAGAATATGCTTGATTTCTCGGTTAGCCAATTCTGCTTGCCCATTTGACTGTGGATGATAAGCAAGAGCGATTTTATGATGGACTCCGTATTTCTTGAGAAGTGACTCCAAAGGCCTATTGCAGAAATGCTTGCCTTGATCACTTAGTAAAGCTTTCGGAGTACCAAAGCGAGACAGAATATGCTCTCTGAGAAATGACATGACTGTTCTGTGATCATTTCGTCTCGTCGGTATCGCTTCTACCCATTTCGATACATACTCCACAGCAAGGAGTATGTACTCACAGTTATTCGACTTGGGAAATGGGCCCATAAAATCTATGCCCCAACAATCAAATATCTCAATTGTGATGATAGGGGTTAGAGGCATAGAATTCCTTTTAGAAATGGTTCCAAGCTTTTGACAGCGTTGGCATGTCTTACAAAAGGAATAAGCATCTTTGAAGACTGTGGGCCAGTAAAAACCGCTTTGCAACACTTTTTGTGCGGTCTTCTGTGACGCAAAATGGCCACCGCATGCCTCAGAATGGCATGACGCTAAGATAACGGTTATATCCTCGTTGGGTACGCAACGCCTGATGACCTGATCAGCACAGTATTTGAAAAGGTATGGGTCATCAAAGAAAAAATGGCGTGCAAACGAGAGGAACCGTTTCCTATCTTGATTTGACCAATGAGTCGGTGTCTCACCCGTGACCAGGTAGTTTACCACATCAGCATACCAAGGCAAACTACTTACTGCCAGTAGCTGTTCATCTGGGAACTCATCTTTGATGGATTGGGATTCAGTGTTATCGGTAAAAGTCAACCGGGATAAATGATCCGCAACCACATTCTCTACTCCTTTCTTGTCCTTGATTGTTAAATCAAACTCTTGGAGTAAGAGTATCCAGCGGATAAGCCGTTGTTTAGCGTCTTTCTTTGACAAAAGATACTTGAGGGCCGAATGATCTGTAAAACAGACGATTGGTGACCCTATCAGGTAAGACCTAAACTTGTCCAGAGCGAATACTACGGCCAGCAGCTCCTTTTCAGTAGTAGTGTAATTCATTTGAGCTTCATTTAAGGTTCGGCTGGCATAGTATATCACATGCGGCTTATTGTCCCTCCTCTGGCCTAGGACTGCGCCAATGGCGTAATCACTAGCATCGCACATTAATTCAAAAGGCAAACTCCAGTCGGGTGCCTGTATTATAGGTGCGGAGGTGAGGAGATCCTTTAAATCCTCGAAGGACTTCTAGCAACTCTCTGACCACTCGAAAGGTGCATCTTTGACAAGAAGTTGACAAAGGGGTCTAGAGATTGCACTGAAATTCTGGATAAATCGACGATAAAAACCCGCATGCCCCAAAAATGAACGAATGTCTCGCACTGTACGGGGGACAGGTAGATTTGAGATTATGTCGATCTTAGCCTTATCCACTTGGATTCCTTCATCGGATATTATGTGGCCTAAAACTATACCCTTGGTCACCATAAAGTGACACTTCTCCCAATTCAAGACTAGGTGTTTGTCCTCACACCTCATTAAAACCTGTTCGAGATTGCTGAGGCAATCCTCGAAGCTATGGCCGAAAACTGAAAAGTCATCCATGAAGACTTCAAGGATGTTTTCGACCATGTCACTAAAAATGCTTAACATGCACCGCTGAAAGGTAGCCGGTGCATTACATAAGCCAAATGGCATTCGTCGGTAGGCGAAAGTACCGAATGGGCACGTGAACGTGGTTTTCTCCTGATCTTCAGGAGCAATCTCAATTTGATTATACCCACTGTATCCATCCAAGAAGCAGTAATACTTATGACCCGCCACCCGTTCTAGCATTTGATCCATGAATGGCAAAGGAAAATGATCCTTTCGGGTCACAGTATTTAGCTTCCTGTAGTCGATACACATTCTCCATCCAGTGGGGACTCGTGTCGGTACTAATTCACCCTCTTTGTTCGGAATGACCGTTATGCCAGCTTTCTTTGGAACTACTTGGGTAGGACTAACCCAAGGACTGTCAGATATTGGATATATCATCCCAACATCAAGCAGTTTAAGCACTTCCTTCTTAACCACTTCTTGCATGTTGGGATTCAGACGCCTTTGCATTTGCCTTGAGGGTTTAGCGTCTTCCTCCAGATATATCTTATGCGTGCATATGGATGGGCTTATGCCTTTGAGGTCAGCAATTGTCCATCCCATAGCATCTTTATGTTTTTTCAGCATGTCCACTAGCTTACTTTCCTGTTCATGAGTTAAAGCAGATGAAATGATTACAGGATAAGTTTTTCCAGTTCCTAGGAATGCATATTTCAGCTCTTTTGGGAGCTCCTTCAATTCTAACTCTGGGAACTGGAAACTAGAGGGCATTACCAATTTGGTTTTAGGAGGCAGTTGTTCATATGGCATTACCCACATGCAATCGGCTCTATCCTCCTCTATCGTATCCATCATAAGACACGTCTGGTTTAGGTCAGCATCCAATGGAGTTGACTCTTCAGGCTGATAAATATCGCCAAATTGAGTTATCACAACTTCCAAAGGATCATTATAGTCGACCAAGTCAACTTCATCTTCAATGACCGTGTCTATATAATGTATTTCTTCCTCATCATCGTATTCTTCAGGTCGGGGATTAGAGAAGATCTTGATATTCAACGTCATGTTCCCGAATACGATAGTCATGATACCAGTTCTAATCTTGATTGTGGCATCAATGGTGTTGAGGAACGGCCGTCCAAAAATAACCGGGATATGTGCACCAGGATTAGACACAGGTTCTGTGTCTAATATCACGAAATCAACCGGAAATACGAAAGTGTCTATTTGGACCAGGACGTCCTCTAATACCCCTCTAGGGTACTTCACGGATCTGTCTGCCAACTGCAAAGCAACTCGTGTGGGTTTGAGTTCACCCAACCCTAGCTGTTTATAGACTGAATATGGCAGCAGATTAACGCTTGCTCCTAAATCGAGGAGTGCGTTGTCTATCTTTTGATTCCCAATTCTACATGAGACCGTAGGTGTACCGGGATCTTTGAGTTTTGGAGGCAACTCGTTTTGAATGATCGCGCTAGCTTGGCACGCGACATAAGCATGTTTCTTCACGCTTTGCCTCCTCTTGACCGTGCATAGATCTTTGAGATACTTTGCATAGGCCGGCACCTGCTTGATAGCATCTAGGAGTGGAAGGTTAATCTTAACTTGCTTAAACAATTCCAAAAACTCCTGATTCTTCGTCTCATTCTTGGGTTTCTTCAACCTTTGAGGATAAGGTGCAGGAAAGGGGCATTTTGGTGGTTCCTCCTTAACAGATTCCTTTCCCGGCCTTCGCTCAACTTCTTCATCTACTCTAGGAGCTGCAATGTTTGCCTTTATTGGTTCGTCATTAGTAGACGGCTCCTCCTCTCGAGTAGATGGTAGCTCAACTTCTTCATCCAACACTTCCCCCTCCTTGTACACTTCGGGAGTGGACAGAGGTATGCCTTTTTCTATGACTTTTCCACTTCTCAGTGTAGTCACAGCTTTAGCATGCTCTTGATTGTTAGGACCATTGTTATGTCCCTTGGGGTTCTGAAGTGGTTGGGCAGGGAATGTTCCTCCTGAGCTCTCTTGCCGTGCATCTATCCTCTCTAACGTGGCAGACATTTTACTCATCATTTGGATGAGTTGTTGCGTTAGATTGGCATTAGCAAGTGGCTCCTCCTCTTGTACCTTCTTGTGCGGGGGCACATAGGCATTAGTTTGGGGCGCATTAGAGGGTTGAGCTTGATTGTAATTGTTAGTTCTGTTTTGATTGTAATGCTGGGCTGGCCTATTGTGTTGCCCTTGATATTGATTATTGTTGTAGGGCTGCTGTTGATATTGATTTTGGGCCCCAGCATTATTTCTCCAATCAAAACCGGGGTGATTCCATCTATTGTTATTTTGAAAATTATTATTGGAATTCCCCGCCCCTCGAAAACCTTGCATGGCATTCATTTCTACAGGGGCTTGCTCTTGAAAATATGGCACATTAGGACAATACTGAGTTGTATGTCCCAACATGTTGCATGTGCCACATGGTTCTTCAGGCATGACTTGCCTAGAACTCTCTCCTTTCATGCTTAACTCTTCCACCTTCTTTGCTAGCTCTGCATACTTAGTCATGAGGCGATCTTCATTGGTTAGCTGATATAAGCTTTTCTCTTCTACACAGGATATCTGTGATCGTGAGATATTGTCAGAATTTGACCATTCATGAGCGTATTCAGCTAACCATTCGAAATGGGCTTCGGCCTCTTCAGTATTTTTTCGCAGAAATGGCCCAGAGCTCATTGTTTCCACCAACTTCTTTGTTTCACCATTTAATCCCTGATAAAAGAAGCTGATCGTTCGCCATTTCTCAAACCCATGGTGTGGGCATGAGAGAAGCAAATCTTTGAAACGCTCCCACGCTTGTGTGAAGGTTTCATTGCTCTTTTGTTTATAGGAATTAATTTGACGCTGAAGATCTGTGGTCATGCGAGTAGGATAGAATTTCTTCAGAAATGCGGTGCTCATCGCATGCCAGGTGAAAATGGAATTAGGCTTTAGAGAGTGGAGCCACGCCTTCGCTTTATCTTTCAAAGTGAAGGGGAATAGCATTAAATGCGTCACCTCCCTAGGACAATTTTGCGAGAATGTTTTGCAAACATCCTCGAAATCGGTGACATGTAAATACGCCTTCTCGCTGTCCATCCCATGAAAAGTGGGAAGCAATTGAATCATCCCATTGCGAAACTGAAATTCGCCATTGTGTGGTGGGATTTGAATGCAAGAGGGCGTAGGTGCATGTTCTGGTTGCATAAGATCGCAAAGAGGACGGAGTGCCTCATCGATTGGCACCACAACATTGTCACCGTTTTCACTCTGATGATCATCCATTGATGCAGTTGGAGTGATAATCGGGTTGATGGAACTATCCGAGTCAGAGCAGTAGAATGGGTTTCCAAAGAATCCTTCGATAGAATTCTCGGACATGAACTAGGAGAGTCCCTAGGGTGAGAACTTACCCAAAAGAACCGAAAAGAATAGAAAGGAAAAATAGAAAGAGATGAAGAGAGACTGAGGTAATCTAAAGAATTGATCGTCGCCTTCCCCGGCAACGGCGCCAAAAACTTGACACGAGAATTTTCTTGTGCGCTCTTGTGCAGTACCCAAGTGTAGGTAGACGTGCAAGTAATATCTGGTAAGACCAGGTCGATCCCACAGGGAAGGTGTTGACCTAAAGAATTAGACTAACCTCTAAAGAAAACAAAATAAAATAACTAAGTTTGAATGAAGGTGCAGAACACGAAGTTCCACAAACTAGGATTACTACTGACAATAATTAAAATTAATTAAACAATTTAACTAGCTATTGAAAACAATATTCTAAATTAAGGTGTTTAACTTTTAAAAGAAAGTGTTGGGATTACACGAATCCACAGTAACCTAGCCATCTACCATGCATTTACCTTAAAGCACAATGGAGTATATTACCTACAGTTTTCCGTATTCCTCAAAAGAAATAAAGATTCTATGGCCCTTTCATGACCGGGACCATATCATCACAGTTAATTTAAATACACAAAAGCGGTTTAATTCAATAGTTAAGACTCGCATCCTCAATGGTGTTAGCATTGAAGATGGTTTGCAAAATGTATTGAAAGAAAATGCCTTAGGGCCTTAGTTTTAAAACTGTTTTGACAGACTGAGCATTTATTTGGGACAGAATGATAACAAGTCCTAAAACAAAAAGTCCTGGAATACTGCAGGTAACATTCTCAAGAATCCGAGAGTTCGATCGATCGACGCGCCTTCGATCGATCGAAGACCTTCATCCCTCAATCGATCGAACTAACTTCGATCGCTTGACTGTCTCTGGTTCGATCGATCGAACAGACTTCGATCGATCGAACACAGCGATTATTCTGCTGCATGGCAGAGGCTGGAGATCACTGTTTCATCGTGATCTCCCAACCTGGGACTACTCAGACATCGTCTGGAGTGTCGAGGATTGATTTTTAACGTAAGAAAACTTTAATACCATGTTTGGTTGTGAGTTATTCATTAAAACTATGAAATCTATGGTTTTACCAATGTTTAGCATGCAATATCACGAGATGATTGATTAAACTACTTCTAAAACGTGCAGAGTATGAATAAACAGTATATAGATAACCTGGAATAGAAGATACTTGTGTAAACTTAGAAGAATCCAATCCACAATGTGAGAAATCAATGAAAAACCTACAAAAGACAAACAAACTCTCTATCTCTCTCTATAAAACTGTTGAAAACAAAAAGTGGCGTCCCAAAAGACGTGAACAAAACACATATATAAAGAAAAACCTAAAGCACTAGGGTTAAAACCCGCATTCTGCTGCGCACGCAAATGTTTCTGGAAATACCCCGTTCGATCGATCGAACTGCTTTCGATCGATCGAACCCTTGATCTTCAAGCGCTTCTACTCTGTTCGAGCGATCGAACTCTCGATCGATCGAACCTTCTACGATCGATCGAACTTCACTTTTCAGCTTTGACTTCTTTTGTTTGCATTCCAGCATTCCATTTATTCTGATGTTCCTCTATTCAGTCCGCACAGCAGTGATCTGCATAAACAACAGCTAAAACAATACAACTTATCATAGATTAATCATACTGTATAAAAATTAGCCTTACAATGCAAATTGCAGATAATACGGGAAGTTGTGACCAAAACTACTACAATTCTTCCTTTTAGCGCGGTTGTATTTTACAAATACCCCCGCTTTGCAATAAGAAAGAGGTTTTGTTCTATGCCACATAAGCGTCTACACCGCTCAGGTAATCCCATCAGGGCATACATCAGTTATATCACATTGTCCTATCTGAAAAGATAAATCGACAGTCCTATGAAAGGTTCTACAGGAATCTATATGCAAAGGCTGGGTTTAGTCAAAGAGGGTCTGTTGACGAGAGTTCCAATATACCGTCAGGGAGACACTACGGAGGTTTTTACTCTTTTTGATATACCTTGGAAGGTACAGTATCAACGGTGACTTGTGCCCTGGCACAGCAAGACCTGAACAATGTCAGCGCCGCGTTTCAGACACAGTCGAAGGGGGAAAATGCAAAGTGCAATGCAGTGAACCAGACACAATAAAAAGATGATTTTAAGGATGCTTCTTATGAGTCAAACCTCTGTATTATTTTGTTTTGAAAATAAAACTTTCCCCAGCAAAGTCGCCAGATTGTGGACACGCGGAATTCCACCACTATCCACTTGTTTGTTTTTGTTTGAAACTTGATTTTGAAAAGAGAGAGAAAAGGAGGTCTGTTGAAAACAGATACAGAGTCGCCACTTGATCTTTAAGGAACCAAGAAACCTAATTTTGACTCACCCAAACGGATACAGGGCACCGACCCTTCATAACCAAAGAACTTGGCTTGGGGTTTTGGTACGAGAGAGGAAGGAGCCTTCGTCGCGAATAAAACACCCTCAACTCCCCCCGTCTTTCGACGGGTCTCAATTAGCATCCAAATAATCATCTTATATTATGTATGGTTCGACAATTAATACTATGATAATATATTACATCACATAAGAAACTTGAAATGCAAGATCTAAAGATAAGATATCATTCATAAGATCTAAGTCGAATATCATACAATGTAAAGTGAAAGATCGCACAAATAAACCTAGGAAAAATCATCTAATCATGTATCAAGTAATTAAGTTTCCCTAATCTAAAGGGGACATGAATTGTTCTTGAAACAAATAATCAAAATATGCTTAGCAAGCTAGAATGATGCATGCTAATCTTTGAGAAAAGAAGACCTCTCAATCCCCGGGATGGATGAGAAAGGATGATTAGATCGAGGGGAAGCATGAACGTGTGATCATGATCATTCCTTATAATCTTCTTAGATTAGGAGTTACAAAAACCCCAAATCTTGCATGAATGCAATGTATGTATCTAGAATGTGCCAAGGTTGTAGTGTGCTTTGTGTTCATAGATTCCTAGAATGACTTAGAAGTATAGAATGTGCATGAATGAATGAAGGAGGTCATTATGGGATATGTACAAATGTAGTATGAACTACTTCTTAAGACATGAGCTAATTTGGAGTGCATGTAAGTATCAAATCAAAGGGGGAAGGTAAAAGTATGCTTGCTGTGAATAGTGGATAGAACAGTAACATGATCTTTTAGAAATTGAAAAGAGGGGTTAGGAATATTTTTAATACATGCTTTTTTATGGAGATATTCCTTATTGTGTCTAGAACACATCACAAAAAGACAATCTTTAATAACTATTACAGATTGAGAGAAATCATATGAAAAATGGAGGTCACTCAGAAATAGAGTCCGTACTGTCGACTGAAATGTTGAAAATTCTTAGAAAATGAAAACGCATGATCTAGAGGCCCATTTTATACAGAACGTTCCCTAAGACATTGAAGTTGAAGGGAAAAATAAGTTGGGACCACCCCTTTTGGAAAAATATTCTGAAAAAGAAGTTGGAAGTCAACCAAGCTGCTGTGGCAGCAGAGGCAGAATGTCTGGAAGGAATGTTTGGGTCCAAATGGACCATTTTCAAGTCAAACCAAAACTCATGGGTGTTCTCTAGTGAGTTAGGAAGACTTTCCAAGTGGCCTTTCATCCATACATTGAGTAGTGAGCTCTAAAGAAATCTTTGAACTCAGATCACTCAATGTTTTGACTCACTGTTTTGAAGATTTTGGGAAAAACTAGAGTTTTCTTTCTTGAGATCAAAATGAGGGGTTTTAAGAGGGGTTTTGAAATAGAGGTTTTGAAAGCATATTTTCAATACTCAATAAAGATTATAGCCACTTAAAATGTCAACATCAAACTCATCATCAAGAACCTCCAAGATTGTTGGAGAGATTTATTTTCATATTTGAACATAACTTCAAGGATACCTTGGAGGTATTGAAGTTATGATCATCATCTATCAAACATGTTTTTGAGGTCAAGAGCTACTATCCATAAGGATTCACTCACCTCAAACTTCATGTCATCATCTAGATGATGATGAACTAGTAAGTAAATAAAGAAAATCAAAAAAGAAATGAGGTAAGAAGAGATGAACATTATATATAAGCAAGTAGATAGCAATCAATAGATGATATTCATGATGTATTGAACTTGTAGTTTGGTGTTTCACTCATATGTAATGACATTGGTCATGGAAGAAGCTTCCACTCTCTTAAATGCTCACTAAAATGGTGGTTGGGTGTATTGAATATTGAAGTAAATAGGAGTAATAAAGTAAAAACAAAGTTTAGAACTCACTCTTGTTTTAAAAATCAAAGAAGAAAGCTTATTTTCTCTCTACTCTAACCTTATCTCTACAACTTTCTCTCCCAAAACTTTTCAAAGCTTACATTTGACACCCCCAAAATGAGAAGCCAAGGGGGGTTTATATAGGCCAACTTGGGGTGATTTTGGGGTTTTAGAAGTGTTCCCATTGGCTCCAAACATCTGAAAACATAGAACTACGTCATTTTGGTTTTTAATTAATCAAAATGGGACCTCAAAAATATTTGCAAAAACATACTGTTCTGGAGGAGAGTGTCGCGGAGACACTGGGCCTATGCCGCGACGGAAGTGGGCCAGTGCCGCGGCAGCACTGCTCCTCAATCGTCCGGATAATCCCATTTAGGCCCCCAGAGGTTCCGGTATTCGCAAAAAGGCCCTATTTCGTCCAAAATTCATAGAAAATGCGTACAAACTCCAAATTGAGGTTTTGATATACCGTTGGAAAGATAATGGAGCCTAATATACATAAAAAAATAGTTCGGGGATAGGTCACTTTGAAAAGTTTTGCGGTATTTATGATAAAAGCCAATTTGATCGCCTTTTTCGCATTCGAAAATTCACAATAAACTCGTTTTAAATCCAAAATTTACGTGTGATATACCGTTGGAAAGATATTGACCTCTAGTATCCACGAAAAATATTTGAAAATTGTTACAGTGCTCCGATTCTAAAGTCAAACTTTGGTCAAACCTGGGATTCCCGGGAAGTTTTAGAAACCTCTAGGAGCTCCTAGGAGCTGACGTTTTCGCTCGATTTTCTTTTAAAACTCATTTTAATACTTTCCACATGATCTAGAATGATTCTGGAGAATTTGGACGATTTCGATCAACCTTGGTCAAACCTGGTCAAACCTTGGTCAAACATGGTCAAACTGGTCAACGGGGACTTTCCGGGAACTTCCGGGTCTTCCGGGGGTCTCTGGGAGCTGACGATTTCATCCGATTTTACTTAAAAACTCATTTTATCATTTTTCTTACAACGTAGCATGTTTCCAGAACTTTTGGTCCAAATCTGGGAGCTTTTGGGCTTTCAGGGGCATTTTGGTCATTTTGAGCATTCTGACTTCCAGGAGTCTTTTTGAGTCTTTTCGATCATTGTGCACAACCAAGCTATGGGTCTCCTAAATCTGATAGTCGATAAAATGGGGTGTCTACAGCCGGGCCTTTCAAAGTGCTGGGGAAGGCTTGGCAGTGTAATTCATCGGAGTTGGTAGCTAGGGCCATCTGAACCTTGTAGGTCCGGACGTGGTCGACCGGGCTTCCCGAGCCATTATAGGGATCTAGGCGAGGCTGCTTGAATTTGCGCGGGATGGAGAACCTCGTGATCTACCTGGAGAACGGTGACTCTGTCTCGGTATTGGCTTGATTCGGAACACGGTTTTGACCAAGCTTCTTGGCCACTCCGTCGATCTGCTTCTGCAAGTCCTTGATTCGGGCTTCCACTCCTTCCTGACCGGTATCTGAGGAACTAGTTGGGTTGGTGGAAGAGACTTCTTCTTCATGGCATGGTGCTGTCTGTCATACTCGCTCCCGCGGCATGTAATTATATTATATTAGCATGCATGTTATGCTTACTGTTGTGTTAATGAACACGTGTGAAGTGAGTGATGACTCACTAGTTGTTGGAGGGTGTCTTTTAAGAACCCAGTATTTGGCCTTGAAGGCAGTCCAGAAGGTGGGCATGTGAGAATTCCCTACGGTTGGGAAAATGAGTAATGACTCATGATTATGTGCTTAAATGTTTATTTAGGCATATGCAAATATAATTGATTATTATATTGTTGATAGCGACTCATCGGAGTCATTAGATGCCTGGTGAGGACGAAATTGAACACGTTACGTAATTTGGTAAGCTAATTAGCAATTTCATAAAATTTGTAGAAACTTGCGTTTTAGCAACCAAACAGAACTTAGTCAGAAACCTTTTAAATTTTGAGGTTTTACCTGTAGAGCTATGCATTAGCTGTGTAGAAAGTTTAAGAGACTGATTTGAAGTTTTAAAAACTCGTGGGGAGGTAAACACAATTTCTGAAAGTGTTGCCTATATATAGTTAGAGATGACTTTCATAATTTTATAAACATTTGACCTAAGTTCAAGAAAGAGGCCAAATGGAGGATTTCTTGGCTTAGAGCTTCAAGACTCGAATCGACGGAGTTCTACCCGTTTGTTTTTCATCAAATTCCGTATTTGAACTCTACGAGGTAAGGCCATCGTTTTGATACCTATTAGGCCTTGTTTGGTTAAGTTTTCCGAAAACTCATTTTATAGAATTTTCATACAAAGTTGATAATTGGACTTTTGATTAATAGGAATTGTATTAGAAGAATTGCTGCACGTTCTTTGTGCTTGAGTTTTCCTTGGATCGGCGTTTAAGAGCGTAAATTGGAGGTGAGTGATATAAATCTTGAGTTTTGGATGATTCTATGGTTTAATGCATTTGATATGCTAGGAATGTATATAGATACTATGTGTAGTTCATATTGGGCAAAACTCATGTATAAAGTAGGCCCAAAGTATGTTGAAATGAAAAACATAGTGATATATGTTAAATGAGCATGTTTATGTGCCTATGTGGGTTAAAGGGGGATTTGTGCTAATTCACCGTGAGACGTCCTCTCGAAGGGGGAGGATTAGTAGTGACGACGGTCACTTGCCGAGAAAGGCATTTACGCGACATGTCGAAGGGGCATGGGTCGTGGTTGAGTCTTAAGACTTTGGATCGGTGAAGGTGCACTTATTCCCTAGAGACCAATAGTTATGTGTTATGATGGATTGGAACATATTTGTCATCTGTATGCTTGATTCATATTATTCACTAAGCGTTAGCTTAAACAAATCTATATATGTGGTTATATAAATAACCATTCAGGTGCAAGGACTGGAGGGGAGAATCGCGGGTATTGAGGTGAGGAAAGACTGGAAGCTCCTAATGTTTATAGAACTTGTAGCACTTTTGTAATATGTGTTTAACTCTTGCCGGTTGTTTAACCGTGCAACTTGTATTAAGACTTGTTATATATGCGAGTACGGCGCTTGGTTCACTTTAGGACCTTGGTTGCCAAGACGTGTGAAACTTGTAGTTTTGATACTTGTAATCCGGGATGGGTTTATGGTGGTTGTATAAATGGATATATATATATATATATGTTTTGGTAGTTCTTTGAATGTTTAGCAAAGCTTTGAATTGTTTGGTTTTGAAAAGGTTTGGTGGAAATGGTTTGGTTTGGTTTGATTTAAAATGGATTGGGTTGGTTTCTTCGGGTGAAAGAGGTATTGATTTATTAACGGCGTTTGTCGCGGAAGTGCCGGGAATTAACGGCGTTAGTAGGAAGCGCCGGTAATTAACGGCGTTTGCGAAAAAAACGCCGGCAATTGTGAATACGGTCTTTTGGAGGTTTGGATTCTGCACAGACCCCATTCGACCGGTCGAACGGGGCAATTCGACCGGTCGAAATGCCCCCTGCCAGAAATTTCAAACTCCTACTTCCAATGTTCGGAACAACTTCTAATTAGGCATGGAGGTACCTTTGGGGACCCTTTGACCTATGAAACTGTTACTTTTGAAAACGAAACTCGTTAAGGCGTGTTTGGGCACGTGTTTAATATAACCTTTGAAAAACTATTTGGAAGTTGGTGGTTTTGGTGCAAAACTTTTATTAAGGACATTGTTGGAAACTCTAATCATTTTGGTAAGCCTTGATGGCGTGCCACGTGACCTAGATTCATATGTGTGGATCCGGGGCGTGACATGTAGTGGTATCAGAGCAAAAGGTTATAGACCTTGAGCTATTGGTTTAGGTTTAGAGCCTTGGGGACGAGAGACGACGTCATGAGTTTGAACATTGATTAATGTGTGCAGAATTTGGATTATTGCATTATTTTTGCATATGAATAATGGTTGTATGCATCGTACCTTACATGCATACTTTAAGATATATGTCATGACATGCATGATAGCATTATGTGATGGTTATCAGGAATAAGTGGTGGAAAGTATGGATATAAATAATGACAATGCAACGAATGCAAGAATGGATCGAATAGAGGCCGCTATTGAGGGGTTTATTAGAGCAGTGGATGACAGAGTGCCACCAAGGGGAATAGAGCTGGAAAATCAAAATTTGGCACCAAGGGCTGGGCAATCAATTGCCGAAAAGTTTGCAAAGAAGAATCCGACAATATTCACTGGGGGATCGGATCCTGATGTGGCAGACTTTTGGAAAATGGATATGGAACGTATATTCCGTAACCTGGCATGCACCGATAGAGAGAAAATAGACAATGCCACTGATACTTTAAAAGAGGGAGCTCAGAATTGGTGGGTTGGTATCCTCGCAAGTAGAGCACCGACTACTTGGGCAGGTTTCATAGAAGAATTTGACAAGCGATACTTTCCGAATTCAGTAAAGACCCAAAAGAAGCGAGAGTTCATGAACTTGAAACAAGGGGATATGACGGTAAATGAGTACGCGATTGCATTTAATGGGTTGGCTCGATTTGCACCGGGTATAGTTTTGGAAGAGGTGGATAGAGCCAGACAATTCGAAGAAGGTCTGAGGGAAAATATCCATAGTCGCGTGGATACATTTCGTCTCCCAACATTTGCTGAAGTTCTCGATGTCGCCCTTATCGCGGAAAGAGATACTGGGAACTATAAGCTTAGCCAACAAGGGAAGAGGAAGAATGAGAATCAAGGGAGGAATCAGAGTAACTTTAAGAAATCCTATTCAAGGGCACCTGGTGTTGGTTCAGGAATTCAAGGGGGAAGTTCATTCTCTGGAGGAGATAAACCGATGTGTACTATTTGCGGCCGTAGACATTGGGGTGTTTGTTATATGGCAAATACGATTTGTCATATTTGTAATCAACCGGGACATGTTGCCAAGAATTGTACGCAGACAAGAACCCAAAGTGTGAATGTGGATATGAGGGGTAAATGTTATGAATGTGGTATGCCTGGTCATCGAGAGAGGGATTGCCCGAACAAGCGACAACGTGGGGCCGGTTCTGTGGCTTCTAGTGGAACGAGAACAGTGCAACAACCAGACAAAGGAAAGAAGGAACAAAGGGAGGCACGGGCATTTAACCTTTTGCCAGGAGAGACGGCCAATGCGGACTCTGTGGTGTCAGGTACACTACTTATTTGCTCACGCCCTGCACGTCTACTTATGGATTCAGGATCCACACACTCATTTGTGTCACATGAATTTGCTAAGTGCTTGGATGTGATGTCAGAACCATTGGGATTTGATTTGTCTGTTTCAATTCCGTTAGGAAATCCTATAATAAGTTCCTTGGTATACAAAGCATGTGACATTAAAGTAAATGAAAAGACCTTAGCTGTTGATTTGGTACCATTAACCATTCATCACTTTGATGTAATCTTGGGAATGGATTGGCTATCGGCGTATTGTGCTTCAATTGATTGTGTAAGGAAAAGAGTTATATTTCAAATGCCAGATCAGGATGAGTTTTGTTTCCATGGGGTAGGGATCACGTCACCACCATATATTGTATCAGCTGCACGAGCTTGTCGACTAGTGAGGAAGGGTTATCAAGGATTTTTATGTGGTATTCTTGATACAAGAGTCACCGGATCAGGGATTGAAAATATTTCAATAGTGAGAGAATTTCCTGATGTGTTTCCTGAGGAGTTACCTGATACTCTAGTTGAAAGGGAGATTGAATTTACCATTGATACGATACCTGAAGCACAACCGATATCGAAGGCACCATACCGAATGGCACCAGTGGAATTGAAGGAACTGAAAATCCAACTACAGGAACTACTTGATAAAGGGTTTATTTAACCAAGTGTCTCACCATGGGGAGCACCGGTATTGTTTGTTAAGAAGAAAGATGGAACAATGCGAATGTGCATAGATTATAGAGAGTTGAACAAGTTGACGATCAAGAACAAATATCCACTACCACGCATTGATGACTTGTTTGATCAACTACAAGGGGCCCATATATTTTCAAAGATTGACTTGAGATCGGGTTATCACCAATTGAAAGTCAAGGTGGAGGATGTTGAGAAGACAGCGTTTCGGACTCGATATGGCCATTATGAGTTTTTGGTCATGCCATTTGGAGTAACAAATGCACCGGCGGCGTTTATGGATTTGATGAACAGGGTATTCAAGGAATATCTGGATGAGTTTGTGATTGTGTTCATAGATGATATCTTGGTGTATTCTAAAAGTATTGAAGAACATGAAAGGCATTTACGATTGGTATTACAACGATTACGGGAGAGAAAATTGTTTGGAAAATTAAAGAAGTGTGAGTTTTGGTTGACTGAGATAGCTTTCTTGGGGCATGTAATTTCGCAAGATGGAGTTTCAGTGGACCCGAAGAAGATTGAGGCTATAGCTAATTGGTCAAAACCAACAAATGTGTCAGAAATTCGAAGTTTCTTAGGATTGGCAGGTTATTATAGAAGGTTTGTGGAAAATTTCTCCAGGATAGCGATGCCAATGACTCAACTGATGAGAAAGAACGCAGTATTTAATTGGGACTCGGAATGTGACAAGAGTTTTAAAGAGCTGAAGACTCGACTTATGTCAGCACCGATCTTGACGATTCCGTCTGGTACAGAAGGGTTTGTAATCTATAGTGATGCTTCACATAGAGGACTGGGGTGTGTTCTGATGCAGAACGGCAAGGTGATTGCTTATGGCTCACGTCAGTTAAAGGTACATGAAGTGAATTATCCGACTCATGATCTAGAGTTAGCAGCGGTGATCTTTGCATTGAAGATCTGGCGGCACTATCTTTACGGGGAAAAGTGTGATATCTACACAGATCACAAGAGCTTGAAGTACCTGTTTACTCAGAAAGAATTGAATATGAGGCAGAGACGATGGTTAGAATTGATGAAAGACTACGACTTGTCGATTCACTATCATCCTGGGAAAGCAAATGTAGTTGCTGACGCGTTAAGTAGGAAGTCCACTAATAATTTGGCCTATGATTTGACTTCGCAGAAGCAACTCGTTGGTGAAATGGAAAAGTTAGAACTTGAGGTGATTTCAACAACTGAGGGAGGTTTACTAGCAGCTATTGTCGCACAACCGACATTGATAGATGAGATAAAAATGAAACAACTTCAAGACCCAGTTTTAAAGAAGATTTGCGATGAAATACCGCTAGATAAACAGCCAGAGTTTACGTTAGTGGACAATATTCTAAAATTCAATAATCGGGTATGTGTACCCAATGTGGATGGGATTAAGGAGTTAATACTTGAAGAATCTCATAATACCAAATATACAGTTCATCCAGGTAGTACCAAGATGTATCGAGATTTGCGAGAGGTATATTGGTGGTCTGGAATGAAAAGAGAGGTAGCTGAGTACGTGGCCAAATGTTTGGTTTGTCAGCAAGTCAAAGCGGAACATCAAAGGCCTGCAGGGTTATTGCAACCTTTGGATGTACCAGAATGGAAATGGGAAAAGATAACCATGGATTTTGTATCGGGTTTTCCAAGGTCTTCAAGATCGAACGACAGTGTTTGGGTAATTGTAGATCGATTGACTAAGTCTGCACATTTCTTGCCGATTAAGACAAAGGAACCGATGAAACTCGCGGAGTTGTATGTTAAAGAGATTGTGAGGCTACATGGAGCGCCAGTGTCTATAATTTCAGACAGGGATAGTAGCTTCTTATCTAGATTCTGGAGAGGACTACAAGCAGCTATGGGTACAAAGTTAAACTTTAGTACATCTTTTCACCCACAGACGGATGGGCAGTCCGAGCGTGTGATTCAAATATTAGAGGACATGCTTCGACTATGTGTTTTAGATTTTAAGGGTGACTAGAAAAAATATATACCATTGATTGAATTTGCCTACAATAACAGTTTTCAGTCTAGTATTGGGATGGCACCATATGAGGCACTATATGGGCGTAAGTGTCGATCACCGATTTGTTGGACTGAGGTAGGGGAACGAAGGCTAGAAGGACCTGAGATGGTTCAGTTGGCAGCAGATAAGGTAAAGGTAATACAACAACGGTTGAAAACGGCTCAAAGTCGTTACAAAAGCTATGCGGATATGGGGCGAAGGCCACTAGAATTCGAAGTAGGTGACCGTGTGTTCTTGATGGTTTCACCTTCCAAGGGGATTACGAGGTTTGGAAAGCGAGGGAAGTTGAATCCTAGATACGTTGGACCATTTGAGATTATTGGAAAAGTGGGGCCAATAGCTTATCGGCTAGAGTTACCACGGGAGTTGGCTAATGTACACGATGTATTTCATGTGTCGATGTTGAGAAGAGTTATATCTGATTCAAGTCATGTGATTACTCCAGAGCCATTGGAAGTCAGAGAAGACTTAACGTATGTTGAACGTCCAGTGAGAATCCTAGATAGAAAGGATAAATTATTACGAAACAAGACGGTTCTATTGGTAATGGTCTTGTGGCGAAATCACTCAGTGGAAGAAGCCACGTGGGAAAGAGAGGATGAGATGCAGGCAAAGTATCCATTTCTATTTAAAGCATGAGGTATTGAAAGTTTGGGGACAAACTTCCTTTAAGGGGGAGAGGATGTCATACTCGCTCCCGCGGCATGTAATTATATTATATTAGCATGCATGTTATGCTTACTGTTGTGTTAATGAACACGTGTGAAGTGAGTGATGACTCACTAGTTGTTGGAGGGTGTCTTTTAAGAACCCAGTATTTGGCCTTGAAGGCAGTCCAGAAGGTGGGCATGTGAGAATTCCCTACGGTTGGGAAAATGAGTAATGACTCATGATTATGTGCTTAAATGTTTATTTAGGCATATGCAAATATAATTGATTATTATATTGTTGATAGCGACTCATCGGAGTCATTAGATGCCTGGTGAGGACGAAATTGAACACGTTACGTAATTTGGTAAGCTAATTAGCAATTTCATAAAATTTGTAGAAACTTGCGTTTTAGCAACCAAACAGAACTTAGTCAGAAACCTTTTAAATTTTGAGGTTTTACCTGTAGAGCTATGCATTAGCTGTGTAGAAAGTTTAAGAGACTGATTTGAAGTTTTAAAAACTCGTGGGGAGGTAAACACAATTTCTGAAAGTGTTGCCTATATATAGTTAGAGATGACTTTCATAATTTTATAAACATTTGACCTAAGTTCAAGAAAGAGGCCAAATGGAGGATTTCTTGGCTTAGAGCTTCAAGACTCGAATCGACGGAGTTCTACCCGTTTGTTTTTCATCAAATTCCGTATTTGAACTCTACGAGGTAAGGCCATCGTTTTGATACCTATTAGGCCTTGTTTGGTTAAGTTTTTCGAAAACTCATTTTATAGAATTTTCATACAAAGTTGATAATTGGACTTTTGATTAATAGGAATTGTATTAGAAGAATTGCTGCACGTTCTTTGTGCTTGAGTTTTCCTTGGATCGGCGTTTAAGAGCGTAAATCGGAGGTGAGTGATATAAATCTTGAGTTTTGGATGATTCTATGGTTTAATGCATTTGATATGCTAGGAATGTATATAGATACTATGTGTAGTTCATATTGGGCAAAACTCATGTATAAAGTAGGCCCAAAGTATGTTGAAATGGAAAACATAGTGATATATGTTAAATGAGCATGTTTATGTGCCTATGTGGGTTAAAGGGGGATTTGTGCTAATTCACCGTGAGACGTCCTCTCGAAGGGGGAGGATTAGTAGTGACGACGGTCACTTGCCGAGAAAGGCATTTACGCGACATGTCGAAGGGGCATGGATCGTGGTTGAGTCTTAAGACTTTGGATCGGTGAAGGTGCACTTATTCCCTAGAGACCAATAGTTATGTGTTATGATGGATTGGAACATATTTGTCATCCGTATGCTTGATTCATATTATTCACTAAGCGTTAGCTTAAACAAATCTATATATGTGGTTATATAAATAACCATTCAGGTGCAAGGACTGGAGGGGAGAATCGCGGGTATTGAGGCGAGGAAAGACTGGAAGCTCCTAATGTTTATAGAACTTGTAGCACTTTTGTAATATGTGTTTAACTCTTTCCGGTTGTTTAACCGTGCAACTTGTATTAAGACTTGTTATATATGCGAGTACGGCGCTTGGTTCACTTTAGGACCTTGGTTGCCAAGACGTGTGAAACTTGTAGTTTTGATACTTGTAATCCGGGATGGGTTTATGGTGGTTGTATAAATGGATATATATATGTTTTGGTAGTTCTTTGAATGTTTAGCAAAGCTTTGAATTGTTTGGTTTTGAAAAGGTTTGGTGGAAATGGTTTGGTTTGGTTTGATTTAAAATGGATTGGGTTGGTTTCTTCGGGTGAAAGAGGTATTGATTTATTAACGGCGTTTGTCGCGGAAGTGCCGGGAATTAACGGCGTTAGTAGGAAGCGCCGGTAATTAACGGCGTTTGCGAAAAAAACGCCGGCAATTGTGAATACGGTCTTTTGGAGGTTTGGATTCTGCACAGACCCCATTCGACCGGTCGAACGGGGCAATTCGACCGGTCGAACGGGGCAATTCATATGTGTGGATCCGGGGCGTGACACTGTCCTCTAGGATCGGGCTTGGCTATGACTCTGGGTAACCATTCGCCTAGGGACAACTCGGCTCTTGACCGAGTGACCCTGGACTGATTCCCGGACCATATGCTCCTGCCTTTCTTCTCGGGCAACACTCCCACTGTTGATGTCTCTGGCATCCTCAACACGGGACAGGTTGGCTCGGGCACGTTGTCTGGTCCAGATTAGTTCACGGGTCATTTCCCGGCCCCTATAGGACGGCTTTGCTGGGCCAGCAAGGCTTCGATCTGTTGTTGGATTTGACGATGTCCCTCCAAGAGTTGTGTGAGGGTCGCGGTGATCTGCTCAGATGTCATGATTGCTGCAGCCGGTGCCGGGGCCGGAGGAACATCCCGGCTGGACTGCTAATCAGCCTTCTTACCCTTCTTCGATGGCATGACGATCAGTTAAGGGATTTGTTGATGGGAAGACTTGTCGTTTCCCACAGACGGCGCCAAACTGATGATGTCAAAATTTGGTAAGGGTAAAGTGAAGCTATTCAAAGAGAGAGAGAGTGAGAGACTATTTTTTGTATGTGGTTCGACCCTATTAATGAAGGTACCTACATCCACGTGTGTGTCTGAGCACGTTCACTAGCAGATCACCGGCGGGCCTGGTGAGTCAACAAAGAGGGGCGGCACTACCAGTAATACCGGCCGGGTGTATGCGTATAATGGTGAATTATAGAGGTGCTGTGTAGACTGAGAAATTGGCGGCCCCTTCAATGGGGGGTGAGAGGTCTCTTTTATAGATGTAAGAGACATACTCATACATGGATAAGGAAATATAATCCTATTGATATAGATTGACATTAATTATGGGGATTTCCTAATTGGATTAGGAAATAGTGTGCGATTTCCATTAGTCTTCTAGCTTGAGTAGGAAACTGCCCGTAATGCTCGGGATCATGCCTGTGGGCCCGGATGAGCTGTTCCTGCGGTGGGATGTGCCTGTGCGGTTTTTCCGACCTGTTGGCCGGGTCGTAGATGACCCGCTCGAGATGATGAGTAGACTAAACCGCTCGGGCTGATGCTTCTGAGGAGTGGTGCATGATTTGCCCGGGGCATGGACTAGCTGCTGATTTGAACTGCTCGGTCATAAGATAGAGCCAATTTTGGGTGTATCATGTATTTAACTTATAAATAAACTAAATAATTTTTTGATAATTAATAATATGTATTAATAAAATTAACTATGTATACAATACTCATACAATAGCAGGACTGCATAAGGACACAATTGTCTTTTGGCCATTCAAAATCACTTTTGCACTGATATAACAAAGGGTAGATTGCAGTAACACCCCCTGAACTATGACTCTTTTTCACTAACACCCCTTATACTTTAAAATTGAACAAACTCACCCCCTAAACTATCATTTGTTGACACTAAAACCCGTTCTGCAGGGGTGAGTTTGTTCATTTTTGGATAGTTCAGGGGTAAATCTGTTCAGTTTTAAAGTTCATGAGGTGTTATTGAAAACACAATCTATATTATATTTTAGGGTAAATTACACTGACACCCTCTATGGTTTAGCACTTTGTCACAAACCTCCTCTAAGGTTGCGGACATAACACTGACCTCCTTCGAGGTTTTATATTTGCTAACAAATAACCCTCTGCTATTAAATGGCCATTAAGTACATGGATGGAAATAGATGATGTCAGTAATTTTTTTTGTCAGAAAATAAATTCTACCCCTCTAGCAACTAAAAGTATTTATATGCTTAATTTTAAGTTTAAAGGACATTTTATTTTTTTAATTTTTCTCAAAATTCCATTACTTATGAAACTTAATTGGATCAAATCCTTATTTTTAAAAAGTTATGTGAAATTTCACAAACCTTTTTTTTTAATGGGAGACTTGGTGTAAGGCCCATAAGGTTGGGCTAAGTTGGACTAAAGGACAACTCATAATCAAACACCCATACAATGACACACTCTAAAAAAATTTTCCCTCCTAAAGTCTTCTAAAATTTAAACTATCCCTCTTAGTCCTATAAAATTTTAAATTTCATTCTAAATGGCAAAATTGCCCATGGACTCCTAAGAGACCACTACCAACATCTCTCTTCTCTCTCTAACTTTCTCTCTCCTCCATAGCCACCACTACCAACATCTCTCTCTCCTCCCTCTCCATAGCCACCACCACCACCAACATCTCTCTCTCTCCTCCCTCTCCATAGCCACCACCATCACAACCACCACCACCATAGCCACCATCTTCTCTCCTCCTCCCTCCACCATCTTCTCTCTCCTCCCCCACAATAGCCACCACCACCACCTTCTCTCATCCTCCCTCCATAGCCACCACCATCACAACCACCACCACCGGAGCCACCACCGGAGCTGGAGCCGTCGCCGTCGCCACTACCACCAACTCTCTTCTCTCTCTAACTTTCTCTCTCCTCACCCTCCATACCCACCACCACCACCATCTCTCTTCTCTCTCTAACTTTCTCTCCTCCTCCCTCCATAGCCACCACCAACACAACCACCACCACCGGAGCCACTACCGGAGCAGTCCTCGTCGTCGCCAGAGTCGTCGCCGGAGCCATCACCACTACCCCAACTCTCTTCTCTCTCTAACTTTCTCTCTCCTCCCCCTCCATAGCCACCACCACTACCATCTCTCTGTCTTCCCCCTCCATTGCCACCACCACTGCCGGCCACCACCACCGCCGGCCACACAAAAATCATGGCCAAACTGATTTCAGTCATCCTAAGAGAAATTTCTCTTACGATGACTGATCTCAGTCAACCTCCACCACCGACACTTCTACCACCACCACCACCACTACCAGTCTCTACCGCTGCCGTCCCTAATCCACCACCACCAGTCTCCACCGCCACCACCACCACCATCACCACCGTCCCTAATTTCACTTAGGATATATCCTAAGTCAAATTTGACTTACTGAGTGGTCGTCGGAGATTGAGAGGGTGGTGGTCGCCGGAGATGGTGAGGGTGGTGGCTGGAGGTCAATCGAGTGGTAGGGAGTGGTCACTAGTGGTTAGGAGTGGCGTTGTGGTGGTCAAAAGGTGCATTAATGGAGGTGGTCGCCGGAGATGGCCATGTGGTGGTCGCCGGAGATGAGGGTGGTGGTCGCCGGAGATGGCGAGGGTGGTGGCCGGAGGTGGCAGGGGTGGTGGTCGGAGGTGGTGTGAAGTAGTGGTAATGGTGGCTAGGGTTTGTTTAGGGTTAGAGGTTGAAGGTGAGGGTATTTGTGTCTATGGACATTGGGAGGACTCATACCCAATGTGTATTTTAAGTTGTCCTTGATTCCAATAAAACCCTTCTTAATGACCTTTTAGCCAATTTTCCCTTTTTTTAATGTAAAATTACACATTCTTTGACTAAAATTCCCTTAAATAAATTGTGACATATGCTTAATTTTTTATTATTTATTATCTACGAGTTTTACGTAAAAAATTTTTTAAAAAGTTTAATGCAAATAATACAAGACAATTAAGGTAAAACAAATGAACAAACTTAGATTGAAGATTTTTTATAAAATGAACAAAGTTACGTTTGACTAAGTGGAAAAAGGATATATTCGCATGTGATATTAGTGTACTCGAAAAGATATTTATTTGGGTAAAAGTTAATATAAAATGAAGGACCAAAGTGTAAACTAATTAACTCATTATTAATAAATTTTAAAAGGAAGAAACTCAATTTAAAAAAAAAGAATATTTAGTAAAGTTCCAAGAGGGGTGGTTTTTTATTTTTTAAAAAAATATTATTTATTATTTATTTACTAGCTTTACGTGTAAAATAAATTTGTATATACATCTATTAAAAGATAATTAAGGTAAAAAAAATGAACAAACTTAGTTGAAGTTATCTCCATGTTAGGTTTGACTAAGGCTCCGTTTGTTTCAATATAAAGTATTTTTAAAAAAATGCATTTAACTTAAGTGCACACATTTTTCGGGAAACATTTTATATCGAAACAAATGGAGCTTAAGTGGAAAAAATGGGATGTTCATATGTGAAATTAATTAATAGATAAAATATTTATTTTGGTAAAAGTAAAAAAAATAATAAGGACCAAAGTTTAAAATAATCAACTCATAAATTTAAAAAAGAAGAAACTTAATTTTAAAATGGAATATTTCGGTAAAATCTCAAGAGGGGTGGTTTGTGAAAAAAAATGCAAAACTTTAAGAGGGGTCATTGACATTTCAATCGAGAGTAAAACAGTCATTTAACCCCATCTATTAATGGTGTTAGGCCGACAAGCCTGAGACAGGGGAGGTCAGTGTAATGTTAGAAACCTCAGGGGAGAATGTGCAAAAGTGCTAAATCTTATGAGGTGTCAGTGTAATTTACTCTATATTTTCAATAACACTACATGCACTCACAAATGCACTCCATTTTGCACAACTAGGCCCTTAGTTGCAATTTATCAAAACGTTGTCGGACCCACAAGTGAATAAGCAAACAAAAGCAAAACCCATTTGGCTTTTTATTGAGAACACATTTTCCTCCCAAACCAAATCTGCAGAAGCCTTAGGCGGCAAAAATGGCGATTCCTCCCCACCGGCGACTGAGAGGTAAGGTTCTCTCTCTCTCTCTCTCTCACTCTCACGGGTTGGACAAAATCATTGCACCCATACATGCATTTTATTATTATTTTTTTTTTGTGTGTGTGTGTGTGTGTTTTTTTGGTTTGTAGATTTGAAATGAAATTGTACAGATCTTGACCCCCATACATGCATTTTTATATGACCTTTTGATTTTGTAACCGGAGTTACAAATTAGGATTCTTCATGTGTTATGGCTTTCAATTTTTGTTTGATTGGAATTTGGGTTTTGCATAAATCCGTTTGGTTTGGTATCTTTTTTGGGTATTTTCACCTCCATTGTTTTGAAAATTTTGTAATTCATTAAAGTGCTATTTGCTTTTGTAATTTCTTAATCTGCTTTAATCTACTTTCTTTTGATTTCTTACAAACTTTCCCCCTCCATTTTAATCTACTTTGTTATGGATTTCCATTTTGGTTTGATCCAATTGAAATTTGGTTGATTTATTTTTTGGGGGTATTCTAGCCGTACTATTTTTTCCCATTCAAATGTTCACCTTGTGATTCTCAATTTTTAGAGTATATGAATTGATTGATATATATATTTGTAATTCGAATTTGTGTTGTTGTAGACAATGACTATTGTGGGTTTTTCCAATAGGTTGATCCACCCATTTGTGCACGAGCTACTGAGATTATTCCTCAGCTGCGAAGCTCTATGCTGGAAAGCAATTAATTTTGACAGTACAATTGATAGAGAAAGTTGCAAAAGTAAGAAGTGACATTCTGCATTAAAGAAAGAAAAATGAAGATATGAGAATAGAGTAGCTGAAGCTTACAACAGAGATTGTAAAGCATATAGAAAGGGAGAAATATTGGTTTCAAGTGGCTATGATATTGGTGTGGTTCATAATCGGTGTATAATTATTAGCGAGTGTTAGGAATGAAAAGAAAAAAAAAATGTATTTGGCCTAATGCATTTTGTAGTGGATCTTGTGATAAAGTTATTTTTGCAACATTGACACAATGTATGTTTTCGAATGAATTGATGGTAGTTTATGTTTGTAATGGATACATGAAATTGTTAGTAACATAATTCACATGCCAATAAACACAATAGGGTACTTAAATCCACAAACAAGTGTTCTGCTTTATAAACATAAATCATCCCAAAATATACAAAAGGCAAAACACATGCCAATAAACACAATGAGGTTTCTACTTCCCACCATCTTGACTCTCTTGAGTGTACATATCATTTTTGTTGGGTGGACCTCCATTAAGTGAGGCTGATGAGTGTTGGCTTGGTCCATCAACAAAATCTCTTCTATCATTATAAGAAGGAAAGTAGCAAAGTGGATTCTGATAACCCTACACAAATTAAAAAAAAATATTTGTCAACATTTTTTGGAAGAAGTAGCAGAGTATTAGAACATGGAAACTAAGTCAAGTTTATACATGAAATTGTATACCGTCCATCGCTCCAAGTCCAAATTTTGGGCGTAATGCAAAGTTCCCAAAATGTGGTTGAAATGCCACCAAGTTTCCTCCGATTCCAAATTTTAGTTGAAATGCCGCAAAATTTCCTCCAAATCCAAAAGTTGGTGATATTGCCGCAACGTTTCCTCCTTGCTTGTCACAATGCTTGTACCAAAAAAAAACACAAAACAAAACAAACAAACAAAAAAAATTATTTACCCAATTGTTTTTAAAAGAATCGCAAAAGTAATAATTAATTGTCATTAAATGATTAGAGACATTTACATCTAGTACTTATTGTCTAACTTGTATAGATGTTGATGTACTTTGCTTCTTTGTTGTTTTGGATTTTTTCTTAATGGCTTTCTCTACAATGTCAACTTTTCTCTTAGTATGAGGTCTCCCTTACTACGACTAACCAATGGATCAAGAATATTTGCACTCTCTTTCAATATCCCAATACCATCCCCTTCTGAGGTTGAATCTTGCTGCGTAGTAGTAGGAATGACCATTTGATTCCACTCATTTAAACCTTTTCTTTGTACCTATCTCTAATTTGAAGTACTTGAGACATCACCTCATCAGACCAAGTTTCAGAATCCGCTACCATATCACAAACTTCGGAGAAAGCATTAGACAATTTATCAAACCGACGAGCTTTAGGTCTATCCGACCAATTGTCATAACTGATCCGAATTTTACTGTGTCCCCTTTTGACATTCTTACTCCATCTTTAAAAGATGTACATGGCAGGTACCTCATCATAAATACGTCTCTTCGCAAATACCATAAGTTGTTGCCTGCACATTATTCCTATGAACTCAAACAACTGGCAATTACAATTAACTTCCTTCATCTCATCGATAAAACTTACCCTGAAAGTTGCAGACCAATATGCTTCTCCAAGTCAAACTCGATCATCTACTTCATATTCACTATAGCCAACATCCTCTTTAATTAAAGACAAACTACAAGAAATCTTTCCAAACATCTCAGTCTGAAACTCTTTAAATTTTGCCCGCATGTAAACTTCTTGAAAAAGCTTTTCAATCCCTTATTGAGTTGCACATGGAAAGTATGAGTTGTATGAATTAAAATCTTCTTGTTTTTCATTTTCTATCTTCTTAGCCAATGCATTCTCGTACTGTTCCACAAATTGTTTCAAACTGGTCTTCGAGTTAATGTATCCATCAAAGAAAGCATGCATGCTTTCACTTTACTGTGTGGTGGACATTTCTGCCCAGAAAGTGTCCCTCACAAAAGCAAGTACCCACCGATTCCTTTCCTCGTACAACCCAAGTAACCAATCATTGTTTTCTAGTTCATACTTCTCAATGAATGCCCCAACTATCTTCAAATTCTTCTATTGTTAGTGAATCATAAACAACACTCTACAAACTATATTTTCATGATTCATATTCATTGTACCCTTTCAGCTTTTCAGGTAGCTTTTTCATGATATGCCATAAGCACCATCGATGGCATGCATTAGGAAAAACATACTCTATTGCATTTTGCATCGCTCTGTCTTGATCTGTAATAATTGCAGTAGGCGGGCATTCGGACATACATTTAAGCTAGGACTGAAATAACCAAATAAAAGTAGCAGTGTCTTCACTTGATATCAATCCACACCCAAGCAATACTGACTGGCCATGATGGTTCACTCCTACGAAAGGCGCAAATGGCATGTCGTACTTGCTAACCAAGTATGTTGTGTTAAATGTAACGACATCACCAAATTCTTTGAATGCTGGCCTACTCCTTGCATCTGCCCTAAAAACATTTTTCAAGCGACCCTCTTTGTCTAAGTCCATTGGGTAAAGGAAATCAGAATTGTCAGATTGCATTTTTGAAAAATAGTTGTACATTGCATTTGCATTCCCTTCCCTAAGTTGTAACGGCCTAACTTTATCAATATAGTTTCTGACATCTTTTTCTACAAATGACAAATTCTCATGCCCCCCGGCCTCAACCACTAATGAATTGAAATTCTTATTCGTTCTGATGCCAGTTTTGTCATTCAATAGAAGTCTCATTTTCATGCGTGCTTCCAGGAACCTATTGCATTTGAAATATCGGGACATTCCTAGACTCATTTCATGATTATGGGCAAGTTCAACTGTTTTCACACACCACATTTCATTACGGGAAAAAAATGATGTAAGCTTAGCTTGGTATTTGATTTTGGAGTTTGGGCGCATGTTCAATGGGTTACTTGATGCACTCTTTCGCATGCCAGCATGAGTACACTCTACTACTACGTATGTCAAAATCCCTTCTACTTTTTTAGAACTTCTTTTAGCTATGGCGAAGCCTTTTTATTTTTTTTGCATAGTTTGCATAAAAACTCCATTAGCTGGTCCAGGGAATAAAACTCCATCCCCTCCTTTGGCTCATCTATATGCTCATTTATATTTGTTATATTTTCCTTCTCATGTTCAATCTCATTCGTATTATCATCGACACCTATAAAAGCACTTGAAACTTCTTCTTCCATCTGTAACAACAAATTAGTATTATACTTGTTCCCTTTTTTATTTTTTTTATAAACATATGTACATACATGAAACCCAGATTCGGATTTGATGCCCTGTTGATTTTTTTGGTTTGACAATCACTGTGAAAGAGAGAGTGGTCTTCTCTCTTATATTGAAAAAGCCCACAGTAAATCTTCTCTCTTCTATATTGGTTTTGAATTTTTTATCATACAAAGCCTAGCCCAATTGTTAAAATTTGACTTATGCAGGGGGAATTGTAGAACACAAGCATAAGTTCAACCACTTAAGAAGAGTATACTAAAATCTATTGGACTAATACTAGAGGCTTCCAATCAGTTGGCATGGGCATTGGTTGTTTGAGTGGTTGAAAACTTAATACTAACAATTTAATCAAACAAAATAGGAGAATCTACATTTTAAATTGGTTTAAACAATCAATCTACAAGATAAGTTAACTGAACACCTCAAATTCCTCACAAATAAAGCATTCATATTAGGGCTTTTGATTTTTCAACAAAAAAAATTATCAAAATAAATTCATTGAGGGGGAGAGAGATAGCTAACCTTACCTTGCGCTAGAGAGAGAGAGAGAGAGCGAGCAAGGGAGAGTCGCCGGTGGGGAGGGATCTGCTGAGAATCGCCAGTGAGAAGGTCGGCCTTCTGCAGAAATGGGGACAAAATGTTGATAAGATTTTGGGGGTTACAAGAAATCAAAAGGACATTGTCACACCCGTTTCATAAATTGCATGCTTTTAAAATAAGACAGAGTGGTAACACGTGGAAATATTAATGTTTATTAATATTGAGTTGAGGTTGATTGTGAGTCAATAGTAAGGTGTCAGTGAGGACACGGGAACATGGCAGTTTATATTGCATGGGCATGAGTAAATGGCATTTATATGATTTAAATGTTATTTGACTTTATCTGGTATTCCTGTGAATAGTAATTATACCTGTGTAGTATAATTATGGTATTTTGGATACTTTAGTATATCATTTTGAGAACTGTGTTGAGAACGTGAGTGATACGTTAATTAAAAAGGTAAGTTGTGTAGAGATTCCACAGAATATAGTTTTCGGACGTTATTTTGGACCCAAACGAAACCTAGTCGAAAACTTTTGAAATTTATAGTTTTCACTCGTAAAGGTATAAAATGGACGTGTGCGACGTTTCATGAGTTAATTAGAAGTTTGAGAAACTCGTGGGGAGGTAAACGCAATTCCCAAAAAGTTTTTCTATAAATAGTGGTGGATGAGATTCATTCTCATCCAAAACCTTCCAAAAATATCTAGAGAGAGGAGAGAGAAGAGAGATTGGTGGCCAAAGGCTTTGCGACGCCGATCGACGACCTTTCGTCCGTCAGATTTTCTACAGATTCAAGATTTGAACTCGTGGAGGTAAGATCTACGTTTTGATACTACTTAGGCTGTGTTTGGCCAATTTTTGTAAAAATCTTAATTCTAGAATTTTGGAAAAAATAGGTATAAACTTGTAGGAATTTTCTCAAATTCAAAATCCGACGTTTATTTGACCTCCTAGTCGATCCTTCAAAGTTTGGGGGAAATCGCACGAGGTATGAAGTCCTAACTTGTGAAATATAGAGAAATCCAAGTTTTATATTTCGACGACGAAATTGAGATCCGGGCAAAATCCATGTGTTAATTGTAGGCCCGTTAATTATCCACGCGCTAATTTGTGAAAAGCATATCTAAATTTATGCGAGCACGTTGAGTTATCTATGTGGGTTAAAGGGGGGTCTTATACAAATTCATGCCGGAGTAAGCTTCTCGATGTTTGAGAATTTTAGTAGCGACGGCTACTGTGCATGGTTGTAGGCTTGGTCTTACCATGGCACTTCTGGGATGTAATGGTTGTAGGCTTGGACTTGCCATTGACATCGCGGTTTAAGGTTTGGACTTGCCGCTACCGGATGAATGCGTATTTTTCTCCCTAGAGACTATTGATATGATTTATGAGATTAAAGCATGTTTATCATATATTGCATATGTTAGAACTTGTACGCTCAGCATATAGCTGAGCAGTGGAGATGTACTCCATTGCAGGTAAAAAGAAGGACAAGAAGAAGCATGAGGAGTGAGACCGTGGAATGCCGGGGAATCAATTGTCTATACTTTTGTTCTACTCCGAATTTGTAATAATAACCTTGAATTCGTAGTATGTGGTAGTATAATCTGAACTTAGATTTAGTACTTGTAATCCCTAGTAAACGCTCTTGTAATTATGTTTTTGAATGATGGAATAGAGGGGTTAAATGTTGGTTTGGAGTTGGTAGAGCCTTGAGTGGAAAAACTGCAGTTTTGAGTTTGCTGATAGAAACCAATCGACTGGTTTTTGATCCAGTCGACTGGATCACTGTGTTGAATTGGTTACTGCTTTGTTTCGTCTGAGGTTCAGTCGACTGGGTTGAGAAAATAGTCGACTGGATGGAGCCCCAGGACATGACATTCTGCTGGATTGGGGTACCAGTCGACTGATAATTTTAGGCACCAGTCGACTGGGTCCCCGACACAGTCGACTGGGTCCCCAACACAGTCGACTGGATGGGCTGTTATATTCTGAAACCTTTCTGTTTGAGATCACCAGTCGACCGGACCCTCGATCAGTCGACTGGACCTCTGTTTTCAAAACTGTTTTCTTTTGATCGGATTTAATTGGCCAAAACTTTTTATAACTCTAATTCTATTGGATTTTTTAACTCAGAGGGCAATGTTTCCTAAAGTTTTAAAATTACTCAGGGTTGTTTTAAAGTTATTTCTGCTGCGTATAGTTATTTGATGTTTGGATGAGCCTTGATGGCGTGCCACGTGTCCTATTTCCACGCGTAGTGGGATGGGTCGTGACATTTATTGGTATCAGAGCTATAGGTAACAAAACTTTGGGAACGTTCAACGACGAGTGGAGTGTTGAGTGATTTAACACATGTTCTAGATTGCATCCATACATATTAAAGATGTTTGATGCATATGTATGTTGTTTTACATACATGATATTATTATTGTTGTACATGCATAGTGTTTATGCATTGAGAACTATAGGATTGTAATCATGAGTGACGAAGAGCGAACTCTATTGCCACACACTTGACGTATAAATGAAATGGCAGAAATGATGGGGAACATAGGGGAAATGATACGGAATATAGCGGAGCGACTGCCTCCCACGCCCCAAATCGAAGTGGAACCAATAACCGTAGTGCATGCACCCGAAACTAGAGGCATAAGATCCGTATCCAAACAATTTGCTCGAAAGAAACCAATGGAATTTCATGGGACGCCTGATACAACATTGGCAGAACATTGGGTCATGGACATGGAATGAATTTTTTGATCTATTCTGATGTCAGATAGTGAGAAGATTGAGAACGCAAGTGATGTATTGAGGGGTGAAGCTCAGAACTGGTGGGTAAACATTTTAGATCAAGGAGCACCAATTACTTGGGAAGGGTTTAAGGCAGAATTTAATCGTCGATTCTTTCCGCGAGCCGCCTACAATGCAAACAAGCGAGAGTTTGATAACCTCAAGCAAGGAGACATGACTGTAACGGAGTATACTTCCAAGTATAACATGTTGTTGAGGTTTGGTAAGGGTTCAGTGCCCGAAGAGGAAGATAGGGCAAGAAAATTTGAAGAGGGTTTAAGGGATAATATTCGGTTGAGAGTAGAGACCTACGAGCATTCGACTGTTGCAGCAGTACAGCAGACGGCGCTTGTAGCCGAAAGTGGAATAGAGAGATCGAGACAAAATCACCAAGGAAAGCGAAGTTATGAGGGTGGTGACCGAAGTCAGGGTGGATCTTTCAAGAGGCCATTTCAAAGAGGCTCTGGTTCTAAGCTATCAGAGCGGGAAGGTTATTGAAAAAGGGATGTCAAGGATTCCTATGTTCAGTGACTAATGTCTCAACGACCGAATTAAAAGTAGGAGATATGCCGATAGTGCAAGAATATCCATATGTATTTCCTGATGATCTACCGGATGCTCTTATTGAGAGAGAAATTGAATTCACCATTGACGCAAAGCCAGACTCAAGACCGGTATCCAAAGCACCGTATAGGATGGCACTAGTAAAACTGAAGGAACTAAAAATCCAATTACAAGAGCTACTTGACAAGGGTTTCATTCGACCAAGTATTTCGCCGTGGGGAGCTCCAGTGTTGTTCGTAAAGAAGAAAGATGGTTCAATGCGTATGTGTGTTGATTACCGGGAACTGAACAAGTTAGCGATTAAGAACAAGTATCCGCTACTGAGAATCGATGACCTATTTGATCAACTTCGTGGGGCTCAAGTATTTTTTAAGATAGATTTGAGATCAGGTTACCATCAGTTGAAAGTGAAGGCCGAAGATGTTGAGAAAACAGCTTTCAGAACGCGTTATGGACACTATGAGTTCTTAGTCATGCCATTTGGAGTTACGAATGCACCAGTCGCGTTCATGGATCTTATGAATCGAGTATTCAAGGATTATTTGGATGACTTTGTGATTGTATTCATTGACGATATCCTTATCTATTCATCGAGTGAGATAGAACACAAGAACCACTTGAGGTTGATACTTCAGAGATTGCGAGAGAAACAATTATTTGGTAAATTCAAGAAATGTGAATTTTGGTTGTCTAGTATTACTTTTCTTGGTCACGTGATTGACAAGAATGGAGTATCAGTTGATCCTCACAAAGTAGAAGCTGTATCTAATTGGCAGAGGCCGACATCCGTATTTGAAATTCGAAGATTCTTGGGATTGGCAGAATATTACCGCCGTTTTATTGAGCATTTCTCGAAGATTTTATTGCCAATGACAAAATTAATGAGAAAGGGTGTTATTTTTTAATGGAGTCAGGAATGTGAAGATCGTTTCCAAGAGTTGAAGTCAAGGCAGACAAGGACACCTATTTTGACAATACCATCCGGAATCGCTGGATTTGTAATCTATAGTGACGCTTCGCATCAAGGGTTGGGATGTGTGCTTATGCAAGGTGGCAAGGTGATTGCTTATGCTTCTAGACAGCTAAAGACACACGAGGTAAATTATCCGACTCACGACCTGGAATTAGCCGCAGTAATTCATGCTTTGAAGATTTGGAGACACTACTTGTACGGGGAAAAGTGTGAGATATTCACGGACCACAAGAGTTTGAAATACATTTTCACCCAACGGGACTTGAACATGAGACAACGAAGATGATTGGAATTGATGAAGGATTACGATCTTTCGATTGAGTACCATCCGGGAAAGGCGAATGTAGTAGCCGATACATTAAGCCGGAAGACGCCGAGGAATTTAGCCGACGAGCTAACACAATAAAAAGAGTTGATAAAAGAGATAGAACGCTTAGAATTGGATGTGATTCCAGGGACCAATGATGGCTTAATAATGGCGATCGTAGCACACCCAGATATTATTGATGAGATCAAGAAAGAACAATTTAACGATGTCTATTTGTGCAAAATGAGGGACGAGATACCTTTGGGAAGACGACCTGGTTTTGTGTTGGAACGAGGAACGTTAAAACTGGGAAATCGATTATGTGTACCGAATGTGAAAGACTTGAAAGAGAGGATTCTAGAAGAAGCTCATAGTACGAAATATTCAGTGCACCCGGGAAGTAATAAGATGCATAGAAACTTGAGAGAAAACTTCTGGTAGAAGGGTATTGATCTTGTCAGAATCAAGATATAAAAAGTGTTCTCTACTTTTCAAAAGATTTGCAGTGTGGAAGTAAAGGTCGAACCCACAGAGATTGATTAACTACCGTGTTTTAATCTTAAAACCTAAATCTAATTAATTATAAAAATGGATTTTGATTTGAATTATAATTAAACTAAAAACAATAAAAGTAAATCTAAACTATGAAAGCAATTAAAAGTGTTTTTGTAAATATGTAAAGTGAACCTAGGATTGCAACTCCACCACTAGCTTCATAATAAGGAATATTTATGAATTACATTAGCTTACTAAGTTGGATGATTATGGGGAATTGTAGCTACAAGCCCAATTCCTCCGTCAAGAAAATAATCATGGTTCAAGCACCAACATAATCCATCTTCGGTTAGCACGAATTATCCCACACTAAACTAGGGTTGTGATCTAATCCGTCTAACCTAGGCATGGACTATTCGGATACTTGATAGCACAAATCAATAAAGCACCATCACATGTAAACAATCTAAACAAGCACAGCAAGCATAGATCGTTGAGCACATCACAGTCAAAATAGATCTAAAACAAGAATAAATTCTGAAAGTAATGATTTAATCACTAGAAGTACGATTTATTTATAAAAATCCTCTAAACATGTGACTGTCATCCATACATAATAAAACTAAAATAAAAACATAAATAAAACCCTATTACTTGGCTAGGGTTTCATTGAAACCCTAGATCTAGAGTTTAGTTGGCCATAGAATTGATGAACAGCAAGAGGTTGATGGAGGAGGCCATGGGAATCCTTGGTCTTCTTCTTCTTCTCCTTCCTTTTCTCTCTTCAATGGCTGAAAATAATGTATAATATGGCTGTATCTAATGTTGTGTAATGATTTGTATAATCCTAAATTTGAGTTAGAATAGGATTTATATAGAGTTTGGAAGGATTTAGGAAGCTTTTCTAAGCCAAATCGCACTAAAACTGCTATATTTTGTAATCTGGACGTCATATGCACAAACCACCTTCGCTGGGCACTTTAATTTTAACAAAATGCGTGTTTTTGATTTTTGCACAGGTCGCTCGCGCGACCCGCTCGCGCGAGGTCCTTTTCGCTGCACTGCGCGACTTTCGTAGAATTGCGATAACTTTCTGCTCGGAACTCGGATTGACTCGCCGTTTGAAGCCACGCGTCCGTAACTCAAAGATCTACATTTTATATCTCTGGAGAAATTTCTCAAATCCAAAGTATCCTTTGTCAAAAATGCAATTTTCCGAGACTTCTACTGCATTCAGCTTTCACCGGAATCACCATTTGAGCCCAGAATGACTTCCAAAGCCACTAATCATTGGATTTTTGTGCATTTTCATATTAAAGCTCCAAAACCTACAAAATATAGAATACTTATTAAAAATCACTTAATAACTACATGAAATGAGCTAACAAAGCGTATTTTTAGGACTATAAACGGCAACTATTCGTCGCCGATCACACCCCCAAAACTACTCTTTGCTAGTCCTCGAGCAAAATGAACAACAAAAAAATAAAAAATAAAAAATTAAATTACTACTATAAATACTACTCCATTTTCGTATGGATCACGATTGCATTTAGCATATGCAACAAGCCTTTTAAACTCCTAGGTGTCCCTAGTCGGACGAGTGAAGTCTCGTGAGGGTTCTCGTCAACAAGTCACCCACAACCATCTTTATTAACTTATAAATTTAAAAAGTTTTATTCAAACGAAAAATAAAACAATCAATACTCCTTATTATAAAACAATGATTCGAAATAGAATAATGAACAAGAAGAAACGGAATCAAACGTTCACCTACGTCCTGAAAAACAATCCCAAGTACATGAATCGTATAAATCAATAGAATTTCTCATAAAATTGCACGTGTGTGATATGGTAGTCAAATGAACACGCGCATGTCATAAACTTGGAATATCACTCGGATAACCATCCAACTATGCTTCGACTACGAATCTCACAATGTCAATTACACTCTAAAATGAAACACTCTGAAACATGTGTAATTTCTCTAGTATACGTGAGCAAAGGAAATATATTTTCAAAACGAATAACGCTCACATACGACATGAAAAAGACGCATGACACGAAAGAACAGTAGTCTCATGGATAGGATGCCAATAATCAAAAGAAATTAATCATTACCATGTTTTAATCCCCTCCCATCATTTACATATCCGAACCATGTTTCCTAGGATCAAATAGGACTTTTTCAAAGGTTGTAATGTGGCTCAGGTAATGGAAAAGGATAGAACGGATTAATTGGGTAGGTTTAGAATGGCATTGTAAGGCATGTTCGATTTCTTTCATTCTTCTCTTCCACCAACTTTCATCTTTTCTTTCTCTTCATTCCTTTTTCTTTTCTTTTTCAACCTTCCTCTTCTTTATTTTTTTCCTTTTCCTTTTTCTTTTCTTGCTCGTTGCTTTTGAAACGAATATTCAATAAATAACAAGACAACCACCCCAAACATCATCTTATTTTCTTCTTCTTCTCAATCACACATCGCCTTAACACCACTAAAAGGTGATCAATCTTTCAGAAGTGAACTCCAAGTTGGCCAAATTGGAGCAAAAACAAGGATAATGGTAATTTAAGAAAGAAATGGCATTTTAACAGCTCAAAGGGCGAACTAAGGAAATTTTATAATTCTTCGGTCGGTAATAAACAAAGAAGGCCTAAAATCATGTCCTATGGTCATATGGTTCTTCAATGTTTACAACGGAAGATTATTTAGCATGGTAACAAATATTTTAACTTGATTATCAACCAAAACAAGAATAATGAGACTCAACAACAAGTAGATGCGCTATTTCAATGAAATTCGACAAACACATAATGTATTTATAACCCTCTAAATAAAAAAAAATAGGCTCAAAAGCTCACAGGGTCTAGTCTCCACCATGTGTTATCAAGAAATCCGAATCATATTATCGTTCACAACCCACATGTATTCAAATGACTACGTGCAGTGCATAGTTTTATGTGCAAATCTATGATATAAAACTACGATTCAAACAATACATAACTTAAAACATTACATCATAACTTCAGTAAATGTTTAATCACATTTTCCCTTGTTTATCATTCTATAACAATTCAAAGTTATTGAACAAGAAGTATCAAATTAATATTGCAAAAACATTAGTACTATCGTTTATTTAAACACACTTGTTGAAAAATTTTAAATTTTAAAGTTTTGCATAAAATAATGTGCATGTGTGTGCCTACCCCCAAACCTAAACCTTTCATTGTCCCCAATGAAACAATAAAATGAAAGAAAGGAGAGTACATAAAGAAGGAACGATAGTACCTCGATCTTGACAAGCATAGAACAGGTGAACACAAATGAATATGGCAATAAAGTTCAATGTTACCTGTTATTACTAGATAAACGCAAAGAAACTAACAAAATAATATTTAAAAGGAAAAGAAACAGAAATATAAAATAAAAATTGAAAAACTAATCGACATTAAATTAAACTATCAAATGGAAAAGAAATACAACGAAAAAGTATAAATGTAATAAGGAAAACAATAATTAATTCGATCTAAAATGGCGTAATAAACAGAAATAGAAACAAAAACATTCTCAGAACAAGTATGGGGGAAGGATACAGAAAAGAAAAGAAAATATGCATAAATGGGGAAATTGCGCGCGCGGTCCGCGCGAGCGGCCGTCGCGCGCGCGAATTCCCAGCAAATTTTTTTTTTTTTTTTTTTTTTTTTCTGAATTTTTCGCGCCAGCGAGGTACCTCGCGCCCGCGATCTTAGGCGCGAGGAACTACTGAGGCATCATAAAAAGAAAAGCAAAGAAAAACATCTAAGGGGCAATCTCGCGCCAGCGGGCCGCGCGAGCGACGTCTCGCGCGAGCGGGCCGCGCGCGCGAGATGGGTTTTCTTCATTGTGTGGCTAAAATTATGTACGTACTATTAAAATAACTTAATTCCAACCCCCAAACCTATCCAGAATGTCTAAAACAGACACAAACAGACCCAAAAATGTCCAAAAATAAGAAAAACGAATGAAATAAAGCTTGGGTTGCCTCCCAAGAAGCGCTAACTTTTACGTCTTTAGCTAGACCTTTCTAGCACAAGACTCACGGAGGTTGAAAATCAGACTGTGTACCCCTAAGGATGTCAGGCAGAGCTCGATGGTACGCAGAAATAACATCGCTTTGAATTAAATCGATTAACGGTTTGTCATTATGTTCGAATCGATTTCTTACCTTCCGAGTAGATTCCGCATTAGGGTCCACGGGATTAGGATTCATCCACTCATCATCGTCCGCTATATTGTTTTCTTCGCTCACCTTTATTTCTTTAGTAGGCTCAATATTCCGTGTTACCTCACCTTCCACCTCACTTAGGGAATCGTCGTTTTTAAGAGGTTGATCCATAGCATTAAAAACGTTTAATTTTAAATTCATGTTCCCAAATGACACTTTCATTACCCCCGTCCGACAGTTAACACGTGCGTTGGCGGTTGCTAAGAATGGACGGCCTAAGATGACAGGAGTATGTTTCCTAACATCTAGCACGGGTTCAGTGTCAAGGACCATGAAGTCGACAGGATAATAGCATTTATCAACTTTAACCAAGACGTCCTCGACGATTCCTCTAGGAATTTTAATGGAACGATCCGCTAATTGTATTGTAGCGGCCGTAGGTTTCAGTTCACCTAGTCCTAATTGTTGATAGACGTGATAAGGTATGAGGTTAACACTCGCTCCTAAGTCAAGGAGAGCCCTATGAATGATAGTGTCACCTATGACACATGAAATCGTAGGCGTACCTGGATCTTTAAATTTTGGAGGAGCGTGTTGGAATATAGAGCTTACTTTTTCCGTAAGGAAGACCTTTTTAGGAGTATGACTCCGTATTTTTCGCTTTTGAGTACATAGGTCTTTTAAACATTTAGCATAAGCAGGAATTTGTTTTATAGCATCGAGGAAAGGAATATTTATTTTGACTTGTTTAAATACCTCGAGTATATCCTCAGCCTTAGACTTTTTATTTGTAAGATTAGACGGTTCCTCAACGTTAGGTGGATATGGCATTCTAGGAGTATAATTCGTTGGGACCGATTCTTTGTCGTTCTTATTTTGGCTCCTGTCCTCACCCGTCTCTTTATTAGAGTTATTATTCATACCTTTCACATTCTCATTCGGAATTTCTATTACCTCCTCCTCTCGGGTAGTCAACCTAGTTGAGACGGCGTTCACTTGTTCATTCGACCCCTTAACCTCATATTGTCCCTTAGGATTTTGGATTGTTTGACTAGGCAACGTCCCCTCGTTTCTACGACCTACTACAGTAGCTAGTTGTCCCATTTGGGATTCAAGCTTCGCAATGGATTGCGTATGAGAGTGCACTATTTGTGCTTGTGCCTGAACTTGCGTTTCAATAGTCTTAAGGGACGCCAACACCTTTTCCTCAAAAATATTTCCCCTTGAAGGATTAGCATTAGGAGGCGGTTGTTGGTATTGGTTAGGTTGGAACTGAGGTCGATACGCATTAGGAAAATTAGTCGCCTCGTTAGGATTATTATTGTTATTTTTCCACGAGAAGTTAGGATGGTTTCTCCATGGCGCATCCGGATTATTAGTAGTTGCATTATAATTATTTCGTGGGTATTGTTGAATAGAATTAATGTGTTGCTCCACGAATTCCGGAAATTGACTCGCCGATGGACATGCAAGTATCGAATGTGAAGGATCGGAACATAATGCACAAATTTCACGAGCGGGTGAGGCTGTCGTTTGGTTCATCGTTAGAAGTCGGTCAAGTTTGTTAGATAGTTCTTTTATTTCAATTGATTGACTTGACTCGAATTTTACATCCCTCTTAGGTTGATTAAGATATCCTTCCGAATGGACAGACACCGTTTGGTGCATTGAATTCTCGCTTAACGTTTCAAACATTTTCCAGGCCTCGTCGGCGCTTTTGTGTAGGAAAGTTCCCGCACAAACGGCATCGACGGTATTCCTAACAGAGGGGATAAGCCCCTCATAGAAAACCTGAACAAGTTGCCACTTAGGGACTTGATGATGTGGACACGAGCGTAATAATTCTTTAAATTTTTCCCACGTGTCGTAAAGTGATTCCCCATCTTGCATTACAAAATTGGTTATTGATTTTCTTATCTGGTTTGTACGCATAATCGGGAAAAACTTTTGTAAAAATGCGGTGTGTAAGTCTTCCCATGTTCTAATTGTGTTTGGCTCCAAAGATTGGAGCCAATATTTAGCTTTGTCCTTTAATGAGAATGGAAAGAGCCGCATTTTTAGTTCATCATCAGTAAGATTTTGGATTTTCAACGTAGAGCATATGTCCTGAAAATCTCCTAAGTGTTTATAAGGGTCTTCATTTAAACGGCCATGAAAAGATGGAAGCAGCGAGATGGTAGACGACTTTATCTCAAAGTGAGATGCCGTCGCCTCCGGTAATTCAATACATGTTTGCGGCGTGTAAGTCGTAGGAATAAAATAATCTTTAAGTGGAGGTGGTGGCGGTATATTAGGATTATTCATATTAGCTCCGTTGTTATTTTGGTTATTGTCGTTATTATTTCCAATGTCTGCCATTTTAATTGGTTCTATGTTATTAAAGCGTGTTTTCTTTAGTTTTTGAAGAGTATTACGTATTTCGGATTCAAATAAAGACGTTGGTTTTGGTGTCAAATCGTCGTCTATTACAAACCTAGTTCCAGAAGTTAAATTTGAAGACTTGTTAAGTCTTAATGTACGTTCAAGTTCAGAGTCTAAAGGTTGTAATTCCGGTTTGTTTGAACGTGTACCTAACATAAACTAAAAGAAAAGAACAGAAACCAAAAAACAAAGACTGACTCAACTAAAAAAACAAATAGCAAGCAATCACGCAACTAGGTCAACAAGCACACAACTACTATGATGCATGCAAATTATCCTGTAATGCAATGACCGCGTCAAGCCCAGCGCCCCGGGTTTCCTAGCTAATGCAGTGCAATTAACCTTAAACTAATGCAAATAGTGCGTCACAGCGCCCTGACTTACAGCGGTTTAAAGCGAATTCCAAAGGAAGCAACTTATTTAATTTTTATTTATATTTTTATTTGCGTAAGCTCCTTTGATGTAATTAGCTACTCCACTCGGAAACGTTGACTACAAAATATAAAAAAAACAAGTTAGTAACTAAAAACAAAAACAGAAAATAAGAGAAATAAAAACTAATCTAATATTTACGAATTAACTAAACTACGATTATAAAACTAAGAGTAGTAATACAATCTCCGGCAACGGCGCCAAAAATTGATCTTGTCAGAATCAAGATATAAAAAGTGTTCTCTACTTTTCAAAAGATTTGCAGTGTGGAAGTAAAGGTCGAACCCACAGAGATTGATTAACTACCGTATTTTAATCTTAAAACCTAAATCTAATTAATTATAAAAATGGATTTTGATTTGAATTATAATTAAACTAAAAACAATAAAAGTAAATCTAAACTATGAAAGCAATTAAAAGTGTTTTTGTAAATATGTTAAGTGAACCTAGGATTGCAACTCCACCACTAGCTTCATAATAAGGAATATTTATGAATTACATTAGCTTACTAAGTTGGATGATTATGGGGAATTGTAGCTACAAGCCCAATTCCTCCGTCAAGAAAATAATCATGGTTCAAGCACCAACATAATCCATCTTCGGTTAGCACGAATTATCCCACACTAAACTAGGGTTGTGATCTAATCCGTCTAACCTAGGCATGGACTATTCGGATACTTGATAGCACAAATCAATAAAGCACCATCACATGTAAACAATCTAAACAAGCACAGCAAGCATAGATCGTTGAGCACATCACAGTCAAAATAGATCTAAAACAAGAATAAATTCTGAAAGTAATGATTTAATCACTAGAAGTACGATTTATTTATAAAAATCCTCTAAACATGTGACTGTCATCCATACATAATAAAACTAAAATAAAAACATAAATAAAACCCTATTACTTGGCTAGGGTTTCATTGAAACCCTAGATCTAGAGTTTAGTTGGCCATAGAATTGATGAACAGCAAGAGGTTGATGGAGGAGGCCATGGGAATCCTTGGTCTTCTTCTTCTTCTCCTTCCTTTTCTCTCTTCAATGGCTGAAAATAATGTATAATATGGCTGTATCTAATGTTGTGTAATGATTTGTATAATCCTAAATTTGAGTTAGAATAGGATTTATATAGAGTTTGGAAGGATTTAGGAAGCTTTTCTAAGCCAAATCGCACTAAAACTGCTATATTTTGTAATCTGGACGTCATATGCACAAACCACCTTCGCTGGGCACTTTAATTTTAACAAAATGCGTGTTTTTGATTTTTGCACAGGTCGCTCGCGCGACCCGCTCGCGCGAGGTCCTTTTCGCTGCACTGCGCGACTTTCGTAGAATTGCGATAACTTTCTGCTCGGAACTCGGATTGACTCGCCGTTTGAAGCCACGCGTCCGTAACTCAAAGATCTACATTTTATATCTCTGGAGAAATTTCTCAAATCCAAAGTATCCTTTGTCAAAAATGCAATTTTCCGAGACTTCTACTGCATTCAGCTTTCACCGGAATCACCATTTGAGCCCAGAATGACTTCCAAAGCCACTAATCATTGGATTTTTGTGCATTTTCATATTAAAGCTCCAAAACCTACAAAATATAGAATACTTATTAAAAATCACTTAATAACTACATGAAATGAGCTAACAAAGCGTATTTTTAGGACTATAAACGGCAACTATTCGTCGCCGATCAGGTATGAAGCACGAACTCGCTAAATTTGTATCTAAATGTTCGGCATGTCAACAGGTCAAAGCAGAGAGACAAGTACCCGCGGGGTTACTACAGCCATTGCCAGTGTCGGAATGGAAGTGGGACGAGATCACGATGGAATTTGTTTCTGGATTTTCGCGATCGCGTAACAAGAATTACAAGATTTGGGTTATAGTTGACCGATTAACCAAGTCAGCTCATTTTCTATCGATTAAGACTACTAAGCCGTCCAAATTAGCGAAATTGTATGTGAAAGAGATTGTAAGGCTACATGGAGTCCCAACTGTGATTGTATCAGATCGTGACAGTAGTTTTACCTCGAGGTTTTGGGGAAGCTTGCTAGAAGCTATGGGCACAAAGTTGAGTCTCAGTACCACATTTCATCTACAGACCGATGGACAGTCGGAGCGTATGATTCAGACATTAGAGGATATGTTACGATTGTGTGTGTTAGACTTTGGGAATGATTGGGAGAAACACCTACCATTGATTGAGTTTGCATATAACAACGGATTTCAGTCAAGTATTGGTATGGCATCATATGAAGCTTTGTATGGCCGTAAGTGTCGATCACCGGTTTGTTGGACTGAGGTTGGAGAAAGGAAGTTACTAGGACCTGAGTTAATATAGGAGACTACTGAGAAGGTGAAGTTGATTCAAGAGCGACTCAAGGTAGCTCAGAGCCGATATAAGAGTTATGCAGACTCGAAACGGCGACCGATAACGTTCGAAGTAGGTGACTTTGTTTACTTACGAGTATCGCCTTCGAAAGGCATTGTCCAATTTGGAAAGCGAGGGAAGCTCAATCCGAGATTCATAGGACCTTTTGAGATCCTAGAGAGGGTAGGTCCAGTGGCTTATCGATTGGCCTTGTCATCAGAGTTGGAACATGTGCATAACATATTTCACGTATTGATGTTGAGACGGTGTATGACTGATACGAGTAAGATCATTGTACCTGAAACGCTACAAATTCAAGGAGACTTGACTTATGTGGAATAGCCGGTTGAGATTCTAGATCGAAAGGAACAAGTCTTGAGAACTAAAACGATTCTGATGGTAAAAGTATTGTGGCGTAGTCACACTGTTGAAGAGGCTACGTGGGAAAATGAGGAAGACATGCAGAATGAGTATCTGTACCTGTTCGATGTATGAGGTATAAGTTTGGGGACAAACTTCCTTTTTCGAGGGGAGAGTTGTCACACCCGTTTCATAAATTGCATGCTTTTAAAATAAGACAGAGTGGTAACACGTGGAAATATTAATGTTTATTAATATTGAGTTGAGGTTGATTGTGAGTCAATAGTAAGGTGTCAGTGAGGACACGGGAACATGGCAGTTTATATTGCATGGGCATGAGTAAATGGCATTTATATGATTTAAATGTTATTTGACTTTATTTGGTATTCCTGTGAATAGTAATTATACCTGTGTAGTATAATTATGGTATTTTGGATACTTTAGTATATCATTTTGAGAACTGTGTTGAGAACGTGAGTGATACGTTAATTAAAAAGGTAGGTTGTGTAGAGATTCCACAGAATATAGTTTTCGGACGTTATTTTGGACCCAAACGAAACCTAGTCGAAAACTTTTGAAATTTATAGTTTTCACTCGTAAAGTTATAAAATGGACGTGTGCGACGTTTCATGAGTTAAGTAGAAGATTGAGAAACTCGTGGGTGGTAAACGCAATTTCCAGAAAGTTTTTCTATAAATAGTGGTGGATGAGATTCATTCTCATCTAAAACCTTCCAAAAATATCTAGAGAGAGGAGAGAGAAGAGAGATTGGTGGCAAAAAGGCTTTGCGACGCCGATCGACGACCTTTCGTCCGTCAGATTTTCTACAGATTCAAGATTTGAACTCGTAGAGGTAAGATCTACGTTTTGATACTACTTAGGCCGTGTTTGGCCAATTTTTGTAAAAATCTTAATTCTAGACTTTTGGGAAAAACAGGTATAAACTTGTAGGAATTTTCTCAAATTTAAAATCCGACTTTTATTTGACCTCCTAGTCGATCCTTCAAAGTTTGGGGGAAATCGCACGAGGTATGAAGTCCTAACTTGTGAAATATAGAGAAATACATGTTTTATATTTCGACGTCGAAATTGAGATCCGGGCAAAATCCATGTGTTAATTGTAGGCCCGTTAATTATGCACGCGCTAATTTGTGAAAAGCATGTCTAAATTTATGCGAGCACGTTGAGTTGTCTATGTAGGTCAAAGGGGGGTCTTATACAAATTCATGCCGGAGTAAGCTTCTCGATATTTGAGAATTTTAGTAGCGACGGCTACTGTGCATGGTTGTAGGCTTGGACTTGCCATGGCACTTGTGGGATGTAATGGTTGTAGGCTTGGACTTGCCATTGACATTGCGGTTTAAGGCTTGGACTTGCCGCTACCGGATGAATGCGTATTTTTCTCCCTAGAGACTATTGATATGATTTATGAGATTAAAGCATGTTTATCATATATTGCATATGTTAGAACTTATACGCTCAGCATATAGCTAAGCAGTGGAGATGTACTCCATTGCAGGTAAAAAGAAAGACAAGAAGAAGCATGAGGAGTGAGGCCGTGGAATGCCGGGGAATCAATTGTCTATACTTTTGTTCTACTCCGAACTTGTAATAATAACCTTGAATTCATAGTATATTGTAGTATAATCTGAACTTAGATTTAGTACTTGTAATCCCTAGTAAACGCTCTTGTGATTATGTTTTTGAATGATGGAATAGAGGGGTTAAATGTTGGTTTGGAGTTGGGAGAGCCTTAAGTGGGAAAGCTGCAGTTTTGAGTTTGCTGATAGAAACCAGTCGACTGGTTTTTGATCCAGTCGACTGGATCACTGTGTTGAATTGGTTACTGCTTTGTTTCGTCTGAGGTTCAGTCGACTGGGTTGAGAAAACAGTCGAATGGATGGAGCCCCAGGCCATGACATTCTGCTGGATTGGGGTACCAGTCGACTGATAATTTTAGGCACCAGTCGACTAGGTCCCCGACACAGTCGACTGGATGGGCTGTTATATTCTGAAACCTTTCTGTTTGAGATCACCAGTCGACCGGACTCTCGATCAGTCGACCGGACCTCTGTTTTCAAAACTGTTTTCTTTTGATCGGATTCAATTGGCCAAAACTTTTTATAACTCTGATTCTATTGGATTTTTCAACTCAGAGGGCAATGTTTCCTAACGTTTTAAAATTACTCAGGGTTGTTTTAAAGTTATTTCTGTTGCGTATAGTTATTTGATGTTTGGATGAGCCTTGATGGCGTGCCATGTGTCCTATTTCCACGCGTAGTGGGATGGATCGTGACAGACATATTAAAAATGCATGTATGAGGGTCAAGCTATGTACAGTTTCATTTCAAATCTACAACCCAAAAACACAAAAAAAAAAAATGCATGTATGTGAGAGAGAGAGCGAATCTTACCTCTCAGTCGCCAGTGGGGAGGGATCGCCGGTGGGGATGAATCGTCATTTTTGCCGCCAAAGGCTTCTGCAAATTTGGTTTGGGGGGAAAATGTGTTCTCAGTAAAAAGCCAAATGAGTTTTGCTTTTGTTTGCTTATTCACTTGTGGGTCCCACAAAGTTTTGATATATTGCAACTAAGGGCCTAGTTGTTCAAAATGGAGTGCATTTGCGAGTGCATGTAGTGTTATTGCTATATTTGACATAAGTTCTTGGTGACTAGGACTAGGATTTATGTGATTAGCTTACTCAACCCCTCTCTCACGAGCAAATATTGGATATACCTGTTGTACTATATAGGAATCTATCCCCTTTCATAATTTTAAATTTTTGCTGAGTTAGAAAGAGTTTTTGCTAAGTCTGGTAAGAATTTCCCCTAAAATAGAGAATTAAACTTGTTATTGGATTAGGATATCACATGTCACTAAATACAACGGTTGCATTCTCAGGGTGCGTTTGATAAAACTGAAAATTAAGTGCTGAATTTTAAATATTGAAAATTTTAAGTGATTGAATTCACACTACTAAAAACAGTTTTTCAAGCACTAAAATAGATTGCATTCAGTGATTATTTTCAGTATAAATTTTTCACTTAAAGTTTTTAGTGATTTTTTGGCTGCTTTTTTAATTAAGTGATACGTTATCAAACGCACTAAAATAAAATAAGTGCTAAATATTTTTATGGGTTAATTACAGAAACACCCCCTGTTGTTAGGCCTTTTATCAAATACCCCTGTACTTTAAATTTTATCACTAATACCCCCTGTGGTTTGACTAAAGTGAAACAGTCACATTTTCCGTTAAATTAACGAAAAATTGATAAAAGTAGAAAATTACTCATATTACATGCTAATAATAACACCCTTATATGCTTAAACGTCTATTAAGGCATAAGTGGTACATTATTGATTATTATATTATTTTGATATTACATTTGTTGTTAAAGACCATTATGTGGTCACTTAGGGGTACATTTGCGAGAGCGAATGACACGACAAGAAATGTGTTCTTTTAAGAATACGTCCAAGCGCAGACGGTCGCGTCAAGTAAAAACCGGTAAGACCGAGTCGTTTTCCCAAGGGACGGAATTGAGGGAAAGAAACCTAGATTGAATCCTAAAAAAAAAAAAAAAAAAGATGATTTCTTTAAGAGTGGAGGTTCTAACGATCCTACTAAATTCAAATTTCAAAAAAAAAAAAAAAGAACTGAACAACAATTAAATTAAACAGAATTAAACAATGTGGTTTTATAAATATGGACAAAGTGTTGGGAACTTGTGAGTCCGCATTGCACCAACCACTATCATGATTTAGCGTTAACGCACAACTGGGGCTTCATCCTTCTAGTATTCCTTATTTCACCAAGAGATTAAGTAAAGCAATCCTAGTTACTAAGAATGTTAATACAACATAACTAGTAGTTTAAAATTCCTTTCCTTACTATGAAGATCTGAAATAAGAGCTAATTAAAACATTGAACTGTAACTAACAAATTGAATACAGGATATTCAATGTGTTCATTGCTATGTTCATTGTGCTAATTGGACAAAGGAGCTTTTATTTCAAAATCAGATTTCAATTTGAACTTAACAAGATCAATTTGGACTTAGTTTCCGAAGTAAAAGTTACTGGAATATTATAAAGAATCTGCCCAAGTCATAAGCATGCCAATCGATTGCTATTAATGGCAATCGATTGGCAATAAATGACTCCTAATCGATTGGATAAAGTTTCAATCGATTGGCTTAGGAATCTATGGCAATCGATTGGGTTCTGTTTCCAATCGATTACCATTGATTCTTTCACAGAATCATGATAGTGGCTGGGAAACAATGTTTCTTCACATTGCTCCCAACCGGGGTTCTACTCTAGCATGATTGGAATACGAGAAGTGAAAATAAATTGAAACATAAAGGTGAAATCACTTATAAACATGGTTTTGATTGTAAATCTAAGATTGTAATGGAAATTCAAACTAAAAATTAGAATCAAACTTCGACTAAACAAGAAACAACTAATACAAAGATGAAACAACACCTGAATAAGTAAAGAACAGGATCAAAATCTGTAGTAACCCGTGTTTTCATGTTTAAATTGACGATTTAGACTTCGTGTGCGATTTTAGCGAAAATTGGTCACAGGGGTATTTTGGTCATTTTTTCAATTTTATAAGTCATGGACTAAAAATATATTTTTGTGAAAAGTTACGTGAGATTAAATGATTTGGTATTCGTGTTGGAAGTTAAGATTTTTCGAGTTATATTTAAAATTAAATCTAATATTTTTCTCTTTTAATTTTAACAGTAGCAGAATTTTGTTTTCAGATTTTTGTTAGGAAAACGAAGGAAATCTAAGGTTCTGCCCGCGTTGTCCCAAGCAAAACTCGATTCTGCACACTTTTCGTCTAATGCAATTTTCTCAGATTCTGCACCGTTTGGGCAGAAAACGAGGATTACAGTAGCAGTTTTTATGAGAAAGTATATTAGAAATTAAATCTAATATTTTCTCTTTTAATAATTAGATTGTTAGGTCATTATGTTTGGTTATTTATACACTAATATTAGTGGAGTTATAGGTGCATTAGTGTATGTTTACATCATCTTGCATATTCCTTATAAACTACCAATTAATTAGAAGTTAGTGGATTGTTAGGCCAATGTCTCTAAGTGGAGTTATAGGTGCATTAGTGTATGTTTACATCATCTTGCATATTCCTTATGAACTACCCATTAATTAGAAGTTAGTGGATTGTTAGGCCAATGTCTCTAAGTGGAGTTATAGGTGCATTAGTGTATGTTTACATCATCTTGCATATTCCTTATAAACTACCCATTAATTAGAAGTTAGTGGTTAATAAGTGGATTGTTAGGCCATTGTCTCCAAGTGGAAGCTTGGCTATTTATACACTCACATACTCTCTCAAAAACACACATTCTACACTTCTAGCATAGAGAGCTTGAAAGAGTCACACAGAGAGAGATTTATATATATATATACACAATTATAGATATACATACACCTCGAGTTAGAAGAAGAAGAAGAAGAAGAGAAGTGTTTGGGAGTTGCTCAACATCATTTATAGGTACCGGGTTGTGTACAATATGCTTTCTAAATTCTCCGGAGTATTTCTTTGTTATCTCTACTTGTACTCTTTTTGCAGTTATGTTGTGTTTTCATTTGGAATCAATGAGTATGTGTTTATTGCTAAGTGCTATGGGACTAAAGGGTCATGAGCAAGGAGCACCTACCAACAGTCCAACAGGCCTCAGGGACCGACGTACTGGAGACGGGTGAGGTGAGGTGAGGTGTCTCTTGCTATGTGATCAAGAGGAACCTGGTATGATGCTATTGGTATGAGCGTTTGGGTAGTGTGAGCAGTTGGGTTGTGAGACTGGTCAATTGATTTGATGTCGTTCTATGTATTTGATTGTCATTATCCTTTTGAGCCTTTATTATTCATGTCATATTGTATACTTCCCGGTATGGTTTTTAGATGCAGGCAGTGCCGGTAACCGAAGCCTAGAAGGGAGATAAGGTTAAGGATGATATAGGAGATCCGTGGAGAATATGGACCTGCTGGGAGTTTTAAAGAAATTTTGTATTTTTATTTTAAAGAATCAAGTGTGATTTATTTAATTTTTCAATGGAAATACGCTTATTTTTGCGGGGTGTCACAAAATCAACTACTCAAACTTGAACTTGTTCTTATCCAAAAAAAAATTCCTCAAGGAAATCCTACAAAAACAATAAAAATGAGCCAACCCTTGCCCCTCTCACTCTCCTCTATTTATAGTGTGATATCCATGAGCTGAAGGCGTCTAGGTTCATAGTGTAATGTCTGATCGTCGTCTTGATTGCTGAGATCTTGCGCCATTAAAGAACTTTGACTCCAGCTTTTACCAATGGATTGACAATAAATACCAATCGATTGGTAAAAATACCAATCGATTGGTAACAATACCAATCGATTGGTTATGAATGGATGTTAATCGATTGGTATGATGCCAATCGATTGGTACTTAAACTTCATTTTTGACATATTCTCTTGTTTCTTGATTTATCCTTTGAACTTTTACTTCATTCCACTTCAGAACCTGCATTCAAAGAACTAAACACAACAACATACAATGGGAAACACATCATTGTGTAAAGAGATGTATTAAAACACAAGAGCAGGTGAAACTAGGAATAGAGGGTTAAATTCAACCAATTTTTCTCTTTATCGAGCCAATATTTTACAAATATCAGCCCTCATCACGACCCCCAACTAGCGTCTTGCTAGTCTCTAGCAATGAAGCGAAATTAAATCAAGCTAAAACAACAAATACCAACGTTATAATTTTATTAAACTAAAACAAAAAGAAAATTCCTAACTCACTTTTGCAGGAATCGCGGTTGCATTTAGCATATGCAACAAGCCTTTGAATCCCTAGGTCTTCCCTAGCGGACGAGTTGTGTCTCGTGAGGGTTTTCAGATAATTTACCCACAAAATTCAAGTGTTCAGCATTCAACTAATCAAAGAATCTCAATCTCTCCCATACGCTAAAGATCATGCTCAACAAGGACATAGATTCCTTTATAATATCATGAAGATAAACAACATGTTACAAAGTAACTATTCCAATCAAATTAACATCCATAACTTTTATATATCCAAGTGTGTGTGTGTGGAGTTGAGAACTACAATTGAAATCTTTATCTCAGAATTATTTGGATTGAACATGTTCAAGATTTCATAGTTTTAACTCAATTCTCACACGGTTTACGCTTAAGATAAAAATCACTCTGAAACTGGCGTAAAATTATGCACTCATAGTATGAAGCTCAAATGAGTAAATGTAGAGGTAATCGAGCATGCTTACATACTAGACTCTGAAGAACACTTATTTTGAGGTGCATGAGTCTCATGAATGGAATACCAATTACTACAGGAGCGATCTACTGTGGAAAACTCATTTCGTACTCGAGATTTATTAAAATTATCTAGAATCCTTAGAACTTGTGACAGAAATATGAAGAAAGGTTAAAGATGGTGAAATGTGATAATGGGTTCAAGCATGTGACATGGTAATATCAATCTTCACTTCACACTTTTTATTTATCAAATCTCCAATTTCTTTTGTTTCTTTATTTCCACCGATTCTCTATATATTTTTCTTTTCTTTTTCTTCTGCAATCTTTCTCTTTTTCTCTTTTTTTTTTTAGCTATTCACACAAAACTGTCACATGCTCGAAAATATATGATTTTAGGTAGAGGCATTGATTTGTGATAGGTAAGTGGGAATTAGACTTTCTCGGGTAACGAGGTGAGAAAACGATGGCCTAAATCATCCTCTAAACATTTTAACTTATCTCGAGTATTTCATGAGTTTTAGATTAGTAAATCCTGAACGTTCTCCTGAAGCATTAGCCAAATGAAACAAGAATGAGACTCTCAACGAGATAATAACGCATTTTGAGAAATGACACGAGTTTTTGTGATTAACCCTCAGAATAAAAGAACGGCTCGAAACTCACTAGGGTTTAAAGTTTTACTATTAATCCAATCACATGACAATCGTTTTTCACTCCAATTTAAAAATTCTATCGTGATTGTCAACTCGTGCAAATATTTTCAGGATATATTCTTGCTATGGATGTAAAACCAGATTAGTGACAAAGTAACATGTAATCGAGATCCATAATATGACAAGAAAGACATGAATGCATCATTGCACAATGATATTAACTAGAAGAAACGAGGTTTTGAAAGTTAGAAACTTAACAAAAGCATCATCATTCATTTTATTTATTTATTTATTTATTTATTTTTAAAAGACAAAACAAACATGGAAATTCTAATATAAAACAGGTGTGTATTTTTAAATTCAAGAATACACAGGTGGATATCTACTTCCTACCCCCAACTGAAATCGACATTGTCTACAATGGAAGTATTTCAAGTAAAAGAGGATATCACCTGATTCACGCATTTCAGTACACATCTGAGACTGCACCTGATTCAATATACCAATCTCCACAAACAACCAAGATAAAAAATACATGGATAATAATCGAGAGTATAGATAATAGAAACACAATCCATGAGCAAACAGAACTATCTGTATAGTAATATCAAAAGTCTAATGCAGTCCATGTACAGATATAAAATCAAAAATCATCATCCAAACCCAAATATCCAACCAAAATAAAATATCCACAAATCCAAACAAAAATAAACACAAAGGAGCGAAACTAAGATAAAGTAAAACCAATACGCTCAAACGTTCCTCAATCTCAATCCTGGGGCTCTAAAGATGGCGGATCACTAGAAGTTGGAGGCACATCATCATGAGAAGGATCAGCAACCTCACTGTCACCCTCAGTAGCTGTCCCAGTCTGGATGACAGCTGCCGGGACACTCACAACCGGCGTGGGAGCAGCAGCTAGAGGTGGTGGCAGTGTAGGCATCCCAGAAATATCTCCCTCTGGTGGAGCTGATGTAGAGGCTGAAGCCATCGGTGGGGGTGGCACAGGTGAACGCAGGGACTGCTCGATCCCTAACAACATCAAAATCTGCTCCATCTGACCACCCAGCAACTCGAGTCTCGCCTGAACAGAATCACGATCAAACATCATCTGAGTAGCCATCAATAACTGCTGTGCAGTGAGCTCCCTAACCATCCCCTGAAGCTATACTCTCACATCTCTCTCCTCAACAAGAAGATCGTAAACGATCTGGAGAGATACCGGAGCAGATGTGGTTGCTGCAGGGGGCTCGCGTTTCCTCAACTCATACTGACCCTCAGTCGCAGTCGGCGTCCCTGAGTCCTCATCTTCCTCCTCCTCAATTACAACTGTATCCTGACCCTCCGCCTCTGGCGTCCCTGGGTCATCGTCCTCTTCCTCAGACGACACTTTTCCTCTCTTTCTCTTCTTTCTTTTGCTCGTCTTCTTTCTGTTCCCCTCTCCTATCTTTTCTTTCCCTTTCGATAATTTTTTAAATTGTGCTGCTGATCGTCTCGCAGCAGATTCACCAAAAACCCCAATTTTTGACTTCTGCAATGCCTCTCCTGCTGGTACCTCCAATCCTGCCTCCTCACACACTCTATGGATTACCCAGGCACCTTTGAGGTGCTGGGCCTTACTAGGATGCCGTGTGGGCTTAATGAAGAACTCGATGAAGAGCCGAGCAAGGCAAATGGGTAAACCGGTCCCAATGGCATAAAGAACTCGTGTATACCACCCAGCAAAGTCTAACTTATAGGTAGTAAGGAGGATACAGCTGCAGAGAGCTAAGTGGAGAAGGTGGTAGTCCATAGTCAGATCATGATCATCAAATACTGGAATCCCCGTATACTTCTTGATTTTTCTGCCAGAAATTTCTGTGGCAATGACATCAAAGGATGGGAATGGTCGATCAGTATGGATAGGATACAGGTGATCTGTAACCTCAGCAATACCCAGGGCTCTGGCCACAGTGGAAGGGCTAAACTCGATCTGCCATCCCTGAACGCAAGAAAAGTATGTGTATGGAACGTTCGGTACCTTAACCATGCTCGCACAAGCCGATCGAATCCAAGAAGCATAGACCTTCTTCTGAACAGTAAGGACGGGGAGCCAGCTCGAAAATGCGCACAATCGCGTGAGGTAAAACGGTGGCTTCTCGTGACTCCAGAGATTTTCAAACTACGGCTCAACCATAACCTCTCTAGTTCGGAAATACTTTGTGAACCACATGTTTTCCTTGTTATTCCAAAAGCCGTGGGCGAGCGGTGGATCGGGAATATCGAGTGATGTGGATTTTTCTGGGTGAGTTCCACTGTCCTTGAGCTTTGGAGCCATGGAATCTGAAAATGAAAGCAAACCAGAGAGTTAGGATGAGAAAATAAAGTCTCTGCTCTCTGCTTTATACCAATCGATTGACAAAAATTGTCAATCGATTGAATTTTCATCTCAATCGATTGAACCCTAATGTCAATCGATTGATATCAGACATCAATCGATTGGCATCAGCGACGAAAGGGGGCTGCCCACAACAAGGTCACACGTCCCCCTATCAATAAATAAGTGGTCTCATGACCAAGAGGGGCTCCCTCTGACATTAAATCAACGTTTTGACGAAAATGGAAAGTGGGTTTGGGCAATTACCTCTGTGACAGTACCGAGACAAAATGAGCCCAGAAATGGCTTGTGAACGGCGCTTTTGATGGGGTCAATGAGAAGAGATGATGGGGATGATGATCCGCAGCTAGAAAGTGATCTCCAAAACTCCTCCTCACTCCCCGCGTTACCCCGTGACAGTGATGAAGATGATGTGAGGTGAGAATGAAGGTGATGGTGATGAAAACGATGATGAGGGAGAAGTGTTGATGAAAGTGATAAAAATGGGAAGAGTTCTCTCACACTCTCATAAAATCACCTCCCTCTCTCCCTCTCAATGAGTTTTGAAATGAAAAGAGGGAGAGGGAGATGATCAGACATTTACGTCTGACAGGATTGTCAATCGATTGACAAGTGATGTCAATCGATTAGATACCGGAGGCAATCGATTGATAGTGAATTCCAATCGATTGATGTTTAGAGTACATGGGAACCTAGATATGCTTCATGTGTTCATCCCCAACTATTTAAGAGTGTTTATTCAAGATAAAAGGCAAGAATTCAAACATCCTAACAGTCAAAACACCACCAAACGAACAAATAGAAACAGGAATCATCAATTCGATTGCTCAAAATAGATTATCATCATCCAAAGGTACAAGATCTTGGTTGAAAAGATAAACAAATAGACAAAAAGAAAACCAGAAACAAAATTCTGTCTTATTTGTTCATTACAGGGATTAAGCAAAATCAATTATGTTCAGATTCTAGGGAAGAAAGGTCTTCTCCTTCAGCATAATCCACGAAGTACTCCACAACTTCTCCATCCGAATCGATTTGGAGGCCTTCCAGAATTTCTCGAATTGCGCACAACAAATCCAAGGTATTCATATTGGCGATTGCCGCATTAGGGGAATCTAGGCATGAGCCGGAAAGCGGAGTAAAAATTGGCATTTCTTGTTCCTTCTGCTTTGGGGTTCCTGGAGAACGGACCCCATGGTAGAGCAAATGTGGTAGGTAATACAGTGGATTCATCCTATAGCCAACAAAAAGACAGAAATAAGAAAAAAATGAAGACAGAAATAGAGAAGCACACAAAGAAAAGAAAACTATTATACAACACATAAGATTCTCAAATTTTCATGAAGAATAACCAGGATCATCCAGTTGGATGGTCTCTGATTCTGGTTTGAACCTCTCCAAGAATGGCTTTAAACGTTGCCCATTGACTTTAAATGTGTTTCCATTTTTTGGGTTAACAATTTCCACTGCTCCATGGAGAAACACTTCCTTGACCACAAATGGCCCTATCCATCTTGACCTTAATTTACTAGGAAACAGATGAAGCTTCGAATCATAAAGTAACACTTTCTGCCCAGGTTTAAGCTTCTTTCTCAAGATTGATCGATCATGCTTAGCTTTCAATTTGGATTTATATATGCAAGCACGATCGTAAGCATCATTCCGGATCTCTTCCAGTTCATTGAGTTGTAACTTCCTCAATGTACCACTCTCATGAATGTCAAAATTGAGCAGTCTAGTGGTCCAGTATGCCTTATGTTCCAGTTCCACAGGTAAATGGCAAGCTTTTCCATAGATCAGCCTATAGGGAGACATTCCAAGGTTTGTCTTATACGCCGTCCTGTATGCCCATAGAGCATCAGTTAGACGTGACGACCAATCCTTTCTATTAATGTTAACAGTCTTCTACAGGATATGTTTGATTTCCCTATTAGCTAGCTCTGCTTGACCATTTGACTGTAGGTGATATGATAAAAGCAATCTTATGGTTAACCCCATATTTTTTCATTAGTGCCTCAAAAGGCTTATTGTAGAAATGGGTTCCACGATCGCTAATCATGGCCTTCAGTGTTCTGAATCTTGACAGAATATTCTCTTTTAAGAATGAAATCACTGTTCTGTGATCATTTTTCCTTGTCGGAATGGCCTCGACCCACTTGGACACGTACTCGACCGCCAAAAGAATATATTCGTAATGAGAGGATGGCGGGAATGGTCCCATGAAATCAATACCCCAGCAATCAAAGATTTTAATAGTGATGATCGGGGTCATCGGCATTTCATTTCTCTTATACAAGCTCCCTAACATTTGACATCTAGCACATGCTCTACAGAATGCATAACAGTCTTTGAAAACTGTTGGCCAGTAGAAACCACTACTAAAAATCTTTTGAGCAGTTTTCTGAGTTGAGAAATGGCCGCCACAGGCCTCTGAGTGGCAGGAAGCAAGAATTTGAGAGATATCCTCCTCAGGAACACATCGCCTAATTACTTGATCCTCACAGTATTTAAACAAGTAGGGATCATCAAAGTAAAACCATCGGGCGATGGATAGAAACCTTTTTCTGTCAGGGGTGGACCAATGAGACGGAGTCTCCCCTGTTGCTAGGTAATTGACAATGTTAGCATACCAGGGCAAACTAGTTGCAGCAAAAAGTTGTTCATCTGGGAAAGATTCACGGATCGGGATGGATTGTGAGGAATTGTCTTCAAATGTCAATCGGGAGAGGTGATCAGCTACGACGTTCTCCACCCCCTTTTTATCTTTGATAATTAAATCAAATTCTTGGAGCAGGAGAATCCAGCGTAATAATCGCTGTTTGGTATCCTTTTTGGATAGCAGATACTTCAACGCAGCATGATCAGTGAAACAAATGATCTGCGAGCCAATGAGATATTGCCTGAATTTTTCCAGCGCGAATACAATTGCCAACAACTCATTTTTGGTAGTAGAGTAATTTCGTTGAGCTCCATCAAGAGTTCTGCTAGCATAGTAGATCACAGTAGGCTTCTTGTCATTCCTTTGCCCTAAAACAGCTCCAATTGCTGTGTCACTTGCATCACACATCAGCTCAAAAGGAAGACTCCAATCCAAAGATTGCATTATCGGACCTGTTGTGAGGTGATGTTTGAGTTTATCAAAGGATTCCTGACACTCACTGTTCCATTCAAATGGTTGGTCCTTAACAAGAAGTTAGCATAGTGGCCTAGATACAGCACTGAAATCCTTAATAAACCTTCGGTAGAAACCGGCGTGACCTAAAAACGATCGTATTTCTTTCACTGTGGTGGGGACGTGAAGGTTGGAAATTATATCAATCTTTGCCTTGTCTACCTGTATTCCCTCAGCAGACACGATATGTCCCAAGACAATCCCTTTTGTCACCATAAAGTGACATTTTTCCCAGTTGAGGACCAAATTCTTATCCTCGCATCTTTTCAGAACTTTCTGGAGGTTTCCTAAGTAATCCTCAAAGCTGCTACCAAATACGGAGAAGTCATCCATAAAAACCTCCATGATCTTTTCAACCATATCGCTAAAGATGCTCAGCATGCACCTCTGGAAAGTGGCAGGTGCATTGCATAAGCCAAAAGGCATCCGGCGATATGCAAATGTTCCAAAAGGACAGGTAAAAGTGATTTTCTCTTGATCAACAAGATCAATTTCAATTTGGTTACAACCACTATAACCATCCAGGAAGCAATAGAATTGGTGACCTGCTACTCTTTCGAGCATTTGATCCATGAAAGGCAACGGGAAATGATCCTTTCGAGTCACCACATTCAACCTTCTATAATCAATACACATGCGCCAGCTTGTGGTCACACGTGTTGGCACAAGTTCACCGTCCTTATTTTGCACCACAGTAATGCCAGCTTTCTTCGGCACTACTTGAGTTGTACTTACCCAAGGACTATCCAAAATTGGATAAATAACCCCAACATCCAACAATTTCAGAACTTCTTTCTTCACTACCTCTTGCATGTTTGGGTTAAGACGCCTTTGCATTTGCCGACACGGTTTAGCGTCCTCCTCAAGATAAATCTTGTGAGTTCATATAGATGGACTTATTCCCCTTAAGTCAGCGACAATCCAACCCAATGCACTTCTATGTTGCTTGAGTAGCTTTATCAGTTTACCTTCCTGTTCTTGATTCAAAACGGATGAAATTATAACAGGAAAGGTCTTCTCTTCTCCCAGAAATACATATTTCAATTCTTTCGGGAGTTCTTTCAATTCCAATTTTGGAAATTGCAGGTTTGACGGCACTGCCAACTTTGTCTTTGGCGATAAGTGTTCATATTGTGCCGTCCACATTGCCCTTTTAACTTCTTCTTCCACAACCTCCAATATTGCACACAATTGATTCATCTCCTCATCTTGTGGAGTATATCTGTCTAATTCGTAACAGGAGTTAGTCATAAAAGACTCCACTGGATTAGAGTGAGAAGTTGAATCAAAGCAATCTTGAATTACCGATTCCACCCAATTTACTTCCTCTTCATCATCATCAAAATCTTCAGTTTTGGGATTTGAAAAGATCTTGATATTCAATGTCATGTTCCCGAACACAACGGTCATAACTCCACTCCTTACTTTAATCGTTGCATCAATCATTCCAAGGAAAGGACGCCCAAAGATCACTAGAATCTGAGATTTAGCATTATAAACCGATTCGGTGTCTAGAACAACGAAGTCAACAGGAAAGACAAAGGTGTCAATCTGGACTAAGACATCTTCCAGCACTCCTCGCGGATATTTAATTGATCTGTCTGCAAGTTGGAGTGTAATGCGAGTAGGTTTATGTTCTCCCAACCCTAGCTGTTGGTAGACAGTATAAGGTAAGAGATTTACACTCGATCCTAAATCGAGCAGCGCATTGTTCACTTTCTTTTGACCGATTATACAAGAAATCGTTGGCGTACCTGGATCCTTGTATTTGGGAGGCAAATCATTTTTTAGAATCGCACTCGCTTGGCAAGCCAGGTAAGCACTTTTCTTCACACTTTGCTTCCTCTTTACAGTGCACAAGTCTTTTAAGAACTTGGCATAGGCAGGTACTTGTTTAATCGCGTCAAGGAGTGGGAGGTTAATTTTCACTTGCTTGAATAACTCCATAAACTCTTGACTTTTGGTTTCTTGTTGAGGTTTCTTCAGCCTCTGAGGATATGGTGCCGGAAAAGGGCATTTGGGTGTCTCCTCAAGGAGAGGTTCTTTTTCGGGCCTTCTCTTTATTTCGATATCCTCAGGAACTGTTGTTGTGGGCTAAACTATTTTTCCCTCACTTCCTTCTTCCATCAATTCCTCTTCATTCTCTACCTCTTCTTCATCATCAACTACAGGGTGTGAGGGAAGAGAGACTTTTTCAATCTCCTTTCCACTTCTCAACACAGTTACAGCCTTGGCTTCCTCATGTGGTCCAGATCCCGAGGGTCCTGTACCCAAGTATTGACTTTTAGGATTTGGCTCTGGTTGAGCAGGAAACATAGTTCGTTCTCGATCCCCTTGTTGGGCAGCTAACCTCTCTACACTTGTATTGAGTTTACTCATTAACTGCATCATTTGCTGCATCATGAGTGTATTAGCATCCTCATGTGCCTTCTTATGAGGTGGCACATAGGTGCTAGATGAGGTTTGGTTGTTGCCCCCCTGGTTGTAGTTGGATTGAGGCGAATGATTTTGTTGATATTAATTCTGGTGATACCCTTGATTCTGTGGATAGGTAGGAGGAGGTTGGTAACCCTGTTGGTACCCTTGGTTTTGAGGGCGGTATTGGCTTCCTTTATTCGGCTGCCACTGTTGATATGAGTTTGCTGTGGCAGCACTGTTTCTTTGATCAAAACCAGGATGACTCCACCTATCATTGGGGTTGAAACGACCAGGGGCATTTACAGCATGTACCTCTACTGGACTCTGTTCCTGATAAATGGGGTATATTTGGCAATGTTGAGAGGTATGCCCCATTTGTAGACAACTAGAACATGATTCTTCAGAAGCAAATTGTATCACTGGGTCCTTCTTTGCTTCCAATGCCTCCAATTTACGAGACAGTTGCTCGTATTTCTCCATTAAACTATCTTCCGCCTTCAACTGATAAATACTCTTACGACTTGAACTTGAACTAGTTTGAGTTCTTGTCACTTGAGTTTCCCACTCTGGTGAATGTTCAGCCAACCACTCAAAATGAGCTTCAGCCTGATCCGCATTCTTGCTCATAAACTCACCATCACTCGTGGGTCGTAGTTTCCACGAGTTTCTTCGATTTCGGAGAAAGGCCATCATAGAAAAAGCTTATTGTTCGCCACTTCTCGAAACCATGATGTGGGCATAGCAATAATAAGTCCTTGTATCGCTCCCATGCTTCAGCGAATGTTTCTTCCTCTTTTTGATTGTACATCTTGATTTGTCTCAAGATATCAGTCGTTAACCGATTAGGGAAGAACTTCTTAAGAAAGGCTTCATGAATTGCTGGCCAAGTCGAAATAGAATTTGGTTTGAGTGACAATAACCATGATTTCGCTTTGTCCTTCAAGGTGAAAGGAAAAAGCTTTAGTCGGATTATATCACTTGGGCAAGTCTGATCCGTAAATGTGCCACAAACGTCTTCGAAATCTCGAATATGTAAATATGCCTTTCCCTTTTCCATCCCATGAAATGTGGGTAATAGTTGGATCATTCCATTACGAAAATGGAATGTACCTGTGTGCGGGGGAATGCGGATACAGGAAGGTGTGGCTGTTCGATCAGGAGCCAAGAGTTCTCGTAGAGGTCGTTGACCGTCATCGATGAGGTCATGCCTATTTTCTCCTTGTTGACTCTCCATATCAGACATTGGATTAGAAGTAGATGGAGTAAAAATGGGATTATCAGCACTATTTATGGAATTTCCAAATAAATTTGTGATGAAAGCTTCAGTGGAGTCAAAGGACATAAAATGACACAAATAACACAGCTTGTGTTCTGAAGAGTATAAAGAAAAAGAAAGATAGAAATGGGATAAAGAAAGATCAGATCAATCGAAAATCCCTAGCCTTCGTTACCGTCCCCGGCAACGGCGCCAAAAACTTGACACGGCAAGAAATGTGTTCTTTTAAGAATAAGTCCAAGCGCAGACGGTCGCGTCGACTAAAAACCGGTAAGACCGAGTCGTTTTCCCAAGGGACGGAATTGAGGGAAAGAAACCTAGATTGAATCCTAAAAAAAAAAAAAGATGATTTCTTTAAGAGTGGAGGTTCTAACGATCCTACTAAATTCAAATTTCAAAAAAAAAAAAAAAGAACTAAACAATAATTAAATTAAACAGAATTAAACAATGTGGTTTTATAAATATGGACAAAGTGTTGGGAACATGTGAGTCCGCATTGCACCAACCACTATCATGATTTAGCGTTAACGCACAACTGGGGCTTCATCCTTCTAGTATTCCTTATTTCACCAAAAGATTAAGTAAAGCAATCCTAGTTACTAAGAATGTTAATACAACATAACTAGTAGTTTAAAATTCCTTTCCTTACTATGAAGATCTGAAATAAGAGCTAATTAAAACATTGAACTGTAACTAACAAATTGAATATAGGATATTCAATGTGTTCATCGCCATGTTCATTGTGCTAATTGGCCAAAGGATCTTTTATTTCAAAATCAGATTTCAATTTGAACTTAACAAGATCAATTTGGACTTAGTTTCCGAAGTAAAAGTTACTGGAATACTATAAAGAATCTGCCCAAGTCATAAGCATGCCAATCGATTGCTTTAATGGCAATTGATTGGCAATAAATGACTCCTAATCGATTGGATAAAGTTTCAATCGATTGGCTTAGGAATCTATGGCAATCGATTGCCATTAATTCTTTCATAAAATCATGATAGTGGCTGGGAAACAATGTCTCTTCACATTGCTCCCAACCGGGGTTCTACTCTAGCATGATTGGAATACGAGAAGTGAAAATAAATTGAAACATAAAGGTGAAATCACTTAGAAACATGGTTTTAATTATAAATCTAAGATTGTAATGGAAATTCAAACTAAAAATTAGAATCAAACTTCGACTGAACAAGAAACAACTAATACAAAGATGAAACAACACCTGAATAAGTAAAGAACAGGATCAAAATCAACTACTCAAACTTGAACTTGTTCTTATCCAAAAAAAAATTCCTCAAGGAAGTCCTACAAAAACAATAAAAATGAGTCAACCCTTGCCCGTCTCACTCTCCTCTATTTATAGTGTGATATCCATGAGCTGAAGGCGTCTAGGTTCATAGTGTAATGGCTGGTCGTCGTCTTGATTGCTGAGATCTTGCGCCGTTAAAGAACTTTGACTCCAGTTTTCACCAATCGATTGACAATAAATACCAATCGATTGGTAAAAATACCAATCGATTGGTTATGAATAGATGTTAATCGATTGGTATGATGCCAATCGATTGGTACTTAAACTTCATTTTTGACATATTCTCTTGTTTCTTGATTTATCCTTTGAACTTTTGCTTCATTCCACTTCAGAACCTGCATTCAAAGAACTAAACACAACAACATACTACGGAAAACACATCATTGTGTAAAGAGATGTATTAAAACACAAGTGCAGGTGAAACTAGGAATAGAGGGTTAAATTCAACCAATTTTTCTCTTTATCGGGCCAATATTTTACAAATATCAGCCCTCATTAGCGAATTTGACACACACACAAAAAAAAAATTCGGGATAATTTTTTTTTAGATCTTAGTACATCACTACACTGGATTTCACTGTGTATGTGGTCAAGAGTAGATTAAAAAAAAAACTAACATATCACCAAGATTGTGTGTGTCTAAGAGTAGATAAAAAAATAATAATAATAATATATCGTCAAGACTGTGTGTGGTGTGTGTGTGTCCAATGGTAGATCAAAAATAAAATAAAGGGAGGCTTGGCTTAAGGTCCTTAAAGTTGAGCATAATTGGATTAAAAGACAGCCCATTAACAACAAACTCACTAAGGACAAAAGCCCAGGCCCATTTTTAACCTACATCCACAATATTAAAACATCACTTTTCAAATCCATTTTACTCTTTTCATAAGACCAAACTTGTCACACCCCAACCCACCTCGTGCGGATTAGGACACGTGTAACAATGCTATAAGCCCCCAATTACATTAATTTGCAAAGAAACATGCGAATTACTAAGAATCACACGTATTTAACCACATTAAACAACTCTATTGTTACAAAATAGGCCCCAAGGGTAAAATGGTAATTAATAAGGTATAGCAAATTTTATACCAAAAGATAGGTCTTTGAGTCCCGGTTCCAACGCAAAAAACGGCGCGCGAATCCGAGTTTTCTAGAGAGAGTTATGTCCGTTTCCGTAAAAGGCGACAGTGCTGAACCTGGACCTGCGGATCGATCCGCCCAAAACCGGATCGATCCGGTTTTGACAGAATGTCATCTCTGGCTCCTCCAGAAACTCCGGATCGATCCGCTCGAGGCCCGGATCGATCCGGTTCCTGCAGAAGTCATTTTTGACAGATTTCCCCTATTTTAAACAACCCAAACTCACCCAAAACATCCTCAAACCTCATGAAACTTTAAAGAACTAATTTCAATCACATAAAAACATTTCCAAACATAATGATCAAGATCTTCCTTGAATCAAACAAGTTCCTCTCCAACTAATTTCCTTTTCATGAACTTGTTAAGAAATGATTTAAACCAAATCAATCATTCTCCAAACTTTGCAAAACTTTGAAAGAACATATGACATACTTTTATAAGTTTCCTTCTTCATTCAAAACCAAATGTTTACAACTTCAAACAAGTTAAGTAAGCAATCAAGCCAAGTTAACTCCAAAACAACCATAAGCATGAAACTTTCCAAATAGCATTTCCAAAACCATTCAATCCACTTAATTACAAAAGGAACTTATACAAAAGAGTTGTGTCGCATATCCGGACTTGTCGGAAAGGTCCAAACATACAACCTACAACTTCCACATAGAAATTACCTAAGTTTTCCCAATTTACATTAAACACATAAGTCGTAGAATCCAAAACTAACTCCATGGATACAACCACGAGTCAAGACTTTAATTCACAAGTCAAGGATACTAACCCACAAGTTACCTTATATTACATGTTATAAACATATTTACAAGACCCAAATCTCTTCCCCAATCCCGAGCACGCTATTTCCTCTCCGGATATTGCTCCGTACCTGCGGTGGTTGTTATTTACCACAACAGAAACAGAAAACGGTTTTCTTAAGCATTACGCTTAGTGAGTAATCTAAACATGGCTGAATGTTTAAACATGTGTAATACAACAATAAACACATGAATCATATTTTTTTGTAATCGCCGAGTCACCGGTTCAATGATTCATTCAGACCTGGGACCTCCCTTGGTCCCGTGGCCACTTCTATTCCTTGGACTTCCGTCTTTCTCGGATTCTTCCTCTTCACCACCCTTATTACTCCCAACCATGAATCATTTTCCCGGTGCTCATTGAATACCACATAAACATATAAGCACATAAACATGTAGGCACATAAATTCTTCACAAAGCTAACATGCAATTCACAATTTAGCAACTACATGCTTTCTAAACATGTATAATCAACACAATAAGATCATTCTATATATCTCTACATCATTGATGCCTTGAACATAGTTAAACACCACCATTCTTTAGGCTAGAAAACTCACCTTAGCAAGATCTACCCAAATTCAAGCTAGAAATGAAGAATTCCTTCACAAATCTTGCTCAATTCTTACCCAAAGTAAATCCTACATAATTTTGGTACCACAAAAATCGTCTATCAAGAACGGCTACCGGAAAAATGTTGCCGAAAATGAAAATAAATTACGTGCATGTGATCCTCTTACCTCCACGAGTCCAAAAGTGGTCTCGGATCGTGAATCCGGCGAACGACGGCGACGGAACGGAGGAAAACGTCGTCGGTGACGGTCCGTCTTCTCCCTCGGAGCTCTCTTCTCCTTTTCTTCTTTTAATTCCATCACAAATGAGAGTTCTCTTCTCTCTAGCTTAACACATACACACCCATGCATATGCATGAGGTGGCTTAACATCAAATTTGGCCCTTTTTCGTTTATACCCCCGAAATTTTCTAAGTTCTTATTATGAAATCCCCCAAACATTCCATTAACTACCCAATTATCTAATGAGTATTTGTCTAAGTTTCGTATGGGTCCCAACGTGGGTCCCATATATTTTGTGAAGTTGCTATCGTACCTACCAATTATCAATCTTTTTCAATTATACCCTTAATTGGGTGTCCAAACTAATAACAAATGCTAAACATATATCATCATATAATATGAAAGCATTTGAACAAATAATCATGTAATCATATAAATGCATTTAATCACATAAAATTCACATATTTTTATTCGGGCCCTTCACTGGGTCCCACTTCCAAACCTGTCCCTCCTCACTGGGGACTTTTCCAATTGGTGTCCTTTTCTCTGAACACCTTTTCCATGGGTGAGTCCAAGCCTCCCCTTAATTCATTTTATACACTAATTATATTAATTAATGCATATTAACATAGTAATTAACCCGTTCTCCGGGTACGGGTGTTACATTTCTCCCTCCCTAAAAGGGAGTTTGGTCCCCAAACTTACTCTTACCTCAGGTGTCGAATAAGTGCGGGTACCTTGCTCGAATCTCATCCTCTCGCTCCCAAGTGGCCTCCTCGATTGAATGGCTTCGCCATTGGACCATAACAAGTGGAATCACCTTGGTTCTCAAGACTTGATTCTTCTTATCAAGAATTTGTACTGGATGCTCTACATAGGTCAAATCTTCCCGAATTTCTAACGGTTCCGGAACAATAACATGTTTCGAATCCGGCACATATCGTCGAAGCATTGACACGTGGAACACATTATGAACGTTCGCTAACTCTTGTGGCAATTCCAACCGATAAGCTAACGGTCCCACCCGATTAAGAATCAAATATGGCCCAACATACCTCGGACTGAGCTTACCTCGCTTACCAAAACGTGTTATGCCTTTCGAAGGCGATACTTTCAAAAATACATAGTCACCCACCTCAAACTCTAACGGTCTTCTACCCGTATCCGCGTAACTTTTATAACGACTTTGAGCCGTTTGTAACCGCTGTTTAATCAATTGAATCTTATCGGTAGTAATTTGAACTATCTCTGGCCCCAAAAGTTGTTTTTCACCAACTTCTGTCCAACAAACCGGCGATCTACACTTTCTACCATACAGTGCCTCATAAGGCGCCATTCCAATACTAGTTTGAAAGCTGTTGTTGTAAGAAAATTCAATCAACGACAAATGAGATTCCCAATCAGCTTTAAAATCCATAACACAGACCCTTAACATATCTTCTAAAATCTGAATCACCCTCTCGGATTGACCATCAGTCTGGGGATGAAACGCAGTACTGAAATGTAAAGATGTTCCCATAGCTCTTTGCAAGCTCTCCCAAAATCTTGACACAAATCGAGTATCACGGTCCGATACTATCGAAACCGGTGCTCCATGAAGCCGTACAATCTCTCTAATATAAATCTCTGCAAGTTTTGATGGATCTTTGGTCTTGATGGGTAAGAAATGGGCTGACTTAGTCAACCGGTCAACAATAACCCAAATGCTATCATTCGATTTTGTAGATTTTGGAAATCCCGATACGAAATCCATTGTAATATGTTCCCATTTCCACTCCGGTATCTCTAACGGGTGTAGTTCTCCCCCGGGTCGTTGATGTTCCAGTTTCACCTTTGACAAGTCATGCATTTAGACACAAATTCTGCGACTTCTCGCTTCATACCACTCCACCAGTAAATTTCTCGCAAGTCTCGGTACATTTTGGTACTTCCTGGATGTATCGAATATCTGGTGTTGTGAGCTTCTTCCATAACTTTATTTCTCAAATCTCCAACTTTAGGTACACATAAGCGATTGATATACTTTAAGACACCATCGTGGAAACTAAATTCTGGCCTTTTACCTTCAGGTAATTCATCCACAATCTTCTTGAAATCTGGATCCAGTAGTTGATTAGACTTTATCTCACCAACAAGACTTGGCTGTGCCATAATTGCAGCCATTAACCCACCTTCAATTCTGGGAACCACTTCAAGTTTTAGTTGTTCAAATTCTTTCACCAACCTTTCTTGTCCGGTTAAGGCATAAGCTAAGTTTTCTGACGATTTTCGACTCAAAGCATCTGCAACTACATTTGCTTTTCCCGGGTGATATTGAATCTTCAAGTCGTAGTCTTTCATAAGTTCCAACCACCTTCTTTGTCTCATGTTAAGATCCCTCTGAGTGAACAGATATTTCAAACTTTTGTGATCGGTGAAGATTTCACAAGTTTTCCCGTATAGATAATGTCTCCAAATTTTCAGGGCGAAGATTACCGCCGCTAACTCCAAGTCATGTGTCGGGTAATTTTTCTCGTGAGATCTCAATTGTCGTGAAGCATAAGCTATCACTTTGTCACCTTGAGTTAACACACGTCCCAAGCCTTGGTGCGAAGCATCGCTATAAATTCTGAAATTCCCAATACCTGTTGGAATTGTAAGTATTGGTGCCGTAGTCAACTTTTTCTTCAATGCTACAAAACAATCTTCACATTCTTTGTTCCACTCAAACGGTACATCCTTTCTCATCAGCTTCGTCATTGGAGTTGCGATTCTAGAAAAGTCTTTAACAAATCTTCTATAATATCCGGCTAACCCCAAGAAACTTCGAATCTCGGATACATTTGTCGGCCTTGACCAATTCATAACGGCTTCAATCTTCTGTGGGTCAACAGAAATACCCTCTTTAGAAATCACGTGCCCTAGAAAAGTGACACTTGTTAACCAAAACTCACTCTTCTTCAATTTCCCAAATAAATGTTTCTCTCGAAGTCGTTGTAAAACTAGTCTCAAATGTTGTTCATGCTCCTTTGAATTCTTCGAGTAAATGAGAATGTCATCAATGAATACTATCATGAATTCATCCAAGTACGACTTGAACACACGGTTCATTAAATCCATGAAGGCGGCAGGCGCATTAGTAACCCCAAACGGCATCACTAGAAATTCATAGTGCCCGTAACGAGTCCTAAAGGCAGTCTTCTCTACATCCTCTGCTTTGACTTTCAATTGGTGGTATCCCGATCTCAAGTCTACCTTTGAAAATACCTGAGCCCCTTGAAGTTGATCGAATAAGTCATTGATGCGTGGCAATGGGTATTTGTTCTTGATGGTTACCTTGTTGATCTCCCGGTAGTCAATGCACATTCGCATTGTACCGTCCTTCTTTTTCACAAATAATACCGGTGCACCCCACGGGGATACACTCGGCCGGATAAAACCTTTGTCTAGCAACTCTTGCAATTGTATCTTCAACTCTTTCAACTCAACTGGTGCCATTCGATATGGTGCTCGTGAAATTGGCTGAGTTCCCGGCATAACATCGATACCAAACTCAATTTCTCGATCAATTAATACACTGGGTAACTCTTCTGGAAACACATCCGGAAATTCTCTAACTATCGGAATATCTTCAAGTTTTAAACCATTACCCCTAGTATCCAGTATACTACACAAGACCCTCGACAACCTTTCTTCAACAAACGACATGCTTCAATAGCCGACACTATATACGGCGGTGACACAACACCTTTGCCTTGGAAATAGAACGTATCTTGATTCGGAATACGAAATATGACCCCTTTGTTATTACAATCGATATTTGCATAGTTTGCCGCTAACCAATCCATACCCAATATAACATCAAAGTGCTGAACGATTAACGGTACTAAATCGACTGTTAAACTTTTACCACCTATATTTATCTCACAGTTTCTAAACACCCCTGAACTAATCAACGGAACCCCTAATGGTATTGCAACAGATAAATCATAATCCAGAAACTCTAATGGCTTATCTAGATACTTAGCAAAGTGATGTGATACGAACGAGTGTGTGGATCCCGAATCTACAAGTACATTTGCTAGGTGTGAGCAAATGGGAACCATACCTGAAACAACGGTATCGGCAGAAGCGGTCTCTCCTGGCCTGAGCTGATATGATCTTGCCTCCCGCTGCTCCCTCCTTGGAGGTGGTTGAGTAGTCCTTGGTGTAATGGCACTAGCTGCGTATGAACCGGAACCAGAAGCTCCCTAACGCTTGGTTGGACAATCCTTAGATTGATGTCCCAATTCTTTACAAGTGAAGCATCTACCCCTCATATCTATATTCTGATTCGGACAGTTTCTGGCAATGTGTCCCGGTTGTCGACAAATATTACAAATGATTGGATTTGGAAGTTGATTGCATCGGCCCCAATGAAATTTCTGACAAGTCTGACACCTCGGCTTATTTCCACTAGAACCACTGCCGATACCAACTGATGATCCTCCTGAACTCTGCCTTTTTGCACTCCCCTGACCACTAAACTGACTTGATCCCGGCCGTTTACCTTGTTGATTTGGTGGTGGTGGCATATTTGAGGTATACCCAAGGTCTCTCTCAGCAATAGAAGCAATATCCAATGCCTTAGCATAGGTCTCTGGACGGAATACAGTCACTCGCCCTCGAATGTCACCTCGGAGTCCTGCTACAAACTTCCTTGCTTTTACTTTTTCTGTCGTTACAATGTCCCCGGCAAACCTGGCCAAACTCGTAAATTGTGTTGAGTACTCCCGAACTGTCTTTCCCCCTTGTATTAACTCCATGAATTCTTGAGCCTTTTGATCCCCAAACGATTCCGGAAAGTATTGTTCATTGAATATTTCAAGGAATTGATCCCACGTTGTCGGTTGGCCTGGACCCAACTTAGTACGCCACCAATATTGCGCTTCGTCCTTCAATGTATCGGCTGCAAACAACACCTTTTGTTCCTTTGTACACGGTAGAACCCTGAAGATTTTCTCCATATCTGAGATCCAAAAATTCGCCTTCATCGGATCGGCTTCTCCGCGGAATATGGTTGACTTTAGTTTGTGGAATTTTGAAATAGTAACAATGTCTTCCCTCGGATTTGGATTTGGTTGTACTGGTCGTTCCTCTACCACATGAGTTTCAGCGACTCGGACCAATCCTTCGATTGCCCTTTCAACACGTTCCATACGATTTGAGGTGTCACCTCCAGACATAATGCCTGGCACCCACATGTAGTACACACATGCACGTTACTTTTAAGAAACACACGACATGCTAATCAATATTTAAAAGCATGCTAAGTAAACATGTATGTATATTTATGCAACTACGTGTTGTTGTGTGCACACTACGCGTCGTATACGTCTCTCGTCCCCAAAGGCTCTAACTATTGCTCTGATACCAAAAACTGTCACACCCCAACCCACCTCGTGCGGATTAGGACACGTGTAACAATGCTATAAGCCCCCAATTACATTAATTTGCAAAGAAACATGCGAATTACTAAGAATCACACGTATTTAACCACATTAAACAACTCTATTGTTACAAAATAGGCCCCAAGGGTAAAATGGTAATTAATAAGGTATAGCAAATTTTATACCAAAAGATAGTTCTTTGAGTCCCGGTTCCAACGCAAAAAACGGCGCGCGAATCCGAGTTTTCTAGAGAGAGTTATGTCCGTTTCCGTAAAAGGCGACAGTGCTGAACCTGGACCTGCGGATCGATCCGCCCAAAACCGGATCGATCCGGTTTTGACAGAATGTCATCTCTGGCTCCTCCAGAAGCTCCGGATCGATCCGCTCGAGGCCCGGATCGATCCGGTTCCTGCAGAAGTCATTTTTGACAGATTTCCCCTATTTTAAACAACCCAAACTCACCCAAAACATCCTCAAACCTCATGAAACTTTAAAGAACTAATTTCAATCACATAAAAACATTTCCAAACATAATGATCAAGATCTTCCTTGAATCAAACAAGTTCCTCTCCAACTAATTTCCTTTTCATGAACTTGTTAAGAAATGATTTAAACCAAATCAATCATTCTCCAAACTTTGCAAAACTTTGAAAGAACATATGACATACTTTTATAAGTTTCCTTCTTCATTCAAAACCAAATGTTTACAACTTCAAACAAGTTAAGTAAGCAATCAAGCCAAGTTAACTCCAAAACAACCATAAGCATGAAACTTTCCAAATAGCATTTCCAAAACCATTCAATCCACTTAATTACAAAAGGAACTTACACAAAAGAGTTGTGTCGCATATCCGGACTTGCCGGAAAGGTCCAAACATACAACCTACAACTTCCACATAGAAATTACCTAAGTTTTCCCAATTTACATTAAACACATGAGTCGTAGAATCCAAAACTAACTCCATGGATACAACCACGAGTCAAGACTTTAATTCACAAGTCAAGGATACTAACCCACAAGTTACATTATATTACATGTTATAAACATATTTACAAGACCCAAATCTCTTCCCCAATCCCGAGCACGCTATTTCCTCTCGGGATATTGCTCCGTACCTGCGGTGGTTGTTATTTACCACAACAGAAACAGAAAACGGTTTTCTTAAGCATTACGCTTAGTGAGTAATCTAAACATGGCTGAATGTTTAAACATGTGCAATTGTAGCGCCCCGATTTTCTAACAACACAAGATCAGAACACTACCTAACAAAATAAAATAAACTACCGGCTTAAACAATAATAGTCCATCTAAAACTAAAATAGACATAACTCCGAAATTAGGATAAATTTAAATCGAAATACAAAAGATACTAACTCTCAAATTTCAATTTTTTTAAAACAATTGGCACAAGCACTAAAAACCCCAACGATACAAAACCTCACAAAACTCCAAGGTCTAGAACTCCAAGCTTGCTAATCCCAACATGATCCAAGCCACTACTGGATACAACGATCATAACCTGAAAACATTCTCCGGCTACGTTCATAAATTGAACGCACCCGAGATGCATGGAGACATCCGGGTCAGTATAAACTGGTATGAGTAAAACATGAGACCCCGAAATAATCCATGAACAAACAAAAAGAAATCAAAATAATATGTCATGTCGAAACGTGAGTACCTCCGCTGAAATAGACCAATACCAAGTCTTAACTACGTTTTTAGTAAAAACTCAAACACGCCAACTATTCGAAATTAAGTTTTACATGTCCATACAACTCTTTATAATTTTCTGAGATCGATAACTATTTTTAATTTTCTCCAAATAGAAAGAGGTTCTGAACTTCTACAATAATAACAGGATGAGACACAAGACTTTAGTTTCACCCACAAGATTTGAACCAAGGGATGACAGTTTAGTTTCTCATGCTCTTACTAAATATCAACTCTACTTACCTTACGTAGGGGAGGTTTAACCTGCACAAAAATGTTAGCGGACCCACCCTCCTGAAATCAAAGAAATTAATACAAAATAACGTTTTAAATGCTAACCATGAACAGACTAAAAGTCCTTCCTTACGACTCTATCTCAAACAACCCAAAACATAAAATAACTCTACTATATCATTTATAAACAATAGAAGACATAAGAATTAAATATATTCTCATTCCTAAGACCAAACATGCGAAAAGGAAAAATTGCACATTTTGTCCACTCGACCACCTCACTGCAAAGTCCAATTTAAAGCTCTAAATGACATTTTTTTTTTTAGAAAAATATAAAACACGAAAAATGTCCATAATGAAATTCCTCTTTAAGATGTCAAATGCCTCAATTTTATTAATTCATTTATTATTTTTTTTTGAAGAATATAAAACACTACTGCCTATATGGGACAGATTATTCGTATATCTACAAAGAAGCATTTAGATGTAATAACTGACCTCAATCATAATAATCTCAAACAAAGAAAATATCCATAACGACACTTTACATTAAATCATCATAGTCTTAACATATTCACGTATATCAAACAACAGATTCAACAATATGAAATATCGTGACAAGACATAAGTTCCATCACCTCTTCTAACAAGAGACTCCGGCAGTTAGTTTCTTATTCACGATCAACATATAAGCAAACCATTATCATATCCATGAATAACAAAAATACTGTACAATATCGTGATAAGACATAAGTTCCATCATCCCTTCCAACAAGAGACTCAGGCAGTTAGTTTCTTATTCACGACTTTCAAAGCATATAAAAATCACTTTGTAGTAGGCTACCCTGCAAAAGTGTGCATGTGGCCTACCACCCTGTTCCAAGAAAACATGTTAGAACATTACACCGTAAAAGTACATATAATTTTTAGTTCGTACCAAATCCACACTTACTACCACAATTGCACCTCACATCGTGCCAAAACCTACATACCCATAGGCCCCCCTCATACCCTAGCCACTTCTCCGGGTTTGACACTTACTCCAATCGGGCGTATCGAGTATCGAGTGTGCCCCAATCCCGAATAGCTACGACGTATGAGAAAATAATAATAAGCCACTATTCGGCTGAAATGCGCATAAGATCCAACGTCACATATTGAGACGGGATAAAACACCACTATTCGGTGAACAAAACAAAAAGGGCATCAACCCAAACCCATTCCTCAAGGCATGCACCTCTGATTGGACATGAGTACCACTTGCCGCAAGACATAAGGGTTAGTTTCTCTGTAAGCAGTGGATTCAAATAAAAACAAAAGGGTTGTGGCGGTGGCTTTGGATTTTTCCTTTAGGTTCATTATCATCGTAAACAATATCACAACTATGAATATTTCATATTAAATTATCATAACAAATTCCAAACTCATCTTTGGGTAAATCAAGTAATGAAAATTTCACATATCTTATATTAAGACAATCGCAAGTCTCCACCATAAGAGAGTAACACAATAGTGTACAAGTATTTTTACTTACGTATCCATCTCTTTAATTCAATGAAGTAAATCACTTACAATATCAAATTCACAATTCTCCACCATAGGAGAGTAAGTAATAAATCAATTATAATTATCCCAAACGAATAATATTCCTCAATGTACGAGAGTAATACCACAATTATATCAACAAGATAAAATTTCACTCACATTTCCATATAAAATACCAAAGGATTCATAATCCTCAACCTATGGGATCAACACCACAGTTAATATTTAAAAGGGTGAAGCTTTTTCTCACAACAGTATAGAATAACAGAAGATTTATCATTCTCAACCTATGAGAGCGACACCATGATTCACGCTAATCAAAGAAAAAGCTTTACTCACGTGACAGCTTCACAATGTAATAGTTTTTCTCGAAATGTAAGTTATATCACGATCTCTACAATTCATATCATGATAGAATAGCAATTAAACATATATTCTAAATGTAGGGACAAAACAATAATTTATGCTTCTACAATGGCATTTTCATAATTTCAGCAAAAGTGTGTCCGAAAATCAATATGATGATCTTCACATCATTCTAAGTTTAACAACATTGACGAGATTCAATCTGGAGACTATCACAGTTTTCTATCTGAAAACAGAGGTTTTCTATAACAACGGGAGTCTAGAAATAAGATATATTTTAGACGGTGTAGAAATGTCTGCAAACTTAGGAAAACTATTCTAAACATTATTCTAAGACTTTAGGCACTGACGACGTATTTTTTTTCAAAAATACCAATAATTAATTATGCATCTTTAAAATAAAAATACTATTTTGACAATAGTAGTAATAGAACCGTAATTCCATAACTATGCCCAAATATAAGAAATCACACATGAAATAATCTTTAAGAGGTACAAAATTCCATAAGAATAATATTGTATTTCACCAAAGGTTTAGCAATGTACGTAATCTCTAAAATGATCAAACTTTCCTTTAAGTTCAATCCTAAATAGCAATTAAAATACTAATATAAGATTTTATAATTTCATAAATTATAAAACAGTGTGTCCATACCAGTAATATATTTATAGCAATTTTCTAGAATTTATAAAATCCTCAAGCATTTAATGCTCATTTCTATAACGAATAAACAAACATTTTAAAGGTGATATAATTAAAATAAATAAATATCATCATCATAAAAGTATGACATTTTACAGAATAATATAAAATAATTTATAATGATTGAGCGAAATTTCAGAATGTCCAAAATAGTCTTTTTAAAAAGTTTTGGGGCAACTATGTAATTATACTAGAATAAAGGCATTTTATAAAAATTCCAAAAACTGTAAAATAAATATTTTCAGACTATAATAAACCGAATTACAAGTACCATGCTCGAAACCGCGACCAAATCCGATGTCGGTAGACCTCTATACGTCCGTTTAAAGTTTTAGGGGTGTAAATGAAATTTTCGGAAATAAAATCTGGGCAGAATGCACTGTTTGGACAGCCTACTATGTCCAACTTCGAAAGGTCATAACTCTCTCATTCCTTAACCTTTTTAAGTGATTCAAGAGTCTATCTCGTGTGAAATTTCGCATAGAATCCAAATCAAGAGTCGGTTTTACCATATTCAAATCACAGAATGTGAAATTACCAATTTACCCTTTGTGAAATAAAATCAAAAACTGTTTTAAGGGTTGTTGTATGGGTATTATAGGAGTCTACCTTTAAAATTTCAGATCTTAAAAATGTCGGATTAAAGAGAAATCTAATTTTTACTATTCTAGACTGAACCGGACCATGATCATGAGTTCTTCTAAACCTAATTCAATTTATCAACTAAGAATTTCAAAAACTTATGAATTAGAAGTAAAACAATATAGAAAATATTGAAACACGATAGAAAACAATGGGTATGATTTACTCACCAAAACAAGAGAAAGAAAGTAGTTGAAACATAGTATATAATGAATGTATTTGAAAGCTCCAATCTTCATTCTTCTTTTTCTTCTCTTTCTCCACCTTCATCTTCTTCTTGGATGTAGATTAAGTGTGTGTATGTGAGTAGGGAGAAAGAGAGGTGGCTAGGGTTAGATTAGGTTTAAGAAACTAAAAACACCAAAATAAATAATAAATCCCGTTTTTTTGTTTTAGGTATCACAAAAAGGCTTCATATGGGCCCGAAACACATTCCCAAGTGCTTAAAACACTAGCCCAATGGGTATACATGACCCGGGTATTAAATTTTCAAGTTAATTATATCACTAAATACATATAGGGCCTGTAAACACTACCCAAAAATAAACTGATACTTTATAATATTTTAAAATATAATATTATGTATTAGAAAAATACGGGGTATTACATTCTGCCCTCCTTAAAGAAATTTCGTCCCCGAAATTAGCGAGAAACCAAGTATCTAAAGTACTAATAACCATGGCCAAAAATAGAATTACAACCATAACTAAAAAGAAAATAGCTAACCTCGACTAACAATGCCAACTTAAAATGCAACCGCAAAACAACAAAACCCTTAAACCACAGACCGGAAGACAACTTAGACATTTACTCATCGAAGGAAATCAAGCGCTCTTACTAACCCATTTACCACAATCCGAGGATCACCTAGTCACTCTCAAATCTAGGGTACCTAGAGTAACCAACTGCTCTGAAGTTTAAGGCAACCAAGTGTTGTCTAGGGCAACCTGATGTTGTCTAGGGTAACCTGGCTGCTCTGATACCAAACTGTAGCGCCCCGATTTTCTAACAACACAAGATCAGAACACTACCTAACAAAATAAAATAAACTACCGGCTTAAACAATAATAGTCCATCTAAAACTAAAATAGACATAACTCCGAAATTAGGATAAATTTAAATCGAAATACAAAAGATACTAACTCTCAAATTTCAATTTTTTTAAAACAATTGGCACAAGCACTAAAAACCCCAACGATACAAAACCTCACAAAACTCCAAGGTCTAGAACTCCAAGCTTGCTAATCCCAACATGATCCAAGCCACTACTGGATACAACGATCATAACCTGAAAACATTCTCCGGCTACGTTCATAAATTGAACGCACCCGAGATGCATGGAGACATCCGGGTCAGTATAAACTGGTATGAGTAAAACATGAGACCCCGAAATAATCCATGAACAAACAAAAAGAAATCAAAATAATATGTCATGTCGAAACGTGAGTACCTCCGCTGAAATAGACCAATACCAAGTCTTAACTACGTTTTTAGTAAAAACTCAAACACGCCAACTATTCGAAATTAAGTTTTACATGTCCATACAACTCTTTATAATTTTCTGAGATCGATAACTATTTTTAATTTTCTCCAAATAGAAAGAGGTTCTGAACTTCTACAATAATAACAGGATGAGACACAAGACTTTAGTTTCACCCACAAGATTTGAACCAAGGGATGACAGTTTAGTTTCTCATGCTCTTACTAAATATCAACTCTACTTACCTTACGTAGGGGAGGTTTAACCTGCACAAAAATGTTAGCGGACCCACCCTCCTGAAATCAAAGAAATTAATACAAAATAACGTTTTAAATGCTAACCATGAACAGACTAAAAGTCCTTCCTTACGACTCTATCTCAAACAACCCAAAACATAAAATAACTCTACTATATCATTTATAAACAATAGAAGACATAAGAATTAAATATATTCTCATTCCTAAGACCAAACATGCGAAAAGGAAAAATTGCACATTTTGTCCACTCGACCACCTCACTGCAAAGTCCAATTTAAAGCTCTAAATGACATTTTTTTTTTAGAAAAATATAAAACACGAAAAATGTCCATAATGAAATTCCTCTTTAAGATGTCAAATGCCTCAATTTTATTAATTCATTTATTATTTTTTTTGAAGAATATAAAACACTACTGCCTATATGGGACAGATTATTCGTATATCTACAAAGAAGCATTTAGATGTAATAACTGACCTCAATCATAATAATCTCAAACAAAGAAAATATCCATAACGACACTTTATATTAAATCATCATAGTCTTAACATATTCACGTATATCAAACAACAGATTCAACAATATGAAATATCGTGACAAGACATAAGTTCCATCACCTCTTCTAACAAGAGACTCCGGCAGTTAGTTTCTTATTCACGATCAACATATAAGCAAACCATTATCATATCCATGAATAACAAAAATACTGTACAATATCGTGATAAGACATAAGTTCCATCATCCCTTCCAACAAGAGACTCAGGCAGTTAGTTTCTTATTCACGACTTTCAAAGCATATAAAAATCACTTTGTAGTAGGCTACCCTGCAAAAGTGTGCATGTGGCCTACCACCCTGTTCCAAGAAAACATGTTAGAACATTACACCGTAAAAGTACATATAATTTTTAGTTCGTACCAAATCCACACTTACTACCACAATTGCACCTCACATCGTGCCAAAACCTACATACCCATAGGCCCCCCTCATACCCTAGCCACTTCTCCGGGTTTGACACTTACTCCAATCGGGCGTATCGAGTATCGAGTGTGCCCCAATCCCGAATAGCTACGACGTATGAGAAAATAATAATAAGCCACTATTCGGCTGAAATGCGCATAAGATCCAACGTCACATATTGAGACGGGATAAAACACCACTATTCGGTGAACAAAACAAAAAGGGCATCAACCCAAACCCATTCCTCAAGGCATGCACCTCTGATTGGACATGAGTACCACTTGCCGCAAGACATAAGGGTTAGTTTCTCTGTAAGCAGTGGATTCAAATAAAAACAAAAGGGTTGTGGCGGTGGCTTTGGATTTTTCCTTTAGGTTCATTATCATCGTAAACAATATCACAACTATGAATATTTCATATTAAATTATCATAACAAATTCCAAACTCATCTTTGGGTAAATCAAGTAATGAAAATTTCACATATCTTATATTAAGACAATCGCAAGTCTCCACCATAAGAGAGTAACACAATAGTGTACAAGTATTTTTACTTACGTATCCATCTCTTTAATTCAATGAAGTAAATCACTTACAATATCAAATTCACAATTCTCCACCATAGGAGAGTAAGTAATAAATCAATTATAATTATCCCAAACGAATAATATTCCTCAATGTACGAGAGTAATACCACAATTATATCAACAAGATAAAATTTCACTCACATTTCCATATAAAATACCAAAGGATTCATAATCCTCAACCTATGGGATCAACACCACAGTTAATATTTAAAAGGGTGAAGCTTTTTCTCACAACAGTATAGAATAACAGAAGATTTATCATTCTCAACCTATGAGAGCGACACCATGATTCACGCTAATCAAAGAAAAAGCTTTACTCACGTGACAGCTTCACAATGTAATAGTTTTTCTCGAAATGTAAGTTATATCACGATCTCTACAATTCATATCATGATAGAATAGCAATTAAACATATATTCTAAATGTAGGGACAAAACAATAATTTATGCTTCTACATTGGCATTTTCATAATTTCAGCAAAAGTGTGTCCGAAAATCAATATGATGATCTTCACATCATTCTAAGTTTAACAACATTGACGAGATTCAATCTGGAGACTATCACAGTTTTCTATCTGAAAACAGAGGTTTTCTATAACAACGGGAGTCTAGAAATAAGATATATTTTAGACGGTGTAGAAATGTCTGCAAACTTAGGAAAACTATTCTAAACATTATTCTAAGACTTTAGGCACTGACGACGTATTTTTTTTCAAAAATACCAATAATTAATTATGCATCTTTAAAATAAAAATACTATTTTGACAATAGTAGTAATAGAACCGTAATTCCATAACTATGCCCAAATATAAGAAATCACACATGAAATAATCTTTAAGAGGTACAAAATTCCATAAGAATAATATTGTATTTCACCAAAGGTTTAGCAATGTACGTAATCTCTAAAATGATCAAACTTTCCTTTAAGTTCAATCCTAAATAGCAATTAAAATACTAATATAAGATTTTATAATTTCATAAATTATAAAACAGTGTGTCCATACCAGTAATATATTTATAGCAATTTTCTAGAATTTATAAAATCCTCAAGCATTTAATGCTCATTTCTATAACGAATAAACAAACATTTTAAAGGTGATATAATTAAAATAAATAAATATCATCATCATAAAAGTATGACATTTTACAGAATAATATAAAATAATTTATAATGATTGAGCGAAATTTCAGAATGTCCAAAATAGTCTTTTTAAAAAGTTTTGGGGCAACTATGTAATTATACTAGAATAAAGGCATTTTATAAAAATTCCAAAAACTGTAAAATAAATATTTTCAGACTATAATAAACCGAATTACAAGTACCATGCTCGAAACCGCGACCAAATCCGATGTCGGTAGACCTCTATACGTCCGTTTAAAGTTTTAGGGGTGTAAATGAAATTTTCGGAAATAAAATCTGGGCAGAATGCACTGTTTGGACAGCCTACTATGTCCAACTTCGAAAGGTCATAACTCTCTCATTCCTTAACCTTTTTAAGTGATTCAAGAGTCTATCTCGTGTGAAATTTCGCATAGAATCCAAATCAAGAGTCGGTTTTACCATATTCAAATCACAGAATGTGAAATTACCAATTTACCCTTTGTGAAATAAAATCAAAAACTGTTTTAAGGGTTGTTGTATGGGTATTATAGGAGTCTACCTTTAAAATTTCAGATCTTAAAAATGTCGGATTAAAGAGAAATCTAATTTTTACTATTCTAGACTGAACCGGACCATGATCATGAGTTCTTCTAAACCTAATTCAATTTATCAACTAAGAATTTCAAAAACTTATGAATTAGAAGTAAAACAATATAGAAAATATTGAAACACGATAGAAAACAATGGGTATGATTTACTCACCAAAACAAGAGAAAGAAAGTAGTTGAAACATAGTATATAATGAATGTATTTGAAAGCTCCAATCTTCATTCTTCTTTTTCTTCTCTTTCTCCACCTTCATCTTCTTCTTGGATGTAGATTAAGTGTGTGTATGTGAGTAGGGAGAAAGAGAGGTGGCTAGGGTTAGATTAGGTTTAAGAAACTAAAAACACCAAAATAAATAATAAATCCCGTTTTTTTGTTTTAGGTATCACAAAAAGGCTTCATATGGGCCCGAAACACATTCCCAAGTGCTTAAAACACTAGCCCAATGGGTATACATGACCCGGGTATTAAATTTTCAAGTTAATTATATCACTAAATACATATAGGGCCTGTAAACACTACCCAAAAATAAACTGATACTTTATAATATTTTAAAATATAATATTATGTATTAGAAAAATACGGGGTATTACATTCTGCCCTCCTTAAAGAAATTTCGTCCCCGAAATTAGCGAGAAACCAAGTATCTAAAGTACTAATAACCATGGCCAAAAATAGAATTACAACCATAACTAAAAAGAAAATAGCTAACCTCGACTAACAATGCCAACTTAAAATGCAACCGCAAAACAACAAAACCCTTAAACCACAGACCGGAAGACAACTTAGACATTTACTCATCGAAGGAAATCAAGCGCTCTTACTAACCCATTTACCACAATCCGAGGATCACCTAGTCACTCTCAAATCTAGGGTACCTAGAGTAACCAACTGCTCTGAAGTTTAAGGCAACCAAGTGTTGTCTAGGGCAACCTGATGTTGTCTAGGGTAACCTGGCTGCTCTGATACCAAACTGTAGCGCCCCGATTTTCTAACAACACAAGATCAGAACACTACCTAACAAAATAAAATAAACTACCGGCTTAAACAATAATAGTCCATCTAAAACTAAAATAGACATAACTCCGAAATTAGGATAAATTTAAATCGAAATACAAAAGATACTAACTCTCAAATTTCAATTTTTTTAAAACAATTGGCACAAGCACTAAAAACCCCAACGATACAAAACCTCACAAAACTCCAAGGTCTAGAACTCCAAGCTTGCTAATCCCAACATGATCCAAGCCACTACTGGATACAACGATCATAACCTGAAAACATTCTCCGGCTACGTTCATAAATTGAACGCACCCGAGATGCATGGAGACATCCGGGTCAGTATAAACTGGTATGAGTAAAACATGAGACCCCGAAATAATCCATGAACAAACAAAAAGAAATCAAAATAATATGTCATGTCGAAACGTGAGTACCTCCGCTGAAATAGACCAATACCAAGTCTTAACTACGTTTTTAGTAAAAACTCAAACACGCCAACTATTCGAAATTAAGTTTTACATGTCCATACAACTCTTTATAATTTTCTGAGATCGATAACTATTTTTAATTTTCTCCAAATAGAAAGAGGTTCTGAACTTCTACAATAATAACAGGATGAGACACAAGACTTTAGTTTCACCCACAAGATTTGAACCAAGGGATGACAGTTTAGTTTCTCATGCTCTTACTAAATATCAACTCTACTTACCTTACGTAGGGGAGGTTTAACCTGCACAAAAATGTTAGCGGACCCACCCTCCTGAAATCAAAGAAATTAATACAAAATAACGTTTTAAATGCTAACCATGAACAGACTAAAAGTCCTTCCTTACGACTCTATCTCAAACAACCCAAAACATAAAATAACTCTACTATATCATTTATAAACAATAGAAGACATAAGAATTAAATATATTCTCATTCCTAAGACCAAACATGCGAAAAGGAAAAATTGCACATTTTGTCCACTCGACCACCTCACTGCAAAGTCCAATTTAAAGCTCTAAATGACATTTTTTTTTTAGAAAAATATAAAACACGAAAAATGTCCATAATGAAATTCCTCTTTAAGATGTCAAATGCCTCAATTTTATTAATTCATTTATTATTTTTTTTGAAGAATATAAAACACTACTGCCTATATGGGACAGATTATTCGTATATCTACAAAGAAGCATTTAGATGTAATAACTGACCTCAATCATAATAATCTCAAACAAAGAAAATATCCATAACGACACTTTACATTAAATCATCATAGTCTTAACATATTCACGTATATCAAACAACAGATTCAACAATATGAAATATCGTGACAAGACATAAGTTCCATCACCTCTTCTAACAAGAGACTCCGGCAGTTAGTTTCTTATTCACGATCAACATATAAGCAAACCATTATCATATCCATGAATAACAAAAATACTGTACAATATCGTGATAAGACATAAGTTCCATCATCCCTTCCAACAAGAGACTCAGGCAGTTAGTTTCTTATTCACGACTTTCAAAGCATATAAAAATCACTTTGTAGTAGGCTACCCTGCAAAAGTGTGCATGTGGCCTACCACCCTGTTCCAAGAAAACATGTTAGAACATTACACCGTAAAAGTACATATAATTTTTAGTTCGTACCAAATCCACACTTACTACCACAATTGCACCTCACATCGTGCCAAAACCTACATACCCATAGGCCCCCCTCATACCCTAGCCACTTCTCCGGGTTTGACACTTACTCCAATCGGGCGTATCGAGTATCGAGTGTGCCCCAATCCCGAATAGCTACGACGTATGAGAAAATAATAATAAGCCACTATTCGGCTGAAATGCGCATAAGATCCAACGTCACATATTGAGACGGGATAAAACACCACTATTCGGTGAACAAAACAAAAAGGGCATCAACCCAAACCCATTCCTCAAGGCATGCACCTCTGATTGGACATGAGTACCACTTGCCGCAAGACATAAGGGTTAGTTTCTCTGTAAGCAGTGGATTCAAATAAAAACAAAAGGGTTGTGGCGGTGGCTTTGGATTTTTCCTTTAGGTTCATTATCATCGTAAACAATATCACAACTATGAATATTTCATATTAAATTATCATAACAAATTCCAAACTCATCTTTGGGTAAATCAAGTAATGAAAATTTCACATATCTTATATTAAGACAATCGCAAGTCTCCACCATAAGAGAGTAACACAATAGTGTACAAGTATTTTTACTTACGTATCCATCTCTTTAATTCAATGAAGTAAATCACTTACAATATCAAATTCACAATTCTCCACCATAGGAGAGTAAGTAATAAATCAATTATAATTATCCCAAACGAATAATATTCCTCAATGTACGAGAGTAATACCACAATTATATCAACAAGATAAAATTTCACTCACATTTCCATATAAAATACCAAAGGATTCATAATCCTCAACCTATGGGATCAACACCACAGTTAATATTTAAAAGGGTGAAGCTTTTTCTCACAACAGTATAGAATAACAGAAGATTTATCATTCTCAACCTATGAGAGCGACACCATGATTCACGCTAATCAAAGAAAAAGCTTTACTCACGTGACAGCTTCACAATGTAATAGTTTTTCTCGAAATGTAAGTTATATCACGATCTCTACAATTCATATCATGATAGAATAGCAATTAAACATATATTCTAAATGTAGGGACAAAACAATAATTTATGCTTCTACAATGGCATTTTCATAATTTCAGCAAAAGTGTGTCCGAAAATCAATATGATGATCTTCACATCATTCTAAGTTTAACAACATTGACGAGATTCAATCTGGAGACTATCACAGTTTTCTATCTGAAAACAGAGGTTTTCTATAACAACGGGAGTCTAGAAATAAGATATATTTTAGACGGTGTAGAAATGTCTGCAAACTTAGGAAAACTATTCTAAACATTATTCTAAGACTTTAGGCACTGACGACGTATTTTTTTTCAAAAATACCAATAATTAATTATGCATCTTTAAAATAAAAATACTATTTTGACAATAGTAGTAATAGAACCGTAATTCCATAACTATGCCCAAATATAAGAAATCACACATGAAATAATCTTTAAGAGGTACAAAATTCCATAAGAATAATATTGTATTTCACCAAAGGTTTAGCAATGTACGTAATCTCTAAAATGATCAAACTTTCCTTTAAGTTCAATCCTAAATAGCAATTAAAATACTAATATAAGATTTTATAATTTCATAAATTATAAAACAGTGTGTCCATACCAGTAATATATTTATAGCAATTTTCTAGAATTTATAAAATCCTCAAGCATTTAATGCTCATTTCTATAACGAATAAACAAACATTTTAAAGGTGATATAATTAAAATAAATAAATATCATCATCATAAAAGTATGACATTTTACAGAATAATATAAAATAATTTATAATGATTGAGCGAAATTTCAGAATGTCCAAAATAGTCTTTTTAAAAAGTTTTGGGGCAACTATGTAATTATACTAGAATAAAGGCATTTTATAAAAATTCCAAAAACTGTAAAATAAATATTTTCAGACTATAATAAACCGAATTACAAGTACCATGCTCGAAACCGCGACCAAATCCGATGTCGGTAGACCTCTATACGTCCGTTTAAAGTTTTAGGGGTGTAAATGAAATTTTCGGAAATAAAATCTGGGCAGAATGCACTGTTTGGACAGCCTACTATGTCCAACTTCGAAAGGTCATAACTCTCTCATTCCTTAACCTTTTTAAGTGATTCAAGAGTCTATCTCGTGTGAAATTTCGCATAGAATCCAAATCAAGAGTCGGTTTTACCATATTCAAATCACAGAATGTGAAATTACCAATTTACCCTTTGTGAAATAAAATCAAAAACTGTTTTAAGGGTTGTTGTATGGGTATTATAGGAGTCTACCTTTAAAATTTCAGATCTTAAAAATGTCGGATTAAAGAGAAATCTAATTTTTACTATTCTAGACTGAACCGGACCATGATCATGAGTTCTTCTAAACCTAATTCAATTTATCAACTAAGAATTTCAAAAACTTATGAATTAGAAGTAAAACAATATAGAAAATATTGAAACACGATAGAAAACAATGGGTATGATTTACTCACCAAAACAAGAGAAAGAAAGTAGTTGAAACATAGTATATAATGAATGTATTTGAAAGCTCCAATCTTCATTCTTCTTTTTCTTCTCTTTCTCCACCTTCATCTTCTTCTTGGATGTAGATTAAGTGTGTGTATGTGAGTAGGGAGAAAGAGAGGTGGCTAGGGTTAGATTAGGTTTAAGAAACTAAAAACACCAAAATAAATAATAAATCCCGTTTTTTTGTTTTAGGTATCACAAAAAGGCTTCATATGGGCCCGAAACACATTCCCAAGTGCTTAAAACACTAGCCCAATGGGTATACATGACCCGGGTATTAAATTTTCAAGTTAATTATATCACTAAATACATATAGGGCCTGTAAACACTACCCAAAAATAAACTGATACTTTATAATATTTTAAAATATAATATTATGTATTAGAAAAATACGGGGTATTACAGCAATGCAACAATAAACACATGAATCATATTTTTTTTGTAATCGCCGAGTCACCGGTTCAATGATTCATTCAGACCTGGGACCTCCCTTGGTCCCGTGGCCACTTCTATTCCTTGGACTTCCGTCTTTCTCGGATTCTTCCTCTTCACCCCTTATTACTCCCAACCATGAATCATTTTCCCGGTGCTCATTGAATACCACATAAACATATAAGCACATAAACATGTAGGCACATAAATTCTTCACAAGCTAACATGCAATTCACAATTTAGCAACTACATGCTTTCTAAACATGAATAATCAACACAATAAGATCATTCTATATATCTCTACATCATTGATGCCTTGAACATAGTTAAACACCACCATTCTTTAGGCTAGAAAACTCACCTTAGCAAGATCTACCCAAATTCAAGCTAGAAATGAAGAATTCCTTCACAAATCTTGCTCAATTCTTACCCAAAGTAAATCCTACATAATTTTGGTACCACAAACATCGTCTATCAAGAACGGCTACCGGAAAAATGTTGCCAAAAATGAAAATAAATTACGTGCATGTGATCGTCTTACCTCCACGAGTCCAAAAGTGGTCTCGGATCGTGAATCCGGCGAACGACGGCGACGGAACGGAGGAAAACGTCGTCGGTGACGGTCCGTCTTCTCCCTCGGAGCTCTCTTCTCCTTTTCTTCTTTTAATTCCAGCACAAATGAGAGTTCTCTTCTCTCTAGCTTAACACATACACACCCATGCATATGCATGAGGTGGCTTAACATCAAATTTGGCCCTTTTTCGTTTATACCCCCGAAATTTTCTAAGTTCTTATTATGAAATCCCCCAAACATTCCATTAACTACCCAATTATCTAATGAGTATTTGTCTAAGTTTCGTATGGGTCCCAACGTGGGTCCCATATATTTTGTGAAGTTGCTATCGTACCTACCAATTATCAATCTTTTTCAATTATACCCTTAATTGGGTGTCCAAACTAATAACAAATGCTAAACATATATCATCATATAATATGAAAGCATTTGAACAAATAATCATGTAATCATATAAATGCATTTAATCACATAAAATTCACATATTTTTATTCGGGCCCTTCACTGGGTCCCACTTCCAAACCTGTCCCTCCTCACTGGGGACTTTTCCAATTGGTGTCCTTTTCTCTGAACACCTTTTCCACGGGCGAGTCCAAGCCTCCTCTTAATTCATTTTATACACTAATTATATTAATTAATGCATATTAACATAGTAATTAACCCGTTCTCCGGGTACGGGTGTTACAAAACTACCCTTAAAAGAATTGCAAAATAGCCAAGTCACTGCACCAACACACGCGCAAAATTTTCCCCCCCGCTGGCACACGCGTTCAAACATACAAGAATTGTCTCCCAAGTCACTCACATGATGTGAGTATTGTACCGTATAATTTCTAATTTAAAAAAATATTTTTAAACTTTAAACCTCCATAACTTTTGATCTACAATTCCATTTTTCGCAAATTTTATACCACTGGAATCGTGTCGACGAGATCTACAAAACTAGTACCATTGTTGATATGTTTTGAGCAAAAAAAAAATTCAAAATTTTACATATATGAATAATAAGTGAAATTTCACTTAATAAGTGAAATTTCACTTAAAATTTCACTAAGTACATGAAATATTAAGTGAAATTTCACTTAATATTTATGGAGGTTGAAATTTTCTCTATTGTAAGATTTCTTAGTTTAAAAAGGGGCAAATTAAATACTTTAAGTATAGATTAGGGCTTAGTTTGGCCCCCACGCGATTTTTAAAAGTAGCTAATGAAATTTATTATTAAGTTGTTTGATAATTTTATGCAAGTAGCTAATGAAATTTATTATTAAGTTGAAATTTCAGTTCAGAATGATCCTAAGTCAAATTTGACTTAAGTTGAGTAAATTTTAGTTAACTTTGATTTGTCATAAATGAAATTTCACTTAACTTTCTCCGTGAAATTTCACTTAATTCTTTTAGTGGGGGGAACTGTTCAGGTTCAGAAGAGGTTGTGTAAATTTTCTTAGTGAAAAAATACAGTATTGAATGTAATTTTCAGTTCAGAATGATCCTAAGTCAAATTTGACTTAAGATGAGTAAAATTTACTTAACTTCGATTTGTCATAAATGAAATTTCACCTAACTTTCTCCGTGAAATTTCACTTAATTCTTTTAGTGGGGGGGGGGGGGGGGGGGGAACTGTTCAGGTTCAGAAGGGGTTGTGTAAATTTTCCAATCTTCCAATCTCCTATGAATGATAATTTCAGACTATATCTAGGGAAGATTGTCCTGGACCTTTTTGTTGAGATTTTAGTTTATAGTAAGTGTATGGAATACTATGTGGAATAGACAACTTTGGTATTTCATTTGCTCCCTATCTCTTTCCTAGTATTTCATAATCCAATTTCCATAATCCCTACATTCAGCTTCTCGAATCAAGCAACTTTGGTCAAGTCTAAAAGAAAGATATTAAGCCAAGAAAGTCGTGCAACCATGAGAGAGAGAGAGAGAGGTTGGCTTCATGTTAGATTTCTACCTCTTCCTATATCATAATCCAATTTCCAGAGAGAGCTTCATGGTAATTCTCTAACCTCTCTCTTAATCCAATTTCCATCCTACTAGCTTTCATCTTCTTGCATCATCTATTCTAAAACTATTCACTCCTCCTACAAGGCTAAATGGCTTCAAAACCTGATCATCAGCTTCACATCCACTTCTTCCCAATGATGGCCCCCAGCCACATGATCCCAATGGTGGACATGGCCAGGTTGTTTAGCCGGCGTGGTGTCAAGGCAACCATAATTATGACACCCCTGAATGCGTCCCAATTCTGTAAAACAATCCACATAGATACCCAAAACGGTATTGAAATTAGTATTCGCATAATCGAATTCCCTTCAGCCGAAACTCCAATTTTCCACCTAAATTTACCCATTCAAGAACCCATTTTAAAAATCTATCCTATTCTGATTCTAATTGCTTCCACTTTTGTTATCTTCTTCACATGTAGTAGTATAGTAAACCATTACAATTGTTCAATTCTAGAATACCTCAAATAGCTCTAAAACACTTCGACAGAGAGTTGTTATGGTGAGGTGTCGTCGGAGATGTCGCCGGAGATGGTGAGCTGGTGGTCGCCGGAGATGGCGAGGGTGGAGGCCGGAGGTGGGGTAGTGGTCGGAGGTGGTGTGGAGTAATGGTTATGGTGACTAGGGTTTGGTTAGGGTTAGAGGTTGAAGATGAGGGTATTTTGGTCTATGCACATTGGGAAGACTTATTCTCAATGTGTATTTTAAATTGTCCTTAGTTTCAATAAAACTCATCTTAATGACTTTTTCACCAATTTCTCCTAAAATAAATTTGCTCTCATGAATGTACCTCAAAGTGACTACCGAATGGTCTCTAACAAATATAATATCAAAATAATATAATAGTATACCACATATGCCTAAATAAACATTTAAACATGTAAGGGTGTTCTTATTAGCATGTAATATGAGAAATTTCGTATTTTTATCCATTTTCCGTTAACTTTAACGGAAAAAGTCACTATTTCACTTTAGTCCAGACCACAGTGGTATTAGTGATAAAATTTAAAGTATAAAAATAACTGATAAAAGGCCTAATTACTGATGATATTTCTGTAATTAACCCTATTTTTATTTTCACCATCAAACACACCCTAAGTTTTCACATCTCCCACGCCTCACAAAGACACCCGAGCCAAAAAAATAAAAATAAAAGAGTAATGCTACACCCACACAATATTTCACACAAAATTCCACACAGAGCAATTTTGTCCCTTGATTTTGGTGAGTCCTGTGTGGGACCCATGTGTTCCCCACATGGGGCCAACTAAAATCAAGGGACAAGATTACTTTGTGTGGAATTTTGTGTGAAATATTGTGTGGGTGTAGCATTATTGAAAATAAAATCACCCACTCCTCATTCGACCAACTCTCTCTCTCTCTCTCTATCTGTCTCTCGCCCTTCCCTTCTTCTGATCTTGTCTCTCCTCTCCAGGCCACCACCGCCCACTATTTCTCCCTCCTCCTCCTCCTCCTCCTCTCTCTCTCTCTCTCTCTCTCCCTCTCTCTCTCTCAAATCATCAGTCTCAGCCAAAGGGGTCTCCCTCTCTCTCTCTCTCTTTTTACTCTCATCTCAGTCAAGGGATCTCCCTCTCTCCTTAATCTCATCGCCTCCACCTCCCCCATACGCCGTCTTCTCAGCTTATCCGTCGCCTCCATCACTTTCTCTCCAGGTAATCTCTCTCTCTCAGTTCCAATTTCAACTGGGATCGCATTGGGTTTGCAGAGAACCCTAACTCTTTTGTTTTCTTTTTTAGGGTTTTCAGATCTGATTGTCGGTGATCCCAAGCTCAAGTTGAGTTTCGCTTACAGTTGTGCTTCTTTATCTCAGAGCGTTTCAACGAACCCACCGTCTTTATTGCAGTTGTGCTTCTTTCCTCATTTGGATTTTGATTTCCTGCTCTTGGTTCTTCTTTTCTTTGATTTGAATGCCAATTTTTTATTTTTTTAATTTTTCTCTGGATTGTTGATTTTATTCGCCTGCACAGGATCCGCCTTCCACCCCTCTCGCAGATCTGTGGCCCCCCGTCCCCCCCTTCCTTTTTGTTTTTGTTTATTTTTTTATTTATTGAAACAGCTTACATTTTTTCCCCCTGATTGTATTAAAAATGTAGAACTTTTTAAATTCTGAAATTTGATTGTGAAATTTTGTTTTTGCTGGAGAAGAAGCGAAGGAGAGAGGTAAGGAAACTAAATGGATGGGTTTATGAACACCACCAATTAGTATTATTGTTGTGATTGCAAGAATTCTTGAAGCTGCCAAATTTCAGGTTTTTTCCCACACTATGATTCATTTGAAACCAACCATTGGTGCTTCTTTTGATGTTATTTTTTTTCAACAGTAGTGCTATGCCTCCTATGTTTTGAATCCCGAATTGGTTTCCAAATACTTTTTCAGCTAACCATGTTCTACCACCAATCTCTATAAGAGAATGTGGACAACTGATAAAATATTGGGAACTAATTTGGAATTTAAAAGTGTGAAGACATAACAATTATTTATTTATTTCAGTTTTCATTTTCAAATTAAATGTGATTTTTATTGGTTGATTCATCAAATTCATATGAAAAAATTGAATATTTAGGCTGAATGTATCAATTATCTTTTGATAGCATAATTTATCAAATTCATCCACATTACTGGTTAGCGACCATGGCATAGATTATGGTATATTGTGTGTTTTCTATGTTATTAGGGAAATTTTGTTTCATTAATTTAGGAAAAATTTGTGTTTACTATGTTATTAAGGAAACGTGTGTTTGTTATTGAAATTTTGTTTCTTTAACTTAGGAAAATTGTTATTGAGGAAAGTTGTTATGAGTCAAGGGAGTGGCGGTATATGAGTCAAGGTAGGCGGTATGTGAGTCAAGGGAGTTTGGAGAAGTTTAGGATGATTGGTGAGGGTTGAGGAATGGTAAGTACTGTAGTGGCGGACAAGAGTAAATGAGGAGTGAAGGCTTGAGGAGTACATGTTTGAGTGTTAGTTGAAACTTCTGTTTGTTGCATTGAATGAAGTGGGGGTATTTATTCCAGAGTAAAAAATGTGGTGTAGTTGGGGGCATTTAATGATATTTGAGATATACGATGAGCTTTTAATGAGATTTGATGTAGCCGACGAGCATTTAATGAGATGAATCATTCAACAGGATTTGGGGTGGCCGATGTTTATTGAATGAGATGTGAAGTTTGTAGGGCTCATATTTGACAGTACAATTGCGTCGAGCCTTGAGTCTCGCTAAATCACAGAGTGGGTCGAAGGGGTCGATGATCAATGGCTTGTCGAGTTTTCTATGTAGGGTGTTCTACCTGGTTATGACACGGAGGTGCTCCTTATGTGTCTCTCGCGCTTTGGGACCAATTCTAGCTTTGCTTGTGAGCGCATCTTGCTGCAGAGGTACCCTTGGCTCTAGCTGCCAAGCCATGAGCTCTCAAGAATCCCAAAGGATGTGATCGCCCTTAGGCTATGTAGCACATACACTTCACTTTGGGTGCCGTGTCCGTGTCAGACACTCGTCGGACACGCGTCACCACGTGTTAGACACGCTAAAATACGTGTGTTAAATTTTTTGACATCAAACACAACTTTGTCGGACATGCGACCAACATGGCTGGACACGCAAGGGAACACGACATGGTGGCCTCTCATTTGAAATGCTTTTAAAGTTTTGAGGCATTAGTCTTAATATGGTAAAATTGGGGATAAGCAATTTTTATAATTATGGAAACAAGAATGGGCACGAAACTGCTAATTGTGAAGATATAATTATTTATTCATTGTATCCTAGCCGTGTCCGTATCCTGCATTTTCGGGATTTGTCGCGTCCGTGTCGCGTGTCTGTATCCATGCTACATAGCCCTTAGGTACGGCTCTGACCAAGGGTGGTTGATCCAAGTGTTAAGTTGTGTGTTGGGAAAGTCCCACAGAGTGTGGTGTTTTCAAGATGAGCACTAAGGCTCTTAGGAATGTAATTCGTTGAGGATGGTATGACCCTAGAAGGTGGAGCTGGAGCTCTTGGATATCCCTTGAGGACCCTTGGAGGTGGAGTTCTTTTAAAGGGCTGGGAGGTGGGGCTTCCTTGGGGATCCTAGAGATGGAGCCTTCAGAGATGGACACGAAGGTGACGAGGGTCTCTGTCCAGTTCATTTGGACACACGACTAGCGGTGATACTGGAGACATGTGACTGTTGGCAATAGGGGTGCAACTCGGGCGGAACCCAAAGGGTTTTGGCTCTGTCCAGGCCCGAGCCCGAATTCAAGCAGTCTGCCCAAGCCCGAGCCCGAGCCCGACATAAACCCGAACTTACCAACCCGAGCCCGGTTTGTGAATTAATTCTCCAACCCGAGCCCGAGCCCGAGCCCGAATTGAGCCCGAATTACAATTTTTTTTTTTTTTTGTGCAAATTGATTTTTAGTATGTAAACAACAATATGTAGAGTATCAAATCTATTTTTTTTGTTTAGATTTGAGAAAAAAAACATTCATATATTAATTTAGTGCTAGAATAATATCTAATAGTGTATTATTATCACTAAAAAACACTAGAATATAATGTAAAAAATAATACATATATAGAATTCGGGCTCGGGCTCGGGTTCCACGGGTTAACAAAATTTTGCCCAAGCCCGGCCCGAATTGAATTCGGGCTTGCATTTTTCTGCCCAAGCCCGCCCATGGTGAAAGTATCACGGGCCCAAGCCCGGTAATTTTCGGGCCGGGCCCGGGTTGACCACGGGTAAGCCCGCCCAAGTTGCACCCCTAGTTGGCAATGATGTGGATTAACGCCACTTGGAGGATTATTGATTACTACATACAACTGTCATGTACAAACTGGAGATTACATAAATGAACATTGATGGTCACTCCAAAACTACATCCTCTCATTTTTTTTCTTCTCTTTATTCCTTGATGGTCTTGAACCTGTAACACTGTCATATGTTTCCATTACCAGTTGGGAGTTTTAAGTATGCACGACTTGATTGCTTATATTGTGGATTTCACTACTTGAAATTAGCTACATTATAGTGACTTACTATAGTTGACGTCTTATAGTTCCCAAGTTTTCATTGGCTTGATAGTGCTTTGATCCACATTTGTGTCTTTACCTGATAGGTTTGGTATGTGCTCTGAGACTGTTTGATTCACATAAGTGGGTGGTTATATTTGCATCTATTGTTATCTATCTGGCTCTCCTCCCCCCTGCCCTTTTCCCTCCCTTCTCGTCCTCTCTTGTTTTCTTCTCTTTGTAACTTGTTCTTTTTCCTTTTGGAGTACGTTTGATGTTGAGATTCTTACTCTTTCAGGAATTTGAATTTCATATAAAGTTTGGTGGGAGGGTTTGGTCAGAGATTTACAAAGGATTCTATTTTAGTCAATTGCAAGTTTTGAATTTGCAACATAATTATTAATTAGGCTGGATATCGTAAGTGGTTTTGTTGTTTGCTTCCTGGTATCATCATGTTATAAAAAATGTACTGAGTTGTCCATCTAAATTTTTAACTTCAGTCCTGGATGTTAATTGGCCTTAGTTCTGAGTGAAAGGATTCCGTTGGATTTTTTTTTTGTTCAATTGTATTAGAACTTTGTTCAATTATATTAGAACTTTGTCAAAATTAAACCAACGCCCCCAACCCCCACCACCACAAAAAAGAAAAATGAAAAAAAGGCAATGTTGGTTTTGTTTCATCCATACATCTGTGCATTTGCGGGTGTATGTACTGTTGCTTTATCTGTTGAGAGGCAAAATTGAAGGAACTTGCTTGTTGTCTTGTGCAAAGCCAAACATCCGCTTAGTAAGCGATTTTGAAGCATAACTTGACATGTCCACTATTTTCCCTTTATCCAGGTTGCTTGGAAGGAGCTTCTCTTACGTCATGGTCTCTTCAATTGCTTGCGGCAGCAACTCGAATTTCTTTGATTCAGCAACCCAGCTCCATGACCCCGACAGCTATTTCTTATCTAGAAAAAGGCGGAAGATCTCGGATTCTGTTCAGCACGATTCAATTGCCTACATCTGTGTGGGAAGTGATGGTGACGTTGAATCTTCTATGGAGCTAAACCACAGGTATGGTCTCATTCCCTGTTGTGTCCATCCTCTTGATTAATCATTTTTCCAAATTTCACTCCATTTAGTAATACTAGTTGCTTAATTTAAAATACAATAACAAATTACTCCGGTATTTTTAATGATGATGTAAATAATCGTTCGATTTTGAAGCTTATGTTCCAAAACATATTATTACATGTACTTGTATTCAAGTTCGAAATTGTAGACCTGAAAAGTTGAAATGGATGTGGTAAAATTTTGCTTAACAACAGGGAAAATAAAAGACAGGGTATTTATGCTCTAAGAGAGTGGTAGTGTTGAGTTTTAACATATGATAGTTAGTTACATATGAAGTGCTTTCAACTGGTTAAGGCCATAGTATTATTCAATGTTTTGAAAACCGGACCGTTCATCGAACCAGAAAAATGACCGGGTCAAGGGTTAATGGTTCAACCGTCGGGTGAACCGGAATCGAACCGTGATGTTATAATTATATTTATTTATATACATTAAAAATAACATAAATTAAAAAACATAAAAATATCTGTTTTTTTCAAAATGGGTTAAATAAAATAAAACTAAAAGTGTGTACAAATTATACAAGTAAGCCTATGAACCACCAAACAACCCTTAAAGCTTTCCCAGCATAGAGAACCACCAATGTAAAGGGAGTTACACGTGTCAACAGTCATCAATGTTGACAAGTCTTTGCCTTGGAAAGGCAACTTTACAAGTCCTTGCCTTGGAACCATAAATGTCAGTAAGTTCAAACACATCCAACACATGCGCTGAACACCTTAGATGAACTGACCGGTTATGGAAAACCGTGACCGGTTCAGCGGTTAAGCGGTTTAATCGTTCGGTTCAACGGGTATTGCCGGTTCAATTCAAAACACGGTTAAGCGGACTGAACCGACGGTCCAACCGATCGTACCGGCCGGTCCGGTCCGGTTTTTAAAACACTGGTATTATTGAAACTAAAACACGGATATATTGTGCGGAAGGGTAATACTTGGGGCACACCCAAAGACAACTTTTGGGACACAACCCAAGATATGTGTCTATCTCTCTCCTGTGTCACTGTGGGGTCCAGTGACATCACATGAGAGATATAGACACATTTTTTGAGTTGTGTCCCAAAAGTTGTGTCTTTGGGTGTGTCTCAATCTTTACTCTTGTGCAGAAAAAGATTTTTGCATATATTGGGCCTTCTAGTTTAGATTATATACGTAATTATTTATTCCATGGGTAATGCATTTTCAGGTGCTCGAGCAATACTCATTTGTCTTCATCTTGCTGCAATTGTGATGGAGAAATTGGTTCACACTCTGTGATGGAGATGAGCTCCCAATCAAATGGCAATAGTGGCAGTACTCCCCAGCCATGTGATATTGGAGGGACTTCATATCAGGACAAAAGTTATGCTGGATATGCCCCTCCTGCATTTGTGAGTGGATGGATGTATGTCAACGAAAATGGGCAAATGTGTGGCCCTTACATTCAGGAGCAGTTGTACGAGGGTTTGTCTACTGGATACTTGCCGGAGGAGCTTCCTGTATATCCTGTTGTAAATGGGAGTTTAATCAACTCTGTGCCATTGAAGTACTTCAAGCAGTTTCCTGACCATGTCGCTTCAGGCTTCATGTATTTAACTGGGGGTGTCCCTATCAGCAATGGGCCCACAAATGGTCTTACGGGCCATGATAGAGACTTCACCACGAACAAACAAGAGTTTACTGCACCGGTCACTGTTCCGTCTAGCTTGCTGTCATCATCCCAATCATGTGTTAACATCAACTGTTACAACTCTAACGAGTCGGTGACAAACATTGAAGGAGCTAGCTCGACTGTATCATATCCAGCACTGGTAATTGCCACTTCTGTTTGTTTTAAAAATTTTATTTTCATTCTCTAGTAATGGTCCCTTTTTGGTTATATATAGATACATATACATGAATTGAATGCCTTCCTTTCCCCTTAAAATTCAGTCTGGTCAAGAATCCTGCTGGCTGTTTGAGGATGATGAGGGGAGAACACGAGGCCCACACTCTCTCATAGAACTGTATTCTTGGCATCACTATGGGTATCTCCGTGATTCAGTAATGGTAAGCAGTATGTCTAAAAGATTATGATGTCATACAAAATGTTACTTGTGAATAATAGTGCTATAAATCCCGCATGAGTGACAGATGCCCTGCATTTTGTAGTGTGAATATCACCTTCTTATTTCTCTCAGGGAGGCTGTATTTCAGACAAATCATGATCTCATTAGTACCCAGCAAACACACAGATAGTTATACATTGTACAATATTCTTCTACATGATTTGTTTAAAAATCAGATTCTTATTTTTTATGTAATTTATGTTATGATTGTATGTGCAATTTCTTTCTTGATACCTAAAATGTTTTGCTGGACGATGCTTACAGTGATTTGCAGCAGCTATAAATAATCAGCAATTGTCTTTGAATTTTGGGGTAATGCTAAACCCACACCCAAATCTCACACTCATCCATCCACACCCTGATGTGGACCAATGAAGAGATGAGAGATTGTAAACTGGTGTGGACCACAATAGATTCCACAATCTCTCTCCTCTCCTCATTGGTCCACATCAGGGTGTGGATGGTTAAATGCTAAGAACCTCATATGTTCAGATGGTCGAGGTGAATGCTTTGGGGATATGCTTGTTGATATCAACTTCTTGTTTTGGGATTATAATTTTTTTCATTTATGCTCTTCCTGTTGTTTCGTTAGAGATAGAGAACAAGCTCTTGAAGGGGGTAGTCAGTGTGGTTTTTATACTGCATTGCCTCTAGTTTTACGTATATTGAGGGACCCACCCTGTCATGGATATGCATTTTGCTACCTGATGTGAACTTTTTCGGGGTAATATTTTTCTTGACCCGTTGTGTTATGTTGTCATGCAGATTTATCATGCTTACAATAAGTCAAAAACTTTCAATTTGCAAGCTGTTATAAATTCTTGGAGATCAGTTGGGCCTCCAATTGTCTCAACGGATGCTGTCAAAGACCACGAGACTGACTCCCTATTTAGATTCATTTCTGAAGTTTCTGAAGAAGTTTGCTCCCAATTGCACTCTGGAATCATGAAAACTGCTCGTAAAGTTGTGCTAGATGAGATCATTAGCAACATGATTGCAGAGTGTGTTGCTACAAAGAGAGCGCATGGGCATATCAAGTTTGAAGTAGCCAATCAAGCTGCTAAAACTTGCTCGTTGAATAGCCAAATAGTGATGCATTCAAATGCTAAAGAAAATACCGACACTCTAAGCACTTCATTGCCTGATATCTCTAGACAAGGTGTTCTAATTGAAGAATCTGAAAGTTTTGATGGGAAGAAGGATTATGTTACTTCTGGGAGTGAAGCAGCATTAACTTGTACTCCTGATGACCAGAATTGTCATACTAACGGAACTCTTACAAAGTATTCATCAAGTTTGAAATATATTGGAAGTTTTGATAATTATACGGGTGCATATGTAGCCGTATGCAGATCGTACTTTGATGCTTGCATGCAAGTCATGTGGAATGCTGTTTTCTACGATCCTATAGTGGAATATTGCTCTGCCTGGAGAAAAAGGAAAAGGTGGTCTAATCCTGGTAATGCTGTGGGACACCATTCACAGATTGAATATGCTCGGAAGATTGAGAAGTTACCTGCTGAACATGTAAGTTTTGGTCATGTATGGTATTTTATCTGCTGCTTTTATTCTTCCAGTGTGTCATAGCTGAAGGTTATTTCAATTGGTTTACAGTTTCAACCAGAGCAAGAATCTTCAGATTGCGAGTTTGATTGCCCCCCTGGTTTTGAACAAGTGAGAATGGCCTCGGGCATTCATTCCTCGTCACAATCTTCATCTGTGGGAGAGAAGTCATCTCAGCGGAGCTTATTGACTACTGATCAAATTTGTGATGACAAGAAATTTATCTTGGAAAGTATCGAGAATGATCTCCATTTATCTGCAAAGATGTCTTTGGTTCAGTATTTTGAAACTATTGTTGAGGAAGAAGTGGGTGAAGAAGTTGATTCTTCAATAGATGGCGAATTGAATGAGGTAATCATGAATAGGTGGCTTCTTAATTTTCATTTTCATGCAAACAGTTTTCAATATCTAGCTTAATGTCATTATGGAGAGGAATTATTTGTATATCTGCAGGTTCCTGATGACTCTTCTCTTCAACTGAGCCATACAACTGTTAATGATTTGACGGATCAGCCTCCTGTTTCAAGGATAATTACATCTGTTAGTCCTCCATCTCAATCAGCAAAGCCATTTCATCACACTAATGATTCTGTACACGAAAATTCTCTTTCTAATGCTTTGTCAAGTGCAATTGGTGTATTGCGCACATATGTAAACAATGAGATTAATGATCAAGAGATTGATGAGCCGCTCCCACCTGGATTTGAGGGTAGTTCTAGACCACTTGTTCCCTCACAAACTTGTAAATCCCGACTCTCCATACTGGATAAGTGTACTCCTAAGATTGCAGAATATGTCGCCATTGCAATGTGCCGGCAAAAGTTGCATGATGATGTGCTTGGAGAGTGGAAATCCCTGTTTGTAGATGATGCTTTCGATGAATTCTTAGCATCATGGTATTCTTCGAAGAAATACGGTAAAACTGAAGCCACTAAGGTAGTGTTTTGATTTCTTATCTTTTGTTTACCTTACCCTTTCTTATTTTCCCTGTTAATGTTTTCGTCTGGTTTTTTTATGCATATTTTCTTTTTCCCAGGAAGGAGCAGTTATGATGTCTCGGGAGAAAGAGAAACATGATGAATGTCCTGCTGCTCTTGACAAGGTTAGGGATAAACCAAGAAATTCTCTCAGCTCCGGTCCTACTGAAGTATCTTTAGTAGCTAAAAGATACACATATTATCGCAAGAAAAAGTTGGCGAAGAGAAAGTTGGGACCTTTGTCTCAATCTGGGACTTCGGGGGACATTCCACTACATAATAAATCTATTGAGAAGTCAAGGAAGCTGGATATTTCCAGAGAGGTGTCTGAGGCTGCAGGTCTTGGACCTGCTGTGGTGAAACTCCAAAAAACTGGCCTAACTAATTGCCAGGCTGATTCATCCAATCATGCTAGTTTGAATGAGGATTACTCCTCAAATCGTACAGCAACCTCTCGGAAGCCATTGAAGGTCCCTCATGTAATTCAAGGTAATCCATTTGCTTGATATTTATCTTGCATTTTGATAAAAAAGATCACATCTCCCAATGGTTAGTCAATTTTTTTTCTTTTTCCTAGACAAAGAGGTTAGAGGAGGTGGTTTGAGAAGTAGCAAAGAGTGTGTCTCAGTTTTTGAAGAAGATTGTGATAATGTTGAGAAGTTTGCTAAAAGAGATTGCAGGGATTTTGAAACTCAGGAAGTGCTCACTGTTCATCCTTCCAAACGGACACAAAAATGTTAGTATTGTATCCTTGATTTATCTTTTTTGTCCTGTGTGATTTTCTACTTTCCTCATTTCGTGTCTGTAACAGTTCCTTGATTGTTGATTTAAAATAGTAGTTATGCACCTGGTGATCTACATTTATGTGGATTGTTTATTCCTGTTCTCAGCAAATAAGGTAGCAAAGCCAAAAAGGAAGCATCCAATGGATGAGATACCATCACTAGACTCTAAGAAAGTATTGAAACAAGCAAATGGTACTATCAAGCACGCTACGAGTAAACAAGTTTCTGTAAATAGCAAGACCATTAGGTCTAGGATGTCTAATCCGTGCCCTAGATCTGATGGATGTGCTCGATCTTCAATTAATGGTTGGGAATGGCATAAATGGTCATTGAGTGCAACTCCTGTTGAGCGAGCTCGTGTTAGGGGAAGTCATTGTGTTCGTGCCCAATGTCATAGTACTGCTGTTAAGATATCTCAGTCATCGAATTTTAAGGGACTCTCTGCAAGAACAAACAGGGTGAAGCTCCGAAACCTTCTAGCTGCTGCGGATGGCGCTGATCTTTTGAAAGCTACGCAGTTGAAGGTGTTGATCGTATATATGGTTTGTTCTTGGTACCTTATGTTGGTAGTGCGGTTGTATTGAGTATTTGATGTTTCTTCTCAGGCAAGGAAAAAACTTTTACGTTTCCAAAGGAGCAAGATACATGACTGGGGGCTTGTTGCACTGGAGTCAATTGAGGCAGAAGATTTTGTGATTGAATATGTTGGAGAACTGATTCGTCCTCGTGTAAGTTTGACTTGTCTTTTTGATTTTCAGATTCTTCATGTTAGGCTTAAGCTTTATTATTTGTATGACCTTGCTCTTATGTCTTCTTTCCAACTTTTCATGTTCTCTATCTTCTCTATTTTGGTCTTTTGTCATGCATACCATTTTGGTGTCGTCGTTATTGTAGGTCCTTGTGGTATAAATGCCATTTTGATTCCTTCAGTATGTATTTTGGGGTTTGCAGGTATCTGACATACGTGAACGTGATTATGAGAAGATGGGAATTGGTAGCAGTTATCTTTTTAGGCTGGATGATGGTTATGTGGTAAGTTAAGCACAGAAGATTGCATGTGAAATCGAAATAAGCTGAGATATGTGCTTCGTATTATTTTGTGGTCATTCTAAAATGCAGTGGCTTGAATCTTATGGCTATTTTAACATGCAGTGGCTGGACACTTGTGGCTAAAAGAAACTGTCTTCTATCCTCCTCTCATCTGAAATAAACACACTTAATAAAGAGAAAAAAGGATTGGAACTATTTTTTCCTCTCCCCCTTCTCTCTCTCTCTCTCTCTCTCTCTCTCTCTCTCTCTCTCTCTCTCTCTCATAGTTTTCATTAATACGAAGTTAAGATTTTTCACAAAATGGGCATTCAACTAAAAATCCCATTTTGATTGCTTTTGGACCAAACCCAGGCAAATTAAACAGTATGTCTTTGGCTCCTGGTCTCCTTCGTTGTAATTCTGTTATTGTTGTGTAGTTAGGTTTAGGCATTAAAATACACTTGAACACATGCGGCAATTGTTTGATACATTTAAAACTGAAGATTTTAGAGTGGTTATTTGACAAATATTCGTTGGAGTATTTGTAGGTTGATGCTACGAAGCGTGGTGGGGTTGCTAGATTTATAAATCATTCGTGTGAGGTAGTTGCATGAATGCTTGGTCAAGTTTTGGATATGAAGTATATGGCATAGATTTGCCTTTCTAATTAGAATACAACTTTCTTGTAGCCTAATTGCTATACCAAGGTCATAAGCGTTGAGGGTCAGAAAAAGATTTTCATCTATGCAAAACGGCATATTGCTGCTGGTGAAGAAATTACTTACAATTACAAGTTCCCATTGGAGGAGAAAAAGATCCCCTGCAACTGTCGTTCCAAGAGGTAATCTGTATTCAAATTTTGTGGCAGTCAGAGCTCTGCATTATGTCTTTGGATGTAGCACATTTTCTGGTTGTTTATAAGCGCTACAAGACCAGTTTTTTTAGAACCTATTGGGCTTTATGCCATGGATTTGATGTTTAAGTGGGGCTCTAGGGAAAGAGGTTGACTATCAACCCCGAGGCTGTAGTCACTGAAAGCATGGCTATGATTTGCTAGTGAGGCATTCTTGACTCCAGTGCCTAAGTCCTGAAGTTTACTTTTTTGCATGCGGAAGAATAAATGTTTGGGGTTCAAACACTAGATAAATAATAATCTCTCTCTCTGCTCCTGTATAATACTATTTATCACACTTCTAGTTTCCTCCTTAAGATGAGGATTTTGCAGATGGATTATTAAGTGCATTTAAAGCTTGTTACCTGAATTATGATTTTAGTTACTTGCTTTAGAACTCTTGTTGTAGTTCATATCCTTGAGGAATTGATGGTTGAAAATGAGTTTTCTCATGGTTTTACTACATAAAATTTAAAGATCGTGGTACATGATATTTCCTAGATGTGGTTTGATGTATAAAATGGAATTTACGTCGTTGAAAATTTTGGTCAAACTTACTTGACTTGGATCTAATGTGCGTACTAGGACAAAGAGGGAAAGGAAAAGAAAAAGTAATGAAGAGGAAACCAGGAAAAATATGGTGCTTGCAGCCTATGAAGCACCGACACTATATTTTGGCCATCGTATCGGTGTCGGGCTAGGAAGCACGGGCACGGCGGTCTGACACCCAGTGCGGGTGCGGCCACCTTTCCGAAGACTTCGTGCTTCCTAGGTGTCGGATGACACTCTCTGGACACGTGTTGGATACTCTTAATTTCGTGTCTGAATTGTTTATTCCTTTTTTTTTCTTCTAACAAACACCTAACTGACACGCACACGACAGGTGCGGGACACTATAAGTTGCTATTCTTGGATAATGTTTTGGATTTTTGGGGGTTAAACTATAATTTTTCTAAAATTGTTATACATAATAGATGTTATGAATGTTTTTTACGATTGTGATGGGTTTAAAACAAACATAAAAGAAAGTTTAGGATTAAAAAAGATAAAAGGAAGTATATACTGAGACCAATTCATTTGGCAAATACGTAAGTAATGTAATTACGTGAGTAACGGTATGAATGTTGATGACTGATGATTAATGAAGATGTTCTTGAATTTTATTATTGGCTTTCTTATTACTAATAATGTCATAATATTTTTATAATTTGTGTTTTTATGCCAAGACATGGTAAAATATGTATTTAAAAAAAAAATCTACGTGTCCCAGTTGTATTCGTATCTTGCTTTTTTGAGAAATATCGTGTCCACGTATTTGCGTAGTGTCCGTGTTGCGTGTCCGCGTCGGTGCTTCTTAGTTGTAGCGTATATGTCAAATTCGTTCTATGGGGGTAAGCGCTACTTTGCTCTCCATACTGGCTTCTTAAGTTGTGCTACTAATTTTGCATGCTATTATGATCTCCCTAATGTGGGTGGTGAATTAAAATCTAATTATCTTTTTCTACTGTGAACTACAAGTGGATAGTTTTTAGGTATTTGATTGCCCCAGTCATTAGTTGGGAATAGTGTTACCAAAAAACGTTCAAACCATAGCGATCCCCGTTTTTGATCGATCGTTCCAGATCATGGTACGTTAGCGAATTGGAATGCCACTTTTGGCATTTCGACTTAAATTCACGCGATATTGTAATAACACCACCAAAATCTCGTCATATTGTAAAGATACCACCTACCTATTTAAGCTTTGACTTTTAATGTGTATATATGTACTTATATTTATTTGAACAAACATGATAATGGTATAAAAAATCGTTCCACGTTTTAATCTACTATACTCCGTTCCGTCTTAGCTATAAGGAGAATACCCCCAGCGTACCACATTTTATAGTCGGTGTACCAAACCGATCCGGGATCCGAGTAACCTTGGTTGGGAATTTGGATTCGACCAGGGGTGGACGTACATTGGGGCTAGGCCCTTGCATTTTTTTAAAAGGATTTTATACCTATATGTAATTTTGTAAGTTAAACTTGTGGCCCCTACAAAATTTTGAAAAACTTTGATATCTTTATGTAATTTTTTAACAACCATTCCTAAATTTATGAAAATTCTTTATGTATAGAGTGATGACGTGCTTCCCAAATTTGAATACCAATGCTTTGTTAGTTTATCGCATGCAGTGGCATGTGGAACCACTGATCATTGCCACATCATGTGGTAGTGTTAAGCCATTTGGGATTCAAATTTGTGGGAAGCATAACATTATTTGTATGTTATGTAATGTTATAAATTTAAACCTTGGCCATTCCAAATATTTTGGAAAACTTTGATGTGCATATGTAATTTTAAAGAGGAAAAGACTTAGATACGTTACCTTGGGTCCTTTCATCTTGTTTTGGCATGTGATTGGTTCACGTGTACAAGTGTGCTTTTGTTGCTCATATCTGGCATCTACTTGGACCAATCACATGCTAATACTGGAAGAAAAGGACCCAAGGTAATGCATTGAAGTCTCGTCCTTTTAAAAATTTAAGATTAATTTCTCTATTGCATTCAAAGTTTTGCTGGACTTTTTATTTTGATTCTGTCGTGAAAGATTGTGGTCAAGGGAGGAATATAGATAAATTGCCCCAATCGTAATTCAACTCACCTTAAGTATTTATCCCTTTACCTTTTCTTATCACTTCTTAATTTAGTGCCAACTAGTTATTTTACCATTAGTTAAAGCTTTACAGATTACAACAATCGATCAACCCTTATTATCGAAAAAAGGTGATATGTGAAAAACCTTACCCAAAAATATGTATAAAAAATCCCAATTTTTGTTCCCCCTTGGGGGGCGCTGTCCTGAACCTCCACACTGATCCGCTACTACCAATTGTGAATTCCTGGGTTTGCCATTGGATTTGACTAGTGCGTTTTGGTCTTTAGCAAACTTTAACTCGTCATTCTCTTTTCCAGGTGTCGGGGATCATTAAATTGAGAAACGCTCTGTTACCAAATATGGTAGTAACACAATTCTTTCTTGTACTTAGTTTGGTCACAAAATTTCCAAACCTAGTATTTTAATTTCTTTTTATCACTTTCGCAGGGCATTCATTTGCATTGCATGCTGCGAAGTTGGCAACAACCAATGCCAGAGGTTTGTAGCCAATTGATTTATATTCCCTTTTCCTTTTCGTTTTGGGGTTTTTTTTTCCATAGAAAAGAGGGATCACGTCGTATTATAATTTCACTCGTTGATATTTTTCACTGATTTACTTTATGTTGTTTCGAGTAGGGTACCAATATACATCCAATGGCAAATTCAACAATAATTTTGCAATTCTTTTATGTATTTTCATTTTCTTCGTCTTAACTTTACCATAAGCTTGTGGCTATGTGTTCAGATATGTTTTACACAACTTTTATGATTGCTTCCTGGTCGTGACTTATGACCTATTCCTTTGGCTGGCATCTAAAGGTTGCTGTTATATTTGTACAAGTATTTTGTTACAAATTAGATAATAATTATTAAACTACCTATAGTTTATGTCGGCGTGTCAAACTTCTCTAATTTAAAGTGTTAACCCAGTATGAACATACAATGTTTGCCTCTTGAGATATTTGTGTTCTCACTCTGGTTCTTGGCCGTAACGTTCTCACAGCATCTGAAGCAGTTAATGTTGGGGTGGGTTTCTAGTTGTTTTATAGAGCCAACATTTGTATTTGTAATGGTCATAGGATTCAAGTGTTGATTTCATTTCTTTAATAGATGTTTCACTTCATTTCTTTCTCTAATATGGAATAGTTTCAGAAATCAATGTTGGTGGGTGGAATACCTTTGAGTGTCTGATGTAATGGTCATAGGATTCAATGATACTCCCTCTGTCCCATTTTATGTGACCACTTTTCCTTTTTTTGCCGCCCCAAAACTAAGGATCACTTTGACTATTAAATGCATACAATTCATGCATTTTCCAACACTACCCTTCCTAAATTTGAAACATGTAGGAGTAGTAGCACTTCATAAAAGGAAGTAGAAGGGGCAGATTTGGGAGAATAGAATTTATTTAGTGCAAGACATGCATTTAATGATGTTTGCTTAAAGAGTTGGGTATACGAAGATAGTCACATATAATTGGGACAGACGGAGTATTAATAACATTGGGATCAGAGTTTTTTATGTTGCTCATGTCCCAGGCATGGCAAGTGTTGATCCAATGGTTGGAAAATTCACCATCTTTGCACCAAATTCTGCCACAATTCCTTTAGAGTTGGATGGTTCCGGGTTTATTGGTTTGTCCAATAGTGATGGCTTGATTATGTAATAGAACCAATATGTATCCCCACAAAGGTTATATACAGTGCAGATAGTGTAAAAGAAAGTGAATTGGAAGGAGTGGACATCACAATATTTAGCCTAATCACGATTTACTTATAGGACTCTACTTTCCTTATTTTTAGTGATGCCCTTTGGATTAACAAACGCACCGGTTGTGTTCATGGACCTAATGAACATAATTTTCCGACCTTATTTGAATCAGTTTATCATTGTGTTCATCGGTGACATTTTGATCTACTCCAAGATGGAGGAAGAACATGAGCGGCATTTGCAGATAGCATTGTAGATAAGCAAGTGTGACTGTTGGCTGAAAGAAGAAAACCTTGGTGCACCTTCACATAAACTTTGACCTCTCTTGAACCCTACTTGATCGTTGTCTATTTTTTATTCACTATTAATAATGGAGAACGAAGTAATTAGGAAGATTCTGGTTGAATCAGTTTGCATAGGGGTGCTGTCTCATAGAATGCCGTTTTAAAGGGGCCATGTTCTTTCAGAGTTCTTCAGGATTAGGAGCTTGTTTTGTTTTTGATGGTCTTTGAGTTGTTTATGGAGGTGCTTTGCGGAGGAGGAGTGTTTTGAGATGGAAACCCTATAAGAGGGGCCAATTCGAAGTTAAACTAGTGTTATGCAGGTCTGTCTGCTTTGGGACTCTTATGGAGAGTTATACCTTCCGAGGTTTTTTAGTTAAGACTGCTGGTGTTATGGAGGCACATGGAGAGTAAAAACTTTTTTGCAGTATTATATGGGAACTTTTTTTTAACAAAAGATCCCCGCATTTACCTATACTTTCGAGGTTTTACGGCTGAAGCATTGATTGTTACATCAACCTTAACTTTTGATGGAAGTTGTTCATTAGATCTTACTATATGATGAGGTCTTCATGGAACTAAATTTCTATGTTACCTACGGCCGTTTTTTTAATTGTTTTATTTTTATTTTTGGGGTAATAATTTAAAATATTGGGCTGACAAGCGGTGATTTGCAGGCTGAAGTACAAGAGCAGCCTCTTTGTGCAAAAAATTTCCAAATGTTTGGTCCCATTCCCACTTTACTCCCACCCTCTTGCAAAACTGGGCCACCACTACTCGAGAATGGCCCTTTTAACATTATTTGACGGGATGTGTTGGGATACGAGTTTATTAGTTTGTGTGAATATACGGTTTAAATGTCACGCACTTAACTTTATGGATTAGTGATCAATATCCTTCACGAGTTGTGGGTGTTGATGCAACTTTTTGGTTGTTTCAGGTTATGAACAGGAGTCCTCAGAAGTTCAAGATGATGTGATTATTTGATGATTCAGCAGGGACAGTTTTGCCTACCCGTGAAGATGATGAATTACTGACTCGTGTGCATATTCTTGTAGATATGTCTCAGTAGCAGATGAGTTTCTCCTCTTAAAAACTGTAAATAAATTATTGTTTTGTCTCGGGCAATTTTGGAATTTAATCCTTTGTACCGACTTGCCTTGCCTTCTTCATTCTTTAACATAATATATGAATAAATTAGATACAGTTGGTGAATCTTTGTCCACCCACACTCTTCTCTGTAATTTTTGGATGCAAATAGAAGAAACTCTAACCCTTGGGATGGTCAACAGTGTGCATGTTTTGGTTTCTTGTTTAAATCATGGGAGATCTGAGGAAAATTGCAAGTCCCCAACGTTTGTGATTCATTTTGTTCTTCTGCCATGTGTGGAATGGTTACATCTGTATGTACTCCATTTTTTATGGGTAGTCAGTAGTTGTCAGTACAACCTTTGGAACATAATAGACCGTGGTTTCAAGCCCATTTATGATCATTTGAATTTCCTATCAATACAGATATACATATGTGCAACTTGCGGCCAGAGATGCGTTCGACCCTTTTAGTGTGTTTTAACTGGCTATCAATCCCATTATGGTCCGGTTGTGGGAGAGGAGGATAGAATCCTTGACACCAATCCCATCATGGACCGGATGTGAGAGAGGAGGAGAATCCTTGAAACTGTGGTTTGTTGCCACGGGATATTTTCAAGCATTGGTCTGTGGTCCTGGACCAAGATTGAGACTCTTGAGTTAAAGGGACCTCCAAATGCAAGTGTTGCAAGATACTTGGTTCATTCGTCTTTTAATAAGTTTGTAATTCACTGGAAATGAGGGGTGATATTGATATCATATAGGGGTGCACAGATATAGATGGGTTTACCTTTATAATTGCATAAAGTAAAAATGATGTCGTCTGAGAAGTCAATTGAATTTCACTAGCAACTATACAGAAATTGGTGGGGTATTTTGTTCATAGATAAATTGTGCAGTTTTGTCCTGTTTTCAGATGTGAAGAGTATTTCTTTCATGTTGCATATCAGTTAATTGTTTGATGAATTTAAATGGGATGGGGGTTGTCTGTAGTCAGTTTAGTTGGCCCCTTTTCTCTCTGTCAGATGCTATAAACTTAGCTAGTAGAAATGATACCATCCTCAATTTTTGCAATTACTTTCCTTTTCCTTTAAAAACTTTTTTATACTCTCTTTTGTCACAGGAGTAAGTCGAGCAATATCTTTATTCCCAACTGCTGGGGCGGAGGTCTGTTGGGGGTCCTCTGGTATGTGTTTCTTTGCCTCACTCTTTATATTATGGCGTCCAATTTTATGACTGCCCAACCCAGATGGCTTGTATTAGTGAGTGAAGGCATTAATTACTCATCTTAACCAACCTGCTTAAAAATTTATAATTGGGGTCAAAAGAATTGATGGACAAAAGCATCTCATGTGAAGTGAGGTGGAGATTGCACCAAAAGCAGCCAGCTAAAAATAAACAAGCAAAAAAAAAAAAAAAAAAAAAAAGAAGAAAAAAAACACTTCGTTAGTAGCATGGGGTTAACCCGAGGCAAGCAATACTTGTAGATGCATATCTTCTCTATGAGATGATTATTTTGACGTGTTATAAGGAGGAAATAAGTAATTAGCAAAAGGAACAAAGAAGTGCAACTTTCTTAAAACTTATTATCTATTCATTAGTGTACCATATGGAAAAATCCTAAAATATAAAGCACTCTGCAAAGGTAGATCGGTAATGCTATGCGTCCCAAAGTTTGTATCTTGAATGTGGTTCCCAACACGTGGTAGTGGGCCATTTTAACATCCTCCAATGAAAATCAAGTGGCTCCATTGCTACATGTGATGGGAACCACATTGAGGATATAAATTTGGGAAGCATTGCATTACTCAAAGGTAGAATCCTATTTTCATATAATCATGGTGGTTAGAATCGTACAATTCACAATTTGATTCTCATACCAAAACTATTCGAATCATGCCTATGTATCGGAAATCGCATTGAATTGGTCTGAATTGTCCAATTCATGGACGATTCATTAAAATTTTGAGTTTTGCTATATAAAAAAATAATAAATAAATAAAAGGTGTCCTAATTTTTGCTCCTGTTACATGTCATTCTATTCTTCACTTGTGGCAGTTTATTGGTTGTTAAGTTGTGATATAATTTCTACATTTAGTGCGTCTGATTGTGTGAAAATAAATTGGTGACTAGTCAGATAATGCCAAGCTTTTTATTAGCAAATCACCAGTAATGCTATTTATGCATTGTCCTTATGTTTGTTCCTTTTTCATATTTACATTCATGTATGTATGTGAAGCCCTAAAAAAGCAACACATTATTATTGGTATATACATACAATTATTATATGCATATACAAAAAAATATTACAATCTATTTTCTAAAAAAATGAATCCTATGATTTACGAATTGAATCACGATTCATAATATTGGCAAATTGATTCACGATGGACAACATAGTATATGAGGAACCATGAATCTCTCTGTTGGGCCATTCAAATGATGAACTTTCTATCTCATCAAAGTTTCCCAAAAGATTTATTCTTGTGAATTATACTAAAAAATACAGCAAAAACTGATTTAACACACATACAATGCTTACGGGGGCTTTCCTATTTGGTTCTCGTATGTAGTTAAGAATATAAGGAATTAAATTAACGTTGTTGCTGTATGTTGTGGATGAAAATGACTCAATTTCAGCCTCTCTTCCTAATGTGTAATGATGAGACATGCTTGGAATTGTGATGACCCATATGTGATGGAAGGAACATCCATAGCTGCTATAAACAAATATGTTAAGAGATATACGTACAGGAGCTGAAGCAGTTCTTGTCTAGTATCTGAATGAAATTTTGAGTTGGTTCTTAACTTAAAAAGACTTTCACATGTTAAAGTTACCAATTGTTCCAAAAGCTTAAGCGGGTAGAGAATGGGCTTAACAATATTTATATATATATATATATATACACACAGAGAGAGCTTCTTGTACGGACGTTCGTAACTTATTAAGTTGCGGACTTCTGCTTTCAACTACTGGATCCTATGAAATTACTACAATACCCTAAATAAAATCTGGATCCAACGACTAAAACATGAGTCTGTAACTTAATAAGTTGCAGATGTCTGCACAAGAAGTGGACTGTGTATATATACATATATATATATCAAGCTTCAATACTCTCCCTCACGTGCAATCCTGTCTCGCACGTGGAGAGCCAACAAATCATAGTTGAGACAAATAACAAAGTTCAAAGTACGCACACGAACGTGGGGATAGAGAGTTGAATTATACTAATTGGTTTGCGTTGTAGCTAACAGAGGGCATGAAGTTGATGTGACTGTCACCTTAGTAAAAATAAAAAATAGAAATTAGAGAAGCCCATTGATGATACCATGCAAAAAGGCACACTTTGGAAACATATAGTCTTGCTTTCTTACTCAATGAACCGACCTTAGCTCAATCGGAAGAGTGAAAGGGTTGGACGAAGATCAGGGTTTTTATCCTGATATCTGCTTAAATCCTTTTGGATGCCGGTTCGACTCCGGCAGGTCGGTGGAGGTATAATAGATCAAACTAATGTGCATTTTGAAGAAGAGCATCTATATAAGCCTAGGACATGGACACCCCGAAAGAACCTAGGAAAAAAAATTGTCATTTTTAGGTCCATTCTGAATTTGAATTGTTTTGCCTGGAATTTGTTAATTACAACTTGATAGGATTAACAAATTAAATAGGCCTAATACATCCAAGTGCTAGTGGTGTCAGATGGAAGTTGTAGACTATCTATTAATCTGTATTAATTCAGTGTAATTCTCAAATAAAATTGGCGAAGCTTTCCACCCTACATCGATGGAGTTGCTACAATCAACGTACAAATTCATAGTTAACGGATCATGGAGTGTTCTTCTCCCTTCTTTGGTGGGGCGCTTTGAGCAGAAGGCAGCGCAAACGTCAAAAAGAGCCAAGAAGGTGATTATGTTTGGATTTTTGGACCAGTAGAGAAATATTATGTATTTTGTTGTATTATTATTATTATTATTATTATTATTATTATTATTATTCTTTCTTCAAAATAATGTATTTGTTTGACTGGTTGAGTTGGATGTGATACAAAATTTCAGTCTTTATTATTTGGAGTATGTTTTACCGGCGGCTAAAGACTAATTACAATGGGTTAAGTTCCAATATCAAGGCGATTATTTCTTCTATGGTTCAATTGATGACATATGAGCACAGTATGGTCTTACAAACTTGCAATCGAAATCATTTTCAAAGACATGGTTTAGTGGATGTCTTTTTTTTTTTGACGAAGTAGAAGCATGAGTCATGACCAAGCTCATCTAACTTACCTGCTGTGCTGCTTTTGAGAGAGCTCTGGGTCTCTTATACTTGAGAGCCGAGACCAATGAAAAATGTAGCCTGCCTTACTCTGCTATAACGTAAGTAATTTAGTGCTCTCCCTTTTATTTGGAAAATGAAAGAAAAAATAAATTGTTCGGACCTAATATCATGAATATTCTTCGCCCCTTATCCAAGTATTTGACTCAATCGCGGCTCACTTCGACGTTTCCAATTTTCCATAGAATCTCCTGAGCTTTACTAGTCACGAAGGCTTCACATGGTAACGTTGTGGTTTTGGTTTTCAGTTTTTATTTTCATTTTTTATATTGGGAGTTGACTGTGATCAATTCAAAACATGAAAACAAAAACAGAAAACCACAACGTTACCATGCAAACTTTTGTTTTTGTTTTATTTTTATTATTATTATTTTTTTATTAATCTTCTTATTTGAAAATGGGTTTGATTTGCTTCACATATTTGGTAACTTCTTGTCAACTCTAGACAATATTTGCGTGCTAATGTTATCCTCTTGTGCTTGAAACCAAGTTCTCGGGCATATTTGATTGTCCCCTTGAATAGAATCGAATACTCAATTTTCTTTTTAGCAAAAAGGTTTAAAGGATTGCCCGGGGATTTAACAAATCATCTTGCATCTGTATTTGCTAATATAGGTCTCCGTCACATTAACTGACTTAGGCCTCATTTGATAAAATTAAAAATTAAATACTGAAAACTTTAAGCTACGAAAAACAAAATTTTACTTGAAATTTTCAAAATAATGTTTTTGCTTGAGGTATTAAGTATATTTTGGGCTATATTTTCAGTTGAGTGATGAGTTCTTATACATTATCTAACCTGCCCTTTTCCTTCTTTTTTTTTTCCCTCTCAAACAAAGTATACAGTTGAGATTGTGAACAACATCCATGAATTTGTTTACATTTTTACCAGATGTACAAACCCAAAGGGAAATAAATAGCCAAAAAAAGAGAAGGAAGTTGTGTGTGGGCAGTGAGTAGTAAAGGGTTGGCGAAGGGGTGGGTGGTAGCACAGAGGCAGTGGCGGACTCAGAAATTTATAGTTGAGTGGGGGAGGCAAGATAGAATGGGCGTATATATAGTAGTAGACTTATACGCGAGTTCAGGGGCAGCACCTCCTTGGCAAAACTTTTTCGGTCTATTTATTCATATTTTTTGGTAAATTTTTTGTATCTCACTTTTTTTTGGTAAAAATTACATAAATTTTCAAAATTACATAGATACAAATTATTTTGAAAAATTACATGTAGGTATAAAAAAATTGTAAAATTATGTAGGGGCCTTGGCTCCCCTTGGCCCCAAGGTATGTCCGTCCTTGAGCACAGGCTCTTGAAAAACCTTATTTGCTTTTGCTTTTGCTTTGAAGTTGAAGCAGGTGTCTCGCATATAGAGACTTGGATTAGGGGTTGATGGAACCCTATACCCCTTCACCTTTATAACAAAAAACCCTCACTTTTTAGTATTTCCATCTTCATCTCATATTTTTTCTCACTATATGTGTCACGCCCCAAATCCACGCATATGAATCTAGGTCACATGGCACACCACTAATGCTCTTCCTACTTATTTAAAGTTGTAGTAGCGGAAAAATAACTTTAAAGATTACAATGAGTAATCGTTCTTTTGAAAACAATACACCCGAAGTTGTAAAAATTCGAATTAATTTAAAAACGTAATTACATTTTGAAACGAATGAATTCATATTTATCCAAAGGTGCCCTAAGAACCAATCAAAATATTTAAATAATTTTCGAAAGTAGTAGAACAAGAAAACATGCAGGGGGTATTTCGACTGGTCGAGATTCCCCGTTCGACTGATTGAATGACCCCTCGGCAAAAATCCTTCACAGCAGAGGGCACTTCGATTGGTCGAGCTGTCCCCTTCGACCGGTTGAATGACCCCCTGGCAGCATTCCATTTTGCACTAGAATATTGCTTTAGGTCAAGCGACCCTTGCAATCGTTAGCTACCTTAATAATTAAATCAAAACATTAAGTCGATAAGTAAAACATTCAAAATGCGAACTCGAGGGTTTGGATTCATAATAACTTAACCAACCCATTCCATGTTTTTCTAAGTTAATACACAACGTAGTTCTAATTACTCGGAAGTAATTTCTTACAACGTTTGGAAATGAAATAAAACATATACAAGGCTATTATCCGCTTCTATTACAAAACTACGAGATAAAACGTGATGAGTCACCTTCTTAGTGAATTCTCAATATCTCGTGATCACCTTCCCGATTCCTTGGCGACATTAACACCTGAAATGGTTATTTGACTAACTACACATATATCGATTTGTTTAAGCTAACACTTAGTGAATAAATCAATGATGCACATGTGTCACGACCCATCCCGCTAATGTGCGAAAACAGGACACGTGGCACGCCACCAAGGCTCAACAACAACTATACGCAGCGGAAAAGAACTTTAAAACAATCTTGAGTATATAAAACTTTGAAAACATTACCCTCCGAATTGTAAAATCCGTATAAAATTGAAAACGTAATTATATTCCAAAACGAATGATTTAATGTTGAAAGGGGTCCCAAAGGCACCCAAAGAACCAATCAAAAACCTTTTAAAATTTCCGGAAGGGATAGTAAAAGATTTCTGGCAGAGGGTATTTCGACCGGTCGAACGACCCCCTTCGACCGGTCGAATGATCCTTTGGCAGAATCGTGCCCAAAGTTGCAGAATTTGTTTAAGCCATCTAACAACCACCACCAATATTCCAAACACACTTACATTAATCCAAACGTCACAAGCTTTCAAAAACCAAGTTTAATCTCACTAATCCATAAAAAGAAACAATAGCGGAACAAGCTAAGGCTTGTTTGGATCGATTCACAAAACTCTAACCATATTCCTTCAAAATCCGAATTTGACAATTTAAGTTTACAAAACACGAACTTAAGAGTTCGGACGAATTCAAAACTAACTATAAGAAGTTTTATTACATAATACAACATTTCCAAAATCCTTCCAAGGTACTCAATTCAAACTAGGGGTGTTCAAAAACCGAACCAAACCGACAAACCGAACCGATCGATTCGGTCGGTTTTAATTTAATTTGTGTAGTGCAAAACCGAAACCGAACCGAAAATTTACACACTCCAAACCGAACCGAACCGAAACCGATCGGTTTTGTCAAAAACCACACCGAACCGAACCGTTTACACCCCTAATTCAAACAAAACATGATCCTAACTCCAATTCCATTATTACAACATTGGGAAGGAAACAAAAGAAATGTTTAATTTATTTATCAACTCATTATCTGTTCTTTCCTATTTTCTTCATCATTTTTCTTATTTGCCAAACAAAATAAAACATTTTCCTTTATTTTCCCTCACTAAATTCAAAAACCAAATAAAGCCTTAATAGTTGATTAATTATAATTATTTTTGTTTTTTACGTGAGAGCATTTTTGCTCACCTTTTTTTGGTTCACCATTGCTCACCTATGTTATCACTGGGTGACACGTGTCCCGTTTCATTCTCATTATACCCCTATACTATTAACATAACTACTAAAATGACACGTATGACTCAATAAAAGCCTATGTAAACAATGATGAATTAAAATTGAGTGAGAAAAATGCTCTCTTTCTCTAATTCTGGGCTTCCAATAAAGGGATTTGCCCAGTCAAATGGGCTGCTGACCAGGGCAAGCCTTTGGAGTCGGGCCCATGTCCACTCCTAATTCAAATTTTGGACGAAACGAGCCCTCCGCCACTCCCTAATCAATCATATTGGATAACAGTGTTCCCGCCATTTTCCCACTAAAGAGAGTTGCGATCTCCCGCCAATCTCATCGCCATCTGAGAAGAGAAGAGAAGAGGAGAGAGAGAGAGAGAGAGAGAGATGAGGACTTCAGCGGTAAAGATAAGGAATAAGGTACAGAGCAAGTTCAAGAAGAGGGGCTACACCCTTAAAGTCGAAGCCCTAGATGAGATCCTCTCATTCGTTGGCCGTTTTCATGACGCCGAAGACGAAGCCCTTGATCTCCTCCTTGACGAGCTACAACACCAAACATGTATATATACATACATACATACATACATACATACATACATACATACAATCAAAGAGCTTCTAATGAAATGTGGACGAAATTGTTGGTATAGTAGTAATTGTTAACTTTGATTGTGTATTCTCCTCCTTTTTTAAGCAGTGAAATCTAACATCTTGGACAAGGAGTCTGTGCTGCCCGTTGTGAGCCTTCTACTGGAGGCCGAGGCCGCCGTTGATGAAAGCCCTAGCAGCACCTCAGCTAGCAACAGATCTGCTCTTCGCATTGTCGATGCATTTGTCCTTCCAAAGTTCCGCTTCGATCCCGTCAATAAGATCTTTCACGAGTGCGTCAATGCTTCTCTCTCTCTCTCTCTCTCTCTCTCTCATATAGTTCTTTTGTTTACTTTAAAGCTTGTAGTTTTAGTTTTCCAGTTGAATATCCGTATGTATATTTGATAATCAGATGGTAACATGTAATTCAAATTGAATTTTTAATATAATTGCAAATTCTTGTTGCTAATAATTTATATTCCTAAGCTTCACCCCCCCCCCCCCCCCCCAATATTAAAAAATTCCCTATTTTATTAGTATTTGAGTCTTTTAAAATTTCTACAAGACAACCAAGCATGAAACATTCAATTTCTTGGTCTCAATTTGTAATAACAAGGTGTTATTTTGTTGTACCTTTGGTGCCAATTAGTATTAACTTTTCTAATGTGCCATTTGGTGATAACTTTTAGATGCCATTTGTTAGTTACAATTTTATAATTAGTAGTAAAGGTCCTGAAGTGTTGTAACTGAGATGTATGTATCATATAATGGTAGAAGATTTCTTGAGTTCTTGTATTAATTTTTATAGCATTAGCTTGAGTATTTCATCTACACGAAAAATATGTGTATATAGGCCAAAAAAAATTGCCTCGGGGGCTTCGCTCGACTACCCCTTTCGCCCTCCCAAGCCCCACTAACTTCAAATTCCTGCATTCGTCCCTGCCAATAATGTAGGCGAAGGTAGAATTAAAATTGAGTTTGTGGATCTTTCAAGATTTGGTCCCAGGAAAAACTGAAATATTTTGCACAAATGAGACTGAAATACTGTCTGTGATATACCTACTTAGGCTTAGTTTGGCCCCCACGTGGCTTTTTAAAAGTAGCTTATGAAATTTATTATTAAGTTTTTTGATAATTTTGAACAAGTGACACATTATTCTTCAAAAAAAAAATCATGAAACCAAAAAGCAACCTAGAGCTTTTAAAAGCTCCCCCCCAAAAGCCCTAAGTTTAATTTTTCATAAACTAGTTACCAAATGAATTAACATGAAACTGTGCTTTAATAAAGGAGAAGCACCAAAATGGGGGCCAAACTAAGCCTTACTACCTACTTGGCTTTGCTAGAGGTTTTGCACTGCTTATTTTCTCATCACCCATATGGAACATATACGCTTCTAATATCTTTAATCTGAAGGTGAGAATTTTAGGGGTGATCGTTGGGCTTTGAGAAGAGATGTTTATGGTGTTAGATTATGGACACGTTGCTTTGTATTTATTGTTATCAAATTATGCAGTTGATCATGTGCTGGTGTTATTTGAATCTTATAACTGGTAGGCATACCGGGAAACTTCCGATTCATGGTGATGCTTCAGCAAAAGCCACATTATACAAGGACAGGTTTCTCTTGTTGCTCCAGAGGCTTTCTCGTGATCCACATTTTTCTAGGCCTGTCTTTGACACCGAATTGTCACAGTTCGGCAACTGTGAGGTACTTTTCCTCCCGGCTCTCTTTTTTTACAAAAAGACACATACAAACACACACTTTCAGCACATAAATTGGCTGAAGCTGTTGATTTTAATGTGAATATTGCTCTTAGATAGTTTATAATTGCATTTGTGCACATTGTGCAGATATCTCCAATTCAGTCTCTGGTTGCATCAACCGGTAGAAAATGGGTCATGGGTGTAATATCTCAGTTAGAAGATGGTCATTTCTACCTCGAAGACCTTACTGCAGCAGTTGAAGTTAATTTGTCTAACGCAATATCCTTTACACCATTTGTCCATTACTTAATGCAGTTAATTTACCTGACTATCTATTTTAAATGCTTGGAACTAGGCTCATGTATACTTAAGAAAATAAGAAATCCTCGTTTTAGTGGGTACACCCCTCCACCAAAAAGAATTTTAAGCACTCTGCAGCATTTCATTGTAATTCTTTTCTGTGATTTGTATAATTTTTATAACCATGCCATTCTTGTACACTAGCGAATGTTGATGTTCTCCCCTGGAAGTTGTTGATTTTGTTTCATGTTTAGGTTTTTTCTTAAGGTAGTTCTGACCGTATAATACCTTTTTTTCTTTTTGTTCAAATTCCCCATGACATACTATATTATTTGCTCTTTTGCATTTTTCTGATATAAAGGAGATTTGGTGCTCCTTATTATGTTTATTTAAAATACAAGTACTTAAATTCTTAGACGCAGTTGAAAAGTTGAAGTGATATGCATTCTGTACATTGAGAAACTACATAAATTCTTTTCATGTTTTCTCTTTCCCTGGATATGTCCCTTGTGTACTTTTTTGTGTTCTTGACATTGCCATGAATGAAAAGAAAGAACTTGTCAAATTATGGGAATTTTTTTTAAAAAATCAAATGTAGCTTTAGTTTTAGGCCTTGGCAGGTGGGAATAGCATGTCATATGAATTTGATGAACCAAATTGACTTGGCAACTATTTCTGCATTCATAGATAAGAAATGTGCATCTTCCTGTTATGGATACATGAATTGCTAGGACATATAAAGGCTATTAGCCTATTAGTACCGAGATGTAGAACAGTCATATTCTTAACACTCAATACAGAATAACCACAGGATTTTTCTCAGAAAACACAGTAGTTTTAGCAGAAGGTGAGATGCTTTTGGATAATATTTTTCAGGTCAGTGCTCTTTCCACTTGGCAATTTTTTTTCCAAATAATTGCATTTACCTAGGTTTTAGAAACAACCTTGATCTTTTCAAGGAATACGTGCTTTTATGGTTTTCAAATTTTCTGGGCCTCACTGGAATTTGGGCAAGGAGGAAGATCTTGAGACAGCATTTAAGAGACGAAAATATTGCACTTAGAGAGCTATTGAAGTCCTGCAGAATTGGACTTGATCAGTCCAGTGCTTCATGTTTAAACATTTAAATGAGACATTTTCTGAAGACCATAAGCGCGTCAATACAACTTTAAGCAACTCCTATTTATCGAGTCTGCAGATCATAAAGTTATTCTCCCTTTTGGTTGTAATTTGGGATTTCACTATATTCAAAGATTGTTAAATATGTAGTCTGTTAATGAATTGTATAGTGTTCAAAATAGCTTCAAGCTTTGTAATAAGCCATTCACAAAAGGTTGGTGTGACAAAATTATTCAGCCTTCTTATGTGTTTAGATGTATACTGCAGGTTTTCACATGTGGATTCCCTCCGCTAGAGGACAGAAATAAGTCAATTACGTTATTTGGTGGACTTGACTTCTTTGGGGGTGGTATACTAACCAAAGAGGAAACTGTATCCTTTTTTTTTTTGGCCTAAATGATAACCAGGATTCAGAAACATTTATGTATCATTCTTTGGTGGCCAAGGTTTGTTGTTAAGTTTCCTATTCACTTTCAATAGCTAAGACTTGCAGAGCTGGAAAAGAAGGCAGTGAATGACATGTTTGTTGTACTCTCTGACATTTGGCTGGACAATGAGGAGGTAATTCAAGCCCTTGATTTATTTATTTTTTGGGTTGCTACATATGTATATGCACATATCTAGTAAGCATGCTCTATTTAGATCCATTCATTTGTGTGTTTTCTTAGGCATTTAAATTATGGGTTGTATTACCTAATCTCAGCATTGTCTTATCTGTAGAGAAGACTATGGGTAAGCTAGAGACTGTCTTGGATGGTTATGAGAATGTTGAGGTGGTTCCTTCTCTATTTGTTTTCATGGGGAATTTCTGTTCCCGTCCATGCAATCTTTCCTTTCATTCCTTCTCAAGTCTCAGGTGAGTACTTATATAAGATTACTCTTTCATATTTACTTAACTTTAACTTTAATTACTCTATGCTACTACTTTCTTATGCAGATTACAGTTTGGGAAGCTTGGGCAAATGATTGCAGCCCATCCACGTCTAAATGAGCATAGCAGATTTCTGTTTATTCCTGGTCCTGATGATGCAGGTTTGTTAAGTTGTATACTTCATGCTCCACCTTGAAATTTTCCTGAACATATTACTTAAGTTATACACACTCTAATTTTGGCATGTTCAGGTCCTTCAACCGCTCTACCTAGGTGTTCTTTACCAAACTATATAACTGAAGAACTTCAGAAGCACGTTCCAAATGCCATTTTCTCAAGTAATCCTTGCAGGTAAATCTCTCAGATCACACGCCTAAAAATCAGTATGTTAGCCCTCCACAGAACATCCTCATGCCCCACTGTCTGATTTGTGGACTTCAGATTTAGTTTTTTTGTTTGTATTTTGCGGCTTTTACTGCAATGATAACATGAGGATGCAACTTAACCATTGTATATATCTCATCTTTGAACACAGAATCAAGTTCTACACCCAAGAAATCGTGTTTTTCCGTCAGGATCTGCTTTACAGAATGCGCAGATCCTGTCTGATGCCTCCTTCAACAGAGGAAACCAATGATCCTTTTGAGCATGTGGGTTTTATTTTATTTTTTCTCTTTTTTAGGTTCTTCATTTTAATAGGTGGTAGATTGATCTTGCGGTCTGTGGAGGTTCATGGAGCTAATTAGATTCAGTTCTTGTTGCAGCTTGTTGCCACCATAACACATCAAAGTCATCTCTGCCCCCTCCCACTGAGTGTACAACCCGTAATCTGGAATTACGATCACTGTCTCCATCTTTATCCAACTCCACATACGGTACAACTCATTTCTCTTCCACCGTCGTTTAAGGATTGAAAATTTGCATGGATATAAAAGTCAGCTAAAAGTGTCTAACATCGCTATTTTATGCCATGTCGCCTTCCAGATTGTATTGGCGGACAAAAGTGAGCAGAAGGCATTCAAATACACAGGAATTACATGCTTTAATCCTGGTTCTTTTTCAAACGACTGTACTTTTGTGGCTTATCGTCCTTGCAGTCGTGAAGTAGAATTGTCAGCCTTGTAAGCATCGACAAGTTATCACCTACAGAATCCTTTTACCCTGCAATGCAGCTTCATTCAAGAAATTAGGAATACCAAATTCCTCATTTACTGTTTAGTGGAACTGTCATGATTCAAGGCTCTGTCTTGGGGCTGTCATCAGGTATCAGCTTTATTTGTGTATAGAGAATTTCTTATGTAGATTTATTTAATTACTAGTAGACTTTACACAAAATTAGGCCGAGATCTGTGGTACAATTGTCCTTGGGTTGAGTGCTAGTTAAGCGCCCATTGGCAACTTTAGAATGTTTCTTTATTTTAGGAAGTGTACCAAACTGATAATCATATGTACTTTTCAAGTAGAGTCTGTAAGCAAACCTTTTTAAGAACACAAGTTGTTTAGTATTTGGATATATCAACTACCATGAAATGAAATCATAGTGATCCACTATTAGTGTTCTAGCTCATCTGGGAGTTATGTTATGGTTTGAAGATGCCAATGGTGGTGAGTTATTTTATCTATGGATTCAAATAATTAGATAATAAAGCTGGTATACAGAGTGCATTTTTTGCTAAGTGGTGCAACCAAATACTAGTGAAAAAATGAGTCTTCTTAGAAATACAGCTGATTAGATCAGATTGACACAACTAAAGAACTGCTGGAGGGTTTATAGTTAGGGGAGGTTTAACACCAGAAAACACACATAAATTACTTAGAGATGAACTAAAGATCCTGTCATTTTCATTTCTCAGTAGGCTATTGTTAATTATTGTTAATTTGTTGTTCCTTTGAGAGAATTGCGTGACGGTCCCTTATTGCTAAGTTCATAAAAAGTTTAATCTGTATTTCAAGAACCAATTGAGTATTTGCATTTGTTTATTGAGTAATGCTATGCTTCCTAGTTTAGGGATCAGTTGACCTTGCATTACATTCACTCAGTCTGTGTAGGACACACCTACACAACAATTAGGTAAACAACTACATACAACAATAACTTATCAACCGAAAGAGAGCAATCCAAACCCGCAGCAAGAATATTATTCATCACACTATCCCGTTGCTCTTCTATGATTATTTCTATGCCACCGTCTATTTGTTCACTATTACTAGTGCTTCTGTTGGAGCTGGGCTAGCCATGGCCAAACCAAACCCTCTTGTCAGTGGTTCCAAACAGGTAGGTGCTACTTTGGTCATGTCCATTTAGGAAAACCACTTCTGGTTTTCCCCTCCCAACCTTTGGTCATGCAGAAACTTGAAGGTGGGGTTTTTGGTTTGGGGGGGGGGGGGGGGGGGGGGGGGGGGGTGTTGCACTTGGGGTATCTATACATATTTTTGTGTAGATGATATAAGCTAATGGTATAAAAATTAATACAACTCAAGAAATCTTCTCCCATTGTATGATACAAACATGTAAATTATAACACTTTGGGACGTTTTACTACCCATTATAAAATTGTAACTAACAAATGACACCTAAAAGTTACTGTCAAATGTCATAGACTCCTTTTCTCTATGTTGGAAACCAAGAAGTACTGAAATGATTTTCCTCCATTTTTTGAAGGGGGCAAGTTTCTTTGTTTCTTTTCTTCTTTCTTCCCTGTTCTTTTTTCCCCCTCTTCCTGAAGAACCTTCCAGTTTGAACTATCAAAAACTGTCAACTGATCACTCAAGACAAATAAATGCTTCTCTTTTTTCCTACTTCACCTTCAGCTGTCACTGAATTGTTTCGGTTGCAGCACTCAATCTTTTGCCTCTCATCATTATTTGATCTTTGACTGGGAAATCATTTATAAAATTTAAAAAAAATAAAAGAGGAACAGTAGACTGCGGTTTTCCCTTCAACTATGCATATGCTGCATAATTTTTCTAGGTTTGTGGAATACACAATGGAGTGGAATTGAGCATATCAAATCTAGCTAACATGGAACTATGTGATTGGATAGAAAAAGTAAGTCGTCATTTTAGTGGCTTTTCTTCTAGTGATTTTCGCGACACTCTTGAGTGATCTTGAAAATTCCGTATGGCTTTTTCCCTGTTTTCCTCTCTCAAAGAGGGTTGTATTACCGATTAAATTAATGCGCTCCATCAGTCAAATTTGAATGCGACAAAACCTCACAATCACCTTCCGACTAGTGAGATTGTTGCACTAATCAACACTTGAGCCTGAAGAAATGGTTTTTAGTGCATATTTTCTTCTTGCTATTGATAGAAATACTTGCGTATACTAACAAAACAGAGGATTTCTTCAATTCTACATCTAGTATGAGTGTAGGATATTATGTATTATTTAAAAAGAGTATTTTTTTTTTATGGTTGTGAAAAACTCTTCATTGGACATAGCATTCATAACTACTTGTAATATTCATCAGCTGGTCATTTTCAAAATCTCTTATAATTAAGTTTAAGTGATCTTCTTCGTCTAGCTAGATTTAAGGGTGGTAAAGATTATTTCTTCTAGTCCTTGAGAAAAAAGATAGAAGGGCTTGAAAGCTTTAGTAGACAATGTAAAGGTGTTATATTCCATCAAGGTTAGTATAAAATCCACTTGAAGGAATGTATTCATGCCAACAATGACATTTACATCTCTGTCTTCTACCTAATACCCACAAACTCATAAGTGAGTTACACTCTAACAAGAATTTTTATTATACCTTTCTTTTTTACATTTTTCTCATTTCAAAGCCTTCAGCTTTTGAAATGAACATTATTACTACTTTTGTTCTAAATGAAGAAAGGAAGTGGCGAAAATCATGGTATTTACATTTGTCAACTAAGCAATTCATGTGACAATAAGGCAGATATATAAAAGATGGATAAAAGAAGTAAAAACAGTGATGCACATGGTAATAGTAATATGGATAATTAGGTGTGGTAGGTCATAGGTGTACAATTTAGATTGAGCTTAAGAAACAAAGGTAGTCTCTTTGTATAGTTCAGATGTTGGTTTCTTGGCAGTTTTACAGTTGAGAAGTTTAGATAACTTCTGGACCCAGAAATCTTTCATTTCATATTCACTGAGTGTCAAATATCATACGATATGAAAAGAAAAAGGCTAAACTTGACGGACAGTGTAGGCTCTGTTTGGTTCAGTGATTTGTGAGGGAAAGGAAAATTAGTTCTCCCGTGCTTTCCTTCATGCTTAAATAATATTAAAAATAAAAAAATCTCTAAAATCTAGTTTTAATATATGAATAAATTAAGGAAATATCTCACAGTTTTCAAAATGTTTTAATGTATTATTCTCTTCTTTTTTTTTTTTTTCTTTTTTTTTTCTTTTTATACTTATTTTCATCATCGTTTTACTTAATTATTAACTAAACAAAGGAAAAGCTTTTTTCTGTGTGTTTGATTTTTTTTTTTCTCTTTCTTTTTTCCTCACTAAATCTAAGAACTAAACAAATTGGAGTCTTTGTGGAAATAAGAGATTTTTAAAAAGATTTTTTCTTTAGAAAAATTTTAAAATGTTGTTTAGTGTATGGTGATGCTCTATGAATAAGAGATTTTGCAGATTTTCAAAAAAAAAAAAAAAACTTCAATTTGCTTTTGTTTTTGAAAGCTTTTCGAAAATTTTGATTTTTTAAAAAACTGTAAAATGTAGGTAGCCGAACAGATTCAACTTTTTTTTGTCAATAATCTTAAATAATTATTTATGAAACGGACACTCAATCAAATGCTACTAGCTAGTAATCGAACATGTGATCTCTGGCTTGTAAGCAGAAGCTTTTATCTCGCACGGAATAGTAAGGTCTCACTAAAATAGTGATGACAGAAGGGATGAAGGTGTTTGGATAAATGTCTGTGAGGGGAATTAAATGAGGAGGGAATTGTGCTGTTGCTGCTTTTGTGACTTGTTTTGTAACCTATTGGGATTGGGTGACTTAATTTGAAGCTATATGTTTTTAAGGTTTCTTATTTAACAAAGTTGATATGCTGTTAATATATATATATATATATATAGCATTTGAAGATTCATGTTAACATATATACGTATATATATATATATATGTCTTTGTGTGTGTTAATATTGTGTACGTAGGTAGTTAGCTTGTGTATCAGATTTCTGAGGTTGTGTAGCAACTGCGTACCGGTACAAACAAAACATAAAACTCTCGAGGCATCATCAAAATCGCTGACATTCTGAAGAAAAGTAGGTAAAACTGGTGAACAGTCAATAAACAAATCCATTCCAATATATATATTTACTATATATTTAGGGACATATGTATAAGAAAATTTTTCAGAGAGGGCGCTATCTCTTTATTAAAGAGAGGATATCTGTTTTGGCCGTCGGATCATATTTAAAAACTGGATCTGATAGTCAAAACAAAAATCCTCTCTTTATTAAAGAGAGGAAGCCCTATTTAGAGTCTGACTACATATATATATATATACACGTACAAAAAATCTCTAAAGAGTTAGATGAAACATGAAAGAATTAGGATTATCATATATAGGCACGACTACACTCTGTTAATGCAGATTAGCTATTCAGCGCCTACATAATTGGCTACATATGTTTTGCAAATGTATATTACACCTAAACCTGACGAGAGAGAGAGAGAGAGAGAGAGAGAGAGAGAGAGAGAGAGAGAGAGAATTGTTAGTTGAAGAAAACGGCTAACTTAATAGTGAGAGTTACCTATCTCTGGTTCTCTCTCCCTCTGTGTGTGTGTGTGTGATTTCATGTTTAGACAAATGGTGGGTGAAAGATGGGAGAGGGCTTATGGATACCTTTTTAAAGAAGCAATTTTCTCCAAACTAACTAATTAGTCTAGACTGGTAGGCCAACGGTCAAAAGATGCGACTCATGTTCCCCAACAATACAACTAAATATATTCCCAATATTATACTTTTAGACAGTACTTAGATCCATATATATATATATATATATATATTGGGTTGAAACGACTTTTCCAAGCATCGTGTTTAAAGTTTGACATATCCGCTAACAAAAACAATACAGTACGATAATTTAGGCGAAAATTCTTACAAGTAATTGTCAGAGTTTTAAACCCTAATATGATTCTTAGTTTACTAAAAAAAATCTTTAAAGAGTAAAATTTCACTTAATATTCATGTATGGAGGACATTTTCTTAATCAACAATTTTATTTGTCCTTAATTAACTCTAAAAAATCTTATCATAATACATTTTTCACTAATTGCCCCTAAAAAAACCACAACGACTCACAATATTATTTTTAGGGAATTTTAGTTAAAAGTCCTCTACAATAGACTTTCTTAGTAATTTTTATTTTTATTTTAGGGAAAGTTTATACGTTATACTCCGTAAAAGTTATGTGAAATGCACATAACTTTAGTTAAACAAATTGAACTAGTTATGTAAAATTTTACTCCCTCCGTCCTATTTTGTGAGTCATCCTTGAGAACTCAATTTATTAATGGGATAAGAAAAATCTACACATACTTTCCACTATTGCCTCTAACCATTACAACTACTTTTTTAGTTTTGTCTTGGTGTCGATTTCAATGAAGGGTAGTTTTAGAAAGTAAGTAAAAATTATATGCCACATTAGAAAAATTGACTCTAATTATATGCCACATTAGAAGAACAAGAAGAGGCAGAGAAAGAGAGACAGAAGAGACGAAGAGAGGAGCAGAGAGAGAAAGAGGCCGCCATTAAAGCTTCGGAGCTAAAGCTTACCCAAACACGCCCTTAACGACTTTTGGTGAGTTCTAAACTCACTCGGTAACTTATTTATGATGTTTTACATATTCTGGGCGTATTAATTATGACCCAAACACCCCCTAGCACATTCTGCACGTTCACTGGCAGAATCTGTAGAAGACGAAGTTCGACCGATCGAACTGAGTTCAATCGATCGAATATCACTGAGCCCAATCGATCGAACTGAGTTCAATCGATCGAGACCCTTCACTTCGATCGATCGAGAAGATTTCAATCGATCGAACATCACCTTTCCTCAATCGATCGAGCGGACCTCAATCGATCGAACCCGAGCAGAACATGAATGTATTCTTTTCAGTAATTCATAATGCGTAGTTGTTTAATTGCTGTTCCATATTCCTATTATGCGATACTATGGATTACGGAGGTAATGGGATACGATAACGAGATTGAGATAACATGGTGAGTAACGTAGTCGGGTTCGGAACTCTAGTAATAGTACGACGCGATAACGTAGTAAGTTGAGATGATAATACTGGGTAGTATTGGATAAGTGAGAAGTGAGTCAGTAAGAGAATTGTATGTTCAAAGTTGTGTGAGTCGAGCTGATGATTCGCTCAGGTTGAATCCGATAAGTGTATGTCAAGGATTTGATCAGGATCGTGAGAATTATGGGTGCACAGTACTCGCAAGCGTTCTTAAAAGCGGTGAACAATAAGAGTTCTTAAAAGCGGTGAACAAGAGTAATTGTGGCACATCCAGGATTTATATTTACTAGAGCTGTGTATGTATCGTACTCGCAAGCGTTCTTAAAAGCGGTGAACAGTAAGAGTTCTTAAAAGCGGTGAACAAGAGTATGGGTACATCCATAGACCAGTCGTTATATGAGAACAATGTATGGGTGCTCGCAAGAGTTCTTAAAAGCGGTATAGCGGTGAACAAGAGCACTGGTATGTTGTGCTGATATAATCAGTTCGAGATGGTCAGTTGGGTATTGTGAAATCAGGCTTAGAATGGGAGTTGATAAGAATCGATTAATGATATGTCTGAATAAACGAGTGAGGAATATATATATTTAGTATCACTGTCATATATCGTTCATAATGGTAATTATGTCATTTTTACGAGACTGTGTTAGTTAGTGCTCACTCAGCTTTCAACAAGCTGACGGCCTTTATTGCCTGGACATTCCCCGTCCAGACTACCCTGTCCTTTACAATGCAGATGACGGAACATATGGTAATAACTATTATCCTGAAGGGAGTTACACAGAGGATGGCCCCACTGTTGCTGGTCAGGCAAATGACTATCCGTACGCCATCTGAAAACCTGAAGATAAATAGTAGTTTATGTTACTACTTTTCCTTTTACTGTTGTACTTTGTAGTTAACGGGTACTTGGGCATATGTTGTCTCCAGACCTGTTGCGATCCTGAGGACCGTACTCTGATGTTTGTAATAGATAGAACCGTGTGTATATTTCAGTTGTTTACTGTCCCTGTTTGGACTAGTACTGTGTGGTGTGGATGTTAGTGACTTTCACTTGTCATTCCCTATGGACCCATAAAGGAAATTTATTTTTCTCTATTTATGCTGCTCCGGGGCGTGACAGGGTTTTTGGTATCAGAGCGCCTGGTTATATTACGATTAGGTTCTGATATTGTCATTCACTGATGGATTCCACACCATCTGGTTCTAGTATTTAAGATTTTCTTGAGATGAGATATGAGTATAAGATAAGTTCGTCTTCCTGACGATAGATAGTTTTCCTTTGCAGGATAGCATGGATCCAGAGTTTCATCAGTTTGTTACCGATGCTTATGGAGGACACGTGATCCATGGGGATACCGTGGAGCCAGCTGACCCGGAGTTTTATCGTGAGCGTGTGTGCCAGATAGCTAGTAGACATTTGGAGGAGGACATGTGGAGAGCACTTTATGTGACAGAGAGGACTCACCCGACGCAGATGCGTATGGATGCTTACCATACTGCGAGGATTGGTAGAGACATTTGCCAGGAGATATTACGGTTAGTTTAGAGTAAGCCTGAGATGGATGAAATTGAGTTGAGAGCTATTGTAGCCGGTCCACCAGAGCCTGTAGTTGCACCAGTGCCAGCAACACCACCACCATCGCCGGTACCCGATGTACCAGTTCCAGAGCCTGAGCCGATTCAGGAGGATGAGGACCTGGAGCCTGAGGATGAGCATGCCGATGAGGACATAGACGGAGACGGAGAGGAGGAACCGATAGACGACGAGGACCCAGTAGAGGATGAGCATGCAGACGATGCAGACGAGGATGAGCCAGAGGATGACCCCGAGGAGCCAGAGTTTGAGCCAGAGGATCCAGTACCAGACCCAGAGGCTGTTGAGGCAGACATAGTAGTAGATGAGGATGCGCCCGATGAAGAGGTAGTTATGCCAGAGGCACCAGTTGTGCTTCAGATACCAGCTGGACCCATTATGCATATGGAAGCTATGGCCGATATGGCAGTAGGATGGATAGCTCAGATGGTCGCACAGCCAGCAGATTTTGTCATGGGAGAGGCAGCCATAGCAGGAGCTCTTGATATAGCCGATGGATTCGCCGCAGTAGCAGTCGATGTCGCCAACCAGGCGATAGCAGACGGGATAGAGGATGATGATGCAGAGGTGATAGAGGATTGGGATATAGGAGTTGTAGTCGGAGATCTTGCTGCTCCAGTTAAGGACGATCCACTCGAGGAGATGGATATCGATTTGGAGGATGAGGCACCACCAGCAGAATCAGACGCTGACGACTTTTGAGTCAGGACCTGCAAGACTTAGTTTTTGTTAGTTTCATCAGGACATGTTGTCCACTAGATTTTTGGGAGCTTGAGAGATAGCTATTTGACCATAGCTTTGTATAGATAGTAGTAGTTGACCTTAGTACTGTTTTAGCCTTGTCCCACGTGGTACATGGTATGGTTACTGTGTACTCCATGGTACATCTTTTGATATACATATACGAGCAGTACTTTTGATATTGATTGTTGGTTGTTGGATGTGTTGTTTTGTAAAACTGTTAGCTCTTGTTACTTCTCGTTCTATCTTGGTTTCATTTCTACGAGAAAACTTTCAGCTGATCAATATGTCTTTTATAGGCAATACTCGTTATCATCATGGTAGGACCCTTGAGAAATCATCAGGCGCGTAATGGAGCACCTATTCCGGAAGGGATGGATCCGACGGGAATTTTCGAAGCATTTATGCAAAGGATGGAGCATGTGGGGGATACCTATAATCACTCCACCCACCAGAGACCTCTTGCACCCCCGCCACCAAGACAGACTGGAGATAAGTTGTTAGCAAATTTTCGTGGGTTACGTCCAGAGAAGTTCGATGGACTAACAGAACCATGGAAAGCGGAACAATGGATAAGAGAAATGGAGTTGATATTTGAAGCATTGGAATGCAGCGAACAAGAGAAGCGTCGCCTTGCTACTTTTCAGCTCATTTATGCCGCCGCAGATTAGTGGGAAGCCGAGCGAGCCACTATTGGGATCGATGCTGCTAAAGCTATGCCATGGGAGACATTCAAAGGACGATTTTTGGAGAAGTATTTCCCAGTGGATGAGAGAGATCAACAGGAAAGGAACTTTCTCAATTTGGTACAAGGAGGATGGAATGTCAGGGAATATACAACACAGTTTGAGCGTCTATCCAGATTTGCTCAACATATGATAGACACTCCACAGAAGAAGGTGAAGAGATTTCACCAAGGATTGAATCCCCATCTCAGACATATGATGGTTGGTCATCTGAATCAATCCTTTGAAGAGATTGCCAGATTTGCTGCAGGATTAGAGAAGGATGCTTATCCAGCACAACAACCACAGATGAATCGATCTCAGTCATCTAGAAGTTTTCAACAGAGGAATTTCCAAAACCAACCGCAAAGGAACACCCAAGGTTGGAGACCCCAGGGAAATTTCCAAGGAAACAAGAGAACCTGGGAGGGAACCCGAAAGCCACAGCAGAGCTATACCCGACCCCAGCAATATCGCCAGCAAGGATCACAGCCGCAGGCACTACTGACAGCACCGCCAAGCAATAGTGGAGGATGTTTTAATTGCGGAAAGCCAGGGCACGTTGCCAGATTCTGTACAGCCCCTAGAGTTAACCGTAGAATGGATATTGTCTGTCGAAATTGCAACAAGCCAGGACATCTAAGTAAAGATTGTCGTGCACCTCGCGGAGGATACTATGGAGCATCAATTCAAGGGATACAAGGACCTCCAGATCAGACAAGGATAAATGCTATCATTCCAGGAGAAGCAGGCTTTAACGCTGATGAGCAGCAACATTTGGAAGGTACGCTTGTACTCTTTCATAGTCCAGTTAAAGCTTTATTTGATACTGGAGCCGCACGTTCATTTATTGCCGTTAAGATTGTGCGTCAATTGGGTCTAGAACCCCAGACACTTGAGTCAACACTGAATGTTGTGTCACCTTTGGGAGTGACAGTTAAGTTGAGTAAAGTGTGTAAAGATTGCCCTTTGACTTTGGGAGATAGGAATCTTCCTGCAGACTTAGTAGTTCTGTCAATGTCAGGATTTGATGTTATCCTAGGGATGGATTGGTTAACTAAGTATGGTGCCAATTTGGATTGCCCTACTAAGACGATTGTTTTTCCGAGACAAGGAAGGCCGACGATTAGATTTCAGTGTCAGCCGACGAGCGAGATGTTTCTTACGAGTAATTTGGCTACGATCGAGAGTACAAGTACAAAGCTCACGATGGATCAGATTCCTATTGTGCAAGACTTTCAGGATGTATTTCAGGATATTAAAGGACTTCCACCGAAAAGAGAAATAGACTTCTGTGTGGAATTAGTACCTGGTACATTGCCGATTTCCAAGACTCCATATAGGATGGCACCAACTGAGATGTTGGAACTAAAGAAGCAAGTTCAAGAGCTTGAAGACTTAGGTTTCGTTCGCCCGAGTACGTCACCTTGGGGAGCACCAGTTCTGTTTGTAAAGAAGAAGGATGGAACACTTCGACTCTGTATAGACTACAGGGAGTTGAACAAGGTTACGATCAAGAATAGATATCCACTTCCTCGGATAGATGACCTATTCGACCAGTTACAAAGATCTAGGATCTTTTCCAAGATCGATTTACGTTCAGGATACCACCAATTGTTAGTTCGACCAGAGGATGTATCGAAGACTGCATTCAGGACAAGATACGGGCATTACGAGTTTCTAGTTATGCCTTTTGGATTGACGAATGCGCCAGCGGTATTTATGGACTTGATGAATAGAGTATTCAGACTATATCTGGATAAATTCATTATAGTGTTCATTGATGATATACTGATCTACTCAAAGACAGAAGAGGATCACAAGGAGCATTTACAGATTGCCTTACAGACACTTCGAGATAGCAAGTTGTATGCAAAATTCAGCAAGTGTGAGTTTTGGCTACAGGAAGTCAAATTCTTGGGACATGTTATAACTCAGGGCGGTATTTCTGTGGACTCATCTAAGATTGATGCAGTCTTAAGCTGGAATAGACAGACCAATGCAACAGAGGTCAGAAGTTTTCTTGGGTTAGCAGGATATTACAGAAGATTCGTAGAAGGATTTTCCAAGGTAGCAGGACCTTTGACAAATTTAACAAGGAAGGAGACAAAGTATGAATGGACGGACAAGCATGAGGATGCATTTCAGGAGTTAAAAGAGAAATTGACTTCTGCACCGGTACTTGCGATACCTAAGAGTGGAGAAAAATATGTGATCTACAGTGACGCATCGCACCAAGGACTTGGATGTGTGCTCATGCAAGACGGGAATGTTATCGCATATGGATCAAGACAATTGAAGGTACACGAGAAGAATTATCCTACGCATGACCTGGAATTGGCAGCAATAGTGTTTGCCTTGAAGATTTGGAGACACTATCTCTATGGAGAAAAGTTTGATCTGTTTTCCGATCATAAGAGCCTGAAGTATTTGTTCTCTCAAAAGGAGTTGAACATGCGACAACGAAGATGGATGGAGTTACTCAAGGACTATGACTTTTCATTACAATACCATCCGGGTAAAGCGAATGTCGTAGCAGATGCTTTGAGCCGTAAACCTCGACTAGTGATCGCTGCATTTCTAATTCGAGAATGGAAAGCATTGGAAGTTTTAGCCGAATTCAAGTTTCAGCCAGTGGAACCAATGGAAAGACAACATTTTGGGTGTCTGATGGTACAACCAACTTTGATCAGCCGTATCATAGAAGCTCAACAGACAGCAGAGGATTTGAAGTTATGGTTCACCAAGATGACAGCAAAAGAACCTGAGATCTGGAGTGTTAGTACAGATGGAGCTTTACGATGTAAAGGTAGACTCTGTGTACCTGACAAAGAAAATCTCCGGAAGGACATATTGGATGAAGCTCATAAATCACGGATGACGATTCATCCTGGAGGTACAAAGATGTACAAGGACTTGAAGAGAAATTTTTGGTGGGAAGGAATGAAGCGAGAAGTGGCTGAATATGTTTCTCAGTGTCTTACTTGTAAACAAGTAAAGGCAGAACATCAGAAACCACCTGGATTTCTACAGCCGTTACCAATTCCTCAATGGAAATGGGAACACATCACCATGGATTTTGTGGTAGGATTACCGAAATCGCAGCAGAATCATGACGCTATTTGGGTAATCGTGGATCGACTTACGAAGACAGCACATTTTATCGCCTACAATATGACGTATCCAGTGGAACGTTTGAGCCGAATGTATCTACAACACATAGTACGGTTACACGGAATACCTGTTTCTATCGTGACAGATCGAGATTCACGCTTTACTGCAGAGTTTTGGAAGAGTCTCCAGACAGCGATGGGAACAACATTGAACTTGAGTTCAGCTTTTCATCCACAGACCGATGGACAGACGGAGAGAGTTAATCAAGTAATGGAGGACATGTTACGTGCTTGCGTCATTGATTTTGAGAATTCTTGGGAGACACACTTACCTCTGATAGAGTTTGCTTACAACAACAGTTATCATTCGAGCATAGGAATGGCGCCGTTCGAAGCTTTGTACGGAAGACCTTGCCGATCACCGTTATGTTGGACTGAAGTCGGAGATACTCAACTTCTTGGGCCAGAAATGATACGAGAGACTAGTGAAAAGATTCAGATTGTACGTGAGAAGATGAAGACAGCTCAGACCCGACACAAAAGTTATGCTGACAAGCGACGCAAAGATTTAGAGTTTGCCGTTGGAGATCATGTGCTACTCAAGGTTTCGCCTGTTCGAGGCATCGTCAGATTTGGTCAGAAGAGAGGCAAATTATCGCCACGATTCATCGGACCGTTCGAGATTCTAGAGCGTGTGGGAAAAGTTGCTTATCGCCTAGCATTGCCCCCGAAGATGTCAGGAGTGCACAACGTTTTCCACATCAGTATGCTGAGGAAATGTGTTCATAACCCAGCGCAAGAAATCAACTTTGAGGATATTGAAGTCAACGACAATGTTACGTTCAACGAAGGACCAGTTCGCATTTTAGATCGTGGAGTCAAGAAGCTCAGGAATAAGGAGATTCCATTAGTCAAGATTCAGTGGAAGCATCATGATGAAGGAGAAGCTTCATGGGAACTAGAGTCGGAGATGCGTGAGAAATTTCCGTTTTTGTTTTAACTTTGTATGTTTTCTATTTCGAGGACGAAATCTTTTGTTGGGTGGTGGATGATGTAATACCCCGTATTTTCAATAAATATTTAATGCAGAGAGATTCTATATACTTGCTTTGACCATTCATGAAATTCAATCTTCGATCGATCGAAGCTAGTTCGAGCGATCGAGACCCTTCAGTTCAAGCGATCGAACCTTGTTCGAGCGATCGAAACCCTACCGACCTGACTTTAATACGTGGTCCCCACTTCAATCGATCAAACCTGACCGAACTGAGTTCGATCGATCGAGCATTCTTCGATCGATCGAGAATGTAAATATCAGAATTCCAGTTTCCCGCAAATGCTGCCACCTACACTCCCATTTCTTTATATATACACTGCATTCGTGTATGTTGTGTGTTTGCTGAGTTTGTGAGAGTTTGAGAGAGTTGTGAGTTTGTGTGTGTTTATATATATATATACACAATTATACACACACATATATATATATATATATCCGGGAGAGAGAACAAGAAGAAGAACAAGAAGAAGAAGAAGAAGGAGAAGAAGAAGAACAAGAAGAGGCAGAGAAAGAGAGACAGAAGAGACGAAGAGAGGAGCAGAGAGAGAAAGAGGCCGCCATTAAAGCTTCGGAGCTAAAGCTTACCCAAACACGCCCTTAACGACTTTTGGTGAGTTCCAAACTCACTCGGTAACTTATTTATGATGTTTTACATATTCTGGGCGTATTAATTATGACCCAAACACCCCCTAGCACATTCTGCACGTTCACTGGCAGAATCTGTAGAAGACGAAGTTCGACCGATCGAACTGAGTTCAATCGATCGAATATCACTGAGCCCAATCGATCGAACTGAGTTCAATCGATCGAGACCCTTCACTTCGATCGATCGAGAAGACTTCAATCGATCGAACATCACCTTTCCTCAATCGATCGAGCGGACCTCAATCGATCAAACCCGAGCAGAACATGAATGTATTCTTTTCAGTAATTCATAATGCGTAGTTGTTTAATTGCTGTTCCATATTCCTATTATGCGATACTATGGATTACGGAGGTAATGGGATACGATAACGAGATTGAGATAACATGGTGAGTAACGTAGTCGGGTTCGGAACTCTAGTAATAGTACGACGCGATAACGTAGTAAGTTGAGATGATAATACTGGGTAGTATTGGATAAGTGAGAAGTGAGTCAGTAAGAGAATTGTATGTTCAAAGTTGTGTGAGTCGAGCTGATGATTCGCTCAGGTTGAATCCGATAAGTGTATGTCAAGGATTTGATCAGGATCGTGAGAATTATGGGTGCACAGTACTCGCAAGCGTTCTTAAAAGCGGTGAACAGTAAGAGTTCTTAAAAGCGGTGAACAAGAGTAATTGTGGCACATCCAGGATTTATATTTACTAGAGCTGTGTATGTATCGTACTCGCAAGCGTTCTTAAAAGCGGTGAACAGTAAGAGTTCTTAAAAGCGGTGAACAAGAGTATGGGTACATCCATAGACCAGTCGTTATATGAGAACAATGTATGGGTGCTCGCAAGAGTTCTTAAAAGCGGTATAGCGGTGAACAAGAGCACTGGTATGTTGTGCTGATATAATCAGTTCGAGATGGTCAGTTGGGTATTGTGAAATCAGGCTTAGAATGGGAGTTGATAAGAATCGATTAATGATATGTCTGAATAAACGAGTGAGGAATATATATATTTAGTATCACTGTCATATATCGTTCATAATGGTAATTATGTCATTTTTACGAGACTGTGTTAGTTAGTGCTCACTCAGCTTTCAACAAGCTGACGGCCTTTATTGCCTGGACATTCCCCGTCCAGACTACCCTGTCCTTTACAATGCAGATGACGGAACATATGGTAATAACTATTATCCTGAAGGGAGTTACACAGAGGATGGCCCCACTGTTGCTGGTCAGGCAAATGACTATCCGTACGCCAGCTGAAGACCTGAAGATAAATAGTAGTTTATGTTACTACTTTTCCTTTTACTGTTGTACTTTGTAGTTAACGGGTACTTGGGCATATGTTGTCTCCAGACCTGTTGCGATCCTGAGGACCGTACTCTGATGTTTGTAATAGATAGAACCGTGTATATTTCAGTTGTTTACTGTCCCTGTTTGGACTAGTACTGTGTGGTGTGGATGTTAGTGACTTTCACTTGTCATTCCCTATGGACCCATAAAGGAAATTTATTTTTCTCTATTTATGCTACTCCGGGGCGTGACAGATTCCCAGTCGACTGTGTCAAGCAGAACCCAAAATGCAACTTAATCAAAGGGGTCCAGTCGACTGATCTGGGGTCCAGTCGACTGCTTTTCCATTATTAGAAGCAGTAGCCAAAAATCAACAGTGTCCAGTCGACTGATAAAGGGGTCCAGTCGACTGCTTCTCTTACTATTCACTTTCAGTGTCTCAAACACACGAGATCCAGTCGACTGACCCTGGGTCCAGTCGACTGCTCCCCTGCTGGACAGCCTGTAATGAAGTATTAACAACTCATGTTTCTCCACACCAACCACAATCACAACCATAACTGATTTTCAACATTCAAAACATAACTACAGACGTTCAATTACAAGATTACGGTACTACGGAATTAATCCATGATTCTATTACAACATATTACAAATCCCAATTATTACACAAGTTTTAGGATTTAAAACAAAAACATATACCACGGTGATTCCCCCGGCGTTCATCGGCCTCACTCATCACGCTTCTTCTTATCTTTCTTCTTACCTGCAATGGAGTACATCTCCACTGCTCAGCTATATGCTGAGCGTACAAGTTCTAACATATGCAATATATGATAAAACATGCTTTAATCTCATAAATCATACAATAGTCTCTAGGGAGAAAAATACGCATTCATCCGGTAGCGGCAAGTCCAAGCCTTAAACCGCGATACCAATGGCAAGTCCAAGTCTATCAACCATTGTATCCACAAGTGCCATGGCAAGTCCAAGTCTATCAACCATGCACAGTAGCCGTCGATACTAAATTCTCAAACATCGAGAAGCTTACTCCGGCATGAATTTGTATAAGACTCCTCTTTGACCCACATAGACAACTTAACGCGCTCGCATAAATTTAGACATGCTTTTCACAATTTAGCGCGTGCATAATTAACGGGCCTACTAATAACACATGGATTTCGCCCGGATCACAATTTCGTCGTCGAAAGCTAAAACATGTATTTCCCTATATTTTTCAAGTTAGAACTTCATACCTCGTGCGATTTTCCCCAAACTTTGAAGGATCGACTAGGAGGCTAAATAATCGTCGGATTTCGAATTTGAGACAATTCCTACAAGTTTATACATGTTTTTCCCAAAAGTCTAAAATTAAGATCTTTACAAAACTTGGCCAAACACGGCCTAAGTGGTATCAAAACGGAGATCTTACCTCCACGAGTTCAAATATGAAATCTGGAGAAAATCTGACGGACGAACGGTCGTCGTATGTCACTGGCAAGCTCGTGGCAACCAAATCTCCTTTCTCTCTCCTCTCTCTAGATATTTTGGAAAGTTTGGATGAGATTGAAATCTCATCCTCATCTATATATAGACAAAAGTTCTGGAAATTACGTTTACCTCCCCACGAGTTCCTCAAACTTCTAATTAACCCATGAAACTTCGCACACGTCCATTTTATAACTTTACGAGTGAAAACTATAAATTTCAAAAGTTTTCGACTAGGTTTCGTTTGAGTCCAAAATAACGTCCGAAAACTATATTCTGTGGAATCTCTACACAACCTACCTTTTAAATTAACGTATCACTCACGTTCTCACCACAGTTCTCAAAATATATACTAAAGTATCCAAATACCATAATTATACTACACATGTATAATTACTATTCACGGGAATACCGGATAAAGTCAAATAACATTTAAATCATATAAATGTCATTTACTCATGCTCATGAAATGTGAACTGCCATGTTCCCGTGTCCTCACTGACACCTTACCGTTGACTCATAGTCAACCTCAACTCAAATTATTAATAACATTAATAATTTTAAAATCTCAAATGATACATTTTTAAAAATCATAAATTTCTGGAACGGGTGTGACAAATATGAACTACACAATATATGTATCTATAAACTAACACATGCTTTTCATACAAAATATGAATACATGTCAAGAAATCATTCCAAAAACATAGTTGAATCACTCACCTCCGAATAACGCTCCAATAATTCGATCCAAAGAAAACCCAAGAACAAAGATCGTGCAGAATTCTCTCTAGTACAATTCCTATCAATCAAAAATCTAATTATCAACTTTTATGAAAAATTCTGAAAAATGAGTTTTCAAAAAACTTAACCAAACAAGTCTTAACGTATATCAAAACGAAGCTAATTATCTCTAGGAGCTCATACATGAAATCTAGAAGAAAATAAACGGACAGAAGTCCGTCGTTAGTCCCTGTGAAGATCGAAGCTTCTAAATCCCTCTTTGACCTCTCTAGAAACTTAGGTTAGAAGTTTTGTAAAAATATCTAAGTCATCTTTATGTAGCACTTTTAAAAATTGTGTTTACCTCCCCACGAGTTCTCAAAACTTAATCAGTCGACTGAAGGTGGCTGCTCGGGATTTCTTATTCTCCCTAACCTCTGAGTCAGTCGACTAAGACCCCGACCCAGTTGACTGGACTACTGGTTTTAAAAATGACTTGTCTTTCTTTTCCGCTGCGTGTTCTTCAAACTAAATTTTGGGAACATTAATAACTGGTTTGGCCTCGGTGGCGTGCCACAGGCTTCGGTTCCGCTATTGTGGAACCGGGCTGTGACAATGTTGGTAGGGGCAGTTTTGTAATGTGTTTTTTTTTTTTTTTTTCTGTTCTTGTAGTGATCTTTTGGAGATCCCTTTTCCATGTTTATGAAAAATGCTGCTGTTAAAAAACAAAAAAAGCATTTTTTACTCCCAATAGGGCGCCTACGACTACGTCCACCATGTCGCAGAGTTTTATTATACTCTAGAGTTTGAAGAAGAGATTACAAGAGATTTGAGAAATTCACACAGAATACAATAGTGAGTAATATTGTTGGAATATGAAGAGCTTTGAAAGAATATGAACGAACTTAGGATATGAAGAGATTGGGAAAAATATGAAAGGGTGCAACTTTTGGTATTCTAGCATTAGAAGTCTACAATAATCAATGCTAGGAGATCTCCTATATGTATGTACTTTTCCACGAGAGAAATAGAACAACAAGACATTCTAAGAATCAATTAACAGATCTCTCTCTCATCTCTCCAAAAAAAATTTAACAAATATTTGGGGCAGTAAACAAATTTTACTAACATTCACACCCACTAGGGATGTAAAAAAAATTCTGACCCGACGGGTAGCCCGAAGCCCAGCTCGAAAAAATGGGCCTTAAGCCCGGCCCAAGCCCGAGGTAGGGCCAGCCCGACCCTAGGCCCTTATATCCCCGGTTAGGGCTTGGGCCTATCTCTTGTAATCCGAGCCCGGCTCGAAGCCCGACCCGGTCAGGCCCGACCTGATGCCCAGCCCGAGGCCTGATCCGATCAAGCCAGACTTGAAGCCCGGCCCGATCAAGCCCAGAATCTTTCCAACAATTAATTTTTTTGCCATTTCCAAGAGTTTATAATAATCAAAATTGCAAGTGACAAAATTTATAGGATTGCCAACTTGCGAGTAAATTGAGTAATGCTATGCTTTCAAAATTTTGTATCTCAAATGATTCCCAAAAATATGTGACAGTGAGCTTACTTTGATTAGACGATGTTGAAGTGGTCCTACCATTATTAAAGGTGGTCCCACTACCACTTGTGTTTGGGAACCATTTAGGAAAAGAAGCATAGTGTTACTTGAATAATTTAAAGATGTAATACAATTATACATAGGAGTAATGCCAAATTTGAGGCGTAATCATTTTTATTTCTAATTTCTAATTTATTTTAATAAAAGATAATGATTTTTATTTTATTTATTTAATTAGACTCTCACCCTTTATATCTTCCATTATTTTTTCATTATTTACATATTTATAATGTCTTTACATATCTTATAGGAGTAATAAATTAAAAAATAAAAAGACAACTTGGGGCCGGTCCTGCACGGTCTGAGGCCCTAGGCCCTCGGGTAGGGCCTAGAGCACGAACCCTCTAGCCCGGCCCGACTCGACCCGAAAAAGAGAAGGAGCCCGTAGGCCAAAGCCCAAGCCTGCCCAAGCCCGATCAATGTCGGGCCGGGCCGGGCACGACGTGCCATTTTGACATCCCTTACACCCACACTCTATCTCTCTCCTAGTGGCATTGTGGGACCCGCAGTGGACTCCATAGTGTCAGTAAGAGAGATAGAGTGTGAGAGTGAGTGTTAATGAAATTTGTTAGTGCTCTAACATTGTTGTACAATAATATAGCAAGCCTTTTATAATGGGTGATGCTATTGCCACTCCATCATTGAACCAAGCCACTCCATGGTACCATTCTTAAAGCATGTGGTACATGCAAGTCATGCATTACATACATGGTACCACATGCTCTGATAGTGGTACCATGTATGCAATGCACGACCTGTATAGTACCGCATGTTTTAAGAGTAGTACTATGGAGTGTACGTAGTAGTTCAATAATAGAGTGACAATATCATCACCCTATAATAAATGTCTTCCTAAATGGATTATGAAACCACCAGTCGACCTTGAGCTTTAGTCCAGCGAACTTGCCCGATAAGAATTTTCCAAAAGTCACTTCGCTTGAACGAACGCTTTTAACCTTTTCACTCCAATTAATGACCCGGGTCTAGCCCGAGCTAATCGTCAAACATCATGTTCACTCGAGCGAGTTTCCTATTGCTTGGGCGAAGCTAGCTAGGCCTCCTTTATTGAACATGCTTGGAACCAAATTCGAAACCTGATTTCATCAGACTCCATAATTCTAACAAATATTTATTTTATACTTTTCTTATTAAAAAATTTAAATATATCTATCCAATTTTGTTACTTGAGTAATAACTTTCTCTTCTTCTTCTTTTTTTTTTTTTAACAGCGAATTACATTTATATATCAAGGAAAAAGCGATAGAGCATCGCAATTACATGTACAACGGCAAAACTCCGAAAAAACAAAGGACCAGGTTCCAATTTGAAACGAACTCCATTTGAGAGTTTCCTGAAAGGAATCACCAAAAAATCACCCCAAAAAAAAAAAAAACAACAGTGACAAAAACCCCATGCCTATCTCACAACTAAAGTTAGCTATAATCACAGTAAAAATTTCGCCTAACGAAAACCATGTACAAGCCAAGCTCCTTCATGACGCAATAATCAGGGCTGAAAAGCCAAGACTTCCCCTTGTTAGATCAGGCTGGACACCAAACAGCATTTAGTTAACACAAATCCAAACCAGAAGCAGCAAGGAGCACTAAGCCGTGTGACCGCAACCAGCTCGCTTAATCGCAGAGAGCAAAGTTAAAAAAAAAAAAAAAAAAAAAACTTTTATAATTAACAATTATTATCATTAGGATACTTTCACCTTTTAGTTTGAGTGTGAGGAATGAGATGAAAACAATTTCATTCCTCACTTTTGAAGTCATGCACGATTAATTTTTTAATTTTAATTTTTTTTTCCAATTTTAATTTAGCTTAGTAAACTGACTGCATTGATCGACCCGACTTGGTCGGTCAGTTTTCATAAAAATACACGTGACTTAAAAACTGACTGAATCAAGCTAGCCTATTCTCAGTCGATTTTAAAACTTTTCAGAAACGATGGAAGTAATGGAGGAAAAACCGACCGATCGAACTGACCAACTTTCACCCTTATTCACGGCTAGTAAGAATTGTTTTTAAAGAACTCATGACTAATTAAACCTTTCCGATGGAACGGGGTTTTAATAAGATCGACCTTATTATTCTGAGCATATCGCCCAAAACTGTTCACCGACGGGCCCCAGTGGGCTTTACTGGTGCTTTTGGACACATCTCTAAGGAATCCATTCTTTTTTCGTTTAATTCTTTTTTCTTTTTTGGTGAAAAGAATCCATTCGTTTTCAGGATAATGATATGCATGGGATTGAAGAGTCGACGGAGGGTATGATGGGGAATTCAAATGGGCTTTTAGTTTTTCTCTTCTTTTAATTAAGTTTTACAAAATTTTAACAGAAACCGGTTGTTTAACTGGAAAAACAGCAGTTTAAATTTAATCACGCGTGTCCAAGTCTCCACGTGCACTTCTAAGGTTGTAAAGTAAAGTTAATTTGTTAGTTAGGTCGGAAAGCTGATCAAAGACCTAAACACACACACACACACACACTAACTACTACTACTAGCACATCACACAGAGGTAAAAGGTCTAACAAGAATACCAACCTTTTTCTTATATCATTGTTTTATCGTATTTATACTATGAATATATATTTCAGGAAATTTAACCAATTTTATTAATATTAATTACGCTTATTGGTTAGCTTTTTTATATACAGTACTAATGAATCAATAACAAGCTTTATTGTAGTTAGCTCTTATATATATGCACATATGTGTGTATGTGTATGTGTATGTGTATGTGTATGTGTGTACGTGATCGTATACATAATACGTATAATTACACACAATTTACAAAGAAATGGGAAAGAAATGCTAGGTGGGTTATAAGTAGACGTTGTAGGTTAGAAACTTGGGAAGACGTTGAAAGGAGAACGATATTCACCCCACCAAGCAATCTCTCTCTCTCTCTCTCTCTCTCTAGGGTAATATATATTTCTATGTAAATGCATATGATTAAATATAGCTAGATTTATATAAGTAAGCGTTTGTTAGCCAAGACGTTGCATCAATCGCTGGTAAAGGTCTGTCCAAACCCTCCCAACTCCCTAACGGAAAACGCTCCTCTCTCTCTCTCTCCCTCTCTCTCTCTCTCTCTCTCTCTCTCTTAATATTATGTTGGGATCTGATCTCTCTTCTTGTCTTCTTCACCTGCATATTACCAATTTTCTTTTAACTTACAACCATACATATACCACCTCCCTCCTTGAACCCTTCGACTACCTCATCCCCTCCATCCCACTCTCTCTCTCTTGATCTCAGTTTTATTGATCAGCCTTGTTTTGTTTCAGTAGTTCATAGAAAAGACAAAGAACAAGGATAATACTAATTAGGGTTTCCTAGTACAGTCTCTTCATATACATACATAGATATATATATATATATATTGGCTTTTGTTGTATACATATTAAAAGATCATCAGATGTGCACCAGAGGCCATTGGAGGCCTGCCGAAGATGAGAAGCTCCGGGAACTTGTGGAGCGCTATGGACCCCACAACTGGAACGCCATAGCCGAAAAGCTACAAGGAAGATCAGGTTAATTAATTAAATAGGAGTACTAGCTCATTAATTTAATTACGTATATATGTATATAAATATGCACATGATATTATAAGAACTTTTTCTCTCTCTTTTTTGTACTTGTTGGGCATTAATTTTGATTACTACCTACCTACTGTACACGCTTTTATATATAGGGTTAACGTTTGGTATTCTTACTAATTACACACATGCATATATATATATATATATATACACACAGTACGTATATAGTACTGATCATCATCGAACACTTACTAATTTGATATATATATATATATATATATGGAATCATGATCGATCAGGGAAAAGTTGTAGACTGAGATGGTTCAATCAGTTGGATCCAAGAATAAATCGAAGCCCTTTCACGGAAGAGGAAGAGGAAAGACTTGTAGCTTCTCACAAGGTTCATGGGAATCGGTGGGCTATCATTGCTAGGCTCTTTCCTGGTCGTACTGACAACGCCGTCAAGAATCACTGGCACGTTATTATGGCACGACGATACAGAGAAAGATCCAGGAATAATAATAATAATAATAATAATAATAATACTATTAGTTATGCTAATAAGATCAGTACCCCCGCCCCCCCGGCTCCGGCTGCTAGTACTACTCATGACCAAATATTAAAGGCATCAATATCAACAAAACAAGCTGTTCATCATCATCATCATCACCAGATCATGAATATGAGGAACTATGCTTATTCGTTTCTTCACAAGTATTCCCCTTTTCTGGACATTCGTGATAACCCAATTGTTAAAGATCATGATCAAATGAAAATGATGCAATATCAAGGTAAAATTAATTAAATGCATGTGGTGAAATATTTTCCCTAACTTTTTAGTTTGTTGATATATATATATATATATATAGTTATAGTTATTTTATAATTTGAAGTATTCTATTTATAATGAGTATTAATGTACTAATTAAAATATTGCAGATGTTCACAGGTCAAATGACCATGCTGTGGAGTTCTATGATTTTTTTCAAGTTAACAATGATATTTCAAATAGAAGTGAAGTGATAGACCAGGCCAGAAGAGAAGATGAGGAGGTAGAACAAGAATCAACTGAAAAGCCGAGCAAGGCCGCCGCCAGTACTGTCCCATTCATAGATTTCTTATCGGTTGGAAGTTCTTGATGATCATAACGTACAATATATATATTGTACGTTGGTCTTATAATTAGTGCATGGTATGCCATAAACTAAACTACTTTAAAAAACTTTGTGGTCAATCAAATACTAATTGTATACTACGAGCACTTTTAGTACAACCAAATATAGCCAGCTCTATATACATACATGACTTTTTTCTACTAGTGTATATATAGACAACAGATTTCTAGGCATAAGATCGATCTGAGGCATATGTTATATATATAGATGTGTATATGTACATTCTCAAATGAAAGTAAAGATATCGAAAAATATATCGAAGATTGATTTTGTTGTCTCAAAACTTATCCGAGATCGAGTTAAAGTAAAGAAAGAACTTCTTGGCATGCAATTAATGGAGTAATTAATTAGGATCTCTATTGATTTGTGAGTAGTACTACTGTTGGCCACTCGAACTAGGACTAAATGAACACTACTATGCACGCATGCATGTTGAAAAGTGGCTCAATGCAAGTTGGATCTCTAACCAGCTGATCATGAAGAGGCGATTGATAATTAATTGGTGGGGAATTATTAAAGCGATCAATATATCATCGGCCAGTGATTTTTATATATAGAATTAGATGTGTACGTAGTAGAAACTGAGGCCAACGATTCGATGGTCGACAGACATTCGATTGGCAGATCAGTGGGGAATGTGGTGTACGAATTAATATGACGGAGCTAGCTTTCTGCGCATATATATATATATATTTAATTAGGTTTCCTGTAATTTAATTTGGAGCCTATATATCTGTACGTAGGACTAGTTTTCCTAATACAACAATGTCTTTGTAGGACTAGGATTACTTGAGGAACAAAGTTTAGTTGCTTAACTACATAAAGGGCTGTGAGAAGAGAGAGTACTACTACTGTAATCTTTTGATTATTATTCAATATTTCATAATGAAACGTTTGCTATATATATATATATATATGTATATATATCGATCTCCAAATAGTACGAGTGGTGGATATATGACGAACAAAAAATATATATAAATCGATCGTTGTTGTGTTGTTGATTGCAGCTGGCTTGTTTAGTTGTTACTTAATTGCTGGTTTCTTTAGGTTGTTGCTTTTCGATTCTCCCTTAGTACGTACGTAATTGGTTCGTTCATTTTGGTTATAGTACGTACGTGCAGATTCAGATTCTAATTAATTCCTTTAATTTGGGGGATTTTCGCTTAATTAATACAACATACGTACAATCGATCGGTATCAGAATATATTTAGGTTACAGTATTCACATATACGTACGTACGTTTCATTCTTAGCAAAAAAAAAAACGTACATACGTTTCATGTGTATTTAATTAATTATTGGTGGACGTGTAGCTAGCACTTGATAAGTTGATAACTAAGTTCCATGAATTAGTACTACCAGCTGAAGCTCATCAGTTGTTTATTTGGATATAGCATTAGACTCTCTTAACAAAGAGTCAAAAAGGAAAAAGAAGCCAAATAGAGACATACATATAGAGTGATTGAGAGCCTTATTTAAGATTTGTTTGTGCGTCCATAATTTTGATTAATAGAATTATGCATTCATCATTTATAAAGTATTAATTTTGGTATAGAAATTCATCATCTGGAATGAGATCATTTAGGAAAGTAGCTAGAGAGTCTCAATGCATTTTTCCATTGGTGGTCATTCCTAAGTTCCTTATGATAATACTCCCTGTGTCCCAATGTACTTTTCAAGTCTTATTTTAAGAGTCCGGCCACTCAATGTATTTTAGGCACATTTTTAAATTTGTCCTTGATTATATATAATTATTCTTCTTTCTTTGATACGACACCAGAATTTTGAAGTTAAAAAATGGACAATATTCGAAAATTAAAAATTTCACCATAACCAATAGGGTTAATTACAAAATATACCATTGAAGTTTGGCACTATCTCATTTTAGTCCTTATATATAGTATCAATTGCGTCAATTTGGTCCTTAAAGTTTTTAAATAGAAGCAATGTGATCCAGATGTCCAATTCTGTGAGAAAGGTTGACGAAATTTACTCAAATGCTATGCACTCTCACGCTTTTTAGGGGCAAAAAATAGAACACCATCAATCTAGCTCCCCACTCCCTTATTAGCGTACATAATTGATCTAGCAGTGGGTGAATTCCACCATTTTTTTTAACATAATAGGACACTTGGATCATATATATTGCTTTTATTTAAAAACTTCAGGAACCATATTGATGTACTCCCTCCGTCCCTTTTTTTTAGTCCATCTTTAGGAACTCAACTTATTAAGGGGACAAAAAGAATCTACACCTACTTTCCACAATTGCCCCTAATCATTACAATAATTTTTTTAGTTTTGTCTAGCTTGGTGTAGATTTCAAGGAAGGGTAGTATTGGAAAGTAAGTAAAAATTGTATACCAATTTAGGAAAGTTGACACTAATTTTGGGACATCCCAAAATGGAATATAGGACTCTAAAAAAGGGACGGAGGGAGTAATTGAAACGACAGGGACCAAAATGATACATGGACCAAAATTCAGGGGGTATATTTTGTATTTAAGCCTAACCAATAATGTCACATTAATTAAATAGTTGGAATTCCAAAAATTGACTCAAAATATAGAATGGAGGGAGTATAATTTAGAGAATTTTAGTCAAAAATCCTCTAAAATTGACTTTTTTAGTATTATATAAGTCCAACTCGGCCCTTTTTTTTTTTTTAAATTTTTAATATATTGTAAAAAGTTAAACTAGTTTATAATGTGAACATAGGACCAGGGGCGGAGCTAGAAATTTAGGCTAGGGGAGGCGCGCACAAGCTTACGGGGGTTTGGGGGCAGCCCCCTGAGGTGATTTTTTTTTTTTTTTGGGTCTATTTATACATAATTATATGTAGAATTTATTTTATGTCACAATTGCAAAATGTTCTAATAGTTTGTATATCACTGATGAAAACTCTGAAATTAACACTTGGACCCCTTTGTGAGCTTAATTTTGGGTATGTGGAGATAATGCTGTCTTTTAGCGTACCTATGTGGGGCTAATTTTTAACATTTAATCCCTATGGGGGGCTAGTATAGGGTTAACTACTTATGTACAGTCAATTTTGACACTTAAAGTTTCTATGCGGGGCTAATTTTAACACTAAATCCGGCTATTTTGAGAGAAATCTTAGTAGTTTTACTTTAATCCAAAACCATAAGGGGGTTAAGTATCCACTTTTAAATCAAAGGGAGGTAAAGTGAAAATAAGCCTAACCACAAGGGAGGTAAAATTTAATTAACCCCTTTTTTAAGGTAAAAAATTAAAGTACGTAGTGGAGAGAGGATGTGGAGAGAATTATTTTTACAACCCCATCGAGGGGCCAAAAGTTAAGTTAGGGGGGCACAATGCACAATCTAGGGGGGGGGGGGGGGGGGGCACAATGAAAATTTTGGAAAAAACTAAAGGTAGATATTTAATTATGAAAAATCAAGGGAGGGCACGACTCACGAGCCCCTCTTGTCCCACGTGGCTCTGACACTGATAGGGACTTGGTCCGATTAAGTTACACTAGTTATGGAGTTTTAACCAAAATAAAAAATGGGTTGTCCTTTAAACTTAATTAATCTAAAATGAGAGACTTTTTTTACTAAATTAAATTCTATATAATTTACGAGGTCAAGTACAACTTTTTAATATAGCTTCCATTTTCCTATATGAGGCTATTTTAATTAGGTGATAAATTTCTATATTGATAAATGATAAGGGCAACATTCTAATAATACTTAGAGTAGAATTTTGTACTGTGTTTTACACTATGAAATTTCACATTCAACTATTTGAATGTATTAGAACGTTTCCCTTATCAGTTATTCAATTCTGAAACTGCCGCTGGCGTGGACACAACTGAGGCAAACGTATTGAATTCGATTTAATTGTAATAAATATTAATATGTTACTTTGATTAATATTGTACAAGCTCTAAATGTCATTATTAAAAAAATTAAGTGTTAATTTTCACACTACCCATATGAACACGTACACATGATAAATTTGGCACTCAACGATGCCCATTTATTAAACATGGCACACTCAATGGTGCCCATTTCACATTATTCACAGTATAATAGATAGACAATTCATATGTTTATTCAACATTGTGAACTTTCATACAATCAAAACAATGAAACGTCTTAACATTTATTCCGAAAAAAAAGGTCCGGCCAGTCTGTGTGTTAGCGACATATCTTCCTCTTTGTTGTGAGGCCATCTCTCAATACCATATGTCTCCCTATCGACAGCAGTGTCGCCATTCTACAAGCGTATAATAACAACTTGATTCTTTAGTGGTTCAATCTTGAAAAGTAAAAATTGCAAGTCAAAAAAATATTTATTCCCTCTTGCGATTGAGAAATTCAACATGCAAATGTGCAATATCAAATTCCTTTTCAATGAGAAATTTTGCACTAGAGACTTAAAAAAGACAACCAGTAGAAACTTGCGATTGAGATCTAACATATGCAAATTAGTATGAATTAAATTTCGCACTGTCACTTAGAAAGCCCACATGCAAAGTTGTCACACCCGTCCCAGGAATTTATAATTTTATCATGCATATTTGTAATTTGGGAGTTTATCAATATTAGTTGATAATGGTGATGAGGTTGACTGTGAATCAACGGTAAGGTGTCAGTGAGGACACGGGAACATGGCACTTCATGTTGCATTGACATGGTTAAATGACATTTATATGATTTAAATGTTATTTGACTTTATCTGGTATTCCTGTGAATAGTAATTATACCTGTGTAGTATAATTATGGTATTTGGATACTTTAGTATATCATTTTGAGAACTGTGGTGAGAACGTGAGTGATACGTTAATTAAAAAGGTAGGTTGTGTAGAGATTCCACAGAATATAGTTTTTGGACGTTATTTTTTGGACCCAAACGAAACCTAGTCGAAAACTTTTGAAATTTATAATGTTCACCCGTAAAGGCATAAAATGAACGTGTGCAAAGTTTCGAGAGCTAATGAGAAGTTTGAGGAACTCATGGGGAGGTAAACGCAATTCCTAGAAAGTTTTTCTATAAATAGTGGTGGATGAGATTCAATCTCATCCAAATCCTTCTAAAATATCTAGAGAGAGGAGAGAGAAAGGGAGATTGGAGCCAACGGGCTTTGCGACGACAAACGACGACCGTTCGTCCGTCAGATTTTTCTCCAGATTCAAGATTTGAACTCGTGGAGGTAAGATCTACGTTTTGATACTACTTAGGCCGTGTTTGGCCAATTTTTGTAAAAATCTTAATTCTAGACTTTTGAAAAAAAAACAGGTATAAACTTGTAGGAATTTTCTCAAATTCGAAATCCAACGTTTATTTAACCTCCTAGTCGATCCTTCAAAGTTTGGGGAAAATCGCACGAGGTATGAAGTTCTAAGTACTTGTGAAATATAGAGAAATACATGTTTTCTATTTCGACGACGAAATTGAGATCTGGGCAAAACCCATGTGTTAATTGTAGGCCCGTTACTTATGCACGCGCTAAATTGTGAAAAGCATGTCTAAATGTACGCGAGCACGTTGAGTTGTCTATGGGTCAAAGGGGAGTCTTATACAAATTCATGCCGGAGTAAGCTTCTCGTTGTTTGAGAATTTTAGTAGCGACGGCTACTATGCATGGTTGTAGACTTGGACTTGCCATGGCACTTGTGGGGATGTAATGGTTGTAGGCTTGGACTTGCCATTGACATCGCGGTTTAAGGCTTGGACTTGCCGCTACCGGATGAATGCGTATTTTTCTCCCTAAAGACAATTGATATGATTTACGAGATTAAAGCATGTTTTGTCATATATTGCATATGTTAGACTTGTACGCTCAGCATATAGTTGAGCAGTGGAGATGTACTCCATTGCAAGTAAGAAGAAAGACAAGAAGAAGCGTGATGAGTGGGGCCGTTAAAGAACGCCGGGGGAATCATTTGTTTATATTTTGTTTCTATTTCCTAAACTAGTATCAAGGAATTGGGTTATGTAATACGATGTAATAGATCTTTGGATTAATTCCGTAGTATGGTAATCCTGTATTTGAACGTCTGTGGTTATGTTTTAAATGTCGTAGTTCAGTTACGGTTGTGATTGTTGTTAGTGTGGAGAAGCATGAGTTGTTAATTTTCACAACAGGGCTGCCCAGCAGGGGAGCAGTCGACTGGATCCTATGTCAGTCGACTGGATCCCGTGTGATTGAGACACTGAAAGTGAATAGTAAGAGAAGCAGTCGACTGGACCCTTGATCAGTTGACTGAGTCACTGTTGATTTTGGCTACTGCTTTTATATATGGCAAAACCAGTCGACTGTACCATCAATCAGCCGACTGGACCCCCTTTTGAAAATGTTGCATTTTGGTTCTGCATAACACAATCGACTGGGGACCTTTGATCAGTCGACTGAACTACTGTAGATTTTAGCTACTGATCCAAATAGTAACCAGTGCAGTCGACTGGGTTCCCTGATCAGTCGACTGGACCTCTGTTGAGAATTTTGGGTTTTGGTTTCTGCTAGGCACAGTTGACTGGACCCTAGGCACAGTCGACTGAACCTCTGTTTTCAAAAATGTTTTCTTTTGAAAGGATTCGATTGGCCAAAACTTTTTATAACTCTGATTTTAATGGATTTTAATAATGTTTTCCGCTGCTATTTGACTTTAATGGAACTGGATAAGCCTTGATGGCGTGCCACGTGTCCTATTTCCGCCCCTAGCGGGATGGGTCGTGACAAAAGTGGAATACCAGATTTATTTTTAGTGAGAAATTTCGCACTAAAAAAATTTGAAAAAAAATAAATTAGAATTAACACATCCAAATCAGTGTGAAATTTTGCACAAAAACACCACAAAAAAAAAACCAAAATACTAACCCCTACGTGTTAAACATGTGACCCAAGTCAACATACCCAACAACCTACTGAACAAATCGTATCTATGATGTCAGTGTTAAATTTCAGAAAGAGCTTAATTGTTATTAGTGTGAAATTTTACACTGTGAAAATAGATTACTTATGAATAATTGCATGTTATTCAGAAAAGTATCAGGTTTATAAAATAATTAATAAATAAGTGTTCAGATCAAAACAAATGCAAAAAGTGGAGAACGAGTAAAACATGTATAATGAATGGCATCATCTGCAGTCACTATCGATCTAAAAAACTTCCTTATATATCTTCGATCGTCTGTTATCTTCTTCAATCCACAAACTCTCATGAATGCTAGAATGACTAACTACGGCAATCAAAAGAAGAAAAGAAAATGGTGATCAAACATAGAGAATAAAATGGTGGAGAATGGAGATTAACATACTTAAATGATATAATTAAGCTATATACCTAGAATAGAATAGAATAGAGAGAGAGAGAGAGAGAGAGAGAGAGAGAGAGAGACAGAGAGAGAGATGAAGAGAGAGAAATGAAAATGGCAAATACAAATAAGGGTAAATATGTCCCAAAAATATGTGGTCAACTGGTCAAATTACCTATTCGAAATTAACTTGTTGAATAATGTCCTTATTACCAAAAAAATGTTTCCTTTGTGTCTTTAAACCAAATAATTCTCCAAATTGGGGATTTAATACGAAATTTCTGTTAAAAAAAATATGGAGAGTTTTATTAGATTATAAAAAGGGAAAATCTTGAAAATTGTGTAGTTATTCGAGGCCTTGCTAAGTAAGCTAGGGTGAGTGAATTTGTTCATACAATCCGGGAAGGAAATAATGTTGCTCACACTCTTGCAAGGAAATTTAAAATTTTTAGGCGTTGTAAGGTGTAGATGGGTTCGTTCCCTCCCGCGTGACGTAATGTTGTTTTAGCCGATTTGGCTCCTGTTTCTTCTTAATAAAATCTGCGTGTTTCCATAAAAAAAAATTCAAACAATACTATGAAAATTGGGTATTAAAAAAGAATAAAGATTGGGGCAAAAACACAATCTAGAAACACGTAAATATGTCTATCTTTCTCTTGGTGGGGTCCACGGACACTGTAGAGTCCACAAAAAAGAGAAATAAACACATTTTGGTGTTTATAAATTGTGTTTGTGGATTTTACTTGTGCCCGTTGAATTGTTGATTAAAAAATGGAATAAAGAAACAAGGAAGTATATATATCCTCACAATTCCATGATTGCTTCAATCTTAGTTTCAGCCATTGATGTCCACTTAGCAATTTAGGATAATTGTAGTTTACTCTGGCCTACTTAAAGACAAGGGAAGATATGATCTTGACAAGACTAATAACCACCAGGTACATATACACATATACCTACATACATGATACATACATGTCTCCATCTTAATTGTTAGTCGTAGACAATTAAAATGGTCAACTACAACTTATCGTTTGTTTTGTCGGACACTGAATTGATTATTGATGACCTCATCAATTGACGTAATATTGAACCAATGAAGCCAAACTTCAAACAGTATCAGAAAATTAAATTATTTGCTGTTTCTAGAACATAACCACCATGTTAAATAGGGTTAATTATATGTTACTTCCATGAGGTCAGGTCTATTTTTACTTTATTTCTTGTGCTACAAAAGTGGACTGTTAATTTTTGTGATTTTGAATTAAAGTGAAATTATTCAGACTTTTTTCGAAATTGATGAAATTTGTAAATTTTGTCAAAATTGGAGTAATACTTGACCCCTTTGTGAGGTTAATTTTACAGTTAACCCCCTATGAAATGTGGGGATAATGTTGTCATTTTATCCACTTATGTGAGTGGGGTTAATTTAGGGGGTTAAATGCATATGCGGGGTTAATTTTGATACTTAAATTCTCCCATGTGCGGCTAATTTTAACACTTAATCCTCATGTTGGACTATTTTAAGAGAAACTTAATAGTTTTACTTTATCCCAAAATCACAGAGTTAAGTGTCCACTTTTGAACCGCAAAAGAATAAAATAAAATAAAAATAGCAAAATAAAAATATGCCTAACCACATACGGGTAAAATATAATTAAGCCTATTAATTATCACGGTGACGAAATTTGAAGTGGAGTTGCACCTTCTCTTCTATAGGTTCGTACCTAATACAGATACAAATTGTCCCAATTGTAGTGTCATTCAACAACTAGGTTATGTGCGTTTCTTAGAAAGGGAAAATCTAGTTTGTAGAGCAATTGAAACTAATGACTCCAGTGACAATGTTGTCAACTCACTGAAATTGATTCTCATTTTGCTAGTGAAAATTTTGCTTCAGCCAACTCAATGACCAACTATATTCCGACAGATAGGCAGCTTTTATATGATATCAAATTTTTCCAAGAACAGGCCAAATTAGCAGGTGTATTATATTTAAGGGTTAATTACATAAACATCCCCTGTGGTTAGATTTTTATCAGTTACCTCCCGTACTTTAATTATATTTAAGGGTTTTTCCCCTGTGTTATGTGTGTGTATATATATATATATGAGGACCATGGAGAGAAAGAGAGAACCAGCGAGAGAGAGAGAGAGAGAGAGAGAGAGAGAGAGAGAGAGAAATAAAACACTCAAACACACACACTGCCCTCACCCTTTGCCTCAGCACACTCCACATACCCACGAAGCAAGCCACCGGAGAAGGAGAAGAAGGAGAGAGAGAGAGAGAGCTGAACTGAGGTATAAAACCCCCCTACACCCCTATATGTTAATGCTGTGTCTTTTATACATCACACACACACACACACACTCAGACCCCCAGATATGAACCAAACAGAGCATTAGGCCCTAGTTTAACTAAGATACCATTGAAGCTCCATTAGAGCTTTGATTTTCAAACTCAACCAAACTCTCTAAAAATTATACGAAACAGACCCATATAGTCCCAGATAAACCCCCCTCGAATAGCCTAGAGCTTAGACCTTGTTTGGATGGTCATGCAGACCATTATTGCCTACAATACCTTAAAAGAATAATCTCTTAGTTCGAATATCAATTGAGATAAGTGAGGTCCCAGCTCATACTATGTTATTAAGGACCTCAATCCGGTCATTTTGGCATTGGAATCATCAATTTCTATAGAGAGAGTAAAGAGTTATGGCCTTTGGAAGGTTCTCCGGTGACCCGCGGCAAAGCTTCGCCAGAGAAGAAGGTGGTGACCAGCATAGCTTTGGGTTCTAACAATCGGGTATGGGTACTGGACCTACTGGTTAATATGTATATATGTATATATATATGGGATGGGTTATAAGACCGGGTCGGGTTATTTAAAACCCGTATAGTCACTTAATGAAACGATGCTGTTTTATTTCAGATCATACCATATCTATGTTTGGGACAGGTACGGGTCAGGGTTCGGATCGAATACGGGTCGGGTTTGGGTTGACCCGCAAATTATTGAGTTGGACTCTCTTAAGTCTGTAAATGAATGACCCGTTTGACTCAGGTCAGTTCGGGCTGACCCACGGGCCTCTGATTTTTATTTTTATGTTAGTTTTAATTAGTATTTTTCTATTTTTGATTATTAAATAAGATTTTAGGTATTTATAATTATTTTAAAGTATGTAAAAATAGTTTTTATACCATTTTAAATTCTAGAATATTATGTTTTAACATTTATAATATTCTAAAACTACAATATGTATATATTATACTTATTGTTCACCTAGTTTGAATAAATAATAATTATTAGCATAATTATAATAAATAAGTTATAAGTAGTTTTAAATAGTTCCAAGTTATTTTTAAAATAGTTTCAAATGCCAAAATTAAGATTTAAATATTCTAAAATATTATTTTAAATAATACTCTCATGTTTTGTTATTATATATATTAATTATATATTACGCTTATTATTTATTTAGTCTAAATAAAGAATAAGAATTAGTTTTGAATTGAAATAAATAGGTAATAAATACCTAATGGTTATTTTAAAATATAGGAAAATTGTATTATTTCCCTAAGGCCTAATGCCTTGGCTTTATAAAGTTATTATTTATAAGACCCAACTCCGGCATTTTATTTATTTAAGGAAAGTAACCATTTGGTTATCTTTTAATTATTTTAAAATATCAAACAAATTCCGAAAATTATGAGAAAAATACCACTAACATATTTTAAGGCCTAGTATTTAATAAAAATGTTTATAAGAACCACATGTCTTTCTAAAATATATTTTATAATTGTACGACTCCTATCACGACCCATCCCGCTACGGACGGAATTAGGACACGTGGCATGCCACCAAGGCTCATCTAATTCCATTAAATTAAATAGCAGTGGAAAATATAAGTACGATTCATTAAAATCAGAGTTATAAAAAGTTTGGCTCAATTGAAACACTTACAAAAAAGAATCCTTTTTAAAAGTAGAGATCCAGTCGACTGTGGCGGGGACCCAGTCGACTGTGGGGTTAATTGCAGAGAGTTTAAAAGATCAACAACCCAATCTAGTTAAGTGTGTCGGGGACTCAGTCGACGGGGGTCTCAATTTCTCAGTCGAGTGGTACCTGTCCGGTCGACTGAACTAGCTCTAACATAATGTCATGTTTTCATGCAAAATCCAGTCGATTGTTTTGCATCTTCTAGTCGACTGATGCCCTTGAAAATTGAAAGATATTTCGTTAAAACAGGGGTCCACTCGACTGTGTCGGGGACCCAGTCGACTGATTCCTCAAATTCCTGCACATTCAGCCACAACTGAAAGCCATGATTCTCCAATCAAATTCCAACATAAACACAACTATATATCAACGTTCCAAACATAATTACTGAAGTTTTACTATGGATCACAATGCTACAAACTTATGCCAAGATTCTAGTATGACATATTACAACCTTCCCAAAACCCTATTACAATTCTAGGATTGGAACAAACGTATAAACAAGTGGTGATTCCCCGGCATTCCTCGACCTCACTCCTCTCGCTTCTTCTTTCCTTTCTTCTTATCACCTATAATGGAGGAAGTCTCCATTGCTCAGCTATATGCTGAGTGTACTATTTTAAACAAATGCATATGAGGCGATTCATGCTTTAAACATCTAAATCACATAATTTAGTCACTAGGGAGAGAGATACGCATTCATTCGATATATCGGCAAGTCTTAAATCTTAAACCGCGATGCCAATGGCTAGCCAAAATCACTCAACCATTGTATCCAAGTGCTCTGGCTATCACGCCCCGGAACAGTAAAAATAGAGAAAAATAAATTTCCTTTTTGGGTCCATATGGAATGACTGGTGAATATCACTAATGATCCACACCACACAGTACTAGTCTACAACAAGAATAGTAATAAAAATAAACTGGATATAAAATAACCATTGCTTCTATTACAAACATCAGAGTTATTACAACAGTAGAGCTACAACGGAAGTATATAAGGTTTAGAAACAACATATGCCTAAGTACCAAATATAACAAAGCAGTCTAAACAGAAATAATAAACTAATAACTATCTCTAGATCTTCAGCTGGCGTAAACATCAGCGTAGTAGTTCTCCTCGGCATAGACATCATTTGTGGGGCCACCCTCTGCGTATTCTCCTCCCGAATAGTAACCATCGTTGTAGGTTCCGTCATCTGCAGAATAAGGTACAGGAAAGTCTGGACGGGGAAAATCCAGGCAATAAAAGGCCGTCAGCTTACTGAGAACTGAGTGAGTATAAACTAACAAGGTACCAGTTATCTGAAGTAAAAACAAGCTTATGAAGACACGAGTTAACATTCTACTATTATGTTGCTCCTTAACTCAACGTCGTTAACCAACCCTTGTCGTCTTGTTATCTGAAGACCGAAATTCAACATACTCTGACTGAATGAAACAGACTCAATCGTTTAACTCTAGGGATACACCCTTATTCTGTCCATTGCTTTTAAGAACAATATATCCTGCTCACCGCATGTCATGGACTCCACGTCAGTCCGTCCCTAGCTTTTAAGAACATATATCCTACTCACCGCATTTCAGGGACATAACATTTTGAACAAGGCATATCATCTATTGCCACGACTCAGCGTCATCTACCATACTTTCCAGCTCACCGCCTCTTTAAGAACATTTATCAGTTCACCGGCTTTTAAGAGCATATCATGAATCCTCTGATTTATCCTAGGACTACTTGGTCCAGCTCACTGCCTTTTAAGAACATTTATCAGTTCACCGACTTTTAAGAACATATCATGACCAAACGTCCGTCCACGTACCATTCCCAAAACTTACCAAACCTACCTAAGTTACGTTCTAATATCGACACATGATAATTCCCAATGTGGCCTGACTACTCTGATTAAAAGAACCGGATGTCAAACTCAATACACGAATCAACATGTTACCCACATAGTCAGATTCTTCCGATTATCAAAATATCCTTTATTCTTTGGTGTAACATTACCCCTGTCTAACCCAAAATCGCATAACGGAAGTCCGAATCGAGAATCAAACAATCGTACCCTTAATATGATAAATAGGCAAAGGAATCCATGTTCTGCCAATACCAATCGATTGGGATAAGGTCCAATCGATTGGGACAAAAATCATAACAATTGATTGAGAAAACTAACAATCGATTAGGTCCAAAACAATGTCAATCAATTGCTAACATTAGCAATCGATTGGGATTCTATCCAATAGAATGGGTCCGGACTGATGGCAATCGATTGGGAATAATGCCAATCGATTGGCACTTTGTCTTCACCAGCAGATTAATAAAATAGCATATATAAACATCATAAGGACATATTAAGCACATCTAAACTTCATAATAACTTGTAAAAACATCAAATAGAGGGACCAAGTAAGTTGTAACTCACCAAGGGTGTGTTTGGTTGTGTGTATGAGCTTGAGAACCCAAGCTTTCTCTCTCTTCTTTCTTCTCTGCCCAGCTCTCTCTCTTCTCTGTCTCTTCTCCTTTCTTCTTCTTCTTCTTTTTCTTCTTCTTCTTCTTCTCCTTCTTCTCTTCTTCTTTTCCCAGCTACCAAGGCAGTGTGTTTGTGTGTATGTGGATGTGGGTATATATATAGAGATATATGTATATCTCTCACAAGATGTGTGTGTCTCTCTCTCAAGGATGTAAAACTAGCCCAAGGCCATAGATACTCTCATATATATAAAGATTGAGAATGCCACACGTCCAAAACTCAAGCAAAGAAGAAAACTTGTCTCAGCTTATGCCAATCGATCGGTAAAGATGGCAATCGATTGGTTACAGATATTTAAAGGCAATCGACTGGAAAGAATGGCAATTGATTGGTATGTTGTCACGTAATGAATTCAAGTCGGTAGGATGGCATCGATTGGAAAAGATAACAATCGATTGGTAACCAAAAAGTGTCAATCGATTGGGAAGCAAGGGCAATCGATTGGTACTTAAATTTACCAAATGAAAGGTAAAGGATTACACAAGTATGTAAAAACGAATATTAGGTCTTAATATATAACCAAAATACAGGGTATTACACTGACTGGGCCGGTTCTCAAACCAAGCAAGTAGTCATTACTAATGTAAAGTCTCAAACATCGAGAGGCGTGCACTGGCATAAAATTATACCAAACTCCCGTTTGACCCACATAATCATTTAGCATACTCACATAACCTTATCACCATGTTTTTCAATACTTACTCGCTAAAATTAACCAGCCTAATTTAACACATAAATTTTGCCCGGATCACAATTTCCATACATAATATTCAAAACATCCAAAATTGTCTATCTAACACAAGTTCGGAATTCATACCTTAGGCTATGGTCCTATAACTTCAGGAGAAGTACTAGTAGCCCGATTAACCGTCGGATATCCGATCTTAAAGGATTCCTACAATTATTAACATGTTTTTTTTCCAAATTATAGAATTAGCTTTTCAAAAATAATTTGCCAAACGAGGCCTAAGAGGTATCAAAATGAAGCTCTTACCTCGAGGAGTCTAAATATGAAATCTGGGGAAAACTGATGATCGAAAGTTCATCGTTTGGCGTCATGAAGCTCAAACCCCCCCCCCCCCCCCCCCCCCCCCCCCCCCTCTTCTCTCTCTCTCTCTCTCTCTCTCTCTCTTTCTCGATCGATCGATATTAAGTTTTGGATATTTTATGAAAATATCATAAGTCTTCCTATTTATAGGCACAAATCTCAGAATTTACGTTTAACTCCCTACAAGTTCTCAAAACTTCTACTGATCTCCTGAAACGTCGCACATGTCTATTTTATTACTTCACGAGTGAAAACTAAAATTTATAAAAGTTTTCGCCTAAATTCCGTTTGGGTGTGTAATTATGTCTGAAAACTAAATTTATAGTATTCAAAACGGTCTAAAACCAGACCAAAACTACCAGAAATTATACGAAACAAGTATAATTACTATTCACAAAATACCAAAAACATCAAATAACATTTAAGCCATATAAATGTCATTTATTCATGTTCATGCCACACGATTCTCTTATTACCGTGTCCTCGATTGACACCCCACCGTATTCACAATTATCAAATACATTGATAATTCACAAAATTTCAATTATGCATTTAACATGAAAGTAATTCCCGAGACGGGTGTGACAACTCCTAAGTCTATAGTTATGTAATTAGGACTTCAATAATTCACAATAAATAAACCGTAGCTCAGAAAAATACGCTGTCAGTTCCTAAATTCCTAGAATAACGTGTAGACCTATTTTCCAAAGATTAGTGACTTTCTGACTAGTCGAAAATACAACTTACTGTTAGGGCCCACATTGGTATAGGAAACCCAACCTTTTATATGACAGACTCCGATTTGAGTCTAGTCAATGGCGTTAGACTCAGAATGATGTCAGGATCATCACGTTCAAGTTTAGGAACCCATTTGGCACAATTACCATTATACCCCTATAAATAGAATGAATGTTAATTGACATTCGATGTATTGATATGAATTGTAGGGACCAATGCAATACTTGTATTCGCGAACTCGCATCGAGGTGAGTCGTCCTAACTCACTTGATATATTATATAAATACTCCATGTGTATTATATGAATGTCTCGTGTGTGTTGTGTGGACATATTTGATGAGTATTATATGTTCGTAACTTAAGATTAACTGCTTATATAAAAACTCATATCTAGGTAACTATACCCATGTTTAATTGATAATCGTTGTCATGATTCATGCATGTTACGTTATACGTCATACACTCGCATAAATACTCATATGAACGTAATCGAGTTGTGATGTCAAAGTTGACGTCTACATGTTTAGTCGAGGAGACTAACCCAATTATATTTTCACACGTGTTTGAGTGGACTGCGGAGGTCCGAGTAGTACAGTCAAATTATTGGGAACAACGATAAATGCTTTTGGGCCCTGTTAGGCAACAATAGCAAAAGTACATTCAAATTAATGGAGTTAATCGTGAGTTGGTGGTTTATACGCTATTGGGCCCGGCCTGTTAGGCGACGATAGCAAAATATCCATCTAGGTCTTGAATACAATAGTTACCAATTAAAATGCTATTGAGCCCTGTTAGGCAACGGTAGCGCTGTAACTATTCAATTCTTCAGGCAAGGCCACGAAGACCTAAGAGTAAAGTGATTACAACATTTTAAACCAAAACTGCTATTGGGCCCTGCTAGGCAATGATAGGAATGTGATCATTCCACTCTAAGCTAACAGTGTTACACTGGTAATGTAACATGTCACATGAGTCAGTAATGGTGTTGGGTAAAGTCGAATATATCAATATTGTATTGTGTTGTCACTATCTCATTCATACTATCATGCTATATGCTTATCAAATGTTTAGTTCGAGATATTTGTTGTACTCGTATATTATTGCTTGTATTAGGAGTGATCGGTTAGACCAACTCACTTAGCCTCAAACGCTAATGACTCTACAGCCCTGGACATATTACGTCTAGGTTATAATAAAGAAGCCTATCCATGCATCCGTGAAGAAAAGTATCTCGATCCTCAAGAAGGGGACTATCAGGAAGGTTACCCCGATGGAGACTATTAAGAAGAGTACGCTGGTGAAGGGCATGGATATGCCAGTTGAATAAAAGAATCTAGTCTATTATCATATTAGGATTTCTTTTATGCTTTAGAACTATCTTTCGTCAGTTATAATAACTTAAGTGGCTTCGATCGCCCAACTTATATTTTTGTGGTTTTCATTTGGAACTGTTGTAATGGCCTAGTAACAAATACTTAAAGTTCCCCCATGAATATCATTAGACGTTTTGTAATTCCTTCTTATGTTATAACCATGTTACAATACTCGTAAGGGACATGTCAGTCTCATGTAACTAATCATGGCTCACGGATTCAGAAAGGAAAATTTTATTTCCCTCTAATTTTTTCTACTTTGGGGCGTGACAGGTCAAGGGTAGATTTAAAAAAAAAAAAAAAAAAGCTAGTACATCACCAAGATTGTGTATGTCAATAAAAAATTAAAATAAAATAATGTCACCAAGATTGTGTGTGCTGTGTGTGTGTGTCCAAGGGTAGATTCAAAATAAAAATTAAAACAATATAATAATGTACCACATATACCTAAATAAATATTTAAGCATATAAGAGTGTTCTCATTAGCATGTAATAGGGGTAATTTCGTACTTTTACCAATTTTCTGTTAACTTTAATAGAAAAAGTGACTGTTTCACTTTAGTCCAAACTACAGGGGGTATTAGTGATACAATTTAAAGTACAGGGAGTAATTGATAAAAGGCCTAACCACAGGGGTGTTTCTATAATTAACCCTATATTTAATGATATAAACATACATGTGACCCCTTTTTTTTGTTTCTTTTTTTTAAAGAGAACCCCCTTGTTTCAGTTTTGTCTAGTAGATTCGGGGCCCACCAACTATTTTTATTTATTTTTTGGTAACATTGCATTATTGGAGAAATTATTACATAGTATTGGACCATAGGTCACATGACAGTCTCGACCAATAGGGGACTACCCCTGCATTAGGCAATAATTTGGTCACATAACAGTCGTTTATTGGCCATGACCACCATGTGGTCATATTCTCGGACCATACAATAATTTCTCTAACCCATGTTATTATTATCTCTGTATTTTGAACAATCTCTACTGTTGGGAGAGGAGATTCAACATGGTATTCAGATTTTCTGGATTCCAAAGACATTCTCTTACTAAACTCTAACAAAGTTCAAATAACAGACTACAAAACCCTTAATTGTGAGAACTACCAGAAAAATTGAAAGCTGGAAGCAGAAAACTTTATGCAGGAAGGGTTCAGTTTATCAACTCTATCCTCTTCTTATAAGCGGTCTGGTTGGTCTTCCATGTACATCTTGCTGACGACGTTGATTAACACCAAAGAACTGCATGCAAAGACTATTTTGGAGTTCCAAACCCGTGAACCCAAATTACAACGAACCAAAGGTCACCATCATGTCCATGATATAGTGTGATTTGAAAATACATTCGGAAAACATTAATCTACATTCAATCATACCGACCAGCATTTCGCAGATTTCCACCGTGATTGTAGATTCAAGAGTAGTAAAGCATTAGGCAATCTCCTTGAGAAGCCGAAAAAAACGAAGTCTAATTGAACATCAAGGCAAGGGCAGCCGTTTCCAAATTACATGCATGCTATCAAAATACAACTCTTAACAATGTTCTGCTTCCACTATAACAGCACATCAGAGTGTACAACAATATCACTGTCTTTGTGTTACTAGCTATATACAAGCACAGCTACAGAAAGGGATGGATGAGAAGGAATGGACTACTTAGAAAGTGACCGACACAGAAAACAAGTAACTGTTACATGGCACGGCTTATATTATGAATCAGCCTCATCCTGCAAAAGGATCTCATAGATATCTGTCCTCAGATTCAGTTCCTTCTCCCGCATTACTTCTTGAAGATCCGATAACTCTTTTGCAGTCAGTATAGTGTTTAGTTTCAGGAAACCATCCAACCAAAGCTTTTTTGACCTGGGTAACATATTTCAAACAGAACAAAGGGTTAGGTAAAGAGCGTGCACACTTTATTAACGACATGTTTGGACATCTTTTGAATGGCCAAATTACAAGTTAAAATACCAATTTAAAATTGTTCCAAGTAAAGTCATTTGGAAATATAAGGTACATCACCATACTTGGTAACCCCATAAGTTCAGAAAATGTAGAGGCTACAAAATGATAGTTCAAAATTTGAATCCCCGCAAGTTCAGAAAAGATTGATTAAGCCATTGATTAAACCAATGATTTGAATTACTAACACTGGATAGACTCAGGTCAGACCAATGACTCGTGATTACTCGAAACGACCATAAGAAAGGAAAATGCTATCTGGACATGCATTACATCATAGGGAATCCACAATTTATGAATGAACGACTATAAGATAAATGCATTCATTCTGTCAAAATTATTGATATGGTTCAATATGAAAATTAGCATTAAAATTCCCACACGAACAGACATCATTTACAGCATGCAGGACAGATAGACAATCTTGATCAATGACGTTGCACCAAAAACCTTTTTTCATCGAGGAAGTAAGACCTTACCATGGGCATGCATTAATAGCTCGAAAGAAAATTCGGCGAGCTGCAGACGGGTTGTGTGCAACATTAACCTCATATGCAATGTAGCAACGCCAGAGTAAAACTGAGTTTCGCAATCTGTCATTCGCCAATGCCCTTTCAAACAAGCCATGTATTCTATGTGGGGAACCTCCTCTACTCATCTCGAATGACAATGCGAAGAGCCAAACAATCACAGATGGTTTCCTGAGCGTGCCAGCAGAACATTAAATTTACTAATTGCACTTAACAAGTCTATTTAATGCAAAGTTTAAATACAGATTGACATATACGCCATCTCACAGTAAACCAAGATTGGATACCATAATTACAAGGGACACTCCCTTGCAAGCTTTTCCAAATTCCACCGAAACTAAATAGGGCAGCAGTAAATTGAGGAATTACGGACTGATTTAATTAGATTTTGTGCTGGAAGGTTGCTGAAAACTATGGGGTTTTAAGGATGGTTTGTATCTATGTATCAAAAAGGTTAACGTTTGGGCTTCGATTTAAGATAGGTAAGAGGACCGCGTGGGGCTGTGCTGGGTGATGGAACAATATCCATGGGCCGATGCTTGGGTTATATAATAGTGCGCTGTTGGTATCCAATTACGGATGGTTTCTGGTTCTTTTAGTTAACGTAACAGTCTATATTAACAACCTGTTTTCAGATATCAAAAAAAGGTAATTAAGTTATTTATCACAACATTAGTCATTAGTCAAAGTCATCAATACAAATAGGAAAATATGTCTTCTTCTTTTCAAAAATCCAAAGTAGAAAATTAAAAAACTTTATTTTTCTTAAGTTGGAAAATATTATCAATGCATCGAAGAAGTGTCCACATCTTTTCCACCTTTAGGTCCGATGTTCTGTAAAACGCCTATAGAACATTACATAGTGAAGCCAAGATTACAGTATTAAATTACTACAATTCGAAATCATAATGCAACAACGGACGCTCAGAGAAAAGGACAAATGTCCTAAATGCAACAGCAACACTGTTCCTCAGAAATTTGACAGGAGGCTGTTAAACAGTGCAGATTCCCAATACTTCCAGATCATACAATAACAGCAGAATAACGATTTAATACAAAAGGCCAAAAGATCTTACTTGTGACAGTAGTCATCAAATATTAAACGCAGTTTATTTGGCGCAGTATGAAGATGGCTGACTTCAACGAGAGCAACGTGAAGTTCGGTACTGAAAGGATATACTTGCAAACCTTGTAATATAGAATCCCAAATATCTGACAGTTTTGATTGTGTACGATGCCTCCGATGCATCCTTACATAATAGTTGAACAAAAATTCAAGTTGGTAACTTTGGCTTCTTCTTTCTACAATCAAATAGATTGTACCAGTCATGATAGAGAACAAAACTACAAGATAAAACATTGCATTATAAAAGGTCTTATTCATGAAATGAAGAATCCCGACTCCACCAACAAGAAGTCAATCACATGGTTATGTGGCAAATCTACACAAATTACAGAACTCAATGCCATTAACAAATGTCAATTTACAAAAACAATACCATTGGATAATCAATATCATGGATAGCACACCATTGCCATTGGAGATGCTCTAAGCGAACAAAAAGACGATCGAGAAGATACAGAGGCTAACTTACCTGGAAGCACAGTGGACAAAGCCTGATTTAAAACTTCAATACCAGCGGTCCATCCAGTGGTCAACTCTTCAAATAAAGCAGCCGAACAGATATAAGCAATAGAATTATCATCAGTAATACCACGTGCCCACGCCGATCTTAACATTCTTAATCGTTCTTTAAACACTTGGTGTGCTCTCAGCAGTTGTAGACTTGATGGTTGACATTTATATGGGGTGTATTTTACCCCACTACCAAAGCAAGCCAGAATGTGTATTGCACGCAATGATGATTCTGAACTCTTGCCATTACTATTATCGATCTCTACTTCAGCATACCAGAAATATAAAAGAGATGCATTTGGCCGAAGATCCTGCTAAGTTGAATTCAGAAAATAAGTATTTGACAAAGCACTTAGGCTTTGTTTGGATCTTGGATTTAGTGAGGGAAAAGAAAAGAAAACATAGAGTAAACCATTTTCCTTTGTTTGGTCAATAAGAAAAAAGATGAGGTAAATAGGAATGAAAAGAGAATAAGTTGAGAAATAAATTAAACATTTTAAATGTTGTGAATCATTTCCCTTCCTTTATGCACATTACAACTATATTTTAGAAATTTTTTATTTTTAATGTTATTTAAGCATGAAATACGCAAGGGAAAACACGAGGGAAATAGGAGAAGGCAGAAAGTGTAATTTATCTATCGACACAAAAACTGGAAAATTCCGTGTATTTCCGTGCCGCTGAAAATAACAACAAATGTCCTTGATTTTTTATGGTAATCAAGAAAGCATAGAGACCTTACCAGTGGAAGGCCTTCAATGGATGCTAACGCCATGTCAAACACCTTTCTCGCATGATCAATATTCCCAGAGACAGCTTCTCTTCGTGCGTAAACTCCACATAACATTACATCCTTATACCACAATACAGAAAATACAAAATGTAATAGAGTGAAGTAAAATAAGAAATCCTCCAACAAAAACACACCATTTGTTGAGCATTACCCACCTAATTCCACAACCCCCCCCCCCCCCCCCCCCCCCCCCCCCTCCCTTTCTGAAGGTACGTAAGGGAACCACTTCTTAACAATGTGAAGTCTTCACTCTAGTAAATAATGTTACCAACATATAGAAGTGTCAGGAGGATTAATTGTCTATAATACACCACTCAATTGTGCCTCCGCCTTTCATAACCAAATTGGAGTTTACACCATAAAAGATAATGTCCATGTCAATCTATTCAAAAGGCTTAGAGAGGTAGGAAGACAAATGTATGTTAAAAGCATAGCTCCATTCCAAGAATAGACAAAAAAATCTGTTGAAAGCGACAAATTTCTTGGGGTGCATGCCTGCAAGGATTTTTAGACCATCCATCAGTCTAACCAATCAGCTTCTGTAACCAAAATCTTTAATTAAGAACCAAAAGGTGCTCGAATGATGGTAACGCACTGAAAATATAATATGACTGAAGGCCCCAAGTGTGAGGAAAGGGTGCATGGGGATTGGAAGGGAGGAAGTTCAAATATTCAACACTTGGAATTCTCTCGGTTAACAAGAAACTAAGGGTGTGTTTGATAACCCAATTAAGTGGTGAAAATGAAAACTTTCAGCACTTATTTTGTTTCAGTGCGTTTGATAACGTATCACTTAATTGAAAAAGCAGACAAAAACCACTGAAAACTTTAAGTGAAAAATTTCTACTGAAAATAATCACTGAATGCAATCTATTTCGGTACTTGGAAAAATTGTTTTCAGTATTGTAAATTCAATCGCTTAAAATTTTCAGTACTTAAAATTTAGCACTTAATTTTCAATACTTAATTTCAAATTTATCAAAAGCACCCTAAGTATCAAAATGTGTGAAACCACAATATAACAAAATTGATTGTCCTAACTAATAAAGATCTGAGGCATTCAAGATCTATTCTAAAGCACCAATAGCCATAGTCGATTCATCACGATTTTGATTCAAGTTAGTTAAATCGACCATATCCATCAACCATAATTAATCTACAACATTGATTCGAACAGTACGAATTTCACACTTCATCAAGTATTACCAACCAGTTGAGACTCAACAGATCTAGGCTAAGGGCCAAACCATTTATTTATTTATTTTTATTATTATTATTATTATTATTAGGGGGTGGGGGATGATTCCTCTATATATGTAACATCCATGGAGACGAATGTTTTTTTTCCGATGAGGGGTGTAACACTTATATCCCTTTTGCATGGCAAAGTACCCAAGAAAAACACACTTCAGTGCTCTCGGGTCCAATTTACATCGGTGCTGTTTATGAAATTTTATGTGTTGTGGACAATGCTTGAAGGGTATTGAATTGAAGAGTCTTTGAGGGCATTCGATTAACGAGGTACGCAGCTGTAAGAATAGCATCTCCCCAAAAAAAATAGGAACATGCATGTCAAAGAGTAAGGATCTAGAAACCTCCAAAATGTGACGATTCTTACATTACACCATTTTATTGAGGGGTATCAACACACGAAGTTTGATGTATTATGCCATAAGCCTGAAAGTAGGCACTAAGACCCTTTTTAAAGTATTCACCTCCATTATCAGATCTAAGAATTTGTACTCAAGTGCTAAATTGGGTAAGAATCATTTTATGAAAAGACGGAAAAATAGAGAAAACTTCAATTTTTTCTTTCAAAAGGTAGACCCAGAAAACACAAGTGCAATCATCAATAAAAGAGACAAAAAGTTTAGTGCTTGAATGATTAGGAACATGCGATGGCCCCCAAGAATCTAACCCAAATTCCACATTTTCTGCGTCTTCTACTTGCAAAATGCTTCTTTTGGAGCAATATTGAAAGTGTATTGAAGAGGAATGTACTTGGGCCTCTGAGGTAGCTGTATTTCACCAAGTTACATGGACAAAAGGCAAGTCCAGCTGTTCAGACCCCATTGAAGTGTCTCTTTCAATTGAATGTAGAGATCGTTTGCAGAAGAAGAACCTTTTTATATTCTCCCTTTAGACCCATCATTTATCTAAATCTAAACGAGTATTAAGTTTTATAGCAGGGTATGTCCCAGCCAGGACTTGAAATTCCACACCTTCCCATTTGAGGGGGCAGGAGAAACCACTCAGCTAATGGTCGGTTGTATCACTACATACAATTATTCAGCACTATCAACTTCAGTTAAAGTTCTTCAAGTCCTAAAATATAAAATTAAAAAACCTGTACTTTTATTATACAGCCTAGCTACCTGCAACAATCCGACACACAGACATAGGACATGGCTATATATCAGAATATGCCAAAAAGGAACGAACGGTATTTGAATTAAGGGAAGTTAGGTGAAACTGCCTCAATTGAGATCCACTGGGAGACGCACACAAACATTCATGGCCTAATATGCAAAATTGACTTTCCCATAATCAAACATAAAAATGCATTTATGATATAACAATTACCTGACGATTACTTTTTAGGAGATTCTTCGCTAAAGCTCGACATGGAGTAACTGCACAGCTAGAAGTATTCATTCTAGTGTTTGATAGCTCTTCCGCAACAAGAGCGGCTTCTTCCAAAACGTAGTTATGTGGAAATGCAGTAATACAGAGTAAGGTACAATTACGAACAAATTTCATCATATTAGTCCTCATAGAAATATCAGTTGAAGTGCCTAAAAGGAATTCCAAACTGGAACTGCTTGGACTGCTATCTCTTTTGGCCAAAACATCTTGAACCCTTCTCAAATCATCTAGCAAAGAATCTGGAAGCCCCTCTAAACTGAGGGTTTTCTCTACCCAACTTGAACTGTTTGTGCTTTCCCTACACAAGAATAAAGATCTAGTATCATGACCAGTGATTAATGAAAGAAGGGCACTAGTCTAGTCACACATATAGCAAACAATGCAACATTAAGAATGGAAAATCAATAGTTTCCTACGCGAATAGTGAACAACATGCTACTACTTAATGGTCAGGAATCAGGATCATTACATTCACAAGAAACTATTTCGGTTTAATAGTCCTATCACACTCCAATAAGTGAGGTCTACGTAGATATTCAACAGAAACTATTGATAACCACAAGACCAATTGAGGAACAAGATTTCACAACTTCTTATTATTTATTAAAGTGGAAGATCACCTTTTGTTTCTTGGTAATTCTGACAGAGCACTAGTCATATACCCTAATGCTGATGACGAAGATGAGAGAGAGAGAGAGAGAGAGAGAGAGAGAGAGAGAGAGAGAGAGAGTATGACATCTTAACATTCTTATGGTTTTATTCCGTGAATTAATAGACCTTGTAAAGTTCTATGGTTCACTGCAAAGCGATGAAACAAGCTCATGTTTATGGTCTTAGCATGTTTATGGTTTTACCAAGAAGCTATCATGAAAAAGTTAATTACAAAGCACTCAACGGATTGAGAAGTCCGGTAAAATAGTATACAAGGTTATCTCATTTGGATATCAACTTAGAAGGATGTGAATGCCCTAACTCCACTCTAATACTGTCTTGTACTTTTCCTCATGCTCAATACCGATTGCCACAACCTCGTCCCAAAACACAAAAAAGAAAAGAAAAAAAAATATAAAATATAAAAGAAAAAGCAGATATTAACAACAAACCTCATAATTCTTGGTGAAACATAAGGAAATGGTAATAGAGCCATTACTGCACTATTTTGGACTTTGGAGTGTTAATGTTGCAAGAGCAAAGGAAAGGGGAAAAAAAGTGTAATCTGACAAGCAGTAGTGCAGTATGAGATTTTGTATTCTAAATGTTCTATTTTAAGTGCATTAGAATGTTTCTTCATTGTTGCAAACCATCCCATTGCCACAGATTCTATTCATCTTTTGGTAAGGTCAAAGTTTTCTTCAGTTATCATACTAAGTTGAGCAATATCTAGAAATTTGGTGTGCCTTTTCCTCCATTTACAATTTAAGGCTATTGATGCAAAACAAAGTTGGAGCTCAGTGGAATGTTCTAATAGGTTTCAATGACAGCGGAACTCTGTAATTAGTTAAGAGTATGGTTCCCAAACAATTCCTTAAAACTTTCTCTCGTTTATCTTATTTCTATTTACTGACCATTCAAAACAGTTTCTCTGCAAAATAACTGAATGAAATACTAATATTCCATTTTTTAGTGTTGTAACCCACCAATCTCCCAAGTAGTTACTTATACTCAATCCACCCTGTTCTACACCAGGTTGTTTTCCTAAAAATCTGCAATCTAACAAGGTTCATAAGATAACTGGTGCAACCATTACATATCTGACATTAACTCCGTATTCTGAGTTTTACAGTGTTGTTCACTAGCACATACCTATATTAATTCATTTTCATGTTGTAAATTACAGCCATGAGTCCATCTAAGCATCCAAATGCTCCAGTCTAAATAATTTCAACTCAAGTATGAATGTCAATTCCTCATGTAATTCAGGATTTTAAATCTGAAAATATCTCCCATATCCTCTTTGGGCAACAAAATTGCAAACTAATAATTAGGTGGAATAAGAACCAAAAGAGCGGTGCAATAAGATCAAATGAAACACCTATTATGAAATACTAACCATTGTGATAGCCTCCCGCCATAGAAATCAATAAACCGGGATATCAGAGATAAACGTGCTGCCTCTGAGCTAATCGAGAACAAGTATTCGCAAACATCTTCAAATACTATAGCTCTCAAAAGTTGTTCACCGCCTTCTCCATTTGCTGTCTCGTCACTATGAGAGTTGCCATCTGTTTTGCAGTCACAATTAATACTTGTTATGAAAACGATGAACTTTTGTTTTCTTAATAACTAAAGAAAAGTATATTAAAAAGGTGCTTCCCATGATACAGGAAGTGAACACAAAAAACTATAGACTAAGGTCGTCTAACATCTCTACAAAAGAAGCAAAAGAACTCGGAATCCTCCCGTTAGACCAAAAACCAAGGGAGTGCAAAAGAGAATTGTTAAGCATTGTGATTGGAGTTGTAGAAAGGGGAAAGAAAAGACAACAAGAATAATGGACAGTGAAAGAAGAGAGAAGGAAGAAAAGTTAAGTCTCTTCTTTCGCTTGCTTTAAATGAAATGGAAAGAAAAGAAAGGGAAGATAGAGAAGGTTTTTAAGACTTTGTTTGGAAGGAGGAGAATGGAAAGAAAAATATAGGGAGAGAAATAAAAGGGAAAGAAAGCTCCCTCTCACTTGTTTGGAATGGAGAGAATGCGGAGAATGAATTTACCCTCCACACTTCCCTTCTTCCAACCACAGCATGAGTATGTGATCAATTACTACCAAAACACAATAAAAACATGCAGTTTGAGTAAATATATCAGTACAATGGAAGCTTCAATACCACGTGAGGTTGAGGCATTGAGGATGGTAATATTACATATTTAGTGTGGATCACCATGAAGAAATCAGAAGGAATGTAAAAGGAAGAAGAGGAAAGCACCAGAGGGGAGGACGCACCAGATTTAGCACGAACAGGCATCCATTGGTCAGAATCTCTTGATAACTCTTCTTGTAACCATCTAGTCCATGTTTTAGTATCTCTGACCTCTCCATCAGCCTCAGCTTCAGCATTGATGCCCAGCATTCTCATCAAAGCCTCCGTATCATCTTTCTCGTCTATATCTCTTGCCTCAAGATCGTCACTTAACTCCTCAAAAGCTATATTTTCAGGATTTCCACTAATTTCATTTTTTGTTAATGGTTGTGTCCAACCTGTCCAACCACCTTCTTCATTGTTATGCGATTCCTCATCGATAACCTTTTGCCTCTGTTCCTCCTCTTTTTCCAGCCAGGATGACCATCCAAGAGCTCCATCTTCACCAAGTCTCGCACCATTACTATTCCAGAAGTGCTCAAACAGTCGTCGTTTACTCTGCTCATTTAGATGCAACAGAGGACTGAACAAGGCATATTCAATCTCTGCCTGAAATAAAGCAGTCGCCAACTCTTGGTAGCCAGCCTGCCACTCAAATCTGCAGAGACTAAGAAATACATCAACCAGACCAAGTTCGTGTTGAATAATGGCGGGATCCAGAGAAGGTGAATTAGCATTTTGGTGAACCTGCATAAAGCCCACAACAAATGGAACAAGAATCAAAATTTGGTAGCAGAAATAAAAGTGAATAATCAACTCATAACACTGCGGCAATAAAATAGAAAAGAGAAATAAAGAAAATACTGGTTACAACATATCACCATCATGGTCAAATTAATTTTCTTTTTAAAAAAATAATAAATAAACACACACAGACAAAACTGGTAGAAAGAGAACTTTGTGCTCAGCTACCGGACAATTAAATTTACATCGAGGAGTCGTAGATAGCTTGGGACTATGCTGAATCTGGGATTGTAGAAAGATCATCCCCCTTAAATTTTTGGATTCAAATTTTGAGAGCAAGAATGAAAAGTGCTACAGGGAGAATAGCTGAGCCATAAAACCTGAAACTTCCAAACCAAATATTCAAGGAGGAAATTGCACTTCAACTGTAGCAATGTATCACTATTAGTCTTAGCCCTTCAGTTTTCTAATACTTATTCCCCTTGATTATTATACGTATAAACTAACAAGATGTTAGTTTAACAATTTGTTCAACAAAAATGCAAGTCGACATAAGTACATTGGATATAGGTAAAAACTGAATGCACACACATGCCTATAGGTTCCCTCTTGACTTTTCATCAGTAGATAAAACATTTTACTTTGAAAAACTAAAGTAGGAGCCGCAAAAAATCACTCATCTTCTCAAAAAAATAATAGCAAAGAATCTCAAAAGTTGAACCTAAAAATGATGACAATCATTGGTACAAGAAGGTAAACAAGGATATATTAAATTGAGAACCTGCCTATACTGCTTGCTGGAAGTAGAAGATAATGCTTGTATTGCATTTGCATACATTTTTCTCATTTCAGAAACCTTGAATCTCGAGAATTCCCCCTGAACATTGCTCAAGAACACTTTCCACAACTTGCAACTCCCAGAATGCAGCATGAGTATCTTCTCCCATCTACCAATGAATACATCGGTGCTGTCTCTTCTCTGATAAGCATTCATAAGGCAAATCAGCAGGTCTTCGTTATCCGGGTTAAGCTCAATCGCCTTCTCCAGTATACTAATTTTCTTTTCAAGAGTCTGCAAACGAGCACCTTTCTGTGGTTGCTTACTTGCAACCTTGTCCTGAAAATCAGCAAAAGCTAACCAAACTTTCTCATCGTGAGGACGTTCCCTTGACATCTTGTTGAACTCCTTCGTTCTGCGTAACACTTCATCTTCCCATGACTCTTCAAGCATGGTAGTTCTTGAAGGTGACACACCATCAACACCTCCACGATAAGTTTGATCATCATCCAATAAAGGAATGAAATCACTGGGTAGACTTGTTGCTGATCTTTCAGCGGGAGCAACAATTCTAATCCGCTTCAAGTTCTTATGGCGTTCCAAAGCAGTGTACTTTGCAGACCAGTAGCGACCGCTAGCTTTAAGCTTATTATCTAATGCATCAACATCAATATCTCCATCAAAGACAAAATTCCTCCGATGCAACCGGTACATAGCATGATAGTTAAGCTCGGATGATTTCGCAGAATTATATAGCTTGTAGCGAGCAACATCCATTCTGCATTACAACAAAAAGCTACAGAGTTAGGCTTAGTTTGGCCCCCACGTGGCTTTTTAAAAGGAGCTTATGAAATTTATTACTAAGTTCTTTGATAATTTTATACAGGTGACACACTACTCTTCAAAAAGACATCGTGAAACCAAAAAGCAACCTTGAGCTTTTAAAAGCTCCCTCCAAAAAAGCCTCAAGTTCAATTTCTGCAAAGCTCATAAACTAGTTGTCAAATAAATTAACATGAAATTGTGCTTTAAAAAAGGAGAAGCACCACGTGGGAGCCAAACTAAGCCTTAGTTACATAGCAACATGGTTTTGGGTTCCAGTTGAAGTCAAACTAACACCAATATAAGGTAGGTTCGTTCAGATGATGCTGAAAAGCCACCAGAAAACAGTTATTTTTCCACACTCATCACTGAGCCGAAACTAACCCAAACAAAAACCCATACAATTTTATTTATTTTATTTTTTTTTCAGAATGTGGGGAAAAGCTAAAGACTGTAAACGAAACCAAAATCAGAATCTGAAATTAGTGATGGGGATTGGGGACCCAAACAAAAAATGGAACTTCCACATTCCACTGTATCAAACACAAGTACTTTAGAACAAACGAATAGAAAAAAAAAAATTTGATATTGAATTCTGGGAAGCCAAAAAAAGAGAATAGAATCTGCAAATTGGGAAATTAAATTTAACAAAAAAAAATACTAGGAAAAATACCTGTAAAGACCTCCGAAAGCCAAATTATCACGATCACCGCGAGAATCAAAGTAATAGTGTTTAGAAGTGGGTTTGAGGTCAGAAGAATTCGTCCAAGATGGAACATCAGATTTCCTGGAAGAGGGAGCATAGACGTACGGTGCAGCCGCATCACCAGAAGATCTCCTCCTCCTCCTCTTCCTGTTCTTCCTCTTCGATTTTCTCTTATCCTTTCCATCTCTATCTCTATCACTATCACCGATGTTGTCGTCGGAGTGGCCTCTATCAGATGCAGAAGAGGAGTCCAGCAATTCGTAGGAATTCGATTGTGGCCGTCGTGGTGGTGGTTGTTGTTCTTCTTCATCATCGTCTTCATCTCTATCTATCTGCGATTGATATTGGGAAGAAATGGAGTGGTTGATGAGGGAGAGGTCAGTGGTGAAGCTGGAATTAGAGAGCCATTGAGGAGGAGGGAGGCTGCTGCTGCTGTTGTTGTTAGGGTTTGGGAGGTCAGAGGTTGGTTCGAGGAGGAGGAGGAGGGGAAACAACGATGATGTGGTGCCTTCTGCGTTTGCTTCTTTCTCCATTTCCATCTCTCTCTCTCTCTCTCTCTCGCGTCTTCTGTACGTACTATGTATCTCTGCGTAAATATTGTGGAGTGCAGTTTTCTATTTCTCAAATCTCAAATCTAAACTAGGTTGGGCTAATAGCATCTCTAACATACTAGTCATTTTAACTTTTCATTCAAAATAGTTAGTCATACATAAATTTATTAGCTCCAGCAGGCTAGCTACATGACTAGCTATTTTAACATTACTCTTTATCACTAGCTAGATTTATCTAGCCACATAAGGCTCTCTATATTCTTTCTCCAAATTTTAACACTTAGATTTTCTTTCAATATAAACTGCCACAAATCTCACCATGCAAAATCTAGTTAAATATGATGTTTAGATAAAATGAAGAGCATTGTTGGAATTGAAAGTTAAATAATGAATAGCTAAAATAGTTTTTAGCCACAATAACTAGCTAAAACCAATGCTGCTGCTGGAGTTGCTCTAACCAACTGGGGAAAGACATTATAGAACAAGCAAAAATTCTTATCCATACTATAATATGAGTAATGATACACGGACGATGATATACACTTTTTTACACCATACAATCTTAGTTATTGATTTCAGTAGAATTAGGGGTGTGTTTCGGCCGAAACGGATCAAAAGACCCTCGTTCAAAAAAAATTCCAAAATTTTCAAAAATTAAATATGTGTTCCGATTTTTTTCGGAATTTCATTTTCCTTTCCGATTTCGGAATTTTCGAAAAATTTTTGAACGGAATTCTTTAAAAAATTTCGGATTTATTTTTTAAGAATTTTCAGAATTGGAATCGGAAACGGAAACTTTCATAATTTTTTGAATTTTCAGAATATAAGTAAAGTTGAAAGGTTAAGTCATACTTTTACAGAGAGTCTCATACTCTCTCATTTATCTTCCTATTCGATGTGGGACAAACAAGTCCACATTCTTCCAAATTCTCAAAAAATATTCTGATTTTTTTGGAAATATATTCAAAAAAATTTCAGAAAACATATTTTTGGAATATTATCGAAATTTTTGAAATTCTTAAAACAATTTCGATTCCATTCCGATTTTTTTTCAAAATTTTCGGAATTCAATTTTTAGTGCCAAAATCGGAATTTTTCGGATCGGAATTGGTCGGAATCGAATTTTCCGTTCCAAATGACACTCCTAAGTGGACCCCATGTAAATTTCACATGAGTTCCACGCGGAAGCACATAGGGTCTACTAGAATCAATGGTCAGGATTGTGTGGTGTATAATTGTGTGTATTATTATTGCTATATGATAAATTTTCACACATCTTTTTGTTCACAGCCACAGAAATCTGTCTATCTCTCTACTGTGTATTTCACACAGGAGAGAAATAGATACACTTTTGTGGTTGTGAACAAAAAAGTTATGTGTGAAGTATGAGAAATGTTAGGCACACATTCCAAATCACACCCCAAACCACATTCTTTGCTTTAAATGCATGTAACATGTGGTGTTAAACTTTTTACACTTTTTTGTGCACCATTTACACAATACAGGGTACATATATTTAAAGCAAAGATGTGATTTAAAGTGTAATTTGAAATGTGTGCCTAACATTTCTCGTGAAGTATTACTACATGCTATTATATATGTACTTCTATACTAACTAGAGGGGGGGGGGGGGGGGGGGGGGCACACGTGTTGCATGTGCAACAGTTATATGGTTTTTGCTGATTAGGGAAGAGAAAAAACAGCGGCATAACAAACTCATTATCAATTGCAAGAAATTTAGGAAAAGTAATTTAGAAACTTAAAATTATCTACTCTGGTTACTGTGGTATACACTGATACTTATCAATCGATTTGTGGAATATTTTCAAGGGCGAAGATAGATATGTACATATATATGTATATATATACAATTAATGCACACATATATATACAACCAGGAAAATTAAATTTGCAATTTTATGAGTGCAATTCTTTTTTTTTTCAGTGTGAACAATATGCCAAATGCCCAAATTAACAATTCTGATCATAAATATGAAAATAACATTAAAAAAAAAAAAAAAACAAGAGAGAAAAGAATATAACTAATTGTATGTTTGTACATACACGACTAAGTAGAGAGACATTAGGAACCAATATGAATAAATAGATCACTTGCCGAGTCATCTATATAGGTAGAAGTACTGAAAACCTAATTCTTGGCAAGCTTGGGTTTGTTTGAAGTGAGATTCAAATTTGGGGAAGAGGGGGAGGTGTTAGCAGTGGCGGACTCAGAATTTTAATTGAGTGGGGGGCGAAGTTTTTATGGGGGTTCAGGGGTAGGGGTGGCCTAGCCCGAAATTTTTTACATAATTCGGTTCGGATAAAACCGACCCGAACTTATTTCAGTTCAAAACCGAACTGCACTAATTAGTTTAGTTCGATTTTCGGTAAGGAAAATAACTTCTGTTCGAAACCGAATATCCGAACTTTTAAGTTGTATGTAAGAACCGAACTTTCAAGTTGTATATAAGAACATGTTAGAGGAAATTGGGGCTCAAAATCAAAAACCAAACTCTCTTCTCAATCAGACTCCTGAACGGCTAAAAGCCTGAGGTGCACGCAGACCTCACCTCACTCCTTCCTCCTCTCAGCGACAGCAACGGCGTGTCTCAGTCCGGCAGCGGCTTGGCTCAGTCTCAGCACGACGACAACTTCTCTGAGTGCTCTCTCTCTTTCTCTTACCACGGCCACAAACTCTTGAGCCTCCATAGTGACAGATTTACTCTCCATATCTGAGATCTCCACACCAAAAATAGTGACTCTCTCTCACGGTCTCCACTCCACACAGTCCGGTGACTGGTTCTCGGTTCGGCGAGGCTCAGTCTGTCTCTCTCTCTAGTCTGGCAAGGTATGGTTCTTTGACTTCTCTCTCTCTCTCTCTCTCTCTCTCTCTCTCTCTCTCTCTCTCTCTCAAACCCTTAAGCTAGGTAGAGAAATCAGAAATCTTGTATTTGTAATATGATCTTGGGTTCACTAGATCTCGAATTTAGAATGGGTTGTGACAGTGACTGTGGGGTTTGTGATAGTGTGTGTCCCTAATGAAAGACTCAATTTATAATCATTGTATGTAAATCTATCATTGTATTTGTTTGTGTATTTTCAAAATTTTAGTATGTGCAATTGTGCAAGCAACACTGTGACACACTATCATTGAATTAAGACTCAAGGCCACTTCATTTGATCATCAATTTTTGTTTTTTGATAGAAAATTAATCCTATCAAGATTCAAGAGACTTAGGGTTTGTGTGTGTGGTTGTGTATGTGTGAGATTGTGATAATAAATCCAAACTTTGGTTGATAATCAACCCGAATTTTTGAACCGAAATCGAAAATTATTATGGAAACCAAACCATTTTTTCGAAGTTTAGTTCAGTTCGGTTTTCAGTACCATTTTAGCCAACCCGAACCGAATAACCCGAACTTGAACTTTACGGTTCGAAACCAAACCACCCGATTGCCCACCTCTATTCAGGGGCGCGTCCCCGACTGAAGTTTTTTGTACGAGTATTATAATTTTAAGTGATTTTTTCCATAAGTTTCATGTATAGATAGATTGAAAATTTTGTGTGGTTTTTTGTCTATCTCACGGAAAAGGAGCAAGAGGAGGTTAATGGTGGATATGGGGTCGTTGAGTCTTTCGAGGCTTATGCAAAACTTCAAACTTCAACTGCGTGGGAACATTTTTTATTTTTATTTTTTAGAAAATGTCGTGTGGGACACTAGGGGACTCTAGGTGGTCTTTGTTTTGCTTCTGGGTCTTTTACTATGTAACATATACATATATACACAACATAATTATAATACAATAGAACAGTCCGGATCATAAGTGGACCTTAAAAAATGGACTTAAAGACAAACTGTGTAAAAAGTGAGAATTTCTCACTTTTTTGTGAGAAAATTCAGAAGTGAGAAATTTGAAAATGTGAGAAATTTTCACTCTTTACACAGTCCGTCTTCTAGGTTCGTTTTTTAATGTCCGCTTAAGATCCGGACTATACAATAGAATTAAGCGTGGGAACAAGTTGCCAATTAAAATCCTGTCAAAGTTCTTCAAAGTTTTAAAATTTACAAAAGAGTAATGCTATGCTTTTCAAATTTCTATTTCAAAAGTGCTTGACAGATGACCTAGCAGTGAGACGAGGTAAACAACTTACAATCAAAATTTAACTAGCCCCACCGTATTTGACCTAACCCCATTGCAACATTTTTTGGAAAACACTTTTGGGATAAAAATTTGGGAAGCATATCATTACTCTTTACAAAAAGCCCCTGAATTAACAGAAAATCTTAATAAAAATTCACATTTTTTTTAAAACTATCATATATAACTTGTTTTTTCCCGAAAGTTCAGTGGGGGCGGCTGTCCCGCTCGCCCCTACTATAGGTCCGCCCTTGATTGTTAGTGCATCTGCAAGTTGGAGGTGGTTAATGGAGGAGGCGGTTAATTTAGGTTGTTTTTCATTTTAGATTATTACTTTATATTACTAGATAAGTTTTTATGGTTAAGTTGTAAAGGAAAAATTAATTAACAGTTCCTAGAATTGACTGTTAATGGTGATTGGCCCAACATGTTTTTTTTAAGGAGGAAAAGACAACTTTTTTAAAATTTTATGGCCTTAAGTCCACTTGTAAACTGAAGTAAGGCTTATTGACAAAGTTGCCCCCATCACGCATGTAGGAAGTTGTTGATTTTGTTTTGCCACCTCGGCACGTTCTTCAAGGAAGTGTTTTTTTTTTCAAACTTTAAAATGCTATAACTTTCAAACCATAACTCCATTTTTAAACAAATTTATATATTTGTAATTTATAAATTACAAATATATAAATTTTCTTATTTAGTGAGAATTTATCACTTAATGTGTAAGAATATTTTCTCATTATTAAGTGAAAAACTTCTTAGTATATTTGCATGTCTTTCTTCTAAAAATAACCATAGTTGTGTTATGTATACGCGTAATGGTATTAGCAAAGGTTTTTTATTTTTATTTTTTTGATTTTTTTAATTTAAGGTGAGAAATTTGTGGTTATTTAGTGAGAATTTCTCACTTTTGTTCAAATAGATATACACATGCAGACAATATTTATCAGAAATTTATCACTTCTCATTAATAAAGTGAGAAGTTTTCACCAAATAACCACAAATTTGATGGGAAATTTCTCACTTTTGTTTAAAAATAAAAAATTTAATAAGACGAATTTTTTGCGAAACTTCTATTCAAATATATATATATATATACACACAAACAAATTTCTTACTATTATTCTCTTAGCGACCATGAAATTTTCTACATCACCAAAAAACTACAACACAAGAAAATATAATGTAGAAAAAATGCAAAGATTATAAAGGTTAAACGAAAGACTCGAGTTAGTGTTCTAGTCATTGCTGTCATGCAGTGTTATAATTCAAAATTTTAAATACGGTTAATTCGATTTCATTTGACTTAAATGCTTTAAATGCTTATGTGTGTGTGCCCGAATCTAATTTCTGTGTAGTTTTTAATTAAATGTTGACTTGTGTTAGTGTACCTTTTTAAACTGTTAACTTAGAGCACATGCATTTAAATGTGGGAGAAAAATACCACACACACACACATGCTTAATGTCATACATATCTACAAAAAGTCAAGAGGAGACAAGATGGTGGGACCCACTGATGTCCCCCCAAAGTGGCCGGATTTCCTCTCTCTCTCTTCACTTTCTTTTTCTTCTTCTCTCTTCTTCTCCTTCTTCCTTATCTCTAAGCCCCAAAAACCCACCATTGCTACAACCTTGAAGCTTCTATATAACCACCTTAGGGAGAGTTTAGTGAGATTTGTTCTATATAAACTAGCCCTAAAATCATGAGAGCTTTCTATTGATACCCATGAAAGTCACCTATTTAACCTCTTTCATAGCTTACCCAAAATCCATAGAGTTGGGATTTTCAAACTTCCATCCATGGTGATTTCTTGAAGGTCCATTACTTGTAGGGTGTTCTTGGGTCCCCTAGGACCACTCTTATCATCTTCTTGAAGCCTTTTTGGAGATCTTGGATTTTCTTGCATTTCTTGGGTTTTCCATTTATTTTGGAAAAATTACATTGAGGTAGATGTTATTGCATTAATTCAATATGTTGCTTATAATTGAGGTGATTTGTGATCTCTAAATTGTTAGGAGAGCAACTTAGACGCATGATTTAAGATTTCCCCCAAAGTTGTAAATTTAGGGCTAATTACAAAAAAAAATAAAAAATGAAATTATATGTTTTGTTGAGGTTGAATCCAATTATGTGATGTTAGACATGCTTAGGATGCTTCCTTTATGTGATAACCACATTAGGACGCTAGTTGGAAATTTTCGGAAATTCTATGTAAAAACATATGTATTGATGGATTTTGCTTGAAATTGAATTATGCCATGAATATGTTGGTTGATCATATTGTCATAGCATACATGAGCATTCGAAGCCGAATTGGCAAATCATAGCATCGGCATGACATTCAAAAATTTTGATTTTTGAAAGAAGGAAAAACCCCTTGTGTGGGAATTTGATTTAAGAAATCCGGATATGGGTTGTGATGTGAGACATGGAGAATGACCCTTAGAACATTCAAACTCCGATTGTATTCCGGTTAGCTCCCGGAGGTTGGTATGCTACATTCCTTGTATGGGTGGCTCATAGTCCGGTGATGAGAGGAGTGCACATATCATGCATGGCCTTTAAGGCACCCGTCAATTCCATTTTTGCCACGGCGGCATTGCATTGCATTTGCACCGCATCTCATACTTAATTATGGATTGCATATTGTCTTCATGCAATATTTCCTACTAGGCCATCGTGCCTAATGAACCTACAAAAACCTCTTTTTCAGGTGATGTTGATAAGGGGAAAGGACATATGTGAACCCGACACATAGACGTTGTCGTGAATTTTGAAGGCTAGGCCTTAATATTGTAGATACTTATAGCTTCCAATGTATTTTGTTGTTGTAGGAGTTTGTAATAGCCTAATTCTATGAAAGTTGTTATATTATGTAATTACAAAACTCCTTGAGCTTCCATTTCTTAGATGTTGTCATTGGAGGACTTGTAGTGAATTTTATGGACAAGTGTTAGTCCTTGCACTCTCATTTTGAAAAACCAACTTGTAATATGTTTCGGGATCGTCGTATCCCTTACTTAACTCATGCTTTGCAAGTCATTTATACTTTGTCAATCCTAGTCGTATCTCACTTTGTGTTTTCAATCCTTATCGGATTTGTTTTATTTTTGTTTGTAATCCTTGTCGGATTCATTTAATTTGGATAGGTATGCCTCTTTACGTCGACATGCCGTCGATAATTTTCTTGTTAAAAACACCCTGTTAATGTTTCAAAACGTTCCCACGAAGTTCCAAAATAAAACCGAGCAAAACAAAAGTTTTAAAGGAGGATTAATAGTAAAAACTGCTCTTGTATTTGGGAATGAATAGTATTTTTCAAGGCTGCCAGAGAGGTTCATTTTGGCCTACAGCAACCCTTTTTCTGACCCCGATAGAAGTGCTAATTAAAACCCAAACGTCCCCATATGATTCTAAGATACTGTGTAAAAAAATGGGGTATTTTTTTGGGAATTTTTCGGGCAATGAATAGTGTTTTCCGAACTAAAATTTTTATTTTTATATTTTCATTTGGTTTAACCTTGGGCTTGGGTCCCTATTGTTCTCCCCTTTGTTATTAAATTGTTGTAGGGTGTACCCTTTCAAAACTTCTTATAATTCGCCCTCAAACATTAAATTTCAAGATTTTTTTTCCATTGTAGCTTTCAAGTTTTAATAAGTGTACGAGTTCTTTTAAACTTGGTTTGTCATGGTCGCTTCCGCGTTGTGTGTATGTTTAACTTTGCTTTATCTCTCTTCCTTTCTGTTCACGTGTTCCGTTTTCGGGGCGTGACAACTTGGTATCAGAGCTAACCGGGGTTGAATACCTAGGGACTCTGGGAGTTTAATTTGGACCTACATGCTAATTTTCCTTACATGTCTAAGTTTTTATTTATGCTTCCATTGTTTTAGTTAAAAGTTTGCATTAAGTACTTAATTGCCATACGAACATGCATATGTGTTAAATGCTTTCAGATACTTACATGTTCGATTAGTTTCATATTTGATGTGCTATTTGTGCCTAGTACTTACATGATAGACGTTTACATGTTCAAGTGCTACGTGTTCCATTAGTCGTTATATGCGTTGCTTATTGAATGTTTGAATTAGACGCCTATTTTAATGATTCATCTAATTCATTGGTAATTATTTCTTTTGCCTAGCTATGTCACCGCGTGTTAGAGGCCGTGCTAGAGGCCGACCTCCTGTCCGTGCTAGGGGCCGAGGTGGAGCCGCAGGTCGAGGAGCCTAGTCTTCCTCATCCTCTTCTGCTCCCGCTCCTAATCCTACACCTGTATCTATTCCGGGAGTTCCTGGTGGGGCTCAGTTCTTTGCTGAGATGATGACCGTGATGAGGGATTTCACCCAAGCTGTCCAAACAGCAAGGAATGATATTCCACCTCCACCTCCACCTGTAGCTCCTACCGTAGTAGCGCCTGTGCCTGGTGTTCAGGCAGAGCCGAGGGCACAATCGGCCATGAGAGAATTTGGTAGGAAGAATCCTCCAGTTTTCTCGGGAGAAACGGATCCGGTTCAGGCAGAGCTTTGGTTGAAAAGAATTGTTAGGATCTTCGAGCACCTGGGTATTGTTGAGGATCACCTTCGCATTGATGCCGCTACCTTTCAGTAAGCGGGTCGGGCCCAAGTTTGGTGGGAACTTGTACTTATTACACAGACCTTGGAGGGTATGACTTGGGAATCTTTTACTCAGATTTTCCTTGACAAGTATTTTTCACCCGTTGCTCGTCAGGCCAAGAGAACCGAATTTTTGACTCTTCGTCAGGGTGAGATGTCGGTTACTGATTATGAGGCGTGTTTTGGGGACTTAGCCCGTTTTGCACCCGATATCACCGCTGACAATAAAATTAAAGCTAGGACCTTTGAGAGCGGACTTCGTCAGGGCCTTCGCACGAAAGTCATTGGGTTTGAGCTAGACTCGTATAGCAAAGTGGTTAAGAACGCACTTGTATTTGAGGAAGAGTTTCTAAGTTCGAAGAAAGATAAAGAACTCCGGGGTCCGTCGAAGGGTAGTCAGTTGGGCTCATCGAGTGGGAGCCAATTCAAGAAGCCGAGGCAAGAGTATGTCCCTCAACAGTCTTCTTATTCCTCACCGGTACCTATTCAGACCCCGCCGGTTTCTCAGTTCTCATCTCAGCCACAGCAGTCTCAGTCTCGTGGTTCTCGCCGTTTCGGTTCTTCCCGTGGAGGGGGTGCCGTGGGTCCTAGAAATTGTTACAGTTGTGCTGACCCGAATCATATAAAGAGGAATTGCCCGTTCACTCAGACAGCACCTGATTCGTGTCAAATATTGCATTCTTAGCTTCATAATTTTACCCCTATTGGACACAAATTATCACTTATATTGGGAGATTTAATGGATATATTGTATTTTTGTTGTTCTTCTTGATGTTCTCTCTTTACTAATAATACCCCTTTTTCTTATAGGTAATTGAGGCATTGTTGGAGGCCTTGTTTGTGAGGAATAAAGGAAGAAGTCAAAAGCTACCCGAGCGGATCGATCCGCCCCTTTCACTTGGATCGATCCGCGCGTTTTATGGAAATCTCTGCCCAGAAATCCGAATGCGGATCGATCCGGATTTTCAACGCGGATCGATCCGCGTGTTTCGCTGAAGATTCTAACGGCGAATTAAAGAAGCGAATCGATCCGGCTTTTTGCCTTGGATCGATCCGCGGCTGCTGAAGATTACAAGTTTGCCATTGTGTGGGTTTTGTATAAATAGATAGAGATAGAGATTTTTAGGGTTATCTTTTATCTTTTTCATATCATCTTGCATTATTTTTCTCCCAACATTCTTCTTCTTCTTCTCTCATTTTTTGGGAACCCACTTGGGTTCCCTTCTTTTTCTTCTTCATTTGTATAAACCTGAAGCTTGGATTGAAGTGTTAATGGCTAGGTATATTTTCTATCTCTTCTCTTTTGATGATATTGCTATGTTTTCATTGATTAGTTAGGTTTACTTAGGTTGCGGATCATGAACTCTTGGATTTAATGTTGTAGCATTTCTAGGGTTTATTTGTGTAGGATTCAAAACTAAGGGATTCATCTTATTTGTATTGCAACTATGATTGTTAAAACTTGGACTTTGAATCCTACCCTATGTATTTCATATGGAGTATTATGTAACCTTGTGTTTTGCACCCCATGTGTTTGATAAATGTTGTGTGTGGGATTTAAAACTTGGAGTCTTCATCATAGATGTCAAGCATCTTTGATTGTTCAAACTCTTGGGTTTTAAATACTACCTTTTGAAGGCTTCATAGGTGGTTTGTCCACCAAGTAGATTAGTTAGTGTAGGGGGACAAATCATTCGGATTAGAAGTCATAGAGGCTTCATCTTGTATGTCATGCATCCTTGATAGTCAAACGTTAGCTTCAAATCCGTTTCTATGGAAATCTTAAAGCTCATTTCATCTAACACATAGGTGCATTCCAAGTGTTTGATAATATGCCACAATGAGATGTTGCCTTAGAATGTGCTTGAAACTTTAGTCCATTTCATCTTGTTGTGACCCAAGATGGGGGGAATGATCCCAACCTATTGCTTTTTAGATTAGTATTTATTTAACTTTTATCCTCCAAAAACCAAACAAAAAGTCGCAAGACGCAATGTCTTTTTTATTCCTTTTCATTATCTTTTCTTATTGCTTTCTTCTGAGCATTATAATTAGTTACTAAACCTCCCAAACGTTGTTATCGTATCAATCCCTGTGGACTCGACACCCTATTTCCACCGTACTACGTTGTTTTTAATAGGGTTAAATAAGAACTTAATTTTGACGTAATCAGCACCACAGACAGTTGCACCACAAGTTCACACACCTTTCTCTGGGCCATATCAGCAGGCTTATAGGCCACCTTTTGTGTCACCACCACCAGCCTCTTCTGTTCAGAGCTCCAGGCCTAATGTTCCTAGAGGTCAGCTTCATTATATAGGACATCGCGGAGGAGGGCAGCAAGCCCCGAGGCCACTTCCTATTATGTCCCATCCTGTTGCCGCATCATCTTCAGTAGTTGCCCCCGATATCTCAGTTATCCGAGGTACCCTACTAGTATTCAGTTCTAGAGCTTCTGTGCTTATTGATACTGGCGCATCATGTTCATTCATATCATTGTCATATGCATCATCCTTGGACTTGGAGATGAGCCGTTTGACTCCTACGATTTTAGTTGATACTCCCGTTGGAGGTTTAGTTCCCTTGGATCGGGTATGTCGTGGGTGCGAACTTGTTATAGCGGACCGAAACATTGTTATTGATTTAATTATTTTCGACATGTCTAGTTTCGATGTAATTTTGGGTATGGATTAGTTGAGTACCTACCGAGCTTATATAGATTGTTTTAAGAGGAGAGTTACTTTTATTCTACCATCCGGAGACCTAGGTCGTTTTGAGGGTGACTGACGACATCCTATTGACGCGTTTTCTTATCACACCCAAGTGTAGGTGATCGTACAAGTAATAAAGTTCTGGAAGTCCAGGTCGAACCCACAGGGAACGGAATAAAATTTTATAAAGTTAAGCAGATAACTATTTTGTCACTAAAAATAAAATAAAAGATGATGAATTTTTGTGGGGTTTTACTAAACTACTAATTTTTATATGTTTGCAATAAAAGTAATTAAAGCTATTTTTTTCTTAACAGTTTATGGTAAAGATTTTAACAGTGCAAAATAAATTAACTAACATACTAGTAAGAAAAGGAAGAAAAATATATATAAGCTAAATTTTTGTAAGATAAACTTTTTAGATTTAACAATAGCGAAAGATGGAAATAATACAGATATTTAAGCAAAACTATTATAAAACATGAAATATTAATTAACTAGGGGAAATGATTTAAAGGAATTGGGAATATGCAAATCAACACTAGATCCCACAACTTTTGTGCATTTGAAAAGCATTTGGCATTTAAGACCGCAGAGTCATTCTTTATTTAAAAATAAACTTTCACTAGTCAGGGTCATATCAAGTGTGTCAGGTTTGATATGAAACGACGTCGTTTGGTTTAAAGAAAAATAAATAGGCAATTGGGCAGTAGCCAGGTTCGAACCGTGCCCCGCCGCGGACGTGGGTTATTCGGCGTCCAGTCCCCACCACTCTGCCACTACACAATTGCCTATCCATTATTGGATAGAAATATATATAAACACATATTTGAAATATTAACTTTGTCATATGAGTTGTTTGAGTATGCTAGGTGTTTTTTATGACAAAAGGCATAGTTTGACAATCCACATAATTAGGCTTTTTATTTCAAATATTTACTCAATATAGCCATAGTATATAAACACGTTAAATGGTCATAAACTATAGATACATAGATATTTTTGGCCATAAATGGAAAAATAACCCATCTAGATAAATTTGCCCATTTAAGTTTAGTGCACAGAAGTTGTGGTTTCTAAGTTTTTATTACATATCCCCAATTAAAGTTTTAGCCTACTATTTTGGAATTGAAACTGTCTTCCAAATAAAATTTAAAGATAAATTAAATAGATGCACGCAATCACCGTCCAATTAAAATTAAAGTTGTAAAACCAAGGTAAGGGTGAAAACTAATATTATATATTATTTTCTTTACTTAACATGAGCTGGGGTTGAATTTGTGGAATCTGTAAAATAGCAAATTTTAGTACAACTAGGCTAATAAAATATACATAAATGGAAATACTGAACCAAAATAAAATACTAAACCTTTGACTTTGGATTCTTGTGGGGTCACAGTGGTTGAACTCCAAGAACACAAATAAGGCCAAACCAAATCCAAATATACTTTTGGAGTGAGATATGAATATGGTGTGCTTGGGGCTTTGGTAGGTGATTACAACAACTACGTGGCTAAGAAATCTGGCATTTAATCGCAAAATTTGTCTTTTAGTGAATAAAAATATTGCTATAAAAACTGAAAATTTGGGGTTTCTAACTATTTTAAGGGACAACTACAAGTACTACTAGACTAAAAATATTAAATCTAAATTTAAATAGGACTATTTTTACTACTACAAATTGATAAAGGTCATACAAGAAAACAAATATTTTAAATTTAAGAAATACAGTACACAAAGTTTTGCTACATATTTTTGAACATAAAATCATCAATTACATAAAAGTGAAATTTTACAACTACTAGAACTAGAAAAGGCAAAGAAAAACTAAAGTTTCCTATTTCTAGGGACAATATAAAATGCTCACATAATAACCTCCCCTAAACTATTCTCTCCCTAACAGTGATTGTAAACAATTCTTTCAGTTGTTGTGAACTGTCTCTGAATGGTGTCTTGATGGCTCTTGTAGCTTGTGTTTATTTATAGGCGATGTTTGTGATAAATTCATCACTGCATTCGTCACATTTGAGCACGCGTTCGGCAAAATTGTCTTCGCGCCTTTCATCTTTTTCTTCAGTTCTCTGACATTGCTTGACAATCTGTACAAATGAGAGAGAGAGAGAGAGAGAGAGAGAGAGAGAGAGAGAAGAGAAAGAGGAAAAGAAAGAAAAAAACAAAACGAATAATAATAATAAAAAAAAAAAAAGCTAACATCCTACTTTGGATGTTTACTTTTCGTTGCTTCTTTTTTTTTTTTTTTTCTTTTACCAAACAGTGATTGTCACTGTTTGGTTACTATTCACTACTATTCATTACTATTCATTACTATTCATATGAATATACTATGGTGTGGTTGCTACTTCTTTCCTTCCCTTTATTTCACTTCATTTTTACCTAAAGAAATAAAATATGTAAAAACACATTTTTACATGCATTTGAGTGACATCGCTATTAAATTATATTAATTCAAATATGCATGTAAAACTAGAAATTTGGGGAATTAAATGAGCAATATGTCTATTATATTGGCACATAAATGCGCAATATTCAATGTTCGTCAGTGACCGTTTGGAGTTTCCGATGCGTTCACTTCACAGTTTGTACAGGGGAAAGAATCATGTTGATTATTTGGCTAGTTAATTTTCTGACGAGAATGAAACGGTCTTGATTGAGTTTCCTCCGATTATTTGTGAGTATACCGATGTCTTTCCCGAGGACTTACCTGGGCTACCACCTATTCGGGAGATTGAGTTCTCGGTAGACTTAGTACCCGGCACTTCACCTATCTCAATCCCGCCATATAGAATGGCACCCGCCGAGTTGAAGGAGTTGAAAACACAGTTAGAGGACTTACAATTTAGGGGATTCATCCGTCCTAGTACATCTCCTTGGGGAGCACCCGTTCTTTTTGCAAAGAAGAAGGATGGTTCGCTTAGACTATGTATTGACTACCGCAAGCTAAATCATGTGACTATAAAGAATAAATACCCACTTCCGAGAATCGAGGATTTGTTTGATCAACTCCGTGGTGCATCTTGTTTCTCTAAGATTGACTTGAGGTCGGGTTACCACCAGTTGCGTGTTAGGGAGTGTGATATTCCTAAGACTGCTTTCCGTTCCCGGTATGGACACTTTGAGTTCCTTGTTATGCCTTTCGGTTTGACAAATGCTCCCGCCGCCTTTATGGATTTGATGAACCGTGTGTTTAGTCCATTCTTGGACAAGTTTGTGATTGTATTCATAGATGACATCTTGATTTACTCGCCTTCTAGGGAGAAGCATGAGGAACATCTCCGCATTATATTAGAGGTTCTGAGAGGACACCGGTTGTATGCCAAACTATCTAAGTGTGAGTTTTGGTTATCCGAAGTAAAGTTTCTTGGGCATGTTGTTTCTAGTGATGGGGTATCCGTAGATTCGTCTAAGATTGAAGCTGTTATGGATTGGCAACCACCAAAAAATGTATTTGAAGTCCGTAGTTTCTTGGGGTTAGCGGGTTACTACCGCCGTTTTGTTGAGGATTTCTCTCGTCTTGTATTTGGGAATGAATAGTATTTTTCAAGGCTGCCAGAGAGGTTCATTTTGGCCTACAGCAACCCTTTTTCGGACCCCGATAGAAGTGCTAATTAAAACCCAAACGTCCACATATGATTCTAAGATACTGTGTAAAAAAAAAACGGGGTATTTTTTTTGGGAATTTTTCGGGCAATGAATAGTGTTTTCCGAACTAAAATTTTTATTTTTATATTTTCATTTGGTTTGACCTTGGGCTTGGGTCCCTATTGTTCTCCCCTTTGTTATTAAATTGTTGTAGGGTGTACCCTTTCAAAATTTCTTATAATTCGCCCTCAAACATTAAATTTTCAAGATTTTTTTTTCCATTGTAGCTTTCAAGTTTTAATAAGTGTATGAGTTCTTTTAAACTTGGTTTGTCATGGTCGCTTCCGCGTTGTGTGTATGTTTAACTTTGCTTTATCTCTCTTCCTTTCCGTTCACGTGTTCCATTTTCGGGGCGTGACAACTTGGTATCAGAGCTAACCGGGTTTGAATACCTAGGGACTCTGGGAGTTTAATTTGGACCTACATGCTAATTTTCCTTACATGTCTAAGTTTTTATTTATGATTCCATTGTTTTAGTTAAAAGTTTGCATTAAGTACTTAATTGCCATACGAACATGCATATGTGTTAAATGCTTTCAGATACTTACATGTTCGATTAGTTTCATATTTGATGTGCTATTTGTGCCTAGTACTTACATGATAGACGTTTACATGTTCAAGTGCTACGTGTTCCATTAGTCGTTATATGCGTTGCTTATTGAATGTTTGAATTAGACGCCTACTTTAATGCTTCATCTAATTCATTGGTAATTATTTCTTTTGCCTAGCTATGCCACCGCGTGTTAGAGGCCGTGCTAGAGGCCGACCTCCTGTCCGTGCTAGGGGCCGAGGTGGAGCCGCAGGTCGAGGAGCCCAATCTTCTTCATCCTCTTTTGCTCCCGCTCCTAATCCTACACCTGTATCTATTCCGGGAGTTCCTGGTGGGGCTCAGTTCTTTGCTGAGATGATGACCGTGATGAGGGATTTCACCCAAGCTGTCCAAACAGCAAGGAATGATATTCCACCTCCACCTCCACCGGTAGCTCCTATCGTAGTGGCGCCTGTGCCTGGTGTTCAGGCAGAGCCGAGGGCACAATCGGCCATGAGAGAATTTGGTAGGAAGAATCCTCCAGTTTTCTCAGGAAAAACGGATCCGGTTCAGGCAGAGCTTTGGTTGAAAAGAATTGTTAGGATCTTCGAGAACCTGGGTATTGTTGAGGATCACCTTCGCATTGATGCTGCTACCTTTCAGTTGGCGGGTCGTGCCCAAGTTTGGTGGGAACTTGTACTTATTACACAGACCTTGGAGGGTATGACTTGGGAATCTTTTACTCAGATTTTCCTTGACAAGTATTTTTCACCCGTTGCTCGTCAGGCCAAGAGAACCGAATTTTTGAATCTTCGTCAGGGTGAGATGTCGGTTACTGATTATGAGGTGTGTTTTGGGGACTTAGCCCATTTTGCACCCGATATCACCGCCGACGATAAAATTAAAGCTAGGACCTTTGAGAGCGGACTTCGTCAGGGCTTTCGCACGAAAGTCATTGGGTTTGAGCTAGACTCGTATAGCAAAGTGGTTATGAAGGCACTTGTATTTGAGGAAGAGTTTTTAAGTTCGAAGAAAGATAAAGAACTCCGAGGTCCGTCGAAGGGTAGTCAGTTGGGCTCATCGAGTGGGAGCCAATTCAAGAAGCCGAGGCAAGAGTATGTCCCTCAGCAGTCTTCCTATTCCTCACCGGTACCTATTCAGACCCCGCCGATTTCTCAGTTCTCATCTCAGCCACAGCAGTCTCAGTCTCGTGGTTCTCGCCGTTCCGGTTCTTCCCGTGGAGGGGGTGCCGTGGGTCCTAGAAATTGTTACAGTTGTGGTGACCTGAATCATATAAAGAGGAATGGCCCGTTCGCTCAGACAGCACCACAGGTTCACACACCTTTCTCTGGGCCATATCAGCAGGCTTATAGGCCACCTTTTGTGTCACTACCACCAGCCTCTTCTGTTCAGAGCTCCAAGCCTAATGTTCCTAGAGGCCAGCTTCATTATATAGGACATCGCGGAGGAGGGCAGCAAGCCCCGAGGCCACTTCCTACTATGTCCCATCCTGTTGCCGCATCATCTTCAGTAGTTGCCCCCGATATCTCAGTTATCTGAGGTACCCTACTAGTATTCAGTTCTAGAGCTTCTGTGCTTATTGATACTGGCGCATCATGTTCATTCATATCATTGTCATATGCATCATCCTTGGACTTGGAGATGAGCCGTTTGACTCCTACGATTTTAGTTGATACTCCCGTTGGAGGTTTAGTTCCCTTGGATCGGGTATGTCGTGGGTGCGAACTTGTTATAGCGGACCGAAACATTGTTATTGATTTAATTGTTTTCGACATGTCTAGTTTCGATGTAATTTTGGGTATGGATTGGTTGAGTACCTACCGAGCTTATATAGATTGTTTTAAGAGGAGAGTTACTTTTATTCTACCATCCGGAGACCTAGGTCGTTTTGAGGGTGACCGTTTGGAGTTTCCGATGCGTTCACTTCATAGTTTGTATAGGGTAAAGAATCATGTTGATTATTTGGCTAGTTTATTTTCTGACAAGAATGAACCGGTCTTGATTGAGTTTCCTCCGATTGTTTGTGAGTATACCGATGTCTTTCCCGAGGACTTACCTGGGCTACCACCTATTCGTGAGATTGAGTTCTCTGTAGACTTAGTACCCGGCACTTCACCGATCTCAATCCCGCCATATAGAATGGCAACCGCCGAGTTGAAGGAGTTGAAAACACAGTTAGAGGACTTACAATTTAGGGGATTCATCCGTCCTAGTACATCTCCTTGGGGAGCACCCGTTCTTTTTGCAAAGAAGAAGGATGGTTCGCTTAGACTATGTATTGACTACCGCAAGCTAAATCATGTGACTATAAAGAATAAATACCCACTTCCGAGAATCGAGGATTTGTTTGATCAACTCCGTGGTGCATCTTGTTTCTCTAAGATTGACTTGAGGTCGGGTTACCGCCAGTTGCGTGTTAGGGAGTGTGATATTCCTAAGACTGCTTTCCGTTCCCGGTATGGACACTTTGAGTTCCTTGTTATGCCTTTCGGTTTGACAAATGCTCCCGCCGCCTTTATGGATTTGATGAACCGTGTGTTTAGTCCATTCTTGGACAAGTTTGTGATTGTATTCATAGATGACATCTTGATTTACTCGCCTTCTAGGGAGAAGCATAAGGAACATCTCCGCATTATATTAGAGGTTCTGAGAGGACACCGGTTGTATGCCAAACTATCTAAGTGTGAGTTTTGGTTATCCGAAGTAAAGTTTCTTGGGCATGTTGTTTCTAGTGATGGGGTATCCGTAGATCCGTCTAAGATTGAAGCCGTTATGGATTGGCAACCACCGAAAAATGTATTTGAAGTCCGTAGTTTCTTGGGGTTAGCGGGTTACTACTGCCGTTTTGTTGAGGATTTCTCTCATCTAGCTATGCCTATGACTAAGCTTACTAGAAAAGGGGTGAAATTTGTTTGGGATGATACTTGTGAAAATGTTTTCCAACAATTGAAGGCTCGTTAGACTTCGGCACCTATCCTTGTTATCCCCGAGCGTGGATTGAGCTATACCGTTTATTGTGATGCTTCACTTAATGGATTGGGTTGTGTATTGATGCAAAAGGGTAAGGTTATAGCCTATGGCTCTAGGCAATTGAAACCACATGAGAAGAACTATCCTACTCATGACTTAGAGCTTGCCGCCGTGGTATTTGCATTGAAGAGTTGGAGACATTATTTGTACGGTGAGAGATTTGAGGTCTTTTCCGATCATAAGAGTTTGAAATACATATTCACACAGCGGGATCTTAACTTGAGACAGCGCCGTTGGATGGAGTACTTAGAGGACTATGACTTTACTTTGCAATACCACCCGGGCAAGGCCAATGTTGTGGCCGATGCACTTAGTAGGAAGCCTCGTGGGACCTTGGCGTATTTACCGGTACAAGAGTGGAAAATGTTGAGGCATTTAGATGACTTTGAGGTTTGTTGTTCCGAGACTCCCGACCGAGCGACTTTGTTTGCTTTGAATTCGTAACCGGCACTTTTAACTCGAATTCTAGAGACTCAAAAATCCGATGATGAGACCGTTGCTTTGATTTCCCGTATGCTTAGTGGAGACGGTGAGAAAGGTTGGACCTTTGATGACACTAGAGGTTTGAGATCCCGAGGTCGAGTGTTTGTTCCCGTTGCTTGTAGGGAGGATGTTTTGAAAGAGTTTCACCATTCCCGTTTTGCCGTTCATCCGGGGGGTACAAAGATGTATCATGATTTGCGTCGCCAATACTGGTGGAAGGGTTTAAAGAGAGCAGTTGTCGAGTTTGTTGCTAGTTGCCAAGTTTGTCAACAAGTAAAAGCCGAGCATCAGAGACCAGCTGGTTTTTTTACAACCACTTCCTATTCCCGAGTGGAAGTGGGAGCATATTACTATGGATTACGTTATGGCACTTCCTAGGACCTTACGTAAGCATAATGCTATTTGGGTTATTGTGGACCGTTTGACTAAATCCGCACATTTCTTGCCGATTAAGGTAACCGACACCGCAGATACTCTTAGTGTGATCTACATTCGGGAGATTGTGAGACTTCATGGTATTCCAGTTTTGATTGTATCAGATCGTGATTCGAAGTTTGTATCTCACTTTTGGCAGAGTCTACAGAGAGCCTTGGGTACACAACTTCTACTTAGCACAGCATTTCATCCTCAGACAGATGGGTAGTCCGAGCGTACTATTCAGATATTAGAGGATATGTTGAGGGCTAGTGTTATGGAACTTGGTGGTAATTGGGAAGATCATTTGCCCTTGGCCGAGTTTGCTTATAATAATAGTTATCAGGCGAGCATTCAGATGGCACCGTTTGAGGCATTGTATGGCCGTCCGTGTCGATCTCCGTTATGTTGGGGTGAAGTAGGCGAGACTATCCTTCATGGCCCCGATATGGTTAGAGAGACTTCAGAGAAGATTAAAGTGATTCGTGAGAAGTTGAGTACAGCTCAGAGTCGTCAGAAATCGTATGCCGATCATCATCGTCATCCACTTGAGTTTGAGATTGGTGATCATGTGTTTCTGAGAGTTTCACCCCGTCGTGGGTTACAGCGATTTGGTCAGAGTGGTAAGTTAGCGCCGCGGTTTATTGGGCCGTTTGAGATCCTTCAGAGGGTTGGCACGGTTGCTTATCGATTGGCTCTCTCGCCACAGTTATCGAGTGTGCACAATGTATTTCATGTTTCGATGCTTCGTAGATGTAATTCAGATCCGCGCCATCAGCATTACCCCGATCCGTCACATGTTTTAGATTGGACCGAGTTGCCTATGGGGAACACACGTCGTATGAAGAGCAACCTATCCGTATCATTGAGAGGAAAGATCGTGTGTTGCGAGGCAGGGTTATTCCATTGGTAAGGATTCAATGGAATCATCATAACGTTGGCAAGTCGACGTGGGAGGACGAGGGTGAAGCTAGGAAGAGTTATCCGCACCTTTTCCCCGAGTAGAGTAAGTTTCTTTCATTTGATAGTATTACTTAGACAAGCTTGAGCAAATCGTTGCTCCCTTTTTGCACTTAGTTGTTCCGAATTCCGGGACGGAATTCTTTTAAGGGAGGTAGATTGTCATAATTCAAAATTTTAAATACGGTTAATTCGATTTCATTTGACTTAAATGCTTTAAATGCTTATGTGTGTGTGCCCAAATCAAATTTCTGTGTAGTTTTTAATTAAATGTTGACTTGTGTTAGTGTACCTTTTTAAACTGTTAACTTAGAGCACATGCATTTAAATGTGGGAGAAAAATACCACACACACACACATGCTTAGTGTCATACATATCTACAAAAAGTCAAGAGGAGACAAGATGGTGGGACCCATGACGACATCCTATTGACGCGTTTTCTTATCACACCCAAGTGTAGGTGATCGTACAAGTAATAAAGTTCTGGAAGTCCAGGTCGAACCCACAGGGAACGGAATAAAATTTTATAAAGTTAAGCAGATAACTATTTTGTCACTAAAAATAAAATAAAAGATGATGAATTTTTGTGGGGTTTTACTAAACTACTAATTTTTATATGTTTGCAATAAAAGTAATTAAAGCTATTTTTTTCTTAACAGTTTATGGTAAAGATTTTAACAGTGCAAAATAAATTAACTAACATACTAGTAAGAAAAGGAAGAAAAATATATATAAGCTAAATTTTTGTAAGATAAACTTTTTAGATTTAACAATAGCGAAAGATGGAAATAATACAGATATTTAATCAAAACTATTATAAAACAGGAAATATTAATTAACTAGGGGAAATGATTTAAAGGAATTGGGAATATGCAAATCAACACTAGATCCCACAACTTTTGTGCATTTGAAAAGCATTTGGCATTTAAGACCGCAGAGTCATTCTTTATTTAAAAATAAACTTTCACTAGTCAGGGTCATATCAAGTGTGTCAGGTTTGATATGAAACGACGTCGTTTGGTTTAAAGAAAAATAAATAGGCAATTGGGCAGTAGTCAGGTTCGAACCGTACCCCGCCGCGGACGTGGGTTATTCGGCGTCCAGTCCCCACCACTCTGCCACTACACAATTGCCTATCCATTATTGGATAGAAATATATATAAACACATATTTGAAATATTAACTTTGTCATATGAGTTGTTTGAGTATGCTAGGTGTTTTTTATGACAAAATGCATAGTTTGACAATCCACATAATTAGGCTTTTTATTTCAAATATGTACTCAATATAGCCATAGTATATAAACACGTTAAATGGTCATAAACTATAGATACATAGATATTTTTGGCCATAAATGGAAAAATAACCCATCTAGATAAATTTGCCCATTTAAGTTTAGTGCACAGAAGTTGTGGTTTCTAAGTTTTTATTACATATTCCCAATTAAAGTTTTAGCCTACCATTTTGGAATTGAAACTGTCTTCCAAATAAAATTTAAAGATAAATTAAATAGATGCACGCAATCACCGTCCAATTAAAATTAAAGTTGTAAAACCAAGGTAAGGGTGAAAACTAATATTATATATTATTTTCTTTACTTAACATGAGCTGGGGTTGAATTTGTGGAATCTGTAAAATAGCAAATTTTAGTACAACTAGGCTAATAAAATATACATAAATGGAAATACTGAACCAAAATAAAATACTAAACCTTTGACTTTGGATTCTTGTGGGGTCACAGTGGTTGAACTCCAAGAACACAAATAAGGCCAAACCAAATCCAAATATACTTTTGGAGTGAGATATGAATATGGTGTGCTTGGGGCTTTGGTAGGTGATTACAACAACTACGTGGCTAAGAAATCTGGCATTTAATCACAAAATTTGTCTTTTAGTGAATAAAAATATTGCTATAAAAACTGAAAATTTGGGGTTTCTAACTATTTTAAGGGACAACTACAAGTACTACTAGACTAAAAATATTAAATCTAAATTTAAATAGGACTATTTTTACTACTACAAAGTGACAAAGGTCATACAAGAAAACAAATATTTTAAATTTAAGAAATACAGTACACAAAGTTTTGCTACATATTTTTGAACATAAAATCATCAATTACATAAAAGTGAAATTTTACAACTACTAGAACTAGAAAAGGCAAAGAAAAACTAAAGTTTCCTATTTCTAGGGACAATATAAAATGCTCACATAATAACCTCCCCTAAACTATTCTCTCCCTAACAGTGATTGTAAACAATTCTTTCAGTTGTTGTGAACTGTCTCTGAATGGTGTCTTGATGGCTCTTGTAGCTTGTGTTTATTTATAGGCGATGTTTGTGATAAATTCATCACTGCATTCGTCACATTTGAGCACGCGTTCGGCAAAATTGTCTTCGCGCCTTTCATCTTTTTCTTCAGTTCTCTGACATTGCTTGACAATCTGTACAAATGAGAGAGAGAGAGAGAGAGAGAGAGAGAGAGAGAAGAGAAAGAGGAAAAGAAAGAAAAAAACAAAACGAATAATAATAATAAAAAAAAAAGCTAACGTCCTACTTTGGATGTTTACTTTTCGTTGCTTTTTTTTTTTTTTTTTTTTTTTACCAAACAGTGATTGTCTCTGTTTGGTTACTATTCACTACTATTCATTACTATTCATATGAATATACTATGGTGTGGTTGCTACTTCTTTCCTTCCCTTTATTTCACTTCATTTTTACCTAAAGAAATAAAATATGTAAAAACACATTTTTACATGCATTTGAGTGACATCGCTATTAAATTATATTAATTCAAATATGCATGTAAAACTAGAAATTTGGGGGATTAAATGAGCAATATGTCTATTATATTGGCACATAAATGCGCAATATTCAATGTTCGTCACACCCCTCAACTAGCTTATTGCTAGTCCCTAGCAATGAAGTGAAAAGAGAAATTGTTCTAGAAGTTTTATTAAAGAGTAGGAATAAAATAAGGAAAATAAAATTACCTAACTCACTGTCGCAGGAATCGCGATTGCATTTAGCGTATGCAATAAGCCGTTAAACCCCTAGGTTACCCCTAGTGGACGAGTGTTGTCTCATGAGGGTTTGCAGTGAATATACCCACAAAATTCAATTTTTTTTTTTTTAAATAAAATGAAATAAAAATAAAGGTAGATTTTCTCCTTTTACAATAAATAAGATTAAATTTGGCAATAAAATGAAATTTTCAAGTATGTAATAATAATGCAACACATATACTCACAGTTTTGTCAATGGTAGCATTTTTTATACTCTTTAAACTCACAGTGTGTACTTGAAAAATCAAGCAACTGATCTTAACTTTAAAGTTTACATAACTATTAACAGCCATAAAACTTGTAGTTTTAACTCAAATCTCACTAGGATTTCACTCTTTTAATGAGAAACTCTCAGAAACCGGTGTAGAGAACATCTCACTTGGTAGGGAAGCAAAGATAGAGGAATTGCTTCCATTTTTTTTTTATGACTCAATATATAAGCATTTGGAGTACAATAAGTCTCATGAAAGAATACTTAGCATTAGAAGAGCGATCTACCGTGGAGAACATCCTTATCACTTAAATTTAAAAATCAATTTCTTTTAAATCATTAGGACTTTGACTGGTAGGTTAGAAATTAAGATGAGTAGGAGATTTGGGGTGTATTTGTTCTAAGCATGTGATTGGAGTGTTTGCGCAATTCATTCCAACCTCTTCTTTTCTTCTCATTTTTATCATATGTACAGTTGATTTTTTTTTTTTTTTTTTGAAATCAACTCCTTTCTTTCTTTACCACTTCTTACAATATTAATACAGTCCAATCACATACCTGGATATAGAAGTGAGGTTTGTACTCCCAGGTGGAGCAAGGTATGATTTGGATAGAACTGAGAATAAGGTAATATTAGGTGAAGGGGGGTGCATTTGAAAGAAAAGATGACCTAAATCATTTTAAAAATAGATTGACTTTGTTCATTTAAGCAATTTAGACGTTCTAATGGTAAATCCTGAACGTTCTCTTCTAATGATCAGTCAAAGAAAAATAATGAGACTTTCAACGAGTGATATAATAAAGAGAATAAAATGAGACTGAAAAGAATAGTAACCCTCATAAAGGAAGATTGGCACAAAAGCTCACATGGGTTAATTAGTTTCTACTACTTGTCTTTAAACTGCATAGTTTATGCTTACTCATCCATTTAGATTCAGTAAATATTTTCACACTGTTTCAAAATGTTTAATGTTTAAAGAGTTTCTAGCATTTGAAAATAGTAAAACATGTGACAATGTGTTGTATGCTATTAACATACCCAAAATAACATTACCGTGTCAAATTTATCTTATATAAAGTAAAAGAAAAACTTCTGAAAAATCCTAAGCATATCCACTAAGTTGGATACATATATGGTGCAACTAGTATCCTCTGCACCTATACAAAAGAGGCTACGCAATCCGGAGCGTCCAAGTTGTCATGATTACCCATCCACCTCTAGTAAAAGAGATGAGTCTAGAACCACTAGCAAGCTAAAACATCAGTAAGAGGCTAGGAGATAACTCTGGCTTTACTTAGTTTTTCGCTACCTCTAGGGACATTCACCGCACTAGAAATATCTGGTGATGCTTGGATCATGCAAATTACTCCTATCGAACCAGCTAATGAAAATCAGATGTACACGTAGGATCATTTTAAAGTCTGACCTGACTGAAAATTATTGACTGTACAAAAACTAAAAATAAAAATAAAAAGAAATGAGGGATGAGAAAACAAAATTTATTTGGGTATCAAAGGATCCAGTCCTCTTTCTCAACCAAAATTTTCTTTTGTTTTGATTTGAATTGTCTTTTGTAACAGTAGTAAACTTTAAAAGATGTGCCATTGTGAGCAATTAAACCAGGACATTCTTCTCTATAACAATTCAAACATCATCCTAACCTTTTAGCTTTCCTTTTGATGGCATAAAGGCTAGTGCCAGCAAAGGGTTTCTTCTGCTCAGAAACAAGTGAGCGACCCATTAACGTCTGGTCATCGACTATTGGATCCATTTTTTATACTCTCAGCCAACAAGAGAGGCTAGACTCAACCCTCCACTCCTTTCAACTATCAACTAAGATCTAATTAAAGAGAGCTTAGAGGGGGTGGGTGGGAATTTTATTTAAAAACTAAAAATATTTATAAATTAAGAAAAATATATACATTCAGACACTAAATTTTTTTTTTTTTTTTTTTTAAACAAAAATTAGAAAACTAATTTTTTTTTTTTTTTTTTTATAACAAAAAACTAAGAAAAGACAGTTATATTTTTCTCTCTCTCTTTTTTTTTTTTTTTTTTTAACAAGGGCAACGCAACACTAACATAGCAAGAACTAGGATAATAATAAGATAAAGTTCAAAATTCATAAGACCAATAACTAGCGCGTCGTCCATTTTTTTTTTTTTTTTTTATAAAGAAATGAAAAAATATCACCTGTTTCTTGGAAATCTGAAAACCTGGTAGGGCCGTAGATCGAGTGATATTTCCAAGCTTCTTTGATGCGTGGGTACCTACAACTAATGGATATCATTTTTGTTAGATAATGGAAAAGAGAGAAAATAAAAATCTAAAATAAAAAATAAAAATATAAGCTGAATCGAAAAAATAGAGAATAAAATCAAAATCAAGCTTTTCTCTGGATTATAGATCTTACCTTTAGTGATCAGTAGAGTAGATCTTGATTTTAGATTGAGAAAATAAAAAAAAATAAAAAGAAAATGAGAGATCGGAGTGAGAGTGAGAGAGTTGCAGAGAATGAGAGAGAGAGATCGCGGCGAGAGTGAAAGAAAAGAGAGGAAGAAGAAAGGAAAAAGAGAGATAGGGAAAAGTTTTTAGGGTTCAAAGCCCTATATAAAGCCATTTTCTCTTTTTTCAGTGTATCTCTCTCTAGAGAAACTATTTTTTTTTTTTTTTTTATGAAATAAAGATAAAATAAACAAACAGGTGTTAATCGTGAAACCGTCCCCCCCAACTGAGTCTGACATTGTCCTCAATGAGTGAGATGAGAAAAAGAAGCTAAGGATAACACCTGTAATAAAAAAAATACACAAAGAAAAGATAATAATAATGACACAATTAACTTTTATAAAAAAAAAAATGACCAAACTAGGAGTATAGGACTATTAGAACATAAATACTCTGATACACTATGTCCTATACTAATTATGATTTAAGGTATTAAAGAGTATTATAGTTGGGGTCCTCCAAAGGAATGGACTCCAACTCAAGTTCAAATCCTTCTAAAAATGGTTTTAATCTATGTCCATTAACTTTAAATGTATTTCCATCTTTAGGGTCCTCAATCTCGACAGTTCCATAAGGATAAACATTTTTGACTATATATGGACCAGTCCATCGAGATTTCATTTTTCCTCTAAAAAGATGTAGTCTTGAGTCATATAATAGAACTTTTTGCGCGGGAGTAAATCTTTTGCGCAAAAGATTCTTATTATGATACATTTTAGTTCTTGCTTGATGAATTCGGGCATTATCATATGCGTCTTTACGAATTTCTTCAAGCTCACTTAATTGTAATTTTCTTAAAATTCCTCCCTCTTCAATATTACAATTTAAAGTTCTAGTAGCCCAATATGCCTTATGTTCTAATTCTACTGGTAGGTGACAAGCTTTTCCATAGACAAGTCTGTATGGAGACATCCCCAAATGGGTCTTATAAGCAGTTCTATATGCCCACAAAGCATCTGTTAATTTTGAAGACCAGTCTTTACGATTAGAATCAACAGTTTTTTCGAGAATATGCTTAATTTGCCTATTAGCTAATTCAGCTTGTCCATTTGTTTGTGGATGGTATGCAGTTGACACCTTATGGGTCACTCCATATCTTTTCATTAATTTTTCAAATGGCTTGTTACAGAAATGAGTTCCTTGATCACTTATTATTGCTTTTGGAGTTCCAAATCGAGAAAGTATATTATCTTTTAAAAATGCAATAACTGTACGGTGATCATTTTTTCTTGTAGGAATAGCTTCTACCCATTTTGAAACATATTCGACTGCTAATAAAATATATTCATATTGGCAAGATGGAGGAAAAGGTCCCATAAAGTCAATGCCCCAACAATCAAATATTTCAATTGTAATTATAGGGGTCATTGGCATTTGATTTCTTTTTGTAATACTGCCCAACATTTGGCAGCGGTTACAAGCCTTACAATATAAATATGAATCTTTAAATAAAGTGGGCCAATATAAACCGCTTTGTAAAATTTTCATGGCAGTTACTCGAGATGAAAAATGTCCTCCACAAAGGACGAATGACACATGAAAAGTACATTTTCGATTTCTTCATTAGGAACACATTTCCTAATTACCTGATCGGCACAATATTTAAACAGATATGGGTCATCAAAGTAGAAATGCCTAGCAATAGCTAGAAATCTCTTTTTATCTGATGATGACCAATTGCTTGGTATTTTTCCAGTTACTAAATAATTAACAAGATCAGCATACCATGGTAGAGAAGTTACAGAAAATAACTGTTCATCAAGAAAAGAGTCTTGAATAGGTAAGGGTTCACTAGTATTGTCTTCAAAAGTGAGGCGGGATAAGTGATCAGCTACCACATTTTCTACTCCTTTTTTGTCTTTAATTATTAAATTAAATTCCTGTAGTAGGAGTATCCACCTAATAAGCCTAGGTTTACTGTCTTTCTTTGAAAGAAGATATTTAAGAGCTGAGTGGTCAGTAAAACAAACAATAGGGGAACCAATCAAGTATTGCCTAAATTTATTAAGAGCGAATACTACGGCTAGCAATTCTTTTTCAGTAGTTGAGTAGTTCATTTGAGCACTATCCAGAGTTCTACTGGCGTAGTATATAACTGATGCCTTTTTATCCTTTCTCTGCCCTAGGACAGCTCCAATGGCAAAGTCGCTAGCATCACACATTAATTCAAATGGTAAGCTCCAATCAGGAGATTGCATAATAGGTGCAGTAGTGAGATGCTCTTTTAATTGCTCAAATGAGTTTTGACGTTCTTTAGTCCATTCAAAAGGTGTGTCTTTGGCCAATAATTGACATAAAGGTCTAGAAATAGTACTGAAATTTTTTATGAATCGGCGATAAAAACCTGCATGTCCTAAGAATGAACGGATGTCTTTTACAGTCTTGGGAATAGGTAAATTAGCTATAAGATCTATTTTGGCTTTGTCTACCTGTATCCCATTTTCAGAAATAATGTGTCCTAAGACAATACCTTTAGTGACCATAAAATGACATTTTTCCCAATTTAAAACTAAACTTTTTTCTTCACATCTTTGTAGAACTTTTTGAAGATTGCTAAGGCAATCATCATAGGTTTTGCCAAAAATTGAAAAATCATCCATAAAGACTTCTAAATTCTTTTCTACCATATCGCTGAAAATACTTAGCATACACCTTTGAAAAGTCGCAGGTGCGTTGCAAAGACCAAAGGGCATTCGGCGATAGGCAAAAGTTCCAAATGGACATGTGAAAGTAGTTTTTTCCTGATCTTCTGGTGCGATCTCTATTTGATTGTAACCACTATATCCATCTAGAAAACAGTAATACTTATGACCAGCTATTCTTTCTAACATTTGATCCATAAAAGGTAAAGGAAAGTGATCCTTACGAGTTACAGCATTGAGTTTTCTGTAGTCTATGCATACACGCCATCCAGTAGTGACACGAGTGGGAATTAATTCTCCTTTTGAATTTGGAACAACTGTAATTCCTGCTTTCTTTGGTACAACTTGTGTTGGACTTACCCATTTGCTGTCGGATATTGAATATATAATGCCCATGTCGAGTAGCTTGAGAACCTCCTTCTTAACTACTTCCTGCATAATAGGATTAAGTCTTCTTTGCATTTCTCTAGAGGTTTTAGCATTATCTTCAAGATATATATTGTGAGTGCATATTGAAGGGCTTATTCCTTTTAAATCTGCTATACTCCAACCAATAGCACTTTTATGTTTCTGCAGCATAATAATGAGTTTATTTTCTTGACTGGAGTCTAGAAAAGATGATATTATTACGGGATAAGTATTATTACTACCAAGGAAAGCATATTTAAGCTCTTTAGGGAGTTCTTTTAATTCCAACTGTGGGGTTTGTAAATTAGATGGAAGTGTTAATGTAGTCTTTGGTGGTAAAGGTTCAAAATATGTGGTCCACATTGCTTCTTGAATTATTTCTTCTGTTGAATCTTCATTAAAACATACTTGACTCATAAGATGTTTTTGTAGATTATTACTGTCTAGCTTCTGAATAGAGTTATTAATAACAGATTCTACTGGATCATTATAACAAGTCAAGTTAAAATATTCTCGTGATAGAGATTCAATAGCATGAACTTCTTCAATATTCTCATCTTCTTCTTGATGTTGTGGATTAGAAAAAACTTTAATATTTAAAGTCATATTTCCAAATACTACAGTCATCATACCACTGCGGATTCGAATAGTGGCATCAATGGTAGCCAAGAAGGGCCTTCCAAAAATGACTGGTATTTGCACATTAGCATCTAATACTGGTTCTGTATCAAGGATGACAAAATCTACTGGGAAAATAAATTTTTCAACTTTGACAAGAACATCTTTCAAAATTCCTTGCGGATATTTTGTAGATCTATCAGCAAGTTGTAATACCATGTGAGTAGGCTTTAGCTCACCTAATCCAAGTTCTTGATAAACAGAATAAGGAAGCAAGTTTACACTAGCTCCTAAGTCAAGGAGTGCGTGGTTAATTTTATGATTTCCAATAATACACGATATTGTTGGTGTACCTGGGTCTTTGAATTTTGTTGGTAAATTATGTTGCACGATAGAATTAATTTCTTCAACAAAGTCAGCAGAATACGCATCCTTTCGTACATTTTGCTTACGTTTAACAGTACATAAATCTTTTAAGAATTTTGCATAAGCAGGTACTTGATTAATTGCATCTAAGAGAGGAATATTAATGTGTACTTGTTTAAATAATTCTAAATATTCCTGATTCTTAGTATCTTGGTGTTTTCTTAAACGTTGTGGATAAGGAATTTGAGGAGAGTATTCAGGAGTTTCCTCTGTTTCTTTTTCCACTGGTAAATCAGATGTTTCAATTTCTTGAGAAATTTGTTGTTTTTCAAGGGTTTCAACTTCAACTTCACCAGTAATTTTATCTTCATCTATTTCTTCCTCAATTTCTATCATATTATCTTCCTTATTTGTATGCTCAATTTCTTCTAAAGAAGGTGATATTTTTTCTCCAACAGCCTTACCACTTCTTAGTACAGTTATAGCTTTTACTTGTTCATGTTGATTATTACCAGAAGTTGAGGGGTCACCTTGTGGTTGTCCCCTTGGATTAGGTTGTGGTTGGGCAGGAAAAATGCCTTTTCCTTTAGAATCGTGCTGATTATTAATCCTATCCACAGATGTTTGTAGTTTCCCCATGATTTGTATTAATTGTTGCATCATAGACTGTAAAGGTTCCTCTTGCACTTTCTTGTGTGGAGGCACATAAACATTAGAATTTTGCTGTGTATTAGGATATGTATTTTGTGTTTGTTGAAATTGAGGTGGAGGAGGTAAATATTGATTAGTTTGAGGAGGTTGGTGTTGAGTTTGAAATTGTAAAATACCTTCTTTGGTATACATATGATTTGGAGGATTTCTCCAGTTAGATTGGTATGAATTACCATAGGCGTTTTGGGGACCCCTATAATTATTCACAGCGTTTATCTCTGCTGGAGCTGTTTCCTGACAATTTGAACTACTAGGACATTCATTTGCAGAGTGTCCTAAAGTATGACAACTGTCACAAAGTTCTCTTTTCTTCTTAGGTAGATTATTTTTTTCTACTGTTATAGCTTCTACTTTACGTGCTAATTCTTCATATTTCAGTGTTAATTCATCTTCTGATTGTAATTGGTATAAACTTTTAGCTTTTTCCGTTCTACCAATTTCTTCTTTTTCCCATTGGGAAGCATTTTCGCTAAGCCAATCAAAATATGATTCAGCTTTATCGGCAGTTTTACTCAAAAATTCTCCTTGACACATAGTTTCAACTAATTTCTTTGATTTTGGTTCTAATCCTTCATAAAAGAAATTAATTAGACGCCATTTTTCAAATCCATGATGTGGACAAGCTAGTAGGAGATCTTTAAAACGTTCCCAAACTTCAGGGAATGGTTCCTTTTCTTTTTGAGTAAAGAGTTTAATTTGACGCATCATGCTATTAGTTAAATTTTTTGGATAGAATTTCTTTAGAAATGCTTCATTCATATCATGCCATGAAGTTATAGATCCAGGACGGAGAGATAAAAGCCAAGCTTTAGCTTTATCTTTTAAAGAAAAAGGAAAAAGCTTAAGACGGATTATTTCAATAGGACAGCTTTGATCAGAGAACGTACTACAAACTTCTTCAAATTCACGAATATGAAGATAAGCACGTTCTGACCCCATTCCATGGAAAGTTGGTAAGAGTGGAATCATGCCATGTCTAAAGTGAAAATTTTCTGTGTGTCTAGGTAGAGTGATGCAAGAATGAGTGATATTTCTTTCTGGGGTAAATAAATCACGTAAAGGACGTTGTTCACGTTCTGGTAAAACAAATTGTGGTATATTTTCCCCCTGCTCACTATGAGCATCATCAGCTATTCCTTCTATACCTTCAATTTCAGCCATGATTCTAGGAAACTGTATAATAGATGATTCACTAGAAATATTAGAATTATGTGGTACTTGATATAAAGCCTCAGTAGTATCTAAGGACATGAGAACTAAAAGAAAAACTAAGTAATAAGAATATTATTATTATTATTATAGCTAAGTAAAAGAAACTCTTTTTATATATATATATATATATTTTCTATTTTTATGGGTTTTTTTTTTTTAGAAGATGCACAAGTACATATATAAATATATATTTATATATATTTTACAAGGAAAGATTATATATAGTTTTTTTTTTAATTATTATATAAATATATATATTTTATTTTCTTAAAAAGAAAACTAGATTATTTATAAGGTAGAATAAGTATATATATATATATATAGTGAGAGAAATAGTCTTAGACCTAACTTTTTTATTATTTACTATTTTTATTAACCGTTCCCCGGCAACGGCGCCAAAAACTTGACGACATCCTATTGACGCGTTTTCTTATCACACCCAAGTGTAGGTGATCGTACAAGTAATAAACTTCTGGAAGTCCAGGTCGAACTCACAGGGAACGGAATAAAATTTTATAAAGTTAAGCAGATAACTATTTTGTCACTAAAAATAAAATAAAAGATGATGAATTTTTGTGGGGTTTTACTAAACTACTAATTTTTATATGTTTGCAATAAAAGTAATTAAAGCTATTTTTTTCTTAACAGTTTATGGTAAAGATTTTAACAGTGCAAAATAAATTAACTAACATACTAGTAAGAAAAGGAAGAAAAATATATATAAGTTAAATTTTTGTAAGATAAACTTTTTAGATTTAACAATAGCGAAAGATGGAAATAATACAGATATTTAAGCAAAACTATTATAAAACAGGAAATATTAATTAACTAGGGAAAATGATTTAAATGAATTGGGAATATGCAAATCAACAGTAGATCCCACAACTTTTGTGCATTTGAAAAGCATTTGGCATTTAAGACCGCAGAGTCATTCTTTATTTAAAAATAAACTTTCACTAGTCAGGGTCATATCAAGTGTGTCAGGTTTGATATGAAACGACGTCGTTTGGTTTAAAGAAAAATAAATAGGCAATTGGGCAGTAGCCAGGTTCGAACCGTGCCCCGCCGCGGACGTGGGTTATTCGGCGTCCAGTCCCCACCACTCTGCCACTACACAATTGCCTATCCATTATTGGATAGAAATATATATAAACACATATTTGAAATATTAACTTTGTCATATGAGTTGTTTGAGTATGCTAGGTGTTTTTTATGACAAAATGCATAGTTTGACAATCCACATAATTAGGCTTTTTATTTCAAATATGTACTCAATATAGCCATAGTATATAAACACGTTAAATGGTCATAAACTATAGATACATAGATATTTTTGGCCATAAATGAAAAAATAACCCATCTAGATAAATTTGCCCATTTAAGTTTAGTGCACAGAAGTTGTGGTTTCTAAGTTTTTATTACATATCCCCAATTAAAGTTTTAGCCTACCATTTTGGAATTGAAACTGTCTTCCAAATAAAATTTAAAGATAAATTAAATAGATGCACGAAATCACCGTCCAATTAAAATTAAAGTTGTAAAACCAAGGTAAGGGTGAAAACTAATATTATATATTATTTTCTTTACTTAACATGAGCTGGGGTTGAATTTGTGGAATCTGTAAAATAGCAAATTTTAGTACAACTAGGCTAATAAAATATACATAAATGGAAATACTGAACCAAAATAAAATACTAAACCTTTGACTTTGGATTCTTGTGGGGTCACAGTGGTTGAACTCCAAGAACACAAATAAGGCCAAACCAAATCCAAATATACTTTTGGAGTGAGATATGAATATGGTGTGCTTGGGGCTTTGGTAGGTGATTACAACAACTACGTGGCTAAGAAATCTGGCATTTAATCACAAAATTTGTCTTTTAGTGAATAAAAATATTGCTATAAAAACTGAAAATTTGGGGTTTCTAACTATTTTAAGGGACAACTACAAGTACTACTAGACTAAAAATATTAAATCTAAATTTAAATAGGACTATTTTTACTACTACAAAGTGACAAAGGTCATACAAGAAAACAAATATTTTAAATTTAAGAAATACAGTACACAAAGTTTTGCTACATATTTTTGAACATAAAATCATCAATTACATAAAAGTGAAATTTTACAACTACTAGAACTAGAAAAGGCAAAGAAAAACTAAAGTTTCCTATTTCTAGGGACAATATAAAATGCTCACATAATAACCTCCCCTAAACTATTCTCTCCCTAACAGTGATTGTAAACAATTCTTTCAGTTGTTGTGAACTGTCTCTGAATGGTGTCTTGATGGCTCTTGTAGCTTGTGTTTATTTATAGGCGATGTTTGTGATAAATTCATCACTGCATTCGTCACATTTGAGCACGCGTTCGGCAAAATTGTCTTCGCGCCTTTCATCTTTTTCTTCAGTTCTCTGACATTGCTTGACAATCTGTACAAATGAGAGAGAGAGAGAGAGAGAGAGAAGAGAAAGAGGAAAAGAAAGAAAAAAACAAAACGAATAATAATAATAAAAAAAAAAGCTAACATCCTACTTTGGATGTTTACTTTTCGTTGCTTCTTTTTTTTTTTTTTTTTACCAAACAGTGATTGTCACTGTTTGGTTACTATTCACTACTATTCATTACTATTCATATGAATATACTATGGTGTGGTTGCTACTTCTTTCCTTCCCTTTATTTCACTTCATTTTTACCTAAAGAAATAAAATATGTAAAAACACATTTTTACATGCATTTGAGTGACATCGCTATTAAATTATATTAATTCAAATATGCATGTAAAACTAGAAATTTGGGGGATTAAATGAGCAATATGTCTATTATATTGGCACATAAATGCGCAATATTCAATGTTCGTCAACCCACCTATGTCCCCCCAAAGTGGCCGGATTTCCTCTCTCTCTCTTCACTTTCTTTTTCTTCTTCTCTCTTCTTCTCCTTCTTCCTTATCTCTAAGCCCCAAAAACCCACCATTGCTATAACCTTGAAGCTTCTATATAATCACCTTAAGGAGAGTTTAGTGAGATTTGTTCTATATAAACTAGCCCTAAAATCATGAGAGCTTTCTATTGATACCCATGAAAGTCACCTATTTAACATTTTTCATAGCTTACCCAAAATCCATAGAGTTGGGATTTTTAAGTTTCCATCCACGGTGATTTCTTGAAGGTCCATTACTTGTAGGGTGTTCTTGGGTCCCCTATGACCACTCTTATCATCTTCTTGAAGCCTTTTTGGAGATCTTGGATTTTCTTGCATTTATTGGGTTTTCCATTTATTTTGAAAAAATTACATTGAGGTAGATGTTATTGCATTAATTCAATATGTTGTTTATAATTGAGGTGATTTGTGATCTCTAAATTGTTAGGAGAGCAACTTAGACGCATGATTTAAAATTTCCCCCAAAGTTGTAAATTTAGGGCTAATTACAAAAAAAAAAAAAAAAAAAATGAAATTATATGTTTTGTTGAGGTTGAATCCATTTATGTGATGTTAGACATGCTTAGGGTGCTTTCTTTATGTGATAACCACATTAGGACGCTAGTTGGAAATTTTCAGAAATTCTATGTAAAAACGTATGTATTGATGGATTTTGCTTGAAATTGAATTATGCCATGAATATGTTGGTTGATCATATTGTCATAGCATACATGAGCATTTGAAGCCGAATTGGCAAATCATAGCATCGGCATGACATTCAAAAATTTTGATTTTTGAAAGAAGGAAAAACCCCTTGTGTGGGAATTTGATTTAAGAAATCCGGATATGGGTTGTGATGTGAGACATGGAGAATGACCCTTAGAACATTCAAACTCCGATTGTATTCCGGTTAGCTCCCGGAGGTTGGTATGCTACATTCCTTGTATGGGTGGCTCATAGTCCGGTGATGTGAGGAGTACATATCATGCATGGCCTTTAAGTCACCCGTCAATTCCATTTTTGCCACGGCGGCATTGCATTGCATTTGCACCGCATCTCATACTTAATTATGGATTGCATATTGTCTTCATGCAATATTTCCTACTAGGCCGTCGTGCCTAATGAACCTACAAAAACCTCTTTTTCAGGTGATGTTGATAAGGGGAAAGGACATATGTGAACCCGACACATAGACGTTGTCGTGAATTTTGAAGGCTAGGCCTTAATATTGTAGATACATATAGCTTCCAATATATTTTGTTGTTGTAGGAGTTTGTAATAGCCTAATTCTATGAAAGTTGTTATATTATGTAATTACAAAACTCCTTGAGCTTCCATTTCTTAGATGTTGTCATTGGAGGACTTGTAGTGAATTTTATGGACAAGTGTTAGTCCTTGCACTCTCATTTTGAAAAATCAACTTGCAATATGTTTCAGGATCGTCGTATCCCTTACTTAACTCATACTTTGTAAGTCATTTATACTTTGTCAATCCTAGTCGGATCTCACTTTGTGTTTTCAATCCTTATCGGATTTGGTTTTTTTTTTTTTGTTTGTAATCCTTGTCGGATTCATTTAATTTGGACATGTATGCCTCTTTACGTCGACATGCCGTCGATATTTTTCTTGTTAAAAACACCCTGTTAATGTTTCAAAACGTTCCCACGAAGTTCTAAAATAAAACCGAGCAAAACAAAAGTTTTAAAGGAGGATGAATAGTAAAAATTGCTCTTGTATTTGGGAATGAATAGTATTTTTCAAGGCTGCCAGAGAGGTTCATTTTGGCCTACAGCACCCTTTTTCGGACCCCGATAGAAGTGCTAATTAAAACCCAAACGTCCCCATATGATTCTAAGATACTGTGTAAAAAAAAATGGGGTATTTTTTTGGGAATTTTTCGGGCAATGAATAGTGTTTTCCGAACTAAAATTTTTATTTTTATATTTTCATTTGGTTTGACCTTGGGCTTGGGTCCCTATTGTTCTCCCCTTTGTTATTAAATTGTTGTAGGGTGTACCCTTTCAAAACTTCTTATAATTCGCCCTCAAACATTAAATTTTCAAAATTTTTTTTTCCATTGTAGCTTTCAAGTTTTAATAAGTGTATGAGTTCTTTTAAACTTGGTTTGTCATGGTCGCTTCCGCGTTGTGTGTATGTTTAACTTTGCTTTATCTCTCTTCCTTTCCGTTCACGTGTTCCGTTTTCGGGGCGTGACATGCAGTCTTCTAGTGTCATTGTCGTCATCATCGAATTGAAAACCTTTAGTGTGAAGCCAAGCCCTAATCAAAATAATAACCATTTTCTCAAAAAAAACTCCTATGTTTGAATCGAAGCTACGTGAGATTTGTTCCAAAATTATAAGAAATTTGTACCTAAATTCTTAAATTACGTAGTCGATAGTGAATCGAGTTTCTGTGTCAACGATCTTCATGAATCACCTATGAAGGAAGGTGGTGGATGTGGTGTTGCGGAGGTAGTGTTGACGATCTTCTTTTTTTTTTTCTCCATCAACTTTTGTTTCTCTCTCTCTCTCTACATATATATAGGTAATATGACTTTTGAATTTCAAAACCCTGATTGTGGGAAGTAAATACTATATATATTTCTACATATAATTATACATGGGTATTTTGGTACTCAAAATAAATTAGGGACCTATTTCTAGTTTTATTTTTAAAAGGGACCTATTTCTAGTTAGGTGTCTATATATATTAGGACTGTATACTAAGTTACTCTTAATAAAATAGAATTATACGATTTGGTCCCTGATTATGGCCATTGATAGGAATTGATCCTGACTTGATTTGGTGTTTAGAAATTAACATAATGGTGCTGAAGATATTGAGAATGTTTTGAGTTGTTTTTCCCCAAAGTAAAAGTGCTTAACTTATTTATTTTTGTTTATTTTCTTTGTGGAGATTTTGAGAAAAAAAACTTGAAGGCGAATGTGATCTAAATTTGTTGGAATGTGCAATATTAAGGAAATCGGGCAAAGATTCTCAAAATTTTGTTTTTATTGGCTTTCAAATCACTTTTAAACTAAATAAATGTTTTGTTTGTTAGTTTCAAGATTTTCCAACTTAATTATCTTCATCCTTGGATTAATTGAGTTTTAAAGGACAACTAATTTTTAATTTTGATCAAAAGTCCATAATTAGTAAAACTTAATCTAATCAAATCATTATGTTACAATATTTCACGAATATTTCAAATTTCATACAAGTTATGTGAAATTTTACATAATTATTTTTGTGATGAGGAAATTTTTTTTTCTTTCTAAAGTATAAAAAATTGGTTGGACTTAAGTCTAAAAAAAATAGTATAATCTAGAGGACTTTTGACTAAAATTCTATAAATTAAAAAACAGCAAAAAGTGTTAGGTTAAAAAAAAAGAATTAAAATTCCAAAATTAATGGTGTATAGAAGACATTTAAATGTGAGATTCCCTCATAACATCGTTGAGTTCCCCACGTGAATCAAAAAGAAAATGTGTGAGTACCCCATGCGCCTTCGCATACAAAAATAATACTCCACTAGTATTAATTAATTAATTAATCTAGGAAAAGGAAAGAGGAAAACCCTGAAATTACATAAAAACACAGAAATAGGAAAAGGAAAATCTGGACCCAGTAGTATTTTGTTAGAACATCTTTCCCTAACACATTGGAATTGGAATTGGAATTGGAATATACGGATTACAATGTACTGAAATAATTTAAATCAAAACAGATAAAAAGGAAAGGAAAAAAAAATACATTATTAAAAATTCAATGAACTGATCTGCGTAAAGCTAATGAGAAGCATTCTTAACCGTCAGATAACCATAACGTCATCAATCGCAGATCAAGACTAGAAATCCTACGGCTAAAAGCAAAAACAGACCAACACATACCAAGTATTGAATCACATCTTATTTAAATTATTAAATAATTTTATTTTACTAATTTCTAATTTTGTTTGGCTCCAAATTGGTAGGCCTCTCTGTCCTCTAGGATTGCAGGCCGAAGGAAACCAAAACCAAAACCAAAACGAAACACACAAAAAAGCAAAAACCTCAAAAAATCAAAGGCTCATTTTTTTAGTTTGTTTAGCAAAAGTTTTTGTAATTTGTTTTGTTGTGAAGCTTTTTTAGTTATAACTTGAGATAAATGTTTGTTTCGAGACATTGTTAGCATGTGATAGCGATGAAATCAAAATCCACAGCCAAAGAGATTCATCCCTGTTTGGTATCAGAGAAATCTCTCTGTACCCTCTTCGATTTTCTCAACCCTAATACATCTCCTTCGATCTGTAAGTATATTTCTCTTTCGATCCTCTTTTTTTTTTTTTTTGGTAAATTTGTTGCTGGGTTTCACATTTCTAGGGTTTTTAGAGTTTTCGGATCTTTGAAGTCCAATGGGTTTGATTTGTTCGAAGTTCATTGCTTGGAACTCTGTCTTAGAGTTTTCCGCTTGGTTACAGGATAAATTAAATGTTGGATGATTATAGAGTACAATGTTTGAATCTTATTAATTTGTTTCTTTGATTTTTTTTTTTTGGGATCTGTGGGGGAAAAAGTTCGCTCAATTTTTGCTCAATACAGCTTTATGGCATAGTTAAGTACAGCTTTACATTTTCGGGAAACTGAATAGCTACGAAATTTGTGAGGTTGGCTGTTTTTGAGTTATTTTTATTTTCCTTCGTTTTCTGAACAACAGAATTCGGGGATTGTTAAATGTGGTTTCTCTTCCATGAACTTAAGACTATAGACAGTTTGCTTATCAGTTTTGACTGATTTGTAGAGGTTTGTTAAGACTTTTTTTTTTAGTATTGTGTAGTTCCTCCATCAGTGACTTGTTTATCTTATGCTTTTCGTTTCCGGTTCATTGACTTCTTTGCTTTTTGTGGCGTGGGTTTTTCTTTTACTTGGAAGTCCAAAGTGGAATTGAGTTGGGTTTTTACTATGATAAGTTTATTTTTGGTTTATTCAGGTTTTCTGGGCTTTTCTTCCTAGTACTTGCTGGTGGCTTCTAAGAGTGCATAATGGCAGACTCTGGTTCTGTTGACAACATCCTAGACTTTCTCCGGAAGAACAAATTTACAAGGGCAGAGGCTGCTTTGCGCAATGAGCTCAACAATCGCACTGATCTGAATGGCTTCCTTCAGAAACTTAGTCTTGAGCACAAGGACTCAGTTCAACTTTTGGGAGAAGAGAACGGTGACAAATTGGCTTCAGAAAACCAAGGAACAAGCTCTCGAAGTAGTGGCGAAGCTTCTAAAGAACTCATTGTTAAAGAGATAGAATGTGGAACTGAGAGAAATGGCTCGGAGATCAAGTGGAAAAGTGTCGGCTCTCTTGGGGAAAGAAATAATGTTGGGACGAGTGACAAGAATTTTGCTTTCCCTAAAAGTTTAGAGGACACTGTGCTGGATTTGTTCTCCTGGAAGGTCAATCCAAGCAATGGTCCGGTTGATCTTTACCAGAGTGATGGTGGAATTAATACGATTAAACTAAACAACTTCACAGATATTCATTTCTCTGAACAGACGAGGTTTCATTCAGCAGAAGTTTCTGATATGGGTAGTAAATCCAATGCAAAATCTGGAGAAGAAGTGATTTTTTCTGGAACGTCGTTGCTTCGAAGTACCAGTAAAGCAAATGTGGACCTGAAGCATGAGAGAAATCAAATTAGTGGACAACCTAAAGAGGACTTTGGGGAAAATCCTTGGTCAAGGAGTGATGAACCTGCACATTCATCATCAGACCTGTGGAAAGATTGTTCAGTCAAAACTGTCTTCCCGTTCTCCAAAGGAGAAGCCTCGACCAGTTATGATAGTGCCGGTGCAGGTGACAGAAAAGATGGAAAGAAAAAAGCTGAGATTAGTGATATTAGAGCAGGAATCAAAGAGCAAGTGGACGAGGTTGGAAGAGCTTTGTACTTTGGGAAGACTCAAGGAAGTTATGAGCAGAAGAATATCACTAGCTTAAGTTTTCCACTTGCACCCGAGAATCAGAAAGAAGAGCTACCTAGGTTGGCACCTGTTAAGCTCAAGTCCGAAGAGAAGACATCGAACATTAATTGGGAGGAAAAATTTGAGCACGATGAACCTGGCTCGAAGCTTGCGAGTGCTGACAATACTTTCCTTATTGGGGCATTTTTGGATGTTCCCATCGGACAAGAAATCAACTCTGCAGGTTCGCTTATGCAAAAAAAAATAAATAAAAAAATGTAGTATTGCTCATTCAAATCTTTCTCAGTTTTGCATTCCAACCTAGCAACCACGGTATTATGTTGATTGTGTGGAGTCTGTTTATTTTAGTTATGGCATATTTTATGGCCTCACATTATTTTCCATTGTTTGATTATGGTGATTATGAAATTGTCTGCTACCTCTGAGTCTTATATGTGGTGTTGGTATAGCTCTTCCGTTACTCATACCATTGTACCATTCCTGAAGTAAAACTTGGTTTGTGCATATATGCTTCTTAGTCTTATATTTGGTGTTGGTATAGCCCTTGCGGTACTCATAATGCATTTGATAAGACTTGGATTCCTATTCTCATTATAGGTATGCATATGCAACTCAAGTTTCTCGCTGAGTTATGTGTTTGACTGTCCATTGTTCCATTCCTGAAGTAAAACTAGGATTGTGCATATGGACTTTCTAGTCATATATTTGGTGATGGTAATAGCTCGTCTGGTACTCATAAGGCATTTACTGAAATGTGGATTCCTATTCTCTTGATAGTTTTGCATATGCAACTCAAGTTTCTCATTGAGTTACGTGATTGACTGTCAAAGTTATGTGAGTTATCTCCTTGCTGCCGAAAGTAAGAAAAAATTGTATGTAAGTTGAACATGAAAGACCTGTAATTAAGTAGGTTACCGGGAGCTTATTGGGACCTAATTTTGTAAATCGTTTTCTTTTTTTAAAAAATGTCTTGCTTAAGGAGCCTATCTTTGTATCATTTTAATGATGTTTTTGGGATTGAGGGAAGCAGAAAAGGAAAAGATATTTCTTGAAAAATTTGTCATCTAAAAGCACTTGGTGTACCAAATCAATTTTCTTTGTAGTCCATACAAGTGGTTTTTGTTCCACTCGTTTCTCCTATTATTTTTAAATGAAGATGTTTGTTGACTTACTTTGACGCACTAGAATATTTTGTATAACTAGTAAGCTCTCGAAACCTTGAGCCCTGTTGGGACATGTGCTTCCTTCTCACTGCTAATGGGTATTATCCCAGACTGGTGTAAGAAGGTTGCATCAGTCAACTTGTGCTGATAAGCTTACGTTGCTGTTTGAAACATAATCATATCCCACAAAGTTTTTATTTTTTGATCTTATTACATTTCTGATCAAAGAAAAAATTAACTGCTATCTGCTATGGTACCTACTACTACTACTACTACTACTACTTTTTTCTGGCTGTGCATCTGTTGTGGTACGTGATAAGTGACACCCGTTGGTCTAAGTTTCAGCAGGCTATATAGGCTTCACAAAGTATTATATGCATCTTTTGTAATTACTTTAGTCCAGACTTCTCTAATTATAATGGTGGAAAATTTAACCCCGTTTTAGACTTGCTGAACAAAATAAAAAGAAAACGCCCGAGGTTTGTGATTGTCTTTGAGATAAACGCATGCTGGGTTCTTTCCACTTGAGACAAGTTGGAGTCCCTCCAGAAGTACAAGTTTTTTAAAGTCACAATATTTGGTTCTGGAATTTATTGAAAACCTTCCTGATTCTTTGTCCAGTTATTTTTCAGTATATCCTTTTCTGCTCTCCTTTCTCTACTGTGGAAAGAAATATTAATTAATATCTGGAAGGATGATCTAGGTGGAAAAAGGCCAGGAGGAGGCAGTTGGCTCTCTGTAAGTCAGGGCATTGCGGAGGATACTTCTGATCTTGTTTCTGGTTTTGCAACTATTGGTGATGGATTGAGTGAATCTGTTGACTATCCAAATGAGTACTGGGACTCAGATGAATATGACGACGACGACGATGTTGGCTACATGAGACAACCTATTGAAGATGAGACCTGGTTTCTGGCTCATGAAATTGATTACCCAAGCGACAACGAAAAGGGAACAGGCCAGGGGAGTGTCCCGGACCCACATGAAAGAGGTCCCACAAAAGATGAGGATGATGATCAATCATTTGCCGAGGAGGATTCCTACATCTCTGGTGATCAGTACTTCCAGTCAAAAAATGTTAATCCTGTTACTGAAGAAAATGATTTGATTGCTCAATATGATGGACAGTTGATTGATGAAGATGAACTGAATTTGATACGTTCAGAACCCGTCTGGCAGGGCTTTGTCAGTAAAACAAATGAGTTCATCATGTTAGGGGATGGGAAAGTTCTGAATGAGAGTGTAAGGCATCGTTTGGACGATATTGGTCTTGATGATGATCAGCACGGTTCAGTTAGATCCATCGGTGTGGGGATCAACAGTGATGCTGCTGATATTGGCAGTGAAGTGCGGGAAAGTTTGGTTGGAGGTAGTAGTGAGGGGGGAGACTTGGAGTACTTTCATGATCATTACCCAGATAAGAAACACATTGAAAGATTAAACAGGGATAAAATGAGGGCAACTAAACATGCTTCTGATAAGTACGTAACAAGGAATGAAGAGGGTCCGTGTGTGAAGGCAAAAAATAATCATACAGATGGGGGGTTTTCATTTCCCCCTCCTAGAGATGGACAGTTGGTGCAAACAGGCTCTAGTAAGTCTCTGTGGTCAAACAAATGTAATGCTGTTATCGATGATGCTACTGATGATTGTTTGAATACTTTGGTAAGAACCGATGACACACTTGCTTCCTGGAGACAAAAAAGCAGTGATTCTTCTCCTGCCAAGAGTTCAAGGGATGAAAATAATGCTAATGCTGTAGGATCAGCAAATTCTAGCCCCTCGACACTTTCTAATTATGGTTATACTGAAAGAGAGCATGCTAAGAAAGAAGAAGATGAAAAACAGGCCGGCCAAAGAGAAGAAGAACCTGGGTCATTACTTGAGGATGAAGAGGCAGCTGCTGTGCAAGAGCAAGTAAAACAGATAAAGGCTCAGGAGGAGGAATTTGAAACCTTCGATCTTAAGATCGTGCATAGGAAAAACAGGCATGACTTTCTCCATCTACGAACTCATGTGAATTATAAGATAATTTAGCTTTTAATTTTTTGGGCAATTTCTTATGGATCATAATTGCTGCCATTCCCAAGATCAAACCCTTTCTACATAAATCCTTAAAAATGTGGCCCCTTAGGTGCCTCTAGCAATTGCTGAAGATTTTCCTTCCCATTGTCCCCTCCTTGTCAATTTCTTGATGCTAGCAAATAAATAAGCTCCCATAGTTTGAACTTTCCCTTCTTTACGCCTGAAACTTGTGTTGGTAGCTTAAGTTTGCTTCAATTACCTAAACTTGTTTTGTTTCTTCAGAACGGGTTTCGAGGAGGACAAAAATTTCCACGTTGTATTAAATTCAGTCATAGCTGGGCGCTATCATGTTACTGAGTATCTGGGATCAGCTGCATTCAGCAAAGCTATTCAAGCACATGACCTTCATACTGGCATGGACGTTTGTGTGAAGATTATTAAGAACAACAAAGATTTTTTTGATCAGAGCCTTGATGAGATAAAGCTTCTCAAGTTCGTTAACAAGCATGATCCTGCTGACAAGTACCATATCCTCCGATTATATGATTACTTTTATTATAGGGTAAGTTGATAAACAATATGTCACACTATCTTGGCTCTTTCCTTGGTTTTGTTTTTATTTTCTGTGTTTAGATGTTTCTACTTCATCATCTGGTCCACTGATCCCCCTACCGTATATAGTAGGTTTATCCATTTATCAGTTTTGCCTTTTGGTGTGAATACTATCCCTATATTCATTTTGATTTTATTTTTTATTTTTTTTATATAGTAATTGCTTGTATTGATAAAATTAGATTATCCGCAGTATTTGACAACTGCAATGAGTGCATTATTGAATTCTAGAAGAAAAACGGATGTCATGTTGGTGCATGTGTGATGTGTGCCTCCCTTTTCACACGATTTCGTTCTTCTTTCTTGTTCCTTCTCTTCTTCCTCTTTTTCCATCTCTTTCCTCTTACTGTGAAGAACTCTTGTGGGTTGTGTACTATATTATTACTTAAAGCCCGTGTGGGATAGCTTTTAGGATAAGAAATTTTTTATTAAGAGATTTTTTTGTGGATAGTTTTAAAAAGTTCTTTAGCATTTGGTATTGCTGTGGGAATTAGAAAAACTACTATTTGTTTTGTACTGACCTTTCTGTATGTGCAGGAGCATTTGTTAATTGTATGTGAACTTCTTAAGGCAAACTTGTATGAATTTCATAAGTTTAACAGAGAATCTGGAGGGGAGGTTTACTTCACAATGCCAAGACTGCAGGTTTGTAGTGTGCCAATTTTCTGATGGTGTTTTTGCGTTGTTGATTTACTGGTTAATTACTTGCTTTTGAGTTGTTGTGCAGTCTATCACTATTCAGTGTCTGGAGGCACTTCATTTCTTGCATGGTCTTGGCCTTATACATTGTGATCTGAAGCCTGAAAATATTTTGGTGAAAAGCTACAGTAGATGTGAAGTGAAGGTCATTGATCTTGGAAGTAGTTGTTTTGAAACAGATCATCTTTGCTCATATGTTCAATCTAGGTCCTATCGTGCACCTGAGGTTATTTTGGGACTTTCATATGATAAAAAGATAGATATCTGGTCACTCGGCTGCATCTTGGCTGAACTTTGTACAGGCAATGTAAGTTCTTTCTGATCATTTTCTTTTAATTTGTGAAGTATGGGCTGTATGAAGTCTTGAAGGTTGTCCATGTAATTTTTTTTTCTTTTATGCACTCATATGTATACACGTATATGTGTGTATATATATATGTGCGTGTGTGTTTGTCTTCTTGTGAAGCTTATCAACTCTATAACCTTTTATAGCTTCTTTGCTGATTTAAGTTTCCCATGGTACAGGTCCTGTTCCAGAATGATTCTCCTGCCACATTACTTGCTAGGGTGATTGGAATCATTGGTTCCATTGACCAAGACATGCTTGCTAAAGGACGAGATACATACAAGTATTTCACCAAAAATCACATGCTTTATGAACGGAACCAGGTACTAATTCCCAATTTCTAGTTATTTTTTCTAGATTTAGTATTATCTGCCCATCAATGGCCCGCTGATTGAATTTCAGACGTGTTGGTTACATAATTTTAATGTGCTCATTTTATTTAAACTGTTTTATTTATTTATTTTGATAATCAATTTTCTATATTTATGAAACTCTGCTACACCACTAGCAATTCTTTCAAGCTTCTCGTTTAGCAGTTACAAGAGTTACATGATATGCTTTTGTGTTCCATCGTTTGGCATGCTTAAACACAAATTTATTGATATTTCATTTCCTACGGCACTCTCTTTAATTTAGCAATATCTCTGCTACATTATCTTGTTGACTTTTTGGTGCACTTTGAGACAGATTGTCGGGTATAGTATTTTTGATGTGTAATAATTCAAGATAGGCTAACTTTGTAGTTGGCACTTTGTACTATCCTTTCTGTTATTTATCTATTTATTATTGATATGTGTATCAGCCTTTTCTTTGTGAGCTACAGGTGTGTGATACTTACATTTCTAGCACCATTTCTGGCATCAGCCTTTCATTTTCATTCTTGTTAGCATCTTTGGCACATAGGTCTTGATTCACGTGGGTGTTGAGAAACTACTCAATATCGCTGTTTGCTTCTCTATGAGCAACTTTTCCCTTGTCAGCCATCATTCTCGAGCAGTGGAGAGGGTGAAACCACGTTTTAGCAAAATTTGAATTTACCTGTCTTTTTATCCTCCGATGAGTATCTCTAACCTTTCTCATATTCTCTTAAATGTGATTTACAGCCGACCCCAATTGATTGGGACACAAGGCTTGGTTTGGTTATGGAGCTATTGATAGATTTAAGAGTCTTGCAAATACATTTTTCAGGAAGCAAAGGCTATCTATTAGTGTATTTCAAATTTTATTTTTCTTTATCGTTGTTTGTATAAGAGTAATTTTTAGTTGGCATTGGACGAATAGTCATGGGCACATTCATTCCATGTCCAGCATTATTCCTGCAAGATTAACATGCACCTCACGGAGCATTAGCATGTGGTAGAAATATTCTTCAATCAGGATGTTTTGTTTAGTTTTAACTTTTAACTGCTCAATCAACTTGGATACTTGCATCCAATGAGATGAGAGGATATTTTGTTTCCTTCGATATTCTGTAGTTTTGTCTATGTTTCTGTCACTATCAAAACACATCTAAGATATTTGGAGGATGTACTAATGTTTATCCATGAAAGAAAATATGGATAGGCATAATTTCTGAATATGTTGGGATTTTTATTGTTGATATATTAAAAAAGTGGTGCATTTTGCTTAATTTATTCAGGATACCAACAGATTGGAATACCTAATTCCCAAGAAAACATCATTGAGGCATCGGTTACCGATGGGGGACCAGGGTTTCATTGACTTTGTTGATCATTTACTTGAAGTCAACCCAAAAAAGCGCCCTTCTGCTTCAGAGGCTTTGAAACACCCATGGCTATCATACCCATACGAACCCATATCATCTTGAAACATCTGAAGATGTCGTTGGCTTGATTGATTTTATATGGGTGCCTTGATGAGAGGAAGGAGTCCCAACTTGGCTTGATCTTCGGTGGACAACTTGGCTTGATCATCGGTGGAGGTTCATGCCCTTGAGTACGTGCACAAAGCATTGAAACTTGTGGAGGTTTTTTTTTTTTTTTTTGGGTGATATCTATCTTTCCTTCCCATTACCAAGGTGTATTTCAATTTTACCGTAGCCGAGGATGTAATCTTACACACATTATGTAAGTTTAGGGCTTTCCGTCTTTAGTTTGTGGACCGGTGGAAGGGTGAGTGCTTAATCTTGTTGTACATGATGTGTGATAATTCTTTTAGGTTAATAGTAGCAGCTTTGTGTAATCTCTTTGCTTATCCAATTTTGCCTGGCTTGTGACAACATTTGCTGCACCTTATCAGTTTGAAGCAAGACCTATGAGACTACTTTGGTGACTTTGATGCTTTGATTTGTTGTACCATGAGCCAGGTCCTTGCTTATCTTTCCCAGTTGGCGGCATGCCATGTGTGCTGTGAGTCTGTGACCCAGTTAAGAGGTGCATGTAGAGAAATAAATGTGTCCACTTGTGTTTAGAGATCTCCAAATAAAATCTAAATTCGAAACTGTGAGAAACACCGCAATTGATAAGAAACATAAATGAAAAATAGACTGCGAAAATATAACGGGGTGTGTTTTTGTCAAAGAGTGCAATTTTGCTCATCTCAAAATTGTTCACTCTCCTTTTTTATTGGTTAATGCAGTGGGGTTCAGTATTTTACATAATTAATTAATTCTCATTTAATCTTGAGTTTCACTGTATTAGCCAATTGAAGAGGAGGGTGAGTAAAAATTTATTCTTTTGTCAAAGCCTTGTAATTGCGAGGAGCCAATGCTTTAAAAATTTAGTAGCACCGTACAAGTAGGTGGCTCTTTTGGGTTATATGTGAGCTGCTACCTATTGTTGCAGCTGCTCTATTTTGGGTACTTGCAGTGATTTTGTAATAGGTTAATACTTGAATTGTCAGCATTCCGCAATGAGAATTGAACCTTCTGGCTCTAGCTTTTCTCCTCACCCCCCTCATTTGATACTGTTACAATGTCTTTGTTAACAGTTATAACAGGTTCATTATCAACTTTATTGTTTCTTTCTTTTGTGGGTGTTAATAGTTATTGCAATAGTTTCATGCTTTAATATTGTATTTATCTTTACTTGGTGTGTTGAAAAGAAATACGATACAATTTAAAGTTGGAGCTTTATCATCCATGCATCAAAGTTAAAAAACTATTGGGCCTTGGTTAATAATATGCTCAGTTATCAAAGCTACAAATCCAAAGCTAAATTATAAAAATCAATATTAGTAGTATTCATTAAGACTTTAATGTTTTGGAAAAATATCCCACTTTGTAACGAAAGAATAAATATTAGGCTTTGTTTGATTTTTGGATTTAGTGAGGAAAAAAAGAAAGAAATACATTTTTCTTTGTTTGGTTATTAAGGAAATCGACGAGGAAAGTAGAACAAAAGAGACTATGTTGTGAGAATTTTTCTTTCTTTAATTATATTATATATATTTAAAAAGTTATATTTTAAAATTTCTTTTTAAACTTTTATACAGTAAGTAAGAAGAAAGTACAAAAGAAAACACAAGATAGTTAATTCTTGTAGTGCTTTTTTTTTTTCCTCACAAAATACAAGAAACAAACTGAAAGTGAAGTGGACCTAGTTTTTTCATGAATAATGCTTGGGGCACCAAATGACACAAAGGATTTTCACAAAATGAGTGGAAAGTCTATGTGGCACACTGAGACCCACCAGCAATTAATGAAAATAATGGTTAATTGCTGGCGGGTCCCAATGTGCCACATAGACTTTCCACTCATTTTGTGGAAGTTCTTTGTGTCCTTTGGTGCCCCAAGCATTACTTTATGTTTGGGAGTTTTAAAATGGAGAGAAAAGAAGAGAAAAGAAGAGAAAGTACCTCACTTTCTCTCACTTTCTTTTGTTTGCGAGTTTTAGTGTGGAAAGAAAGGGAGAGAAAATGAGAGAAAAATAACTCCCACTTTTTTTCTATTTCTTTCTCTCCAAATTAGGAAGAAATGGAGAGAAAAGAAAGTGAGGATTAATGATTTTTTATTAATACCCATAACACCATTTATTTAATTCTTAACAAATTTAAATTTCATCCAAGTCCTAGGGCTAATATAATACACTGTTATATACGCCAAAAAAAAAAACAAAAAAAAAAAAAAACTCACGTTAATCACAAGCACATCTCCCACAAGCTTTTGGGTACTCTCCGGGTCTTCTTCATTGGTATCTTTCATCCTCTCTTTGTAAAAACAAAAAGGTACAATTGATGGATAGATTGGTAATTTTTTAGTCTTTTCTTTTCTTTTCTTTGCAACTCCCAAACAAGAGGAAAGAAAGTAACTTTCTCTTCTCTCCTAAACTCCCAAACAACATGAAAGAAACAATATCATTTCTCTTCTTTTCTTTTTTCTCCTCACTTATGACTTTCTCATATTTTCTTTCCCAAATACAGTGTTATTGTTTTTTCATAAGGTGGATTTGGTACACTTTGGTTTACGGACAAAATAAAGGAGAGGAGATAAAAACACTTGAGAAAAGCTAAAAAGCCCCAAATAATATGTGGACATCACAGCACACAGCACACATCACAGGAGGAACTACTAGTACTAGTAATACATAGAAAGAAAGAATTGGGTTATGGGGTGGGGACAGACAAATAAAGAAAATGATGGGAGTAATTTGCAGTGAAGATCAGCTGAGCGGACGCTTCAAAAAATAGTACAAGGATTGTGAAAATGTCCACCACTGCTACAACTACAGTTACAGCATCGGCGCCCTTCTTCGCCCTCCAACTCCATCGTCCTCCCCAATCTTCCTTTTCAACCACCAAACTCATCTTCCACTCAGTAGTACCCCACCACTCCTCCTCCTCCTAATTACCTCTTTCTTCTTCTTCTTCTTCTTCTCATTTTTATTTTACAATTCCTGTTTCTTTCTTAGACCACCTTCTCCTAGAAAAAAAATTCATATTCCGAATATTACTTATTATTTTTTTCTATTTTTTTTTTTTTTTTTTTGCAGATTTTCAGGTCACCTTGTCGTCGTAATGGTTTGCGGCTTCTCGGTTGTCCTTGTCCTCCTCATGCTGCCATTTCCAGACAATCCCAATCCCAAAGTATGTGCTTTCTACTCTCTCTCTCTCGTTTTATTTTTATATTTATTTAATTAATTTTTCTTAATCGGCCTGCATTTTTTTTCCGAGAAAGTTGAGGAAAACAAAAAACGAAAGATAGGATTTTTTTTGTGTTTGTTAATGATCCTGTTACCCATTTATTTTATTGACTTCAAATGAAAGAACAATTCAACTCTAACACTCCGTTTGGTTTGATTGTAGAATAGAATAGAATAGAATAGAATAGAATAGAATAGAATTGAATTGAACTGAACAGAACTGAATAGAATAGAAAAGAAAATAATAGAATTGATTTGCAATTCTAATTCTCTTGTTTGGTTTAAAACAAAAATGAAAAGAATAGAATTGAAAAGAATTATTGCTATTTCCTAAAATACCCAAACTTAGACCTTATAAAGCATTACCCAAACAGACCTTTAATCCCCAAGCCGTATCACCCAAACAGACCAGTGTACTCAAGAAAAGAGTAGACCAGAAGACAAAAACCAACCAAGCTAAAGTGATTAAAAAAAAAAAGGCATAGTCGTATTGGTTGTGATTAAAGTTTCAATTCTGAAAATATGAAATTTTTTTTTACCCAATTTTTGTTCTTTCTCAAATCTCAACAACAGAATTACTGATTAAGTGTACAGCAGCAGGTACATTTGATCCCGAGCTGCGGTCAGTGCTTGAGCTTGCTACAGATTCCGAGTTGTATGACCTTGAAAGAATTCTTTTTGGCGCAAGGTGGTAGATTAATTCTAATAGTAATATATTTGTGATTTATTTATTTTTATAAAAATTAAAATTTTGAAATCTCTCATGATATTGCTCAAGTATCTGTCGTTATATATGTTTATGTATCAGTTACTTCAGTCCTTTGCTAAAGTCTGTAACGAAACCAGCGGATGTTGACTACGTTATGATTGAAGAAGACCCTGAAGAGCGGGATAATTTCATAGCAATGCTTGAATCACGATTCCTGTTCCTTGCAGCTGATGCCCGGTCTACATTAAGGTTTTCCAATCCCTTAAGCTAATAATAGGCTGTGCTTCAACTATGGAAATGATCACAAGTCAATGTCTTCTTTTTTATTTTTGGGGAAATCGAAGCCAGTTTATGAACCTTTTTTTTTTGGTAGGGGTTGGAGGCCATCATATAGAAATGTCTTGCTAGGTGTGAGGAAAAAATTAAACATACCTTGTTCAAGCAAATTGTCAACGGAAGACCTAGAAGTAGAGATTTTTCTTCATTTGTTGCAGGACTACTCAAGGTATGTTTGCTTAACCATTGTATAATATTGATGAAAACTCTTGAGTATTGGAATGCTTGGATGGAAAGTAGGATGGTCTTTGAGAAGTTCTTTTGGAGTGTTTTGTGATTGTTTTGCTGGGCAATAAGGGGACTTGAGCTTACGGCAGAACGATTGGGAGGTCAACAAAAAACCATCTGGCACATTAGGTCAAGGTTTAGTGTTTTGCGATTGACACATGAAAATTTATAAGATTGTACATGGTATATAACTCTAGCAAGTTGATTATTATGTTGAATGAATGATGAAAGTGAAACAAGGATATTAGTAGGAGTTACAGACTTACAGTAGTATTAGAAAGGAAAAAAAGCATGTATGAGCATCCAACTATAGCATTGCTTAGATACATGGTTTGAAATTTGGTGACATATAGGAAGCAAGGGCATACCAGATATGGTGGCTTAGTAATGCCCAGACTCCGGACATACACATGATGCTGACACACCGAAATCACTGTCCTGAATTAGTATATTTGAGTTGGGCGGACACACATTGGACATGACACATCAGGACGTGCATGTGACAGACATGTTCTTTTTACTTCCTCTAATTTTGTTCTCTTTCTTTATACTTATACACGCATAAGAAATGTATTATATTGTGTGTATATATTTTTAGTTGCATTACCTTGGGTTGAGTTGGTTTGAAAAAACCCTTTTTTCTTCTTATGTTTTTCAATCCTTTACTTCCACTTGGACTTTCCTTTCGCTCTCCAAATTCAAAATTTTTTTACGAGGCATGGTTATTTGGAAATTCGGAAAACAGAGGGGATAGTCCAAGTAGAAGTTAAGGTTGAAAAGAAAAAGACATAATAAAGAGGGTTTTTCCAACCAATCTAAACCCGTTGCATCGCGGCCAAACATATATATATATATATGATGCATTTCTTCCTAAAAGTGCTTATAAAAGACTTCTATGTGTAATTTTTTTGATGATCCAAAGCATCTTATTGTAATGTCTAGTGAACAATCAGGAACCTTCCCCAGCTCGTGGGAGAACTCTAATACGTCTAATGGCCATGGTAGTCTAGAACTTGGACTTAGTCAGTGGAAGGTGCAAGCTATTGCTGCTTTGAAGGTTGGGGCAGAGGAGCTAAGTTCAATTATTTTGAAGGTACTATTGACTCTTATCACTTTGTTGACTTGCTTTTATGAACACATCTTTTTCCAGACACTTTGTTTAACTTGATTCGTGTTTCTAGGGTGGTGGAATGCTTACATTGGGAAAGATTTATCGTTTGGTAAGAGAATTATCCATGTGATTGAATTTGTTTGGTTGCCTTATTTGTAATGTTAAGCTAGTTTATCTGTTTATGGGTAGTTATCAAGGAGATTGTCTGGGAAGATGTTCATGGAAGCTGCCAATTATCAGATAAAGAACGAAATTATCAGAAAGGTACATGATTGACTTAACAGCCATCTAAAGTATAGAAATTAGGTCATTTGTCTGCTAAGATTATGAGGGATATAACTTTTATTTCTGTTTATGACGGTCCTTAACTACTTTGGATCACAAATTTGATTACCTAAACGTGAAAACACCTATTTCTTACTTCTAAGCTATGAAATGATTGGTTTCACGATTGTCTGATACCGGTGCTTATCCACAGCCAACAAGGAAGGGGTTAGATAAAATTGTATAAAGTGCGGTGATCAGATGAACGAAACCCTTTAATCTTATGACCTGTTAAATGTTCGATTTTGAAATTGAAAAGGTCTCCTCTTATATTGGTTTCAGGGTGGACACTTTGCGGCCGTTAACCTGGAGACCAGAGCAGCCTTGCTTGCAGCGAAGCAGGTGAGTATATTTTGTGTATGTTAACCGTGTGAAGTAATATTTATTATGATTTATAAGTACACTATCGCAGGAATACGTACAGTTGTAGAAGGCATTCCTTCAACAGGTTTTACTTATGGCCGTATATAATATATATATTAATATCTTCAGGCATATCAGTGTATGAGAGTTCCTCAAGATTTTCTTAGTATGTAGAGTTAGAAGGTCTATGCTAACCCGAAAAACATATATTATGAAAAATGTCTATGGTTAAAACATTTTAGAGCATCTCCAATGCACCTTCCATTTCTCTTGCTATAGTCAAATTATAGCATGGATCCTCAAAAACATCTCTCCAATGCACTCCTATTCCTCCTCTCAAAAAATAGCAATGCTATTCTTTCTCTCAAATTTGAGAGCAAGAATAGCATTGCTATAATTTGAGAAGAGTGATAGAAGGTGCATTGGAGAGGTTTTCTTTTGGATTAATGCTATAATTTAACTTTTGCACTCACCCCAATAAAAAGGTGTACAAAACACACAACTTAAAGTATAACAATAATAGCCAATGTGTCACAAAATAACATTTATTTTAGAATGTAGCATTGGAGCAGAAATGTCAAAATATAGTATTTAAGCCCTAAAATGTAGATTTGGCATGGGCAAAATGACATCTTGCATTGGAGATGCTCTTAGGTAGGATAACTTGTATTTGTAAAATTTGGTTTTATTTTTTTCGGAAACAGGGTTAATTAATTCCAAAAAGGGGTGTACAAGTGTACAAGGGGCATACCCCACTGCCCCAGGATATACAATGAGACCAATACCATCAAAGGAAAACCTAAGCAACATGGGATGGAAGATTTTCTAGAGCCAAAGGCAAAGAAAGAAAGTCATCCCAACTTAACAAAGCCAAAGCAAGAAAAAAGAAAAAACTCATCACACAAAGAGATCAAGTTTTGTCTAAAGGCCATTTCTTCTTCTTCTTGGTCTTATTCTTGGTAGAGCTCCCAGGGTGAATGTCTGGGGGTTCTTCAAGGAAAGAAAAATCAGAGAGATCATCCTCCACAAAGGGGCCATCCCCTTCAGACATACTCACATACCCGGGCTGTCAAGCTGAAGCTCAGAATCATACACATCCTGACTTTCATACACATAAGGGATTAAAGCCTTGAAAGAATTGCTAATTTTAACCTGTGGGGCTTCCAGATTCAATTCCTGGCCACACAATCGATGATCCTTTCCCCATAAACCTTCCTTGTGGGGAAGAGTAGGGCCATGCAGCTGAGAGGAGCTGGCATTGTTATGGCCATCAGTAGCAACATCTTTGGATTTGCCTTTCCCGACCACTTCAGTCCATTGGTCCTCACCATTAGCTGTGATCACAGGAGTATTCTTAATCTCTTGGCCATTCTGGTTATTCTTAACCTCTCTCCATTGGTGAGCAGATTTATTCTGGTTATGTTAGTAATGATGTACAATATTATAGCATCTCTTCTTCGGTAGATACACCCTTGGAAAAAAAAATGGTGCATTGTTTTGGATATAAACTTAGAGAGGCAGTATTGATAGATTTCTTATTACAGTTTCTATAACAGGATTTCTCATACTGCTTGTGGATAGGGTGTTGCAGGTGCTGCATCAAGATATCTGGGGATTAGGAGCATGATGGCTTTACTTGGTCCACTGTATTGGCTCTTCTTTGCTGCTGCTATTTTGACATGACTTGCGTATCTTGAAGCTGTTTTTCTCTCGTCTTCTCTCTTTTAGATTTGTTAAGTTACCAATTACTCCAAAAGCTTAAGCTTTTAGGGCCTGTTTGGTTGTCACTTGAATTTGTATCGTTTCACTCAGATATCATGTTGAATCTTGAAGCAAAATTCATCACCATGAATGATTCTATTTATAAAAATTGGAAACTCCACCATATTTCTTCTTATGTGGCCATTTCTACATTTTTCTAGAATTCCAAAATTTATGATTGCAAGCTTCATTTCTGAGACGAGCATCCTATTTCTAAATGGAACCATTCAAGCTCACCATCTTTTTTTGTAAAATTCTATACAAACGATAGAATGCAATTATTGCATTCAAGGACAACCAAACAGGCTTAGAGAATGGGCCCAACAATGGATGTCAAGCTCCAACACCCTCCCTCACGTACGACCCCGTCTCGCATGTGGAGAGCCAACAAACGAAATTCCATCGTAGTGGAGACAAATAACAAAGTGTAAATATGCACACCGACACAGGAATGGAGAGTCGAACTCAAGACCTCCCACAAACAAGGCTCTGCTACCATATTAAGTTACCAACTTAAGCTTTTAGGGCCTGTTTGGTTGTCACTTGAATTTGAATAGTTTCATTTACATTTCATGTTGAATCTTGAAGCAAAATTTATCACCATGAATGACTTTATTTATAAAATAGGAAACTTCACCATATTTCTTCTTATGTGGCAATTTCTACATTTTTCTAGAATGCCAAAATTTATGATTGCTAGCATCAATTCTGAGACAAGCATCCTATTTCTAAATGAAACCATTTAAGCTCACCATCTTTTTTTTGTAAAGTTCTATACAAACGATAGAATGCAATTATTGCATTCAAGGGCAACCAAACATGCCCTTCCTTAAAGAATGGACCAAACAATGTATATCAAGCTTTAATGGTGACAAAGCATAGGCTTGCTTTGAGCACTCTAATTTCTTCGTAGTAGGGAGGATGTTGGAACTTGATATACATTGTTGGGCTCATTCTCTAATGGTATATTTGGTACGCAAGAATGAAATGAGTTGAGAATGGAATGAGTTCGGGAATGGAATGAGTTCAAGAATGGAATGAAACATGAATGGAATAGGAATGACCATTTCATTCATGTGCTTGGCTACATACCTAGGAATGGAATGACATTAAACTTTAATTGAATATTCAAAAATATTTAATAAATTTATTTTAGTCAAAGAACATTACCATATCAGGGTTAAATAAAGAAAAAGGAAAGTTGAAAAAGTTGATATTACCATATTGAGTCATTCCATTAGGAATGGAATATTCCTTAGGTTTTGAAAAGGAATACCTATTCCTACTTTAGTAGGAATCCCATTCCAAAAAGGAATGACCATTCAATTATATTTGATCATACCAAACACGGTAATGGAATGAACTTGAGAATGACCATTCCATTCCGGAGTTCATTCCAGTCTACCAAACATACCCTAACAGCTTAAGCTTTTGGAGTAATTGGTAACTTCATGGTATTAGAGCCTTGTTTGTGAGAGGTCTTGAGTTCGGTTCTCCATCCCCGTGTTGGTGTGGATATTTGCACTTTGTTATTTGTCTCCACTATGATGGGGTTTAGTTTGTTGGTTCTCCACGTGCGAGACGGAGTCACACGTGAGGGAGGGTGTTGAAGCTTGATATACATTGTTGACCATTCTTTAAAAGCTTAAGCTTTTAGAGTAATTGGTAACTTTAACAAGTTTGTTACTTGCATACATAAAGGGCCTACATAAAAGAGGGAGGATAGAATGGGATATCACTAAGATCGATGAATGGTTATTCTGATTTTATGGCTATTGACTAGAAGTTACTGCGAAAATCAGTTGAAGACCTCTCATTTTGCCTGGCCTTTAGGTTTTTCTGAAAATAAATTGATGAATCACATCAAGAAAAATGATGAATCAGCCAAGTCAATATATTAGACGAATCAGCGCTTCCCATAACTGTAAATTTCTATTTTTTCCAGGGATATGTTTGATCTTTGACCACATGGTTTTTCATTTGTGCCTTATGCAGGATGTGGGGAACATTTATGGCTGATGTTGTCATTCAAATGCTTGGAACTGATTATGCCAGAATCTTGCGAGCAATCTATGCATTTGCACAGGTAATATTTGCTATCATGCTTCTTATCGAATATACATTTACATATATACTATCAATTTTGGGCAGTCATTTAATGCATGTGCTCATGTTTAAGATGTCAGGAGCAGTTTGCCTTGGAATCCTTGTAACGCATATGGGTTTGTTGTCTTTAGATTGTGTCAGTAAATTTGTTTTCTTATTTGTTTTGCTTCAGATCCGTGTCACCCGCACCTATAAGTTACCGTCTGACATCAACTGGGGTGATTAATCTTTTGATGGTTGTATTGTAAGCTTCTTTTGAAAATTCATGTGCAATGATATTATAGGTATGCTTCTCATTCCTCAAATTATCAGTGATAAGAATAGGTCATGGTTGTCATTATATATGTTTCTGCTGAGGTTGACTTTTGTTGGTGTAATTAACATCTAAGGAGTTGTATAAATTACTGATCTTGAGGTGCAAATAATATCAGGGGTTTCTTGTGTAAAAATGAGCAAGCAAGCTTTAGTTTGCTTCTTTAATATATTGTGCAGATAAAGAAAAGGAGGATTATGATAATTCATTCCCAAGTGTCAAAACCTACTAATACTATTTTTCTGAAAATTTGGTTCCATAAACATCAGAAATCTTTTAAGAAACATCAATATGTCCCTGGCAAGTTTTCAGTTCCCTATGGTTTTTTTTTTTTCATTTGTGGATTAGTTGAAGGTTTTTGATACTTCTGGATGCTATTAAGTTTCTTCATTTTTCTCGCTTGTTCATTGTGGTGAGAAAAAGTACGGTCAGAGAGGAAATGTAAATAGCCCACTATTAGTGTGTCAAATTGCGCTATGTTTTAGTGTTCCTTTTCTTGGTTTTTCTGTGAGTATGCTTGCCCCCCTTTCGGCCTAGGCAGCAAAACTTATCATTGGTTTCTTCGTCTTAGTTGTAATGATTAACAATAAAGAAGTCATGTTCTTTAAGTTCCATATCTGGACATTTGTCTCTTTGATACTCATTTTTGCATGTTCTATCGTTTTTCCTGTTGTATTTATGAATGCTTGACAGAGAAATCTGTAAGAGCAAAAGAGTTTCCAGAAGGAAAAATAAAAGAAATAGCGTCGCTTGGTCGATCCTGAAACCAAGGTGGATTAAAATGTGAAAAACCTGAGCACCTGTGGATATTAGCCATTATTTTCATATCATTCTGTATGGATAAGGAGATTTGTATTAGCATGTTATACTACGTACGCACTAAACTCGTTTGCCGGTCAAAATTCTTGATAAAAAGGTTGTTTCTTTCTTCAAGGCTAAGTGGTGTGGCACAGGTTGATGCAAGCTGGATAGTTTCATTCTATTTCAACGGTAGGAGAACCATCCTTTGATGCAAGCTGGAGAGTAATAAGCATTGTGTTTGTTTTGTGTATATAGAGTCTGGCCTACAGGAATCCTTTCCCTGTATCAGCAAACTAAGAGAGTGGTTGGTAGAGCAGCTTGTTGAGTTGACATAGCTTTGTTAGGGCTCATATGTTCTTATGGGTAGGTGTTGATGTATCCTAAAGCTTGATTACATATCTATGGTGATGAACGCACAGGATGTTTGTTTGCTTACTTGAAAATTAGAACATTTGGAATGAATTGTTAGTCTCTTATCTAATTCTTATGTCTAGGGTTTGAAGTTCAAGGATTATCTACAATGAAGCATGGACACTTGACAAATCTTAAAATAATTGCACATTGACACCGCAAGAAAAGTGTCGGTAAAGACACGCACGTTGTTGCCTGATCAGAATTGCCCATAATGCTTCCAAGATTATCCAATCTTTAGGCTTTGAAATACAAGGGTGGGTTTATCTATGTCACATAAGTATTATGTTAGAAGCATGAAGAAGAAAAAGACTTCTCTCATGTGATATGAAAGTTAAGATACTCCACAAGTTAAAGAAAGTATTGGAATGTATTTGAAAGGTTGTGGATTATATATATATGATGGAAATAAATAGCGTAGTTTACAAGAGCAGGCCAGCGATGTATGTGATGTAGTCTCATCCTAACATCTTTCCCAAACTACGTATTGCCAAAGCATGTATGACATAATCAGTCTTAGGCAGCTTTTGTTGGTTGGGAATTGGGATAGCACTCTGTAGTCAAACCTCGTTTTGAACCCACTTTTCTCTAACAAAAATTTTCAACCCATATATTTTTCCCCATCTGAATAAGGCATACAATAAAAAATCTCACAAGAAAATCATCTTTTACATGCTCCAAATTTCTCCATATGAATTGTATCATCTAGAAAATCGATGTTTTGCCTTGTTTATTCTGTGTGTTGTCGTTCTTATTATTATAATTATTTTTTTTTACGATAATTTTATTTTCTGTAAAATTCATTTTCCAACTTTGAACCGTGTACCAATTTATAGTTTGTTTGATGGATCCCTCTATCTTTTATTTGTAGCAATTTGGGCATTTAACTTTCAGGTTAATTACAATGTCAATCTTACATTTGAAAAGAGTTATGGAAACTTGTCAAGTGGTGGTGCAATGTCAACGCTACATTTGAAGACTTTCTGTTGTATTTTGAGATGGAAGTTGATGGATGGACGACATTGAATCAAATTGTCAAAAAAAAAAAAAAAAAAGATAAGAGAGATGAATCTGTAAATTGGTGCATAGTTCAAGAGTGCAAAATATAGTTTTGTGCTCTAATTCGTGGTTTGAAGGGTACGTTTCTTAGATAGATAATTTAGTATAGGTATTAAACAAATGACGAGGAAACAATGCAAATCAAAAGAAGCCACAGGAGGCTAATGTTTGCCTTAATTTGTTGAAAAGATGCACTTATAGATTTTGTCTAAAACTGTAGCTTAGTGTGATTGTAATTTTCAAGGAATTCTTCAGAAGAAAAGCTCAATGCTCATTGCTGTACAAAGGGAGAAACACAATTGTTATTTGCTGGCGGTTTAATCAAAGAGAAAGTGTTTCATTTTTACCCCCCCCCCTCCCTTCAAAAGCATATAGTAAAAAGAGTAATATTTGGGGCACTAACAACTTCCACTAACACTTACTAACACACTCTATCTCTCTCCTAGTGGCACTGTGGGGTCCGCAGTAGACCCCGCAGAACCACTAGGAGAGAGATAGAGTGTGTTAGTAAGTGTTAGTGAAAGTTGTTAGTGCCCCTAGCAAGACCCTAAAATTTCGTGTAGGCCAATGCTAGTTATTAAGATCTTTACGTGACATTCTCGTCCGGGCGGATTTAGATTTCTTGGCATTTTACCCAAAAAAAAAAAGAAGAGAAAAATTTGTTTGTTGGGGTATGTGTCACTCTCTCTCTCTCTCTCTCTAAAAGAAAAGAAAAGATGTAAGGTTTTGTGGGAGAAATTAGAGAATGGGGTAATACTTGGGACACACTTATATATATATATATATATGTATATATATCTAGCATGTAGAAAAAGATGTAAGATTTTTGGGTAATACTTGTTTCACACCCAAAAACACAATTTTTAGGACACAACCCAAGAGATGTGTCTATCTCTCTCCTGTGTTACTGTGGGTTGTTAAAACTAATATATATATATATATATTATTATATATATATATATATAATGTCCAAGTTGTAGTTGTAATTTCTATATAAGTCATGTCTATTTTGGTAATTTTGCTTTCTAGACTTTTGACTATAGTATTGCCTTTCTTGGTCTCAAAGAAAAAGGATAATACAAAAAAGAAATGTTATAGCAGTGAGCAGTTTGCTCTCTGCCTTTGCTTTCCCTGTTTCCCACGATTTGGTCTTGGTCTCATATATAATCAATTCATCTTCTTCTCTTATTCTTAATCTCTTGCTTGCTTTAACGACTTGACAACAAATACAAGTTGGGTTATCACTTTAAACCCAACATAATTGGTATCAGAATACAGTTGGGTCAAGATATGGGCGAAAATTAGGGAAATAAACCCTAGAAGAAGAAGATTGAGATGGCAACTACAAGCAATCAAAATTAAGGAACTCAACCCCAATTTCCTATCTTTGAAGGGAAAAATTATGATTTTTGGTGTGTGAAAATGAGAACTATATTTGTGTCTTATGATATTTGGGAGTACGTAGAAGACGGGTACGATGATCCGGTGAATACGACAACCTTGACGAATGCTAAAAAACAGCAACTTAAGGAGCACAAGAAGAAAGATGCAAAAGCCCTAACATTGATTCAACAAGGAATTGCAGATACGATTTTTCCAAGAATCATAAGAGCAAGAAAGGCCAAGGAAGCATGGAATTTATTACAAGAAGAGTATGAATGAGACCAAAAGGTAAGAAGTGTTAAACTTCAAACTCTTAGAAAATATTTTGTGAACATGAAAATGAATGATGCTGAAAGTTTAAAGGATTTTTCCTCTAGATTTACAGAATTAGTAAATCAAATGAAAACCTATGGTGAAGAAATTAGTGACCAACAAGTTGTTGAGAAAATTTTGATAACTCTATCTGCAAAATTTGATCCTATTGTTTCTGTGATTGAATAAACCAAAGATTTGTCTAAGTTAAGCATTCAAGCAGTGATGGGTTCATAGAAATCATACGAGGAAAGATTGGCACGACGCTTCGAAAAACCAGTCAAGAATGCATTTCAGTCTAAGCTAAACATTGGTTCTAACAATCAAGAAACGAAACAATCCGGGCATGAACAAGAGAGATGGGGATCATTTAGAGGTGGTAGACATGGAAGAGGAAGAGGAAGAAGTTCAAGAACAAGAGGTAGAACAAAGTTTGAAAGCCGACCAAATGAAAGGGGTGGTCCGCAAAAATGCAATATATATAAAAAGAAGGGTCATGTTGAGAAAGATTGTTAGTTTAAGGGGAAGCCACAATGCTTTATATGTAAAAAATTTGTCATGTAGCTAAGGATTATAGATTTAAAAGCAATCAGCAGGCTAATTTTTCTGAAGAAAAAGAAGGTGAAGGAAATTTGTTTTATGCATGTCAAAGTGCTTCCGAGCATAAAAAGGATGTTTGGTATCTTGACAGTGGTTGTAGTAAACACATGACTGGCAATGAATCAATTTTTTTGAACATGGATTCCTCAATTAAATCCCAAGTGAGAATGGGAAATGGTGCTTTGGTGAATGCAAAAGGGAGAGGAACCATTGGTGTTGAAACCAAGAGAGGAACTAAATTTATTCAAGATGTGTTGTTGGTGCCATATTTGGAGCAAAATTTACTTAGTGTTGGATAGCTTGTGGAGCACGGTTATGCAGTTGATTTTGAAGCTAGTAGATGCACCATTCGTGACAAAAATGATGCAAGGCAAATAGTAGCAAAGATATAAATGGAGAAAAATAGAAGCTTCCCAATCACATTCAAATATGTTTAGCATGTTGCTTTGAAAGCTAATGTGAATGATCAATCATGACTCTGGCATAGGAGACTTGGGCACTTGAACTTTCATAGTCTCAAGTTACTTTATCAAAAGAGCATGGTTTATGGCCTTCCAAATGTTGAAGAAAGGCAGAATGTTTGTAAAGGATGGCTCTTGGCAAGCATCATCGGCAACCATTTCCAAAGGGAGTTGCATGGAGAGCAAGACAAGTGTGGACCAATGCAAAATCCATCTCATAGCAAAAAAAAGGTACTTTATTCTCTTTATTGATGATTACACTAGAATGACTTGGGTTTATTTTATGCGGCAAAAATCTGATGTGTTTGGCATATTTAAGAAATTTAAAAGTCTTGTTGAGAAGTAAATTGTTTTTTTCATAAAAACTTTGAGAAGTGATCGAGGAAAAGAGTACACCTCAAATGAATTTGATAAATTTTGTAAAGAAGAAGGAATGGAAAGGCAACTCACAATTGGATATACTCCACAACAAAAAAGAGTTTCCGAAAGGAAAAACCAAACTGTGATGGAGATGGCCAAATCAATGTTGCATGAAAAGAAACTTCCTAAAATATTTTGGGCAGAAGCTGTATATGCTGCAGTGTATTTGATTAATAGGTGTCTTACCAAGGCCGTTTGGAACCAAACACCGATAGAAGCTTGGAATGGTAGAAAGCCATCGGTAAATCATCTTAAAGTGTTTTAGTGTGTTTGCTATGCTCAAATACTAAAAGAGAAAAGGCGAAAGTTGAATGCAACTAGTGAAAGGTGCATATTTGTGGGATATAGCTCAAAATCAAAGGGCTATAGGCTGCTTTCTTTGAAAAGCAACCAAGTGATCATAAGCCGAGATGTGTTATTTGATGAAGATGCTACATGGAATTGGGAAGAGAATAAAGCAGGCTGTTGTTGATGAAATGGAAGACAACCATCAAATGAAGTTGAAAATGACAGATTCTTCTCCAAGAACAAGTCCACCATTATCACCTATCTCTTTTTCATCAAGTCAAACCTCAAGTTCATCTTCTCCAATCTCAACTCCAAAGAAAATGAAGAGTTTAAGTGATGTATATCAAAGATGCAATTTTTGTGTTCTTAAAACAGAAAACTTTGAAGAAGCCATAAAATAGGAAGTTTGGAAGGAATCAATTAAAGAAGAGATTCAAGTTATTGAAAAGAACAAAACGTGACAGCTTGTTGACAAGCCACGAGACAAAGAAATCATTGGTTTGAAGTGGATTTATAAAGTGAAATATAATGTTGATGGGTCAATTCAAAGGAACAAAGCAAGACTCGTTGCAAAAGGCTACTCACAGCAGCCTGGGATAGATTACCATGAAACTTTTGCTCCGATAGGTCGTCTTGACACCGTGAGAGCTCTTATTGCCTTTGTAGCCCATAAAAGTTGGTCTTTGTATCAACTTGATGTAAAATCAACGTTTTTGAATGGAGAATTAGAAGAAGAAGTATATGTGGAGCAGCCACAAGGTTTTGTGATCAAGGGTGAAGAAAAGAAAGTGTACAAGCTACAAATGGCCTTGTACGGTCTTAAGCAAGACCCCCGAGCTTGGTATAGCCAAATTGATGGCTATTTCCTTGAAAAAGCATTCAAGAAAAGCAAGAGTGAACCGACTCTATACGTGAAGAAGCAAGGTACATCCGATACTCTTCTAGTTACTCTTTATGCTGATGATCTTGTGTTCACGAGTAACAATGAGAACCTGATTAATGAATTCAAAAATGAAATGATGAAAAGATATAAAATGAGTGATATGGAGTTGCTTCATCACTTTCTTGGTATTGAGATATATCAAGAGGAACATGGTGTGTTTATTTCTCAAAAGAAATATTCTGAAAATATTTTAAAGAAATTTAGAATGGAAAATTGTAAATCAATGGCAACACCAATTGTAGCACATGAAAAGTTGTTGAAAGAAGATGGTGAAGAGAAGGTTGATGCTACATTGTATAGAAGTTTGGTTGGAAATTTGCTTTATCTTACAGCCACAAGGCCGGATATAATGTTTGCTTCAAGTTTGCTTTCAAGATTCACGAACTCACCTAGCCAAATTCATTTTGGAGCAGCAAAAAGAGTGCTAATGTATGTTCGTGGCACCACCGACTTTGGTATCATGTATGAAAAATGTTGTGAACCAAAGTTGAATGGCTATTGTGATATTGATTGGGGTGGTAGTATAGATGATATGAAAAGTACTTCTGGCTATGCTTTTACTCTTGGTTCTGGTATATTTTCTTGGGTTTCAAAGAAGCAACAAGTAGTGGCTCAATCATCAGCTGGAGCAGAGTATGTGGTAGCATCTCTAGCAACATCTGTCACACCCCGATTTTTGGAAAGCCAAATAATCAGCATAAAACTAAATCTAGACTACTATTCGACTGCCCAACTATCAGAGTGAACACCACGAAGCCCAACCTAATAAAACTTTTTAATGGAAATAGATGTTCTTAAAAACTTGGTTAAAACATTTGTAATAAATTTCCATTTATGTTTTTAAAACAAAACCACCACATTTCCATTTAAAAAAAAAACACTCATGCGGTTCCGAAAATACTCAAATATATTTGATTAAAGCTACAACTACTAAATCATTTATATTGAAAAACAGAAGCTGAATAAATATTTCTCAATTCTCATTAAGGATAAAAATCTTTTCATTTACAATTAAAGCTTTGAAAGAATAACCTCTATTACAACCTTTGGTCAGAGCTACTAAACGTCCCAATACCAACTACAATAATGGCCCACAATGCCAAATAAATGAAAATAGCAAATGAACAGTAAAGGTTTTCATGCCCTCAAGCAAATCCATGCAATCCAATAGTCATACCGGCCTACTCCTTAATCTGCAAAACGGCTACGTTTCTCGAGAAACGCCCCCGCATGATAAACATCACACGGGTCAGCATTGTATAACAACACTGGTATGAGTAAACACGCTACAGTCTCAAGGATCACTCGTGGTCCCCTCAACTCCAACCCAACAATAATCAATTAACATAATAATACCCAATAAATTTCCCGGAGGTTGGGAATCCGCTGGACTCCCTCCCTCTCTAGACCACAAACACATACAAAGTTGTAGGCAGAATTGTAGTTCTACACGTGAGTGAGGACAAGCGGTAATTTCCTCGAGTCACGGCGGCAGTTTGTTCCACCCACAAAGTAAAAGAAACACTTACTCTTAAATGACATGGTGAGCCAAAACCTGCATACAATGGTTAGTGGGCCCACCATCCTACAACTCGAGAGTTAGCACAAATCCTTAGTATCATAATAAACAATTCTTCAATACCAAATCATTTAATCAATTTTCTCCGCATTATACCACGGTAACCATTTCGAGTTTTCAATTTCATGTTTCGCAACAGTTTATCCATTTGCATTTAACGCTCTACAATCAGTGTCATTTTTTTCTTGCCCTAGGTTCACCACTAAGGTCACCCTACTCATGGTCAACTTACTATTTATGAACGATTCATTATTCAATTTCCTAGCTTCACCACTTGGTTACCCTCCATGGTACACCCACACATATATTCCATGTGTGCCCGGACATACTACTAACATCCACTCTGGTGCTAGTTTGGTTGGGATATCAACCAAACCAGGTATACACACAGAAGGCCAGTCAATATGCCTAGACGTCTAACAAATAAGCCGGGCATAAGGCTTAGGCCAGCTTGATCACGAAGCCACTGGCAAAAGGGTACACTCAGCAAGTCGAGCTACCAAAACAAAACATATCACACAACAGGAAGCGGTGAACACTAAGGAACTTGAAACCACTTTTTTTTTTTTTTTACCATCTACGTTAATTCACACAAGTACCATTCATGAGGATTTAATCACATCATTAACCACTTTGGAAATTTATCATTTATTACATGGATTATCATTATCCGATTATTCACAATAAGGCCCTTGCGCCAAACTTCTTTTCACGTCTCTAGCGTAGTATTTCCACAATCATCATTTAATACTACACATAGCATAAGTCATATCATTTAAAATCGGCATGCAACAGTACTATTTAAAACGGTCTCAAACAAACCTTATATTAAACATCCCCAAAACTAGCATGGGTTGAAATTGTTCTTCATAATAATACCGTATAAAGAAACATCTCTAACAATTTTCATAAACATAATTCAAAATTCGGAGTTAACATTTACTGCTACTGTAATATGAATTTTCTGCCCAAACGGTGCAGAATTGAGAAAAATATCATTAGACGAAAAACGTGCAGAATTGCGTTTTACATTGACTTAAGCGAACAGTTTTACCAAAAACAAAATGTATGAATTAATACGAATTATTTTCTAAAACAGATTTGAGAGTTTTCTTCAATTTTACCCAAATCCGAATTTGTGTTAGTCGTCTTTTTTTTTTCTTCAATTTTCTAAATAACTTATATCTAACCTTTGATATATATATATATATGTATATGAATATATATATCACTATAGATCCGTATTATATAAACACCCATCCATACGATTTATTCAAACTATAATGAACACAAATCAAAAATCAATCAAACTACGAATTAACCCTATAAATCTAAATGTTTACTCACCAAATTGGGAAAAGGAAGATGATGTTGATGATGGTGAACTCCCTTCTTTTCTCTTCTCTTCTCTTTTTCTTCTCCTTCTAGGTGACTAGGGTTGCCTCTTCTCTCTTTGTCTCTTGTTCTCTCTCTCTCTCTCTCTCTCTCTCTTTAGGCTGCTCTCTTTTTTTTTTTTTCTAACCCTAGGATATGTTAGCTATCTATATACATATAATACACACACAATACATATATTACTCACACAAATATTAATAATCCCGTTTTTCTTTTTATGGGCTAACAAAAGAGACCCATATGAGCCTAGAATGTAACACAAACCACTAAAATGGCTACCCCATAGGGTACTCATACCCCGGGTACTTAATTTTCATGTTAAATTCACTACTTAACTTACTAGTGGGCCTCGAAACACTACCCGACACTAAACTCGTCATTCTACAAAAATTGTAACTCAGTCAGATAATAATCTATCATACAATTTAATTAAAGCTCAAAATGTCATGTCATAATAATAATGAGACATTAGAAATTTTAATACAAAAACAAAATGGGAAATATTATTGGTATTACTAACAAATTAAATATGGACAAATTAACTATGCTTACTAGCAATTTAATTTATGGGTTCTTCAAACTTAAAATTTTTAAACACATGTCTTACCTAGGTACACTCATATATCATTGCTGATTGAAAAAAATAATTTAAAATAATTATTTACACACTTAAAAATTTAGGATTGTTACATTCTACCCTCCTTAAAGAAATTTCGTCCCGAAATTTGTAGCAACGGTAAATACACAATTCAGTCATAAATAAAGTTAGGCACGCAATTTCATACAAATCATTGATTATGTTTAACTCTCAACTATACAAGACTTAGTACGTCGAGCGAATAATCCAAACAAGGAAACCCTCATGTATATACCTATAGTCTCGTATAATCGATTGTTAAATTCTAACCAGAACTAAAATATAACACAATATAACTAGTCATTTCATATACACTTAGACCTTACAAATAATTTCAACATACAGTGATGCAATTCACGAATATAGTCTATGTACATGCACATGTTTACCTCTTACCGTACCCCGCACTACACCTCCAATTACTTACCGCTTCACCCAAGTCCGAGAAAATACTGGCATTGAAGACAAAGAAATTTTCGTCCGATGGTAAGCCTCGTATATAATCAATACTCACCTGAGATTCATAATATAATCTTGGCAGATAGAAGAAGGCCACTGATTTGATAGATACTCCAGATAGAATTCCAGAATATTGATAATAATAATGTATTCATATGAATAAAATGAGCTGGTTGTAACAGCAGAATACCCGAAGAAATAATCAGCTTTAGAAGAACTCCAGAATATCCATAATGATAATATTGTGTTAGATGCCCAGTTGATAATAGAAATAAGAAAACCCGTAAAAATAAAGAAATCCCAATGACAACTGATCTCTTCCATATAATTCAGAAGTTTAGCAGAATGTCAATAGATACGCCGCAAGAGGTCACCAAGATAAGAGGATTCCCGACTAAGAAATTCCGATGATTGACGTGACTTCCAAATTCCCCCATTACTCCTCATATAAATAAAATGAATGCACTACTATGCAATGCTAAAGAATACTATGTATGACTTCACACAACTATCATGAAAATGGTAGACAATAAAAGTTAAACAAATCAACAAAACAAAGCACAAAGCTCACACATAACAGAGAAACAGATGTAGCACATACTCAACCTAAATCTCAACCTAAGAAGATTCGCAGTCCTATAGCTCTGAACAAACACAGTAATCCACATTCCGAGGATCACCTAGACTCGCTAAGCTAACCTTAGGCTCTGATACCAAACTGTCACACCCCGATTTTTGGAAAGCCAAATAATCAGCATAAAACTAAATCTAGACTACTATTCGACTGCCCAACTATCAGAGTGAACACCACGAAGCCCAACCTAATAAAACTTTTTAATGGAATTAGATGTTCTTAAAAACTTGGTTAAAACATTTGTAATAAATTTCCATTTATGTTTTTAAAACAAAACCACCACATTTCCATTTAAAAAAAAAACACTCATACGGTTCCGAAAATACTCAAATATATTTGATTAAAGCTACAACTACTAAATCACTTATATTGAAAAACAGAAGCTGAATAAATATTTCTCAATTCTCATTAAGGATAAAAATTTTTTCATTTACAATTAAAGCTTTGAAAGAATAACCTCTATTACAACCTTTGGTCAGAGCTACTAAACGTCCCAATACCAACTACAATAATGGCCCACAATGCCAAATAAATAAAAATAGCAAATGAACAGTAAAGGTTTTCATGCCCTCAAGCAAATCCATGCAATCCAATAGTCATACCGGCCTACTCCTTAATCTGCAAAACGGCTACGTTTCCCGAGAAACGCCCCCGCATGATAAACATCACACGGGTCAGCATTGTATAACAACACTGGTATGAGTAAACACGCTACAGTCTCAAGGATCACTCGTGGTCCCCTCAACTCCAACCCAACAATAATCAATTAACATAATAATACCCAATAAATTTCCCGGAGGTTGGGAATCCGCTGGTGTCACACCCCAACCCGCCTCGGCAAGATGGGACACGTGTAACAAGCCCACACGTTCAAAACACCCTTAATTCATTAATAAACACATGAATTAGACTTACTAAAACAGCTCCGTTGACACAAAACAGACCCAAGGGTAAAATGGTCATTAATAAAGTATAGCAAATTTTATATGGAAAGATAGCTCTTTGAGTCCCGGTTCCAACGCAAAAAAACGGTGCGCGAATCCGAATTTTGTAGAGAGAATTATGCTTGTTTCCGTAAAAGTCAGCAGCTGCCAAAAACAGGGGCGGATCGATCCGCGAAAAGGGCGGATCGATCCATCTCATTGATTTAGAGTCAGAATGTCCCCGAAAAAGGGGGGATCGATCCGCGAAAAGGCCGGATCGATCCGGCTTCTGCAGAACAGCTCCCTACTGCTTAAAAACATCATTTTTCAAGTCCAAACTTGTTCCAAACTTCCCAAAACTTTGTGAAACCCTTAAAACTCATTCTCAAAGCATTTCTAAATGTTTCTAAACATTAACACAACATCTCTAAAGCATGGATTGACAATCAAACACACCAATTCCTCCCATGAATCCAAGTCTCTTTTTTTTTACATCAAAATCCATATTTCTCCCATTATACTCATGACCATTCAATCATAGGAGAACTCAAGTTAAATTTACAACCAAAAAGGACTTTCTTCCAACATTATACAACTTGTGACTAACAAAGAAACCACCATCAACATAGGACATAGTTAGCAATAACCCAACCTTTCAAGATACAAGTCCTCCAAATACAAGGTGATCCTAACACTTTCAAAACACAAGATGTTTTTAACCCATGGATTACAAAGACTACCATTAACCAAAACTTCTATACACCTGTACATATCAACATAACTTGTAACCCCCACGCCCAACCGTCGCACGGATCATTTCCTCTCGTTCTCCCGTTCGGTACCTGCGATGGTTATTCAATAACCACAACAGAAAATATATTTTCGTTTAAGCTTTCGCTTAGTGAGGGAACTAATCATGCTATTGGAATGTTTAATATGCAAATGCAACAATCATGATAAACAACAACAAATTGATCTCCGGAAAGTCAAGCAACTCAAGCCACCACCCCCGGGTCCTTCTCACCCCGGAATTTCTCACTCTTTTGGCGCATATAGCACAACACACACTCTCTTGTGACCCCGAAGGCGCCACCGACATTTCATTGTGGTCGTCACCACGTCCTACTCATTGAGGACTTCCTATCCCTTACATATGGGACCTATAAATGGTGCTCACTACTTGACTTCCCTTTGATCCACATAAGCATTTAAGCAACTTAGCATATAAGTATATAAGCATATCAATTTCACAACTTTGACATGCTTTTTACTCAATTTCAACAACACATATAAATATAAACATGGATTAAGCATTCTAAGCCAACAATTATCACACCAACATATCTAAACACCCAATTTTGGGATTAGAGCACTCACCTCTTTGATTTATACGCAACTAAGCTTAGAATCCCCCAATTCCTTCCCAAGTTTAGCTCAATTTCTAGTTAGTGATAATCCTACACAAGTTTGGTACCAAGAACATCGTTTATTAAGAACGGCCGCCGTAAAAACGTTGCCGAAAATGAAAATAAAGGACGTGCATGTGATCCTCTTACCTCCACGAGTCCAAATCCGGTCTTGGTTCGTGAATCCGACGCCGGACGGCGAAGATACGGTGAGAAACGTCGTCGAGAATTCCGTCGCCGACCCGAGCTCTCGTTCTCTCTTGAATTTCTGGAGAATCCAACTGAATTTTGTGCTTAAGACACATATGCTACATGCATATGTGTGTTGGCACAACTTTCTCCTATTCTCATTTACCTCCCCCAACTTTCTTTAAGTTTTATTATGAAGCCCCCATGTTATTTACATTAACTACCCATCTTTTCTAAAAGGATTTAATCTAAGTCCCGCGTGGGTCCCAAACGTGGTCCCACATAATTCATGAGGTTGCTATTAAACCTACCAATTATTAATTTTATTCAAATACGCCCTCACATGGGTACCCAAATTGGTCCCCTTACCTATCATAAGACATTATAATATCAATAAACATTTAAACAAGTAATCATATAAGCACATAATGACATGAAAATGCAAATTATTTTAATTAGACCCTCGTTGGGCCCCACATTTATACCAGTCCCGCCTTTCACAGGACTTTCATCTGTGTCCGCATTTGAACACCTTTTCACATGTGGGTTCATAACCCCACCTTAATTCATCTCATGCATTAATTATCTTTAATTAACACACATTGATATCGCATTAATATTATTTTCCGGGTACGGGTGTTACAGCTGGACTCCCTCCCTCTCTAGACCACACACACATACAAAGTTGTAGGCAGAATTGTAGTTCCACACGTGAGTGAGGACAAGCGGTAATTTCCTCGAGTCACGGCGGCAGTTTGTTCCACCCACAAAGTAAAAGAAACACTTACTCTTAAATGACATGGTGAGCCAAAACCTGCATACAATGGTTAGTGGGCCCACCATCCTACAACTCGAGAGTTAGCACAAATCTTTAGTATCATAATAAACAATTCTTCAATACCAAATCATTTAATCAATTTTCTTCGCATTATACCACGGTAACCATTTCGAGTTTTCAATTTCATGTTTCGCAACAGTTTATCCATTTGCATTTAACGCTCTACAATCAGTGTCATTTTTTTCTTGCCCTAGGTTCACCACTAAGGTCACCCTACTCATGGTCAACTTACTATTTATGAACGATTCATTATTCAATTTCCTAGCTTCACCACTTGGTTACCCTCCATGGTACACCCACACATATATCCCATGTGTGCCCGGACATACTACTAACATCCACTCTGGTGCTAGTTTGGTTGGGGTATCAACCAAACCAGGTATACACACAGAAGGCCAGTCAATATGCCTAGACGTCTAACAAATAAGCCGGGCATAAGGCTTAGGCCAGCTTGATCACGAAGCCACTGGCAAAAGGGTACACTCAGCAAGTCGAGCTACCAAAAAAAAACATATCACACAACAGGAAGCGGTGAACACTAAGGAACTTGAAACCATTTTTTTTTTTTACCATCTACGTTAATTCACACAAGTACCATTCATGAGGATTTAATCACATCATTAACCACTTTGGAAATTTATCATTTATTACATGGATTATCATTATCCGATTATTCACAATAAGGCCCTTGCGCCAAACTTCTTTTCACGTCTCTAGCGTAGTATTTCCACAATCATCATTTAATACTACACATAGCATAAGTCATATCATTTAAAATCGGCATGCAACAGTACTATTTAAAACGGTCTCAAACAAACCTTATATTAAACATCCCCAAAACTAGCATGGGTTGAAATTGTTCTTCATAATAATACCGTATAAAGAAACATCTCTAACAATTTTCATAAACATAATTCAAAATTCGGAGTTAACATTTACTGCTACTGTAATATGAATTTTCTGCCCAAACGGTGCAGAATTGAGAAAAATATCATTAGACGAAAAACGTGCAGAATTGCGTTTTACATTGACTTAAGCGAACAGTTTTACCAAAAACAAAATGTATGAATTAATACGAATTATTTTCTAAAACAGATTTGAGAGTTTTCTTCAATTTTACCCAAATCCGAATTTGTGTTAGTCTTCTTTTTTTTTTCTTCAATTTTCTAAATAACTTATATCTAACCTTTGATATATATATATATATATGTATATGAATATATATCACTATAGATCCGTATTATATAAACACCCATCCATACGATTTATTCAAATTATAATGAACACAAATCAAAAATCAATCAAACTACGAATTAACCCTATAAATCTAAATGTTTACTCACCAATTTGGGAAAAGCAAGATGATGTTGATGATGGTGAACTCCCTTCTTTTCTCTTCTCTTCTCTTTTTCTTCTCCTTCTAGGTGACTAGGGTTGCCTCTTCTCTCTTTGTCTCTTGTTCTCTCTCTCTCTCTCTCTCTCTCTCTCTTTCTCTCTCTCTTTAGGCTGCTCTTTTTTTTTTTTTTCTAACCCTAGGATATGTTAGCTATCTATATACATATAATACACACACAATACATATATTACTCACACAAATATTAATAAGGGACCTTCGGCCATAGCCCCCTCAAATAAAACTCTTCAAAACTAAAACCCATGTTATTTTTCTTTATCGCATTAGGCCCTTTTTACACTCAAATTACTATAACTTTTGTTATACAAGTCCGTTTTTCGTAAAATTTGATGTTTTGAAATCAGCAAAACGAGATCTATCAGTCAAGTTCAATGTTGATCATGAAATACTAAGACAAAAAAAAAACTAAACATCAAACATACATGAAAAATTGCATTTTTTTCGCATACATATAATAAAAATATATTTCTTTCGTACAATTGGCACCATAAATGCATAGATCTTAAAAAAATACACGAAATAAAAAAAAAATCACCCAAAAAACCCAAGAATTGATAAAGTTATGGTAGTTTAAAGTTGACGGATAATATTATCTGTTAGACACACAGATAACATATAATATTATCTGTAAGATAGATAAAACCTCAAAATTAGGCTACAATTTGACTTTTTTTCTTAAAATTTCCACGCCCATTGCGTAGATCTCAAAGAAATACATGAAATCAAAAAAAAAAAATATCCAAAAAGCCCAAGAATTGATAAAGTTATGGTGGTTTAAAATTGACAAATAATATTATCTGTTAGTGTAAACAGATAATATTATCTGTTTGTGTCTGAAAGATAAAAATGAAAAACGAAGTTCTAAATTATTTTTTTTTTGTACAACTTTCAAGTCCGATGAGTAGATCTTAAAGAAATACATGAAATCAACAAAAAAAAAATCACCCAAAAAGCCCAAAAATTGATAAAGTTATGGTAGTTTAAAGTTGACAAATAATATTATCTGTTAGTGTAAACAGATAATATTATCTGTTTGTGTCTGAAAGATAAAAATGAAAAAACGAAACTCCAAATTATTTTTTTTTTGTACAACTTTCAAGTCCGATACGTAGATCTTAAAGAAATACATGAAATAAAAAAAAATCACCCAAAAAGTCCAAGAATTGATGAAGTTATGGTGGTTTAAAGTTGACAAATAATATTATCTGTTAGTGCAAACAGATAATATTATCTGTTTGTGTCTGAAAGATAAAAATGAAAAATGAAGTTCCAAATTATTTTTTTTTGTACAACTTTCAAGTCCTATGCGTAGATCTTAAAGAAATACATGAAATCAAAAAAAAAATCACCCAAAAAGCCCAAGAATTGATAAAGTTATGGTGGTTTAAAGTTGACAAATAATATTATCTGTTAGTGTAAACAGATAATATTATCTGTTTGTGTCTGAAAGATAAAAATGAAAAATGAAGTTCCAAATTGCTTTTTTTTTTGTACAACTTTCAAGTCCAATGCGTAGATCTCAAATAAATACATGAATTCAAAAAAAAAATCACCCAAAAAGCCCAAGAATTGATAAAGTTATGGTGGTTTAAAGTTGACAAATAATGTTATCTGTTAGTGTAAACAGATAATATTATATATCAGAAAGATAAAAATGAAAAATGAAGTTCCAAATTACTTTTTTTTGTACAACTTTCAAGTCTAATGCGTAGATCTCGAAAAAATACATGATATCAAAAAATAATTTACCCAAAAAGACCAAAAAATGAGTGAGTTATGATGATTTAAAGTTCACAGATAATATAACATAATCTGTGAGCGGAGGGGCTTTTCATCAAATACGAAAAGTAGCGAGGGGCTTTTTATAAAACTGCAAAAAACGTGAGTTTTTTTTACTAAAATACATCATTTTAAAGGGCCTACGACCTAATATCCCTATTAATAATCCCGTTTTTCTTTTTATGGGCTAACAAAAGAGACCCATATGAGCCCAGAATGTAACACAAACCACTAAAATGGCTACCCCATAGGGTACTCATACCCCGGGTACTTAATTTTCATGTTAAATTCACTACTTAACTTACTAGTGGGCCCCGAAACACTACCCGACACTAAACTCGTCATTCTACAAAAATTGTAACTCAGTCAGATAATAATCTATCATACAATTTAATTAAAGCTCAAAATGTCATGTCATAATAATAATGAGACATTAGAAATTTTAATACAAAAACAAAATGGGAAATATTATTGGTATTACTAACAAATTAAATATGGACAAATTAAATATGCTTACTAGCAATTTAATTTATGGGTTCTTCAAACTTAAAATTTTTAAACACATGTCTTACCTAGGTACACTCATATATCATTGCTGATTGAAAAAAATAATTTAAAATAATTATTTACACACTTAAAAATTTAGGGTTGTTACAACATCGCAAGCTATTTGGTTGAAAAGAATCATGGATGATTTTGGAGAGAAACAAAAAGAAGGAACATAGTTGTTTTGTGATAATAAATCAGCCATTGCCATGGCCAAAAACCCAGTTCAACATAGCCGAACTAGGTACATTGCAATCAAGCATCACTTCATAAGAGATGCAATCGAAGAAGGTGAAATTCAATTGAAGTTTTGCAAGTTCGAAGAACAAATTGCAGACATTTTCACAAAAGCACTTCCAAGAGATAAGTTCCAGCAATGCAGAGAGATATGTTGGGTGTTACAACTTGGCATTAAGGGGGAGTATTAAAACTAATATATATATATATATGTATATATATAGTGTACAAGTTGTATTTGTAATTTCTATATAAGTCATGTCTATTTTGGTAATTTTGCTTTCTAGACTTTTGACTATATGTATTGCCTTTCTTGGTCTCAAAGAAAGAGGATAATACACAAAAGATATGTTATAGCAGTGAGTAGTTTGCTCTCTGCCTTTGCTTCCCCTGTTTCCCACGATTTGGTCTTGGTATCACATATAATCAATTCATCTTCTTCACTTATTCTTAATCTCTTGCTTGCTTTAACGAATTGATCACAAATACAAATTGGGTTATCATTTTAAACCCAACGTGGGTCCAGTGACATCACATGAGAGATATAGACACATCTTTTGAGTTGTGCCCCAAAAGTTATGTCTTTCAATGTGTCCCAATTTTTACTCATATATGGCTGTATAAAAGAAATTGTACATAGAGTTATAATTTGGGATTTGTCACACTATTCGATGACCAACATAACTACGGTGAGATCAAGGATGATCCAATGAGTATCATGCAGTGGGGTTAATGGGTTGGGAGAGCACTACCTCCCCTTATGTAGTGCATAATAAATAAATAAATAAAAATAGGTAAGCTATTGATTGTCTGTTTGTTATTGCTTATTTGTCCATTTTAAGTAGTTTTAGTGCCCCAGACTGCTTTTTGATCCGTTTATTTCAGTAAAAAGTATAAGTAGATTCGGTCCAAAAAGCAGTTGGGCCATAAATAGGTGGGAGATGCATTTCAAGCAAATAAGCAAGTCTACTAATCATGATCAAAATCGCATGATCATAAGCTCAGACAAACAAGCTCTCAATCCATTAAGAGTAATGCTACACCCACATCAAATTCCACACTAAAATCCACACCCAACAATTCTGGCCCTTGATTCTAGTGGACTCCTTGTTAGTCCCACATGAGTCCTCTATGAGACCTATAAAAATCAAGGATTAGGATGTGTTAGGTGTAGCATTTTTGATCCATTTAACTATGGGGCATGCTCGGGGTTTAAAATGATCCCAGGCTTCGACATGTCTACAAATCCAACGTTGGGCCTGCCTAGTCGAAGCTGTAATGGTTCGGACTTAGGACTCACGACTTATTATAGCCTAAATATGTCTTGGACAAGCCTAATCTACTTGAGTCCAACAAAATTTAGGGTAAAAAGCATTTTGCACCCCTAATGTATACACCGTTTTAGACTTTGCACCCTAATGTTTCAATTTTCTCAAACTGGTCCTTAATGTATATAGCGAGTTGCAATGTGGCCCTTCAGTCAGAATTTCCGTCAAAAACTAACGGAAAGTCACCCATGTGCGAGTCATGTGACATATTTAAGAGTATTTTAGTCATTCACCATAAATTAAAAGCATTTTGCACCCTTAATGTTTGGTTCATTTGGCGATTTGCACCCTTAATGTTTGGGTCGTTTGGACATATTTTACTTTTACTTTTTTATTTATTTATTTTTTTTTTTCAAAAAAGGTGTTCTGGCATAATTTTTGGGTTCCTCTACCGATACCAAATTACCCAAATAATATGAAACAAATCTAAAGGTATCCAACATATCCTAATTGAAATTTTAAATAAACTCTAATTCTAAAAGGGTGGAGCTAAATCCACCACATTTTTTTTGCTAAATTAACCACTTTTTAAGAGTACATCAAGTACTTTACCTTATGTATTTTAGGTTATATGTATTTGTGTCTCCTCAATTTAATCAATTTAGCAAATTAAATTGATTTAGTTAAACAAATTAACTATGAATAAATAAATTCCCAAAAATACAAAACTTTTGAGAAATTTGTTCTCCAAGAAATTTCAGTGGTCCAATATGGGGTTCTAAATATCCATATTAATTTCAAAAATTAATAATCTATTTGGGATAGTTTAAGCAATTAAAACTAATGCCCATAAGTATAAATTTTATGCTCTAAAATATTAAAAAAAAAAAAAAAACATGAGATAATTTACTAAAAAAATTTCTCAAGTCCCCAAATAGTGTACAAAACACTATAATAAATAAAGTTTTTAATTCTTAAAATTAATATATAGTGTTTTGTACACTATTTGGGGACTTGAGAAATTTTTTTAGTAAATTATCTCATGTTTTTTTTTTTTTTTTTTTTTTAATATTTTAGAGCATAAAATTTATACTTATGGGCATTAGTTTTAATTGCTTAAACTATCCCAAATAGATTATTAATTTTTGAAATTAATATGGATATTTAGAACCCCATATTGGACCACTGAAATTTCTTGGAGAACAAATTTCTCAAAAGTTTTGTATTTTTGGGAATTTATTTATTCATAGTTAATTTGTTTAACTAAATCAATTTAATTTGCTAAATTGATTAAATTGAGGGGACACAAATACATATAACCTAAAATACATAAGGTAAAGTACTTGATGTACTCTTAAAAAGTGGTTAATTTAGCAAAAAAATGTGGTGGATTTAGCTCCACCCTTTTAGAATTAGAGTTTATTTAAAATTTCAATTAGGATATGTTGGATACCTTTAGATTTGTTTCATATTATTTGGGTAATTGGGTATCGGTAGAGGAACCCAAAAATTATGCCAGAACACCTTTTTTGAAAAAAAAAAAAAATAAAATAAAAAAGTAAAAGTAAAATATGTCCAAACGACCCAAACATTAAGGGTGCAAATCGCCAAATGAACCAAACATTAAGGGTGCAAAATGCTTTTAATTTATGGTGAATGACTAAAATACCCTTAAATATGTCACATGACTCGCACATGGGTGACTTTCCGTTAGTTTTTGACGGAAATTCTGACGGAAGGGCCACATTGCAACTCGCTATATACATTAAGGACCAGTTTGAGAAAATTGAAACATTAGGGTGCAAAGTCCAAAACGGTGTATACATTAGGGGTGCAAAATGCTTTTTACCCCAAAATTTAAGAAGGGAATTTTAAAAGTCCTATAAAATCGAGTGTTTTGGTTGGAGGTCCAACGCGTTTTTTTATATTTTAATAACAGGTTTCTCAACAGAAAATTTCACATAACTATATCAAACTTTATAACAGAAGAATTTAATTTGATTAAGTTGTACTAATCAAAGACTTTTGATAATTTTTATTTTTTGGGAATAAAACTCAAATAATACCATGTGAACGACATTTTTTTTAATACCAAATTTCTAATTTTGGAATTGTGTCCTAAGCTAATGGCGTCATGGCTAATATAGAGTCAAAATTTGCTAAGAGCACACAAATTGAGGCTAATTTATGATGCAAGTGCCCATTACAAAATGGATCCAAATTAAATTATCTTGACGTCATGTGCAATGTTTTCTCCGCTTTTCTAATTCTATTTTTGTTTTATAATTTTTATGTTCTAGCTTGACGAGTAAATATCGGGGATTAAAGTGATACCACGTGGGATTTTGTAACGTCTCTAATAGAGGAGAGATCATATATAGGCCTATGTGGATGGAGTTTGGGCTGATATGGGAAAAGATTCCCCTGGCTAGATGTTTGAATAAAAGAATTTAATTGGATTGGGATACCACATCATCTCTATCAGCGTAATACTCAATATTTTTTCCAACTTAACAGCTATAGTGCTATTAGTGAAAAAGATTAAATCAATGTATGTGTTAGAGGAATATAGTTTGTCCAGATTTATTTATTTTTATTACCCACCCATAATAAAGTTGTTAATTAGTGTGAAGTCCCCTATTAGGAAAAGTGATTGGTTAAAGGATACAATAAAAGTAATTTTAGTGACAAATCCCTCAATATAGCCCTGGGTAAAAAAATTCCCACTTTTCCAAGTTTTGAGAAATTCCACAAGAAAGTTTGTGAAATTTCTCAAACTCGTCGGGATTTTTTTGTCCAGGTTTATATTAACGGAGTTTTTACTTAAAAAAATTTCCTTGTTAGACATAATACTTAAAAAAATACTCTAAAATGGACTAAATCTTAATTACCCCAGTTAGTTCAAGTTGAAAATCCCACTTAACTTATAGAGTATGGGCTTCGAAAGTAAGTTGGGCTTGAATCCAAAATTTAAATCCAAGAAATCTCTGATTTGCTTCAATAATTTGAGCATCACAACACTAGTAAGCCCATAAACTTCGTGAAAGTAGATTACGGAGAGCGCAATATTTTCAGCTAAAAGAGAGTAATGAGTATTGGTTTGCTTTCCAAATTTTGTATCCCAAATGTTGTTTCTAACACATGTAATAGTAGGTTCACTTGATTTTCATTAGAAGAGATGTTGAAGTAGCTACACTATTTTTGAAGCTAGTCCCACTAACACATGTGATAGAAACTACATTCATGATACCGAGTATAAATTTAATTGGGAAGCATAGCATTACTCAAAGGTAACATATTTACCACCCATGTATACGCACACACAGCCATAAGCATTTGATGGAGTAACTCAAGTATTCAAAGCACATATGCCAACAAAAAGAGAAATAGAATCCCATGTATACATTTGCTAAAATGTTTCAATTCCAAGCAAAATTAAGCCTTTTATTTTTTTTTAGAACACTTGAGGTTAGTTGTGGTAGTAGTCATGCTTTGTGCTACAAATTTTTGTGATTAAAAATGTATCTCTCATGATTCAGTCATTCTTCAATGAGGAAACATAAATAGGTAGAAAGTACATTTACCCCAGTGGGACAGGGAGCATGGGTTGTTTTGCTTTTTTTTTTTTTTTTTTCTTTTAATTTTCTTTTCCTCTTCTTTTCCATCCCTTTTTTCTCTTTTTCTTTTTGGCTGTGATGTGTACCCTTTTCTGAGAAGGAGACCTTTTTAGTCTCCATGTGCCTCCATCAACTTCACCCATGGTAGTGGATCATTTCACATGAAAGACAAATACCCCCAGAAAGTATGCCCCTAATTTCCACCTCATAGTACATGAAATTTCCCATGCAATCATCTCAGATGGTTGACACGTGTTTTATACTCATTAACCTAGTACTTCCTTTGATATTATCACCTCACGTGTCCCTATATGAGATTGGGAGTACGCAATTTCAGTGCCTTCGCCTGTCCAAGAGCATTTCGAGAAGGAAAAACAAACAAAAAGTGACATGAAAAAAAGGACTTCTAAGTGGTAACATGTCACACACACTGGAAAGAATAAAGATAACAAAGGTGTAATTTACAACGAAAAAGCTTCTATGAAATGACATGTGCTTTGCAAGGAAGGATCTAAACAGGCATATATACATATATATATATATGTACAAATATACCATTGAAGTTTTCAAATTACTTCATTTACATGAAAGGTGTTTTTTTTTTTTTTTTGGTGTGGGTGATTTTTAAATTAATCCACATCTATGTGCATATAGTTAGTTAATGAGAAAAGGTTAAGAGACCAACATACCCTAATCATCAAATTTGAGATGTTGGGTCCCTCAAATTGGGGGAATCTTTTGATCTACAACCCATTAGCTAGCTAGCTCAAGATCAGAGTTTATCTCATAAAAGTTGGAAATGTGATAAGTCAAGAAACAAACCATGTGAGTGGGGTGACTTACCTTTAAATCCAAAAAGAGAAGTTTGCCTGCACAAGTCCAAAAGTCAAAAGCATCAAATCTTAAAAGATTAAAAAAAAGCCTATTGCTTTATAAAAAGAACACCAACCTGCACTAATATAGTATTTCAATTTTTTTGGGCTGAAAGTAATATACTAATAAGTAATATTTGGACACTATAAACTTTCACTCACACTTATTAACACACTCTATCTCTCTCTTAGTGGCACTGTAAAATCCCAAATCTTAAAAGATTAAAAAAAAGCCTATTGCTTTATAAAAAGAACACCAACCTGCAGTAATGAGTAATATTTGGGGCACTAACAAAATTCACTAACAAATACTAACACAGTCTATCTCTCTCCTAGTGGCACCGTGGGGTCCGCAGTGGACCCCGCAGTACCACTAGGAGAGAGATAGAGTGTGTTAGTAAGTGTTAGTGGATTTTGTTAGTGCCCCTAGCATTGCCCCTGCAGTAATATAGTACTTCAAATTTTTTTGGCTGAAAGTAATATACTAATAGTAGAGTCCCACGGTTCAACCTACACCATTGTTCCCGGCTAAATAATATTTGTTCTGTGATAGAAAATATTTGCTCTAAAAAATTATTTGAGTGGTTTTTATTCGATCACGAAACAAATAATACCTACCCATGAATAAAAATTTTCTACCCAACACTACTATGGTGCATATACACCATTGTTTTAAAAACCGGACCAAAAGATTGAACTGGTTAAACCGTCGACCGATTCGGTTTGAACCGAAAAATTGAAAATGCAAAAAATTGGTCTATTTTGTGAAAAAACTGGAAAACCTGGTAGTTGAATCAATAAAACTGGCAATTGGACCGAAAATTCGAAAAATTTTGAGTATTTAATTTAATTTTATTTATATATATATATATATTTAAATTTAACATTTTCATTACTAATAATTTTACATAATTTGACATCACGGTTCAATTCCGGTTGATCCAATGGTTGAATCAGTAACTCATGACCTAGTCATTTTTTTGGTTCGATGGCTGTTCCGATTTTCAAAACATTGATATACTCCAAAACCCCCTTGTAAGGAAAGTTTGTATTTTTTGAATTTTTTTGTACTTTGTAAGAATTGGCTGATTTTGGAACACACGTTTGATGCCATACCAAATGTTACCGGTGGGATCCCCGTATGACATCACAAAACGAGAAGATATCTAACATTCTTATTTTCAAGCATGCTCATCTTGCAACGTTTTTGATTGGGTGAGATTCAATTAAGAAGGCAATGATATATGATTTGGCCCGCTGTATGGGCTTCTCCTGTATGAAAGGTGAAATAAAACATGAAGTTTATGAATCGTATGGGTTTCGCCTCTTGGTCCCCCCCTTGGACACTCCATAGTACAATCGGACACTCCATAACCCTCATCGGATAACACCCCAGTACTATGGGTAAACATTAGACCAAGTTTGAAAACACTTAGAGCAGTCTAAAAAAAGTCTTCAACCCTTCTTCGACACTGCATAGGGACGACAAAATACCCTAAACCACTATGAAATCCCAAAATAACCCCATTTCATAAAATACCTTATTCGGTACGAAAATAATGAAAAAAAAATATGAGTAATTACTAAACCCGCTACAAAGTTAAAAAAAAATTATAATGACAAATATGTTTGGAAGTGGTAAAAAAAGAAGGGTTAAATACATTTTACCCCCTTGTGGTTAAATTCATTTTTACTTCATTCCTCTGTGGTTTAAAAGCGTGCAATTACCCCCTATGGATTTGGACTCAGGTGAAACTGCCTCAAAACTAATGAAATACTCTAAAGTTGACCAAAATAATATCCAATTAACCCCCTTGGTGAGGTTAATTTTCGTGTTAACGCCGTATGAACGGTTAATTCTACAGTTTAACCTACCTATTTAGACTAACTTTTAACACTTAGCCCCTTTTGTGTTCTATTTTTGAGATTAACTGTCTATGTGGGGTTATTTTTGACATTTAAACTCTCATTTGGGTTAGCCCATTTTGAAACAAAAAAACCTTTTCTCAAACGTGAATAACCTGGAGTGAACTTTTCCCCCCAAAATCCTCCTCCAACCTAGCAGCACTCCATTTGTTATCATGCCAAACCTTACCTTCTCTCATCACTCCCTCTGTCATCACTTCCCCCCTCCCCTCTCTTTCATCATAGAGCCCAAACACCACGACTCTATACACGCTGCACGAACGCAGACCTCCTGGCCTCCACCTCCCCCATCCACACACAACCACTCCTCCATTGGACCACAACCACAAAGTCTCTAAACTGCTGGGGACTGGGGACTCTCTTATCTCAGTCATCTCAGTTGACTCATTTCTCTCTCTCTCTCTCTCTCTATCATCTCACTTAGGCCGACTTTCTCTCTGTCATCTCAGGCCGCCGAGAGAAAAGCGGCTCCGCGACCGACGACTCTCGCAGCCTCGCTCAGTCTCTCTCTCTCTCTCGATCACGACCGACGAAACTCTCTTTTACTGAGGTAATACTAACAGTGATTCTTTGAAATTTTTAATCTTTAGATCTCATCAAAGTTAGGTTTTTTTTTATTATTAAATGTGGGTATTTTTTCCCAGGATTTAAGTTAGAATGATTGCCTTCTGCTATTAGATCATTAGCTTTCGAGGTACTGTATTTTGAACACTTAAAGTAATGTTCATATAGAATGGATGAAGCCGAACCTAAGAAACAGAAAGTGGACATAGATTTGAATGTCGACAATGATGTCCATAAAGTAGATGATGTTGATAAGGGCAAAGATGAGCGGGTCGATGACGTAGAATGGATTGATTATCATATACATAAGAATGCACAAGATTTAACTGAGACTGATGTGTTGCTACTGAGATTAGAGTCTGAGGATGATGGATACAATTTCTACAATCTATGCAAAACTAATGGGGTTTAGCATATAGAAAGATAGAGTAAAGGTTTATAAAGACAAAATGGTTCGCACAAGAAAATGGGTTTGTCCATCTGAAGGCGAGTGACGTGAGTAGTACCTTCACCTTGAAGATCGGAAGAGAGAGGCGAAGGCAATAACCAAATTTGGTTGCCCAGCTTTATTCCGCATATGGTATGATAAGAAAATCCAAAAATATATTATTGGAACATTTGTGAAAGACCATAACCATCAATTGGTGTCTATACAATGCGTGCCATTTTTACGATCACATAGGCCTGTACAAAGTAGTGACAGAGCCCAATCTAGTACAATGCGTGATGTTGGAGTAAAGGCAGGTCAAATTATGGAACTTTTCGTACACCAATCCGGGTCATACGGGAATGTGGGTTTCACTAAGAAGGACTTGTTCAACCATATTGATGCAGAGCGCAAATTACAACTCAAAGATGGGGATGCTGAGACTGTTTTGGGTTACTTTTGCGCAAAGGGTGAATGCGACCCTAATTTTTACAAGTAAGAATTTCTTGCCAAACCATTATAGATTTTGTAGTATTTTTGTTGATGTGTCTTAAACTATTCAAATTTCTCACTGGAATGTTCTTTTATTTCGAGCAGGTACGATGTTAATGAAGATAACTGATTGGATAAATTATTTTGGGCAGATTCCCAATGTCGATTAGATTATGCTGCAGTCAGAGATGTAATGGTGTTTGGCACAACGTATTGGACCAATGTGTACAAGAAACTGTTTGTTGTCTTAGCTAGTGTGAGTAACCATTTTCACACAACTATACTTGGCTGCGCATTACTGGTTGATGAGATGGTTGAAGCACATATTTGGGTACTTCAAAACATCCTTCATGCCATGGATAATAAATACATGGGTCGGTTATTACAGATGGTGACAAGGCTATGCGTAATGCCATAATGAAAGTATTCCTAAGTTCTGTACATCGTCTTTGTAAGTGGCATTTGCAGAGGAATGCGGCTACAAATGTTCACATGCCTATTTTTTGGGAGGAGTTTGCTCGTTGTATGTCAATGCAGTGCACCCCAAACGAATTTGATGATTATTGGGCTTCAGTTGTTGCAAAGTACGGGCTTGAGAACAATAATTAGGTTGTTGAGATTTCTCACAAGTGTGAGATGTGGGCCGAAGCATATCTTAGTCGGTACTTTTTGGCTAGGATGAATTGTGAGGGGATAAATGCATATTTAAAGGATTACCTAAAAGTTTAACTTAAGCTATTTGAATTTGTCCGAGATTATGATAGAGCACTTGCTAAGATACAAAATACAAATGCCGAGGACCACAATATCACTGAAAATAGTTGTTCGGTCCTAACTACAGCATTGAGGCACATCGAATAACACAGAGCATAAGTTTATACATGAAACATTTTCTTCTTGTTCCATGATGAAATAAAGCTGGAGGCTAAATTGGTGGTACAAAAAAAAATTGACCATATCGATGGATGCAACTACTATTTGTCCAAATGCGACACTCCGTGATCTAGTTGGAATGCGTTGTACTATTCCGAAGATGGAAAACTGAGGTGCTCTTGTAAAATATTAGAGTATTTTGGGATACCTTGTTGCCATCAGATCACCGTTATGAAATATGAACGATTAAGTTCTATTCCTACATGTTTGGTCATAAAAAGGTGGACAAGACATGCAATGGAGGTTGTCGGAAAAGGAAATGAAATTGACATTTCTAAGCACGTAACTCCTACTACACGGTACAGTATATTGAGTTTAATGTCGAATGCGTATAATTACTATGCCTCGAAAACTGATGGAGGCTTTAAAGAGGCACTGAATGAGTATGCGGATGGGACACTCTGGATGAAATTTTATTGCCACGAGACCAGGGAAATGGATGAGCCTCGGGGATCTCCCACTTTGTTTGGCGTTCGTGACCTGAATAAAGTTAAGACCAAAGGCTACCCGAGGGACCAAACTCTAACATGCAAGTGAAGAAAACCAAGGAAGTGTGGGAAATATAAGATGGTTGGGCACACAGTTAGAACATGTCCAAAATTAAAAGTAAGGGAGGGGTATGATTCGGATGATGCGTTGTCGAACATACTAGAATTCATGATGTCAGCTTCATGTGATCAAGCAAATAATAGTCCATCAAAGACTAAAGATGGTAAGTCAACTAGGTTAGAATACCCGATAAAAGTAGAAGGGAATGATCCGATTCCATGTAATGGTGAAGGTGGGCAGTTTTTGCATAACATGGAGGGCGTAAACGTAAACTACTACAGAAATAGTAATTTCAGTGTTGATCGAAGTAGTCAGGTCTATTATCGGATTTGTGGTTTAATTTTATCTAGCCAAGACCCTAACTTGTTCCCCATGCATATTCTTACGTCTATCATATGCTTAGTCATTAAATTTGCTTATTTGAATCCTTTATACTTGCAGTTCTTTGACTAGAGTTGGCTCGACACAAAGGTGGACACAAAAGAAGCCCAATTCTAATTCTAATAACGGCTGGTACAAGTATATACTTTATAATTTATGTTAGATTCCCGTTTATTTGAATGACTACCACTGATACGGTTAGTTTTTAGATTCATATTACTAATTACAGCGAAAGTAACTATAATTTTTTTTTGAAATAGGGGACTGCTTCAATACAATTTTTTCCCTCTATGTAACACAAAGGAAGACGGCAAACAAACTGCCGTCTTTCCTTCTTTACTGATGCATTGTTTAAATTTAAACTATATGCCTAATAATTATTGCTGAATCATACAACTAATTTAGCGCTACTGGTTTCCTACTCAGGATCGGCAAATGGGCAAGACAAGCTTGTATGTGGTATGCATTGGTCATAAGCCCGGAATATTTATGTTTGCACCTAAAAACTGCACACAAACTACAACAAACAATATGATACTTGGGAAGAATGTGAACCTTAGGTTAAAGGGTTCCACTATAACACCCGTATATGTATTATTGCATTTCATTACATTGTCATGCATGATAATGTGATGTGGCATGTCGTATGACACATGTTTGAGTGAGTTTTGACTCATGAGTTGATTTGGGTGTTTGTGTTAGAGAACCCTTTGAGATTATGTTGATGAGCATTTTGTTGTTGCGACGTCTCTCCGAGTATGAGACGGTCATTGTGGAATACTTTAAATGTTTATCTAAAAATAAATGTTTACCTGTGTATTTCACTATCTGTAATATTTCTAGTTTAGAATTTATTTATGTTGTTAGATTTAGTATCCTGGTGAGGACGAATTAACACGCTATTAACTTTGGTAGTCTAATTAGCAACTTCGGAAAAGTCATATAAGAATTTGCATTTTAGGAACCAAGCGGAACATAGTCAAAAACCGTTATAATTTTGAGGTTTCACTCGTAAAGCTATGAATTAGCTGTGTAGAAAGTTTTGGAGACTAATTAGGAGTTTTGAAAACTCGTGGGGAGGTAAAAACAAATTTCAAAAGTATTGCCTATATATAGATAGAGATGGTTGAGATATTTTTATAAACTTCTAACCTAAAACTCAAAGGAGGCCAAAAAGGGAGATTTGATTGCTTAGAGCTTCTCGACGCCAAATGACGACCGTTCGTCCGCTGATTTTTCACCAAATTTCGTATTCGAACTCCTCGAGGTAAGGCCGTCGTTTTCATACCTATTAGGCCATGTTTGGCTAAGTTTTCCAAAAAGTTATTTTATAGAATTTTTCATAAAAGTTGATAATTAGATTTCTGATTCATAGGAATTGTACTAGAAGGAATTCTGCACGTTCTTTGTGCTTGGGTTTTCATTGGATCAAATTATAGGAGCGTTATTCGGAAGTGAGTGATTCAACTATGTTTTGGAATGATTTCTTGACATGTATTCATGTTTTGTGTGAATAGCATGTCTAAATTCATAGAGATATATTATGTAGTTCATATTGGGCAATTATATTGATAAGTAGGCCCAATAGCACGGTGACATATTTTGTTTACCGCGAGTATGGTGATATGTATTTGAGCATGTTAGTTACTTATTTGGGTCAAAGGAGCACGTGGTTACTGAGCCATTTTGTGGAGCCGATATAGACATTAAGGTCGCACGATTGAAGAGAATAATCATGGGTCTTACCCTTTCACGTGGACTTATTGGCGAGGAGTCGCGGATTAGGAGTATGGGACGTACACGTGAAGCTCCGGAGACTAGTATGAAATGTAGAGATGTAAATGCAAGCATGTTTATCATTCATGTACATATATTGTTTTATTCACTAAGCGTTAGCTTAACCAAATTGAAATATGTGTGGTTATTCAAATAACCATTTCAGGTGTTAATGCCGGCGAGGAATCGGAGAAGTGATCACGTGGGTTGGGAGTTCACTATAGAGGGCGACTTGCATGCCTAACTCGCAGTTTTGAATATAGAGATGTTGTAAAAAAAGTTTCATGACTTTTGGTTATGTTTAACTTAGAATCATAGAACGAATTCGTAATATTGTAATAGATTGTAATCTCTTGTATAATTATGCTTTAGCAATGTTTTAATCCAGTTAAGATCACCTTGGAGTGCTTTTGGAAGTGTGTGTTTGGTCCCTAGTTGAATGGGAAAGCTTTTAAACTTGGGTTTTTCTGCAGAATGTGCTGCTATAGGGGAATCAGTCGACCGGACCAAGTTTCAGTCGACTGGACCTCTGGGTTTGTTAGACACTGCCTCAATAAGTGGAAAACTAGTCGACTGGTCCCCCGACATAGTCGACTGGACGGTGTCTTAGAATCAGATATTTTGCTATAACAGGACTTCAATCGACCGGACCATACCAGTCGACTGAAGATTGGAGGCCTCAGTCGACTGGACATGGGAGTCAGTTGACTGGATCGAGTGCAGAGAATTGAGTTCTCTGTATCTTGCATTTCAAGTCGACCGGATGTCTGATCAGTCGATTCGACCCCTGTTTTAAAAATTAAGTGTTTTCTATTCCGCTGCGTGTGTTCTTCAACTAATTTTTGGTAACGTTAATGAATTGGTTTAAGCCTCGGTGGCGTGTCACGTGCTCCAGTTCTGCTATTATGGGACCGGGCTATGACATTTAGTGGTATCAAAGCAATAAGTTTAGAGCCTAGGGAACGAGTGACGTTATATATTGAGTGACATTGATTGGAGTGTATAATTGTGACGATAATGTTGTTATCATTGTAGAAATGAAGGATATGTTGCATCTATTGTTGATTGTGATGAACGGTGCACATATATCTATTGTGGCATAGCATACATAGCAATTATGCATTGAACTCAACAGGGAGAATTCTTGAAATGCTATGGCTAATCCGACAAGAGAATTGTCATCGTATTCTAGAATGGATCAGATGGTGAACATGGTGGGAAATTTTGTTCAAGCCGTAAGTGAAAGAGATCAGATGAATGTTCAGGCCCCACCGATTGAAATTCGCTACATCAATGCACCACCAATACCAAGACCTCAACACACCATCACAGAACAGTTCCACAACAGGAAACTGACTTTGTATTATGGACAAACCGACATAGACTTGGCCGACCACTGGGTGATGGATATGGAAAGACATTTCCGTCATGTGATATGTACCAACAAAGAGAAAATTCTTTATGCATCCTATACGTTAATGGGGGAAGCATTGGATTGGTGGAATAATGTTCTAGAGCAAGGGAAGCCAACTACGTGGGAGGCATTTAAGGATGAGTTCAATAAGAGTTTCTTTCTGCAATCTGTTTATACTCAAAAATACCAAGAGTTTACAAGTTTAGTCCAGGGAGATATGAATGTGAGTGAGTATGTATCCTGTTACAATGCTTTGTTGTGATTTGGAAAAACTACCATTCTAACTGATGGGGATAAGGCTCGTAAGTTTGAGAAAGTGCTTAGGGAGAATATTCACAGCGTAGAATGTTGCAAAGGGAGAATAAACATTTAACTGTTAAGTCAGAACTGCTAGGATATAAATTATGTGTATCATTGCCTAGTAGTGAACCGTTAGTAACTTCTTCGGTATTCAAGTCGTGTGAGATCAAGATAGGTGATAAGGTCTTGAGCGTCGATTTGATTCTGTTGATAGTGAACTACTTTGATGTTATCTTGGGTATGGATTTGTTGTCAGACAATCAAGCTAGAATTAATTGTGAGCAGAAAAGGGTTAGTTTCTATCTATCAGAACAAGAAGAGTTTACTTTTCAGGGTAAAGGTGTGACTGTACTGCCGTACCTAATATTGACGATTCAAGTAAAGAAGATGTTGAAGAAAGGTTGTTCAGGTATCTTATGTTTGATTGTTGACACACGAGTTCTTGGACCACTATTAGAAGACATTCTAGTAGTTCGAGAATTCTCAGATGTTTTTCCCGATGAGTTACCTGATGTATTGATTGAAAGAGAGCTTGAGTTCACAATAGAAGTAGTACTTGGGTCACAACCGGTATCCAAAGCACCGTACCGAATGGCACCGGCAGAATTGAAAGAATTAAAAGTTCAGTTAGAAGAACTGTTGGAGAAGGGTTTTATCTAATCTAGTGTTTCGCCATAGGGAGCTCCAGTCTTGTTTGTAAAGAAAAAAGATGGGACAATGCGTATGTGCATCAACTATCGAGAGTTGAACAAGTTGACTATCAAGAACAAATATCCATTGCCGCGAACAAGTTGACCGTCAAGAAAAAATATCCATTGTCGCGAATAGATGACTTATTTGGTTAGTTATCAGGGGCTCATGTATTTTCGAAGATTGACTTGAGATTCGATTACCATTAGTTGAAAGTCAAAGAGGAAGATGTTGAGAAGACAGCTTTCAGGACTCGATATGGTCACTTTGAATTTTTGGTTATGCCGTTCGAAGTGACTAATGCACCAGCCGCTTTCATGGACTTGATGAATCGTGTTTTCAAATACTATTTAGATGAGTTTGTTATAGTATTCATAGATGACATTCTAATCTATTAAAGGAGTGTTGAAGATCACGAACATCATTTGCGACTAGCCTTATAACGATTACGTGAGAAGAGATTGTTCAACAAATTGAAGAAGTGTGATTTCTGGTTGACAGAGATTGCTTTTCTTGGACATATAGTGTCGGCGAAAGGAATTTTTGTAGATCCTCAGAAGATAGAAGCAGTTACCAATTGAGTGAGGCCTACGAATGTGACAGAGATCCAAAGTTTCCTAGGATTGCCTGTTTATTATCGGAGGTTTATAAAAGACTTTTTGCGTATTACAATGCCGATGACACAGTTGATGAGGAAGGATGTTGCTTTTGTATGGAGTTTGGAATGTGAAGAAAGTTTTCAAGAATTGAATGGTCGACTATTGAAGGCATCAATCTTATTCGTTCCGATGGGGACTGAAAGGTTTATTATTTATAGTGATGTTTCGTATAGAGGTTTAGGTTGCGTTCTTATGCCAGACGACAAGGTCATTGCCTATGCATCAAGACAACTTAGACCGCACGAGAAGAACTATCCGACAAATGATCTAGAATTGGTCGCCGTGATTTTTACATTAAAAATTTGGCGTCATTACCTATACAAGGAGAAATGTGAGATATATACTGATCATAAGAGTTTGAAATACCTGTTCACACAACGAGATTTGAACATGAGGTAAAGAAGATGGTTAGAGTTGATGAAGGACTCTGATTTATCAATTCAGTATCATCCGGGCAAGGTAAATGTAGTTGCCGATGCTCTTAGTCGTAAGACACCAACCAATACCACATCAGATTTGACTTCTCAGAAAGAATTGATTCGAGATATGGAGAATTTGGAGATTGAGGTGATTCCGAGGATTGAAAGTGGCTTGATGTCGACGATTGTGGCACAACCACTCTTGATTCACGAGATTACAGAGAAACAACGTCAAGATGTAGATTTGAAGAAGATTTATGATGAGATTCTAATAGGAAAATAACCAAATTTTACTTTTGAGAATAATGTTTTGAGATTGAGTGATAGAATTTATGTACCTGCCGAGAAGGAGTTAAAGCAGAACATTCTAAAGGAAGCACATAAGACAAAGTATACCGTTCGTTTGGGAAGCACCAAGATGTATAGAGACTTGAGACATGTTTATTTGTGGCCGGGAATGAAGAGAGATATAGCACGCTATGTTTTACGTTGTACGAGTTGTCAACACGTGAAGGGCGAACGTCAAGTACCTTCAGGATTGTTACAACCATTACCGATAACATTAGCTAAGTTGTATATCTGCGAGATTGTGAGACTACATGGTATTCCAGTTACCATTATTTCAGATAGAGATAGTAGCTTTATATTGAAGTTTTGGAGAGCCTTGCAAGAAGCAATGGGTACCAAATTGCATTTCAGTACTGTTTTTCATCCTCAGACCGATGGTCAATCAGAAAGAGTAATCCAGATTTTGGAAGACGTGCTTCGATTATGTGTACTTGATTTTTAGGGTGATTGGGAAGATCTTTTCCATTGATTGAGTTTGTATATAACAATAGTTTATAGTCGAGTATTGGGATGGCTCCTTCTGAAGCTTTGTATGGTCGTGTATGTCGTTCGCCGATTAATTGGACGGAAGTCGGAGAAAGAATGATTGAAGGGCCAAAAATTGTGCAAGAGACGAAAAACCAGATAAAGGTAATACGACAATAGTTATAGACAGCTCAGAGTAAGTATAAGAGTTATGCCGACAAGCATAGGCGACTGTAGGAATTTGACATGGGAGATTTGGAATTTGACTGTAGAAATTTGGTTTACTTGAAGGTGTCAACTTCAAAGGGGATCACTAGATTTGGAAGATATGGGAAACTTAATCTGAGGTATGTAGGACCTTTTGAGATCATTGGGAGAGTTGGACCCGTAGCGTATCATTTGAACTTGTCGAGTGAGTATGCTCAAGTTCATAATGTATTCCATGTATCATTGCTACGGAAACACTTAGTAGAGGATAGAGATCAAGTGATGACTTCGACATCGACTGACTTTCAGAGTGATTTGACGTATGTTGCATACCCAGTAGAGATCTTGGATCAGAAGGATCAAGTCTTACGAAATAAGGTGATAACAAAAGTGAAAGTATTGTGGCGTAGCCAAACGACGGAAGAGATGACATGGGAAATCGAAGATGAGATGTGTAATCAGTATCCGCACCTTTTTGAGACATGAGGTAAAGTTTTGGAACAAACTTCTTTTAAGGGGGAGAGTATTATAACACCCGCATATGTATTATTGAATTTCATTATATTGTCATGCATGATAATGTGATGTGGCGTGTTGTATGACACATGTTTGAGTGAGTTTTAACTCATGAGTTGATTTGGGTGTCTGTGTTAGAGAACCCTTTGAGTCTGTGTTGATGAGCATTTTTTGTTGTGATGTCTCTCCGAGTATGAGACGGTCATTGTGGAATACATTAAATGTTTATCTGAAAATAAATATTTACCTGTGTATTTCACTATCTGTATTATTTCTAGTTTAGAATTTACTTCTATTATTAGATTTAGTATCTTGGTGAGGAGGAATTAACACGCTATTAATTTGGTAGGCTAATTAGCAACTTTGGAAAAGCCATATAAGAATTTGCGTTTTAGCAACCAAACGGAACTTAGTCGGAAACTGTTATAATTTTGAGGTTTCACTCGTAAAGCTATGAATTAGTTGTGTAGAAAATTTTGGAGACTAATTAGGAGTTTAATAAACTCATGGGGAGGTAAAAATAATTTTCAAAAGTGTTGCCTATATATAAATAGAGATGGTTGAGATATTTTTATAAACTTCTAACCTAAAACTCAGAGGAGGCCAAAAAGGGAGATTTGATTGCTTAGAGCTTCTCGACGCCAAATGATGACCGTTCGTTCGCTGGTTTTTCACCAAATTTCGTATTCAAACTCCTCGAGGTAAGGCCTTTGTTTGATACCTATTAGGCCATGTTTGGCTAAGTTTTCCAAAAAGTTATTTTTTAGAATTTTTCATAAAAGTTGATAATTAGATTTCTGATCCCTAGGAATTACTAGAAAGAATTCTGCACGTTCTTTGTGCTTGGGTTTTCGTTGGATCGAATTATAGGAGCGTTATTCGGAGGTGAGTGATTCAACTATGTTTTGGAATTATTTCTTGACATGTATTCATGTTTTGTGTGAATAGCATGTCTAAATTCATAGAGATATATTGTGTAGTTCATATTGGACAATTATATTGATAAGTAGTCCCAAGAGCATGGTGACATATTTTGTTTACCGCGAGTATGATGATATGCATTTAAGCATGTTGAGTTGCTTATTTGGGTCAAAGGAACACGTGGTTACTGAGCCATTTTGTGAAGCCTGTTAAAATATATAAGAGAGAGGGAGAGAGTGAGACAATACTATGAATTGTGTATTGAATGGTGTGATTAAACCTTACAATGAGTAGCCTTTATATAGGCCAAGAGAGAATTCTAAAAGGGAAAGAAAAGTACCTAGGCTAGTAGTACAACTGATAGTACAATGTATCTAGACAGTAAGTATAGTAAGATTCAATAGGTACAAGAATGTAGACAAATATTTTAACATTATTCTAACAGCCCCCCTCAAACTCAAGGTGGTAGAATGGAAACCAACTTGAGTTTGGAAACTAAATCCTGAAGACGTCCCGGTGGATGAGCTTTGGCGAATACGTCAGTAGTCTGATCAATGGAGGAGACTGAGTTAGGTTGAATGGTACCACAAGAAAGATGATGACGAACAAAATGACAATCGATCTCAATGTGTTTTATACGTTCATGGAAGACATCATTGTGAGCAATTTGAATGGCACTTTGGTTTTCACAACTGATGGTTGTACCAGTTGGATGATTGACCCCCATGTCCTCAAGTAACTAGCGTAGCCAGAGAAGTTCCTAAGTGGAATCAGCAAGGGCACGATATTCAGCTTCTATACTAGATCGGGCAACAACAATTTGCTTCTTACTACGCCAGGAGATGAGAGAGTCACCCAAGAAGAAGCAATACCCAGTGGTGGAACGACGATCAGTAGGATCTCCTGCCCAGTCTCCATTTGAGTAGGCACGTAGCTCAAGAGAGGAATGAGCAGAGAAGTGGAGGCCATGAAATACGGTCCCTTTGATGTACCTGAGAATGCAGAGAACTGCTACATAATGAGGAGAATGAGGAGCAGATAAAAATTGGCTTACAATATGGACAGCATATGAGATATCAGGTCTAGTAACTGTCAGATAAACAAGACTCCCAACAAGCTGACGATATAGAGTAGGATCATCTAAGGGTACACCATCCATAGGAGTGAGCCTACAGTTAGGCTCGAGAGGAGTGGTACTTGTCTTACTGTCTGTATGCCCTGCCCGTGTAAGCAAGTCTGAGGCATACTTGGCTTGAGAGAGATAATATCCGTCAGAACTGAAAGTAATCTCAAGGCCCAAAAAATAGTTAAGTTTGCCGAGATCTTTCATTTCAACATGTTGGCTGAGATGGGTTTTGAGATCCAAGATTCCAGAATGTTATCTACATACAGGAGAAGTACAATAATGCCCCAGTTAGTTCTGCGGATGAAAAGAGCTGAATCATAAGAGCTACATGTGAACCCAAAGCGCTCAACAATGCTGCTGAACTTTGCAAACCAAGCTCGAGGAGCTTGATTGAGACCATATAGAGCTCGGTGGAGCTTACAAACTTGATGAGGATGATGATGATAACCAGGAGGAGGACACATATAAACTTCTTCAGTGAGTTCACCATTGAAGAAGGCATTTTTGACATCTATTTGGAATAAGTCCCAACGGCGAATTGCAGCAACTGCAATGAGGCTGCGAACAGAGGTTAGACGGGCAATGGGGGCAACTATTTCTTCATAATCAATCTCATACTCCTGGGTAAAGCCCTTGGCTACTAGGCTGGCTTTGTAGCGATCAATGGATCCATCTGAGTGAGTTTTGATCTTGTAAACCCACTTGCATCCCATAGCATTCTTGCTACTTGGCAAGTCCACCAAATCCCATGTGTGATTTTGTTTAAGTGCCCGCAATTCATCATCCATTGCTTTCTGCCAAAGAGGATTGGAATTGGCATCATGGTAAGATTGAGGCTCCTGGTGAGAGAGAATTGTAGAAAAACAATGGTAATCCCGAAGATGAATTAGAGGAGTTTTTACTCGGTCGCTATGTCTAGGAACATGGTCAGGGTCTGATGTAGACCCATCAGATGGAGCAGGCATTTCAGTACAGATTGTGGTGGATAAATCAAATGAAGAGTCCATAGATGTGGATGTGGGTAGAGGGGCATACAAAGATGCTGATTCATAGTGAGAACTTATATCAGGGGTGTCAGAAAATAGATCTATTGAGGGGTTAGTGAAGTGGAAAGTAGTACTGGCAGGAGATAGATAAAACTGGGATATGGATGAGAACATTTTATGCTCCTAGAAGACAACAAGATGAGACAGACGAAGACATTTAGAGTAAGGGTCCCAACATCGATAGTCTTTGTGTTCAATACTATACCCCAAGAAACAACATAAGCGAGCTCAAGATTCTAGTTTTGTGCGCTCATGTGGCTGTAGTAAGACAAAGCAGGCGGAACCAATGACTTTAAGGGTAGTATAGTCAGGAGGGTGGTTATATAGACGCTCATATGGTGACTGATTTTCAGTAGTGGGAGAAGGGACACGGTTCATGGTATAGATGGCAGTGAGAGCATCCTCTCCCCAAAATTATTCAGGTCATGAAGCAGATGTGAGATAATCTCGAACAGTATTAAGAATATGTGTGTGTTTACGCTCGATTCTCCCATTTTGTTGGGATGTGCCTGGACAGGAACGATGGGGAAGAGTGCCATGCTGGTGAAGAAAATTTAGAACACCTTTTTTTTTTTTGAATTCTTGGGCATTATCAGCTCGAAACACTTTGATATTGCAAATAAATTGAGTTTTGATCATGTTAGCAAAATCAAAGTAAATCTGGGGTAATTCTAATCAATTTTTTATTAGATATAACCAAGTGTATCGTGAAAAATCATCGACAAAGATTACATAATTTCTAGATCCTTCCATTTTGATAGTTGGAGAGGGACCCCAAACATCAGAGTGAATTAGATCAAAAGGTGCAGAGGAAACAAAGTCACTGTTATTAAATGGTAAAGTTGGTTGTTTAGCAAGTTGGCAAGGTAAACAATCAACGTTTTCGACTTTAATTGAACCTAACTGACCACTTGACGCTAAGGATTTTAACCGACTTAGCGAAACATAACCTAAACGAGAGTGCCAGAGGTGGAAAGGTAAGGTGGACGATACTGTAGCTGCAGTTTGAGTTGGTGAAATGAAGTGAGATGGAATATGGAGATTGTTAAGTTCAAATAAACGTCCTATTTTATGACCTGTCCCAAGAGTCTGTCCTATTTTTGGATCTTGTACTAGATATCCAGAATTAGAGAAAGAGACGGTAAGTCCGAGTTCACACAATTCACCAACATATATGAGATTTAATGTGAGTTTAGGAATGAGATAAGTGTCAGGGGGAGATGTGTGAGTGGTGGAGACTTGTCCTATGTGATTGACGTTCATATGGGAACCATCAGCTGTGTGTATGGATGGTGCATTGAGAGTAGAATGTTAGGTAGAGAATATAGTGGGATCAGAGGTCATATGGTTACAACAACCAGAGTCAAAGAACCAAGAAGATGTACCTGGGGCAACATATAGAGCAGTAGGAGACATGTTACTAGAATGATCAAGAACTCTTTTGATGATGTCCGCAAGGAGGGAAACAGAGATGGATGAACGGGTAGACGACTTAGAAGATGATGACCCCTTGGTAGAAATAGCAGTGGATGATGTTGAACAACCTCGTGACCGATTATCCTATGAATAGCTGGTAGGATTCTCATTATAATCAGCAAGATAGTGCCCTGGTCCATGCTTGTGACAGAAAGTACACACTCTGATAGGACAATGCAACAGAATATGTCCTGGTTTGTGACAATATCTATAGGAGGGATCTATGAGAGGCTCCATGATGTGTGGCATGAGTCTAAGAATGGTAGAATTGATCTGGGTGGCAGTGGCCCGATGGTGATCTGACGGAGGGAGCCTGGATGAGGAAGTGGCAGCCAGGCAATGGAGGCAGCCGGGTGGTGGTGACTGGGTAGCAGAGGTGGTAATCGAGCAGCAAAGGCGGTGACAGCGACATAGCCCAAGTTGAGGCGGCGAGGTGACCGGAAGGAGGACGTCGACAGGGTAGATGTGGATGGTGTTAGCTGGGCAGCGGAGGTGACCGGGCTGAGCCGGCGCGATTACGAACTTAAGGCAACTACAAGAAGGATTTCTGATGTAGAGGATCCACTATTGTGGCAACCACAGAGCATACTTTCCTTTTGAGAGGCCACCGGGAGGAAGACGAGGCCACCAGGAGCTTATAGCTCTGATACCATGTTAGAATATATAAGAGAGTGAGACAGTACTATGAATTGTGTATTGAATGGTGTGATTAAACCTTATAATGAGTAGCCTTTATATAGGCCAAGAGAGAATCCTAAAAGGGAAAGAAAAGTACCTATGCTAGTAGTACAACTGGTAGTACAACTGATAGTACAATGTATCTAGACAATAAGTATAGTAAGATACAATAGGTAAAAAAATGTAGACAAATATTCTAACATTATTCTAACAGAGCCGATATATGTATTAAGGTCGCACGATTGAAGAGAAGAATCGTGGGTCTTACCCTTTCGCATGGACTTATTGGCGAGGAGTCACGGATTGGGAGTATGGGACGTACACGTGAGGCTCCGGAGATTAGTATGAAATGTAGAGATGTGAATGCGAGCATGTTTATCATTCATGTACATATGTTGTTTTATTCACTAAGCGTTAGCTTAAACAAATCGAAATATGTGTGGTTATTCAAATAACCATTTCAGGTGTTAATGCCGGCGAGGAATCAAAGAAATGGCCACGTGGGTTGGGAGTTCACTGTAGAGGGTGACTTGTCATGCCTAACTCGTAGTTTTGACTATAGAGATGTTGTAATAAGAATTTCATGACTTTTTGTTATGTTTAACTTAGAATCATAGAACGAATTCGTAATGTTGTAATAGATTGTAATCCCTTGTACAATTATGCTTTAGCAATGTTTTAATCCAGTTAAGATCACCTTGAAGTGCTTTTGGAAGTGTGTGTTTGGTCCCTAGTTGAATGGGAAAGCCTTTAAACTTGGGTTTTTCTGCAGAATATGCTGCTATAGGGGAATCAATCGACCGGACCAAGTTTCAGTCGACTGGACCTCTGGGTCTGTTAGACACTGCCTCAATAAGTGGAAAACTAGTCGACTGGTCCCCCGACATAGTCGACTGGACGGTGTCTTAGAATCAGATATTTTGCTATGACAGGACTTCAATCAAACGGACCATACCAGTCGACTGAAGATTGGAGGCCTCAGTCGACTGGACATGGGAGTCAGTTGACTGGATCGAGTGCAGAGAATTGAGTTCTCTGTATCTTGCATTTCCAGTCGACCGGATGTCTGATCAGTCGATTGGACCCCTGTTTTAAAAATTAAGTGTTTTCTATTCCGCTGCGTGTGTTCTTCAACTAATTTTTGGGAACGTTAATGAATTGGTTTAAGCCTCGGTGGTGTGCCACGGGCTCCGGTTCTGGGATTGTGGGACCAGGCTGTGACATCCACCATGCAAAACACAAGAAGTTTTCTAAATGGGAGGAAGCACGTGAATATAATGTGAATGATGCAATAAAAAAGGGACACGAACTGTATGAACCAATATACTACTCCTCTCATCCCTACCCCCCCCCCCCCCCCCCCCCCCCCCCCCCCCCCCACCACCACCACCAAGTATGACTCCTTATGCAACAATCGTTCCCCACAAGCATGGCTTCGCAAGCATGACTAATGCGTTGTAATTATTATGTGTAGTTTTAAAGTTGGTATGTAATACCAACATGTGCATTGTAATTAGTATGTGTAGTTTTAAAGTTGGTATGTAACACCAACATTGGCATTGTAATTAGTATGTTTTTGTTCGTCTTTTGGGCAAGAAGTACTTAGATGTAATGTAATCGTTGTAGGTTGACCAATATACTACTCCAAAACATGTGGATTGTATTTTTTGTTTCAAGTTTGGCCTTTTCATGTTTATTAGATTCCTGTTGTAATTGTTGTAGCTACTTGTACATTTGAACATGAACAATTGTGTATGTGCACTTTTAAGTGCTGGGTAGCTCAAGAAACAAAGGAAACTCTGCCAAAATTTTTCTAAGAAAATTATTTTGGTACTACGGAATTCAGTTATGCAAGAAGCGAACATCCATACAAATTTGAGAATGTGCCCAATGGTATAATATATTTAACCATTTTATGAATATTGGGCATAGTTCCATTTGTTTCTTGACCTATTGACCACTTACACGTGAATATTTCCCTATTCGAACTTAACGAAATGTTGCATATCAAACAAACTAAACTCATCATTCACTAAGAAAGGGAGTGACCCATCATGGAGTATCAATCCATAATGTGGAAAAACCAATATCTCAAACTCAATACATTGATTACATAATAATATTCCAATACAAAATGACATTGTTCATAATAGCCGCTCATTGATTTCGACGGGGTATGTGCTCCAATTATCTGTCCATTGGATGCATCAGGATGTATGCTGTACTTACTTTAAACTCTGTAACTTCTACGAAGTGCCCTCCAGCTCGTGTGGGTCTGTACTCCACTTTACTCCAACTCCCTGACACGAAAATATGAAAACATCATCAAATAATTAAAAGCCACATTATGGATAGTAATAAAACAATCACAATTGAGCTAGATTCGGCAAAATCAACAATAATATGTCTATATCTCTGGAATAGACTTGCAAAAGCTGCATACTTCTTATTGGGTGTCCAAAACTTCGCTTAATAGTTGTAATTGCACTTAAATAATTACTCCTGAAACCATAGAGGCAACGTTGTCAGAAAAATGAAATGGGTGGCGTTACTGACACAATGTGTATAAAAAATGCATTTTCTTCATTGATATAAACATCTTACGTATAGAAGGAGTAGTTACCCAGGATTGCCACCAAAAAACTATTTCCTATGTATAGCAATGCAAAAACTATTGTCAAAAATATCCATGGCATACACTTAAGACAAAAACAAGGTTCTTCAAAAAGTGGGGAGAATGTCCACTCAACCTACTTTACCACAAGTCACAACACAATGTTATTATTCATAACTAATTGGTAGTGTAAAAGAATGCTAGGAGGGCAAAATTGACACACCCAATTCTTTCTTCTATGGAACAACAGCTCGCAGTCTATCCATCTCTTTCTTATATATGCAGCAACATATCACATTACATCATCCCTTTGTGCATTATTTGTATCTTGTACAAGATCGACCAGCCCCTTCATCCTCTCCATAGGGCAACACTACCAAAAAAAGTGTATAATATAACCATTACACAACAATACGGTGCTTGTGAGACGTTGTCAAACAAAAAAACATTACCCACAACAATATACTATATACCGCGTGGACCCCGGCATGCACGCGTATCATTTGCATGTACTTTATCACAAAAAGCCCACAGTCATTGCTTATGGGAAGAAAATGTTTGAAAGTCACATTGATGCTTAACATAAGAAATATAAGCTTAAAAATTTCAAAAAAGTACTTAAAAGTCACGTACCAGTCACGATAGTCTTGCAAAGGTTGATCATCTAACTTTCTCACCTCAAATGATGATAATCCTCAGTGTAATTGAGAGGGAACTTGTAACTTAGGCAATCATGTACACAATCCACCTATTATTTGGATCCATAATAAGGTACAATGAAAATCCATAATTGGTTATCTCTTATTGTTAGGGATGTGTACTAAAAGCTATGCTTTATGTAGTTAATTTATTATTCATTTAATAAATTTAGTTATTCCATTTTTATGAGAATCTATGTGGGCAATGTTTGTATTGTATTGTTTATTTAATATTATGCATGTGTGTCTCTCATTCTACATAGTAGATGGTTTGGTGTGTAGAGTTCGACTTACATACGGAAGATCAGACCATCAGATCTTGTAGAATGTAAGATTTTGGTTTATAGTCTTAGATGGAATTGGACACACCATCGGTAGGACTGCAGTATGGTGTTGTAGTAGGTTTGTCTTGACTGTGGGAAACGGTATAGTTTCAATTCACTATTGTGGTACACTTTTTGTATTAAACGGGACCAGCTTGGGGTAATTATCTTTATACTGACTTATAAGATAATTAATATCTCATGTCTATTATGAGTGCTTATGCTCTAAATCCTAAGTTAATTTATAGACACGTACATTTGATATTTACACTTTGATCCCTAAAAGGATGAGATCCTTAAATGGGTCAATATCTCATTGGATTGGGTGACAATATTAATTGTGTGGTGGATCAAAATTAATGATGGAATCCATGTCTCAATTTTGGGATTGATGATATCCCCTTGAGAAAGCTTATAAGTTTTGATTATGTCAAACCCTTCAAGTGGATTTTGTATCCGACGAGCGACATTTCAGATAAGTTAAGCAGATGATCTCAAGGAATTTTAAGAGATTAATTAAATATGATTGTCAGTAATTATATTTAATTAATGGATATCTGTAATCTTAACGTGGGGAGATAATAAGCATTTAATAACATGGAGCTCGAAATATTTTTTTGAGATAAGGGTAGGAGTGCAATTATAATTCTTTAGTGGTATGAATTATAATTTATGAAAATAGGAATCTGATTCAGTTCGAATTGGGGTTTCCTGATTCCATAAGGAAGCCTATTCCTTTTTGACTTATTATTGTCCCTATCGTAGCCTATATATATGCTGCTTGGGCTCTCCTCTCAGTTTGCGTTTTTCCATAAAGAGTATTATAACTCGGAATAGAAAAGAGAGCGTAGAAAGAGAGAGTAGAAAATAGAAAGAATTTCGATAGAGCGCACACTCAGGTCATTATTCTGGCAGTAGAGGAATACGGTAGAAGATCGTGAGTTGTTATCGAGCCCGTATTCTCGATTCGTCTACTACAGCAATCCGTTTTTGTAGTTGAAGGTAACCCTAGTTCTGCCCTTTTAGGGTTATTGTGGCTCTCACGTAATTTTTTGTAGTAACAACTTATACGCGCTGTCAACGGATTCTGGGAACGCAGTTTCCTAACACTTATAACCTTATTCAAATTTATCACTCACAATCTTTTTAGCCAATCATTCTCGCACACTGTTATGACCTCGGCATGGATTCGAGTCAAACAAGTAAACAACTCTGCCTACCAAATCGATCTTGCACAGCACCCAATGGACCCCACGATCATTGAAGGGAATGTAAATCTAATAAAGGAACATCTACTTAATTAATAACATGTGTTTGACAGGGTTAGTATATGATACACCGCCATAAAAAGGGGTTACCATACACCTCCTCAATATTAACCATTAAGACAGATACTTGCATGTAATGGACCATTAACATGTTTTTTTTTATGACAAAGATGCTATAGTTATGAAAAATGTAGTTATGTTATGATCCAGTTGTGCATAAAGTAGTCCTACATATGACATAGTTATGAACAATGTGGTTCTGGTATGAGAGTTTTAAAAAGTTTGTTTTATTGATTTTTACATTCTAGCCTAATGTGATGTCAATAAACTAATAGGACTAATAATCTCAAAACGAAATATTTTACTCATACCTCTTCACATCCATAAATGGTCCTGGAGCATACCGATCTTCTCTAAGGTACAACTCCACCGAATCAGACAATAATTTCTTTCTCTTCTCATCATCGTTGCTTACCAATTCCAAAATCTTTTGCTGCACATCAGATATGTAAAGGCATATAATTGTCTTCATTGAAAAAATCATGACATCAATGTATGCAACAAACATTTACTAGGAGTATACATACCGTAAAATAGGTCGGGAAATACCAATACCGGTGCATGTGGTCTTTCGACTACATATCTAGTGCAACTGCCCTAGCTAGGAATGTCTTAGATTTGTTGCTAGGCGAAGAGACTACGTTTCTAGTGCAACTGCCCTAGCAATTTCCCTTTGTGCATTATTCAACTGTATAACCACCAAATTTATGACCTAAGTTGTAGGGAAAACAAACAAGTAAGAGTACAAAATGAACACCCGAAATGTAATAAAATTTGTACTACAGAAACACACTTACATCATCGGATATCCATACACCCTCTGCCAACTTACGAAGTTCCCGTCGACTTCATAACCCATAGAATTCTCATTGAAAGTTTGATTCTAACAATAACCTCACTGAAAGTATAAAGATAATTAGGACATGAATCATACAACTTCATCAAATTTGGCAAAAAAATACCTGTGGTCAAACTTTTCCTCGAAAATGTCATACAAAGGTAGCCTTCATCAACTGTTAATGTTGTAGCTTGATGTGGTGGTGGTGACTTGCCACTTTTGGCATTAAATCCCAAGATCATTTTGTCAAGTAAACGACCAAACTAATAGGTTAAAAAATGCAAGATGATAAAAATTGTTAATACATGCATAATAATGAATGGAGTTTAACTTTTACGAAGTGTTCAAGCAAAGGAAAAGCCAATTGTTTTAAGGTACTACAAGACTATTTTACATTTATCTCTTTATGCTGACTACTCGATGAAGATGGCAGCTGAGTCTTTGCCTTCTTTGGTTGTGGTTTGACCAGTAAGTTCTATCCCCGGGCTCGCTTTCTAACTTGATTCTTCCTTTTTTTTTGCCTCATATGGTGACATCACGAAGCGACTTGCGTTCCGCTCGCTCGAACGTCGAGTATGAGCAACAGGAGGACAATCACTGTCATGGAATGTCTTGGATAATCGAGTACACTTTGTAACCTTATTTTTGATAAACATCTTTGTAGACCTAGCTCTTGTTTATGAATATTAGGAAATGACTTTTCATTTTTTGGACTTTTTCTGCGTCCAATTTCAATGACCAATCAAGCACTTGCTGGTGGATTCGAGGAGAGTGTCTAGCCACAGATGGAGATGTTTTTATATACATTTTTATAGTGGGTATATAATCTGCCTGACACAATGTCACGCCCTATAATAGCAAAAATAGAGAAAATAAATTCCTTTTTGGACCCGTAGGCCATGATAGTTGAAAGTCACCATATTGTCTGATCTTGTTAGGATCAAGATATGAAAGTATGCTTTACTTTCTAAGGATCTGTAGTGTGGAAGTAAAGGTCGAACCCACAGAGATTGAATTCTTAAAGCACTTTAATTTTAAAACCTAAATCTAGTTAATTGAGAAAACGGTAATTTGATTTTGATTTAAACTAAGAACAATGAAAATAAATCTAAATTATGAAAGTAATTAAAAGATGTTGTAAACAATATTTAACGTGAACCTAGGATTGCAAATCTACCACTAGCTTCGTAATAAGGGTATTTATGCATTCAATTAGCTTATTACATTGGTTGATAATGGGGAATTGTAGCTACAAGCCCAATTCCTCCGTCAAGAAGAATACGATTCAAGCACCAACATAATTCATCTTCGGTTAGCACGGATTGTCTCACACTAAACTAGGGTTGCGGCACAATTCGTCTTTCTTAGGCATGAACTATTCGGCTACTTGATATCATAATTCAAATAATCACCATTATATATAAATAATCCATACAAGCACAGCAAATACAGATCATTGAGCACATCACATTCAAAATAGATTTAAGACAAGAATAAACTTTGAAAGTAATGATTTAATAAATAGAAGTACAATTTTATTATTAAAAAAATCTCAAAACATGTAATCATCATCCATACATAATAAAACTAAAAGACAAACATAAATAACACCCTAATACTTGGCTAGGGTTTCATTGAAACCCTTGATCTAGGTTTAGTTGGCCATAGAAGCAATGAACGACAAGAGGTTGATGGAGGAGGCCATAGAAATCCTTGGTCTTCTTCTTCTCTCCTTGCTTTCCTCTCTTTAATGACTGAAGTTTTGTTGTGTATAATGTTGTGTGTAAAGGTGTGCAACCTAAAAATTGATTTACAATAGGCTATATATAGTTTTGGAGCAAGTTTGGAAGCTTTCCTAAACCTATTTGTACTAAAACTACTGTATTTTACATTTTGGATGTAATTAGGCAGTTTTGTTTGCGTGGAGATTTCAGTACACTGAAATATGCATTTTCACTTTTTTGCATAGGTCGCCCGAGCGGGCAGCACGAGCAAGGTTCTGGTAAGTCGCACGAGCGGGTCGCGCGCCCGCGCGCGAGAGGTGCTTTTTTCTACTTCTTTTCTTCTGCTTTTTCACCCCATTTAGCCTGGATTCCTTATGTTCTTCCAAATCCTAACATAAAATAGAAAACAAAATAAAAATACACTAAAATAGGATAAAACGTGCTAACAAATGTGAATTAAGGCGTGTAATTAGGACTTGTTCACTCCTGATCTATAACACCCGCATTTGTGTTATTGCTTTTGTCATTACATTTTAATGCATGATAATGTGATGTGTTATGTCTTATGACACATGTTTGAGTGAGTTTTGACTCACGAGTTGGTTTGGGTATCTGTGTTAGAGAACCCTTTGAGACAGTAGTGAATGAGTGTTTTGATGTTGTGACGTCTTTCCGAGTATGAGACAGTCACAGTGGAATATCTTAAATGTTTATCTGAAAATAAATATTTATCTGTGTATTTCAATATCTGTATTATTTATAGTTTAGAATTTATATCTGTTGTTAGTTCTAGTATCCCGGTGAGGACGAATTAGCACGTTATTAATTTGGTAGGCTAATTAGCAACTTCAGAAATGTCATGTACAAATTTGCATTTTAGCAACCAAACGGAACTTAGTTAGAAACTTTTATAATTTTGAGGTTTCACTTTTAAAGCTATGAATTGGCTGTTTAGAAAATTTCAGAGACTGATTAGGAGTTTTGAAAACTCGCGGGGAGGTAAACACAATTTCTGGAAGCGTTGCCTATATATAGTTAGAGATGACTTTCATAATGTTCACAAGTTTAAACCTATGTTTCAAAAGGAGGCCAAAGGGAGATTTAAGAGTTTAGAGCTTTGCGTCGCCAAACGACGACCTTCTGTCCGTATGATTTATTCTAGATTTCATGTTCGAACTCCCCGAGGTAAGAGCTTCATTTTGATATCTATTAGGGCCTGTTTAGCCAAGTTTTTCAAAAAGTCATTTTCTAGATTTTTTCATAAAATTTGTTAATTGGACTTTTGATCCATAGGGATTGTACTAGAAGGTTTTCTGTACGTTGTTTGTACACGGGTTTTCTTTGGATTGTATATTAAGCGCGTTAATCGGAGGTGAGTGATTCAACTACTTTTTGGAATGGTTTCTTGACATGTATTCATGTTTTGTATGAAAGTATGTGTTAGTTATAGATATATATTGTGTAGTTCATATTGGGCGTCTATATTAATAAGTAGGCCCAATAGCACGGTGAAATGTTTTGTTTACCGAGAGCATGGTGACATGTATTTAAGCATGTTGAGTTGCTTATTTGGGTCAAAGGAGCACGTGGTTACAGAGCCATTTTGTGGAGCCGATATAGGCATTAAGGTCACACGATTGAAGAGAAGAATCGTGGGTCTTACCCTTTCGCGTGGACTTATTGGCAAGGAGTCGCGGATTGGGAGTATGGGACATACACGTGAGGCTCCGGAGACTAGTATGAATTGTAGAGATGTGAATGCGAGCATGTTTATCATTCATGCACATATGTTGTTTTATTCACTAAGCGTTAGCTTAAGCAAATCAAAATATGTGTGGTTATTCAAATAACCATTGCAGGTATGAATACTGGCGAGGAACCGAGAAAGTGATCGCGAGATGTTGGGAGTTCACTTAGAAGGCGACACATAGATGTTTATCTCGTAGTTTTGTAATCAAATCGTTCAATTCCTTTGTTTTGATTAAGGAAACTTGTAATATGATTGAATGTTAATTCTGTAATAGAATTTGGATAATAGAAGCTCTAGATATATTTTGAAATGTTATAATGTATCGCGCATGTCTTTTCATATGTTGGAGTAGTGAAAGAACTCATGAGCTTGGGTTTAAGTACGTGAAGGAGTCGATAGTTCACGTTTATGCAAGACTTGGTGCACTATTGAGATTTGTGCCAAATGGGTCCTTAACATATTCAGTAAACGTTTTCCTTCACGTGACATGTTGATATAATTGTTTAAATAACTTTCATAAAGTTTCGGAAGAAACGGATTTAGATAGGGCACTTTTTGTCGCGTCGAAAGTTGGACAGAAAATAGTGGCTTTACTGTCGAAGGACTTTCGACCGGTCGAAGGGACCCATTCGACCGGTCGAATGCCCCTTTGCTTGGAAACTTCAGTAAAGGCACTTGGTCGATGGGACTTTCGACCGGCCGAGAGGGACGTTCGACCGGCCGAGATGCCCCCTGCCAGCTTGTTTGTTCTCCTACTTCCAAACCTTTTCACAAGTCCTAATTACAAACTTAAGCTTCTTTTGGGACCCTTTTAAGGGAAAATTAATTGGATTAAATACAGAAGCCTCTGGGCGACAAGTATATTTTCGGTTGACTCCGATACGTACTAGAACGAGTGTTATGTTTCTTTTCCACTGCGTGTTCTCTTAGAACTATTTTTGGGAACGTTAATAAATTAGTTTAGCCTCGGTGGCATGCCACGGGCTCCGGTTCTGTTATTATGGGACCGGGCTGTGACATTTAGTGGTATCAGAGCCTTAGGTTTAGAGCCTTGAGGACGAGTGATGTTTTATGCTGAGTGACGTCGAGTAGAGTGTGCGTTCATGATGATCATGTTGTTATCATTGTTGAAATTGCTCATATGTTAGCATCTGTTGATTGTGTTGGTGAACTGTGCACATTTCTATATTGTGGTTTGGAATGCATAGTTATTATGCATTGAACTCAACAGGGTGAACAATTGAAACATCATGACTGAGCCGGTAAGAGATTTGTCACCACATTCGCGAATGGACCAATTAGTGAACATGGTAGGAAATTTTGTTCAAGCTGTAAGTGAGCGAGAGCAGATGAATGTTCAGTCCCCACCGGTTGAAATTCGCTACATCAATGCACCACCAGTACCAAGACCTAAACACACCATCACAGAACAGTTCCACAAAAGGAAACTGACTTTGTATTACGGACAAACTGACATAGACTTGGCCGACCATTGGATGATGGATATGGAAAGACATTTCCGTCAAGTGATATGCATTAACGAGGAAAAATTTCTTTGCGCATCCGATACATTGATGCATGGGAGAAGCATTAGATTGGTGGAACAATGTACTTGGACAAGAAAAGCCGACCATGTGGGAAGCATTTAAAGATAAATTCAACAGACGGTTCTTTTCGCAATCAGCTTATACTCAGAAACGTCAAGAGTTTGCAAGTTTAGTCTAGGGAGACATGACTGTGAGTTAGTACATATCCCGTTATAATGCATTGTTGCTATTTGGGAAAACTACTGTTCCAACTGATAAGGATAAGGCTCGTAAGTTTGAGGAAGGGCTTAGGGAGAATATCTGTGGCCATGTGGATATGTTGCAACACCCGACCGTCTCTTTAGTTGAGGAAGCTGCCCGTATTGCCGAGAATAGTGTCGATCGCTATCGACAAGGACAACAAGGGAAGAGGGCAAATGACAATCGGGGCAAGAGTCAAGGAAATGCGAAGAAACTTTTTAACAAGGTTCGGGATCAAATGTGAGTAGTCAGGGAGGGAGTACGTTCATAGGAGACTCGAGACCGTTATGCCCAACATGTAACCTATGACACATAGGAACTTGCTATCAGTTGAGCAAGTGTTATATTTGTAAGCAATTAGGACACGTATCTAGAAACTATCCTTCGAACATACACTCAACCACACCAAACACCACCTCGAATGCCAAGAGCTATAATCTAGAGATGAGGGAAAAATGTTTTGAGTGTGGACAACCAGGGCATGTAGCGAAAAATTGTTCTAGTAAGAGACAACTGGGAATGAGTACCGGGGCGTCAAGTATACCGAGTGGCTCAAAGGCAGGGCAACGAGTGGATAAAGGAAAGGGAGTCGAGCAACAACAAGGACGATACTTCCAGCTCAGGCCAGGGAATACAGATGATACAAACGTATAAAGTATTCTTCCTATTTGTTCATATCCAGCACGTATACTTATGGATTCTGGTTCAACGCATTCCTTTGTATCATGTAATTTCGTTAAGTATTTAACTGTTGAGTCTAAACCACTAGGATATGATTTGTATGTATCATTGCCTAGTAGTGAACTGTTAGTAACTTCTTTGGTATTCGATTCGTGTGAGATCGAGATAGGTGATAAGGTCTTGAGCGTCGATTTGATTCCATTGATAGTGAACTACTTTGATGTTATCTTGGGTATGGATTGGTTGTCGGTCAATCAAGCTAAGATCGATTGTGAGCATGAAAGGGTTACTATCCGTTAGGACAAGAAGAGTTTACTTTTTAGGTTGAAGGTGTGACTGTACCGCTGTACCTAATATCTATGATTCAAGCAAAGAAGATGTTAAAAAATGGTTGTTCAGGTTTCTTATGTTCGATTGTTGACACAGGAGTTCTTAGACCACTAGTAGAAGACATTCCAGTAGTTCGAGAATACCCAAATGTTTTCCTGATGAGTTACCCAATGTATTAATTGAAAGAGAGCTTGAGTTCATGATAGAAGTATTACCAGGGTCACAACCGGTATCTAAAGCACTGTACCAAATGGCACCGGTAGAATTGAAAGAATTGAAAATTCGGTAAGAAGAACTATTTGAGAAGGGTTTTATCCAACCGAGTGTTTTGCCATGGGGAGCAACAGTCTTGTTTGTAAAGAAGAAGGATGGGACAATGCGTATGTGTATCGACTATCGAGTGCTGAATAAGTTAACCGTCAGGAACAAGTATCCGTTGCCGCGAATAGATGATTTATTTGATCAGTTACAAGGGGCCCAAGTATTTTTGAAGATTGACTTGAGATCCGGTTACCACCAATTGAAAGTCAAGGAGGAAGATGTTGAGAATACAACTTTCAAAACTAGATATGGTCACTTTGAATTTCTGGTTATGCCATTTGGAGTGACTAACGCACCAGCCGCTTTCATGGACTTGATGAATCGTGTTTTAAAATACTATTTAGATGAGTTTGTTATAGTATTCATAGATGACATTCTAATCTATTCCAGGAGTGTTGAAGATCACGAACATCATTTGCGACTAGCCTTATAACGATTACGTGAGAAGAGATTGTTCAGCAAATTGAAGAAGTGTGAGTTCTGGTTGACAGAGATTGCTTTTCTTGGACATATAGTGTCGACGAAAGGAATTTCTGTAGATCCTCAGAAGATAGAAGTAGTTACCAATTGGGTGAGGCCAACGAATGTGACAGAGATTCGAAGTTTCCTAGGATTGCCTGGTTATTATCGGAGGTTTGTAAAAGACTTTTTGCGTATTACAATGCCGATGACACAGTTGATGAGGAAGGATGTTGCTTTTGTATGGAGTCCGAAATGTGAAGAAAGTTTTCAAGAATTGAATGGTCGACTAGTGAAGGCACCAATCTTATCCGTTCCGATGGGGACTGAAAGGTTTATTATTTACAGTGATGTTTCGTATAGAGGTTTAGATTGCGTTCTTATGCCAGGTGACAAGGTCATTGCCTATGCATCAAGACAACTTAGACCGCACGAGAAGAACTATCCGACACATGATCTAGAATTGGCTGCCGTGATTTTTGCATTAAAAATTTGGCGTCATTTCCTATACGGGGATAAATGTGAGATATATACTGATCATAAGAGTTTGAAATACCTATTCACACAACGAGATTTGAACATAAGGCAAAGAAGATGGTTAGAGTTGATGAAGGACTCTGATTTATCAATTCAGTATCATCCGGGCAATGTAAATGTAGTTGTCGATGCTCGTAGTCGTAAGACACCAACCAATACCACATCAGATTTGACTTCTCAGAAAGAATTGATTCGAGATATGGAAAATTTAGATCTTGAGGTGATTCCGAGGATTGAAAGTGGCTTGATGTCGACGATTATGACACAACCACTCTTGATTCACGAGATTACAGAGAAACAACTTCAAGATGTAGCTTTGAAGAAGATTTATGATGAGATTTCAATGGGAAAGCAACCAAGATTTACTTTTGAGAACGATGTCTTGAGATTGAGGGGTATAATTTGTGTTCCTAACGAGAAGGAGTTAAAACAGAACATTCTAGAGGAAGCACACAATACGAAGTATATCGTTCATCCAGGAATCACCAAGATGTATAGAGACTTGAAACATGTTTATTGGTGGCCGAGAATGAAGAAAAAAATAGCACGCTATGTTTCACATTGTACGAGTTGTCAACAAGTGAAGGACGAACGTCAAGTACCTTCAGGATTGTTACAACCATTACCGATAGCCGAGTGGAAATTGGAACACATAATAATGGACTTTGTTAGTGGATTTTTGAGGTCGAAGAAATCAAATACTATTATTCGTGTGATTGTTCACCGTTTGACGAAGTCGTCGCACTTCATATCACTTCGAACAACTAAGCCGATGATGTTAGCTAAGTTGTATATCCGCGAGATTGTGAGACTACATGGTATTCTAGTTAACATTGTTTCATATAGAGATAATAGCTTTACATCGAAGTTTTAGAGAGCCTTACAAGAAGCAATGGGTACCGAATTGCATTTCAGTATCGCTTTTCATCCTCAGACCAATGGTCAATCGGAAAGAGTAATGCAAATTTTGGAAGACATGCTTCGGTTATGTGTACTTGATTTCTAGGGTGATTGCGAAGACCATTTTCTGTTGATTGAGTTTGCGTACAACAACAGCTTTCAATCGAGTATAGGAATGGCTCCTTATGAAGCCTTGTATGGTTGTGTATGTCGTTCGCCGATTAGTTGGACGGAAGTCGGAGAAAGAATGATTAAAGGGCCGAAAATTATACAAGAAACAACGGACAAGATAAAGGTGATTAAACAACGATTACTGACAGTTCAAAGTAGGTATAAGAGTTATACCGACAAGTGTAGACGACCGTTAGAATTTAACGTGGGAGATTTGGTTTATTTGAAGGTGTCACCTTCAAAGGGGATTACTAGAATTGGGAGATACGGGAAACTCAATCCGAGGTATGTAGGACCTTTTGAGATTATTGGGAGAGTTGGACCCGTAGCATATCGATTGAACTTGTCAAGTGAGTATGCTCAAGTTCATAATATGTTTCATGTATCCTTGTTACGTAAACACTTAGTGGAGGATAGAAGTCAAGTGATGACTCCGACGCCAAATGAGATTCAAAGTGATTTGACATATGTTGCGTATCCGGTAGAGATCTTGGATTGAAAGGATCAAGTCTTACGAAATAAAGTGATATCGAAAGTGAAAGTATTGTGGCGTAGCCAAACAACAGAAGAGATGACATGAGAAATAGAAGATGAAATGCGTACTCAATATCCGTAGCTTTTCGAGACTCGAGGTATAAGTTTGGGGACAAACTTCTTTTAAGGGGGAGAGTATTATAACAACCGCATTTGTGTTATTGCTTTTGTCATTACATTGTCATGCATGATAATGTGATGTGTTGTGTCATATGACACATGTTTAAGTGAGTTTTGACTCACGAGTCGATTTGGGTATCTGTGTTAGAGAACCCTTTAAGACAGTAGTGAATGAGTGTTTTGAAGTTGTGATGTCTCTCCGAGTATGAGACGGTCACGGTGGAATATCTTAAATGTTTATCTAAAAATAAATGTTTATCTACGTATTTCAATATCTGTATTATTTCTAGTTTAGAATTTATATCTGTTGTTAGTTCTAGTGTCCCGGTGAGGATGAATTAGCACGCTATTAATTTGGTAGGCTAATTACCAACTTCGGAAACGTCATGTCGAAATTTGCATTTTAGCAACCAAACGAAACTTAGTCATAAACTTTTATAATTTTAAGGTTTCACTTGTAAAGCTATGAATTGGCTGTGTAGAAAATTTCAGAGACTGATTAAGAGTTTTGAAAACTCGCGGGGAGGTAAACACAATTTCTGGAAGCGTTGCCTATATATACTTAGAGATGACTTTCATAATTTTCACAAGTTTAAATCTAAGTTTCAAAAGGAGGCCAAAGGGAGATTTAAGAGCTTAGAGCTTTGCGTCGCCAAACGATGACCTTCTGTCCATCTGATTTCTTCTAGATTTCATGTTCGAACTCCCTGAGGTAAGTATAACACCCACATTTGTGTTATTTCTTTTGCATTATATTGTCATGCATGATAATGTGATGTGGCGTGTCTTATGACACATGTTTGGGTGAGTTTTGACTCACGAGTTGATTTGGGTGTCTGTATTAGAGAACCCTTTGAAACTGTTGTGATTGAGGATTTATTGTTTGTGAAGTCTCTCCGAGTATGAGACGGTCACTGTGGAACATTTTAAATGTTTATCTGAAAATAAATGTTTACCTGTGTATTTCAATATCTGTATTATTTTCTGGCTTAGAATATATTTATGATGTTAGATTTAGTATCCTGGTGAGAACGAATTAACACGCTATTAATTTGGTAGGCTAATTAGCAACTTTGGAAATGTCATGTAGAAATTTGCGTTTTAGCGACCAAACGAAACTTAGTCGAAAACTTTTATAATTCTGAAGTTTCACTTATAAAGCTATGAATTAGCTGTGTAGAAAGTTTCAGAGACTGATTAGGAGTTTTGAAAACTCGTGGGGAGGTAAACATAATTCCCAATAGTCTTGCGTATATATAGATAGAGATGGTTGAGATATTTTTCATAACTTCTAACCTAAATTCCAAAAGGAGGTCAAAAGGGGGCTAGAGGGAGATTTAGGAGCTTAGAGCTTTGCGACGCCAAACGACGACCTTCCGTCAGTCTGGTTTCTCCCAGATTTCATATTTGAGCTCCTCGGGGTAAGAGCTTCGTTTTGATATATGTTAGGGCTTGTTTGGCTAAGTTTTTCGAAAAGTTATTTTCTAGAATTTTTCATAAAAGTTGATAAATGGAATTTTGATCCATAGGAATTGTACTAGACGGACTTCTGCACGTTCTTTGTACACGGGTTTTCTTTGAATCGAAGTTTAAGAGCGTAAATCGGAGGTGAGTGATTCAACTATGTTTTGGAATGATTTTTTGGCATGTATTCATGTTATATTTGAATAACATGTATTAATTCTTAGAGATATATTGTGTAGTTCATATTGGGCATTTATATTGATAAGTAGGCTCAATAGCACGGTGATATGTATTTGAGCATGTTAAGTTGCTTATGTGGGTCAGAAGGAGCACGTGGTCACCGTGCCATTTTGTGGAGCTGATATAGGCATTAAGGTCGCACGATTGAAGAGAAGAATCGCGGGTCTTACCCTTTCGCGTGGACTTATTGGCGAGGAGTCGCGGATTGGGAGTATGGACGGGCACGTGAGTCTCCGACGACTAGTATGAAATGTAGAGATGTGAATGCGGACATGTTTATCATTCATGTACATATGTTGATTTATTCACTAAGCTTTAGCTTAAACAAATCGAATATCTGTGGTTATTCAAATAACCATTTCAGGTGTTAATGCTGGCGAGGAATCGGAGAAGTGAGTACGTGGGTTGGGAGTTCTTTTGGAAGGCAACTTGAATGTTAATCTTGTAGTTTTGGGACAATAGGATGTTGTAATAAGAGTTTTTATTGTTTTAACTTATGTTTAACTTCGTAGGAAAGAATGGATTTTAAACCGTTGTAATAGTTAGTGTCATGTTGTAATCCTGCTTTAGAAATGTTTTAATACAGCTAAGATTACTTTGGATTGAGTTTGGTTTGAGTGGTTGATCATTGGTGAAAGTTAGGAAGCTTTTTAACTTGAAATTCTGCAGATTGGGCTGCTGCCAGGGGAGCAGTCGACTGGTCCTGTGTTCAGTCGACTGAACCCCTGTGCCTGCTAGCTACTGCTTGTTAATATGGTAAAAGCAGTCGACTGGGACCTGCCTCAGTCGACTGGACCTCTGTAGGATAATGTGTTCTTTTTGTTTCTGCCTGATTCAGTCGACTGGTCCCTGATTCAGTCGACTGAAAGCTGGAGACCCCAGTCGACTGACCCTAGTCTCAGTCGACTGGAATTGCTATTAACCCTTTTGAAAACTCCCTGCCTTCTTCAGTCGACGGAGCAGTCGACTGAGCAGTCGACTGAACCTCTGGGTTCAAATGTGTTTTGTTTTCCACTGCGTGTGTTCTTCAAATTAAACTTTTGGGAACGTTAATGAATTAGTTTAGCCTCGGTGGCGTGCCACGGGCTCCGGTTCCGCTATTGTGGGACCGGGCTGTGACATTTAGAGCTTCATTTTGATATCTATTAGGGCCTGTTTGGCCAAGTTTTTCGAAAAGTCATTTTCTAGAATTTTTCATAAAATTTGTTAATTGGACTTTTGATCCATAGGGATTGTACTAGAAGGTTTTCTGCACGTTGTTTGTACACGGGTTTTCTTTGGATCATATATTAAGCTCGTTAATCGGAGGTGAGTGATTCAACTATGTTTTGGAATGATTTCTTGACATGTATTCATGTTTTGTATGAAAGTATGTGTTAGTTATAGATATATATATATATATTGCGTAGTTCATATTGGGCGTCTATATTAATAAGTAGGCCCAATAGCACGGTGAAATGTTTTGCTTACCGAGAGCATGGTGATATGTGTTTGAGCATGTTGAGTTGTTTATTTGGGTCAAAGGAGCACAAGGTTACTGAGCCATTTTGTGGAGCCGATATAGGCATTAAGGTTGCATGATTGAAGAGAAGAATCGAGGGTCTTACCCTTCACGTTGACTTATTGGCGAGGAGTCGCGGATTGGGAGTATGGGACGTATACATGAGGCTCTGGAGACTAGTATGAATTGTAGAGATGTGAATGCGAGCATGTTTATCATTCATGTACATATGTTGTTTTATTCACTAAGCGTTAGCTTAAACAAATTGAAATATGTGTAGTTATTCAAATAACCATTGTAGGTATGAATACTGGCGAGGAACTGGGAAAGAGATCGCGAGATGTTGGGAGTTCACTTAGAAGGCGACACATAGATGTTTATCTCGTAGTTTTGTAATCAAATCGTTCATTTCCTTTGTTTTGATTAAGGAAACTTGTAATAGGAATGAATGTTAATTCTGTAATAGAATTTGGATAATAGAAGCTCTGGATATATTTTGAAATGTCATAATGTATCGCGTATGTCTTTTCATATGTTGGAGTTGTGAAAGAACTCATGAGCTTGGGTTTAAGTACGTAAAGGAGTTGATAGTTCACATTTATGCAAGACTTGGTACACTATTGAGATTTGTGCCAAATGCGTCCTTAACGTATTTAGTAAACGTTTTCCTTCACGTGACATGTTGATATAATTGTTTAAATAACTTTCATAAAGTTTTGGAAGAAACAAATTTAGATAGGGCACTTTTTGTCGCGACGAAAGTTGGACAAAAAACAGTGGCTTTGTTGTCAAAGGACTTTCGACCGGTCGAAGGGACCCATTCGATCGGTCGAATGCCCCCCTGCTTGGAAACTTCAGTAAAGGCACTTGGTCGATGGGACTTTCGACCGGTCGAGAGAGACGTTCGACCGGTCGAGATGCCCCCTCCAGCTTGTTTGTTCTCCTACTTCCAAACCTTTTCACAAGTCCTAATTACAAACTTAAGCTTCTTTTGGGACCCTTTTAAGGAAAAATTAATTGGATTAAATACAGAAGCCTCCGGGCGACTAGTGTATTTTTCGTTGACTCCGGTACGTACTAGAACGAGTGTTATGTTTCTTTTCCGCTGCGTGTATTCTTAGAACTATTTTTGGGAATGTAAATAAATTAGTTTAGCCTCGGTGGCGTGTCACGGGCTCCGGTTATGCTATTGTGGGACCGGACTGTGACACGATCACACCCCCAAACCTACATTTTGCTAGTCCTCGAGCAAAAATAATAGAAAGATAAAACTACTACTAATAACATTCCTATTCCATTTTCGCATGGATTGCGATTGCACTTAGCCCGTGCAACAAGCCTTTTAAACCTCTAGGTGTCCCTAGTCGAACGAGTGAAGTCTCGTGAGGGTTCTCGTCAATAAGTCACCCACAACCATCCTTATTTTATTATAAATTTAAAAAGTTTTATTAAAAACGAAAAATATAACATTCAATACTCCTTATTATAAAACGATGATTTGAAATAGAATGACGAACAAGAAGAAATGTAATCAAACATCTACCTACATCATGAAAAACAATCCCAAGCACATGCATCGCATAAATCAATAGAGTTTCTCATAAAATTGCACGTGTGTGATGTGGTAATCAAATGAACACGTGCATGTCATGAACTTGGAATATAACTCGGATAACCATCCAACTATGCTTTGACTACGAATCTCACAATGTTAATTACACTCTCAAATAAAACACTCAGAAATAAGTGTAATCTCTCTAATATATCGGAGCAAAGGAAATATATTTTCAAAACGAGAATTCTCACATATGATTCGAAAAAGACGCATGACACGAAAGAACAGTAGTCTCATGGATAGGACGCCAACAGTTGAGAAAAATTAATCGTTACCATATTTTAATCCCCCTTCCATTGTTTACATATCCAAACCATATTTTCTAGGATCAAATAGGACTTTTCAAAAGTTTTTATGTGGCTCAGGTAATGAAAAATGATAGAACGGATTCATTAAGTAGTTTTAGAGTGGTGTTGTAAGGCATACTTCATCTTCTTTCATCATCTCTTCTACCAACTTTCATCTTTTCTTCTCTTATTTTCATATTCTTTTAATTTCTTTCTTTTTCTTCTTTTTTTTTTTATAATTTATTTCAACCTTCTTTTCTTTTTTTCTTCTCGTTGCCTTTGAAATGAATATTCATTGAATATCAAGGCAACTACCCCAAACATAATCTTGTTTTCTTCTTCTTCTCAACATACCGCCTTATCAACACTAAAAGTTGACGAATCTCTCAGTGGTGAACTCCAAGTTGGTCAAGTTGGAGCAAAAAAAAGGATAATGGTGATTAAAGAAAAATGACATTTTAATAACTCAAGGGGCGTACTAATGAATTTTTATCGTTTTTCGGTCGGTGAAAAACAAAGAGGGCCTACCATCATTTCCTATGGTCATATGGTTCTTCAACGTTTACGATGGAAGGTTATTTAGCATGGTAACAAAATATTTTAATTTGACTATCAACCAAAACAAGGATAATGAGACTAAACAACGAGTAGATGCGCTATTTTAAATGAAATTCGACAAACACAATGCGTATTTATAACCCTTTAAAAAGAAAAGATAGGCTCAAAAGCTCACCGGGTTTAGTCTCCACACTGTGTTATCTAGAAATCCGAATCATCTTATAGTTCATAACAAACATGTATTCAAGGGACTACATGCAGTGCATAGGTTTGTGTGCAAATCTATGGTATAAAACTACGATTTGAACGATACATATCCTAAACATCGCATCATGACTTCAGCAATCGTTTAACCACATTTTCTTATGTTTACCATTTTATAACAATCCAAGTTACATAACAAGAAGTATCCACTCGAGATTACAAAAAACGTCGGTAACAACGTTTATTCAATCACAAGTATCGAAATTTTTTTGAACAATCGATGCATAGTGCATAATAACGTGCATGTGAGTGCATACCCCCAAACCTAAACCTTTCATTGTCCCCAATGAAACAATAACAGAGTATGTAAGGAAGGAACGATAATACCTCGATCTCGGCAATCACAAACTAGATGAACGTACATGAATATGGAATTAAAGTTCAATTGCTCCAAATGAAGACACTAATTCACTTGTCAATACTTGACAAAAGAAAATAAACGAACAAAAGAACAACGATAGCTAAAACTAAACTAAAACTGAAAGATTCAATGAACATCCAAAACGAAAACAAAAAAAAAAAAACTTATGAAAACAAAGAAGGACTCGATCTAAGAGGGTTTAAGAAAACAAATAGAAAAGAAAAAGGACTGACCAGGTTTGGGAGAAAGAAGGTAAGAGATTAGAGAGAAAAAAAATGCAAAAATCACCCACTCGCGTGCGCGAATAACTCCGCGAGGTAGATCTGAGGCCTGTTTTACAAAAACTGAAAAATTCTTTAAGTCCAAAGATCGCGCGAGTGGGCCACTCGGGCGATAGGCCCTCGCGCTTGCAAGTCGAGGCGTGAGCAGAATCTGAGGGTAAATATAATAAAACTTCAAAAAATTTCCCAAGGCACAAACTCGGGCGAGCGGGCCGCGTGAGCAACCTGTCGCGCAAGTGGGCCACGTGCGCGACATGTTCTTTTTCTCTTTTCTCACTTGTTTTATGTGAATAAATTCAAAATAAATTTACTCCGACCCCCAAACATGTCCAGAGAACTCAAAATTGATCAAAATGACCCAAAAACGTTCAAAAATAAGAGAAATAGATGAAATAAAGCTTGGGTTGCCTCCCAAGAAATGCTGTCTTTTACATCTTCAGCTAGACCATTCTAGCTCAAGACTCATGGAGGCTTTAACTCGGACATTGTACCCTTGAAGGTATTAGGGAGATTCTGATAGCAGAAACAATGTCATTATGAGTTAATTCATTCGACGGTTCTCCCTGATTATGTTCAAATCAATTTCTCACCTTCTGAGTAAATTCAGCATTAGGGTCCTGGTTATTCAAATCCGTCCACTCATTACTCACCATATTATTCTCCTCACCCACATTTATTTCTGTAGTAGGTTTAATAGTTCGTCTTACCTCACTATCTACCTCACATAGGTAATCATCCTCTTTGGGAGGTTGATCAATAGCATTAAAAACGTTTAATTTTAGATTCATATTCCCAAACGACACTTTCATTACCCCCGTTTGACAGTTAACACGAGCGTTGGTCGTAGCTAAGAACGAACGACCAAGAATGACAGGAGTGTGTTTCCTAACATCTAGCACAGGTTCAGTATCAAGGACCATGAAATCGACAGGATAGTAACATTTATCAACTTTAACCAAGACATCCTCGACGATTCCTTTAATGATTTTAATAGAACGATCCGTTAGTTGTATGGTAGCGGCCGTACGTTTAAGTTTACCTAGACCTAGTCGTTTATAGACGTGGTAAGGTAAGAGATTAACACTCGCACCTAAGTCAAGGAGAGCCCGATGAATAACAGTGTCACCGATGATACATGAGATCGTTGGTGTACTGGGATCCTTATACTTTGAAGGAGCATGTTGGAAAATTGAACTTACTTTTTCTGTGAGGAAGACCTTTTTCGGAATATAACTGCGCAACTTGCGCTTTTGAGTGCATAGGTCTTTTAGACCTTTAGCTTATGTGGGAATTTGTTTTATCGCATCGAGGAATGAAATACTAATTTTAACAATGCTACAAGAGTCCAAGTACATTAATTTGCAACGAAACATGCGAATTACTAGGAAACGCATGTGTTTATCAACATAAAATAACTCTATTGTTACAAAACAGCCCCAAGGGTAAAATGGTAATTAATAAGGTATAGCAAATTTTACACCAAAATATAGTTCTTTGAGTTCCGGTTCCAACGCAAAAAACAGCGTGCAAATTCGAGTTTTCTAGAATGAGTTATGTCCGTTTCCGTAAAAGCCATCGGTGCTGAATTTGGACCAGCAGATCGATCCGCCCAAAACCAGATCGATCCGGATCTAGCAGATTGTCATTTCTGGTTCCTCCAAAAGCTTCGGATCGATCTGCTCAAGGCCCGGATCGATCCGGTTCATGCAAAACCCAATTTTTGACAGAAAACTTCTGATAAACCAGATCAACATACCCAAATCATCCTCAAACCTCATGGAAACCTCAAGAACCATTCCAAACCTAAACCCAAACATAAATTTAAGCTTCTCCAACATTTTTAGAGAACATGATCAAGATTTTCCTTGAATTAACAAGTTCCTCTCCAACCAAATTCCTTTTCATGAACTTGCTAAGAAATGTTTTAAAACCAAATCAATCCTTCCCCAAACTTTGCAAAACCTTGGAAAACATAACAATAATCTATACAAGTTCCCTCACTCGCTCAAAAAAAATGTTTACAACTTCAAATAAGTTAAGCAAGTAATCAAGCCAAGTTAACTCCAAAAACAACCATTTACACAACTTCCCCGGATATGATTACAACCATTCTAAACATTTAGTTACAAAGAGGAACATACCCAAAAGCTACAACATACGTATCCGGACTTGCCGGAATAATCCAAACATACAACTTACACATAAACCGACCGATTACATAGAAATTACATAAGTTCCTTCAAATCTACATTAAACACATGAGTCAAGACTTCAATCCACAAGATAGGAATCCCAAGCCACAAGTTATACTCTAACACAAGTTTAAAACATATTTACAAGTACTAAATCTCTCCCCCTTTCCCGAGCACGTCACTTCCTCTCTGGGTGTTGCTCCGTACCTGCGGTGGCTGTTATTTACCACAACAGAAATAGAAAATGATTTTCTTAAGCATTACGCTTAGTGAGAATTCTAAACGTGACTGAATGTTTAACATGTGCAATGCAATAATAAACATATACATCATATTTGTAATCACCGAGTCACCGATTTAATGATTCATTCAAACTCGAAGACCTCCCTTGGTCCCGTGGTCACTTCTATTCCTTGGACTTCCGTATTTCTCGGATTCTTCCTCTTCACCACCCTTATTACTCCCAACGATGAATCATTTACCCAGTGCTCATTGAATACCACATAAACATATAAACACGCAAGCACATAATCATAGCAACTTTTCATCCAATTTACATATAAATCACAATTTAACAATTCTATAGCTTCTAAACACGATTTCTATAACTCAAACATATATAGAATCATTGAACACCTTAAACTACAATCACTTTTTGTTTAGAAAACTCACCTTAGCAAGATTATACCCAATTATGCTCCTAAAATCCCAATTTAAGCTAGTACCCAAGCCAATTCTTGTTTTAGAGTAATCCTACATAGTTTTGGTACAATAAATATTGTCTATCAAGAACAGTTGCCGAAACAACGTTGCCAGAAATGAAGACAAATTACGTGCATGTAATCCTCTTACCTTTACGAGTTCAAAAGTGGTCTCGGATCGTAAATCCGGCGAACGACGGTGACAGTACGGCTGAAAATGACGTCGGTGACGGTTTCTCCGTTTCTCTCTCCAAGCTCTCTTCTATTTTCTTTTAATTCCAGAAAAATGAGAGTCTAAACTCTCTTCCTTGACACAACACACTCTCATGCAGCTTTACATGAGGTGTTAAAGCCTCATTTTAGCCATTTTCCGTTTACACTCCCGAAATTTCTTAAGTTCTCATTATGAAATCCCCCAAACATTCCATTAACTACCCAATTATCTAATGAGTATTTGTCTAAGTTCGCATGGGTCCCAACGCGAGTCCCATATATTTTGTGAAGTTGTTGTCGTACCTACTAATTATAAATCTTTTTCAATTATACCCTTATTTGAGTATCCAAACTAATACAAGTTGCTAAAACATGTATTATCATATAATATAAAAACACTTAAACAAATATTCATGTAATCACATAAATGCATTTAATCACATAAAATGAAAATATTTTTAATTCATGCCCTTCACTGGGTCCCACTTCCAAACCTGTCCCACCTCACTAGGGACTTTTTTTTTTCAACTAGTGTCCTTTGTTGAACACTTTTCGCGGGCGAGTCCAAGCCTCCCCTTATTCCATAATATACACTAATTATATTAATTAATGCATATAACATGATAATTAACCCGTTCTCCGGGTACGGGTGTTACACCCTTCTTTTGATTCGAATAAATGTTTGCATCTTTCCCACTCTTATTCGGACTTACGACAACTTCCTCCTCTCGAGTAGTCAACCTAGTCGAGACGGCGTTTACTTGCTCACTCGAACCCCCATTCTTGTATTGTCCCTTAGGGATTTGAATAGTTTGGCTAGGCAACTTACCCTTATTTCTACGACTCATTGTATTAGCTATTTATCCCATTTGGGACTCGAGCTTCAAAATGGATTGTGTGTAAGAGTGCACTATTTGTGCTTGTGCTTGAACTTGCGTTTCGATATTCTTAAGGGACACCAACACCTTTGCCTCAAAAGCATTATCCCTTGGAGGGTTAGGTTTAGGAGGGGGGGTGTTGGTATTGACTCTGTTGAAATTGGGGTCGGTAAGTATTAAAAAAATTAATTGTCATAGGATTATAACTATTTCGTGAGAACTTTTGAATAGAGTTTGTGTTACTCCACGAATTTTGGGAATTGAGATGCGGATGGACATGTAAGTGTAGAATGTGAATGGTCGAAACATATTTGACAAGTTTCGTAAGAGGGTGCGCTCGTCGTTTGGTTCATTGTCATAAGTCGATCAAGTTTTTTAGATAGTTCTTGTAATTCAATTGAGTGACTTGACTGAAACTTTACCTCTCGTTTAGGTTGCGGAAGATATCCCTCGGGGCGTACAGACACAGCCTGGTGCATAGAGTTTTCGCTTAATGTTTTAAAAAATTTCCAGGCCTCATTGACGCTTTTGTGGAGGAACTTTCCCGCACAAATAGCATCGACTGTGTTACGCACAGAGGGGATCAGCCCTTCGTAAAAAACCTGTACCAATCGCCACTTGAGAACTTGATGATGTGGGCAAGAGCGTAATAATTCTTTAAATTGTTCCCAAGTGTCATAAAGCGTTTTCCCATCTTGTATTACAAAGTTTGTTATGGATTTTCTTATTTGATTTGTACGTGTAATAGGGAAAAACTTTTGTAAGAATGCCGTGTGTAACCCTTTCCATGGTCTAATAGTGTTTGGCTCAAGAGATTGGAGCCAATACTTAGCTTTATATTTTAAAGAGAATGGGAAGAGACGCAATTTTAACTCATCATCAGTTAGCTTTTGTATTTTTAATGTATAGCATATATCTTGGAAATCTCCTATGTGTTGATAAGGATCTTCTTTAATTCAGCCATGGAATGAAGGGAGTAGCGCGATGGTAGATGACTTTATCTCAAAGTGAGATGCCGTCACCTGCGGTAACTCGATACTTGCATGTGGTGTGTAGGCCGTAGGAATGAAATAATCTTTAAGCGGTGGAGGTGGAGGTATATTAGGATTATTTTCGTTGTTTCCGTTATTACCGTTATTTCCAAAGTCGGCCATTAGAATCGGTTTGATGTTAATGATGAGTGGTTTCTTTAGTCTTTTAAGGGTACTTCGTATTTTAGACTCAAATAAAGATGACGGTTCAGGTGTCGGTTCGTCGTCTAGCATTATCCGAACTCTAGAAGCTTGGGTTGATGACCTAAGGATTCTAAGGTTCGTTCAAGTTCAGGATCAATCGGATGTAATTTAGGTTTACTTGAACGCGTACCAAACATAAACTAAAGAAAACTGACACTAAGATAACGACTGACTCAACAAAAACGAAAAGCAATCACGCAAATAATCAAGCACGCATGCACACAGTACTACTATGATGCATGTAATTATCCTTTATGCAGTGATTCGCGTCAAAGCCCAGCGCCCCGGGTTTCCTAGCTAATGGAGTGCTCACTCCACACCTAACCTAATGCAAGTAATTGCGTCTCCACGCCCTGACTTACAGTGGTTTTATGCAAAATTTTTAAGGAAGCGATTTATATTTATTTTATTTTAATTGTTTTGCGTAAGCTCCTTTGGTGTACTAAGCTTTTCCTCTCCAAGACGCTAGAATTTGATGACTCGAGAAAATCTACAAATAAAAGGAAACGTTAGTGACTCAAAACAAAACAAAAAATAAGACAAAGAACACCTAATCTAATATTTACGAATTAACTAAACTAAGATTCTAAAACTAAAAGTAGTAATTTGCAATCCCCGGCAATGGCGCCAAATTCATCTTGTTAGAATCAAAATATAAAAGTATGCTTTACTTTCTAAGGATTTGTAGTGTGGAAGTAAAGGTCGAACCCACAGAGATTGAATTACTAAAGCACTTTAATTTTAAAACCTAAATCTAGTTAATTAAGAAAACGATAATTTGATTTTGATTTTAATTTAAACTAAGAACAATGAAAATAAATCTAAATTGTGAAAGCAATTAAAAGATGTTGTAAACGATATTTAAGGTGAACCTAGGATTGCAAATCTACCACTAGCTTCGTAATAAGGGTATTTATGCATTCAATTAGCTTATTACATTGGATGATAATGGAGAATTGTAGCTACAAGCCCAATTCCTTCATCAAGAAGATAACTACGATTCAAACACCAACATAATTCATCTTCGGTTAGCACGGATTGTCTCACACTAAATTAGGGTTACAGCACAGTTCGTCTTTCCTAGGCATGAACTATTCGGCTATTTGATATCACAATTCAAATAAGCACCATTATATGTAAATAATTCATACAAGCACAACAAATATAGATCATTGAGCACATCACATTCAAAATAGATCTAAGAGAAGAATAAACTTTAAAAGTAATGATTTAATAAATAGAAGTATGATTTTATTATAAAAAATCCTCGAAACATGTAATCATCATCCATATATAATAAAACTAAAAGAAAAAAATAAATAATACCCTATTACTTGGCTAGGGTTTCATTGAAATCCTAGATCTAGGTTTAGTTGGCCATAGAAGCGATGAAAGACAAGAGGTTGATGGAGGAGGCCATGGAAATCCTTGGTTTTCTTCTTCTTCTCCTTGCTTTCCTCTCTTTAATGGCTGAAGTTTCGTTGTGTTTAATGTTGTGTGTAAAGGTGTGTAACCTAAAAATTGATTTACAATAGGCTATATATAGTTTTGGAGCAAGTTTGGAAGCTTTCCTAAACTTATTTGCACTAAAACTATTGTATTTTACATTCTGGACGGAATTAGGCAGTTTCGTTTGCGTGGGGATCTTCAGTACACTGAAATACGCATTTTTACTTTTTTGGTAAGTTGCGCGAGCGGGCTGCGCGCGCGAGGTGCCTTTTTCTGCTTCTTTTCTTCTGCTTTTTCACCCCATTTAGCCTAGAATCCTTACTTTCTTCCAAATCTTGACATAAAATAGAAAACGAAATTAAAATACACTAAAATAGGATAAAACGTGCTAACAAATGTGAATTAAGGCGTGTAATTAGGACTTGTTCACTCCCGATCATTGTCCATAACCAAAACCAAACCATCAGAGTAATGGAACAAACTACGTAAATAGAAATTCTAAGTTCGATACATATAATCAGGGTTTAATACTAACCTATTACAAACCTTAAGTATCTACAGAAATGTAATTAGAGTACTACGACAACATACACTGATTATAAACGTAGCTATTAGAGTCTCTAAAAACATAAACATAAACTATCAAAAGCAAGCTCCAAGTCTTCAGCTTGCGTAGTAGGCAGCACCAACATGGCCTCCGTCATCGTAGGCTCCATCCTCGTAGCCCCTATCCATGTATGAATCTCATGCATACTCATAACCCTGGCCAGTTGGATTTCAAATATTCAGCGGCATAAACACCGTCAACTACGAAAGCCGAGTGAATGCAAACACTAACAGTGCATCTATAGATATGAAGTATATAAAACAACATCAACAATCGTATCGTCATACGTATTCATGTATGCACCAACTCAATATATATATATATATATTTGTCAATGGATGTCATCCCAACAAATCCTAAACATAACATGGACTATTGGATCCACATTTCGCACGTAGCCTTTCTTCTCACAGTACTAACTCATTCCTTCATGACAATCCCTTTCTAACTTGGCACGTAGCCCAGTATGTCACGTAGTCCTAATTCTTAACACATAAATCAGGCACATAGTCCTATACCATATGAGCTATAAAATCCAGACACACAGTCCTAACATTCTGGCCGACCCGCCCTGATATAATACGCCCAACATTCCTTGATATGATATGGCACACAGCCCTGACATACTACAGCACATAGCTCCGCTATACCACAACACTCAGCACCACCATACCACAACACTCATCTCTGCAAGCACTGTGGACACGCATAATCGGTTTTCCTTTTTAGTTTTGAAATTAATTTAAAAAAGGAGGTGAAAGGTATGTTGAAAACAGATACAGAGTCGCCACTTGGTCTTTCAGGAACCAAGCACCCAAATAGATAAAGGGCACCGACCCTTCATAACCAACAAACTTGGCTTGGGGTTTTGGTACTAGAGAGGAAGGAGCCTTTGTTGCCACTAAAACACCCTCAACCCGCCCCGTCTCTCGACAGGCCTCAATTAGCATCCAAATAATCATCTTATACTATGTTTGGTCTGAAAATTAATACTATGATAGTATATTAAATCACATAAGAATCTTGAAATGGAAGATCAAAAGATAAGATATCATTCATAAGATCTAAGCCAAATATCACACAATGTAAAGTGAAAGATCACACAAATAAACCTAGGGAAAATCGTCTAATAACATATCAAGTAATCAAGTTTTCCTAATCTAAAGGAGGACATGGATTGTTCTTGAAACAAATAATCAAAGAAAACAAAAAAGTGCTTAGCAAGTTAGTATGATGCATGTTAATCTTTGAGAAAAGAAGACCTCTCAATCCCTGGGACGGATGAGAAAGGAAGATTAGATCGTGGAGAGGCATGAACGTGTGGTTAAACTCATTCCTTATAATCTTCTTAGATTAGGAGTCACAAGAACCCCAAATCTTGCATGGATGCAATGTATGATCTTAGACTGTGCAAAGGTTGTGGTGTGTTTGTGTATATGGACTTTATAAAGTGACTTAGAAATCTAAAGTATGCATGAATGAATGAAGGATGTTATTATAGGATGTGTACAAATGTAGTATGAACTACTTCCTAAGAGATGAGCTAATTTGGGATGCATGTAAACATCTAATCAAAGAGTCAAAGTTAAAACATGCTTGCTGTGAATAGTGGATAGAACAGTGAGCTGATTTTGTAAAAATGGAAAAGTGAGATTATGAAGGCTTTTAATTCATGATTTTTTTATAGAGATCATCCTTATTGTGTCTAGAACACATATCAAAAAGCCAAATCACTATTAAAGTTACAGATTGAGAGAAATCATGTAAACAAGAGAGGTTTACTCAGAAACAGAGTCCGTACTGTTGACTGAAATGTAGAAAACTCTTAGAAAATGTAAACAAAACATTTGGAGGCCCATATTATACAGAAAGTTCCCTAAGACATTGAAGCTCAAGGAAAAATGAGTTGGGATCACTTTCTGTCACGCCCCGACGTAGCATAAATAAGGAAAGCGTTTAATTTCCTTTATGGACCCGTAGGTCGCGACAGTTTGAAGGATCGATTCCGTCCCAAACGTCGAACAACAATAATATAATAATCAGAGTAGAGCAATCAAAGCTTAAAAATATTTTTCTAACTTATTACATATTACAGCACGGGGTCTCTATAGGCACAGACCGCCTTAAATCAAAACAATAACTTAGTGTCTATTACAGTCATCCTTAATAGTTCAACTTAAAGCATATGAAAGTAAATTCTGTTTCCAACAGTTGTTCTCAATTCGCATAGTCATAACGTTCAGCCTGATCATAACCTGAAAACCTGAACACGAATGTCCAAGACGCATCAACGTCGTCAGCTTCAAGAAGCTGGTGAGTATTAAAAACATAACTTTGAATGTAAAACATATTCATTTACCATTTTCCAATTCTCATTTAAATCCACAAGTTTATATTTAAGATAAAGAGTTCGTTTTTGAAAAACAATCACAATATTATTTAAGAGATAAATTCACATATATGTGACCGTATATGAGAACAATACACCATCTCATCTTACCGACTCTTTTCTCTCGACAAAACCCAACAACCCACCATCACACACCGGTATCTTTGAAACGCTAAGATAGCCACACTTTAGCACAGGGGTGCCAGGGAATGTCCAGTTTGCCTCACACTTTGGTCCGGGGTACCAGGGAGTGTCCATTGCCTCACACTTTGACTACCTAATCCGCCATACAAATACCGGAGGAACCCTCACGCAGTATCCAGACTCGGGTATCAGGGAGTGTCCGTAGGCCACACTTTAGCACTACTATGGGTGCCAGGGAATGTCCAAGTTCGGCTTCACACACTTTGACGCTACCATGGTCGTCAGGGAGTGTCCAGTTTTGCCACCGTAGCATTTCAAAGACACCCTCGCCGCAATCTCAATCACAACACACTTTGGTACTCACTTACCAGGGAGTGTCCACAACACAATCTCAACCGCACTCACTATGCCACACTGACCATTACTCTTTTCCACACTGACCAACATTCACGCTCACCATGCATGTACAACTGACACCACATGTATGTCATGAAACTTTAAAACATGAGGCAATTAACTGAATTATACAAACGACGAGCGTACGGGAATTGATCAGTCATAACACAACATTTTAATCATTCAAACATAACCAATTAAGATTCTGCTTTAATAAATTTCCCAAACGGGGCTTTAATAGTTCATAAAATACCACCCAAACAGTTCTTTATCACAAAACAAGCAAAATTTGAAACTGCCAGAAGTCGCGCGCGCGGGCCGTCGCGCGAGGGGTCGCTCGCGCGACCTGCCCATTTTTCCTTTTTCTTTATATAAACCCTTCTGTCTGCCTGGGGACACAAAGAGCGCGCACGCAGATCACTCGCGCGGGTCGCTCGCGCAGTCCGCTCGCGCGATCAGCCTAATTTTCATTTTCTTTATTAAAACTTTTCTGTCTGCCTGGGAACACAAACCTCGTGCGCGCGGGTCGCTCGCGCGATTGCGCGCGCGAGTCCTTGTAGAGTCTTCATCTTCCTCGTGAAACTGCTCTGTTTCAGTTTTGGGGTCTGTTTTTGACCCAGATCAGATTCGGAAGGAAAAATATCATACAATATATGAATCTCTTTGGTTTTTCACAAGGATTAAGAATCTACAACTAATTTAACATGAATCAAACCATATCTCTCTAATTTTATGAAAAATTAAAAGTTGTCAAAACTTAATTTCCTTATATACTTTCTCATGGGGTTAAATTAAGCTCTAAAACTCCAACCATAGACTATATGTACTACAAACTTTCATTATTATCTAAGAAAGCAGATTTTGCTTAAGTTTGAAAAATTATGATTTCAATGCTATGAAACTTCAAACGTAAATACATCAATGGTGACTCCTAATTCAAATACACAAATCCGTAAATCAATAGTGAATTACATTATGAGTGAGTTAGAAATACTCACAGAGATTAGAGATAGAAGTATTGTTGAGAGAGGAAATCAAATAAGCAAGACCCACTTGAGCTCTAGCTTTGGAGGTTGAGTTATCTCTCTTTCTAAAATCTGTATCAAACTCTCTGTGTCTCTCTCTCTGAACTCACTCTTTTCTCTCTGTATCTTAGTCTCCTAAGTGAGCTGAAAGTGTGTGTGAGTAGTGTATATAAGGAGAACCAAAGTTAAGAACTTGGCCTCCAAGTTCTCTCTCAAATACTCAACAAAAGAATTATGTTTTTAATTAACTAAAATCAAAATATACATAGATATATCCATACGTATACACATTCTCAGATTTTGAAGAGGCAAGTTAGACTCATAGGGGCAATTGCTAGATGTTTGGGAAAAGTAGATTATGGCCTTAACACTACACACACCAAATAAGCATAGTCAAACAAGGCACTAACTAATCATGAGTTTCCATAAATGGAAAGTAAGGCACAAGTCACTTCCATCTTTACGTCCAATCCAAAGTCTGTGCAAGTTTAACGCGGCGTAGACAATTTTAAACATAAACTGGTATTTTCGTGACGCGGTGTCCGTCACAAAAATACAGAAAATTCATTTTAATGTAGGAAATGATTTTTCGGTTTTATAAAAATACTGATTGAGTCCAAAGTAAATATTTTCACCGTTTTGAAGTACAGTTTTAAAATCCAACACAGGTATTACTAATTTTGTAAAATTGCAGTTTGGCCCCAATAAGAATTTCAAATATGAAATCAAGCAAGAAATAAATTCTACACATAAGAATTGTAACTAAAATAAAAGTAGACAATGTATGTTAAATATGACAATGCAAATAAATAAAAATGCAGGTTATTACACTTTCTTTGTAAAAGTTTTCTGAAAAACAAGTTGAAAGTCAACCAAGTTGCTGTGACAGCAAAAACAGAATGTCTGGAAGGAGTGTTTGGGTCAAAATAGGACATTTCCAAATATTTTCAAGTCAAACCAAAAATCGTGGGTGTTCTCCAATGAGTTAGGAAGACTTCCTAGGTGGTCTCATAGTCATCCTTTGAGTATTGAGCTCAGAATGTTATTTTAAAGTTGAATGACTCCCTGTTTTGGAAATTTTTGAGAAAATAAAGATTATTTTCTTGGAATCCAAATGTTGAGGTTTTAGAGGGGTTTTGAAATAGAGGTTTTGAACACACATTTCCAACACTAAAAGGAGATTATAACCACTTGGTATATCAACATCAAACTCACTTCAAGAACTTCCAATTTTGTTGGAGAGTATTGTTTTCATTTTGGAAATAACTTCAAGAATACATAGGGATGTATCGAAGTTAGAATCATCATCTATCAAATATGTTTTTGAGGTCAAGAGCTACTATCCATAAGGATTCACTCACATCAAATATCATGTCATCATCTAGATGATGATAAACTAGTAAGTAATCAAAGAAAAATAAAAAAGAAATGAATTAAGGAGAGATGAACATATATATAAACAAGTAAATAGCAATCAAGAGTTGATAATCATTGAGATATTGGACTTGTAGCTTGGTGTTTCACTCATATATAGTGACTTTGGACATGGAAGTAGCTTTCTATCTCATAAATGCTCACAAAAATAGTGGTTGTGTGTATTGAATGTGAAGTAAAGAGGAGTAATGAAGTAAAAACAAGGTTTAGAACTCACTTTCTTGTTGAAAATCAAAGGAGGAAGCTCTCTTTCTCTCTATTCTAACCTTATCTCTACAATTTTTCTCTCTAAAACGTTTCTATTCTTGCATTTGACAACCCCAAAATGAGAAGTCAAGGGTGGTTTTTATAGGCCAATTTGGGGGGAGTTTGTGATTTTAAAAGTGCTCCCATTGGTCCCAAACATCTGTGAACATAAAACTATGTCGTTTTGGTTTTCAATTATTCAATTTGGGGCCACAAAACAAAATTACAAAATATGGGCTTCTGGGGGAGAGTGCTGAGGAGGCATTGGGCCAGTGCCGCGGTGGCACTGCTCCTCAGATGCCCAGATTAATCCATTTAAGCCCCTAGAGGTTCCGGTATTTGTGAAAAGGCCCTATTTCATCTGAAATTCACAAAAAAATGCATACGAACTCCAAACTGAGCTTGTGATATACCGTTGGAAAGGTAATTGAGTCTACTTTTCATAAAAAATAATTTGGAGAGATAATGAACTCCAATTTGATCACCTTTTTCACCTTCGAAAATTTATAATAAATCCGTTCTAAATCCAGAAATTATGTGCGATAAACCATTGGAAAGCTATTGACCTCTAGTACCATGAAAAATGTTTGAAAAATGATACAGTGCTCAGGTTTTAAAGTCAACTTTAAGGTCAAATCGGTCAAACTCGGGATCTCCAAAAAATTCTGGGAACCTCTGGGAGCTCCTAGGAGCTGACATTTTTGTTCGATTTTTTTTTAAACTTGTTTTAGCACTTTTCAAATGATCTAGGAAGATCTCGAACCTTTCGAATGAGTTTGGATGATTTCAGTCAAACCTTGGTCAAACCTGGGTCAAACTGGTCAACGGGGACTTTCTGGGAACTTCCGGGACTCCTGGGGTCTTTGAGAGCTGACGATTTCATATGTTTTTGCTTTAAAATCCATTTTTTTTACTTTTACTATGACATAACATATTTCTAGATCTTTTGGTCCAAATCTGGGAGTATTTGAGCTTTCAGGGGCATTTTGTCATTTGTATCACTTTCTGAGTATTTTGAGAGATATAACTAACTTCCAAGAGTTTTTTTTGAGTCCTTTTCGATCATTGTGAACCACCAAGCTATGGGTCTCCTAAATCTTATAGCCGACAAAATGGGGTGTCTATAAGCACTCAACTTCACCACACTACAGCACTTAGCTCCGCTATACTATTACGGCATGCAGCCGCGATATGCTACTACGGCATGCGCCCCAATATGCTACAACACCAGGCCCTGATATACTAAACTCGACATGGAGTCCCATATCATATAACCTCCCAAATTTGACACACAGTCCAACTCTATCATACGAAAGACATGACACGTAGTCCATCTCTTATCATACGTAAAACTTGACACGTAGTCCAACTCTATCATATGTCAACTTGACACGTAGTCCCTGTCCTATCTCAGTACCTTAAGATCCCACACCTGTCATCATACGCTCTTCACGATCGCATTCATACTCACAATTGTAAATAGTATCGACCTCGAGGTTGACAGACCCACTATCTGGCACGTCGGCTTCTCATTCCCGTTTGCTACATTATATCATCATTATACAAATAGTTCCACTGTTTAATGCATTAATCTCGTTATTCAACGTGTGTATTATTCCAATACTATATCACCTTGTCACTTCTTATCCTATAGTCACAGCACAGAATTCCGGATCGATAATCGAACGATCAAACCTCTTATATAATAAACAAACGAAACAATCCATAATTTACAATTGCCAATCGATTGGGAAACTTGGCAATCGATGGATACAAAAGAACACCAATCGATAGAAAACTTTGGCAATCAATTAGGTTATAACCAACGATAATCAATTGGAAAACCATCCAATTGATTGGGTCCAAATTGATAGTAATCGATTGGTATAAAAGCTAATCGATTGGGACTTTATCTTCTTTAGAAACAGTCCAGTATATATAATGTCCTTAGGACGTATTAACTACGACTAACCTGCACTAAAACTTATAAAAAGCATCATGTAAAGGTAACCAAGTGAGTTGGACTCACCAATGGTATGTTTGGCTTGTGTAGAGCTTATGGAGATCAAGCTTTCTCTCCCTCCTCTTCTCTCCCTTCCTCTGTCTCGTTCTCTGTCTGCTCTCTTCTCTTTTCCTTCTCTTCTTTCTTCTCTTCTTCCTTCTCTGCCTTAGGGTAGTGTGTGTGTATGTATGGGTGTGTATATATGTGTATATATATATGTGTTTGAGTATATATATACATAAGAATGATATCTTTCTCCCTAAACTATAAAACAGTCCCAAGGGACGAAATGATCAAGTATATATAGAGAGAGGGAAGATTGCCACACGTCAAACTATGAAGGAAAGAAGAAAACTTATCTCTGTAGGTGCCAATCGATTGGAACCAGAGGCAATCAATTGGGCACATATATTTCAAGGCAATTGATTGGATAACAAGGCAATCGATTGGGATAATGCCATGTAATGAATTCAGATCAGTAGCAATCGATTGAGGTTTAAAAGATGGCAATCGATTGGTATAAAGCCCAATCAATTGGGACCTAAAATTCAACAAAAACAAGAATAAAACAAAGGGACTTATTTATATTACAGAAATACCAAAGTACAATGAAATCACAGGGTATTACACACAAAGGACTATGACTCTGAAAAGCAGCATCTACCGGACTCACCATCTCATCAGGGTTCGACACCTTTTCCGAACACTTCTTACGTGTCTCATCAGGATTGGACAAAGGATTCAGACCCTCAGAATCATCATCTACTTGGGTCCCCATCTCATCGGGCTTAGACACCTTCTCAGGACACTTCTTAAGTGTCTCATCAGCATCTACTTGAGTCCCCATCCCACTGGGCTTAGACACTTTACTTCTTATGTAACTCTACAAGCACTTGCAGTGAGGATTGATTGTTTTCTTAGTCAACCACAACGCCGACCAAATATCCTAAGACATTTTCAATCTCACCCAATCTGGAATTAACTTCTCATTTCTTTACCAAATCGGGCTGCGTCATTTGTCCTAATACTTGTTGCATTAGCTTCAATGTTTTTTGCAATTTGCTCAACTGAGCAGCATTGTCATCAGATTTGAATTGTTCACCCTCTTTCATGGGTGCACCCAACTTGCCATAGCGTACATCTACAACAACCTAATCATGCCGCACAAACAACAGAAGCACTTGTTATGTATACACTAATAAAATAGAGCATTATTTATATTGTAAATGGTACAATGTGGCACATTAAATTTCAAATGATTACCTTCTCATGCTTGTAGCGTGCAACATGCTTATAACTTCTTAACCAAGCCTGAATTTCTTTATTACCCCATGAATGCAAGCAAGGCCTCAGCGTACTAGTGAGAACAACTGCTCCCTTTGGTGCAACACACTCAAAATAGAACAACTACATTGGAAAGACATATTTGGTTTGCGTTGCTTATTAAATATACAATCGGAAACCACAAAGGAGCACACAATAAATGTTATTTACCATTAACAGAAACAAACATCCCGGCGTGTCCCGCTGCCCTCTTCTCTTGTGCTTGATTTAGTTATGTTCAACACTATTCAAGAGGCTAAAACACCATTTTAGCCTCTCAAGATACATTTTCATGTTGGAGGTGCCTTTTTATGATTTTAATTTTCTTTTGGGCCTTTAAATTGGAATTGGCATATGTTAAGGTTTTATTTTATAACCTGTAAATTCATTGTGGTTCAACGGCCCAGACCTGAGTTGGTTGAATCAATTTAGAATATTGTGAATAGAGAATGCAATCTATTTGTGTATTATTTATATTGCTGGGTTTAATGATCGCACCTAGTAGGTACATCTTATTTATTGGACAGGCTTTACAGATTTCTTATTTATTCTTTTTATATAGATGCTATATATAACTAAGAAAAGTATCGTCCTTAACCTTAGCAATTCAAGTTCTTTGGGTAGCAATTTAATGGGATTTAACTCATTTATTTATTTTATCCCCAAATTTGTGCTCATTCCTTGTTTAGTGGCTTATTCTTAGGGATTGAGAACCATTGTTTAGTGGCTTATTCATATTTTAGTTATGTTCACATTCTCTTCCAACTTTCCTTGATTTTGAATTGCCCTACTTTGGATTGTTTCCCGACTTTCTGAAATATTTCGTACATGAAAGAAATCAAACTTTCTGTTCTCTAACCCTATCTCCGCTTGGGGTCAAATCTCAATATTTTCGTACAAGTATGCTAAACTGATGTCTAATGGCAGGTGATTATCAAATTCTAATTCTATAACATTTTCAAGCTATTGCAGGTGGGTATCATTTTAGCTCTCAAAAGCTCAAATAGGAATTAATTGTGTTGTTTTTTTTCAAATTAAACAACTGAGAAAGAAGTGTACTATCAGTATTTTAGTACTTCGTCTTTATACCTTTGCTTTCCCATATCCTGCACTCTAGCTGATGGAAAAACCGGTTTAAGTTAAAAGTTTTAAACACGCAGCGGAAAAGTCAAGTTATAAAAACTTATTTGGTAGCCTAGGATCTACTACTCGTCAATTCCATAGATGCGTACAAGAGGGGACAAGAGTTTATACCTTAGTGTCTTGAACCCAATTCTGAAATCTTCAACATCTAGCAGCCTCCACTAGATGGCCTTCACTCTTATGACTCCTATGGATGCTCACAGGAAGGACTAGGGTTGGTGGGAACCCTAATGGAGAGGATTGGAAGGTTTTGGGAAACCTAAACAGTTTCTGCAGCTTTTACGTATAAAAAACGACGAACTTTTTTTTCCAGAACGCAGCTGCCCTATTTATAGATTCCCAGAACCGACCTAGACTTCGACCGATCGAAGTGACTTCGAACGATCGAACCTTCGATCGATCGAACCATTCTCGATCGATCGATCCTGCCATGACTTCAATCGATCGAACATACTTCAATCGATCGAACTTGTCTTGACAGCTTCCTCAAGTGTCTTTCCAAGTATCCTGGTGGAGCTAAGAGTGGGACCTCCTAGGCTCTTTATTGTTGGCTCAGATCAGTTGATTAATTCCCATGACCAAACTCTTTGATCAGCAAATTAATCGACTGATCAGTTAACGTTTACTCCACTATAAAACGATAACTGAACTCCAACGCAAAAGAACATATCCGAAGCGATAACTAGACTTGTATGGTGTACTAATGTCCCTCTACCGTTAGCATTCGTAATCATATTCAGGTAGTCGGATAACTGTTACTGTCAACCTGAATCATGATTACTTCTTGTATTCCTTGAGTCCCATTCACCTCTCATGATTACCAAACATGTTGATAACTCTTATCAACAAGACTGCAGTACTCAGTAATCGACTTGGTGACATTCTCAAGGGAATGCTTACTCTGAAACAGAGGGTAGATTCTGTCTTGACAATTTATGTTCACAACCCTATGAATATGACATACCCAAGATACCCAGGTGTTGATCTTCTATAGACCTCACTGATTGGTAAATCAAAACAGCCATATCCACAGTCTGTGTTCATAAACGTCTCAAGATTAAGAACACGTACCTTATACAAGTTATGAGTTCCTATCGACTGATTGACAGCCTTGAGCATCAATAGGAAACTCAGGTCCGTCAATGCACTATAAGCACTAGCATACTAACCAAGAGTCACACTCTAGTGATTGAGATTTATCACTCCATCCAATGGTAGTTAATGATGCTACAGTGTATACCTGATGAGATATCCAGTCTCATCATCCACTGTGACACATTCTAAGTAACAAAGAATAGTAATTCGTATCTCACTTGTATGTATCTCATACATACACGAATTACTTACTATGATACTTAAGGATAAACAATCATCTCATGAAAGAAACATACATAATGAAATGTAAAACTGATATCCATATATTAAAAAGTCAATGTCTCATACATAAAGTAATGATTTGAGGGCACAAACCCAACAAACTCCCACTTGCACTCACAACCATACAGGATTACATCTGAGACCTAGACTATCTAGATGACGATCAAAGACCTTCTGTGGCAAGGCCTTTGTAAACGGATCAGCAAGATTGTCAGCGGTGGCAATCTTGGTGACAGTCACATCTCCACGTTGAACAATATCTCGGATAAGATGATATTTCCGCTCTACGTGCTTTCCCTTTCCGTGGTTCCTTGGCTCCTTGGACTGAGCCACTGCCCCACTATTATCACAATAAAGCGTAATAGGTGACAGCGACGCTGGTACCACCTCGAGCTCCATAAGGAACTTCTTGAGCCAAACAGCTTCCTTTGCGGCTTCACAAGTAGCCACATACTCAGCTTCTGTAGTTGAGTCTGCAATGCATTTCTGCTTAATGCTCCTCCAACTGACAGCACCACCTCCCAAGGTAAAGAGATGACCGGACGTCGACTTCCTCGAATCTTTATCTGACATAAAGTCCGAGTCAGTGTATCCTACTGGAATTAACTCACTACCACCGTACATAAGCATGTAATCTTTAGTCCTTCTCAAGTACTTAAGAATGTTCTTGACGGCTGTCCAGTGCTCTGGACCTGGATTCGACTGATATCTGCTAACCATGCCAACGGCAAAGCAAATATCTGGTCTAGTGCATAACATCGAATACATAAGACTTCCCACTGCTGAAGCATAGGGAACTCCTATCATGCGATTCCTCTCCTCCTGTGTCTTTGGACACTGGTCTTTGGAGAACGCTAAACCATGCCTGAAAGGTAACAACCCTTTCTTCGAATTATCCATTGAAAACTTAGTTAGCACCTTATCGATATAACCAGCTTGAGACAATCCCATTATCTTTCGCTTGCGATCCCGAAAGAGCTTTATCCCAAGAATATAGCTCGCCTCTCCTAGATCCTTCATATCGAAAGTACTAGCTAGCCAAACCTTGACCGTTGACAATGCCGCTACATCATTCCCAATGAGTAGAATATCGTCAACGTAAAGCACAAGAAAGGCCATCACTTTCCCTTCACACTTCTTGTATACACAAGGTTCATCCAGATTCTGTATGAAACCAAACGACTTGACCACTTGGTCAAATCAGATGTTCCAACTCCTGGATGCCTGCTTAAGCCCATAAATGGACTTTTGCAGCTTGCATACCAAGTTACCTTTCCGACCAGCTATGAACCCTTCTGGTTGTTGCATATAGATGTCCTCCTCAAGATTGCCATTCAAGAATGCAGTCTTGACGTCCATCTGCCAGATCTCATAATCTAGGCATGCAGCAATGGATAAGAGTATTCTGATGGACTTGAGCATGGCTACCGGCGAGAAAGTTTCCTCATAGTCAATGCCCTCCCTCTGAGTATAACCTTTCGCTACAAGCCTAGCCTTAAAGGTCTCAACCTTTCCATCAGATGCTCTTTTCCTCTTGTAGACCCATTTACAACCAATGGGTTTAATATTGGCTGGAAGTTCTACAAGATCCCAGACCTGATTAGAATCCATAGATTCTAATTCAGCCTTCATAGCTTTAACCCAATGTTCTGAATCAACATTAGCCATTGCCTCTTCGTATGTGGCAGGATCAGATTCAGATTCTATGGAGACAACTTCAAAAACTTCTCCTAAGAACATGTATCTATCAGGCTGGCTGATAACCCTCCCACTACGACGAGGTACCGGTGCGGAAATGGGTGAAGAAGTGGTATTTTCTTGATTTATATCGTTATTAACTGCAGGTTGGACTGAGGGCTCTCCTTCTATCTCTCTAAGATCTATCCTCCCCTTAGGTTTATGGTTCATGATATAGTCATCCTCCAAGAAAACAGCATTCGTACTAACAAACACTTTCTGCTCTCTTGGATCATAAAAATACCATCCATAAGTACCCTTTGGATACCCTACGAAGTAACATACTTCCGATCTAGAATCCAACTTGCTCATCCTTCCTTTCAGCACATGTGCCGGACACCCCCATATCCGGAGATGTTGCAAAGAAGGCTTGCGCCCAATCCACATCTCTCGTGGTGTCCTGGGAACAGATTTGCTTGGTACTAGATTTAGTATATACGCAGCGGTATCCAAAGCATAACCCCAAAGGAATAATGGCAACTCCGAATAACTCATCATCGACCTAGTCATGTCTAAAAGAGTCCGATTCCTTATCTCCGCTACACCGTTCTGCTGAGGCGTACCAGGTGCAGTCAACTATGAAAGAATCCCATTCTGTACGAGGTGATTAATAAACTCATTAGAGAGGTACTCGCCACCTCGATCAGATCAAATGGCCTTGATATGTGTGCCCAATTGCTTCTCCACTTCAGCCTAAACTCTTTGAACTTTTCAAAGGCTTCAGACTTGTGCTGCATTAGGTACACATATCCATACCTAGAGTGGTCATCAGTAAATGTTATGAAATACTCACAACCACTCCTTGCTCTAATATTTATTGGTCCACACACATCAGTATGAACTAATTCCAACAATGCATCGGTTCTATTTCCCTTTGTAGAAAAGGGCCTTTTGGTCATCTTACCCTCTAAACAAGACTCGCAGACTTCCATTGGTTCTAGAACCAAATCGCCTAAGATCCCTTCTTTGACTAGTCTGCCAATCCTATTTAGATTGATATGGCCAAGCCTCATATGCCAAAGCCTTGTTGGATTAGTGGAAGGTCTCTTTCTTTTAGATGGTATAGTTACCATTGAGTTATTAAGTTCCAAGCAAGAATCTTTAGAAATATTGGGAGTAATCACATACAAACCATTTGATTTAACACTAGAACATATAAAAGAACTATTTCTTTTAATCACAACTTCAGTTCCAAAATGAAAAGAATAACCATTATTCGATAAATTAGAAACTGAAATTAAATTACGTCTCATTGAAGGGACGTAAAGTACATCTGATAAAATCAAAACTTTATTGTCTAAAAATTCTAAAACTACGACTCCTATAGCAACCGCAGAAACGGTTGCGCTAGAACCTAGAGTAAGTACGATTTCCCCATCACTGCACCTCCTGGTTGATCTGAACCCCTGCAATGAATTACAGATATGGTTAGTCGCACCAGAATCAATGCACCAAGTGTTTGAAGTATCCGTAATAAAACTTACTTCAATCACATGTGATTCAATCATACCTTGAACTCTTGTAGCTAAGAATTCTGGACAGTTCCTCTTCCAGTGGCCCTTCTCTCCGCATTGGAAACATTTTCCTTTGCCTTGGCCACCCACCTTCCCTTTGCCCTTACCTTTTCCCTTAGATTTTGCAATCTTAGGGACTGGTCCAACACTTGAACCACCAGTACCAGCCTTCTTCTTCCCTTTCTTTCCTTTCGGTGTAGATCGGGAAGAGGAAGCGCTTTTCTCAATGTTCAAAACGTTGACCCCAGGTTTGATCACCCCTTCCGCTGCCAAAAGAGAACTCATCAATTCGCTCATTGAAAAATTCATTTGATTCATATTATAGTTAAGTTTAAATTGAGCGAATGAAGGCGACAGGGAATTGAGGATCATATCAACTTGGGTCTGTGCATCGATGTTGGCACCTAGGGTCTCCAGCTCGTTTAAATAACCAATCATTTTTAAAACATGTTCCTTGACTGGAGTCCCTTCCGACATCTTTGCACTCATTATCTTTTGCATGGCTACCTGTCTGGCAGGCCTGCCATGCTCCCCAAACATCTTTTTCAGGGATGTGATAATGTCACTGGCAGAATCATTCGATTGGAATTGGTGTTGCAATACACCAGCCATTGAGGCCAGAATATAGCAACGAGCCATTCCATTCGACTTCTTCCATTTGTCGAACTCGCGTCTGGCAGCTGCCGAAGCATTTGCCGTGGGTTCTTCGGGGCATGGGGTGGTGAGGACATATATGTGATCCTCCGCAGTTAACACGATGTCAAGGTTACGTTTCCATTCAGTGTAGTTGTTTCCAGTTAACTTGTTTTGAGTGAGTATGGTGGCAAGTGGACTAAATGTAGATCCAGACATTATGATTACTGAAAATCAAACAAACAAAATAAATATGGATATCAGGATTTGACAGTTTGAAATAAAAGAATCCTTAAAACTCTTATTTTAAAACAAAGTCGCCGGAATATCGAAACAAAAGAATAAAGCCTCCGTGTGGAGGTCAATTTTCTATTTTTCGATTAATCAAGACTTGTCCGCTATGCAACTCTTGCAAAACAAGTTATGACTCCCGATCCCTTTTGATCTCTAAGTTTCTGAACAATGCCCCGTGTGGGATCCCTTATCCATAGCTTAGCTAGTGTGTACCATTAACTAGGATCCAATCACAACCGTCTCAAGTAGCGCCTCCGTGTGGTGGTCACCCTCTAACACGTCTGATTGATCCTATCATAAGAAGTTCACATCTAGTAACCAATGAGTAATGCACCCTCCGTATGGAATGATCACCTCTGACGAGGTGACACAGAATGCACCACTCATCTTATAGTGAACCGTTAATGGAAGATCGTGGGTGTAATTAATAAGACCCTCTCCCACTAGTTTTAGTAAAAGGATTTTGCTTTTTTGAGAAAATCTGTTTCTACACGCTTCCCATAAACATCTAATGTTTACTAATGTATTGAAAATGGTTTTTGAATTTTATTTTAGAAAACTTGTTTTGCGTGCATGCAACAATGTATTATACGCCATTCACAAACCAAGCACATAAAACAAAAAAAACTAAAATGAAATATAGGCACTCAAACAATGCCTCTATCTCCCATGGCTCTATCTCTATAGAACCTCCTTTTTGGTTTGATCGCCTCCAGCTCCATCTTTATGGACAACGGCTCCTTGCTCCATCTTCATGGATTTTCTAATTCTATTACATTTGTCCTATGCTTCTTTTGAAGCTTACAATTTATCTAGAAATAGAAATAGCAACAACAATAAAATAAAAGGCTAGGGAAACCGGTGCGACTTTCCTTTTCGTAGGATTGAAGTCGCAGCGCCCTTTACATATGCCTTAAAACCAAACCAAACTTAAATTACAACATGCACCAATCTCGAGCACTTTAAATACAAAATTTAAAAGTCTTGGTGCCATGGGAGATAGTGACTAAACTAGCTGCAAAAGGGTTAGTCGTACATGCATCCACACATACATAACAAATATATGTAACTATTGGAATACTTAATTGATTCACACAGTATATAAACTCTTTACATACTGAATTAGAACTTCAAACAACATCTTACTTCTCTGTCACAGTTCGATTGATCGAAGACCGTTCGATCGCTCGAGCCTTCGATCGATTGAACTCTGTTCAATCGCTTGAACTTTCTATTTCACAGAATGATTTTAAAAAATAACAGAATACTTTAAAATTAAAGCTTTTCATTTCAAAACACTTTAAAACTGTGAAACAGAGAACCTGACAAAGAATCTGTCTTGATCGATCGAATATCATTCGATCGATCGAACATATCAATGTTCGATCGCTCAAAACCTGTTCGATCGCTCGAGTACAGAGAATGTTCGATCGCTCGAAACCTGTTCGATCGCTCGAGTACAGAGGATGTTCGATCGATCGAAACATGTTCGATCGATCGAACCGGCCTTGCATCCCATGCATTCACAGATTTGTACTCTGCTGCGATAACACTGCAGAAATAGATCTGTGACAATGCCGTTTCGAAAACAGTTCTAAAATCAACATGCAAATCAATATAGTGTTCCAAAACGCATCTATAGATCCAAACGAGCGTGGCTCTGATACCAATTGATGGAAAAACCGGTTTAAGTTAAAAGTTTTAAACACGCAGCGGAAAAGTCAAGTTATCAAAACTTATTTGGTAGCCTAGGATCTACTACTCGTCAATTCCATAGATGCGTACAAGAGGGGACAAGAGTTTATACCATCGTGTCTTGAACCCAATTCTAAAATCTTCAACTTCCAGCAGCCTCCACTAGATGGCCTTCATTCTTATGACTCCTATGGATGCTCGCAGGAAGGACTAGGGTTGGTGGGAACCCTAATGGAGAGGATTGGAAGGTTTTGGGAAACCTAAACAGTTTCTGCAGCTTTTACGTATAAAAACGACGAACTTTTTTTTCCAGAACGCAGCTGCCCTATTTATAGATTCCCAGAACCGACCTAGACTTCGACCGATCGAAGTGACTTCGATCGATCGAACCTTCGATCGATCGAACCATTCTCGATCGATCGATCCTGCCATGACTTCAATCGATCGAACATACTTCAATCGATCGAACTTGTCTTGACAGCTTCCTCAAGTGTCTTTCCAAGTATCCTGGTGGAGCTAAGAGTGGGACCTCCTAGGCTCTTTATTGTTGGCTCAGATCAGTTGATTAATTCCCATGACCAAACTCTTTGATCAGCAAATTAATCGACTGATCAGTTAACGTTTACTCCACTATAAAACGATAACTGAACTCCAACGCAAAAGAACATATCCGAAGCGATAACTAGACTTGTATGGTGTACTAATGTCCCTCTACCGTTAGCATTCGTAATCATATTCAGGTAGTCGGATAACTGTTACTGTCAACCTGAATCATGATTACTTCTTGTATTCCTTGAGTCCCATTCACCTCTCATGATTACCAAACATGTTGATAACTCTTATCAACAAGACTGCAGTACTCAGTAATCGACTTGGTGACATTCTCAAGGGAATGCTTACTCTGAAACAGAGGGTAGATTCTGTCTTGACAATTTATGTTCACAACCCTATGAATATGACATACCCAAGATACCCAGGTGTTGATCTTCTATAGACCTCACTGATTGGTAAATCAAAACAGCCATATCCACAGTCTGTGTTCATAAACGTCTCAAGATTAAGAACACGTACCTTATACAAGTTATGAGTTCCTATCGACTGATTGACAGCCTTGAGCATCAATAGGAAACTCAGGTCCGTCAATGCACTATAAGCACTAGCATACTAACCAAGAGTCACACTCTAGTGATTGAGATTTATCACTCCATCCAATGGTAGTTAATGATGCTACAGTGTATACCTGATGAGATATCCAGTCTCATCATCCACTGTGACACATTCTAAGTAACAAAGAATAGTAATTCGTATCTCACTTGTATGTATCTCATACATACACGAATTACTTACTATGATACTTAAGGATAAACAATCATCTCATGAAAGAAACATACATAATGAAATGTAAAGCTGATATCCATATATTAAAAAGTCAATGTCTCATACATAAAGTAATGATTTGAGGGCACAAACCCAACACTAGCTCCCCCAAATACTTTTTATGTATTCCCATTGTTTCTTATTTCATATGTACTTCATGATAGCGTGTTTTCATTCGGTTTTGTGAAACCAACTTGGTGTGAATCTTACTTTTGAGTTGGGAAGTTTCAATCTTTCGTTTTTGAATCGTACTTTTTCTAGGGTTGTGTATCTCGACTTAAATTTATGTATTTCTAATGAGTTTTCTTAAAACCCATGATTGGTTAAGATAAATGATGTACTTGAGTTCATGCTAACTAGCAAAATGATGAAGTGAAGAAAACTTCAAATAATGGCACCAATTACTAAACTTTTTAACACCCTATGTCCACTCCTAGGGCCTGCTTAAAATATTGATTGTGCGGTCCTAGGTTACCAATCTGACATTTTTTTCCTTCTAGAACTAAGCTTATTGTTTTGTTTCTATTTTAATTTTCACTTTAAAGTTTTCATATTTAAATGTTCTAATGCATAATGACATTGATTGTGGTTGTGGAAAGGCTTCTTTGGGTCTAAAACTGTTCATTTTTTAGCTTTGCATTATAATTATACTGATACGTTGTTTAGCTAAGTTTGTGAAAAGAAAAAGAAAACACAAAACCTTCATTTAGGCACTCAATTTTTGTTTTAATGATTTTTTTGTAACCAGTTTATATCTTCAAAGAGCACTTTCTGATATTCAAGACTATGAATTTTGGTCCTAAAAATTCATTACTCTATTGCTTATACGTACCTATAGATATTAGATGTCCATACTCTCACCAATATGAGAGCATTGACAATGGAATGGGTTTGTAGGATAACTTAGTACAACTTAGGGTAAAGCCATTAACAATGGGGTGGTTTTAGCTAATGTATAGGATACCTGAACTTACCAAAACTTAACTTTGTGGTAGACTAAGTTTGAGCTAATTTAGGGAGTAACGGCACACACAAAGCCGTGGGATTTGAGACAGCAAAGAGTGAGCCGTGAGCATCAACAATTGGCACACTAAGTGCTGCCCCATGCACGTACACGGCATACATCGTGCTGTCTATAGGCACACAAAACAATGTGTGCCGCCCCATAACACATGGCACAATGTGTGTCACTCCATTCTTACATGGCTCATTGAATGTCATCTCAATATTCACCCACTGCTAGCGCCATCTACCTAGTACAACTACTTACCCTAAGTTTGGCTTAAGTTCCATTTCTACACTGTGGATGCTCTGAACTATGTATATATTTTCATAGTCTTGAATATGGCCATAGGACCATTAGATGTTGTATCTTTGTTGCTTGGTTCTTTATCGCGCAAGAGATTGATCCCACGAGTTAATTTGGGTATCAGCTTCTTGCATTCACATCTACATTGTACGGTCAGTACATCAATTGTATTTTTTTTTTTTTGCAAGTTTGCGTACATGTTTTCTTTATCTGGACTTTTTGGGTAGCATATTCATGTGATGAGAGGGTGGTAGTTAGTACAAAATGTCTCTATTGCTGTTTTCCTATTGTCTGCACTAATCTTCTTTGGATTTGGAAAGAAACTATTGTTCGATACCCAAGCTTTTGACACAAACAAATAAAAAAAATACATAAAAATATCACTTTGCCTTGGGGGTGCAACTCCATAAAACAATACTCAAATTAGTATAATAAGCGCATACATCATTTGTTTAATTATTGTATTAAATTGCAAATCTCTCTTGGCTTTGATCCAGTGCCATATTTGGCAATAGTGATTAAAAGGTGTGATTTATTCTATTTTCAGGTGGTAAAAGCTTGGAAGCCTTTGGACAAATCTGTTCTGATTCTATATCTCTGTGGGAAAACCATTTCTATGTATTTCATTTTCCAAGAATTTCATAACAATTCTTTTGTTCCTTTTCAATAAAGATGAGCATGGAACTATACTATTTGAGCAAAATTTTCATCTACATACTGGTAGATCTAAGGTTCATTCTTTTGTTCCTGTTTATAAAATGCTTGGTTTCTGTGACACCCGCTCCCGCGGATATTCATTATTAATTATATAATAATGTTATAAATGCATTTGTGACGTAGGTTTCAATCCACTGAGTTAACTATGGGTATCCGTTTGGGGAACCCGAATGTGGCCAATGTGGCAGTCTCCGATTGGGACATAGGTTGCGTAGTCCCTGTATGATGGGAAGGTGACGTGGAATCACTTTATATGCTTATGTGTCTATTAAGGCTTATGTGAAATATTTTATTCAATTATTTTATATCATGTTAGTGGGGTTTGGTATTCTTTGGTGAATACAAATTGAACACGCTACATAATTAGTAGGTTAATTAGTAACTTCATATTATTATATGGGACCACTTATGGACCCATGTGAGACAGAGAAATATCCATTTAGGTTTGGGATAATTTTAAAATGGTTTCATAACTAGAAGGGTTGTAATTGCAACACACTAAAACTTGGGGGATGTAAATGCAAATAGAGGAAATTTGGAATAACATGTTATAAGACATGTGTAAAGGGTGACACATGTCATCCTCATGACTTCATCTTCTTCATTCTTGCGCCGAGAGAGAGAGAGAGAGAGAGAGAGAGAGAGAGAGAGAGAGAGAGAGAGAGAGAGAGAGAGAGAGAAGAGAGATTACGAGAGTTCGACGAAATAGGACACATGACATGCCACCAAGGCTCATCCAATTCCATTAAAGTAAAAACAGCAGCAAAAAATATAAGTACAATCCTTTAAAATCAAAGTTACAAAAAGTTTTGCCTAGTTAAAAAGGTTCCAAAAAGAATCCAGTCTTTGAAATAGAGGTTCGGTCGACTGATAGGGGTCCGGTTGACTGGATACCTGAAGCAGAAAGTTTAAAAAGTTCTACAGCCCTGTCCAGTCGACTGTGTCGGCGACTCAGTCAACTGGGGCCTCAATTTTTCAGTTGACTGGGCAATATGCATGCAGAATGTGGTGTTTTCGTGCAGAAATCAGTCGACTAATAGCCCCTCCAGTTGACTGAAGTCCTCGAAAATAGAAAGAAATAACTCAAGAACACAGAGGTCCAGTCGACTGAAATGCGGACCAGTAGACTGATTCCTCTAAAAAATGCCCAATTCTGCAGCATTCTAAACCAAGGGTCTCCAAACCAATTCCCAACCTCAACACAATTATAATCCACGATTCAAAACATATATACAAACACGTTTACTAAGGATTACAAGTACTAATCCAACCCATAACAAGATTTGATTACAACATACTACCATTTCCAATTCTTATTACAAGTTGGAAAGAAAGAAAAACAAAAGTATATACAAGAGTGTTCCCCCGGTATTCCTTGGCCTCACTCTCAAGCTTCTTCTTTCCTCACTTCTTATCACCTGCAATGGAGTAAATCTCCACTGCTCAGCTATATGCTGACTGTACAATTCTACATGTATGCTTATATGACAATTCATGGTATAAACATCCAAAACACATAGAAGGCATATAACATGCTCACATAAACAGTTATACATGCTTTTATCACAGTTTCATATGCATAATTAACGGGCCTAATTATTACATGAATTTCGCCCGGATCCAAAATATCAAAGTTGATATTTAAAACATGAAATTTCTATATATTTCATAGATCTAGAACTCATACCTCGTGTGATCTTTCTCAAACTTTGAAGGATCAACTAAAGGCCCGAATAAAAGTCGGATCTCAAATTATACGCGATTCCTACAAGTTTATAGGGGTTTTCCCAAATTCCTAGAAATTTGATTTTTAGAAAAGTGAGCCAAATGCGGCCTAAGAGGTACCAAAACGTAGGTCTTATCTCGAGGAGTTTAAATCTCAAATCTAGTGAAAATATGACAGACGAACAGTCGTCGATCGGCGTCAATGAAATATCCCTTTTCTCTCTCCTCCTAAAATATTTTATAAAGTTTGACAAATGAAATTCCAAGCTCACCTATTTATACGCACGGCTTCCAAAAATTTTGTTTACCTCCTCGCGAGTTTTCAAAACTCCTAATGAACTCCTAAAACATCGCACATGTCCATTTTATGCCTTTACGAGTGAAACTATAAATTACACAAGTTTTCAACTAAGTCTCATTTGGGTTCAAAATTACGTTTGGAAACTAAATTTTCGTGGAATCTCTATACCACCTACCTTTTTAAGCATGTAACACTCACGTTCTCACCACAGTATTCAAAATGACATCTAATAATATCAAAACTACCAGAAATTATACTACATAGGTATAATTACTATTCATGAAAATTAGGTAAAGTCAAATAACATTTAAAATCATATAAATGTCATTTACTCATGCCAATGCAATCTCACTTACCAAATTTCTGTGTCCTTACTGACACCTTACCGTTGACTCACAATCAACCTCATTCACCATTATCAAATAACATTGATAATTCACAAAAATCTAAATATGCATGATAAAACCATGAAATTTTGGAATAGGTGTGATAGACTGTTCGACGTCAATTCCCGCACTGGTTGTCGGTCAATTTCAATTTTGAATACATATTCGGACTCCTAAAGGTGATTTTAACGCGTAAGTACCAATTTGGTTAAGTTTCGTGATAGTTTTTTTCTGTAACCCATTTTGGGAGTTTTTCTTATAATATATAATTTTGATATAGAAATTGTACCTGGCAATTAGAGGAATAATAATTTGGAATTACGAGTGATTTCTACGAGGTGAGTGATACTAATTGCGGATTCAATGGGTTAATGCCTTGTTTTGATTCATTTGTATGCTAAGCATGTCTAATGGTGTAATTTAGCTCATTTATTCATTATTGGGCAAATCCATGTGATTACTAAGTCCCAATTTGTATGTTAAAAGCATGGTGTAATGGATTTATGTAAGCATGTTAAGATGTCTAATTAGGTCAATGGGGTACTTGTGCTGTTCACTGTGTGTGTTGGATTTTGAGCCACCAGAGGCTATTGGAGGCTATTGGGTACTACCTGTTTGAAAGAAGAGACGTGGAGGGCTACCAGTTGCGTGGGAGATTCAGTGGTGGAATCACGAACCAGGTTGTTGGTGACAACAATATATTCCCGGTGACTATAGTTGATTGTATTTTGGTGGATTGTGACTTCTTGTTAATTTCATGTTTCTAATTATTATCATTCACAAGCATATAGCTTATATATTGTAGTGGTTATTATATAACCATTGTAGGTGATCATGCCGGTGAGGACACGAAGAAGTGAATCTACGGGTTGGAAGACAGGGCTAGGGAGTAGTTTAATGTTTTACATTTAAATGTCAAACTTGTTTAAAATGTTGTACCGGTTTATAATCCGGACTTAAAACTTATAATAACCTTAATTAGACACTTTAGAGATGTTGTATTTAGTTTAGACTATGTTTATACAAGTTGTTGGTATTGGTTTTGAGCACATTTTATCAAGTGTTGTGTGTGACTTAGTTGGTTTGAGTTTAGAATAGGGTTGTCGCATAATTGGGGTTCTACTGCACAAACCAGTCGACCGTACATCTGACCCAGTCGACTGGATCGCGTAACAGAATACTACAATTCTGGAGTTGGGGTCTTTAGTTATAACACCCGCATATGTGTTATCACTTTTCATTACATTGTCATGCATGATAATGTGATGTGCTGTGCATTTTGGCACATGTTTGAATGAGTTTTGACTCACGAGTCGATTTGGGTATCTGTGTTTGAGAACCCTTTGAGACTGTAGTGGTTGAGTGATTTGTTGTTGTGACTTCTCTCCGAGTATGAGACGGTCACTATGGAATACCTTAAATGTTTATCTGAAATTAAATGTTTACCTGTGTATTTCACTATCTGTATTATTTTCTAGTTTAGAATATAATTTCTGTTGTTAGATTTAGTATCCTAGTGAGTACGAATTAACACGCTATTAATTTGGCAGGCTAATTAGCAACTTCGAAAAAGTCATGTAGAAATGTGCGTTTTAGCAATCAAACAGAGCTTAGTCATAAACTTTTATAATTTTGAAGTTTCACTTATAAGGCTATGATTTAGCTGTGTAGGAAGTTTCAGAGACTGATTAGGAGTTTTGAAAACTTGCGGGGAGGTAAACACGATTTCTGAAAATATTGTCTATATATAGAAAGTGATGACTTTCATATTTTTATATGTCTTGACCTAAAACTCAAAAGGAGGCCAAAAGAAGATTTTGATTGCTTAGAGCTTCTCGACGCCTAACGACGACCGCTAGTCCGCTGGTTTTTCACCAAATTCCATATTTGAACTCCTCGAGGTAAGGCCGTCGTTTTAATACCTATTAGGCCTTGTTTGGCCAAGTTTTTTGAAAAGTATTTTTTTAGAATTTTTCATAAAAGTTGATATTTGGATTTCTGATCCATAGGAATTGTACTAGACGGTTTTCTGCACGTTCTTTGTGCACGAGTTTTCGTTGGTTTGAATTATAGGAGCGTAAATCGAAGGTGAGTGATTCAACTTTGTATTATGGAATGATTGTTTGGCGTGTATTCATGTTATGTTTGAATAGCATGTGTTAATTCATAGAGATATATATTGTGTAGTTCATATTGGGCAATCATATTGTTAAGTAGGCCCAATAGCACAGTGACATGTTTTATTTACCGCGAGCATGGTGATATGTATTTGAGCATGTTGAGTTGCTTATTTGGGTCAGAAGGAGCACGTGGTCACTAAGCCATTTTGTGGAGCCGATATAGGCATTAAGGTCTCATGATTGGGTCTTACCCTTTCGCGTGGACTTATTGTCAAGGAGTCGCGGATTGAGAGTATGGAATGTGCACGTGAGTCTCCGGTGACTAGTATGAAATGTAGTAATGTGAATGCGAACATGTTTGTCATTCATGTGCATGTGTTGATATATTCACCAAACGTTAGCATAAACAAATCGAAATATGTGTGATTATTCAAATAACCATTGCAGGTATGAATGCTAGCGAGGAATCAGGAAAGTGATCGCGAGATGTCGGGAGTTCACTTAGAAGGCGATACTTAGATGATTATCTCATAGTTTTGTAATCGAATCGGTTATTTCCTATGTTTTGAATTAAGGAAACTTGTAATAGGAATGAATGTTATTTCTGTAATAGAAGCTCTGGTCATGTTTTGAAACATTATGAGATATCGCGTATGACTCTTCATATGTTGGAGTTGTGAAAGAACTCATGAGCTTGGATTTAAGTACGTAAAGGAGTCAATAGTTCATGTTTATTCAAGACTTGTAGCACTATTGAGATTTGTGCCAAACACGTCCTTAACATGTTCAGTAAACGTTTTCCTTCAAGTGGCATGTTGATATACACGTTTAAATAACTTTCATAAAGTTTCGGAAGAATTAGAATTGGATAGGGCACTTTTTGTCGCGTCGAAAGTTGGACAGAAACAAATGACTTTGTTGTCAAAGGACTTTCGACCGGTCGAGTGCCCCTCTACTTAAAACTTCAATAAAGGCACTTGGTCGAAGGGACTTTCGACCAGTCGAATGGGTCCCTTCGACCGGTCGAGATACCCCCTGCCATCTTGTTTGTTCTTCTACTTCCAAACCTTTTCAAAAGTTCTAATTATAAACTTAAGCTTCTTTTGAGACCCTTTTTAGGGAAAATTTGTCGGATCAAATTTTAAAGCCTCCAGGCACAAGTGTATTTTTTGGTTGACTCCGGTACGTACTAGAATGAGAGTTATGTTTCTTTTCTGCTGCATGTGTTCTTAAAACTAATTTTTGGGAACGTTAATGAATTGGTTTAGCCTCGGTGGCGTGCCACAGGTTTCGGTTCCTCTATTGTGGGACCGGGCTGTGATATCAGTCGACCGAGCTTGAGGTTCAGTCAACCGGGGCTCTTAAAGTTTAGTCGACCGGACCGCACCAGTCGATTGGACCGTTGGATACTCAAAAATTTTCTCTCTATAATTTGTATTCCAGTCGACTGGGTCCCTAATCAGTCAACTGGACCATATTGTAACAAAACATTTTCTATAACTCTGATTTTAAGCTTAACAATGAATCTTTAGGAATATAATGGAAGCCTTGGTGGCATGCCACATGTCCTAGAATCGTATGTGCGATTCTGGGGCGTGACAGTTTCCTTACTACAATTCAGTGGATACATTCGCAATTGATTCATGAATCTGACTCTGAATCCATGGTTTGGTTTAATGGCATTTGACATGAGGGTTTTTTGACTTTTGATTTAAGGGTTGTTTGGTACAAATTCTATTTGGCTTAATGTCTGCTTGGCTTAAGGGCTATTTCAATATTGTTTGTCTTTTGGCTTAAGGGTTTTTGCATTCAAATTCTAGTAAGGAATATTTTGTGGTAATTTGTCAGAAAGTGCCCACAAAAATATTAACTATCGAAAGCATGTGTTGAAAACACATGGTCATAATTGTTTGTACTGCCTTTAGGCACGAGTTATACATAGTCTCTATACATAGTCAATTTACTTTGTAACAGAAAATGTGAAGCTTAATTATGGGGTCTTTTGCTGGATTTCAAACAACGAGTTTTAGATTAAGATAACCAATTTGAATGAATGATCATCAAAACATAATTTATTGCGGAAGACGAGGGCACACCACTTACATAGTTAGCAAAATGGTGTATGAATACACATGTGCACAGAATGAGAAATCAAACACTAGGGTTAGGGTTTTTGAACAAGGGTTAGATAATGGAATCGTGAGACACCATTTTGGGCGTGTCACAGAATGAGAAATCAAAAACTAGGGCGTGTCACGACCCATCCTGCTACGCGCGAAAATAGGACAAGTAGCATGCCACCAAGGCTCATTCAATTCCTTTAAAGTAAAATAGCAGCAGAAAAACATAAGTACAATCCTTTAAAATCATAGTTATAAAAAGTTTTTCCCAATTAAAACACTTCCAAAGATTCATTCTGAAAAACAGAGGTTCAGTCGACTGGAGGTGGGACCCGGTCGACTGAAGTTCAAAAGCAGTATGTATAAAAAGTCCATAGGCCTCGTCCAGTCCACTGTGTCGGGGACTCAGTTGAGTGGTGCCTCAATTTTTCAATCGACTGGAGCTTTGTCCGGTCGACTGGACACTATGCATGTAGAATGCCATGTTTTCATGCAGAAACCAGTTGACTAATGTTCATCCTTAAGTCAACTGATGCCTCCAAAACTGAAGAAATCTCTCTGTAATGCAGGGTTCTAGTCGACTGTATCAGGGACCAGTCGACTGATCTCCCTAAGATTTGCCCAATCTGCAGCAATCTCAACATAGTCACCAAAGCAAACACCAATATTAACATCACTATATTCCAACTATCAAAATATGGATTACAAGAGTTCTTACTAGAGATTACAATACTACAGAACTAGTCTGAGCTTCTATTACAATTAACATGTTACGAGTTCAAGGTTCTTATTACAAGTTTGGAAGCAAATAAAAATATAAACAAGGTGATGTTTCCCCGGTGATCCTCGGCCTCACTCCTCACGCTTTTTTTTGCCTTTCTTCTTTTCACCTGCAATGGAGTAAATCTCCACTGCTCAGTTATATGCTAAGTGCACAAGTACTAAGGTATGCATATATGAAAAAACATGCTTTAATCTCATAACTCATATCAAATAGTCTTTAGGGAAGAAATACGCATTCATCCAGTAGCGGCAAGTCCAAGCCTTAAACCGCGATGCCCACGGCTAGTCCAAGCCTACAATCGTTGTATCCCCAAGTGCCATGGCAAGTCCAAGTCTTAAACCATGCATAGTAGCTGTTGCTACTATAATTCTCCAACATCGAGAAGCTTACCCCAGCATGAATTTGTGTAAACTCCCCTTTGACCCACATAGTCAACTCATCGTGCTCGCGTAAAAGTAGACATGCTTTTCACATTTAAGCACGTGCATAATTAACGGGCCTAAGATTAACACATGAATTTTGCCCGGATCTCAATTTCATCGTCGAAAACTAACACATGCATTTTCCTATATAATATAGGTTAGAACTTTATACCTCGTGCGATTGCTCTATAACTTTGAGGAAAACACTAGGAGATAGATTAATCGCTAGATCTCTAGTTTCAGGTGATTCCTACAAGTTTACAAGGGTTTTCCCAAATTCCTAAAAATTAGCTTTTCATAAAAAGTTAGCCAAATGAGGCCTAAGAGGTATCAAAACGTAGATCTTACCTTCAGTAGTCCAAATATAAAATCTGGTGAAAAATTGGTGGATGAACGGTCGTCGTATGTCGCCGACAAGATCGTGGCAACAATCTCCTTTTTCTCTCTCCTCTCAAGATATTTGTTTAGAAGTTTTTGACAAATGAAAATCTCACCCTCACCTATTTATAGGCCACCTTTCCAGAAATTGTGTTTACCTCCCCACGAGTTTCTCAAACTTCTAATTAACTCCTAAAACGTCGCACACGTCCATTTTATGACTTTACGAGTGAAAACTAAAATTTATAAAAGTTTTCGACTAAGTTCTGTTTGGGTCCAAACAAGGATCCAAAAACTAATCTCCGTGGAATCTCTGTACCACCTACCTTTTAAGCAGTGTATCACTCACGTTCTCACCACAGTGTTTAAAACAATCTAGAATAATATCAAAGCTGGCAGAAATTACTCTACACAGGTAAAGTTACTATTCCCAAAATACCAGATATAGCAAATAACATTTAAATCACATAAATGTCATTTAGTCATACTAATGCCTTATGAATTACCACGTTTCCGTGTCTCCACCTCACCGTTGACTCACAGTCAACTCCACCTCAAATTATCAATAAACATTAATAATTTCACATGATACCACAATGGTATATTAAAATGCATGTAATTTCTGGAACGAGTATGACAGAGTGAAACACACAGAGAGAGACAGAGAGATGAGACATAGATAGATAGATAGATAGATAGAGAGAGAGAGATGGATGAACCAGAGTTTGATGGGCTTGATTCTTTGTCCCCTTCACTAGAGAGGGAGGGCGAGACAGAGAGAGACAGAGAGAGAGAGAGAGGAGACAGAGAAAGAGAAAGAGAGAGCGCTCGTTTTTTTTTCCTTCTTTTTGTTCAAATTGTAACCGGTGACCCGAAGTAGTAGGTAATAAGCTTCAAGGGCCAAGATTATTTGAGATTGATCTAATGGTCATAAACAAGGGGATGTATGTCATCCCCTTTAATAAGCGGGTGTATTGTAGTCTAGCCCGTCTATAAGAGTCCTAATGAACACACTTTCTATGGTTTTACAACTACAAAACTTTTTATTGTATTACAAGGGAAAATCTAGGGTACACCCCCTCAAAAAGGGGTTGATGTCAACCCTACAACTTATGGCTCACAATCAGCTACATCACCAAAAGTATTAAAAAAGTATTAAAATATGACCTACTCTCCCGATTTTCTTCTGGTTAGAGCCATATGATTCTTCAAAACTGGATCATAACTATAACAACATTGCTTATAACTTGATCATAACAAAATCACTTTCCCTATAACAGAGCCACATTTCTCATAACCAACTAGAAATTATTACATGATGATGGTCCACCATGTGGTCATATACCATGCAAATCATGATTAGCCATGTGGTAGGACTTGCACATGGCAACGTGTGATTGATGCTGGTTCATGGTCACTTGGTGGAGTAGGAACATTGAATCATTTATCCACTTGACATATACATTCTCATAATAACCACCACTTTTGTCATAACAACCACCACTTTTATTCATAACCAACACCACGTTTCTCATAACTAGAACTACTTTTTCTCATAACCACCACTTTTTGTGTGTGTAAGAATTTACTCCTTATCTCCTTATATATATATATATGTGTGTGTGTGTGTGTGTGTGTGTGTGTGCGCGCGCGCGCGAGCGCGTATTAGATAAAATTATATGTCCATTAGCAAATTTTATAGATTCAGATTTATAGTATTTAACACTAATTTTATAAAATGAAAATTTACAAATTTATAATATTTTACAGATTTAGTTATTTAATGTTAAGCCATTAATTTTTTTTATCCAAGTAGTAGGTAAAAGACATTAGAACATTTATTTAGAGTAATGCTATGCTTTCTAAATTTTTTATCCCAAATGATGTTGAAGTGGGATCACTGTGGAACCACTTTAACATCCATCAATCAAAATTTAGTTACCAATTAAGGTCTTGAGGATAACAAAAAAAATGAAAATAATTTCAAATGAAATTTCATATGGTCCCACTGCAACTAAATGTGATCCCCATGTCACATCATTTGTGATTCAAATTTAGTTACCAATTAGGGTCTTAGGGTTTGGAAAGTGCATGCGTGCGTACAAAATATATAGATATCTTTGATTATTTAATACTTTTTTTTTCTCACTTTATAAATAAAAAATAAAAAAGTGGGTTTAAAATAATAAAAAAAATATTTAAACAAAATAACAGAGTACATATAATATATTTGAAAATGTATCACCATTTTCATAATTATATGTTGCACAGAAAATTATTTCAGAGTCAATATGTATCATGCAAGTCAAAATTTTACCAAGAAAAAAATCATAAGTAGTGGCAAAACCAGAAATTTCTTCTAGTGGTATCATTCAATAACTTATAAACTAACAGCATATCAAAAGCTAGTTTTATATATTAAATTTTCTTGGGAGAGAGAAAATCTTTACTTGGATAGATTGTAGGAGCATTAAATGTATTTGTAATAGTCATTGATTTTTGGACATTAAAGGTGATTTCATTTCATTAGCTGTGTATGGATTAAGATTGAGAGCATGAAAGAGAGAGTGAACAAACAGAGAGTTTAGAGGGATAGGAGAAAAATGCGTGAGGTAAGGAACATTAAGCTGATTTTTATTGCTGAGAGAGAGAGAGAGAGAGAGAGAGGGGATAAAAGTAAATCAGGGAAAGAGAGCCACGTGGCATCTCAAGTCTTCCATATTATAATATTAAGATATAGATGTAGATATACATACATAAGTATACAGATATACAAATATATAGAGAGATAGATGGGGGAAGAGGAAAAAAAAATCAAAACAAAGAGTAACCGGTGGCTCCATTTGCAAGTAATAACCAAATTAACAATTCATGGATCAAGATAAAATTGACTTGATCTAACGGTGAAAAATAAAGGGGTGGATGTCAATCCATTTATTTTGGACTGAATTGAACATGATGGACATGATCTTGGATTTATTAAGTTACTTTATTAACTTATTTTGTATGAATTGTTGGATCTTTTTTCTTGACTTACATGTGAATGATTATTTTGTGAGCATAAAATTTCTATTTATGATTGCAAATATATTGATGTAGCAGGTATACAATAAATATAGGGAAAAACAAAAGCAAAAAAAAAAAATATTGCAAAATTTTAATTTTTGATGTAGTATTTGTGCGCACTTGTTGTGTCACAAATACTACCATGTATAATTTGATTATAGTACTTGTGGCGCATAAGCCGCGTCACAAATACTATTGTGACTAATTTGCTTAAAGTATTTATGGCGCAAAATGTGCATCACAAATACAATAACATTAAATTTCTGATAACTATTTGTGGTGATGTCAACGTGCCACCTGTAGTAATTATTTGCAACACAAATTCCACGCTTCATAAATAATTATACTATTTGTGGTGCATTAGATACCCAATAATCGATGTCTATTTCCAACGCAAACAACTTTTATTTCCCTACACAAAAAAATATAGTATTTGTGGTGCGTTGACTGCGCCACAAATAGTTATTTGAGAAGCGGGAATGACTGATGCACGGGCGACACGTTGAACGCTTCATAAAAGACTTTTTATTACGCGAACGAAAGTATTTGTGGCGCGACTATGCGCCACAAAATGTCAGTTTTGTTGTAGCGGACAAGGTTATATTCCATTCCATTGAAATTAATACAGGTTCCAAGTAAAAAAATTAGATGTAAATTTTTTTTTTTTTTTGCTCATGATGTAATTTTTATATATACCTCAAGTGTTTCAGCCTGATAATTTGGTCTACTTTGGTAAAAATTTACTCTAAATTTGTTCATTCATTGTCACACCATATTATCATACTGTGGTGTGACATAACAGTCACATAAATGCACCACATAATTGCATAAGTGCTTCCCCCACCCTTCAAATTCAATGTATCAAAAAATAAATGCAAGTGCTTCCTATATGTTTTTGGATGACAACTAGTTCTAACTAAACAAGTCAATGTTTGCGCACGTACGTTTATAAAAAAAAAAATTATCTTTCTTATGGAAGGAAAAAAAAAAAGAGAAGTCTTGAAGATGACATAGATGGAAAAAGAACTTTACGTAATTAAGGACTAACCGTGCGTTATTAAAAAAAAATATTCAAGAATATCATAACTATATATATATATATATGGCCATTACCGACATAGATACAAATTATGTGTATGGTATATGTACACATGTACATATTATATATTATAGTTATATATAGCTAGGCCAACATGGACAAGATATCGCACACCTTGCCTTCATGATGAGGCATTTGATATAATATTGGTGAACAAGATATGTTTGTCCCGTGCCAAGCTGTCAACAGATTATTGACCCAAGGATACAATGATGTAATAGTAGAGCTGTCAACAGATATATGACAATTTCAACATATAATGTCCATGTATACGGATCTCACACACACATATCTAAGGATATATGGATCCAAGGGGCTAAGTAGGGGCAACCATTTCTCTAGATTTTAAAAAAGACATTTATTTCTTATAACTATTACTCATAAATATGCTGGGAGTATATAGACTCGACCGTCCTTTCTAATTAAATTATAGAAAATTTATTAAGCACGCCTACCTAAATCCAATTTCTGAATCTGTTGTACTGAATATATACCCATACATTTATGTATATATGCCACATATCCGTAACATTAATTCCCAAACACATACACCCCCCCCCCCCCCCAAAAAAAAAGAAGAGAAATGGTCAGGAGATGAAAACAAGTACTAATACCCAGCAAGATGGGAACAAAACTAAGGGAAACAAGAAGACAGGCGAGTGTATTATCACCACGAAGCATCAGACACACACACACACATATATATATATATATATATATGGCTCCAATGAGGACAATATGTATATGTTTCCAAAGCAAATACAGTGATATATATATACACATATATGTACAGTATACACATGAAGTATTACTATTATTGATGCATAAAGAAGCATAGGGGGGTCCCTTTGAAGCAAGACAATCTAAGAATATTATGTTTGGAATCATCTCATTTCCACTATTTTTTCATTCCCCACATACAACTCCTTTCGTTTTCTGTGCACATCTTTCACTAGAGAGGATAATGACTTGTTGAAAACAAATATATTCCCCAATAAGAGAGATATCTAGCTAGAACAGCCCATATGGGTCACTTTCTTCTTCTTCTTCTCTTCTTTAACCTTTACTTTCTTTACATTACATGCACCTGATCATCATCATTTCTAAAAATAAAAGTGACTTATATATACTCCCTCCGTCCCATTTTATGTGTTACCCTTTCTTTTTGAGATGTCCCAAAATTGTTGTCCACTTTCGTAAATTACTATGTATATTTTATTTAGTTTCCCAAATTATCCTTCCTTACAACTAATACCAAAACAAAACAAAAAAGAAATTGCAATGATTATGGGCAATTGTGAAAAGTACGTATAGATTCTTTTTGTGCCTTTAAATAGTTAGATTTCCAAAAAAAGACACATAAAATAAGATGGAGAGTGTATCTTGCTTCCTGGGTCTGTTTGCCTAGAATATTTTAGAACCGTAGAGGCTACGACATGGCAGTCTCACATATATGGTACTCTAGATCCGCACCTAAAGAGCGGGTATTTTTTAGTTGGACCCACAAATATTAGTGAGATACTCTTTGAATACACTCTAATCAATTACAAGTACCGCATACACTCTAATTAATTACAAGTACCAAGTAGGGCTGCACATGGGTCGGGTCAGGTCCCTACAGAACCGGAACCGATCCGATTATGAATGGTTCCATGTTTTGAGACCCAGACCCGAACCGATGAGGTTTGGACCCGGACCGACCCGACCCAGTAACTTTAGTTCGGATCGGGTTGGGTCTGGGCCACAACCCAGTTTTTTTTTTTTTTTTTAAAATATATATTTTTTCTTATATTTTATTTTATTAGTATTTTTATTTATATTCATTAGTGGATACATATTCTTCTATGTATAATATATCCATTAAAAAAATTGATGAGGGTGGAGAGTCATGAAAATTAATTCCCACAATTAGAAAAGTGGATATAATGTTTTATATATTCATGGATATAATGATGTGTAACCTATAAAAGTTCAAATTAATAAAGTGGTTATGTTTTATATATTTATGGATATAATGAAAAGAAAAATGAGTACTTTGTCACCAAAATAAATAATTAATTAGCAAAAACAGTTTGTCTATTGGCTGGACCAAACCCGACCCGACCCGAAATATTTATCTTTTGACTGGACCCGAACCAGACCCGACCCATTTCATTTCAGACCCGACCCAATCGGGTCGGGTCTTTGGGTAACGGGCTTTTTTGTGCAGCCCTGGTACCAAGTAAGACTACCACGTAATAATTAAGGGCTACTTGGTCTAATGTCCTTAAGATGGAGGCAATTTGGACCAAAGGACGTAAACAAAAAGAGAGTATTTTTTCTCACCCATTTAGATAACACGTGTTTCATTTTAATAATTATGTTGATAGTACATGGATAAAATGGAAATGAAATGGAACACGTGTCACCTATTGAAGCCTGGGTAAATAATGGTAGACCAAAAATGGGTGAATAAAAATGCTCTCAAACAAAAAATCACACAAGGACACACACTAAAAAACTTTTCATCCTAAATAAATTTTAAATAGTTCTCTAAAATTATAAATTTTATTGTAAAAGGCAAAATTGTCTCTAACCCTAGGCGACCATCACTGCCACCATCTTTCTTCTTTTTCTCCACCTCCTCCCTGCCACCATCTCTCTCTCTCTCTCTCTCTCTCTCTCTCTCTCTCTCTCTATCTCTCCTCCCTGTCACCATCTCTCTTCTCTCTCATCCCTGTCATGGCCGCCACCACCTCTGCGCCACCACAAACCGCCACTACCACCATCGCGCACCACCGCCATCGTGAGCCACTACCACCACCATCGCCATCGCCAACTGCCAACCACCACCTCCACATCACCTCCATCGTCTTCTTCATCTTCGACGACTATCAATCTTCTTCATCTCCGACGATGTACAACCTCATGATTGAGATCTAGATATTGATATGGATGTCGCTGCCATAACAAACTCTGGCGACCACCATGTAAGACCACCCGTTATGAGGTATATTACAGAATGTACAATCTTAACTGAAATTTCACTTAAGATTTTATCTTAAAAGAAGTTTTACTTAAGATATTTTAAGTAAAATTTCACATTAGTTAAGCAAAAATGCAATCGTCAGCTAGCATTATCGTAAGCCACCATCACCACCACCACCACCATCGCGAGCCACTACCACCACCTTCTTAGTAAGGTTTTTTTTTTTTTGGTAATTGCCCTTGTAAGCCCAAGGGCTTGGTAGGATGCGAAGATCTTAAGTGAAATTTTAATTAGGATATTATCTTACGAGAAATTTCACTTAAGTTATCTTAAATAAAATTTCACATTTGTTAAGCAAAAAGATAATCTTCAATAGTGATAGTGGTGGTCGTCGAGATCAGCCGAGTGGTGGGGGGTGGTCACTGGTGGTTAGGAGTGACTGGGATGGTGGTAAGATGTTAAAAATGTGGTGGTCGCCGAAAATGGCGGTGGTGGCCGGAGATGGTGAGGGTGGTGATCACCGAGGTCTGGAAAGGGCGGGTAGGGTTAGAGGATGAGGATGTGGGTATTTTGGTTTATAGACTATTGGAGGACTTATCACCAATGTTTAATTTAAGTTGTGCTTAATTACAAAAAAAAAAAAAAAAAAACTTGACTTAATACGCTTTTCATCAATTTTCCTTATATTTTTTTATATTTAATGCAGCTAAATTTTTTTCTTATTGAGTGGACAATTGGAATTCTTCTTCGGCTTCTCTCTGTTTTGAGGGGTTTATAACTTTATGAATAATATTTGGGACACTAACAAATCTCACTAACACTCACACTCACACTCACATTTGGAGTCCACTGCAGATCTCATAGTACCATTAAAAAAGAGATAGAGTGTGAATATAAGTATAAATATTAATGAGATTTGTTAATGCCCTTAGCATTGTTGTTAACTTTATATGAGGCTATATGCATATAATATGAATACTGACCATGAATACACTCGATCTTTTTTTATTGGTGGAAAAAAAATAATTCAGTTGATGACAAATGTGTTCATGTTGCATTATTCTTATGGAGACTATATGTCCATGCTTCAACATGATGGATTTGTGGGTCCATCCAAACATGCCATGTGTTGGAATATTAAGTGTGAAAGTGATGCATGTGACAAAATATTCGTGCAGTACAGATATTTAAATTTTATCCTCAATGGTTTTTCTTATTTGTTTTTTCAGAGCTACTTTAAAAAGAGTAGATGACGAGGATAATCGATTAATAAGAGTTTCTGTTGGGAACTTATCTACTCGAGTAATGTTAGGTACACTTTAAGATTTATATTAAATTTGATATTCAATTTTAAGTATATGTATTATGTATTGTATAAGTGGTGCACAGAAAAATGTAAAAAAATTCATACAATATAAGGTATATGTATTTAAAACATAAAACATCAAATTTAATATAAATTTCAAAATATACCTAGCATTACTATTATGTACTCAAGCGAGTCAAGCGGTCAAGCCCTTTTGGTAACCGTCTTTAATTGGAAGTCTAATCATTCCATCAAGGGGAAGCCAAGATTTTTTTTATCTAAGGTGTGAGGTTGGGACTGGATGGACATGTATACGATGATGAATTACAAATAAGGAGGTTCTGGGGTAGCGTTCTGAAACGATTTTTTTAGGGTCTATTTATTTATATTTATAGGTTAAATTTTTTAGTATCATCTTATTCTTTCTTTTTATTTTTTTTTTAATTCAATTATAAGAGATGATCGCTTCTTGTAATTTGTAAAGTTTGAGCAATGGTAAAATAATTTCACTTAGCCTAAATTGAGAAGTACTAAGGAAAATTGATGGCATAAATATTTTAGGCAGGTTGATTTACAGCCGGGCCAGTGTATGTACTATACAATTTTTTTTTTACAAAAATTGAGAAGGGTTGAACTAAGATAAGGAGTTAGACTATATATTTGGGGTGGGTTAGATTATGATTGTACTAACATAATGTGATTTGTTTGGATTGAATAAAATTTAGTTGGGTTAAAAAGAGAAGTAGGATGAATAAGGCATTTTAACAAATATTAAGGCGGGCTAAACTACAGTTAGGCTAAAATTTACAAGTAGGAAAAAATTTTCTCATAAATTAGGGGGGCTACGGTGGCTACCATCCGGGGGAGCCACTAGTAGCTCCGCCCTTGCATGCCATTTCGAGTCCAATCATACAAAATTGCGATTTAATTAGTTCAATCCCCATAGTTTTCAAACAAGCCCTTATAGGCTTTGCTTGTTTCATAGATTTAGTGAAGGAAAACAAAAGAAAACATTGACGAAAATATTTTTCTTTATTTTTTTAATGAGGAAAACAAAGAGAAAAAAAGAAAAAGAAAAAAAAAGTAAAATAGGAAGATAAGATAATAAGTTTATAAATAAATTAAAATTATTGAATGTTGTGAGTCATTTACTATCCTTTATTCATATATTGCAAGTATTTAAAAAAAATAATAATAATAATTTTTGATGCTATTTAAGTATAAAGAAAAATACAAAAAAAAAAAATAGAAAAATATGAGGGAACTAGTTTTCCTTCTTATTTTCCTTCTCATTATCTGTTCGATCTCTCACGATTGAACCAAACATAGCCTTAGTCAAGTGAAACTCCTGCGTTCATTCATATCACAACCCCTCCAATATATAGGAAAAATTTTCTTGTGTGATTTCCATCGTAGTTTTGAGTATTCTGGGAGTTTCACGTAAATTCTACAATAATGAAAAGATCACATACCCATCACACGGTGGCACCAAATGGAATAATTTCTGCTCGTACGGAACGTTCATTAATCTGAATCCACAATAGTAATAACACAATTTTTAGTTTGATGGAATTTGGTTCACAATGAGTCATGTCGCAATCTAGCCTTGGAGTGTTAGAAGCAACAAAAAAAAGGGGTATTTCCTAACACTCCATCTGATTAAAGAGAATAGTTAGCTAAATCATTTTAAAGGACAATAGTTATCCTTTGTTCGCTAATGCCATTGATGCTTCCTTTGGTTTGTCAAGATAGGAAAGGAAAAGAAAAGAAAAGATATAAAAAATAACTTCTAGCTGTAGTGTTTTTCTTCACACGCTAAATAATAGAGACCAAGAAAAGAAAGATAAACGACAAGTAGAACTTAAAAACTCTCTTGCTATTTTTCAGCAGTACTGTTCTTTGAGTAGTGAAATAAAAAAATTAAAAAAAAAATTTATTTGAAATTAACCAAACAAAGTCAAGGAAAAACAACGAAGAAATAAGGCGATTTTTTTTTTTTTAACAACACACCTACAAAAATTAAATGTTCAATTACGATCATCATATTCTAGCTTCGGTTTGGGATGGAGGTCATGGAGCAATACTAGACACTTAAAAAAAAAAAACACGATCTAAGAAAAGTCACTGGATGATATGGACAAATAAAACTTTCTTTAATTAGTATAAATTAAGCAGGCATAGTTTTATACTATGTACACTTTCAAAATTCCCATTATTTGCACAATATTATCTGCTAGCAAATTAGATAACTAACTCAATGTGATTTACATATGCTCTGTTTAGTTCATGTATTTTGTGAAGGAAAAAAAAAAAGAGAGAAAGAAACTAGCTCCCTCGCGTTTCCTTCATGCTTATTAAATAACGTTGGATATATATATATATATTTTAAAAAGTTAAAATATAATTGTAACATATGAATAAAAAGGTAGAAAATAACTCACAACATTCAAAATGATTAATTTTTTTTTCTTTCTATTTTCCTTATTAATTAACCAAATAAAGGGGAAAAAAAATTTCTCTATATTCTCCTTTAGTATGCCTCACTAAATCTGAGAATTAAACTAATTCTTTAACGTCTTCCTCCCTAAGAATTCTCAGCAGCACACTAAGGTGCTACCATCTCAACAGCGCCAATGGGGTGCAACAACATACCACTTTTTCATTTTTTTTTTTTTCCTATTTTTTTAAAAAGAAAGTAACAAAAAAAAGTTACTTGTCGTGCTGGCAGCAGACCTTTTATTTTATTTTAATTTAATAAAAATGGAAAAAAGTGAGAAAATTGTGTGCTTTCAGCACATGACTTTAGGCTGTTTTCCTTGTGATAGATAAGATGTGACTATGTGAGTGGTGCTGAATTACAAGAGATGGGTACGTACATAGGCCTGTGGCCTGTGGATGCAGCCAGAAAGCCTAAATATACATCAAGAGTTGAAGACATTGGAGGGGCCTGTCATGCTTTTCGGGGCCTAAAGCCCAAAGCAAATATCCAGTGAAAAATCAAGCCCGAGCTATTAGAGCCGCCTGGCCACTACAACCATGCTGCTCGAGTAGTACTTACTAACACCCTTGCAATGTGTAATTTCAACAACGTAATTAATATTGAATCACATTGTCTAATTAATGATGCATGTAACTCATCGAATACCACTGTTTAATAACATGAAAGAGATATATGTATAGAAAAGAAAAAAAGTCACTGCAAAGTCTTAAAGAGTGTACTTGTGCTCTTTAATTCTTCTTATTTATGGTAACTTCTGAAACCCAACCCCCCCCCCACCCAAAAAAAATAAAATTATAAAAGCAATAATTTGATTGGTGTGTGTGTGTGAGAGACAGAGAGAGAGAGAGAGTAATTGTCCATATATGAACCAAAATTAGAATAATGAGAATAGATATAAAATAGTACTACTAGTGTTTAGTGTGTGATATATATATATAGAGAGAGAGATGGGGGGATGATGGGAGTTAGATTCTCAAACACATGCAGCATCACAAGAGAATGTCTTTGGTAATCATCCCCCCCTATAGTGTTCCCGATCCCGAATCTAATCATACTTTGTTTTATTATTATTATTTTAAAACTATATTTTGCGTAATTCTTTATGTCAAGAAAAATATATATTAGAAAAGCTACTTCTGTCTCTACATATTTCCTCTCCTCTATATACGTATATATATATATATAATATATAAATGCATAGGATTAGTTTTAGGTTTGGTTAATTAGTTTAGTCCACACATATAGATACACATGTATATATAATATATATAATACTAATAGACGCAGAGAGATAAGGGTGGGGGAGGTGACGTGGTGAAATTATGGTGTGCGTAAGAGATGGGCCCCTAATCTTTTTGAGACCGGCAGCCACCAAACAGGAGGCCACATTTTTGGTGTCGGAAGGGCTCCTTTTTCTTAGATTCTTCTATCCCAAGGGGGGGAATGATAGCATGCATCCCATCTACACGTACGCCCACCTAATCTAATTATCAAAACCTCTATCACATAAATACTAAATTAATGAATTGTCCTTTTACAAAAAAAAAAAAAATACTAAATTGATGTGCTCTTGTTTTATATTCAGATAATCAGTATTCTGACGTGTCCATGCTAAAACCTTAGTGATCTTATGAAAGATTTTCTTATGGCTTGGAACTCTTGTTTTCCACTGGTCCAATTTACAAAATTCTCATCATCCTACTCCAATTCGATCCATGTTAATAAACTGCGATTTAATTTAATAATTACAAGAGTAATGGGATGTTAGGGTGGGCTAGAGGAATCTTTTTATAATATTTGGAGTCGTTTTGAAGTAATGCTCCGTTTGTTTCGATGTTAAATAATTTTTAGAAAATGCTATCATGTACTCCCTTCGTCCCTTTTTTTGAGTCCATCTTTGGAAACTCAACTTATTAAGGGGACAAAAAGAATCTACACCTACTTTTCACAGTTGCCCCTAATCATTACAATAGTTTTTTTAATTTTGTCTTGGTGTAGATTTTAAAGAATGGTAGATTTGGAAAGTAAGTAAAAATTGTATGCCAATTTAGGAAAGTGGACACTAATTTTGGGACATCTCAAAATGGAATATAGGACTCAAAAAAAGGGACGGAAAGAGTACTAATTATAAGGTGAAAGCATTTTCAGGAAAATATTTTACATCAAAACAAACGAAACGTAGAATCAAGTTGCCCTTAAACATAGGCACTAAGAGCATCCACAGTGGTGTAAAAATACCACATGAACTTAGTTAAACTTAAGGAAAATGTTCCACAGTGGTGTAGTTTGCACTATCCTATAAATTAGTTAAACTTAGCAAAACTTAACTTTGTGGTACGCTTAAGTTTAGCTAATGTACAACCAAACAGCAATGTGTGTGCCGTCTTGGAAGCTCAAGGCACTCTATCTGTCGTCCAATGGTAGTCGGCACAAGGTGAGCCGTGCCAAAGGCTCGTGACGTTGTCTATGCTTTCAATATTCATTTTGCTCTATAGCTTCATGGCACACTATGTGCCGACCGCCCATCTCACGGCTTAGTGAATGCCGTGCACTTTTGACACGGCTCAGTGTGTGCCGTCCCCCTACTACACCATTGTGCGCAACACCGAACCTATACCACAACTTAACTAAGTTTAAGATAAGTTTTACAAACACCACTATGGATGCTCTAAGTAACAACGAGTGCGAGTTTTTTGGTGCTGTCAACTCGATATTAGCAATGGTCACTTAAGACACTAATCAAGTAGTCATGGGATCGAGTGGTTCAGACATATATAGGCACTAATCAAGCATAGGTCTGTACGTACGTGTAGTATAGATATGATGCCTATGTCTGTCCGCATACTATATACATACTTAGTGATGATGCAATTTTTGGTTTTGGTCGAATTTAGGGTTTAAGAGCATATTAAAAGCATGGAAGAGGGAGAGAGAAATGTAGGCAGCGTGTTTGTATGTGGTTCGGCCCTGTTAATGAAGGAACCTACGTGTACGTGTGAGTCAGAACACTCCATTAGGTATAACAAACTGCTGCAGGGAACTTGGTGATCCAACAATGGTGACTGGAACTGCCAAGGGTCTGCCTTGCAGGGATGATATTAGGGTTTCTTGGGAGAGGCTTGACAATATAGAAAACTAGGGTTTCTATTATAGAGAGACTGACCATATTCTAATCGGGATCCCCTTTATGGGGTGTGAAGGACTCTTTTATAACATGAAGAGTCCTCCCACGTACAAAGTGAACATATTCTTTCCTAGGTAGTTTAGGAAACTATCTCTGGTGACAGGAAATAAATATATTCTTTCCTAAGTAGTTTAGAAAACTATATGTGGTGACAACTATGTGCTTTTCCAAGCAGTCCTGGATAGAGTTTGCTTCTCGCTGGGCATTTCCTGGGCCTGCTGGAGAACTGTCTAATTACTGGAGGAGATTGGGCCGAGCCAAGCCTAACTTGAGGTCAATCAGGGTCAGACCCGTAGCATTGGAGGTCGGTCAGAGTCAGACCCGAAGTACTAGAGGTCGGCGAGGTCGGGCCTGAAGCACTGGAGGTTGGTCGGGATCAGACCCGAAGCACTAGAAAATGGAAAGGTCGAGCCTGAAGTTTAGGAAACTATCTCTGGTGACAGCAAGTAAATATATTCTTTCCTAAGTAGTTTAGAAAACTATCTCTAGTGACAGCTATATGTTTTTCTAAGCAGTCACTACAAGGAAAAAGGCTATTTATGTCACTTTTGAAATAATATTTATGTCACTTTTATTTTGAGTGACATAATTATTTCTTGCATGAGCTTTTTATGTCACTTTTTTTAGTATTTATGTCATTTTTTTAAAAAAGAGACATAAATACTTGATTATTTATGTCATTTTTAAAAAAAAAGTGACATAAATAATAAAGTATTTATGTCATTTTTTTTTAAAAGTGACATAAATAATAACACATTTATGTCACTTTTTTAAAACCGACATAAATAAAAATGCGGTGGCATTTTTGTAAATAAACCATTTAGTTTTTATATCACTTTTTATAGCAAGTGACATAAATATCTAATTTTTTCAAAAAGTGACGTAAAAAAATTTATACGCGCGGGATAGGTGTCACGCCCCGGAGCAGCATAAATAGAGAAAAATAAATTTCCTTTATGGGTCCATAGGGAATGACAAGTGAAAGTCACTGATAATCCACACCACACAGTACTAGTCCACAAGAACAACAGGAACAGTAAACCACTGAAATATAAACACGATTCTGTCTATTACAATCATCAGAGTATGGTCCACAGGATCACAACAGGTCTGGAGACAATACATGCCCAAGTACCCGTTAAACTACAAAGTACAACAGTAAAAGAAAAGTAGTAATATAAACTACTATCTATCTTCAGGTCTTCAGCTGGCGTACGGATAGGCGTCAGCATAACTGGCATCAGTGGGGCCATTCTCTACGTAACTCCCTTCAGGGTAATCGTTATCGCCATAAGTTCCGTCATCTGCATTGTAAAGGACAGGATAGTCTGGACAGGGAATGTCCAGGCAATAAAGGCCGTCAGCTTGTTGAAAGCTGAGTGAGCACTAACTAACGCAGTCTCATAGAAATAACATATTTACAGTTATGAACAATAGATGACAGTGATACGAAATATATCTCTTCCTCTTTTATTCAGACATATCATTAATCGATTCTTATTAATTCCCACTCTAAGACTGATCTCACAATTCCCAACTGACTCTCTCTCTCAAACTGATTATATCAGCACAACATACCAGTGCTCTTGTTCACCGCTTTTAAGAACTCTTACTGTTCACCGCTTTTAAGAACTCTTGCGAGCACCCATACATCGTTCTCATATAATGATTGGTCCATGGATGTACCCATACTCTTGTTCACCGCTTTTAAGAACTCTTACTATTCACCGCTTTTAAGAACGCTTGCGAGTACTGTACATACATAGCTCTGGTAATTCAAATCATGGGCGTGCCACATCTATTCTTGTTCACCGCTTTTAAGAACTCTTACTGTTCACCGCTTTTAAGAACTCTTGCGAGTACTGTGCACCCATAATTCTCACGGTCCTGATCAAATCCTTGACATACACTTATTGGATTCAATCTGAGCGAATCATCAGCTCGACTTACACAACCTTGAACCTACCAATCATCTTACTGACTTAACTCCCAGTTATCCAATACTACCCAGTGTATCATCTCAAACTTATCTCGTTATCGCGTCGTACTATTACTAACGTTCCGAACCCGACTACGTTACTCACTATGTTATCTCAATCTCATTATCGTATCCCATTACCTCCGTAATCCATAATATCGCATAATAGGAACATGAAACAACAATTAACCAACTACGCACTATGCATTATAAACTGAAAGGAATACATTCATGTTCTGCTAGGTTCGATCGATTGAGATCATCTCGATCGCTCGAAGAAAGTGCTGTTCGATCGATTGAAGTCTTCTCGATCGATCGAAGTGAAGGTAGTCTCGATCGATTGAAGTATTCTCGATCGATTGAGACTCAGGGATGTTCGATCGATTGAACTCAGTTCGATCGATCGAACTTCGTCTTCCACAGATTCTGCCAGTGAACATGCAGAATGTACTAGGGGGTGTTTGGGCTATATTTAATACGTCCAGAACACGTAAAACATCATAACTAAGCTACTGAGTGAGTTTGGAACTCACCGAAAGTCGTTAAGGGCGCGTTTGGCTTGTTTGAAAGCTTCCAAGCTTTAATGGTGGCTCCTCTTTCTTCCTCTTCTCCTCTCGGTCTCTCTCTGCCTCCTTCTCTTTCTCTCCTTCTTCTTGTTCTTCTTCTTCTCTATCTCTTCTTCTTCTGAGTATACATATCTTTATGTGTGTGTGTATATATTTATATATATATATATGGATGTATGTGTATAATATATAGATAACACACACTCACACTCTCTCAAGCTCTCCAACTCTCACAATTTCAGCAAACACACAACACCCACGAGACTAATGTATATATAGGGGGAATGGGGGTGTAGGTGGCAGCATTTGTGCAGAAACTGGAATTCTGATAATTGCACTCTCGATCGATCGAACTCAGATCGGTCAGTTAGATCTAGTGGTGTCAATCGGGTCGGGTTGGCCCGGCCCGGCCCGAGCCCGGCCCGATTTTTTTGGGCTAAAAGCCCGGCCCGGCCCGGTATAGGCCCGACCCGCTAGGCCCGAGCACTTTTGTCCGGTCCGGGGTGGACACCCTTTGTCCCGTCCACGGCCCGGCCCGCTCCTTAGCCCGAAACCCGGCCCGGCCCGGCCCGCTCACCCGCTAGCCCGGCCCAAAAGCCCGGATTTACTAGCCGTTGTGGCCCGGCCCGGCCCGAAGCCCGGCCCGGTAGGCCCGCCCGAGCCCATAACGGCTAGTTTGGCCATTTTTTAAATAATTTTCCACTTTTTACCCCTCTAACGGCTAGTTTTGAGGGTAAAAATGTAAATGTGCTTTTTGACTTCCCAAAATGCCCCTTAGCCCATTTTCTATAAATACCAAACCTCCCACAACATATTTTCTCATACAAAAATCAATTATCTCTCTCTATTCTCTACTTTCTCTATACTACTCCATAAACTACAAGTCTACAAGCACTTCTACTCTACAAGTTGGTGATTCAATTATCAAAGCTCTAATTTGTAAAGGCACTTCTAGTCTTCTACAACTTGAACTTACAAGCTCTCAAGTCTCAAGTCTTATTATAATTTATAGTTGTTCACTTCTTCTTCTACTACTATAAGTTGAGGTAAATTTATTTATTGTTTCACTTCTTGCTTTATTAGTTGCTTATTTAGTTGTTAGTATATTTAATCTTTTATAATTCTTTCCCCTCTTTTTTTTTATTTAAAAAAAAATGGCATCTCACTCAAGATCTTCAAAAACTAGGGAAGGCCCAACTTATGATTTTGAAAATTTAGATTATGGGGAAAGAAATGAGATTAATGATTTGGAATTGGAGGATGATGACGACGTTGAAATTATGGGGTCTAATCCATCTGAACCATCTCCTTCAAATCCTAATGATCCCAGTCCCACCACTGAAAGAAAATTAAAATCACCTGTTTGGTTATTTTTTAAATTAAATGACGAAAAAAATGGAGCTATTTGCAAAATATGCGGACTAAAATTTTCTTACAAAGGTGGAGGAAATAATACACTTAAAAGGCACATCATAAGCAAATATAAAGGTGCATGGGAAGCAGGTACCGCTCAAGCGGGCGGCCTAGTACAATCCCAAATTTCTGCTTCTACTGGCACAAGTGTTGGAACTTTTCTTTATAATAAAAAAAAAAATGAGGGAAGGCTTGGCAAAATTTGTTTGTGCATCCGATATGCCTTTTACTTTAGTTGAAGAAGAGTGCTTTACACGTTTTATTCAAACTTTTTTACAACCCGCCTACCAACCTATTACTAGAAATACTCTTAGAAGTGATATACAATCTGTTTTTCAACAAACAAAAAAAAATTAATTGAGGATTTTTCTACTTTTAATTGTACAATTGCATGCACTTCTGATTTGTGGACTGGTTGTAATAAAACGGGATATATATGTATAACGGTGCATTTTGTAGATGAAAATTGGAATATGAATAAAAATATCATTGCTTTCCGTGCATTAGACTATCCTCATACTAGTGAAAATATATATAACTATATAATCAATGTTTTTAATGAGTATGATATTATGAAAAAAATTATAAGCATTACTTTTGACAATGCTAGTGCTAATACAAATGCTATTAATATGTTTAAAGATCTTATGCGCCCAATGTTGAATGGAAAATTATTTCATGGTCGTTGTGTATGCCATATCATTAATTTGATTATCCAAGATGGATTAACAAAAATTAATGATCACATACATAAAATTAGAGAAGCAGTGGTCTTTTGTTGTTCAACTTCTAGCCGTATACAAGCATTTTATGGTGTTTGTAAACAAAATCGTCTTAATCCAAAGAAATTGCAAACTGATATTAAAACTCGTTGGAATTCTACTTATCTTATGATAGATTCTTGTAAAAAATATAGTAATATTATTACTCAATTTGTTAATGTTAATTATCCATCACTAAACTTGACTTCAAACGATTGGGAGATGGCATTTGACTTTCATGGATTTTTAGAAGTATTTTACAATGCTACAAATAAACTTTCCGGTGTTTACTATTCTACTTCTTGTTTAGTTCTTATGGAATTATATAATATGGCTCATACATTTCATAGTTATAAACAAAAAAATGACATTTTTATTGATATTTGCGAGAAAATGGAAAAAAAGTTTAAAAAATATTGGTCTAACATTCCACCTGTATTTTACTTATCTGCAATCTTGGATCCTAGAATTAATTTTGATGGTGTTTGTGAAATGGTTAAACAAATATCTGAATTGATGCAAGGACCAGATGGTGAGCCTGGTCTAGAAATAACTACTTCTGAAATGGAAAATACTTTGGAATCTTTATTTCGTATTTACTATGAAAAATATACAAATAAAGAAAGTGCTACTTCTTCTTCTACTTCTAATATTGAGTTAAGTTCGGGAGCGTCAGGTGGTTCTTGGGCGAGCCAGTTTCTCAGTCGAAAGAAACAAAAGGGTGTTAGTCAATCATTTGTAAGTAGCTCTAACATTCTTGCTGAATTAAATAAGTATCGAGAAACCGAGTGGGAAAGCCGATTAACCAACGAGGAAATGGTCGATTTAAATCTTTTGACATGGTGGAAAGAACATGTAAGAGCTTTCCCTGTTCTTTCCATCATGGCTCGTGATCTACTAACTCCTCCGGCTTCCACAGTTGCATCGGAGTCTGCTTTTAGTGTAGGTGGAAGGGTGCTAGAGGAAAGGAGGAGCAGATTATCTCCTGATATGCTTGACTGCTTGATGTGCTTGAAGGATTGGGACCGTGCACAATATCGAACTCAAAACCGCCAAGATCCTATTCTTGAAGACTTCGCAAATTTGGATGTTACGGAAGAAAATTGAAGAATGAAGAATTGAAGAATGAATATGAGAGTTGAAGATCATTTAGTTCCAAACAAATCAATTGTAATACTCCTGGCCCGCATGAGTATAAACTGTGAACGGCTTTTAAAAAAAAAATTCTAATTCTGTAAAATGTAATCTTTACTTTTTATTATACAAATTAATGATAAGTAATCTTTATTTTTTATTAGACTATAATTTTAAATATCAAATACTAGTAATCTCTTTAATTTTTATTGAATAATAAATATTCTTTACTATTTTTTTTAATGAACTTTTTTTTAGACTTTTAGTAATCACTAATCATTAATGAATAAATCTTTAATTTTTATTATACAAATTATTAAAATTAATGATAATAATCTTTACTTTTTATTAGACTACAATTTTTAAATATCAAATACTAGTAATCTCTTTAATTTTTATTGAATCATAAATATTCTTTACTTTTTTTTAATGAACTTTTTTTACTAATCACTAATCATTAATGAATAAATCTTTATTTTTTATTGTACAATTTATGATAAGTAATCTCTATTTTTTATTAGACTATAATTTTTAAATATCAAATAATAGTAATCTCATTAATTTGTATTGAATAATAAATATTATTTACTTTATTTTTGTTAAACAAACTTTTTTTTAGTAATCACTAATCATAAAAAAAAAAAAATAAATAAATAAATAAAAAAACCCTCCCCCGAGCCCGTCCATGAGCCCCGCCCGGCCCGTCCACTAGCCCGTCCATGAGCCCGTCCACTAGCCCGGCCCGGCCCTAAGCCCGGCCCTAGTGAGCCCGGGCCACCAGTCCGGGGCGGACATCCCCCCTCCCTTCCCAAGCCCGGCCCGGCCCGGCCCGATTTAAGGTGAGGCCCGGCCCGGCCCTCTAGCCCGATTAAGCCCGCTTTGACCGAGCCCGGCCCAGCCCGTTTGACACCACTAGTTAGATCGATTGAAAAAGGGTTTGATTGATCGAAGTGGGGACCACGTATTAAATTTATGTCGGTAGGGTTTCGATCGCTCGAAAAGGGTTCGATCGCTTGAACTTATGGGATGCTCGATCGCTCGAAAGAGCTTCGATCGATCGAATATGAAATTTCATGAATGGTCAAGGGAAATATATAGAATCTCTGTGCATAAATATTTATTGGAAATACAGGGTATTACATCATCCACCACTCAACAAAAGATTTCGTCCTCGAAATCGGAAACACACAAGGTCTAAAACAAAAATGGAAACTTCTCACACATTTCTGACTCTAGCTCCCATGAAGATTCTCCTTCTTCATGATGCTTCCACTGGATCTTGACTAACAAAATTTCTTTGTTTCTAAGCTTCTTGATCCCACGATATAAAATACGAACAGGTCCTTCGTTGAATGTAACGTTGTCGTTGACTTCAATATCTTCGAAGTTGATCTCGTGTGCTGGATTGTGAACACATTTCCTCAACATACTTATGTGGAAAACGTTGTGCACTCCTGACATCTTTGGCAGCAATGCAAGTCGATAAGCAACTTTCCCAACACGTTCTAGAATCTCGAATGATCCGATGAATCGCGGCGATAACTTGCCTCCCTTCTGACCGAATCTGTCGATTCCTCGAACTGGCAAAATTTTGAGTAGCACGTGATCTCCAACGGCAAACTCTAAATCTTTGCGTCGCTTGTCAGCATAACTCTTGTGTCTAGTCTGGGCTGTCTTCATCTTCTCACGTACAATCTGAATCTTCTCATTGGTTTCTCGTACCATCTCTGGCCCAAGAAGTTGGGTATCTCCGACTTCAGTCCAACATAGCGGCGATCGGCAAGGTCTTCCGTACAAAGCTTCGAACGACGCCATTCCTATGCTCGAATGATAACTGTTGTTGTAAGCGAACTCTATCAAAGGTAAGTGCGTCTCCCAAGAATTCTCAAAATCAATAACACAAGCACGTAACATATCTTGCATTACTTGGTTAACTCGTTCAGTTTGCCCATCGATCTGTGGATGAAAAGCTGAACTCAAGTTCAATGTTGTTCCCATCGCTGTTTGGAGACTCTTCCAAAACTCTGCAGTAAAGCGTGAATCTCGATCTGACACAATAGATACAGGTACCCCGTGTAACCGTATCACGTGCTGTAGATACATCCGGCTTAACCGTTCTACTGGATACGTCATACTATAGGCAATAAAATGTGCCGTCTTCGTAAGTCGATCCACGATTACCCAAATAGCGTCGTGGTTTTGCTGTGACTTTGGCAATCCTACCACAAAATCCATGGTGATATGTTCCCATTTCCATTGAGGAATTGGTAACGACTGTAAAAGTCCAGATGGTTTCTGATGTTCTGCCTTTACTTGTTTACAAGTAAGACACTGAGAAACATACTCAGCCACTTCTCGCTTCATTCCCTCCCACCAGAAATTCCTTTTCAGATCCTTGTACATCTTTGTACCTCCAGGATGAATAGTCATTCGTGACTTATGAGCTTCATCCAATATGTCTTTTCGAAGATTTTCCTTATTAGGTACACAGAGTCTACCTTTACATCGTAAGGCTCCGTCTGTACTAACATTCCAGATTTCTGGTTCTTTAGCTGACATCTTGGCGAACCATAACTTCAAATCTTCTGCTATCTGCTGAGCTGCTATGATATGGCTAATCAAAGTTGGTTGTACCATAAGACATCCAAAATGCTATCTTTCCATTGGTTCCACTGGCTGAAGTTCGAATTCAGTTAACACCTCCAATGCTTGCCATTCTCGAATTAATAATGCAGCGATCACTAGTCGAGGTTTACGACTCAAAGCATCCGCTACGACATTTGCTTTACCTAGATGGTATTGCAATGAAAAGTCATAGTCCTTGAGTAACTCCATCCATCTTCGTTGTCGCATGTTCAACTCCTTCTGAGAGAACAAATACTTCAAGCTCTTATGATCGGAAAACAGATCAAACTTTTTTCCGTACAGATAGTGTCTCCAAATCTTTAAGGCAAACACTAGTGCTGCCAATTCCAAATCATGCGTAGGATAATTCTTCTCATGTACCTTCAGTTGTCTTGATCCATATGCAATCACATTCCCGTTTTGCATAAGCACACAACCAAGTCCTTGGTGCGATGCATCACTGTAGATCACATACCTTTCTCCACTCTTAGGTATTGCGAGTACTGGTGCAGAAGTCAATCGCTCTTTTAACTCCTGAAATGCACCCTCATGCTTGTTCGTCCATTCATACTTCGTCTCCTTCCTTGTCAAATCTGTTAAAGGTCCTGCTATCTTGGAAAATCCTTCAACAAATCTTCTGTAGTATCTTGCTAAACCCAGAAAACTTCTAACCTCTGTTGCATTGGTTGGTTGGTTCCAGTTTAAGACTGCATCGATCTTAGATGAGTCCACAGAGATACCATCCTGAGATATAACATGTCCCAAGAATTTGACCTCTTGTAGCCAAAATTCACACGTGCTGAACTTTGCATATAACTTACTATCTCGAAGTGTCTTTAAAGCAATCTGTAAATGCTCCTTATGATCTTCCTCTGTCTTTGAATAAATCAAAATGTCATCGATGAATACTATGATGAATTTATCCAAATATGGTCTGAATACTCTATTCATCAAGTCCATAAATACTGCTGGCGCATTCGTCAATCCAAAAGGCATAACTAAAAACTCATAATGCCCGTATCTTGTCCTGAATGCTGTCTTCGAAACATCCTCCGGTCGAACTAATAACTGATGATATCCAGAACGAAGATCGATCTTTGAAAAGATCCTGGATCCTTGTAACTGATCGAACAGGTCATCTATCCGAGGAAGTGGATATCTATTCTTGATCGTAACCTTGTTCAACTCCCTGTAGTCTATACAGAGTCGAAGTGTTCCATCTTTCTTCTTCACAAACAGAACTGGTGCTCCCCAAGGTGACGTACTCGGGCGAATAAATCCTAAATCTTCAAGTTCCTGAACTTGCTTCTTCAGTTCCAACATCTCAGTTGGCGCCATCCTATATGGTGTCTTGGAAATAGGCAATGTTCTGGGTATTAATTCCACACAAAAGTCTATTTCTCTTTTCGGTGGAAGTCCTTTAATATCCTGAAATACATCCTGAAAATCTTGTACAGTAGGAATCTGATCCATCGTGAGTTCTGTATTCGTACTCCCGATTGTAGCCAAACTACTCGTAAGGAACATGTCGCTAGTTGATTGACACTGAAATCTGATCATCGGCTTTCCTTGTATCGGAAATACAATTGTCCTAGTAGGGCAATCCAGATTGGCACTATACTTAGTCAACCAATCCATTCCTAGGATAATGTCGAACTCGGACATTGACAGAACTACCAAGTCTGCTGGAAGATTCCTATCTCCCAAAGTCAATGGGCAATCTTTACATACTTTACCCAACTTGACAGTCACTCCTAATGGTGACACAGCATTAAGTGCTGGCTCAAGTGTCTGGGGTTCTAAACCCAATTGACGCACAATCTTAACAGCAATAATTGAGCGTGCAGCTCCAGTATCAAATAAAACTTTAACTGGACTATGAAAGAGTACCAGCGTACCTTCCAAATGTTGCTGCTCGTCAGCATTAAAGCCTACTTCTCCTGGGATGATAGCATTCATCCTTGTCGGATCTGGTGGTCCTTGAATTCCTTGAACTGGTGCTCCATAATACCCTCCTCGAGGTGCATGACAATCTTTACTTAGATGTCCCGGCTTGTTGCAATTCCGACAGACAACATCCATTCTACGGTTAGTTCTAGCGGCTGTACAAAATCTGGCAACGTGCCCTGGCTTCCCACAATTAAAACATCCTCCATTATTGCTTGGCGGGGCTGTTAGCAGTGCCTGAGAATGTGGTCCCTGCTGGTGATATTGCTGGGGTCGAGTATAGCCTTGTTGTGGCTTTCTGGTTCCTTCCCAGGTTCTCTTGTTCCTTTGGAAATTACTCTGTGGTCTCCAACCTTGGGTATTTCTTGGCAGCTGGTTTTGGAAATTCCTCTGTTGAAACCCTCTTGACGGTTGGGGTCGATTCATCTGTGGTTACTGTGCTGGATAAGCATCCTTTTCCAATCCTGCAGCAAATCTGACGATCCCTTCGAATGATTGATTCAGATGACCAACCATCATATGTCTGAGATGGGGATTCAATCCTTGGTGAAATCTCTTCACCTTCTTCTGTGGAGTGTCTATCATATGTTGAGCAAATCTGGATAGACGCTCAAACTGTGTTGTGTATTCTTGTACAGTCCATCCTCCTTGAACTAGATTGAGAAAATTCTTCTCTTGTTGATCTCTCTCATCTTCGGGAAAATACTTCTCCAAAAACCTGCCTTTGAATGTCTCCCACGACATAGCTCTAGCAGCATCGGTCCCGATAGTGGCTCGTTCAGCTTCCCACCAATCTGCGGCGGCATAAGTGAGCTGGAATGTAGCAAGACGGCGCTTCTCTTGTTCACTGCATTCCAAAGCTTCAAATATTAACTCTATTTCTCTTATCCATTGTTCTGCTTTCCATGGTTCTGTTAGTCCATCGAACTTCTCTGGACGTAACCCATGAAAGTTTGCTAACAACTTATCTCCAGTCTGTCTCGGTGGCAGTGGTGCAATAGTTCTCTGGTGAGTGGAGTTATTGTACGTGTCTCCCACATGCTCCATCCTTTGCATAAAGGCTTCAAAAATTCCTGTTGGATCCATTCCTTCCGGAATAGGTGCTCCAATTCGCACTTGGTGATTCCTTAAGGGTCCGACCATAATGATAAAATGAGTTGCTCACCTACAAGAGACCTAATGATTAGCTAAAAGTCTTCTCGTAGAAACGAAATCAAGATAAGACAAGAAGCAACAAGAACTAACAGTTCTATCAACAACACATGACAATCTAAACATACAACCACATATCAAAAGTACCGCTCATATATTCCAAAAGATGTACCGCACAGTACACACTAGTCAAACTGTGTACCACGTGGAACATAAGCAACAATAGTGCTAAGGTCAACTATACAATACCATGACTACTGCTAATATCTATACAATGCTATGGTCAATAGCTATCTCTCAAGCTCCCAAAATTTTGGTGGACAACATATCCTGATAAAACTAACAAAAACTAAGTCCTGCAGGTCCTGACTCAAAAATCGTCAGCGTCTGATCCTGCTGGTGGTGCCTCGTCCTCTGAATCAAGATCCATCTCCTCGAGTGGATCATCCTCAACTGGTGCAACAAGATCTCCGACCACCACTCCTATATCCCAATCCTCTATCACCTCTGCATCATCGTTCTCCATCACTTCTACTATCGCCTGATTAGCGACATCGACTGCTACTGCGGCGAATTCATCGGCTATATCAAGGGCTCCTACTATCGTGGCCTCTCCTATAACAAAACCTGCTGGCTGAGCGATCATCTCTGCTATCCATCCTACTGCCATATCGGCCATGACTTCCATATGCATAATGGGTCCGGCTGGTATCTGAAGCACGACGGGTACCTCTGGCACAACTACCTCCTCATCGGGCACATCCTCGTCTACGACCAGGTCTGCCTCAATAGCCTCCGGGTCCTGTACTGGATCCTCTGGCTCAAACTCTGGCTCCTCGGGGTCATCATCTGGCTCATCATCTATAGGCTCCTCCTCTCCATCTCCATCCATGTCCTCATCGGGATGCTCATCCTCTGGGTCTGGGTCCTCATCTCCCTGAATCGGCTCAGGCTCTGGAACTGTTACGTCGAGCACTGGTGATGGTGGTGTTGCTGGTACTGGTGTAACTACAGGCTCTGGTGGACCGGCTACAATAGCTCTCAACTCAATCTCATCCATCTCTAGCTTACTCCGAACCAACCGTAACATCTCCTGACAAATGTCTCTACCAACTCTCGCAGACTGGTAAGCATCCATACGCATCTGCGTCGGGTGAGTCATCTCGGTCACATAAAGCGCTATCCACATATCCTCCTCTAAATGTTGACTAGCTATCTGGCATACGCGCTCAAGATAAAACTCTGGGTCAGTTGGCTCCACGGTATCCCCATGGATCATGTGTCCTCCATAAGCATCGGTAACAAACTGATGGAACTCTGGATCCATGCTATCCTGCAAAGGAAAACTATCTATCGTCAGACAGACGAACTTATCTTAAACTCATATCTCATCTCAGGAAATCTTAACATACTAGGACCAGATGGTGTGGAAACGTTAGTGAACGACAGTATCAGAACCTAAAGCTCTGATACCAAAAACCCTATCACGCCCCGGAGCAGCATAAATAGAGATAAATAAATTTCCTTTATGGGTCCATAGGGAATGACAAGTGAAAGTCACTGATAATCCACACCACACAGTACTAGTCCACAAGAACAACAGGAACAGTAAACCACTGAAATATAAACACGATTCTGTCTATTACAATCATCAGAGTATGGTCCACAGGATCACAAAAGGTTTGGAGACAATACATGCCCAAGTACCCGTTAAACTACAAAGTACAACAGTAAAAGAAAAGTAGTAATATAAACTACTATCTATCTTCAGGTCTTCAGCTGGCGTACGGATAGGCGTCAGCATAACTGGCATCAGTGGGGCCATTCTCTACGTAACTCCCTTCAGGGTAATCGTTATCGCCATAAGTTCCGTCATCTGCATTGTAAAGGACAGGATAGTCTGGACGGGGAATGTCCAGGCAATAAAGGCCGTCAGCTTGTTGAAAGCTGAGTGAGCACTAACTAACGCAGTCTCATAGAAATAACATATTTACAGTTATGAACAATAGATGATAGTGATACGAAATATATCTCTTCCTCTTTTATTCAGACATATTATTAATCGATTCTTATTAATTCCCACTCTAAGACTGATCTCAAAATTCCCAACTGACTCTCTCTCTCGAACTGATTATATCAGCACAACATACCAATGCTCTTGTTCACCGCTTTTAAGAACTCTTACTGTTCACCGCTTTTAAGAACTCTTACGAGCACCCATACATCGTTCTCATATAATGACTGGTCCATGGATGTACCCATACTCTTGTTCACCGCTTTTAAGAACTCTTACTGTTCACCGCTTTTAAGAACGCTTGCGAGTACTGTACATACATAGCCCTGGTAATTCAAATCATGGGTGTGCCACATCTACTCTTGTTCACCGCTTTTAAGAACTCTTACTGTTCACCGCTTTTAAGAACTCTTGCGAGTACTGTGCACCCATGATTCTCACGGTCCTGATCAAATCCTTGACATACACTTATTGGATTCAATCTGAGCGAATCATCAGCTCGACTTACACAACCTTGAACCTACCAATCATCTTACTGACTTAACTCCCAGTTATCCAATACTACCTAGTGTTATCATCTCAAACTTATCGCGTTATCACGTCGTACTATTACTAACGTTCCGAACCCGACTACGTTACTCACTATGTTATCTCAATCTCATTATCGTATCCCATTACCTCCGTAATCCATAATATCGCATAATAGGAACATGAAACAACAATTAACCAACTACGCACTATGCATTATAAACTGAAAGGAATACATTCATGTTCTGCTAGGTTCGATCGATTGAGATCATCTCGATCGCTCGAAGAAAGTGTTGTTCGATCGATTGAAGTCTTCTCGATCGATCGAAGTGAAGGTAGTCTCGATCGATTGAAGTATTCTCGATCGATTGAGACTCAGGGATGTTCGATCGATTGAACTCAGTTCGATCGATCGAACTTCGTCTTCCACAGATTCTGCCAGTGAACATGCAGAATATGCTAGGGGGTGTTTGGGCTATATTTAATACGTCCAGAACACGTAAAACATCATAACTAAGCTACCAAGTGAGTTTGGAACTCACCGAAAGTCGTTAAGGGCGCGTTTGGCTTGTTTGAAAGCTTCCAAGCTTTAATGGTGGCTCCTCTTTCTTCCTCTTCTCCTCTCGGTCTCTCTCTGCCTCCTTCTCTTTCTCTCCTTCTTCTTGTTCTTCTTCTTCTCTATCTCTTCTTCTTCTGAGTATACATATCTTTATGTGTGTGTGTATATATTTATATATATATGGATGTATGTGTATAATATATAGATAACACACACTCACACTCTCTCAAGCTCTCTCAACTCTCACAATTTCAGCAAACACACAACACCCACGAGACTAATGTATATATAGGGGGAATGGGGGTGTAGGTGGCAGCATTTGCGCAGAAACTGGAATTCTGATAATTGCACTCTCGATCGATCGAATGATTCTCGATCGATCGAACTCAGATCGGTCAGTTAGATCGATTGAAAAAGGGTTTGATCGATCGAAGTGGGAACCACGTATTAAATTTATGTCGGTAGGGTTTCGATCGCTCGAAAAGGGTTCGATCGCTTGAACTTATGGGATGCTCGATCGCTCGAAAGAGCTTCGATCGATCGAATATGAAATTTCATGAATGGTCAAGGGAAGTATATAGAATCTCTGTGCATAAATATTTTTTGGAAATACAGGGTATTACAATAGGTATCATTTTTTTTTTAAAAAAAAGTTATGTCACTTCTCAATTGCCGCAAGAAAAAATTTGATCGACATCCCATCTCTCATCTCTCTCTTCTCAGTTGCCGCCATTATTGTTGCTCTTGGAGGTACACCTCTCTCTCTCTCTCTCTCTCTGCCTGTGCGTGCGTGTTTTTTTTGTTTTCTCTCTGTCTCTGTCTCTCTCTCTCTCTCTCAACTGAAGCTCTCTCCTATCGGTCTCTCTCCCTCTCTCTCTCTCTCTCACACACACACACACAGTGGGCGAGATTTTGTGAGTGTGTGTATTCGTGTGTGTGTGTTTCAAGTGTATGTATTCATCCTTGCAGAATGGATTTTAGGGATTTTAATGGTTAGGGATTTCAGTTGGATCTTAGGGTTTTTTTTAGCTCGATTTAATTAGCCCTATCTTCATTCATACAGAAAATTTGCACTCTATTTGTGAATAACCCCAACCAGTAAGATTAATCCAATACCTGATTTCATGGTTGCTTGACTGTGATTGTGCGAGTTGGATTTTGTGAAGTGTTTTTTTTACTGCATTTTATCCGTGTCCCAAGCTGAAGAGGGCTGGATCTGCTGCAGATTTAGCTAATCTTTATACGATAAAAAAACTCTGTTTAAAATACATTCTATAAAGGGAATGCTCTGACACTAGAGATAGAAGAAATTGACATTGAAACAGGACGTATCGAGAAACGTTTCTGTACTAATGGTTCTTCTAAGTGCTGTATCTGGAGGATTGATCCGCATTTCCAATTCAGATCATGAAACTATTTTCTGCAATGGATTAAACTGAAGGTAGGGTTGATTAGCCATTTCTGATGATTCCCTAGTTGTTGGAAAATTGGATGTGCAAGCTGGAAATACCTGTTGATTTTATAAAGCAAAAGGGTATTAGCATTTTTTTTTATTATGTGTTAATACATATGGATTTAAATGTTATGATCCTCTGCTTTGATTTGTTCTTACGTAATACAAGAGATTTTAGTTTTAAACATTTTTCTGCATATTTAATTATATGTTTTATTTCAATGCACTCGTTTGATAATTCTACAATGACAGGAAGCTTTGAGAGCTTTATGGTCTGCCACTTATCCAGGTCAGGAGCTCCATGGTTTGGTGTCTGATCAGTGGAAAGAAATGGGTTGGCAAGGAAGAGATCCATCAACTGATTTCAGGTTCCCTTTTCCATCCTCTGTTGTGTTGTAGCTTGCCTTGTAATATTCTTTCTGTGACTTTTTCTAATTTGTTTGAACTGGACAATTTTTATTTGTTGAACAGAGGAGCTGGATTCATTTCTTTGGAGAATTTATTATTTTTTGCGAAGACATTTTCTGTAAGATTCTTGCTGTTTTTCCATTTGGGAAGATGAAATTTAGATTTTTCGGCAAATCTATTTCTCACAAAGTTATCATATACTACCGAAATTTAGATGAAACCTAGGTTAAGTTTTAAATAGTTTTTTTTTTTACCGAACTACGTCTTTGTTAGCTTAGTTATGAAGTTTGAAGTCAGTTTATTTTATTTCCAAACCACCAATTGTGTCATTCGTAGCATTTTTTGCACAACTTTCATGTACTCTTCTTTGTGTAGTCTTACGGTTAGGAACTAATACTATGCTTCCCCATTTTTATCCCCTAAAAGTGATTCCCAACACATGTGGCAGTGGGCCCAGTTGATTTTGGGTTTAATATGTGAAGATTTATGAATTATATACTTCAAAACTTACTTTACAACAATTACAAACAATGAGCTTGATTTTCATTGTTTCGTTGAACTTATAATGGTTGAGTAAGCATTTAGCCAAAGGTAAAAGTGCCTATGAGATCAAATGTTAATATGTTATATAGGAAGTTGGGGGGTTGATATCTTAAGAGTATATGCTTTTGTTGGGTATATAGTATGGCTGCCTTCGATGGGGATGACTATTTTTTTTGGACATTTGAACACCCATTTCGAAGCTGTGGTTGGTAGTTTAGTTAATGATGTAATTCACAGCAATTCTATGATTCCTGAGATTTTGTTTCTTAATTTGTTGTCTAATGCTCTTTTTGTGTGATCAAATTAATTACTACTTTGTTTAAGAATACAATCTAAATTATACAATGCCCATGGGATGGAAATTGTCATACCATGTGTGCATCTGTCTTGTTTTGAGATTGTGCTTTAGTAACATCGACCCTTAATTTATTAGAGTTCTACAACCATTAGTGGATATAGATTAGGCGGTTGGTGGAACATTCGAATAGATTTTATGTTAACTTTTTTTACTACAAATGAGACCAAATTTTTTTGAGGTCTACTTATATATAATTGGCAATTTTGTAGGATTTACTTAGACATAATTGGCGATTTTTTTTGGAGTCTATTTATAGTATGAGTCTATTTGTGAAACTTAAACATTTTATGGTATCTTTCAAAATTCTAGAGGGGCCTATATCTAAAACTCAAAAACTTCTTACACTAAAAATGTAATTTTCAAAATTCTAGGCCTTTGCTTTTGAGTTTTATATACATGTATATCAATATATATATATAGTTGATGACACTAAATTGGGCCTTGGGAGAGGCCTAAATGTAAAATGCTAAAAATCTCAAGGTAAAAATGTAATTATGAAAATTTCATGAAGACCCTCAAATTTTGTGAACTTTGGTGACCCGGGGCGGTTGCCCCTTTTGTCCCCCTTCGGGCCGGCCATGGCCTTACTCTCAAACCACCTTTGACACGATGTATATTTTGCAACAGCTACAAGTACACAGAAAGGATAGAGTTTTGTGCTAGCATAGTCCATCGTGCCATATATCACTCAGTATAATCTTTTGGATTATGTCATGAAATGTATATAATTTATTGCATTTAACGTACATATTCACAGAGAATAGGTCAACAATGGTTTAACACCATCCATAGACAAGTAGTGGCTAATGTAGTAATGTTAGAATTGATCAAACGAGGTTGAACAATAACTAGGATATATCTATATATTATTATGTTTTCAAACCTTTTAACCTAGTGGAATAACAGAATAAAACTTCACACTGGTGAACATAATCAATTTGGAATTTCATTTTATATCTATTTCTATGCACCCGGATTCAAATAATTCATTTTCCTTGACACCTATATACCTTTGAAATGCAATGTTCTCTACATATTAAATTTCTCCTCATCATCCTACTTTGAAAATAAACACACTTAGGCTGAGTTCATCCCAAGTCATCAGAGTACTTAAATTACTTCCTTGAGGTTAGCATTTGATAGATATTATTGTTTCCCCATGAAATTCAAACTGTTTACGAAGAACTGTCATTAGGCTATACTAGCAAATGCATTTCTCTGTATAGTTGTGGGGAGACTAAAATTCAAACTGTTTCAAGTCCTTTTGCAGACTGAAATGCATGTTAAATATTTCTTCTGCTATGTACTTTTGTCACTTTAGGTTTATGGTTATGCCATGGTACTATATTAATGGTGATGAGGTCTTTAATTTGCGACTATAAGTAGGCGGTACAAACTTTGCTAATCGTTGTGCTTGTTGAATACAGTTACAGATTGAGGCGTTCATATTTAGCAAAGGCTTGATTCCAAGTGAGAAAGCGTCTTTCACCAGAGATTGGCTCCTCTGCACTTTTCCTCGGATATCCCGGCTCAACTTGAAGGTACGACACTCCTTTACTTTTCCCTGTCGATTGCTTCATGAGGCCTTCCACTCAAATATGTGCTGCCGAGCGAAATTAGGCTTATTTCCCTACCAGTTCAAATACAATGTGCTCGGTTTCGTTGTACACCAATTTGTACTTTTTAAGAAAATGAAGATTGTCTTGCTTCTTCTTAGGGCTGGTATTCTGCAGCTTAGGCTAATTTATTCTACTGATTTGATACCGAATTAGACCTTGCCATATTTTAGGCGCGGCATACAGTCTTAGGTAGTCAAAAAACACCTACACAATCATCAAACTCTTTACAACATGTTCCTATGTAATGGTAGTCAAAAAACACCTACACAGTCTTAGGTAGCCATTTTTTTGAGGTTTTGAGTAGTGAAACGGTAAACTGCTTAACCGAATGCCATGAAACCTTACACGCACCTCAAACATGCCTAAATAAACTTGCGGGAACTAATGGAACACATAACGGATTAACGGTTCACAAATAATGCGAAAAAATGACTCGTTCCTCACTTAGACTTGAAAATTCTTAGTTTTTGAGTTTTGAGTAGTGAAACGGTGAACCGCTTAACCAAATGCCACAAAACCTTACACGCACCTCAAACATACCTAAAGAAACTTGTGGGATCTAACGGAATGGATAACGGAATCACGGTTCACAAAAAATGCGAAAAAAAGCGACTCTTTCATCACTTAGGCTTGAAAACGCCTAGTTTTTGAGGTTTTGAGTAGTGAATCGGTAAACCGCTTAACTAAACGCCACAAAACTTTGCACGCACTTCAAACATGCCTAAATAAACTTTCGAGAACTAACGGAATACATAACGAATCCAATGTTCACAAATAATGGGAAAAAATGACTCTTTCCTCACTTAGACTTGAAAATTCTTAGTTTTTGAGGTTTTGAGTAGTGAAACGGTAAACCGCTTAACCAAACGCCACGAAACCTTACTCGTACCTCAAACATGCCTAAATAAACTTGTGGGAACTAACGGAATACATAACATAATCATGGTTCATAAAAAATGTGAAAAAAATGAATCTTTCATTACTTAGGCTTGAAAATGCCTAGTTTTTGAGGTTTTGAGTAGTGAATCGGTAAACCGCTTAACCAAACGCCACAAAACCTTTCATACACCTCAAACATGCCTAAATAAACTTGCGGGAACTAACGGAATGCATAACGGATTCACGGTTCACAAATAATGCGAAAAAATGACTCTTTCCTCACTTAGACTTGAAAATTATTAGTTTTTGAGGTTTTGAGTCGTGAAATGGTAAACCACTTAACCAAACGCCACGAAACCTTACTCGCACCTCAAACTTGCCAAATTAAACTTGCGGGAACTAATGGAATACATAACGGATTCACGGTTCACAAATAATGCGAGAAAATGACTCTTTCCTCACTTAGACTTGAAAATTCTTAGTTATTGAGGTTTCGAGTAGTGAATCGGTAAACCGCTTAACCAAACGCCACGAAATCTTACTCGTACCTCAAAAATACCTAAATAAACTTTTGGGAACTAACGGAATGCACAAAAGATTCACGGTTCACAAAAAATGCAAAAAAATGACTCTTTAGTCACTTAGGCTTGAAAAAGCTTAGTTATTGAGGTTTCAAGTAGTGAATCGGTAAACCGCTTAACCAAACGCCACAAAATCTTAATTGCACCTCAAACATGCCTAAATAAAATTTCGGGAACTAACAGAATGCATAACGCATTCACGTTTCACAAAAAATGCGAAAAAATAACTTTTAGTCACTTAGGCTTGAAAAAGCTTAGTTATTGAGGTTTCAAGTAGTGAATCGGTAAACCGCTTAACCAAACGCCACAAAATCTTACTCTCACCTCAAACATACCTAAATAAACTTGTGAGAACTAACTGAATGTATAAAGGATTCACGGTTCACAAAAAATGCGAAAAAAATTTCTTTTAGTCACTTAGGCTTGAAAAAGCTTAGTTATTGAGGTTTCAAGTAGTGAATCGGTAAACCACTTAACCAAACGCCATGAAATCTTACTTGCACCTCAACCATACCTAAATAAACTTGCGGGAACTAACAAAATGCATAACGCATTCACGGTTCACAAAAAATGCGAAAAAAATGACTCTTTTGTCACTTAGGCTTGAAAAAGCTTAGTTATTGAGGTTTCAAGTAGTGAATCGGTAAACCGCTTAACCAAACGCCACGAAATCTTACTCGCACCTCAAACATACCTAAATAAACTTGCGGGAACTAACGGAATGCATAAAGGATTCACAGTTCACAAAAATTACGAAAAAATGACTTTTAGTCACTTAGGCTTGAAAAAGCTTAGTTATTGAGGTTTCGAGTAGTGAAATGGTAAACCGCTTAACCAAACGCCACGAAATCTTAATCGCACCTCAAATATACCTAAATAAACTTGCGGGAACTAACAGAATGCATAAAGAATTCACGATTCACGAAAAATATGAAAAAATAACTTTTGGTCACTTAGGCTTGAAAAAGCTTAGTTATTGAGGTTTCAAGTAGTGAATCGGTAAACCGCTTGACCAAATGCCACAAAATCTTACTTGTACCTCAAACATACCTAAATAAACTTGCGGGAACTAACAGAATGCATAACGCATTCACGGTTCACAAAAAATACGAAAAAATGACTTTTAGTCACTTAGGCTTGAAAAAGCTTAGTTATTGAGATTTTGAGTAGTGAATCGGTAAACCGCATGACAATCTAAACATACAACCACATATCAAAAGTACCGCTCATATATTCCAAAAGATGTACCGCACAGTACACACTAGTCAAACTGTGTACCACGTGGAACATAAGCAACAACAGTGCTAAGGTCAACTATACAATACCATGACTACTGCTAATATCTATACAATGCTATGGTCAATAGCTATCTCTCAAGCTCCCAAAATTTTGGTGGACAACATGTCCTGATAAAACTAACAAAAACTAAGTCCTGCAGGTCCTGACTCAAAAATCGTCAGCGTCTGATCCTGCTGGTGGTGCCTCGTCCTCTGAATCAAGATCCATCTCCTCGAGTGGATCATCCTCAACTGGTGCAACAAGATCTCCGACCACCACTCCTATATCCCAATCCTCTATCACCTCTGCATCATCGTTCTCCATCACTTCTACTATCGCCTGATTAGCGACATCGACTGCTACTGCGGCGAATCCATCGGCTATATCAAGGGCTCCTACTATCGCGGCCTCTCCTATAACAAAACCTGCTGGCTGAGCGATCATCTCTGCTATCCATCCTACTGCCATATCGGCCATGACTTCCATATGCATAATGGGTCCGGCTGGTATCTGAAGCACGACGGGTACCTCTGGCACAACTACCTCCTCATCGGGCACATCCTCGTCTACGACCAGGTCTGCCTCAATAGCCTCCGGGTCCTGTACTGGATCCTCTGGCTCAAACTCTGGCTCCTCGGGGTCATCATCTGGCTCATCATCTATAGGCTCCTCCTCTCCATCTCCATCCATGTCCTCATCGGGATGCTCATCCTCTGGGTCTGGGTCCTCATCTCCCTGAATCGGCTCAGGCTCTGGAACTGTTACGTCGAGCACTGGTGATGGTGGTGTTGCTGGTACTGGTGTAACTACAGGCTCTGGTGGACCGGTTACAATAGCTCTCAACTCGATCTCATCCATCTCTAGCTTACTCCGAACCAACCGTAACATCTCCTGACAAATGTCTCTACCAACTCTCGCAGACTGGTAAGCATCCATACGCATCTGCGTCGGGTGAGTCATCTCGGTCACATAAAGCGCTATCCACATATCCTCCTCTAAATGTTGACTAGCTATCTGGCACACGCGCTCAAGATAAAACTCTGGGTCAGTTGGCTCCACGGTATCCCCATGGATCATGTGTCCTCTATAAGCATCGGTAACAAACTGATGGAACTCTGGATCCATGCTATCCTGCAAAGGAAAACTATCTATCGTCAGACAGACGAACTTATCTTAAACTCATATCTCATCTCAGGAAATCTTAACATACTAGGACCAGATGGTGTGGAAACGTTAGTGAACGACAGTATCAGAACCTAAAGCTCTGATACCAAAAACCCTATCACGCCCCGGAGCAGCATAAATAGAGATAAATAAATTTCCTTTATGGGTCCATAGGGAATGACAAGTGAAAGTCACTGATAATCCACACCACACAGTACTAGTCCACAAGAACAACAGGAACAGTAAACCACTGAAATATAAACACGATTCTGTCTATTACAATCATCAGAGTATGGTCCACAGGATCACAAAAGGTTTGGAGACAATACATGCCCAAGTACCCGTTAAACTACAAAGTACAACAGTAAAAGAAAAGTAGTAATATAAACTACTATCTATCTTCAGGTCTTCAGCTGGCGTACGGATAGGCGTCAGCATAACTGGCATCAGTGGGGCCATTCTCTACGTAACTCCCTTCAGGGTAATCGTTATCGCCATAAGTTCCGTCATCTGCATTGTAAAGGACAGGATAGTCTGGACGGGGAATGTCCAGGCAATAAAGGCCGTCAGCTTGTTGAAAGCTGAGTGAGCACTAACTAACGCAGTCTCATAGAAATAACATATTTACAGTTATGAACAATAGATGGTAGTGATACGAAATATATCTCTTCCTCTTTTATTCAGACATATTATTAATCGATTCTTATTAATTCCCACTCTAAGACTGATCTCAAAATTCCCAACTGACTCTCTCTCTCGAACTGATTATATCAGCACGACATACCAGTGCTCTTGTTCACCGCTTTTAAGAACTCTTACTGTTCACCGCTTTTAAGAACTCTTACGAGCACCCATACATCGTTCTCATATAATGACTGGTCCATGGATGTACCCATACTCTTGTTCACCGCTTTTAAGAACTCTTATTGTTCACCGCTTTTAAGAACGCTTGCGAGTACTGTACATACATAGCCCTGGTAATTCAAATCATGGGTGTGCCACATCTACTCTTGTTCACCGCTTTTAAGAACTCTTACTGTTCACCGCTTTTAAGAACTCTTGCGAGTACTGTGCACCCATGATTCTCACGGTCCTGATCAAATCCTTGACATACACTTATTGGATTCAATCTGAGCGAATCATCAGCTCGACTTACACAACCTTGAACCTACCAATCATCTTACTGACTTAACTCCCAGTTATCCAATACTACCTAGTGTTATCATCTCAAACTTATCGCGTTATCACGTCGTACTATTACTAACGTTCCGAACCCGACTACGTTACTCACTATGTTATCTCAATCTCATTATCGTATCCCATTACCTCCGTAATCCATAATATCGCATAATAGGAACATGAAGCAACAATTAACCAACTACACACTATGCATTATAAACTGAAAGGAATACATTCATGTTCTGCTAGGTTCGATCGATTGAGATCATCTCGATCGCTCGAAGAAAGTGCTGTTCGATCGATTGAAGTCTTCTCGATCGATCGAAGTGAAGGTAGTCTCGATCGATTGAAGTATTCTCGATCGATTGAGACTCAGGGATGTTCGATCGATTGAACTCAGTTCGATCGATCGAACTTCGTCTTCCACAGATTCTGCCAGTGAACATGCAGAATATGCTAGGGGGTGTTTGGGCTATATTTAATACGTCCAGAACACGTAAAACATCATAACTAAGCTACCAAGTGAGTTTGGAACTCACCGAAAGTCGTTAAGGGCGCGTTTGGCTTGTTTGAAAGCTTCCAAGCTTTAATGGTGGCTCATCTTTCTTCCTCTTCTCCTCTCGGTCTCTCTCTGCCTCCTTCTCTTTCTCTCCTTCTTCTTGTTCTTCTTCTTCTCTATCTCTTCTTCTTCTGAGTATACATATCTTTATGTGTGTGTGTACATATTTATATATATATGGATGTATGTGTATAATATATAGATAACACACACTCACACTCTCTCAAGCTCTCTCAACTCTCACAATTTCAGCAAACACACAACACCCACGAGACTAATGTATATATAGGGGGAATGGGGGTGTAGGTGGCAGCATTTGCGCAGAAACTGGAATTCTGATAATTGCACTCTCGATCGATCGAATGATTCTCGATCGATCGAACTCAGATCGGTCAGTTAGATCGATTAAAAAAGGGTTTGATCGATCGAAGTGGGGACCACGTATTAAATTTATGTCGGTAGGGTTTCGATCGCTCGAAAAGGGTTCGATCGCTTGAACTTATGGGATGCTCGATCGCTCGAAAGAGCTTCGATCGATCGAATATGAAATTTCATGAATGGTCAAGGGAAGTATATAGAATCTCTGTGCATAAATATTTATTGGAAATACAGGGTATTACAATAGGTATCATTTTTTTTAAAAAAAAAAGTTATGTCTCTTCTCAATTGCCGCAAGAAAAAATTTGATCGACATCCCATCTCTCATCTCTCTCTTCTCAGTTGCCGCCATTGTTGTTGCTCTTGGAGGTACACCTCTCTCTCTCTCTCTCTCTCTCTCTTTCTCTCTCTCTCTCTCTCTGCCTGTGCGTGCGTGTTTTTTTTGTTTTCTCTCTGTCTCTGTCTCTCTCTCTCTCTCAACTGAAGCTCTCTCCTATCGGTCTCTCTCCCTCTCTCTCTCTCTCTCTCTCTCACACACACACACAGTGGGCGAGATTTTGTGAGTGTGTGTATTCGTGTGTGTGTGTTTCAAGTGTATGTATTCATCCTTGCAGAATGGATTTTAAGGATTTTAATGGTTAGGGATTTCAGTTGGATCTTAGGGTTTTTTTTAGCTCGATTTAATTAGCCCTATCTTCATTCATACAGAAAATTTGCACTCTATTTGTGATTAACCCCAACCAGTAAGATTAATCCAATACCTGATTTCATGGTTGCTTGACTGTGATTGTGCGAGTTGGATTTTGTGAAGTGTTTTTTTTACTGCATTTTATCCGTGTCCCAAGCTGAAGAGGGCTGGATCTGCTGCAGATTTAGCTAATCTTTATACGATAAAAAAACTCTGTTTAAAATACATTCTATAAAGGGAATGCTCTGACACTAGAGATAGAAGAAATTGACATTGAAACAGGACGTATCGAGAAACGTTTCTGTACTAATGGTTCTTCTAAGTGCTGTATCTGGAGGATTGATCCGCATTTCCAATTCAGATCATGAAACTATTTTCTGCAATGGATTAAACTGAAGGTAGGGTTGATTAGCCATTTCTGATGATTCCCTAGTTGTTGGAAAATTGGATGTGCAAGCTGGAAATACCTGTTGATTTTATAAAGCAAAAGGGTATTAGCATTTTTTTTTATTATGTGTTAATACATATGGATTTAAATGTTATGATCCTCTGCTTTGATTTGTTCTTACGTAATACAAGAGATTTTAGTTTTAAACATTTTTCTGCATATTTAATTATATGTTTTATTTCAATGCACTCGTTTGATAATTCTACAATGACAGGAAGCTTTGAGAGCTTTATGGTCTGCCACTTATCCAGGTCAGGAGCTCCATGGTTTGGTGTCTGATCAGTGGAAAGAAATGGGTTGGCAAGGAAGAGATCCATCAACTGATTTCAGGTTCCCTTTTCCATCCTCTGTTGTGTTGTAGCTTGCCTTGTAATATTCTTTCTGTGACTTTTTCTAATTTGTTTGAACTGGACAATTTTTATTTGTTGAACAGAGGAGCTGGATTCATTTCTTTGGAGAATTTATTATTTTTTGCGAAGACATTTTCTGTAAGATTCTTGCTGTTTTTCCATTTGGGAAGATGAAATTTAGATTTTTCGGCAAATCTATTTCTCACAAAGTTATCATATACTACCGAAATTTAGATGAAACCTAGGTTAAGTTTTAAATAGTTTTTTTTTTTACCGAACTACGTCTTTGTTAGCTTAGTTATGAAGTTTGAAGTCAGTTTATTTTATTTCCAAACCACCAATTGTGTCATTCGTAGCATTTTTTGCACAACTTTCATGTACTCTTCTTTGTGTAGTCTTACGGTTAGGAACTAATACTATGCTTCCCCATTTTTATCCCCTAAAAGTGATTCCCAACACATGTGGCAGTGGGCCCAGTTGATTTTGGGTTTAATATGTGAAGATTTATGAATTATATACTTCAAAACTTACTTTACAACAATTACAAACAATGAGCTTGATTTTCATTGTTTCGTTGAACTTATAATGGTTGAGTAAGCATTTAGCCAAAGGTAAAAGTGCCTATGAGATCAAATGTTAATATGTTATATAGGAAGTTGGGGGGTTGATATCTTAAGAGTATATGCTTTTGTTGGGTATATAGTATGGCTGCCTTCGATGGGGATGACTATTTTTTTTGGACATTTGAACACCCATTTCGAAGCTGTGGTTGGTAGTTTAGTTAATGATGTAATTCACAGCAATTCTATGATTCCTGAGATTTTGTTTCTTAATTTGTTGTCTAATGCTCTTTTTGTGTGATCAAATTAATTACTACTTTGTTTAAGAATACAATCTAAATTATACAATGCCCATGGGATGGAAATTGTCATACCATGTGTGCATCTGTCTTGTTTTGAGATTGTGCTTTAGTAACATCGACCCTTAATTTATTAGAGTTCTACAACCATTAGTGGATATAGATTAGGCGGTTGGTGGAACATTCGAATAGATTTTATGTTAACTTTTTTTACTACAAATGAGACCAAATTTTTTTGAGGTCTACTTATATATAATTGGCAATTTTGTAGGATTTACTTAGACATAATTGGCGATTTTTTTTGGAGTCTATTTATAGTATGAGTCTATTTGTGAAACTTAAACATTTTATGGTATCTTTCAAAATTCTAGAGGGGCCTATATCTAAAACTCAAAAACTTCTTACACTAAAAATGTAATTTTCAAAATTCTAGGCCTTTGCTTTGAGTTTTATATACATGTATATCAATATATATATATAGTTGATGACACTAAATTGGGCCTTGGGAGTAGGGGTGGGCAAACAGTTCAGTTAACCGAATTAACCGAATTATCGAACCGAAATTTTTATTACAGTTCAGTTAACCGAAATATTTATTTCAGTTCGGTTACAAACCGAACCGTATTATCTTTATTCAGTTCGGTTTTCGGTACAGCTCGTCCAAACCGAACCGAACCGAAAAACCGAACAAGATATGTGTTATATATGTAATGTCTGATATATATATACTAATATACCAAATGTTAGGGTTGAGAAATTTGCGCTGCATCTAGAGTGAGAGAGAGAGAGAGAGAGAGAGAGAGAGAAAGAGAGAGAGAGAGAGAAACCATCAGATCCTCAAGAGTCAAGACCCAGATTGCGAACTGGTTGTGATTGTGAAGCAGGGAAGCTCCGGCGACGGGAAGAAGCAATCGTCATCATCATCAAACACCCCAACTCTCAAGCTCCAAGATGAACACAAAGAAGAGGAAGAAGTCGCCTTTCTCCGGCGACGATGAAGTCACTGGTGGCCCCAATCACTGGTTGCTATCATCACCTACGAGGAAGACGACGACGCCATCGCTGATCTATACTCTCACTCTCTATATTATATATATATATATATGTATGTATATATCTTAACTTCATTTCTGTATATATATATATATGTTAATTGATCTGCTTCTAGGGCTTATTGTTTGATTTTAAACTGCTTCGTCTTCCTTGTGGATATGGTGTTTGCAGAAGTTTCAACATATTCTGTTAATATTAGGCTTAATAAAAGGTGAACTTTGTGGTTGAAATTTTGGATTCAAATAGAATTGAGAATTGTGGATAGTTTCCATTGATGGATGGGCATTTCATGGTGTTATGCGTGGCCAGTTTACAGGGATTGTCTAATACTGTGTAAATTAGACAATCAATGGTTTCTGATTTAGTGTTTGTAGGATCTAATTGTTCTATTGGAATGTGGGTTTCCCAATCCTGCATATCAATAAAATTAAACTGCTGGGTTGTAGTTGTAGTTGTAGCCTTGTAGGATCTGATTGTTCTTTTGGTGTTCTTTATTATTTCGGTTAACCGAATTTTATAACCGAACTGAATTTGTAATTCGGTTAACCGAACCGAATCAACCGAATTACATTTCGGTCAGTTAACAGTTGACAATTTCCCAAACCGAACCGAACCCAAACCGAACCGAATTTCCCCAAACCGAACCGAACCGACCGAATGCCCACCCCTACTTGGGAGAGGCCTAAATGTAAAATGCTAAAAATCTCAAGGTAAAAATGTAATTATGAAAATTTCATGAAGACCCTCAAATTTTGTGAACTTTGGTGACCCGGGGCGGTTGCCCCTTTTGTCCCCCTTCGGGCCGGCCATGGCCTTACTCTCAAACCACCTTTGACACGATGTATATTTTGCAACAGCTACAAGTACACAGAAAGGATAGAGTTTTGTGCTAGCATAGTCCATCGTGCCATATATCACTCAGTATAATCTTTTGGATTATGTCATGAAATGTATATAATTTATTGCATTTAACGTACATATTCACAGAGAATAGGTCAACAATGGTTTAACACCATCCATAGACAAGTAGTGGCTAATGTAGTAATGTTAGAATTGATCAAACGAGGTTGAACAATAACTAGGATATATCTATATATTATTATGTTTTCAAACCTTTTAACCTAGTGGAATAATAGAATAAAACTTCACACTGGTGAACATAATCAATTTGGAATTTCATTTTATATCTATTTCTATGCACCAGGATTCAAATAATTCATTTTCCTTGACACCTATATACCTTTGAAATGCAATGTTCTCTACATATTAAATTTCTCCTCATCATCCTACTTTGAAAATAAACACACTTAGGCTGAGTTCATCCCAAGTCATCAGAGTACTTAAATTACTTCCTTGAGGTTAGCATTTGATAGATATTATTGTTTCCCCATGAAATTCAAACTGTTTACGAAGAACTGTCATTAGGCTATACTAGCAAATGCATTTCTCTGTATAGTTGTGGGGAGACTAAAATTCAAACTGTTTCAAGTCCTTTTGCAGACTGAAATGCATGTTAAATATTTCTTCTGCTATGTACTTTTGTCACTTTAGGTTTATGGTTATGCCATGGTACTATATTAATGGTGATGAGGTCTTTAATTTGCGACTATAAGTAGGCGGTACAAACTTTGCTAATCGTTGTGCTTGTTGAATACAGTTACAGATTGAGGCGTTCATATTTAGCAAAGGCTTGATTCCAAGTAAGAAAGCGTCTTTCACCAGAGATTGGCTCCTCTGCACTTTTCCTCGGATATCCCGGCTCAACTTGAAGGTACGACACTCCTTTACTTTTCCCTGTCGATTGCTTCATGAGGCCTTCCACTCAAATATGTGCTGCCGAGCGAAATTAGGCTTATTTCCCTACCAGTTCAAATACAATGTGCTCGGTTTCGTTGTACACCAATTTGTACTTTTTAAGAAAATGAAGATTGTCTTGCTTCTTCTTAGGGCTGGTATTCTGCAGCTTAGGCTAATTTATTCTACTGATTTGATACCGAATTAGACCTTGCCATATTTTAGGCGCGGTATACAGTCTTAGGTAGTCAAAAAACACCTACACAATCATCAAACTCTTTACAACATGTTCCTATGTAACGGTAGTCAAAAAACACCTACACAGTCTTAGGTAGCCATTTTTTTTGAGGTTTTGAGTAGTGAAACGGTAAACTGCTTAACTGAATGCCATGAAACCTTACACGCACCTCAAACATGCCTAAATAAACTTGCGGGAACTAATGGAACACATAACGGATTAACGGTTCACAAATAATGCGAAAAAATGACTCGTTCCTCACTTAGACTTGAAAATTCTTAGTTTTTGAGGTTTTGAGTAGTGAAACGGTGAACCGCTTAACCAAATGCCACAAAACCTTACACGCACCTCAAACATACCTAAAGAAACTTGTGGGATCTAACGGAATGGATAACGGAATCACGGTTCACAAAAAATGCGAAAAAAAGCGACTCTTTCATCACTTAGGCTTGAAAACGCCTAGTTTTTGAGGTTTTGAGTAGTGAATCGGTAAACCGCTTAACTAAACGCCACAAAACTTTGCACGCACTTCAAACATGCCTAAATAAACTTGCGGGAACTAACGGAATACATAACGAATTCAATGTTCACAAATAATGGGAAAAAATGACTCTTTCCTCACTTAGACTTGAAAATTCTTAGTTTTTGAGGTTTTGAGTAGTGAAACGGTAAACCGCTTAACCAAACGCCACGAAACCTTACTCGTACCTCAAACATGCCTAAATAAACTTGTGGGAACTAACGGAATACATAACATAATCATGGTTCATAAAAAATGTGAAAAAAATGAATCTTTCATTACTTAGGCTTGAAAATGCCTAGTTTTTGAGGTTTTGAGTAGTGAATCGGTAAACCGCTTAACCAAACGCCACAAAACCTTTCATACACCTCAAACATGCCTAAATAAACTTGCGGGAACTAACGGAATGCATAACGGATTCACGGTTCACAAATAATGCAAAAAAATGACTCTTTCCTCACTTAGACTTGAAAATTATTAGTTTTTGAGGTTTTGAGTCGTGAAATGGTAAACCACTTAACCAAACGCCACGAAACCTTACTCGCACCTCAAACTTGCCAAATTAAACTTGCGGGAACTAATGGAATACATAACGGATTCACGGTTCACAAATAATGCGAGAAAATGACTCTTTCCTCACTTAGACTTGAAAATTCTTAGTTATTGAGGTTTCGAGTAGTGAATCGGTAAACCGCTTAACCAAATGCCACGAAATCTTACTCGTACCTCAAAAATACCTAAATAAACTTTCGGGAACTAACGGAATGCATAAAAGATTCACGGTTCACAAAAAATGCGAAAAAAATGACTCTTTAGTCACTTAGGCTTGAAAAAGCTTAGTTATTGAGGTTTCAAGTAGTGAATCGGTAAACCGCTTAACCAAACGCCACGAAATCTTAATTGCACCTCAAACATGCCTAAATAAAATTTCGGGAACTAACAGAATGCATAACGCATTCACGTTTCACAAAAAATGCGAAAAAATAACTTTTAGTCACTTAGGCTTGAAAAAGCTTAGTTATTGAGGTTTCAAGTAGTGAATCGGTAAACCGCTTAACCAAACGCCACAAAATCTTACTCTCACCTCAAACATACCTAAATAAACTTGTGGGAACTAACGGAATGTATAAAGGATTCACGGTTCACAAAAAATGCGAAAAAAATTTCTTTTAGTCACTTAGGCTTGAAAAAGCTTAGTTATTGAGGTTTCAAGTAGTGAATCGGTAAACCACTTAACCAAACGCCATGAAATCTTACTTGCACCTCAACCATACCTAAATAAACTTGCGGGAACTAACAAAATGCATAACGCATTCACGGTTCACAAAAAATGCGAAAAAAATGACTCTTTTGTCACTTAGGCTTGAAAAAGCTTAGTTATTGAGGTTTCAAGTAGTGAATCGGTAAACCGCTTAACCAAACGCCACGAAATCTTACTCGCACCTCAAACATACCTAAATAAACTTGCGGGAACTAACGGAATGCATAAAGGATTCACAGTTCACAAAAATTACGAAAAAATGACTTTTAGTCACTTAGGCTTGAAAAAGCTTAGTTATTGAGGTTTCGAGTAGTGAAATGGTAAACCGCTTAACCAAACGCCACGAAATCTTAATCGCACCTCAAATATACCTAAATAAACTTGCGGGAACTAACAGAATGCATAAAGAATTCACGATTCACAAAAAATATAAAAAAAAAAAAAAAACTTTTGGTCACTTAGGCTTGAAAAAGCTTAGTTATTGAGGTTTCAAGTAGTGAATCGGTAAACCGCTTGACCAAATGCCACAAAATCTTACTTGTACCTCAAACATACCTAAATAAACTTGCGGGAACTAACAGAATGCATAACGCATTCACGGTTCACAAAAAATACGAAAAAATGACTTTTAGTCACTTAGGCTTGAAAAAGCTTAGTTATTGAGATTTTGAGTAGTGAATCGGTAAACCGCTAAACCAAACGCCAAAAAATCTTACTCGCACCTCAATCATACCTAAATAAACTTGCGGGAACTAACAGAATGCATAACGCATTCATGGTTCACAAAAAATGCGAAAAATGACTCTTTAGTCACTTAGGCTTGAAAAAACTTAGTTATTGAGGTTTCAAGTAGTGAATCGGTAAACCGCTTAACCAAATGCCACAAAATCTTACTCGTACCTCAAACATACCTAAATAAACTTACAGAAACTAACGGAATGTATAAATGATTCACGGTTCACAAAAAATACGAAAAAATGACTCTTAGTCACTTTAGGCTTGAAAAAGCTTAGTTATTGAGGTTTCGAGCAGTGAATCGGTAAACTGCTTAACCAAACGCCACGAAATCTTACTCGAACCTCAAACATACCTAAATAAACTTGCAGGAACTAACAGAATGCATAAAGGATCCACGGTTCACAAAAAATGCGAAAAAATGACTCTTTAGTCACTTAGGCTTGAAAAAGCTTAGTTATTGAGGTTTCGAGTAGTGAATCAGTAAACCGCTTAATCAAACGCCACAAAATCTTACTTGCACCTCAAACATACCTAAATAAACTTGTGGGAACTAACAGAATGCATAACGCATTCACGGTTCACAAAAAATATGAAAAAATGACTTTTAGTCACTTAGGCTTGAAAAAGCTTAGTTATTGAGATTTTGAGTAGTGAATCGGTAAACCGCTAAACCAAACGCCACAAAATCTTACTCGCACCTCAAACATACCTAAATGAACTTGCGGGAACTAACAGAATGCATAACGCATTCATGGTTCACAAAAAATGCGAAAAATGACTCTTTAGTCACTTAGGCTTGAAAAAACTTAGTTATTGAGGTTTCAAGTAGTGAATCGGTAAACCGCTTAACCAAATGCCACAAAATCTTACTCGTACCTCAAACATACCTAAATAAACTTACAGGAACTAACGGAATGTATAAATGATTCACGGTTCACAAAAAATACGAAAAAATGACTCTTAGTCACTTTAGGCTTGAAAAAGCTTAGTTATTGAGGTTTCGAGCAGTGAATCGGTAAACTGCTTAACCAAACGTCACGAAATCTTACTCGAACCTCAAACATACCTAAATAAACTTGCAGGAACTAATAGAATGCATAAAGGATTCACGGTTCACAAAAAATGCGAAAAAATGACTCTTTAGTCACTTAGGCTTGAAAAAGCTTAGTTATTGAGGTTTCGAGTAGTGAATCAGTAAACCGCTTAATCAAACGCCACAAAATCTTACTTGCACCTCAAACATACCTAAATAAACTTGCGGGAACTAACAGAATGCATAACGCATTCATGGTTCACAAAAAATGCGAAAAATGACTCTTTAGTCACTTAGGCTTGAAAAAACTTAGTTATTGAGGTTTGAAGTAGTGAATCGGTAAACCGCTTAACCAAATGCCACAAAATCTTACTCGTACCTCAAACATACCTAAATAAACTTACAGGAACTAACGGAATGTATAAATGATTCACGGTTCACAAAAAATACGAAAAAATGACTCTTAGTCACTTTAGGCTTGAAAAAGCTTAGTTATTGAGGTTTCGAGCAGTGAATCGGTAAACTGCTTAACCAAACGCCACGAAATCTTACTCGAACCTCAAACATACCTAAATAAACTTGCAGGAACTAACAGAATGCATAAAGGATTTACGGTTCACAAAAAATGCGAAAAAATGACTCTTTAGTCACTTAGGCTTGAAAAAGCTTAGTTATTGAGGTTTCGAGTAGTGAATCAGTAAACCGCTTAATCAAACGCCACGAAATCTTACTTGCACCTCAAACATACCTAAATAAACTTGCGGGAACTAACAGAATGCATAACGCATTCACGGTTCACAAAAAATACGAAAAAATGACTTTTAGTCACTTAGGCTTGAAAAAGCTTAGTTATTGAGATTTTGAGTAGTGAATCGGTAAACCGCTAAACCAAACGCCACAAAATCTTACTCGCACCTCAAACATACCTAAATAAACTTGCGAGAACTAACAGAATGCATTACGCATTCACGGTTCACAAAAAATGCGAAAAATGACTCTTTAGTCACTTAGGCTTGAAAAAACTTAGTTATTGAGGTTTCAAGTAGTGAATCGGTAAACCGCTTAACCAAATGCCACAAAATCTTACTCGTACCTCAAACATACCTAAATAAACTTACAGGAACTAACGAAATGTATAAATGATTCACGGTTCACAAAAAGTACGAAAAAATGACTCTTAGTCACTTTAGGCTTGAAAAAGCTTAGTTATTGAGGTTTCGAGCAGTGAATCGGTAAACTGCTTAACCAAACGCCACGAAATCTTACTCAAACCTCAAACATACCTAAATAAACTTGCAGTAACTAACAGAATGCATAAAGGATTCACGGTTCACAAAAAATGCGAAAAAATGACTCTTTAGTCACTTAGGCTTGAAAAAGCTTAGTTATTGAGGTTTCGAGTAGTGAATCAGTAAACCGCTTAATCAAACGCCACGAAATCTTACTTGCACCTCAAACATACCTAAATAAACTTGCGGGAACTAACAGAATGCATAACGCATTCACGGTTCACAAAAAATACGAAAAAATGACTTTTAATCACTTAGGCTTGAAAAAGCTTAGTTATTGAGGTTTCTAGTAGTGAATCGGTAAACCGCTTAAAAAATGCCATGAAATCTTACTCGCACCTCAAACATACCTAAATAAACTTACGGGAACTAACGGAATGCATAAAGGATTCACGGTTCACAAAAAATGCGAAAAAAAATGTCTTTTAGTCACTTAGGCTTGAAAAAGCTTAGTTATTGAGGTTTCCAGTAGTGAATCGGTAAACCGCTTAACCAAACGCCACGAAATCTTACTCGCACCTCAAACATACCTAAATAAACTTGCGGGAACTAATGGAATGCATAAAGGATTCACGGTTCACATAAAATACGAAAAAAATGACTTTTAGTCACTTAGGCTTGAAAAAGCTTAGTTATTGAGGTTTCGAGTAGTGAATCGGTAAACCGCTTAACCAAACACCACGAAATCTTACTCTCACCTCAAACATACCTAAATAAACTTGTGAGAACTAACGGAATGCATAAAGGATTCACGGTTCACAAAAAATGCGAAAAAATGACTCTTTAGTCACTTAGGCTTGAAAAAGCTTAGTTATTGAGGTTTCGAGTAGTGAATCGGTAAACCGCTTCACCAAACGCCCCAAAACCTTACATGCAAGTAAAACATGCTTAAATAAGCTTGCGGGAACTAACGGAATGCATAACGGATTCACGGTTCACATAAAATACGAAAAAATGACTCTTTCATCATTCCGAGTCCCCGAACACATTGTGGTCTCTCAAAACCTCCAAACATAGTTTTACTCTTTTATTATTTTATATACAACTGATTAATGAAAACTTTATCTTTTTTGTAGGTACAAAGTTTCACATTTTGATGGAAGGTTTTGACAAACAAACCACTTTTTTTGTTGGGCTAATTCTTTTTTGTTGCTTTCATAGTTTTGTTTGTACTTTTTGATGAATATGTAATATGTATATGTTATTAGGTTTGCACTTGACTCGGATCGATTGTATACTTTTTGTTCAAACCAATTAATTGGTTGATATTGAGATGAATCGATGAAATTTAGTAGTTGAAATAGATTATATATTCAGTTGGATTTAATTTTGTACAGGGTGCATGGTGTTGTATATATGTACAGGGTGCTATATATTGTTTTTACAGAGTGGTATTTATGTCACTTTTACTGTATTTATGTCACTTTTAAGGCTTTTATGTAATAATTTTGTTTGGTATTTATGTCACTTTTCTACTTTTATGTCACTTTAGGTTAAAAGTGACATAAATAAAATGGTATTTATGTCTCTTTTAAGTATTTATGTCACTTTTAAGACTTTGATGTTATAATTTTGTTTGGTATTTGTCACTTTTCTACTTTTATGTCATTTTATGTTAAAATTGACATAAATAAAATGGTATTTATGTCACTTTTAATACTTTGATGTAATAATTTTGTTTGGTATTTATGTCACTTTTCTACTTTTATGTCACTTTAGGTTAAAAGTGACATAAATAAAATGGTATTTATGTCACTTTTAAGTATTTATGTCACTTTTTATTAACAAATGTGTTGGTTTTATGAAACATTTATGTCACTTTTTCGAAAACATTTATGTCACTTTTAAAACATTTATGTCGCCTCCATTTATGTCACTTTTTACTGAAAAAAAAAGTGACATAAATACCTATTTATGTCACTTTTTAAGTGACATAAAAGGCCTTTTTCCTTGTAGTGAGTCCTGGATAGAGTTTGCTTCGCACTAGGCGTTTTCCTGGGCTTGCTGGAGAATTATCATATTACAGAAGGAGATTGGGCTAAGCTAAGCCTGACTTGAGGCCGGTCAGGTTCAGACCCATAGCATTGGAGGTCGGTCGTGGTCGGAACCGAAGCACTAGAGGTTAGCGAGGTCGGGCCTGAAGCACCGGAGGTAGGTCGGGGTCGGACCTAAAGCACTAGAGGTCGGCGAGGGCGGGCCCGAAGTACTAGAGGTCGACGAGGTCGGGCCTTTAAAGTTATTTTTCGCATGATAGTTTTTATCAATTAAAGTCTATCAAATTTCACATCTCACATTGAAGAAAAATCACATTTTACTAAGTGTGCGCAACAACCTGCTTTGTGATATTCACAAGTCACAAAATTTGAAATAATCGGGGTATGTTAATTTCACAAGTCTTGGTATAAACGAATATTACAGGACCAAGTTGTGAAACTCACAAAATACACGAAAAAATGGAAATACACTATGCTTACAAACTCATGACTAAAATGAACACTAATTTCAACATGCAGGAGCAAGTTCATTTGTGCGACAATGCCTGACTTTGAATGTCCACTTACCAAGATGTAATATAGTATACTAACAAGGACCAATGGGACCATATCACACTTTTTTAGAATTTCTCAAAATGAGGAAGATACTAATCAATAGTCCAAATACCCACAAAATGCATATCTGTAAGAAAAATTCCGAATATGTGAAAAGTAATCTAATTACAAAACTAATGTTGATGTTGTAGTTTTTGGTTTATGGTGCTGATATCTGACAATATATATTGTGCAACATGTATGTAATTAATGTAGAACATAAAATGCAATAATATAGAGGATCAATGATTGAAAAACAAAACAAATGCACTCCTTAATTCCAAAATGAAAACGAAGGTTTTTCAATAAATGAGTCAAAAATCCATTTAGGCCGTTTTTTTTCTTTGCTAAGGAAAATGCATCATCAAGATGATTTGATTAAGGAAAATATATTGCAGCACTTACATATTCATCCATTCAATTCAATACCCTAAACATGAAAGTTTTAGGAAATAAATGTTAGCTATAAGTGACTGATTAGTTGAGTTTATACCACATGATGATGCCAAATTTGGTAAGATAAACTAGAGCAATTTAAGGAGAGAAAGAAAGAGAGAGAGGAGAATGAGAGACCAGTTTTTTGTATGTGGTTTGGCCCTATTAATGCAGGAACCTACGTCCACGTGTGTGTCTGAGCACGTTCACTATACTGTAAAAAATCGGGGACCTGTGGTGAACCAACAATAGTTTGGAGCTACCGTCGGTCAGCCGGGTGTGATGATGACTGCTATAGAGGTGCTGTCTAGACTGAAAAAGTTTATCCCTTTCTATGGGGGTGAGTTGGTCTCTTTTGTAGATATAAGAGACCTACTCATACAAGGAAATATACAGATTAAGTATACAATCTGATTTAGGATTGATTGGCATCAATCATGGGGGTTTCTTAATTGGATTAGGAAACAATGTTCACTTTCCATTAGTCTTCTAACTTGAGTAGGAAACTGTCTGAAATATTTTGGATCATGCCTCGAGGCCTGGGTGAGTTGTCCTTGCTACGAGTTGTGCCTACGCGGTCTTCCCGACCTGTTGGTCAGGCTTTGGGCATATTCCACACGGGATGTCTCGGGTGGTCCAGACTGCTCGGGATGATGCTATGTAGGACAACCTGGTCGAGATAGGAGCCGGTCATTGAATAAAAGCGCTCGGTCACAAAGTAGAGCCAAGTTTGGGCGTATCAGTTGCCCCCCATTTCCAAGGTTGGCTTGATGCTATATCGAGGCAATTAGGAAATATGTCTGAAGCTATTTGCCATTGTCTGAGTGCTCAAGAAAGTTATCTTAGAACTTCCGAGTCTTTTGAATTGCTCGGGAATTGGCTAAGAGTTGAGACTCAGCATAATTCGAAACCTTTTGCTTGAGTTAGCTCCTAGGATTGTTATCTTTTGCCCATAAACCTTCGTCAAGGTTGTGGGTAAAAGAGTTTGACCATATTGGAAAAGCCGACCTAAAGCGTATGGCTTTAGGGTCCTTTTATGTCAACTCCCTAGGATGGTCATCTTCTGTCACGACTCATCCCGCTAACGTGCGAAAATAGGACACGTGGCATGCCACCAAGGCTCATCTAACCATTTAATAACTATATGTAGTGGAAAAGAACTTTAAAACAACCTTGAGTGTATAATACTTTAGGAAACATTTCCCTTCGAGTTGTAAAATCCGTATAAAATTGATAACGTAATTATATTTTGAATCGGATGAATATATGTTAAAAGGGTTTCCAAAGGTACCCTAAGAACCAATCAAAACCTTTTAAAAATTTCAGGAAGGTATAGAAAAAGAATTCTGGCAGGGGTCATTTCGACCGGTCAAACGACCCCCTTCGACTGGTCGAATGTCCCTTCAGCAGAATTCCTCCTTAGCAGCAGAATTTTGCCTAAGGACAAACAACCATCACTCCATTCATTCCTCCAAACATGAGTACACCTAACCAACTTCACAAGTGATAATAAGACTTTCAATAACATCATTAAGACATACTAATCTACGAAAAGAAACGATGGCGGGACAAGCTAAGGCTTGTTGGATTGATTCACCAAAAGTACTATTTCATTCATTTAAAACTAGGAATTTCAGTTAAGCGTACAAAACACGAACTTAGGAGTTCGGATAAATTCCAACATAACCAAAGGAAGTTTTACAACTTATCACAACATTACTAAACCATTTGATGATTTCCAAGTTGAAGTTAATAGTTCAAACTTCTCAAATTTCACTTTTACATCATTGGAAATTGGATACAAAAACATATAAAAAAGAAGGATCCCCGTCGCTCCCGCGGTCTCACTCCTCACGCTTCGTCTTTCCTTTCTTTCGTTCACCTGCAATGGAGTAAATCTCCACTGTTCACCTATATGCTGAGTGCACAATTCTAAACATAAGCTTATATGACAATTCATGCATTAAACATCTAAAACACATCAAATAGTCTCTAGGGAGAGAGACACACATTCATCCGATATATCGGCAAGCCCAAAGTCTATCAACCACGATGCCAATAGCAAGCCCAGAGTCTATCAACCATTGCACCTAACTACTCTGGCAGGGCCGGTTCCCAAACCAAGCAAGTAGTTTTCGCTATTATAACTCTCAAACATCGAGAGGCGTACCCCGGCATGAACTTGTATCAAACTCCCCTTTGACCCACATAGATATATAACATGCTCATATAATCATATATCCGTGCTTTCATAGTATTTTTATATGCATGATTAACGGGCCTACTTAATACATGAATTTTGCCCGGATCCAAAATATCAAGTCCGATAATTAAAACACGAAATTTCCTATAATTCATAGCCTTAGAATTCATACCTCGTGCGATCGTCCTATAATTTTGAAGGATGAACTAAGAGACCAATTAAACATTGGATCTCCGATTAAAAGGAATTCTTACAAGTTTACACATGTTTTCTCCAAAATGTTAACATTAGGACTTTTATAAAAACTTAACCAAACGAGTCCTAACTAGTATCAAAACGAAGTCCTTACCTCAAGGAGTTCAAATCTAGAATTTGGAGAAAAACTGACGATCGAAAGGTCGTCGATTTGTGTCGGACAGCTCGTAGCAACCAAATCCCCAAATCTCCCCTCTCTTGATTTCCATATTAGGTTTGAACTAATGAAACCAATTCATGAGTTTTTATATATAGGCACGACTCTTGGAAATTATGTTTACCTCTCCACGAGTTCTCAAAACTCCTAATTATTCCCTGAAACGTCACACACGTCCATTTTATTACTTCACGAGTGAAAACTAAAATTTATAAAAGTTTTCGTCTAAGTCTCGTTTGGGCCCAAAATTACGTTCGAAAACTAAATTCCGTAAAATCTCTACACAACCTACCTTTTATATAACATATCACTCACGTTCTCACCAAAGTTCTCCAATGCTCCATAGCGACAACAAAACTACCCGAAATTATAATACATAGATATAATTTACTATTCATAGAAATCAGGTAAAGTTAAATAACATTTAATCACACGAATATCTCAATGACTACCAAATCACCGTGTCCTTACTCGACACCTTCCGTTGATCACAGTCAACCACTTATCTCACTTATTAATAAACATTGATAATTCACATGTTACCACATTGTCATATTAAAAACATATAATTTCTAGAACGGGTGTGAGAACTCTCCCCTCCAAAAAGGAAGTTTGTCCCCAAACTTATACCTCATATGCCAAACAGATGTGGATACTCATTCCTCATCTCTTTCTCATTCTCCTATGTTGCTTCCTCAACCAAATGACTATACCACAACACTTTCACCATTAGAATTGTCATAGTTCTCAAGACTCATTTTTTTCGATCTAATATCTCTACCGGATGCTCTATGTAACTCATGTTCTCTTGAATCTGTAACGGTTCTGGCACTACGATCTTACTCGTATCTGTCATACATCGTCTCAACATTGACACGTGAAATACGTTGTGCACATTTTCCAACTCTGATGACAACGCTAATCTGTAAGCCACTAGACCCACCCTTTCTAGGATCTCAAAAGGTCCTACGAATCTCGAATTGATTTCCCCTCTATCCGAATCGAACAATGTCTTTCGAAGGCAATACTCGCAAGTATACAAAGTCACCTATTTCGAACGTCATCGGTCGTCGCTTCAAGTCCGTGTAACTCTTATAACGACTCTAAGCTACCTTAAGTCGCTCTTGAATTAACTTCACCTTCTCAGTAGTCACCTGTATTAGCTCAGGTTCTAACAACTTTCTTTCTCCAACCTTAGTCCAACAAACCGGTGATCGACACTTATGCCCATACAAAGCTTCATACGGTGCCATTCCAATACTTGTCTAAAATCTATTGTTGTAGGAGAATTCAATTAACAGTAATTTCTCCCAGTCACTTCCAAAGTCTAGTACACATAATCTAAGCATATCCTCCAGCGTCTGAATTATGCGTTCTGACTATTCGTCGGTCTGAGGATGAAATGCGGTATTGAAACTCAATTTCGTACCCATAGCTTTTTGCAAGCTTCCCCAAAATCTCGATGTAAAACTACTATTGCGATCTGATACAATCACTGCTAGAACTTCGTGTAGTCTGACAATCTCTTTCATATACAGTTCAGCTAACCTTGAGGGCTTAGTCGTCTTGATCGGTAAAAAATGCACTGACTTGGTCAATCTATCAACTATAACCCAAATCTTATCGTTCTTGTTCACCGATCGCTGAAATCCAGAAACATAATCAATCGTAATCTAATCCCATTTCTACTCTGACACTGGTAATAGTTGTAGTAGTCCTGCAGGTACTTATCTTTCTGCTTTGACTTGTTGACATGCCGAACATTCGAACACAAACTTGGCAACTTCCCGCTTCATACCTCTCCACCAGAAGTTTCCTCGCAAGTTCCAGTACATCTTGTTACTTCCCGGATGCACTGAATATTTCATACTATAAGGTTCCTCTAAAAGTCATTCTTTCAGGTTTTTCACATTCGGTACACACAACCGATTTCCATGTTTCAACATTCCTTGTCTAGTACAAAACCAGGTCGCTTCCTCAAAGGTATCTCGTCTCTCATTTTGCATAGGTAAGCATCGCAAAACTGTTCCCTCTTGATTTTATCAATAATATCTGGGTGTGCTATGATCGCCATCATTAAGCCACCACTAGTCTCTAAAATCACATCCAACTCTAAACGTTCCATGTCTCTGATCAATTCCTTTTGGCTAGTTAGCTTGTCGGCTAAGTTCCTCGGCGTCTTCTGGCTTAGTGCATCGGCTACTACATTAGCCTTTCCCGGATGATACTCTATTGAAAGATCGTAATCCTTCATCAACTATAACCATCTCTTCTATCTCATGTTTAAGTCTCATTATGTGAACAGGTATTTCAAGCTCTTGTGGCCTGTGAAGATCTCACATTTCTCCCCGTACAAGTAATGTCTCCAAATCTTCAAGGCATAGATTACGGCGGCCAATTCCAAGTCGTGAGTCGGATAATTCACCTCGTGTGTCTTCAATTGTCTGGAAGCATAAGCAATCACCTTGCCACCTTGCATAAGTACACATCCCAAACCTTGATGCGACGCATCACTATAGATCATAAACCCTTCAGTTCCTGATGGTATTGTTAGGATAGGTGATCTCGTTAACTGTGACTTCAACTCTTGGAAACTATCTTCACACTCTTGGCTCCATTCAAATGTAATGCCCTTTTTCATTAACTTTTTCATAGGTAGCGAAATTCTCGAGAAGTTTTCAATGAAACGGCGGTAGTATCCCGCTAATCCTAAGAAACTTCAGATTTCAGATACTGTCACGCCCCGACGTAGCATAATACAGGAAAGCATTTAATTTCCTTTATGGACTCGTAGGTCGTGACAAGTGAGTATGACCAATTGTCCCTGCAACAAATAACTTAACAACATATCTAAAGGAAAGGATACTAATAAACATAAGCTCCAAAATTAAAACTTACTAAACTATTACATAAGTCCAGGTTATAGGCACAAAACGCCCTTATTCAAATGCCTAAAACTAGTTTATTACAACCCGAAATTAAAAAGACATAGGAAAATAAAAAGCAGCCTCCTGAAAAGTCCCCTGCCTCTAACTAGCATAGTCGAAATACCCTGGCTGCTCCTGACCCTGAAAATCTGGACATAGAGTCCAGGACGCATCAACGCCGTCAGCTTATCAAAGCTGGTGAGCAAAATAAACAAGTGCTCGCAATGTATATATAAACAATTAAACAACGGTGCAATTTAACTTTAAAAACAATAGATTCAAGGTTCCAATTCCAACATAAGTCACGGGGGAATAAAGTAAGCAATAAATATGCGACCGTGCATGAACAATGTAACATCTCATCTTTTTGACTCTTTTCTCTCAACAAAACTCGACTCAACCAAACCATTACCTCAGAAACCAGGAATAATATCCGATCGATATCCAAACCGCACACCATACCATCGCTTCGGATACCAGGAATAATATCCGATCGATATCCGAAACGCGTGCCTTAGATACCAGGAATAATATCCGATCGATATCTAAGTCGTACACAACACTGTCGCCTCCAATACCAGGAATAATATCCGATCGATATTGAGGTCGCACACCACGCTATCGCCTCAGATACCAGGAATAATATTCGATCGATATCTGGGTCGATCACGACCAACCATCGCTTCGGATACCAGGAATAATATCCGATCGATATCCAAAACGCGCGCCTTAGATACCAGGAATAATATCCGATCGATATCTAAGTCGTACACAACACTGTCTTCTCCAATACCAGGAATAATATCCGATCGATATTAAGATCACGCAAGACTGCCACTCTTTACTCTTTTTACGCTTTCTCACACACATGCATGTTGACACAACCTCGACCCTAATATGTATGTCAATGTTCACAGTTTGTAGTAACAGTTAGTAATCTCAAAGCTGGATATTCGTTCAACATAGATCTCGGCCTTAATTGCTTCTTATAAGTCCAATTCCTAACAATGAGCCTTTAAAACAGTATATCTTTCAAACAGTTCCTTAAAAACTTCCCAAAACATTTTCCAGACGGTCCCTGATACAAAAGTGAACAAACTGTCAAAACTGCCTCGTCGCGCGAGCGGTCCGCGCGAGCGAGGGGTCGCGCGAGCGGGCCGCGCGCGCGATTAGGCCATTTTTGTAAAATCTTTTAAAATTTCCTTTCTGCCCAAAAATGCACACCTCGCGCGAGCGGACCGCGCGACCGAGCCTCGCGCGCATGATTAATCTTTTTCCGAGTGATCTGTTAAAATTTCCTTTTCTGCCCAGGAATACACACCTCGCGCGAGCGGGTCGCGGGCGCAAGTTGTTGCAGAACCTCATCTTCTTCGTTTTTCCCCTATTTTCAATTTTCAAAACTGTCACAGACCCATTTTCAGATTCTATTTCAAATATGTCGTGCAATATATAGATCTCTTCGGTTTTCCGCATAGATTAAGAATATGCGATCAATTTAAACAAAAACGGATTGTATCTCTCGATATTTGCGATTAAAGTAAGGGTGTCAAAACTTTAAATCAACGGTACGTCGCGATACGAATGAATTACTTCGTAGTATTCGAACTGTAGCTTATTGAGACTAAGATCTTTCATTCCCAATTCACGGATTTCATTTTGGTTAAGTTTCATAAAACTCCAACTTTCAAGCTTTAATGGTGTATATATATACACACATATACACACAAATATACACTTAAATACACTTATATAAACATGGTGAGTGAGTTTAAATTACTCACAGAGGGTGATTAGACTGAGAATTTGAGACCGATAATTTCCGCCGTCGATTCCGTCGTTCAAATTCTCCTCCGTTCTTGAATTATATATATATATGTATGTATTTGTATGTGTATCTATATATATATAATCTGAATATGTGTGTGTGTTGTTCTTAAGAGATCAAGAGAGAATGAGATAGAGATTGAGAGAATAGGGAGAGAATGAGAGTCTGTGTCAGTGGTGAGATAAAAACACACATATATAAACTGATATGTGTAGGCTCCAAGCAATAGGGAGATTTCTCCCGCTGTGGTTGAGCTCACGTGCTCCCACACCTAAAACGTGGTATAAAAGCATATTAAAACATAATCTGGTATTTTAGGGTTGAAATAAAAATGCAAAAAATTATATTAATGTAGGAATTAAATCCCGGGTTGTACAAAAGTATAGATATAGTTTTCAAATCCTAATAAAGTAATTTTCTATATTTATGGAAATTACAGTTTGACCCCAAACAAATATTTATAAATAGAATTAAAATAAAATATTTATTTATTAATGAAAATAAAAAATACAGGGTGTTACACTCTACCCACCTTAATAGAGATTTCGCCCTGAAATCTGAGCTAACTAATCCTGAAACAACTCGGGGTATCTAGTCCTCATGTCTGACTCTAACTCCCATGACGTTTCTCCCTCGTTATGATGCCTCCACTGAACCTTAACCAAAGGAACGTCTCTTCTTCTCAGCCTCTTGATACTCTGGTCAAGAATCCTCACAGGTCTATCATTGTAGATAACATTCTGACTCGTCTCAATATCATCAAAATTTACCACATGTGAAGGATCATGTATGTATTTCCTTAACATACTAACATGGAACACGTTATGAACACCAGACATCTTTGGTGGCAACACGAGTCGATAAGCCACTTTCCCAATACGCTCCAAAACCTCGAATGGTCCGATGAAACGAGGTGCCAACTTCCCTTTTTTCTGACCAAAACGTACTACTCCCCGAATAGGTGAAACTTTAAGGAGGACGTGATCACCAATACTGAACTCCAAATCCTTTCGACGGCGATCCGCATAACTCTTGTGTCTACTCTGTGCAGTTTTCATTCTTTCCCTGACCAGTGAAATCTTCTCATTAGTCTCTCTCACCAAATCTGGTCCCAAAAGTTCTGTGTCTCCTACTTCATCCCAACACAACGGAGATCGACATGGTCGTCCGTACAAGGCTTTGAATGGTGCCATCCCAATACTCGAGTGATAACTGTTGTTATACTCAAATTCGACCAACGGTAAGTGAATCTCCTGAGATCCTTCAAAATCGATTACGCAAGCTCTCAGCATATCTTCCATAATCTGATTAACACGCTCGGTCTGTCCATCAGTCTGAGGATGGAAAGCATTCACATCTCTACATTTCATACTAGTCGCGGGAGACTCACGTGCACATTCCATACTCCCAATCCGCAACCCCTCGCCAATAAGTCCACGCGAAAGGGTAAGACCCACGATTCTTCTCTTCAATCGTGCGACCGTAATGCCTATATTGGCTCCACAAATGGCTTAGTGACCACGTGCTCCTTCTGACCCAAATAAGCAATTCAACATGCTCAAATACATATCACCATACTCGCGGTAAACGAAACATGTCACCATGCTATTGGGCCTACTTAACAATATAAATGCCCAATATGAACTACAAAAAATATTTCTGTAACTAACACATATTTTTCATATCAAACATGAATACATGTCAAGGAATCATTCCAAAATACATAGTTGAATCACTCACCTCCGAATAATGTTCCTACAATTAAATCCGAAGAAAACTTGTGCACAAAAAACTTGCAGAAAAGCTCCTAGTACAATTCCTACGGATCAAAAGTCCGATTATCAACTTTTCTAAAAAATTCTAGAAAAAGACTTTTCGAAAAACTTGGCCAAACAAGGCCTAATTGGTATCAAAACGACGGCCTTACCTCGAGGAGTTTGAATATGGAATTTGCTGAAAAACCAGTGGACGAACGGGTGTCGTTTGGCGCCGAGAAGCTCTAAGTAACTAAAATCTCCATTTGGCCTCTTTTTGAAACTTAGGTTAAGCTTTATGAAAAATATCAAGATCATCTCTATCTATATATAGGCAACACTTCTAGAAATTGTGTTTACCTCCCCACGAGTTTTCAAAACTCCTAATTAGTCTATGAAACTTTCTACACAGCTAATTCATAGTTTCACGAGTGAAACCTCAAAATTATAAAAGTTTCTAACAAAGTTCCGTTTGGTTGTTAAAATGCAAGTTTCTATATAACTTTTACGAAATTGCTAATTAACCTACCAAATTAATAGCATGTTAATTCGTCCTCACCAGGATACTAAATCTAACAACAGAAATATATTCTAAACTAGAAATAAATACAGATATAGAAATACACAGATAAACATTTAATTCCAGATAAACATTTAAGGTATTCCACAGTGACCGCCTCATACTCGGAGAGACGTCACAACATCAAAACATTCACTTCATACTGTCTCAGAGGGTTCTCTAACACAGATACCCAAATCGACTCGTGAGTCAAAACTCACTCATACATGTGCCAAAAATGTACAACACATCATATTATCATGCATGACAATGTAATGAAAAGCAATAAGACAATTACGGGTATTATAATACTCCCTCCCTCAAAAGAAGTTTGTCCCCAAACTTGTACCTCATCTATCGAAAAGGTGCGGATGCTGAGTACGCATCTCGCCCTCTATTTATCATGTCATCTCTTCTGTCGTTTGGTTATGCCATAACACTTTCACTTTCGATATAACTTTATTCCGTAAGACTTGATCCTTTCGATCCAAAATCTCTACGGGATACGCAACATACGTCAAATCACCCTGAATCTCATTCCATTTCGAAGTCATTACTTGATCTCTATCTTCCACTAATTATTTACGTAACAATGATATATGAAACACGTTATGAACTTGAGCATACTCACTTGACAAATTCAATCAATACGCTACGGGTCCAACTCTCTTAATGATTTCAAAAGGTCCTACATACCTCGGATTAAGTTTCCCATATCTTCCAAATCTAGTGATCCACTTTGAAGGTGACACCTTTAAGTAAACCAAATCGCCCACGTCAAATTCCAAAGATCATCTACGCTTGTCGGCATAACTCTTATACCTACTCTGAGCTATCAGTAACCGCTGTCTAATTACCTTTATCTTATCAGTTGTCTCTTGTACAATTTTCGGCCCTTCAATCATTCTTTCTCCGACTTCCATCCAACTAATCGGAGAACGACATACACGACCATACAAATCTTCATAAGGAGCCATCCCAATATTCGACTAAAAACTATTGTTATATGCAAACTCAATCAACGGCAAGTGATCTTCCCAATCACCCTGAAAATCAAGTACACATAAACGAAGCATGTCTTCCAAAATCTGGATTACTCTTTCTGATTGACCATCGGTCTGGGGATGAAAAGCGATACTGAAATGCAATTTGGTACCCATTGCTTCTTGCAAGACTCTCCAAAACTTCGATGTAAAGCTACTATCCCTATCTGAAACAATGGTAACTGGAATATCATGTAGTCTCACAATCTCTCGGATATATAACTTAGCTAACGTTATCGGTTTAGTTGTTCGAAGTGGTAGGAAGTGCGACAACTTCGTCAAATGGTCAACGATCACCCAAATAATAGTATTCGATCTCTTAGACCTCGGAAACCTACTAACAAAGTCCATTGTAATGTGTTTCCATTTCCACTCGGCTATCGGTAATGGTTATAACAATCCCGAAGGTACTTGGCGTTCGGCCTTCACTTGTTGACAACTCGTACAACGTGAAACATAGTGTGCTATTTCTCTCTTCATTCTTGGCCACCAATAAACACATCTCAAGTCTCTATACATCTTGGTGCTTCCCGGATGAATGGTATACTTCATATTATGTGCTTCCTCTAGGATGTTCCGTTTCAACTCTTTCTCGTTGGGCACACAAATTCTACCTCTCAATCGCAAAACATTGTCCTCAAAAGTAAAACCCGGTTGTTTTCCCAATGGAATCTCATCACAAATCTTCTTCAAAGCTACATCTTGAAGTTGTTTCTCTGTAATCTTGTGAATCAAGAGTGGTTGTGCCACTATCATCGACATCAAGCCACTTTCAATCCTCAGAATCACTTCAAGATCCAAATTCTCCATATCTCGAATCAACTCTCTTTGAGAAGTCACGTCCAATGCTATGTTGGTTGGTGTTTTACTACTAAGAGCATCGGCGACTACATTCGCTTTGCCTGGATGATACTGAATTGACAAATCATAGTCCTCCATCAACTCTAACCATCTTCTTTGCCTCATATTCAAATCTCGCTGAGTGAATGAACAAGTACTTTAAACTCTTATGATCCGTATATATCTCACACTTCTCCCCGTATAGATAATGACGCCAAATCTTCAATGCAAAAATTACGGCGGCCAATTCTAGATCATGTGTCGGGTAATTCTTCTCGTGCGGTCTAAGTTGTCTCGACGCATACGCAATGACTTTATCACATTGCATAAGAATGTAACCTAAACCTCTATAAGAAGCATCACTGTAAATGACAAACCCTTCGGTCCTTATTAGAACAGCTAAGATTGGTGCTTTCACTAGTCAGCTCTTCAACTCTTGAAAACTTTCTTCACATTCTAGACTCCATACAAAAGAAATATCTTTCTTCATCAACTGTGTCATTGGCATTGCAATACGTGAAAAGTCTTTTACATACCTCTGATAGTAACCAGCTAATCCAAGAAAACTTCGGATCTCTGTCACATTTGTTGGTCTCAACCAATTGGTAATAGCTTCTATCTTCTAAGGGTTTACAAAAATTCCCTTCGCCGATACTCTATGTCCAAGAAAAGCTATATCTGTCAACCAAAATTCACACTCCTTCAATTTGTAGAACAATATCTTCTCACGTAGTCGTTGTAAGGCTAACCGCAAATGATGCTCATGATCTTCAACACTCTTGGAATAGATTAGGATGTCATCAATGAACATAATAACAAATCTAGATAGTCCTTGAAAACACGATTCATTAAATCCATGAAAGCAGCTGGTGCGTTAGTCACTCCAAATGGCATAACCAAAAACTCAAAGTGACCATATCTAGTCCTGAAAGTTGTTTATTCAACATCTTCTTCTTTGACTTTCAACTGATGGTAACCGGATCTCAAGTCAATCTTCGAAAATACCTGAGCCCCTTGTAACTGATCAAAAAGTCATTTATTCGCGGTAACGGATACTTGTTCTTGACGGTCAACTTATTCAACTCTCGGTAGTCGATGCACATACGCATTGTCTCATCCTTCTTTTTCACAAACAAAACTGGAGCTCCCCATGGCGAAACACTTGGTCGGATAAAACCCTTCTCAAGCAGTTCCTGTAACTGAACTTTCAATTCTTTCAACTCTATTGGTGCCATTCGGTATAGTGCTTTGGATACCGGTTGTGACCCTGGTAATACCTCATCGTGAACTCAAGCTCTCTTTCAATCAATACGTCGGGTAACTCATCGGGAAAAACATCTGGAAATTCTTGAACTACTAGAATGTCTTCTACTTGTGGTCCAAAAACTCGTGTGTCGACAATCGAACATAAGAAACCTGAACAACCCTTCTTCAACATCTTACTTGCTTGAATCATCGATATCAAATACGACGGTACGGTCACACCCTTACCTTGGAAAGTAAACTCTTCTTGCCCTGTCGGATAGAAACTAACCCTCTTCTGTTCACAATCAATTCTAGCTTGATTTATCGACAACCAATCCATACCCAAGATAACATCAAAGTAGTTCACTTTAAACGGAATCAAATCGATGCTCAAGGCCTTATCGTCTATCTTGATCTCACATGACTTGAATACCAAAAAAGTTACTAAAGGTTCACTAGTGGGTAATAATACACACAAATCATAACCAAACGGTTCGGATTTAACAGTTAAATGCTTAACAAAATCAGGTGATACAAATGAATGCGTTGAACCAGAATCCATAAGTATACGTGCAGGATACGAACAAATAGGAAGAATACCTGATACGACGGTATCATCCGTATTCCTCGGCCTGAGCTGAAAATATCGTTCTTGTTGTTGTGCGACTCCTTTCCCTTTATCCATCTGTGGTTCTGTCCCTGACCCGCTTGGTACACTCGATGCCCCGGTACTCATTCCCGGTTGTCTCTTACTTGGACAATTCTTCGCTATATGCCCCGGTTGGCCACACTCAAAGCATTTCTCTCTCATCTCTGGGTTGTAGCTTTTGTGTTCGAGGTAGTGTTCGATGTAGTCATGTTCGTATTCATAGGACAATTCCTAGATACATGCCCTAATTGCTTGCAAATGTAGCAAGTGGTTAATTGATAACAAGTTCCTCTGTGTCGCAGATTACATATCAAGCATAACGGTCTCGAGTCCCCCATGAATGTACTCCCTCCTTGACTACTCATATTCGATCACAAACCTTGCGTGAACGGTCTCTTCGCATTGCCTTGACTCTTGCCCCTATTGTCATTGGATCTCTTTCCTTGTTGTCCTTGTCGATATCGATCAACACTTTTCTTAGCTATGCGGGCGGCTTCCTCTATGAGAGAAACGATCGGGAGTTGCAATATATCCACACGGCCACGTATATTCTCCCTAAGTCCTTCCTCAAACTTACGAGCCTTATCCTTATCAGTTGGAACTGTGGTTTTCCCAAAAACGCAACAACGCATTGTAATAAGAAACATACTCACCCACGATCTTATCTCCCTGAACCAAACTCGCAAACTCGTGATGTTTCTGAGTATAAGCTGATTGCGGAAAGAACCGTCTGTTGAATTCATCTTTAAATGCTTCCCACGTGGTCGGCTTCCCTTGCTCAAGCACATTATTCCACCAATCCAATGCTTCACCTATCAACGTATCGGATGCACAAAGAATTTTCTCCTCGTCGGTACATATCACTTGACGAAAATGTCTTTCCATATCCATCATCCAGTGGTCGGCCAAGTCTATGTCAAGCTGTACATGGTATAATGTCGGTTTCCACTTATGGAATTGTTCTGTGATAGTGTGTTGAGGTCGCGGCACTGGTGGTGCATTGATATAACGAATTTCAACCTGTGGAGCTTGAACATTCATCTGATCTCGTTCACTTACTGCTTGTACAAAATTCTCCACCATATTCACTATTTGATCCATCCGCGAATGCGGTGACAATTCTCTTATCGGATCAGCCATAACATTTCAAGAATTCACCCTGTTGATTTCAATGCATAATGACTATGCATTCTATGCCACAATATAGATATATGTGCGCAGTTCATCACAATCAAAAAATGCTAACACATGAAGCATATCTACAATGATAACAATTATCTTCGCTATTATACACTCTACTCGACGTCGCTCAGCATATAACGTCACTCATCCCCAAAGCTCTAAACTTATTTCTTTGATACCACTAAATGTCACACCCCGGTCCCACAATAGCGGAACTGAAGCCCGTGGCACACCACTGAGGCTCTACCTACTCATTTAAAGTCATAGCAGCGGAAAACAAAACTTTAAAGATAGCAATGAGTAGTCGCTCTTTTAAAGCAACACAACCGAAGTTGGTAAAATTCGTACAAATTTGAAGACGTAATTATATTTTGAAACAAATGAATTTATATTCAAAGGGGTCCCAAAGGGGCCCTAACAACTAATCAAAATATTTAAATAAGTTGCGGAAGGGGTATAAAACATTTTCATGCAGGGGTATATTCAAAGGGGTCCCAAAGGGGCCCTAACAACCAATCAAAACATTTCGTACTCCCAATCCGCGATTCCTCGCCAATAAGTCCACGCGAAAGGGTAAGACCCACGATTCTTCTCTTCAATTATGCGACCTTAATGCCTATATCGACTCCACAAATGGCTTAGTGACCACGTGCTCCTTCTGACCCAAATAAGCAACTCAACATGCTCAAATACATATCACCATGCTCGCGGTAAACGAAACATGTCACCATGCTATTGGGCCTACTTAACAATTTAAATGCCCAATATGAACTACACAAAATATCTCTGTAACTAATACATGCTTTTTATATCAAACATGAATACATGTCAAGGAATCATTCCAAAATACATGATTGAATCATTCACCTCCGAATAACACTCCTATAATTAAATCTGAAGAAAACCCGTGCACAAAGAACTTACAGAAAAGCTCCTAGTACAGTTCATATGGATCAAAAGTCCGATTATCAACTTGTATCCGATTATCAACTTGTATGAAAAATTCTAGAAAAAGACTTTTCAAAAAACTTGGCCAAACAAGGCCTAATTGGTATCAAAACGACGGCCTTACCTCGAGGAGTTCGAATGTGGAATTAGGTGAAAAACCAGCGGACGAACGGGCGTCGTTTGGCGTCGAGAAGCTCTAAGCAACTAAAATCTCCATTTGGCCTCTTTTTGAAACATAGGTTAAGCTTTATGAAAAATATCAAGATCATCTCTATCTATATATAGGCAACACTTCTAGAAATTGTGTTTACCTCCCCACGAGTTTTCAAAACTCCTAATTAGTCTCTGAAACTTACACAGCTAATTCATTGTTTCACGAGTGAAACCTCAAAATTATAAAAGTTTCTGACAAAGTTCCATTTGGTTGTTAAAACACAAGTTTCTACATGACTTTTACGATATTGCTAATTAACCTACCAAATTAATAGCGTGGTAATTCGTCCTCACCAGGATACTAAATCTAACAATAGAAATATATTCTAAACCAGAAATAAATACAAATATAGAAATACACAGATAAACATTTAACTCCAGATAAACATTTAATTCCAAATAAACATTTAAGGTATTCCACAGTGACCGCCTCATACTCAGAGAGACGTCACAACATCAAAACATTCACTTCACACTGTCTCAAAGGGTTCTCTAACACAGACACCCAAATCGACTCGTGAGTCAAAACTCACTCATACATGTGCCAAAAATGCACAATACATCATATTATCATACATGACAATGTAATGAAAAGCAATAACACAATTACGGGTGTTATAATAAATTAAGAGGGTATGGTTGAGCCACAATTTTTTGGTGGCAGACCCACTAGCCAAAATGAAATGTTGCGGTCGTTAACGAAAATTATCTTATGTGAGTATCACACCTACATTAGTTTCATTACGATTTAAGGCATGAATTCTAGATGGGTTCATGCCACTATGATAGTCATATGTATAGTCACATATAGAGCTGGCCAACTTCACCTGAGACCCGACAAACCCGACCTGACCCGAAGGGAATTTTTCGGATTGGATGAGTTCGCTGGTAAGTCATGGGTGGAGGTACCAATTTTTTCATTGTACGGGTCGAATGTCAGTTCTTCATCACCAGACCCAACAAAATCGACCCGACCCAACTCGACCTAGTGTATTACTTGTTCTTACTGTATTGTATATTACATATGTATAAACTCTAAAGACAAAAAAAATAATAATAATAAAATAAAAAAACCTAAGGAACAGCCGAAGCTGTTGAAGCAGATTCCTCTTTTCCCATCTCAAACCCTCATCCCTCTTCTCTCATATCAACTTCAAACCCTCTTCTCTCTTCTCTCATCTCAAGTCTCAGCCCTCATCCTTCTTCTCTCATCTCAGTCGAACAGGCCGCTGGTGGAGGAGCCTCAACGCCGACGTCGATCCTCATCTCGAAAGTAAGGTACTATGCACATCTTGAATGCTCTGTGTGTTGAATACCACTTGTATTATATTTGTAGACCACAGATTCTCTTCGGTCTTTGACTTTAATCGACTGCTGTGGTTTTTTTTTCGTTTTAATTTCTTGATTCTTTATAGATCTGAATAGACTGAGTGTAAATGTGTTAGATCTAAGAGCAAATGCTATTTTTTCAAAAAAAAAAAATTGGTATTATTCAATTCATAAATGATATATTTTTTTCACCTGGGTATTTTTTTTTTTTGTCTGCATGTATGATGTAGCTCTGAAAGGCACGAGGTTTGAAGTTGAATGCTCTGTGTCTGTGTGTTGAATGCTAATTTTTTTTTATTTTACTTTTTGTAAACTCTCATCAATTCAGTTGAATGCATGCTAATTGTTTTTGTATGTTGTAAGAATCTAATGGTGGATTGTATAATTGTTTTTTCATTTTTTTTGGCATGTTAAGTAAGTTTATAGAGGATTATATTATTAGTAAGTTAAATTGAATGTTATCCTAAAAAGTTTGCAAGAAGGTGAAATGGTAAATAACAGAGTCATGGTTTGTAGTTGGGTATAATAAACTCAACACTGTCAGGGTGTAAAACTGTTGAAAATAGGGTATATTCTTTTTGTTAGGTTTTGCGCGAAACCAATCCGAACCAACTCGAAATCGACAGATCGGTTTAACCCGACTGGACGGATGGATGACGGATTCTAAACACGTAACCCGATGGGGTTCAGATGGATGATCGAGTGGAGGTCAAACCAGACTCACCCGAACCATGGCCACCCGAACCAGAGAGTAATGCTATGTTTCTTAAATTTGTATCCTAAATATGGTTCTCAAGACAAATGGCAATAGGCTCACAAGATTTTCCTTGGAAGATCCACCATTATTGAAGGTGATTCCAATGTCACATGTGCTGACAACCTCATTTGAGGTACAAAATTTAAGAAGCATCGCATTACTCTTTATTGAAAGTTAGAGAACATTTTTGCTCACCAGATCTCCACAGTAGGTGACATGTTTCTCATTCTAAAAATTATGTTAAAAATATATGGATAAAAATGAAAATAAAGCATGACACATGTCACCTAATAAAAATACGAGTGAGCAAAAAAATGCTCTCTAAAAGCTAACCTGATGAACTATTAATAAAGTGATTCGCAATTACTGCGGTGCCCCTCGAAGGCGACTATTCCGACAATCACTTTTAAAAAAGCTGCTCCAAACTTGATTAATTAGGAGGTCTCCGTACAGTCAAGAAGCAGGGGGCCAGGGGCAGTTTGGTCAAGTAAGAATATTTTCTCTATACTGTAGAAACAGTAGATATATACTAGAGACGATGGTGTCTCTTTGTTTGTGTGTGTGTGTGTGAGAGAGAGAGAGAGAGAGAGAGAGAGAGAGAGAGAGAGAGTCACAAAAATGAGGAAGCTTACGTGTATATGGAGGAGGTGGCCTGTATTTCTGCATGCAGAATTACTGTGGCAAATGTGAATTATGAGTGTTTTTGTTTCTTTGTGAGGATGTTTCTGTTCGGTCCAAATGCTCGGTTTGTGGGATCAGTTTCTTAGCAATGTGATTGGTTAAAGACCCCTCTCAAAAGCCTCTCTATCTCTCTCCTTCCTTTTGAAGAAGTTTATTAAGGAGGACTCTCCAATAATACCTGATGATCAAGGGCCGGGAAGGCTTACAAGGAGGGAAAAGAGAGAAAGAAAGCTAATGGAAAAAAAAGCTGAAAATTTTAAAGCTAAAAGAAAGCTGATCATCATAAAGAGAAAGACCCTTTTTATTATTTTCCTCATATATGTTATGTTGTAGCCTCTTTTTTTTTCTTCTTCTTCTTCTTCTTCTCTCACCTCTCACCCCCTACCCCCACAACCTCGATCTCCAATATTAGTTTACAGTACCCACTAAAACTAGTTTCACAGTGTCAGTGATTCTCTTTGTCTTCTGGGTTACACTGTTTCAGAAGATCCTAATCACGAAGCCAAATACATATATATATATATATAACAAGAGCAATATCTATGTTAAGCAACAACCCATCTTCCAGTTCAATTCCTTCTTCTGACCCATTTTCGGAAAATGGAATTAATAGCAAGAGAAAAAGAAGGCCAGCTGGAACTCCAGGTAATTCATGATTTTTTTTAAATTAATTCTTTGTTTTTGGGTTTTCAATGGCATCTCTAATTCCATTGATTCTGATTGTAATCTCACGATATACATACATATACATATATTGGGTGATTGCAGTCCTTGTTGCGTTATAGTGAATTTTGATCTAAAATCTGGTGCTGTTTTTTTTTTTTTTCCCCCCTTAATTTTCTATGATTTCTTTCTTTCTTTCTTTCTTTCTTTTTTTCCCTTCTAATTGCTTAGTTTCCCTATAACACATATACATGTACATCAACACACACATATATATATATACATATACATGTTTGTGTAGATCCAGATGCACAGGTTGTTTCTCTGTCACCCAAAACACTACTGGAATCGGATCGGTACGTGTGTGAGATCTGCAACCAGGGGTTCCAAAGAGACCAGAACCTACAGATGCACCGGCGGAGACACAAAGTGCCGTGGAAGCTTCTCAAGAGAGAGACGCCTGCAGTGAAGAAGCGGGTGTTTGTGTGCCCCGAGCCGAGCTGTTTGCATCATGACCCGTGTCATGCACTCGGCGATCTGGTGGGCATTAAAAAGCACTTTAGAAGAAAACACAGCAATCACAAGCAATGGGTGTGCGAGAAATGCTCTAAAGCCTACGCTGTTCAATCGGATTATAAGGCACATCTCAAAACTTGTGGTACAAGGGGCCATTCTTGTGACTGTGGCCGTGTCTTCTCAAGGTCAATTTACTACAATTATTCTTCCAAATTTAAAGTATTTCTGTCTTTCTCAGTTCCCAATTCGATCCAATATTTCTTAATGAAAGATCTTGAATAAAAAATAAAATAAAAAAAAATTTCCCTTCTTTTTTTGTAGGCAGACTTACAGATAACTAATTATTGCAATATACAGATATATATATATATATATAGTTTAATTTCAGTACCCATCTTCATCGACCCAACAAATTCCCTTGAATATTCTCAATCTTTAACTAAAAATATTTATATATGTACACGCACATAGTACATATGTACATAGATACATTTAAAGACACTGGGTTTTGACTGGTGATGGCCGGAAGCCTAATTCTTTATTTGACAAAAAGTTAATGGACTGTTAATTAGCACACAGTTCCAGAACATCAGGCAGGTTTCTTTCTGAGTTGTATATGAGCGTTTAATTTGTTTCAAAATCTTTCGGTATCCCAAAACCCAGAGGTTGTTTTTCATTTATGTCCGGCTAATCAAATCATTTTTTTTTTATCTCTATATATATACTAGTAGTATTACATTTCTTGGAATGAGATATATATATATATATATGCATGATTTAGTTATGCTATATTATTGTTTATTAAGATTCATTTCACATCCATGATCCCACTTTTATATTTTTACAAACCAAGTCTCAAATCCTACTATTTCAAGACATAATTTATTATTACATTAGTATATCTCGTACCATTTATTTATTGATTTTCGATGTTTTCAGCTAAGAATGTGATTATTATATATGGTTGTTGGTATATATAGTTTTTTTTCTTTCCTTTTTTTTTTTTTTTAAATAATATTGTTTGTATGTACTTAGTTAGATTTCAATGACTTGATCTGGTCGTAGAGTGCCTTGTTTCTAGTACCCATTTCATCAATAAAAACACCCAGATGATATCAAACCTTTTTGAATATGGCCTAGTAGCTTTACTTAATTTCTGCCAATGTCAAGAATCATTAGCTTTCATTAGATAGTACTATATGTTTAAATTGTTTATCATCAAATAATTTAAAACTAAAACAATTAAATAATGCTTTTTTCCTTTTTTCTCTCCAATCATGACAGGGTGGAGAGTTTCATTGAACATCAAGACGCTTGCAATATGGGCCGTCTCCGGTCCGAATCGCATTCAGTCCAGCCGGCCTGCTTGTCCCGAACCGCTTCGAGTCCGAGCCCATCAAGTGACGGTACCAACACTTTCACCACAGCCCCTAATTGGCCTGGCTTGATATTACCAAAGCCTAAAGAGACACCAATCTTCTTAAACCCAGATCATCAAGATCATAGTCCTCTCTCAAAGACTCCAAATGATTACCACAATTTAGAGCTCCAACTCTTAACCACATCAAGTCCTCAAAAAACTTCGGATTCACCCAAAAGAGATGAAAATCATTCAACCCAATTGCAACTCTCAATTGGGTCATCCGAAATTATAAGCGAGAAATTCGAATCAGAGAAGGCGAATTTGAACTTGAACATACGAAAAGAGGCACGAGAAGAGTTGAAACTGGCCATGGTAGAGAAGGCTTACGCGGAAGAGGCGAGACAAAAAGCTAAGAGACAGATCGAATTGGCCGAGCAAGAGTTTGTGAATGCTAAGAGAATAAGGCAACAAGCTCAAGCTGAGCTGGACAAAGCACAGGCATTGAAAGAACACACAATAAAGCAAATAAAGGCCACCATTATGCAAATCACTTGTCATGCTTGCCAACAACAATTCCAAGCAAGGAATGAGAACTCATTGGTTCTCAGTTACATGTCATCATCCGCCATTACAGAAGGCGAAGTTGAGCACGATAATGGAGGCCATCGTTATCATCATCACACTACTAAGTTCAACCATCCATAGATCTCTACAAATTAAGTGTTCTTGTCAATGTGAAACTGAACTTTTTATTCTTTTCTTTTCTTTTTTTAATTTTTTGCCTTCAACATCTACTGAGTTGTGATTTTAGTTAAGGTATGTTGATATATTATGGAGTGTACGTTGTACGTAATTCAAAATTGTTGTGTTGTTATTTGTTCATTACATTGGTAATTAAATGAAAATGTAAGCAATGGATTTGATTTTGTAAGGTGTTTTTCAATGTAGCTGTAATAAAATTTCGGATACTAATAACGTCTCAAATGAGTGTTCATCGAGTTGAGTATACAGTTCGTTGCAAATTCCTTACGTACCATTGATGATGTGGATGATACTCTTTGAGTTTAAGTTTTATTAATGGTTCGTTGTTCATTGATCCTTATGTTTCGTTTACTTTAACTATATATTCGATTGAAGGTGATGAAATATATATATATATATAGATATAGATATGTGTGTAGTGAGAATTAATTAAGTGGGAATCTTAATTTATTGTTTTTTTTATTTTTTTTATTTTTTATTTTTTTTGAGAAGGAAATCTTTAATATTGTTAATTGCTCTACCCTTAACTTTTGGTAGTGTGAGATTTTGTGTTTGGACTATGTGAAGATCTTTGTTGGCCGAGGTGGTCAGGAAATGGAGGTGACCAGCCCAGGCCAGGCATTAAAGAAATGTACTGACCTAGAATTATTACATTCACACATTTTAACAATATATAAATATATATATATATATGTATATGTATGGAGTATACAGAGAGGAATCAGATAGTCCTTTTACACTGATGTTCTGTTTCTCGTTTAAATGTAGATAAAAAAAGAACGCCATGTTTTTCAGTGCCACAGTTGTAAGGGCTTAATGACAGACTCACTCGTCCCTCTCAACACACAGACACAAACAAACTCCATTCATCACTACTCTCTCTCTCTCATCACTCTTTCTCTCTCTATCATCAGAATCAGTGGCCGGGTGGCACAGTGGGTGCAGAACAAAGCACAGCATCTTTTCCATTTATGCAGAGACCATTCACAAACACACAACCCTTTAAGTTTGAAGGAAATAACTTGGCAATAACTGCATGTGTTTGTAGTTGTCTTTTATGACTATAAAGTATATAAAAACCCATTTTCAAAAGCCCTATGGAAAGCCAAACTTAATTAGCCTAAGGCTGGTTTCACCTTCTTTTTTTCTTTTTTTTCTTTTTTTTTTGACCATGTGCTTCTCTTGCCTTTCTTGACATTAGTGGACTCCTAACTAGACTTGGACCCCTTTTTCCTCCTTGTCCATTAACTGAGGTAAGCCTAGGCTCACCTATATATGTCATCTATTCACAACTTTTTATAAAGAATAATATGTTAGGTACACAAATATGGGATATTGAAGTGGTTTATTGAATGATGTGGTCTTTTTTAATTAGAAAATAAAAAAAAATTCGTTAGATTTTATTTTTAAATACACATCAATAAGTAAAGGTTAAGGTGTCGTAAATTAGTGTACTTAACATTAATACTCATTTTTAATTATTGCTATCTTACTATAAGAATGTTGAATGATATTAATGTAGAGCTCTTGTCATTTTTTAACGTTTTAATATGCTAGCGTATTATTTTTGTCCATTTAAATATTGAGTACCTTTCAGATATAGTAGAGTAGTAACATTTTTCTTTAAATTATTACTATAAAATGTTTTTTTTTTTTTTTTTTGTGGTGTGTGTGTGTCTAAGCTCGACAAAAGATGGGCCATGCTCCCCTTTTATGGAAACTTAAAGAGTCAACAGAATAGCGGCTGGTTTGGGTAAAATTTAGTACGGAGTATTGAATTCTTTGGTAATGAAATATTTGGTTTTGAATATGTAGAATTGCGTAAGGAAAAAAAAAATGTAGAACTGTAGCATTAGAATGAGAAACTCGTAATTTCAAGTCAAATTAATTTACATACTTTTTTAGGTGAAAATTAAATAAATTTTGCTTATGACATTGAAAATTTAATGATAGGTTAGACTTGTTTTTAACTGGACATGTTTTTCGTTATCATACGCACTAGTACCACTGGTGTACACATTCTCCTATCTTTCAATTTTGTTATAATATTTGAAAAGTTTCACATTAAGAGGAACTAGGAAGCTATAAAAAACAATTCATTTTTGAAAAAACATTTATTTCCTGATCAAAGTCAAATTGTGGATTCAAATAGATTTACAGTTTACATTTGAAACTTTACTACTTTACCTAGGGGAATAAAAGGTTTTCCGTGAAGAGGTTTTTCCAAAAGAGAATATGTTCTGTAGTGCTTTTTTAAAAAGTTATTTTCAAGTTTTCCAAAACTGGTTCAATTTGTTGCTTTCAAATTAGAGAGTATTTTTGTTCACTCAAAAAATGGTACATCAATGCTCATTCAAGCATTCCATTGACCAATGCAGTAAGACTTAGGATTAAACATTTGTTTAATCCTGGGTCTCACTGCATTGGCCAATGGGATGCTTGGGTGAGCATTGGTGTACCATATTTCGGGTGAACAAAAGTATTTTCTTCAAATTAATATCCTCTTCTTTTTTTATATGTATATATATATATATAGCTTTTTGAAAGGTTAATGCTAATGACAAATTAGAAATCGTTAATTAATGCCAAAACAAAAAGTGTCGCTAAAAGATTTTACGATAAAAAATTTTTATCAAGAAAACTTTTAGCGATACTTTGTGCTTTAACATTAGCAATTTCTGATTTTGCATTAGCATATCTCTATTGAAACATCTAATGTTCGAAAGCCGGTAAAAAGATTGTTGCTAAATAGACTCAACTATATATGAAAATAAGTAATTGGTTACAAATAGACACTAAGGCTTAGTGTGGCTTTTTAAAAGTAGCTTATGAAATTTATTATTAAGTTGTTTGATAATTTTGTACAAGTGACACATTACTCTTCAAAAAAATATCATAAAACCAAAAAGCAACCTTGAGCTTTTAAAAACTCTAGAATAAAAGCTCCATTCTAAAGGTTTTTAAAGCTCCTCCAAAGAAGCCCTAAGTTCAATTTTTGCAAATCTCATAAACTAGTTACAAAATGAATTAATATAAAATTATACTTTTAAAAAGGAGAAGTACCAAAATAGGGCCAAACTAAGACCAAGTAAGTCAACGAGTCATCATTACAAGTAGGGTAAAACTTGAGACATACCTAAAGATACAACTTTTGGGACACAACTCAAGAGATGCCTAAAGACACAACTTTTGGGACACAACCCAAGAGATGTTAAATTGATACACAACTTTTTGGACACAACCCAAGAGATGTAAAATTGTTATCTCAATTTTACATCTCTTGGGTTGTGTCCCAAAAGTTGTGTCTTTGGGTAGTGACATGTGTCCCAATCTTTACTCTTACAAGTAAAGTGAGTGTTGTGGCTTCATTGTAATTTATGTACATCTTAGAGGGCAATTATATTTTCAACAATGCTAGAGTTATCGAAAAAATGCACCAAATTTGTGCGACCGATAAAATTGGTGCCGTCCGTTTCGGTGGACCTCACACCCTGTACGTGTGGAGTCCACCGAAACGGACGGCACCAATTATTCGGTGCACAAATTCAGTGCATTTTTTCGGTGCTTAAATCTTTACTCTTATATTTTTTTATAGTTGTTTCCTGATATATTGAAGGGAGAAAGCTATCGGTTTCTCTAAAAACTCATAAAATTCATTGTTCATGCCTATGCAATTCCAGTAATTTTTCTGTGAATGTTGTAACCAGTATCCAGATGAAATTAATCAAATGAAATTAATCAATATTCATGTTATCCAGATGTAACTAATCAACATGAAATGTTACAACACAGTATTAATGTATTAAGAAGAAAAATTAGTAGCCTTCTCCCTTATCTTTTGACCATAGGATTTTGAAATCACCAATGTACAACTTCACTCGAAAAAATGTATGATGAATAATGCTATGTTTTTCAAATTCTAATATTAAAAATACATTCTAAATGATATGGTAGTGGGATCACCTTTAATAATGATGGATCCACTTCAACATCATCTAATCAAAATTCAGTGGACCCACTACCTCATCATTTGAGATAGAGAATTTGAGATTAAGATCTGGGAAGCATAACTTACTCTTCTATGATACATCCTACTGATTTTGGATGTCACAAATTCTACTAGCTTTGGTGCTGGAATGTTGTACTTGGGTGGTAGAATATTGTATCATTTACAAAATAGTGATTTTTAAAACGAATACATTTTTGCTCACTCTCCTCTCCCATTGGCTAATATTGTGAGATCTAGGATTAAATAAGAATTAATTAATAATGTAATTAAGCCCCACTCCATTAGCTAATAGAAAAAGAGGGTGAGCAATTTTAGGGTAACCATGACGGCGCTCTTTTAAAAGTTACAAGTTAAATGATTTTCATAAGTTTCAACAATTTAGCACCAAAATGTTATAACGTGAATGTATAAAACATCCTAAACCCATATGATGCAGCATAGAAATACCCCATTTAATTTTAATTTATTTCTTTTTATTTTTTTTTTTTATAATCTTTTATCTGAATTATGGATGGACACACACACCAACTCCATAATGCCCATAACAAAATCCAACAAAGACCATTAATTTTTACTGAAAAATAAGCAGACGGACAAAAACTCTCTTAAAAGAAGTCATTTTCACTGGAAAGAGGAAGGTGATACCGGTCATTGGTCAATTTCACTTTGTTAAGTTATGCTATGGGTGCCTTTTTTCTACCTCTTAATGGCAAGGAGAGTTCAATGACTTGTTCCAACAATGATATTAGTATTGGAATTCTTTCTTGATCATGCATGGGCTCTGGCTATTCTAAGGCTTTTGGGCTTTCTCTCACAAAATATTAGCCCACAAGTATCACTGTAGTGGCTCATGATGAGCCTACTGCTTTCCTAGGTACATAATCTTGAAGTATGTCAGCAGAATTATAAAGAAAAAGAAAAGAAAAGCATAGATGCATATGGTTACGAACTACATCAATGGGCCCAAATGGTTGGCTTCCTCAGCTTGTTCTGCTCCTAATCATTTCTAATGTTTTATTGAGGTGGTTCTGGTGTTTAACATTTGTACTTATTTGATTAGATGGGCTTTCTTTGTTTTTGGTAATGGAGAGCCCAACGTAACTTGTGTCCAACATGCTTTTTTTTTTTTTTCGTAATCGGGATATCCGGCCAGTATACGCGCACCTCGATTAATCCCCCGAGGACTTAGAGGCGCAGGATGAATTCCAGTGACCACGCTCTCTAAGACTCGAACACCAAATTTATTGAGCAATACACTCAAGAAGCTTCTCAAGGGATGTAGTTAACTTATGTCCAACATTAAATCCCAAGTATTGTGGCGATTTTATTTAGATCCTACTAAGAGGTGATTTCACTGCCAGGTCAGTTACGATAATTAAAATTCAAGTGGCGTAAGCACACACACACACAAAATAACGGTGGCTGAGAACACATTATTATTATTATTATTATTATTATTATTATTATTATTATTATTATTATTATTTTGTATATGTAAAAAAATAGTTTTTTAATCTTATATCCCTATATAATAGAATTAAGAGGCAATAGGTCATTGACTTACAAATGATTTGTATCAAGTACTACGTCCCAAAAGTACCCCCTTGCATCAATCATGGAGTATGCAGATCACATATTAGTGGATGAGATTTTTAAAACTTTTGAAACTTGAATGCTCCTACATGTATGTTAATGCTAAAGATCCTCCACAAAATTAAAGATTAAAAAATATGAATCTTCAATTCGATCATCAAATCATGATAATACTCCATTAAGACTCATTCAAATCTTTGAAGAACGCAACTAGGATTTGCTGAAACTCAGTTTGAGAAGACCAATCTCTAATAGAGCCTAAATTAGGGAAAGGTGATCGAAATTCATGTTCTTCGATTTGAATAAAGCGATCACGAGGAAGAAATGTATGATTTGTTTTACTTTGACAAGGTTTTGCTAGTTAGGGTTATTGAAATCTATGAAAATTCAAATTGTTGAATGTTTTTTGTAGAATTCACCAACTCGTATGGCAAATATGTTGATTTTGAAAAGGAAAAAAAAAAAAAGAAAAAGATTGTTATGGTTTTGGAAATTTCACTAAATCATACTCGATTCATTTGTTAGCATTTGGGAATTTTCGTCAACTTTTTTCTAGTTGGGGTTTCTGAAATCACACACACACATAACTGGCGATTTATTTATTTATTTATTTATTTATTTATTTGTGGAAATTTCACAAAAAATACATGTGTTTTAGATTCTGAATATTTTGTGAATTTATGAAAACTTGAAATGGGTTGTTTTTAAAATCTAAAAATATTTCAAATGTTGAATGTTCTGTGACATTCACCAACTTATGTGGTGAGTACATCGATCTATTTATCCAAAATCAACAAAACTTAGGGATTTCAAGTTTGTATGTTTGGTAAAATTAACAAAATTTCGAGTGACTTTTGCCCTCTTTGGCTTTCTACAAATTTTTTTTGACTAGTATGATTGCGGCGTGATGGTATGCCATGCTATGGAGACGATTTTCACGATCCAACTATCACGCCCCAAATTTAATTATAAATACCAATATGGTTATGGTATTATAGTGAAATTAATGAAGCTATAACAGTATTAATATTTTAATCACCAATTTCTGCAAACAAAATGTTTATATTTCATACTACAACTTCCTAAAGAGAAATATCTTATTACATTGCTTTTATTCCAAACAGAAAGGAAATAATATAAATGATTCAAATTCTTTCGTCAGCCTTACTCTTCAGTCTTCACCTCATGTGCTTGTCCTTGTAATTTTTATTTATAAAAATAATGAATTGTGGGCCCAGTAAGCATATAATTTTTTTTTAAAGAAAGACTTTATATTAGAAGTAATAAGTATATATACATATACAATTAACGTATTCAATTTTCATATTAAATAAATAAACCAACTAGTATCGCATGTACTGGTTACCAATAAATTACATGAGACTTTTATAACAATATCATGTATATAACACCCGTATGCATATTGTTGCCTTTCATTACATTTGTCATGCATGATAATATGATGTGATGTGCATTGTGGCACATGTGTGAGTGAGTTGTGACTCACGAGTTGATTTGGGTGTCTGTGTAAGAGAACCCTTTGAGACTGTGTGAAATGAATGTTTTGATGTTGTGACGTCTCTCCGAGATTGAGACGGTCGCTGTGGAATACCCTAAATGTTTATCTAAAAATAAATGTTTACCTGTATATTTCACTATATGTATTATTATCTAGTTTAGAATATATTTCTATTGTTAATTTTAGTATTCTGGTGAGGACAAATTTAAACGCTACATAATTGGTAGACTAATTAGTAATTTCGTAAAATCATGTGATATCGCGTTTTCGCAACCAAACAGAACTTAGACAAAAACCTTTATAATTTTTAGTTTTCATACGTGAAGCAAGGAATCAGACGTATATGAAGTTTCGGAGAATAATTAGGAGTTTTGAGAACACACGGAGAGGTAAACACAATTTTCGAGAGTTGTGCCTATATATTGATAGATGTGACTTATATATTTTTACAAAGTTTTCTAAACCTAATTCAAAAAGGGGGGAAAGATAGATTTTGGTTCTTCAAGCTTCACGGCAACAATCGACGGACTTCTGCCCGTTTGTTTTCTTCTAAATTTTATATTTGAATTCCTCGAGGTAAGGCCGTCGTTTTGATATCCACTAGGACTTGTTTGGCTAAGTTTTCCGAAAACTCATTTTTTAGAATTTTCATAAAGAACTTTTGATCGATAGGAATTATACTAGACGGACTTTTGCACGATCTTTGTGCTCAAGTTTTTTTTAGAACGAATTTTAAGAGCGTTAATCGGAGGTGAGTGATTCAACTATGTGTTTTGGAATGATTTCTTGACATGTATTTATGTTTTGTATGAAAAACATGAGTTAGCTCATAGATAGATATTGTGTAGTTCATATTGGGCAACTATATTGATAAGTAGGCCCAATTGCATGGTGAAATGTTTGGATTATGTCGAAAGCATGGTGAAGTGTATTTGAGCATGTTTAGTTGTTATTTGGGTCAAAGGAGCACGGACGTGGTGCCAAGCCATTTTGTGGAGCCGTTATAGGCATAAGGTCGCGCATTTAAAGAAAAGAAACGTGGGTCTTACCTAGTCACGTGGACTTATTAGTGAGGAGTCACGGACTAGAAGTGTGGAACGTACACGTCAGACTCCGGAGACTAGTATGAAATGTAGAGGATGTGAATGGGAGCATGTTTATCATGCATGTGCATTATTGCTTTATTCACTAAGCGTTAACTTAAACAAATCGAACATGTGTGGTTATTCAAATAACCATTTCAGGTGTTAATGCCGGCGAGGAATCGGGAAAGTGATCACGGGGTATTGGGAATATGAGTAGAAGTCGATGGAGTATGTGCACCTCGAAGTTTTGTTAGAGAGAAATGTTGTAATAAAAATTTCATGGCTTTTAACTTGGAATCGTAGAACGAGTTTGTGGTGTTGTAACAGATAGTAATCTTTTGTAATAATGTTTTGGTAATGTTATAATCAGTTAGGATCACTTTGGAATGAGTTTAGAGTGTGTGTTTGGTCCCTAGATAACTTCAGAAGACTTTTAACTTGGAATTCTGCAGATTGTGCTGCTGCAATAAAACTAGTCGACTGGTTTATGAAAATAGTCGACCGGACCCTTTCGTTCGGCAATTCACTGCATCATTTTGTGAAAACAGTCGACCGGGTCCCCTGACACAATCAACTGGATTATGTTTCAGAATTAGATATTTCTGCTTGAACAGGAATTCATTCGATTAGACGCACTAGTTGACTGATAATTTTTCACCCCAGTCGACTAGACTTGGGGAGCAGTCAACTGGATTGGCTACAGAGGGTTTGAGCTCTCTGTAGTTTGCATTTCCAGTTAACCGGACCTATGATCAGTCGACTAGATCTCTGTTTTCAAAAGGAGTGTTTCTTCAAGTGTTTTTAATGGGCAAAACTTTTATAGTCCAAACATTGTGGATTTCTACTGTTGTTTTTCCGCTACTGTATACTTAAATTGATTTGGGAGAGCCTTGGTAGCATGCCACGGGCTTCGGTTTCACTATTGTGGGATCGGGCTGTGACATGTAGTGGTGTCAGAGCTATAGGTTTAGAGCCTTGGGAACGAGTGACGTCGAGTGGAGCGTGTGATTGTGGCGATAATGTTGTTACCATTGTAGAAATACTTCACATGTTTACATATGTTGATGTGAGGATGATCTGGGCGCATGTATATATATATATATATATTGTGGCATGGCAAGCATAGTCTTTATGCATTATACTCAACAAGACGAATACTTGAAACATCATGACTGACCCGATAAGAAAGTTGTCACTGCATTCGCGTATGGATCAGATAGTGAATATGGTGGGAAATTTTGTTCAAGTCGTAAGTGAACGAGATCAAATGAATGTTCAGCTCCACTAGTTAAAGTTTGATATATCAATGTACCACGGGTACCACTTAATACACGATTATAGAACAATTCCATAAATGGAAACCGACTTGTACTATGGACAAGTCGACATAGACTTGGCCGATCATTGGATGATGGATATGGAAAGACATTTCCGTACTTTGATATGCACTGATGAAGAAAAAATCCTTTGTGCATCCGATACATTGATGGGAGAAGCGTTGGATTGGTGGAATAATGTGCTCGAGCAAGGGAAACCAACTACGTGGGAGGCATTTAAAGATGAATTTAACAAGAGTTTCTTTCCGCAATCAGCTCATACTCAGAAACGTCAGGAGTTTGCGAGTTTAGTTTAAGGAGATATAGCTGTGGGTGAGTATGTCTCTCATTATAATGCTTTGCTACATTTTGGGAAAACTACATTTCTGACTAATGAAGATAAGGCTCATAAGTTTGAGGAGGGGCCTGGGAGAATATCCGTAGACGTGTGGACACTATGCAACACCCGACCGTTTCTCTAGTTGAGGAAGTTGCCCGTATTGCTGAGAAAAGTGTTAAATGATATCGTCAAGGACATGGAAAGAGACCCAATGACAATAGAAGTAAAGGGTAAGGGAATGCTAAGAAGCCATTCACACAAAGTTCGGGAACGTATGTGGGTAACCAAGGGGGAAGTACGTTTGTCAGAGACTCGAGACCATTGTGTCCAACATGTAATATGCGACACAAGGGGACTTGCTATCTATTGAGCACTTGCTACCTTTGCAAGCAATTAGGGTACATATCCCGATATTGTCCTTTGAATGCAAATCTGACTACACCAAACACAACCTCGAACACTAAGAGCTACAACCCAAAGATGAGAGAAAAATGTTTTGAGTGTGGCCAACCAGGACATATAGCGAAGAATTGTCCGAGTAAGAGACAATCGGGAATGAGTACTGGGGCATCGAGTATGCCAAGTGGATCAAGGACAGAACCAAAAGTGGATAAAGGGAAAGGAGTTGCGTAGCAACAAAGGCGATATTTCCAGCTTAGGTCGGGGAATACGGATGATATGGTCGTATCAGGTATTCTTCTAATTTGTTCATATCCTACACGTATACTCATGGATTTTGGTTCAACGCATTCATTTGTGTCCCATGATTTTGTTAAACATTTAATTGTTAAGTCCGAACAGCTAGGATATGACTTATGCGTATCATTGCCTATTAGTGAACCATTAGTAACTTCTTCGGCATTCACGTCGTGTGAGATCAAGATAGGCGATAAGGTCTTAAGCATAGATTTGATTCTGTTGATAGTAAACTACTTTGATATTATTTGGGCATGGATTGGTTAGCGGTTAATCAAGCTAGAATTGATTGTGAGCAGAAACGGGTAAGTTTCTATCTGTCAGGTCAAGAAGAGTTTACTTTTCAGGGTAAGGGTGTGACCATACTGCCGTACTTGATATCGGTGATTCAAGCAAGTAAGATGTTGAAGAAAGGTTGTTCGGTTCTTATGTTTGATTGTCGACACATGAATTCTTGGACCACTAGTAGAAGGCATTCCAATAGTTTGAGAATTTCCAAATGTTTTTCCCGATAAGTTCCCCGACGTATTAATTGAAAAAAAGCTTGAGGTCATGATAGACGTAGTACCAGGGTCACAACCAGTATCCAAAGCACAGTACCGAATGACACCGGTAGAGTTGAAAGAATTGAAAGTTCATTTACAGGAGCTGCTTGAGAAGGGTTTCACCCGACTTAGTGTTTTGCCTTGGGGAGCTCCAGTTTTGTTTGTAAATAAGAAGGATGGGATAATGCAGATGTACATCGATTATCGAGAGTTAAATAAATTGACCGTCAAGAACAAATATCTGTTGCCGTGAATAAATGACTTGTTCAATCAGTTGCAAGGGGCTCAGGTATTTTCGAAGATTGACTTGAGATCCGGTTATCACCAATTGAAGGTTAACGAAGAACGTTGAGAAGATAGTTTTTAGAACTCGACATGGTCACTTTAAATTTTTGGTTATGCCGTTTGGAGTGACTAACGCACCAGCAGCCTTCATGGACTTGATGAATCGTGTTTTCAAGAACTATTTAGATGAGTTTGTTATTGTTTTTATAGATAACATCCTAATCTATTCTAAGAGTGTTGACGATCACGAACACCATTTGCGATTAGCTTTGCATCGATTACGCAATAACAGATTGTTTGGAAAGTTGAAGAAGTGTGAATTTTGGTTGACAGAAATTGTTTTTCTTGGACATATAGTATCAGTGAAAGGAAATTTTGTAGATCCTTAGAAAATAAAAGTAGTTACCAATTGGTTGAGACCAATGAATGTGACAGAGATTCACAGTTTCCTAGGATTAGTTGGTTATTATCGGAGGTTTGTAAAAGACTTTTCACGTATATATAGAGATGCCAATGACACAGTTGATGAGGAAAGATGTTGCTTTTGTATGGAGTCCAAAATGTGAGAAAAGTTTTCAAGAGTTGAAGAGTCGACTAGTGAAAGCACCAATCTTAGCTATTCTGACGAGAACTGAAGGGTTTGTCATTTATAGTGATGCTTCATTTAGAGGTTTAGATTGTGTTCTTATGCAATGTGACAAGGTCATTGCATATGCGTCGAGACGACTTAGACCGCATGAAAAGAATTATCCGACACATGAATTAGAATTGGCTGTCATGATTTTTGTATTGAAGATTTGGCGTCATTACTTTTACGGAGAGAAATGTCAGATATATACGGATCATAAAAGTTTAAAGTACTTAATCACGCAACGAAATTTGAACATGAGGCAAAGGAGACGATTAGAGTTAATGAAGGACTATGATTTGTTAATTCAGTATCATCTGGGCAAGCTAGGCGAATGTAGTTGCCGATGCTCTTAGTCATAAAGCATCAACCAATATGGCAGTAGATTTGACTTCTCAAAGAAAGTTGATTCGAGATATGGAGAATTTGGAACTTGAAGTGATTCCGAAGATTGAAAGTGGCTTGATGTCGACGATTGTGGCACAACCACTTTTGATTCACGAGATCACGGAGAATTAACTTCAAGACATGGCTTTGAAGAAGATTTGCGATGAGATTCCAATGGGAAAACAACCGGGTTTCACTTTTGAGAACAATGTTTTGAGGTTGAGGGGTATAATTTGTGTACCTAATGAGAAAGAGTTAAACGGAATATCCTAGAGGAAGCACACAATACAAAGTACACCACATCTGGAAAGCACCAAGATGTATAGAGACTTGAGACATTTAATATGAGACAAAAGGTCGACATAATGCAATTTACGTAAATATGACAGGTAACCCCCAAATTGCTATTTCTTGGCTCTTAAGCTTAAATTGATCATCAAAGAAAGATTAATAAGTTCATATATAATTCATCTTTCTTATGAATTTCTCCTTATCATCATAATAAACAAAAAGACAAACCTTGATAAGGCACTGTTAAGATACACAAACTACAAAAATAATGAAAGAGAGATCAATACTTTCAAGTTTCAACTACAGCAAATGTAGAAAGATTGAGAAGAAACTAAAAAAATTACCTACCAATGTCTCCTTGAACTTGGCTTCCTTGAGAACTGGAGGTGATCTTGCACCCCCACAATCACATCATCCCTTCTTGAGAAGTGGGTTTTCTGTTAGGCCTAGTCAAATGGTGAAGAAAAGGTTAAGGACAAAGTTTACTCAAGAAAAGAAATAGAAATGCTCAACTTAAAAAGAGCAATGGCAATACTTAATGATGCTACTCTTCTGCTTAGTTTCTCAAACCCAAAATAAAGAAGCTGAATTCAAGCTAAATATTTCCCTTCATTAAGATAATTTTAAACCTCCTCTCAAATTATTAAAAAAAAAAAAAAAATGCAACAATTAAATCCATTCACTAAACCCGTGACAATATAACTATATAACCTCTACCCAAAGATACTACTGAAAGAAAAGAAAAAAAAAACAAAAACAAAAACAAAAAAACTTTACTAACTAAAAGACCTGTTAATGTTCAAACGAAAAGAAAGTAAAAAAAAAAAAAAAAAAAAAAAATCTACTAACTAAACTTCCATAAAATAATTTGAATTTGAATTCACAATAAGAATAAGTTCACCCTTGAATGTACGAATTTTCAAAAATCAAATTGGCTTTTTGAAAAATTACATGCATATGGAATTAGAACTCAAAAATCATGAAAATTATAACAAACCCAAAAAAGATCAGAAGAAGAGAGTAGAGAAAGCTCAGACAAATGAGTCCTTGTCTATCTATCCTAAATACTAGGCATTTTTGGGTGAATTACGAAAACAAATAATGTTATATAAGAAAACACATGGAAAAGTATGAAGAATTTATATAATAAATCCATACGACACATACCTATTAAATTATGCAGTACAAAAACTTGTGGTAATTGATTGAGAGAGAGAGAGAGAGAGAGAGAGAGAGAGAATGTAAGTGAATGCAAAAGGGAGAAACGGATGTGTATATTATATAAGAAATGCTACATATATAGAAGGAGTTGACCGTTCATTGAAAGAGAGATTCTAGGGAGAGAAATTGTGGTAATTGATTTCTGGCAGAGATAATTGTGATCATTGATGGTACAGCTTAAATAGGTTTTGATGGTATTAAATTTGAGAACATATAAAAAGGAAAGCAAAAAAGAAAGAATAATGAAATTTTGGAAAGGTAGAAAAAAAAAACGGAAATCATACTTTTATCTCTCTCAAAGGTTTAGGAAGGAAAAATCCAATTCATATGGATGTGTAAGTTAAAATAAGATACCAATCAGATAGAGATACTTTTAGGAAGATTTTGGAAAATAGAACCCCAAAATAACAATTTCAGGAAGAGGTAATTAAGAGAGATACAATTACCCTAAAATTTGGAGCAAAATTTTGGAAAGAAAATAAGATTCAAAAATATGATTCCAAAATTAAGACCAAATTAAATAGTGCAATCAGTGAGATTTTCTAAATTGTGAATATTGGCCACTGTGTGCACATCTTAAAGTTGGCCACCCCTCTTAGAAAAATAGGACAGTAGATCACTTTTCCTTCACAAACTTAATTTTACCCATAAGGGCCAGAACCACAGACACACTTGTGGCTAGGGGTGTACAAGAAAAACCGAGACCGAAACCGACCGACCAAACTTACCAAACCGAGGGCATTCGGTCGGTTTTCAAACTTATATTTTAAGAAGAAAACCGAACCGACCGACCGAAACACCCCAAAACCCCGACCGAACCGACCGAACCGAGACTATTGGTCGGTTTTTTTATGTGGAAAAACCGAGAAAAACCGACCGTGAACACCCCTACTTGTGGCATTCCAAGAATAAATTCCAAGAAAAACTAATTTCATAAAACAATATTTTGGTCAGACCATGAAAGATAAACTAAATTTACAATCTCTTTCAAATATGTTTTGGTCAGACCATGAAAGATACACAGAACCCCCATCAGACCATGAAAGAAAACCTATGAGAGAAAAAATTTGGGAAAAACATCGAAAGAGGAAAATTTGGAATAAACTAATTTTACAATCTCTTTTAAAGATGTTTTGGTCTGGCCACGAAAGATAAGCTAATTTTAAGATGACTTTAATTTCTTTCCTTTACACACAAAAGGAAAGTGGAAAGTGATTCAATGAAACCCAAAATCCTAACTTTTAAAAGAAGAAAGGAAGGGAAAAAAAACAAAGCAAATAATATGGCCGTTAAAAGTTATGAGCATGTTTACACTTTGGCGCAAATAGCTAACAAAAAAAAACGTTTGAGATAAGTACATAGAGAAATGATAGTTGGAGCCAGGTCTGTAATATACATGTTGCATGTAATAGCTACAAACAAATATCAAAAATCAAAATGAAGGGCAAAGTTTTAACACCAAATATGAAATCTGCAAATTATTGGTTCCAAATTATAACAGTTCAAGGGGCTTAATTCTAATTATTAATTTTACTAAAAAAGCAAATCTAAAATCAGCAAGATCAAGATGATACTGTTCACTATATGCTTACTGTGTACCAGCAATTCAGTATTTGGACAAAATAGCAAAGAATCAGTAGAATCAAATTTGGCAGAAAACCAAAATCTGCTATGGGTTTCCAATCACAACATAACCTTTTTCTGTGGGTGTATGTGGGGCCTCATTTTTTTTTTCTCGAGAAAAAAAAAATAACAAATCAGGATATGGCTATTGAGAGTACAAAAAAAAACAACAAAAAAACAAAATTTTTGTTATTTCTCAAAAAAAAATACAAAAAATACAAAACAAAAACAAAAACAAATATGAGAAAGAGAGTACCAAATGAAAAAAAAAATTGAGAAAAAGAATACCTAATTTATTATTATTATTTTTTTTTTTAAGAAAGAGATTACCAAATCTGTTAGATCTATCCAGTGAGGCATCCTTCAGATATGGTCGCGGCGGGCTGAGGGGGTGGCCGGCGGAGGCGGGTGGAGAAGATGAGAAGATCTTTAGTGGTGGTCGTGGCTACAGTTAGTGGGGAGGTGTGGAGTGGGGGCGGTGGTGGCAGGGGCTGTCGGTGGTGGTGGTGGTGGAGAGAGAGAGAGAGAGGGAAAGCAGTCGATCGGGGCGCAGGGTGAAGAGAGAGAAGATCGGAAGAGGGAGAGAGAGGGAAAGCAATCGATGGGGGTGGAGGAGCCCTTACCAACCATGTGGTGGAGCAACGGTGGTGGCGGCGATCGCTTTTGGTGATGGTCATGGTCATGGTGATGGTGGCCGATCGGTGAGTTGAGAGAGAGAGAGAGGCATTGGGGGTGTGGGTGAGAGAGAGGTGGTGGGGTGTGATGGCTAAGAGAGGGAAATGAGAGCTCATATTGTCAACTTCATTTTTACACTAACCAGCCTTGTCATCAACCCAGTTTTTTCCCTAACCATCCTAGTCATCATCCCAGTCACACAAATTTTATCCTAATCATATTTTCTCTTGCCCTAGTCAGCATTGACCTACAATATAATATAGATATATATATATATATAATAGATAGATTTGTGGGATATTTTTTAGGTGGTCCCATTGCCAAATCAATTAAAATCAGATTTGACATAGGAATCCGAGAATCATAAAATTTGCCTCAATGGACAAGCAAATGATGAATCTCTATGCATTTAAAGTGTTTCACTACAACCATGATTCTACACATAATTCAATATACTTCTGATTAGAGACACCAGTATATGACAATGATCATTAAACTCAATGGGTTGGATTTGTTTCCTAATTCCCAATAACCAAACAAATAACAGCTAATCCCAAAGTGTCAAGGGTCACGTTTTGATTTTGTCACACCAACGTTCCAATTTAAATAACTGCATGGGCTGTCTCTCTCTGAACCAAAACAAAAACACACACGCTCTTTGTCTCTCTCTCTCTCTCTCTCTCTCTCCATGGCAAAGCTGTGCTCCCTAGTTCTTCCTGTTCTTCTGTTGCTCTCTCTCTTCACTACTACATGTATAGGTAATTCTAGTGATGTAGCTAGACACCATTCATATATATATATATATATAGTGCTTGAATGTTTGATGATCTCATATATATATATATATAAATAAATAATGAATTTGCAGGTTCAAGAAAAACATATGGTCGAAGACAATGTAACCTGAGTGATATACGAATATATCAGTGGGCATCAGGGTACACAGCACTTCATGTGCCCAAATACACAGTCCAGATAGTGAATGAGGCATGGGGAGTTAGTAGCGTTTTTGATGTTCATGTGTCATGTGGTCAGTTCGCTTCCACCAATCTCATTGATCCGAAGACCTTTCGTCGAATCGGTTTCAATGATTGCCTTATTAAAAATGGCACCGAAATTAAATCTGGCCAAGTCATTTCCTTCGAATATTCCAACATACGTCCCTATGTTTTCACTGTTACACAGCTAAAATGCTAGCACCCTAGCTCCCTGCCAGTTAATTAAATTAAGTATTTGTATCACAGGTTTATTGGGATCGAATTGTAAATTTTTCCCTAGCTAGTCTTATATCTCTTATAAGAAGGGCCGGCCTAAGTACAGCCTATCATGTTAATTTGTTGGCACACCGTGACGTGATTTGAATTCCAACACTGAATAGAATATGTCCCCCCCCCCCCCACCCCCCACCCCCCCCCCCCCCCCCTCCCCTTCCTTGAGTAATGGCTCATGTGACATGTACACGAGAAATTGTATCCTGTGATCGTTACATTTGTATAATTTTTATTGTGATTTGAGTATTTTATGAGGCTCATCATGTAATTCCTACAATTATGAGGAGATCACAATGTACGTCACACGGTGTGACAGTCGTATGAAATAATTTTTCCATGTACACACAATGAATAGCAAATTAACTCATATCTATCCTATATGGATAAGCAATTAATGGAATTGATGATGGGGCTTAATTGTAACAAATTTCTTTAAGGGGAAAACGCATCATATCATATAAGATATGTGTAAAGAGTGTGCACTTCTTCTCTCTTTTTTGCTCCCTTTTAATTGCCTTAACTCTTAGGCTATGTTTGGTTTGAGGGAAGAGCGGAAGGAAGGAGATGGATGGATGAAAGAGGTTAAAATCACTAGTTTTGTAAAATGGAAGAGAGGAGAGAAGGGAAAATGGGAGGGATGCTACTTCCCTCTAGGCCCACAAATCCGTCCAAAAGTGGACGGATTATGAGAGAGAAAAGACTTGTTTTTTTATCTTTTTTCTTTTTTGTCCTTAAAAATAATAACATTTAATTTATTGTAAGAATATAATAGTAAAATATATAATATTCTATTCTTTTCTTCCTCACCTACTTCTTGTTTAACCTAACTAGAGATTCCCTTCCTTTCCCTAGGATACCTCCTTTATCTCTCCTCTCTTCCCTTTCATCCACTTTTCCATCTCTTCTACCAAATATAGCATAATGTATGCGTAATTTTATTAATTTGCTATTGCAAAATTTTAATATATTCAAAACATAAAAATAAGTTTTTACAGCGAGTGTACTGACTAATTTCATTTTAGACCCTTCGTAAAATCCTTGGCTAATTTATACTAAAAAAAAGTAAAAAGTCCTCTAAAATAGATTTTTTAAGTATTTTTTTGTACGCAGACCTTTTAAGTATTAGGTCTAAACTATTTTTTATTTTAATGAAAAGTCCACATATTATAAAAGTTATGTGAAATGCACATAACTTTTGTTAAAAATTATACTATATAGTTATGTGAAGTTTCATATAAAAAAAAGTTGTGTGAATATCACGTAACTTTTAAAACATATGGACTTAGATCCCATTAAGTTTCCCTAGTCATGCAGTTTTGACTAGAATAAAAAAAACGTGTTGTCCTTTATACTTAATAAATCTAAAATGAATTACTACTTTTTACTAAATTTCTATATATAAAAAAAAACTAAATCGAAAAGAAAAGAAAAAGAATAGAGGCAAATTTATGATAATTCAATGAAACCAAACAAAGAAAGTAGCAAAACTTCACGAAAATGGAAGAAAATATTGGGCGAGTAATGTGATCTTTATGTTTAGAAAATTTGATTGACTTGACCAGTTTGCCCTTATCCAGTAGCGACCAATCACATGGAAATTATGTGTGTCAATGGAGACAACCATCTTTTTCCCACCAGTGTTGAATTTTAACATCAATCTTTTCCGTAAGAAGAAATGTTGATTTTTTAGGCTTCATTTGGTTTTCGAATTCATGAAAGGAAAAGAAAAATATATAGAAATGAAAAAAATTTCTCTCGTATTTTTTCTTATGTTTTTCTCCATGCTTAAATATCATTAAAGGGAACAGATTTTCATAATATCGATGTACAACTTGTAAGTTATGAAATAAGGGAAGAAAGGTGACTATCAAAATCGAAAGCTTATGAATAATGCCCCGTGTGGGATCTTTTATTCATAGCTTAGTGTGTACCATTAACTAGAATCTAATTACAATCGCCTCAACTAATGCCTCCGTGTGGTGGTCAGCCTCTAACACGTCTGATTGATTCTATCCGTGGGAAGTTCACATCTAGTAATCAATGAGTATTGTACCCTCCGTATGGAATGATCACTCATGGCTGGGTGACACAGAATACTCCACTCATCTTACAGTGAACCGTTAATGGAAGATCGTGAGTGTAATAAATAAGACTATCTCCCCTTAGATTTGATAAATAAGGATTTTGCTTTTTGAAAAAAAAAATTTGTTTCTACTCATTGCTCATAGACATGCAATGTCTACTAATGAGTTAAAACGATTTTTGAATTTTATTTTTGAAAATTTGTTTTTATCATGTATGTAGCATAAAATTTCAATCACAAACAAGCATATAAAAACAAAAAACTAAAGTTGAAATAAAGGCATTCATATGCCTCTATCTCCTTCTTGGTTTGGTCGCCTCCAGCTCCATTTTCATGGATAACGACTTGTTGCTCCATTTTCATGAGTTTCCTATACTATTACAAAAATCATATGCTTCTTTCGAAGCTTGCAATTTTTCTAGAAAAAGAAATAGCAATTTAAATTTAAAAAGGCTAGATAACTGGTGCGACTTTCCTTTTCGTAGGATTCAAGTCGTAGTGCTCTTTACACATGCCTTAAAACCATACTAAAAAATTAAAATATACACCAATCTCAAACATTTGAATACAAAATTTAAAAACAGAACTTGGTGCTATGAGAAATAGTGGACTAATCTTGCTGCAAAAGGGTTAGTTGTACACACAACACGCATACATAACAAAATATATGACCATTGGAACTACTAATTGATTCAAATACACCATAAATACTTTATGGAAGTAATTAGAACTGTAAAACAACGTCTCTGGCTCTTTATCACACTTTGATCGATTAAGAAGCTTCAATCGATCGAACTCTCGATCGATTGAAATAAGTTCAATCGATTGAACTCAAAATTTCACAAACTGATTTAAAAGTTTCCAGAACAGTATAAAACAGTAAGTAGATAATTTTAAAACTTTTAAAACTATGAAAAGAATACTAGACAGAAATCACTGTTCGATCGATTGATAACATTCAATCAATCGAAACAAGTTCGATCGATTGAACACAGCATCCCTTTGATCGATTGAAACACTTTCAATCGATCAAACCTGCATAGTTTCAATCGATCGAAACACTTTCGATCGATCGAAACACTTTCAAACGATCAAACCTACATAGTTTCAATCGATCGAACACTTTCGATCGATCGAAACTATCATGCATCCAATGCAATCATAGATTTATTTTCTGTTGCGAAAACGCTGTAGAAATAGATCTGTGACGATACATTTTCAAAAAACAGTTCTAAAAACATCATGCAAATCAATCTAGGGTTCCAAAACACATCTATAGATCCAAATAAGTGAGGCTTGGATACCAATTGAAGGGAAAATAGGTTTTGAAAACTTATTTATATGCACAGCGGAAAAACAAAGTTTAAAAACTTTTTGGTATGCCCGGATCTACTACTTATCAATTCTATAGATGCGTAAACACAATGAGGAGAAGAGTATTTGTGACGACCAAGAGCTAATACTCTTGAGGCAGAATGGCCAAGATGGATGAGGTTAGGTCGGGTATGGGGGCTTGTCCCACATCGCTTGGGGTGAAGTTCCTGAACTAGTTTATAAGGATTAATCGCCCCTCTATATGTAACAAGGCCTTTTAAAACGTGAGGGAGCTAAAACTGCAGGAGCGGATTGATCCAAGGCAAATCGTCGGATCGATCCATTTATTCATCAGGGAAGCAGAATGTTCCGCAAAACTCGCGGATGGATCCGCGTGTAAAAGCCAGATCGATCCGACTTTGCGAGGAAATGTCTCCAGGTCCTGGGGAAGCAGCAGATCGATCCACCTTTGCGCCCGGATCGATCCGGTCTTGCTGAATGGTGATTATTGCCCTTTTTATGAGGTGAGAACCAAAATACTTAGTTCCAACATCAACCAAGCTCCCAAAACCTACAAGAAAGAGATTTTATTAACAAAAAGTGAACAACAAAAGTACAATTTATCCATTAAATCTCCCAGTATAAGTGATAATTCGTGTCCAATAAGGGTAAAATCATAAAGTTAAGAATGCAATATTAGACACGAATCATTGGCTCAGACCAGTTGTTAATTCCCATGACCAAACTCTTTGATCAGCAAACTAACCAACTGATCAGTTAATGTTTACTCCACTATAAAACGATAACTGAACTCCAACGCAAAAGAACATATCCAAAGTGATGTCTAGACTTGTATGGTATACTAATGTCCCTCTACCATCAGCATTCATAATTAGATTCAGGTAGTCGGATAAACTGTTACTGTCAACCTGAATAGTGATTACATCTTTCATTCCTTGAGTCTCATTCACCCCTCATGATCACCAAACATGTTGATAACTCTTATCAACAAGACTGCAGCTCTCAGTAATCAACTTGGTGACATTCTCAAGGGAATGCTTACTCTTTATCAGAGGATAGATTCTATCTTGACAATATATGTTCACAACCCTATGAACATGACATACTCAAGATACCCAGGTGTTGATCTTTTATAGACCTCATTGATTGGTGGGTCAAAGCATTGATGTCCACAGTCTGTGTCCATAATCGTCTCAAGAATAAGAACACGTACCTTATACAAGTTATGAGTTCCTATTGACAGCCTTGAGTGTCAATAGGAAAACTCATGGTCCGTCAATGCACTATAAGCACTAGTATATTAACTAAGAGTCATACTCCAGTGATTGAGATTCATCATTCCATCCAATGGTAGTTACTCATGCTACAGTGTATACCTGATGAGATATCCAGTCTCACCATCCACTATGACAAGTTCTAAGTATCAAAGAATAGTAATTCGTATCTCACTTGTATGTATCTCATACATACACGAATTGCTTATAATGATACATAAGGATAAGCAATTATCTCATGACAACATTGTAACAACCTGCATTTCATGAAAATTTAAATTGCATTTCCATATTTAATTTGTATTGACTGCTTTATTTAAATACATTTCTCATGTTCTAAAATTTTATTCCTTGAATTATTGCTAGTTAAGAATTTTGGTTGGGGTCAAACTGTGATTTTACAAAATTAGTAATACTTGTGTTGGATTTCAAAACTGTATTTCAAAACGGTGAAAATAATTTCTTTTGACTCAGACTGCATTTTTTTTATGAAACCAGAAAATCACTTCTTACGTTAAAATGAATTTTCTGTATTTTTGTGGCGAACACCGCGCCACAAAAATACCAGTTTCTATCCTAAACTGCCCGTGTCGCGTTAAACTGGCACAGATTTTGGGATTGGACGTAAAGAAGACATGACCAATGCTTTTTAATCATTTAATCTTGCAATGATGGGTTAGGGCCTTGTTTGTCTATACATTGGGTGTATGTGTTAAATTGGTACCATAAGTTAAATTCCCAAACACTTACAAGTTGACCCCTATACACCTACATGGCTCTTGGGTGATCTGTAGGACTATGAGATTATACATCAGTGCATATACGTATGCACATATACTGAAAATTAAAGTGTAATCAAGGAATTGTTAAACCAAATTTGAGTTTATTAAGTGAGCTTAAAAATACTTGGAGCCCAAGTTCACCTCTCTCATCCTTCTATATATACACCATAGACACACACATTCTGCACTGGAATATTCAGAGAGTTAAAAGAGAGAGTTTGAGAGTTCTTAGTTGCTGAGTTTCTAGAGAGAAGAAGAACAATCCCCATAGCAAAGCTTGATTATTGGATTCTTGTATTTCCATTCTTTCTCAACAATCTCTTTGCTTTAATATCTGTGAGTATTCTAAACTCACCTAGGATGTAATTCAGATTGTATTTACTGTTTTAAGTAGCTTCATTTGTAATCACCATTGATGAATTTTCATTTGAAACTCCATAGCTCAAAAACTTGGATTTTCCAAACTTAATCAAAACTTGTTTTCTGAATGAAATATGAAAAGATTTGGGTATGTATAGTCTATGGTTAAAGTATTAGACCTTAATTTGTTCACATGAGAAAGTATATTAGAAATTAAGTTTTATCATCTTTTAATCTTTCATAAAATTCAAGAGTTATAGATTGAATCATGTAAAATTAGTCGTTGATTCTTAATCCTCATTTAAAAACGAAGAGATTCATATATAATAAGGCCTAGTAACTTTCGGAATTGAAAATGGGTCAAAAGACCCCCTGAAATCTGAAACAGAGCAGTTCTGACGAAGAAGATGAAGCATCTGCTTCATCTCGCGCGAGCGACCTCTCGCGCGAGTGACCCGCTCGCGCGATCCTTGCGTCCCTAGGCAGACAGAAGAATTTATGTAAGAAAATGAAAAATAGGCAGGTCACTCGAGCGAGGGTCGCGCGAGAGACCTTTCGCGCGAGCGACCCCCGCGCGCGAGGTGGCTGATTTCAGAAAGAAAAGGTTTTTAAAATAAAAAGAGAAATGGGCAGGTCGCGCGAGCGACCTTTCGAGCGAGCGGCCCGCGCGCGCGACTTCTGGCAGTTTCTAGTTCTTGCTTATTTTGTGTTAAGGAACTGTTTGGGTGGTATTTTATGAACTGTTAAAGCTCTGTTTGGGAAATTTATTTAAGCAGAATCCTATTTGATTATGTGTAGATGATTAAAACAATGAATTGTGACCTATCAATTCCCGTACGTACGTGTTCCTTTAATTCATTAAATTCCTTTATGTTTAAGGTTCATGACATATATGTGAAGTCAGTTGTACATGCATGTAGGTGTCAGTCAGTGTGAAAAAGAGTAATGGTTAGTGTGGAAAAGAGTATGAGATTGAGATTGTGTTGTGGACACTCCCTGGTTGTTGTGTACCAAAGTGTGACGTGTTGAGATTGCGGTGAGAGTGTCTTTGAAATGCGACAGTGGCGAAATTGGACACTCCCTGACGACCATGGTAGCGTCAAAGTATGTGAAGCCGAACTTGGACATTCCCTGGCACCCATGGAAGTGCTAAAGTGTGGCCTACGGACACTCCTTGATACCCAAGTCTGGATACTGCGTGAGGGTTCCTCCGGTATTTTCATGGCGATTTAGGTACTCAAAGTGTGAGGCATTGGACACTCCCTGGTACCCCGGGCCAAAGTGTGAGGCAAACTGGACATTCCCTGGCACCCATGTGCTAAAGTGTGGCTATCGGAGTATTTCAAAGATACTGGTGTGAGATAGTGGGTTGTTCTGTTTGTCGAGAAAAAAGAGTCGGTAAGATGAGTGTGGTGCATCGTCTCATACATGGTCATATGTTTTAACGAATGAACGACTTTTAAATATATTCCCTGTTATTTTTATAATTGAATTCTTCCCATGATTTAACCATTGATTTTACAAACCTAAAAAGAGAAAATTTGTAAAGGGGTATGTTTTACATTCAAAGTCATGTTTTTAATACTCACTAGCTTCTTGAAGCTGACGACGTTGATGCGTCCTGGACATTCGTGTTCAGGCTTTTCAGGTTATAACCAGGAGGAATCTTATGACTATGCGAATTGAGAACAACTGCTGGAAATAGAATTCGCTTTCATATATTTTTAAGTTGAACTGATTTTGTAATAAGGATGATTGTAATAGACACTAAGTTATTATTTTGTTTCAAGGTGGTCTGTGCCTTTAGATGGCCCGTGCTGTAATATTTATTAAGTTAGAAAATTTTATAAGCCTTGATTGCTCTGCTCTGATTATTGTTTATTGTTGTTCGACGTTTGGGACGGAATTGATCCTTCAAACTATCGCGACCTACGGGTCCATAAAGAAAATTAAACGCTTTCCTTATTTATACTACGTCGGGGCATGACAAACATACACAATAAAATGTAAACTAATATCCATATATAAAATGCCAATATCTTATACATAAAGTAATGGTTTGAGGGCACAATCCCAACATGGATCCAGTCCAATGTTATGTGGGTGCACCAATGAACCACAATATTTCTAACATCTCCCACTCACTCACATAGGGCGGACTTGTTACTAAAATAATCTCTCAAAACAAACTTCTCAACTCTTCATACAGGGAAATAGAATGTGCGACCTTACAAAAAGAAAGTACAGTGACAAGAGTGTAACACCAAGTCATCGTCATAACCAGCATGACACATCACTCAGAAGCTTCTCGTGTATACCTTAGACGGTTCAACCACACTGGACACAACATTCTCAATCCCTCGGTGAAAAGAATTGCTGCACAACCTCAATGTAATGTACTCATGACATATCAATAACAAATATACGATTGTCGTAGGCCTGCTAATGAGTCACAAAACATGTTGTGTTATTGAATGGTCTTCCCCATAGAAATGAATCTTCTCTTCGTCCTAGGATAGCATGCTAAAGTAGCTATCATCAAGCGTCTTCTTTATGATCACATAGTCTCAAGTCATGAAGGCAGCAGGTTTATAGGATGACCAATTTCTTGGATGTGCTGCATGGCTCACATAGCAATGAAGTGGAATCCATTCACTGCTCCACAGTCAATCGTAAAAACACATACAGTATGAAATGTATGCTATGGTGTTCTTCTGGGCATGTCACTCTGTGTTTGAAAAAACAAGTAACGACATACGAATCTTAGTCTAGACATTACACAAAATGACTAACACAAATGCACAAGGGTTGCCATTGAGTACTACAATGTTGAAAAGAGGCTTCCGTTGAGGACTAACACTGATGAACTATCATTTCAAGGTACTTTAGTGGATTTTTTTTTTGCTTTATTATGATGTTTTTTCTACTCCAATTTCACTATACCTGGCTCAAATTGATACGTTGCTATTCAAACTATTACTCTGCTGATTCAAATGATTCAGACTTAACTTGGTTCAATTGGTACTTTGATGACCTAATCATAATAGCCTGATGAGACACAACTAATTCTGATTTAATTCTCATTACAACTGCTCATCTCTGGGGATACTCGCTCTACGTCACTGACTCAGGACTCACAAATAACTGGCTTGTGGTCAATAATCATTGATGATGTTATGCAATGAGGATGATCATTACACATACTTTTGACTGTCACGCCTTGACGTAGCATAAATATGGAAAGCATTTAATTTTCTTTATGGACCCGTAGGTCGCGACAGTTTGAAGGATCGATTCCGTCCCAAACGTCGAACAACATAAAATCATAATCAGAGTAGAGCAATCAAGGCTTACAACAATTTTCTAACTTAATAATTATTACAGCATGGGATTAACTAAGGCACTCTCCGCCTGGAAACAAAATAATACCTAACTATTACAGTCATCCTTATTACAATAACAGTTCATAACTTAAAAGCATAGAATCATAACTTCCTCTTCGGGTGGTCATTCTCCGTTCGCATAGTCATATTGTTCAGCCTGGTTATAACTTGAAAAGCCTAGACACGAATGTCCAGGACGCATCAACGTCGTCAGCTTCAAGAAGTTGGTGAGTATTAAAAATATATGCTCGAATGTAATGCATACTCATTTAGTATTTCCATTTTACAGTTTCATAATTCAACAGGTTAACCATAGGAATGAACTCAATTTATAAAACAGTAAGGATAATATCAAAAATCTTCCATGCATAAAACATATGATCGTGCATGAGACCAATGTAACCATTCTCATCTTACCAACTCTTTTCTCATGACAACACCACACCCAACTCTCTCACTCCAATATCTTCGAAACACTAAGATGACCACACTTTAGCACAGGGGTACCAGGGAGTGTCCAGTTTACCTCACACTTTAGTACGGGGTACCAGGGAGTGTCCAATGCCTCACACTTTAGTACCTAATCTACCTCGCAAATACTGGAGAAACCACACGCAGTATCCAGACTCGGGTACCAGGGAGTGTCCGTAGGACACACTTTAGCACTACCATGGGTGCCAGGGAATGTCCAAGTTCGGCGTCACACACTTTAGCGCTACTATGGGCGCCCGGGAGTGTCTAGTTTTGTCACTGTCGCATTTCAAAGATACTCTAGCCGCAATCTCAAAATATCACACTTTGGTACACAATTACCAGGCAGTGTCCACAACACAATCTCAACCACATACTCTTTTCCACACTGACCAACACTCACCATGCATATACCACTGACTCCACATGAATGTCATGAAGCTTTATACGTATAGAAAGTATAAACAACTAGAAATAGGAACAACGTGCGTATTAAGTCATAGTTTATCGCTTTTATAATCCAAACTGATGTTGTCAATATCAAGATATAAAAGTATACTTTACTTTTCTAAAGATTTACAGTGTGGAAGTAAAGGTCGAACCCACAGAGATTGATTAACTACCGCGCTTTAATTTTAAAACCTAAATTTAGCTAATTTAAGAAAAACAGATTTTGATTTGATTTTAATTAAACTAATAACAATAAAAGTAAATCTAAATTATGAAAGCAATTAAATAGTTATTTTTATAATAAGTTTAAGAAACCTAGGATTGCAAATCCACCACTAGCTTCATAATAAGGGTATTTATGAATTACTTTAGCTTATTAAGTTGGATGATAATGGGAAATTGTAGCTACAAGCCCAATTCCTCCGTCAAGAAAATAACTATGGTTCAAGCACCAACATAATCCATCTTCGGTTAGCACGAATTATCCCACACTAAACTAGGGTTGTGGTATAATCCGTCTAATCTAGGCATGGACTATTCGGATACTTGATAGCACAATTCAATTTAAGCACCATTACATGTAAATAATCTAAACAAGCACAGCAAGCATAGATCATTGAGCACATCACAGTCAAAATAGATCTAAGACAAGAATAAACTTTGAAAGTAATGATTTAATTCATAGAAGCACGATTTATTTATAAAAATCTTCGGAACATGTAACTGTCATCCATACATAATAAAACTAAAATAAAAACATAAAATACACCCTATTACTTGGCTAGGGTTTCATTGAAACCCTAGATCTTTGTCTAGGCTGCCATAGAAGTGGTAGATGGCAAGAGGTTCATGGAGAAGGCCATGGGAATCCTTGGTCTTCTCCTTGCTTCCCTCCATTCAATGGCTGAAAGTATGGTTGTATTTTGGTTGTATATTAATTGTCCAACCCCTAAATTGAAGTAAAATAGGGTATATATAGATTTTACAAGAAGTTTTGGAAGCTTTCCTAACCCGAAACGTACCAAAACAGCTGTTATTTCCGATCCGGACGCAATTAGGCAGTTTCGCTTGCGTAGGAATCATCAGAATACTGAAATACGCAAGTTCCATTTTTACACATGTCGCGAGAGCGGGCCGCGCGAGCGCGATGTTGGGACCTCGCGCGAGCGGATCGCGCGAGTGATTTCTGGGATTTCGCGCGAGCGGGTCGCGCGCGCGATGTGGATTTTTCAGCTTCTTTTTGCTTGCTTTTTCACCCTGTTTAGCCTGGTTTACTTGATTTCTTCCAAAACCTGTCAGAAAATAGAAAACGAAGTAAAAATATACAAAAACAGGATAAAAAGGTACTAACTAACGCAAGTTAAAGAGTATAAATAGGATCTGTTCTCTCCCGATCACAGACATAGTAAACAGTATTCTGATTTAGTAAAATTCCCAAACAGAACCTAAACTGAAAACTGCCAGGTCGCGTGCACGGGCCGCTCGCACGAGGGGTCGTTCGCGCGATATGCTCATTTTTGAATTTCTTTTAAAACTTTTCCATTTGTCGCGCGAGGGGTCGCTCGCGCGATCACGCGCGCGAGTTCATGCAGTGGCTTTATCATTTCCGCTGAAACTCCCCTGTTTTCAGTTTAAGGGGGTCTTTTGACCCATTTTGCAAAACAGAAGCAAACATGACGTGTAATGTATGAAACTCTTCGTTTTTTCGCAAAGATTAAGAATCTATAATCAATTTACATGAATCAAATCGTAGTTCTCGAATTGTATGCAAAAGCGAAAGGCGTCAAAACTTCGTTTTTAATATACGTCGCGATACGAACGAATTAGGCTCTAATACTTTAAATATAGCATCTAGGTTGTATAATCTTTCATAATTATCTATAAAGACAGATTTTGGTTAAGTTTAGAAAAATCCATGTTACAAGCTTTGAACCTCCATTGATGAACTCAACAATGGAGTTTCACAATTGTACATATACAAAGCACAAATAGAATATAAATTACATTCTGAGTGAGTTCAAATACTCACTAAGATTGAAGATGAAGAGTAAGTTGAGAAAGATAATTAAATAGAAACCCAATTTGCAAGCTTTGGCTATGGAGATTGAGTTCTTCTCTCTCTAAAATATATCAGCAAGTCTCTCTCTCTCTCTCTCTCTCTCTCTCTCTCTCTCAAATTCTCTCTATTCTCTGTGAATGTATTATGCATAAAACTGAGAGTAATGGAGAGTGTATATGTGTTATAAAGAACTCTTGAACTTGGTCCCCAAGTTCTTTCTCTTACACTCAACAAACGATTTTAATTTCTAATATTTTCATAAACTTATACAGCTCTTATACAAGCTGATGTATCAAAATGCATGCATATATATACACCTCCAAAATTTTAAGAGGTGGTTTAGATAGGAAGGGGTCAATTTAAGTGTTTGGGAAATGCTATATTTAGGCACAATTCACACACACCAATTAGACATAGTCAAACAAGACATAAGTTAGTATCTAGGAATCTATATATGTGTTTGGGTAAAACAACTTATGGCTTAAAGTTAACACACACACAAAATGCATTCCCAAACAAAACCTAATCAATCATTAGTTGCCATAAATGGAAAGTAAAGCAAATGTCATGTCTTGCTTTACGTCGATTCCAAAATCTGTGGAATCCCAACGCGGCGCGGACAGTTTTGAACGTAAACTGGTATTTTCGCGGCACGATGCTTACCACAAAAATACAGAAAATTTATTTTAATGTAAGGAATGATTTTCTGGTTTTATAAAAATACAGTTTGAGTCAAAAGAAAAATATTTTCACCGTTTTGAAATACAAATTTTGGAATCCAACACCGGTATCACTAAATTTACAAAAATTGCAGTTTGATCTCAATAAGAATTTTAATATGAAATAAAACCAGAAATAAAATTTAGAACATGTGAATTGAATATGAAATCAATAATACAGATTAAATATGGAAATGCGAAATTAAAATAATTAAATGAAAATACAGGTTGATACATTGACACTTCTCAAGCTGCAACTTATTAAAATCCGCCTTTGGATGTTTTTATAAAAAAAAACTGTACAAATTTATTATTTTAAAAAAAAATCAATATTAATCACTCTGAACCCACACATTCGAGATCATGAAAGATTCGTCAATTGCCAGACACGACACATGAAGACAACACACTTGACATTGGAACATGACTTAATGCACTTTTGTCATGAAATAATAAATCCGGGAATGTAGTGTCGCTTTTGAAGTGGACTGAAAGGTGGAATAATGTGAAAGTTTAGGATTCGTTGCTTTCTAACATTGGTAGATTAAAATCCTTAGGCCATGTTTGGCTGGGAGGCAGGATAAAGGGATTGGATTGAATAACTTTTATTCAATCAAGTGTTTGAGGTGCACACTGGATAGACTATTTTATTTCAAACTCTCATTTTATCCCAACGAGTTTGGGACAACTCAATACCAAAGGGGACAACGGGGGGATATTAGGTGGGATAAGGGAGTTTGGTATAACTCTTGAGACTTTTTTAAAAAAAAAATTTTTTTTTTTTTATTTTTTTTTTTTTTTTTTTTTCAGATCTCTTCTTTCTTTCTCCCCAAATTTTATTCTTTTTTTACCCAGATCTTTTTTATTTTGTTTTCAGAACTCTGTTTTTTTTTCCTTTCCATATTTGCTTCTTTTTTAAAAATATTTGCTTTTAAAAAAAAAACTTTCAAATACCCTAGATTTGTTTGTGTTTTTTTTTTCCCTTTCCAAACTTGTTATTTATTTATTTTTATTTTTTCCCCTCAAATTTGCCCTTTTTTTCCCCCCTAGATCTTCTTTTTTTTTATTATTTTCAAATCTTTTTTTTTCCTTTCCAAATTTGCTTTTTATTTTTTTATTTTTTGTTAGATTTGTTTTTTTTTTTTTTTTTAACTTTCAGATCTTTTTTTTCCCCTTCAGATCTCTTTTTTTTTATTATTATTATCCGGACCGGGCAAGACCAACACACATGATTAGAATATAAGAACTTATCCGACAGTTTTATCTAGCACGTTACAAACACAAAATTCAAACACAGGATAACATAACAGTTTATCCGACAGGATTACTAATCCAGTTTGATCCTGCCTTATATATCCAATCTAATCCGACAATTTTAACCAGTCTGCCAAACAAGGCCTCACAGGTTAAAGAGAAGCGGGAGAACTTGAAAAATTAAAAAGTACTTTTGTTCGAAGATCATCTGAATTCTTGAGAAACTACTTCACTAGTTTGGTGGACTTCATGATTAGTGACAAGAGTTACTTCTCTCAGGTATTTTAATAGGTTTTTCATTTTTGAGCGTCAACAAAGGATAGTTCAAGGGGTGAATCTGTTCAGTTTTAAAGTTCAGGAGGTGTTAGTGAAAAATGTCATAGTTCAAGTTGTGGTGTAATGTACCCTTTGTTGACACTAAAAATCCCTTCTTAGTGTCGACAAATGATAGTTTAAGGGTAAGTTTGTTTGTTCAGTTTTAAAGTTTACGGGTGTTAGTGAAAAAGGGTCCTAGTTGAGGTGGTGGTGGTGTTATAATGTACCCTTTATTTTGTAGAAAATATAATAAATAAATTAATCGGTGCATTTACCAAATGAAAAAAAAAAAAAAAAAAAAAAAGAAGGAGGGGGGGGGGGGGGGGGGGGGGGGGGGGGGGGGGGGGGAGGTGTTTGATGTAATCAGACTATAGGAATTTAAAGATGGTGCTTGATGTTGGGGGTTGGAGTATTTCTCCTTTATGGACTTTCTTTTCAAAACATTATCCATGCTCTAATCTCTACTTAATTGTGGTGACTCGGGGTTTACCCTGCATGGTTGGTTGGGTCCTTTGGCCTGACCTTGAAGGGGTTACCAAATTAAGAAAATATTAGTTGGCTTGATTCTAACCTTCTGATAATGTCCATGAATCATGTCCGTCATTAGCATAACTATGTTCATGCCTCAAAAATCACGTTTAAGAACAGTTTTAGTACTTAGACTCATTTTCAATGGTGAATTTTTTTTATTCTTTGTTTTTTTTTCCTGGTCTTTCAATTGTCTCTGTGATTCAATTCTGCAGGGTCGTAAATTTGTTATGTGTGCAATGATCTTCTTTTCTGTTAAGTCATGTTATACCCTGTTTAGGAAAAATATTTTGTATATTAATTGTTAAGATTGTTAATAAAATGCCAATATACACCAGCCATCACTTTTTTTCCAATATTATTCCTTTTTGGTTTCTGTCAATTGTTAAGTTCTGTCTAGTTACTAGGTTACAAAATTTTAGATTTTTGGTTTATGCTAAAATATGGGGATAATTGTTTCGCAGGTTACGATAATGTTTGTGACTTTGGAAAATATTGCTAAGATGTACCCAAAATATTATGATATTATGCTTTTGGAGAATTATGCTGCATTTCAGAATAGATGTGCATTAATATATATTTCATCTGATTTCATTCTTTATATCGATGTTTCATAGAACATCATATATGTTTGTGCTATCACCTATGAAGCACCGACACTCTTTTTTGCCCCTCGTATCAGTGTCGACAGCGTATCCGACACTAACACTCTTTGGACATGTGTCAAATAGTCAAAATATCGTGTCCTGATTTTTTTTAGTTTTACTTGAACCGACACTCTTTGGACATGTGTCAGATACTCAAAGTAGGTCAGGAGAGTTTGCGGATGTTGATTCCATTCACCATTGGTGTGTAACCTATGGTGCATATGCACCATTGCTTCAAATCCTGTCTTTGAAGCTACTTGTGCACCCTTCTTCTTCATCATGTTGTGAGACGAATTGGAATTCATACTATGTGCACTCGATGAGAAGGAATAAGATGGCACCAACACGTGTAGAAGACTTGGTTTTCATTCATACTATTGACATATTTTTTTAGGACAAGTACGTAAACTATTTAATAGTTAGCAAATGTGCTTCGAAACTTGGTTGATGAATGTGGATGAATGTTGATTTATAAAGATGTTATTGAATTTTATTCATTGGCTTTGTTATTATTGATAATTTCATAATATTGTTGTGATTTATGTGTTTTTATGCCAACTTTGATTAGACATGGTAAATATTCAACGTATCCCTACCGTATTCGTATCCTACTTTTTGGAGAAATATCATGTCACGTCATATCCGTGTTACACCGTGTCGGTGCTTGTTAGGTAAACACCTTAATCGTGCTAATTAGATGCAATTGCATGCAGTCTGTATGAACTAGCAAATGTAGTGCCCACTTTAGCCAAATTTTATCACCAGGCAAGTGGAAAAAGTATTGCACAAACCACGTCAGCATGATCATATACTATATATGTGAGTAGCCTGTTCTTTCATCTGCCAGTAACTTTTTTTATATATCATAAACTTCGGCAAGGTGTTCCCCTGCAAACTTGAATATTCTGATAGCATGTTTCTTAAGGTTATTTGTCTTTTTCTAGCAATTTTGAACGGCTTTTTCCAGTTTGCTCGAAGGATTGAGGATTTGATGTACACAATCACACCAGAAGAGGTTAGTGTCTGAGTTATTGCATAATGTAATTTATTCTCCACAAACATCTTTGCATGTCATGTCTGATAGATGGCTTAGAAAATCTTCTTTAGTGCTCTTCAGAGAGAGGATTACTATTCCACTCCGCACAAGCGCTTCTTGTCTTAGCATCTGTATGTATGAAACTAATTCGAGTTTAATTTTCTCTTGTTGTAGCTAGGTTTAGCAGTTCTATTCCTGTTTGTATAGTTACATCCACATAATAAGCACCCTAAAATAACGTTTTTAAGGAACAACATGCTCTATAGCACTATTGAAATAAAATGACAGAAAATGTTTTGCTTAAAAGTTGCAGCTACACTGATGAATGGAACATTGTTAGGAAGACAAAATAGTCAATGCATGTGATGTTGCCTTATGTCATGGTTGTGATCCTTAGAAATCACAGCACGCACCCACCCTCTTTTGTAAGACTGGAACTTAAAGATTTTACTAACTTCATTTTTTGAAATTTTCCACTCTCTTAAAGTACAAATATCAAGTGGTAATTCATTTCAAGTGCTACTGTCCTGCATATTTTTTGTTTGCTTGATTGTGAGTGTCCTAAATTGTAAGGCCTGGTTCTACTTGGTCATTTTACGTTTGACCATGGGTTTGGCTTTAATTGTGCAACATTATGTGCAGCTTGTCAATTAAATAACTCTTTAAGTCAATGAAAAATTTAGATATTGCAAGTTCAGAAATTAGAGTGAGCATACAATGGGCCAATGGTCCTATTGGGAGTGTAGTAGTTGCTAGTTGCTACATATTGAACTTGCTATAATACTGTGATATGACATAACTGCCGGTTTTCACCTTGGAAGGTTTATTTAGTTTCCATTTGCTTTTATTCCTAGGATTTTGTAAAGTTTCCTTGGAAAATTTTGGGTTGTCGAAAAATGGATCTTCGTAAGGTGGTGAAATCCAGTTTATCTGGGGCAAGTCAATTGATTACGTTCAGTGCCCTTTTTCTATTAGAAGGACGTTATGGTTAATAATTTTGCTTGTACGGGTTGACAAGTCCATAGGAGCAATGTACAAGAAACAGCAGAAGAACTTAACCTCAGAGGAACGGTTGCCTTCCTTATGGGACAAATGCAAGGGATTTGGTCTTTCTCTAGTAGCATCCTTGTGACCTGAATGACTTCAGGTACCGCAAAATCCAGATTTATATACGTCCGTATATAAATAGCCCTACTTGTGTTGGTACATAAATGGACACAGAATAGAATATGTCAAAGGCTATGACTTGTTTACAACGTCCAACTATCAGCTTGATGTTGAAGGCTTTGACTTGTTTACAACTTCTAACGATCTGCTTGTATGATCGACAGAAGAGAGTTTCTAGACAAATATGAGAGCTTTGTACAACTTGTTTCCAAGATTTACCCCTCTGAGACAATCCCCATCAGTAGGCGAAATGAGAGTACTTTTGGCCTCGCATGCAAAAACACAGCTACTAGCGTAAATCCTGAAGAAGCGTTCTGAGTGTAAATTGCGTTGGCACTGCTGTAATCAAATTTTCCTTTTTCGTTGTTTTACCCAACTTTGACTTTGTAAGTTTGACGGAGTGTTTTAACTATTTGTTCCAAGTCATATCAATAAATTATCCATTTATTTCTTTTTCTTTTATGAGTTCATAATTCAGAAACATTTTCCATTATTTGAAAGTAGGTACAGATCTTGCGAGCCCGTCCTTCACAGACCATTGGGAAACATGAGCCACCAGCGATAGATAAAACTGGGATCAAGGTTTAGCCGGTCATACAAACAGTGGTCTGGACCACCATTTTGACCACACAAACAGTGATACACCATTTTATGGTTTAATATACGCAGCTGTTATTAGCTTCTGACACCAGTTCTAATTTGATGATCAATCTTTGTTTTTGTGGTACCACTAAGTGGTCATTAAAGGTGACATTCTGCTGATTTTCGTTATCCAACATGTTGCTCTACACAATGAAAGATTTGACTACGTCAACAGACCTGGGAAGTAAAATAAATCAGTAAATTAAAGGTGAAAGTCAAAAATCAATTCCATGTCTCATCATAAGAAGTTTTTCTAAAATCTTGAAAACCTGCAACCGTATTACAAGGTTGTACCTCCACCATCTGACATGAGAGACGCAGCAGCGGCAGCAGCAGTAGGAACAACCCCAGTCGAAACACCCGGTTTTGACAAATGGAGGAGCCTGATAAATTGTTAAAACGCTCGAGTTAAAAGGCAAGCAGTTGATAGACCTGAGATGCAGTAGCCCAGAAACTCTTACAGGCTATTTTGGAACGGTTCTGTGGTTCATAAGTGAACCAGTTCTAGGTATCATGTATCTGGCACAAACTACGAGTTCGTGCAAGATCTAATATCAGTCTTAAAACAGTTTCTTTATTAAACCATCTTGACATTGGTTTTCATGATAACCAGATAGAAAATAAGAGTGGTGCTGTACCTGATCCTCTTTTATGCTTTCCCAAACTTTCCCAAACAGACCACAGTGCTTAGAGTTAGACTATGCATGAATGACTGCTCTTATTAAAATTCTTTTGGAGTAAAGATTGGGACACACCCAAAGACAACTTTTGGGACACAACTCAAAAGATGTGTCTGTATCTCTCCTGTGATGTCACTGGACCCCACAGTGACACAGGAGAGAGATAGGCACATCTCTTGGGTTGTGTCCCAAAAGTTGTAGTTGGGTGTGTCTGAAGTATTACCCTTTGTTTTTCTCGGCCCCTACACATCTTTGAACTCCTAAACTCATGATTTAACATCCAATTCTTTAACAAGGGTAGTGGAAACCCGGGTAGCAGGATTTTTCTCAATGAACCTTAAAATGGACACAAAAAATAAAAACAAACTTACGGTGCAAGATATTCACAGAAAGATGTCACTGCAGCAACAACTTCAGTGTAGTTTTCGGATGATGCAGGGGCCGTCACTTCAACCAGTTGTATACCCGGCGTAACCGGCACGGCTTCATCGGTTGCGTGCAGTTTTAGCATCTTATTTACTGAAGAGACCATAACTGTAATCTGAGCACCTCTTTGAAATTGGAAGGAAAATCCCACTCTCAGTAGCTCGTGGTCTAACTTGTAGCCAAGAGCGTAAAATAGACGAAGCACATTCTTGCTGGATTTGCTTTCAACCACTGTCCGCACCAACACTGAAAGTTGATCAGCGCCGGTGCCTCTCATAGCACCCCCAACATGTCGAACAGTCCTACAAAATAAACTTTTCCTAGTATGACGTGCAAAAGATCAATAAAGTAATGCATATGGTGGGTGAATTTCCATTATTTTTACCAAGTGGGTTCAAGCTGCTCAAGATCACATAAGAGTCGAACTTCAGAAGCTACAACCCCTGAAAACATGAAAATGTAAACCTTATTGTGAGACAGTAAGCCATAAAATAGGAAAATAAACTCATCATTATGGTTCTAATACCGCAATGTAGACACTGGGGGGACATTGAGTTTAGAGGATGCGATCCGCAAATTTTTTTGTGATATATATCGTGCCTGGGACCCTGATATATGTGTGTGTATGTATATATAGGTATACTAATATATGTGTGTGTGTGTGTGTGTGTGTGTGTGTGTGCGCGTGCAAGCTTCACATGATACATTTAAGCAGCAAGCTACCAAACCCAATGAATAGACTTTCTCCGCATCGAATAGGTGATCTAAATGAGCAAACAAACAATCAAACGCCATAAAATACAGGAGTACAACTTCAATATCAGCGAGAATCACTAGCCATTTGCACTCATCACTTCTGGTTGGGATAGAGTTTTCAGTCTTTCTGATTACAAATTTCTGAGTTCTGGATGGACTCAAGCATCTTTATCAATCATTTATTTTGTCATGCTTACTGTAGAAATGCTGAAACGGTTGCTCTTCTTGTAAGATTTAATTTTTGGTCTGAGTTTGTACTTTGTACTACACCATAGGTCATCACAGTAAGAGTACTGATTTTCATAGACTTCGATAGTGCAAAAACACAATGGGAATAACCATTAGCCCCCAAATGGATGTGTGCATGTGCATTCCTTGCCAGAGTTCAACATTGAGGAAAAAAAAAATCACTCACCAAGGTTTGGGCCACTTTTTAGGCATAATTCATGGATTCTCAAGCGTTCTCTATTAACACCACAAAGACCTTGGAGAAGAATCTCAAGGGCCTCAACATGCTGCAAAAAAAAGCTCGGAAAACGGTTTGACAAGGTACATACCAGCCACATAATCGTTTTTTTGTTGCTTAGAACTATGTAAACAATACATATGCATCTGAAAAATGTTAGCTTTGTTTTTAGAAGTGGCGAAATTTGTTTATAAGAGGAGTGTTTTTAAAATTTTGTTTTGAATGAATATTTTAGAAACTTACTAAGAGTTTTTGGAAACAATTATGAACTATTTTTCATATTACCTTCAATTGAAGTTGGACGTAATACACACACATCTATTGGAGGAGTTTCTGGAATGGTCCTCTATAGATCAAAGGCAATAATAGGGAGATGTATACTTTTGCCAGCTTCATTTAGCTCTTTTGTTAAACCCTCCAGCACAGGATAAAAATACCAGCTCGGTAATATGAACAATAGACTTATAAGAAAATAATCTATCCCAGCAAATAGAGGAACATAAGAAGATAAAAAAATAAAAAATACACTAGAAATTTCAGAACTTACCTGTGTCTCGATAATTCCCTGAACAACACACTCCATTGAGATCTACCTACTTGATCTTCAAAACTACACTACCTGGAAAATTAATCACGTTAAAAGGAAAAAAAAATAATGCATTGAGCATACAACCCTAAAAAGGAAAAATATGCGTATATATATATATATGAAAAAAAAATCATCAAAAATTTTCAAGGTGATACAGACAAAAACTACTAATTTAGAGAAACAAACAGACGGAGAAGCCCTATGCAGGCCAGGATAAGTATTTGGACAAGCGCAAATCTTCTTATTACACATTCATATACATACAACTATACAGGTACAAGCATGTAAATAATCACACTCACAATTATGTATCGTGTGTGTACACATAACAAATTCTTGGGTGGGTTCAGTTCACATGAAAAAATACCCGAACCAACCAGAACACAAAGATCAGATTGATTCGAAGTTACGAATAGTTTTGTAACCCTAGTGCAATGTGAAAATAGTGTTCCTTTTTTTTTTTTTTTTTTGGCTGGAACATTTGAACATAGTGCTCCTACAAGAAGGATAAAGTTTCTCAATTTTCTGCTGGAGTAACATAACATCACAACAATGCCTACAATGATGATTTAACAATATGAATTTTCATGTCTTCAATTAACAATTTAGAAACCTTCTGACTCTTTAAATGCAGATGTCAAAAATCAATGTTCTAAAATCGCTAAACAATTGGCAGGCGGTGGAGGGGGCCTTGGCGGAGGGCCGAGGTCGAAGCCGAGGCAGGGCGTAGGCGAAAAATTAATTTTTTAAGCAAAATTAATAATATAGAGACAATTCTCATATAACCAAAACTCACATTCTCAGCAAACTAAGGCCTCATTTGGTATCATTGCAGTTTTCTGTTTTCTGTTTTTGTTTCCAGTTTTTTTTTTTAAAAAAAAAAACACAAAACACGTTTGGTAACGTTTTCGTTTTTTTTCAAACAAAAAGCGTTTTTAAACATTGGGACATAATCGAAAACACCAAAAACTCGTTTTGTATTATTTTTTAAACCGAAACACGACCCGATCACCAGCCTATCTCCACGTCCCGATCACCACCCAAAAACTGCTTTCCCTACACTACTCCAAGTCTCTACACCATTTAATCCAATCAGTATACTCTATAACCAACACGTGTAGGAACATGGTCATTCTAGTAATTCCACTACTCTTACCTCTACACATTAAACACCAAGTTACCCTCACATTATTATTATTATTTTATAAAGAAAAACAAAAAAGGTGAATTTGGCCTACACCAAGTAGAGCTGCATGACAAGTCTCTCTTCCATAAATGCTTTTGCCAAATTAAAATAGTAATAACAAACGACTACAAAACAAAAGGAAAGAGAGTTTAGAGAGAGAGAGGATATAGAGAGGGAATGGGAAAGACTAGTATGTAGTGTAAGGGGTGCTAGTAAGGGCAAGTTCATTTTTTAATTTGGGCACCTTTTTTAAGTAAAAAAATAAACTTACTGCTTCATTTAAGGGCACCTCCCACAAATTATATATTTAAGAAATTTAGGTTTTTTTTTTTTTTTTTTTGCTTTCTAAGCAAGGAATGTGTTTGTTATTCAACTGGTATCCAGCAAGTCTAAATCTCTCTTTCTTATTCCTTTCTAACTTTTGATCTTCTTCTTCTTGCTTTTTCATTCTATGTGAATTTCTTACCATGCACTATTCTAGGGTTTATTATAAATAAGAGAAAACCTATGTCTTGAAACCCTCGTTAATATGTAAATTCTGACTCTCTGAAATTTTGATTTGTGATTAATTTAGTTTGTACATATAACTAAGAACGAAACAACATACTACACAAGAAGTAGACTAACCAAACTGTTTGAATATGTGTTTACGTGAAACTGTAAAAGAACCATTACAGCCACGTTTTGTTTTTATTGTTTCATAGTTTTTTTTTTAGTGTCATAATTTCAATGAATTCATGAACATGGAGTCTGTTAGCATCTGATCTCCTTTTGTTTGTGTTAGAATCAGAGTTTGTCTCTTCTCGTTTTGGTTCTGGGCATGTAATCTTTCATATTTTGTTTCGTTTGACTTTTAATTGCATGTATGAACAGTTGAGATTGATAAAAATCAAAATAAAAAATTCACTTCAGTCACGTTTTGCTTTTATTGTTTTATATTTTTTTTTCCAACTGTTTTACTCTGTTTTGCTAGTTAAGTATTATTCTACCATGTTTTAATTATTCTTTTTGACTCAATACAATGAATTCCTTGGTAGATGATGTCCGTATATTTTTGTATACATGACGAAAAAAAAATTAAAAATAGAAAATGTTGAAAATTATTTGGTATCTTTACCAAATTTAATGGAAAATCAACTTGCACGTATCGATGTAACACCATATCTTTCCATCGATAAGGTGAATATTTTACTATTTTTAATACATTAATAATTAAATATAAATTATTCTTACATTGTCTTTTTTTATAAATATGTAGGTATTTGACTCGCGATCAGAGCTTATCTATTGGGCTCAAGATGTTAGTATTAAATTAAATATGGTTGTCGTAGTTACAAACTCTGATGCAGGGCTTACGTTAAAGAAGTCAAAGTTGAAACGATTAATTTCATATAGAAGTAGTTTCAACTGGGGTGGTCCAAGTTTATTTTGCACTGATTTTTGTCAATTGGGATGGTTTAAGTTTATTTGTAAGGGTTAAATACATTTTACACCCATGTAGTTTGTTACTTGTGTGAGTTTGGTCCTTGTAATTTAGAAAGTGTTACTTAAGTCCATGTAGTTTCATAACTGTGACAAATAAGTCCAATAAGTCCTTTAATGAAAAGTAATTTTGTCACTGAAAGTAAAAAAAAAATGTCGCAAAAAAGTGTTTTGAGTGATAAAAATGACACTTATGAAACTACAGTGACTAAATGAAAATTTCTAAACTACAAAAACCAAATTAACACAAATAGCAAACTAAGAGGTGTAAAAATGTAGTTAAGCTTTATATGTAAAATATAATATAATATATATATATATATAATATAGTACAATAAGTGAAAATTTAATTTTTTTAACTTAAAATTAGGTGCCTTAATAAAAAAATGAATGTGCCCTTACCAGAACTCCTCTCCGCGTAATAGGATATATATACTGTTTTGTATTGACAATGTATTTTGGTGAGGTATATTCTAAAAAATAGATTTGAAGCCTTTCTGTTTTGTTTTTACTTTTTATAAAAATTAAACCAAACAAGTTTTCTGTTTTTATTTTTCAAAAAAAAAAAAAGAGAGAGAGAAACTGGTTTTCGCTTTTAAAAAATTGAAAAACGAAAAAATCTAAGTTGCTAATCCATCTTCTTCATATCATATCACTCCAATCTAATAAGGATTAAAATTTCATTTCGTTTCGTAAGAAACGACTGAAACTTCTCTTTCGATTATCGTAGTTGACCGAAACGAAACCCAGCAGGAATCACGAAATGAGGTCAGTTTCGGTGTGTTTCGTCCGAAAGAAACACAGATGTTATGTTTCCAGGGAAACGAGAGTACATGCGTCGAATTAATCATGTTCATAGAGAGACCCATCCCGTGTGAAAACTGAGAAGTGGGTTTCAAATTTCAATCAATTTGGAATCAAAATGGATGGTAATAAATGAAAATTGGGGAAAACCAGAGAGATTCCCTGAAAAAAGATGAAATTGATTTGAGGGTAGGGTTGGTTATAAATCACTTACCAATGATTGAGTCTCTTCTCCATCAGTCTTCTTCTTCCTCTTCGTTCGATCTAGGGACTAGGGTTTCCCTTGCAGTCACTCTTCTTCTCCTTCTTGGTCTTCGATCGTCGTCGCAGTCGCCGGAGGCTCGCCTAGGGTTTCTGCCTTCGCTGGTTGGTCTCTCCTGTCTCCTCTCTCTTTTTGGAGTATCTCATAACCACTTTTGATAAGTACTAGCGGGGATCGAGTGCTGCGGGCAATGCTTTCTACTCCCTCCTTCCCTTTTGTGAGTCCACTTTGTCAACTCAATTTTTGAAGGGCTCAACTTTTTAATCCCTACTTTCTATAATTGTTTTAAATTATTATAATAATTTTTTTAATTTTGTCTTTGTGTAGATTTTAAAGAAGGGTAGTTTTGAAAAATAAATAAAAATTATATGTCAATTTAAAAAAGTAGACACTAATTTTGAGATATCCCAAAATAGAATATAGGATTTTAAAAAAGGGAGGGAGTATTTGATATGAGTAATTCTTGGCATACAACTTTCATACAATTTTCACACAATCTCCTTAAAAAAATGTGTTTATGCCTCTTGTGATGTCACTGGACCCCACAGTGACACAGGAGAGAGATATACACATGTTTTAGGAGTTTGTGTGAAAGTTATATCAAAATTGTGTCCCAATAATTACCCATTTAATATATGCATAACTTTAACTAATTAAAAACATTTTGACCATATAGATTATAGAATCATCCATTTCTCCTAACAATGTTAGGGGCACTAATAAATTTCACTAAGTGTATATATGAGTGCATAATGCTTAAGAAAATCGTTTTTCTTTTTTGTTGTGGTACATAACAACCACTGCAGGTTCGGAGCAAGGCTCGAAAAGGAGGTCACGTGTGCTTTCGGAATGGAGGATTGGGACTGAGCTGTTTTGTTCATAATCTAGTTAAGTATAATATGTGATTTTAGGATTTCTAGAAGCATGTGTATGTTGAATTGGGGTAGAACTTGTAGTTTTGGTACTTGTAATCATATAAATTATGTGAGTGTAGACTCGAAACTCATGTTGAAACTTTGGGGATGCTCGGTGATGTAAATGATGTTATAATAGGGTCTGGAAATGGTCGGGTTTAAGTTTGTGCCTTAAAATTTGCTTTAGGATGCTCATTTAGAGTGTTGCAGAATGCTCTGCTGCGGCAAACCAATCGACTGCTCCAGCATACAGTCGACTGGATCATTTTTTTTAACAGGTTAAGCTCTCTGCAATTTGCATTTCCAGTCGACAGGACCGAAATTCAATCGACTGAGCCTTTTAAGACTCAGTCGACTGGGCCAAGGCAGTCGATCGGATCACGGGTTCTCGCAAAAAAACTCTCTACAATTTGCATTTCCAGTCGATCGGACTCCCGACCAGTCGACTGGATTCGCCTATTTTAAAAATGTGAGTGTTTCCTTATATATGACTGGAATTTCCATAAGAGTAAAGATTGGGGCACACCCAAACACACAACCTTTGGAACACAACCCAAATAATGTGTCTATCTCTCTCCTGTTATGTCACTGGACCCCACAGTGACATAGGAGAGAGATAGACACATTAATTAGGTTGTGTCCTAAAAGTTGTGTATTTGGTTGGGTCCAAAGTACTACCCTTTCCTTAAAAACACGTTAATAATTGGTGACTTAGAATGGATAATCCTCTGTTATACAGTCCTAATCTGCGCGTAGCGAGATGGGGTGTGATAATTTTTTGGTATCAGAGCAAAAGGCTAAAGCCTTGGGGACGAGAAACGTACGACGCGTAGTGTGCACACGACACATAGTAGCATAAACATGCATACACGTTAACATAGCATGCCATATGATTCTTTAAAGTAACGTGTGTGTGTGTATTATATTGTGGGTACCACGCAAAATGTCTGGAGGTGAGACTCCAATTCGAATGGAGCGAGTTGAAAGGGCAATAGAAGGGTTGGTTTGTATAGCTGAAACCATGTGGTTGAAGAAAAATCAGTACAACCGAATGTGAATCTGAATCCAAGGGAAGAAATTGTTACCATTTAAAAATTCCATAAGCAAAAGCCAACAATATTCTGTGGGGAGGTTGACCTGATGAGGGTAAATTTATGGATTTTCGACATGGTAAATTTTTTAGGGTATTACCATGTACAAAAGAACAAAAGTGTTGTTTGCAGCTAATACACTAAAGGATGATGCACAATATTGGTGGCATACTAAGCTGGGTCCGGGCCAACCAACTACCTGGGATCAATTTCCTGAGATCTTCAATGAACAATACTTTCTGGGATCCTTCGATGACCAGAAATTCAAGAATTCATAGAGTTGGTATAAGGGGAGCTATCGGTTCAAGAATATTTAGCGCAGTATACAAGCTTGGCAAGGTTTGCTGGAGATTTAGTGACCAATGAGAAGGTAAAGGGAAGAAAATTTGTGACTGGACTTCGAAGTGATATACGGGGACGAGTAATAGTATTTTGACCTGAGACTTATGCCAGGGGCACTAGACATTGCTTCTTTTATAGAGAGAGACCTTGGGCTTAACCCAAGCATGCCACCCCCATCGAGCCAACAAGGCAAAAGAATGGGATCAAGGCAATTCAATGGACAGGGAAGTGCCAAGAGGCAGAGTCCGGGAGGTCCATCGACTAGTAGTGGCAGTGGTTCTAATAGAAATAAGTCGAGGTGTCAGATTTGTCAAAAGTTTCATTGGGGACGGTGTAATCAACTCCCAAATCCGAATACGTGTAATCTTTGTCGACAACTGGGGCACTTAGCAAGAAATTGTCTGAATTCGAATATGGATATAAGGGGTCGATGTTTCATATATAGGGAGCTATGACATCAAGTAAAGGATTATCCTATGTTCGCTCTCGGGATATGTATGATTCAAGTGCAAATCAATCGTAACAAGTAATACTCGGGTATGTACGAGGTCGATTTCCACGGGGACTAGTCCGGAAGATTATAAATTTGGGACTCAAATACACCACTGTTGTAACTAAAGAGAAAGAAAAGATGGTTGTTTTGAGGGTAGCAAACTCTAAGACTAGAACTAACATGCAATTACACTAAAGTCAGAACGGTAACTAATTAAGTTAACTAATAACAGCGGGTAAAAATTATAGAAATATTAGAAATGGTCCTTGAATAGGCATTTATTATAGGGTTGGTCCTAATGGTATTGTGCCAATGAAAATAAATCCCCAAATCAAAGGATGACTCTGAAATTGGTCCTTTTCCCTAATATTTTTGTATTGTTTATGACGTGAATACCCTTGCAGTTAAAAACATTATCAAATTTTATATAAAATTTAAAATCTGTCATGTTTTGGCTTTGTAACCGCCCCCATTAATGTGGATTCCAATAATAGTTCCTTGATTAAATTTGATTTACTCCTAAATTTCAGCCTAGTGGAGTAAACCACAATTATGTATGAATTTAATATCATAACTTGTCTTTCTTACAGATCTTCCATAGCTCTCTCTACTGCAAACTCCAAATTCTTCTGCAATCAGACCAGGTTATGGCTGCGTATAGGCCATCGATCGATGATGATGATGTTGAGGGCATCGTTGTGAAAAAGAGAGAAGATCCGCCTCTGCAACACCAAAGTGTCCCTCCAACTAGCCGTTCTGGTTTTATACAGATCATAATTCGAAGTAAATCTAATCTTTCTGGTTGGATCACATGAATAATATTGCTTCTTAACCGCTTGATCTTCCTCGTGAAACCTCTGTACACCGTTGATCATGTTGTCCAACACACTCATAGAAATTTGTTGGTTATTTTTTTTTGTGAAGGTGAGAATTTTTTTTATTTTTTTGGTGAGAAATTTCTCACCATTATGCTATTGAGTAATGTCTCTCTTTTGGTCAATGATGTGTATTAAAGTGATGAATTTCTCATTATGGTGAGAAGTGATAATTTCTCACCATTATGTTATTGAGCACTTGCTCACATTTAGTCAATGATGTCTTTTAAAGTGAGTAATTTCACACAATTATACACAGAATCTAACATTATGTTATCGAGGATTTGTCACTTATGGTCTGTGATGAATTTTAAAAGTGAGAAATTTCTCACCTTTTTGATCTCTCTCTATATATACGAGAAATTGGGTTATTTACCCTGTTTTTTTTTAATTTTTTATTAGATCATGATGTCTAAATTAGCATAAAGGGGGCGTTGTATGCTATATGGGTTTCAAATTTGTGGTCTTTCAATTACATATCTTTATTTTGTTGAAGTTTAGATCGTATATAATATCAGTGTTGTTGTATGTTGATCACTGAATTGTTTATCCAAGTTTGCCCCATAAATTGTCTTTACTCTTTTTCTTTTTTTTTTTGTGGTACTATAGAATCAAAATTCATATTCATTCAATGTTGGGTTTGGTTCATTTCTAGATTTATGTAATATATATATATATATATATATATGTATTAAATGGGTTTTGATTTTCAAAATCCTGATTTGGTATATTTATATATCTATATATGTAGTTATATATGTTTTAAATTTAAAAACTTTGATTTGTGGGAGTGGGGGTATTTTAGTCATCAAAATAGGTGAGGGACTAATTTCTAAGTTGACTTGTAGAATGGATCTATTTTTAAAAAAGGCTACAATGAAGGACCGAAATCTAAAGAACCCTAAAAATTAACTATAACGAGCAAGCTAGAAGAACGAGTTTGATTTACTAAAGAGGTAAAGGGCTAGGGATCATGCTACCAACCTTGGATCACACAAGGATAAGTCTTGGGGATTTGGAAGGAGCTTCTCAAGTGAACAAAGTTCCTTGGGGGCTAACAATCAAACATGTGGGTTGTCAACCCCACTATGAAAGATGAAGCTTGAGGAGACTAAAGGCAAATGTTGGATTGGTAATATAGATTCAATGACTTCCATTGCATGACAATGAAAGTAAAGAAACAAACATATTACAAACCCAACATTCTTCAATCACTCAAGAAGATCCAAAACCTTTAGACTTTCAAGAAACACAAGGATCCATAGGTGGGTTCATAACCCCTAACCTAGAAAACTAGCTACACATGGATCTAATTATGTAAACATTAGTAAAAATATCAAAGGAGTAGAAAAACATCACCATTAATGTAAACAACTACTTCAAGAGAGAGAGAGAGAGAACCCAATAAAAACTTCAATAAATGCTCCAATAAAGCTAACCAAACCTGAAAGTTGAAGAGTCTCTCACAATCTCACTTACAAGCCCTAAATCTAACTAATCTATGAACAACATAAAACAAAGAAAACCTAGAGAAATACAAAGGGGTTAAGAGAGAGTATCTATGCTGCTGCCTTTTTTTAGGTCAAGTCCCTAAAAAACGAGTTATAATGGGGTATTTATACAAAACCTTCGGAGTGGCAAACTTGTAAAACAAAGGATGCAGAAACAGGGTCATTCGACCGGTCGAGCGGGCACATTCGACCGGTCGAATGCCCCTCTGCATTGAAGCTTAAAAAGAACACAAAAAGTGGACCGGTCGAATGGGGCATTTCGACCGGTCGAATGCCCCTCTGCATTGAATCTTCACAGCTTCACAACCGGTTTGCGCACTGATCGCTAGAAATGCCATATCTTCTCACTCTGACCTCCGATTGAGGTGAAATTTGCAGCCACACGAAGAAGACTCGCAGGGCTCGCTTCATCAAGTTAAGAACAACCTCCAAAATGTGGTCTTAGAATCCAAAAGTGAGAATGAAGTGGCTGCAATGGATGTGATCTTCAACCGAGGCTTTGCCTCCCAACTCGGATTGCCAAACACGACCTACAAAACACTAAAATAACCCATGTAAAAGATGAGAACAGTAGAAATGAGGGTTATGCACGAAAGGAGTGTAAATAATGTACTTAGTAGCTCCGGGAGTGCTATTTTGAGCAAAAAATAAATCAAAAGGCATGCAAAATATGTGATGAATCACACCCCCCTACTAGCACATTGCTGGTCTCTAGCAATTAAGCAGAGAAGAGATAGCTCTAAGGACATTTATTACACGCTTTATTTAGAAACAGTAAAGATAAACCGCTTTCGTGGGGAGCACGGTTGCATTGAGCCATTGCAACAAGCCGTTAAACCTCTAGGTTACCCCTAGAGGCGGAGTTTTGTCTCCGGAGGGTTCTCAGAATGATACCCACAAACAAACGCTTCCTCAAGGTAGCTGCCAACAAATCAAAGTGCATAAAGCTCAACAAAATCAAGAGATTTTCAATGGATCTTAGCAAAGTGACACACAAGTTCCCAAAAGTCCACAAACTATCAAGGTTATTCGAAAACTTCATTTATTCCAACTCTCGGACGTTCATGGTAAAGGTTGCATGCCCACAAGTATCGGCACAGTGCAATGCATTCATCATCCAAATATCGATCGAAACCGCGCTTCAACACAATTCTCACCGGTGATACCCTCAGAAATGAATCTCTCGAAATGGGTGACACTCTCAAGACATGCGGGAAAAGAGTAGTGGAAAATGGAAAGCAAAGCCGCGCATATGTCAAGTGTGAAAAACGTTATTCTTTGTAAAAACGGGTAAAATGAATCTCATGAAAGAAACCATGCATTAGAGGTGGTGAAAATAAAATTCTAACTGCTTGACAAACTCGTCTCAAACTCTGAATCATAATCCCAAGGACAATTAGGACTAGGTAAGGTCAAAAAGTGGAAACGGGATGTGAGATTTCCGGAAATGGTGTCGAGAAGCGTTTAGGGAATACTCTCGGACTAAAAGGTTCGCACAAGGGCTCACAATACTAGGGACGAGTCGGGGATGATTAATTTCAATGAGGAATGATGGAGAAGTACCTTTCTCATGAAGCTCTTTTCTTTTTTTTTTTTACTTATCTTGAGCTTTTCTTCTCTTGCGGTAACCTCCCCACTAATCACGACTTAATCCCTTAAGATTTTTAACAAAACAACCTTATGCGAACAATCTTCCAAGGACATACTATAACCACTAGAAATGGTGAAAGTGTAGTGTGATGGAGTGATGGGCTAATGTAAAGGACGGTGTATACGGAAGGGGTAAGAGCAAATGGTGCGAGATGTGACCTAGAATCATTTCCTCAGTGGATTACGATTCATTGTTCTCCACTATGACGACAAGCAAGTACAAGTTTAGAAATCCACATGACAGTTCTCCAACGCATGATCAAAACAAAAAGATGAGATCATCAATGACTTTAATACGCTTTTCAACAAAGAGAGAATGAGTGTAATTAACACTCAAAATTGGAGGACGGATCAAAATCTTACAAGGTTCAAGTCTCCACAAGTGTTTCAACAATACGCGGATTAAAAATGCATTAAACATCGTCATGTTACAAGTGTCTGAGCAACGTGCACCAATAGTCCAAGATTTGAAATTCATGAAGTTCACGATAATCGGGATAGTTCTAGGACTTATGGTGTCACGCCCCGACGTAGCATAAATAAGGAAAGCGTTTAATTTCCTTTATGGACCCGTAAGTCGCGACAGTTTGAAGGATCGATTCCGTCCCAAACGTCGAACAACAAAACATAATAATCAGAGCAGAGCAATCAAGGCTTACAAATATTTTTCTAACTTAAATAATATTACAGCACGGGTCATCTAAAGGCACAGACCGCCTTGAAACAAAACAATAACTTAAGGTCTATTACAGTCATCCTTATTACAAACCAGTTCATAACTTAAAACATATAATATTAAACAGTTTCTCATCCGAGGGCAGCCATTCTCAATTAGCATAGCCGTACGATTCCTCCTGGTTATTACCTGAAAAGCCTGAACACGAATGTCCAGGACGCATCGACGTCGTCAGCTTCAAGAAGCTGGTGAGTAATAAAAACATAACTTTGAATGTAAAACATACCCATTTACATTTTTCCATTTTCAATTTTGTAAAATCAATCGTTTGACCACAGAAAGAATTCATTTTATAAAACAACAAGGAATATATTAAAAGTTGTTCATTCATAAAAATAGATACTCGTGTATGAGACAATGCACCACACTCAACTTGCCGACTCTTTTCTCTCGACAGACACAACAACCCACTATCTCACTCCGGTATCTTTTAAACACTAAGATAGCCACACTTTAGCAACAGGGCGCCAGGGAGTGTCCAGTTTGCCTCACACTTTGGTCCGGGGTACCAGGGAGTGTCCATTGCCTCACACTTTGAATACCTAATCCGCCATGCAAATACCGGAGCAACCTCACGCAGTATCCAGACTCGGGTAACAGGGAGTGTCCGTAGGCCACACTTTAGCACTACCATGGGTGCCAGTGAGTGTCCAAGTTCGGCGTCACACACTTTAACGCTTCCATGGGCGTCATGGAGTGTCCATATTTGCCATCGTCGCATTTCAAAGATACCCTCACCGTAATCTCAACCACAACCACAACCGCAATCTCAACACGTCACACTTTGGTACACCATAACCAGGGAATGTCCACCACACAATCTCAATACTCTTTCCACACTGACCATTACTCTTTTCCACACTGACCGACACCCACATGCATGTACCACTGACCCCACATGAATGATATGAACTTAAACATAAGCAAAATGCTGAATTAAAGGAACAACGCGCGTACGGGGATTGATAAGTCATAATACAATGTTCTATTCGTTCAAACATAACTAATAACATTCTGTATTAATAAAATTCCCAAACAGAACCTTAACAGTACTTAAAAGTTGAACCAAACAGTCCCTTAACCCAAAACAAACAAAAATCACAAGCTGGCAGATCGCGCGCGCGGTCCGCTCGCGCGATCTGCCCATTTTTCATTTTCCTTATATAAAACTTTTCCAACGGCCAGAAAACATAGGGCTCGCGCGCGCGGGCCGCTCGCGCGGGCCGCTCGCGCGGTCCGCTCGCGCGCGCGAGTTTGCGCAGTGTCTTCGTCTTCTTCCCCAGACTTTCTCTGTTTCAGTTTTCAGGGTCTAATTTGACCCATTTTCAATTCTAGAACCTCTTAGGCCTTATTATATATGATTCTCTTTGTTTTTCAACAAGGATTAAGAATCCATAACCAATTTAACATGATTCAATCTATAGCTCTCACATTTTATGAAATTTTAAAAGATGACAAAACTTCATTTTCAATATACTTTGTGGTATGAACAAATTAGGCTCTATAACTTGAACTGTATACTCTATATACTATAATCTTTGATATTCAACTCTGAAAACGGATTTAGATTAAGTTTTGAAAATCTTGATTTCAAGCTATGAAATTTCAAACGTATGATCATCAAGGGATATTTCAAAATCAGGCAAGCATAAGGAAATTAAAGCATGAATTACATTATGAGTGAGTTCTAAATACTCACTGTTATGAAGAGATGAGAATTATGTTGAGAAAGAATAGCAATACAAGAATTCTACTCCACTTGGCTATGGAGGATTGAAGCTTCACTTCTCCAGAAATTTTCTGTATAATCTCTCAATCTCTCTCTTTTCTCTCTGTGTGTAAGTGTTATGCAGAGAATGTGCATAGTGAAATTAATTTATGAGATGTGTGTGTGTATATGGTTTATATAGGCATACCAAATCTTGGGCTCCAAGTATATTGAGGAATACTCAACAAATTGAGTTAATAATTCAACTCTTTCCCTGATTACTAAGGCCTCACAAAATCACAGATGGGTATATACGTATATCAACTGATGATATAACTCTACTGTGTATCCAAGAGCCAAGCATAGATTAGTAGGGGGCAAATTGGAGTGTTTGGGAGTATCAACTTTAGGCACAACATTAACACACACAAGATATACATTGGCAAACAAGTCACAAGGCAATCATTAGTTGCCATAAATAGAAAGTAAAGTGTATGTCATGTCTAACTTTACATCACTTCCAAAATCTGTGGAAGTTTTGCACAGCACGGACAGTTTTGGACATAAACTGGTATTTTCGTGGCGCGGTGTTTGTCACAAAAATACAGAAAATTTATTTTTACGTAAGAAATGATTTTCTGGTTTCATAAAAATACAGTTTGAATCAAAAGAAATTACTTTCACCGTTTTGAAATACAGATTTGAAATTCAACACAAGTATTGCTAAATTTGTAGAAATTACAGTTTGACCCCAAAAGAATTTTAATTATGAAATAAAAGAAGAAATTAGATTCTACACACAAGAATTGAAATTAAAATAAAAGTAGATAATGAATATTAAATATGACGATGCCAATAAATGAAAATGCAGGTTGTTACATATGGGATTCAAGGGGTGTCACATGTTAATATCACAAGAAAAAGCAAGACAAGCGTCATCGCTCGGCACTTTGAATGGGCAATTATGCAACAATCATTAGAAGCGTGGACCAAGGGTCCAAGAAAAAGAAAAAGGGAATAAAGGGGTTTTTTTAAAAAAAAAAAAAAAAAAAAAAAAAAAAAAAACTTAGAGCGTCACTTTGCAAGGAACAATGAAGTTCAACCCACCGCAAACCACAGATTAGCGACTGTCACACCCCCCTACTAGATCCATGCAGTGTCCGCAATGTATGAGCATCAAAACAAGCATAAAAACTATGAGAGATGAGAGTATAGCACCAATTTGGGACGATCCTGGAAAAGCTTAGAGAAAATCCTGTACAAGTAAGCACTACCAAGCACATCAAAGAAGTAAGGAATGTAAGAAATAAAGAAAACCTGAACTTCCATTAATTATACACAGCAAAAGTTACAGAAGTACATGAAAAGCCTAAACGCCGCCGAAATAACAAAGAACAAGAAAATAACTAAACTAAGAGGCCAACATGGCTCTAAACATCTAAAGCAAGAAAAATTGACAACAAAACAAGAATCTAGCAACTACAGAGGCAAAGCCAAGTGAGCTCGCTGCTAGTCGATTAAGCGCCAAAAAGTCAGAAGGCAAGAAAAATGGCCTCAAGGTGGTGGTGCGGAGGGACCAACACCACCTGCGCGTGCAATAGCAACCATGAGGGCCCTAAACTGGATCTCCTCCCTCTCAACCTGCTGGGTCGCAGCCATCTCCATACTGGCATGAAGTGAGTCAAAGTGAGACATGACTCGGGCCTCCATCTCCATCATCTCAGCCCTCGTCTCCCGGAGCTCACCCTGAGTCTCTAGCAGAAGGTGCTCCAGATGAGCAAAGTCTGGTGCTGCTGCTAGAGCGGGAACAGGCTGCTCAACATCGACGTCCTCTTCCTGAACCTAGGGTATAGGGGTGGGCATTTGGTCAGTTCGGTTTCGAACCGAAAATTTCGGTTTGGGTTGTTCGGTTCGGGTTGGAAATTTTGGTACCGAAAATCGAACTGAAATAAACTTCGAAAAAATGGTTCGGTTTCAAAATTTAACTTCGGTTTCGGTTCGAAAATTCGGGTTGAAACTCAACCGAAATTATTATTATTTTATTATTATTTTTATTTTTATTTTTATTTTTATTTTTTTTTGTTTGGGTAAAATTAAGTATGGTAAATTAGTAGAGATTCACCACTTTGAGATTCTGTTTTTTATTTGTTATTTTTTATTAACAATATGAATCATATGACCCTAATTTATATAACAAGTCTTTATATATTCTTAAAATTTTGGTTATTCGGTTTCGAACCGAATTTTTTTTTACTTTCGAAAACCGAACCATATTAATTAAAATAGTTCGGTTTCGAACTGATATAATTTCGGTTCGGTTATTATCCGAACCAAAATTTGAAAATTTTCGATTTCGGTTCGGTTTTTCGGGTTGGCCCGAAGTATGCCCACCCCTACTAGGGTACATCTCCCTCAGCCGGGGCATCTCCCTCATGCGCCTGTTGTACGGCTCGTTGCCTCTTTATGGCTTGAGCCTGGAAAGCGTTCTTTGACTTGGCCAGAGACACGGCGCCTAGGGGGTCTTCGATGGATATAAGGTAATCGTCTGGCTTTGACTTTACCCCCTCGGAGAGGCAGAGCCTGGTGACAAGAGAGCCGTAAGAGAGGCTGCTAGAGACCGTGGTCTTGGTCGAGGAATTATACATGACCTCTAGGAATAGCCTTGGCAAAGAGAACGGGTCCGCAGTGCCAAGAGCGGCCAGGTGGGCAGCATAGTAGTGGCCGAGTGTGGCCTTGTGCGTAGTGAGCAACAAGGTCTTTCGAACCACAATGTGAAGATCGGAGTGGGCCCTGGTCAATGCGCTGGCAGGCAACTGGACGCCAGACCAATCGTGCTCACGGTCGGTGAGAGACCGGTAGACAACGGGAGGCAGTGGCAATGAGGCAATGGTTGGGTAAGGAGCAACGGCGTCGGGCTCCTCAGGCACGCCCATGAATCGGTCAAGAGTGTGCAGGGTGATGGTGAACCGCTTGCCTTACAGGTATGCAAAGAAGGCGTGGGCGGAATCTGGATCAGGAATGAGGCTGGAGTAGAACTCACGCACCATCTCCTCGTTTACGTGGTGCTCTATAGCCACGTAGTCGCCCCAACCACGGGGCTCGAAGGCCTCGCGCACGGAATTTGGAAAAGCAATGAGGTCAATGAACCGCTCCTTGAGGACAATACGAGGGGCAAAGTAAGCGTCATGCCAATCTTTGGTCTCCCTGGAATGGAAACCGCGAAAAGGGCGAGGCTTGGGGTCCAGCGGTCGAGGGACACCTGCAACCTTAGGCTTCATCATCGTAAACTTGAAAAGGGATGAGCCACACGATTACAAAAGAGCCTAAAATGGAGTGCACGACGCTAAAGGTCGTTAGGGATTGGGGAGGATGAAATTGGGGCTTTAAGAGAAAGAGAGAACACAAAGCCCCAATTGAGTGGTCACGTGCTCGTTTTGTTAACAAGGAAGTTTGACGTGCACATGACACCCTCAAAGAAAAGTGATACGCAAATACCCAACCCACAAATGTTTTTGAAAAGAGTTGAAAAGTTAGGGTGGAGTTGGGGAAGCTTTAAGTGCATAATCAAACAAACCCTAATTTGAAATCAAAGTGCCCCTATACCCAAGATTCCAATTAAATAAATAATTGAAACACAAGATCCCAAACCAAACTTAGACATTGAAAATAGAATTTAATTTGGGATGCTTACCTTGGGAGGGGAGGAGATGTGAGCAAGAGAGTGGGAGCCAAGTGCCTTGAGGCTTGAGATCCAAGCCCTAACTCCAATGGTGAGAAGTTGGGTGTGAGAGAGAGGAGGGGTATCCGGGTGGATTGGGAGGGGGAAAAAGGTGGGTGGTTGGTGGTGATGGTAGGTGGAGATGGAGAGAGGGAGGGCAAAGTCGTCGGAAGTGGGGGGGGGGGGGGGGGGGGGGGGGGGGGGGCAAGAGAGAGAGAGAGAAGAAATGAGGAAAAAAAGAAAAAAAAAAGAATTTAAACAGCCTGCGCCCCATTCGACCGATCGAGAGGGGCCTTTCGACCGGTGGAGAGCTCCTCTGCAATAAGATTAAAAAGAACTGGTGACCCTTTTGACCGGTCGAACAACCCCGTTCGACCGGTCGAATGCCCTTCTGCAAGAATATCAATTAGATAACAAAGGGGCAACCAACACACGCTATTTTATTTATTTATTTATTTTTACTATTAAAAAAAAAAAAAAAAAAGAACGACGCTTATGCTAATGAGATCGACCAACACCCACATGGGTCGAGACCCGCGGACCCAAATGCAACCAAGGTCGGCGAGGGGTGGGGACAAAAACAAACCTAGAGCAAGGATATGATTGATGGCTCTACAAAAAGAAAGGACTTACCGAGGCACGCCCGGCACAAAAAGGTGGGTGTTACATGTGCCTATTCGACCCCGTAAATGGGATCTTCCAATGGAATTGACTCCAACGTGGAGTCAAAACCTTCCAAGAACGGCTTGAGATGTTGGCCGTTCACTTTGAACATGTTACCCTTCTTTGGGTCAAGAATTTCAACAGCACCATGAGGATAGACCTTTTTGACGATAAAGGGGCCGGTCCACCTTGATTTTAACTTTCCCGGAAACAAGTGTAGACGATAATCATACAAAAGCACCTTTTGTTCGGGTTCGGAATGCTTATGCACTATGCGTTTGTCATGAAACGCTTTGGTACATGCTTTGTAGATCTTTGAACTTTCATACACATCGTTCCTGATTTCTTCGAGCTCTGAGATTTGAAGCTTTCGTTTAGAACCACCCTTATCTGTGTCAAAATTGAGTTTTTTAATGGCCCAAAATGCCCGGTGTTCAAGTTCAACCGGCAAGTGGCATGCCTTTCCGTAAACTAAACTGTAAGGAGACATCCCAAGATTGGTCTTATAGGCCGTCCGATAAGCCCAAAGAGCATCAGTTAGCCTTAAAGACCAATCTTTTCTAGACAGATTAACCGTCTTTTCTAGAATTCCTTTAATCTCCCTATTGGCCAATTCCGCTTGGTCGTTAGTTTGCGGATGGTAAGTGGTTGAGGTCTTATGAGTTATGCCATACTTTTCCATGAGAAGTTCGAAAGGATGATTGCAAAAATGCACTCCTTGGTCGCTTATGATGGCCTTTGGAATTCCGAATCGAGACAAGATATTCTCTTTAAGGAATTCAACACAGTTTTGTGGTCATTGTGCTTGCTCGCAACTGCCTCAACCCACTTCGACACATAATCAACCACGACAAGGATATACTCATACCCAAATGGGATAAGGAATGGGCCCATGAAGTTTATTCCCCAACAATCGAAGACTTCAATGACAAATATTGGGTTCAACGGCATCATGTTCTTCCTCGTGACACTACCAAGCAATTGACATCTATGACAAGCTTTGCAATAATTGTGGGCATCTTTGAAAAGAGTGGGCCAATACAAACCACTTTGAAGGATTTTGGCCGAAGTCTTTTGGGACGAGAAATGCCCACCACATGCATGGTCGTGGCAAAAAGAGAACACTTTGAAATTCATTGTTGGGAACACAACGGCGGATGATTTGGTCGGCACAATATTTGAACATGTAAGGGTCATCGAAGAAGAATGACCTTGCCTCAACCTCGAATTTATGCCTATCTTGGGGAGTCCAATGCGAAAGGATGGCTTCCGTAGCTAGGTAATTTGCCAAATCGGCGTACCATGGCAAAACGGAGATAGAGAACAAGTGTTCATCGGGGAACACGTCCCTTATCAGAGCTGGGTCCGTAACCTCAACATTCACCGTCAAACGAGATAGGTGATCGACAACTACATTTTCGACGCCCTTTTTGTCCTTGATAGACAAATCGAATTCTTGGAGGAGAAGGATCCAACGAATCAACCGGGCTTTAGCATCCTTCTTATTGAGAAGGTACTTTAGAGCCGCATGATCGGTAAAGCAAACTATTTGAGATCCAACCAAGTATTGGCAAAACTTATCAAGGGCAAAAACTATGGCGAGTAGTTCTTTCTCGGTAGTAGAATAGTTCATTTGAGCACTATCGAGAGCCCTACTCGCGTAGTAAATGACATGTGGTTGTCTATTCTTCCGTTGGCCCAAAACCGTTCCCACAGTATAATCACTAGCGTCACTCATGAGCTCAAATGGGAGGGACCAATCGGGGGATTGCATTATAGGGGTGGTCGTAAGCAAAGTTTTTAATCTATCAAATGCTTCGTGACATGCCTTGGTCCATTCAAAGGGAACATCTTTCCCAAGCAAATTACACATAGGGCGTGAAATTACACTGAAATCTTTGATGAACCTCCTATAGAAACCGGCATGGTCGAGGAAAGATCTAACCTCTTTCAAACATGTGGGAGGGGGTAAGTCGGCAATAAGCTCAACTTTGGCCTTGTCGACTTGAATTCCTTCACTTGAGACAATATGACCAAGAACGATCCCCTTTGTCACCATAAAGTGACATTTCTCCCAATTGAGGACGAGATTTTTCTCCTCACATCTCTCTAGGACTTTTCTTAGATTGCCTAGGCAGTTATCAAAAGAGTCACCATGTACGCTAAAGTCGTCCATGAAGACTTCTAAGCATATTTCCACCATGTCACTGAAAATGCTAAGCATACACCGTTGAAAAGTCGCCGGTGCATTGCATAGTCCAAAAGACATTTTTCTATAGGCAAAGGTGCCATAGGGACACGTGAACTTGGTTTTTTCTTGGTCTTCGGGTACGATTTCTATTTAGTTATATCCGGAGTACCCATCCAAGAAACAATAGAATTTGTGCCCGGCCACCCTCTCTAAGATTTGATCGAGGAAAGGTAGAGGAAAGTGATCTTTTCGGGTGACGGCATTCAATTTTCGGTAATCAATGCAAACCCGCCAACCGGTAGGGACACGAGTTGAGACGAGTTCGCCTTTCGGATTCTTGACAATCGTCACCCCAGATTTCTTTGGGATGACTTGGGTAGGACTTACCCATTGACTATCAGAAATGGGATAAATGATGCCCACGTCCAACAACTTAATAACCTCCGCCTTCACGACTTCTTTCATGTGCGGGTTAAGCCGCCTTTGCATTTGACGCGAGGGTTTGGTGTCGTCCTCCAAGTAGATCTTGTGAGTACAAATGGTTGGACTTATCCCCTTTAGGTCGGCGATTGTCCATCCCAAAGCACTCCGGTGATTTTTCAATAATTCAATCAAACTCCCTTCTTGATCGGGGTCAAGTAGGGACGAAATCACCACCGGGAAAGTCTCTTTATCTCCCAAGAAGGCGTACTTGAGCTCTTTCGGCAATTGTTTGAGCTCAAGTGTTTGGGGGCTTCAAGACTAGACGGCAAGGGAATAGAGTCGCGAGGGGGGAGTTTTTTGAATTGAGAACACTACATGACATCTTCTCCCACTTCTTTGGATTCGTGGGACTCTAAGGCATCCTCAACCTCAAGCTCAAGTAAAGAGTACTCGAGCAATGAAACACCATCGAGGATGGTTTCTTGAATTGAACATGAATCAAGAGGTTCCTCTAAACACGTGAACTGAAAGAACTCGTGTGTAAGAGTATCAATGAAATCAACCTCACAAACATCATCATCATCAAGATCTGGTTGTTCCATGAGATTGTAGACATTAACCTCCGCGGTCATGTTACCGAAAACCAATTTCATGTTTCTTTTCCTACAATGTATTTGGGCATTGATAGTGGCAAGGAATGGGCGACCAAGAATGATAGGAATGGGGGAAGTCCCACCCTCCACTGGTTGTATGTCCATGAAAATGAAATCCGCTGGATAGTAGAAAGCGTCGACTTGGACCAACACATCCTCAACTATCCCTTTTGGTACCCTAATAGAGCGATCGGCTAATTGCAAGACAGTTCGTGTCTCCTTGAGTTCTCCGAGACCTAATTGGAGATAAACCGAATAGGGAAGGAGGTTGACACTAGCACCTAGGTCCAAGAGGGCCTTTTCAATTTTGAAATTCCCTATGACACAAGAGACGGTAGCACAACCGACATCTTTATATTTCAGAGGGATATTGTCATGGATGCAAGAGGTTGCTTGTGCCGCCATGTAGGCTTTCTTTTGCACATTGAACTTGCGTTTCCTTGTGCAAAGATCTTTTAAGAATTTGGCAACACCGAGAACATCCTTTATCATATCAAGAAGAGGAATGTTAATCTTGACCTCTTTTAGCATTTCAAAAATTTTGAGGGTCTTGCCTTTGTTTTCCTTTGGCTTCAACCTTTGTGGGAAAGGTGGGGTCGGGACATACTTGGAAATATTTGGCTCAAGAGGCAAACTTGCCTTGGAGGTGGATGTCTCATCCTCAATAACCGGTGGGGTGGTTGCTTCAACATCACTGAATTTCGGCCTCTTTCCCTCTCTAAGCTCGTCAACAAGTTGTTCTTTTAGTTTTTTTGTAGGTTCTTCGGGAACCTCACGGACTTTGTTATCAACAACTTTTCCACTCCTTAAAGTGGTGACGGCTTTGACATGTTCGGTGGTGGGATCGATTGGCCCGAAACTTCCAACGGCCATTTGACCCTTGGAGTTTTGAATTGGTTAGGCCAGAAATTTTCCCTTCTCATTCACTTGTTGAGAGCTTGCCAATTGGCTAAAAGAATTTCGCATCTCATTCATGAATTGAAGCATTTGTGCGGAATTTTGATCAAGCTTTTGAGCTTGTTGATCTTGCCTTTGCATAAGCGTTTGCATTTGATCCTCAAGGGACTTCTTATGTGGAGGCACACAAGCGTTTGATGGGGATGGACCATGAGGGAAAGGCGGAGGTGGAGGTGGAAAATTATTTTGATAGTGTTGTGGAGGTGGCATTTGTGACGGCCCATGATTAGGCTCATTCCTCCATCCTTGATGAGGTGGATTTTGATTTTGATTTTTCCATCCCGGATTGTATGATTCACCATAAGAAGGATTGAATGGCTTTTTGTACGTTCCCATGGCATTAGCTTGCTCGTGTAAGATTTCTTTGAAAGCCGGGATGGTTGGACAAGTATTGGTTGGGTGACCAATTTTTTCACAAATGGCACAAGTTTCCTCCACGAAAGCCATGGGTTGTGTGGTTTTTTGTGTAGCTTGTGCCGCTTCGGCCACTTCTTTGGCTTGCTCCATTGTTTCCATTTTCTTTGAAGTTTGGCAATGGTAGCACGCAAATCATCCTCTTAATTTAGTTCGAGGATTCCAGGAGAGGATGGCTTAGGTGAAGGGGTGGTTACGGCCGACTTTGCCTTATTGGCACTCCGATCATGGGGATCCGATGTGCCCCAAGCTTAAGTTGTGTCGGCCACATTGTAATAACCTGCATTTTCATGCATTATCATATTTAAAATTTTCATTATCATTGGCATTATTATATTCAAAATTTAATATATATTGTCTGTTTATATGTTAAATTCGATTCTTATGTGAAAAGTTTAATCCTTGAATAATTGAAATTACTTTTGGGGTCAAAATGCAATTTTCATAAAACTTGCAATACCTGTGTTAAAATTCAAAACTGTATTTCAAAACGGTGGAATTATTTCTTTTAAACTCAAACTGTATTTTTATGAAATCAGAGAACTATTTCTAACGTTAAAATGAATTCTCTGTATTTTTGTGATAAACACCGTATCACGAAAATACCAGTGTAAGTTTAAAACTGTCCGCGCAGTGTTAAACTTCCACAGAATTTTGGAAGTAAATGATTGAACAAATATATTTATACCCAAATTATTATGCTGATGCTTTTCCTTAGGTCTTGTTTGGCAAATGTTGTTGTATGTGTATTGTCCTTATGCCATAAGCTAGATTACCCAAACACACCTTGACCCACACCAACTCCACCTACCCTTTCAATTATCAATGGAGCATTATGAATTGCAAGTGTATATTTACACATCATTGTTGCACTTTCTTTGTAATTAGTGGAGATTAATGGAGAATGAGTGGGATGTTAGGCAAATGTTTTCTAAGTGGAAGTTTGAGTATTTATACACCCAATCACACTACACATTCTACACTCCTAACATAGAGAGCTTGAGAGAGTCACATAGAGAGATAAGAGAAAGTTTGAGAGTTCAATTTGCTGAAAATTTCTAGAGAGAAGAGCTCCTCAATTTCCATAGCCAAGCTTGTATTGGGTTTCTTGATTTGGTTATCTTTCTCAACAAATCTCTTTGCACTTAATCACGGTGAGTATTACTAACTCACTCCAAATGTAACTCATTCCTTATTTACTGATTTAGGTAGTTAATTTTAACAGTAGCAGAATTTTGTTTTCAGATTTTTGTTAGGAAAACGAATGAAATTTAAGGTTCTGCCCGCGTTGTCCCAAGTAAAACTCGATTCTGCACACTTTTCGTCTAATGCAATTTTCTCAGATTTTGCACCGTTTGGGCAGAAAATGAGGATTACAGTAGCAGAAAAAGTATATTAGAAATTCAAACTAATATTTTCTCTTTTAATTTTAACAGTAGCAGAATTTTGTTTTCAGATTTTTGTTAGGAAAACAAATGAAATTTAAGGTTCTGCCCGCGTTGTCCCAAGCAAAACTCGATTCTGCACACTTTTCGTCTAATGCAATTTTCTCAGATTCTGCACCGTTTGGACAGAAAACGAGGATTTCAGTAGCAGTTTTTAGAATGCTATTAGTTATGTTTAAAATGATTAAGGCAATGAATTACGAATTTTCAATCCCCGTACGCGTATTATTTCTTTAATTCTGTGAATTCCTTTATGTTTAAAGTTTGATGACATTCATGTGGAGTCAGTTGTACATGCATGGTGAGTGTTGGTAGTGTGTAAAAGAGTAATGATAGTGTGGAAAAGAGTAATGATTGTGTGGAAAGAGTATGAGTTTGAGTTGTGGTTGTGGTTGTGGTTGTGATTGTGGCTGTGGTTATGGTTGTGGTTGTGGATGTGATTGTGGTTGGAGTTGAAAAAGAGGATGAGGGTGTCTTTGAAATGCGAAGGTGGCAAAAATGGACACTCCCTGACGCCCATGGAAGCGTTAAAGTGTGTGAAGCCGAACTTGGACACTCACTGGCACCCATGGAAGTGCTAAAGTGTGGCCTATAGACACTCCCTGAATGACTCGAGTCTGGATACCTGTGTGGGGGTTGCCCCGGTATTTGCATGGCGGTTAGGGTATTCAAAGTGTGAGGCATTGGACACTCCCTGGTACCCCGGACCAAAGTGTGAGGCAAACTGGACACTCCCTGGCGCCCCGTTGCTAAAGTGTGGCTATCTTAGTATTTCAAAGATACCAGGAGTAGGATAGAGGGTTGTTGGGTGTTGTCGAGAGAAAAGAGTCGGATAGATGAGATGGTGCATTGTTCTCATACACGGTCACATATGTGTGAAATTATCTTTTAAATAATGTTGTGGTTGTTTTCTAAAACGAGCTTTTTATCATAAATATAAACTTATGGTATTTAAATGGAAATGGGAAAAAGGTAAATGAGTATGTTTTACATTCAGAGTTATGTTTTTAATACTCACCAGCTTCTTGAAGCTGACGGCGTTGATGCGTCCTGGACATTCGTGTTCAGGCTTTGCAGGTTATAATCAGGATGAACCATATGACTATGCTAATTGAGATCAACTGCTGAGAAGAGAATTTACTTTTATATGCTTTATGTTTATGTGCTTTAAGATATGATTTGGTTTTGTAATAAGGATGACTGTAATAGACTTTAAGTTATTGTTTTATTTTAAGGCGGTCTGTGCCTTAGTTAACCCCGTACCATAAGTTGTAATAAGTTAGAAAAATTTTTATGAGCCCTGTTTGCTCTACTCTGATTAATAGTTTTATGTTGTTAGAAGTTTTTGGGACGGAATCGATCCTTCAAACTGTCGCGACCTACGGGTCCATAAAGGAAATTAAACGCTTTCCATATTTATGCTACGTCGGGGCGTGACAGGATTTGGTGGTATCAGAGCCATAGGTTTTCTAGATTGACCAGGCTCAGTTATTCACGCCATAGATTAGTGACATAGGTTACCCTAAAGTTTTACTAAGCTATACAACCAAGTTCTAGTGTTAGTTTAGTACGGATTACCCTTAGTTCAGAAACTAAAATTCTAAGTTGGTTTTATCATAGAAATGATTACCCGTTTGTCTTGTCACATCGACAAAAATAATAGCAATTTCCATATACCTTCAGACATATCCATTTAGGATTAGTCGAGATAACCATAACTTATGATACCCCTACAGAAAGATAGTAGCCGAGTTTCTAAGGAGTTAAAGCATACCATAGCCCTCATTAATAGCTTAGGCACTGACAAATTTCCTGAGTCAAATCTCGGAATAGTCAGTATGGCCCACAACCAGAGTCTAGAGGATAAGAATACAACCTCTTTGCTATTAGACAGCTCTAGTTCGAATACGTGTTATATGTACTTAATATATATTTTATTGTATGCTTATGTGATAATACGAGTATGTGATATAGTGATATATACTATTTTGAAAATTTTTGTCATAGTACTGTTGCATGCATGTTTCTCATTCTACTACCCCTATCATGCATAGAATGGCTGGAAGACCAAGGAGGAACAGAAATCTGATTGAAGGAGCGCCCGAGGCTGCCGACCCCACGGGAATATTTGAAGCTTTTATCAGACGTCTCGAGAGGGTTAGTAATGCGAATGAAAACCAACGAGACCGCCAGACGGGAGATAAGCTGCTGGAGAGATTCCGTGCGCTCAGACCCGAGCAATTTGCGGGTACCACGGATCCCTGGAAGGCAGAACAATGGTTAAGACAGATGGACCGCATGTTTGAAGCTGTCCAATGCAACGAGATGGACAAAAGGAGATTGGCTACTTTTCAACTAACTGACGCCGCTGCAGATTGGTGGGACTCGGTCATAGCCACTATCGGAAACACCGCTGCTATGGGGATGACATGGACGGCGTTCAAAGGGAGATTCCTGGAGAAGTACTTTCCGGCTACGGAGAGGCACAGAAGAGAGAAGGAATTTATGGATCTGACGCAAGGAACCAAGACGGTGCAAGAGTATACCACACAGTTCGAGAGGCTGTCACGGTTTGCCCCGCACATGGTTGATACTGAGGAGAAGAAGATCCGGAAGTATAACCAAGGGTTGGCACCGCAGATTCGTCGCCTGACTCTCAGCCATCTAGACAAGACGTTTGAAGGACTAGTCGGCCTGGCTACCGATCTGGAAGAAGATGCTCGAGTATATCGCAAACAATTTGAATTCCGACCGCCTCAGAGGGGTAATTTTGGGAATAGACCACCAATGAATCGTACCCAAGGGCAGAAGAGGAACTTTGACGGAAGCAAGAAGGCACAAGCTATTACCTATCCGACTCAACCCCGAGTAGGAGAAGGAAGTAGTGGCGTAAAGTGCTTCAACTGTGGCAACCCTGGACATGTGGCTCGGGACTGCAAGGCACCAAGGCGTGCTGCTCAGCCAGGAATAGTCTGCTTCAACTGTGGTGAACCAGGTCACATCAGCAGGTTCTGCACTGCTCCTAAGCAAGCGACTTATGGGCAACAGGGTCAGACCCGCTTGAATGCTGTTATTCATGATGCCGCTGGATATGATGGAGCTGTATATGAAGAAGGAGATCATGGAGAAGCTCAACCTGATCAGCAAGCAGTGGAAGGTACATTGACTCTATTTAACTCCCATGTTAGAGTATTATTTGATACGGGTGCTGCTCTCTCATTCATATCTGTTAATACAATTCGGAGATTGGGTATCTTACCTCATCGCTTGGAGAAAGCTTTGAAGGCTACATCACCAATAGGAGCTGCGGTCAGTTTAGGACATGTGTGCAAGGATTGTCCCTTAAGATTAGGAGACCGAGAAATCCCTGCAAGGTTGATCGTCCTATCGATGAAGGAGTTTGACATAATCCTAGGAATGGATTGGCTGTCTCAGAATCAAGTGAAGTTGGATTGTGCGAGGAAGAGAATTACATTCTCCGACAATGAGAATCAACCCTTTGATTTTCAATGTAACCCTTCGGGAGATATGTTCCTCACAAGATGTTTAGCCAACATTGAAGTCGTCAGTACAGAGGTGACAGCATCATCTATACCTGTAGTCAAGGACTTCGAAGAAGTATTTCAAGACATTTCTGGATTACCGTCCGAGAGAAGTATAGAGTTCTGTATTGAGCTTATACCGGGTACCGTACCAATTACCAAGGTTCCCTACAGAATGGCCCCCACAGAACTATTGGAATTGAAGGGACAAGTTCAAGAGCTCGAGAACCTAGGTTTTGTACGTCCTAGTACATCGCCTTGGGGAGCACCGGTATTATTTGTGAAGAAGAAGGACGGGACGCTCAGGCTGTGTATCAACTATAGAGAATTGAATCGAGTGACAATCAAGAACAAGTATCCTTTGCCTCGGATCGACGATTTATTTGATCAACTACAAGGAGCTACGATATTTTCCAAGATAGACCTAAGGTCGGGGTATCATCAGTTGAGGGTACGGAAGGAAGACATACCTAAGACTGCTTTCAGAACCCGATATGGTCATTATGAATTTCTGGTGATGCCGTTTGGATTGACGAACGCCCCGGCAGTGTTTATGGATCTGATGAACAGAGTATTCAAGCCTTATTTAGATCAGTTTGTCATCGTCTTTATTGATGATATTTTGATCTATTCTAAGTCAGGAGAAGAACACGAGCAACATCTACGGATTACGATGCAGACGCTTAAGGACCACCACTTGTATGCCAAGTTCAGTAAGTGTGAGTTCTGGTTGCAAGAAGTGAAATTTTTGGGACACAAGGTGTCATCTCAAGGAATTTCTGTGGATTCATCCAAGACCGATGCTGTATCCAACTGGGTTAGGCCAAGCAACCCTACAGAAGTTCGGAGTTTTCTTGGACTCGCAGGCTATTACAGGAGATTTGTTGAGGGATTCTCCAAGATAGCTGCACCATTGACTGGGTTGACGAAGAAGAATTTGAAATTCGAATGGACAGAGAAGCATGAGCGAGCCTTTCTAGAGTTGAAAGAGAGACTCACTACCGCACCAGTACTAGCAATACCCAAGCCTGGTGAGAAGTTCACTATCTTTAGTGACGCATCATATCAAGGACTAGGGTGTGTACTTATGCAAGATGACAGAGTTATAGCCTATGGATCCAGACAGCTGAAGCCGAATGAGTTGAACTATCCTATTCATGATTTGGAGTTGGCAGCAGTGGTTTTTGCACTCAAGATTTGGAGACATTATCTCTACGGTGAGAAGTTTGATTTGTTCTCCGATCACAAGAGTCTGAAGTATTTGTTCACACAGAAAGAGTTGAACATGAGGCAGCGCAGATGGATGGAGTTGATCAAAGATTACGACTTCACATTGGAATACCACCCTGGTAAAGCTAATGTGGTCGCTGATGCTTTGAGTCGGCAGACTCGTGAGACGATCGCCTCCTTAATGGTTAGAGAATGGCGAGCACTGGAGACGTTGGCAGAGTTTGATATACAGAGTGCTGAAAGAGGAAAAGGACAACTTTTCGGATGTCTTATCCTACAGCCTGTTCTCATTGACCGCATTATTGGAGCTCAGAAAGAAGATGAAAAATTTCAATCATGGTTCAAGAAGGTGTCAGAAAAGGACTCGACAGAATGGAAAGTGGGAGTCGATGGAGGGTATCGGTGCAGGAATAGATTATGTGTGCCAGAGGTTGGGGAGCTTAGGAAGGATATCCTGGGAGAAGCACATAAATCAAGGTATACAGTTCACCCGGGAGGAACTAAGATGTATAAAGATTTGAAGAGAAATTTCTGGTGGGAAGGCATGAAGAAGGATGTGGCCGAGTTTGTATCCAAGTGTTTGACGTGTCAGCAAGTTAAGGCCGAACATCAGAGACCGTCAGGATTGTTGCAACCGCTACCTATTCCTGGTTGGAAGTGGGAGCACATTACGATGGATTTTGTAGTAGGATTGCCCCGGTCGCAACAGAATCATGACGCTATTTGGGTAATTGTGGATCGATTGACGAAGTCAGCTCATTTTATTGCTTACAGTATGACATACCCGGTGGAAAAGATGAGCCGGATGTACATACAACAAGTTGTGCGACTTCACGGTGCACCTGTATCGATTGTGTCAGACCGTGATGCACGTTTTACTTCTGGATTTTGGGAAAGTCTGCAAGAAGCTATGGGAACTTCGCTTAAGATGAGTACTGCTTTTCACCCTCAGACAGATGGACAAACTGAGCGTGTGAATCAGATCATGGAGGATATGCTTAGGGCTTGTGTGATTGATTTTGAAGAATCTTGGGAGACACACTTGCCTTTGGTTGAATTTGCCTATAACAATAGTTATCATGCGAGTATCGGTATGGCTCCGTTCGAAGCACTGTACGGACGACCATGTCGTTCTCCATTGTGTTGGGCAGAGGTTGGGGACACAGATTTGTTGGGACCAGATTTGGTTAGAGAAACCAACGAGAAGATTTCCTTGGTCAAAGAAAGGATGAGAACCGCTCAGAGCCGGTATAAGAGTTATGCTGATCGACACCGAAAAGATTTGGAATTCAGTGTTGGAGATCACGTACTTCTTAAGGTTTCACCAACACGAGGAGTAGTACGCTTTGGTCTCAAGAGGGGGAAGTTAGCTCCGCGTTTTATTGGACCGTTTGAGATTTTGGAACGTATCGGGAAAGTGGCCTATCAACTGGCGCTACCACCAAAGATGTCTGGGGTTCACAACGTGTTTCACGTGAGTATGTTGAGAAAGTACATACGAGATCCCTCGCACGTGGTTAGTTATGACGACATTGAGACGAGTCATAACGTTTCTTACAAGGAGAGACCTGTGAAGATTCTGGATCAGAGTATCAAGAAGTTAAGGAATAAGGATATCCCGTTGGTAAAGGTTCAGTGGAATCACCATGACGAGAATGAAGCCTCGTGGGAAGTTGAAGCTGATATGAGGAAGAAGTACCCGGAGTTGTTTCAGGACTAATTAGTCTTGATTTCGGGGACGAAATCCTGTTTAAGGGGGGAAGGGTGTAATAACCTGCATTTTCATGCATTATCATATTTAAAATTTTCATTATCATTGGCATTATTATATTCAAAATTTAATATATATTGTCTGTTTATATGTTAAATTCGATTCTTATGTGAAAAGTTTAATCCTTGAATAATTGAAATTACTTTTGGGGTCAAAATGCAATTTTCATAAAACTTGCAATACCTGTGTTAAAATTCAAAACTGTATTTCAAAACGGTGGAATTATTTCTTTTAAACTCAAACTGTATTTTTATGAAATCAGAAAACTATTTCTAACGTTAAAATGAATTCTCTGTATTTTTGTGATAAACACCGTATCACGAAAATACCAGTGTAAGTTTAAAACTGTCCGCGCAGTGTTAAACTTCCACAGAATTTTGGAAGTAAATGATTGAACAAATATATTTATACCCAAATTATTATGCTGATGCTTTTCCTTAGGTCTTGTTTGGCAAATGTTGTTGTATGTGTATTGTCCTTATGCCATAAGCTAGATTACCCAAACACACCTTGACCCACACCAACTCCACCTACCCTTTCAATTATCAATGGAGCATTATGAATTGCAAGTGTATATTTACACATCATTGTTGCACTTTCTTTGTAATTAGTGGAGATTAATGGAGAATGAGTGGGATGTTAGGCAAATGTTTTCTAAGTGGAAGTTTGAGTATTTATACACCCAATCACACTACACATTCTACACTCCTAACATAGAGAGCTTGAGAGAGTCACATAGAGAGATAAGAGAAAGTTTGAGAGTTCAATTTGCTGAAAATTTCTAGAGAGAAGAGCTCCTCAATTTCCATAGCCAAGCTTGTATTGGGTTTCTTGATTTGGTTATCTTTCTCAACAAATCTCTTTGCACTTAATCACGGTGAGTATTACTAACTCACTCCAAATGTAACTCATTCCTTATTTACTGATTTAGGTAGTTAATTTTAACAGTAGCAGAATTTTGTTTTCAGATTTTTGTTAGGAAAACGAATGAAATTTAAGGTTCTGCCCGCGTTGTCCCAAGTAAAACTCGATTCTGCACACTTTTCGTCTAATGCAATTTTCTCAGATTTTGCACCGTTTGGGCAGAAAATGAGGATTACAGTAGCAGAAAAAGTATATTAGAAATTCAAACTAATATTTTCTCTTTTAATTTTAACAGTAGCAGAATTTTGTTTTCAGATTTTTGTTAGGAAAACAAATGAAATTTAAGGTTCTGCCCGCGTTGTCCCAAGCAAAACTCGATTCTGCACACTTTTCCTCTAATGCAATTTTCTCAGATTCTGCACCGTTTGGACAGAAAACGAGGATTTCAGTAGCAGTTTTTAGAATGCTATTAGTTATGTTTAAAATGATTAAGGCAATGAATTACGAATTTTCAATCCCCGTACGCGTATTATTTCTTTAATTCTGTGAATTCCTTTATGTTTAAAGTTTGATGACATTCATGTGGAGTCAGTTGTACATGCATGGTGAGTGTTGGTAGTGTGTAAAAGAGTAATGATAGTGTGGAAAAGAGTAATGATTGTGTGGAAAGAGTATGAGTTTGAGTTGTGGTTGTGGTTGTGGTTGTGGTTGTGATTGTGGCTGTGGTTATGGTTGTGGTTGTGGATGTGATTGTGGTTGGAGTTGAAAAAGAGGATGAGGGTGTCTTTGAAATGCGAAGGTGGCAAAAATGGACACTCCCTGACGCCCATGGAAGCGTTAAAGTGTGTGAAGCCGAACTTGGACACTCACTGGCACCCATGGAAGTGCTAAAGTGTGGCCTATAGACACTCCCTGAATGACTCGAGTCTGGATACCTGTGTGGGGGTTGCCCCGGTATTTGCATGGCGGTTAGGGTATTCAAAGTGTGAGGCATTGGACACTCCCTGGTACCCCGGACCAAAGTGTGAGGCAAACTGGACACTCCCTGGCGCCCCGTTGCTAAAGTGTGGCTATCTTAGTATTTCAAAGATACCAGGAGTAGGATAGAGGGTTGTTGGGTGTTGTCGAGAGAAAAGAGTCGGATAGATGAGATGGTGCATTGTTCTCATACACGGTCACATATGTGTGAAATTATCTTTTAAATAATGTTGTGGTTGTTTTCTAAAACGAGCTTTTTATCATAAATATAAACTTGTGGTATTTAAATGGAAATGGGAAAAAGGTAAATGAGTATGTTTTACATTCAGAGTTATGTTTTTAATACTCACCAGCTTCTTGAAGCTGACGGCGTTGATGCGTCCTGGACATTCGTGTTCAGGCTTTGCAGGTTATAATCAGGATGAACCATATGACTATGCTAATTGAGATCAACTGCTGAGAAGAGAATTTACTTTTATATGCTTTATGTTTATGTGCTTTAAGATATGATTTGGTTTTGTAATAAGGATGACTGTAATAGACTTTAAGTTATTGTTTTATTTTAAGGCGGTCTGTGCCTTAGTTAACCCCGTACCATAAGTTGTAATAAGTTAGAAAAATTTTATGAGCCCTGTTTGCTCTACTCTGATTAATAGTTTTATGTTGTTAGAAGTTTTTGGGACGGAATCGATCCTTCAAACTGTCGCGACCTACGGGTCCATAAAGGAAATTAAACGCTTTCCATATTTATGCTACGTCGGGGCGTGACACACATACTCGAAGTGTGCCTCTGCCTCCTTGGGGGGAAGCATCATGAATTGTCCATGGCACATGGTTTCAATGAGTTGTTTGGAGGCTAGTTGGAGTCCGGCATGGAAAGTCAAGACCAACCTCCATTTCTCAAAATTATGATGAGGACACATGTTGAGCAAGTCCTTAAACCTCTCCCAATACCTCGTGAAAGATTCAAATTCCCCTTGCTTGAAACTTTGAATCATTTATCTCAAAGTGTTTGTGTGATGCATGGGGAAGAATTTTTTTAGGAATTGGGATTGCATTTCGTGCCATGTCCCAATGGATCGAGGTTTCAAGGAGTTAAGCCATGTTTTGGCTTTGTCCTTGAGTGTGAATGGGAAGAGTTTGAGTCGGAGAATGTCCTCCGAACAATTTTGATCACTAAACGTGATGCAAACATCCTCAAACTCTTTAAGATGGAGGTAGGGTTGTTCATTATCCATACCGCGAAAGGTAGGAAGCAATGAGATCATCCCTAGACAATAGTGGAATTGTCCGGTATTATAAGGGAAAATAATGCAAGACGGGGTAGAGATTCTCTCCGAATGGAGATAGTCCTTGAGGGGATGGGCGTTGTCCCCCTGATAGTTTCTCTCACCTTGTTCACTCAAATTGTCGCCCATTGCGGCGGAATCGGTAGATGATTGAAAGAATGAGGATTCGGACGGCGTCGGGGATGAAGATTGTGGGCGCCAATAAGAGCTTGAGCTCGAAGATTCCGGGTGTTCGACGAAGGGGATGCCACCAACACCGTTATGCATTAAAAAAAATGGAGTAAGGTATCCGAGTCCGTTAAAATGCCGGACGACTAGTCCCCAGCAATGGTGCCAAAAACTTGTTCACTCTCGGGATATGTATGATTCAAGTGCAAATCAATCGTAACAAGTAATACTCGGGTATGTACGAGATCGATTTCCACGGGGACTAGTCCGGAAGATTATAAATTCGGGACTCAAATACACCACTGTTGTAAGTAAAGAGAAAGAAAAGATGGTTGTTTTGAGGGTAGCAAACTCTAAGACTAGAACTAACATGTAATTACACTAAAGTCAGAACGGTAACTAATTAAGTTAACTAATAACAGCGGGTAAAAATTAACTATAACAAGCAAGCTAGAAGAACGAGTTTGATTTACTAAAGAGGTAAAGGGCTAGGGGTTATGCTACCAACCTTGGATCACACAAGGATAAGTCTTGGGGATTTGGAGGGAGCTTCTCAAGTGAACAAAGTTCCTTGGGGGCTAATAATCAAACATGTGGGTTGTCAACCCCTCTATGAAAGATGAAAGCTTGAGGAGACTAAAGGCAAATGTTGGATTGGTAATATAGATTCAATGACTTCCATTGCATGACAATGGAAGTAAAGAAACAAACATATTACAAACCCAACATTCTTCAATCACTCAAGAAGATCCAAAACCTTTCAAGAAACACAAGGATCCATAGGTGGGTTCATGATCCCTAACCTAGAAAACTAGCTACACATGGATCTAATTATGTAAACATTAGTAAAAATATCAATGGAGTAGAAAAACATCACCATTAATGCAAACAACTACTTCAAGAAAGAGAGAGAACCCAATAAAAACTTCAATAAATGCTCCAATAAGGCTAACCAAATCTGAAAGTTGAAGAGTCTCTCACAATCTCACTTACAAGCCCTAAATCTAACTAATCTATGAATAACATAAAACAAAGAAAACCTAGAGAAATACAAAGGGGTTAAGAGAGAGTATCTATGTTGCTGCCCTTTTTTAGGTCAAGTCCCTAAAAAAACGAGTTATAATGGGGTATTTATACAAAACCTTTGGAGTGGCAAACTTGTAAAACAAAGGATGCAGAAACAGGGTCATTCGACCGGTCGAGCGGGCACATTCGACTGGTCGAATGCCCCTCTGCATTGAAGCTTAAAAAGAACACAAAAAGTGGACCGGTCGAATGGGGCATTTCGACCGGTCGAATGCCCCTCTGCATTGAATCTTCACAGCTTCACAACCGGTTTGCACACTGATCGCTAGAAATGCCATATCTTCTCACTCTGACCTCCGATTGAGGTAAAATTTGCGGTCACACGAAGAAGACTCGCAGGGCTCGCTTCATCAAGTTAAGAACAACCTCCAAAATGTGGTCTTAGAATCCAAAAGTGAGAATGAAGTGGCTGCAATGGATGTGATCTTCAACCGAGGCTTTGCCTCCCAACTCGGATTGCCAAACACGACCTACAAAACATTAAAATAACCCATGTAAAAGATGTGAATAGTAGAAATGAGGGTTATGCATGAAAGGAGTGTAATTAATGTACTTAGTAGCTCCGGGAGTGCTGTTTTGCGCAAAAAATAAATCAAAAGGCATGCAAAATATGTGATGAATCATCCTACTAAGCACCAAGGAGCTTCAAGTTCTGGTTCTTTCGCGGCCAATTAGCTTACACTGAGGACTACTCAACAACCCTTAGGGAGCGATGGGAGACAAGTTCATATCAGCCCAGGCCAGGGGAGACAGCTTTTGCCGACACCTTTGTTTCAAGTATGGTTCCCATTTGCTCATACCTAGCAAATGTACTTATAGATTCCGGATCCACACATTCATTCGTATCGCATTATTTTGCTAAGTGACTAGGTAAACCATAGAATTTCTAGATTATAATATATCTGTTGTGATACCATTGGGAGCTCCATTGGTTAGTTCGGGTGTGTTTAAGGAGCTAACTGTTGATCTAGTACCGTTAATTATTCATCATTTTAATGTTATATTGGGTATAGATTGGCTAGCAGCTAATCACGTAAACATTGATTGTAATAGTAAATGAGTAGTATTTCGTATTCCGAATCAGGAATCCAAGGCAAGGGAGTTGTAGCACCACCATACATTGTGTCAGCTATTGAGGCTTGTCGCTTTTTAAAGAAGAGTTTTCATGGGTTCTTATATAGTGTACTTGATGTTAGAGGCCCTGATTTAAAACTTGATGATATTCCAATAGTTCAAGAGTTTTTGGATGTGTTCCTAGAGGAGTTGCCTAGTGTATTAATCGAGCAGGAGATTGAGTTGGTATTGATGTTATGTTGAGGACTCAAACTATTTCACAAGCACCGTACCAAATGGCACCAGTTGAGTTGAAAGAGTTGAAGACTCAGTTGCAAGAGTTGTTAGACAAGGGTTTTATTTGGCCTAGTGTGTCTCCGTGGGGTGCACTGGTATTATTTATAAAGAAGAAAGATGGAACAATGCATATATGCATTGATAATCGGGAAATCAATAAAGTAACAATCAAGAACAAATATATGTTGCCACGTATCGATGATCTATTAGATCAGCTCCAAGGGGCTCATGTATTCTCAATGATCGATTTGAGGTCAGGCTACCATCAATTGAAAGATAAGGAAGGGGATGTAGAGAAGACGGCCTTTAGGATTCGCTACGAATACTATGAATTTCTAGTGATGCCGTTTGGGGTTACTGATTTACCAACTGCCTTTATGGATTTAATGAACCATGTGTTTATAGTTTTCATTGATGATATTCTCATTTATTCCAAGAGTCCAAAGGAGCATGAACAACACTTGAGGTTAGTTTTACAGCAGCTCCGAGAGAAACAGTTGTTTGAAAAGTTATAGAAAAGCGAGTTTTGGTGGACAAGTGTAACATTTCTAGGACATGTGATCTCTAAAGAAGGTATTTCTATAGACCCATAGAAGATTAAAGCCGTTATGAATTGGTCTAGGCCAATGAATGAGTCAGAGATTCAAAGTTTCTTGGGGTTAGCCGGATATTATAGAAGATTTGTCAAAGACTATTCTAGAATCGCGACTCCAATGACGAAGTTGATGAGGAAGGATGTACCATTTGAGTGGAGCAAGGAATGCGAAGATTGTTTCCTAGCATTGAAAGAAAAGTTGACAACGACACCAATACTTGCAATTCCGTCAAGTACCGAAAATTTTAGAATCTATAGCGATGCTTCTCATCAAGGCTTGGGATGTGTTCTAACAAGATGATAAGGTAATAGCTTATGCTTTAAGACAATTGAAACCTCACGAGAAGAAATATCTGACTCACGACCTAGAGTTAGCGATAGTAATATTTGCTTTGAAGATCTAGAGACATTACCTTTATGGGTAGACTTGTGAGATCTTCACCGACCATAAAAGTATGAAGTATTTGTTCACCCAAAGGGAGCTTAATATGCGACAAAGAAGATGGTTGGAACTCATGAAGATTATGACTTGATGATTCAATATCACCCAGGAAAGGCAAATGTGGTCGTCGATGCCTTAAGCCGGAAGTCGTCGAAAAACTTAGCTTATACCTTGACGATAGGAAAAGTTGATAAAAGAATTTGAACAACTAAAACTTGAAGTGAATCCTAGAATTAAAGGTGGTTTATTGACTGCGATTGTGGCACATACGAGTTTAATTGTAAAATAAAGTCTAATCAGCTTCTAGATCTAAAGTACATCAATCCATTATGTGTTCCCAATGTTGGAGACCTAAGAGACAGGGTTATGGATGAAGCTCACAATACCAGATATTCAGTGCATCCGGGTAGCACCAAAATGTACAAAGATTTACGAGAAAAGTCCACTGGTGGAGTTGTATGAAATAAGAAGTATCAAAATTTGTTGCTAAGTGTATGACTTGCCAAAAGTGAAAATGGAACATCAACGACTCGGAGGGGACTACATCCTTTAGAGATACCAGAGTGGAAGTGGGAACATATCATGATGGATTTGCATCGGGTTTTCCAAAATCTCTAAAATCAAATGATAGTATTTGGGTTATTGTTAACCAGTTGATTAAGTCAGCCCATTTTCTACCATTCAAGACCAAAAATCAGTCAAAACTTGCAGAGATTTATATCAGAGAGATTGTCAGACTTCATGGGGCACCAGTGTCAATAGTGTCAGACCGTGACACTCCATTCGTGTCAAGATTTTGGGAGAGTTTACAGAGTGCTATGGGGACAGCTTTACATTTTAGTACCGCGTTTCATCCCTAAACCAATGGTCAATCCGAGAAGGTGATTCAAAATTTGGAAGACATGTTGAGAGTATGTGTTATGGATTTCAAGGCCGATTGGGAGACTCATTTTCCGTTAATAGAGTTTTCCTATAACAATAGTTTCCAAACTAGTATTGGAATGGCGCCTTATGAGGTAATGTATAGAAGAAAGTATAGATTGCCAGCTTGTTGGATAGAAGTTGGTGAAAAATAGCTTTTGGGACTGGAGATAGTTCAAATCACTACCGACAAGATTCGATTGATAAAACAGCAGTTGCAAACAGCTCAAAGTTCTTACAAAAGTTATGCGGATACGGGTAGAAGGCCGTTGGAGTTTGAGGTAGGTGACTATATATTTTTGAAAGTATTGCCTTCAAAAGGCATAACACATTTTGGTAAGCGAGGTAAGCCCAGTCTAAGGTACATTGGACCTTATTTGATTCTTAATCGGGTGGGACCTTTAGCTTATTGCTTAGAATTGCCACAAGAGTTGGCGAACGTTCACAATGTGTTCCATGTGTCAAAGCTTCGTCGTTATGTAGCAGATCGGAAACATGTTAACATTCCAGAATCGTTAGAGATTCGGGAAGATATGAGCTATGTAGAGCATCCCGTGCAAATCCTAGATAGAAATGATCAAGTAATGAGAACCAAAGTAATTCATCTCGTGATGGTCCAATAGCGTAGCCATTCAACCGAGGAAGCTACTTGGGAGTGGGATGATGAAATTTGAGCAAAGTACCCCCACTTGTTTGATACTAGAGGTAAGAGTACGTTTGGGGAACAATCTTCCTTTTAGGGAGGGATAAATGTAACACCCTTACCGGGGAAAAAGTTTGGTTACCATTTAAATATGCATTAATTAATTTAATTAGTGTATATTATGGATTAAGGAAAGGCTTGGACTTACCCGTGAAAAGTGTTCAGAGAAGGACAGTTGGAAATAGGGATGGCAATGGGGCGGGTTTTTCGGACAACCCGCCCTGCCCTGCCCCGCCCCACCCCACCCCACCCCACCCCACCCTACCCCTCCCCTAATAGGTAGGGTATGGGGTATAGAAAAATGGGGTAGGAGCGGGTATGGGGTAAATAAATGAAAATTGAGCTGGGTTCAGGGCGGGTTTAGTATTAGGGGTATAAAACCCGCCCGACCCGATTATATAACAGCGTATATAATAATAGTTATTATTATTTTATTTTATTTTAGGGGTTTTTTTAACCTGTCTTCTCTCTAGATTCATTCACTCTTCATGACTCTCTCTCTTTCTAGAATTTCTCAACACAGTCTGTTGGTCTTCCTCCTATCAATCCCCACGATGATCTCATATTTTCCTTACTAGATTGCAAATCATTTTCTGAAATCATGAAGCACAAAGAAGTGGCTATTCCAAATCGATCTCTCTCTTCTCAATCTCTTCAGTCTCTTTTCGCATCTCACAAGGCCAGGAAGGCAGAAACGACAACTCTACTCTCACCGGACGATCTCTTTTTTTCTGGCCACTCTTCCATCGCCATTGAAGCTCTTCTCTCACCAGTCGATCAGATATGGGTTTTAAGGGGTGTGTGTGTGTTTCAGTGTATGAGTGTGTATGTGTGTGTGTGTGTGTGTGTATGTTTCAGTGTAAGTGTGTATGTTTCATATGTGTATGTGTAGGAGTGATTAAATGTAGATCTGGTTGGTATGTACTTGATCTTGTTAGTTTTTGTTTGAAATCTTTCCTTTGCATACTTCTAATCTTTTGGGTTTCTGGCTTTACATTTTTTTTTCTCTTTTTTTTTCTTTTGAACTCTGCTTGATCTGATTGATTTGTGTGTGAGAGTACGTTTAGTTATTTGTCTAAGGGTAATTTTTGCTTAGCAGGATGGGGGCGGGGCTGGGTGGGGACGGGTTCCTGTTTTCAGGTCGGGGTCAGGGTCGAGGATGGGAAATACACTTGGCGGGTCGGGGTCGGGGTAGGGGTCCCCCATCCCATATCCGCCCCGTTGCCATCCCTAGTTGAAAAAAGTCCCCACTAGGGTGGGACATGTAATGAAGTGGGACCCAGTGAAGGGCTCAAATAATAAAATTTGCATTTTATATGTTAAATGCATTTATATGGTGACATGAATACTTGTTTAAGGACGTTTTCATATTATGATGTTATATATTATCATTTGGTATTAATTTGGATACCCAAATAGGGGCATAAATGAAAATAATTCATAATTAGTAGGTACGTTAGCAATTTTATAAAATATTTAGGACCACGTTTGGGACCCGTACGGGACTTAGACAAACACCCATTTAGATAAGTGCGGTAGTTAATGGAATGTTTAGGGGATTTCATAATGAGAATTTAAAAGTTAAGGGGTACTAAATGGAAATTGGAGCATGAGTCATAACATGCAAAGCTTGGGGACAAGACACATAGTGTCTTCTCCATTAAACCAAAGGATTTACACGAATTAAAGAGGAAAAGAAAGGCGCCGAGAGAGATACAAGTTTCCGACGAACATTTCACGTCGTTCCATCACCGCTTGTCGTCCAATTCGCGAACCGAAGCCGTATTCTGACTCGTGGAGTGAGATGATCGTTTCTATACCTTTTGTTTACGTTTTAATCGTCAGATTTTAGTGACCCATCTTAATCGGTGACACACAGTTTTGTCAAAAATGCGTATGAATTACTTCGGAGTAAATATCGGGTTGAAATTTGGAGGAATTCTATATTTTCTAGCTTATTTGGGTAGAAATCTACTAAGGTGAGTTTTCTAACCAAAAGCTTTGATGTGGTTCATGTCATGTGCTTCAATTGCTAGTTAGAGATTATTAATTCTGAATTAGTAGCTTAACTTATGTTAGAATTGCCATTTCATGTTAATTATGTGAGAAATCAACATGCTTATGTGACTATGTGCTTATGTGTGTTAAGTGGTCAATGAATAGTTGGGAGTAATGGTTCATTGTGGTAAAATAAGGGAGGAGAAGGAGAAGAAACCATTTTGGAACGGTAGTCCAATGAGTAGAAGTGACCGCGGGGCCATGGGAAAGGTCATCGGGTTTGAGTGAACCATTAACCCAATTATTTTGCGATTACGTATGCTTATATGCATAAAATTGTTGCATTATACATGCCATGTCATTAAAACACGTTAGTTAATTCACTAAGCGTAATGCTTAAGAAAACCATTTTCCTTTTCTGTTATGGTACATAACAACTACTGCAGGCTCGGAGCAAGGCTCGGAAATGAGGTGACGTGTGTGTTGGGAATGGAGGATTAGGACTCAGTTGTTTTGTTCAAAATCTAGTTAAGTGTAATATGTGGTTTTGGGATTTCTAGAAGCATGTGTATGTTGAATTTGGGGTAGAACTTGTAGTTTTAGAAATTGTAATCATATAAATTATGTAAGTGTAGACTCAAGACTCATGTTGAAACTTTGGGGATGCTTGGTGATGTAAATGATGTTGTAATAGGGTCTGGAAATGATTGGGTTTAAGTTTGTGCCTTAAATGTTGCTTTGGGTTGCTCATTAGAGTGCTATAGAATGCTCTGCTGTGGAAAACCAGTCGACTGATCGAGCTTACAGTCGACTGGATAAATTTTTTTTATAGGTTGAGCTCTCTATAATATGCATTTCCAGTCGACTGGACTGAAGTTTAGTCGACTTAGCCTTTTAAGACTCAGTTGACTGGGCCAAGGCAATCGATCGGATCAAGGGTTCTCAAGAAAGAGTTTTCTGCAATTTGCATTTCCAGTCAACTGGATCTATCTGTTTTAAAAATGTGAGCATTTCCTTATATCTGACTGGTGTTTTCCTTAAAACCCGTTAATAATTGGTGACTTAGAGTGGATAATTCTTTGTTACACGGTCCTAATCCGCGCGTAGTGGGATGGGGTGTGACACATAGTCAACTCCATCCACCATTATCGAATAGCATCGACAATCCTTTAAAATCAATATTTTCCTTAAAACATGTTAATAAGTGGTGACTTAGAGTGGATAATGCTCTGTTACACGGTCCTATTCTGCGCGTAACGGGATGGGGTGTGACACATAGTCAACTCCATCCACCATTATTGAATAGCATCAATAATCCTCACGTTAATAATTGGTGACTTAGAGTGGATAATCCTTTGTTACATGGTCCTAATCCGCGCGTAGCGGGATGGGGTGTGACACTTAGTCAACTTCATCCACCATTATCGAATAGCATCGATAATCCTTTAAAATCAATTATGCATTTTTAAAATTTATATATATTTTTTTCGTGATGAGCTTGACAATATATATAATGTATGTGTGTGTATCTATATGAGAGTGTGTATATAAATATGTATATATATCTCTCTCTCTAAACTCTCACTGTCAACAAACTCTCTCTCTCTCACACACACATACACGAACACCACATATATAGGGAAGGAAAGGTGTAGGTGGCAGCTTGCACACAAACTGGGGAATATAGGTCACAACTTTTCAATCGATTGAGGTGGTTTCGATCAATTGGTAACAGGTGGCACTATTTCAATCGATTGATAAGGGTTCAATCGATTGAACTGGGATGCAATCATTGCATTTATGTCGGTAACTTGTCGACAGAGTTTCGATCTATTGAAGTGGTTTCAATTGATTGAAAAGATCACAATGTCAATCGATTGACAAAAGTTCAATCGATTGATCACCACTTTACATGTATGGTCCAGACAATTATACAGAGTCTCATTTATTTATATACGTACAAAATATAGAGAAATACAGTTACGAAAAAAAAATACAAAAATCTAGAGAGGGATCGAGGGAGTTTCAATTTGTAAAAGGAGAGGAAGAGGCATAGATCTATTTGAGAACCAAAGAGAGAGAGAGAGAGAGAGATGGTAGAGTTTCCATTGTTTAGGATGGTTTGGTTTGTTAAGAGGCAAGAGAAAGTCACGTAAATGGAAAAGCAAGAAGGATAAAAAGCCACCTCAGCGCCAGTTGGTGCATAGTAGGGAAAGTTTGTTTGTTTGTTTGTTTTGTTTTTATTTTTAGTGAGAGCTTGGCTTTTAAGTATATCTTATAGATAAAACACGCAAACACTAGAGTTTGAGAACACTAACGTCTGAAACAATAAATAGATGGGGACTTTAGTCAAAAGTATTCTAAAATTGACTTTGTTAGTATTAGATCCAACTCATTTTTTATTTAATTTTTTTGATTCATCTAACTTTTATTAGTACAAATCATAAAATGAAAAAGTAAATCAGATGCAATATAATTGCAAAAATACTATGCACATTAGTGCAATCAATAATGAAAAATGTTATTTGCACTCTAAAAATCACTAAATAATAGATCAGATCAAATCGAGTTATGAATAGATCAGATCAAATTGACATGCTTACTTATCAAAATGGGATCGGATCAGATTAGATTCATAGCTCTTTAGCATCAAATCCGTAAGCAAATGGAGTAAAATCAAATTAAAATCTATTGAGTTGACAAATTCCTCATCTACAACTCACATATATAAGCATTACACATTTCTAATGGAGTCATATTCTATTGGCTAACATTTTAGTACCGTGTAATTGGGGTCTAAAATGAATTTTTTTTAGTGTGACTAGGAGTTTGTTTCGGCCGGAACGAATCAGAATACCTTTTTTCGGAAAAAATTCCAAAAAATTTCAGAAATTAAATAGGTGTTCTGATTTCCGTTTCGATTTTTTCGGAATTTCATTTTCTTTTCCGATTTCAGAATTTTCAGAATCGGAATTCTTCGGAAAAATTTTCGGAATTAGAATTTTTATAATTTTGAGAATTTTCGGAATACAAATACTATTGAAAGGGTAAATCATGCTTTTATATAGAGTCTCCTACTCTCTCATTTCTCTTCTTATTCGATGCGGGGATAAATCCACATTTTTTCAAATTTTTAGAAAATATTCGGATTTTTTCAGAATATTATTGGAAAACATTTTTTCGAAAAATTTTCAAAATTTTTGGAATTTCAAAACAATTCAGATTCCAATCTGATTTTTTAAAATTTATTTTATTTTATTTTATTTTCAGAATTTTCAGAATTCGGAATTCAATTTTTGATCCCAAAATCGGAATTTCCGTGTCAAATGGCACCCCTAATTGTGATAGATCAAAATGATGCATTGAAAATGTAGGGTCTCAAAATGACAATTCGTTAAAACTATAGGATACTAAAATGTTGTTTCGCCTAACGTCTAAGAAGTGCTAATTGCTATAATAAAAAAAAAAATAGGAAAAAAGGAAAAAAAAGAAGAAGACAGGAATTATACAAGAATATACAAATGTTCAGAAATGAAACAATTGGTTATGTGATTCATAAGTGCAATAATTCTACAAATTCAAGCAATTCTTACAAATGAGTTTGTACTTGGTCTAATAAGTCTCTTAAAATTAAGTTTTTGTCGAACCAACACCACCTTAATTTTCACAAAAAAAACTTAGATTAAATATGAGACTTGGATTGGACATAGCCCGGTTTTCTAGAGTTCCCGAATGAGACCCAAAAAGCTTAATTATAAAATATACCCTTAAAAGTTGGTATCTGTCTCATTTTAGTCATTGTAGTTTCAATTACATCAATTTGATTCTTGAAAATTTTAAATAGAAACAATGTGGTCCAAATGTCCAATTTGTAAGAAAAGTTGATGTAATATGCACTATCACATTTTAGGAGTAAAAATGAAATACCACTATCAAATTTTCAGAATGGGGCAATTGTACCATATTACTTCATATTCAAAAATTTTATGGATGAAATTGATGCCACAGGAATGAGAGAACTAAAACAAGACAAAGATTAAACTTCAGGGTATATTTTATATTTAAGCCGTTGTAAAGTTTTTAGATGGTATTTTGGACATAGTTTTAGTTTTATTTTTATTTCTGGTGGGACAAGTGCACAAGCAACCATCGACCTCCCGGGTCTACATCATAACCTTCCCAAGGTGACTTTCCACAGAACAGAAAGAGTCCCAGCGCCAATCCCATCTCTCTCTCTCTCTCTCTCTCTCTCTCTCTACATGAAGGTTTGGGCTAGGGTTTTATAGTTGTCTGTAATTGTCGCTTCGATTTTTGATACTAATCTTTTAAGAGTAATGCAGTTTAAGACTCGCTGATCACGGAGACATTGCCCCCTTACCCCCCGTATTCATTCGATATGGCTTTCCAAGGGAAGAAACTCATCAACGACCCTAATGGTGATTACTCTCAAATTCTCTCCTTTCTGCATTTTATTTTGTTTTTATTTTTATTGCGTCTAACTGAATTTCGGGTATCATATGGAGCAAATTACACCATTTTTTTTTGGTCTCCAGTAATTTTCATAAATTATTATTATTATTATTTTTTTCTTTCTGATTTATAAATTCCTTTGACATGTATGGCATTTCATATGAATGTACTGATTGGTTGCTCACCAATTGCTTGGAAATGAAATAGGGAGAGTATATTTTCTGTCGTGTTAGTTATTGAATTTATATCTAGCCCTATATGGTTATTCGGTGAGTGGAGTCTCTCATTTGCTCAACAACCCACAAGCGGATTATGTACTAACAATTCAATTTCAGGTTAATTTCTCAAATCAATTATTGAACAATGAAACTTAAGGGTTTTTTTTTTTTAATTGATGAGAAAATGTTGGAAGCGAAATGAAAATAAAAATGGAATTCCCCACTTTGTGCATTAAGTGAGCTGGGTTCTCTCATTTTTCAGTCACTTAAACTACATAAAACAATTCTTGCCTTCAGATTTCGTCCTTTTTTTTTTCTCCATTGATTTACCACAGGTTAATTAATGTGGAGTATTTGTTAAGCTCACCACCTGAAATTTTGTTGTTATGCATCCAGATGTGGTGATCGAGTTCATTGAGGGTCTGGTGGAAACTTATCCGGGGTTGCAGTATTTGGATGGTTTTCCGGAGGTAATTAATTATCAAGTTTGGGTTTATTATTGCTCTCAATGCGTAATCTTTTCAATTTCCTTGTTATTTTACGAACATGGAATTTTGGTGTATGCTCATATGCATATCATTTAGTTGTGACATCTTCCTTATTGTGAAAAAAAATATAGGTTAAGGTTGTGTTACGTGCTGATGTTTCAAGTGCAACATATGACAGAGTTGCGGTTATATCAGGTGAGACCTGTGAGGTTTTCGGTATATTTTTTTTGCTGATTGAGAAGTGGAATCAGGATTTAAGCAAGTTGCATGGTTACATAGTCAAGAGTTGTACCTTCTTGGTTGAAATATTTGTGAGTGTAATGGGTGGTGGTAGTATCCCAATGGTGGGTAGTGGTACTGTGGTAGTGTCTCATTTCTTCTCTTTGCTGTTGTAACTATATATAATGAACACTCTCTGTGCTTGCTTATGTAGGAGATGTGACTGTGCGTGTTAACCTGTTAGGTTGCTTAAAGTAGTATTGACTTAATGTTTCAGTACTTTGATAAAATAAAGAAAAAATAAAAAAATTCAGTTCATGATTCGTTGAAAGTTTTTATATTTGATGAGTTATATCAAACGGCATCATAGCTATTCCTTTTTCACTACATGATAGCATATACCACGTCCGTGATTACTTCGTCACTCTGTTGCACAAAATTGCAGCACATTATTGCGCATAGACTTTGTTGAATGATGAAAATTGTAGCTGCTTTTAACTCTTGACTGATGACTCATATGCACAAGAATTCAGCCTTCAGTTTCCTAGAATTTTGTTTTGTTTAGTGCAGTTTAATTTGGCGCTAGAATATTTACAAGTTTCATGCTACAGGAGGTGGAGCTGGCCATGAGCCAGCTAATGCTGGATTTGTGGGAGAAGGAATGCTAACAGCAGCCATCTGTGGAGATGTCTTTGCTTCTCCCCCCGTTAATTCAATTCTAGCTGTATGATTTCTTGTTATTGTATAATTGTATTGAACAAACTTAGTTGACAACCTTAGTTAGTTCATCCGCATGTTAGTTTTCCAAACATTGCTCCTGGACAAATTTAATATAATTTTATGCAATTGTAGGGCATACGAGCAGTGACTGGTCCTATGGGGTGTCTTCTCATTGTCACGGTATTATACTTCTAAACTTGTTAGACGAATTGCTTAGAACTCTGGTTGTTTAGATTCGTAATGGTGTTTTTTGTGTTGAAGTGCAATCCCCAAACAAAACAAGCTACAAAAAATAAGAAATCTTTATCTATATGAAATTAAAAAGCATTCAGCGGTTCAGCCGGCATTTCTTGATTTTAATGCGGTAACTTAAACTTGGCAGAACTATACTGGTGATCGGTTGAATTTTGGTTTGGCTGCTGAGCAAGCAAAATCTGAAGGTTACAAAGTAGAGGTTTGTACTTGTGTCAATATTTAGTCTAAATCATCCTTGTTTGTCACTAGAAATAAGAATGATACTTGTACATTAATTGGTAATTAATCAATGTAATTAAATTGATCTTTGCACGATCTAGATGGTGATTGTTGGAGACGATTGTGCTTTACCTCCACCCAGAGGCATAGCTGGACGAAGAGGTTTGGCTGGAACTATTCTTGTTCATAAGGTATGATCCTTCTCTCTCTTACTTTCTCATGAGCCCGGACAAACAAGAGCATTGGCGATAAAACATGTGTGCTCACACCCATGGTGCTCACCTTTAGGTTCTTTCTTTGTTAAAGTTGTTCTTTTTCTAGTGTTTCTCCTCCTTGTTCTCCGCCAAAGCATGCTAGGGTGTGATTCGTGACATTATCTTCTTTTTTTTTTTTTTTTTTAGTTATTAGAGTCCCCGCATCTCCATTGTGTTAACATATATATAAAACTTTGCCTAGACAAATGTTGTAACTTCACTGTTGGCTCTTGATAATAGTGTCCCATTAACCTAACTACAAATATTGTTGTTGAACCTTGATACACATGGTTGGGTCTAACATCTTAAGATTTTGGAGCAATTGACAACTTAACATGGTATCAGAGTGTTGTTTGTGGGAGGTCTTGGGTTCAAGAGTTCAACTCTTCATCCTGGGTTTAATGTGCATTCTTGCACGTCGTAATTGGTCTCCAATGATTTGGTTAGTTTGTAGTCTCTCCACGTGTGAGACGGGTCGCACGCGAGGGAGGGTGTTGAAGCTTGATATACATTGTTAGGTCCATTCTATAACAACTTAAGCTTTTGGAGCAATTGATAACTTAACAATTGTCATCCATGTTTATACTTTTATCTCCAATGTTGAGTTCACGATTTAGTAAATTGTTTAATAGATAATGAAACAACTGAAGTTATTCTTCACATATGTTGACTTTTTCTGGGATAATGTTGTTGGCTTTGTGAATACAGGTTGCCGGAGCTGCCGCTGCGTCAGGCCTCTCTCTTGCGGATGTTGCAGCAGAAGCAAAACATGCATCCGAAATGGTTGGAACAATGGGTGTTGCATTGTCTGTATGCACATTGCCAGGCCAGGTCACATCAGATCGTTTGGGCCCTGGAAAGATGGAGCTTGGTCTTGGAATTGTAAGTAGAACCTAGTCAGCCACCTTATTCCTGCTGTTCAAAAAATGAAGTTTACATCAATTGTGGATCTTGAATTAAGTTATATCTGTAAAAATAAACCTCCCTATTGTGTGGTTCTCATTACCTGTTGAGTGTGAGAGCAGTCACTATGTGGAAATTTGCAATACAGTCTATTTCTTCGAAAACCTTGCTTTAGAGTGACCACCAGTTGGTAGTGGCACTTCTTTTACGGCAATACAGTCTATTTCTCACTTCTGATGCTATGCACGTTGTGTAGTAGCTTAGATGCTGATTAGTTGGAATGCATTGCTGTCTGATAGGCTTTTTCTTATTTCTATTGTTCTTCTCTTCCCTTACTTTGTTTCGTCTGTATAACAGGATCTATCTACTTATGGGTGACGTTCGATTTTAATTTTCAATTTCTTTTCAGCATGGGGAACCAGGTGCTGCTGTGGCTGATATTCAACCTGTTGATGTGGTGGTTTCTCATCTTCTCAAGCATATATTGTCAACGGTAGGACCCAAGGCATAGACTTGTATGCTTCATCTTGAAAATTCGCCGTAAATTTGATAAGTCTTTGTCTGCTTTTGGTGAACAAATGTGACTAGCTCCAATTCTCTTTGACTGAATTTGGGATAGGAATGTAGAGCTACCGAGTTCCAACTTCTTATACTAAAGCTGAAAGATAGGGGCCCGTTTTGTAACGTTTGTGGTTTTTGGTTATCAGTTTTCATTTTTTGAGTGAGTTCTCGTCAATCAATCTTTAGAACATAAAATGAAAACAAAAACCGGAAACCAAAGACCACTCCGTTAGAAAACGGGCCCTAAGGTTCTGAAATCCTCGATGTTATGGGAATTTTCTTTGGTTTTTGGCATTTAATCTCTTCCTTTTTTAGCTCCTAGGTGGCTTTACTTATTTTCTTAAGGTTCTTTTGCTTTCTTTTTATTCTTTTCATTTATGTTTTTTGCATATTTCCTATGCAGTTTGCTATATTTCTCAGAATTCTCTTATTGATGAAATGTACTGTGCAAGATTTTTTAAGTAATTTTTCCTCTTAAACTCCTTTGTTAGTGATAAAATGTCATCGCACTCAAATAGGACAAGGAACCTATGCAGGTGTTGCAGGCCAAATTTTCAGAAAATTGAACATGAGTGTAAGTGGTGGGTTAGTGAGATAACATTAAATAACACACTGGAATTTGAGCAACAGGAAACTCTCCTTTGCTATCGTAATCCATGTGACATGGTCTTCATCCCTTTATGCAATCTCTTCCCAGCATCTTCTGGAGTATCACACCAAAGAAGCTGTTTGTTTTTATTCTTGATGGTAATTTTCCTTCACAGGGGCACTACTGAGTAATGGACACGTGTGTTTCAGCTGTGTAATTGCAAGATTCAAAATCCCCATGAGAATCTTTTCTTTGTTGCTGTTGTTTGATGGATGGTTTTTAAGTACTCATCTTGTTCAGTGTGATTGGGAGATTGGATTTTCAAGACAACATCACGTTCTTCCATTTTTACATGTTAATTTGAGATTTTTCATTTTAACTTGGTTCATTTCCAGGAAACAAATTATGTTCCAATTACGCGTGGGAGTAGAGTGGTGCTCATGATCAATGGGTAGGTGCATATGTAATTTTTTTTCATTCTAGACTGTTGTATACCTGAAGAAGATTTGGAGCATCCACGAAATTTTGGTATTTATCTGCATATGCAAAAACTGATGTTTAATTGAATGAGTTTTTAGTATATGCCTGGACAAGGTGAGAACATTTTTGAAAACTAAAAAATTCAACCCTTAATAGGAAGTATGTAACAATATATCGTTGGCCCTGTCTTTTGTACTTTTTTTTCAGTCATTGAATTGAATGAGTTTCTTCGTACATGCCTTGACGAGGAGAGGACATTTTTGAAAACTGAAAAATTCAACGATATGAAGTATTTAGCAACATGACGTTGGTTTGTCTTTTGTAGTTTCTTTTTTGGTTTGGAATTTGGGGTGCGGAGATTGTGTGGATATCATTTGCAATCAATCTGCATCTATTTTTATGCCTCAAGCGGAAGCATTTAGAGGCTAAAATAATTCAACCTGTTATCCTTCTCATTGAGAAGGATAACAGGTTTCTCAAGCTTTAATAGCTCAAAACTCTTTGGTCAAAGAAAGCTAAACCCCAGAAAGGCCAGTAGAAAAGGCTCTCGCATGATCTTTTATATTAACTTTCCATTTAGTTTAACATGGCAGCATCGCGGTCAAACACCTTAAATAGTTGTAATTCAATGCTCAGTCATGGTTATAACTTGGAATCCGTTATTTTACCTCTTAAGCATGGAGTGTTGTGTTCCCTCCTCTTTTAGATCACAGAAACTTACCGTTTTCCATAACTTAGAGAGAGATTTGGATGCATTTTTATTGTTTTTGAGAGAGATGTCAATGTAGTTTTCATAATAATTGTTTCTTTTGATGATTGTTCTTTTCCGTAACTGACATCCTTTTTTTTGGTAAGCACTAATTTTGTTTTTAAGAGATGACTTGAACGTATAGTTTGTTTATTTAATTCCAGGTTAGGTGCTACACCGGTGATGGAGCTGATGATTGCAGCTGGAAAAGCTGTTCCTAGATTGCAGCTGGAACATGGACTCGCTGTTGATAGAGTGTATACAGGGTCATTTATGACGTCTCTGGACATGGCAGGTTTAACCATTTGCAAGCACTCTGTCAGTTGAAAATATATATATATATTTTCTCAGTCTGTGCTTTTGGGCAGGATTTTCAATTTCTATCATGAAGGCAGATCAAGCAATTTTGCAGCGTTTGGATGCGGCAACTAAGGCTCCATCTTGGCCTGTTGGTGTTGATGGTTTGTGACACTATTGAACTGTGTTCCTTTTTCCCCCTTCTTCCCCTTCCCCATCCCCTAAAGTTCCCGTGTTGCTTTGGGGGGCTGGTATGGAGATAATTTCTTAAATTGCAGTATTATCATTTTTTACCGAGAAAACTTAATATAAGTTGGAATGTTAATTAGTTTTTATACACGTACATATTTTTAAAATATGTAGTATATTGGGACTAAAATGTTATAATTGCTTGTAGGTACTCACCCGTCTGCCAAGATCCCTGTTCCAATTCCACCATCACATTTGACAAAGAGCGAAGAGGTATATGAATAAGATATTTGTTAATTGTTGAGGGGTTTGATCTCAAAGAGGCAGCTGTCTTTCTGAGAAACCTTTTGCACTCATTTTTAACCTTTAAAGTTTTGATCTATTGTAGTGAAATCAGTCACAAGTGCCAGTGCTGTTTAACTACTCAATAACATGATTGCTAAAGATGATGTGTGGTATCCTTACTTCTTGTTACTTAGTACCCTAAGACTCAGTGATGTATAAGCTTTAATTGCAGACCTAAGGATACAAATAGATTTCTAAAAGAGAGGTTTGATGTTTAATTAGAAACGGAAGACTGACAGAGAAAAGAAAGATAAGCTTGAAGGTTTGAGAGAGCAGAGAGCTTGAAGGTTTGAGAAGCCAACCATTAGTATTGGCTGTATGGATCTTCACGCTGTGCGCCAAATAAAGTCCACGCAAACTTCATTAATAGGGGTCACTGTTGATTCTGACGTAAATGCACTGTAGTAGGAAATTCACTTGTTTCTCATGCCATTCTTATTCCTATAGTCTTGATCGAAAATTCTCCAGAGAGGGCACCCTCTCTTTATTAAAGAGAGGGCCTCTGTTTTGACCGTCAGATCGTGTTTAAAAACTGGATTTCACGGCCAAAACAGAGGTCCTCTCTTTAATAAAAGAGAGGAAGCCCTCTCTAGAGCCTGACTGTAGTCTTGATACCTTAACTAATTATAACTCTTGTCCCTTCTAGCACCCACCCACATAGATCTCTAGGGAATGTATTATTGACTTTCTGCAAATGTGTAAAACTCATTCGGAGATCTCTCTCGTGGTTTTTTTTTTTTTTTTTTTTAATTCGTCTCATCAATTATTTAGGTCCCTAACAATAATTCAAATTGGTTTTGGACGCTGTGATTTCAAGTCTCTCTCTCTCTCTCTCTCTGAAGTCTTGCAATTTGAGTCTTTGGCTTTATACCACGAAAGTTTGTACAACTTCGAATATGCTCTTCGTTTTTAAGACTTGGAATTACTACAACACCCCCATGAGTTTTATGATTGTAAAACTTACCCCTCAAGGCACATTTAATTAAGTTTCAAAGCTCATGAAGCTCCCAAGTGGAGCCCACTTCTAATTCAAGTCAAATTAAGGTTGAGTTCCAAGATTTCCTTGTTTTTTTTCTCGATTTTATGTGGGATGGGGTTTGGCGGATCATGTTGCATATCTTGAGTGTACATTTTGTTGTTTGGTATCCTAGTCTTGATTATGATTTAGATGGAAATCATGTGGAGTATCATATAGGATATTTGCAGGAAAATTTTATTGCATGCGATGGAAATCATGTGGAGTATTTAAAAAAAAAATTATTTTGAAATAGAAAAGATATTTAATACTTTCCACCTGTTTTATGCTCTTGATTAGCAATTCAACCGGCCGCAACAGCTAAGTGAGGAGGGTCATATTCTTGAGGTGGCTATCGAAGCAGCAGCAACTGCAGTTATTAATCTTAAGGATAGTTTGAATGAATGGGATAGCAAAGTAGGTGATGGTGACTGTGGGTCAACAGTAAGTCCCCTAATAATAATTATATTATTGTGTTTTGTGTACATCTCACCCTCCCCAGACCCCGCAATGGCGGGAGCCTCTTGCACTGGGCTGCCCTGTTTTGTGTACAGATTGAGCCACAATAACTCAGTTCTGATTCCTTCTGCTTACAGATGTTCAGAGGTGCAACAGCTATTCTCGAAGACATGAAAAAGCAGTAAGTTTTCATCTCTGTAATTTCTTATTCTGTTCCGTTGTTTATTTTGTTTCATGGATGAAATTAGTTAATTTGGTTTTTTATTGTTCATTTTTATATCTTTCCTTTTTACCAGTGTGTCGTTGCAGAATGGTATGAACTGGAGTATTAAACAAAATTATAATAGCACTCAACAAATATTGGTGCTGGTATTGTATTGTAACTACCATAATTCTGATAGAATCTTCATGGAAGTTGTTGAGAAATAGAATCTGTTGAAGTGTATTAGTTCATTTTTATTCTTCTGAACTTAGAATATGTGTACTTGGGCTACTACAATAATTGGTAGAGCTTTATGTTTTACTTCAATAATTGGTAGAGCTTTATGTTTTACTTCTTTCCGATCTATCTATTCGTCTTTCTGAGATCTTTCATTTACTGAGTTGCAATATCGTATCAGAGCTCATGGTCCAACCTATCACGGTATTGTAATAAGTGATTGTCGTACACTTGCACCTCTCTTTCTTTCCTTCCCTTCCTTTTTCTTCTTTTCAATTCTTTTTCCCGCTTTTGTTCAAGCATCGAAAAAGGGAATTGAGAAAGGAATTATCCACACAAAATTGCATTGTGTAGAATACACGTAAAGCATACATAGGACATCCAAAAGTATGTATGTGGTTTGTATCTATTGTACACCACACATGGACATCCTTACATCCAGGCTAAACTCAAATACAGGGGCTTGTCTTGATTGTTCAATTTCTGTTTCCAGTTACCCTCTGAATGATGCCGCAGAAACAGTGAATGAAATAGGATCCTCTATCAGACGAGTTATGGGAGGAACAAGTGGGATCATGTATTCCCCGACTCTCTCACTTGTTCAACTTTACTTTACCTCACTTTTATTGTTTAGTTATGTTGAGTTTTATGCTATGTGCATCTATCTTTGAAACAGATACGACATATTCTGTAAGGCAGCATATGCGTGTTTGAAAGCAAACAGCCAGTCAGTTGCTCCGCCAGTGAAATGTGAGATGATCACTAATGCAAGCTTTTTGAAACACGTGCACCTTTACTAAGAGCCCGTTTGGGTTGGCTTTTAAAATAATCACTTTTTGGAACACATGATTTTTTAAAAGCTACAAATTGGAGTTTTCTGAAAATACTGGCTTTCAGCTTTAAGAAGGAATTAGATTGTTTAAAGGGAATTTTAGTCAAAAGTCTTTTATAATAGACTTGTTTAGTATTAGGTCCAACCCCTTTTTATTTTAGTGAAAAGTCCATACGTTATAAAAATTATGTGAAATTCACATAACTTTTGTAAAAAATTGAACTAATGTGAAATTCCACATAAAAAAAGTAATGTGAATTTCACATTTGCTTTTAAAACATAGGGACTTGATCTGATTAAGTTTCATTAGTCGTGGAGCTTTAACCAAAATAAAAAAATGGTTTGTCCAACTTAATTAATCTAAAATGAGGAGTGATTTTTTTGCCCCAAAAAAAGCTATCCAAAAAGGGCTCTAATAACTCCTGATTGACAAATGACTCTTTTTGGTTCAGGGGCTGATTCACTTGAGGCTGCCATTGCTGCAGTCAGCAAATATGGTGGGGCCAATGCAGGTTATCGCACCCTGTTGGATGCTTATATACCAGCGTCATCTGTACTGAAAGAGGTCATTCTCAATGCCAGTGTTTTTCTGTCTTTAGTTGATTTTTCGCTATAATTTGATCACCAATATATCAGTCTTGGAAAACAGAGGTTAAATGCTGGCGATGTTCCTGTTGATGCTTTTGTTCTCTCATCCGAAGCAGCATTGGCTGGAGCCGAGTCCACTAAACACATGCAGGCTCAGGTGAACATTTGATTAATCTTTTTCTTACATGTTCATTCTTTCTTTATTTCTAATTTTTTTTCCCACTTTCTTATACGGGCACAATTACATGGAGATAATCACGACGCGAATTTGGTGATTTGTATGCTTTCTTTGTAGTAGATGATTAAAATTCTATCCATATGTGCGGGGTGTGGGGGCGGATTAGTGTATTCCAGATATGACCACAGGAAAAAAGTGCACCACCTTGTAAATGAACTAATACGAAAAATTGTTTGATAAGATAGTAAATCCATTAGAATTTTTTTTTTTTTTTTTTTTTGTAAAATGACTGCTGAAAATGGTCACTAAATAAGCATGTGTGACAAGGTTTAGATGTATGCAAACATAAAGGATGAGATCCCATACACGCACTTGCTTGCACCGCCATGCTCATACGCTCATAAACACACATGCCTTCCCGCGCCTACATGCTCACACCCACCCGCACTTTAGATGTGCATGCACACACCCATGTACATGATGCACGAACACTGATTTACCACCTTTGTATCAAGCTTTGTATTTCATCTATTATTTATTTGGGGGGAAAACTGGGTAACTCGTCAATTAGTTGTTTATGCTTCCCGAGGATCATTGTTGAAATGATCACTTGTAACCATGAAGGGTCTTTTTCGTTTTGAGCTGTGCCAAAGAGAAGTATTTAGCAAATATGTGTATTGAATGGAAAGGCCGCCTCTGTTGATCATGTATGAAATCCGCATGCTTACTTAGCTTGACCTTTGCAGATTAGTCTTCTGTTATGGACCTCATGTTTGTTGGGTAACTTTATTTGTAACTCTAATCAATTGGTTTTGCAGGCTGGCCGCTCAACGTATATCTCTGCAGATATCCTTGCCACGGTTCCGGATCCAGGTGCCATGGCTGCAGCTTCGTGGTATCAAGCAGCAGCCTTAGCAGTGAAGGAGACGTATGGGCACTCTTGAGCTTACGCATCTACAGAACCCCAAACTTCACGCTCCTTTTTTGCGGAAGGTTTAACCACATTTACATTGCCCCCCCCCCGCGCCCCCCCCCCCCCCCCCCCCCCCCACCAATAATTTTACCCTTATCAACTAATTCGGCTTTCAGCTTATGCAGTCTTACATAAAGCTGAGGAAGCTAGTATAATCATACATGTCATAGAGCTTTACTAAAGATTGTAACATTCCAAATCTGAGCAAAAGGATGTAATACATGGATCTGATTTTGTATTGATATGTAAAACTCTTTTTGTTCATGCGTGCTTAATTTTCATTTTTGTTTTCTAATATTGCTCCATAGTCCCAACTCGTCACCAAATCAGGGCTGCTGGTACTTCACCTTAAGTGTCTTTGCTGTTGGGCTTTTCTAAGCCTGGATCCATTTTGACTTATTTATATGGGTTCTAGTCCCATGTGGAGAAAGTCTATTTATGGGCTTGACCTTTTATGATAAGATGTATATTGGTGATATAAGTCATTTGGTCTAAGGTATACTTTGAAATACAAGAGGGGTGTTTGGAAAGAGAGATTGTCTACAACAGAGGGTTTCTTTCAAGGGGTTGAATAAGAAGATTTGAAGCTCTTGGTACTACTCTCCAAAGGGTTCCATTTCCGGATTGGTGTTCTCAAATTGGGTTTCTCTCCAATTTGTTGTTCGAAGATGTTTGTCACGCCCCGAAGTAGCGAAAATTAGAGGGAAATTAAATTTTCCTTTTCGGATTCGTGAGTCATGGCTAGTCACATAAGACTGAGCTGTTTTTACAAGTATTTTAACTTGGTTAGTACATAAGAAGGAATTATAAAACGTCTAATGGTATTCATAGGGGAACTTTAAGTGTTTGCTATTAGGTTATTAAAACAGTTCCAAATGAAAATCACAAAAATATAAGTTTGGACCATCGACGCCATTTAAGTTATTACAACAGACAAAAGATAGTTCTGAAGCGTAAAAGAAATCCTAATATGACAATAGGTGACTGTGTTTATGAAAGTATCGCCTTCAAAAGGCATTACACGTTTGGTAAGCGAGATAAGCTCAGTCCAAGATATGTTGGACAATATTTGATCCTTAATTGAATAGGATCATTAGCTTATCGCTTGAAATTACCACAAGAGTTGGAGAATGTCCATAATTTGTTCCACGTGTCGATGCTTCGACGTTATGTATTGGATTTGAGACACGTCATCATTCCAGAGCCATTAGAGATTCGAGAGGATATGACTTATGTAGAGCATCCGGTGCAGATTCTTGACAGAAAGGATCAAGTGTTGAGAACTAAGGTGATTCCCTTGGCGATGGTTCAATGGTGTAGCCATTCCATCGAGGAAGCTACTTGGAAACGAGAGGATGAGATTCGAGCCAAGTACCCGCATCTCTTTAATTCCTGAGGTAAGAATAAGTTTGGGGACTAATTTCCTTTGAGGGAGAGAGAAATGTAACACTCGTACCCGGAAAAAGGATTTAATATTTATTTAATATGTATTGATTATTATAATTAGTGTATAATACGGGATTAAAGGGAAGCTTTGGACTCGCTCAGAAAAAGTGTTCAGAGAAGGACACCGTTGGAAAAGTCCCAAGTAAGGTGGGTCAAGTAATGACGTGGGATCCAGTGAAGGGCCCAGATAAAATAATTTGCATTTTAAATGATTAGATGCATTTTTATATGATTAAATGGATAATTGTTTAAGTTGTTTACATATTACGATGTTATATGTTAGCTTTTAATACCAGTTGGGGTACTCATATAAGGGTATAATTGAAAAAGATTCATAATTAGTAGGAGCGATAACAACTTCACAAAATAATTAGAACCGCGTTTGGGACCCATACGGGACTTAGACAAATAGTAATTAGATAATTGGGTAGTTAATGGAATGTTTGCGGGATTTCATAATAAGAACTTAAGAATTTCGGGGGTGTAAATGAAAATGAAGAGAATTGAGGTCAAGACGCCTCATGCTGATGCATGTATAGGTGTCAAATGAGAGAGAGGAGTCTCATTTACAGAAATCGAACAGAAATTAGAGAAGGCAGAAGGAGACGACGAGAATACGTAACACCGACTCCGTTAATTCGCCGTTTCGTCGCCGTTCGTCGTCTGATTCGCGAATCGAAGCCATATTCAGACTCGTGCAGGTGAGACGATCGTTTCTATACATTTTATTTATGTTTTAATCATCGGATTTTTGGTAGCTTGTACTAATCAATGACACGCGGTTCGCCGAGTTCATGGCGTAGTCACACAGTCGAGGAAGTTATGTGGGAGAATAAAGATGAAATGAGGAATGAATATCCCTATCTTTTTCGACCAATGAGGTATAAGTTTGGGGACAAACTTCCTTTTTGGAAGGGAGAGTTGCCACATCTGTTACAGAATTTCATAGTTTTAAAGTGCATAATTTGAGGTTTTGTGAAACTATTAATGGTTATTAATAATTTGAGCTGGAGTTGACTGTGAGTCAACGGTGAGGTGTCAGTGGAGACACGGGAACTTGAAAGTTCATATTTAATTGGTATGACTAAATGACATTTATGTGATTTAAATGTTGGTTGATAAATCTGGAATTTTGTTGAATAGTAATTATACATGTTCTGTATAACTTCTGGTAGTTTTAATATCGTGATATATCATTTTGAGAATTGTGATGAGAACATGAGTGACGCGTTATATAAAAGGTAGGTGGTATAGAGATTCCACAGAATTTAGTTTTGGATCCTTATTTTGGACCCCAAACAAAAACTTAGTTGGAAACTTTTATAAATTTTAGTTTTCACTCGTGAAATAATAAAGTAGACGTTTAAGACGTTTTGTGGGATAATTAGAAGTTTTGGGAACTCGTGGAGTGGTAAACGTAATTTACGAAAGTTATGCCTATAAATAAATAAGCATGAGATTTCATTAGTTAAAACTTTCTAAAAATATCTAGAGAGAGGAGAGAGAAAAGGAGATTTGGTGGCTACGACTTTGCGACGCCAATCGACGACGTTCGTCTGTCAGATTTTCACCAGATTTGAGATTTGAACTCACGAGGTAAGAGCTTCATTTTGATACCTCTTAGGCCTAGTTTGGCTTAGTTTTCTGAAAATATAATTTCTAGGAAATTGGGGAAAACCCAGTAAAACTTGTAGGAATCGCGTATAATTTGCGATCCGACATTTATTCGGGCCTCTAGTTGATCCTTCAAAGTTTCGGAGAGATCGCACAAGGTATGAATTCTAGATCCATAAAATATATGAGATTTTCATGTTTTAATTGTCGACTTTGATATTTTGGATCTGGGCAAAATTCATGTATTAATTAGGCCCGTTAATTATGTATGTGAAACTGCGTTAAAAGTATGTATAACTGTTTATGTGAGCATGCTATGTGTCTACTTGGGTCAAAGGGGGGTTTGGTGCAATTTCATCTGGGGTTGTAAGCTCCTCGAACCTTGAGGATTTGAGAGATTTGATTGTGGTTGTGTCTGGTATGGAGGAAGGCCCAACCAGTAGACAGTACCTGGTATGGAGGAAGGCCCAACTAGTGTACGGGATGCGTGGGAGATGTGTGCCTTCCACGGCATCGGTTTCATTTACCGGATGAATGCGTACCACTCACCTTAGAGACTATTTCTATGTGTTTTAGATGCTTAAACCATGAATTGTTTTATAAGCATACATGTAGAATTGTGCACTCAGCATATAGCTGAGCAGTGGAGATTTACTCCATTGCTGGTGATAAGAAGCAAGGAAAGAAGAAGCGTGAGGAGTGAGGCCGAGGAATGCGGGGGAAACATTTTTGTTTATACTTTTGTTTTCCATTCCAAACATGTAATAAGAATTGGTAGCAGTAGAATGTTGTAATAGAATCTCGACTTGGATTAGTACTTGTAATTCCTAGAGAACGCTTTGTATATATGTTTTGAATCGTAGATTATAATCGTGTTGATATTGGGAATTGGTTTGGAGACCTTTGGTTTCGAAAGCTGTAGAATTGAGCTTTGCTGAGAGGAATCAGTCGACTAGACAGTGTTTCAGTCGACTGGACCTCTGTGTCCTTGAGTTAATTCCTTCTGATTTCGAAGGCTCTAGTCGACTAGATGGGTTTTCAGTCGACTGTTTCCTTGTCACCCCAACCCACCCCCGGTGGATTAGGACACGTGTAACAAAACTATACATACCCAAAATACACTAATAAGCAAGAAACCATGGTAGTTATTAAGGAAAACATGATTTGGAGCATCATAAAAGAGGTTGCTGAGACAAAACAGCCCCAAGGGAAAAATGATCATTAATAAAGTATATCAAAATTTTATACCAAAAGATAGATCTTTGAGTTCCGGTTCCAACGCAAAAAATGGCGCGCGAATCCGAATTTTCTAGAAAGAGTTATGCACGTTTCGCAAAAGTGGACGTGCTGTGAAAAATTGTAACATCCGTACCCGGAGAATGGGTTAATTACTATGTTAATATGCATTAATTAATATAATTAGTGTATAAAATGGATTAAGGGGAGGCTTGGACTCGCCCGTGGAAAAAGGTGTTCAGAAAAGGACACCAAATGAAAAAGTCCCCAGTGAGGAGGGACAGGTTTGGAAGTCAGACCCAGTGCAGGGCCTAAATAAAATTTGCATTTTACGTGATTAGATGCATTTATGTGATTACTTGAATATTTGTTTAAACGTTTTTATATTATATGATGATACATGTGTTAGCAACTTGTATTAGTATGGACACCCAAATAAGGGTATAAATGAAAAGAATTTATAATTAGTAGGTGCGATAGCAACTTCACAAAATATATGGGACCCACGTTGGGACCCATGCGGAACTTAGAAATATACTCATTAGATAATTGGGTAGTTAATGGAATGTTTGGGGGATTTCATAATAAGAACTTAAGAAATTCCGGGGGTGTAAACAAAAAATGGCTAGACTTGAGATCAAGACACCTCATGTTTGTGCATGATTGTATGTGTCAAGAGGGAATGAGAGACTCTCATTTACAGCAAATTAAAGAGAAAAAAAAAGAGAAGAGAGCTCACCGAGAGAGAAGATAGAACCGTCACCGACGACGTTTTTCGCGGTACCGTCGCCGCCGTTCGCCGGATTTACGATCCGAGACCACTTTTGGACTCGTGGAGGTAAGAGGATCACATGCACGTAATTTGTTTTCATTTTCAGCAACGTTTTTTCGGCAACCGTTCTTGATAGTCGATGTTTATTGTACCAAAATTATATAGGATGTACTTTGGGTAAGAATTGAGCAAGATTTGTGAAGGAATTCTTCATTTCTAGCTTGAATTTGGGTAGATCTTGCTAAGGTGAGTTTTCTAGCCTAAATAATGGTTGTGTTAAACTATGTTCAAGGCATCAATGATGTAGAGATGTAGAGAATGGTCTTGTTGTGTTGATTATTCATGTTTAGAAAGCATGTAGTTACTAAATTGTGAATTGCATGTTAGCTTTATGAAGATTATATGTGCCTACATGGTTATGTGCTTATATGTTTAAGTGGTATTCAATGAGCACCGGGAAAATGATTCATTAGTCGGGAGTAATAAGGGTGGTGAAGAGGAAGAATCCGAGAAATACGGAAGCCGAGGAATAGAAGTGGCCACGGGACCAAAGGAGGTCCCGGGTCTGAATGAATCATTGAACCGGTGACTCGGCGATTACAAAGATATGATTTATGTGTTTATTGTTGCATTGCACATGTTTAAACATTCATCCATGTTTAGAAATCTCACTAAGCGTAATGCTTAAGAAAATTATTTTCTGTTTCTGCTGTGGTAAATAACAACCACCGCAGGTACGGAGCAATTTTTGGAGAGGAAATAGCGTGCTCGGGAGTGGGGAAGAGATGTAGGGCTTGTAATTAAGTTTATAACTTGTAATATAATGTAACTTGTGGGTTAGTATCCTTGACTTGTGGATTTAAGCCTTGACTCGTGGTTGTATCCATGGAGTTAGTTTTGGAGTCCCATGACTCATATGGTGAATGTAAATTTGTAGAAACTTGTGTTATTCTCTATGTTGATAGTTTGAGTAAGAATGTGGAGGATTTGAAGTTTTCCTTGTACATTCTACGTATGTCTTTAAGTTTCAACTATAACTATGGGTGAGATGGTTTGGAAATGGACCCTTCCGGTAAGTCCGGATATGTGTCGCAACTCTTTTGGATAAGTTCCTTTTTGTAACTATATGGTTTGAATGGTTTTGGAAATGCTATTTGGAAAGTTTCATGCTTATGGTTGTTCTTGGAAAGAGTTTAGATTTGATTCACTTGTTTGATTCAAATGAGGATACATTCATGGATTGAATGCTTGGAATTGGTTTTGATATGGTTTCCTAATGTTCTATGTGGTTGGTTGTAGCTTTAAGTTCATTTCCAACAAGGTCTTATGAGATACAAATTCTTGACATGAGTTGAACTTCAAAACTTGTTTTGAACCAAAAAGAGTTGTATTCATGGTAGATTTGATTCAATCATGAGTATGTGTATGTTGCACATACTTGGTTAATGTTAAAATGAGTTTGGGAATGTGGTTGGAATGTTATTTGAGGGTTCCATGAGGTTTGATGATAATGTGGCTGTGTTTGGGCTGTTAAACAGAGGTTTTGTTGTCAAAGATGGCTTCTGCAGAAACCAGATCGATCCGGGCCTTAAGCGGATCGATCCGGAGCATCTGGAGGAGCCAAAGTGGTCATTCTGTCAAAATCGGATCGATCCGGTTTTGGGCGGATCGATCCGCTGGTTCAGATTCAGCACCGACGGCTTTTACAGAAACGGACATAACTCACTCTAGAAAACTCGGATTCGCGCGCCGTTTTTTTGCGTTGGAACCGGGACTCAAAGGCCTATCTTTTGGTGTAAAATTTGCTATACCTTATTAATTACAATTTTACTCTTGGGGGATATTTTCTAACTATAGAGTTGTTTAATGTTGCTAAACGCATGCGATTCTTAATAATTCAAATGTTTCTTTGCAAATTAATGTACGTGGACTCTTGTAGCATTGTTACACGTGTCCTAATCCGCACGAGGCGGGTTGGGGTGTGACAAAAATACAAGCGGGTCGATCCCTTCATAAACCCGGATCGATCCATTTCACTGATTCTTCCGCAGAATGTCCCTTTAAAAGGCCAGATCGATCCCTTCATTAACCCGGATCAATCCGGGTTCCCCAGAACTTGTTTTTATTGCTAGAAAAACTAGGTTGGCCAGTTCTTTCTAGGCTTTCAAGCTGTTTAAACATACCCAACTCATACCCAAACCAAACCAACTTTTTTGGATCAATAGAAAACCATTTCAAATTCATTTCTAAACATTCTTAAGCATCACCAAGCAGCTAAATCATGAACTCAAATTCTTTTAAATCAAGTAAAACACTTGTACTCAAGTTTCCACCCAATCCAAGCAAGCATTTATATAAAACCTCCCTACAAGGATCTCAAACCACACTTAGCATTTGTATACAACGCGGAACTTGACCAAAACCTGCAACACATTCATCCGGACTTGCCAAAACAAACTAGATGTGTACATAGTTAATACCTAAGGAAAAAAAATACATGCAATCCACAATTAAAACTCCAACCTACCAACTATTACATAAGTTTTCCCAAGTTAACTTGAAACCATCCAAATGACAAGTTCAAGATTCAAGTCTTATAATTACATCAAAAGTACCACTCCACCATTTTAGGAAGTACTAATTACATCATATTACAAATTTTAAGAGAGTTAATGTACAAGAGTCCCAAATCTCCCCCATCTCTCCCATCTCTCCCATCCACAAGTAAATACTTCAAGCCTCAAGTCAAGGACTTCAAGCCACTAGTTGCACTGTAATATAGGTTAAAAATATAACTACAAGTTCCAAAACCTTTTTTCCCTCTTCCAGAGCACGTCACTTCCTCTCCGGTTATTGCTCCGTATCTGCGGTGGTTGTTATTTACCACAACAGAAACAGAAAACGGGTTTCTTAAGCATTACACTTAGTGAGAATTCTAAACATGACTGAATGTTTAACATGTGCAATGCAACAATGAACATACAAATCATATTTGTAATCGCCGAGTCACTGGTTCAATGATTCATTCAGACTCGAAGACCCCCCTTGGTCCCGTGGTCACTTCTATTCCTTGGACTTCCATATTTCTCGAGTTCTTCCTCTTCACCACCCTTATTACTCCCAACAATGAATCATTTTTCCAATGCTCATTGAATACCACATAGACATATAAGCACATAAACATGGAGGCACATATGACTACACACAAAAATTGCCATGCAATTCACATTTTTACATTTCCATGCCTTCTAACCATAAATAATCTAAAACAACAAGAACATTCTAATAACTAATAAGCATAAATTATCATCTCTAACATCATTGACGCCTTGAACATAATTAAACACAATCATTTTTAGGCCAGAAAACTCACCTCCTCAAATTATACGCAATTATGCTCCTAAAATCCCGATTCAAGTTAGAACCAAAGCCAATTCTTGTTTTAGAGTAATCCTACATAGTTTTGGTACAACAAATAGCGTCTATCAAGAACAGTTGCGAGAAAAACGTTGCCGAAAATGAAAACAATTTACGTGCATGTGATCCTCTTACCTCCACGAGTCCTAAAACGACTTCGGTTCGCGAATTAGACGAACGGCGGCGACGGAACGGCGGAAAAACGATGTGGCGTCTCGTCTCCGTCTTCTCTCCCGAGCTCTCTCTCTTGTTTGGTTTAATTTTCTGTAAAAATGAGAGTCTAAGCTCTCATAGTGACACACACACATCACATGTATGTAATGTGTCACAAGTTTTCCCCTATTTTCATTTACACCCTCGATTTTTCTTAAGTTCCTATTATGAAATCTCCAAACATTCTATTAACTACCCATTTATCTAATGAGTGTTTGTCTAAGTCCCGTATGGGTCCCAACGTGGGTCCCACATATTTTGTGAAATTGCTATCGCACCTACTAGTAATGAATCATTTTCATTTATACCCTTATATGAGTATCCAACATAAAACAATTGCTAACACATATATCAACATGTAATATGGAAGAATTTTAAACAAATACTCATGTAATCATATAAATGCATTTAACATATAAAATGCAAATATTTTTCTTCGGCCCTTCATTGGGTCCCACCTCATTACCTGTCCCACCTCATTGGGGACTTTTCCAACTGTGCCCTTTACTGAACACTTTTCACGGGCGAGTCCAAGCCTCCCCTTAATCCATTTTATATATTAATTATATTAATTAATGCATATGAAAATAATAATTTACCCGTTCTCCGGGTACGGGTGTTACATTTCTCCCTCCCTAAAAAAGGAAGTTTGGTCCCCAAACTTATTCTTACCTCAAGAATCGAAGAGATGCGGGTACTTGGCTCGAATCTCATCCTCTCGTTCCCAAGTTGCTTACTCGATGGAATGGCTACGCCATTGAACCATCACCAAGGGAATTATCTTAGTTCTCAAGACTTGATCTTTCCTATGAAGAATTTGCACTGGATGCTCCACATAAGTCAAATCTTCCCGAATCTCTAACGGTTCCGGAATGATTACATGTTTGAATCCAGCAAATAACGTCGAAGCATTGACACGTGGAACACGTTATGAACATTCGCCAACTCTTGTGGCAATTCCAAGCGATAAGCTACGGGTCCTACTCGATTAAGAATCAAATATGGTCCAATGTATCTCGGACTGAGCTTACCTCGCTTACCAAACCATGCTATGCCCTTTGAAGGCGATACCTTCAAAAACACATAGTCACCTACCTCGAACTCCAACGGTCGTCTGCCTGTATCCGCATAACTTTTGTAACGACTCTGAGCCATTTGCAACCGCTGTTTAATCAATCTAATCTTGTCGGTAGTAATTTGCACTATTTCTGGTCCCAAAAGCTGTTTTTCACCAACTTCTGTCCAACAAACCAGCGATCTACATTTTCTTCCATATAGTGCCTCGTAAGGCGCCATTCCAATACTAGTTTGAAAGCTGTTGTTATAACAAAATTCAATCAACGACAGATGAGTTTCCCAATCAGCTTTAAAATCTATAATACATACTCTCAACATGTCTTCTAAGATCTGAATCACCCTCTCGGATAGACCATCGGTCTGGGGATGGAAAGCGGTGCTAAAATGTAAGTTGTCCCCATCGCTTTCTGTAAACTCTCCCAAAATTTTGACACAAATCAAGTGTCACTATCTGAAACTATCGACACTGGTGCCCCGTGAAGCCGAATAATTTCTCTGATATAAATCTCTACAAGTTTTGATGGTTCTTTGGTCTTGATAGGTAGAAAATGGACTGACTTAGTCAATCGCTCTACGATGACCCAAATGCTATCATTCGACTTTTGAGATTTTGGAAACCCTGATACAAAATCCATCGTAATATGCTCCCACTTCCACTCTGGTATCTCTAGCGGATGTAGTTCTCCTCCGGGTCATTGATGTTCCAGTTTTACCTTTTGGCAAGTCATACATTTAGATACAAATTCTGCGACTTCTCGCTTCATACCACTCTACTAGTAAATTCTTGAAAGTCTCGGTACATTTTGGTACTTCCCGAATGTATCAAATATCTAGTATTGTGAGCTTCTTCCATAACTTTTTTCTCAAATCACCAATTTTAGGTACACATAATCGATTGATGTATTTTAGAACACCATCTAGGAAACTGAATTCTGGCCTTTTCCCCTTAGGTAATTCATCCACAATCTTCTTGAATTCTGGGTCTAAAAGTTGATTTGTCTTGATTTCACCAATCAAACTCGGTTGTGCCACAATCGCCGCCATTAGACCACCTCTAATCTTGGGAATCACCTCAAGTTCTAATTGTTCAAATTCTTTTACCAACTTTTCCTGTCCAGTCAAGGCATAAGCTAAGTTTGTCACGACCCATCCCACTACGCATGGAAATAGGACACGTGGCACGCCACCAAGGCTTATCCAAACATCATCTAACGATACGCAGCGAAAAAAACTTTAAAACAACCCTGGGTATTTTAAAACTTAGGGAACATTACCCTCTGAGTTTGTAAAATCCATTGAAATCAGAGTTATAAAAAGTTTGGCCAATGGAAAACACATCCAAAAGAATCAGTTTTGAAAACAGAGGTTCAGTCGACTGTACTAGGGTCCAGTCGACTGTGCCTGGCAGAAACTAAAACCCTAAATCCTCAATAGAGGTCCAGTCGACTGCCCAGTCGACTGAGTTAAGCAGAACCCAAAATGTAACATTTTCAAAAGGGGTCCAGTCGACTGATCTGGAGACCCAGTCGACTGCTTTTCCATTTTTAGAAGCAGTAGCCAAAATCTACAGTGTCCAGTCGACTGATAAAGGGTCCACTCGACTGCTTCCCTTTACTATTCACTTTCAGTGTCTCAAACACACGAGATCCAGTCGACTGGTCCTGGGTCCAGTCGACTGGTCCTGGGTCCAGTCGACTGCTCCCCTGCTGGCAGCCCTGTATTGACAATTAACAACACATGCCTCTCCACAATCAACACCAACACAATCCCAACTGATTTTCAACATATTAAAAATAACTACAGACGTTCAATTACAAGGTTACAATACTACAAAACTAATCCATGATTTTATTACAACATTTTACAGTTTCCCAATCCTTACACAAGTTTTAGGATTAAAACAAAAACAAATACAATTGTGGTTCCCCGGCGTTCCTCGGCCTCACTCTTCATGATTCTTCTCGTCTTTCTTCTCACCTGCAATGGAGTACATCTCCACTGCTCAGCTATATGCTGAGCGTACAATTCTAAATGTATGCTTATATGACAATTCATGATTTAAGCATCTAAAATACATAGAAATAGTCTCTAGGGTGAGTGGTACGCATTCATCCGGTCGATGCCGTAGGAGGCCCACCTCTCCCACGCATCTCGTACACTGGTTGGGCCTTCCTCCATACCAGGTACCGTGTCCTGGTTGGGCCCACCTCCAATCCAGACACAACCAAAATTCCAATTCCATCACAATCACAATCCTCAAGGTTCGAGGAGCTTACCCCGAATGAATTTGCACCAAACTCCCTTTTGACCCAAGTAGACACATAGCATGCTCACATAAACAGTTATACGTGCTTTTCATATAATTTCACGTGCATAATTAACGGGCCTAATTAATACATGAATTTCGCCCGGATCCAAGAATATCAAAAATGATGTTCAAAACATGAAAATCCATATATTTCATAGATCTAGAATTCATACCTCGTGCGATTCTCTTCAAACTTTGAAGGATCGTCTAGGGAGCTAATTAATCGTCGGATTTCAAATTTAGGACGATTCCTACAAGTTTTACTGGGTTTTCCCCAAAAGTCTAGAAATTAGATTTTTTACAAAAATTGGCCAAACACGGCCTAAGTAGTATCAAAACGTAGGTCTTACCTCCACGAGTTCAAATCTGAAATCTGGAGAAAATCTGACGGACGAACGGTCGCCGTTTGTCGTCGCAAAGCCCGTTGGCTCAATCTCCCTTCTCTCTCCTCTCTCTCTAGATATTTTTGAGTTTGGATGAGAATGAATCTCATCCACCACTATTTATAGGCAAACTTTCTGGAAATTACGTTTACCTCCCCGCAAGTTTCTCAAACTTCTAATTAATCCATGAAACTTCGCACACTTCCATTTTATAACTTTACGAGTGAAACTATAAATTTCAAAAGTTCTCGACTAGGTTTCGTTTGGGTCCAAAAATAACGTCCGAAAACTCTATTCTGTGGAATCTCTACACAACCTACCTTTTATTTAACGTGACACTCACGTTCTCACCACAGTTCTCAAAATGATGTATAACAATATCGGAAATATCAGAAATTATACTACACATGTATAATTAACTATTCATGAAATACCAGAAAAGTTAAATAACATTTAAATCACATAAATGCCATTTACTCATGCCCATGCAATATGAACTATCATGTTCCCGTGTCCTCACTGACACCTCACCGTTGACCCACAGCCAACTCAACTCAAATTATTAATAACATTAATAATTTCACAATATCAAATTATGCATTTTCAAAACCATGAATTTCTGGAACGGGTGTGACAAAGTTTTCTTACGACTTCTGGCTCAAAGCATCAGCAACTACATTTGCTTTTCCCGGGTGATATTGAATCTTCAAGTCATAGTCTTTCATAAGTTCCAACCATATTCTTTATCTCATATTAAGATCTCTTTGAGTGAATAAGTATTTCAGGCTTTTATGATCAGTGAAGATTTCACAAGTTTCCCCATATAGATAATGTCTCCAAATCTTTAACGCAAAAATTACCGCTGCTAACTCCAAGTCATGGGTCGGGTAGTTCTTCTCATGGGGTTTCAACTGTCTTGAAGCATAGGCTATTACCTTGTCATCTTGTGTTAGCGCGCATCCCAAGCCTTGGTGAGAAGCATCACTATAAATTCTGAAGTTTTCGGTACTTGTTGGAATTGCAAGTATCGGTGCCGTTGTTAATTTCTCCTTCAATGCTAAGAAGCAATCTTCACACTCCTTATTCCACTCAAATGGTACGTCTTTTATCATTAGCCTTGTCATCAGAGTCGCGATTCTAGAAAAGTCTTTAACAAACCTTCTGTAATATCCGGCTAACCCCAAGAAACTTCAAATCTCAGACACATTTGTCGGTCTCGACCAATACATAACGGCTTCAATCTTCTGTGGGTCTACAGAAATACCTTCTTTAGAGATCACATGCCCTAGAAAAGTGACACTCGTCAACCAAAACTCGTTTTTCTTCAATTTTCCAAACAACTATTTTTCTCGTAGTCGCTACAAAACTAGTCTCAAGTGTCGTTCGTGCTCCTCCGGACTCTTGGAATAAATAAGAATGTAGTAAATAAAAACTATCACAAACTCATCTAAATATGATTTGAACACCCGGTTCATTAAATCCATGAAGGCTGCAGGTGTATTAGTAACCCCAAACGGCATCACTAGAAATTTATAGTGTCCGTATCAGGTCCTAAAGGTTGTCTTCTCTACATCTTCGGCTTTCACTTTCAGTTGATGATACCCAAATCTTAAATCAATTTTTGAGAATACTTGAGCCCTTTGAAGCTGATTAAATAGATCGTCGATACGTGGCAACTGGTACTTGTTCTTAATTGTTACCTTGTTGATTTCCCGGTAATCAATGTACATCCGCATTGTACCATCCTTCTTCTTCACAAATAATACCGGTGCACCCCACGGAGACACACTAGGCCGAATAAAATCCTTGTCTAGCAATTCTTGCAATTGAATCTTTAACTCCTTCAACTCAACTGGCGCCAATCGAGACGGTGCTCGTGAAATTGGTTGGGTTCCCGGCATAACATCAATACCAAACTCATTCTCTTGATCAATCAATACACTAAGTAACTCTTTTGGAAATACATCCAAAAATTCTTTGACTACCGGAATATCCTCAAGTTTTAAATCGAGACCTTTAGTATCAAGAATACTACACAGAAACCCCCAGCAGCCCTTCTTTAATAAACGACAAGCTTCAATAGCTGACACGCTATACGGCGGTGATACAACACCCTTACCTTGAAAATAAAACTCATCTTGATTCAGAATACAGAATGCTACTCCTTTAGTGTTACAATCAATATTAGCATGATTAGCCGCTAACCAATCCATACCCAATATAACATCGAAGTGTTGAATAACTAACGGTACCAAATCAACGGTTAACTTTTTACCATTCACATTAATCTCACATTTCTAAACACACCCGAACTAACCAATGGAGCCCCCAACGATATCGCGACAGATAAATCATAGTTTAGGAACTCTAATGGTTTATCTAGATATTTAGCAAACTGGTGTGACGCGAATGAGTGTGTGGATCCCGAATCTATAAGTACATTTGCTAGATGTGAGCAAATGGAAACCATACCTGAGACAACAGTGTCGGTAGAAGCGGTATATCCCAGCCTGAGTTGGAATGATCTTGCCTCTCGCTGCTCCCTCCTCGGTGGTTGATTAGTCCTTGGTGTGATAGCGGTGGCTGCGGAAGAACCAGAACCTGAAGCTCCTTGGCATCTAGTAGGACAGTCCTTAGCTTGATGTCCCAACTCCTTATAAGTAAAGCATCGGCCCCTCATATCCATATTTTGATTCGGACAATTCCTAGCGATGTGTCCCAGTTGTCGGCAAATATTGCAAATGATTGGATTTGGAAGTTGATTACATCGGCCCCAATAAAATTTCTTACATGTCTGACACCTCGGCTTATTTCCACTAGAACCACTGCCGACACTAGCCGATGATCCCCCTGAACTCTGCCCCTTTGCACTCCCCTAACCACTAAACTAACTTGATCCCGGTCGTTTACTTTGTTGACTCGGTGGTGGTGGCATACTTGATGTATACCCAAGATCTCTTTCAGCTATGGAGGCAATGTCAAGCGCCTTAGCAAACGTCTCGGGTCGAAACACAGTCACTCGTCCTCGGATATCACTTCGAAGCCCTGCTACAAACTTTCTTGCTTTCACTTTTTCAGTTGTTATCATATCCCCCGCAAACCTTCCCAAGCTTGTAAATTGCATTAAGTATTCACGAACTGACTTTCCCCCTTGCACTAACTCCATGAATTCTTGAGCCTTCTAATCCCCAAATGATTCCGGAAAGTATTGCTCATTAAATATCTCAAGGAATTGGTCCCAAGTAGTCTGGTGCCCCGGGCCCAGCTTGGTACGCCACCAGTATTGCGCTTCATCCTTTAACATGTCGGCGGCAAATAGAACTTTCTATTCCTCCCTACACAGTAATACCCTGAAAATTTTCTCCATATCCGAAATCCAGAAGTTTGCTCTCATCGGGTCGGCTTTCCCACGGAATATGGTCGGCTTTTGCTTATGAAATTTAGAAATAGTAATAACGTCCTCCCTCGGATTTGGATTAGGTTGTACCGGTCTTTCTTCGACCACATGAGTTTCAGCCACTCGAACCAATTCCTCAATTACTCTTTCAACTCGTTCCATTCGGTTTGAGGTGTCACCTCCAGACATGATGCCTGACACCCACATTATTACACACACCTACGTTACTTTTAAGAAACCCATGGCATGATAATCAATATTAAAATCATGCTAAATAAACGTGTATGCATGTTCATGCAGCTACGTGTTGTTGTGTGCACACTACGCGTCAGATACGTCTCTCGTCCCTAAAGGCTCTAGCCTACTGCTCTGATACCAAAAATTGTCACACCCCAACCCACCCCCGGTGGATTAGGACACATGTAACAAGACTATACATACCCAAAATACACTAACAAGCAAGAAACCATGGTAGTTATTAAGGAAAACATGATTTGGAGCATCATAAAAGAGGTTGCTGAGACAAAATAGCCCCAAGGGAAAAATGGTCATTAATAAAGTATATCAAAATTTTATACCAAAAGATAGATCTTTGAGTTCCGATTCCAACTCAAAAAACGGCGCGCGAATTCGAATTTTCTAGAGACAGTTATGCACGTTTCCGTAAAAGTGGACGTACTGTGAAAAATACAAGCGAATCGATCCCTTCATAAACCCGGATCGATCCATTTCATTGATTCTTCCGCAGAATGTCCCTTTAAAAGGCCGGATCGATCCGTTCATAAACTCGGATCGATCCGGGTTCCCCAGAACTTGTTTTTACTGCTAAAAACATTGCTTAAACATACCCAACTCATACCCAAACCAAACCAACCTTCTTGGATCATTAAGAAACCATTTCAAATTCATTTCTAAACATTCTTAAGCATCACCAAGCAACTAAATCATGAAATCAAATTCTTTTAAATCAAGTTAAACACTTGTACTCAAGTTTCCACCCAATCCAAGCAAGCATTTACATAAAAACTCCCTACAAGGATCTCAAACCACACTTAACATTTGTATACAACGCGGAACTTGACCAAAACCTGCAGCACATTCATCCGGACTTGACGAAATAAACTAGATGTGTACATAGTTAATACCTAAGGAAAAAAATACATGCAATCCACAAGTAAAACTCCAACCTACCAACTATTACATAAGTTTTCCCAAGTTAACTTGAAACCATCCAAATGACAAGTTCAAGATTCAAGTCTTATAATTACATCAAAAGTACCACTCCACCATTTTAGGAAGTACTAATTACATCATTTTACAAGTTTTAAGAGAGTTAATGTACAAGAGTCCCAAATCTCCACCATCTCTCCCATCTCTCCCATCCACAAGTAAAGACTTCAAGCCTCAAGTCAAGGACTTCAAGCCACTAGTTACACTGTAATATAGGTTAAAAATATAACTATAAGTTCCAAAACCTTTCCCCCCCTCTTCTCGAGCATGTCACTTCCTCTTCGGATATTGCTCCGTACCTGCGGCGGTTGTTATTTACCACAACAGAAACAGAAAACGGTTTTCTTAAGCATTACGCTTAGTGAGAATTCTAAACATGACTAAATATTTAACATGTGCAATGCAACAATGAACATACAAATCATATTTGTAATCGTCGAGTCACTGGTTCAATGATTCATTCAGACCCGCAGTTTGGATATCAATCACATCACACACATTGGCAACTTGCTTGCCTAGCACGCTCATACTTATACAATTTTTCCAACCAAACATTTTTGGCATGCCCGGTGGGACTCTAGTGTCAAAAGATGGCAAACAGAAACCTTCGAAGCAATAGGTCTATTGATAACACGAATATTGGTGTTAATATTGCTGAGACTGGTGGTCCTCTACACCAAGATCCTCAAAGCAGAATACTGGGAATCATGTAAACAATGAAAACCCAGAAGTGGGAGTTGAGAATTTGAATCGAATTCCAAATAATGGAAGTATTGGTTCAGAAAATCAACATGACTTGGTGAATCAATCGACACCAATATTTGACCATTTGGGAAACATGATTCAGAATGTTAATGTTCTGATCACTTCCCTTAATAACAAAATACCACAATTTCCACCAACATTGGTGCCAAGTGGAAATCCTTATGTGGTTAGATAGAATGAAAGGGGTTATACCCTTGGCTTATTTCAGCTAAATCCTATGATTCATACAAATGGGCCTCCTTTTAGGCCTAATTCACAATAAAGTTTCTATATATCTGTCCCTAATAATACTCTTCCAATGTTCGAAGGGATGCAAGGGAATCATATGGGGCATGGTCAAGATCATATCTATAGATCAGTGAATATCGAAGAACCTAGACCTAGAGAAAACACAATAGGTCAAAATAGTATAGTAAATAACAATCGTATATTCGAACCAGATCCCAATGGAATAGGAGTGGGTCAAAGGAATGAAAATCCCAGGAGGGTGGATAATATTCCCCAACCACCTCTAATACCACCAATGAACCCTCATTTGGGTCAACCAGGTCATCAACCACCACTTAATATGGTTGATAGAAATGACATGATTAATTTAATCCATGAAGTTTGTGGACCCATGGCTCGGGGGGTACAAACTCCAGTTTACAGGAAGCCTTATCCTGACTGGATCGATATAATTGAATTCCCTAGGGGATTTAAGTTCCCTACCTTTGCCATGTTTGCTGGAGATGGGAGTCAATCCACAGTTGAACATGTAGCAAAATTCATCAGTCAGTGTACTGATGCAGGAAATAATGAATACATTAGGCTTCGTTTATTTCCTAGTTCATTGACAGATACTGCATTCACTTGGTTTATTAATTTGGCCTCTAATTCGATCCATAATTGGACACAAATGGAAGAATCCTTCCATACTCAATTTTTTCAGACTGAACCAGAGGTGTCTATGGCTGGTTTAGGCAAACTCTGTCAAAAACCTAATGAAAAGGCTACTCAATTCATTAATAGGTTTAAGAGGGCTAAAACAAAGTGTAAAATTATTCTGCCAGAGCTTGAATTCGTAAAATTGGCTCAAAATGGTCTCGAATTTAGACTTTGAAAGAAATTTGATGCTTTAGAATTCAGAGATCTTGTTGAACTAACTGCTCGAGTCTCTAGATATGAGTCTCTGTTAGAAGAAGAAAACGAGAGGAATGCTTCTTCATTGAAAACATATTACAAAGATCCTAATTATGAGATAGATGCTGCAGAAATAATAGGAAAAGAACCTTTCACATGTAAAAGCCTTGTGAAGAAAAATGTTTCTGCTGAAGTATATAAATCTAAAGGATCATTCAAAAAATATTCATTTGATGTCTATAAATTGGATGAAATATTTGATCATCTGTTAGAAGGAAAAATAATCAAGTTGTCTGATGGGATAAAATTACCTTCTAATGATGAATTAAAGGGCAAAAAATATTACAAGTGGCATAATTATTGGACTCATTCAACTAATAACTGTACTATTTTTTGAGACATGATTCAAGATCTAATCAAGAAAGGGAAGTTGAAGTTCCCTGAAAAACAGATGGGGGATGATGAAGATCCATTCCCAGCAGTGCAAGAAGTGTCCATTAATGGCCATGACATTTCCCTCGAAGCTCTAGTCAAGGAAAGGGAAACTGCAAAGTTAGAGGACCAAAAGAAAGGCTCGAAGAAAGAGCAAAGAAAAGTCCTGAATTGTCTGTGTTCAACCAGGAATATGCGAAGAACTTGTGCATTGGTTGTGGGAAAAGATATGCTAAAATCTATGATAAAAGGGTTAGGGCTAAAACAGGCAGGAAAAACAAACGACCATCATTCGAATAAAAGAAGGTGAGTACCTCGTATGAACCTCCATTTCAGTCAATCATGAATGTTGGGAGAGAGCAGTTTAAAGGTCCAATTTACCAAGCCTCGACATACACTGGACCAACGACAGCAAGGTATGCTCCAAGACCAATGGCTCCTTTTAAAGCCAATTTTTCGAGGAATTTTTATACTGGTCATTATGTTCGACCACCAAGGAACATGCAGTATGTAAGGCCATGTTTATCCCATGTACCAAAGAAACATCATATGGTGCAGAAAGAAAGGCAAACCCAATTTATGCCATCAAAACTGGTACCAGCACATGTGGTACGAGCCGAGATGGATATGGGAACATTGAATAAATCACCAAAAGTTGGTGAGACATTACAGTCAAATGAACCTGCATTGGTGCCAGGGGTACCAAATTAGTTTATTTTTTAACATGATAGAATCAAGAACATGATGGAACAACAAGGATCTCAAACCAAAAACAGGATGATCAAACCTCCTCAAGTTGAAAAGAATACATGGCGTGTGCTTCAACATCCTAAGGAAAAGAACCAAAAGATGGTTCCTGTGATAAATAGGACCCAACAAAGGAGACTTCAGAGGAAGTTTACTATGTGGAAGGAATTTTCCAACATGCAGACTCGAAGTCAAGAATTAGAAAATGAGATCGAAAGAGGTTCCAGTGATATTTTGAGGCCTAATCCTAGGTTCGATCGAAATATGAAAGCTAATAATGATACTATGTCTGAAGAGAGTACCATTAAAGCTAAAGTTTTAGAATTAGAAAAAGGCCATGAGTATTGATGAAGTGGATGAAGCAATGACAGGGTAGAATCTCAAGTTTTGAGAAATATTGAGATAAAACGTAATGAGGAGACTGTTAAGAATGAGAATATACACATCCAATTTAGCACATTTCCAGAGCAAATGGAAGTTAACACTGCCACATTCATATTACCAAAAATCTTCGAAGTAGCAGAAGATCAACAAATAGATGAAGAAATGGAAATGGAAGCATCTACTGAAGATGTCTCTGAGATAAATCTTCCTGAGTTCATTTTTAGTGATTGTAATTTTGTTTACTCATTCGAAGAACCATCAACAGAAATGACTAAGCACCTTAAACCATTATATGTAAAGGCTTGTCTAAATGGAGTTCTTTTAAACAAAATATTGGTTGACAATGGTGCTGCTGTCAATATTATTCCACAGAACACTTTGAAAGTGATTAATAAACAAAATTCAAAGTCAATATTATTCCACAGAACACTCATACTTTTGTATTGTATTCATTCATTCAGTTTTTGTGTTACGAGAAACTCTAGCTCTCTTTTCTCTTTTCCCTTTGTTGTTTTCTTGATTATTTAATATATTCACAAAAATAACCACTGAATGCAGTCTATTTCACTATTTGAAACACTATTTTCGGTATTACAAATTCAATCGCTTAAAATTTTCAATGCTTAAAATTCAGTACTTAATTTTTAGTCCTTAATTTTTAATTTTATTAAACGGTCCCTTAGTATAAATTTAACCTAAGTTTTGCTACTCTTCTGTGGATACTCTAATGAATGGTTTTTGCTCACCCAACTCTCCTATTGGCTAATGCAGTGGGACCTAGGATTAAATGAGAATTGATTAATGGTGTGAAATCTTGGATTCCACTGTATTGGCTAATGAGAGAGTTGAGTGAGCAAAAATGTTCTCTACTCTAATAAGGGCTCTTTGCAAGGAAAGAACTAAAGTTTTTTTTTATTTATTTATAAAACATAAACCAATAACCTGTTGGCTAAGTAGTAAAGAGTTTGTTCTCCTCGCTATCAATGTTTGGGGTTCGAGTCTCCGCCATAACAGGTTATTGGGGCAAAATCTAGGCATCGCACCTTGGTGCTCGTGGTGGGTCCCAAGCTTCGGCCCCGACACAGGTGCCGTGAGAACCCTTGCAGATTATCTTAGGATGTGATGCCCAATGTTCCCTGGCGGAAATGTGGGATAACCTACTAGCATTTTTCCATTTTTCTTACTGAAAAAACAAAAAGAAAACATAAAATCATTTACAAATCTGAGTATATCTGGTCAAGGACATTCTCTGCAAGCTTGGCCACAAACTTAGCAGTATGGTGAAGTTATTAATTTTTGTTTCAGTAATGATACACCCACACCCACATCCACACCCACAATCACATTCAGCACATTTTGATCCTTGATTGCCCTTAATTTTTGGTGGGTCTCACATGGGATTCACTAAAATCAAGAGTCGGGATGCACTGAATGTGGTTGTGGGTGTGGGTATTTCATTATTGTTTTTGATAAGGCGGAACGCAGAATCGAATCATACATGGTTATGATTTTAGGGAGTGGAGGTTTGTTCACTTTGCCAAACAGATTTTACCATTTGGATTAACTAAGGGAGAATGTATCAAGTGTATTGCCCTTGTTACGAATTTCCATAACTCTACCCAAAGTTAACGTTTATAAGCGCTTTCAGTACTTAATTGGATTATCAACGCACCTTATTTGAATTCTATTCCACGACTCATTTGCGATTCCACATGTAATGCGTGGGAGGACTAAGGAGTTATTTGATAATTCAATTAAGTGGTGAAGATGAAAACTTTCAGTACTTAATTTATTTCAGTCCGTTTGATAATATACCACTTAATTGAAAAAGTAATCAAAAATCCACTAAAAACTTTAAGTGAAAAATTTCTATTGAAAATAATCACTGAATGTAGTCTATTTCAATACTAGAAATATTATTTTCAGTATTATAAGATCAAAAGATTAAAATTTTCAGTACTTAAAATTTAACACTTAATTTTTCAATTTTATCAGATGGACCCTAAGTTTCAACTCCCCACTTATTAAAAACATCATATCATAATCAGTTATAAACGAAAAGTTGTTTCTAACCTAACTAACTAAGAATTTCTTATGCTACCTTTACAATTTTTCAAATCCACTAAGCTCGTGGCAGTCGCTTTCTTCGGGGTGGAATTAGGTGTGCTCGAACTCATTCTACCTAAAAGGATTAGACGAATAGTGATCAGTCTTCTGGAATCTTCATACTTTTTGTTTATCAGCTTCATCCAATCAAGTAGCTCGAGTTCGAGAAATTATTGTATGATTCTGAACTATAGGTCATGTGATGGTCTCAGTGATTAGAACGCTGTCATGTGGGGGGATTGTCTCACTAATAAAAGACATCTCAGCAACATAACAGTCTATACTGGTCCACGTGATAATAGTCTAGAACCATATAATAACAAGTAATGCTATACTTTCTAATTTTTTATTTTTTTCAAAAAATATTTACCAACATATATGGTAATAGGACCCTCTTCATTAATATTAAGACCGCTTTAATATTAACCAATCAAAATCAACTACATGCACTACCACATGTATTTAAAAACACTTAAAATTTTTATTTTTATTTTTTGAAAAAACTAACATTACTTTATAATAAATACTCAGTTTCATGCTTCAAATCCTTAACAACTTTAAATGTGTCGAAAAAATCCCCCAAACACGACACGTGGCGCCAAAGCATCCGTGCAAAACTTATTTTTGTTGACGTTTCCCAATTCCAATAAATATCGAGTCGCCGCATTTTGAGGGAGGGAAGTGTAAATTCCTTAACAATAACACTACAAACAAACACACACACCAAATCAACCACCACCACTGAATTAATCAAAAGACACATGTCATTTCAGTAGAGCGGTCGGTCCATTTAAAAAAGATTACAGTAGATATTAAAACAACCTCTCGTGATTCGTGAGCAGTAACGATATCTCCTTCGTCAATAACTTGTTCCTTCCCCCAACCCAGACTGAAATTTGCAGAGGAGGGAGAGAGAGAGAGAAATCAAAGACGCCTCTTTCAAAATCATTTCCAAAAAAATAATCTAGGGTTTTCAACCAAACCTTTCTCTCGCCCAGTAACAACTCTGAGCAATACAAGCAGAGCCTAACCTCACTATTGCCATACAATATATATTAATATATAGCTTATTTAAGTGCCCCCGCTAATTTGGCGAAAATTCGTGGCAGCCATCTGAAACCGCTAAATTTAGCGAAAACTTATCTGTTCCACCTCTCTCTCTCTCTCTCTCTCTCTCTCTCTCTCTCTGTTTCATGATCTGCTTGACGACACAAACGATATTGGTCCCAAGAGAGACTCATTTTCCAGCTGGTGATCGATTTCAATTTCATGCTCACAGTCACAACAATTTGAAATCGACGAAATCGAAGACGACTATAATATCTATACACAAAGCTTTTGAATTGAAATTATCGGTACCAAATCGAAGAATAAGAGGAACAGGAATGGCGATTGAGCCGATGATGAACGCGAATGACGCAACGTCTTCGATAATTCTAACATCGGGCGCGAGCGGACGCATTAGCGCGCTTTTTTCGCTGCGAGCTTTGAAGAGCTTCTTAATGCTAATCAATGCGTTTGTTCTAGTCTTGCTTTTCCCTTTTCGCCGCAGAAAGCTTTGCGTTTCGACAAATTCTTCAATTTCATCCTCTTCTGAGAAAGCAAAGGATGAAAAACCAGACAGCAATTGTGGCAACAGTATTGGTAATCAGAGGAAGGGAGGAGCCAAGGGACCGGTGGTGCGAGTGCCAGCAGCCATTGTACCGTGGTGGAGCAGCTCGATGGCCACGGCAGCCCTGGATCAGGATGTGGCCGCCAGGAGAGCGCTTGCCATTCGGAGGGTGATTCAGGACAACGATGGCAAGTCGGTGAGGGATTATTCCACGTTCCTTACCTCTAGAGGCGATACGTTGTTCACGCAATCATGGACGCCGGTTTCAATCAAAGTCAGGTTATAATTTGCATTTCCATTACTTAAAAAAATGGAATTCTAGCAATGATTTTAATTTTCTCAAATTGTCAAAATTTTGAGTTATGTTGGTAATTTGGTTTGATTCGTATACTATCTTTATTTTTTTTTTTTTTTTTTGGAGTAGAGGTATTTTATGTGTTTTAGTTTGACAATTTGGTAAGAAATGTTATTCTAGCACATTGCACCTTTGTAATTTACAGGTGTTGTCACTTTCCCCCACAAGTTGATATATTAGGTTCTAAATTTTAATGTGTCAATATGCACCTTCTGTCAAAATTATGTAAATAATTCTGTCAAAAAAAATTCATAATCTGTTAAAATTCATCGTAACTCCGTCAACAATTCTGTTAAATATATATATATATATTTTTTTTTGACAAAAGGTGCAGATTGACACAAATAGAAAGTTCAATGTGTAATGTGTTAGCTTTTAAACTATGGGCAGAGTGTCACCGAGCATAAACTACGATGGTGCAAAGTGTAATTGCCCCCTTATTTTATTTAGATTAGACATGTGCAATTTTTGATGTCTTGATATTGCAATTGTTTGGGCATCTCACGTGGAGTAAGTCTGATGAGCAATGAGCCAATTTTGAGCTGCTTATTCTTCTTGTTTACAACGACTGCTTGAAATTCGAATATTACCAATGAGGCATGTTTTGTCTTCATTTAATGTGTGGACAGTGCTGGCCATGACGGGCTGCATTTCCAAAAAGATCAGAATTTACAGTACAAAGGCATATTCCCCAAGTCCATGTCATTGTTTTTCACAGTGACTGTTATGTTTTCTGTTATATCTGAACAGGACATTATGTGCTGTTGTTTTTATCCTTTCCATAATCTGTGCCAGGACCGCACACCAAGGGTTATGGTACCCAAGTATCTAGTTTCTGAGAGTGACAACATTTTTTGTTGTCTATAGAGTATAATGTGTGATGGTGGATTGCCACTAGGACTGAAGAGAGAATTCCTGGAACACCTTACCCTGTGCAAGACTTAGAGTGTGATAACTAGTGGCTCTGGTGTGTATTATTCATGACATAGAGCTGAATTGGCCCACAATTTGAACAAGTCAGTGTTCTGAAGAGGAAAAAACAACCTCACTTTGGTGCCAGAATGTTGTAACTTAGGGCCAAAAGGTTGTAACTTTGAAAACCGCCTTGCTTTTAGAAACCACTATTTTTCAGACGGTACAACATTTTAGCACCAAAACCACTGATACATCCTAACTCCAAGGACGTATCATAGAACTTTCCCACTATGGGGATGGTTTTAGCTATCATTCTGTTACTACTTACTTGCAAGGAGATGCAGAATAAAAGAGAAACAAATGGATTATAACTATGTCTTGAAGGTTGAGTGATATTAGACCCACTGTTGGTTAATAACTTTGCTTCCTAGTTATGGAAATTGATCTGTCAATTTATATTCTGCTTTTAAGTCATGTGCCCAATCTGTTTTCTGGAAGTTATGATGAATCTAAAGTCATTTTATCATCTGCTCAAATTGGTTGCTGGACCACTTATTGCGTAGCCGGGCCACTTGATAGGGTTGATGATGAAGAAAAAGAAATTTCATATCATTTCTATTAACATTTGAATGAAAATTTTGTTTCATGAATCTTTTTAATTTTTGTGAAAACTCTATGGCCGAGTATGTTGTATTTTAATAATTGTCTCATCCATGATGACTTCCAGTTCCACGTTTATATTTGTTGAACGTTCACATTGAATCTTTTTGTTATTTAATATATCTCATAATGTATTTTTGCTTTTTTGTGAATTTGTGAGGAAGATCAGTTTGCTATTCATTGATTACCGATTGAACTGAAATAGTTTGACCTATTCAATTTTTATTGCCTGCGTAGGTGTACATTTGTCGAACATTCAGTTGTGTAAATTTTTTTTTTCTTCTGAAGTCATTGAATTGTGCCTCTCCCGAGTTACGGGTTCAGTTCTTATAATTGTTCTTTTTTTTTTTTTTGGTTGGGTAAGTTGTAAATTTTTGTTCATCTTTTGTTTTTGGTGGGTTGGGGTGGGGCTGTGGGGGTAAGTAAAATTGTTCTGTTACTTTCAATACTCTACTTTTGGATTTTTAAGTATGACTTACCCATTGCAAATCATGTTGTCTATGTGTGCAGGGGACTGGTGGTTCTATTGCATGGGTTGAATGAACACAGGTTTGTAATGTCTGCTTTCCTTCTAGATTTAAAGTTAAGTCAAGTTGAATATCTAGTTCCACATAGTGTAACGGACATGCAACTTCTATAACAGTGGAAGATATAGCGATTTTGCAAAGCAGATGAATGAAAATGGATTCAAGGTTTATGGAATGGATTGGATTGGTAAGTTCAGAACCGTTTTCACTTGCTGAGTTCTGAGATTTATTTCTGCAGTGGACCAGGAGTTTCTCACCTGATTGTTGGAAAATGCTCAAATAGTGCATCGTGCACAAATGATCATTGCCCACTCTATTTTCTAAAATTTCTATAGGTAGTTTATGTCATTTATAACCTTTCCCGGGAAAAAACTAGTTCATTAATATTGTTAGAACTGGGGATAGAGCTTGTTGACAGTCTAACTTCAATAAAAATACTGTATCGGATTGAGTTGTCTTCCTTTGAAAGTCCATGGTGCTAATAATAAAACATGTGAATCTATCCACAAATGTCAAAGCTCATTACACAGGGCTCGGCTTGTTTAGTTTATCTTGGAATGAGAAGAACGCTGATTTATTCAGCTCTGTACAACTTCACCAATCTTATTCAAGATGATTTAAGCTCCTTTACGATTCTTCACTGTTGACTTTCTTACGGTTTTGGATTAAACATGAATACAGTCTCGATCGACTTCCTCTCCTTGCTTACTTGAAGATGCTTTATGGTCATGGTATTTCAGTTTACCAATGACGTTCCTCATCTGTATTACCATAGAGATACCTCTTGGTTAGAATGTCTAGTTCCGTACTAGAGGACAGGATCAAGAGAAAGATGGTAGAATTCTGAACATGCTAGTGAATGCTGACATAGTTTCCTATATCTTTGCCAAATGCCGGGCTCAAGCAGGGAAAACAGGCAGGGGTTGATCTTCAATTCTTTCTTCTTCTTTTTCCTCTTTATGGGTTTATAGACAAAACGTTTGATTCCTGCCTTGCATTTAATCCTTCAAAAATCAGGTCATTTTTTTCCTTTTTCTTTTCTGAATTCCTATTATATAGTGTACAGATCACAGTTCTTCAACTAGGCATCTATATTTGGATGTATGCAGGGGTTGAGTATTCCAATTCGGATGCCCATTGGTGGGAATAAGTAACATATGAAGCTCCTTTTCATAAGTAAGGATCAGCCTGCCTTGACAAACACACTCTTTCATTAGTAAAGTAAACAGAAATTCAGGAAAGAAAAGAATGATTTACAATTATTAGTAAAGTAACATATGAAGCTCCTTTTTTTTCTGGATTCTTATTTTCCTTAGAATTGATTTACAATTCTTGTTTGTTGCAATTCTTGGGTTTGGTTTGACATAAAATTAGAATTGAATTCATTCCAATTCTTGTTTTAGGGAGTTTACAAATCCAACCAAAAGTGGTCGGTTTTGTCAAGAATTCATTTCAATTCTATTCTATTCTATTCTATTTCAAAATCAAACCAAACGGAGGGACATAGTCAACCCATGATTCTAAAGATTATTTGCGGGTGGAATTTTAAACTATTTAAAGTTGGGCTTAAACGCTAGGCTGAAGTCATGGAGTTGTGTTCTAATTTTCTGTAAAAGTTGGTCCTATGTCTGTCATATCACATTTCACACGGAATATGCCCACATGTACTCAGAGGACCACAAGTTCCAACGTTACTAGGTTCGACTTTAGTGCTAACTGGGCATCAGAATTATAATCTTCTCCCTCACCACTCGCCTATGTGTGTTGAACATTGAGTCCCTCTTTCATGAGGCTAGAATATTTTATCATTGTGGAATTTATGTACACCTAAAGTAATTTTGCAATTATTTCATGGGACTTAATATACATAGATCAAAGTCCTTCATTTTCACCTTTTCAATTGAATAACTTTTATCATTTCATTTTTTCTACTTTATTTTAGGACATGGTGGAAGTGATGGGCTCCATGCATTTGTCAACTCTCTAGATGATGCTGTTAGCGATACGGTATGCTCTGAGGCTTATCCAAAGAGGAGAGTATGGGATTCTTTTTTTATTGGGTTTTGATATATTGTACTCACTCATTTCCGTCAATTTTTTTGCAGAAATCGTTCCTTGAAAATGTTATAGCTGAAAATCCAGGACTTCCATGTTTTTGCTTTGGACACTCAACTGGTGCAGCCATAATCCTTAAGGTAACGTCGGTTTTAGATGACATGTTTCTCGCTGTACCTTGATTGAAATTCAATACTCAGCTTGATCATCCTGGCATTGGTTCTCATCGCTGTTTCTGATGAACAATGTAGGCTGTAATGGACCCAAAGCTTGAAACCCACATAGCAGGTGTGGTACTGACTTCACCAGCTGTAGGAGTTCAGCCATCGCATCCAATTTTTGCAGTAAGAACTCTTATAAAAAAAAATTCCGAAATTTAACGTATTTCCTAATTATAATTGTTGAACCTCTTTGGTCACTATTATATTCAGTTAAATTTTCAACTATGGGTTTAAATGACTACAATGTTAAGTTCCTTTTTCCTTTATTTCAGGTAATTGCCCCGGTTTTCTCTTTCTTGTTACCAAAATACCAATTCAGTGCAGCAAATAAGAGAGGCACACTAGTTTCTCGGGACCCAGAGGCTCTGTTGGAGAAGTACTCGGACCCACTAGTGTACACAGGATCCATCAGGGTAAGGACCGGTTATGAGATTCTCCGAATCTCATCCTTCTTGCAGCAGAATCTAAGCAGATTGAGAGTTCCATTTCTAGTCCTCCATGGCGATGCTGATACAGTAACTGACCCTGAAGCTTCTCAAAAATTATATGTAGCGGCTTCCTCAAAAGACAAAACCATCAAATTGTTTGAAGGATTTTTACATGATCTACTATTTGAGCCCGAACGTGAAGAAATTGTTGAGGGAATTATTGAATGGTTGAATTCTAGAGTTAAAAATTAGATGGTGCAATGGAAAGGGGGGAGGGAAAAAACAAAAGGCTTATCTACCACGCAAGTACAAAAACCTTCCTATTTGGGGAGGATATTTATGGATTGTCGCTTAAGCTAACTTTCCCGGTGACAGATAATGAGAAGGCATTGTATCTTGATAAAATTCGACATGTTTATGTCGAAACACAACCATCTTTGGTTTTCATCTTTTTGTTTTTTTTTTTTTTTTTTGGGGAGAGCCCATTATAGGGGTTCTTTTTATTATGGATAAACTGTCTTTATTATCATTTTGGAAAGGCCAATTGCTTGATAGTCTTGATTACATTCCATGATTAATCCTTGATGCTATAATATACATTGCTAGAAAGTTGTATGGGGATTTTTTTTGATACACTGTAATACTTTCGGTGTATCATACATCACTCTATCCTACTTTTTATGTTCTGTTTGTTACAGTGATAAGTCAATCACAAGATAAATGTATGCAATTTCGGTATAACTCCCCCAACACATTTTTTATTCACCAAAATAATTTATAGAGAAGTGTGTGTGTGTGAAATGTATGCAATTATTTTTCGTTAGTCGATCAAAACCATTTGTGCTCTACTACCTGTAACCCAATTGAGCCAATTGGGTTCATTGTGCGCTTTACTGGAGACATCAAACCTATCTTTTGGCCAGAAAAGCGTAGCAGCAGATTTTCTAATACTGCAATACTGAATTACCAATCTGTCGTCAAGTTTTTCTTATCCTAAGGAATAGTATGAGTTCATTTTTAACCCACCCTATTTGAAACCCAAAAAAAAAAAATTTAACTCCTCTTGGATATAAAACCAAAGACGTTAGGGCATGGTCCCCTAATCAGGGGGCGGATTTTGAAGGACAATAAAGAGGGGGGCTCGAGTCCCTCTTGATATTTGAAAAATTCCATATACATCCTAAATAAAATTACACTTAAATCCCCCTCCCCCCCCCCCCCCCCAAACCAAAAAAAAGTATTTCAAAAATTTCCATTAGATGAGTTTTGAAAAATTCTACAACACAACCAAGAATAAAACACATTCAATTTCTTGGTCTCAATTTGTGATTACAAGGTGTTATTTTGTTGTACCTTTGGTGCCAATCATTATTAACTTTTCTATTGTGCCATTTGATAATAACTTTTAGATGTCATTTGTCAATTACAATTTTATGATGGATAGTAAGTGTTGTAACTTTTGCCCCTAATGTTATGGTAATGGGATACTTAAAAACTAAAATGCTACACCTTCACCAAAATTCACACAACACATCGTGACCTTGGAATCCTGTGGGTTCCATGTAGGACCCATGTGGGACTCACATGGCACCCACTGGAATCTAGGGTCAAGATGATTAGATGTGGAATTTGGTGTGTAGCATTAAATCACTTCAATAATGCTAGGCACACAACACCAACCTCAACACATGATTTAAATGCATGTACCTTGTGCTTCCCAAAAAAGTGTGGGCCCTGTGAGAAAAATCTATACAGCACAAGATATATACATTTAAAACATGGTTGTGGTTTGTGTTGTGGTTAGTGTTGTGTGCCTAACATTATTGTTTAATTATAAGTATTATGCCCTTTGACTTTAGAGTTAAGGACAATTCAGATTCCTGATTAAGAAAAGATCCTCCTTACGAGAAGATTAATTGAAATTTCACAGGACCGTACATGAATATTAAGTGAAATTTCATTAATATTAAAAGAAATATTCCCTTTCAGGGAGGGCTTTTTTAACAAATTAAGAATCAAATTAGACTTTAAACTATTAGTAGTTTGGGATTTTTGCCTAAATCTCTAAAGAAAGCAATAGGGTAAAAAAAGAAGAAGAAGAAGATACATGAACAAAAAGACAATAATTGAAGGAAAAAAAGAAGAAGATACATGAACAAAAGACAATAATTGGCTCCACAAGTATTTATTTAGAGTATCTATTTTACAAATGATAACAGTGATAACATTAACTAAAATGAATACATAACTAAAAATAAAATTTTCCTGCCAGCATTAACTATTTATTTAATTAAAATCTGGGTGTTGGAGGGTGGGAGCTGTTAGACCAAAAAAAAAACAGAAGAAGCGAATTTGTGTATTAATTTTCAGCAAATTAAGATTAACATCCTTTGACCCAAGCCGTGTTTCTATTGCCCTTTTACTTATAAAACAGTGGTGGTTTTGATAACATTAGCTAGTGTTGCTTTGCCAAAACCAATTCATTAAGCGCTAAGCAATGTTTAGACTTATGTTTAGGTTCAGATTTGGGAAATGTATGCTGGCTTGATTCCCATATTAGGTTCTTCTCCGATGCTTAATCTGTTGACATCACTTTATTCCCGCTAATTTTGTCATTTTCATCAAAGTTCATTGGGCAAATAGGTATAGTAATAGGATTCTCTAATTTTATCACTCTTATCTCTGTAGTTCTTGAACTACATTATCCGCAATTTGTATTTTCACCCCCAAAAAAAAAAAAAACTGTTTGAACAATATTGAGGAAGCAGACCTCATGTTTTGAATATTTTATTGTATATTACTATCAAAATCATTAAAATTTTGCATCAATTACTATATTCCAAAGTAGTCCCTTTGGGAGGAACGAGAAGAAATGAGTCTACCCTCCTGTATACTTTATTTAATTGGCCAAGGTTAAATCTTAGACCTTAGGTCCAAGTAAAAAAGTGCACTTAAATTATAATAAAATATGCAACTTTTGTTTCAAATGTTGGCCTTACACCTACCATTCTATTGTGATTAGCCAACATAGATTTTGCAGATATTTTGATAAAATCAAATGTCTTAATGATATATTTTTCAAATCTTAATCCCAAACTCATATATTAAATGATGTGGTAGTGAGTCTATTGAATTTTGATTGGATGATGTTGAAGTGATCTCATCATTAATGAAGGTTCCACTGCCACATCATTACCACATCATTTGGGATGTGAATTTGAGATTAAGATTTGGGAAGGTTAACATTACTCATGTCTTATTATTGTGATTAAGATAAAATCAAATGTCTTATGAGTAACTATGATATGTTTTCCAAATCCTAATCCCAAATTCAAATATTAAATGATGTGGTAGTTGGTACACTGAATTTTGATTGGATGATGTTGAACTGATCCCATCATTAATGAAAGTTCCCACTACTAGATCATTTGGGATGTGAATTTGAGATTAAGATTTGGGAAGTATAACATTACTCATGTCTTATTATTGTGGTTAAAGAGGATGTAATTAATAAAAACAAATTCAATCATTCGCACTTATATTTAAGGGGGAATTAGTGAAAATGACAATTAGGGAACAACTGTTAGGCTTAAGGATAACTTAATATTACACTTAGCAAAAAGGACAATCAGCAAATTAGAATTTCTTTATGACAAAACTACCCTTCGCAGCTTGCTACATACTATATACACACTGAAACATTCAAATCAACGAACAAACTCAGTGAAAAACCAACTCAAACCACTGACCACAAACCCTAAATATCCACATCGAAGAAGACTCGCAACCCACAATTCGCAGCTCATTATTCATAAGCGACGCAACTCTTAAAAACAAAACCCAAGAAATCCATTCTGAAATCACTGAAAACTCACAACCAGTAGCAAATTTTGACAAAATCAGACACGCTTGAAGCCCTAGATTCGAAATCGCAGCCTCTGTTCGTCATTTTGAAACCCTAGATTCTTTGAAGAACTCAGCAATGCAGATTATGAGTAAGTGAATGTTAATCTCACTTGATTTTTGTGCGCAAATCCAAAATTTCGCTTGATCTTGTTCGAAGACTGAACGAAGTTGCTTAAATTAGTTCAGAAACTACTAATTTTGTTTAGAAATTATTGTTCGCATAATGCTCTGTTCGTGTCACACCCCAACCCGCCTCGTGCGGATTAGAACACGTGTAACAACGCCACCAAGGTACGTCCCCAAAACATATAACATAAAACAAGTCTTAAACTCTATTTTAAACTCTTTATAAGCTCATTTGTATGTAACTAACCCCAAGGATAAAATGGTCATTTTGAAATTTTAGTCAAACCCAATGTCAAAATACAGTACTTTTCATTTAAAAACCAACGGTGAAAACGGCTCACGAATCCGAGCTTCCTAGCTCAAGTTATGATGACAAAGCATGGTTATTTGGAAAACACACCAGTCCGGTTGACCGGACAGAGACCTTTAAAATATCCGGTCGACCGGACAGAGAGCTCTTTTGCAGAAAATTCTGCAGCAACTCCCCCAACCTGTTTTGCAAGTTTAAACCCCACCAAAACATGTCTAAATCACTTGAGAACACCTCCAAAACTTCCACAACATGTCCACAAACATAATTAAACATTCCCACACATTTTCAAACATCAACCAAGCATGTAGCACATCTCTACAACTAGAATTGGATCAAATTAACCCATGACAACTCTTTTACATGAACTTGTTAGGAATGGATTCAAGCCAATTCAATACTTCTCCAAACTTTGTAAACCTTTGAGAAACATATTAATAATCTATACAAGGTTTTATCTCTCTTTCAAAACAAATGTATACAACTTCAAATGAGTTAAGTAAGTAATCAAAACCAAGTTAACTTTAAGAACCACCATTTACATAACTTCTCCGGAACGTGATTATAAACCATTCAAAACATTTGGTTACAAAAAGAAACCTGACTAAAGTCTACAACCCATGTATCCGAACTCGTCGGAATGATCCAAACATACAACGTACCCAATATGAACATTAACATGGAAAATTTACATGAGTTCTTTCATGTTGACATTAAACACATGAGTTAGGTCTCCAAGCCACAAGTTAAGGATACTAATCCACTAGTTACATTATATTACAAGTTATGACCATATTTACAAGACCCAAATCTCTTCCCCACTCCCGAGCATGATATTTCCTCTCCGGATATTGCTCCGTACCTGCGGTGGTTGTTATTTACCACAACAGAAACAGAAAACGGTTTTCTTAAGCATTACGCTTAGTGAGTAATCTAAACATGGCTGAATGTTTAACATGTGCAATGCAACAATAAACATATAAATCATATTTGTAATCGCCGAGTCACCGGTTCAATGATTCATTCAGACCCGGGACCTCCCTTGGTCCCGTGGCCATCTCTATTCCTTGGACTTCCGTCTTTCTCGGATTCTTCCTCTTCACCACCCTTATTACTCCCAACTAATGAATCATTGTCCCGGGCTCATTGAATACCATATAACCACACAAGCACATACACATATAGGCACATATAACCTTCATAAAATTAGCATGAAATTCACAATTTAGTAACTACATGACTTCTAAACATGAGTAATCAACACAATAAGATCATTCTCTTGGTTCCTAAGCATCAATTATCATCTCTACACCATTGATGTATTGAACATAGTCAAACACAACCATTCTTTAGTGTAGAAAACTCACCTTAGCAAAATCTACCCAAATTCAAGCTAGAAATGAAGAATTCCTTCACAAATCTTGCTCAATTCTTACCCAAAGTAAATCCTACATGGTTTTGGTTCAACAAATATCATTTATCAAGAATGGTTATCGGAAAAACATTGCCGAAACAGAAAATAAGTTACGTGCATGTAATCCCCTTACCTCCACGAGTCCAAAAGTGGTCTCGGATCGTAAATTCGGCGTCGAACGGCGAAGGAACGGCAAGAAAACGACGTCGAAAACCCGTCGTCTTCCGTCGAGAGCTCTCGGTTCTCTCTTTTGTCTCAATTCCAGCAAATATGAGACTAATCTCATATGACAACACACACATGCATCTTGACATGAGGTGTCAAAACCTTATTTTTTTCCTATTTTCCGTTTACACCCCCGGAACTCTTAAGTTCTTATTATGAAATCCCCCAAACATTCCATTAACTACCCAATTATCAAATGAGTGTTTGTCTAAGTTTCGTATGGGTCCCAACGTGGGTCCCATATATTTTGTGAAGTTGCTATCGTACCTACCAATTTAAATCATTTTCAATTATACCCTTATTTAGGTGTCCAAACTAATACCAAATGCTACACGTATATCATCATATAATATGAAAGCATTTAAACAAATAATCAAGTAATCACATAAATGCATTTAACATATAAAATGCAAATTTCATTTTATCCGGTCCTTCACTGGGTCCCACTCCAATACCTGTCCCTCTTCACTGGGGACTTTTCCAATTGGTATCCTTTTCTGAACACCTTTTTCTGGGCGAGTCCAAGCCTCCCCTTAACCCATTTTATACACTAATCATATTAATTAATGCATATTAACATAGTAATTAACCCGTTTTCCGGGTACGGGTGTTACATTTCTCCCTCCCTAATAGGAAGTTTGGTCCCCAAACTTACTCTTACCTCGAAAATCAAATAAGTACGAGTACTTGACTCGAATTTCATCCTCTCATTCCCAAGTAGCTTCTTCAATTGAATGGCTTCGCCATTGCACCATCACAAGAAGTATTACCTTGGTTTGCAATAATTTGATCCTTCATATCAAGGATTCGTACCGGATGTTCACACACGTTATATCTTCCCGAATTAACAATGATTCTATAACAATAACATGGCTTGAATCCGATATACAATATCAAAGCATCAAAGCATGAAACACATATGCCAAACTCCATTGATCTTGATTTATCATAACTATTAACTTCACGTTATCAAATTCCCAAACAGTACTCTACTATGAGCTTCCACTATTTTCTTCATCATGTATTCAATTCTGTAAATAAATTTTCCCAAATTCTGCATACCATACCTGTTTCTTGTTCATAAGAAGAACATTGTCAACCTCCAAGCACTAAGATATGCCAGAAATATTAGATTATGTGTACGATAATTCTCTTCATAGAATTCCAATCTCCTGCAAGTATAAATAAATATCACTTCAGTATATACCCATTTTTTTTTTCCATAATGAACCCCATTGTAGCGAATAAATTCTTCGGTGCCCATAATACTAGTGGAGTCATCAGTTTACTTCTTATCAATACCCATAGAAACTCCGTTCTCCCACGTAGTACTTTCGAGAACACGATACTCATCCCAATACATTGTTAGTTGTGACCCCATACATACCTGAATATAGTCTGAACTTACCCTTATACATATCTCAAGAAGTTCATACTCACCCTATCAGATGTTAAGCTCTATCTTTCTGCTGGTCCCTTCTTTTCAACTAATAGATTTCAATTCATTTCTAGGAGAAAAATATTGCTGCCACCTGTCACCCATCAAACCCATTATCTATTCACAAAACAGTTACCCACCACAGTTTATTTATTCGCAAATGTATGATATATACTCATAGCAGTGTTCCCCTAGTGACATGGTTGATTGCACGTATTCCCTCACTAAATACTTCTTACCAACGGATTTCCAATTCTTCTAACTTCACTGATGCTATTCAGTTAAAACCTTTGATGATGATTCCATTATTACCAATGCAACATTTCAATTTCCTCGATACCGTTAAACCACATATGAGATATTAACATTCTCCTTTACAAATTTTTTTTCCTCGTTAACTAATTTCAAGGTAAATAATTATTTTACATTTGACTTAAACTGTATGTCAAAACATAGCTTTTCAAATTAGAAACCTATCAGTGAAAACGATGGGTGGAAACGAACTTCCTAAACCATGCCATGGCCAAATTAAAACTTGAAATTATATATATATATATATATATATATTTGCAGAATTGTCACCAGGTTAGAGGAATTTTGGATCATGCCTTCCCTTTTGTTTAATAAAATGATTTCAAGATTCCCTTCTCAAATTGGGTAAACTCCAAACATTTTCAGGTCATTCTAACTCAGTTGGAGATAGTTCTCAACCCTTTTTAAAACCATTTAAACACTTTTGTTTTTTTTTTTTTTTAAAACATCCCACCCATTTACAAATCAAAGCTATAACACTTTCTTTTAAAATTTGGAACTGATAGAATTAAACTCCACCACTAGTACACATGTAAGATCTTCCAAGGTAAAAGTTAAGCCTATTACGCAACGCTATCTAATCTAACTAAAAATGATTCGTCGACTCCACGATTTAGTACACTAAATTATGATACAAAATCTTACAACCATACTTATCTCCTTGAACATGGTTCTGTGGCTACAACTGATTCCATCATACGTGAACTGCGGCTATGCTTCATATGTATTATGATCATGCACGGCATGGAAATCTCTTACCGAACCCATACTCATTCATGTCTCCTCTCGAAGAAAAAAACTCTGGAGAAAGAAGAAAGACTCTGGAGAAGGATAATAAGAATACCCAAATAGAAGCGTAACATATCGAGTTGAGAGATTCCTCAACACTCTATATATACGCACCCATGTAACCTCTGAATATCTTTCCATTAAACCGTAAATTCGTAGATGTCCGAATTACCACTCCAATCCAAGAATATACATATATCTCCCATAGCACTGCACATTTCCTTTCCTCTGTTTACAGATTTCCGATACTCTCTAATACTTCCAGATGGTTCATACAAACTATAGCATGTCTTCGAACCGAAGAATAACACTCTCCATTGATGATAATCAGTACATCACCATATACACAATAGAAGAGAAATATCCGTAATGTGATAGATGTTCCCAGAATATAGAAATAGAATGCCCGAGTACAACCAAATAACCATAATATTGATACTATAAGAATTCCAGAATACCATAATCATAGATATCATGTACCAACACTGTAAGAATTCCAGAATTCCATTAATAATAGAAGAGCCTTTGAAATAATGCACCTAAATTTATACAGAAAGAATCTTCTTCAATACAACACCTGATAATACATCATATATAGAAAGAAGTCCGTACCCATACCATACACAATACTCAACTCAAGACTCCACCCAGTAACGCTGCCCTTGTAACCAATACTGCACAAGCACCATTCCAGTACTTACCTCACTTATCCCTTGCAGACTGAAGCCAAATCTTAGGTCTAGAGATTTCCCAAATATTATCCTTGATTACTCAAGAACTGTTAGGATATAATAAATTTGTACCCCTTGTGAAAATAGAATTACTCATAAGACAATAAGTAATAATTTTACCTGTTACTTGAAGTACGTGGCAACTCAAACATAAGTTAGGAGCTTCTATCCTCTTGTTGTTCTTTTCCTTTTAATGGTCGAGCAGATCCTGGAGTAGCCTTAGGTATCGAAGAACTTGAACCTTCTTGTCGTCTATTAGAATAGTTGTATGCCCGGTGACCTGATCGACCACATTTATTACACCTACCCTTAAACTTTGTACTCGCGCTCGGATTATTCCTAGCAATATGCTCGACCCATCTACAAACATAACAGGATATAATGTAGCGACATTCACCCCAATACTGCCTATTACACATTTGAACGACGGGACTTTCTCTCCCTCGGCGTACTACTTGTAGATGAACTTTCTACATTTGCTCTTTTACATTTGCCTGGACTTTCACATACATTTTCTCCCGATTTCTTACCTTCTTGATGTTGCCAGAACTCTATTGAAAACTTCTCTGCGATCGGGTTTTCCATTCTTACCTCAGGATTTGGGTTTTTTTTTTTTTTTTTTTATGTTCTTTCTCAACCGAGGATGCTCTGATTTCCACTACCCTTACTACTATTTCAACAACTCATTCCACTTGGTCCACTCTTACCGGAGATATTTATCTCTTTTCCGGATCCATTACTAGACAATGATGCCTAGCATCCACCAGATCATTCCCATGCATGCTACTATAAATAACATGCTATGCATGCTAAACAACTTTTTTAAGCATGCTAAATAAACGTGTATGCATGTTCGTGCAACTACGTGCCGTTATGTGTACACTACGCGTCGTATACGTCTCTCGTCCCCAAAGGCTCTAACCTAATGCTCTGATACAAAAAATTGTCACACCCCAACCCGTCTCGTGCGGATTAGGACACGTGTAACAATGCCACCAAGGTACGTCCCCAAAACATATAACATAAAACAAGTCTTGAACTCTATTTTAAACTCTTTATAAGCTCATTTGTATGTAACTAACCCCAAGGATAAAATGGTCATTTTGAAATTTTAGTCAAACCCAATGTCAAAATACAGTACTTTTCATTTAAAAACCAACGGTGAAAATGGCTCGCGAACCCGAGCTTCCTAGCTCAAGTTATGATGACAAAGCATGGTTATTTGGAAAACACACCAGTCCGGTTGACCGGACAGAGACCTTTAAAATATCCGGTCGACCGGACAGAGAGCTCTTTTGCAGAAAATTCTGCAGCAACTCCCCCAACCTGTTTTGCAAGTTTAAACCCCACCAAAACATGTCTAAATCACTTGAGAACACCTCCAAAACTTCCACAACATGTCCACAAACATAATTAAACATTCCCACACATTTTCAAACATCAACCAAGCATGTACCACATCTCCAAAACTAGAATTGGATCAAATTAACCCATGACAACTCTTTTACATGAACTTGTTAGGAATGGATTCAAGCCAATTCAATACTTCTCCAAACTTTGTAAACCTTTGAGAAACATATTAATAATCTATACAATGTTTTATCTCTCTTTCAAAACAAATGTATACAACTTCAAATGAGTTAAGTAAGTAATCAAAACCAAGTTAACTTTAAGAACCACCATTTACATAACTTCTCCGGAACGTGATTATAAACCATTCAAAACATTTGGTTACAAAAAGAAACCTGACTAAAGTCTACAACCCATGTATCCGAACTCGTCGGAATGATCCAAACATACAACGTACCCAATATGAACATTAACATGGAAAATTTACATGAGTTTTTTCATGTTGACATTAAACACATGAGTTAGGTCTCCAAGCCACAAGTTAAGGATACTAATCCACTAGTTACATTATATTACAAGTTATGACCATATTTACAAGACCCAAATCTCTTCCCCACTCCCGAGCACGATATTTCCTCTCCGGATATTGCTCCGTACCTGCGGTGGTTGTTATTTACCACAACAGAAACAGAAAACGGTTTTCTTAAGCATTACGCTTAGTGAGTAATCTAAACATGGATGAATGTTTAACATGTTCAATGCAACAATAAATATATAAATCATATTTGTAATCGCCGAGTCACCGGTTCAATGATTCATTCAGACCCGGGACCTCCCTTGGTCCCGTGGCCACTTCTATTCCTTGGACTTCCGTCTTTCTCGGATTCTTCCTCTTCACCACCCTTATTACTCCCAACTAATGAATCATTGTCCCGGGCTCATTGAATACCATATAACCACACAAGCACATACACATGTAGGCACATATAACCTTCATAAAATTAGCATAAATTCACAATTTAGTAACTACATGACTTCTAAACATGAGTAATCAACACAATAAGATCATTCTCTTGGTTCCTAAGCATCAATTATCATCTCTACACCATTGATGTATTGAACATAGTCAAACACAACCATTCTTTAGTGTAGAAAACTCACCTTAGCAAAATCTACCCAAATTCAAGCTAGAAATGAAGAATTCTTTCACAAATCTTGCTCAATTCTTACCCAAAGTAAATCCTACATGGTTTTGGTTCAATAAATATCATTTATCAAGAATGGTTATCGGAAAAACGTTGCCGAAACAGAAAATAAGTTACGTGCATGTAATCCCCTTACCTCCACGAGTCCAAAAGTGGTCTTGGATCGTAAATCCGGCGTCTAACGGTAAAGGAACGGCAAGAAAATGACGTCGAAAACCCGTCGTCTTCCGTCGAGAGCTCTCGGTTCTCTCTTTTGTCTCAATTCCAGCAAATATGAGACTAATCTCATATGACAACACACACATGCATCTTGACATGAGGTGTCAAAACCTTATTTTTTTTCCCATTTTTCGTTTACACCCCCGGAACTCTTAAGTTCTTATTATGAAATCCCCCAAACATTCCATTAACTACCCAATTATCAAATGAGTGTTTGTCTAAGTTTCGTATGGGTCCCAACGTGGGTCCCATATATTTTGTGAAGTTGCTATCGTACCTACCAATTTAAATCTTTTTCAATTATACCCTTATTTAGGTGTCCAAACTAATACCAAATGCTACACATATATCATCATATAATATGAAAGCATTTAAACAAATAATCAAGTAATCACATAAATGCATTTAACATATAAAATGCAAATTTCATTTTATCCGGCCCTTCACTAGGTCCCACTCCAATACCTGTCCCTCTTCACTGGGGACTTTTCCAATTGGTATCCTTTTCTGAACACCTTTTTCTGGGTGAGTCCAAGCCTCCCCTTAACCCATTTTATACACTAATTATATTAATTAATGCATATTAACATAGTAATTAACCCATTTTTTGGGTACGGGTGTTACAGTTCGGTACATTATAACTTGTATAAATACTAATTTCGTTAAAAAAAATTCACTGTACAATAAGTGAAATTTCACTTATTATACAAAACATCAGTAAAAATTCACTTACTACTTTTATCCCCATATTGTAGTTTTTGCTGCAGGCCGAAGATAAGAAAAAAAGAAATCAAGATGTATGGCAAACTTGCCACAAAAGGGTTGACTAGTAGTATTAAAAGACAAAAGTGATGGTAGTGGTGAAAATGAGGACAATGACGAAAGAAGTGTTGGAAGTGGGAATGATAAACGAAATGGTGGGAGTGGCATTCAAAACTATTCAGTAGTTCCCTGCCAAGACACCATGGCCCCTTTATGATGTTTGCAGTAACATAGTTTCCCTCTTTTTGAGGTTTGAAAATATTTCCTTTGTGGCCGTAAGTAGGAAGGCCAATAGAGGTGCAAATTGGGTTGCTAAAGCAGCTAAATCTAGTACTTTGATTGATGTTTGTGATTTCTCCATCCCCTCTGTTTTGTCTAGTATCCTTTGTTCTGTTTTTTTCCCCTAGGGGGTTGGACAGTTGTATCATGATTCATTGTTTCAATATATGAACATATTCTGACTCAATTTTTTTTTATGAGATTAACACCCATATGAAAGAAACATCAGGCTAGCTAAAGATCAAATCTTATGTGAAAATTCACTTATTATACAAAATCAAAAGTGAAATTTCACTTATTATTTCTATCAGCATATTGCAGGTCTTTGTTGGAGAACTGGAGATGACAAAAAAGAAACTCAAGATATATGACAAGCATGCCACAAGAGGGTTTGCTAATAGCTAGCATTGAAAGTGATGACATCAGTGAAAGTGGGGATAGTGACGGAAGAAGTGGTGGGAATGGGAGTGATACGTCGAGGGACTCGGTTGATAATGAGGGAGACGATCATGACTATCACGCCCCGACATAGCATAAATATGGAAAGCGTTTAATTTCCTTTATGCACCCGTAGGTCGCGACAATTTGAAGGATCGATTCCGTCCCAAACGTCGAACAACATAAACATAATAATTAGAGCAGAGCAATCAAGACTTACAATATTTTTCTAACTTATTACATATTACAATACGGGGTCAACTAAGGCACAAGCCGCCTTAAAACAAAACAATATCTATCGTCTATTATAGTCATCCTTATTACAAAACAGGTCATAAGTTAAAGCATAGGATATGATAACAGTTTTGTCTTCCAAAAGCAGCCATTCTCAGTTAGCGTAGTCATGGGCCCAGCATAGTCATAACCTGAAAAGCCTGGACACGAATGTCCAAGGCGCATCGACGCCGTCAGCTTCAAGAAGCTGGTGAGTATTAAAAACATAACTTTGAATATAACACATACTCATTTACCATTTTCCAATTCCCATTTAATTCAATAAGTTTACATTAGAGTAAAAAGTTCATTTTTAGAAAACAACTACAATATCATTTGAAAGCTTTAATTCACACATATGTGGCCGTGTATGAAAAACAATGCACCCTTTCATCTTACCGACTCTTTTCTCTCGACAAACACAATAACCCACTGTCTCACACTAGTATCCTTGTAATACTCTGATAGCCACACTTTAGCACATGGGTGCTAGGGAATGTCCAGTTTGCCTCACACTTTGGTTCGGGGTACCAGGGAATGTCCAATGCCTCACACTTTAGTACCTAATCCGCCTCGCAAATACCGGAGGTAACCTCACGCAGCATCCAGAATCAGGTGCCAGGGAGTGTCCGCAGGCCACACTTTAGCACTACCATGGGTGCCAGGGAATGTCCAAGTTCGGCGTCACACACTTTAACGCTACCATGGGCGTCAAGGAGTGTCCAGTTTTGTCACCGTCGCATTACAAAGATACTCTCACCGCAATCTCAACACGTCACACTTTGGTACACAATTACCAGGGAGTGTCCACGACACAATCTCAATCAAACTCTCTTTACCACACTGACCAACACCCACACTCACCATGCATGTACAACTGTCACCATATGTATGTCATGAAACCACCCACAGAACATATGTCGTGCTAGGAATAATAACAATGTATGCTTTGAAAAGAATTGGATTCATAATCGTTCCTAAATGACCAATCATACCCAAAATATAATCTATTTTAACATTTTTCGTAAACAGAGCCTTAAAGACCCACAAGGTAACAACCAAACAATTCTTTATCATGAAATAAGCTGACACACCCCAACCCGCCCCGACGGATTAGGACACGTGTAACAATGCCACAAGCGATCATTTAAACTAATTAGCAAAGAAAACAAGTGGATTACTAAGAAACACAAGCTTAAAACGACATACAAGAACCTTACTCTGACAAAACAGCCCCCAAGGGTAAAATGGTCATTAATAAAGTATAGAAAATTTTATACCAAAAGATAGGTCTTTGAGTCCCGGTTCCAACGCAAAAAACGGCGCGTGAATCCAAATTTTCTGGAGAGAGTTATGTCCGTTTCCGTAAAAGCCGACGGACTGGAAATAGAAAAGCGGATCGATCCGCCCCAAAACCGGATCGATCCGGATTTAGCAGAAAGTCATTTTCTGCACCTCTGGATGCCCCGGATCGATCCGCTCAAGACCCGGATCGATCTGGATTCTGCAGAAGTGAAATTCCTTCTGCTAAAACCCTGTTTTATCAATTCAAACATTTCCTAAGTTCCATTTTTTTCATTCCAAACATCCCAAAAACTTTTGGAAACATCTACCAAACACTCATAAACACGTTCATTACATATTTAAACTTTCACAAACACTTTAAACATAATCCAAACCTCAAACCAATGAAGAACTAGACACCAATTTCACAAAGTAGTAAAGTATAGAAATGCCTTTGCCAAGATAAGTTCAAAAGCCCCACAACAACTTGATTTAATCAAAACTCATCCAAACATTAGTTGAGGGTTCACAATTCACTTCTAAAATGATTGCAAGTTCATTTAATCAACAAAATCCATAAAAACCAATTGAAAGAACAACCTTCCATTCTCTTATCAAGGCTATACTCAACATGAGACCAAAGGCTCAAACACAATCTCATTTCTTAAAACATGAGTTCAAGAGTTCAACAACTCCACTCAAGGAAAGAACACCCAACATATTAACAAGTTTCCAACCACATTCTAAAGCATTAAGAAAGTGATGTTTAACATTTTACAACTATAAAAGAAGTTTGTAACTCAAAACAACTTGTTTTCCAATAAAACCATTTACAACTACAATATTACAAACAAGAGCCTCAGCTCCACCACTAACATAATTACAAGGCTATGAACATATAAACAACATAACTCCTTCCTCGAATTCCCGATCACTTCCTTTCCTCGTCACGATCCGTACCTGCGGTGGTTATTCAATAACCACACAGAAAACAGTTTTGGTTTTTAACCTTACGCTTAGTGAATACTTTAACCATGCCATGGAGTATGAAATGTGCATATGCAATGTTAAGAAACACAACAATATAAGTAGTTGTCGGTATGTCAAGTACTTAATCACCATCGCATCGGACCCAATATTCCGGGCCTTTTCTCACTTCAACGTCGCATATAGCGAAAACACACACTCTCACGTGACCGTAGTCAATCGTTGTGGTCATCACCACCGTCCCCTTTTTCTTGAGGAAAAAACATCATCCCGTTACTACGGGCTAAATAATGGTGATTAACACTTGACATCCATTGACCCAATTAAGGGCATAAGCACATCAAACATATCACAAAACAATTTCTACAAAATTTGACATGTTAAGCTCTAATTAACATGCTTTAACTACAACTTCAAGAACTAAGCATTTTAACCATACTCAATATTATATAAGCACTATTTAACACCCAAGTTAGGATTAGAGTATTAACCTCACAAATTGCTCCAATTAAAGACTATAAACCCCAAATTTCTTGTAAATATTAGCTCTAATTAACTCCAATGATATACCTACATATCAATTTCACATATATATATATATCGGCACGTCAAAGACGGTCGTGGAAAACGTCAACGAAACTGAAAATGAAAGGTATAGAGACGATCCCCTCACCTCCACGAGTCCGAATACGGTCTCGGTTCGCGAAACGGTGTACCGACGGCGACGAAACGGCGGAGACGGTGGAGCTCCTCTCTAATGGCCGAAATTCCTCTCCTAATTCTATGTTTTACTTGTTTTGATACAAGAAGAAGATGATGAGTCATATATGAGGTGTCACCCTCTTGGACTCCCTAGCCCAACTTTTGCCTATTTATGTTTACACCTCCAACATTTCCTTAAGCTTTATTATAACATCCCCTAAACAATTATATTAACTACCCAATATCTAAGTGGGTATTCGTCTATATCACGCGTGGGTCCCAAACGTGGCCCCACATATTTTGTGAAGTTGCTAATTAACCTACTAGTTATGAATTTGATTCCTATTTATTCTCACACGGGTACTCAAACTAGCACCATAAAAATTACAGTAAACAATAAGATATTAAAGCAATTAAACAAATATTCATATAATCATATAAATGCAACTAAATGTAATTTATTTAATCCGGACCTCCTGTGGGTCCCACTTCATATCCATCTAACTGTGCCCTTTTATCAAGCACTTAACACGTCGGGGTAACCGGAACTTACCCAAATTATCATACGCTATTAATTCTACTAATTAATACATATAATGTAGATATTACCCCATTTCTCCGGGTACGGGTATTACGTAAGCAAAAACTAGAAACTGTAAGAAGTCGCGTGCGCGGACCGCTCGCGCGAGGGGTCGCTCGCGCGAGGGGTCGCTCGCGCCGACCGCTCGCGCGACATGCCCATTTTTTGTTTTCTTTTATAAACTTTTCAAACTGTCCGAACACAGGAAGATCGCGCGCGCGGGCCGCTCGCGCGATCTGCCTAATTTTTGTTTTTCTTATTAAAAAACTTTTCTATCTGCCTGAAAATACACAGCTCGCGCGCATGGGCTGCTCGCGCGAAAGGTCGTTGGCGCGACCCTCGCTCACGCGATCGCGCGCGCGAGTTTGTGCAGTAGCTTCGTCTTCTTTCCCAGGATTCCCCTGTTTCAGTTTTAAGGGGTCTTTTTGACCCATTTTGCAATCCGGATTAAAACATGACATGTAATATATGAATTTCTTCATTTTTCGACGAGGATTTTGAATCTACGATTAATTTAACATGAATCCAAACGTAGATCACGAATTTTTACGAAAAACTAAAAGATGATAAAACTTAATTTCTAATATACTTTATCCTATGAACAAATTAAGCTATAAAACTTTAAACATAGCATCTACAACATGTAATCTTTCATAGTTATCTAAGAAAATGGATTTTGATTGAGATTGAAAAATCTTGATTTCAAGTTATGGAGTTTCAAACGTAAATTCAACAATAGAGATTTTTAAATTAGGCAAATACACACAGTAATTGAGCACAAATTACATTTGGAGTGAATTTAAAATACTCACAGAGATTAGAGATTGAAGAATTGTTGAGAAGGAAAACAATATAGGAAAATTCAAACCCAAGCTTTGGCTATGGGGATTAAGCTTTCTCTCTCCAGGAATTTAAACTCTCAAGCTCTCTCTTTTTCTCTCTGTGTTTGTAAACCCAGAATATAAATAAAATGGAGAATGAGATGAGAGTTAAATAGACTTCAATCTTTACAACTTGGGGACCAAGTAAATTCTAATATGCTCAACAAATGGATTTAAATTAGTTAAACACATATATAAGATTATACACAGCACATATATATAATGCATATACGTATATACACTATCAGATTTTGAAAGGGTAAGTTAGAGTAGTAGGGGTCAAAGTTAAGTTGTTTGGGAAAATGAAGCTTATAGGCATGTCTTAACACACAAGAAAGGCATGGCCAAACAAAGCATAAACAAGTAATCTAAGAAGCACTTATCATGTTTGGCAAAACCACTTATGGCACTAAGTTAACACAAACAACAATGCATTCCCAAACAAAGCATGGTTAATCATTAGTTGCCATTAATAGAAATAAAGCTCAAGTCATTTCATGCTTTACGTCATGTCCAAAAGCTGTGCAAGTTTATCGCGACGCGGACAGTTTTGAACATAAACTGGTATTTTCGTGGTGCGGAGTTCGTCACAAAGATACAGAAAATTCATTTTAAAGTAAGAAATGGTTGTCCGGTTTTATAAAAATACTGATTGAGTCAAAAGAAAATATTTTCACCGTTTTGAAATTCAGTTTTAAAATCCAACACATGTATTGCTAAATTTATAGAAATTACAGTTTTGATCCCAAAAGAATTTCAAATATGAAATAAAGCATGTCACAAGATTTTAACACATGAAGATTATAAATTAAAATGAAATCAGCAATACAAATTAAATATGGAAATGCCCAATTACAATTAAATGAAAATGCAGGTTGTTACAATGACACTTATGAAGGATGAAAACAACAGTAGCCGTCATTCGATTTGTTGAAGGATGGTTTTCTAATGTGAGTGTAGGAAGGAACATTCAAATTTTTCTTTTTTTGCGTTTGATGTTAGACTTGATGTAAGCATAAATTTCAATACATAGACTTCATGTTATAAAGATCTTCAATCCATGTATAATATACATATGTTTTTTGAAATTTCACTTATGTTCAATTATCACTGGCTCCAATACGGAATTCACTTAATTATGTTAACATCATATTTGTAAGAATTTGTATACAATTGTGTTTGTGGCATGAGAAACTCGTGAGACTAGCATGCATATCAAAGAGGGATTAGGACAAAGGCCAAAAGATCAAATGTTGAGTGAATTTCCGATTTGTAATGTGAAACGTCACTTAACATATGAGCAAACCAAAACGTTGGGTGAAATTTTACTAACTCATGAATACAAAAATACTGTGTCATATTTTACTTAGCATACAAGAGAAACCAAAACATGGATGTGTTAAATTCAACAGTGCTAATTTCGTTCAGAAACTCACTGTTAATTTCATCATTTTTATTTGACAATGCAAACTTCACTAGATTTTATTCGTAAATGCTATCTTCAGTATGGGTAATAGTTGGCTCACAACCTTCCTACAACTTTGTGTCTATCTCTCTCCTAGTGGACACTATAGGGTCCACTAGCATTGTGGGATCCATCAGGAGAGAGATAGACACAAAAGAGAGGTTGTGAGCAAAGGTTGTGGGCCAAGTATTACTCCTTTGGTATTGTGCTAATTTCATTTGAGTTGGTAAATTTAGTCCATACTGTGTTCAACTGATTTTGTGGTCAGTTGATTCACTTGATTCAGTATTTTAGTTGATTCACATATGGTTTTGAGTTTGTAAATTCAGTCGATTCAGTTGATTTTCTGTTCTATGATTGAGACTGTGTATAATAAGTGAAAATTCACTTATTATAACCAACATAAGTGAAATTTCACAAGCATACAAGTAAAAATTTACTTATTGTTTCTATCAACATAATGCAAGTGTTTGCTTGAGGGCTGAAGATGACAAAAAAAGGAATCAAGATATAGGGAAAGCATGTCATCATTTGATTTTTTGAGGGGTGGCTCACAATGAGGGTGTAGGAAGAATCATTTCATTTTTTTTCTTGGACATAGTGTATGTTAACTACCGAAGGATGTTGATAGGTATCTTGATGTTAGACTTGAAACATACTATTGTTGATGTTGATCATAGAATTCATTTGATGTTCGACTTAATGTCAGTGCATAGATTTGATGCTAACAGATCTTGAATCCATATATAGTAACAATGATTTTCATTTATTCTCTTAGCTTGAGTGTGATTTTTCAGCTGAAATTTCACTAAAGTTCAATTATTAGTGACTCCAATGTAAAATTCATATCTGTTAATATCAGAGTTTCAAAACATTTGTATTCAAGGATTGTGGCATGAGAAACTCCTAAAACTAACACACACATGAAAAAAGGATCAGACTATAAGATCAAATGCTTAGTGAATTTCACATATGTTATGTCAAATTTCACTTGACATACCAGTAAACCAAAATGTTGACTGAAATTTCACCAACTCTTCAGGTTTACAAAAATGTTTAAGTGAATTTTGACTTAACATATGAGCAAACAAAAATGTTAAGTGAGAGTTCATTTAACATAAGAGCAAAACCAAAATGTTAAGTAAAATTTTAGCCAAATAACTCATGAGGTTAACACCCAAACGTATGAATGTCCGACTACGTTAAAAGATCAAATTTTACAAAAGATATCAGTAAACCAAAGTGTTGACTAAAATTTCATCAACTCACTAAGGCTTACAAAAAATGTTTAAGATAAATTTGACTTAACATATGACCAAACAAAAATGTTAAGTGAGAGTTCATGTAACAGAAGAGCAAAACCAAAATGTTAAGTAAAATTTAGCCAACTAACTCGTGAGGCTAACACGCGTATGAAAGTGTGACTGTATTAACAGATCAAATTTTATTGAACATATCAGTGTTGACTGAAATTCCACCAACTCATTCAGGATTACAAAAATGTTTATGTGAAATATGACTTCACATATGAGCAAACAAAAATATTAAGTGAGAGTTCATTTAACATAAGAGCAAAACCAAAATGTTTTGTGAAAATTAGCCAACTAACTCATGAACCTAACACTAGTGTGAAAGTGCGACTACGTTAAAAGATCAACTATTACGTGAATTTCACGAATGTTATGTAAAATTTCACTCAATATATAAACAACTCAAAAAATAAAGTGAAAAAAATTTCAACTTATACTTTTCAACAACTAGACAATGCTCAACATTCATTGAAACAATTAAAATGTACACCAAGAAACAATTACAATATTGGAAAAGGAAACATCACTATAAACTATACAAAATCCATGGTCTCTTTGCATGTTTTTTTGGTATGGTTTTTTGTCCTTCGACACACTATCTTAGAGCCTTCTCTCCCCTACATGAATCATCTCCAAAATCTTTGGTAATCGCAGTTTTAGAGTGGTATATGCACAAGATCACGAGTTCACTGCCCATTACGCCTGCAAAATCAATGAAATTTTTGCTCAAAACAATATCAAGAGTCAACTAACATAAACTTAGTGTCATTAAAAAATCAATGACATTCACATAAAATTGTTTTTTTTTTTCAAAGTGAAATTTCGCCAACAAAACATATTAAGTGAAATTTCACTAAATATTTCAGTGTTCAATACCTATGAAAGCAATACAGCTCATAAACAAATAAACTTTGTATACAACTTGTCAGCAAAGATGGGATCTGTAATTTCAACAAAAATCAAAATCCAAGAGTTCAACATTCAAACACGAAAAATGAGGAATCAAACGCAACATCCGCTACTTATAATTGTCACGCCCCGACGTAGCATAAATATGGAAAGCGTTTAATTTCCTTTATGGACCCGTAGGTCGCGACAGTTTGAAGGATCGATTCCGTCCCAAAACGTCGAACATCATAAAACCATTAATCAGAGTAGGGCAACCTGGGCTTATAAAAATTTTCTAACTTATTACATCCTATAGTACGGGGTTTACTAAGGCACAGACCGCCTTGAAATAAAACAATAACTTAAAGTCTATTACAGTCATCCTTATTACAAACCAAATCATAACACATAAACATAAAGCATATAAGGGTAACATCTCTTCTCAGCAACAGATCTTAATTAGCATAGTCATACGGTTCTTCTTGATTATAACCTGCAAAGCCTAGACACGAATGTCCAGGACGCATCAACGCCGTCAGCTTCAAGAAGCTGGTGAGTATTAAAAACATAGCTTTGAATGTAAAAACATGCCCATTTACCTTTTTCCCATTTCCATTTAAATACCACAAGTTTATATTTATGATAAAGAGCTTGTTAGAAAAACAACCACAACAATAATTAAAAGATAAATTCACACATATGTGACCGTGTATGAGAACAATGCACCATCTCATCTAACCGACTCTTTTCTCTCGACAAAACCCAACAACCCTCTATCCTACTCCTGGTATCTTTGAAATACTAAGATAGCCACACTTTAGCAACGGGGCGCCAGGGAGTGTCCAGTTTGCCTCACACTTTGGTCCGGGGTACCAGGGAGTGTCCAATGCCTCACACTTTGAATACCCTAACCGCCATGCAAATACCGGGGCAACCCCCACACAGGTATCCAGACTCGAGTCATTCAGGGAGTGTCTATAGGCCACACTTTAGCACTTCCATGGGTGCCAGTGAGTGTCCAAGTTCGGCTTCACACACTTTAACGCTTCCATGGGCGTCAGGGAGTGTCCATTTTTGCCACCTTCGCATTTCAAAGACACCCTCATCCTCTTTTTCAACTCCAACCACAATCACATCCACAACCACAACCATAACCACAGCCACAATTACAACCACAACCACAACCACAAACACAACTCAAACTCATACTCTTTCCACACAATCATTACTCTTTTCCACACTATCATTACTCTTTTACACACTACCAACACTCACCATGCATGTACAACTGACTCCACATGAATGTCATCAAACTTTAAACATAAAGGAATTCACAGAATTAAAGAAACAATACGCGTACGGGGATTGAAAATTCGTAATTCATTGCCTTAATCATTTTAAACATAACTAATAGCATTCTAAAAACTGCTACTGAAATCCTCGTTTTCTGTCCAAACGGTGCAGAATCTGAGAAAATTGCATTAGACAAAAAGTGTGCAGAATCGAGTTTTGCTTGGGACAACGCGGGTAGAACCTTAAATTTCATTCGTTTTCCTAACAAAAATCTGAAAACAAAATTCTGCTACTGTTAAAATTAAAAGAGAAAATATTAGATTGAATTTCTAATATACTTTTTCTGCTACTGTAATCCTCATTTTCTGCCCAAACCGTGCAAAATCTGAGAAAATTGCATTAGACGAAAAAGTGGAATCGAGTTTTACTTGGGACAACGCGGGCAGAACTTTAAATTTCATTCGTTTTCCTAACAAAAATCTGAAAACAAAATTCTGCTACTGTTAAAATTAACTACCTAAATCAGTAAATAAGGAATGAGTTACATTTGGAGTGAGTTAGTAATACTCACCGTGATATAGATTGAAGAAATTGTTGAGACAGAAATATAATTACGAAATTCCCGAATTCCAAGCTTTGGCTATGGAGGATTGAGCTCTTCTCTCTCTCTACGAATTTGAAGAACTCTCTGCACTCTCTAAACTCTCTGTGAATTCTGAAATGTGTTGTGATGGAAGTGCAGAATGTGTAGTGTGGTTGGGTGTATATATAATCAAATACCCACTAAGAAAACATTGGCCTAACTCTCCACCCAATCTCCATTAACCTCCATATAATACCATGAATGTGCAGATATGATGTGTATACACTGCCCTTTATTCTCCACTACTGAAAGTAAGAGGTAGGTGGAGATGAGGTGGGTCAATGTGTGTTTGGGTAATCTAGCTTATGGCATAAGGACAACACACATACTACAACATTTGCCAAACAAGACCTAAGGGAAAAGCATCAGCATTCATAATTGAGTATAAATAAATTTGTTCAATCATTTACTTCCAAAATTCTGTGGAAGTTTAACACTGCGCGGACAGTTTTAAACCTACACTGGTATTTTCGTGACACGGTGTTTATCACAAAAATACAGAGAATTCATTTTAACGTTAGAAATAGTTTTCTAATTTTATAAAAATACAGTTTGAGTTTAAAAGAAATAATTCCACCGTTTTGAAATACAGTTTTGAATTTTAACACAGGTATTGCAAGTTTTTTATGAAAATTGCATTTTGACCCCAAAAGTAATTTCAATTAGTCAAGAATTAAACTTTTCACATAAGAATCGAAATTAACATATAAACAGACAATATATATTAAATTTTAAATATGATAATGCAAATGATAATGAAAATAAATTTTAATTATGATCATGCAGGAAAATGCAGGTTATTACACCCTTCCCCCCTTAAACAGGATTTCGTCCCCGAAATCAAGACTAACTAGTCATGAAACAACTCCGGGTACTTCTTCCTCATATCAGCTTCAACTTCCCACGAGGCTTCATTCTCGTCGTGGTGATTCCACTGAACCTTCACCAACGGAATATCCTTATTCCTCAGCTTCTTGATACTCTGATCCAAAATCTTCGCAGGTCTCTCCTTGTAAGAAACGCTATGACTCGTCTCAATGTCGTCATAACTAACCACATGCGAGGGATCTCGTATGTATTTCCTCAACATACTCACGTGAAACACGTTGTGAACCCCAGACATCTTTGGTGGTAACGCCAGTTGATATGCCACTTTCCCGATACGTTCCAAAATCTCAAACGGTCCAATGAAACGCGGAGCTAACTTCCCTCTCTTGAGACCAAAACGTACTACTCCTCATGTTGGTGAAACCTTAAGAAGTACGTGATCTCCCACACTAAACTCCAGATCTTTTCGGCGTCGATCAGCATAACTCTTATACCGGCTCTGAGCGGTTCTCATCCTTTCTTTGACCAAGGAAATCTTCTCGTTGGTTTCTCTAACCAAATCTGGTCCCAACAATTCTGTGTCCCCAACCTCTGCCCAACACAAAGGAGAACGACATGGTCGTCCGTACAGTGCTTCGAACGGAGCCATACCGATACTCGTATGATAACTATTGTTATAGGCAAATTCAACCAACGGCAAGTGTGTCTCCCAAGATTCTTCAAAATCGATCACACAAGCCCTAAGCATATCTTCCATGATCTGATTCACACGCTCAGTTTGTCCATCTGTCTGAGGGTGAAAAGCAGTACTCATCTTGAGCGAGGTTCCCATAGCTTCTTGCAAACTTTCCCAAAATCCAGAAGTAAAACGTGCGTCACGGTCTGACACAATCGACACAGGTGCACCGTGAAGTCGCACAACTTGTTGTATGTACATCCGGCTCATCTTTTCCACCGGGTATGTCATACTGTAAGCAATAAAATGAGCTGACTTCGTCAATCGATCCACAATTACCCAAATAGCGTCATGATTCTGCTGTGATCGAGGCAATCCTACTACAAAATCCATCGTTATATGCTCCCACTTCCAACCAGGAATAGGTAGCGGTTGCAACAATCCTGACGGTCTCTGATGTTCGGCCTTGACTTGCTGACACGTCAAACACTTGGATACAAACTCGGCCACATCCTTCTTCATGCCTTCCCACCAGAAATTCCTCTTCAAATCTTTGTACATCTTCGTTCCTCCCGGGTGAACTGTATACCTTGATTTATGTGCTTCTTCCAGGATATCCTTCCTTAACTCTCCATCACCGGGCACGCACAACCTATTCCTGCACCGATACCCTCTATCGATTCCCACCTTCCATTCTGTCGGGTCCTTCTCTGACATCTTTATGAACCATGATTGAAACTTCTCATCTTCTTTCTGAGCTCCAATAATGCGGTCAATGAGAACAGGCTGTAGGATAAGACATCCGAAAAGTTGTCCTTCTCCTCTTTCAGCACTCTGTACATCAAACTCTGCCAACGTCTCCAATGCTCGCCATTCTCTCACCATTAAGGAGGCGATCGTCTCACGAGTCTGCCGACTCAAAGCATCAGCGACCACATTAGCTTTACCAGGGTGGTATTCCAATGTGAAGTCATAATCTTTGATCAACTCCATCCATCTGCGCTGCCTCATGTTCAACTCTTTCTGTGTGAACAAATACTTCAGACTCTTGTGATCGGAGAACAAATCAAACTTCTCACCGTAGAGATAATGTCTCCAAATCTTGAGTGCAAATACCACTGCTGCCAACTCCAAATCATGAATAGGATAGTTCAACTCATTCGGCTTCAGCTGCCTGGATCCATAGGCTATAACTCTGTCATCTTGCATAAGTACACACCCTAGTCCTTGATATGATGCGTCACTAAAGATAGTGAACTTCTCACCAGGCTTGGGTATTGCTAGTACTGGTGCGGTAGTGAGTCTCTCTTTCAACTCTAGAAAGGCTCGCTCATGCTTCTCTGTCCATTCGAATTTCAAATTCTTCTTCGTCAACCCAGTCAATGGTGCAGCTATCTTGGAGAATCCCTCAACAAATCTCCTGTAATAGCCTGCGAGTCCAAGAAAACTCCGAACTTCTGTAGGGTTGCTTGGCCTAACCCAGTTGGATACAGCATCGGTCTTGGACGAATCCACAGAAATTCCTTGAGATGACACCTTGTGTCCCAAAAATTTCACTTCTTGCAACCAGAACTCACACTTACTGAACTTGGCATACAAGTGGTGGTCCTTAAGCGTCTGCATCGCAATCCGTAGATGTTGCTCGTGTTCTTCTCCTGACTTAGAATAGATCAAAATATCATCAATAAAGACGATGACAAACTGATCTAAATAAGGCTTGAATACTCTGTTCATCAGATCCATAAACACTGCCGGGGCGTTCGTCAATCCAAACGGCATCACCAGAAATTCATAATGACCATATCGGGTTCTGAAAGCAGTCTTAGGTATGTCTTCCTTCCGTACCCTCAACTGATGATACCCCGACCTTAGGTCTATCTTGGAAAATATCGTAGCTCCTTGTAGTTGATCAAATAAATCGTCGATCCGAGGCAAAGGATACTTGTTCTTGATTGTCACTCGATTCAATTCTCTGTAGTCGATACACAGCCTGAGCGTCCCGTCCTTCTTCTTCACAAATAATACCGGTGCTCCCCAAGGCGATGTACTAGGACGTACAAAACCTAGGTTCTCGAGCTCTTGAACTTGTCCCTTCAATTCCAATAGTTCTGTGGGGGCCATTCTGTAGGGAACCTTAGTAATTGGTACGGTACCCGGTATAAGCTCAATACAGAACTCTATACTTCTCTCGGGCGGTAATCCAGAAATGTCTTGAAATACTTCTTCGAAGTCCTTGACTACAGGTATAGATGATGCTGTCACCTCTGTACTGACGACTTCAATGTTGGCTAAACATCTTGTGAGGAACATATCTCCCGAAGGGTTACATTGAAAATCAAAGGGTTGATTCTCATTGTCGGAGAATGTAATTCTCTTCCTCGCACAATCCAACTTCACTTGATTCTGAGACAGCCAATCCATTCCTAGGATTATGTCAAACTCCTTCATCGATAGGACGATCAACCTTGCAGGGATTTCTTGGTCACCTAATCTTAAGGGACAATCCTTGCACACATGTCCTAAACTGACCGCAGCTCCTATTGGTGATGTAGCCTTCAAAGCTTTCTCTAAGCGATGAGGTAAGATACCCAATCTCCGAATTGTATTAACAGATATGAATGATAGAGCAGCACCCGTATCAAATAATACTCTAACATGGGAGTTAAATAGAGTCAATGTACCTTCCACTGCTTGCTGATCAGGTTGAGCTTCTCCATGATCTCCTTCTTCATATTCAGCTCCATCATATTCCGCGGCATCAGGAATAACAGCATTCAAGCGGGTCTGACTCTGTTGTCCATAAGTTGCTTGCTTAGGGGCAGTGCAGAACCTGCTGATGTGACCTGGTTCACCACAGTTGAAGCAGACTATTCCTGGCTGAGTAGCACGCCTTGGTGCCCTGCAGTCCCGAGCCACATGTCCAGGGTTGCCACAGTTGAAGCACTTTACACCACTACTTCCTTCTCCTACTCGGGGTTGAGTCGGATGGGTAATAGCTTGTGCCTTCTTGCTCCCATCAAAGTTCCTCTTCTGCCCTTGGGTACGATTCATTGGTGGTCTATTCCCAAAATTACCCCTCTGAGGCGGTCGGAATTCGAATTGTTTACGGTATACTCGAGCATCCTCTTCCAGGTCGGTAGCCAGGCCGACTAGTCCTTCAAACGATTTGTCTAGGTGGCCGAGAGTCAGGCGACGAATCTGCGGTGCCAACCCTTGGTTATACTTCCGGATCTTCTTCTCCTCAGTATCAACCATGTGTGGGGCAAACCGTGACAGCCTCTCAAACTGTGTGGTATACTCTTGCACCGTCTTGGTTCCTTGCGTCAGATCCATGAATTCCTTCTCTCTTCTGTGCCTCTCCGTAGCCGGGAAGTACTTCTCCAGAAATCTTCCTTTGAACGCTGTCCACGTCATCCCCATCGCAGCTGTGTTTCCGATAGTGGCTATGACCGAGTCCCACCAATCTGCAGCGGCGTCGGTCAGTTGAAAAGTAGCCAATCTCCTCTTGTCCATCTCGTTGCATTGGACAGCTTCGAACATGCGATCCATCTGTCTTAACCATTGCTCCGCCTTCCAGGGATCCGTGGTACCCGCAAATTGCTCGGGTCTGAGCGCACGGAATCTTTCCAGCAGCTTATCTCCCGTCTGGCGGTCTCGTTGGTTTTCATTCGCATTACTAACCCTCTCGAGACGTCTAATAAAAGCTTCAAATATTCCCGTGGGGTCGGCAGCCTCGGGCGCTCCTTCAATCAGATTTCTGTTCCTCCTTGGTCTTCCAGCCATTCTATGCATGATAGGGGTAGTAGAATGAGAAACATGCATGCAACAGTACTATGACGAAAATTTTCAAAGTAGTATATATCACTATAACACATACTCGTATTATCACATAAGCATACAATAAAATATATATTGAGTACATATAACACGTATTCGAACTAGGGCTGTCTAATAGCAAAGAGGTTGTATTCTTATCCTCTAGACTCTGGTTGTGGGCCATACTGACTTTTCCAAGATTTGACTTAGGAAGTTCGTCAGTGCCTAAGCTATTAATGAGGGCTATGGTATGCTTTAACTCCTTAGAAACTCGGCTACTATATGTCTGTAGGGGCATCATAAGTTATGGTTATCTCGGCTAATCCTAAATGGATATGTCTGAAGGTATATGGAAATTGTTATCATTCTTGTCGATGTGACAAGACAAACGGGTAATCATTTCTATGATAAAACCAACTTAGAATTTTAGTTTCTGAACTAAGGGTAATCCGTACTAAACTAACACTAGAACTTGGTTGTATAGCTTAGTAAAACTTAATGGTAACCTATGTCACTAATCTATGGCGTGAATAACTGAGCCTGGTCAATCTAGAAAACCTATGGCTCTGATACCACCAAATCCTGTCACGCCCCGACGTAGCATAAATATGGAAAGCGTTTAATTTCCTTTATGGACCCGTAGGTCGCGACAGTTTGAAGGATCGATTCCGTCCCAAAACGTCGAACATCATAAAACCATTAATCAGAGTAGGGCAACCTGGGCTTATAAAAATTTTCTAACTTATTACATCCTATAGTACGGGGTTTACTAAGGCACAGACCGCCTTGAAATAAAACAATAACTTAAAGTCTATTACAGTCATCCTTATTACAAACCAAATCATAACACATAAACATAAAGCATATAAGGGTAACATCTCTTCTCAGCAACAGATCTTAATTAGCATAGTCATACGGTTCTTCTTGATTATAACCTGCAAAGCCTAGACACGAATGTCCAGGATGCATCAACGCCGTCAGCTTCAAGAAGCTGGTGAGTATTAAAAACATAGCTTTGAATGTAAAAACATGCCCATTTACCTTTTTCCCATTTCCATTTAAATACCACAAGTTTATATTTATGATAAAGAGCTTGTTAGAAAAACAACCACAACAATAATTAAAAGATAAATTCACACATATGTGACCGTGTATGAGAACAATGCACCATCTCATCTAACCGACTCTTTTCTCTCGACAAAACCCAACAACCCTCTATCCTACTCCTGGTATCTTTGAAATACTAAGATAGCCACACTTTAGCAACGGGGCGCCAGGGAGTGTCCAGTTTGCCTCACACTTTGGTCCGGGGTACCAGGGAGTGTCCAATGCCTCACACTTTGAATACCCTAACCGCCATGCAAATACCGGGGCAACCCCCACACAGGTATCCAGACTCGAGTCATTCAGGGAGTGTCTATAGGCCACACTTTAGCACTTCCATGGGTGCCAGTGAGTGTCCAAGTTCGGCTTCACACACTTTAACGCTTCCATGGGCGTCAGGGAGTGTCCATTTTTGCCACCTTCGCATTTCAAAGACACCCTCATCCTCTTTTTCAACTCCAACCACAATCACATCCACAACCACAACCATAACCACAACCACAATTACAACCACAACCACAACCACAAACACAACTCAAACTCATACTCTTTCCACACAATCATTACTCTTTTCCACACTATCATTACTCTTTTACACACTACCAACACTCACCATGCATGTACAACTGACTCCACATGAATGTCATCAAACTTTAAACATAAAGGAATTCACAGAATTAAAGAAACAATACGCGTACGGGGATTGAAAATTCGTAATTCATTGCCTTAATCATTTTAAACATAACTAATAGCATTCTAAAAACTGCTACTGAAATCCTCGTTTTCTGTCCAAACGGTGCAGAATCTGAGAAAATTGCATTAGACAAAAAGTGTGCAGAATCGAGTTTTGCTTGGGACAACGCGGGTAGAACCTTAAATTTCATTCGTTTTCCTAACAAAAATCTGAAAACAAAATTCTGCTACTGTTAAAATTAAAAGAGAAAATATTAGATTGAATTTCTAATATACTTTTTCTGCTACTGTAATCCTCATTTTCTGCCCAAACCGTGCAAAATCTGAGAAAATTGCATTAGACGAAAAAGTGGAATCGAGTTTTACTTGGGACAACGCGGGCAGAACTTTAAATTTCATTCGTTTTCCTAACAAAAATCTGAAAACAAAATTCTGCTACTGTTAAAATTAACTACCTAAATCAGTAAATAAGGAATGAGTTACATTTGGAGTGAGTTAGTAATACTCACCGTGATATAGATTGAAGAAATTGTTGAGACAGAAATATAATTACGAAATTCCCGAATTCCAAGCTTTGGCTATGGAGGATTGAGCTCTTCTCTCTCTCTACGAATTTGAAGAACTCTCTGCACTCTCTAAACTCTCTGTGAATTCTGAAATGTGTTGTGATGGAAGTGCAGAATGTGTAGTGTGGTTGGGTGTATATATAATCAAATACCCACTAAGAAAACATTGGCCTAACTCTCCACCCAATCTCCATTAACCTCCATATAATACCATGAATGTGCAGATATGATGTGTATACACTGCCCTTTATTCTCCACTACTGAAAGTAAGAGGTAGGTGGAGATGAGGTGGGTCAATGTGTGTTTGGGTAATCTAGCTTATGGCATAAGGACAACACACATACTACAACATTTGCCAAACAAGACCTAAGGGAAAAGCATCAGCATTCATAATTGAGTATAAATAAATTTGTTCAATCATTTACTTCCAAAATTCTGTGGAAGTTTAACACTGCGCGGACAGTTTTAAACCTACACTGGTATTTTCGTGACACGGTGTTTATCACAAAAATACAGAGAATTCATTTTAACGTTAGAAATAGTTTTCTAATTTTATAAAAATACAGTTTGAGTTTAAAAGAAATAATTCCACCGTTTTGAAATACAGTTTTGAATTTTAACACAGGTATTGCAAGTTTTTTATGAAAATTGCATTTTGACCCCAAAAGTAATTTCAATTAGTCAAGAATTAAACTTTTCACATAAGAATCGAAATTAACATATAAACAGACAATATATATTAAATTTTAAATATGATAATGCAAATGATAATGAAAATAAATTTTAATTATGATCATGCAGGAAAATGCAGGTTATTACAATAATAACTTTGAACAACAAATTTAAAACAAAATCAACATAAAATTGTGACTACATTGCTAATAAAATCAGATCAAACAATAAAAAACCAAAATCAGTTATCTGATCTGTTCATCATTGAATCAGTACTAAAAATCAGATTTAAAACACACGCACACACACACACACACTGTCACGACCCATCCCACTACGCGTGGAAATAGGACACGTGGCACGCCACCAAGGCTCAACCAAGCATCATCTAATAATACGCAGCGGAAAGAACTTCTATAAAACAACCCTGGTAGTTTAAAACTTAGGAAACGTTCCCCTCTGCGTTTGTAAAGTACATTGAAATTTGAGTTATAAAAAGTTTTGGCCATTGAGAACACATTCAAAAGAAAATATTTGAAAACAGAGGTTCAGTCGACTGACCAGTCGACTGCACTAGGGTCCAGTCGACTGCTACGTCGACTGAGTCTGACAGAAACTAAAACCCTAAATCCACAACAGAGGTCCAGTCGACTGCCCAGTCGACTGTGTTAAGCAGAACCAAAAATACATCATATTGCAAAGGGGTCCAGTCGACTGCTCAGGGAACCCCAGTCGACTGTGTTATGCAGAACTAAAATTTAACATTGCTCATCAGGGGTTCAGTCGACTGATCAGGGAACCCAGTCGACTGCATTGGTTACTATTTGGATCAGTAGCTAAAATTCTACAGTGTTCAGTCGACTGCCCAAGGGGTTCAGTCGACTGCTACTCTGATATACACTTACAGTATCCCAAATACACGAGATCCAGTCGACTGATCAGGGGGTTCAGTCGACTGCTCCCCTGCTAACAGCCCTGTGTTGAAATATTCACAACTCATACCTCTCAACACCCACCGTGGTGCAATCATAACTGATTTAACGCATTAAAACATAACTACAGATGTTCAATTACACGATTACAATACTATAGAAGCTAATACATGTTTCTATTACAACATACTACAATACTCAAATCCTTATACAAGTTTTAGGATTTAAAAACAAAACATTTACAAAGGCGATTCCCCGGCGTTCATCGGCCTCACTCCGCACACTTCTTCTTGTCTTTCTTTTTACCTGCAATGGAGTACATCTCCACTGCTCAGCTATATGCTGAGCGTACAATTCTAAATGTATGCTTATATGACAATTCATGGTTTAAGCATCTAAAACACATAGAAATAGTCTCTGGGGTGAGTGGTACGCATTCATCCGGTCGATGCCGTAGGAGGCCCACCTCTCCCACGCATCTCGTACACTGGTTGGGCCTTCCTCCATACCAGGTACCGTGTACTGGTTGGGCCCACCTCCAATCCAGACACCACCACAAATTCCAATTTCAACAAGATCACAATCCTCAAGGTTCGAGGAGCTTACTCCGAATGAATTTGCACCAAACTCCCCTTTGACCCAAGTAGACACATAACATGCTCACATAAACAGTTATACGTGCTTTTATCATAATTTCACGTGCATAATTAACGGGCCTAGCTAATACATGAATTTCGCCCGGATCCAAGAATATCAAAAGTGATGTCCAAAACATGAAAATCCATATATGTCATAGATCTAGAATTCATACCTCGTGCGAATCTCTTCAAACTTTGAAGGATCGTCTAGGGGGCTAAATAAACGTCGGATTTCGAATTTGGTACGATTCCTATAAGTTTTACCTGATTTTTCCCAAAAGTCCAAAATTAAGATTTTAACAAAACTTGGCCAAACATGACCTAAGTGGTATCAAAACGTAGATCTTACCTCCACGAGTTCAAATCTTGAATTTGGTGAAAATCTGACAGACGAAAGGTCGTCTATCGGCGTCGCAAAGCCCGGAGCAACCAAATCTCCTTTCTCTCTCCTCTCTCTAGATATTTTTTGAAAAGTTTGAGAAATGAAATCTTATCCTCCACTATTTATAGAAAAACTTCTCGGAAATCGTGTTTACCTCCCCGCAAGTTCCTCAAACTTCTAATTAGCTCTCGAAACTTTACGCACATCCATTTCACAACTTTACAAGTGAAAACTATAAATTTCAAAAGTTTTCGACTAGGTTTCGTTTGGGTCCAAAATAACGTCTGAAAACTAAATTCTGTGGAATCTCTACACAACCTACCTTTTTAGTTAACGTGACACTCACGTTCTCACCACAGTTCTTAAATCAATATATAACAATATCAAAGATTACTACAATTTACCAAACACAGGTAAAATTTACTATTCACAAAATACCAGATAAAGTCAAATAACATTTAAGTCATATAAATGTCATTTAATCATGCCAATGCAACAGGTGTTACCAATTCCTCGTGTCTCCACTAGACACCTCACCGTTGACTCACGTCAACTCAACTCAATCAAATTATTAATAACATTAATAATTCCACAATCTCAATTTATGCATGTTTTAAAACCATGAAATTCTGGAACGGGTGTGACACACACACACACACAAACACACATAATCGAAACTTTGTTTTTGAATAAATCGTTCAAGAAAACTAGTTAAAATTGCAAAAATGAACTATAAAAATTGATAATCAAACATAATCATACAATCAAACCTACTAGTTCATATCCAATGCCTTCGAGTTGAGATTTTTGGAACAATTTGACTTCGTATCAAATTTCCTGACAAGTCAAATGCACCAAAACATAGAATCAATCACTAAGATTGCAATCAAATCTTTGAGCGCGGAGAAAATCAAACCAAATAGACCACTCCAAACTGATCCAATGTCTTCGAGTTGATGATTCACAACAATTTGACTTCAAAAAAAAAAGTTCTCACCAGCCAAACACTCCAAATTTGAGAATCCAAACTGAGATTTGAATGAGATCTTCGACCAAGGAGATAAACGCGAGTATCCTTTTGAATTGAGCTTCAAATCACAGCTTCCAATCAAAAACAAATCAGCAAAACTAGGGTTCTTCAAATGTGAGTTCTCATTTTTGAAACTGCAAATGGCAGTTTTGGAAAAAAAAATTGAACGTTTGCAAGTCCAGGATGTCTAGCATAGAAGAGTTCTCTCTTGAGGGATTTTTTTAACAAACTAAGATATCTTTTGGATTTTAAAACTTTTGAGAGTTACTTATAGAGATTTTCCAATAATTTTCTATTAGAAGTTTAGGGAATTAATTGAATTGACTATGACTTTTGCATGTAGGCATAAGCATAAGTAGAAGCGCTAATGGTAGTATAGGAATTAGGAGAAATTCATTAAAATTCTAATCTATTTTCTGCATTACTTATAGATTGAAGCATCTTTGATAGGTACAACCAAAATGTGTTTTTGGAACTCTAAAACAGTTTTTTTTTTTTTCCAAACATTCTAATATATACAACTTAAATTTCAGATCAAGTTTGGATCCAAAACAGTTTGTGGAAGTAATTCCAAAAATAGGACTTAATAAATTTTTTTTTATCTAATTCTCAGGACGATGATCGTATAATTTAGACTTTTTTTTTTGCAAAAATATAGCCAGTCCAAACAAGTACTCAAGCTCCTGACCACAATTGACATAAATAAAATAAAATAAAATAAAAGATAAAGGCACTTATTTATAATTTTTTTAGACTCCAAAATTGCAATATTCAAAGGAATGCAAAGGCCACAAAAAAAGTGTACCAGTCAAAATTAGACGCGTGAGCATAAATGTGGAAACATTGATATTTTGTTTCCAGTAAAAGTCATGGCTACCAGCCTACCACACACGCATTCGATACAATTGTTAATTCGGTCCGGTCCTACTTAAAACCCCATACTCATCTCGAGAGATGACCAGCCTATTGTCTTCTCACGGGCCATTGAATTACCCAAAACAACCCTCCTTCATACTAGTATTATTTCTCCTAACCTTTCACTTTCAGGTTTTTCTGTAGTTAACCGAAATAACAGGGGCTTTCTCTCCCCCGTGAAAGTCACCACGTGTATCGCAAAAATATTATAAAAATGGATGAGTAATATTTGGGACACAACCTTCATACAACTTTCATACAACCTCCCTAAAAGATGTGTCTATCTCTCTCCTGTGATGTCACTGGACCCCACAGTGATACAGGAAAGAGATAGACACATCTTTTGGGGAGGTTGTATGAAAGTTGTATGAAGGTTGTGCCCCAAGTATTACCCTAGAAATCCACTGTATTTCGCCCCGAACGCTGACGAATACCTAACACGCCATTGTTACGTTGTATATATCATCTATACGTGTGTACAAAATATATATATATATATATATATCTCACTGACGAGGGTTCATCTTTGTTTCCTTGTACTTCTGCTTGATCTAGAGGTATTTTTGCATTATTAGATGTGGATCTGTTACTTGTAGGGTTGCTTCGATTTCTAGGGTTTTTAATTCTTTTGAATACTTGCAGGTTTTTTGAGAATGGAAACGGCGACTGCTCTTCGCTCATCTTTCGGTATATGCTGTGGAAATTGGAGTTCAGCTGCCCGATCGTCTCTTTCTCTTTCCAATGGACCCAATTTCGTTCGTTTCGGCACCAAATCTCGAGTCTTGGTTAAGGTACCATATCCTCTCTCTCTCTCTCTCTCTCTATATATATATATATATATACACACACACACACACACACACATATATATATATGCACGCATGTTTACTTGTGTTACCGTTTTAGTCTTTAAAAATAATTCTATGCTTTCGGGTTGATACTTTCTCATATGCTGCTTGAATCTGTTTGGCTGCCTTGAAATTGGGGGAAAAGATAACAAAATCTTACAACATTTGCTGTTGATGAGTTCGTAAGAAAAGAGGAATCTGTAATTAACTATGCCAAATAATTGTCCAGTGGAAAGTTTTGTTGCTTTTTGAGGCCCTAAAGTTTGGGTTTTCCCTTTAAATCATATGTGCAAAGATAAATTGAAAGATGAATGCTAACTGGTAAATTAGAGACTATAGTTTAGATTGTTGGGCTTTATTATGTTCTGCAAATAGTTAAGTTTCTCATGAGTATCTGTTTTTCTTGCCCTGGTATTTTTGTTTGAGATTCATAAGCTAGATCATACTTGTAGATATTTGGGCGAACGAGCCAAGTTTGGCCATGCATCAGGAGGTTATTCATGCCTGGGGAAGTTAAAATTTGGACTAAGCTTAGCTAGATTTAGACTTGGGGTTAACTAATCAGTCCTAAGTTTGTTTAAATACAATGAACTATTGCCTGTTACAAGCCTATTTGATATCCTTTTGCATGTGAAGACCCAGCACTTGCAAAAGGTACCTTGCATGGGCTTTGAATGTGCAGCCTGATTTATCCAATGACTCTATTTGCGGTTGCATTTATGCAACTATAGATACATGTACAGTACAGATTGGATTAGCGGCTTGTATTGTTGGGGACTCTATATGTTGTGTTGTCCATTAGAATCACCAGATTGTCCTTGAAAACTTTTTAGTTTGGATGTTGTGTACTTGAAAATAAAGTGTTCTAAACTATTGTTCATTTGTGTGGATGGCAGCAATATCCTTCAATTTCACACTCAAAATTTGGGCATCAAAGAATGGCTTTTGGGAGTAGGAAAGGCTCTGTAATCAGAGCATCATCATCTTCTGATTCAGCAGGATCAGACACTCCAATTGCTCCACTTCAGCTGGAGTCTCCAATTGGACAGTTTCTGTCTCAAATCATGGTAAGCCACCCACATCTTGTACCAGCTGCAGTAGAGCAACAGCTTGAACAACTTCAAACTGACCGCGATGCTGAGAAACAGAAGGAAGATCCTTCGGCTACTGGCACGGACTTAGTACTGTACAGGTTAGTTGTGATGACATGGTGGTGGTGGCAATTTACATGTTCCTGATTCCTGATTTTGGATATTGATTTTTTTTTTTTTTTTTTTAAAATGCTTGATAATAAGTAGAGAAATTTGATGTTATTCGGCTGTGAAAGGTTTCAATTCTTCACTTTTATTGCGTTGGTTTCTTGAAATCTGGTTTTAAGGGGTTTTTGAATTCATTAGGAGAATTGCTGAGGTGAAGGAGAGTGAAAGAAGGAAGGCTCTGGAAGAGATACTGTATGCGTTGGTTGTGCAGAAGTTCATGGACGCTAATGTTTCTTTGATACCGACCATAACCCCCTCATCACCGGACAAGTTGGGCAGAGTTGACATGTGGGCCTCTCAAGATGAGAAGCTTGAGCGACTTCATTCTTCTGAAGCTTATGAAATGATCCAGAACCATTTGTCTCTTATTCTTGGAAACCGAATGGGTGATTCGACCTCTGTAGCTCAGATTAGCAAGCTCAGGGTTGGCCAAGTTTATGCAGCATCAGTTATGTATGGGTACTTCCTCAAGCGGGTTGATCAGAGGTTTCAGCTTGAGAAAACAATGAAAGTCCTTCCACAGGGGTTGGATGACGAAGAGAGTAGTCTTCAGCAAATTATTGAAGAAGGGGAGATGAGGCCCAATGGAAGTGATCACAAGGCTTCTTTCAAGACTGTCCAATCCCATCCTGAAGTCTCATCCTGGTCTGGTGGGATGAACCCGGTAGGTTTTGGACATGGGATAAAGGCTTCCCGATTGAGAACCTATGTAATGTCATTTGATGGTGAAACTCTTCAGAGATATGCAACCATCAGATCCAAAGAAGCTGTTAGCATCATTGAGAAACACACAGAGGCATTGTTTGGTAGGCCTGAGATTGTTATCACGCCTCAAGGGACTGTTGATTCTTCCAAGGATGAACTCATCAAGATTAGCTTTGGCGGTTTGAGAAGACTTGTTTTAGAGGCCGTGACTTTTGGTTCTTTCCTCTGGGATGTTGAGAGTTATGTTGATTCTAGGTACCATTTTGTTATGAACTAAGCTTTCAAAATTGAAAATTGTTTGTGTAGGCAGTTCTGACCAGCTTAAATGCTATAACGGAGTGTTATTTTGGAGTGAATTACCAACTCATATTGGACTAATTGATCTGTATATAGTTGTGTTTCTTATTTGATGTAAGAATTTTAAACAGCTGAATTTGTGTTTTGCTCATTTATGCATCTCAGTCTGTGTCAGGTTAAGTTGAATAAATTAAACATTGTAGTCTAATCTCTGCCACCACTTGGTGCCACTTTGGAGCACTAAAATGTGCCCAAGGATCATCGGCATAAGAGTGTGGGCAGCACTCTTGGCAGCACCTATGTGGCATTGGCAGAATCACAATTTATTTATTTAATGGGAAAAAAAATGCAGGCGGCCAAGGATCCGCTCCCCTAAAATGTTTACAGGAGAATGCTGCTCAAGGGGATTCCCTGCATAAACTTATTGGAGAAGTCATTACGCAGGTGGGTTGTTGCAGGTGCAATGGGTGGCGGCTGCCCTTTTTGTCTTTAGATTAGCTGTGATGGACTTCAATTTAAAGAATGTGTAACAATCAACATTGATACTGGATGCAGTAACGAGGATTTTTTTTTTAGCATTTCATGTACGTGATGTTGCGAGGTCAATTGAATTTATTTTCAGACTTTAAGCTTGATACACCATTACATGAGAGTTTGTTATTTATACACAGATCAAGAGTATCTGTTAAGTGCTTAAATCTGTTCGAAAAGAACAACTGTTGTTCTGAACCAGTGGAAGTTGTTAAAACCTTGACCTCTGCAGTGAAAATGGCTCGGACAGGTCTGTGGTCGGACAATCTTGATTCAGCTCTGCTATACTCGTCTTGCTTCAATCCCTCACCATACCAAATGATTCTATCACACCTACAAAATCACCATTTTCTTCATTAATCTCTCTCATCAATTTAATCATTTCTTAGATAATCAAACTTTACTCTTGACTTACGGCTACTTACCATGCCGGGGTTCGCCTCTTTTTCCCCTTCTGCTTCTGATGGCAACCATAATAGTCATCTGAATTTGGGTAATATTTGTAAGTAGGTGCAAATTTAATCAACTCCTCGTGCCAGCCTTCGAATACATGACCTTTCTTGAGCTCCGCCTTTAGCTTTATTATATATATATTGATGGAATTTGATCTCGAGTTTAGTTAAAATAGTTTATTGAGTAGTCTTGGTAGAAAATTACCATGAAGTGCTGTTATATTTAGTACCTGGTCATTTTGTAATAAGATGTTCCATTGTCGGTTTTCCACTAAGGATCTAGTTGTGGCCTCAGGCAGATAGATCCTATAGTTCAAATCTCCCAGCCAAATCACGCGACTGCATGTGGATCAGCTACCATTAGGCTATATATTTTCAGTATGTAAGCGAATTTTAATTTATAGCAATGGAAGTCAGATCATTTTAAAAAATTATAACCTACATAATAAATCTACTAATAACGACAATTAATGAGAGATTCAGATTTCGGATCATACAAAGTTTCATAAAGTTTTGTTTTGTTTAAATAATCACTTAAAAATAGTAATATCCAGTATGAAATCTACAGAGAATAGTAGAAAAGTAGTGCTAACGTAATCGCTTTAATATTTGTTATTTAACTTAACTACTGTTTTGGTCCCATTAAAATTGGAAAGGAAAAAAAAAAAGAGTTAGATATTATGATCTAATATAGATGCATATGCTTCCAATAACTAATGCGAATATGTAAAATATACGTACTCGTGATCTAGAATTTTTCTTGGTAAATTGTGCAAGGGATTTTGAGGAAAGATTGTACGCGATAATATTTCTGTGGCATTTGCATTTCTCTGTCTCTCATCGCCTTCTTTCCCTCCAGAAGCTAAATGACTACACACAAAGCAGAAGCTCGTTTCATGCAACCAAAATCTAACCGACACTGAACCCTGTATAGCATGTTTTAATTGCAAATTTTAGGAAATCAAAAGCATGTAAAACATATACACACATATTTGTATATTATGGCATATAGACGTATACTAGTTGATACCTTATTTCCTAGACAGCCCATGATGCCACAGCCAACAGATGAGACACCGGAATTCCTGATGTATTGAGAGAGATCGCTTCGAACCCATACAGTGATGTATATTCCAACCATTTGTTTACTTAGGATGCACTGAAACTTCCTCGGTGAGACACAATCAATAGAATTGTGCTCTTTTAGGGGATGAACTTTGTGAAATTCCCCAATTTCTGATTTTTGAACACTTTCTTGGGAATGTATTAATGTCTTGTTCAGAGCTGCTCTGATCAAAGAATTCCATTTCATGGAAATTCTAGTATTATCAGAACCCAGAACATTTCCAGCATTGAGAGGCACAATTTCTTGAAACCTGAAAAGAAATCACTCAAAAGAATCATCTTTCAGGTTGCCTGCTCTGCGTGTAGTGTGTGTGTGTGTGTGTGTGTGTGTGTGTGTGTGTGTGTGTGTTTAGGTAAATGCATGTGGGAATTTAAAAATCACCCAAGAACATAGATGTCAGTGCTATTTTGGGAGCCAAGCCAATCATCCAGGTTCAATTCCTCTGGTGGTGTAATCCCTCCAACATTCCAGGAACTAACAAACACTCTTTTCTCATAGAAATAGAAAATTGTGAGAGACAGTTAAAATAAATCAAATGAAACTAAGATAACCGAATGTATAGAAAAGTAGTAGTGATTTAGATGAGTTTTTAAACCAAGTAATAGAGCATGTACTTGTAGGTGTGATGATCAGTGAAGTCGTTCTTGTGGCTTAAAGTTTCTTGGTTTGCACTTTGAATTTCCAGCATAGTCTCTATGGAATTTGGAAAATCTTCTGCATGAGTACTGTTGCTGCCCAGTCTCTTTCTAAGGAGCTTGTTTACCTCTATTCTTCTAGGCCACATGACCTTGAAACAAAAAAAATACTACTTTCAGTTATTCGAATAATTCAGATAGAGAGAGAGAGGGGTTCACTTTTTTCCCTTTTGCATGGATACTGTGGTTGTGTTGGTATAAAAAGTTTTGATTGGAGAGAGAGTACAAAAATGATGATAGGGAGGAGGAAGGAGAGAGTGAGACCTTGAGAGGGTGGGACTTAGAAGTGAGAGTAAGATGGGCCCCAAAAGGTAATCTGACAAAAAAAAAAATGGAAAGAAAATTTATTTTTTGAAAAGTTGGAGAGAGAACACTAGAAGATTGCCCGTCACACCACGTCACCATGCTGATGTGGTATGACCATTTGATTTAGAGTCTAGTCCATACATGTACCTCTACTTCCAAGGGATCATGACACATGGTGAGCAGTTAGTTTGCAAGATTTTAAATTTGTGATCAACTGCCCACCATGTGTCATGATACCCCTTGAAGTAGGGGTACATGTATGGTTTAGATCAAATGGTCACACCAAAGCAGCATGCTGATGTGGTGTGATGGGCTCACTGAATAATTTCTTAGTTGATGTAAATGGAAATGAATTATAAAACAAATTCTCAATTATGGGAAAGAATAGGAAAAAGACCATTGTTAATTAGAACAAGGTTCTGTTTCTTGGATGTTTCTATTTGTATGTTCAAATTTTTTATTCATTATTTTTTATCATCTAAGTTAACATAATTGGTAATCAAAAAGGTTGTAACATATTGGGGTGTGGGTGTCCTGTCTTTTATTTTTATTTAATAATAGGAGAGGGTCCAGTTGATTGATCTATTTGTATTATTTAATTTTTGTTTTAAATTTTTACTTCAGTTGACTCGGTTTTAACCGCTTGAGCAAGAACTATAACCTTTTGCTGTAATCAACCACTCCCTCCCAAAACTTGGGGAAAAAAAGATGCATCTTTGACATTAATGTTTATGCCTAGTTCTTGAAATATTGGAAAGTAGAGCAATAACAACAAAATTCTTGAAATAAGTTGTAATTCTCTATCCATCTACTTTGTATTCCCATCTGAATTTTTATTTTTTTATTTTTAAGGGAACCCTCCGAAGTTGGTTGGCCAAAGTACTGATCACATCGACAGAGTAAATCGTAAAAATCCAGAATCGGATCAAGAGATTGTTCACAGGATCATGTGTATGATCTACCTTTCGTGTTCTAATTCTTATGATGAAAATTGGGAAAACTTTCCATGCGCGACTATTTTACGTTACATCGCATTCACTGTGACTGGAAAATGTTAAATAAAGCTGGCAGTTGCAGGCTGGAGGATGTGTACTTGAAAGGATGATCCAATTGCAAAGATAAAGAAGATTGAAGGATGGTGATATGTGCAATTAATTTTGGTAGCACTACTTTTTTTTTTTTTGGTAATCGGGGGTGTCCGGGTCAGCTTGCGCGCACTTCGATTAATCCCCCGAGGCCTGGAGGCGCCGGGTGAATACTCCAGTGGCCACGCCCCCTATGACTCGAACACTAAACCTCTTGGGTAGTACACCCAATAAGCTTACCACTTGACCACAAGAGACTTGATTTTGGTAGCACTACTTTACTTCTTATATTAAAGAGTTTTCAGCTGCTCCGCCTCCTCTAGTATTAATAAAATCTTGGTCCGCGTAGCTTCTTTTTGTTTTGTACCTGCTTGTTGTGTTTAGTCTCAGTCAAATGATTCACGTCTCTGTATCTGTATCTGTATATACATACTAGTCCGATACACGTGTCAATCCCCCCTCTTATTAACTGTTTTGTCTTTTTTTTGTTTTCATCATTTGGTATTTTAAAGTATATGGGTTTATTATTTGTATGCATTTGAGTATAAGATATGGATATAAGTTTATTTCATTTCTATGCATTTGAGTATAACGTATAAATTTGCTATGTGATTTGAGTACAAGTGAATTTTGGTATATTAATAACCAATTCCTAAATGTATAAATTTTAGAGAAGAAGTTGACCAAAATGTAAATATTAGTGACCAATTCGTAAATAGCCATTAAAATAGTCACATTTTTTTTTAAAAGTGAATAATAAATATCCCAAAAACTACTCACGCAAATGCAATTACACATATTATAATATATGAATCCTAAATTTGAGAGAAAAAGTTGACTAACTTATAAATATTAGTGACCAATTCCTAAATAGTCGTCAAAATAGCCGCAATTTTTGACTTTGAATAATAAATATCTCAAAAATTGCTGATCCAAATGTAATTAGACACAAGATTGTTGATTGAAACATCATTATTATATCAAATAAAATTCCAAAAGATTATCTGAATATAATAATAATCTGAAATAACATAATTAACCTCACACAAATCAATGTATAATTATGATGAGTACTACGATATACATGTAATTAAAATATAGTGTATATGTATTATGGTCTTGAGAAGATACAGAAAAACAATATGATAATTGACTAAATCAGATTTCAACTGCTAAATTCTTATATGTATAAGGTTTGATATATGAGCCTATGCGGCATCTCAGTTTTAAAAAGTGTTCGGGTAGCATGAGAACCGATTTCGTTTCGTGGTATAGAAATGAATTGTAACTAACTAATTTGGTATTTTTGTAGCTGTTTTTTTTGGCTTTATAGGTCCATGTTTGACTTTAAAATACTCAAAGAAATGATTCTTTTGCAAACCAATTCAAACCTGATTTTCTTTTTTCTTTTTTCTTGTTCATTTGTTTAATAAAAAAAAAAAAATTAAAAATGAGAATTGGCTAAACACGATCTTGTTAACAAGTCCTTGGTTTAGTTTTAGACCTAGCTAAAAGTTTTCCTTATTTGGTACAACCGTACAAGTGGCCTGAGCACACGATTAGCTCCATTTACAAATATATGGAATGCTTCTTGTGCCTCGTTTTAAGTTTTGACCAAGCAACTTAAAATTATTTTGTGTATGCCCTATCCTCTATAATTTGACTATTTGAATATTGCGCGAGTCTTGCGCATTTCAAAGAGAAATCAAAATAATTATTACATGTTACGACAATCATAGAGAATAGTTTCCAAAGGAATCACTAAGGCATAGAAAAATCATACCAGCGTAACACAGGATTTTCATTAAGTTAGGTCAAGTCGAGTTGACTTTATTTCTGCTCCGCTCAAATTATATGTCTATTCTATATCTTCATAAAAGTTTCAAATTACAACACACATAATGAAAGAAACTTATATTGTTGTTGCTGGATCAATTCTCAATAGTGTCAATACCAATTTTCTTTAAAATATTAAATTTCTTTATTGGTAAATTATTGTGCTCATGAGCCGTATGCTATTATATTCAAGTAGTTTATTGTTCGGCGTAAAATCACTATTAAAACAGGTTTGTTATCAAGCATTATACTGATTTAATTGCATAAAAATTACTCGTATATAGGAATCGAAGTGTGATTAACCTTGTTTCAGTTTTATGTATTCCCAATCATGCTCTCATAGATAGGTTGCATATGATATAAGTTCATAATTAGGTATAAAATTGGATATTATATCACCAAGATTGCAACAATATAACTTCTATATATACCATTGAATCATTTTTCTTGATCTTCGAATGATTTATCACAAGTTCCTAAAATGAGTGTCACTCATACATTTAATTACTAATGCGACTATACTTATTATTAACAAGCACACAATATATCTTTAACAGATCTCCAATGACTTCAGACATACGTTAACTCCCCTTGTTTGTTTATTTATTATTTATTTTCCAAAATACCAATTTAGTCTTAGGGTCCATTTGGCAGAGCTTCTACTTCTGCAATTCAATTGCAAAAAAAATTACTTTTGATCAAAAATTGGTCAAGGTAGCTTTTTGTCAATCACAAATTTATGCAATTGAGTCATAATGTTATGATTGAATAGCAAAATTTGATTTGCTACACAATTTTATTTAAACTTTTGTTGTTCTATAATCACTTATAAACTCCAAAAAATGTTGCCAAATTCCCTCTTAGTGTCATGCACTGACAGATGGTTAATGATTGGTTGGCCTGAAATAACTATTTGGTCGGACTAATTATTTCAATATTTTTTAGGTGAACTAATTGTAGCCAAGTAGCTTAGTCAATTATCAAAAGTGATTTAGTTTATAACTCTATTTATAAAGATCTAATTCGTCTTAATCAATCACCTAAACAACAGCATAACAACAACATATAAGAACAATTGAAAAATAAAAGCCCATTAACATAAGCAAATTAAACAAAATGCTAGCATTGGCGATTGGGTCACAAAATGTTTTTTTTTTCTTTCTTTTTTTTCTTAACAACTTTTATAGTTTAATTGAGTCAGTCAAATGTTACTATTGACTTCTTAATCACATGCATTGCCAAAGGGCAATGCTAGGGGCACTAACAACATCCACTAATACTTATTAACACACTATCTAGAAGAGAGATAGAGTGTGTTAATAAGTGTTAGTGGATGTTATTAGTACCCCAAATATTACTCATTGCGAAAACCAAACATTCAAGCAAAGATGTTAGAGGGACAACCCTTCCTAATTACAACTCTTAGATCAATTTTTGTTATTTAAAAGAGTACAAAAGTGATGATGCATTGTATACATAGCATAAAGAGAATGATCTTTTTGATAAAGGAATTGACATTTGGATCAAGAATAATGCAATGCTTCTCAGATCCAACCAAAAAATCATCTTAAATGATATGGTGGTGGATCCATTGAATATGGGAAGCATAGCATTACTTTTGGACTAAATGCAATAAATGTATTTGGAGATAGGTTGATTAGAAAGAAAAACAATATGCTTGTTTATAATTAAATATATAGAAAATTATTGAAAAATCTCTATACGTAACTCTCAAAAGTTATAAAATCCAAAAGATATCTTAGTTTGTTAAAAAATCCCTCAACAGAGAACTCTTCTATGCTAGACATACTGGACTTGCAAACGTTCAATTTTTTTTTCCAAAACTGCCCTTTGCAGTTTCAAAAATGAGAACTCACATTTGAAGAACCCTAGTTTTGCTGATTTGTTTTTGATTGGAGTGTGATTGGAAGCTGTGATTTGAAGCTCAATTGAAAAGGATACTCGCGTTTATCTCCTTGGTCGAAGATCTCATTCAAATTTTAGTTTGGATTCTCAGATTTGGAGTGTTTGGCTTGTGAGAAAATTTTCTTTTGAAGTCAAATTGTTGCGAATCATCAACTCGAAGACATTGGATCAGTTTGGAGTGGTCTATTTCGTTCGATTTTCTCCACGTTCAAAGATTTGATTGCAATCTTAGTGTTTGATTCTATGTTTTGGTGTGTTTGACTTGTTAAAAAATTTGATACGAAGTCAAATTGTTCCAAAAATCTAAACTCGAAGGCATTGGATATGAACTCTAGTAGGTTTGATTGTATGATTATGTTTGATTATCAATTTTTATAGTTCATTTTTGCAATTTTAACTAGTTTTCTTGAGCGATTTATTAAAAAACAAAGTTTCGGTTATGTGTGTGTCTGTGTGTGTGTGTGTTTGTGTTTTAAATTTGATTTTTAGTGATTCAATGATGAACAGATCAGATAACTGATTCTGGTTTTTTATTGTTTGATATGATTTTATTAGCAATGTAATCACGATTTTATGTTGATTTTGTTTTAAATTTGTTGTTCAAAGTTATTATAAGTAGTGGATGTTGTGTTTGATTCCTCATTTTCGTGTTTGAATGTTGAACTCTTGGATTTTGATTTTTGTTGAAATTACAGATCAGTAGATTTTTGCTGACATGTTGTATACAAAGTTTATTTGTTTATGAACTGTATTGCTTTCGTAGGTATTGAACACTGAAATATTTAGTGAAATTTCACTTAACATATTTTGTTAGCGAAATTTCACTTTGAAAAAAAAAACAATTTTATGTGTGTAACAAATATTGTGGTTGAGCCATGCGGGCACCCACATGATATTGGACTGGGTCCAAAGAGGCAGGCTTGGACATCAAGTAACGGGCTTTTGGAGCCCTAAGCCTAGTAGCTTATTATTGTGCCTATATATATATATATATATATATGTACAACACATAATAAACCTAGATGAGATACAATATCTCAGCAGCCTCTCTCCCTCACGTTAGTTTCTCTCTCTCTCTCTCTCTCTCTCTCTCTCTCTCTCTCTCTCATTCAAGGTTTCTCTCTCTAGCTAATCACCAAGGGGCTAGGGATTTAGGTCGACGCGGCTTTATCGGAGAACGCTCAAGAAGCATTCTTTGCGACTAATTCGACACACAAGGGGGTACACGGAGGCAGTGGATTCGTGGTTCAATCAGCGGGCTAGTAACAACTCCGTTTCGACGATCCGACGAGCTATTCCGCTAGGTAACGCACCTATACTCGTCATATATGCATGTGTGCATGTGTTTAACATTGGTATCACAGCTTTTAGGACGTTTGTTCGCCCAAACTTGAGCCCAAATCAGATCTGCCATTGTTAAAGCTTGGTTTTGCTTAAAAATTCACCAAAACCAAATTTCAAAGTGGGTCTTTGATTAAACCCAATTATTTTTCAAAATTTTTGGAAGGGATATGTTCTTACATGTCTATAGAGTCTACCTATGAAGTCTCATGGCCCCATTATCTCCATAGGTTGAGAAAATACAAACTCTAATTTCTGCAACACACAAAATCGAGATTTTTTCCAAACTTTGAACAAATTTTCTGGATGATTGAGACGTGCAATTAGCCTGTTTTTTGGTTCAAACTTCAAGTACTCCACGAGATCTTTCCAACCATATAAAGTTTGCTAAAATCAGATCACAAACGAGGGAAATATAAGCGTGCAAAGTCAGGGGGTCGCGCAGCAAAAAGGCTGCGTTTTAGGGGTTTTTTTTTAGGAAGATGACCCTTTTTGGCCACCCCCACGCGCATCGCCGGCGCGTCAGGCGCGTGCGGCGGCTCCGGCGAACGGCGGCCGCCTTTTTCAGCGAGTGTGGGTCCCATTCCCCCTCTACTATTTTAATATATATTTTTAAAAAATATTCCAGAAAATGTTTTATTTATTTTGTATTTAAAACTGATTCTGTCAATTAAAAACATGTTTTTAAATATTTTAAAGTGTTTTTAATTGCTATAAAATTCTGGAAAATTGTAGATTTTTTTTTTCTTAACTTGTGGGCACAGAGTGGGACCCAGAATAATTTCTTGTGAAATTACTTCATCGCTTTTTGGTATTTTAGAGCATAAAAGTGCGTTTATGTACGCGTTTTAAATTGCTTAAAATACCCAATGCATATTATTAATTCTTGGAATTAATATGTGGTGTTTTTAACACTTCTGGGGTGTTGTGGGACTGTTGCATGCCTATCTCCTATATTTATGATATTTTTGAAGCATTAAATCTTATTTTTTTTGCCATTATTTTAATTGCTTAAAATATCATAAAATGTTTATTAATTATTAAAATTAATATTATATGGTTGGGACTCTATTTTGGGCCATGTGAGACTGCTGGGAAGATTCACTCCTTAAAAAGACTATTTTTTTTAGGAATTTAACACATTATTGTTAAATAGTTGTAGCTAAATCAATTTTATTTGATAAATTGATTATTATTGGATCTTTAGCTCCCATAAAATTCTGGAAATTTTTGGTAATAATGAAAAATAAGTTTTTCAAATATTTAAAATTTCCATGTGGACTTAAATTTTTTTTTTTTTTTTGTAATTTAAAGGTCCTTAAAGAATTGGTTTTAAATAAGTTTAAAATCTAAAATTATTTAAATAATTGTTGAAAAATCTAGGATTCTTCATAATTCTTCCTTGGCTTATGGGAGCTATCCGGGGCTGCAAATTTATATTTATTGCAACTTTTAGAGGCTCATTGCATTGTTGGTCACGTTTAATTACTGCTGTTTGTGATTGTTTGACCCTATGACCTCTTATTCCTCCTCCTTAAGTGGAGTGATGGATAAATCCATTCATTTTTAAAATAAGACCACACGAGTGCTTGATGTGTGTGATTAATACATTTTTTAATCTGGCTTAAATGAATGGACAATAATTGACAATTTATAGAGCTTGTATCCTCACGAGGTATGTTTAAGGTCATTCTTGTATATGTCTATAAACAAAGCATCTATATTTTTTATTGGGCTATAAATTTAATGCGAGGATGAGAGTTTTGTATTGGAAAAGCCTACTTTGTAAAGGGATGATTTTCTTTGTTTATATATCATAAACTTGAATTATCTTAGCATGAGCTCTACATTGTCAATTTGGACCCACGTGGGGGCCTTGCGCAATTTTGTTGTATGGCGCACTTATACATATTGTGGATGATCTTAGATAGGTTAAAGAACCATCTAATTGATATTTGTTTGTAAAATCAATTATAAAAGTTGTTTCCTTGATTTACAAAATTTAGGATTTGATTAATAAGCAATAGCAAGTTTTTTGGTCTTAAAATTGTAAAAAGAGGAAATATCATTTATAATTGGATTTTTAAAACAAAATTTTATGAAATGTGCAAATAATAACGTCAAAACCCTTTGCGCATGTTCTTTTTTAATGTAGAAATGGCTTCAAAGCAAATTGTAGCCGATTTGAACAAAGATAACAAGTTTAATGGAAAAAACTATGACGCATGGCAACGTAGAGTAACCCTCCTGTTGAATGAGGAAGAACTGCTTCCCCACCTAACCCAGTCAATTGTCCAACCCGAATTGCCAGAAAATGGGCCCATGGCCCAATATCGCCGAGACCTTGAAACCTATAATGAATGGATCAAGAAGGATCATCACACGCGCAATATATTGTTAAGCAGCATAAATGATGACCTTCTTGCTGAGTATTTCCAATACTCCAGTGCCAAGGAATTATGGGACCAACTAAAATTTGCTTTCGGTGGGACATCAACCACTAGGCTTAGGAGCTTGGTGTTGAAGTTCGAGGTGTATCGGAAAGATCCCAAGCAATCGATGACTGAACATCTTAGGACGATGTCTGGTATGATTCGAGATCTTGCTGCTGCTGGGAACATTCTCACTGATGAACAATAGATTCAAGCGGTGATTCGGTCACTGCCTGAAACTTGGGTCCATATGAAGCAAATTTTAATACATAATGAGAATATCAAGAACTTTGCTGATATATCTAAACATGTGGAGCTGGAGGCGGAGCGCCAAGAGGCGAACCGCATTACTACACTCATGGCGAGAACTTCCATAAGTGGAGGTGAGCGCGGGGCCAGTGGGTCCAAGCGCAATGCCAAGGGTAAAAGGGCTCAGAAAAAAGGTGGGGCTAATAAGTTAGCTCCAAAGGCTGATAAACTAAAGAAGCGCAGGGGTAAGCGCGCTAGTAAGAAAAATGCTTCCAAATCAAAATGCTTCAACTGTGGAGGATTGGGACACTTCGCTCGTGAGTGCACTGAGCCGAAGAAGGTAACTTTCCCACCCAACTCTCTCTATGCTTTTGTGAGTTCTCATGTCCTAATCGCTCATTCGCTCCATGATTGGATTGCAGATACAGGAGCAACAAGGCATGTGACCAGAGATTGAGGAGGGTTCGTAGATTATCATAAGATTCCAAGTGGCACCAGTAGGGTATACATGGGGAACGACACTTGTGAAGAATCAGTGGGAGTAGGTTCATACCAACTTCATTTGCGCACAGGGCGCACATTACTTCTTCATGATGTGCTCTACGTACCCGGAATCCAATATAATCTACTCTCGGTGTAATAACCTGCATTTTTATTTAATTACTTGTGTTTGCATTTGACATATTTAAATTCAATTTGAATTACCATGATTAATCTGTATTGTTAATCTCATTTTTGTTTACAATTCTTATATGTTAAAACGGATTTTCTTGTTTTATTTCATGATTTAAATTCTTTTGGGGTCAAACTGCAATTTTATAAAATTTAGCAATACCTGTGTTGGATTTCAAAACCTGCATTTCAAAACGGTGGAAAGGTTTACTTTTGACTCAAACAGTATTTTTATAGAACCAGAAAATCAATTCTTAAGTTAAAATGAATTTTCTGTATTTTTGTGGTGACCACCGCGCCCCGGAAATACCAGTTTAATTTCAAAACTGTCCACGCTGTGTTGAACTTCCACAGATTTTGGAAGTGACTGATTGGACAATTGCTTTATTTCCAATTATGGAAAGTAATCATTTGATAGAGTCTTGTTTGGGAATGCATTTGGTGTGTATGTTAATTTAAGGCCATAAGCCATGTTTCCCAAACACTCCTAATTTTGACCCCTATTAAGCTACTTGACCCTTAGTGTAATCTGAGAGCTATACAACTCTACACGTTTATATACATCAGTGTGTATGTTGTTTAATTAATTGAAAACAAAACTCATTTGTAGAGTATATTGTAATCAACTTGGGCTCCAAGATTGAGGATTGGTTATATATACACCACATACACACACTTTAATCTACAATCTTAGTAAACCAGATACACTGGAGTTCCAGAGAGAGCACAGAGAGTTAACACAGATTATTTTAGAGAGAAGAAGAACTTCATCCTCCATAACCACAAGCTTGGATTAATTTCTTATTTGAGCTCATCTTTCTCAACAATCTCTCTATTTTCAATCTCAGTGAGTATTACTAACTCACTAAGAATGTAATTACATGTTTAGTTACTGTGTATTTGCTTAATTTTGTAAAACACCATGGTTGACTTCACATAAGAATTTCATAGCTTGAAATCAAGTTTTCCCAAACTTAATCTAAATCCGTTTTTAGAGATGATTATGAAAGATTATAGTATATAGAGTATATAGTTCAAGTATTAAACCTTAATTTGTTCATATAAGAAAGTATATTGAAAATGAAGTTTTGACATGTTTTAGTTTTTCATAAAATTGGAGAGCTATGGATCAAATGGTGATTAATTGATAATGGATTCTTAATCCTTGTTGAAAAACAAAGAAAATCATATATTACATGTCCCATATAATTCCAGAATTGAAATGGGTCAATTTAGACCCTGTTTTGCTGAAACAGGGCATTCTCCACGAAGAAGATGAAGCGTCAGCATCAGCTCGCGCCACGATCGCGCGCGCGATTATCGCGCGAGCGGCCCGCTCGCGCGAGGCATGCGTCTCCAGGCAGACAGAAAAGTTTTATATATATAATGAAATTTAGGCAGGTCGCGCGAGCGAGGGTCGCGCGAGAATCCCTTCGCGCGAGCGATCCGCGCGCGCGACCTTGGCTGTTTCAGGCAGATAGAAAAGTTTATATATAAATGAAAATTCGGAATATCGCGCGAGCGGCCCGCGCGCGCGATATCTGGCAGATTCTGGTTTTGCTTGTTTTATGTTAAGGGACTGTTTGGTTCAACTTTTAAGTACTATTAAGGTTCTGTTTGGGAGTTTTATTAATACAGAATGCTATTAGTTATGCTTGAAATGATTAAGGCAATGAATTGTAAGTCATTAATCCCCGTACGCATGTTGTATTTATATTTCAGTGAATTGCCGCATGTTTAAAGTTCATGACATACATGTGGGGTCAGTGGTACATGCATGTGGGTGTCAGTCTGTGTGGAAAAGAGTAATGGTAGTGTGGAAAGAGTATGAGTTTGAGTTTGTGGTTGTGGTTGTGGTTGAGTTTGAGTTTGTGGTTGTGGTTGTGGTTGTGGTTGAGATTGTGGTTGTGGTTGTGGTTGTGGTTGTGGAGAGGGTATCTTTGAAATGCGACGGTGGCAAATATGGACACTCCCTGACGCCCATGGAAGCGTTAAAGTGTGTGACGCCGAACTTGGACACTCCCTGGCACCCATGGTAGTGCTAAAGTGTGGCCTACGGATACTCCCTGATACTCGAGTCTGGATACTGCGTGAGGGGTTGCCCCGGTATTTGCATGGCGGTTAGGGTATTCAAAGTGTGAGGCATTGGACACTCCCTGGTACCCCGGACCAAAGTGTGAGGCAAACTGGACACTCCCTAGCGCCCCGTTGCTAAAGTGTGGCTATCTTAGTGTTTCAAAGATACCAGGAGTAAGATAGTGGGTTGTTGGGTTTTGTCGAGAGAAAAGAGTCGGCAAGAAGAGTATGGTGCATCGTTCTCATACACGGTCGCATATGTGTGAACTTATCTTTTGAATAATACTGTGGTTGTTTTCTAAACAAGCTCTTTATCTTAAATATAAACTTGTGGATTTAAATGGGAATTGGAAAAAACGGTAAATGAGTATGTTTTACATTTAAAGTCATGTTTTTAATACTCACCAGCTTCTTGAAGCTGACGACGTTGATGCGTCCTGGACATTCGTGTTCAGGCTTTTCAGGTTATGATCAGGAAGGACCTTATGACTACGCTAACTGAGATTGGCTGCTTTTGGAATGAGAAAACTGTTTACTTATTATATGCTTTAAGTTTACATGTTTTAAGTAATGGACCGTTTTGTAATAAGGATGACTGTAATAGACACTAAGTTATTGTTTTGTTTCAAGGCGGTCTGTGCCTTAGTTGACTCCGTGCTGTTATATGTAATAAGTTAGAAAAATTTTATAAGCCTTGATTGCTTTACTCTGATTATTATGTTTTCTTGTTCGACGTTTGGGACGGAATCGATCCTTCAAACTGTCGCGACCTACGGGTCCATAAAGGAAATTAAACGCTTTCCTTATTTATGCTACGTCGGGGCGTGACACTCGGTCTTAGCACTTCTTGATTTAGGTTTATTTTTCAGTTTGGACGTGATAAGTTGGATATTGTTTTGGATGGTGTTACTTTTGGACATGGTTTTTTATGGAATAATCTATTTAAAATTGATTTGCTTGATTCCATTTCCTCTACTTCATTAGTTGTTGATTCAAATAGAAACATTGACTCTGTGACATGGCATGCTAGACTTGGACACATAGGACGTGACAAGATGATTAGATTAGCTCGAGAAGGCCTTCTAGGCCCACTCGCTAAGGTTAACCTACCTACGTGTGAGTCTTGCCTAGCAGGTAAAGCATGCCGTAAGCCTTTTGGTAAGGCTAAAATAGCTACCCATGCATTAGAACTAATACACTCAGACATATGTGGACCAATGAATGTGAAGGCACGTCATGGCGCCTCTTACTTACTTTTATCGATGACAACACGCAATATGGGTATCTCTATCTTATTTCTCATCGCTATGAAGCTCTAGATTGCTTCAAACGCTTTGTAGCAGAGGTTGAGAATCAGCAAGAAAAGTCCCTAAAGACTTTTCGAACAGACAATGGACGCGAGTACTTATCTGATCAGTTCAAGGAACTGTGTGAGGAAAAGGGGATATGCAGACAGCTCACTATTCATGGAACTCCGCAACAAAATGGTGTTGCAGAAAGAAGGAATAGAACACTCCTAGATATGACTAGATCTATGATGGCGCAAGCTAACCTCCCAATATCATTCTGGGGGGATGCACTCTTAACTGCTGCCTATATACTTAATAGAGTGCCTTCACAGTTAGTTCCTTGCACCCCTTATGAGCTATGAAAAGGCGAAAAGCCCAATTTGGAGCATTTGCGCCCGTGGGGCTCATCAGGATATGTTCATAGTACTTCCCATAAGCATGGGAAACTAGGCCCGAGAGCTAGAAAGCATATCTTCATAAGATATTCTGACAACTCAAAAGGCTATGTTATGTATGATGAACATCCGGATGGAGGAATGACAGAGATTAAGTCACGTGATGTTGATTTCATTGAGAATGACTTCCCCAATATCGGTGACGCTAAGAGAGATCTTGACCTCTATGAGATGGAGGATGTTGAAGACGTCGTACCATCTTTAGGCGAGGGTGGGAAAATTGACATTCCACATCCAGTAATCGCTGAAAATGGTACTAGTCTTCAGCCGAGTGAGAGTACACCGCCAGACACTAGTGGGAGTGTACTAGATAGTGGGAGTACTCCACTGGATATTCAAGATTCTCAGGTAGCACACCGCAGAAGCAGACGAGGAAAAGTTCCACGTCGACGTTTCGATATTGAGGAAGAAGCTCTCATGTGTACAGTAGATGACGATGAGCCTGTTTCCTATAAGGAAGCGCTTTCTTCTGTTGCCAAATCTCAGTGGATGGTTGCTATGCAAGAGGAGATTAGCTCTATGGACAAGAGTAAAGTCTGGGAGTTAGTTGATATTCGTCCTGACCGTAAGACCATTGGAAATAAGTGGGTTTTCAAAGTCAAGCATAAGGCAGATGGATCAATTGACAATTTTTAAGCGCGCCTATTGGCGTAAGGTTATACCCAACGAGAGGGTATAGACCATGGAGACACGTTCTCCCCTGTGGTGAGATTTGCCTCCATACGCCTTATTCTGGCAATCGTCGCACATTTAGACATAGAACTCTTCCTGATGGATGTCAAAACTGCATTTCTTAATGGAGAACTAGATGAAGAGATCTATATGGATCAACCCGTTGGTTTTATAACCAAAGGGAATAAGCGCAAAGTGTGTCGTCTCAAGCGATTTATTTATGGACTCAAGCAATCGTCGAGGCAGTGGTACTTGAGGTTCCATGATTCAATCACCTCCTTTGGTTTTGAGATGATTGAGGAGGATCACTGTGTGTACATCAGACAGTCCAAGAAGAGTATTTTGATTCTATCTTTGTACGTCGACGACATCCTTTTAGCTAGAAATGACATGAGTGCCATTGTTGCCACTAAAGAGTGGCTGTCCTCTCAGTTTGAGATAAAGGACATAGGTGAGGCCAACTATGTGTTGGGAGTTAAGATTGTGAGAGATCGGTCAAAGAAACTTCTGTGTTTATCTCAAGAGACTTACTTAAAGAAGGTTCTTGAGCGTTTTCACATGAATAACTCAAAATCCATTGACACTCCAGTTGATAAGGCATTTCACTTGACTTTAGATCATTGTCCTAAGAATGAAGAGGAAAAGGAACAGATGTCCAACGTGCTATATGCATCTGTGATAGGGAGTCTGATGTATGCTATGTTGTGTACTCGTCTAGACATCTGCTATGCGGTGGGTCTAGTTAGTCGTTACCAGAATAACCCTGGTCCATATCACTGGAGAGTAGTGAAGCGGATCCTGCGATACATTCGCGGGACTATGGATCTTGCCCTTTATTATCATGGAGGAGATTTGAAGCTGAGAGGATATAGTGATGCTGATTGGGCTAGCGATAAAGATGAACGCAAGTCTACTTCTAGCTATGCATTCACACTTGGAGGTGGAGCAATCTCTTGGTGTAGCAAGAAGCAGTCAAGCATCGCACTATCCACGATGGAGGCAGAGTATGTGGCTTGTTCGACAGCTGTTCAGGAAGCTGTCTAGTTGAGGAGGTTTTTGCGACGCCTAGGCTCTTCGCCTCATGGGGATGAAGCAGTGCTCATTTATAGTGATAGCACATCAGCCTTGGCCTATGTAAAAGACCCCAAGTACCATGGGAAGTCAAAGCACATAGACATCCGCCATCACTACATTCGAGATATGGTTGCGCAAGGGGAAGTTGTCTTGAGGCATATCTCCACTGGCAGTATGGTGGCTGATCCAATGACTAAGCCCATTACCAGAGATATTTTTCTGTCCCACATTAGCAGCATGGGACTTCGTAGGATTCGATATGCTTAGACAATTGTATTGGATTTGACATTATTATTCTTATTATTATCCAGTTAATAATAAATTTGTTGATTTCCATATATATAATTGTTGTATGAATGGAATGAATGCACATTTCTAATATGTCACCGGGCTTGAATTGACCTGCTCACACGGGTGATTCACCTTGGCGCCAAGATAGCAAAGTAGGACATGCGTGTCCACAGCGCTTAGATGGCGAGCAAGATGAGACATTTGTGTTCATGGCGCTTAGATAGCTAGCAAGGACATGTGTGTCCATAGCGCTTAGAAAGTGAGCTTGAACACTTATATCTACGCAGTATAAGGACAACGAGCTAGATATAAATCATATTATTTCAATATGTCGCCTTAGATGGATCTAAGATGAGACCTTTTATATTTGGTCGAACATAGAGATATCCCACGACTCTATGTAGCCTGTTTACAGCTGAATGTGAGTTTTCAGATGGGCGCTAAGAAGAGCGACTGTGCTGGATACTCAGGTTAGACGTTTTGTGTAACGTTTAGACTAAGATTCGTATGACGTTACTTGTTTTTCTAAACACAGAGTGACATGCCCATTTTTATGGAAGAACGCCATAGCATACATATCATACTGTATGTGCTTTTGCGATTGACTATGAAGTAGTGAATGGATTCCTCTTCATTGCTGTGTGAACCACGTAGCATATCCAAGACATTGGTTATCCTACAAACTGGTTACCTTCACGACTTGAGACTATGTCATGAAGAGGAAGCTTGATGAGAGCTGCTTTAGCATGCTATCCTAGAATGAAGAGTTAATTCCGTTCTATGGGGCGTGTCTGGGCAAGTGGTTAAGTTAGTCAGATTGACATGTGGGCTCAGGGAAGACTATTCAATAACACACCATGTTTTGTGACTCATTAGCGGGCCTGCGACAATCGTATTTTGTTACTGATATGTCATGAGTACACTACATTGAGGTGGTGCAGCAATTCTTTTCACTGAGGGTTTGAAAATGTTGTATCTGGTGTGTTTGAATCGTCTAAGGCATACACGAGAAGCCTCTGAGTGATGTGTCTTGCTGGTTATGTTGATGATTTGGCATTACACTCCTGTCGCTGTACTTTCTTTTCGTAAGGTCGCAAGTTCTATTTCCCTGTATGAAGAGTTGAGAAGTTCCGTTGTGTTGAGAGATTGGTTTTTAGTACCAACCCTATGTGGGTGAGTGGGAGATGTACCAAATATTGTGGTCGAGCCATGCGGGCACCCACATGATATTGGACTAGGTCTAAAGAGGGCAGTCTTGGACATCAACTAACGAGCTTTTGGAGCCCTAAGCCTAGTAGGTTATTATTGTGCCTACATATATACATATGTACCACACATAATAAACCAAGATGAGATACAATATCTCAGCAGCCTCTCTCCCTCACGTTAGTTTCTCTCTCTCTCGCATTCAAGGTTTCTCTCTCTAGCTAATCACCAAGGGGCTAGGGATTTAGGACGTGGCTTTATCAGAGAACGCTCAAGAAGCATTCTCTGCGACTAATTCGACACACAAGGGGGTACACGGAGGCAGTGGATTCGTGGTTCAATCAGCGGGCTAGTAACAACTCCGTTTCGACGATCCGACGAGCTATTCTGCTAGGTAACGCACCTATACTCGTCATATATGCATGTGTGCATGTATTTAACAATGTGAATGTCATTGATTTTAATGACACTGAGTTTATGTTAGTTGACTCTTGATATTGTTTTTATTGATTTTGTAGGGGTAATGGGCAGTGAACTCGTGATCTTGTGCATATACCACTCTAAAACTACGATTACCAAAGATTTTGGAGACGATTCATGTAGGGAAGAGAAGGTTCTACGATACTGTGTAGGACAATAAACCATACCAAAAAAACATGCAAAGAGACCATGGATTTTGTATAGTTTATAGTGATGTTTCCTTTTCCAATATTGTAATTGTTTTTTTGTGTACATTTTAATTGTTTCAATGAATGTTGAGCATTGTCTAGTTGTTGAAAAGTATAAGTTGAAATTTTTTCACTTTATTTTTTGAGTTGTTTATATATTGAGTGAAATTTTACATAACATTCGTGAAATTCACTTAATAATTGATCTTTTAACGTAGTCGCACTTTCACACTAGTGTTAGGTTCATGAGTTAGTTGGCTAATTTTCACGAAACATTTTGGTCTTGCTCTTATGTTAAATGAACTCTCACTTAATATTTTTGTTTGCACATATGTGAAGTCATATTTCACATAAACATTTTTGTAATCCTGAATGAGTTGGTGGAATTTCAGTTAACACTTTGGTTTACTGATATGTTCAGTGAAAGTTGATCTTTTAATATAGTCACTCTTTCATATGCGTGTTAGCCTAACGAGTTAGTTGGCTAAATTTCACTTAACATTTTGGTTTTTCTCTTCTGGTACATGAACTCTCACTTAACATTTTTGTTTGGTCATATGTTAAGTCAAATTTATCTTAAACATTTTTGTAAACCTTAGTGAGTTGATGAAATTTTAGTCAACACTTTGGTTTACTGATATCTTTTGTAAAATTTGATCTTTTAACGTAGTCGGACTTTCATACTTTTGGGTGTTAACCTCATGAGTTATTTGGCTAAAATTTTACTTAACATTTTGGTTTTGCTCTTATGTTAAATCAACTCTCACTTAACATTTTTGTTTACTCATATGTTAAGTCAAATTTCACTTAAACATTTTTGTAAACGCGAGGAGTTGGTGAAATTTCAGTCAACATTTTGGTTTACTGGTATGTTAAGTGAAATTTTTTCACAGCCCGATCCCATAATAGCGGAACCGAAGCCCGTGGCACCCCACCGAGGCTAACACAATTCATTAATGTTCCCAAAAATAATTTTAAGAACACACGCAGCGGAAAAAGAACTTTAAAGATAACAACGAATAGTCACTCCTTTGGAACAATACACCCGAAGTTAGCAAAATCCGTATAAATTTGAAAACGTAATTATATTTTGAAACGAATGAATTTGTATTCAAAGGGGTCCCAAAGGTGCCCTAAGAACCAATGAAAAGATTTAAATAAGTCGCGGAAGGGGTATAAAAAGTTTCTATGCAGGGGTCAATTCGACCAGTCGAGGTGCCCCGTTCGACCGGTCGGATGACCCCTCGACAATAATCCTTTATAGCATAGGGCACTTTGACCAGTCGAACTGTCCCCTTTGACCGGTCGAATGACCCTCTCACAGCAATCCTTCTTGCACTATGTGGATATCGCATTTTTCTTACCCACAACTTTTATTTTAAAATTCTTTTAAATTTCAAAACAAATGAGTCGCCACTTAAATTTTTTTTAAAAGAAAAAATTAAGAAACCATTTTAAAACAACTGATCTTTTGCGAAACCAAAGATTAACTAGGTCCGGGGATTATGGAATGAAAGGGGAAGGAGCCTGGCGGACTAAAACACCCCCTTTCATCCTATCTCGCGATAGGCCTCTACTCGACATCCTTTTAATCGAATTTATTAACCTAAGCATGCCCTCAACTAATACATAGATATACGTATACATTACAGAAACATGTCAAAATGGTGTAAAATTACCAATTTACAAAATATCATTCAAAAGCCACGTAATTGAAGTAGCAAGCGATATGATATGCAATAAAGAACAAAAGAACTTACCCGGGATCCAGCCGCGAATATTAAACGTGCAAAGCATGCAAATATATAAACCTAGGAAAAGAGTCTCTAATCCATATATACAAGTAAAGCAAGTCCTAATTCTAAGGTGTCACGCGAAGAATCGAAAATCAAGAAAATCAACAAATGAAATAAACTAAAGAAGAGATGAGAAATTGTACCTCAAATGCGCTACAAAACAAAGATTAGTCCACATGCTTCACATAATAATATGATATCAAACAATCAATACTGATTCCCTAACTTAGATCTATCAAACATGAAATCCAACTTTATTCAAATAGCTAGTTCTAATCATAAGCATTAATGTACATGAATGAATGAATGGAACAAGAATAAGACATGGATTTATTCACTAATTTGGGTCACTTAGCCTCTGGATTTAAGCTAAATTATCATTATTCAAAGTTTGAAGTCTAGTTTATAACCCAAAAAGAAAATCAAGATTTGAACGGTTAGATCTCCGGGAATATGGAAAACACTAGACATCACTCAGGAATCTGCAACTCTCTGTCCAGAAATCTTGTACGATTTTCTAAAAATAGCAAAAAGATGAGAAACACTTAGGTCTTTTTAGGGGACCTTCCTAACACATCAAGATACCTAGAAACAATTATTAGAAACCCCGGAAACTCTATTAAGATTCTGATTTATGAATTTCAAAATGGACTTGCTGTTATGAAATTTCGGACAGAGAGTTGCATGTTTTTAAAACCATGAGACCAAACCATCTTTGGCATGGAATTTCATCAAAACAAGAATTTCAATGGTAAAACATTGTGTTGTTGACACTTTCCCGTCAATTTCACTTGATTCCAACGGTTAGATTTTGAACTAAAAATCTTTGATCAAAACCGGTTTATGAACCTACTATTTCATTGTAAAATTCAACTTTTATTTGTTAACCCCAACTATTAAACCATGAAGTTGGACTTAAATTAGACCATTTTCTCCTATCATTTGATGGTCATTGGAGGCTAAAGACCTTTATATTTGTAGATTTCAAATGAAGTATGAAGAGACTTCATGAAGTCTCAAGATAATGAATCCAAACCATGGAGATGGCCTTAGACTCAAAAATACTTTCTCCTACCATTTGATGGTCATTGGAAATGAAGATATAACTAATACTCATGAGTCTCAAAGGAATATAGAAAAGATTCCATGAAACATCAAGCTAGAGGACCCAAATCATAAATATGGACTTGGATCCATCTATTTGCTTATAAAATGAAGTGATGATCAAACTTTGACTCCCATGTGAAGCATAAGCTTACATGAGATTCAAAACATCAAACTCAAGAGTTTTCAAGAGAGATATTGAAGATCTCCAAGAATCTCAAAAGAAAAAAAACATAAACAAAAAAATAGAAGAAGGATCAAAGAACTAGGAAGCAAGGACTTCCAAGTTTACTTAACAAAACTCTAAAGTTTAATCAAGAAAAACTAAATGACTTGAGGATTAGAGGCTAAAAAAAAGAAAACACTACTAAGATTAGAGGGTCACCTCCAAGACTATCCTCAAATTTTTATATTTTGAAGATCTTCCAAGTTCTTCTTCAAGCTCTCCAAAACTCTCTATCTCTTTCAAATATGTGTTGTAGTGGTAATGATCTCTTGGTTGTATATCTCTCTCCTTCTCATCCCAAGGAAGATCCCTCTTCTTTTATAAACAAAATAACCCAGGTATTTTTAGTGAATTCGGAGTAAAAGACAGGTGTAAATATCTCATTTGGTGGTACAATACGTACTTTTTGAAAAAAGTAGACTGCTGGAGTTAACGGCAGTCAGGAAGTCTTTCGCGGCACTCTGGGAATGCCGGAACGGCACTCCGTGAAAGCCGCGGCGGCACTCCATGACTGCCGCGCGGCACTTACTGAGAGTCGCGCCAAATTATTGATTGCCGCGTTTATGTCAGCCTTACTTTATCAGTTTTTTGTTTTTATCCGCATACATATACGTATTGTACCACAAAATACGGACTTTAAAAGCAAACGGCAGTCAGAAAATGTTGGCGGCAGTTGATGAGTGCCGTAACGGCAGTTGGTGAGTGCCGCACGGCACTTATCGAGTGCCGCTAAAATTTCCAAGTGCCGCGTTTTAGCAAATTTCCTCTTTTTCACCTTTTCTTTTCTTTCTTTTTCTTCTAAAAAGTTATTTTTTCCGAAAATAGTGTCTTATACCCGAATTTTCCTGAACACCTAGTATTTCTCTTTTCCTGTGCAGATTTTATCGCGATTGGAGAACTTTCTGAAGAGTTTGGAATACTTCAAATCTTTCGGTCATTATCATAATTGGACTTGGAGGTGACACTCTCCTAAATTTGACGTTTGGTCAAAATCGGGGTGTCTACACACTAGGATATTGCCCGCAAACGATCTCAACATTAAAACAAGCCATGAAGTCGACAAGCAAAACATTTCAAAATGTGAACTCGAGGGTTTAGATTCATAATAACTTAACCACTTATTCCATGTATTTTAAGATAATACAAAACGCAGTTCTAGTTACTCGAAAGTACTTCCTTACAAGACTTGGAACTAGAATGAAACATAAACAAGACTATCATCCATTTCTATTATAAGTTTCTTATAAAACAAGCTAAACAAGCATTCTATTACAAAACTACGAGATGAACGTGATAAGTCGCCTTCTAAGTGAACTCCCAAACCCACGTACTCACTTCTGCGATTCCTCGCCGACATTAACACCTGAAATGGTTATTTGAATAACCACACATATTTGATTTGTTTAAGATAACTCTTAGTGAATAAAACAACATATGCACATGAATGATAAACATACTCGAATTCACATATCTACATTTCATACTAGTCGCGGGAGACTCACATGCACGTTCCATACTCCCAATCCGTAACTCCTCGCCAATAAGTCCACACGAAAGGGTAAGACCCACGATTCTTCTCTTCAATCGTGCGACCTTAATGCCTATATCGGCTCCACAAAATGGCTTAGTGACTACGTGCTCTTTCTGACCCAAATAAGCAACTCAACATGATCAAATACATATCACCATACTTGTGGAAAACAAAACATGTAACCGTGCTATTGGGCCTACTTAATAATATGATTGCCCAATATGAACTACACAATATATATCTATGAATTAACACATGCTATTCAAACATAACATGAAATACACGCCAAGCAATCATTCCATAATACAAAGTTGAATCACTCACCTCCGAATAACGCTCCTATAATTCGTTCCAAAGAAAACCCGCTTACAAAGAACGTGTAGAAGTCCGTCTAGTACGATCCCTATGGATCAAAAGTCCGATTATCAACTTTTATGAAAAATTCTAGAAAAAAGACTTTTCGAAAAACTTGGCCAAACAAGGTCTAATAGGTATCAAAACGACGGCCTTACCTCGAGGAGTTCGAATATGAAATTTGGTGAAAAACCAGCGGACGAACGGGCGTCGTTTGGCGTCAAGAAGCTCGAAGCGACTATATCTCCCTTTTGCCTCTTTTTGAAACTTAGGTTAGAAGCTTTATGAAAATATCAAGTTCATCTCTATCTATATACAGGCAATACTTCTGAAAATTGTGTTTACCTCCTCGCAAGTTTTCAAAACTCCTAAATAGTCTCCAAAACTTTCTGCACAACTAAATCATAGCTTTACAAGTGAAACCTCCAAGTTATAAGAGTTTCTGACTTAGTTCCGTTTAGTTGCTAAAACACGAATTCCTACATGACTTTTCCGAAGTTGCTAATTAGCGTACCAAATTAATAGCGTGTTAATTCGTCCTCACCATGATACTAAATCTAATAACAAAAAATATATTCTAATCCAGAAATAATACAGATAGTGAAATACACAGGTAAATATTTATTTTCAGATAAACATTTAAAGTATTCCACAATGACTGTCTCATACTCAGAGAGACGTCACAACAACAAAATGTTCATCAACACAGTCTCAAAGGGTTCTCTAACACAGATACCCAAATCAACTCGTGACTCAAAACTCACTCAAACATGTGCCAAAAAGCACAACACATCACATCATCATACATGACAATGTAATGTAATTCAATAACACATATGCGGGTGTTATAATTTGACATAACATATGTGAAATTCACTAAGCATTTGATCTTATAGTCTGATCCTTTTTTCATGTGTGTGTTAGTTTTAGGAGTTTCTCATGCCACAATCCTCGAATACAAATGTTTTGGAACTCTGATATTAACAGATATGAATTTTACATTGGAGTCACTGATAATTGAACTTTAGTGAAATTTCAGCTGAAAAATCACACTCAAGCTAAGAGAATAAATGAAAACCATTGTTACTATATATGGATTCAAGATCTATTAGCATCAAATCTATGCACTGACATTAAGTCGAACATCAAATGAATTCTATGATCAACATCAACAATAGTATGTTTCAAGTCTAACATCAAGATACCTATCAACATCCTTCGGTAGTTAACATATACTATTGTTTGGTTGGAAAATTTATAATGTGTGCGAGCGTGCCAGGCAAGCAAGTTGCCAATGTATGTGATCCAAACTGCGCCTCACCAGACAGATTGTGGTGACGTTCGATGCCTTAACAAGGACTTCAAACGTGTGAGATGAACTAGAAAACTAAAAAGAGGGAGAAGATGAAGAAGAGAGATGTAACACCCGTACCCGAAAAGAAGATTAATTTAGTGTTAATGTGTGTTAATTAAAGATAATTAATGCATGAGATGAATTAAGGTGGGGTTATGAACCCACATGTGAAAATGTGTTCAAATGCGGACACAGATGAAAGTCCTGTGAAAGGCGGGACTGATATAAAAGTGGGGCCCAACGAGGGTCTAATTAAAATAATTTGCATTTTGATGTCATTATGTGCTTATATGATTACTTGTTTAAATGCTTATTGATATTATTATGTCTTATGATAGTTAAGGGGACCAATTTGGGTACCCATGTGAGGGCGTATTTGAATAATTGATAATTGGTAGGTTTAATAGCAACCTCATAAATTATGTGGGACCACATTTGGGACCTACGCGGGACTTAGATTAAATCTTTTTAGAAAAGATGGGTAGTTAATGTAATTAACAAGGGGGTTTCATAATAAAGCTTGAAGAAAGTTGGGGGAGGTAAATGAGAATAAGAGAAAGTTGTGCCAACACACATATGCATGTAGCATATGTGTCTTAAGCACAAAATTCAGTTGGATTCTCCAGAAATTCAAGAGAGAATGAGAGCTCGAGTCGGCGACGGAATTCTCGACGACGTTTCTCGCCGTATCTTTATGTCCGGCGTCGGATTCACGAACCGAGACCGGATTTGGACTCGTGGAGATAAGAGGATCACATGCACATCTTTTATTTTCAGTTTCGGCAGTATTTTTACGGCAACCGTTTTTGATAAACGATGTTCTTGGTACCAAACTTATGTAGGATTATCATTAACTAGAAATTGAGCTAAACTTGGGAAGGAATTGGGGATTCTAAGCTTAGTTGCGTATAAATCAAAGAGGTGAGTGCTCTAATCCCAAAATTGGGTGTTTAGATATGTTGGTGTGATAATTGTTGGCTTAGAATGCTTAATCCATGTTTATATTTATATGTGTTGTTGAAATTGGGTAAAAAGCATGTCAAAGTTATGAAATTGCTATGCTTATATGTTTATATGCTAAGTTGCTTAAATGCTTATGTGGATCAAAGGGAAGTCAAGTAGTGAGCACCATTTATAGGTCCCATATATAAGGGATAGGAAGTCCTCAATGAGTAGGACGTGGTGACGACCACAATGAAATGCCGGTGACGCCTTCGGGGGTCACAAGAGAGTGTGTGTTGTGCTATATGCGCCAAAAGAGTGAGAAATTCTGGGGTGAGAAGGACCCGGGGGTGGTGGCTTGAGTTACTTGACTTTCCGGAGATCAATTAGTTGTTGTTTATAATGATTGTTGCATTTGCATATTAAGCATTCCAATAGCATGATTAGTTCCCTCACTAAGCGAAGGCTTAAACGAAAATATATTTTCTGTTGTGGTTATTGAATAACCATCGCAGGTACTGTCCGAGAGGAGGAGAGGAAGTGATCCACGTGACGGAGTGGGTGTGGGAGTTGTGTCCTTGTGAATATGTTCATATGACTAATTAGTTTATGTCTAAAATGTACCTTCTTGTTGGCAATGTATAAATACTTGAAGTTTTGGAAGTCTTGTAATATATTAAGTTGGGTGTTAATGTTAATTTTGCACCAAAGAGTAAGTTGTATTTACATGTCATGAGTCATGTGTAAAGGTGGGGAAAGAGCTTGAACTTGTGGAGGAAATTTTGAGTTGTAAACCTTAATTTGGTTCCTTATGTTGGATACTCATGTACATGTTGGGAGAATTAGGATTTGATTCAAATTATGATCCATGTGAGAAGGTTGTGTGTTTTAATTGTTGTATCATACTTGATTTAACTTGTGTTGATGATTGGGAACACTTAGAAATAGTTTTGGAATCATCTTTAATGTTTTCATAAAGTTTTGGGATGTTAGGAAATGTTTTGGACATGAAAAACTGATGTTTTTAGCAGCAGGGAGGTGTTCTGCCAAGGCCGGATTGATCCAGCCTTCCCGCGGATCGATCCGCCCATTTCCGGGGACATTCTGCCTCATAATCAATGAAATGGATCGATCCGCCCTTTCCGCGGATCGATCTGCCCCTATGAAAACAGACTGTCAGCTTTTACGGAAACAAGCATAACTCTCTCTACAAAACTCGAATTCGCGCGCCATTTTTTGCGTTAGAACCGGGACTCAAAGACCTATCTTTTGGTATAAAATTTGATATACCTTATTAATGACCATTTTGCCCTTGGGTCTAATTTGTGCCAAGAAAGCTCTTTTATGGAGTCTAAAACATGTTTTTATTCATGATTAGTGTATGGTTTGGTGTGTGGGCTTTGTTACACGTGTCCTAATCCACCTGGGGCGGGTTGGGGTATGATAATTTTTGGTATCAAAGCTATAGGTTAGAGCCTTTGGGGACGAGCGACGATTACGACGTGTAATAAGCATAAATGATTAATGAATGTAGAAATCATGCATACACGTTTACTTAGCATGTTGAATGATGTTGAGCATGCTTTGAAAAGTACAAATATAACGTGTGTGACAATGTATTGTGAATGCCAGAGAGAAAATGTCTGGTTCAACACCGCCTACGCAAATGGAGAGAATGGAAAGAGTTGTAGCCGGTTTAGTACAAGTAGTTGAAACCCATGCGATAGAGGGGAGACGTGAACAACCAAATCCTAACCCGAGGGAGGATGTGACTAATATTTCACAATTTTACAAGTAGAAACCGACACTATTCTGAGGGCAGACCAATCCAATGAGAGCTGATTTTTGGTTGTCCGATATGGAAAGGATATTTCGGGTTCTTCCGTGTTATAAGGCTCAACAGGTTCTATTTGCCGCTGATACTTTAAAAGAAGAAACACAGTACTGGTGGCGTACAAAATTGGGACCCGATAGGCCGAACACTTAGAGGGAGTTCGAAGTACTCTTCAAGATGCAATACTTTCTGAAATCGTTTGAAGATTTAAAAGCTCAAGAGTTTATGGAATTGAAACAAGGAAGGATGACAGTTCAGGAGTATTCCGCTAAATTCACAAGTTTGGTTCGGTTCGCTGAGAACATAGTACCAAATGAAGGAGATCGAACTAGAAAGTTTGTAACGGGGCTTAGAGACGAGATTCGACGTCAGGTATCAGTGCAACGGTTGGATAAGGTTGCAGAGGCATTGGATGTGGCTTCAATCGCTGAGAGAGATATGGTGTATCAATAAGGTTCGCAAGCACCGGTAACTCAACAATATAAACGGCCGGGTTCAAGTCAATATAGTAGTCAAGGGAGTTCGAAAAGACAAAGTTTTGGAGGTTCCTCAGGTGGTGGAAGTCATAAGCCGCGGTGTAACATGTGTGGTAAGTTTCATTGGGGTGTATGCAATCTACCGACAACGGTGTGTAATAATTGCCGACAAATGGGTCATGTGGCGAAGAATTGTCCGGGAGTGAGGCCAAATACGTATGCTCCGATGAGACGTACCGACGATAGTGGAATGGTTTGTCATAATTGTGGGGAGCTTAGACACCGAATGCGCAATTGTCCTAAGCCGAGGCAAGGAGGTTTTAGTGCAACCGCAAGTAGTGCACCAACACCGCGACCACCTCAACAACAACAATCACAAGGAAGAGAACAACGTCAGGGTCGTTATTTCCAGCTTAACCCAGGGGATACCACCGTTGCTAACACGGTTGTGTAAGGTAAAGTTCTTATCTGTTCAACACCTGCTACTGTATTAATGGATTCCGATTCTACACACTCGTTTGTATCACATCAATTCGCTAGGAACATGAATGTACCCTTAGAACTTCTTGAATATGATTTATCTGTTGATGTTCCATTAGGGAGATCTTTGGTGAGTTCGGGGGTTTATAGAAATTGTGAAGTTAAAATTAATGATGAAGTGTTAACAGCGAATCTAGTACCGTTAGTAATCCAACATTTTGATGTCATATTGGGGATGGATTGGTTGTCAGTTAATCACGCGGTTATTGATTGTGAAGACAAAAGGGTAGAATTCCAAGCACTGACTTATAGAGTCTTTTCTTTTCAAGGGACAGGTGTCGTGTCACCACCTTATCTCGTATCCGCCATCAAGGCTTGTCATTTATTGAGAAAAGGGTGTAAAGGTTTCCTTTGTAGTGTATTGGATACCAGAAGTACGGAACTAAAGTTGGAAGATATACCCGTAGTTAAAGAATTTCCTGATGTATTTCCAGACGATTTGCCGAGTGTGTTAATTGAGAAGGAGGTTGAATTTGGTATGGATGTAATATCGGGAACACAACCCATTTCCGGGCACCATATAGAATGGATCCAGTAGAGTTGAAAGAGTTGAAGACTCAGTTACAGGAGTTGTTGGATAAGGGGTTCATTCGGCCAAGTGTATCACCCTGGGGTGCACCGGTTCTTTTCGTGAAAAAGAAAGATGGGACGATGCAGATGTGTATAGATTATCGTGAGATCAACAAAGTAACTATCAAAAATAAGTACCCATTACCACGGATCGACGATTTATTCGATCAATTACAAGGGGCTCAAGTGTTTTCAAAAATCGATTTGAGGTCGGGGTATCATCAACTAAAGATAAAAGCTGAGGATGTTGAAAAGACGGCCTTTAGAACACGGTACGGTCATTATGAGTTTCTTGTAATGCCATTTGGAGTAACCAATGCACCGGCTGTGTTCATGGATTTAATGAATCGAGTCTTTAAAACGTATTTGGATGAATTTGTTATAGTTTTTATTGATGATATTCTTATTTACTCAAAGAGTCCAGAAGAGCATGATAGGCATTTGAGATTGGTGTTACAACGACTTCGAGAAAAGCAGTTATTCAGAAAATTGAAGAAAAGTGAATTTTGGTTAACAAGTGTTACTTTCCTTGGCCATGTGATTTCCAAGGATGGCGTGTCAGTTGATCCGCAGAAAATAGAAGCTGTTATGAATTGGGCGAGACCTACCAATGTGTCAGAAATTCGTAGCTTTCTGGGTTTGGCCGGGTATTATAGAAGGTTTGTTCGGGATTTCTCAAAGATTGCTACTCCGATGACAACATTAATGAGAAAGGATATTCCGTTTGAATGGGAGAAAGAATGTGAGGAATGTTTTCAAACATTGAAGAGTAAGTTAACTTCTGCTCCAATACTTTCGATTCCGTCAAGTACCGGGGGATTTAGTATTTACAGTGACGCTTCCCATCAAGGCTTGGGATGTGTTCTTATGCAAGGGGACAAAGTGATAGCATATGCTTCAAGGCAATTGAGGACTCATGAGAAGAATTATCCAACCCACGATTTGGAACTTGCTGCAGTAATTTTTGCCTTAAAGATTTGGCGACATTACTTGTATGGGGAAACTTGTGAAATCTTCACTGACCACAAGAGCTTAAAGTATTTGTTTACTCAGAGGGATTTGAATATGCGACAACGAAGATGGTTGGAGTTAATGAAAGACTACAACCTGAAAATTCAATATCATCCGGGTAAAGCAAATGTGGTGGCCGATGCCTTGAGTCAAAAATCATCAGAAAGATTAGCATGTGTTTTGACGGCACAAGAAGGGTTGGTGAAAGAGTTTGAACGGCTAGAATTGGAAGTTATTCCTAGAGTTAAAGGTGGATTGATGGCAGCAATTGTAGTACAACCTGACTTGATTGGAGAGATTAAAGTAAATCAATTTCTGGACCCAACCTTGAAGAAAGTTGTAGATAAATTACCTGAGGGTAAGCGACCAAAATTCAGTCTGCATGATGGGGTACTATGGTACATCAATCGGTTATGTGTGCCTAATGTGGGCAACTTAAAAGAAAGAATTTTGGAAGAAGCTCATGGTACTCGGTATTCTGTGCACCCGAGTAGTACAAAGATGTACAGAGATTTGAGAGAGGTTTATTGGTGGAGTGGTATGAAACGTGAAGTTGCTGAATATGTAGCCAAATGCATGACATATCAATTAGTAAAGCTTGAGCATCAACGACCCGCTGGAGAGCTACAACCATTGGAAATACCGGAATGGAAATGGGAGCACATTACGATGGATTTTGTGTCGGGATTGCCGAGGTCACCTAGATCAAATGATAGTATTTGGGTGATCGTTGACCGGTTGACTAAGTCAGCCCACTTTTTGCCGATTAAGACTACTGACCCGATGAAGTTAGCAGACCTCTATGTTAAAGAGATTGTGAGATTGCACGGAGCACCGGTATCAATTGTTTCAGATCGGGATACACGTTTTGTGTCAAGATTTTAGGAAGGGCTACAAAGAGCAATAGGGACAGCTTTACATTTTAGCATAGCTTTTCACCCGCAAACTGATAGACAATCGGAACGAGTTATTCAGATTTTAGAGGATATGCTTAGAGTTTGTGTTATGGATTTTAAGGCTGACTGGGAAACTCACTTGCCGTTAATTGAGTTTTCTTATAACAACAGTTTCCATACAAGCATTGGAATGGCGCCTTTTGAGGCATTGTATGGTCAAAAGTGTAGATCGCATATGTGTTGAACAGAAGTTGGGGAGAAGCAACTTCTGGGGCCGGAAATTGTACAAATCACCACTGATAAGGTTAAGTTGATTAAGCAACGGTTGCAAGTGGCACAAAGTCGCTACAAAAGTTATGCTGATGCAGGTAGAAGACTGTTGGAGTTCGAGGTTGGTGATTATGTGTTCTTGAATGTTTCACCTTCGAAGGGCATTACGCGGTTTGGTAAGAAAGGTAAGTTGAGCCCGAGATATGTTGGACCTTTTCTGATTTTGAATAAAGTAGGACCGGTAGCTTACAGGTTGGAGTTGCCACAAGAGTTGTCACATGTTCATAATGTGTTCCACGTGTCTATGCTCAGACGTTATGTGTCGGATTCGAGTTATATCCTTGAACCAGAACCGTTGGAAGTCTGAGAAGATATGACGTATGTTGAACATCCGGTACGGATTCTGGATAGGAAAGATCAAGTGTTGAGAACAAAGACAATTCCGTTGGTCATGGTCCTCTGGCGTAATCATAGCGTTGAAGAGGCAACTTGGGAGCGAAAAGATGAGATCAGGGAGAAGTACCCACACTTGTTCGACAGATGAGGTAAGAATAAGTTTGGGGACAAACTTCTTAAAAGGGAGGGAGAAATGTAACACCCGTACCCGAAAACGAAGATTAATTTAGTGTTAATGTGTGTTAATTAAAGATAATTAATGCATGAGATGAATTAAGGTGGGGTTATGAACCCATATGTGAAAAGGTGTTCAAATGCGGACACAGATGAAAGTCCTGTGAAAGGTGGGACTGATATAAAAGTGGGGCCCAACGAGGGTCTAATTAAAATAATTTGCATTTTGATGTCATTATGTTCTTATATGATTACTTGTTTAAATACTTATTGATATTATTATGTCTTATGATAGTTAAGGGGACCAATTTGGGTACCCATGTGAGGGCGTATTTGAATAATTGATAATTGGTAGGTTTAATAGCAGCCTCATAAATTATGTGGGACCACATTTGGGACCTACGCGGGACTTAGATTAAATCTTTTTAGAAAAGATGGGTAGTTAATGTAATTAACAAGGGGGTTTCATAATAAAACTTAAAGAAAGTTGGGGGAGGTAAATGAGAATAAGAGAAAGTTGTGCCAACACACATATACATGTAGCATATGTGTCTTAAGCACAAAATTCAGTTGGATTCTCCAGAAATTCAAGAGAGAACGAGAGCTCGAGTCGGCGACGGAATTCTCGACGACGTTTCTCGCCGTATCTTTGCCGTCCGGCGTCGGATTCACGAACCGAGATCGGATTTGGACTCGTGGAGATAAGAGGATCACATGCACATCTTTTATTTTCAGTTTCGGCAGTATTTTTACGGCAACCGTTTTTGATAAACGATGTTCTTGGTACCAAACTTATGTAGGATTATCATTAACTAGAAATTGAGCTAAACTTGGGAAGGAATTGGGGATTCTAAGCTTAGTTGCGTATAAATCAAAGAGGTGAGTGCTCTAATCCCAAAATTGGGTGTTTAGATATGTTGGTGTGATAATTGTTGGCTTAGAATGCTTAATCCATGTTTATATTTATATGTGTTGTAGAAATTGGGTAAAAAGCATGTAACGCCCCGCAAAAATAAAGGGTATTTTTATTAAAAATAAATAAAATGAATTACATTTGAGTGCCCAAAATTACATTTAAATTCATTTACATGGTTAGGACCCAAATAACTCGAACCCACACGGTACTCTAATGTGCTCCAATTTGACTGCTACCAATGGTACCTGCATCTAAAATAACACACGGGGAAGTATACAATATGACAGGAATAATAAAGGCTCAAAAGTACAATGAACAACCACGACGGATCAAATAAAATAGACCAATCACTCAATCCACCCGTTCACACAATTTACCCGCTCACCCACAAGAGCATCATACCAGGTTCCTCTTGGTCACATAGTAAAGAGCCACCTCACCTCACCTCACCCGTCACCATTCCTTGGTCCCTGAGGCCTGTTGGACTATTGGTAGGTGCTCCTTACTCATGACCCTTTAGTCCCATAGCACTTAGCCAAAATAATATTATAATAACATATAACCAAAAAGACATGGATTCCAATAAAAAGACAACATAAATCAAAAAGAGTACAAATAGGGATGACAAAGAAAATACTCCGGAGATTTAAGAGCATATTGTACACAACCCCGTACCTTAAAAATAATGTTGATCACTTTCTCCACTCTCTGAATATATATAACTATATGTGTGTGGATCAATCTCTGTGTGTGTGTAATAATTTCTGTGTGTATGTGTGATGTTGTACCCGAGAGAGAGAGCTGCAGAGAGACTGAGAGATAGATGAGAGATAGGGAAATGAGGGGGGGGGGGGGGGGGGGGGGGGGAATTAGTATACCTAAATAGCCTCTAATGGGTCCCCATAAACACTACACATCCCACTCACTCCAACACAAACACCACACACTCCACTCACAAAGCACTCCAACACATCTTCCACTTCACAAACACCCACCACAAAAAAAAATACACGTACACACTGCACAAAATTATTGAGTGGTTTCCATGTGTACATAAGATACCCTTGTGTGTGTTGAGCTCACGCAATGATACACACACACAGGTAAAATTTATACTGCCCATTTCTAAAATTGGTATTTTTTTTTTTTAATTAAAAAGCGAAAATAAAATACGGGGTATTACAAAGCATGTCAAAGTTATGAAATTGCTATGCTTATATGTTTATATGCTAAGTTGCTTAAATGCTTATGTGGATCAAAGGGAAGTCAAGTAGTGAGCACCATTTATAGGTCCCATATATAAGGGATAGGAAGTCCTCAATGAGTAGGACATGGTGACGACCACAATGAAATGTCGGTGACGCCTTCGGGGGTCACAAGAGAGTGTGTGTTGTGCTATATGCGCCAAAAGAGTGAGAAATTCCGGGGTGAGAAGGACCCGGGGGTGGTGGCTTGAGTTACTTGACTTTCCGGAGATCAATTAGTTGTTGTTTATAATGATTGTTGCATTTGCATATTAAGCATTCCAATAGCATGATTAGTTCCCTCACTAAGCAAAGGCTTAAACGAAAATATATTTTCTGTTGTGGTTATTGAATAACCATCGCAGGTACTGTCCGAGAGGAGGAGAGGAAGTGATCCACGTGACGGAGTGGGTGTGGGAGTTGTGTCCTTGTGAATATGTTCATATGACTAATTAGTTTATGTCTAAAATGTACCTTCTTGTTGGCAATGTATAAATACTTGAAGTTTTGGAAGTCTTGTAATATATTAAGTTGGGTGTTAATGTTAATTTTGCACCAAAGAGTAAGTTGTATTTACATGTCATGAGTCATGTGTAAAGGTGGGGAAAGAGCTTGAACTTGTGGAGGAAATTTTGAGTTGTAAACCTTAATTTGGTTCCTTATGTTGGATACTCATGTACATGTTGGGAGAATTAGGATTTGATTCAAATTATGATCCATGTGAGAAGGTTGTGTGTTTTAATTGTTGTATCATACTTGATTTAACTTGTGTTGATGATTGGGAACACTTAGAAATAGTTTTGGAATCATCTTTAATGTTTTCATAAAGTTTTGGGATGTTAGGAAATGTTTTGGACATGAAAAACTGATGTTTTTAGCAGCAGGGAGGTGTTCTGCCAAGGCCGGATCGATCCGCCCATTTCCGGGGACATTCTGCCTCACAATCAATGAAATGGATCGATCCGCCCTTTTCGCGGATCGATCCGCCCCTATGAAAACAGACTGTCAGCTTTTACGGAAATAAGCATAACTCTCTCTACAAAACTCGGATTCGCGCACCGTTTTTTGCGTTAGAACCAGGACTCAAAGACCTATCTTTAGGTATAAAATTTGATATACCTTATTAATGACCATTTTGCCCTTGGGTCTGATTTGTGCCAAGAAAGCTCTTTTTATGAAGTCTAAAACATGTTTTTCTTCATGATTAGTGTATGGTTTGGTGTGTGGGCTTTGTTACACGTGTCCTAATCCACCTGGGGCGGGTTGGGGTGTGACAAGAGAGTTCGAAGGATACCTTCGAAGTGGTTGAACTATTCCAGAATTACTCCTAAGAACACAACAAAGTAAAGGTACACTACTCCTAACTAGGCTAAATTAAATTACCTAAACTAATGGCCATGGTGGCCGAATAGATGAAGAAAATAAAGTAGATATATTAATGTATTTGTTTGTGTAGTCAAGGACCTTTACAAAGGAGTACAATACAAGTATTTATGGAGAAACCTATAACTACTTTGAATTTGAATTACATTTCCCTCCAACAATAATAACTAATAATTCAAATTCATACAACTACCAATTAGTGGGAGATGCTCCTACGATGACAAGTGTCTTCAAGTGTCACGCCCTAACGTAGCATAATTCAGGAAAGCATTTAATTTCCTTTATGGACTCGTAGGTCGTGACAAGTGAGTATGACCAATTGTCCCTGCAATGAATAACTTAATCAACATTTCTAAAGAGAAGGATGCTAATAAACATAAGCTCCAAAATTAAAACTTACTAAACTATTACAACAGTCACAATCTTAGGCACAAACAGCCTTATTCAAATCTATCATAAAGTCTATTACAACCCCAAATTAAAAGACATATGAAATATAAAATAGCCTCCTGGAAAGTCCCCTGCCTCTAACTAGCATAGTCGAAATACCCTGGCTGCTCTTGACCCTGAAAATCTGGACAAAGAGTCCAGGACGCATCAACGCCGTCAGCTTATGAAAGCTGGTGAGTAAAATAAACATGTGCTCGCAATGTATATATAAGCATATGATCAACAATACAATATAAACTGATAGAACAATAGATTCAAGGTTCCAACTTCAACAAAAGTCACGGGGGAATATAGTAAGCAATAAATACATAATCGCACATGAATCATATAACATCTTATCTTACCAATTCTTTTCTTTAAATAGCTCAGTTCAACTAACACATCACCTCAGATACCAGGAGTAATAATCGCTCACTACCTAGATCGTGTAACACATCGTCGCCTTGGATACCAGGAATAATATCCGATCGATATCCAAGTCACACACCATACTATCGCCTCCAATATCAGGAATACTATCCGCTCGATATTGAAGTTACGCACCACTCTATCCCCTCAGATACCAGGAATAATATCCGATCGATATCTAGGCCGATCACAATAAACCATCGCTCCGGATATCAGGAATACTATCCACTCAATATCCGAAACCCGCGTCTTAGATACCAGGAATACTATCCGATCGATATCTAAGTCATACACAACACTATCACCATCGCTTCGGATATCAGGAATACTATCCGATCAATATCCGAAACGCGCGCCTTAGATACCAGGAATACTATCCGATCGATATCTAAGTCGTACACAACACTATCACCATCGTTTCGGATATCAGGAATACTATCCGATCAATATCCGAACGCGCGCCTTAGATACCAGGAATACTATCCAATCGATATCTAAGTCGCACACCAGACCGCCACTCTTTACTCTTTTCACGCTTTCTCACACACATGCATGTCGACACAACCTCGACCCTATCATGCATGTCAATGTTCAAGAAATTATAACACCAATAAATGTACGAGAAATCAAATCTTTCTAGCTTTCTTTTTAGCTTAATCTTTCAAACAGGGTTCTGTACCAGCTTATTATTATTGATTAAATCGATTTATCCAAATCTCGCTTTTATAATCTGTTTTCCTTTTCTTTATTAACAAAGTACACCGTTCTTAGAATCATTGAGTTAGTACCCATGATCTAAATTATCAAGTCATATATGAAACAACAGGTAAAATTCATCAAAACTACTTTAATACGCTTTTACAGCTACTAGTACACAAGCAAGTTCACTTTGAAGCAATGCCCTTAAAAATGAGTTATAATTTTTATAGGTGAATTACACATCAAAAGAAAGGTCTTTGAGTCTAGTTTCCAACGCTTCGAACGGTGCGCGTTTTCGAGTTTTCTAGAGGAAGTTATGACCGTTTTAGTAAAAGCCGTCAATGCTGAAAAATGTCAATCGATTGGATGACATGTCAATCGATTGGAACACATGTCAATCGATTGGTAATCATTCCAATCGATTGGTATCAGCAGTTTCTCCATTGTTACGAATTTGAAACCTGTTTTTGACCCATTTTTCAATTCTGTTTCAACCAAGACATGTAATATATGAATTTCTTCGTTTTTCCGCAAGGATTACAAATACGTGATCGGTTTTAACTAATTTCAATCATAGCTCTCGGATTTCACGTAAAACCGAGAGGTGACAAAACTTTAAATCAATGGTACGTTGCGATACGGAAGAATTAAGCCGTAGTATTCGAACCGCAGCTTATTGGGACTAAGATCTTTCATTCCCAATTCACTGAATTGATGTTGGTTAACTTTTATAAAACTCCAATTTTCAAGCTTCAATGGTGATTATACATATATGTATATACACATCTATATATACACTGAAATATACATATATAAGCATTGAGAGTGAGTTTATAATACTCACAGAGGTGATTATACAGAGAATTTTGAGACCAATAATTTCCGCCGTCGATTCCGTCGTTCGAATTCTCCTCCGTTCTTGATCTTGATATATGTATATATATATATCTATGTATGTAACAATATGTGTATGTGTATGTATATAATCTGTATGTGTGTATGTTCTTGGGAGAGGTAGAGAAAATTGAGAGAGAATGAGAGTTACAGAGAGTTTGTGAGGGAGAGAATGAGAGACTGTGAGTTAAAACACATACATATACAATGAAATTATTTGGGCTCCAAGCAATGCCCAGGAATAATCCGGTGTGGTTGAGCTCACGTGCTCCCACACCAAAATGCGGTATAAACACAGATTAAAACATAAACTGGTATTTTATGGTTAAAATAAAAATACAGAAAATTATTTTAGTGTAGGAAATAAATTCCCGGTTTATACAAAATATAGATATTATTTTCAAATCCATAAAAGTATTTCTATATTTTAAGAAAATTACGGTTTGACCCCCAAATAAATATTTCAAATAGAAATTAAATTGAAATAAACATTTATTAATGGAAAAGAAATACAGGGTGTTACATCAAGCAACTTCCATCTTCATCATCACCATTGATCTTCAAGTAACCAATCTTGATCTCCCATTGTGATGCCAAGTGTCCCTCAATCAACTTCCAAATAACCACCAACTAATTTGAATTGGTTTTTCATGTGCAATAATAAATATACTATATAATAATATAATATAATAAGACTTTATATACTAATACATATAAAAATAATTTATGGTCCAAACATACCCCCGCGGCTCTTTAAGAACGAAGTTCTTAGAGAGTCGGAATAACATTGTCTGATCCAATTAGTAGGTTCGAAATGGACCAAATTAACAATCTAAAACAGTTTTTCGAATTGGATTCGAAGCCAATATAATAACATTGAACACAAAATAAACTGCTTTTATACTGGTTTGATGCCAATAAAAGTCTCGAATACACAAAATATTGCTTTAAATTGGCTTCGAAATATATAGAATAACTTCGAACTCAAAGTAGATGGCTCTAAACTTGCTTCAAAGTATACACAATAGCTTCGAACGCCAAAACAATAGCTTTAAATTTGATTTGAAGCCAACAAAAAGAATTTAAACATCAAATGACTTGCTTCGAGGCCAAAATAATAATTTCAAACTCAAAATAAACTATTTTTAAATTGGTTTGAAACCAATAAATTAACTTTGAACACCACATAATGGCTTAAACTTGCTTCAAAGCCAATATCATAGCATTGAACACAAAAATGATGGCTTTAAACTAGATTCGAAGCCAATATAAGGGCTTTGAACACAAAACAAATGGCTTTAAACTTATCTCGAAGCCAATATAATTGTTTCGAATCACCAAAATGATGGCTTAAATTGGTTCCAATGTATTAACCTCGAATACAAAATAATTGAATTTAAACTTGCTTCAAAGCCAATCTCATTGTTTTGAATCACCAACATGATGGCTCAAACTTGCTTCGAAGACAATGTAAAAGCCTCGAATCATAAATTATTCGCTTTAAACTGACTTCGAATAAAATGAAATAGCCTTGAAGGCTTCGAAGCCAATATAATTATTTTGAACATAAAATATTTGGCTTAAGATTGGATTCGAGCAAATATTGGTCTTCGAACACAAAAAATAAATTGCTTTAATTTGGTTCAAAACCAATAGATGAACTTTGAACACCAAATTATGGCTTTAGATTTATTTCGAAGTCAATAAAGTTGCTTCAAACACTAGATAGGTTTTTTTTTTAAAACTAATTTGAAGCCAATGTAATAGCCTCTAAAATAAATTATTTCGAAGCCAATATAATAACTTCGAACACAAATAAACCACTTTAAACTGGCTTCAAAACCAATAAGAAAACTTCGAAAAAAAAAATGAATTTGTTTTAAAATGGCTTTGAAGCCAATAAAGGTGTTTTTGAAAAAACTTCTATTTAACCAACTACTATTGGTATATCATCAATCGAATAAACTTTTGGTTTGAACATGTAACCAATCGAAGAACTAATCATACACCAACACCAAGCCAAAATTACTACCAAACATGGTTGTGGCTAACTTGTTGGAATAGAAAATGATATCCATACTTCATTTGGACTTTAGGACTTCTATACCACTGATTAACTGTAGACATTTAACAAGCATTCGAATGGGTCCCACAATTTACACCTTCCCCATAGTCATGTGTCATGTACTTCGAGTCTTCAACACTGGCTTCTACACCACCAAATGTGACTTGTACTTAGGCCCATTTCCTTTAAATACACTATTGTGTGTATAATGTATATTACTTCAACATCTACAATACAATCGAGAATTTGTCGGCTCGAGCAAATTTCAACAAAGCCAACTCTGTGCTTACTTCTGTCTGTTAGTTCGATCCAAGCGTGAACAACAGTCTTGGTCCTATTAGACCAATTAGAGCAGTGATCAACTAATTCGATGACCGAATTAGTATTTATATTGGTGTTAATAATCTTTTCCCTTTGATAATAATCTTGCCATAGAATAATCCACAGTCATAACCCATTTTTGATGAGCACCACAAAGCCAAAGTGGGTATTGACCATCTAAAGCCAAAGTATAAAGTGGCTTAAATAAGTCATAAATTTCAACACTTTATGTAGTGTCGAAAAACCCAAATGTATGAACAAAAGCATGTTCATGATCCTCAACCATATTTGGTTGTAAAATGGACCCCCCGAGTGTATTTTGATCACAATCATTTGGTTGATTAACCAATAGAGGTGATGATGGTGTTGGTGATTTTCTTGTTTCCACCATTAAAGGATCGTGAAGATCCTTCATAATAAATTTATTTTCATTCATTGGCTCGTAATTTTGAAGAATAGTTGACACCCCTCGAGCCATTTCATACATTTTAGTTTTTAAACTAAATGCTTGATCCTTTAATTCTTCCAATAATGGAACTAAATCAGTGAACCACTTTTGATCGCCATAATATGGTGTTGGTGGGGGTATATACAACCCATCAAAATTTCTATAACTAAAGTTTGGTGTTAGTGAGGGTACATATAACCCTTCGAACTCATTATCACCAAAGATTGGTGTTGATGAGAGTGAAACATACAACCCATCAAAATTCATCTTGACACTTGTGTCCCACCGGACATGCCAAAAATGTTTGGTTGGAAAATTTATAATGTGTGTGAGCGTGCCAGGCAAGCAAGTTGCCAATGTGTGTGATCCAAACTGCGCCTCACCAGACAGATTGTAGTGACGTTCGATGCCTTAACAAGGACTTCAAACGTGTGAGATGAACTAGAAAACTAAAAAGAGGGAGAAGAAGAAGAAGAGAGAGTTCGAAGGATACCTTCGAAGTGGTTGAACTATTCCAGAATTACTCCTAAGAACACAACAAAGTAAAGGTACACTACTCCTAACTAGGCTAAATTAAATTACCTAAACTAATGGCCATGGTGGCCGAATAGATGATGAAAATAAAGTAGATATATTAATGCATTTGTTTGTGTAGTCAAGGACCTTTACAAATGAGTACAATACAAGTATTTATAGAGAAACCTATAACTACTTTGAATTTGAATTACATTTCCCTCCAACAATAATAACTAATAATTCAAATTCATACAACTACCAATTAGTGGGAGATGCTCCTACGATGACAAGTGTCTTCAAGCAACTTCCATCTTCATCATCACCATTGATCTTCAAGTAACCAATCTTGATCTCCCATTGTGATGCCAAGTCTCCCTCAATCAACTTCCAAATAACCACCAACCAATTTGAATTGGTTTTCCATGTGCAATAATAAATATACTACATAATAATATAATATAATAAGACTTTATATACTAATACATATAAAAATAATTTATGGTCCAAACAACTATGCCCAAGAAAAAAAATTGAAATGATTCTTCCTACACCCTCATTGTGAGCCACCCCTCAAAAAATCAAATGATGACATGCTTTCCCTATATCTTGATTCCTTTTTTTGTCATCTTCAGCCCTCAAGCAAACACTTGCATTATGTTGATAGAAACAATAAGTGAATTTTTACTTGTATGCTCGTGAAATTTCACTTATGTTGGTTATAATAAATGAATTTTCACTTATTAAACACAGTCTCGATCATAGAACAGAAAATCAACTGAACGACTGAGTTTACAAACTCAAAACCATATGTGAATCAACTAAAATACTGAATAAAGTGAATCAACTGACCACAAAATCAGTTGAACACAGTATGGACTAAATTTACCAACTCAAATGAAATTAGCACAATACCAAAGGAGTAATACTTGGCCTACAACCTTTGCTCACAACCTCTCTTTTGTGTCTTATCTCTCTCCTGATGGGTCCCACAATGCCAGTGGACCCTACAGTGTCCACTAGGAGAGAGATAGAAACAAGATTATGGGAAGGTTGTGAGCCAACTATTACCCATACCGAGATAACATTTATGAATAAAATCTATTGAAGTTTGCATTGTCAAATAAAAATGATAAAATTAACAGTGAGTTTCTGAACGAAATTAGCACTGTTGAATATAACACATCCATGTTTTGGTTTCTCTTGTATGTTAAGTAAAATATGACACAACATTTTTGTATTCATGAGTAAGTAAAATTTCACCCAACGTTTTGGTTTGCTCATATGTTAAGTGACATTTCACATTACAAATCGGAAATTCACTCAACATTTGATCTTTTGGCCTTTGTCCTAATCCCTCTTTGATATGCATGCTAGTCTCACGAGTTTTTCATGCCACAAACATAATTGCATACAAATTCTTACAAATATGATGTTAACATAATTAAGTGAATTCCGTATTGGAGCCAGTGATAATTGAACATAAGTGAAATTTCAAAAAACAGGTGTCTATTATACATGGATTGAAGATCTTTATAACATGAAGTATATGTATTGAAATTTGTGCTTACATCAAGTCTAACATCAAACGAAAAAAACAAAAAAATTTGAATGTTCCTTCCTACACTCACATTAGAAAACCATCCTTCAACAAATCGAATGACGGCTACTGTTGTTTTCATCCTTCATTAGTGTCATGATCGTCTCCCTCATTATCAACCGAGTCCCTCGACGTATCACTCCCACTCCCACTCCCACCCCCACCACTTCTTCCGTCATTATCCCTACTTTCACTAATGTCATCACTTTCAATGCTAGCTATCAGCAAACCCTCTTGTGGCATGCTTGTCATATATCTTGAGTTTCTTTTTTGTCATCTCCAGTTCTCCAACAAAGACCTGCAATATGTTGATAGAAATAATAAGTGAAATTTTACTTATGATTTTGTATAATAAGTGAATTTTCACATAAGATTTGATTTTTAGCTAGCTTGATGTTTCTTTCATATGGGTGTTAGTCTAATAAAAAAAATTTTTGGGTCAGAATATGTTCATATATTGAAACAATGAATCATGATACAACTATCCAACCCCCCTAGGGGAAAAAATCAGAACAAAGGATACAAGACAAAACAGAGGGGATGGAGAAATCACAAACATCAATCAGAGTACCAGATTTAGCCGCTTTAGCAACCCAATTTGCACTTTCATTGGACTTCCTACTTACGACCACAAAGGAAATATTTTCAAACCTCAAAAGAGGGAAACTATGTTACTGCAAACACCACAAAGGGGCAATGGTGTCCTAGCAGGGAACTACTGAATAGTTTTGAATGCCACTCCCACCAATTTGTCTATCATTCCTGTTGGCCCAAATGTGGAAACCTTAGAGGGGGGGTGAATAAGGTTTTAGCGGAAATTAACCTTTTAAAAACTTAATTGCAAATTAAACACAATCACAAATAATAAAGTAAATAGATAAGGGAAGAGACACTTGCAAACCGAGTTTTCAAGTGGTTCGGCAATCGCACCCCGCGGCCTACGTCCACCCCTCAAGAACACCTCTTGAGGATTCATTTAATCCGATCTACTTCACGGGTGTAGACCAAACCATTACAAGAGCCTCCAATCTCTCCCAAAGAAGAAGACCTCTTCTTTGCAATCAAGGGTTACTAACCCTCACTCTTTACAAATGATTTGGGTACAAATGATAACTCTCTCTCTAGAGTGGATAATACAATTAAAGCTCATACAATAACTCCTTAGTGAGTAGATAATACAAATGAAAGCTCACTACAATTTACTCTCAAAGAAATACATATCAAATACTAGAGCAAATTGATAAACTCACACAACTAGGGCTCAAATATGAATGATTAGAAATCAACAAGTTGTGTGATTTAAATAGATGTTTTCCAATGGATTGATCAACATAAAATGGTGTGGGAAAACATGTATTTATAGCCCAAGAAAGATTATAGCCGTTGGTGGCAAGTTTGGTAAATAAAAACCCCTTTAAAAACTAGCCGTTATTGCCTTTCAGCGCAGTCCAGTCGACTGGATTGAGGGTTCAGTCGACTGGGAAGTTTATAGCAGTGAAGAGGCAATTTCAAAGCTGTCCAATCGACTGAAAAGTTCAATCAGTCGACTGATTCTATAATCCAGTCGACTGGACCCTTAAAAAATCAGTCGACTGATTTTAAGCAGTTTTTGGCAGACTGACACCTCTTTACTAAAACGGCCATAACTCCCTCTACAAAACTCGTATTCACGATCCGTTTGAAGATTCGGAAACTAGATTCAAATAACTTTCCAAACATATAAAATTCAAGATCTAATTCCTTACCAATTGGATCAGGTTTGCATTTAAAGTTGACCTATCTGCGCAAAGGTACTTTCTTTTGACTTAGCCACTTGAAAGCTTTTGTGAAATGAATTTAATAGAGTGGTCTAAGTATGTTTAGGTCCTTGAAAGTATTTTAAAGTGTGAGTGCAAGGATCCTAAAGTCCAATTAAAGTTACTTGAGCCCCTATGAGTGATAGATCAAAATGCTTACAAGTAAATCCTAATCTTCAACCAAGGATGAAAAAATCTTCAAGTCTTCAAGCTTGATCCTTGTTGAGCTCCCTCACTCTTGGACTTCACCACATGCTATCTCATGATCTCAAACAAAGTTATAACATTTAAGTACATGAATCAAGAGATTAGCGTAACGAAAATGACATGATAATTGATTGAAATAGAACCAATGAAAGTATGCAATTATCACTAGATTTGTCATTATCAAAACAAAACAAAAATAATGCCTTAAATAAATTCAAAGCTAACAATTCCCACTCCCAACACTTCTTTCGTCATTGTCCTCATTTTCACTACTACCATCACTTTTGATGCTACTAGTCAACCCTTTTGTGGCAAGTTTGCCGTACATCTTGATTTCTTTTTTTCTCATCTTCGGCCCGCAGCAAAAACTACAATATGGGGATAAAAGTAGTAAGTGAATTTTTACTTATGTTTTGTATAATAAGTGAAATTTCACTTATTTTACATTGAAATTTTTTGAACGAAATTAGCATTTATACAAGTTACGTAGTACCGAATAGAGCATTATGCGAACAATAATTTCTAAACAAAATTAGTAGTTTCTGAACTAATTTAAGCAACTTCGTTCAGTCTTTGAACAAGATCAAGCGAAATTTTGGATTTGCGCACAAAAATCAAGTGAGATTAACATTCACTTACTCTTAATCTGCATTGCTGAGTTCTTCAAAGAATCTAGGGTTTCAAAATGATGAACAGAGGCTGCGATATCGAATCTAGGGCTTCAAGCGTGTCTGATTTTGTCAAAATTTGCTACTGGTTGTGAGTTTTCAGTGATTTCAGAATGGATTTCTAGGGTTTTATTTTTAAGAGTTGCGTCGCTTATGAATGATGAGCTGCGATTTGTGGGTTGCGAGTCTTCTTCGATGTGGATATCTAGGGTTTGTGATCAGTGATTTGAGTTGGTTTTTCACTGAGTTTGTTCGTTGATTTGAATGTTTCAGTGTGTATATAGTATGTAGCAAGCTGCGAAGGGTAGTTTTGTCAAAAAGAAATTCTAATTGGCTTATTGTCCTTTTTGCTAAGTGTAATATTAAGTTGTCTTTGAGCCTAACAGTTGTTCCCTAATTGTCCTTTTCACTAATTCCCCCAACTTCTAATTTGCTTCCCGTATCGCATTTGAATTGAAACATGTATGACTAATGACTATGGGTAGGGGTAGGCATTCGGTCGGTTCAGTTCGGTTCGGTTTGAGGAAATTCGATTCGATTTGGGTTCGGTAATTCGGTTGGTTCGGTTCCGTTAATCGAATTACAAATTCGGTTAACTGGAATTCTGAGAGAAAAAAATGGGCTTTTTTTTTCTTCTTTGTTTGAGCATCAAGGCCATGTATAGATTAAGATCAAAAAATTAATTAAAAAAAAAAAAAGGAAAATCAGAAGAAAGCAATTAGAAATAGGGCATTTACTGAATCAATCCATCTGGGTTTAGCCCAAATTTTTATGTGGGGATCTATATCTATATATCCATTTCCATTCATATCTACAAACAATTAAACACAACTTATATATATATATATATATCTATATCTATAAAGCATACATATCTGATCATTACTTCTCATCTCAAAACTCAAAATATTTAATAAGGGTATGAGATCAAATATGGATTTCAAGTTCAACTTTCAAATAACTAATCATATAAACCATTAAAGTTAATCCTACAAAAACTCAACATCAATTGAAAATATGAGATTGTAGTCTGTAGATACAAAAAGCCCTAGGAGAGAGAACATGTAGAGATTTTTAGAAAGAGAAGAGAAGACCTGGTGTGGGACTGTCCGACTGTAGGAAAGAGTCGTGCCTCGTGCGAGAGTGGTCACTACCACTGGTCTGTGAGGTCGGCGCCGGCAGCTGCTGGTGGTGACATGGTGTGAGGTGGTCGGCGACTTGGCTGGGCACTGCTGTGAGTAGCAGTGGTGAGGTTCGGCGATGGCTCTTACTCAGTTTCCAGAGTCCTCTCCAAACATTTGTTTCAAACCTAAAATGAAAAGAGGGAAAAAAAATGAGATTTATTAACAACTCTAAATTTCTCAGTATATAAATATATATCATACTTAATTTGATTTTCGGTTTCCATAAGTGGTACAAAAAATTGAGCCGATATATTATAAAGACCGAATCGAAATAAATAATTGAATTGACTATTTCAGTTCGATTCGGTTAAAAATTTCAGTTGACCGAACTGTTTGTCCACCCCTAACGAGACATGGTTCAGCCATATAGGACTTTTGAGACTACAAAATATTTTTAAAATTAATACAAGGTACTAAAATATTTTTATTTTTTTATTTTTGGTCGAAAAGGTACTAAATTAATAGATGCATTTTGGGTTGTAGAACGTAAAACATGCTTATAGAAACACGATGTGTGAAGAATCAGAACACGGCCCAATTGTTATTAGCCAAAACCCAACCCATAGTCGGTCCGTTGGAGCACTAATATATAAAAGGTCCCCCTGTTCGTTAGATTCTCTCTCCTCTGCTCTGCTACTTCCATTGTACTGTTTGTTATCATCATCTTCTTTCTTCTTCTTCTTCTTCTTCGAGGTTTTTGGGGGTGAAAGAAAAAGGATAGCATGAAATTCCGATATGCGATGGTTTGTTCTTCGAATCAGAACCGTAGCATGGAAGCCCACTCTCTCCTCAAGAGAGAGAGCTTCGACGTTGCGTCTTACGGGACTGGGGCACACGTTAAGCTACCTGGTCCTTCCCTCAGAGAACCCAACGTCTACGAGTTCGGAACTCCCTACAAGCACATGTTCGACGAGCTCCGCCGCAAAGACCCCGAGCTGTATCCTCCTCCTCTTCCTCTTTAATCCCTCTTCTTCTTGTTAGGGTTTATATATATATATATATATATTTATCTGTCTATTTTGAAACTATGTACTCATCCTCCCCTTTTCTGTTTCATCGGTTTCGAGATTGAGAAAGTTCATAACTTGCTAAACCATATCAAATACTTATATTGGATTGCTTCTTTTGTGATTAGAACTTTGGGGACATGTGGAATTGTTTTGTGTTTGGAGCCAAATGCCCGCCCCCTTTTGTCAGATGGAGCCAAATGCTCGGCTGAAAAGGGCTTGGGCAGAAGGGAAGGAATGCAAAGGATTTTTACATTCGAATCCCCATTTTTAGAAAAAGAGTTTAGTTTGAAAAAGCAACTGTCGATGGCAATTTTCTTCCATACGTTGAACTGGGTCCAAGTCCGACCTTTTTGGAGATGAAGATAAAATCCAAATCTGATTCCGTTTTAACAACCATTAAAATGCTTTATTTGGTTCATGGATTTTAGTGAAGTGAAGGGAAAACAAAGGAAAAAACTTTCCTTTGTTTGGTTACCAAGGAAAATAGTGATGAATGTACTAAGGAAAAGAAAATCTAGCGGTAATTAGAATAAAATTTTTGGATTTTTGGAGTCACATTCGGCCCTTAATCCTTAAGTTCGAAAAATATTTTGAAGACTTTTAACTTTTAATGTTATTCAAGCATGGAGAAAATACAAGGTATAACACAAGGGAATTTGTTTTCCGTCTTGTTTTCCTTCTCTGAATCCGCATACCAAACAAAACCTTAATCTAAATGTCAAAAATCCATTGTTTTCCCAAGTCCTTTAACGTCCTGTCAAATCCTTTTGTTCAATTGTCCTTTTCATTCGAAGTATTTACCAGTTTTTACTCAGATGGTTTGGATAGCTTTGCTTTCGTTTCTAATATTGTAGATTTGTACTTGAATAGATGCATTATTCTTAAGAAAATAGAATAATATAAACACTTCCCATGTTGTACCAGTTAGAATTGAAGCAATAACCTTGGTATCTAACAAATTCCAAGGAACCTCTCTCTCTCTCTCTCTCTCTCTCTCTCCATAGTCTGTGCTTGTGTTGCATATCCCTTGTATTAAAGCATATGCTAACAACTGAGTCTTTGTTTGATTATATGATTTTAAAGCACATTGTAACCATAACAAGAGTAAAGGTACAAGCGTAATGGCATATTGCCAATGCTCAAGAGGAACTCAACTGTCAAATTAGCACCACAACGTTGGCAAGACAATGCTGATGATGGTTCATTTGACGTGGTATTAACATTTGAAGAAAAGGTTTTCGACATGGTTATTGAAGGTTTGTTTAGAGGTCCTCTTTTTCTATTTGCATCATATAACATCTGATTACATAAATATAGCGTCATCAGAAATGATTGAATGTTGTCTGTTCTGTCTTTGCTGTGGTATACTTCTGCTTGCTGTGGTAATTTCACTTCACTTGTATATATCAAACCATCTAGCTAAAGAGTTGTGTATCAAATTTATATAACTGCTTTATGACGCAACGTTTTTCTATATATTGCTATAATTGGTAGTGCAAGCTCATGAGTCACGCAAGGTCAAAATCAAGTAGTTGTATTTCTAGTTATTAACTTCGATTCCTGTAAATGGCTACAAAATGTTGCAATCACGAGCAGGTGTAGTTATATTCTTGACTTGGCCTTTAAAGCTCGTGAACGTGGATTTAGTTTTTAAAATTTGGAATCTGTGTCTTAGATGGGCTTCCAGAGTTTGAAACAAGCTATAAGGAACCCCTGAATGTAATTGGTATTAGGATTCAAGGAGAACTCGAGGTAGCAACTGGCTTTTCTTTGAATGTTGAAGGGAGGTGGTGGAAAGTAATTTAAAAGTTAATATGAATAAAAAAACTTGTACTTAACTCGACTTTTTTTTTTTGGTGGCTAAGTACTTGGGCTTAGTTTGGGCCCCACGTGACTTTTTAAAAGTAGTTTATGAAATTTATTAGTAAGTTAGATAATTTTGTACAAGTGACACATTACTCTTCAAAAAAACATCATGAAACCAAAAAGCAACCTTGAGCTTTTAAAAGCTCCATTTTAGAGTTTTTAAAAGCTCTCCTAAAAAAAACTCTAAGTTCAATTTTTGCAAAACTCATAAATTAGTTGCCAAATGAATTAACATGAAATTGTACTTTAAAAAAGGAGAAGCACCAAAATGGGGGCCAAACTAAGCTTTAACGTCTTCAAACACTACTTTGTCAAGTTCTGGTTTCCCAAAAAGCACCTAATTAGTAATTATGAGATGTGTAGAGCTGAGAGTAAGCCTCAAGGCCAAAAGAGGCCATTGGGGCTTTGTCAGTTGTCAGTAGTGGAGGGCTTATGTGGGCTTTTCTTGTTTGGGATCTTCCATGCCTATATGATAGTCTCATTTTTTAGGTACTTATCAAGGAAGCAATATGGTGAATCCAAGTTAAATGTAGTGGCTATTGCAGTATATTGGTGGCTGTTAACAATTTGTCTTCAGCTCCCACAGCTGCCCTTCTCAAACTTATGAAACTTAACTTCATTCAACTATTTGAGAAAAGTGCTCATGGTGTTGTAATATATATTTTTTTAAATTACTATTATTATGTAGTTCAATAACAAGTCCTTCATCTTGACCGCTATGGCCTTTGAAAATGTATTTATTTCTTTAAGCTGTTACTATGAATCTGTTGTTTGGGTTTGTAATAGATTTATGATAATGTAAAGTTACCAATTAAGAATATGAGGAGCATTTCAAACCCAGTGGTACGCCCTGAGGTCCTTTTCCAACTTTGTGATAAGTGGTCTACTTGTTCCAATTTGGGAAGAGTATTCATCCCTATCAAAGGATGAGTTATCCACTTTTCCCAATTTTGGGATAATTTTTCAGGAAGTCAAGGTTGGTAACCACCAAGACTTTTCATACTTCGAGATTATTATCCCTTTAAAGGACCGATATTGTGTTTTCATAGTTAAAAGGTTTCCTTGTATCGGAGCTGCATGCCATGTTGGTAAAAGATAAGACTGTCGCTCTAGTTGAGGCTTGTTTTTTGTTGCTCACCCTTCAAAAGGGACACTTCTAGGATTGTATTTCAGTGCAGCTATTGTAGTTGCCAAAAGCTAGGAAGAGAACACTTGATTATCCACACCTCCTGCCTCTGCCACACACGATGGAAGGATATTATGTGATTTTGTACTTGGGTTGCCAAAGGCAGCTAGAGGGCATCATGATTATGTCGATGTTGGTCATGGTAGATAGATATTCAAAGATGCCACTTCATTCATTGTACCAAGACTCTGCCTATGCTTCAGCTAGCTGCTTTTGGAGAACACTTCCAAAGCCTTGTGGGACCAACCTGAAGTTCTCCTCCGGTTTTAATATGCAGGGTGTGATGATTTTTTTTGGGCTAAGCGACTGTAATGAGATTTTTGACTTGAAGAGTGATAGTGATACTCTGTAGGAAGTTTTTGTCAATTATATTCTAGATGACTAATTTGAAATTTCTCAAGGATTGTGGCAATCCTTTAATGATTGATTCGGTCTGAATATGGTGCAATCATAGTATTTATTACTAAAAAGAGAGAACTGTTGCTATCCTTGTACTGACACTTTCTCTTGTTGTATTGAGCATACATTTGTCGTTTCTTCAAAATTCTTGTTGCAGTCCCTAATAAGGTCAGTAGATTCTGAAATAGCTCCCAAACTCATCTCTTTATCCGCCAGGGAATGCTGATATAGGGCGTATACATCCAGAATTAGACATAACTTGTGCCTACAGCAATTGGTTATAGAATGTTAGGCATTCTTCATCCTACATAAGTGAATGTTTAGTCAGAGCTGCAATACATACATCTACTCGAATTTCTATTGATCTTTACTTGAATAGGCAATTCTTGCTCCTCTCGATAGTTATTTTTATGTTCTTTCCCTTCATTACCGTGTAATTGTTTACAGATCTCCATAATCGTGATCATGTTTTGATGAAACCCGTGCTGATTATCAACCTGGAAGTAAAAGATAACCATGAGGAGGCGGCCATAGGAGCTCGGCTTACTCTAATTTTGTGCCAACAGGTCTGCTTTACGTTGTGTTGTACGCCTGTACCATTATAGAATTTACACTAATTTGTTTTGTTGATAATCTTTTCATGCAAAATACTTTTCCTTGCAGCTTGAAGCGACTGAGAATTGGGAGGATTCAATTGATGAAATTCTGACAACCTTTGAGAAACAGCATAGGCGAAAGCTTTTATACACTATCTCCTTCTATTGAAGTAATGTATTGAACGATGTAATTTTCTCTTCTTCTTTTTTTTTTTTTTTAAGATCCAAATTTGATCTATTTCTTCATCATCTTCTTTTTCTTCTTTTTATTTATTTTTTGGATGTCAAAGGTTAATCTACGACGTTGAAAAAATGTGCAATCAAGGTTTTTAAGTCACAAGATCAATTCAAACGCGAATACTGGTGTTCATCAGTTTGTTCTTGTACAAAAGGGACCTTCTATGATACGACCAAGCGATTTTGGTCGTATGATACAACCGTTTCCACACAGATGCCAATGGATGGTAACAAGGGTGCCAATGGATAGTAACTGTAAAACCAACATAGCAAAACCACTTTTTTTGTGGTTACTCCCCATTGTCACCTTTGTTACTCCCCCATTGACATCATTGTGGTTTTCTTAAATTTTCATGGGTACTCTCATTGGCTTATTACTGCCCATTAGCACCCTAGTTACCCTCCATAACCACATGAGGTGTTATTGGGGGTAACGATTGTACTTGCGTCACTTAAAAGAGTCTTTTTTGGGAATTATACATAATATTAATATTTATTTAAGGAGATATTATACTGTTTAAATACCAATTTCTTAACTTAAGAATTGTACGTGTTTGTTGAGTATGTATCAACCTGCAGTTTTCACATGTTTAACATGTAATGTGTAAATGAGAGGGTTTTTTTTTTCCCCTAAACCGCGGTGAAGGTGTGGAAGAGTTGGTACTGGCTAACTTTAATAAGACCCCAGTCCTTAAATTGAGAGGTGTTGGTATTCCAACAATAGCAACTTTTCACAGTGATGCATTTCAAGTTTAACAAAAAAATAAGGAAGATAATTACTATTCCAATGGAAAAGATTTAAATACTTTTTCCTATTGGAGAAGATTTATGCCTTTTTTTTCTAGGTGTTTTACCTACCTTTTCTCTAACGGCCCGTTTGGTTCATGAATTTTGAGGGTGAATTTTGATTCCACCCGAAGATTACTAGTAATCTTAAAATATATCTTTATTTGGTTCATGATATATTCAATGAATTGTGGGTCCCATTGGATTTAGAATCTACCCAAAGATGGAAAATATGGTGGATTTTAAATCTTAGCTTGGAGGTGGTATTTCTAAGGATTATTGGGGTTTTGATTTATTATTTTCATAATATCTAAACTAGCCTTTATTAGACTATTAAACAAATAAATATTGTGATCATAAGAAATTTATGATTATAATTATTATTATTTTCTAAAATGGAGAGATTGGTAGATGAGATTGTTTATGATGATTTTTTTTATGCTTGAAACATTATATTTGATGTTAGTTTAATTACTGAATTCAAATTTTGGTTGTTAAATGTTAATGATTGAAAAGTCTATATGATATTACAATAACTACATATTTGGCATATTGTGATTTGTACGTTAAACCTATGCATGTTTTATGCTTAAAAATATAATTTATCTTTTGTTATTATTCAAATATATTTTAACTACATGTAATAGTTTAGACTCATGTTCATGTATTAATTACTATTATTTTTGTGCCATTGATTTTTAGATTTATACCATTATTTTTTTTAATCACCCTCCATTTTTAGAGGATTGACAATTTGATTTTAACTCATACATTCTTTTAGGTAGCTTAGGTATTTAACAATATTTCCATTTCATTTTCCTTGACCCAACTAAACACTGGATTCTAAATGCAGCTAGAATTCTATTATTGAACCAAACATTCTGCAGAGATTCAGATTCCTGGTAAAGTGATTACTGATATTATGATTCCTAGTAATCAGAATTCACATAAAATAATCCGTGAACCAAACGGACCGTAAGTGTAAATTGAACCACAATGTAAAAGGAAAGTGTATTTATGTGGCACAAAGAAGTACCAAAAAAATAATAATAATAATCTTAGTACAGGTTGTCCATTTCCAATTACACATGATATGATATATCAAGCTCGATAGCTGCCGGAATCATAGAATTTGCCGTTAGCGAAGATGACGCATAACAGTTAAACGGAATCTCGGGAAGGAAAGATTACGTAGTGACTGACGTCTACCGTTAAGTCATCCTCATCCCCCAACCCCCAGGTCCCAACCAATTCCCATCCCCCCCACCACCTCGTTTACTTTCTCTCTCTCTCTCTCTCTCTCTCTCCAGCCCTCTGCTGCTGACTGTTTCTTCACCCCACCCAAAAAAAAAAAAACATACTTCTTCCAGAAACCTTCCCCCATTCTCTCTCTCTCTCTCTCACGACTCTTTTCCAATTCAATCAATGCTCCCCGTCCCTTTCTCTCTCATCACCCCAATCCCCAATTCCGTCGTGACCTTCCTCTTCACACCTCTCTCTCTTTCGTCTTCTCACAAACCCTAATTTAAACCTCCTTCTGTCTCTCTATACACACACACACACACACATATATATATATATATATATAGAGAGAGAGAGAGAGAGAGAGAGAGAGAGAGAGAGAGTTAAAAAATGGCTGCGTCGGAAGTGGAAGATGTGAAGGCTTGGGAGGCAGTTTTGAGGAAGATGTTACCAGCTGGTGCTCCGATGCCTGACGAAGAACAGCTCGATTACTCCATAGCCATCGAGTACGAAGGTCCTCCGGTCTCATACGAGGTCCCCAAGGTCGATCCACTGGATGTCGATTCCATTTCCATCAGGAGTTCTTCAGTCGTTTCGGTTTCTGAATACCACTCGGCTGTACCGGTCGTTGCTCCGATTGTACCCAAGGGTTCCAGGTTTAACAGAGTTCGAAACGGAGGAGGAGGAGGAGGAGGAGGAGTTGCCACTAGTCAAGGTTGGAGGAGTCCGATCGACGGGAGTCGAAGATCTTCCTCGGTGTCCACGACTCAGTTGGAGTTGCAGAATGGCGATCAGGACGTCTCGAATTGCGAAAATGGGAGAAACGAGGAGTTGTCGACTTCGGCAGCGTCACTGGCTCGAGATCCAAATTCGGTTTTTGGCTCGAGTTTTGATAGTTCGCTTCGCAAATCTGTGGTTGAAGGAAGACGAGCGACTGTGGTGACTTTCGATACGGACAAGGATGAAGATGATGAATTCTCATCCCCACGATCAAACGTTACGGACATTGCGGCATCTGGAGCTTCTTCTCCTTTTACTGCTCGGAGACGAGAGAAAGGTCTTCAAAAGAAAGGTCTTTGCAGCAGATGTGGAAAAGTGAACAGGTTGAAAGAGAGGGAGGCTTGTATTGTGTGTGATTCTAGGTACTGTGGCAATTGTCTGCTTAAAGCAATGGGTTCAATGCCAGAGGGTCGGAAGTGCGTTAGCTGCATCGGACAACCGATAGACGAATCAAAACGGTCGATTTTGGGGAAATGTTCAAGGATTTTGTCCAAGGTTTGTAGTCCTTTGGAGGTTAGGCAGATCATGAAAGCCGAGAAGGAATGTTTGGCGAATCAGCTGAGGTCTGACCAGCTTGTTGTGAATGGGAGGCAGTTACGGCAAGAAGAACTGGCGGAGGTCTTGGGTTGCCCAAATCCTCCTCAGAAGTTGAAGCCAGGGAGGTACTGGTATGATAAGGATTCTGGACTTTGGGGGAAGGTGAATTTACAGTGTTTTTGTTTTGCTATAGATTGTGTGTTTTTTTTTTTTTTTGCTTTTCCCCTCAATTCTGTTAGATTTATTGTTATATTCTATTCATTTGTAATGTTTGGTTCAGGAGGGAGAGAAGCCTGATAGAATTATAACTTCAAAACTGAATATCGGGGGTAAGCTCCGGGTGGATGCAAGCAATGGTAGTACAAAAGTTTACATAAATGGTCGTGAGATTACAAAAGTTGAGCACAGAGTACTGAAGGTAGACCATCCCTCCATGCATACAACGTTTCATATGTACATCCATTATCTTGCTAGTTAAGAATATCTAGTTGCACATGAAGTTAATAGGTGTGTGATGGTATACCACCCTGGGTCTGATTCCATAATATGATTGCGTTTACCTTGAATCTCGTTTAGATGTGATTATGGTCGTGTTTGAGTCTAGCACTAGTCTTGGGTCTCTGTGTGTGGTCTTTGATGGTTCTTCATAGGCAAGTTGTCTCTGATGATGCTAGAACAGCTTTAATTAGAGTTTCAATATTTTCTATTTTGGAATCCCATTCGTTGTGGAGCTTAGAGAGCAGAGCAGTCTATTCACTCAGGTTAATTTTCTGAGCACAAAATGAGAAATAATAGGCAAAAGGAAATGTTTTCAATCTCTTCTTAAACAAAAAGTATCACTCGCCCTTCATGATATGTGCTAGACGTAAATTCTTGCAAGATTTTGTTTTTGGAAAACGAGATATGAGATCATAGTCGTGTGTGTAATTTTTACTGTCTGGAAAACTGAAAGTGCACATCTTATAGTGGCAGACAAATAGAATCAAGAGTACCTTGCAGAGGAAAACTCCTAACAACAAATAACCGGAATTTGATACCACCTGCACTGGTACTGATAAGTAGTACAAGTGTGTAGTAGGATAGTGAACTGTATAGTCCAACATCTCGGCCTTTTATACATAAACACTTGGTGGCATCCACATATAAAGTTCCCTATTTCTTAGACCATGGGATATTTGAAAGCTCAACGTCCACTTCCTACGATACTGCACAACTTTTAAATTAGTTGCAAACTACAGCCCTCATTCTGCATCATCATCTCTTGGCTGCCATAAGTCAATCCATCCAGTGCCCCTCTTGCCATCTTCCACTATGTCACTTGTTATCTTTTGGCTTTGCACCCACTTTTATCCCTTCTTGCAAAAGTTTGGCGGGACCCCTTCAGACAAATGGCTGTCAAATTTGGGCAACAGTTGTCCTGACTTTTGCAAATTAGTTTTAAATTTGAAACGGGTAATTGTTATAGCAATAATTAGAGTCTTTGAGCCGTGAATCACATCTTCATTGACTGGTATCATCTTTCTTTCATTCAGCTACACAACTGAGCACAATTTCTTCTTTTCCTAGTTCTTTCTGCCTTTAACTCTTGATTTATTATTGTTCCATCTTGGTTTTGCCATTGCTGCATTCTAAAGACCAAGAAAACCAAAGCAATGTATTCTTCAACTGCACTGTAGAAGGCAGTGCCACCTTCTGTGCCTTTCACCATCTTTGAGAGTTGCGCACTACAGACTACAGATGCAATCACTCTTTTTGCTCCCTCTAGCACTGCTGTTTGTACTCTGGCTAGTAACCTGAGGACACTCCAGGGTCATTTTTCCATTAATGAAGGAAAAGTTTAAACACTTCAGCCTAATCAAGCACTGCCATAATGAGTTTTTAGATGTTTTGCAGCCAAAATCCTGAACATATATTTATTTACTTATGACACGTGGGATAAGAAAGTCATATGATCTATTGTAAAACTAAATATCTTTAGGATGATTATATGTCAACCTAGTAGTGGTTCATTGAACAAACCCATAACATCACATATCAGTTAGAAACGAATGAATGTTGAGACTTTTGTGACCATCATTGAATCTATTTTTTCCTTTGTGATACGTGTATATGAAATTCTCTACGTATTTGTATTTACCCCTATATCTAGAATTTCCTTGATTTTTGGTACTTATTCACACATTACACTCAATTACTATAATTTTCTCACATTGGATGTCTGAAGGTCTTTCCACAATGCTTGCTTTCTGAAAATGAAGCTCCCGTCATTCAAAGATTTCGTCTTTTGAATGTTTTTCATTAATGAAGGAAAAGTTTAAACACTTCAGCCTAATCAAGCACTGGCATAATGAGTTTTTAGATGTTTTACAGCCAAAATCCTGAACATGTATTTATATATTTATGACACGTGGGATAAGAAAATCACATGATCTATTGTAAAACTAAATATCTTTAGGATGATTATTTGTCAACCGAGTAGTGGTTCATTGAACAAACCCATAACATCACATATCAGTTAGAAATGAACAAATGTTAAGAGACTTTTGTGACCATCATTGAATCTATTTTTTTCCTTTCTGATACGTGTATATGAAATTCTCTACGTACTTGTATTTACCCTTATATCTAGAATTTCCTTGATTTTTGATACTTAATCACACATTACACTCAATTACTCTAATTTTCTAATAATGGATATCTAAAGGTCTTTCCACAATGCTTTCTTTCTGAAAATGAAGCTCCTGTCATTCAAAGATTTCGTCTTTTGAATGTTGTCTTTCTGACTTTTGATTGTTGCCTTCAGTCGTTCTGAATATGCATTATACAAGGTGAGCTAATGTTGAGTCGCTTAGGTGTTTTATAATGTGCTTGTCTAGTGGAAGTAGCGAACTCATGTGTAGGTTGCATCTCTCCTACTACATTTCTATATGGGCAATTGGGCCAGTCTTGGTAGCTGAATTTATAATGCTTCTACTAGTAAACCAAGAGTTTAGGGTGGTACTAGCATCATTACCTTTGTTGTGGTCATCATCGCCATCTTTTTCTTGTCGAACTGCTATGAGTGGAGTTCTTAACCTGGTTTGCTGCATCAAGTGGTTATCATCTGTCCTTTATGTTTCTGTTTCCTTATTCGATTCCAAATTGATTTGAATTTCAGCTGGCCAAGGTACAGTGCCCCAGGGAAACTCATTTTTGGTTATACGATGATGGATCTTATGAGGAAGAAGGTCAAAATAACATAAAAGGGAACATATGGGGAAAGGTTCTCTCATAATCCATGTTAACTATTTATATAACTACACTCATGTTCGGAGTAATATAACTATCTAAGCAATTGCTGATTGTTTTTTGCTAGGCAGGCCTCTATTCGCTTCCTCTGTTCGATATTTCAGTTGCCTGTACCACCTGTAACTCCTTATGGGCCGAAAGATGATCACACCACATTTTCAGGCAGGTCTGTGCCTGACTATTTGGATCAAGGAAGAGTTCAAAAACTTTTGCTGTTTGGGATGGAAGGGTGTGGGACAAGCACCATCTTCAAGCAGGTATACTTCATACTTTGCCACTGTTATTATGTCTCTGGTTCATATATATGTATCTATATGTAAGTGTATGTGCCTGTGTTGTGAAATACTTTTCCCATGTCTTTTGCTTTTGGTATTGATGATAAGGACCCCGGACCCCCCCCCCCCCCCCCCTCTTCATTTTGTGCTGAAAGGAGACAAGACGATGTCACCATACTTTCTTGTGGAACGGGCACATAATGGAGCACTCGACAGTGTTCTCTCGGGCTAGACGTCTAAACTGTCTCATCACCAAGTCTCATTGTCGCATTGGTGCGATTTGGTTTGAGTTGATTAGGGCATGTAGTCTAAGGTGTTGGCCGAGACTGAACTATGGGTTCTGGACTCTGTTTCCTAAACCAGCTCCTATTCTGGTTAGAAACCCACCAAACCCTTCCAATACGGATTGGGTGCTTTCCCGGATTAGTTTGAAATATTGTCGTCCCTAGTTTCAAAAGAATTCCGCCAAATTAGCGGGCTGGTTTTCAGGCAATGTGATAATACGACTCTTTGCTATAACTCGTACGCTATCTTGAGATTCCTAGATTTCTGTTATTGATTATGTCAGAATGAACCATTTGTTGCATGGGCTGTACTTGGTTCCTTTCCTTTCAATTTTCAAGCAAAGGGTTCTGTTTTGTTGGTTAAATATATCCACTTTCCTAGCATAGTTTGTTTTCAAACAGTTATTTGTTTTAATTACCATCGCATTTCTCCTGGCGAATAACATATCTATGCTTCTTTCATGATTCAGGCCAAGTTTTTGTATGGAAACAAATTCACTCCTGAAGAGCTGCAGAACATTAAGCTCATGATTCAAAGTAACATGTACAAATATCTTAGTATCTTGCTTGAGGGACGAGAGCGTTTTGAAGAGGAGGCTTTCGAAGAGACAGACGTTGTAGCATTGGATCCTGAAGAGTCTGACTCAGGTCTCACTCTTAAGTCTTAAGTGACCACGCTCCTTTTTCTTTCATTCAACCGAAAGCCTCAATAGCTGTCAGTGATGTCTTTGTTGTGGCATTGTGTCTCCATGATAAATCAGTTGCTTTGCGTGAATGTTGACCTTGGAGATTGTAGTTTGGAATTCTATCTATTGAGCTAAGGGCTTCAAATTTTTTAAAAGATAAAGAACTAATACACCCACGAAATAAAAAGATATTTATATAAAGAAAAAGAGAAGGGGGAGAAGCCATCCTGTTCTCCTCTCTCTCTCTCACTATCCCCCTTCACTATACATAGTATGTAGTGGGTGCAATAAGGATTCTGGATGCCCAACAATTTTGAATATGAAATTTTATCTGCTCCTCCCAACATTACATTTAAAACTTTATTTTCTAATGCAAATCCAGTGCACTCCCGTCACCGAGGGGTCTGGATAATGGATACTTGCACACAGCTAATAGTCTTTCTATTTTTTGCCCCCCTTTTTGGATGAGTAATGCTATGCTTCCCAAAAAAAATTTTCCCCCAAAAGTGCATCCCAAATGATGTGGCAGTGGGGCCAGGTAAACAATTTCCAATCAAAATTCAAATGGTCCCACTGTAGTAGACCTGGCCCCACTGCCACATCATTTGGGATGCACTTTTGGGAAAAAAATTTGGGAAGCATAGCATTACTCTTTTTGGATTGGCATGTTCATAATGATCACTATTCAGCTATTGTTAATATAGATGAAAAGACCAATCGGATTATCTTACCTTCCGTCTTTAAATCACTTATGAAACATGGACTAATTTGTTCTCGTCACTCAATGCTGCTGTTGACAACCCTTTTTACAATATGCAATCTTTGGGTAAGAAATATTTGAGCGAGTGAAATTTGGATGACTTCCTCGGTCACATGGTTAACATGAGTGTGGTCTAGCTTTGAGGCATGCATAGGCTCAAATAGTGTTGACTGAAAATGATAGCAGGTGAAACAGGTCAAGGTGGAAGTAAGCAGTGCATTTACTCAATAAACCAAAGGTTCAAGCATTTTTCTGACTGGTTACTGGATATCATGGCTATGGGAGACTTGGATGCTTTCTTTCCTGCTGCGACACGTGAGTATGCTCCTATTGTGGACGAGGTTTGGAAGGACCCTGCGATCCAGGAAACTTACAAGAGAAGGGATGAGCTGCATTTTCTTCCGGATGTTGCCAAATATTTCTTAGATCGGGTATGACACACCTTGCCTTTCCTCTTGACTCATCTTATGTGACGTTGCCACAAAACGAAATTTCGCTGTTGTCAGTTCCCACTGAATGTGCTGGAATGCTGGATCTAGTAGGAATGTTTATCTGAGTAATGAATCAAATCATGATATATCTCATTAGATTGCTACAGTAAGCAAAAACTCACATGCACATGTTTTTATGCACGTTGCATACTATAGTGTACTTATCTGATATAGTATTTTAAGTTTTTTTTATCGGTGTAATAGTGTATGTATTTATGTACACTTGAGAGTGTCTGCGCATTTTTGGGGCTGGTGAAGTTCTGCTCGGACGTGAAAGTTGAAATTGAAGCAGCTTATGATACAGTATTGTAAGTTTTTTTTTTTTTTTTTGGTGTAATAGTATTTGTCTATGTGCACTTGAGAAGTTTCTTTGCATTTTGGGGGCTGGTGAAGTTCTGCCTGGACATGAAAGTTGAAATGGAGGCAGCAAGTTGTGGTCTCTTGTTTTATTCAAAGCATGTATCTGAACAAGAATCATCTTGAAGCTGATTTGCATACATTAGGAAGATTATTTGATTGATTTACACATGCCAATGAAAGCGGTATTGTACGGGTTTGTGTTCTCATTTTGAACATTACATTAAGGGCATGAACGTTTTTTAATACAAGAGAATAAACCTCAAGTCCCAATTGAACTAGTTACTTCCATAGGCTGTTTTGTCATGTAAAACAATCTGCCATATGCAACAGGTTGAGTATCCTTAACAAGGCAAGTTTATTGTATGTGTAGAACTACTATCCTCGAGTATTTAAAGGTTATCATGATGGCTGATGATGTTTAATAATCTACAGGCTATTGAGATATCGAGCAATGAGTATGAACCTTCAGAGAAAGACATTTTATATGCCGAAGGTGTCACTCCTAGCAATGGTCTTGCCTTCATCGAATTCTCATTTGTTGATCACAGTCCCATGTCTGAGATATACAACGAAAACTTTGATTGCCAACCTCCTCTGGTCAAGTAATGCTCGGATGAATTGTATATCGTCCCTTTTTTTTTTTTTTTTTGGTCCTTGTCTCCTTCATTTTCTGTTGCGCCTTAAAGAAGTGTTCGTTTCCTTGCCGTTCCTTTTTGAAATCTCAGGTATCAATTGATTCGAATAAATTCCAAAGGTCTGCACGATGGCTGCAAATGGCTGGAAATGTTTGAAGATGTAAGGACCATAGTGTTTTGCGTTGCCTTAAGTGACTATGATCAGGTGTGGACTGACGGTACTGGTCCTCTTCAAAATAAAATGCTGGCAAGCAGAGATCTGTTCGAGAGTGTAGTGGGGCATCCTTGTTTTAGGGACACTCCTTTTCTGCTGCTCCTTAACAAGTATGATGCATTTGAGGACAAGATCAATAAGGTTCCAATCACAGTTTGTGAGTGGTTCGGAGACTTCAGCCCTGTGAAGCCCCATAATAACAATCAATCCTTGGCACAACAAGCTTATTTTTATGTGGCCGTAAAATTCAAAGAGCTATATGCTTCCATAACCGGAAGGAAACTATTTGTCTGGCAGACCAGAGCTCGGGAGCGTTTATCAGTTGACGAAGCATTTAAGTACATTAGGGAGGTGCTCAAGTGGGACGAAGAGAAGGACGTCGAGAATATGTATGGAATCAATGGGGATGATTCATTCTACAGTACAGAGTTGAGTTCTTCTCCTTATATTCGACAGGAATGAAAGTGTTATTCTTTTTCTTCTCACCGCAGCTGAATCCACAATGAGCCAATATGTTTTGATGGGAAGGAAAGCTTGAAAACGGCATTTGTCCCTTGGGAAAATTTTACAGCTCCAAGGACTTGGTGAGTTTCGGCTATATCGAATTAATCAACAGCTAAAAATATATATATATATATATATATATTTTTTTTTTCTGGGTTTGACAGGCTCGCTGAAATGACTCAAGATGAAGATGAAGCTAATCTCGATTTAAAAGATTTTAACTTTTGAGGCAATTTCTTTTGTAAATCTTTCTGTGGGACTTGGTTCATCATAACGAATACATGTTTTTGCTAAGTTTTAGTTGGCTTTATTGTTTGCTGTAAAAAGTGGGAAGATGGACTCTTCCACCATTCAATAACGTAGGCTGCATAAATCATGGAACTGTTGGATTAATGGTTCAGTTGTGAACTTCCTTTTCAGATATGTTCTGTTCCTGAATGAACTCTTAATTCCATAAAGAAATGCCAGGGATTTACAGATTACTTTGTTATAATGCAAGTTCAAATATACAAATACTACACATCATTTTACATGGAGTGATCAGTATTTCTATCAAATATTATAAATAAAATGCCCTTTTCAAAGAATGTGGTTGTGGGTTGGCACGCAGATCCTCAGCCACAGGCTGCCCCAGCAGCACCACAAATTTTATTTTATTTTTTTTAAATTTATTTTTTGTGGTGCACCACATAAGTGCTGCCCACAAGCCGCGCAGCCGAGGATCCCCACACCAATAAAATCAATCTTTTCTTCTGAAAAGTACTTTTTAGTATGACACAAAAAAGTGTTGTGGTTCCCATCTGTAGCTAACGAACCATACGCAAGGCCACCTGAATTTCATGAAAAAGTTATTTCAAGTGGTCCAACTCCACATCAGGTGAGAGAACTAAGTCATGGAACTAAATTTTAGAAACCATAGTAGTGTTCAGAATGTAATGACATGTACTATCCCCAGTATTGTTTAAAGAGTAAATTTTGGGAACAGTTTGGAATATAGAAATGGTTCAGTATGCAGATGGTGCCATGTTGGAAAAATATAAACTAAACTTCACAATTTCTTTTTCACTGCTAAAGATCTGGTAGCAAGTAATAATAAGTACTTGCATTTGTTAAAAGAAAAGGAGAAGTTAATTTTTGGTTGATCTGCAACAGAATTTGGGGAGCGTACATCCAGAAGGGGTTCTCTCTGCATTTAACAGCAGCTACACAGACCAGAATACATAACGTATAAAAAGTAGAAACACACATTACAACTAGAACGTATAAAAAGAAGACACACACATTACAACTAGAAGGTACTTCATAAGCATGGTTTTCAGTCACTAACCAACTACACTATATATTCTGGTTCCATTGCAATCGAGTTGCAGATCGTTATAAGAGCAATAGACCATAAGGATATAACAGATGATAAAAGTTGCACACACATGGAACTCATAAAATGAAAAATATCTGGACATAAAATCATCTTTTCCATAAATGACAAGAGTAATCAACCTCGGCAATTTCCACCTCTAATTCTGCATTGGGGTCATGGAAAAGGAAAGCTACTGATCCTTGTACCTCTTTTCTACTTCCTCCAAACTTTGAATCTCCTTGTAGTATTTACATATACGGTAGACACACCTGCAACCAAATTTAAAATCAGTACTATTAAAAACTATAAGTACAAGCTGTAAATGAAAATATTAAAAGATGAAAGTTCGCTAGTTCATAGCCAAGTAACCCATGTACCAATAGAGTAGGCATGCTGCAGAACACAGAATCACATTCCTTTGAGCTTTGTAAATCTGCACAGCACACAAAATGAAGTGCAATAATAAATTTCAAACCTTACCAAAAAGTAGTAGTTAATTGGGAAATTTAAACTAAGCAGAAAACATAACTGAGTACAAATTTGAGAGAGAGAGAGAGAGAGAGAGAGAGAGAGAGAGAGAGAGAGACATTCCACTAACTCGGCAGAATCAGGCTAACCAAAACCAAAAATGTCAGCAGGGTAGTCTGCACTCAAAAGAGTTGGCTTAGCCAGCTCAAATCCTCAGTGACAAGATGTGCACTACCCGAATCACACAGATAGGATCACATGAAAATCTAGGGAAGTGGGGGATAGAAAAAGGTAGGCAATTCTTTTCCAAGAAAAGCCACTCCAAACTATGCTATTAACATGATTTGATTTTTTATTGTTTGCCACCCACATGGTTTTGAGTGTTTTTTGGGGAAGTTGCACATAATTCGAACTACATTTTAGTCCAATTGATGAACTTATTTTTTTCTCTCTCTCTTTTTTTTTTTTTTTCCGGAAAAAGGTTAAATCAATAAACCAATTAATGAACTTGTAGCATCTGGATTATCCTTTCTTCACATGGCCGCATTTGATGAACAAGAATTGTCTCTCACCAGGAAAAATAGACAAAATAGGAGAAAATGGTTAGATTCACCCAGGGGCGGAGCTTTAGTGAAGACAGGTAGGGGCCATGGCCCATGCAAGATTTTGTAAACTTTGTTATTTTACCCTATAAATTTGTGATAATTATACACATTACATATATTTGGCCCCTGTAAAAGTTTTGAATGAATAGGGTATGTATGATTACTATAAAATTTTGAAATTTACTTGCATATTGGCCCCTTCAATATGATAACTTTTACATAATGGTCAATTCTAATATACACATTGTAACACTAATTGTAATTCAATCCACCCTTAACCATTAATGAAGTTCTAAATTCCAAATAAAGCGAAGCTGAACTAATATTGATCAATTCTAATTTAACTCACTCTAAATATTTGGTCCAACACATTGATTTTTTTCACTTCTCAGTTTAGCTCAAAGCCAAATTAATTTAACACCGATCCAAACTTTACAAATCACAGTATGTAATTAGACTTTAGTATAAAAAAAAAGTGACAATGTGCACAAACATACCTAAAAAAAATATAAAATATACCCCAAAAAAATTCACCTTGGGGGCATTGCCCCCAAAACCCGTTTTGGCCCTTTTACAAGCGAATATAGGGACCGTGTACTCGGTCCCCCCAGGTGCAACTTCCTGGCTCCGCCCCTGGATTCACCGGCCATACATCCTCCAAATTGCATTGAATAAAATTAGCGTCATGGTTGTTAGAATTGTACGATTCACATTTCGATTCATACAATTCGATTCTCATACTGAACGATTCGAATCATGTCTATGAATCGGAAATCGCACTGAATCGATGATTCATGATTCGATTCGGGACGATTCACGATTCGATTCACACGATTGTTACGATTCATAAAAAAATTATGTGACTAGTAAATAATATAAAACTTCTACATATAAAACTTATGCTTGTTAGTAAATAAATGTGTAGTAAAATAATGCCAATGTTTTTATTAAGAAAAATCAGCAGTAATGCCGTTAATGCATTGTCCTTGTGTCGTTCTTTTTTCATATTCACATTCATGCATGATGTGAAGTGTTGGGCTTCACATCCTGAAAAAGTATACATTTTATATATATAGACATGTGTTTTATGTGCATGTACAAATGTATTATTATTTCTTTTCTAAAAAAGTGAATCTTACGATTCATGATTCTATTCGATTCACGATCCGATTCACGTTTTGACAACATTGATTAGCGTGCACTGCACACCACGAAGCTCGACCAACAAGCTAGAGTTGATGCAACCAATAAAAGGCTCGATTATGATAGATTGGTAATGATTTGAAGTCGGAATCCACTTAGAACCTCCAAGATACAATTTTAGATTACGTTGAAAGTTTGTTTTATTTAAGTTTCCTTTAGATCTAGAAGTCAAAATTGGCAGTAGAAATGATGCAAGAGTCTACACTTAGATGGGATTTACTACTCATAATCTGAAGGTTTCTAAACTTGGCGCCAAGCTCCTAGCATTACTATAGTTCCCAACCGTACACTTATCTTGTATTCCTTGTAGTATTGAGTGGTATTTAGTGAAAAACAATACGAAGAGTTTCCACCAAGCAATAGACTAACCGGAACAAAGGAAGGCTAACCGGTGGAGAGGCCAAATCCTAATGAAAAGACTCGGTGTGTGAGTGTTGTGTGCATGAATGTATGACGGAACAAATTGAAATAAAAAGAAGGTGTAGTACCAATAACTCTTGAGAGAGTTTTTTAAGCTCCCCTGGCAATGGAATAATGCAACCCTAACACAATATAATGCAGCTGTCCTCATTCATACATCTTCTAATTTCTTATCTGAGAATGTAGCAGCTGTTCTCGACCCAATCCATGTATTTGATCATAATTTGATGATCCAAAATTCGTCAAGTTTGCAATAATACTGAAATATCATCAACGAATTATGATCAAACTCACCCCAGGTCTAGGATTGACCATTTATTTTTTAAAATTTTTTTTTCCCACTTAAGAATAACAGAGAATTCGGTAGAGTATAGCAAGTGAAAATTTTAGTTGTTCTCAAACATTCATTCTCAGCAACTTCAACACAAAACAATAAACAAAAATTTAGAAACTACAGCAATTGGAAAAGGAAAAACACCAAGGGTTCTAAGATCTAGAATCCAAGAGACATTTGCCTCAAAAAATCAAAGACTTTAACAAATAAAAAAAAAAAAAAAAACGCTCACAGATTTTTCGTAGCGATCTCTTTCAGCAGCGGTGCAGGTCTCCCCGGTACACATCAAGCGGTGCTCATTCTTCCAGTATATATCTAAACAATCGATACAACTTTCCAATTCACGATCAAAAAATTGATAAAGATAACAAAAAAAAAAAAAAGCGAAGAAACAAACCTAGGAGCTGGAAAGCAGCGAAGGGGAGGATGAACATGCAAGGTTGGAGGATGAGCGAGATGAGAGAAACGAGACGAGATTTGAGGACCCTCGGTGAAGGTAGGGTTAGAACAATTGCTATGGCCGCTTCAGCTGCCACCACGTACGTCAATATCATCCACTGCAACCCCATTTTCTAATTCCTCCTCTTTTTTGATTTTGTCAGACTCTCTCTCTCTCTCTCTGTCTGTATATATATATAGACACATATACATATACTGTTCTCGCTCGGCTGTCGGCTCTGTGTTTGTTTTGAGGTTCTTTTCTTTGCTTAAGGACGAAGGTCGACGAAGGTTCTCCACAGCTGGGTTGGACATCCTCTCACAATCAGCCCCGCTTGCCTATTGGCCCATCTTCTATTCTCCACCCGACACCGTAAGGCCCATATACGGCCCAGATCGATCAAATAAAGGAGTTGCTCATTAGAGAGGCCCAGCAAGCACTGCCGGATTTTACTCGTAATTTTATCCAGAAATGTAAGTTTGTAGTATTTAAAATACTACTCTACTAATTATAGATAGAAATGCTGTGGATCATCCCTCATTCCCTCATATGTAATGGGAGTGGTGGCGCTATTTTCATTCAGTAATTTATTTCGCTAGATAAAAATAAATAAATTAGAAAAATACTTTTAGCATTCAGTAATTTTTGAGGTCCCACTCCCACTTCAAACCTTAATTATCAACTTTAAGGGTATATCGAATTTAATGCATATCTGTCTACATTTGCATTGGTTAGAGCCCTCAATGGTGTCGGCGGCCGGCGAGAGCTGATAATTAAGGCTTTGGGACATGCGTGTGTTACTTGTCAAAAATTAAGTGGGCCATTTCTTTTTTCTTCTCATGAGCTTTTTGTATGCCAGAAGAAAGAAGGTCGTACCCTTACCTCTTCAAATTGTACACGCAAACCCAAGATAAGAAATTACTCGTATCTATTGATCCTAGACCATATTACTATGTTAGTGGTTCAGGACAATAAAGGGGTGCTAAAACATTATATGTGACTAAGAATAGATGGGTGTTGTAAGAAATTATTCATTTTTGGTCATATGCTCTGTGGTGGTACTCGCCAGTAAAGGATTGTTATGTGAAAATTTTACACTTAGACCACAATCACCGGAGACAACCAACCATGTGGCAGTGGTCCGGACCATAGAGTAACTTGTCGTTTTAGAATGAGCCAAGTCAAGTAATCAGAGTTAAGGCATGATAAGCAAGCGCGTTGCATTGACCCAGCCAACTCTCCCAAATCTCAAGTCAACGTCCTCTCTCACTTAATTGCCTAGTAGCTCATTATCTCTCCCCCACCCAACCCCTTTTGATAGTTCATCCCCTGAACTATAAAGCAGACAGCATCATCATCTCCAATATTTTAAAGATAAAGATAGAGAGAGAATATGGTGAGATTGAACCATGAACCATACATCACCCATTTGAGCCATCCTCATCAACTAGAGCTACGCAATAGTACTATTGTTGATCATCATCATCATCAACAGGCAGCAGCTCAAAACAGAACATCAATCTGTTCAGGCTGCAAACTCGAATCATCTGGATTTATGTACTCATGCAGGCGACCTACTTGCAATTTCTCTCTCCACACTTCATGTGCAGAAATGCCACAACTGATAACACACCCATCTCACCCCAAGCACAATCTGTCTCTCCTCCCAATCTGCTCCTACCCACAAGGCCAATTCAAGTGTGATGCTTGTAACCGCTCCGGAAACGGCTTCAGCTACCATTGCAGCCACTGTGACTTTGATCTCCACATTCTCTGTGCTTCTAAACCTCTCTCTGTAGTAAACCACCAATTCCACCCAAACCACCCTCTTCAACTTACCTTTTATGTCCCTTATGGGACCAATGGCTTTTCTTGTGACATATGCCAAAACGTAGGGGCTAAGCAGTGGCTATACAGGTGCAGCAAGTGTGAGTTTGATGTTCATTTAGACTGTGTAACGGCAACGGCAACGGCAACGGCGGCTCTGCCTGCTGGGCCACCAATACCTCAACCACATCCACAGCCACAGCTACATCACGCCCATTCGTATCCTGGTATGAGTACTAGTACTTATCAGCAGCAGCATCAACAGCAGCCAAATTATGTTATGCACAGCGCGAGTTTGGGGGCCCAACCGACCAATCAACAGTTGTACGCCAATAACAATAATTGGACGGGTGCTGTGCTTCAAGGATTTGTGGAAGGAGCTGCCCAGCAGGTTGGCCAGAACTATATGCAGAATGTGATGGGTGGTGACACCGGAATTGGTGATGGTGGTGATGTTATCGATGGTGGTGCTGATTTTTCGGGGTTCTGAGCGGCATGCTTGGTGGAGATTCACAGGCATGTAAAAAAAAAAATGTTGTAAAATGGTTTATATATATATATATATGCTTTAATTAGTCTTTTCCTTTAAAGTTCAATGTAGTATTTGCCATTTATATATGCAGATGTAATATGACTATGTATGTACTTGGCTCTACTAAGAAATTAAATGTATGAAATTTTATGTGAATATAAATATGGCTACTGAATTATCGAGCCTAGCTAGGTGAAGTGATTATTGATCAACTGGGTTTGGTAGAAAGAAAAAGAGAAATGTTACTCCTAGTAGAAACTATCTAAGAATTAATGCAACTGTACGTATACATGCGATTCTAATATTGTAGAATTCAGAAAACTTATCTGAGGCATATGCAGGAACATATTTGTCTGTAAACGCTGGAGTTAACAGGTTTTCAGGACCACACTCGTCATCGCAAAAAGGAAAAGGAGTGTGGTTACTGATGGTTGATATATGGTTGTAAGTGCAAACACAATATATATTGCATAAGAGTTAGATGTAAACAACCTTATCCTGAATGCGAATAGGTTGTTTTTGAATTTAAAAAACGTGACCTCCTTGTCACAAAGGAGCAACTATACCGTTGAGTTGAGAATCGCCCGCTTCTTGGATATACATATCGAGATAGAGAAGCCATCCTCACTCAATAGAACCTCGTAAAAAGAGACAGTTCGAAGGTTGTGAGGGGAATGAAGCCTGTTCCAAGAAACTATATATTCCTTAATTAATTACTTGAGTAATCTTGAAGTGATCTCAAGCCAGTATACATTTCCCGCACCCTTCAATTCATGACCTTCTCTGTAAAAGTAAGTATCCATCACTTCAACTGCATGCAGTGGAAATTTTCCAAGAAAATCAAGAAGCCTTCATGGCCGAGAATAGCAAGAAAATGAATCCCCAACCCAACTCACCATGCCACGCCCTATAGTTAGTTATATAATCAATGTTGGCTTGTTGTTGCAATGTTTGGAATGTGAATGGTGGTTCCACTTGGATCATTAATGGAAGCTCTATATATTCATTGAGCTGTTGCACCATGGGGGCAGTTGATCCGTGCTCTCTTTGTCGTTAAGACTTTCCAACATTGTCCATTGCTTTGCAAATGCGCCATAATATTCTATGCTTTCCTATATTATTATATATATTTTTTCAATGAGTAATGTTATGCTTCCTCAATTTGATTCTCAAAAATGATTTTATAATTGTACCACATGCAGTGGTATGTAGTACCACAGACCACTATGTGGTACACCTGTTAAAAGCATTTGAGAATCACATTTGGGAAGCATATCTTTATTCTTATTCAAAACAATTTGGCTTCTGTACAATTCAATTCCTTATGCGTGCGGGGTGATCGTACTGTTCCACAATTATATTCTATCATATCACAATGTACAGAAAACAACTGATCATAACTATCACTTTTTATCAATATTTTTGAATTAATACTTTCACTACACGGGACAGAATATAATTGTGGAACGCTATGACATGCACACAAGGATCTGTATAGAAGTTGGGTCCTATTCGAAAAACTACCGAATTGATACTTCCAATCTAAAAGATCCAACTCCTAGTTCGTTGTTTTCTGAAATCTTGCATATTGGTTTCTAAACAGAGAGGCCATTACCTGGTGCATGTTAGTCTCTTCCATTGATCGAGGTTATGATGTTGTATAGGTGAATTGGATACCGACCTATGGTCGTGCATTATTTGCATAAAATGGCAGTCCAAGATTGTAACCTGATAAAATTCTTCAAATTCAGGGGACGAGCTAGGTTGGTTGAAAAACTGAAACTGGTTTACTAAGATAGAATGTTAATTATGTTAATTTTATTCTAGGGAAGTCTGATCTCCAGTAACCATGTTTGCGATAAAGATTTACCCAGGCCATAAATTAATGAGGACCATCTCTTATTCATACATGTAAGAATTGATTGAGATGAAATAGTACAAATGTCTTAAGCTTCATAAATTATGGAAATCTACAAAGCAGATCGATCATATGCCTAGTTAAATTCATGGTGCTTCACTAACAAAAAAAAAGTTTTTTTTTTGGAAGAATCTTGCCCCCTTTTTTCTGATAAAATATTAGAAGCAGCACCTGAAAGTTTTAAGTGTTGGATACAATGGATATGAAACTAATGAACATGCAGTGACTAAACTTAAGATCGAAGCACGTATGAATGTGTTGTCCGAAAAACAAGTTTACGTCCCACACACTGTTGTTTTGTGGACTACGACGCCTTGTTCTTGAGGATACTACGTGTTGGAATAAGCATTATATTAGGTTGTTACAGCCTGTTCTAACTTCTTGTATACTTTGACCTTATTAAATTGTATAGTTGTACTCATTTATGTTGGCTAGAATTAGGTTGTTTCCTTAGTTAGATTCTTAGAATCAACTTCTTGTATTTTATTTATAGCCATGTACATAATATATTGTGAGATATCAATGAGAAGAAATATTCTCTTCCAAAATCTACATGGTATCAAAGCTGGTTTAGAATCCCTAACCCTAGCCGCCCCTCAACCTAGCCTTCATTGCGAGGATTATTCAGCCTTCATAGCTGATTCTCTGTGGCCTACATTGCCCTTCAAACTTTCTGTTATATTCTTTTGTTTTTTGCTATCTTTTACCATCTTGGTTCAGAAGAATAGTCAGTCCATTCTATATGCTCTTTCGATCATTTTTTTGTTTTGGCTAAGCACTGATTCCTTCTTTGAATTATGTCTGAGGTTACAAAAGCCCTTTCAACATCTGAGAATTTGAGCCTCCAGATTGGTTCAACAAAATTGAATGGGACCAATTACCTTGAATGGTCACAATCAGCGATGTTGATAATCAAGGGCAGAGGAAAATTACAGTATCTCACAGATCCTCCACCAAAACCAACCGATTCCAATTTCAAGACCTGGGATGTGGAGAATTCCATGATTATGTCATGGCTACTCCACTCTATTCAACCAGAAATTGGGAAAACTTATATTTTCCCTAAAACGGCTAAGGAGATTTGGAATGTTGCCACACAAACTTACTCCAATATAGGTATGAAAGCTCAGATCTATGAATTGAAAACGAAAATTCGCAACACAAAATAAGGATCTTTCAGTGTCATTGAATACTATAATACCATCAAGTGCCTCTGGTTGGAACTAGACCATTATTAAAAGATTGAGATGGTGTGTAGCACAGATGCTGCAAAGCTACAAAAAGCACTTGAAGAAGAATGAATATTTGATTTCCTTGCGGGGTTAAATGGTGAATTTGATCAGATTAGAGGCAAGATTTTGGACAGGGAAAACTTATCATCCTTGAATGAGGTTTTCTCAATTGTACGAGAAGAAGCAAGCAGACAGGTGGTGATGTCGGATAAGCCTACCCACGAGAATTCGACATTGGCTGTATCAAAAGCTTCTTGGGGAAAGAATGAAGGAAAGAAGAATCTGGACAGGGAGAAGATGTGGTGTGATTATTGTCACAAACCGTGCCACACCAGGGAGATGTGCTGGAAGCTACATGGAAAACCACAAGGCTTGAAAGGAATTGGCAGCAAAGGAGGATAGCATGCAGAAAAATTAGGTTAAGCACATCAAACGGTGGCAGTAGATGACTATAAGGAAGCTATGGGGTTTAGCAAAAGCGAGGTTGAAAGGTTGAAAAAGTTACTGAATCAGGTTGACAATCAAACCATGGATTTAACTCCAATTTCAGGTTCTTGCTCCATGGACGTCCAATCAGGTAATAGCTTTGCCTTAATCACCTCCAAGAGTGTCAATTCTAGTACATAGATAGTTGTTTCAAGTGATATATCTCCCATGCTTAGGAAAATAAAAAATCAAAATCGCCGGTGGTTCATTGTTCTCCATTGCTAGAAAAGGAAATGTCCAAATATCACCCATTTTGTGCCAAAAATCAGTTCTCTATGTTCCAAATTTATCCTATAACTTGTAGTCCGTGGCAAAACTCACTAAAGTTTTAAACTGTTCAGTTTCATTTACTTCCTTTGGTTGCAATTTCAGGATCCTGCTACAGGGAAGATGATTGGGCATGCTGAGTTGAAGGACAACTTATACTACTTGGAAGCAGATTTTGTGAAAATGAGTCGTTAGTCTCAAGGCTTGGTCTCTACTACATGCCAACAAAAAGACGATCATGTTTGGCTTTGGCATAGACGTTTAGGACACCCTCTTTTTGCTTTATTGAAAAAAAATGTTTCCTTCTTTGTTTACGAATAATAATGTAGGGAAATTTCATTGTGAAATTTGTGAATTGGCCAAACATCGTCATGTATCTTTTCCTTTGAAAACTCCAAAAATGTTATCTCCATTTAGTTTAATACATTCAAATGTTTAGGGTCCTTACTGTATTTCAAATATTTCTGGTTCTCGGTGGGTTGTCTCATTTATAGATGTTACACTTGTACCACTTGGGTCTATCTTATGAAATCTAAATTGGAAGTTGCCGCTCTTTTTCCTCTATTCCACAATTTCATTAGCACTCAGTTTGGGACAAAAATACACACACACTTAGATCTGAAAATGGCAAGGAATACTTCAATCAAGATCTCATTACTTATCTTGAAAATGAGGGCATCCTACATCACTCATCTTGTGTTGACATGCCCCAACAAAATGGAGTTGCAGAAAGAAAGAATCGACATCTTCTTGAAGTTGCTAGGCCACTTCTTTTTCCAAATGAAAGTTTCTAATACCTATTGGGGGGGAGCGGTACTAACTGCTGCATACTTAATAAACCGAATGCCATCCAGAGTTCTTCAGTTTCAATCTCATGGGAGTAAACTCTCATCCGTGTTTCCAGATTTCCAAGGGGTAGGGTCCTTGTCTCCAAAACAATTCGAATGTATTTGCTACGTCCATTTTAATAGTCATTTACACAGTAAACTTGACCCTAGGGCTGTCAAATGTGCATTCTTGGGGGTACTCTCCTACTCAGAAGGGCTATAAGTGTTATCTATTAGGGATGTATAATAAAAGTCATGCTTTATGTAGTTAATTTATTATTTTAATAAAATCAGTTATTCCATTTTTATGAGAATCTGTGTGGACAATGTTTGCATTATATTATTTATTTAATATTGTACATGTGTGTCTCTTATTCTACATAGTTTATGGTTTGGTGTGTAGAGTTCGGCTTACACACAGAAGATCAGACCATCGGATTTTGTAGAATGTAAGATTTTGGTTCACAGTCTTAGATGGGATTAGACACACCATCGGTAGGACTGCAGTATGGTGATGTAGTAGGTTTGTCTTGACTACGGGAAACGGTATAGTTTCAACTTACTATGCTGGTACACTTTGTGTATTAAACGGGACCGACTTGGGGTAATTATCTTTGTACTGACTTATAAAATAATTAATACCTCATGGCTATTATGAGTGCTTATGATCTAAATCCTATGTTAATTTATAGACACATACATTTGATATTTACACTTTGATCCCTAAAAGGGTGAGATCCTTAAATGGGTCAATATCTCATTGGATTGGGTGGCAATATTAATTGTGTGGTGGATATTAATTAATGATGGAATCTATGTCTCAATTTTGGGATTGATGATATCCCCTTGAGGAAGCTTATAAGTTTTGATTATGTCAAACCCTACAGGTGGATTTTGTATCCGACATATCAGATAAGATAAGCAGAGGATCTCAAAGAATTTTAAGAGATTAATTAAATATGATTGTCAGTAATTATATTTAATTAATGGATATCTGTAATCTTAATGTGGGGAGATAATAAGCATTTAATAACATGGAGCTCGAAATATATTTTTGAGATAAGGGTAGTAGTGCAATTATAATTCTTTAGTGGTATGAATTATAATTTATGGAAATAGGAATCTGATTCAGTTCGAATTAGGGTTTCCTAATTCCATAAGGAAGCCTATTCCTTATTGACTTCGTATGGTCCCTATCGTAGCCTATATATATGCTGCCTTGGCTCTTCTCTCATGTTGCGTGATTTCACATTCTAAGCTTCCCTTGACCTCCTAGCTTTCTCCTAGAAGGGTTTCCACCAAACCCTAGTCTCCATGAGCATTCAAGAGACATAGGAGTGAAGATCGTTAGCGTCGGACAACGCTCACTAAAAGAACGTCGGACTGCTCGATACTGATCGAAAGTTATTGAATTTTTTACACGATGTTCCTAACGTCGAGATGGAGCTGCTGTAAAAAATTCAAGTCAATCGGAGATTGTTTAGTGCTCTTGACGAACACATCTTTATATGTGATTGGGATTGAAATATTACAGCAATCAAAGAGAGTATTATAACTCAGAATAGAAAACAGTACGTGAAGAGGGAAGAGCAGAAAACATAAAGGATTTTGAAAGAGCCCACACTCAGTTTGATATTCTGGCAGCAGAGGAATACGATAGAAGATCGTGAGCTGTTATCGAGCCCGTGTTCTCGATTCGTCTACTACAGCAATCCGTTTTTGCAGTTCAAGGTAACCCTAGTTTCGCCCTTGTAGGGTTATTATAGATTGACAAAATTTTTTTGTAGTACCAACTTATACGCACTATCAACAGAGTTTGAGAACGCAGTTTCCTAACATTATCACCCTCTAACAAAAAGAAGATACACCACTATGGATGTTACCTTTGTGGAACTAGGGGCAGAGTTTAGGAGAAGATAGCTGGTTAGAGTTTGATCATTCCTTGCCTATGCCGAGTGTGGTATCTTGTCCCATTCCAAGTGCTACCATATCAAGTGCTTGTTCTGATTTGCCTTTACCTCCTTCGGAATTGTCTTCTCCCAATCTAAATGTATAACACCCGCATTTGTGTTATTACATTTCATTATATTGCCATGCATGATAATGTGATGTGGTGGTCTTAGGACACCTATGTGAATGAGTTCTAACTCACGAGTCGATTTGGTGTCTATGTAAGAAAACCCTTTGAGACTGAGTGAATTGAGTGTTTTGATGTTGTGAAGTCTCTCCGAGTATGAGACGTTCAATTTGTAATACCTTAAATGTTTATCTGGAAATAAATGTTTAACTGTGTATTTCACTATCTATATTATTTTCTAGTTTAGAATATATTTCTGTTGTTAATTTTAGCATCCTGGTGAGGATGAATTAACACGCTATTAATTTGGTAGGCTACTTAGCAACTTCGGAAAAGTCATGTAGAAACTTGCGTTTTAGCAACCAAATGGAACTTAGTCAGAAACTTTTATAATTTTGAGGTTTCACTTGTAAAGCTATGAATTTATTGTGTAGAAAGTTTCAGAGACTAATTAGGAGTTTCGAAAACTTGTAGGGAGGTAAACACAATTTTCGAAAGTGTTGCCTATATATAGATAGAGATGGTCTTGATTTTTTTTTTTATAAGTTTAACCTAAAACTCAAAAGGAGGCCAAAATGGGGATTTAATTGCTTAGAGCTTCAAAGCTTAAAACAACGGACTTCTGCCCGTTTAGTTTCTCCTAGATTTCATATTCGAACTCCTCGAGGTAAGAGCTTCATTTTGATACCCACTAGGGCCTGTTTGGCTAAGTTTTTTGAAAAGTTATTTTCTAAAAATTTTCATAAGAGTTGATAATTGAAATATTGATCGATAAGAATCGTGCTAGACGGACTTCTGCACGTTCTTTGTATGCGGGTTTTCTTTGGATTGGATTATAGGAGCATTATTCAGAGGTGAGTGATTCAACTATGTTTTTGGAATGATTTCTTGACATGTATTCATGTTGGATATGAAAAAGCATGTGTTAGTTTATAGATATATTGTGTAGTTCATATTGGGCGATTATATTGATAAGTAAGCCCAATAGCACGGTGAAATGTTTTGATTACCGAGAGCATGGTGATATGTAAATTGAGCATGTTGAGTTGTTATTTGGGTCAAAGGAGTACGTGGTTACTAAGCCATCTTGTGCAGCCGATATAGGCATTAAGTCACACGATTGAAGAAAGAATCGCGGGTCTTACCTTTTCGCGTGGACTTATTGGCAAGGAATCGCGGATTAGGAGTATGGAACGTACACGTGAGTCTCCGGAGACTAGTATGAAATGTAGAGATGTGAATGCGAGCATGTTTATCATTCATGTGCATTTGTTATTTTATTCACTAAGCGTTAGCTTAAACAAATCGAATATGTGTGGTTATTCAAATAACCATTTCAGGTGTTAATGCTGGCGAGGAATCACAAAAGTGAGCACGTGGGTTTGAGAGTTCTTGTAGAAGGTGACTTATCAAGCCTATCACGTAGTTTTGTAATGGAATGGTTGTAATAAAGATTTTAGTGCTTTTGAACTATGTTTAACTTAGAATCTTAGAACGCATTTGTAATGTTGTAATAGATAGTAATCCTTTGTAGTTATGTTTTAGTAATGTTATAATACAGTTAGGATCACTTTAAATTGAGTTTGGAGTGCGTGTTTAATCCCTGAATGTTTTCAGAAAGCTTTTAAATTTAGAAAATTTGCAGAATGTGCTGCTGCCATAAACCAGTCGACTGGTTGAGAAAACAGTCGACTGGAGCCTCTTTTACAACAACTCACTGCATCCTCTTATCAAAAGATAGTCGACTGGGTTCCCGATACAATCGACTGGGTCATGTTTGCAAATCAGATATTTTTGTCGAGGCTAAACTTCAGTTGATCGGACCATACTAGTCGACTGAAGATTTCAAGCCCCAGTCGACTAGAGTATGTTTTTAAAATTAAGTTTCTGCTGGACCAGTATCAGTCGACTGGGCACGAGGTGCAGTCGACTGGACTACTAGTTTTCAAATGTTTTGTTTTGTTTTCCGCTACGTGTTCTTAAAACTAAATTTTTTTGGGAACGTTAATGAATTGGTTTAGCCTCAGTGGCGTGCCACGGGCTCCAGTTCTGCTATTATGGGACCGAGCTGTGACAAGAGACTCAAGTCATATTTCACTAAGTTGTATTCCCAAAGGAAGAAGCCCGAAATCAGTTCACATGATCCAAGCATTGATCCCAAAACAGGTAATGAAATTAAAACTCAGTCTTTTAGTTCTGATAAAGATTTGGAATTGCATATTGCCATTAGGAAAGTTGTTAGAACTTGCACTCGTCACCCTATATCTCAATTTGTTACCTTTCAGCATCTCTCACCTCAGTATCAGGCTTTTGTCACCCAAATGTCTTCCTATAAAGTTCCCAATAGTGTCCAAGAAGCTATTAAATTAAAACCATGGAGGGAAGCCATGAATGAGGAGAAGAGAGCCTTGGAAAAAAATCAAACTTGGGAGATCGTAGAACTGCCAAAAGGGAAAAAAAAGCTGTGGGGTGCAAATGGATTTTCACCATCAAGTACAAAGCTGATGGAACTTTGGAAAGGTACAAGGCCTGATTGGTGGCAAAAGGGTATACCCAGACATATAGAATTGATTACCAGGAAACTTTTGCACCGGTGGCCAAGATGAACACTATCTGTATCCTTTTCTCATTGGCAACAAACTTTAATTGGCCACTACTGCAGTTTAATGTAAAGAATACTTTCCTCCACGGAGACTTAGAGGAAGAAGTATATATGGTATCCTAACCGGGAATGGAAAACAGACATGGTCAAACAAGGTGTGCAAGCTCAGAAAGTCTTTATATAGACTCAAACAATCTCCTCGGGTTTGGTTTGGAAGATTCATAAGAGCTATGGTAAAAAGAGGCTACCGTTAAAGTCAAGGTGATCATACTTTGTTCATTAAACATTCCCATCTAGGGAAAGTTACTGCATTGACTGTTTACATTGATGATATTGTGGTCACTGGAGATGATCAAGAAGAGATTATGGGACTAAAAACCTACTTGGCAGCGGAATTTTAGATTAAGGATTTGGGTAAACTTCAGTATTTTTTGGGAATTGAGGTAGCAAGATCAAAGCAAGGGCTGGTGATTTCCCAAAGGAAGTACATACAAAACTTGCTTAAGAAAACTAGCATGCTTAGGTATAAATCAGCTGAGACTCCTATTGAGCAGAATCACAGATTGGGAGATGCTAATGAAGATCAACCTTTGACAAAGTAAACTATCAACTGTTGGTGGGAAAGCTTATTTACTTATCACACACGACCAGATATTGCATATGTCGTGAGTCTGGTAAGTCAATTTATGCATGCTCCACTTAAATCTCATTTAGATGTTGTATACCGAATTTTAAGATACTTGAAGGCAACTCCCGAAAAAGGTATATTATTCAAGAAAAGTGAAGATTTAAGGTTGGAGGCCTACGCAGATGCAGACTGGGCAGGTTCTATTGTGGATAGACGATCTACTTCTGGCTATTGTACCTTTTTAGGTAGAAATCTTATCACTTGGAGAAGCAAGAAACAACCTGTGGGGGCCCATTCTAGTGCGGAAGCAGAGTTTAGAGCCATGGCACAGGGCATATGTGAACTTCTTTGGGTGAAGATGATTCTTAAAGATTTTAAGATTGTGTTTCAAGAACCTATGGTACTATATTGTGACAACAAGGCAACCATTAATATAGCACACAACCCGGTTCAGCATGACCGAACCAAGCATGTAGAGGTGGATAGACACTTCATAAAAAAAAACCTTGATAGTGGTCAAGTGAGAAGTCTAAATGTATCATCCACCAATCAACTGACTGATATTCTCACTAAAGGTCTACCTAGTCTAAGTTTTCAGCGAATCACGAGCAAGTTGGGAATGCATGATATCTACATATCAGCTTGAGGGGGAGTGTTGGAATAAGCATCGTATTAGGTTGTTACAGCCTATATAATAGCCTGTATACTTTGACCTCATTAAATTGTATAATTGTACTCATTTATGTTGGCTAGAATTAGGTTGTTTCCTTAGTTAGATTCTTAGAATCAACTTCTTGTATTTTATTTATAGCCATGTACAAAATATATTGTGAGATATCAATGAGAAGAAATATTCTCTTCCAAATCTACACTACGATCTAACAATTGAAGTACAACTCAACTTCGATTGTTCTGCAGAATATATGTATATAAATTGCTCTCAATTGACTCTAGAATAGATGAAGAAAAGAAGATAAAATCTGAAAATAAAAATTAAGTATATATCAAACTAACTTACTATATTGTATATATAGGGGTGTCTATTGGGTAAGAGTTGTCTCTCTACACAAATGATTGTGTCCCAACACATATACACTAAGTATATACAGTATATACACGTTTATCAGCCATTAGAATAGATGAAATTCAAACAAATTCAAAATTCTACATAAAAAAAGTTGTAAATCTTACGGGTCTGGTTGACCGTTCGAATGCCACTCTGTCAGAAAATGTTTTGAACTTTTTATAACCGTTGACCCGGTCGACCGGTCGAAAAGCCCTCTACTAGAATCTTGAAACTTAATGTTCCAAGCCTTTCCCTGAGCATTGGGCCGGTCCATAGCGATTCTAACGATCCCCTTCAGCTTACGTAAGCTCCCATTCATACCCCGAATCTAACATTATGTACTGCTCCTCTGTTGTCTTTATCGCGCCCGCCCCGAAGGTGAGGGCGGTCCCTTTGAGGGTCGAGGCCATTTTAAAAGGAAATAAAATAAAATAAGGTAAAAGGCTCAAAGCAGCGAACCAAAGTGCGAAAAGAAATGTGTGAAAGTACGTACAAGTGGGAGTAGGGCCTGTAAAAGTTTTCAGAGTCATCACCTAACATTATCGGGAGTTAGGATCCCTACAAAGACGATTAGAGTATCACGTTTGACTTTTGAGAAACAGATTGAGAAATGTAGGCCCTTTTAAAAGTGTGACTCTTGATAGTCGTGCGAAAACCAAAGTTCTTGAAGTGGGTTCGGGGACTTGATTATGTCTAGGGAATGTATTAGGCACCCTCGAACATCCGCGACACACGGTTACCGGTTTAGTGGTTTTCATAGTAATGGGGCGTAAGTAAGAAGTAGTAGAATACATATACTATAAATTAAACGTGAACATCCATGACACACGGTTGCCGATTTACGTATCTCGACATAAGATAGTTTTGAAAGAGAATAGTTATGTATACGTATCTCAACTCGAGATAGTTTGAAAGTATGTATATGTATCTCGACACGAGATAGTTTGAAAGTGAAGTTATGGCCGCACCCAAGTGTGGGTTGCATACGTATCTCGACTCGAGAATCAGGCCGTACTTAGTTCTGTGTTGTGTATGTGTGTGAGTTTTTTGGTCGATCTAGACCGTGAATGTATAAAATAATGTTTTGAGTAAAGTCAGTGTAGCTAGGAACTTTAACCTGTACGGTGTAGTCCTAGACTTTAACCTTTGAGAAAGTAGTGAGTTGTGAGAAAGTGTTTTTGAGTAAAAAGTCAAGGTAGATCGACCGTGCGATGAGGTTTTTTTGTATTTTTTGTTTTTATGATTTTTTTGTCTTTTTGTTTTATGTGCCGGAAGTAAGGGTAAGTGCCCATGAAGAGTGTTAAGACTTACATGTCTTACTTGTGCTGTTTGCAGATTCCAAGCAAAGGTGGCATTGGAGTTTTATTTTGAGAAAGCCCATTTTTTGTATTTTTCTTTTTGTCTTCTTTTTTTGTATTTTTTTTTATTTTTATACCGGAATAAAGGGACGGTGCCCAGTGATTTGAAAAAGTAACCAGAAATAAGGGTCGGCGTCCAGTGATTTGAAAAAGTAACCGGAAGTAAGGGTCGGCGCCCAAATAATGAAAAAGTGCCAGAAGTAAGGGTCGATGCCCAAGTAATGAAAAAGTGCCGGAAGTAAGGGTCGGTGCCCAAGTAATGAAAAAGTGCCGGAAGTAAGGGTCGGTGCCCAAGTAATGAAAAAGTTTGATGTGAAAGTTTTACAGGAAGTACGGGTCGGTGCCCAAAGGTAAAAATGTATACCGGAAGTATGGGTCGGTGCCCTTTCGAATGGAGAGACGTACCAATTTTTAGTGTTCTCTAATTTTCATCAACGAATATCTATAACAGGAGATAAAATGCTGACGGGAGGGTCATTAGATCTCCTTCCGGCTGACACATGATATAAAGTCCAATCGGGTGGAGTTCGAAGGTCTCCTTCCGACTGGCGCAGGATATAGCAGTTTGATAAAGTTCAGCCGGGTGGGTCATTAGATCTCCTTCCGGCTGACGCAGGATATAAAGTCCAATCGGGTGGAGTTCGAAGGTCTCCTTCCGACTGGCGCAGGATATAGCAGTTTGATAAAGTTCAGTCGGGTGGGTCTGTGGATATCGCATTTTTCCTTACCCACAGCTTTTCAAAATCAAATTCAAAAACAAATGAGTCGCCACTTAATTTTTAAAAGGAGAATTAAGAAACCATTTTAAAAGCAAACTGATCTTTTAGAAACCAGAGATTAACTAGGTCCGGGGATTATGGAATGAGAGAGAAAGGAGCCCGTCGGACTAAAACACCCTCTCTCATCCTATCTCGCGATAGGCCTCTACTCAACATCCTTTTAATTAAATTTATTAATCTAAGCATGCCCTCAGCTAATACATATATACATATACATCACAAAAGCATGTCCAAAGGGTGTAAAATTGCAATTGACAAAATACCATTCAAAAGTCACATAATTCAGGTAGCAAGCGATATGATATGCAATAGAGAACAAGTGAACTTACCCGGGATCCAACAGCGATAGTAAACGTGCAATGCATGCGAACAAAAGAAAATCCTAAAAAAGAGTCTCTAATCACATATACACATAAGGCAAAACCTAATTCTAAGGTGTCGCGCGTTAAGTTGAAAAATCAATAAAATCAAGAAATTAAGATAAACTAAAGAGGAGTTCTAGAAATCATACCTTGATAGCGCTACAAAACAAAGGGTTAGTCCACATGCTTTACATGATAATAATATGATATCAAACAATCAATCCTAATTCTCTAGCTTATACCTAGCAAGCAATGAAATCCAACTTTATCCAATTACTAGTTCTAATTACGGGTATTAGATGAATGAGTGAATGTAAACAAGGATGAAGCATGGATTTATTCACTAATTTGGGTCACTTAGCCTCTGGATTTAAGCTAAGTTATCATTATTCAAAGTATGATTTGGGTCCTAAGGCATTAAGAGACCATTTGAATTGAAATAAATAAGATTAGACAAAAATAGTAGCAATTTTTATGAATTACAGAGAGCAGACCAGATGTTCAAAAATAGAAATAAAATACTTCCAACGGTTGGATCTGAATGATTTTTGGATATGTTATGCCTCTGTGAGTCTAGTTTCTAACCCAAAAAGAAAATCAAGGTTTGAACGGTTAGATCTCCGGGGATTCAGAACATACTAGACCTCACTCGGGATTTTACAACTCTCTGTCCAGAGATCTTGTATGATTTTTTAAAAATAGCAAACAAGTCCGAATTGCTTCATTCTTTTTAGGGAACCTTCATAACACATTAAAAAATTATTAGAGGTCATGAAAACTTGGTTAGATCTCTGATCTATCAATTTTAAAATTGGTTTGCTGTTCTGAAACTATTCTGAAATTCTGGACAGATTGTGGTTGTCTCACAAAACCCATGATCAAACCTTTCTAAACATAAAACCACCTTAAAACAAAAATTACAGTGGTAGAATGATATGTTATTGATACTTTCCCGTTGGTTTCACTTGATTTCAACGGTTAGATTTCGAACTAAAAATCTTTGATCAAAAACAGTTTGTGGACTCACTGTTTTTATTTTGCTAGTTCAACTTTGTTGGTTAACCTCAACTATTGAAGACATGAAGTTGAGATTAAACCAAACTACTTTTCTTACCATTTGATGGTCCTTGAATACTAAAAGTCACTTTATGCTTATGGATTTTGATGAAGTATGAAATGAACTTCTCAAAATTCCAAACAATGAACTCAAAACCTTATAGACCAAAGCTTGAATTCAACTTAGTACTCCTACCATTTGATGGTCATGGGAGACAAAGACATGGCTAATACTCCTAAGTTTCAAGAAGAATAAGGGAATGACTTCATTAAATACCAAGTTTAGAAGATCCAAGTCATGGGCATGGACTTGGATTCAACTATGTAAAGCAAAGTGATGATCAAATCTTGACTCTCATGTAGAGTATGAGCTTTACATGAGGTTCAAAGGATCATACTCAAGAGAATCAAGAAAGATATTGAAAATCTCCAAGACTTTCAAGAGAAGAACACATGCAAGAAATTGAAGGGAGAATTAGAAGTAGAAACTCCTAAGCTTTCTTGACAAACAAAAATAACAAGAGATTTTAGTCCAAAAGAAAAAGAATAAACAAACAATCTAAGGCATAGGGGATCACCTCCAAATTATCCTCAAAGTATTCTTTGAAGATCTTCCAAACTCTTCTTCTTAGTTCTCTAAACTCTCCTCTTTTCTCTCCAAAATGTGTTGATGTAGTAGTTATGGATGTTCTATCTAGTCTCCCCTTTGTTGTATATCTCTCCTTCTCTCTTATAGGCAAAATTACCAGGTATTTTTGGTGAATTTCGGAGCAAAAAACAGGTGTAATTCTCTCATTTGGTGGTACAATGTGTACTTTCTGAATTTAGACAGACTGCTGCCCAGGGCGGCAGTCGACAAACTGCCGCGGCATTCCGTGAATGTCGCCGCGGCAGTCCATGAATGCCGTGCCGGCACTCAGTGAATGCCGTGCGGCACTCATCAACCGCCGCGGCAATTAATTGATCGTCGCGTTTTTGTCAGTCTTACTTTATCAGTTTTTGTTCTTATTCGCATACGCATACGTATTGCTCTGCAGAATACAGACTTTAAAAGTGAACGGCAGTCTGAAATTTATGGCGGCACTTGGTGAATGCCGGCCCGGCACTCTGTGACTGCCGTGCGGCACTCAGTGAGTGCCGCGGAAGTCCGCCGTGTGTCGTTTTTAGCTAAAATTCCCCCTTTTAGATTTTTCTTTTTTCAAAGCAAATGATTCTTGAGGATATTTTCCGAAAATTGTGTTTTATACCTGAATTCTCCTAAATACCTGGTATTTTCTCTTTTCTGTGAAATTTTACCGCGTTTTAGAGAACTTTCTGAAGAGCTTGGAATACTTCAAATCTTTCGATCCTTGTTATCATCGGATACGGAGGCGACATTCCCCTGAATTCGACGGTTGGTCAAAATTGGGGTGTCTACAGGGTCATTAGATCTCCTTCATGCTGACGCATGATATAAAGTCCAATCGGGTGGAGTTCGAAGGTCTCCTTCCGACTAGCGCAGGATATCGCAGTTTGATAAAGTTCAGCAGGGTGGGTCATTACATCTCCTTCCGGCTGACGTATGATATAAAGTCCAATCGGGTGGAGTTCGAAGGCCTCCTTCCGACTGGCAAAAACAGAAAAAAAGAAAAAGGCAGAATATTCGGCCAGTGGATTTATAGGGAGCCCAGACCACTAAGAGTATGAGTTTGAGGGAGTTACCTGTGCAGAAGGGGCTATTTGAAATTCAGTCGATGTTTGTTGAGAAAGAATGAAAGAAATCAGAGAACTGTTGCAGAAATAATCCGAGAAGGCCCAAGTCGTATTTCGACACAAAATCGACTTAAATGGACGTCATGGTTAGGTCTGAAAGGGCCAGAATAGTCAAGATGTATCGTATGTTTGAATAGTAACCCATACGTATACTGTATGTATGAATAGTATCTGTTCGTATGAATAGTACCCGTATATATGAATAGTACCCGTACGTATACTGTATATATGACATTAGAGGTGCTTACGATGGAGTTTGGATTTTATTTGGTTAACGTAACCAAACAGGGCTTAGGAGAGGAGAAAGGTTATCGATTCCCAAACAAAGCCTAAGGAAGAGAGTGAAATAGCAAATTTCTTTGGAAAGAGGGACCTCCTATTTATCGGAAAAATTTTGATTTTGAAAAAATTAATTAAATAAGAAATAATAATAATAAAATATCTAGATATTGTGTATGTGTGTCGCGTTCTCTGGGATTTTTCGGAAAGTTACGCGGTTAAAAACTGGACTGCTGGGTTCTCTCAACTAACAAAGAATTTCAAAGTCGGAATTGGATTTTTAAAACATTGTTTGGCCCACATTCGCATCAGTTATGGCAGAACGCGCCAATCGAGGTGCACTGTCCAAAATCCGGTGTCGGAATGAGACGAAATTACATTGATCCCTTTATTTCAATGTGAGGAGTATTTTCCTCCAATCAGAAAGTGACTCTCATGGAGTGATTGGCCCAAATCTGGATTACTTAGTCGCTAAGTAAAGAAAATATCCAGATATCTGTACAAGCGCCGCGCTTTCAAATTTTCTGGAAGGCAGTAGGACAAAAACTTGGACCTCTGTGGTCCTCTTAACAAACGCAGAATTTTAGTGCAAAAATGAAATTCTTGAAATGCTATCTGACTCGTATTAAATATCTGTCTTGACAAATCCGTTAATTAAAATATACTTTTTCAGAATCTGGTATCGAATTGAGACAAAATTTTAGGGATTTCTCCGTCTCGATGTGAAGAGTATATTCGTCAAATTAGAAAGTGACTCCTACGGCGCAATTGGCCCAAATCTGGATTACTTAGTCGTTAAGCAAAGAAAATATCTAGATATCTGTACACCCGCCGTGCTTTCGAATTTTCTGGAAGGCAGTACGATGAAAACTTGGACATTCGCGGTCCTCTTGACAAACGCAGAATTTTAGTGCAAAAATGGAATTCTTGAAATGCCATATGACTCATATTAAGCACCTGTCTTGACAAATCCGTTAATTAAAATGCATTTTTTTTCAGAATCTGGTATCGGATTGAGACGAAATTTACAGTGATTTCTCCGTCTCGATGTAAAAGGTGTTTTAATCCAGACCGAAAATACCACAGCCGATTTGATCTTGAAGACCAAGTCTTTCTGATGATTTATCAGTATAAATTGACGCGCCTATGAGCGATCTTATTGCAGTTTTGCAACTTTCTTCGTTTGATGGCAACGAAATTTCTGAAGGCTCTTTATCTTGACAAATTTGGATTTTTGGCATCAATTTTAAACCTTCTGAAGTTTTCTGGCGATGAAACATAATTTTCCTATTTGATTTCTACGCCTGATAAAGTACCTTTTCCAGATCCGGTGTTCAATTGAGATGAAATTTTAGGGAGTCCTCGGTAATGTCATGCACTTTTATTCTATCATAAAAAAATGCTTGTTCCAACACCCGAAAAGCTAACAAAGTAATCCCGATCCCTTTTTGGCAAAATAACAGATTCGTCTGAACTTTAAACAATGATTATTTCTTCGCCCGTGGTTCGATTTTGACGATTCGAAGTCTAGGAACCTCGTATTTATGAGCTCTTCCTACCTGTCGGACTCGATGTACATTATCTGTCCGCCTCTTTGTAGGTGGGCAAAAATTGGGTGTCTAGAGCTGGCCCGACATGCTTTTGAGACCATGCTGGTGGGTATTCAAATTGACGATAACTTGATTTGACATTTGATTTGACCTCCAGATATTCTGATTAAGACTCCAGCTTTTCCTTTCTCGATTTGCGTGCCCGGTGGGCTCTCCCTATGACAGTTATTTCTTTTTTTGGTAGGTCAAAATGGGGTGTCTACAGTCTTAATGAGCTCCTCAATGTTCTCTGGATCCATAACACAGTTTTTAGCATTTTCTCTTCTTTGTGATCCCATGGGTTGCAGGGAAACACCGTGCATTTTTGCCGACACTTTTTGTCTACTGTGGACAATGACATTCGATTAGCTCATTAAAGAATGTGTGTGTGTGTGTGTGTGTGTGTGTGTGTGTGTGAGATAGAGAGAGAGAGAGAGAGATGCACTCACACAGGAAGGAGAAAAGAAGACATCCACTTCAAATTAATTCCACCTATATTCTCAACTTGGAATATTAAATAAACAACAATAATGTTGAGGAGGATGAAAAGGAGAACCATGATAGAAATATGTTACTATACATAATGTTTATTTTCTATTTCCTACTTCCCCAATGCAAAATTATTCATTAAATTGCTACACACATTTCGATAGTGTTTCTTTGGTATAGACTTTGGTGGCGGTATAAGAACTACGATTAGAGTCTTTCCTTCTTTCTTTCTTTTTGTTTTTTTCTTTCTTTTTTTCATAACAAAAACTATGATTAGAGTCGCACAACCTATGATAAAGGTCTTGTATGTTCAAATCCCAATTGGATGGTTAAATACACTAAACCATTTGGGTGTACTGAAGAGTTTTCCCGAGTTTAAAGGTTGGACTAGAGTTCCACAGTAAGGTCCAACATGGCCCAATACTTTATTTAATCATCAAGGCTAAGGTTGTTCAAGTCCATCCTTCTACTCATACTCGTCATTTAGTCGTAACTGAGTAGAGTGTATAAGCTCCTTTAAAGATACAGGCTAGCAGCAAGCTGCGAAATATATAGGGTTTAAAATCTATAGTACTAATAATAAGAAAGGGGCCAAGCCAAAACCTACTCGTGATAAGTTGCTGGTTTTTCATCAATATTTTCAACAAGCTTCATCAAATATCCCAACAATAACATAATAAAGTCTATTAACAAATCGTAGCTAGCTAGCGTCCTAGCGTTTTCCCTTACTAGAAATAAAGTTTGTTAATTCTTTTTTTTTTCTTTTTTGATAACAAAACATTTTATTGAAGCAAATTAAGGAGATGCACGGTAATGATGCAATTTTTGGGCAAGATAAATTAGAGCACATCAAGGAGAGAGACATGAGAGACCGGGTTTGTATGTGGTTCGGCCCTGTTAATGAAGGAACATTCATCCACGTGTGTATCTGAGCACGTTCACTATACTGTTAAAAAGTCGGGGACCTTTGGTGAACCAACAACAGTTTGGAGCTACCAGAGGTCGGCCGGGCATGATTATGATTAATATAGAGGTGCTACGCAAATTAAAAAAGTTCTCCCTTTGGAGGAGGCGGGTGGTCCCTTTTATAAGTATAAGAGACCTACCCATACAAGCCAACTACATGGATAAGAAAATACAATCCAATTGGGATTGATTGACATCAATCGTGGGGTTTCCTAATTGGATTAGGAAACAATTTACACTTTCCATTAGTCTTCTAACTTATATAAGAAACTGCCTGGAATATTTTGGATCACATCTTGGGGCTGGGCCGTGCTATACCCCTGATGGGCCCGGCCAGCGTTACAATCCCGACCTGTTTGGTAGGGCCTCAGGACGCCGAGTCTACCGCTCGGGACGAATCTGCTGACCTGTCATGGACTTCGATGAATGGACGATGCTACCCCAATCCAGGGTCAGGCTTCCCCTCTGGCAGAGCCTGTGCTATGGGAACAGGAGGCCCGGGTGGCCCGCAACAGCTCGGGAAATCGGGATAGGGGGCGGTCGTTGAGTAGAACTGCTCGATCATAGAGTAGAGCCAATTTTGGGCGTATCAGTTGTCCCCAATTTCCAAGGTTAGCTTGATGCTATATTGAGTCGAGTTTGGAAAGCTGTTGATTGCTTGGGAAAGCTACCTTGGAGCTTCTGAATCTGGTGAATTCTCGGGAACTGGCTAAGAGTTGAGACTCAACCTAATTCAGAGTCTTTAAGTGCTCAAAAATTGGCTAAGAGTTGAGACTCAGCCTAATTCAGAGGTTTTAAGTGCTCAGGAATTGGCTAAGAGTTGAGACTCAGCCTAATTTGGAGTCTTTAAGTGCTCGGGAATTGGCTAAGAGTTTAGACTTAACCTAATTCACAGTCTTTTGTTTAAGTTAGCTCCCAGGATGGTTATTTTCTACCCGATAAACCTTCGTCAAGTATGTTGGTAGAAGAATTTGACCATGTTTGACAAGTCGACCTAAAGCGTGTTGCTTTAGGGTCCTTTTTATGTTAGCTCCCAGGATGGTTATTGTGAACACGCAGAATTGACTTCTGTTGTTTTGAAATTGATTTGAAAAGGGTAGGAAAAGGTCTATTGAAAACAAATACAGAGTCGCCATTTGGTCTTTAAGGTACCAAAAAATCTAATTTTGACTCACCCAAATGGATAAAGGGCACCGGCCCTTCGTAACCAAAGCACTTGGCTCGGGGTTTTGGTACGAGAGAGGAAGGAGCCTTTATCACGACTAAAACACCCTCAACTCGCCCCATCTCTCGACGGGCCTCAATTAGCATCCAAATAATCATCTTATACTATGTTTGGTTCGACAATTAATACTATGATAGTATATTACATCACATAAGAATCTTGAAATGGAAGATCAAAAGATGAGATATCATTCATAAGATCTAAGCCAAGTATCACACAATGTAAAGTGAACGATCACACAAACAAACCTAGGAAAAATCGTCTAATCACATATCAAGTAATCAAGTTTTCCTAGTCTAAAAGGGGGACATGGATTGTTCTTGAAACAAATAATTAAAGAAATCAAAATGTGCTTAGCAAGCTAGAATGATGCATGTTGATCTTTGAGAAAAGAGGACCTCTCAATCCCCGGGACGGATGAGAAAGGTGGATTAGATCGAGGGAAGCATGAACGTATGATTGAACTCATTACTTATAATCCTCTTAGATTAGGAATTTTTAAAACTCCAAATCTTGCATGGATGCCATGCATGGTCTTAGAATGTGCAAAGGTTGTAGTGTGCTTGTGTTCACGGACTTTCTAAAGTGACTTAGAAGTCTAGAGTATGCATGAATGTATGAAGAAAATTATTATAGGATGTATACAAATGTAGTATGAACTACTTCCTAAGATATGAACTAATTTGGAGTGCATGTTAGCATCAAATCAAAGAATGAAAGTAAAAGTATCCTTGCTGTGAATAGTGAACAAAATAGTGGACTGATCTTGTAAAAATGGAAAAGTGAGGTTAGAAATGTTTTTAATGCATGATTTTTTTATGGATATCATCCTTATTGTGTTTAGAACACATATAAAAAAACCAATCTACAATAACTATTACAGATTTAGAGAAATCATATAAACAATAGAGGTTACTCAAAAACAGAGTCCGTACTGTAGACTGAAATATTGAAAAATCTTAGAAAATGAAAACAAAACATCTAGGGGTCCATATTGTACAGAACGTTCCCTAAGACACTGAAGTTCAAGGAAAAAATGAGTTGGGACCACTCCTTTTGGAAAAGTTTTCTGGAAAACAAGTTGAAAGTCAACCAAGCTGCTGTGATAGCAAAAACAGAATGTCTGGAAGGAATGTTTGGGTCAAAATGGAACCCTTCCATGTGTTTCCAAACCAAACCAAAAATCATGGGTGTTCTCTAATGAGTTAGGAAGACTTTCCAAGTGGTCTTGCATCCATACATTGAGTATTGAACTCAAGATAATATTTTAAAGTTGAAGAACTCACTGCTTTGAATTCCTTGAGAAAACAAGGTTTATTTCTTGGAATCCAAATATTGAGGGTTTTAGAGGGGTTTTGAAAATGGGGTTTTGAAAGCATATTTTCAACATCAAATGAAGATTATAACCTCTTGGAATATCAACATCAAACTCAAGTCAAGAACTTCCAAGATTGTTGGAGAGATTTGTTTTCATTTGAGCATATCTTCAAGAATACTTTGGAAGTATTGAAGTTGGAATCATCATCTATCAAACATGTTTTTGAGGTCAAGAGCTACTATCCATAAGGATTCACTCACCTCAAACACCATGTCATCATCTAGATGATGATGAACTAGTAAATAAATAAAGAAAAATAAAAAAGAAATGAGGTAAGGAGAGATGAACATTTATATAAACAAGCAAATAATAACAATCAATAGATGATAATCAATGTGATTTTGGACTTGTAGCTTGGTGTTTCACTCATAGATATTGACATTTGGACATGGAAGTAGATTCCTAACTCATTTCAAGAATGGTGGTTGGGAAGGATTTAAATGTGAAGTATAAGAGAAGTAATGGAAGGAAACAAGATTAGAATTCACTTTCTTATAGAAAATCAGTGGGAGAAGCTCCCTTTCTCTCTTCTAAACCTATCTCTATCTTTCTTCCTTTTGTGTGAATTCTTTTTAGTGTGGATGAGGTGTAAAGAGAGGTATAACACATAGGCAGGCTAGTGAGTGTAAAATATAGTAAAATAATATAAAAGTAGTAGTACATTCAGATGGGTCCCAGAGAGGACGTGGCTCGAGTGAGAGCCAAGGTAGTTCCAAATAAGATAGAGAGAAGCAGTAGGTGTCCTAAGGTGAGGATATGAGTGGAAGGTATGGAAGGAGTGAAGGTGGAGGAGGAGTGGTAGGTAAGGTATGAGTGAAGGTGGAGGAGGAGTTGCTTGGATGATAGTAAGGAGGGTGTGATAACTTGATTAATTGCTCAAGCTTCAGATTGATTCTGGTTGTTTTCGGTTGGTGGATGTATTGAATGAGGCTAGTATTTATAGCGAAGTTGTAAGGGTATATGGTACAGTTTGAGGCTCTGTGGGTGTGGTGTTCTGGCACTCTAGGAGAGGTCCGTCTGTCTAAGGTAGGTGAGGGCCTTAAATGCTTATGTTTAAGGTAGTTGAGGATATTAAATGAGATCTTGACCCATGCAAGGGGTCAAACAAAGACAGGTCATATGACAAAAGAGAGTGTCATTGGTGGTGTTTAGCAGGTGAGGTAGTAGTTTCAGATGTGTCATCGAAGGATGGTTTGCTATTGGGTGAAGAGGGTTAAGCAAGGGAGTGTATCAAGATCATGTTATTGGTCTGCAGAAGGTTAAGCAAGGAGGTGTACCAAGGGTGCTATTAGAGGGAGTGTATCAAGATCATGCTATTGGTCTGCAGAAGGTTAAGCGAGGGAGTGTACCGAGGGTGCTATTGGTTGCAGATAAGGCAATGGAGGGTCAAAGGCTCAGTTGGTCTTAAGTTCATGGGGCTTTCTAATTGGCCATGGGCTGAAAGGTACATGGCACGTGAAGGTGAAGGTCACGTGTCTCTCTCTCTCTTTGGAACCAACCCTAATTTTGCCTAGGAGGCATGAGTTAGGGAGACACCCTTGACTCTAGCCACCTAACCACGAGCTCTCGAGATCCCAATGGGCCAGGCCACCCTTAGGTACTGCTCCGGACCAAGGGTGGTTGGCCCCAGAGTAAGTATGTGTGCTCGTGTATTTATTATTATGGGTTCCTGCTATGGCCCCTAGGGGCTGGAGCTCTCACTGAGGTGGAGGCCTTGAGTATTGGTGTTACACTTAGCATTGGGCCTTCCTGGGGTTCATGGAGGGACCCTCCCATTATGGGCTTGGCCCTCTGTGGTGGTGGTGGTGTCAAGTTGCACTCTTCCTATAGAGGGCCTTCCATCATCCTGGGCCTGGCCCTCTGAGGTCCCCCAAGTATTAGGGTTGTAGCCTTCTTAGGGAGGGCCTCCTCAAGTATTGGAGTTGCTCCCATCATCATGGGCTTGGCCCTTGGAGATGCTACAAGCAGTGGAGTGGAGTTGCAGGGTCCTCTTGGGGATTTGAGTGAGTAGGTAAGTAGTCTATGTGGACATATAAGTAATGACGACCTTAGAGATACATTTCACTTTTGGTGACATATGCAACCACCACGTGGCGGATTAATACACTTTACCTACACCTTTCTACAAATTTTTTTAGCTTTGCACTTGGCCCCCTTAAAATGAAGAGCAAAAGGGAGGGGGGTTTATATATGCCAATTTGGGGTAGTTTTGGGATTTAGAAAGTGCTCCCATTGGTCTCAAACATCTGTGAACAAGAAACTACGTCGTTTTGGCTTTCAATTATTCAATTTGGAACCCCAAAATAAATTACAAAAATGGATTCTGTGGGGGTTGAGTGCTACCGCGGTAGTGGCCCAGTGCCACCGCGGAACTGTTCCTCAGACGCCCAGAAATTTACATTTAGGCCCCCAGAGGTTTCGATATTCGCAAAAAGGCCCTATTTCGTCTGAAATTCACAGAAAATGCATAAGAAATCCAAATTGAGCATGTGATATGCCGTTGGAAAGGTAATGGAGTCTAATTTCCATTAAAAAAAAAAGTTCGAAGTCAGGTAACTTTGAAAAGTTTTGCGGTATTTGCGATAAAAGCCGATTTGATCGCCTTGTTCACCTTCGGAAATTCATAATAAATTCATTTTAAATCCAGAAATTATGTGTGATATACTGTTGGAAAGCTATTGACCTCTAGTATCCATGAAAAATGTTTGAAAAATGACATGATGCTCCGGTTTCAAAGCCAACTTTTAGGTCAAATCGGTCAAACCTAGGTTCTCCAAAAAGTTCTGTGAACCTGCGGGAGCTCCCAAGAGCTGACGTTTTCGTCTGATTTTCTTGTAAAACTCCTTTAGTACTTTTTACATGGTCTAGAATGATCTCAAAACTTTTTCGCAAATTTGGACGATTTTGGTCAAACCCTGGTCAAACTTGGGTCAAACCGGTCAACGGGGACTTTCCGGGAACTTCCAGGACTTCCGGGGGTCTCTAGGAGCTGACGATTTCATCCAATGTTGCTTTAAAACTTATTTTATTAGTTTTTTTATGATGTAGCATGTTTCCAGAACTTTTGGTCCAAATCTGGGAGTTTTTGGGCTTTCAGGGGTATTTTGGTCATTCTGAGCATTTTGAGAGATAGAACTAACTTCCATGAGTCCTTTTTGAGTCTTCTTCAATCATTGTGAACCACCAAGCTATGGGTCTCCTAAATTTGATAGCCGACAAAATGGGGTGTCTACAGTTATCTTCTGCCCAACAAGCCTTCATCAAGACTATTGGTAGAAGAATTTGACCATGTTGGACAAGCCGACCTTAAGCGTGTTGCTTTAGGGTACTTTTTTACTCCTCTATCGTGGGCAAACCTAAGAGGTTTATTCGCCTCTATCGTTGGTCTAGGCCTAAGTGGAGTTAGTGCCTCTGGGCATTGTAGGCACCTGGGTTGTCTAAAGGTTTTACTTAGTTGAACCCAAGGCCTGTAAATGCTCGGTGTGACTTCCGGTAGTCTTTATTCCCTCTTGCCCCCCAAACTTTTGTTAAGGCAGGTGTTGTGGTAACAATTGATGTTGGCAGCCGACCTAGAACGTTGGTAGCTCTAGGGTATTTTGGTGCCTCAGGTGTGATCCCAAGGTCTTTTGCTGCCTCGGGTGTGATCCCGAGGTCTTTTGATGGAGCTCTTTGATATAGCCCATGGAGCCTCATACTATGATTGGGCGAAAGTACCACTATAGCTGGGCTCGCCTGGACTGTTGGAGACAGGAGGTCGGGTCGAGATCACTGGGTGATTACGTCAAAATCAAGTTCTTTTGTTAACCCTATAAAAACGTAGTATGGTGGAAATAGGGTGTCGAGTCCACAGGGATTGGAGTGCAACAATGCTTGGTGGATGCTTAAAAACCAATTATAATGCAAAGAGCAATTAACTAACTTACGGAAAGAAAACGAGTCTTTTCGACTATGAATTTGATTCGATTGGTGTTAAATTAAACTACAATGAGCATTTAGAAAATGGAGAGAAACTTTAAACAATGTGGAGTTTAAGTGAAAATTCGGGGGTGTTTGTAAATGGAAAAATTGAGATTGGGGAGCATTCCCCCACCTTGGACCAAACAACCCGTGGCTTACACACTCGCAGCGCATTCCAGAGTAGGAAATCCCATTGAGACATACCATCAAACATGTGGTAGTCAACCAACATGCTAGATGGATGTTCCAATGCAACACATGGGTGTAAGATTAGAGTTTGGGGATTCAAGCACTTCTAATGCTTGACATTAGAAGTGAAGTCTCACAAACTCCAATCCTACTCCCATGAACTCTAGGCGTGCTACAAAGTGTGGAAATCTTACAATAAAACACTCATGGGTCCAAAGGTGGGTTTATGATCCCCAATCTTCAGAGTTTAGCTACTCATGAACATAATAACAACACTGTTGAAGAGAGGGGAAAAGAAAGTATACCAATAAGAGCAAACCACCATAAAAACCATAGCAAATCCAATGAAATCTTTCATTAAAAGCTTCCAAAAAGTCAAGACAATACCCTCTTCTCTCTCTCTAACACTAAATGGAGGTAGATAATGGGTAGATGATGAGTAATGAATAGAGAGATGAGGGGATGAGGGAGAGAGTTGGTACCCTAAGAGAGACTTACTAAAAATAGTCTAAAGAAAACAACATAACCCTAAAAAAGACATACACTAACTATATATAGTGTATACAAAGTGGCAAACATGTAATAAGCAAAGGACACCTTCAGCAGAGGCGCGGATCGATCCGCTTGAAACAGCCGGATCGATCCATTTAGATGACTTTCTCGCAGAATGTTCCTACCAAAATGCGGATCGATCCGCTCGGAAGGCCGGATCGATCCGCCTTTTCCGAGACTGATAGAGAATCCTATTTAAACACGCGGATCGATCCCCTCGGAGGGCCGGATCGATCCGCCTCTACTGAAATCTTTTTCTTGCTTCTCTATACCCCAAGTGCGTCAAGAGAGTTGAGTTCCACTAGATCCCAACATCCAAAACCTACAAAAAGAGACCTTAATCAACTATGAGAGAGTAACATCAAGAACAAAAGAAAGCACAATTTTTATCCATTAAATCTCCGGGTTAAGTACTAATTTGTGTCCAATACGGATAAAATTATGATGTTCAAGAAGCAATATAGGACACGAATCACTGGGCTCCTGGCCGTTGTCAATTGGAGGCCAGGTCGGGATTGCTGGATCCTAACTGCTGCGAATTGCAGGTCGGGTCAAGGCTGCTGGACCCTGACTGCTGTAAATTGGAGATTGGGTTGGGGCTGCCAGACCCTGACCGTTGGACACTGAAGGAACAACTAGAACTATTGGGCTTCTTTATGTTGTTCTTCTCAGGCTGATCTCGCTTCCACTTACTTCTTGAAGGTTCGTTGCTTATGTGCTTGGGATCTTTGGTCTTTAAAAATTCTTTAGTGTCAACATATTTTCCAACCCTCTCTGCGAGTTCAACCAAGGTTGCCAGTCGGTTTCTGTGAAACGATGTGGCGCACTTAGTGTGTTGAACTCCCGAGTAGAGGGCTATAATGGCGATTGTCTCGTTCAGATCATAGACTTGAAGCTTCTGTTGGTTGAACCGATCGGCATAATCCTTCAACGACTCTCCCTTTCGCTGCCTGATAGTGAGTAGCTGGGTGTCAGGTTGCGGCTGGTCAAGCATGGCTATGAACTAGTTGATAAAATGTTTGTTGAGCTCTTTGAAATCTTTAACCGATCGGGGTTTCAGGGAGTGGAACCATTGAGCGGTTGGGCCTTTCAAAGTACTGGGGAAGGCCAGGCAGTACAGTTCGTTGGAGTTGGTGGCCAGGGCCATCTGAGCCTTATAGTTCCGGACGTGGTCGACCGGGCTTTTCAAACCGTTATAAGAATCTAGATGAGGTTGTTTAAATTTGCGCGGGATGGCAAACCTCGCGATCTGGCTGGAGAACAGTGACTTGGTCTCGGTGTTGACATGATCCTGAGTAGGGTCCTAGCCCAACTCCTTGGCTATTCCATCGGTCTGTTTCTCCAAATCCTTGATACATGCCACCACACCTTCCCGACCGGTATCCGGGACATAGGTTGGGTCAGTAGAAGGGGTTTTCTCCTCATGGCGTGCTATCCTCTGGGATGAGGCTCGGCTATGACTCCAATTTATCGTGCGCCTAAGATCATATCGACTCCTGGCCAAGTGATCATAGGCAATTCCCGGGTCATGCGTTCTCGCCTCCCCCCTCTAGCAGCACGCCTATCGTTGATGATGTCTCTGGCGTCCCCAACTCGGGTCGGGTTGGCTCGGGCACGTCCCATATTCATTCCCGACTATGCTCATCGTTCCCGGGCGATGACCCAGCCTATGCAGGGTTATTTTGTTGGGCCAAGAGGGCTTTGATTTGCTGCTGGGTTTGACGCTGACCCTCCAAGAGCTGTGCAAGAGTCGCGGTGATCTGCTCTAGTGTCAGGATTGTCAGGGCCGACAGGACGTTCCTGTTAGCCTCCTACGCAGCCTTTTTACCCTTCTTCGGAGGCCTGATTGTCAGTTGAGAGATTTGTGTTTTGAGAAATCTGTCGTTTCCCACAGACGGCGCTCCTGGTGATGCAATTTTTGGACAAGATAAATTAGAGCAGATCAAGGAGAGAGAAACAGTGAGAAAGATATAAGAGACCGAGTTTGTATGTGGTTCGGCCCTATTAATGAAAGAACCTATGTCCACATGTGTGTCTGAGCACGTTCACTATACTGTTAAAAAGTCGGGGACCTTTGGTGAACCAATAACAGTTTGGAGCTACCAGAGGTTGGCCGGGCATGATTATGATTGATATAGAGGTACTACGCAGACTAAAAACGTTCTCCCTTTGGAGGAGGCGGGTGGTCCATTTTATAAGTATAAGAGACCTACTCGAACAATGCAACTATATGGATAAGGAAATACAATCCAATTGGGATTGATTAACATCAATCGTGGGGGTTTCCTAACTAGATTAGGAAACAATTTTCACTTTTCAATAGTCTTCTAACTTGTATAGGAAACTGCCTGAAACATTCTGAATCACGTCCTGGTGCTAGGCCGTGTTGTAACCCTGACGGGCCGGGCCAGCATTCCAATTCCGACCTGTTTGGTTGGGCCTCGGGACGCCGGGTCTACCGCTTGAGACGAATCTGCTAACCTGTCATGGACTTCGATAATTGGACAATGCTACCCCGATCCAGGGGTCGGGCTTCCCCTCTGGCGGAGCCTGTGCTAGGGGATCAGGAGGCCCAGAGGTTCCGCAACCACTTGGGATAGGGGTCGGTCGTTGAGTAGAACTGCTCGGTCGTGGAGTAGAGCTAATTTTGGGCGTATCGCACGGTCTTTTAAAACAGAAGAAAGAATCTCATTAGGCACTTCCTCAAGCCCATATAGCATGTTAGCAAGATCATGAGTAGGAGTGTGTATGAGCTGAGTCGCTCAATAAGGGCTCGAAGTTCGGCTCGATAAAGGCTAAGCTCGGCCCGCTCATTTGAGCTCGTGAACACGATCAATTAAAGCTCGTGAGCATTGTTATAAAAAAAACTCGTTAATAAGTTTGATAAATAGCTTGTATAGTGACTTATATATATATATATTTATTATAAAACTATATAATTTTAGCAAAAATATGACATATCTCATAAATAGACTTGATAAGTGATTGTTTATTATTAAACTACATCGTTTAAAAGAAGTGCATGAAAAAACTCGTTAAAAAACTCATAAGAAAACTCGCAAACACTAAAAAGCTCAACTTGTAAGCGTAAAAAAAACTCGTGAACAAATTCGACTCAACTAGTATACACCTCTAACCATGAGCAACCTCATTTCTAGTGCGTGGGACATGGCGGCGATGATTACCACCAGCAATCCTACAAAAATACTCGGCAAAATTATTTGAGAAAAAAAAATATATGGTCTCGGTGGGGCCAGCGCCAATGAATATCTCTTATGGCCAGATTGGGGAGGGTCACTTTCAAAATACAATCTATTACACTTATGTAATAGCCGTCCCAGGATCAAGCCCGGGCTTGAAGTACTATATTTTTTTTTTGAGAGAGCTTGAAGTACTAATTGAAAGCAATATATATATATATATATATATTTTAGCATTCAATTATTTTGGAGAACTTTTTTGTTTTGTCCATTCATGTGTTTATTGTGTGACATGTATCTAATTTTAATATTCTAATATATATATATATATATATATATGAAAGCAGAAGCTTTCACTTCCACCACGTGGCACATTCTCCATTTTTCAAGTGATATAATAACATTTAAATGTAATTTATCATTTTTTGCATATACCAAATTTATATGATAATAACATTTTGTAACTGAAATGATATATAGTGATAAGATATAGGTAAATCTCCCTAAATTGTTGGACTTTCCAAGTTTTCAAGTCAAACCTGTAATTTTTTATAGGGTTATTTAGATTTCGGTCCTTTATTATAGCATTTTCTAGAAATTGATCCATTCTATAAGTTAATTTAGAAATTAGTCCCTCACTTATTTTGATGACTAAAATACCCTCACTCCCACAAATCAGGGTTTTTAAATTCAAAACCCATATAGCTATATATAATTAGGATTTTGAAATTCAAAACCCATAAAATACACACACACACACACACACATATATATATATATATATCTTATAAAAATCTAAAAATTGACCAAACCAGTGAGAGAGATAAATAAATAATTAAATTTCTCACTGACTTGAGAAATTGAATATATTACGGTGAGAATTTCTCACCAAATCAAGAAGAGAGAAAAATGGGTTTGAAGGGAAAATTTCTCACACACAAAAAAAAATCATTTCTCACTAATCATAAATGAGAAATTATAGTATATGTTATGGTGAGAAATTCTCACCAAATCAAGTAGAGAGAAATATGAATTTGATGAGAAAATTTCTCACCAAAAAAAAAAAAAAAATTTCCTCACTGACCATCGCTGGACGAGTAATTAGAGCAATGGAAAAGGGAAAATTTGTCACCAAAAAAAAAAAAAAAAAAAAAACCATTTCTCACTGATCATAAATGCGAAATTATAGTATATGTTATGGTGAGAAATTCTCATCAAATAAAGGAGAGAGAAATATGGATTTGATGAGAAAATTTCTCACCAAAAAAAAAAAAGATTTCTCACTGACCATCGCTGTAAGAGTAATTAGAGCAATGGAAACGCCATCAAATTTCTAACGGCGTTAGATTTGCTTCTATGGAGGAGTCTCTGTTTGAGTTATGGTTTTGGGAACTCATTGCTGAATATATAGATGTATAATAACTGAAGTGTAATATATATTACACTACAAATGCATATAAACTGCGTAAGATATGGGTAAGGGGTTGGTTTTTCTCCATCTCTAAAACTGTTGAAGGTGGGGTGAGAGAGAGATGACCTACATCTAATATCATTTCTAGATGTCTTCTTTTACATGGAGGCAACCTATGTGTCCACATGGGTTGTTGTGATTGATGAGATTACAGTCTAGAGATAGATAAATATAGAGAGATCAAAGATTTAAAGGGTAGTAAAGGAGAGGACAGAGAAAGGGATCGTGAGATAAGAGAGAGAGAGAGAGGTAACTGCTTTTAATTATTGCCCCTCATTAATTTGAAATGCCTAATTTTAAGCTGATGATATATATATATATATATATGTATTTATCTAATGATGAGGACAATATTGTCCATAAAAAATACACAAATTTGGGGGAAAGGACTAATTCTTATATTTCTTAACAATTAAGGATGAATTTTAGAGTTTGAAAAGTCAAATACACTAAATCTTTTTTTGACCCATTATAAAGGACTAAATCTTATATTTCTATTTTTTATATATTTATAATCTATCAATTCATATCTATATCTATATGTATATGAAATTTAAATGATAAATAAAATAATAAATCTGTGTAGCTAGATTATTGGCATATCTATTTGAAGTTAATTAAGTTCAGAATTTGATGCAATTTTCAAATTCAAATTCTGGCATCTGTTTTTTTTTTTTTTGGCTACATAGTGTAGGACCAGGGGGCCCAGGCCCCCCTGAGATTTTGAAAATTAAAATTTTAGTCTAAATTTTTTTAGTATTTTACATTTAGGCCCCCCCTCAACTATGTTTAGGCCCCCCCTCAACTATGTTTAGGCCCCCCCTCAAATTATATTTAGGCCTCCCTCAACTTATGTTTAGGCCCTCAAAGGGGTCCAAGGCCCAATTTAGTGCTATCAACCACATATATATTGATATACTAGTATATACAACTCAAAAGAAATGCGCCTAAAATTTTAAAAATTACACTTTTAGTGTAATAATTTTATGCGTTTTAGAAATAGACCCCCTTAAAATTTTGAAAGACACTATATAATATTTACGTGTCACCGAATAGATTTATATTATAAGCATATCCCCAAAAAATCCCAATTATAGACAAGTAGACCCTAAAAAAATTGTCAATTATGTATGAATAGACCCAAAAAAAAAATTTCGCCCCCGTATAGCCTAGGCCCCCCCTGGCCAAAATTCCTGGCTCCGCCCCTGTTTACAACATCATTGATATTGACCTATATAGATATCATCATCCACTATAGATATTCATTCAGTTTTTGTACATATTGTTTTGAATTAAAATCTCTATCTCTCAATATTTGCATTGATGTTCTCTCACTAGCTTGGAATTTTCCAGTGGGTTCTTGCCGGATGCAAGTCTTTATTGACAGCTGAAATTGCTTTGATTACTATAACACCCGTATTTGTGTTATAGCTTTTGCATTGCATTGTCATGCATGATAATGTGATGTGGCGTGTCTTATGACACATGGTTGAGTGAGTTTTGACTCACGAGTTGATTTGGGTGTCTGTATTAGAGAACCCATTGAAACTATGGTGATTAAAGATTTGTTGTTGTGAAGTCTCTCTGAGTATGAGACGGTCACTGTGGAACATTTAAATGTTTATATGAAAATAAATGTTTACCTGTGTATTTCCATATCTGTATTATTTTCTGTTTTAGAATATATTTCTGTTGATTAGATTTAGTATCCTGGTGAGGACGAATGAACACGCTATTAATTTGGTAGGCTAATTAGCAACTTCGGAAACGTCATATAGAAATTCGCGTTTTAGCAACCAAACGAAACTTAGTCGAAAACTTTTATAATTTTGAAGTTTCACTTATAAAGCTATGAATAAGCTGTATAGAAAGTTTCAGAGACTGATTAGGAGTTTGGAAAACTCGTGGGGAGGTAAACGTAATTCCCCGAGAATGTTGCCTATATATAGATAGAGATGACTTGATATTTTTCATAAGTCTAACCTAAATTCCAAGAGGAGGCCAAAAGGGAGGCTAGAGGGAGATTAGTTGCTTAGAGCTTTGCGACGCCAAACGACGACCTTCCGTCAGTCTGGTTTCTCCCAGATTTCATATTCGAGCTCCTCGAGGTAAGAGCTTCATTTGGATATATGTTAGGGCCTGTTTGGCTAAGTTTTCCGAAAAGTTATTTTCTAGAATTTTTCATAAAAGCTGATAAATGGAATTCTGATCCATAGGATTTGTACTAGACAGACTTCTGCACGTTCTTTGTGCACGGATTTTCTTTGAATCGAAGTTTAAGCGCGTAAATCGGAGGTGAGTGATTCAACTATGTTTTGGAATGATTTCTTGGCATGTATTCATGTTATGTTTGAATATCATGTATTAATTCCTAGAGATATATTGTGTAGTTCATATTGGGCATATATATTGATAAGTAGGCTCAATAGCACGGTGATATGTTTTAATTACCGCGAGTATGGTGATATGTATTTGAGCATGTTAAGTTGCTTATTTGGGTCAGAAGGAGCACGTGGTCACCGTACCATTTTGTGGAGCCAGTTTAGGGCATTAAGGTCGCACGATTGTTTGTAGAATCGTGGGTCTTACCCTTTCGCGTGGACTTATTGGCGAGGAGTCGCGGATTGGGAATATGGACGGGCACGTGAGTCTCCGGCGACTAGTATGAATTGTAGAGATGTGAATGCGGACATGTTTATCATTCATGTGCATATGTTGATTTATTCACTAAGCTTTAGCTTAAACAAATCGAAATATGTGTGGTTATTCAAATAACCATTTCAGGTGTAAATGCTGGCGAGGAATCGCAGAAGTGAGTACGTGGGTTGGGAGTTCGCTTGTGAGGCAACTTAATAGATAATCTTGTAGTTTTGGGATAATAGAAATGTTGTAATAAGATTTTGGTTGTTTTAAACCATGTTTAATTTGGTATGTTGGAATGGATTTTAAACCGTTGTAATGGTTAGTAACATGTTGTAATTTTGTTTGGTAATGCTTTAATACAGCTAGAATTACTTTAGACTGAGTTTGGTTTGAGTTTGGATTGAATGGTTAATCTTTGGTGGTAGTAGGAAAGCTTTTAAACTTGAATTTCTGCAGATTGGGCTGCTGCCAGGGGAGCAGTCGACTGAGCAGTCGACTGAACCCCTGAGTCTGTTAGCTACTGCTTCTTATTTTAGCTGAGCAGTCGACTGGACCCCCAGTATCAGTCGACTGGAATTGACATTTAAATCCCTGCCTAACTCCGTCGACTGAGCAGTCGACTGAGCAGTCGACTGAACCTCTGGTTTTAAAAATGTGTTTTATTTTCCGCTGCGTGTGTTCTTCAAACCTAATTTTTGGGAACGTTAATGAATTGGTTTAGCCTCGGTGGCGTGCCACGGGCTCCGGTTCCGCTATTGTGGGACCGGGCTGTGACATTTAGTGGTATCAGAGCATAAGTTTAGAGCCTTGGGAACGAGAGACGTTATATATACTGAATGACGTCGAGTGGAGTGTGTAATTGCAAAGATAATTGTTATCATTGTAGAAATGCTTCATGCATTAGCATTTGTTGATTGTGATGAACTGTGCACATATATCTATATTGTGGCATAGCATGCATGGTCATTATGCATTGGACTCAACAGGGGTAGTATTTGAAACGTTATGGCTGATCTACCAAGAGAATTGTCACCGCATTCGCGGATGGACCAAATAGTGAATATGGTGGGAAGTTTCATACAAGCGGTAAGTGAAAGGGAACAGATGAACGTTCAGCCTCCACAAGTGGAAATTCATTATGTCAATGCACCATCGGCACCGCGACCTCAACACACGATCGTGGAACAGTTTCATAAACGGAAACCAACATTGTATCATGGGCAAGTTGACATAGATCTGGCCGATCATTGGATGATGGACATGGAAAGACATTTTCGTCAGGTGATATGTACCGATGAGGAGAAAATTTTGTGCGCATCCGATACGTTGATGGGCGAAGCATTGGATTGGTGGAACAACGTGATTGAACAAGGGAAGCCGACCACGTGGGAAGCATTTAAAGAAGAATTCAACAAACGTTTCTTTCCGCAATCTGCTTATACTCAGAAACGTCAAGAGTTTGCAAGTTTGGTTCAGGGAGATATGACCGTGGGTGAGTATGTTTCTCGTTTCAATGCCTTGTTACGATTTGGGAAAACTACCGTTCCGACTGATAGGGATAAAGCTCGTAAGTTTGAGGAAGGACTTAGAGAGAATATCCGTGGCCGTGTGGACATGTTGCAGCACCCGACCGTTTCTCTAGTCGAGGAAGCCGCCCGTATAGCTGAGAAGAGTGTCGACCGATATCGACAAGGGCAACAAGCAAAGAGGCCCAATGACAATCGGGGTAAGAGTCAAGGGAATGCAAAGAAACCGTTCACGCAAGGTTCGGGATCGAACATGAGTAGCCAAGGAGGGAGTACGTTCATGGGGGACCCGAGACCATTGTGTCCAACATGTAACCAGCGACACAGAGGAACCTGCTATCAATTGGTCACTTGCTATTTTTGTAAACAATTGGGGCATGTGTCTAGGAACTGTCCTTTGAACGTAAATTCGACTACACCAAACACAACCTCGAACACCAAGAGCTACAACCCAGAGATAAGAGGGAAATGTTTTGAGTGTGGACAACCGGGACACATAGCAAAGAACTGTCCGAGTAAGAGACAACCGGGAATGAGTACCGGGGCATCAAGTGTGCCAAGCGGATCAAGGGTAGAACCTCGAGTGGATAAAGGGAAAGGAGTCGCGCAACAACAAGGACGATACTTCCAGCTCAGGCCGGGGAATACGGATGATACCGTCGTATCAGGTATTCTTCCCATTTGTTCGTATCCTGCACGTATACTTATGGATTCTGGTTCAACGCATTCATTTGTATCACGTGATTTTGTTAAGCATTTAACTGTTAAGTCAGAACCGCTAGGATATGATTTGTATGTATCATTGCCTAGTAGTGAACCGTTAGTTACTTCGTCAATATTCAAGTCATGTGAGATCAAGATAGGTGATAAAGTCTTGAGCGTTGATTTGATTCCGTTGACGGTGAATTACTTTGATGTTATCTTGGGTATGGATTGGTTGTCGGTTAATCAAGCCAGAATCGATTGTGAACAGAAACGGGTTAGTTTCTATCCGTCAGGGCGAGAAGAGTTTACTTTTCAGGGTAAGGGAGTGATCGTACCGCCGTACTTGATATCGGCGATTCAAGCAAGTAAGATGTTGAAGAAGGGTTGTTCGGGTTTCTTATGTACAATTATCGACACGCGAGTTCTTGGACCACTAATAGAAGACATTTCAGTAGTTCGAGAATTTCCAGATGTTTTTCCCGATGAGTTACCCGACATATTGATTGAAAGAGAACTTGAGTTCACAATAGAAGTAGTACCAGGGTCACAACCGGTATCCAAAGCACCGTACCGAATGGCACCGATAGAGTTGAAAGAATTGAAAGTTCAGTTAGAAGAACTGTTGGAGAAGGGTTTTATCCGACCGAGTGTTTCGCCGTGGGGAGCTCCAGTCTTGTTTGTGAAGAAGAAAGATGGAACAATGCGTATGTGCATCGACTACCGGGAGTTGAATAAGTTGACCGTCAAGAACAAGTATCCGTTGCCGCGAATAGATGACTTGTTTGATCAGTTACAAGGGGCTCAGGTATTTTCGAAGGTCGACTTGAGATCCGGTTACCATCAGTTGAAAGTCAAAGAGGAAGATGTTGAGAAGACAGCTTTCAGGACTCGATATGGTCACTTTGAATTTTTGGTCATGCCGTTTGGAGTGACTAATGCACCAGCTGCTTTCATGGACTTGATGAACCGTGTTTTCAAAGATTATTTAGATGAGTTCGTTATCGTGTTCATAGATGACATCCTAATCTACTCCAAAAGCGTGGAAGATCACGAGCATCATTTGCGATTAGCTTTACAACGATTGCGTGAAAAGAGATTATTCGGTAAACTGAAGAAGTGTGAGTTTTGGTTGACAGAGATAGCTTTCCTTGGACATATAGTGTCGGCGAAGGGAATTTCTGTAGACCCTCAGAAGATAGAAGCCGTTACCAACTGGGCGAGACCAACGAATGTGACAGACATCAGAAGTTTCCTAGGATTAGCTGGGTATTATCGGAGATTTGTAAAAGATTTTTCGCGTATAGCAATGCCGATGACGCAGTTAATGAGGAAAGATATTGCTTTTGTTTGGAGTCCAGAATGTGAAGAAAGTTTTCAAGAGTTGAAGGGTCGACTAGTGAAAGCACCAATATTAGCCGTTCCGTCAGGGATTGAAGGGTTTATCATTTACAGTGATGCTTCATATAGAGGTTTAGGTTGCGTTCTTATGCAAGGTGATAAAGTCATTGCGTATGCGTCGAGACAACTTAGACCGCACGAGAAGAATTATCCGACTCATGATCTAGAATTGGCCGCCGTGATTTTTGCATTGAAGATTTGGCGTCATTACCTATACGGAGAAAAATGTGAGATATATACGGATCACAAGAGTTTGAAGTACCTGTTTACACAGCGAGATTTGAACATGAGGCAAAGGAGATGGTTAGAGTTGATGAAGGACTATGACTTGTCAATTCAGTATCATCCGGGCAAGGCGAATGTTGTCGCCGATGCTCTTAGTCGTAAGGTACCAACCGACACCGCATCAGATTTGACTTCTCAGAAAGAATTGATACGAGATATGGAGAATATGGAGCTTGAGGTGATTCCGAGGATTGAAGGTGGATTGATGTCGACGATTGTGGCACAACCACTCTTGATTCACGAGATCACGGAGAAACAACTTCAAGACGTGGCTTTGAAGAAGATTTGTGATGAGATTCCGATGGGCAAACAACCGGGATTCACGTTTGAGAACAATGTGTTGAGATTGAGGGGTAGAATTTGTGTACCTAGTGAGAAAGAGTTGAAAAAGAACATCCTAGAGGAAGCACACAATACAAAATATACCGTTCACCCGGGAAGCACCAAGATGTATAGAGATTTGAGACATGTTTATTGGTGGCCGGGAATGAAGAGGGAAATAGCACGTTACGTTTCGCGTTGTACTAGTTGTCAACAAGTAAAGGCCGAACGCCAAGTACCCTCGGGATTATTACAACCGTTACCGATAGCCGAGTGGAAATGGGAACACATAACAATGGACTTTGTTAGTGGGTTTCCGAGATCGAAGAGATCGAACACTATTATTTGGGTGATTGTTGACCGTTTGACGAAGTCGTCGCACTTCCTACCTCTTCGAACAACTAAGCCAATGACGTTAGCTAAGTTGTATATTCGAGAAATTGTGAGACTACATGGTATCCCAGTTTCTATCGTTTCGGACAGAGATAGTAGTTTTACATCGAAGTTTTGGAGAGTCTTGCAAGAAGCAATGGGTACCAAATTGCACTTTAGTACAGCTTTTCATCCTCAGACTGATGGTCAATCAGAAAGAGTAATCCAGATTTTGGAAGACATGCTTAGGCTATGTATACTTGATTTTCAGGGTGATTGGGAAGACCACCTACCGTTGATTGAGTTTGCATATAACAACAGTTTTCAGTCGAGTATTGGGATGGCTCCTTATGAAGCTTTATATGGTCGTGTATGTCGTTCACCAATTAGTTGGACAGAAGTCGGAGAAAGAAAGATTGAAGGGCCGAAAATAGTACAAGAGACGACGGATAAGATAAGAGTAATTCGACAACGGTTACTGACAGCTCAGAGTAGGTATAAGAGTTATGCCGACAAGCGCAGACGGCCGTTGGAATTTGATGTGGGAGACTTAGTGTATTTGAAGGTGTCACCTTCAAAGGGAATAACCAGATTTGGTAGATACGGGAAGCTCAACCCGAGGTATGTAGGACCTTTTGAAATCATTGGAAGGGTTGGACCCGTAGCTTATCGTTTGAAATTACCGAGTGAGTATGCTCAAGTGCATAACGTGTTTCATGTATCATTGCTACGTAAACAATTAGTAGAAGATAGAGATCAAGTGATGACTCCGACATCAAATGAGATTCAGAGTGATTTAACGTATGTCGCGTATCCGGTAGAGATCTTAGATCGGAAGGATCAGGTCTTACGAAATAAAGTAATGTCGAAAGTGAAAGTGTTATGGCGTAGTCAAACTACGGAAGAAATGACATGGGAGATAGAAGATGAGATGCGTACTCAGTATCCACACCTTTTCGAGACATGAGGTATAAGTTTGGGGACAAACTTCTTTTAAGGGGGAGAGTATTATAACACCCGTATTTGTGTTATAGCTTTTGCATTGCATTGTCATGCATGATAATGTGATGTGGCGTGTCTTATGACACATGGTTGAGTGAGTTTTGACTCACGAGTTGATTTGGGTGTCTGTATTAGAGAACCCATTGAAACTATGGTGATTAAAGATTTGTTGTTGTGAAGTCTCTCCGAGTATGAGACGGTCACTGTGGAACATTTAAATGTTTATATGAAAATAAATGTTTACCTGTGTATTTCCATATCTGTATTATTTTCTGTTTTAGAATATATTTCTGTTGATTAGATTTAGTATCCTGGTGAGGACGAATGAACACGCTATTAATTTGGTAGGCTAATTAGCAACTTCGGAAACGTCATATAGAAATTCGCGTTTTAGCAACCAAACGAAACTTAGTCGAAAACTTTTATAATTTTGAAGTTTCACTTATAAAGCTATGAATAAGCTGTATAGAAAGTTTCAGAGACTGATTAGGAGTTTGGAAAACTCGTGGGGAGGTAAACGTAATTCCCCGAGAATGTTGCCTATATATAGATAGAGATGACTTGATATTTTTCATAAGTCTAACCTAAATTCCAAGAGGAGGCCAAAAGGGAGGCTAGAGGGAGATTAGTTGCTTAGAGCTTTGCGACGCCAAACGACGACCTTCCGTCAGTCTGGTTTCTCCCAGATTTCATATTCGAGCTCCTCGAGGTAAGAGCTTCGTTTGGATATATGTTAGGGCCTGTTTGGCTAAGTTTTCCGAAAAGTTATTTTCTAGAATTTTTCATAAAAGCTGATAAATGGAATTCTGATCCATAGGATTTGTACTAGACAGACTTCTGCACGTTCTTTGTGCACGGATTTTCTTTGAATCGAAGTTTAAGCGCGTAAATCGGAGGTGAGTGATTCAACTATGTTTTGGAATGATTTCTTGGCATGTATTCATGTTATGTTTGAATATCATGTATTAATTCCTAGAGATATATTGTGTAGTTCATATTGGGCATATATATTGATAAGTAGGCTCAATAGCACGGTGATATGTTTTAATTACCGCGAGTATGGTGATATGTATTTGAGCATGTTAAGTTGCTTATTTGGGTCAGAAGGAGCACGTGGTCACCGTACCATTTTGTGGAGCCAGTTTAGGGCATTAAGGTCGCACGATTGTTTGTAGAATCGTGGGTCTTACCCTTTCGCGTGGACTTATTGGCGAGGAGTCGCGGATTGGGAATATGGACGGGCACGTGAGTCTCCGGCGACTAGTATGAATTGTAGAGATGTGAATGCGGACATGTTTATCATTCATGTGCATATGTTGATTTATTCACTAAGCTTTAGCTTAAACAAATCGAAATATGTGTGGTTATTCAAATAACCATTTCAGGTGTAAATGCTGGCGAGGAATCGCAGAAGTGAGTACGTGGGTTGGGAGTTCGCTTGTGAGGCAACTTAATAGATAATCTTGTAGTTTTGGGATAATAGAAATGTTGTAATAAGATTTTGGTTGTTTTAAACCATGTTTAATTTGGTATGTTGGAATGGATTTTAAACCGTTGTAATGGTTAGTAACATGTTGTAATTTTGTTTGGTAATGCTTTAATACAGCTAGAATTACTTTAGACTGAGTTTGGTTTGAGTTTGGATTGAATGGTTAATCTTTGGTGGTAGTAGGAAAGCTTTTAAACTTGAATTTCTGCAGATTGGGCTGCTGCCAGGGGAGCAGTCGACTGAGCAGTCGACTGAACCCCTGAGTCTGTTAGCTACTGCTTCTTATTTTAGCTGAGCAGTCGACTGGACCCCCAGTATCAGTCGACTGGAATTGACATTTAAATCCCTGCCTAACTCCGTCGACTGAGCAGTCGACTGAGCAGTCGACTGAACCTCTGGTTTTAAAAATGTGTTTTGTTTTCCGCTGCGTGTGTTCTTCAAACCTAATTTTTGGGAACGTTAATGAATTGGTTTAGCCTCGGTGGCGTGCCACGGGCTCCGGTTCCGCTATTGTGGGACCGGGCTGTGACATTTAGTGGTATCAGAGCATAAGTTTAGAGCCTTGGGAACGAGAGACGTTATATATACTGAATGACGTCGAGTGGAGTGTGTAATTGCAAAGATAATTGTTATCATTGTAGAAATGCTTCATGCATTAGCATTTGTTGATTGTGATGAACTGTGCACATATATCTATATTGTGGCATAGCATGCATGGTCATTATGCATTGGACTCAACAGGGGTAGTATTTGAAACGTTATGGCTGATCTACCAAGAGAATTGTCACCGCATTCGCGGATGGACCAAATAGTGAATATGGTGGGAAGTTTCATACAAGCGGTAAGTGAAAGGGAACAGATGAACGTTCAGCCTCCACAAGTGGAAATTCGTTATGTCAATGCACCATCGGCACCGCGACCTCAACACACAATCGTGGAACAGTTTCATAAACGGAAACCAACATTGTATCATGGGCAAGTTGACATAGATCTGGCCGATCATTGGATGATGGACATGGAAAGACATTTTCGTCAGGTGATATGTACCGATGAGGAGAAAATTTTGTGCGCATCCGATACGTTGATGGGCGAAGCATTGGATTGGTGGAACAACGTGATTGAACAAGGGAAGCCGACCACGTGGGAAGCATTTAAAGAAGAATTCAACAAACGTTTCTTTCCGCAATCTGCTTATACTCAGAAACGTCAAGAGTTTGCAAGTTTGGTTCAGGGAGATATGACCGTGGGTGAGTATGTTTCTCGTTTCAATGCCTTGTTACGATTTGGGAAAACTACCGTTCCGACTGATAGGGATAAAGCTCGTAAGTTTGAGGAAGGACTTAGAGAGAATATCCGTGGCCGTGTGGACATGTTGCAGCACCCGACCGTTTCTCTAGTCGAGGAAGCCGCCCGTATAGCTGAGAAGAGTGTCGACCGATATCGACAAGGGCAACAAGCAAAGAGGCCCAATGACAATCGGGGTAAGAGTCAAGGGAATGCAAAGAAACCGTTCACGCAAGGTTCGGGATCGAACATGAGTAGCCAAGGAGGGAGTACGTTCATGGGGGACCCGAGACCATTGTGTCCAACATGTAACCAGCGACACAGAGGAACCTGCTATCAATTGGTCACTTGCTATTTTTGTAAACAATTGGGGCATGTGTCTAGGAACTGTCCTTTGAACGTAAATTCGACTACACCAAACACAACCTCGAACACCAAGAGCTACAACCCAGAGATAAGAGGGAAATGTTTTGAGTGTGGACAACCGGGACACATAGCAAAGAACTGTCCGAGTAAGAGACAACCGGGAATGAGTACCGGGGCATCAAGTGTGCCAAGCGGATCAAGGGTAGAACCTCGAGTGGATAAAGGGAAAGGAGTCGCGCAACAACAAGGACGATACTTCCAGCTCAGGCCGGGGAATACGGATGATACCGTCGTATCAGGTATTCTTCCCATTTGTTCGTATCCTGCACGTATACTTATGGATTCTGGTTCAACGCATTCATTTGTATCATGTGATTTTGTTAAGCATTTAACTGTTAAGTCAGAACCGCTAGGATATGATTTGTATGTATCATTGCCTAGTAGTGAACCGTTAGTTACTTCGTCAATATTCAAGTCATGTGAGATCAAGATAGGTGATAAAGTCTTGAGCGTTGATTTGATTCCGTTGACGGTGAATTACTTTGATGTTATCTTGGGTATGGATTGGTTGTCGGTTAATCAAGCCAGAATCGATTGTGAACAGAAACGGGTTAGTTTCTATCCGTCAGGGCGAGAAGAGTTTACTTTTCAGGGTAAGGGAGTGATCGTACCGCCGTACTTGATATCGGCGATTCAAGCAAGTAAGATGTTGAAGAAGGGTTGTTCGGGTTTCTTATGTACAATTATCGACACGCGAGTTCTTGGACCACTAATAGAAGACATTTCAGTAGTTCGAGAATTTCCAGATGTTTTTCCCGATGAGTTACCCGACGTATTGATTGAAAGAGAACTTGAGTTCACAATAGAAGTAGTACCAGGGTCACAACCGGTATCCAAAGCACCGTACCGAATGGCACCGATAGAGTTGAAAGAATTGAAAGTTCAGTTAGAAGAACTGTTGGAGAAGGGTTTTATCCGACCGAGTGTTTCGCCGTGGGGAGCTCCAGTCTTGTTTGTGAAGAAGAAAGATGGAACAATGCGTATGTGCATCGACTACCGGGAGTTGAATAAGTTGACCGTCAAGAACAAGTATCCGTTGCCGCGAATAGATGACTTGTTTGATCAGTTACAAGGGGCTCAGGTATTTTCGAAGGTCGACTTGAGATCCGGTTACCATCAGTTGAAAGTCAAAGAGGAAGATGTTGAGAAGACAGCTTTCAGGACTCGATATGGTCACTTTGAATTTTTGGTCATGCCGTTTGGAGTGACTAATGCACCAGCTGCTTTCATGGACTTGATGAACCGTGTTTTCAAAGATTATTTAGATGAGTTCGTTATCGTGTTCATAGATGAGTTCGTTATCGTGTTCATAGATGACATCCTAATCTACTCCAAAAGCGTGGAAGATCACGAGCATCATTTGCGATTAGCTTTACAACGATTGCGTGAAAAGAGATTATTCGGTAAACTGAAGAAGTGTGAGTTTTGGTTGACAGAGATAGCTTTCCTTGGACATATAGTGTCGGCGAAGGGAATTTCTGTAGACCCTCAGAAGATAGAAGCCGTTACCAACTGGGCGAGACCAACGAATGTGACAGACATCAGAAGTTTCCTAGGATTAGCTGGGTATTATCGGAGATTTGTAAAAGATTTTTCGCGTATAGCAATGCCGATGACGCAGTTAATGAGGAAAGATATTGCTTTTGTTTGGAGTCCAGAATGTGAAGAAAGTTTTCAAGAGTTGAAGGGTCGACTAGTGAAAGCACCAATATTAGCCGTTCCGTCAGGGATTGAAGGGTTTATCATTTACAGTGATGCTTCATATAGAGGTTTAGGTTGCGTTCTTATGCAAGGTGATAAAGTCATTGCGTATGCGTCGAGACAACTTAGACCGCACGAGAAGAATTATCCGACTCATGATCTAGAATTGGCCGCCGTGATTTTTGCATTGAAGATTTGGCGTCATTACCTATACGGAGAAAAATGTGAGATATATACGGATCACAAGAGTTTGAAGTACCTGTTTACACAGCGAGATTTGAACATGAGGCAAAGGAGATGGTTAGAGTTGATGAAGGACTATGACTTGTCAATTCAGTATCATCCGGGCAAGGCGAATGTTGTCGCCGATGCTCTTAGTCGTAAGGTACCAACCGACACCGCATCAGATTTGACTTCTCAGAAAGAATTGATACGAGATATGGAGAATATGGAGCTTGAGGTGATTCCGAGGATTGAAGGTGGATTGATGTCGACGATTGTGGCACAACCACTCTTGATTCACGAGATCACGGAGAAACAACTTCAAGACGTGGCTTTGAAGAAGATTTGTGATGAAATTCCGATGGGCAAACAACCGGGATTCACGTTTGAGAACAATGTGTTGAGATTGAGGGGTAGAATTTGTGTACCTAGTGAGAAAGAGTTGAAAAAGAACATCCTAGAGGAAGCACACAATACAAAATATACCGTTCACCCGGGAAGCACCAAGATGTATAGAGATTTGAGACATGTTTATTGGTGGCCGGGAATGAAGAGGGAAATAGCACGTTACGTTTCGCGTTGTACTAGTTGTCAACAAGTAAAGGCCGAACGCCAAGTACCCTCGGGATTATTACAACCGTTACCGATAGCCGAGTGGAAATGGGAACACATAACAATGGACTTTGTTAGTGGGTTTCCGAGATCGAAGAGATCGAACACTATTATTTGGGTGATTGTTGACCGTTTGACGAAGTCGTCGCACTTCCTACCTCTTCGAACAACTAAGCCAATGACGTTAGCTAAGTTGTATATTCGAGAAATTGTGAGACTACATGGTATCCCAGTTTCTATCGTTTCGGACAGAGATAGTAGTTTTACATCGAAGTTTTGGAGAGTCTTGCAAGAAGCAATGGGTACCAAATTGCACTTTAGTACAGCTTTTCATCCTCAGACTGATGGTCAATCAGAAAGAGTAATCCAGATTTTGGAAGACATGCTTAGGCTATGTATACTTGATTTTCAGGGTGATTGGGAAGACCACCTACCGTTGATTGAGTTTGCATATAACAACAGTTTTCAGTCGAGTATTGGGATGGCTCCTTATGAAGCTTTATATGGTCGTGTATGTCGTTCACCAATTAGTTGGACAGAAGTCGGAGAAAGAAAGATTGAAGGGCCGAAAATAGTACAAGAGACGACGGATAAGATAAGAGTAATTCGACAACGGTTACTGACAGCTCAGAGTAGGTATAAGAGTTATGCCGACAAGCGCAGACGGCCGTTGGAATTTGATGTGGGAGACTTAGTGTATTTGAAGGTGTCACCTTCAAAGGGAATAACCAGATTTGGTAGATACGGGAAGCTCAACCCGAGGTATGTAGGACCTTTTGAAATCATTGGAAGGGTTGGACCCGTAGCTTATCGTTTGAAATTACCGAGTGAGTATGCTCAAGTGCATAACGTGTTTCATGTATCATTGCTACGTAAACAATTAGTAGAAGATAGAGATCAAGTGATGACTCCGACATCAAATGAGATTCAGAGTGATTTAACGTATGTCGCGTATCCGGTAGAGATCTTAGATCGGAAGGATCAGGTCTTACGAAATAAAGTAATGTCGAAAGTGAAAGTGTTATGGCGTAGTCAAACTACGGAAGAAATGACATGGGAGATAGAAGATGAGATGCGTACTCAGTATCCACACCTTTTCGAGACATGAGGTATAAGTTTGGGGACAAACTTCTTTTAAGGGGGAGAGTATTATAACACCCGTATTTGTGTTATAGCTTTTGCATTGCATTGTCATGCATGATAATGTGATGTGGCGTGTCTTATGACACATGGTTGAGTGAGTTTTGACTCACGAGTTGATTTGGGTGTCTGTATTAGAGAACCCATTGAAACTATGGTGATTAAAGATTTGTTGTTGTGAAGTCTCTCCGAGTATGAGACGGTCACTGTGGAACATTTAAATGTTTATATGAAAATAAATGTTTACCTGTGTATTTCCATATCTGTATTATTTTCTGTTTTAGAATATATTTCTGTTGATTAGATTTAGTATCCTGGTGAGGACGAATGAACACGCTATTAATTTGGTAGGCTAATTAGCAACTTCGGAAACGTCATATAGAAATTCGCGTTTTAGCAACCAAACGAAACTTAGTCGAAAACTTTTATAATTTTGAAGTTTCACTTATAAAGCTATGAATAAGCTGTATAGAAAGTTTCAGAGACTGATTAGGAGTTTGGAAAACTCGTGGGGAGGTAAACGTAATTCCCCGAGAATGTTGCCTATATATAGATAGAGATGACTTGATATTTTTCATAAGTCTAACCTAAATTCCAAGAGGAGGCCAAAAGGGAGGCTAGAGGGAGATTAGTTGCTTAGAGCTTTGCGACGCCAAACGACGACCTTCCGTCAGTCTGGTTTCTCCCAGATTTCATATTCGAGCTCCTCGAGGTAAGAGCTTCGTTTGGATATATGTTAGGGCCTGTTTGGCTAAGTTTTCCGAAAAGTTATTTTCTAGAATTTTTCATAAAAGCTGATAAATGGAATTCTGATCCATAGGATTTGTACTAGACAGACTTCTGCACGTTCTTTGTGCACGGATTTTCTTTGAATCGAAGTTTAAGCGCGTAAATCGGAGGTGAGTGATTCAACTATGTTTTGGAATGATTTCTTGGCATGTATTCATGTTATGTTTGAATATCATGTATTAATTCCTAGAGATATATTGTGTAGTTCATATTGGGCATATATATTGATAAGTAGGCTCAATAGCACGGTGATATGTTTTAATTACCGCGAGTATGGTGATATGTATTTGAGCATGTTAAGTTGCTTATTTGGGTCAGAAGGAGCACGTGGTCACCGTACCATTTTGTGGAGCCAGTTTAGGGCATTAAGGTCGCACGATTGTTTGTAGAATCGTGGGTCTTACCCTTTCGCGTGGACTTATTGGCGAGGAGTCGCGGATTGGGAATATGGACGGGCACGTGAGTCTCCGGCGACTAGTATGAATTGTAGAGATGTGAATGCGGACATGTTTATCATTCATGTGCATATGTTGATTTATTCACTAAGCTTTAGCTTAAACAAATCGAAATATGTGTGGTTATTCAAATAACCATTTCAGGTGTAAATGCTGGCGAGGAATCGCAGAAGTGAGTACGTGGGTTGGGAGTTCGCTTGTGAGGCAACTTAATAGATAATCTTGTAGTTTTGGGATAATAGAAATGTTGTAATAAGATTTTGGTTGTTTTAAACCATGTTTAATTTGGTATGTTGGAATGGATTTTAAACCGTTGTAATGGTTAGTAACATGTTGTAATTTTGTTTGGTAATGCTTTAATACAGCTAGAATTACTTTAGACTGAGTTTGGTTTGAGTTTGGATTGAATGGTTAATCTTTGGTGGTAGTAGGAAAGCTTTTAAACTTGAATTTCTGCAGATTGGGCTGCTGCCAGGGGAGCAGTCGACTGAGCAGTCGACTGAACCCCTGAGTCTGTTAGCTACTGCTTCTTATTTTAGCTGAGCAGTCGACTGGACCCCCAGTATCAGTCGACTGGAATTGACATTTAAATCCCTGCCTAACTCCGTCGACTGAGCAGTCGACTGAGCAGTCGACTGAACCTCTGGTTTTAAAAATGTGTTTTGTTTTCCGCTGCGTGTGTTCTTCAAACCTAATTTTTGGGAACGTTAATGAATTGGTTTAGCCTCGGTGGCGTGCCACGGGCTCCGGTTCCGCTATTGTGGGACCGGGCTGTGACAATTACTGAGAGCGATTAATTAATTTGTTGGCCCCATTCTCTCTCCCTAGTTTATCATACATGGTCATGGACCTCAGAATGGTTAGTCTATTTATATGTAATCACATTTTGAAAGCTTTGTTATGGTTTTATTATTTATTATAATCTTATTTTATATATGTGTTAAGCTCATTTCAGTTTATTACTTTGGTCTCTCTCACTTTGATCTATCTCTTACTAGCTAGATTTTTCTATAAAACGGGAATAGTAATGTTTTGATGTGTCTTATTTCACATATTTGATAAATTTGAGTTTCTATTTAAGAGTAAGAAAAAGAAAACAAGTTGTTTTTAATTAAAAGAGACAGAAATAGCACATTATAGTACAAGAATATACTTAAAGCGTTATGAAAGGAGTCAATAAAAATAAATCGGGCTAGGCTACTTTTATTTTGTATCCGTTTTTTAATTAAAATATTATTTTCCAATTAATAATTATGTTTTGCAAGAATCTTACTAGATTGAGAAGATGTTCTAAACTGAGTATATTCATGGTAAATACAATAATATTATAATATATTAGAAATGAAAGTAGATGATTTTGCTTTTGCCACGTGGTATTTTATAGCATTTTCATGTTTTTAAATATTTTTTTCCACATGTTTGCTATATTATTAAAATCTTGGACACAATAAAACTTATCCTAAATTATCAATGCATTTGACCTCTGCTTTGCATTTTCCAAGTTTTTAAATTTAAGGGGCACATTAAATTTGAGCACTAGCAAGATTTGTGTTGATTTTAATAAATTTTGACTCAATGCATTTGGCATTTGCTTTGCATTTCCCAAGTTTTTAAATTTATGGAGCACATTTACGTCAAATGATTTGTATTCCTTTTCATATCCTGCAATTTTCATTGGGAATAATTCCTCAAGAGTGGAATTTGTTGATCTCTCTTTCTATACGAACGTGTATGTATAAACATGTGAATATGTGTATAATTTGTGTTTCTATTTCACTTCAAGTTTACCTTGACTTTCATCACTTGGGTCATGTGTCTTACGATTTTTGATTTCTACTTAAGATAGGCACATCATGCTATTTCGAAAGGAGATAGAAAGATTTATTTCTCACCAAACAGATAAGTGTTTTATTTTTTTTTACGTTTTTTTATGTGGTTAGGGTAAAATATTTTGTTTAAGTAGAATTATCAGTTAGTTGTCCAATATATTAGAAATGTGCAGGAATTAATAATTCACTAAATTAACGATCTTGAGACTTCATAGAATACATGCTACGACCCAGGTTATTGCATTTTGTTGGAAAACCTTTTTTTTTTTCTCACTATTTTGCTATAATTGTATTTTCGATAGCAAGATATACTCCAAATGTAGAGTCCAGATACTTCAATCTCCACAATTCCACCAAGTAAGGGTTTGCATGGTCTTTTATCTTGAATAACTTCATTGGGATTTTCGGTTGAACCAATGAATTGATGGAACATTTATTTTTAATACTTCTGAAAAATAACGTTAGATTAATAAGTGTATGAAATGTAAAAGAAAAAAAAATCCAAATAGTAGTCATTTTTTACTAAAATATAAACTAATTACGTATACTAATTTAAAATTAAATTTTATTATTATTATTATTATTATTATTATTATTATTATTTTCAACTAACCCGTGCATTGCACGGGGCACATAACTTGTTATGTTAATAAAATAGGAGTGGAATTGGACACGTGTCACTCGTCACCCAGTGAAGGTCTGAGTCAGCAAATATACTCTCATGATTTTGAGGTCCAGTATATATAAGCCTTGTCAACTTAAGAGCAATCTAAAGCACAATAATATTTTAACTTTTCAAACAAAATAACTAATCAGAATGAGTTTTATATTTTCTCCAACATGCTAGCTACGTGACTAGCCATTTTAATATTGATCTTTTTTACTAGTTAGAAATGACTCTCAGTATTCTCTCTCTTAACATTTGAATCTTCTTCCAATATTCAATAGGCACAAATATCAACTATAATGAATATAGCAAAATAAGATGACTAGATAAAAATAAAAATTATTGTTGAAATTGAAGTTTTTACAATGGATACATAGCTAAAATAGCTATAGCTAAAAACAAGAGTAATGATATGCTTCCCAAATTTTGTATCCCAAATACATGTGGTAATGGGCCTATTTTCAATCATGGTGGGATCACTTAAAACATTCTTCAATCAAAATCCTATAGACTCACTGTTACATGTATTTGAGAAGTATTTGAGATCCAAAATTTAAGAAGTATAACATTACTCTAAAATCAATTACACCGTTGGATATGCTCAGCTAAGCCAAGTTGGTAAAAAGGCGTCTCTCTTGCTCATTATTTGGATTCAAACTCTGCCCCTCCCCTCGATCCTCCTCTATTGAGAGCCCCTAATGTGGAAAAATTATTCAGTGAGTCCGTCACACCACGTCATAACATTGAAGTGGTGTGATGGCATAATCACATGGCACCATATGTGGCCACTAAAATAAGGAGGACATGACAAGTGAGGAATAGTGCGCCCATGGAAATACGGATCTAAAATCAGCAATAATTGTCATGCTACTTTAATTTTTAGTACTGACAACATGGCTCTATATGATTGGAGAGTCACACCACGCTAGCGGGATAACGTGGTGTGACGGGCGCACCAAACAATTTCACATCAATGTGGTCGGGTGGGCGAGAGCTGCTATAATTAAAGACTCGGCCATGTGTGTCTACCTGTCAATTAGGTTGGCCAATTTTTTTCAACTGGATCTTGTATATAGCTTATACGCCTGAAGAGAAGAAAAGAAAAGAAAAGAAAAGAAGGTCGTCCTTAAACTCTAAACCAAACAAGTGACCAAGTCGGTTCCATATACCTTAAAAGTCAATGATCCAGTAAGTAATTAATGATACTGCACCATCAAGAAGATTGACATTACGCTTGAGCTTGATAAACGCGTTTGCAATTTTGCATTTGACCCAGCCAAATCTCTCAAGTCAACGGCCTTCTCGATCTCGATCTCTTCTGCCTAGTACCTCATTATCTCCCCCCCACCCTCACCCTTATATATACTATATAGTTCATCCCTTGAACCAGACAACATCATCTCCACTCCATTGTAGGGAGAGGAAGACTCAGAGAGAGAGAGAGAATATGGTGAGGCTGAACCATGAGCCATACATGAACCATCTAAGCCATCCCCATCAACTAGAGCTATGCAATTTTGATGATCATCAACCACAACCACAACCACAATTAGAAGCTCAAATTAACAGACCATTACTCTGTTCAGCCTGCAAACTCCAATCATATGGACTCATCTACTCATGTAGGCCTTGCAATTTCTCTCTCCACATTTTATGTGCCCAAATGCCACAACTCATCACCCACCCATCTCACCCAAACCACACACTCTCTCTCCTCCCAATCTCTCCCTACCCACAAGGCCAATTTAACTGTGATGCTTGTAACCGCCGTGGAAACGGCTTCAGCTACCATTGCAGCCACTGTGACTTTGATCTCCACATTCTCTGCGCTTCTAAACCTCTCTCTGTGAACCACCATTTCCACCCAAACCACCCTCTTCAACTTACCTTTTATCCCCCTTATGGGATCAATGGCTTTTCCTGTGATATATGCAAAAACATAGGGACTAAGCAGTGGCTCTATAGGTGCAATGTGTGTGAATTTGATGTTCATTTAGACTGTGCAACAGCAGCCATGCCGAGGCCAATGACTCGGCCTCAGCCTCAGCCTCAGCCTCAGCCTCAGCCTCAGCCTCAGCCACAGCCTCAGCCTCAGCCTCAGCCTCAGCCTCAGCCACTGCCACTGCTACATCACGTCCAATCGTTTCCATTAATGAGCACTAATAATCTGCAGCAGAATCAAAGGCCAAATCTTATGATGCACAGCGCTAGTTTGGGGGCTCAGCCGAGCAATCAACAGGGGTTGTATGGCAATAATAATTTGATGGGTGCTATGGTTCAAGGGTTTGTGGAAGGAGCTTCCCAGCAGGCTGGCCAGAACTTTATGGAGAATGTGATGGGTGGTGGGACCGGCAATGGTGATTCTGGCGATGGAAATGGTGGTGGTGGTGGTGATTCGTCTTCTGGGTCCATTTTCAGTGTTGGGTCTTCACTTCTGAGCGGCATGCTTGATGGAGACTCAGAGGCATAAATTTAAATGCTTGGTTGTGTTATGGGTTGTGCTTTATGTACTTTTACCCTTTAAATTTAATGCAGGATTTGCCATTTATGGTATGTAATTAAGCAAAGGTAAGTCTATTATGAGAAGCTTCTTATATGAGAAGACTTGTTTTAACCGTTGGATGAGAATCTAACCATAACATTCCCAAGAATCTGGAGATGTATTTATTGCTAGATTCTCATCTAAGGGTTAAAACCCGCCATCTCATATAAGAAGTTGCTCATTATATACTTGCCCATTAAGCAATGCTCTCTATTTACCATTCTTTTCTTCCCTTTTTCTTTTTCTTTTTTCCCCCCTCTGAAGCTGTCAAAAGTTGGCTACACTAAGAAAATGTATGAAATTTTCTGTGATGATATGACTAGTGAATTATCCAGCCTGGAGTTAGAAACTATCTGAGAATGAAACTGCATATCTAAAGTAGAATTCAAGAAACCTTATATAATTGAGGCGCGTGCAGGAACGCTGGTTTATCCTACAAGTGAAGAGGTTGCTATTGAGTTTTTTTTTTTTTTTTTAATCGCAACCTCCATTGTCACAATGGATCAACAAAAGCGTTGAGCCGAGGCTCGGCCTCTTCTTTGAATACTTATATATAATAAACTTACATAGACAGAGAGAGATATCGTAGCGCACTAATAGAACATTGAAGGAAGCATGAGAAGCCATCCTCACTCAAAAGAACCTGAGAGAGAGAGAGAGAGAGAGAGAGAGAGAGAGAGAGAGAGAGAGAGAGATTGTGAGGGGAATGAAGCCTGGTCCGACATAACTATTCCTTACTTGAGATAATCTTGAAGTAATCTCGAGCCAGACTATATTCCCCACACCTTCAACTTCATGACCTTCTCTGTTAAATTAAAATCCACCGCTTCAACTGCAGTGCAAATTTGTCCCAGTAGAATCAAAAAGCCTTCGCCACCAAGAATAGCAAGAAAATGACCCACCCCCCCCCCCCCCCCCCCCCCCCCCCCCCCCCCCCAACTCAACCCACCATGGCACGCCCTAGTTAGTTATATAACCGAAGTAGGTTTGTTGTTGCAAAGTTTGGGAATGTGAATGGGGGATCCACTTGGGTCTTTAATGGAAGCCCTATTCATTGAGCTGTTGACTTCCAGTTCACCAGGGGGGGCAGTTGAGTGCTCTCTTTGTCGTTAAGTCTTGCCAACATTGTCATTGCTTGCAAATGCAGCCATTATATTCCATGCTCCCATATTATTAGATATATTATTCGAAAATTAATGCTATGCTTTCCAAATTTGAATGGCAAATTTGATTTTAAATTGCTTTAATTATACTACATGCAGTGGCCTGTGATACCGCTTACCACTGCCACAGCACGTGGGACAAGTGTTAAAAGTATTGAAATTCAAATTTGGGAAGTATAGATTTATACTTATTCCAAAGGATATGACTTTTGAACAAACAATTTAATTCCTTATGTATGCAGGGTGATCATAGTGTACTGCAAATTTACAATTATACGTTGTCGTATCTCGATATACTGAAAACTAAAAACTCACTTTTATCAGTGTTTTTGAATTAGCGATTTTGTACACGTGACAGGATAAAATTGTGGAACGCGTGACATGCACTTAAGGATCTGTATAGAAGTTTATCAATATAAAAGAACCAACTTCTAATTTTCTTATTTATGAAATCTTGCATATCTCTGGATAGAAAAGCCATCACCTGGTGTTGATCTCCATTGATGGTGCAGCAAGAGTGAGTTTAATAAAGACCTATAGTTGTGCATCAGCTGCATAAAATGGAAGTACCAAGCTTGTAACCTGATAAACTGGCAACGGTTTACAAAGAAAGAATGTATCATTCCAGGGAAGTCCCTCCAGAAACCATGTTTGGGATAAAGATTTACCCAAACCATAAAAGAGGACCATCTCGTATTCATATATGTAAGAATTAAGATGAAATAGTACAAGTGTCAGTCATAAGCTTCATAAATTGTGAAAATCTAGAGGGCAAATATGCCTAGTTGAATTCATGGAGTTTCACTAATCAAAAACAGCTTCTGATCATCAGAAATCATGCCTACATCAAGAATCTTGCCCCCTTCTTCTGATAAAATGAGAGAAGCACCTGAAAGTTTTAACTGATCCACTGCTGTCTTAATGAGCTCCTCAATGCTGTCTGGAACCCACAGCACAATTCCTAGCATTCTCTCCTCTTTGTGATCCCATGGGTTGCTGGGAAACACCGTGCATTTTCGCCGCCGCATTTTGCCTAATGCGACCAATGAAATGCAATTAGCTCATTAAAAAGAGAGAGAGATAGAGAGAGAGAGAGAGAGAGAGAGAGAGAGAGAGAAGAAAACATTCACATCAAATTCCACCCATATTCTCAACTTGGAATTTGAATAAATAACAATAATGTCAATGAGGATGGCAACGAGAACCATGACAGAAATATGTTACTATGTAGTTTTGTTTCTTTCTCCTTACTTCCCTACTGCACAATTCTTCAATAAATTGCTGCATACATTTTCATCTTGATTCTTTTGGCATAGATTTTGGTGGCTGTATGAGAACTACAATTTAGAGTCGCGCAACCTAGAAACCAAACTGATACTGCCCCCATTGAGGTTGATTTGGTTTCAACTCTTAGTATGTTTAGGGGAGGTAAATCATAGACTCCAAAATAGGGTAATTCTTGGGAAACAACTTTGATACAACTTTCACACAACCTCTTAAAAGATATCTATCTCTCTCCTGTCACTGTAGGGTCCAATGACATCACAGGAGAAAGATAGACACATCTTTTAAGGAGGTTGTGTGAAAGTTATATGAAAGTTGTGTCCCAAGAATTACTCTCCAAAATAAAGCCTTAGTATGCTCAATTATGTCCCAATTGGATGATTAAATATATCCACCCAGTCCCAACCTGGCCATGTATGAGGGAAAGAATTAACTCAGTGCTATTTTTAGAAATCAGTTACACTGATATTAACTAAGAACAAGACAAGATACAAGTACAGTAACACAGAAATTCCTACAAAGAGTAAGGCACAAATACACTGGAGACAGAAATTAAAATTTGTTAAAAAGAAACAAAATACAATGGAGAAAATATGAAAATCCCTCACATAGGAAGGAGAAGGGCAATTCACCAAGCCCGGAGATTAAAATGGATGTCCCCAAGCAATGATCTGAAGCAACAATACAGCAAGAAAACCAGAGCCAACAAAACCAAATAAGGGAGATAGAATGACTTCTAAGTCTTTCTAATATTGTTCTCTCAAGCCAGCTCTATGATCATGTAAACCCGACAGTTAATATGACATATAATCAAGCTGCATTTTTCTCAACCAGCACCAATGCCTATACCTGGCATGAGTACTCCAACTAGCCTGTGAAATATTCAGGAACAAGTTTCATGCCACCAGTGAATTTTCCAACACCTAATCCTTGTATACAAGGCGAAGAAGAATGGCAATGCACTTTGCCTGTAATATAAAAGGGGGCCATTACATAGTGGAGTTCCGCTTACACTGGCTGCTAGAAGGGGCAGACTCGAGACAAGCCTAACCTTTGGTGTTTTATATAGAAAGTAAAACCTGGAATCTCTCATTAGTCAACCCAAAATTGCCACTAATACTATGCACCAATGTCGCAATTTATCAGCCAGTTGGTGGAGTCACACAATGTCTTCCAATCACATAATGGGATCTACAAATTCATAAGCCTTCAAAACATCAAAACCAAACAAAATTATGAGTGGCGTAACACCACTTAGAAAATACTCACCAAGTTGCAAAAGAGTTGGTTAACTGTGCATAAAATTCATGCAGTGTATCATTTTCCTCTTTCTGATGAGGATTATATGCATAGCGTACAAGGGGTTTAGACAGGATAAAAAAAAATGGAGTCCATTTTATTATGCATGTTCCATCACTAAAGCCAACAAAATACGATACTGCCATACTGGACATTCTGGAACCAATATTAGGATAGCACAAGGTAGTAAAGATAATCCAAGTATACCGTCAAACTAACAAAAGAAATATTAAGAAACGTTTAGGAAGAGCACCAAGTGGACTTCTACAACTAGCACATGTACAATAACACCACATTATATTCATACAACCTTGAGAAAGGGATTAAGTTTTAATGATTTTTTTTTGCTTCAATAGGAGAAGGTATAAAACTAACAAAATTCCAGTCATTTTGAATTCTTTCACTGACAACTGAAGACTAATCTGATAATAATCTTTCACTTCAAAGCCAACAACAAAAGTATAATATATGCTAGAAATTCAGTTTCGCATTACCTCTAATTCTATCAGAGCTATCAGATAATTCTGACAATTGTGCACACTCTGCATCTTCCAGTAACTTTATTAGATTCTTATTTCCACCTATTCGGGCTTCATCAAGTGGAGTATTTCCCCATCTGCAAAGAACAAGTGGCTACGAGTATATTAGTTTCCCGGAAGAACTATGCATATACGATATAACTGTCTACTGGGAAGTAGGAACTTGAAATGCATTTTTTTACAATTGTTTTCAATCAAGTAAACATTGCCATTCTGGAACCAGACTATCTTATATTAGAACTTATTGATTCTTGGACAACTTTTATACATTTTTTAAAGATTCAAACATTATAAGGTAAGATAAAGTTTTTATATGGAGTGGAAGGTAAAATTAACGTGATACAGTTAGTTGAAACACCTTTAAAAAGTCAGGTTAAATTCATATGCATGGATATAAATACGTATGTAGGTTTATGAATAAACATTCCCATTCTGTAGTTACTCTATGAAAGATGGTAGAATAATCGAGGATCATTGTCTGAAAAATGACAGGAATCGAATCGTAAGACTCTACCTGTCCTTTGAAAAGACACTAGCACCGGCTTCTAATAGTACATTTGCCATTGAATACTGGCCTTCAGCAGCAGCCAAATGTAGAGGTGTTCGAAGATCAAAATTTTTGGAGTTTGGATTAATCCCATTGGCCATTACTCTTCTTAGAAAATCTGAATCCCTCTTTGCGACAGACATACAAAGACAACTTCCAGCATCATCTATTGTCAATGATGCCCCCGCACTGACAAGCATGGCAGCCACTTGATCATGTCCATTTTTGATCGCTTCGAGCAATGGAGTGTTTCCAAATTTATCTATTGAAATAAAAGGATGGACTATTACATTTAAGGGACAAAATGGGCTGTTAACAACAAACCCCAAAGGACCTTGAAATCTGAATCTAAAAGGTATCAAGATAGACCTAGGAGAAAACAAATAATAACCAAGAACAAGCAAGCAATAAAGCACACAAACGACACACGTGGTCTCCTAAAAATGGGATACTCCACCACAAGGAGATAACTAAGCTTCACTATGAATAAGCAGGAGATTACAAAGCCTCAACTCTCTTCTCACTGCCCTCTAGACTATCTCGATATGCCCAAATTCGTACTCTTAGAAGCCCTAAGAGTCACGCAATTATATAGAAAAGTAAACCTAGTTCGGACAGGAAAAGGAAACCTAGCCACAGCCGATTTCGCTCGAGCGACCTACAAATCTGTTTTCTTGCCCTTTCCATCGCTAGCACAAACACCAACAAAGTCACTCGAGCGAGCCTTGACCTCGCTTGAGCGACCATCACAAATTAGAGTCACATCTAACATATCAAAAAAGACTCCAAGGAATAAACTTAGAACCGTTGCTGACTTAGTTAATTATTAACAGCCAATTTTATTCCTTAAACGTAAAAAAATTAAGTAATCAGCATGAGTGTATAAATTTATTTCTGAAAGTAATTATTCCATAAGATAACAATGAAGCATAGAAGCCAGTGAAGCATAGAAGAAGCTTACCTAAAACGTTGATTCCTACTCCATGTTGAATAAGAAATAGAGTAATATCCTCATATCCATTGGATGCAGCAAGATGCTGTAAAGGGAGGTTATTTCCAGCAAGCCACAATATCACAGTTTCAACATTGGTGAACAAAATAATGCACAAATCCGTAGCGGGACTACCGGAAGAGTCTCCTGAATTTCTCTTAGTTTTTTAACTTAAGCAGAAAACAAAAATAAATAAAGAATGATTTAAATAAAACCTCCAAAAAATATGTTACAGATGAAACTTTACTAATCTTCACCAAAGCCTTATTGTCTACTTCGTCTAGTTAAATGTTTCTTCTTCTTCTTGGAGGTTATAGAAGGCAGCTCGCCAAAGCCACCAAAGATATTGGAATAATCCCATGGTTTTGCCAAAGATAAAACCTTGCACAACTTACCACTAGCATTCTTAACAGGCTAAAGAAGCATCCTATAGTTTATGAATGAATTTTTTACTTTAAATTAAATTATTAGGCATTGCTTCTCCTTTGATTGTATGGTACACCAATAGAAGTCTGTGATTTTTTCCCTGACGGATAGAAATCTGTGAATTTAAAACTAGGATTATATATTTGAGATTTTCCAAAAAGTTTGTGGTACAGCTGAAAAATCAGGAGAGCTTTAGATCTTCCTCATGTGGATAATATAGAATACACTTGGATAAGATTATAGATTTGGCAATGAAATTGCCACCACTGATTTTTGGATTTCTAATTTACTATGAACATGCCAGTTCCAGGATTTTAGACCTGAGACAATTTGCTCCAAAAGCAACTTGAAAACTTCAGATACACTTTATACGGAATAAAAAGATAGGGACTATAATGTTTAGGGAGGAAAAAAAAAAGGGACTATAAGAGATGCTTCATGGGAAATTTTAAAATCCAAAAGCAAGGAAGGTGAAATCCAGAAGAATGCCTACATCTTGAAAAGAATTTATGTTTTTCTTTTTTCTTTTTTCGATGAGGAAAAATAAATCTTTTTACTCCTCTGATTTCATGCAACTCAAATAATAGCTTTCCCTAAGACCGGTCATTGAGTTTGCTCCCATAGCAGGGATTTTAGCTCCTTTGGGTTTGACTAAGGACAGTTTATATGTTGATCTTCCCCGTTATGCAATTGACGAAGAATCAAACATTAAAGTAGTTGGATTCTTCAGTCTCTGTTTTACGGGCCAGTGGCACCATAACCGTGTGATGTGAGAAATTTGAAACCTCTACTTAGCATAAGATAAGGAGATCCAGTAGAATCCAAGGTTTGCCAATGTTCTAGTAGACAAATCGACCAAGACGGTAGCTTTATGTATAGTCCATTATGCATACAGGGAATTTCACCCTACTTTAAGGTATACCAGAAAATGGAGGATTTATGTCTCATGGAATGCAATTACTTGATTCTTTTCCTTCTTATTTTGCATGAATGCCAATTCATATCTTATTTTCTTTTTGTTAAATAATACATATCAACCTTCCATCTTGTACTCATTGTATAATTTTGTAGCATCTGATTTCTAGTTTACCAATGAATAAAAAAGAATAAAAAAAACTGAAAGAGTGTAGCCATGGTGAAGCGGAGAGGGAGGGGCTCTGATGGCATGTTACTTTTTGATAGTTCCTTCAATGGAAGGAAAAAGGGGGAGTTGAAGCGAGAATGGAGGGGGAAGGAATAACAGAATATTTTGCATCCTAACAGGCTAGAATATTTGCTCGTAAGATTTCATACCAGAGGTGATCTTCCATCATAATCTGTCTTATTCGGATCTGCTCCTGCTCCAATCAAACATTTTAGTCGATACAGGTCTCCATCATGAGCAGCACAGCTCAATCTCATAGCCAGCTCAGACTCATGTTTAACAATATGAAGTGTAATGTCAGATTCCAACAGCTTGTTGCGGAGATTGGATTCTTTCCCCTGCCAATTTAAAAGATGTTTAAAGTGAACCAGAAAATTCCAAACTGTGACTGCTATTTAAGTTCTATACTGTTTCACTCTAATGCAATTAAATGCATAAGTTTGTTGCATAAACACACACCCAAAGACACAACTTTTGGGACACAACCCAAGAGATGTGTCTATCTCTCTCCTGTGTCACTGTGTGGTCCAGTGACATCACTGGAGAGATATACACACATCTTTTGGGCTGTGTACCAAAAGTTGTGTCTTTGAGTGTGTCCCAATCTTTACTCTAAAGGTTATCCAGTGTTAGGTCATCTCCCTAATATCCAAGGCCAGTATGACCAGTCAAATATAAAAATAAAAAATTTTAAAAAAAAATAAACCGAACGAACTAAAAAAAAAAGAACAAAAAATCTCAAGTTGGAGAAGAAGATAAGAGCAACAATTAAGAAGATAACTAACCTCCAGAAGGTTATTTAAGATCACCCGCCCATCAAAGAAATATATCTCGAGGATCTCTATGAAAAATTTTTTGTCAACTCGTAACAACCTAGATAATTCACAAACTCGAATGGTATAAGTGGATGGAATGTTGCAAAGAACAGAAATTTCTCCAAATGAGCTGTGAGCTTGGAGACACAGAAGAGATTCTTCTGTTTCATCATCTTCATTTCTTCTTACTTCTTCCTGTAAATACCATGAAATTGTCAATTTTGCATTTGAACATTTGCTGTAATTGCATGTAGAGTCTCCTTGTGTAGGATATTACTGGAACAGAAAAACCACAAGGCCTGACTCACCCTCAAAAGAGGCCTTCTGAGGGGAGGATTACCCAGGCTTATAAGAAGCACAGACGGGGGCGATGTGGGACAATCCAACAACTGGCACCAAAGATCTTAATAGAGTTCTTTTTCTGCAGCCTTGATAGCTGCATCCCCTCTCCCACTCATGGATCCCACATAATGCAAGAGGGGGATGTCATGCAGCCACTAACACTGCTGAAATAGAACTTCCTACACACACACATATATACTGCATGACTCTTAAGTATTCTTAACTATGGACTTAGTTTGTTTCATTTTCAAATGTTAATTGACAACAAATTCTTTAATTATTGCTTTTAATATAGTGTCTTTTGGGTAAGTTACTGCTACATTATCTTCATTAGAATCTGTTATTATATTAACCTTACCTCTTGGTCGAATGAGGTGATGTTAATTGTTAAAGAGCTGTAGGAAACCTTGGAACAACCTCAGCTTTTACCTACTATTACGGAGGTTCAGAGTAGACCACTAATCTACCAAGAAGTAGCATCCAAGAATTCTGCCATCACTTTATACAGGTTTGAGGTTTCAGCTCCGGCTACGTGGACCATAGTTAAATGGATAAATTCGTGCAAGATACAATAAAATTAAGACTTGTTAGTGGTTTTTTCTTTAGTGATATATTTTGTACATTTATATTGGCAAAGTTGATGCAAGCTTTTTCTAAAAGCAACTGAAATTATTGGGGATAACTCTGCCTCTTGATGACTGTTGACGGTCTCCACTCCAGTAATATACGTATGTGTTTGTGGTTTGGTTAGGTTGGGGGTGGGAGAGGGGCTGGTATGGATGTAGCCTATGTAGGAATAGAGGAGAGCTACTAATATGCATCATGAAATAGCCTTCAACTAGTTATCAATTTGCAATTGATTGGATTGAAAGATTAACGAGTAGGAATCTTTCATACTAGTATGAGAAAGTTTTACAGGTGTGATATCTTAATTCTAAATGACACATTTTACAGAGTACATAAGTAAGCATTAGCACTACATACTGCCATTCTTCTTTTACTCAAATGTCAATAAAATATGCATACATACATAATGCTATTTCTGTAAGTTATACTTAATTTTATTTTAATTTAATTTAGCTGACCTAGAGCCTGTTTGTATTTCTGTTATATAAATGGAAAGATATACATACACAAAAATAATGAAAGAACCGAAACTCATACCAATTTACCATGACAAACAAAATAAATTTGATCCACAATATTTCCCTGTTCTATGATCACTTCTCCTGGAAGAAAAAATTCCTCGTGGACCCCATTTGCCTGCATGATCAGAAAACTAACTAAGCTGACTTATATGCATTGAAATGAAGCTGGGATAAAAAAAAAATGTATTGCATTTATAATATCAATAGACCTTGACCATTGCATATCAAATTGCAAAAGTAGACAAGTAAAGGCAAAAGCATCTCAAAACAAAGCATTTTTCTCAAGGCATATCATAAAAATATTCATCGCATGTATGAGAGAGAGAAAAGAACTCGAAATACAGTAACCCTGTATTCAGGTACCAAAGTACTGTTGTCACTAACAACCACGCATCAGACACAACAATACATTTTACAGTAAGCTAATCTTCTTAGAAGAGTCAGAAACAATGAAGGATTGGTCCCACATTAAACCTTCCTCATTAATTCAATACGTTGTTCAGATTACATGAAAATGAAAGAAGAGGTAAGTTCTGGTGTCCCTATTACTTGTTGATTACCCAATTGCCATAAAAATTACTGTTAAAAAGACTAACAATTACTGTTAATTTTGTTAAACAACCACTTTGCCAAAAGCTTAAGCTATTAGCGAATGTGCCAAACAATGTGTATGAAGGTCATACCTTCCTTCACGTACCTATCTCATGTGGAGAGTCAAGCATATAAACTGAATGCAGTGTAAACAAACAAAGAGAATCGAGAACAAGCACATATGGAGAGCCTTGGCGTAGATCTCCAAGAAATAAAGTTATGTTTAATGTTTGACAGCCACTAGCAGAAAACTTAAAGCAGTTAGGTGATGGGACAAACTATGTATGTCATGTTCAAACAGATTTATGATTGCACCATATCATTAGGAGTTGACCCAAGCTTTGTATCAAATACCAGGCTAAAGAGGTCAAAAGTGATCAAAAATTTCATCAAGCCTAAGGTAGTAAGAGGCAGAAAGCCAATATATCCCGCCATGTGATGATATCCCCGAAAACTAGCATAAAATACCAACATACACTACAACAGTTAACTAAGACGATAAATATCACATATCTTTGTAAAGGGAACATGTAAATGCAAGTGCCACTTCTTGGCCTAGTCTATGATCTACTTAAGAAGTAAAAAATTGACTTACTATCTGCTTGATGAATCCCAAAGAGCACCCATTGAAAAAAGGAACCTCTCTAATGTATGGCTCATATAACTTCTGTGCAATCTGAAAAGAAGAAGAAAAAATTCATGGGGCAAAGGAGTTCAATTTAAAACATGTTTTTTTTTGGATGTCAAATATGCGAATTTGACATTCACATGTACTTGTACATATATATGGCGTTAGGCAGCGATTGAACGGTTCTCAAGCACCAAATCAAAATCAGCTATTAAACAGCCTGTCAACCCTAAGCATAGTTTATATGATGATACCTTTTCTCGAATTGAGACCGGAATATCCTGTAGAACAGCAGCTTCTGTGTAACTGCTCTCATACTGTAACCGCACATGACCTTTGATCTCGGTACTTATGTACTTTCCAAGTTTGTTTCTGTTCATATACTTGATAAGATCTGCCATTTTATCTCTAAACCTTTCTGTTTTAGACCCTTTTACAATCAATGCTGTCATGTTACCGAGTAAATAAGCACCCAGAATCATGTCAAAAGAGACATAAATCATTACAAATATCATTTCCCTGGTATTTACTGCATGTATCTCTCCATAACCTGTAGGTAAAAGCAAGCAGTCCACCAAAAATTATCACTCCAGCAATGACAGTACCAGCAACCAATTTTCCAGAAATGGCAATCCTTCAAGCATTTGACACTGTTATAATTATGTAGTCACGTGAACACTTCAATCGAGATGCAATTTGTAGAAGTTCTACATTTTGTCTCAACTCTCATATCATAGAAGAACTAATTAAAAAAGTTACAAGTTACAACTATCCATTAATTTCATTTTGAAGACACCAAACACGCTGAAGAAGACAAATGGATAAAGAACATAAGGGAAAAGCTCAATTATGCTCTCAAATGGTACTGTATCTTCACTTTTGGTCTCCTAGTCTAAATGTTAGTTGATAATGCCCCAGATATTTCATAGTTTCCCTCACTTAGACACATGATGAAACATAAGAGGTTTGGGCTGTTACGATATCTTACTAAAAGTCAGAATGTTCAACCAGTTCCTAAATAACATTTCAAAACTAAACAAGACATATAAAGACTGTCTTGATGACTTGGAATCATTTTAAGGTAAAACTTGTGTACACCAACTCAAAATAACAAAAAAGTTTGCTAAGAAAAGAAATCCACAGACACAGAGAGTGAGAAGAGAATGACATGTTATGGAACTCCATTTTGTGTGATGTGCTGGAAATATTGGTCTCTTCTTTTTCTCAAGGGGCACTAAAAAAACTACAGTGTGTTGTAAGCCATAGTAGAGTCAAGATGAAAGAAAAGTATTATTGATCACAGGAACAAATAAGCAATTTTGCTCAAAAAATAAAAAGCGCACTAATTTGGTGAAGCAGAACATACATAAGAAGCTTACCAACTGTTGCCATGGTAACAATGGCAAAATATAATGATGTTATATAGCGTTTCCAAAGATCAATGTCTCTGAAGTCCGAGTACTTATATTCACCCATCTGTAAACTTCCTATCCACGTGTATCCTTCTTTGGAGGGAGGCAGAGTGGTAGCTAGATAGTAAAAGATGCAGGCAGCTGTATGGGTACAATAGAGTTCGACAACAAGAAGTTTCACAATCCTTGTGAACAGATAATTGATACGGATGTTCTTTTCCATCTTCTCAAAAAATTCTGTCACTCTGAGTGCCCGACTTAGCCTAATCCATAATAAGTACCTCACTGGCTCTTTCCCACCAGAAGCCTATTAAGAGCAGATGGCTTACGATGAGTTTCTAACTTGCTACATTCACGCACTAAAAAAAAAATCCGTAGTTCCCATAAGCATACTTATACGAAGAAAAAGAGCGCCCTATGATAATACTGTGTTGTCAAATTGCATACAAATTTTAACAAGTCTGTACAGCATATCAAATATTTGTTTTTTTCCACAACAAAATTTTACCTATCCACCAAGAGAAGAAAAAAATAAAATAAAAAATTGTTTGGGAAAAATAAAAGTGAGCAATGCTATGCTTCCCAAATGATTCCCAAATACATGTGGCGGTGGAACCACCTTCAATAATGGTGGGACCATTTCAACATCCTCCGATCAAAATCAAAATCAAAATCAAAATCAAAATCAAAATCAAGTGGGCTCCTCACACATGTATTTGGGAATCATTTGGGAAACACAGCATTACTCCATAAAATTACCTAAAAATGAGATTATAAGTATCACTAACAACTATAAATAGAAATAACAGATACAAAATGGTGATGAAAGGGAAGGGATCCCGAACCTCTAACAACTAACAAAATTATTGCCTTTTTTTTTCATATTCAGTATCAAACACGTACAGGAAATATAATTGAAGAAAATAAACTTATGCCAATGTAATGAAATGAACACTGAAAGTGTAAAAAGTAAAAGAGATGACAAGGGTTGGGTGGTACATTGTAGATAGCATCCCAAGGCAAACAACCAAGTAAATCAACCAGAAAGCGAGATCTCAAGTACCTGTGTAAACATATACAGCTCATCAGAAACACACAAAAAGAAAGAAGAAGAGAAAGAGAGAGAGAGAGAGAGAAAAAAAAAAAAAACAGTAATAGAACAGTCCGAAGAGAGAGAGAGAAGTTACCGACCGAATGGCGATGAGATTGCGATTGTAGACGATGCGGTGGGAGTGAGTGTCCTTGTAGGCAACGAAGAAACGAACGACGATGTCAATGAGGAAAGCGATTTGGCCGGCGATGTCGAGGAAGAATAGATTCTCCGGCAAGCCTCTGAAGAAACCGAACTCGAGGGGTGTGAAGAAGGACGAATACACTGCCCATACCAATATGAATTGTGTCCACACCACATACCACCTGCATACCCATTCCCATTTTCTCCAATCTCTTTAATAATTAACACACAGTTTTGAGCTGAAAACCTAGACACAGAAAGAGAGAGAGAGAGGTAGGAGCGCCATGCCATGTTTAAGTTATTTTGTTCCTTTCGTATTTTTCACTTCTTTTTCGCGCCAAGCCAAGCATGCTCGAGAGAGTGGCCACAAATTCATATAGGTAGCTGGTAAGGGCAGGTGTATTTTTTAATTTGGGCACCTCTTTTTAAGTTAAAAAATCAAATTTTTATCTTTTATTGTAATTAGTAAGGGCACCTCACTTATTGTACTATATATATATGGGTAAATTACAAATTACACTCCACTAGTTTCGTAAATCAGTGTAGTTTTGTATTTATTTATTTATTCATATTTTGTTTCTTTCTTAATTTCTTCCTTCTTCAGCTTATTATAAGTTTTAGTCCTCCTCTTTTTTTTTTTTCTTTTTTTTTTTTTTGGGTTAATTAGGATTAGATGCCACATTAGATACTTTTTACGTGATTGGGCTAACCCGTGAACTAGTTTAATGAAATGCCCAATGAAATTTAGTTGACCAAAATAGTCTTTTGTGTATTGTTAGCACGCGCACATGCACTATCCGACATTCTGCATTCAAAAGGAACGCATATGGACATGCACATGTCACGTGTATAGTTAGGTGTTTTTTTTTTAAGGAACACGTGTATAGAGAGAGAAAGAGAGAGAGACAGAGATCGCCATTGCCATCACCATCGGCGATGATCGCCGGCCAACACCACCATCGTCGTCGATTACCATCACCATCGCCGTCGTTGCCACCACCACCACCACTATTGCCATCGCGTCTCCACCACAACCGTGGATCGCCATCACTATCCCATAAATAACTTATAATCTTTTAAACAATCTGATACACTTAAAATTTATAATAATCTGATAATATCTTATAATCTTTTAAATCACATGATAATATCTTGTAATCTTTTAAATAATCTGATACATTTAAAGCTGGACACGCACTTGTACACTAATATCAAAGTGAAATTGATAAAAATAAATAAAAAAATTAAGCTTATAATACAAAACTTCCGTGAAAAAATTATGGGATAGATTATGGGGTCATTTTGGGCCAGAAATAATGTGATATTCCCATTGTACCCTTGCTTATTTTGTAATTAGGTGGATTTTGCACAATTTGAGGACTGGAAAGGGAGTAAATTGCCAAAATTGAAACTATAGGGACCAAACTGTAACAACCCTTAAACTATTGGAGTGTAATTTGCAATTTACCCATATTTATATATATAGTACAATAAGTGAGGTGCCCTTACTAATTACAGTAAAAAATAAAAATTTAATTTTTTAACTTAAAAAGAGGTGCCCAAATTAAAAAATGCACCTGCCCTTACCAGCTACCATTCATATATGATCAAACCATTTTTAATTGGTATTGTAACTTTTCATAGTATTATTCTAGGCTAAATTACACTTTAGTACCCTATAGTTTGGGCAAAGTTTCACTTTGGGGCCTTTACTTTCAATTGTAACACTTTGGTCCCTGTAGTTTTGAATTGGTTTCAATGTAGGCCTTGCCTCTAACTCCGTTAGTGCAACTTGACGGCTCACTCATGTGCCTTGAAAACTCTAGGGCCCAAAGTGAAACTTCTCCGAAACTCTAGGGCCCAAAGTGAAACTTCGCATAAACTATAGAGTACCAAAATGTAATTTTTCATCAAGTTGCACTAACGGAGTTAGAGACAGGGCCTACATTGAAACAAATTCAAAACTACAGGGACTAAAGTGTTACAATTGAAACTAGAGGCCCCAAAGTGAAACTTCGCCCAAACTACAGGATACTAAAATGTAATTTAGCCTATTATTCTATGTCAAACTATTTATTTAAAAGTATTTTTCATATATAAAATTCTAAACATTTTTTAAGTAACAAATTGAACATTTGAAATAAATTGTTTTTTTTTTTTTTTTTTTTTTTTTTTTTTTTTTTTTTTCTTAGCAAAAAAAAAGAAATAAATTGTTTTTTATTAATCATTTCCCTTATTTTACCAAATTAATGAACCACATGGACTCCATTGGTTGTTTTCTACACTTATATATTGGTAAACACATATTCCCAAGTTTGCCCAACAGGCAACAAGAGCCAGTTTTATAATTTATTTATTTTTATTTATTTTGTTTGCTTTTGCATGTTTAAATAAGAAACAATAAGAATTTTTGTTTCCAATCATTTTTGTTTATTTACAGTGGGAAACTTTTTTCAAATAGAAATTGAACAATAATGGGGATTTCAGCCTGGTCAATGAGCCCCATCTCACAAAAGTAGACTCTCAAACTTGGCTAGCTTAAAGCAACTGCAGTGACGTAAAAAAATGGTAGGGTAAATTTAGGTTAAATTTATGTACCAAGAGAAAAAGGATTACAGTAGTGTAATTAATGGTTAATGGAACGGCGAAGGGAATGCCGGTTGAGAGTGGGCCGGCAAAGGTATTGCCATTTGGTCCATTTTTTTATATAAAAGAAAATTAATTAATCTTCAATTTTTTGTAATAAAAATTAAAAATAAACAAACAAACAAACGGCAAAGGCTTTTCTGACTGGTGTTGAGATGGCATTACTTTGGCCAGCTTGGGCCACTAGCTTTTTGTATAAAATAAAATAAACCAAACGACAAAGGCTTTGTCGGTTGGGGAGGGAAATGACAATGATTCTACCGTTTGACTGTATAGTAAGAAAAATTAGTTGAATGACAAATTTAAATTCCACTACTATACAGTATGCTAAGTTCCTATTCAACAAACACCACTACACCTCACATGTTTAGTAACTACCCTAAGTTACCTTACCACTTAACACCACTACAATGCTCTTATTATATATAGTTAGCCACAAAAATTGTTTTAGAGAACAAGCAGAGGGGCCACGACCCCCAAGTTTTTTTTTAAAGAAAAAAGTTAATTCTCTCAAAAGAAAATTAAATCTTATTAAAATCGACCACCCGACATTGTATGTGTGAGATTCAGTCTCACATCGAAAAATTATAGAAAATTAGTGTAGTACTTATGGAACCAAGTAGGCTACGTACTACTAATAATTTGGTCTAGCATTTTAAGAGCCGATGTGGCAAGCCCGTCAAGTTGTTGGATTAGTGGTTCATTTGGTTGGTCGTTACAGAATGGTATCAAAACGGATTTCAGCCGAAAGTGTGGGGACTTGAGTCGTGCCCTAGAGGAGGGTGTATGGGATCCCACACCGTCTAAGGGAAGTTACAAATCCTACTAGGCTATGCGACGAGGACCTCACATATTCAAGTGAGGGAGACTGTGAAATCATGTGTCTTGTGGGATTGTGTTTGCCTACAGTGGAGCGATATAAGTATTTTTTTTTATTCAGCTAATTAAGTGTTCTAAGAGTCAAATCACTATAAATAGCAGAAAATATTTCAAAAAAGTGTCGGTCAAATATGTTTGTCATTTAAAACAATAGAGAAAGGTTTTTTTTTTAAAATACTAAATTTAAATGACAAAAGAACTGCCTTTACTACTTGAATTAGAATATTGTCCAATAAAATCCTCCTTCAAAAAAAGTAACAGAATTGAGAGAGAAAAAAGGTAGCAATTGAGGTGGACAAGACAAATAAAAACCTTAAAACCGAAATGTTCCAAATATAACAAAGTTTAGAAAGAAAACATGAGATTGTGAGGCAGAGAAAGAAAAGAGTTTGTGTTGACTAACAAGTTATCAGGATGAATAACGAAAGCTCCGTCGGAATGGCCACTGGTTACATTTGTAACAATGTCTCGCATGAGCCCATTCTTACCAGATTCGAATCCCGACTCGCTCCGATAGAACCTGCTAAATCGACTCTTCCAAGTTGATTTGGTTGTGGGTTCTTCGAGCTCCTCAACCTCAACCTCAACCTCGAACTCATCTTCATCTTCATCTTCAAACTCCTCCCCTCTTCCTCTACTCCTATGCATCTTCATCATATCTATTATTTATATATTGTTTGTGTGCAATATTAATGGATCTACTAGGAAGAGCGAGCGGAGGCGACTAGTATATGTATTGTGTGCTTGATGTGTATGAAATAGGATTTTGATTTGGGGAGATATATGTGGAGTGTTTTAATTATAACCAGCGTGTGTCACATGAAGTAGAGGGAAGGAAACAAAAGTATTAAAGGCATTACACTATTACAGGAATGTAAATGGTACGTTTTTTTGTTGTTGTATTTGACGTTGACATCGACGGGAGAGGGAAGTCCTAGATTTCAGTAGTCCATCCACTTTCTTGGTGCAGGAATTTTATAACAGTATGTGGTGATGGTAATGAGAGAATCGTATTCAAACTTTTTAACAATGTGGGTGTAAAGCATTTTTGTTTAATGTGTAACAAAAGGTAACTTTTCTCAACAAACAAATAAAAAGAAAAAGAAAAGAAAAGGCAACTATAGGGACCCACAAATATGTATGGTCGATCTCGAACCAGGTACCAATGGCTAAGCCTCTTTTTAGAGTCACTTCTCGTACATATCTTTGGGTTAAATTTTTAAACAATTTGTCATACTCCTATTACTTAAGGTGCTTATATTAACGTCTTTGGAAAAAAAAAAAAAAAAAAAATTAAAAGCACATTTTTGAGCAAATACTTCAGTCGAAAAGTGATGTAGATTTAAAGCTTAATGATTTTTTTGTTGAATTCCCATGTTACTTAAGTAATTTGGACTTTTTCTTCTACTTATATATATGCTTAAACACAAAAGCCTAAATCAATCCAAACGGACCCTAAATTTATACCAAAACCTATTTGGACGTGTGTTACTACATTTGTCATAAAATTGAATGGTAGAAAAGTGATTTGCAAAAAAAAATTGATTGTAGACAACAGTGACTATAATTTGTATTGATTTTGAACATTGTATTTCACAAGTAATTACGTTTATGCTGAGGGAATACCTTTCTCCTTATCTAAGATGCTGTCGGTAACGAGTATCTGCTGATAGAATCAATACCTACCATTAATTTATAATGGATGGGACATCACTTTCTATTGGAAGATCTCTACTATCTCTCTATAATTTCCTTCTTTGATTGAGACTAATGATATGATTCTCAAATCTTAATTTCAAAATTCACATTTTAAATGATATGGCAGTAATTTATATGACAGTAAAACTATTTTCAATAATGATAGAATCACTTTAATATCATTCAATCAAAAATCAATAGACTTACTGTGACATCATTTTAGAGATGAATTTAGGATTAAAATTTGCATAGCATAACTAATTAATTAATCCATGGTGCATTTGTCTTGGTTAATTATACTCTAGTTCTTTGGTACTGATGTAGCCTGATTTCGGTTGACCTGAAGTGAATGCTGAAATGAGCTATAGTAGATGGCACTTCTGAGCAATGGTCTATAGACTATACATAAAACAAACGAAAAACTCAAAGAGGGTTTTTTCAGAGTCTCCTCTGATAGTTAAGTTAGTCAACGGGAGAAAGAATTTGCAGGAGGAGTATTATTATATACACTCTGAAAAGTATATTAAAATATACAACCTTGCTTAAAAAGGTTGGACATTGTGCTGAAAAGCATGTACACACAAAAAGGGGTGTTTTGTGTGTGCAGATTTTTCAACACAATGTCCAACATTTTTAAGCAAAGTTGTGCATTTTGGTGTGCTCTTCAGAAGGTGTGTAGCATTACTCTTTGCAGGAAATTGAGAGGGAACGATTGTGTACCTTTTTGCGGAATAAATGTGGATATAAATAGTGTAGTGTTTCAACCAACTATGCTCTTCTCGGCACACTCTTCCACTCAGTAGTAGTGGTTTGGACACCTGTCTTTCTCGTTGGGAAAACCCCTCTAGCATCTGCCATGTGTCCCCATTCTTTGATAATGGGCCGCATGCTCCGAGTTTGGAGGAGAACGTGGGCAGTTGAGTTGTTTTGGGCCAAACGGCTAGATTGATCCAGTCTTCATCGAACATTTACCTGGTCAAGATGTTTCATGTGCATGGCACCTGCCTCAAGCAGTATTGACACGTGTCACAAATTGCCGTATCATCCAAACGATGGCGTATCAGGTACCATATTTTTACTTTACTTATTATAATTGAAAAGTTGATACTTAACCATCCTTAATGAGTGACTTTTTTTTTCCTATCTTATAATGGGAAATATGAAATTGCCACTAAGGCGTAGAGGGAATCAATACTAATCAACTTAGAAATTAAGGACCTTAGTCCTTTCGAAACTAATGCTAATTTAGAATATGGATTGTCAGGATCGGCCCTGCTTATAGACATGGTAGGCGGTCGCCTAAGACCCCTAAATCTTATTCATTTTTTGTTCTTCAATAAGGCGTTGAAAAATACTGAGTAGGGCTCAAAATAAATTTTTTTTATTTATAATATGTTGAACAATTGTAATGGAGTCCAAGTAAATATTGAAAAAAATAAATGTATGTGCCCTACTGTAATCCAGCTCACCTTAAAAATTACAAAACCTTCAAATTCTAAAAAATAATGGAAGAAAACTCGCAAATCAACATTATAATATATTTAATTATACCCACAAATATATATAAATAGACCCAAAAATTTTCGCTTCGGGGACTTTGCAGAACCCCCGTTATTCAAAAGGCCCTATCTTAATATTCGCCTAAGGCCCCCAATTTGTCAAGGCCGGTCCTGGGGATTGTGTAGAAATTTATGACTATTTTTAGAGCACCACAAAAGTATTTTGTAAGAAAATGTATTTGCTGCCCTTTACAAAAGATCCATCTAAAATTTTGTGGCTTGGTTTCAAAATGTGTAACTACGTTCCGAAGTTTGTTAACTTTGAGAACCATTTGTTTGTGGTTTTCAAAGTTACCTCATTTTGAGACCTAGTTACATGTTTTGGGACGTTAATTTTAAAATTTTGACACAAAATTAAAATGTCTAATACAACCAAACCATGATGATGTTTCATAGAAATTCCCATCACTTCTAGTGTGTATTATGAGTATTTAATGGCTATCCACTAAAATTGAGGGGTTGTCTACAAGACTACAACTTCAACTCAGACAAATCAATTTACAAGCTCATGAGCACTCCAGTCGAGCTTACTTAATTTGTAGGTGTAAAAATCGAACAAATTAATGATAAGCCTTTAGGGAATACATGATCAGATGCATATATTTTGTAGATGTATTTACCGGACCTTATTCGTAGAGTGTTATCTACCATATCCTGAATACAATGGAAATCTACCTGGACATGCTATATTAGCTAGTGCATTAAACACTAGACACACATTAAGATTTAAGACAACTCTATCTACATACTGCAGCCACACTATGAATTTGGTAAGATTCATAACCAACTAACTAAAGTACTGAAACAATTGACACTGAGATCACACTAAATTATGGGTGCCAGGGAAAATTAAGGCCGGCTCTATTATCAAAACAGTAATGATTAATGTCAGAGTAAAAAGTGTCACTAAAAACTAACTAAAGTACTGAAACAATTGACACTGAGATCACACTAAATTATGGGTGCTACCGTGCTAGGAAAAATTAAGGCTAGCTCTATTGTCAAAACAGTAATGATTAATGTCAGAGTAAAAAAGTGTCGCTAAAATTTTTAGCGATACTTTTGTCGCTAAAACTTTTAGCGACATGCCGTTCGGACTGTAGTCCAATTGACATAACCTCTTTTCACAGTTCCCAGTGAAGAGAGAGAATATTCGAATTCCCATAGGGTATTCTTGTTGCTTGCCCCCAGTTATTTTTCAGTCAGAATGAGTGACCCTTGTTGGGCTTTGTTGTTAGCCAATGTGGGGCTTTGGGGTTGGGTTGGGATAGGGGTGTGCATGCATGTATGCAGTAAGTATAAAAATAATAATAATAATACTAAAAATTGATGATGCCAAAATTTGGTAAGAGGTAAATAAAGCAGATTAGAGAGAGAGAGAGAGAGACTGAAAAGTTGGTTGGTCCCTTGAAGGGGGGGTGAGTGGTCTCTTTTAGGCTGATACTTGTCCGAGGAGTTGTGCATGATTTGACCGGGACAGGGACCGACTGTCACAACCCATCCTGCTACAGGCAAAAATAGGACACGTGGCACGCTACCGAGGCTCATCCAATTCATTCTATAACTCTAGCAGCGGAAAAGAAACTTAAACAAACTCTTTAAAACAATGTTCATTTTTTAAGAAAAACAAAACATTGAACTATGAGTCCGTAAAATCCGTATCAATTGGAAAAGTTAATTATATTTCAAATTATTCATAAAAGTTTTAATAGGGACCCCAAAGGCACCCTAGAAGCAAAATAGAACATTTCAATATTTTCCGAAAAAGGTACCTCCTTTGTAAAAACACTATTCACGGGCAGTCCACTTTTGCCTATTTTTGTTTTTTTGAAAACGTCGCAAAAACTCAACATACGAATTCCCAATCATTCTGAAACTTTAACAAAGGTATATAAACATATTAGACAGCATGTCTAAGTTTTAAAACAGAAATATGCCCAAAATGGGCTAATATATATAGAGATTCAAGTGTTCATGTGGACAAACCCCAAGCAAAGTAAGAGAATCTACCCAGCTGATTCCAATCGATTGGTACAAATGTCAATCGATTGGTATTAGGTATTAATGCTACAATCGATTGATAAAAGTGTCAATCGATTAGTATTGGCAATCGATTGGTAGAATCGATTGGTATCCAAATTATACCAAGGGTAAGGGAAAATTCATACAAGTATTAAAAGAAGCATACAAGGTCTTATTCATATATTACATTACAAAAATACAGGGTATTACATATAATAGTGATAGTTTCATCAAGATCATAGATTCTGAGCTTCTCTTGATTAAACCGGTCGGTGAATTCCTTGAGGGTCTCATTATTCCTTTATATGACTGTCAGTAGCTGCATGTCAAGCTTTAGTCGTTCATGCATACCGATGAACTGGTTGATGAACTGCTTGCTGAGTTGCTTGAAACTGCGGACCGATCGGGGTTCCAAGGAGTAGAACCATTGTACAGCCGGGCCTTTCAAAGTGCTGGAGAAGGCCAAGCAATGTAGCTCATCAGAGTTGGTGGCTAGGGCCATCTGAGCATTGTAGGTCCGGACGTGGCCTACCAAACTTCCCGAGCCATTATAGGGATTTAGGCGAGGCTGCTTAAATTTGCGCGGGATGGCAAAACTCGTGATCTGGCTAGAGAATGGTGACTCTGTCTGGGTATTGGCGTGATTCTGAGTATGGTTCTGGCTCAGCCTTTTGGCCACTCTATCTATCTGTTTCTGCAAGTCCTTGATACATGCCACCACACATTCCCGACCGGTATCCGGGCTGCAGGTCAGGTTAGTGGAGGAGCCTTCCTTCTCATGGTGGTGTGCTGTCCCCTGGGATCAGGCTTGGCTATGACTCCGATTCATCGTGTGCCTAGGAACACCTCGGCTCTTGACCGAGTGACCCTGGACCGATGCCCGGGCCATATGCTCCTGCCTTTCCTCTCGGACAGCACGCCTACTGTTGATGTCTCTGGCATCATTAACATGGGACGGGTTAGCTCGGGCACGTTGTTTGGTCAAGATCGGTTCCCGACCATATGCAACATTCTCGGATCGTTTCCCGGTCACTAAAGGACTGCTTTGCTGGGCCAGCAGGGTTTCAATCTGTTGCTGAATTTGACGCTGGCCCTTAAAGAATTGTGTGAGGGACGCGGTGATCTGCTCAGATGTCATGACTGCCGTAGCCGGTGCTGGGGCCGGCGATACATTCCGATTGACCTGTTGTGCAGTCTTCTCACTCTTCTTCGGAGGCATGGCTATCAGCCAAGAGATTTGTTGATGAAGAACTTGTCGTTCCCACAGACAGTGCCAAGATGATGATGCCAAAATTTGGTAAGAGGTAAATAAAGCAGATTAGAGAGAGAAAGAGATAGAGAGAGAGAGACTGAAAGGACGATCCCCTGAAGGGGTGTGAGTGGTCTCTTTTATAGATGCAAGAGACCTACTCATACATGGATAAGGAAATATAATCCAACTAAGCTTGATTGGCATTAATTGTGGGGGTTTTCTAATTGGATTAGGAAACAATATGCTCTTTCCATAAGTCTTATATCTTGAGTAAGAAACTGCCTGGAATATTTTGGGGCATATATTGTGGGCCCAGCTAGCCTGCGCCTGTACGGACCGTGCCAGTGTGGTTTTCCTGACCTATCGGTCTGGTCGTGAATGAACCGCTCGGGATGGTGAGTCTTGGGTAGACTAGACCGCTCGGGCTGATGCTTGTCCGAGGAGTTATGCATGATTTGACGGGGACAAGGACCGACTATTGAGTTGAACAGCTCGGTCATAGGATAGAGCCAATTTTGGGTGTATTGGCTGCCCCCCATTTCCAAGGTTGGCTTGGTGCTATATCGGGGCAAGTTTGAAAATTTGTTTGATGCCACCTGCCACTGTCTGAGTGCTCGGGGAAGCTGGCTTGGAGCTTCTGAGTCTCGCGAGTTCTCGGGAACTGGCTAAGAGTTGAGACTTAGCATAGCTCAGAGTCTTCAAGTGCTCGGAAATTGGCTAAGAGTTGAGACTCGACCTAATATGAAGTCTTTTGCTTAAGTTAAGCTTCCAGGATGGTTATCTTCTACCCGTAAACCTTCGTCAAGGTTGTGGGTAAAAGAATTTCACCATGTTGGAAAAGCTGATCTAAAGTGTGTTACTTTAGAGTCCTTTTATACTAACTCCCCAGGATGGTTATCTTCTGCCCAACCAGTCTTCGTCAAAATCATTGGGAGAAAAGTTTGACCATGTTGGTGCAACCGACCTAAATCACGTTGCTTTAGGGTTTTTTTGCTCCTCTATCGTCGGCCAACTTAAGAGATTTTAGTCAACTCTATTGTCAGTTTGGACCTAAGTGGAGTTATTGCCTCTGAGTACTGTAGGCGTCCGGATTGTCTAAGAGTCTTACTTAGTTATCGCAAGACCTATAAGTACCCGTTGTGATTGCCAGTTTAGTCCATCGTGCCTTTCTGCCCCCCAAGCTTTCGCTAAGACGAGGGTCCTTTGGAGGCTAGGACTGTAGGTAACCGACCTGCAACATGGGTGGTTGTAGGGTCTTTCGAAAGCTTGCCATCATCAGCCACTTAGGGGGATTTGCCCCCATCGTAGGTTGGACCTAAGCGAAACCGATGCCTTGGGCGTGACCCCGAGGTCTTTTGCCTCGGGTGCAATCCCAAGGTCTTTAGTGCCTGGGTTCGGAGTCCGAGGTCTTTTGTGCCTGGGTTCAGAGCTCAAGGTCTTTTGATGTGCCTCGGATGTAGTCCCGAGGTCTTTTGATGTGCCTCGGGTGTGGCCCCGAGGTTTTTTCAAGAGTTCTCTGACAGTCTGTGGAGCCTCATCCAATGATCGGGCAAGTATCACTGTAGTTGGATTGGTTGAGACTATTAGAGACAGGAGGTTGGGTCGGGATCACCGGACTCCTGATTACTCTGAGCTGGATTCAAGGTCGGAATCACTGGATCCTGACTGCCGGACTCAGACCGCTGTAAACTGGAGGTCGGGTCGGGACTGCCGAACCCTGCCTACTGTGAGCTGAAGGTCGGGTCAGGACTGTCGGACCCTGCCTGCTGTGAGTTAGAGGTCAGGTCAAGACTGCCGGACCCTGACTACTGTGAACTGAAAAAACTGTCAGAACTCCCGGGCTGATCTCGCTTTCGCTTACTTCTAGAAGACTCGTTGCTTACGCACCCGGGGTCTTTGGTCTTTAAAAATTCTTCAGTGCTAATGTATTATCCAACCCTCTCAGTGAGTTCAACTAAGGTTTCCGGTCAATTTCTGTTAAATGACGCGGCACACTTGGTGCGTTGAACTCCCAAACAGAAGGCTATAATAGCGATAGTTTCATCAAGATCATAGATTCCGAACTTCTCCTGATTAAACCGGTCGGTGAATTTCTTGAGGATCTTATTATTCCTTTGTATGACTGTCAGTAGCTACATGTCAAGTTTTGGTCGTTAATACATACCGATGAACTGGTTGATGAACTGATTGTTGAGTTGCTTGAAACTGCGGACCGATCGGGGCTCCAAGGAGTAGAACCATTGCACGGTCGGGCATTTCATAGTGCTGGGGAAGGCCAGGCAATGTAGCTCATCGGAGTTGATGGTTAGGGCCATCTGAGACTTGTAGGTCCGGACGTGGCCGATCGGACTTCCCGAGCCGTTATAGGGATTTAGGCGAGGCTGCTTAAATTTGCGCGGGATGGCAAATCTCGTGATCTGGCTAGAGAATAGTGACTGTCTCGGTATTTGGCGTGATTCTGAGTATGGTTCTGGCCCAGCCTTTCAGCCACTCAATCTATATGTTTCTGCAAGTTCTTGATACGTGCCACCACACCTTCCCGACCGGTATCTGGGCTGCAAGTCGGGTTAGTGGAGGAGGCTTTCTTCTCATGGCGGTGTGCTGTCCCCTAGGATCGGGCATGACTATGACTCCGGTTCATCGTGTGCCTAGAGACACCTGGGCCCTTGACCGAGTGACACTGGACCGATTCCCGGCCATATGCTCCTGCCTTTACTCTCGGGCAGCACGCCTACTATTGATGTCTCTGGCATCCTTAACACGGGACGGGTTGGCTCGGGCACGTTGTCTGGTCAAGATCGGTTCCCGACCGTACGCAACGTTCCCGTATCGTTTCCCGGTCACTGGAGGACTGCTTTGTTGGGCCAGCAGGGCTTCGATCTGTTGCTGGATTTGACGCTGGCACTCAAAGAGTTGTGTGAGGGTCGCGGTGTTCTACTCAGATGTTATAACTGCCGCAGCCGGTGCCGGGGCCGGCGGAACATCCCGGTTAGCCTGCTGTGCAGTCTTCTCACTTTTCTTTGGAGGCATGGCTATCAGCCAAGAAATTTGTGATGAAGAACTTGTCGTTCCCACAGACAGCGCCAAGCTGATGATGCCAAAATTTGGTAAGAGGTAAATAAATCAGATTAGAGAGAGAGAGAAAGAGACTGAAAAGTCGGTCCCCTGAAGGGGGGATGAGTGGTCTCTTTTATAGATACAAGTAGGGGTGAAACCAAACCGACAAAAACCGAAAACCGAAACCGAACCGAAAAAATCGAGGTTTTTCGATCGATTTTTCAAATATACAATAAGCCAAAAACCGAACCGAATCGAAAAAAATCGAGCAAAATCGCCCTAACCGAGCATAGTCGGTCGATTTTTTTAGTGCCAAAAAACTGAAAAAATCGAACCGAACCGAACCGTTTCACCCCTAGATACAAGAGACATACTCATACTTGGATAAGAAAATATAATCCAACTAAGCTTGATTGGTATTAATTGTGGGGGTTTCCTAATTAGATTAGGAAACAATATGCACTTTCCATAAGTCTTATACCTTGAATCGGAAATTGCCTGAAATATTCTGGGACATATGTTGTGGGCTCAGCTGGCCAGCGCCTGTACAGACCGTGCCAGTGTGATCTTCCCGACCTATCGGTCTGGTCGTGAATGAACTGCTCGGGATGGTGAGTCTCGGGTAGACTAGGCCGCTCAGGCTGATGCTTGTCCAAAGAGTTGTGCATGATTTGACCGGGATAGGACCGACTGCTGAGTTGAAGTGCTCGATCATAGGATAGAGCCAATTTTGAGTGTTTAAAAAATAAATGATTTTTAACGACAAAATCAATTCAATTGCAGACAATATTTGAAAAAATCTTAAATGAAGAAATCAATAAGGCTTGTCTAAAATTGTCTCGTTTCCCAAATCAGATTTACGATTGGAAACAAAAGCAGCATCTACAAGAAAAGAATATACATACATGGTCTGAAAAAGAAAAGAAAAGAAAAGAAAAAGAAACTCTTCAAATTCGAATCTCTTCGTCTATGTACAAATTAAAACTCTTCGGATAGACGGAGCTCCATGAAATTCGGATCAAATCACAGTTCATTATTTCCCAGAGTTTTCGGGTCTTCAGAAACGAAAGGGTGTGACAAGAGCTGCGAAGCCGTCCATCTCTTACTGGACTCCTTCTGAAGACAACACTCCACGAAGCTCCGAAACTCGTCCGACACATCATCACCCGACAAACTCGGCGGCTCACCGAAGCATATGGCGCACATTAGAGTCGCCCAGTCGGGTCTCTGACCCGCGGGCAAGAAGGGAAAGTGACCCATGTACAGTTCCATCAAGGTCAAACCCAAGCTCCATATATCTCCAGCATACCCGTTGTAGTTCGCACCGTAAGTGTCCGGGTCGAACCGTTCTGGGCTCATGTAAGCGCACGTGCCAACGTAAGAATTGCAGGGATCAAGTGAACGGCACATGATTTTGCTGACCCCAAAATCAGCAATCTTCACATCCATGTTTTTATTCACCAAAAGGTTTGAGGGTTTGATATCTCTGTGGATGATCTTGTGGGTGTGGAGGTAATTGAGTCCGTTGAGTACCTGACGCGCTATGCCGGCGAGTGAGGCTTCCGATAACGTGCCCTTGGATTTTAGTACCGAGTCCAGTGTTCCGGCGTCCATGTACTCCATCAAAATCCATATCTCGCCGCCTGGCTTCTCGAAGATGGCGTGGCTGTGGACGACGAAGGGTGAGTCTGTTCGCCGGAGAATCTCCATCTCCCGGAAGATCTGGCGGCGTATGGTGGGGTCACTATCCCCGTGGACTGTTTTCAGAGCGTACAAGGTGGAGGTTCGTTTGTGGCGGACTTTGTAGACCGTGCCGCCGTTGCCATGCCCGAGGACTTCGAGTTTTTCGAGATCGGCGGCGGTAATGGAACTGCCGTTCGCTGTGGTGGTGGTGGTGGTGCTTGAGGAGAAGGAAGTGTGAGGCAGGGGGAGGGGGAAACGGGGGCGGCGTTCTGAGATTTCAGGTAAGGGGAGTCGGAGATTCAGCTGCCGGCGGTCTCGGACGACTGCCATATGCTAATGTGCGCCTGGAGATAAGGTTTGGTGATTTTGTTTTGTTTTTTTTTTTTCGGGGTGATCTGATCTCCTACTGATGAAATTTTTTTGGGGTTTATATAAGTGGAAACTAGAAAGAAAGAAGCACGTGCTTTGGTGGGCGCACTGAGTCTGAGAAGGTAGTAGGAACTGATGAGGCGGACTTGGGTCCCACTTGAGATGTGAAAGAAGTTTTGAGATTCAATGATTCATGCATTTCTTTTCCTGATTTTTCACAAAAAGGTTATAGTATTTTAATCACATGTTTTTTTAATACAGTACTAATTTTACCAACTACTTTTTGAATATATATATATATATTTATTATTATTATTTTTTTTTTGTATATTCAAAATATTTTTCTTCCATTGCAAACCAAAGTAAATTTTTGGGTAAATTATCTTTTGCGTCTGTGGTTCCTGTGTAATTTGAAATGTAACATATAACTCATTTGTGGTTGTCTCTATGGTATTTTATCCCCTATATTTTGGAATGTAATACATAATTTCCTGTGATTTTTCTTTGTGGCACTTTATCCCCTATATTTTGGAATGTAACACATAATTACCTGTGATTTTTCTTTGTGGCACTTTATCCCCTATATTTTGGAATGTAACACATAATTAGTGGCACTTTATCCCCTATAACCAAAATAAATTACTTAAATGACTAAAATGACCTCTTCTTTTTCATCACTCTAATATACATGTTACACATACAAATGATTAAAAAATCCAGAGCAGTGAGGTCAATTTAAAAGAACCAAAATAGTGATTGTATTATAAATTTTGAACTATTGAATTTGCAGTTATAAAAACAATATTTCAAATAATACAGTAACTTTTCCTATTAATTTGAATTTTGAATATATTTTTGGCTATTTTTCTAAAAAAAATTATATATTATACTTGAGTGAGACTCTTATTTTCTCTCTCAAGAACTATATGATTTTTTCATTCGACCTCACTGCTCTGATTTTTTCAATCATCTGTGTGTGTAAATGTATATTAGAGTGATGAAGAACAAGAGGTCATTTAAGCAATTTGTTTTGGCTATAGGGGGTAAAGTGCCACAAAGAAAAATCACAAGGGAGTTATGTGTTACATTCCAAACTACATGGGGGTAAAGTGCCGAGGGTTATGTGTTACATTTCAAACTACAAGGGGTAAAGTGCCACAGAGGCAAACCATGGAAGGGTTATGTGTTACATTTCAAACTACAGGGGGTAAAGTGCCACAGAAGCAAACCACAGGGGGAAAAAGGTAATTTACCCTAAATTTTTTACAATCACTTTTAAGTTTATAGAAATTTAGGTGTTGTTTGGCGTAACTTCTCAAACAGAAGTCCATTTCCGAAATGGACTTCTGAAGATGAAATTTTCAAAATGGACTTTTTTTTAAAGAAGAGTTCGTTTGGCGAATGAGTGTTTTTTTTTTAAAATAAAAAGTGCATCTAAATGTGCAAATGCGTTTGGTGGCAACTTAAAAAAAAAAAAAAAAACAAACTTATACTTACTTACCAATATTACCCTTAATCATGAATTTAAAATTAAATGGATATACTATATTATAGTATATAATTTTAGACTGCAAAATAGTTAGTTGAAATAAATTAAAAATATTTATCCATAACTATCATGTCAAATGAACTAAAATTGAACACACACACATATATATATATAGAGAGAGAGAGAGAGAGAGAGAGAGAGAGAGAAGAAGAAGAAAAAACACTTTTAATTACAATGTGGGTTTAATGACTTATTTTCAATAAGAATTGTAAAACAATAGGGTTTCGGCTAAGCTACGTAATTCATGTATGGGGTTTGTATAAAGAGGACATTAATTATAAAATAAGGGATAAACGTGTAATTCTGTATATAAAGCTCCTGACTTCTGGGGAAGTGCAAAAATCACAGTTTTGAGAAGTCAGGATTTTTAAGGTGGTGTTTGGCGTAACTTCTTGAACAAAAGTCCATTCTTATAATGGACTTTTTAAGATGGACTTTTTAAAATGGACTTTTTTAAAAGAAATGTTTATTTGGTGAATAAGTGTTTTTTAAATAAAAAGTGCATCTAGATGTACAATTACGTTTGGTGTCAACATCTAAAATATATCTATATACCAATATTAACCTCACCAAATAATAGGGATTCGAGTAGGCTATGAAATGCAGGTATGAGTTTGGATAAGATGGCATTAATTATAAAACAAGGGATAAAAGTGTAATTGTGTATAAAAAAACTCCTAACTTATAGGGAAGTGAAAAATCACAGTTTTGAGAAGTCAGGATTTTTGACTTCTCAAAATGGGCATTCTGGAGATGCACTTCTTGTTGAGAAGTCCATTCTCAAACCTCACCAAACGGATTTCACTTCTATAAATGGACTTCTTCTTCCATAAGTCCATTCCCAAAGATTTCCAAACACCCTCTAAGTTTTTGAAATGGGCATTCTGTATATGCACTTCTTGTGAAGAAGTCTATTCTCAAATCTCACCAAACATATTTCAATTATGTAAGAGTAATACTTGGGGCACAACCAAAGCCACAACCTTTTTGGCACAACCTTCATTTTGTGTCTATCTCTCTCTTGATGGGTCCCACAGTGCCAGTGACCCCACAGTGCCCACTAGGAGAGAGATAGACACAAAATGGAGGTTGTGCAAAAAAGGTTGTGGCTTTGGTTGTGCCCCAAGTATTACCCATTATGTAAATGCACTTCTTCTTGCAGAAGTCTAAGCCCTTTGGTTTCCAAACACCCACTTAGTAGTAATTAAATTCTTCAATGGCAAATTTATGTGGATAAAGGACACTAAGATATCTATCTTTTTAAAAAGTCCACTCTATACGTATACAAGTGCATAAACACTCTAACCAACCCTTTTTATGTCAATTTTACTCTTCTTCACTGAATTGTAAAGGAAAATGAGCAGTTGTTCAAATGATGTGACCTCTTTATCTCTAGTGGGGAGATTAAGGGTTCGACTCTCCTTGCTCCCTATTTGTTCTTCAGTTGGAATGAATGATCATTGTTAAACTTTGCTGTGGGCCATTATAAAATTTAGAAATGGATGAAATTGGGTTAAGTGTGTGCATGTGTCTCGAGTCATAATCCAGGTGAGTACTAAAAAAAAAAAAATTCACAAAATTAATCTTAGAAAATCTGGAAGGACGAACTAGTTTTGAACTGCTATTCAAGGCATTAAACATGACTGACCGACTTAATAATTGATACCTTCTTATAGGTCTCATTATAAAAATAAAAAAAAAATTGAAGATATTTCAAACAACTCTAAGTAGTCACTAATTGCCTAATTGATATTTATTCATATATACATATATTTTTAGATAAATACTTTTATTCACCCAAAAATTAGTTCATTAATGCTCACTCAAGCATTCCATTGGACAGTGGGACTCAGGATTAAACATCTCACTCAAGCATTCCATTGGCCAATGCAGTGGGACTCAAGATTAAACACTGTATTGGTCAATGGAATACTTGGGTGAGCATTGATGAACCAAATTTTGGGTGAGAAAAAATGCTCTCTATTTCTAGAGGCGCGCTCCAATTCCTTGCAAATCACGTACGAGTATTGAGTAATATTAATACTATCAATTGCTTTCGCTTGTTGGAAAAGAATAAGTAAATCACACACAACTTGACTTTTCTGTGATTAATTTTCTTACAATTCTACGATATTTTCTCCTTTTAAATTAAGGACTACGAGTATTATTTTTGGTCTTGACATTGGTCTCCAACTTCAGGAAAAAAAAATGAAGACTTCATCATTAATAGGAATTGAAGATGATGGTAACAAAAGATTAGAATTGGTCAAATAATTCATTTAGCTAGTTGTTTAGGGAATTTTTTTTTTTTTTTTTTTTTAAATTACTCCTTACTCAATACTCTATTAGTTTTCTACATGCAGTAGGATGGTTATACTAGTCAGAATTGAATCCCAAATTTCTCACTTTAGCGCGAATTTTACCATTGCAGCCACAAACCAATTAATGATTCCTATTTCGCAATGTTATGTGAAAGTAACAAAATTCAGTGTATTAATTATAAATAAATAAATACTCGTAACAAAGAACAGTGTATTGGTGACTATTAACTTTCAATTTAGGGAAAAGAGAATAAAATTAAACTAAACTCTACTGTACATGCTTACATCTGCAATTTCTTTCAAAACTTAAAAGACGCGGCTATCTCAATTCTTCAAAACACTCCTAATTTATATATATATATATATATATATATTTTTTGACATATTTATATAGCAATGATAATATATTAATATAGTAACTTTTGCTGCTTAAAATTCTACCTCGACTTCCTTCACTTTTGTCTTTTATCTCAGTAATTTTTCCTTTACATTGCCACCGGGTTGGTAGTTCAATGGCACTTGAATTACTTCTAAGTAGTGGTTGGTGGTTGGTAGGTTTTTGAAATCAAACTGCGAAATGGACGGAGTTTGGCATTATAGTTATGTCATTGGCTAGCATGGTCCAGTGGTGTTGGGTCAAATTGCGACTCGTTATACTTGAGTGAGCACACGGGACTTTCTTTTACAAGTCTGTTTAGACTCCTATTATAACATTGAATCCTAGCAATTGTTTGCTATTTTTGGCAAGCCCAAGTAAAAGAGGTCACTTCTCCTATCTAAGATGATGAAATTTTATATATCAAAAATGTACTTTATAAATCATAAATAAATTTATTTAAATTCATTTATAAACGCGTAAACCGGCAATAACTAATAGGGTAATACTTGGGGCACAACCTTCATACAACTTTCTTACAACCTCCCCAAAAGATGTGTCTATCTCTTTCCTGTGTCACTGTGGGGTCCAGTGACATCACAGGAGAGAGATAGACACATCTTTTGGGGAGGTTGTATGAAAGTTGTATGAAAGTTGTGTCCCAAATATTACTCTAACTAATAAGGGTATGTACGAACATTACAAGTTTACAACAAATAGTGTAACCGGTATCATGTTAGAATCCAATATCTACAACCCTCGTAGATATTGGTTACAAAGATCAGAGGTGATACTTTCGGAGTAAATTCCATTTTTTTTTTCAAATTTAAGATAAAATAAAAATTTACACAAACATGTCATAAAGAGAAACGTTGAGATACACAGCCGTGCAAGAGAGAAAAAGCCTAATCTTTTTCACTTTAAACATACCCCACGTGCTATTTTCATATAGTATAAAAATAAGATAAATAGTCCGCCATTTCATGTCTTCATGATGACCCTTTAACGGTTTTGTTTGCTTCCTACTCCAACTTGCGTATTTCCATTTAATATCGCCACCGTGTGAAGGTACCCGGCACCATCACCTCTCCACAACTTGCAACATATCTAAATAATACGTCATAGCATATATCCATATATACGCATATATAAATATATACATATATACATTATATATATATATACAGAGCACAATAGCTTGAAGTGGACTCCCCACCAAGATATTTGTTCAATTTATAGCCGCTAAAATAATAATAGAAATTTAATTGAAAATTCTTTAAAATAATTGTCACCGAAATAAATGATCACGATTTTTTTATGTACAAATTCGATCCATAAATTCGATCACCCAATTATTACTTAAAGTTTTGATATATAAATAGATACACAACAATATATATATATATATATATTAATTTATGCATAGATTGAGAGACATGTACAGACGGTATTTTACAATTAATTAATTGAAGAGTGGGGAGTGGGGTTTCTGGACAGCTGCTAAATTAATGAGTGGACACTACTTGACTTGTATATATACTGATACTGATAAAAATTGATGGGGATGACTCAGCAATAGAACACCTGCATGGTAAGGCAATATGTCCATGTCAACCTAACTTTTGTTTTTTTGGCTAACACATGTCAATCCAAGCCGATTCATGAATCTAACAAATTTACAAAAATTGCAATCAGACAAACGTAGTTGCCACTTGCCATGCTTGCCAGCCATCATGCATGATGTCATACATAATTATTGATTGATAATACTATATGATGATGTCAAAATTTAGTAAGAGTAAAGTAAAACAATTTAAAGAGAGAGAGAGTGAGAGACTATTTTTTTTGTATGTGGTTCGGCCCTGTTAATGAAGGTACATACGTCCACGTGTGTGTCTGAGCACGTTCACTAGTAGATCACCGGCGGGCCTGGTGAGCCAACAAAGAAAGGCGACACTACCAGTAATACCGGCCGGGTGTATGCGTATAATGGTGAATTTTATAGAGGTGCTGTGTAGACTGAGAAGTTGGTGGCCCCTTCAATGGGGGGTGAGAGGTCTCTTTTATAGATGTAAGAGACATACTCATACATGGATAAGGAAATATAACCCTATTGATATATATTGGCATTAATTATGGGGATTTCCTAATTGGATTATGAAATAGTGTGCACTTTCCATTAATCTTCTAGCTTGAGTAGGAAATTGCCCGTAATGCTCAGGATCACGCCTGTGGGCCCGGATGAGCTGTTCCCGCGGCGGGATGTGCATGTGCGGTTTTTCCGACCTGCTGGCTGGGTCGTGAATGAACCGCTCGGGTTGATGCTTCTGAGGAGTTGTACATGATTTGCTCAGGGCATGGACTAGCTGCTGATTTGAACCGCTCGGTCATAAGATAGAGTCAATTTTGGGCGTATCAGCTGCCCCTCATTTCCAAGATTGGCCAGATGCTATATCGGGGCAAGTTTGGAAATCAGTTTGATGTTACTTGCCGCTGTCTGAGTACTTGTGGAAGCTGCCTCGGGGCTTCTGAGCCTGGTGAGTCATCGGGAACTGGCTGAGAGTTGAGACCCAGCCTAGCTCGGGACTTTTAAGTGCTCGGGAATTGACCGAGAGTTGAGACCCGGCCTAATTCGGAGTCTTTGAATGCTCGGGAAGTGATCGAGAGTTGAGACTCGGCCTACTTCGGAGTCTTTTTACTTTGAGTTAGCTCCCAGGATGGTTATCTTCTGCCCGTAAACCTTCGTCAAGGTAGTGGGTAGAGGAATTTGACCATGTTGGAAAAGTCGACCTAAATCGTATTGCTTTAGGGTCCTTTTATGTTAACTCCCCAGGATGGTTGTCTTCCGCCTAGTTAGCCTTCTTTAAGACTGTTGGGAGAAGAGCTTTACCATGTTGGTGGAGCCGACCTAAATCACGTTGCTTTAGGGTCTTTTTGCTTCTCTATCGTCGGCCAACCTAAGAGATTTAGTCACCTCTATCGTCGGTCTGGACCTAAGTGGAGTTAATACCTCTGAGTACTGTAGGTGCTCGGGTTGTCCAAGATTTTGACTTGGTTATCCGCGAGGCCTGTATATACCCGGTATGATTGCTTGTTTAGTTCACTGCGCCGTCTTGCCCCCCAAGCTTTCGCTAAGACGAGGGTCTTACAGAGGCTATGAACTGTAGGTAACCGACCTGGAACATGGTAGTTGCAGGGTCTTTTGAAGCTTGCCATCATCAGCCACCTAGGAGGTTTGCCTCCATCGTCGGTTGGACCTAAGCGAAGCCGGTGCCTCGGGCGTGACCCCGAGGTCTTTGGTGCCTGGGTTCGGAGCCCGAGGTCTTTTTAGTGCCTGAGTTCGGAGCTCGAGGTCTTTTTAGTGCCTCGGGGTTAGGCTCGAGGTCTTTATATGCCTCGGGGTTAGGCCCGAGGTCTTTTTAGTGCCTCGGGGTTAGGCTCGAGGTCTTTGTATGCCTCGGGGTTAGGCCCGAGGTCTTTTTATGAGTTCTCTGACAATCGGTGGAGCCTCATGTGGTGATCAAGCAAGTACCATTGTAGTCGGGCTCTTCTAGACCGATGGAGACAGGAGGTCGGATCAGGATCATCGGGCTTCTGACTTCTCTGTGCTGGAGGCAGAGTCGGAACTGCTTGATCCTGACCGATGTGAACTGGCGATCGGGCCGGGGCTGCCGGACTCAGACCGCTGCGAACTGGAGGTCGGGCCGGGACTGCCGGACTCTGCCTGCTGTGAGCTGAAGGAACTGTTAGAACTCCGGGGCTGATCTCGCTTTCGCTTACTTCTGGAAGACTCGTTGCTTTCTTACCCGGTGTCTTTGGTCTTCAGAAACTCTTCAGTGTCAATGTATTTTCCAACCCTCTCAGAGAGCTCAACCAAAAGTTTTCGGTCGATTTCTGTGGAACGACGCGGCGCACTTGGTGTGTTGAACTCCCGAGCAGAAGGCTAAGATAGCGGCGGTTTCATTAAGATCATAGATGCTGAGCTTCTCTTGATTAAACCGGTCGGTGAACTCCTTGAAGGTCTCATTATTCCTTTGTATGACCATCAGTAGATGTATGTCAGGCTTTGACCATTCGTGCATACCGATGAACTGATTGATGAACTGCTTACTGAGTTGCTTGAAACTGCGGATCGATCGGGGCTCCAACGAGTAGAACCAGTGGGCGGTCGGACCTTTTAAAGTGCTGGGGAAGGCTAGGCAGTGTAGTTCATCGGAGTTGGTGGCTAAGGCCATCTGAACCTTGTAGGTCCGAACATGGTCGACCGGGCTTCCCGAGCCATTGTAGGGATCCAGGCAAGATTGCTTAAATTTGCGCGGGATGGCAAACCTCGTGATCTGGCTGAAAAACGGTGACTCTGTCTCGGTATTGGCTTGATTCGGAACATGGTTTTGACCAAGCTTCTTGGCCACTCCATCGATCTGCTTCTGCAAGTCCTTGATTCGGGATTCCACTCCTTCCCGACCGGTACCCGAGGGGTTGGTCTGGTCGGTGGAAGAGGCTTCTTCACGGCGAGGTGCTGTCCTCTGGGATCGGGCTCGGCTATGACTCCGGGTAACCGTGTGCCCAGGGACGACTCGGCTCTTGACCGAGTGACCTTGGACTGATTCTCGGGCCATATGCCCCCGCCTTTTCTCTCGGGCAACACGCCCACTGTTGATGTCTCTGGCATCCTCAACACGGGACGGGTTGGCTCGGGCACGTTGTCTGGTCAAGATCGGTTCCCTACCGTACGCAACGTTCCCATGTCGTTTTTCGGCCCCTGGAGAACTGCTTTGCTGGGCTAGCAGGGTTTCGATCTGTTGCTGGATTTGACGTTGTCCTTCTAAGAGTTGTGTGAGGGTCGTGGTGATCTGCTCAGATGTCATGACTGCGGCAGCCGGTGCCGGGGCCGGAGGAACATCCCGGTTGGACTGCTGATCAACCTTCTTACCCTTCTTCGATGGCATGACAATCAGTCAAAGGATTTGTTGATGAGAAGACTTGTCGATTCCCACAGACGGCGCCAAACTGATGATGTCAAAATTTGGTAAGAGTAAAGTAAAACAATTTAAGGAGAGAGAGAGAGTGAGAGATTATTTTTTTTGTATGTGGTTCGGCCCTGTTAATGAAGGTACCTACGTCCACGTGTGTGTCTGAGCACGTTCACTAGCAGATCACCGGCGGGCCTGGTGAACCAACAAAGAGGGGCGGCACTACCAGTAATACCGGCCGGGTGTATGCGTATAATGGTGAATTTTATAGAGGTGCTGTGTAGACTGAGAAGTTGGCAGCCCCTTCAATGGGGGGTGAGAGGTGTCTTTTATAGATGTAAGAGACCTACTCATACATGGATAAGGAAATATAACCCTATTGATATAGATTGTCATTAATTATGGGGATTTCCTAATTGGATTAGGAAATAGTGTGCACTTTCCATTAATCTTCTAGCTTGAGTAGGAAATTGCCCGTAATGCTCGGGATCACGCCTGTGGGCCCGGATGAGCTGTTCCCGCTACGGGATGTGCATGTGCGATTTTCCCAACCTGCTGGCCGGGTCGTGAATGAACCGCTCGGGCTGATACTTCTGAGGAGTTGTGCATGATTTGCCCGGTGCATGGACTAGCTGCTGATTTGAACCGCTCGGTCATAAGATAGAGCCAATTTTGGGTGTATCATTATATTTGCCCAGCTATAGTATAAGTTTTAATTTTAGGCCAACTAAACTAATTGGGTAATACTTGGGGCACAACCAAAGCCACAACCAAAGCCACAACCTTTTGCCCACAACCTCTATTTTGTGTCTATCTCTCTCTTGATGAATCCCACAGTGCCAGTGACCCCACAGTGCCCACTAAGAGAGAGATAGACACAAAATGAAAGTTATGGGCAAAAGATTATAGCTTTAGTTATGCCCCAAATATTACTCAAACAAATTTATACTACCTCCTACTCCGTTTGTACCAACATGCCTAATATTGATGTTTCACAAGTAATCAATTGTCCACATTTCTAGGCAACCAACTGATCAACTCCTAATAAGAACCCTGAAGTTGTGTTGGGCTTGGATCCTCCGTTTACGTGGCACTTATAGAATCACAATTTTATTTATTTTTATTCCATTTTTTTTTAAAGATGCAAAAAGAAGAAGAAGGAGAAGAATAAAAAGAAGGTATGTGATCCTACAAGTGACATGTGGGTGCTGTCCACCCACAATGACTGCTCCCAAAGGAGAGCCAAGGATCCAAAATCATTTGTGTTTGGAAAATTTTGAATCTTGAGGTGAAAGTTATGTTGAATTGAGTGAAATTATAAAGAATTGTTGAATAAAGAGGTTGTCCTAAAATTAAATTATGTTAAAAAAATGACATGCCTTGGTAAGATTGGTTGGTAGTTAGAAACATATCAAGAAAATGTGTTAGTCCCGTGGATTAAACAATTTGACCCACATTAATGTATAGCATTTGGTTTGGGAATTAAGATACATTTGCCCCGTCTGCTATAGTTTAAAATAAATTGAGAAATTATAATTTTAAATCATTTAAAATCTTATTTTTGATAAATTAGCTTATTCTCACTTTTAAATTATTTTTACTTCAAATAAGTTGTAAGTTAAATCCTGTTTGGTGCAACTTAAATTTATAATAATTTATAAATTAAAAAAATCAACTTATAAGCTGCAACCACCACCCTCATTATTTCACTTCTATTTTACATATAACCAACCTTCACAAATTACCTAAACCAAAAACTATTGACTATTTGCAAACGTAGTAAATCATATCTTTGAAATATACATAGTAATTAAAGGTTGTAAATCATAGTAGGACAGACAAGTATAAAAGCATCTGCAAGGCAAGGTATGTACTAAGTCAAATGTTTGTGTCAGAAGTTTAGTAGTGTTTAAATATTTGACTCCAACGGATCAATTAGTGTAGGTTAAAAGATGACATGGTAATATCAGATGTTAAGATGTGGGTTAACTGTAGTGGGTTATTTAGCTCTTCTTTAAGCATTAAAATACTAATTTACCTCAAAAAATGAAACGAAAAGCTGACTTTTCGCACCAATCTATAAAAACTCTTGATTCCTCATAGAATTTTCATGCTCTAACAAGGGTCCCTAACTAATCCATTGGAAGACAAAAGGAGACTGTTAGTAAACTTCTCCAAACAGAGAAAGAAGAGTTATGCGTGGCAGTAGTTAGTATCTCCAAACACATGCCATGACTATGGATGCTCTAATATATTGATACATACACTCCAACACATGGAATCATGTATTTATGCGTCCAAACTTTTCATTTTATCACCTCATTGCTCATGTAACACATGCTATATTGTGAAACATTATAAATAAAATTCATGTGAAAGTATTTAAATACCAGTATATAATAGATAAGATAAAGAGAAATTCAAACGAGAATCATACCTTTTGAATTAGAGGCCGTTAGTCGAAAGTACTAATATATAAGATTTTTTAATATTAAGAATAATTTAAATCTGTCATTAAGGTAGGGGTGGCCATGGATCGGACTGGGCTCACACTCTATACTAAGGGTAAGTACATTTGCCTATGCCCAGCCCGGCCCGGCCCCACACCAACCACTAAAATGAGTAAAATCCAAATTAGTTACCCAAACCCACACCAACCACTAAAATCCAAATTAGTTGCCCAAGCCCGGCCCGACACCACCACTAAAATCTCAAGCCCGGCCGCGGCCGGCCTATTACTATTTTCTATTTTATATTTTTAAAAGCTTGAACTAAAAAAATAAAAAATTACCGTAAATAATGTTTAGAATGATTATTAAGACATACTACTCACAAAAAATGCAATAAAAACTCTTGTGATAATGCATATATACCGAATATCTTATGTAAAATAATATTAATTTATATATTATATAATAGAAAATACAAAATATATATTACTAATTGTTGGACCAGACTGGGTCAAATCGGACCTCATTTGCTTTGTCTAAGTCTGACCCTAAAATTGTTCGAGCCTAAAATTGATTGCCCAAGCCCGTTTGAGTGGGCCAATCTCTTTGCCCAAGCCCTGAAAAATTAGGGCTGGGCCGGGTGGGCCAAGCAGGCCACTGGCCATTTGGCCACCCCTACATTAAGGATAAATCATCCCCCTATTTTTTAGACTAAAATGCTCTCATCTTCATCATCTAACTCTAACCACCATTACCCACCCCTACCACCTCTGACCACCACCCCCACCATCTCTAGCGACTGAAAAAAATAAGTAAAATTTCACTTGTTATAGCTAAAGTTAAGTGAAATTTCACTTGATATAGAAAAAAATAAGTGAAATTTTACTTAACTTTTCCTATAACAAGAGAAATTTCACTTAATATTTCTAAAATCTGCAACTAATGTGGAGATGGTCGAATCTGGTTCAAGTTCGTCGGAGATGGCCGGAGGGTTCGAGTTCGTCAGATATTGCCGGATCTGGTTTGAGCTCGTCGGAGATGGCCAGATGTGGTGGTTGCAACAATGGCGGTAGTGGTGGTTGCGACTGGGGATAGTGGTGGTGGTTGGCTATGGCTCGCGATCGTGGTGGTAGTGGTAGTGGTGGTGGCTCTGTGGTGGTAGCGGCAGATCGATCGTAGTTGAGGCAGACCCAGATCTCAGAGACAGAAAAAATATTTAGTCTAGGAATGTTTACCAAATATAAGTTTCAACTAGAGGAACTTTTTAACAAACTAAGAAATCTTTTAGACCCTAAACTTTTAAGAGTCACATTAAAGAATTTTCGACTAATTTTCCCTTTGAATTAATAACAAAAGGATCGAGAAGGTAAATTTATTTAGTAACTTTACAGTTAGTTTTGTTTTTTGTTTTTTTTTTTTTTTAATTTACCAAAGGTAAAGGAACCAATCATAGTAATACTCATGCACTCTTTATATTTGGATGTATGTTGATATATTTAATTCATATATTATTTACAAAAAAAGAAAAACTATTTTTGAGTTTAAACTTTTTGTATTAGCACGAGCTCACCTCTTGGCTCTTGTAATGGAGAACGGAAGAGCCATCATCTTCTCAAACCAATCATTTCACATTTGCAAATGGTAGTTTTAGGGAGGCTTAAATACAAAATATACCCTAAAGTTTGGCCCTTATCTAATTTTAGTCTTTGTAGTTTCAATTGAATTAATTTGATTCCTGAATGTTTGAAATAGAAGTAATAAGGTCCAAATATCCCATTCTTTCATAAAATTTAACAGAATTGACCCACTTTACTATCAATCATGTTGATAAGCGGATGATGATATTGGTGGTTGTTCCATTTTTGCCTCTAAAAAGCGTGACAGTACACACCAAGTGAGTAAATTCCGTCAACTTTTCTCACAGATTTAGACATACGTGATTTGGACCACGTTGCTTCTATTTCAAAACTTCAGAGACCAAATTGACGCAAGTGAAACTACATGGACTAAAATGAGGCATGGATCAAACTTCAAGAGTATACTTTTATCATTAAGCCTTTTAAGAATTTTGAAATCAGTAATGCAATGCTTCACAAATGCTTTGTCAGTTGCATCACATGCAGTGGTATGTGATATCGATCACGGAATGTTGTTGTCACAGCCCGGTCCCACAATAGCGGAACCGGAGCCCGTGGCACGCCACCGAGGCTAAACCAATTCATTAACGTTCCCAAAAATTAGTTTGAAGAACACACGCAGCGGAAAAACAAAACACATTTTAAAACCAGAGGTTCAGTCGACTGGGTCGGGACCCTCAGTCGACTGCTCAGTCGACTGAAGAAGGCAGAGAGTTTTCAAAAGGGTTTAATAGCAATTCCAGTCGACAGAGACTAGGGTCAGTCGACTGGGCCTCCAACCTTCAGTCGACTGAATCAGGCAGAATAAAAAATAAACACATTAACTTACAGAGGTCCAGTCGACTGAGGCATGGCCCAGTCGACTGCTTTTGCCATAATAAGAAGCAGTAGCTAGCAGGCACAGGGGTTCAGTCGACTGAACACTAGACTAGTCGACTGCTCCCCTGGCAGCAGCCCAATCTGCAGAATTTCAAGTTTTAAAAGCTTCCTACCCTTCACCAATGATCAACCACTCAATCCAAACTCAAATCAAAGCAATCCTAGCTGTATTAAAATATTTCTAAGCAGGGTTACAACATGTCACTAACTATTACAACGGTTTAAAATTCATTCTATCATACGAAGTTAAACATAAGTTAAAACGATAAAAAAATCTTATTACAACATCCTATTGTTCCAAAACTACAAGGTTAACATTCAAGTTGCCTTCCAAAAGAACTCCCAACCCATGTACTCACTTCTCCAATTCCTCGCCAGCATTTACACCTGAAATGGTTATTTGAATAACCACAGATATTTTGATTTGTTTAAGCTAATGCTTAGTGAATAAAACAACATATGCACATGAATGATAAACATGTCCGCATTCACATCTTTACATTTCATACTAGTCGCCGGAGACTCACGTGCCCGTCCATACTCCCAATCCGCAACTCCTCGCCAATAAGTCCACGCGAAAGGGTAAGACCCACGATTCTTCTCTTCAATCGTGCGACCTTAATGCCTATATCGGCTCCACAAAATGGCACGGTGACCACGTGCTCCTTCTAACCCAAATAAGCAACTTAACATGCTCAAATACATATCACCATACTCGCGGTAATCAAAACATATCACCGTGCTATTGAGCCTACTTATTAATATAAATGCCCAATATGAACTACACAATATATCTCTAAGAATTAATACATGCTATTCACACAAAACATGAATACATGTCAAGAAATCATTCCAAAAACATAGTTGAATCACTCACCTCCGATTTACGCTCTTAAACTTCGATTCAAAGAAAACCCGTGCACAAAGAACGTGTAGAAGTCCGTCTAGTACAATTCCTATGAATCAAAATTTCATTTATCAACTTTTGTGAAAAATTCTAGAAAACATCTTTTCCGAAAACTTAGCCAAACAGGCCCTAACATATATCAAAACGAAGCTCTTACCTCGAGGAGCTCGAATATGAAATATGGGAGAAAACAGACTGACAAAAGGTCGTCGTTTGGCGTCGCAAAGCTCTAAGCAACTAAATCTCCCTCTAGCCCCCTTTTGGCCTCCTTCTAGGAATTTAGGTTAAGACTTATGAAAATATCTCAAGCATCTCTATCTATATATAGGCAAGACTATTGGGAATTTCGTTTACCTCCCCACGAGTTTTCAAAACTCCTAATTAGTCTCTGAAACTTTCTATACAGCTTATTCATAGCTTTATAAGTGAACCTTCAAAATTATAAAAGTTTTCGACTAAGTTTCGTTTGGTCGCTAAAACGCGAATTTCTACATGACGTTTTCGAAGTTGCTAATTAGCCTACCAAATTAATAGCGTGTTAATTCGTTCTCACCAGGATACTAAAACTAACAATAGATACAAATTCTAAAATAGAAAATAATACAGATATTGAAATACACAGGTAAACATTTATTTTCAGATAAACATTTAAAGTGTTCCACAGTGACCGTCTCACACTCGGAGAGACGTCACAACAACAAATTCTCAATCACCACAGTTTCAAAGGGTTCTCTAATACAGACACCCAAATCAACTCGTGAGTCCAAACTCACTCAACCATGTGTCATAAGACACGCCACATCACATTATCATGCATGACAATGTAATGCAAATGCAATAACACAAATGTGGGTGTTATAGTTGTATTGCTGTTAAGGTAGCTATTTGGGACTCACATTTGGAAGTCAAATATAAAAAACACAACATTATTAAATTGGAGAGGATCAATCGTACTTCACAATGATTGAGGAATATTTCTTCTCCCGCTCTTTTCCTATAACAACGACTTAGGCCATCTCTAATCCTTATCCAAATTTCACTTAAAATTTGGGTAAAAGCTTGATTTGGTATAAGGCTTCTCAATGAGAGCTTCACTTTTACTCAAATCTTTTTATAAAATTTCCATTTTATCCCAAAATATTTCATACCCCCTTCTGGTCTATAGATAAACACAAAAATAACTCTATCAAATTCACCCCTCCTCTCTCTCACTCTCTCTCTCTCTCTCTCTCTCCACGAACCAAACCCAGAAGATATGCTCTCTTTTTCTCTTTGCTCTCTCATTTCTCCACACAAATCTCTCTCTCTACACAGATGAAGATGAAGATAAAGTCGGCGACCACCAAGACGAAGCAGCGATGACCGAGACAAACCGACAATGAAAGAGGCGACATCAATTTGAAGCAGATCGTCTCCTATGGCGACTTCGCCAACTGTCCTTCTCTTTCCGACCGACACATTTTGCTTGGAAATATAGAGTCGTTGAGATTTGGTTATGTGAACAGTATGGTTTCAATTTGGTATAGAATTTAGCTAAAACTCAATTTGGTTTGAGTTTGGGCATAGAATTGGAGAGAGTTTTGAACCAAAATTGAATTTAGTATGAATTTGGATATAGGATTAGAGATGCTCTTACATTGACTTTAGGGCCTTTACCTAGCTTAGAACAATTATTAGGTCTCAAGTTTGACCATGTTGACTGTCACACCCCAAGTTTCTGTCACGCCCCGACGTACGTAGCATAAATAAGGAAAGCGTTTAATTTCCTTTATGGACCCGTAGGTTGCGACAGTTTGAAGGATCGATTCCGTCCCAAACGTCGAGCAACAATAAACAATAATCAGAGTAGAGCAATCAAAGCTTATAATATTTTTCTAACTTAATAAATATTACAGCACGGGTCATCTAAAGGCACATACCGCCTTAAATTAAAACAATAACTTAGTGTCTATTACAGTCATCCTTATAACAAAATCAGTTCAACTTAAAGCAAACGAAAGTAAATTCTGTTTCCAGCAGTTGTTTCTCAATTTGCATAGTCGTAATGCTCAGCCTGATCATAACCTGAAAAACCTGAACACGAATGTCCAGGACGCATCAACGTCGTCAGCTTCAAGAAGCTGGTGAGTATTAAAAACATAACTTTGAATGTAAAACATACCCATTTACCTTTTTTCATTTTCAATTTGTACAATCAATAGTTTAACCGTAGAAAGAATTCAATTTATAAACCAACGAGGGATATATATTCAAAGTCGTTCATTCATAACGCATATGATCGTGTATGAGACAATGCACCACACTCATCTGGCCGACTCTTTTCTCTCAACAGACACAACAACAGGGAATGTCCAGTTTGCCTCACACTTTGGTCCGGGGTACCAGGGAGTGTCCAATACCTCACACTTTGAATACCTAAACCGCTATGCAAATACCGGAGGAACCCTCACGCAGTATCCAGACTCGGGTATCAGGGAGTGTCCGTAGGCCACACTTTAGCAGTTCCATGGGTGCCAGGGAATGTCCAAGTTCGGCTTCACACACTTTGACGCTACCATGGTCGTCAGGGAGTGTCCAGTTTTGCCACCGTTGCATTTCAAAGATACTCTCACCGCAATCTCAACACGTCACACTTTGGTACACAATAACCAGGGAGTGTCCACAACACAATCTCAATCTCAATCTCATACTCTTTTCCACACTGACCATTACTCTTTTTCACACTGACTGACACCCACATGCATGTACAACTGACTCCACATGTATGTCATGAACCTTAAACATGAAGGAATTTAATGAATTAAAGAAACACGCATGTACGGGGATTGATAGGTCATAATTCATTGTTTTAATCATCTACACATAATCAAATAGGATTCTGCTTAAATAAATTTCCCAAACAGAGCTTTAACAGTTCATAAAAATACCACCCAAACAGTTCCTTAACACAAAATAAGCAAGAACTAGAAGTCGCGCGCGCGGGCCGCTGGCGTGAAAGGTCGCTCGCGCGAAGTGCCCAATTTTTGTTTTATTATAAAAACCTTTCTTTCTGCCTGAAATTAGCCACCTCGCGCGCGCGGGCCGCTCGCGGGAAAGGTCTCTCGCGCGACCCTCGCTCGCGCGACCTGCCTATTTTTCATTTTTCTTTATAAACTTTTCTGTCTGCCTGGGAACGCAAACCTCGCGCGCGCGGGTCGCTCGCGCGATCGCGTGCGCGAGTTTCAGCAGAGACTTCATCTTCTTCGTGGAGAATGCCCTGTTTCAGAAATTCAGGGTCTTTTTGACCCATTTTTAATTCTGTAAATTTCTAGGCCTTATAATATATGATTCTCTTTAGATTTTTGTAAGGAATATGAATCCACAATCAATTGTACACGAATTAATCTATAACTCTTGAATTTTTATGAAAATCAAAGGACCTCAAAACTTAATTTCTAATATACTTTTTCATATGAGTAAATTGGGCTTTAAAACTTTGAACACAATATCTAAGAAGTATAAACTTTCATAATTATCTCAGAAAAAGGATTTTGGTTAAGTTTGAACAACCCATGTTTTTAAGCTTTGGTGTTCAAACATGAAATCATTAATGGTGACTTCTGAATTAGACTAATCCACATAGTAAACAAGCATATTTTACATCTAGAGTGAGTTTAGAATACTCACTGAGATTAAGAGTGAGGAATTGTTGAGAAAGATTCCAAGAAATAAGAAATCAAATAACAAGCTTGGCTATGGTGGGAAGCTTTCTCTCACTACAATTCTGAAATTATGAACTCCCAAGTCTCTCTAAAACTCTCTGTGTATCTCTCTTAATCACCCTCTCAATAATGTGTGTGCAGAAATGTGAGATGCGTGTGGTATATAAAGAAAAATAAGTTGGGAACTTGGGGGCCAAGTTCCACCAAAATTACTCAACAAAATCCTCTGATTTTACAATATACATATATATGCAATTCACAGTTAACATACATACGTATATACACTGATGTATATAACTACACAGTTAATCCAAGAGCCACATAGGTGTGTAGGGGCCAAATAATGTTGTTTGGGAAATTAGCTTGAATGCACAAAATTAACATACAACAAATAAGCAAAGCCAAACAAAGCCCTATCAAATGATTACTTTCCATAATTGGAAAGTAATGTATAGTCACTTCCACTTTACTTCAATTCTAAAAATCTGTAGAAGTACATGCGGCGTGGACAGTTTTAAATGTAAACTGGTATTTTCGGGGTGCGGTGTTTACCACAAAAATACAGAAAATTTATTTTAATGTAAGGAATGACTTTCTGGCTTCATTAAAATACTGATTGAGTTGAAAGAAGGTATTGCCACCGTTTTGGAATACAGACTTTGAAATTCAACACAGGTATAACTAAATTTTATAAAATTGCATTTTGACCCCAAAAGAATTAAAATGTTCAATAGGATAGGCTATAAGGTTACAAAACACAACCATTGAAATAAAATGAACATTAATAATACAAATTAAATATGGAAATGCAAATTAAATTTACATGAAATGCAGGTTGTTACATCCTTCCTCCCTTAAACAGGATTTCGTCCCCGAAATCAAGACTAACTAGTCATGAAATAACTCCGGGTACTTCTTCCTCATATCAGCTTCAACTTCCCACGAGGCTTCGTTCTCGTCATGGTGATTCCACTGAACCTTCACCAATGGAATATCCTTATTCCTTAACTTCTTGATACTCTGATCTAGAATCTTCACGGGCCTCTCTTTGTAAGAAACGTTATGACTCGTCTCAATATCGTCATAACTAACCACGTGCGAGGGGTCTCGTATATACTTTCTCAGCATACTCACATGAAATACATTGTGAACCCCAGACATCTTTGGTGGTAGCGCGAGTCGATATGCCACTTTCCCAACACGATCCAAAATCTCAAACGGTCCAATGAAACGCGGAGCTAACTTTTCTCCCTTGAGAGCAAAACGTACCACTCCTCGGGTCGGTGAAACCTTAAGAAGTACGTGATCTCCAACACTAAACTCCAAATCTTTCCGGCGCCGGTCGGCATAACTCTTGTACCTGCTTTGAGCTGTTCTCATTCTTTCCTTCACCAAAGAAATCTTCTCGTTGGTTTCTCTAACCAAATCTGGTCCCAACAGTTCTGTGTCCCCAACTTCTGCCCAACACAACGGAGAACGACATAGTCGTCCGTACAATGCTTCGAACGGAGCCATCCCGATACTCGTGTGATAACTGTTGTTATAGGCAAATTCAACCAACGGCAAGTGTGTTTCCCAAGATTCTTCAAAATCGATAACACAAGCCCTAAGCATATCCTCCATGATCTGATTTATCCGTTCAGTTTGCCCATCTGTTTGAGGGTGAAAAGCAGTACTCATTTTGAGCGAGGTTCCCATAGCTTCTTGCAGACTTTCCCAAAATCCAGAAGTAAAACGCGCATCACGGTCTGACACAATTGATAGAGGTACACCGTGAAGTCGCACAACTTGTTGTATGTACATCTGGCTCATCTTTCCACCGGGTATGCCATACTGTAAGCAATGAAATGAGTGGACTTTGTCAATCTATCCACGATTACCCAAATGGCATCATGATTCTGCTGCGAACGAGGCAATCCTACTACAAAATCCATCGTAATGTGCTTCCACTTCCAACCAGGAATAGGTAATGGTTGCAACAATCCTGACGGTCTCTGACGTTCAGCTTTGACTTGTTGGCCCGTCAAACACTTGGATACGAATTCGGCCACGTCCTTCTTCATGCCTTCCCACCAGAAATTTCTCTTCAAATCTTTGTACATCTTGGTTCCTCCCGGGTAAACTGTATATCTTGACTTATGTGCTTCTTCCAGGATATTCTTCCTTAGTTATCCATCATCTGGCACACATAATCTGTTCATGCACCGATATCCTCCATCGATTCCCACTTTTCTTTCTGTCGGGTCCTTCTCTGACATCTTTGTAAACCATGTTTGAAACTTCTCATCTTCTTTCTGAGCTCCAATAATGCGGTCGATAAGAACAGGCTGTAGGATAAGACATCCGAACAATTGTCCTTCTCCTTCTTCAGCACTCTGTACATCGAACTCCGCCAAGATCTCCAATGCTCGTCATTCTCTAACCATTCAGGAGGCGATCGTCTCACGAGTCTGTCAACTCAAGGCATCAGCGACCACATTAGCTTTACCAGGGTGGTATTCTAACGTGAAGTCGTAATCTTTGATCAGCTCCATCCATCTGTGCTGCCTCATGTTCAACTCTTTCTGTGTGAACAAATATTTCAGGCTCTTGTGATCGGAGAACAGATCAAACTTCTCACCGTAGAGATAGTGTCTCCAAATCTTGAGTGCAAACATTACTGCCGCCAATTCCAAATCATGAATGGGATAGTTCAACCCATTCGGCTTCAGCTATCTGGATCCATAGGCGATAACTCTGCCATCTTGCATGAGTACACACCCTAGTCCTTGATATGATGCGTCACTAAAGATAGTGAACTTCTCATCAGGCTTGGGTATAGCTAGTACTGGTGCGGTAGTGAGTCTCTCTTTCAATTCCAGAAAGGCTCGCTCATGCTTCTCTGTCCACTCGAACTTCAAATTCTTCTTGGTCAGCCCAGTCAATGGTGCGGCTATTTTAGAGAATCCCTCAACAAATCTCCGATAATAGCCGGCGAGTCTAAGAAAACTCCGAACTTTTGTAGGGTTGCTTGGCCTAACCCAGTTCGACACAGCATCTGTCTTGGACGAATCCACAGAAATTCCTTGAGATGACACCTTGTGTCCCAAAAATTTCACTTCTTGCAACCAGAACTCACACTTACTGAACTTGGCATACAATTGGTGATCCTTGAGCGTCTGCATCGCAATCCGTAGGTGTTGCTCGTGTTCTTCTCCTGACTTAGAATGGATAAAAATATCATCTATAAAGACGATGACAATTGATCCAATTAAGGCTTGAATACTCTGTTCATCAGATCCATAAACACTGCCGTAGCGTTCGTCATTCCAAATGGCATTACCAGTAACTCATAGTGACCATACCGGGTTCTGAAAGCAGTCTTAGGTATGTCTTCCTTTCGTACCCTGAACTGATGATATCCCGACCTTAGGTCTATCTTGGAAAATGTCGTAGCCCCTTGTAGTTGATCAAGCAAATCATCGATCCGAGGTAAGGGATACTTGTTCTTGATAGTCACGCGGTTCAATTCTCGGTAGTTGATACACAACCTGAGCGTCCCATCCTTCTTCTTCACAAATAACACCGGTGCTCCCCAAGGCGATGTACTGGGTCGTACAAAACCTAGGTTCTCGAGCTCTTGAAGTTGTTCCTTCAATTCCAATAGTTCTGAGGGGGCCATTCTGTAAGGAACCTTCGTGATCGGTACGATACCCGGTATAAGCTTAATACAGAACTCTATACTTCTCTCGGGCGACAAACCAGATATGTCTTGAAATACTTCTTCGAAGTCCTTGACTATGGGTATAGACGATGCTGTCGCTTCTGTACTGACCACTTCGATGTTCGCTAAACATCTGGTGAGGAACATATCTCCCAAAGGGTTACATTGAAAATCAAAGGGTTGATTCTCATTGTCGGAGAATGTAATTCTCTTCCTCGCACAATCCAACTTCACTTGATTCTGAGAGAGCCAATCCATTCCGAGGATTACGTCGAACTCCTTCATCGATAAGAAAATCAACCTTGCAGGGATTTCACGGTCTCTTAACCGTAAGGGACAATCCTTGTACTCGTGTCCTAATCTGACTGCAGCTCCTAATAGTGAGGTAGCCTTCAAAGCTTTCTCTAAGCGATGAGGTAAGATACCCAATCTCCGAATAGTATTAACAGATATGAATGATAGTGCAGCACCCGTATCAAATAAAACTTTAACTTGGGAGTTAAACAAGGTCAATGTACCTTCTACTGCTTGCTGATCAGGTTGAGCTTCTCCATATTCTCCTTCTTCATATGCAGTTCCATCATATCCTGCTGCATCAGGGATAACAACATTCAAGCGAGTCTAACCCTGTTGACCATAAGTCACCTGCTTAGGGGTAGTACAGAACCTGTTGACGTGACCTGGTTCACCACAGTTGAAGCAGACTATTCCTTGCTGAGCAGCACGCCTTGGTGCCTTGCAATCTCGAGCCAGATGACCAGGGTTGCCACAGTTGAAGCATTTTCCACTACTACTTCCTTCTCCTACTCGGGGTTGAGTCGGATAGGTGATAGCTTGGGTCCTCTTGCTTCCGTCGAAATTCCTTTTCTGCCCTTGGGTACGATTCATTGGTGGTCTATTCCCAAAATTACCCCTTTGAGGCGGTCGAAAATCAAATTGTTTACGGTTCACTCGAGCATCCTCTTCCAGATCGGTAGCCAAACCAACAAGTCCTTCAAATGATTTATCTAGGTGTCCGAGAGTCAGGCGATGAATCTGTGGTGTCAGCCCTTGGTTGTACTTACAGATCTTCTTTTCCTCAGTATCAACCATGTGAGGGGCAAACCGAGACAGCCTCTCGAACTGTGTGGTGTACTCTGTCACCAACTTGGTTCCTTGCATCAGGTCCATGAACTCCTTCTCTCTTCTGTGCCTTTCCGTAGCCGGGAAACAATTCTCCAGAAATCTCCCCTTGAACGCAGTCCACGTCATTCCTGTAGCAGCTGTGTTCCCAATAGTGGCTATCACCGAGTCCCACCAATCTGCGGCGGCGTCGGTCAATTGAAATGTAGCCAACCTCCTCTTGTCCATCTCGTTGCACTGGACGACTTCGAACATGCGGTCCATCTATCTTAACCATTGTTCCGCTTTCCAGGGTTCCGCGGTACCCGCAAACTGCTCGGGTCTGAGCGCACGAAATCTCTCCAGCAGTTTATCTCCAGTCTGATGGCCTATTCGGTTGTCATTCGTATTGCTGATTCTCTCCAAACGTCTAACAAATGCTTCAAACATTCCTGTGGGATCGGCAGCCTCAGGTGCTCCCTCAATCAAATTCTGATTCCTCCTTGGTCTCCCAGCCATTCTATGCATGATAGTGATGAAGGGATGAGAAACATGCATGCAACAGTGCTATGAAGTAATTTAAATGACGACAACATTCAAAAGAGTATATTTTATATATAACTTCTTGTCAAGTTGATACAAAAAGCATGTATGATCAGGTCAATGCCTACCCTATCCATATGGGTTAGGACGCATGCAAGAGTTAATGTTACAAAAATGGGGTCATTGCCCTACACTCTAATGCATGTAATTACAGTTTGCAAAAAGAAAATAGAGCTACTAGTAAAAAATAGTCAATATATACAAGGCGACATCTAAACGGTCAGTCATCGCCATAGGTAGCCATCAAAAGGTCAAGCGAGTCGGCCTGATGAAGTCGCTGAACATGAGAGGGGCCTGCCCCAAAATTACAGCTATGTGAGGTCAACAACGAAGCAGGTCCAGGGGCATCTGCCTCTGGCAAAGCTAGCTCATGTGCTAGTGCCTCCTCAAGGTCAACTGCAAAGTCGTCCCAACCTATGCCATCCTCCTCAGCGTCCTCGATAATAGGAGCAAGTACAACGTCACTGTCACCATCATCCTCAACAGCTCAACAGCGGGGACGACATGTGGGGGCATCTCTAGCTGGGCAAGGTGAGCCTGCACAACCTGAGCCTCAAGAGGTAGATAGAAGGCATCGCTGTTAACCAGGCGAACCATCTCTACAAGCACTAAGTGCTGGATCTCGATAAAGTACATAATCTCGAGGCGAGCACGGTCAACATCCAACCATAAAAGTCAAACCAAGATTTAAATCCAACTCCAAAACATAATAATATCTAAAAACACTACACAAAAATAATATCTTAAAGTGTTAAATGGCCCACAACGCCAGAAATTTATATTGAACTCTCTAGAATGAATTAAAAAAACGAATAAGGAGAAGCAACACAAGACTCGGCATGCCTCCTGTTGCAAGGTAACCCGACCTCCCTACTAGCCCTGCAAATTTTGATCGGCTACGCTCCAACAAGAACCCACCCACGAGAAAAAAAACTCACGGTTCAGTCACATGACTGGTATGAGTTAAACTACACACACAGCTTCGGGATCACCCGTTGACCCTTTAACTACTACACAAAACATTAACTCGGGCAAGAGAGTAGTTCCACTTCACATATCGGGACGAGCGATAGTTTCCCTTTATGTGGTGGCCATGCAGTTCTCGCCTGAATTAAAATAAAACAATACTTACCTTACATCCCATGGTGAGTCAATACCTGCAAAATATTAGTGGACCCACCATCACAACAAGAAAAAACCCTTTTTTATGACCTTTTTTTAATTTTGAGCTAATGACTATTTTTTTTAAAAAAGTCGTAAAAAATGCTTTTTTTCTAACATATATGACTCTTTTTGCAAATATAGTCATAAGATTGGTAAGTGGCGTTTTATTTATGACCATTTTTTTTATGAGTCATAAGTATTCTTTATTTTTATGACTCTTTTTCTTTGAGTTCTATAATCAAACGTAAGTATTGTTTTTGGAAAAAATAGTGAAAAAAGATTATATATATGCTAACATTTTTTAAAGTTAAGATTCTTGATTAGGGAAAGGTCCTCCATACAAAAATATTAAGTAAAATTTCGCTAAAATCGACCTTTGAGGGACTAGTTTTTAATATTATTTTTTGAAAAAAAAAATGGACTATATATGTATTAACAGTTGATAGTTACTTTTGGAATCATAAATTTAGATTTTACTAAGAACCATATTAGATTTTTTATGACAGTTTTTTGAAAATGGTCATAAATAATAAGATTTTTTATGACAGTTTTTTGAAAATGGTCATAAATAATAAGATTTTTTTATGACAGTTGTTTGACAATGGTCATAAATAATAAGATATTTTATGAAAGATTTTTGAAAAGTGTCGTATACAATAAGTATTTAGAAAAATGTCATAAATAACAAGACTTTTATGACTACATTTTTGGGTAGTTATAAGTATTCTTTATTTTTATGACTCTTTTTCTTTGAGTTCTAGAATCGGTACCCTTTTTGGGAAAAATAGTGAAAAAGATAATATGCTAAGATTTTTGAAAGTGAAATAAGATTCTTAATTAGAGAAAGGTCCTCTGTACAAAAATATTTAGTGGCATACACGAATATTATATGAAATTTCACTGAATCTGTACATGAATATTAAGTGAAATTTCACTTAAATTGATCTTTGAGGGACTAGTTTTTAAGAAATTTATTTTTTAAATTGGACTGTTAACACTTGATAGTTTCTTTTAGTATCATAACTTTAGATTTTACGAAGAATCACATTACATATTTTATGACAGTTTTTTGAAAATTGTCATAAATAATAAGATTGTTTATGACAGATTTTTTAAAAGTGTCATATATAATAAGTATTTAGAAAAGTGTCATAAATAACAAGACTTTTATGATTATATTTTTGGGTAGTCATAAATATTCTTTATTTTTTTGACTTTTTTCTTTGAGATTCTAGAATCGAACGTAAGTACAGTTCTTGGGAAATATATTAAAAAAGATAATATGCTAAGATTTTTTAAAGTTAATTAAGATTCTTGATTAGGGAAATGTCCTCCGTACAAAAAAATTTAGTGAAATTTCACTTGGCATATACATGTATATTTTGTGAAATTTCACTGAATCTGTACATGAATATTATAAGTAAAATTTTACTTGGCATATACATGTATATTTTGTGAAATTTCACTGAATCTGTACATGAATATTATAAGTAAAATTTCACTTAAATTCAGCCCTTAAACACCACAAATATACGGCTAAAAAAAACCTTCATTCACGACAAAACACCAAGCAAAGAGGGGGAGAGAGAGGAGAGGAAGCTGCCGCAGTCCCCATTGTTCGTCGCCGTCGCTGGCTACCGTTACCGACGAATGTTAGGAAGCCTGAATCTCAAGGTTTGTGTCATTTGACAAATTTCTAAGTTACGGTTTCATGCAATCCTTGAAAAAAACTTTAGATCTACAAGTTTTGAGTTGGGAATCGTTTGAAATCTACTTAGATTTACAAGTTTTGAACCTAATATTGTTGGAAATCTACACTAGCTAGTTTGGTTCTTATGCTTAGGTTTGAAAATCCCAAATTGTGATTGTATTGTGTGTGGATACATTTGAAACGCCACATGGGGACAGATGCCAAGTCGAGTTCGAATTTAGTGAAGCTAAGAGAGGACTGGAGGAACCGGTCTAGACCCATTCCACCTGGGGGGACCTACTCTGCCAAAGACCATTTCAGGTTCATACACTCACGACATGTTAGCTTTGTAAATTTGTAATTTTTATGAGCATCAATTATTGGAACTTGATAAATTGGTGTAGATTTTCAAAGCTTTGTTTCTTTGATTTGGCAATCAGTGTGGGTTGTGTGATATTTACTATATTGCCCATATATGTGAATAATGCTTGTGCTTTCTTAGGGGATGGCATGTCTAGAATTGAAGTGAGTTCTCTCATTGCTATCCAACCATTCATCTCATGATATGGTATTTCTTTGTCTCAGGGCCTAGAATCTAGGGTTCATGGTTGAGGAAGGACTCGAGATTCATTAGATGAGATGTACTTGGGGGTATATGAGGAGCTGTTATATGCTTGTAAAATTAAGCCTATGGAGGTATTTTTATATTGTTAAAGTTTATGAATATTCTTATCTCTTCAATTGCTTTATTTTGGAAATTCTATTTGATAGTTAGTTCAGTTGAAGTTTGAGGGAAAGCAAAATAATGACAACTATTTCCCCAGTGTTCTATTCCATGCTTAGATAACATTGTAATTGAAAATTATTCAAAATTCAATAGAAACTCAAGAAAGGAGGAAGGGAAGTGACTCACAGAACTACACAATATTTAATCTAATTTTCGTCTTATTTTGTCTTCATTCTATTTTCCCCATTGTTTGCTGTATTAATCAAACCAAAAAAAAAAATCCGTTTTCCTAAGTATTTTCTTTTTGTGTCCTTCACTAAATCCATGCACCAAACATAGCCTAAAGCTATTCTTGCTAAACTATTATATGAAATTTTCTAGTATGAACTCTGGTGTATTACTTGTCTTAGTGATCCGGAGGATAGACTCACTCCAAGACCTATTTTGGCAAGGTTTGGTACTAACTACTAAACTTGTATTTGATCTAAATTGGGTTAAAATACATTTTACACCCCCATGGTTAGGCCCATTTTCAGTTTATCCCCATGTGGTTCAAAAGTGGACACTTTGGACTAAAGTGAAAATGTTAAGATTTTCTTTAAAACTGATAAAAATTGCAAAATTGGCCAAAAATATTAACACTTATCCCCCTTTCTAAGGTTAATTTTGGGGTCAATCCTCTGTGTGGGTAAAATACTGTCATTTAACCCACGTATGAGGAGCTAATTTTTAACACTTAACCCCTTTGGAAAGCTATTTTGGGGTTAAGTACTGCCTATGTGGTATTAATTTTGACACATAAACTCCCTCACGTGGGGCTAATTTTAACACTTAATCTCCATGTGGGGCTATTTTGAGAGACATCTTAGTAGTTTCACTTTAGTCCAAAATTACAAGGGGGTTAAGTGTCTACTTTTGAATTCCACAGGGGGTAAAGTGAAAATGGGTCTAACATTAAAAGCTTTACTTTTTTCCCATCTAAATTTGCCTCCATAATTTGATTTAAAGCTTTACCTTTTTTTTTCCATTGCCTCCATAATTTGATTAAAAGCTTTACTTTTTTTCCTGGAAGAAAAATTATTTCTAGTTCATTCTCTTTGCACTTCATCTAGTTTTTGATATTTTGCATGTACAGTGAAATGAAATGCTGTAATCAATTGCATGTGAGGGAATGGCAAGACACACTTCCAATCTCCATTAAACTCAAAAGATGAATAAGGTAGAATCTATAGTTCAGATTTTGTGACTTAGAAAGTTTGATTATGGAGAATAATTGTTGTTTAAAACATTCCTTACATGACACAAGCTTTGATTTTGTTTAGCTTCAATTTTTCTTTCTTCTGTCTCTATACGAGAATATGCCTCAGATGACTATTACTTGAACAAAATTATGAGGGCTCTAAAGGTAGAATTACCTAATATGCTATAAAGTTAATTATGTACATATGTTTAACTTTGAACACGTTTGGCAGATTGCGGTTTTTTTTTCCAGTGTGTTTCTAGAGCAGCAGGTAACAAACTTAGAGCTCATTTTAATTTTATGTTATTTTATGCTTTCTTGAGGTTTTTTATTTGAAAATAGATTTTCTTGATTTTAGTTTTGTTGTTACGGTGATTAAAATCATATGTGTCTTGGAAAGTTGCTATTTCTTTCACTCAACACCATTAGACTCCTAAATGACATTTCAAATGTGCTTCTTCCGAGTTTTAGAACTTCTGTGCTTGAACATACGCGCACACATTTTGTTAATTTTGTGATTCGTTAAGAGTTTTTCTTTTGCAGTGTTTACTTAGAAGTTGAATATCTCTTTTTTCTCCTTCAAAAGATTATGTTCCATGAGTTTGTAATTTTGAGATAACAGTTTTTTTGCTCTTACCATCCTCATTTTATGGTTTCATTTTCACCCAACAGATTCAGATTCAATTTTTGCATCATGTGGGTTTTTCAAGAACCAATGTGTTATTGTAAGCCCAATGATTCAATGGATTTATCTAAAGATGAGGTGTTTTAATTATTATTTTGAATTATCCTCACATTCAAAATGTTTGGAGCATGATATTAATTTCACAGTAAATTCTGGATGATAAAAATGGAGTGGTGTTGGCCACCTCAATTTTGAACTTCATATACTTACATGTCCACGAATTTAGCATTATGTCGTTTATCAAATTTCTTTTTGCAGATAAAGTTGAATAGTAGAAACATAGTTTGGTTATGCTTCTTGAGTTGATTTGTATATTTGGGATCTCTGTTTTTTTTTCTTTGGGGGGGGGGGGGGGGGGGGGGGGGGGTGGTTTCAAGAGCTGAGAACTTTTCATCTGCCCCAATCATGGTTCGAAAACTCGGCCGAATCGAAGTTAACTCGGCCGATTCATCTCGGTATCGTGGGTGTCCGATACGAGTCAACTTGGCGAGATTCCAAGCACATGTGGCATTGGGACTACTGCAACAGTGCTATAGTAGTGAGATCACTTCAATATCCTCCAATGAAAATCTAGTGGATCCATGCCACTGTCACATTGTTTGCACCTAAAAATTACATTTTTGAACTCATAGTTGTTTAAGGCCGATTAAGATTTTTAATCGGACTCATGAGACCGATGACAAAATTAATGGCTAAGTGGTTATTTCAAAAGTTGATCGGGCTTACTATAGTCGGGCTAGCACCTTTGCTTTGATCGGATTGAACACCATGAGATCGGACTAACCACAAGTTGATCGGGCTTACTACCATTGCGCTAGTACTATTGCTCACTCGGACTGATCACTCTTTGATCGGGCTGACTAATACATAAATTCGGACTTATAGACCGATTATGTAAATTATTACCAAACGTGGTAGGGCCAAGTCATAGTGCTCGGGCTAAATAACATATCTTTAATCGGGCTTGGCTTAATTCTATCGGGCTTCATGTGGAGTTAACAAGCAGCTTAGGCTTTGGCATCGGGCTGATTGGTCTATTGCCAGTCTGTTATAGGTTGTTAATTAAGTCCAAATTCAGCACACCTCCACAGCATGGCATTTACATGCCCAAACGGGTTTCAAGGCCCATTATCAACGTCCACCATCATTTGGTTGTAAGCATTTCGGACATGCTTTAGTGGGGGCCACTTGATATTATGTCTCAGTATTAAATTATTAATATCCAGTGGACTGGTTGCCAATGTTGCCGCCTATGCTTTGTTTGGCACTCGGGCTAAGTTGCAATTGTTTGTTGATTTTAAATCATTGTGGGTCATACTCATATTGGCTACCACATGGGCTTTCTCACTTTAATTGGCAATTTATTTTGTGCAGTCAGTATTCTAATCACTTTATGGAAAGCATATATCAGCCCCTATTAACTCTCTAGGTGATAATATCAATTGGGAAGATAATATTATCACATATGGAAGGGATAATATTAGGGAAGATAATACAATATATTATCACTTTATCAGACTATGGGAATATATTACGGAAAGGTAATATTATCTGATTAGGGAAGAAATTATCTTATTTTGGGAGATAATTGTTGACAATGTTATCACTTGGGGAAGTATATCTCTTGCTTGGAGGGGAAGGCAGCCGAATGAAGCCAACATGTGGACCAAATACAAGATATATATGTATGTATATATTTGAAGATATGGAAGGCTTTATCAGATATGGAGATAAAATCTGGTATTTTTATACCAGATAATTATGGAGGATAATTACTTGCCTTATCTCAATCAGTCCAGGCCGCTATAAATTAACAGGCATGCCAAGCTATCAATTCACTCCACGTCTCTTCGACAAAAGCATCCCAAAACATTCAAACAAGCATTCGAAGCGTTCTTAGTATTTTTCTAGGCTTTCTTGGCTTTTTAATTACATTATTGTAATTTCTCTTCTTTTTAATTAAATAAAAATCATGTTTTTATTTAATTTCTTTTCTTCATCACTTGCTAGACTTGTGTGCTTCAACACTGTCTAGGGACCTTAGGTGAGGGTACTTTCCTACTCATCTTTCACAATCGCCTGTTAGATGTCAGATTTCCAAACCTTGTGTATCACTCACACACGTGCTTTAGGAAATTTTGTTTTATTAGTTTGGGCCTACCTAACAAGGCTCTGGCACGCCCGAATAAATATTATAGCAAACAATTTGGCACGCCCGGTGGGACCGCCAAGTGATGAATCATGTTCACCGAAGCATGGTTGCAATTCTACTACACCCAAATTGGTTGGTGTAATGAATCAATCAGCCAACTTCAACAAGAGATTAATCGTCTCAAAAACGATAAATTTGCTACTTACAAGGCTTTATGGGACAAGCCGTGGGATCCGCAGTACCCAAATCGACATGCCATTGTAGCCCCATATGATTTTGCCATCCATGATCTTTACGAAAAGATCTGGTGTTTTGAGGCCGATGTTAAGTACTTTACCCAAGGTATCGGCCACCTTCAAGTGAGTGGAGCTGATTGTCCACCCCCCAATGGAAACTCTTTCATGTCTCGGGATGAGTTGCTAGATGGAGGTTGGAAGCAGAAACCAATCGGCTTAACAGAGTTGCAGGTTGAAGAATAAGACGAATCGGTTGCTGCTCGAGAAAGCCGTAATCGTGTCCTTGATGATATTGCTCTTCAACTTAAACTCCTAAAATTTCAACGGCCCGAGAAGGCCGATGTTACCACTCCAAATCAAGAGACCGATGACTCTGGTCATCTTGATTCCACGCTGTCCAAGCCACCCGGGGGGCAAGAAGACGGCGAAAAAATAATTTTTGATGAAGAGCCGAACAGTCTTATTTCGGCCATCGAGCCCCTCCCTGATGGTGAAGATGAAGAAGCACCCGGGGGGCAAATTCAAGATGAGCCTTACAACTATGTTGAGGCCGAAGAAGAAGAAGAGTGTGATAGGCCGAGTGATCTTTTGTCGGCCATAGAGCCTCCTAGTGATGAGGAGGACGATGATGAAGACCCATTTGATGACGAAGAAATCGACGATGAAGGGCTCGGGGGGCAAGCTTCATCGAGACCGATTGACTCTAAATCGGTCCATGAAGTTTTTGAACATATTCCTTTGAGGAAACTCAGCCTCAAGGAATTGTTCAAATATATCGGTCTCTTTGTAGTGACCGATTATTATTTTTATTTTAAGCCAATTAATTATTTGGCTTGGGTTGATTTACATCCACGTTGGTTGTGTGGATGTCACCAAAAACTAAATGTTATTTGGTGGTTGCTTCTACACCAATACTATTATCAAAAGATTGAAAAGATACTAAAGACCGGACTGAATTAATTCAGTCAGTAAGCTATTCGGACTCACAAGACCGAAAGCAAGAACGATATAAATAAATAAAGTAATGCTGGAAGGATGCTAGGATGCTGAATCGGACATAGAGGCCGATGGTGTAACTTATTTCAAGAGTGCTTGTCAAGTGGTGGAGCCCGATTATATGAGGTAAAGCGATTACATGTCTCAGTCATGCTACACAGTGAGATATTACACACGGAGGGCCCGATTCAGTTTATTTGAAAGGGGCGTTACATGATAGTTGCAACAATTACAATCGCTCTCTTGGCCAAGCCCGATGTTAGTCCAAAGATCATCGGTCTACATGATAAGACCGATGCCAGTCAAAAGGTAATCGGTCTCTAGGTAAAATATGGCCAATCAAAATTTCACTTGCTTTTATTTTAAACGGCCAAGGGGGCAATTGTTTGCACCTAAAAATTACATTTTTTAACTCATAGTTGTTTAAGGCCGATTAAGATTTTTAATCGGACTCATGAGACCGATGACAAAATTAATGGCTAAGTGGTTATTTCAAAAGTTGATCGGGCTTATTATAGTCGGGCTAGCACCTTTGCTTTGATCGGATTGACCACCATGAGATCGGACTAACCACAAGTTGATCGGGCTTACTACCATTGCGCTAGTACTATTGCTCACTCGGACTGATCACTCTTTGATCGGGCTGACTAATACATAAATTCGGACTTATAGACCGATTATGTAAATTATTACCAAACGTGGTAGGGCCAAGTCATAGTGCTCGGGCTAAATAACATATCTTTAATCGGGCTTGGCTTAATTCTATCGGGCTTCATGTGGAGTTAACAAGCAGCTTAGGCTTTGGCATCGGGCTGATTGGTCTATTGCCAGTCTGTTATAGGTTGTTAATTAAGTCCAAATTCAGCACACCTCCACAGCATGGCATTTCATGCCCAAACGGGTTTCAAGGCCCATTATCAACGTCCACCATCATTTGGTTGTAAGCATTTCGGACATGCTTTAGTGGGGGCCACTTGATATTATGTCTCAGTATTAAATTATTAATATCCAGTGGACTGGTTGCCAATGTTGCCGCCTATGCTTTGTTTGGCACTCGGGCTAAGTTGCAATTGTTTGTTGATTTTAAATCATTGTGGGTCATACTCATATTGGCTACCACGTGGGCTTTCTCACTTTAATTGGCAATTTATTTTGTGCAGTCAGTATTCTAATCACTTTATGGAAAGCATATATCAGCCCCTATTAACTCTCTAGGTGATAATATCAATTGGGAAGATAATATTATCACATATGGAAGGGATAATATTAGGGAAGATAACACAATATATTATCACTTTATCAGACTATGGGAATATATTACGGAAAGGTAATATTATCTGATTAGGGAAGAAATTATCTTATTTTGGGAGATAATTGTTGACAATGTTATCACTTGGGGAAGTATATCTCTTGCTTGGAGGGGAAGGCAGCCGAATGAAGCCAACATGTGGACCAAATACAAGATATATATGTATGTATATATTTGAAGATATGGAAGGCTTTATCAGATATGGAGATAAAATCTGGTATTTTTATACTAGATAATTATGGAGGATAATTACTTGCCTTATCTCAATCAGTCCAGGCCGCTATAAATTAACAGGCAGGCCAAGCTATCAATTCACTCCGCGTCTCTTCGACAAAAGCATCCCAAAACATTCAAACAAGCATTCGAAGCGTTCTTAGTATTTTTCTAGGCTTTCTTGGCTTTTTAATTACATTATTGTAATTTCTCTTCTTTTAAATTAAATAAAAATCATGTTTTTATTTAATTTCTTTTCTTCATCACTTGCTAGACTTGTGTGCTTCAACACTGTCTAGGGACCTTAGGTGAGGGTACTTTCCTACTCATCTTTCACAATCGCCTGTTAGATGTCAGATTTCCAAACCTTGTGTATCACTCACACAAGTGCTTTAGGAAATTTTGTTTTATTAGTTTGGGCCTACCTAACAAGGCTCTGGCACGCCCGAATAAATATTATAGCAAACACACATGTGTTGGGAACCTCATTTGGGATGCAAAACTTATGAACTAGAATTTAGCAAGCTTAGATGATTGCAGTCTATTACTGTGATTGAAGGTTTAATATTGTTATACTGTCATTAATCTTTTAATAATAAAAAAAGTATAGAATGTAGTGAATAATACTTTACTAATTATTTATGCGTTCACTAATTGTTTCTCCTGACTTTCTGCATCCTTTTTTCTCACTATCTATACGCTCTTTCTTCACTGACTATATCTACCTCTAGAAATTAGTGGAGTGAAAGCCTTAGTGATTGGATTTACTACACATATTATAGTTTGTGGTGTATGTAATCGATGTCATTTCGCTAATTTTTCCTCCATTTTCAGATAAACGATTCAATTTTTAAATAATTGAATTTGTTTATGTTTTAGTAAGGACTAAAGTTAACTAGTGTAATTATAATTTTTATGTGTGTTGACAACTCTAACTATTATTGTTCTGTTGCCTTGTGAAAGTCAGATTACAGGGTGAAGAGTAGATAGATGAGGTTGACTTGAGTCTCAACGGAAAAAGATAAAGACTGAAAGGGGAGCAAAGAAGATGGCTAACTGCATTGAGTCTCAGTGCCTAAAGATAAAGACTTGCAGGAAAGAGATTGATCCAGGCGACTAACTTGCTTTCAGTTGTCAGTTTAAGTAGACTTTCTTGTTTTTTTTTTAATAGCAATGTTACATATACGTTATTGGTTTATTGGTTTAATACATATTAGTGGTTACTATTACATTTTTCTTGTACATGACTTATTAGATTGATGAATAAAAATTTTTGGTTGGAAGGAGGATAATATTTGAATATGGTTCTTGAGCTGATTTATATATATATATATATATATATTGAATTGTGTTATAGGTTTTGATGTATTTGAATTATGTAATTTTAATTTTTGATTATTGGATTATCAACAAAATTTTTTTTTTTATAAAATGTGTTTTACATTATACATGACTGCATCATAAAAATAATCATAAATTAGCAACAATTCTAGTAAAGTCATAAATAGTGTGATTATTTACGACTTTTTTTAAAGATTATTTATGACTATTTTTAGAGATTATTTATGACTTTTTAAAAGATTATTTATGACTTTTTTAAAGGTTATTTATGACTTTTTAAAGATTATTTATGACTGTATCAATTAATAAATAGTCATAAATTATTTAAAAGCATTCATTTTTTATGACATTTTTTTAGAACTGTTGTAAAAGTAATAATTATTTATGACTTTTTTAACAAACTCAAACTTATTTATGATTGTAATGTTACGACTTATTTTAAAACCTTAAAAAAAGTCATAAAAATACATTTATGACTCTTTTTTAAAGTCACAATAAGGGTTTTTTTTGTTGTAGTGCATCCTGCAACCACAAAGATTAATAACAGCAAAATACCACAAGAATATGCAGAACTACTTGTACTAAGATATCGGAAGAATTATCATCACAATTTACTCACTACACGTCCAAAATAAATGTATAAGAAAAGAACAACAGTCGAGGAAATCAACATTTTAGATCCTTTAACCTATAGGAAATTTTATTAACAATAATCCTCTTACTTTTATGTACGATTCATTATTGAATTTCCTAGGTTCAGCACTTGGCTACCCTCCATGGTACACCCACACATATATCCCATGTGTGCCTGGACATACTACCAACATCCACTCTGGTGCCAGTTTGGTTGGGGTATCAACCAAACCAGGTATACACAGAGAAGGCCAGTCAATATGCCACAGACGTCTAACAAATAAGCTGGGCATAAGGCTTAGGCAGCTTGGTCACGAAGCCACTGGCAAAAAGGTACACTCAGCAAGTCGAGCAACCAAAACAAAATTATCACAACTGGGAGTGGTGAACACTAAGGTCCTGCTTGCTTCGTGAAAATTCTATCAGTTTTCTGTTTCTTTTTCACTGAAAATGAAAACTCCCCTGAAAATTTATTTGGTTATGAAAAACAAATAGCAACTGGGAGTGGTGAACACTAAGGTCCTGCTTGTTTCATGAAAATTCTATCAGTTTTCTGTTTCTTTTTCACTGAAAATGAAAACTCCCCTGAAAATCTGTTTGGTTGTGAAAAACAAATAGCAGTTATTAGAAAATGAGTCTGAACAAGCAGGGATTTTAGGAAATGTCAAAATGGCGTTTTCCGTGTTTTCAATGTAAAAGATGGGATATAATGAAAACAATTTTCTCAAAACTTTGAAAACACGGTGGCAAACTTGTAATATTTTAAGAAAAAATGGAAAACACGGTGGCAGTGCTGGTAATTTTTAAGAAAATATGGAATGACATTATTGTGAAATAAAAGCCTACGACTATAATTACTTTTCATGCTTCCCAAAACCCTATTAGCAGTCAACTGGAGCTATTGCTGAAGGACCGAAGGTGCATCTCTGTCAGGTATTGTCTTTTATTTTACTTTTGCAAGATGGATTGTGGAAGATTCAAAGCCTAAAGGTAGGCAACACTGTTCTAGTAGGCAACATATATTACTGGAGCTATAGTATATCTTTCTGCAGACTTTTTAGTCCATGTGCTTTGGAATGTGCGTACACTAGGCTAGGTATAATTATTTTCGAGTATATTATTCTGTAACATTTTGATATAATATTTTGTGATCTTGGTACAATATTTTGTTACTTGAACAAAGCACTATTGAAAAGTCTCTGGTCCAATGTTTTGCTATCCTAGATACATTATTTTGTTATGGTTTCTATAGTGGTTTTGGTTAGGTATTGTATCTAGGATAACAAAAACATTGTACTATGTTAATTTCTATAATAGTTTGCCTAGGTAACAAAACATTGTACCTTGTCTTGGTCATACCTAGAGAATTTTAATAAGGGATTAAAAGGATTAGAATGCATTTTTGCTCACCCCAAAATTGCTCACCCAATTCTCTCATCTATATTATTTATTATAAGAAAATAATTTTGGTCACCCAAAAAATGGTTTACCAATGCTCACCCAAGCATCCCATTGGCCAATGCAGTGGGACTCAGGAATGGGTGAGCAATTTTGGGGTGAACAATTTTGGGGTGAGCAATGGGTGAACAATTTTGGGGTGAGCAAAATTGCACTCAAAGGAGTATTATAAATGATAGAAAAGTTTATAAAGAATTATTTAATGATGATTTTATAGGTTTTGACCACTAGTAATGTTTTGTTTTGATTCCTGAATGTTAGATGGGCGGAAAGAGTGAAAAATGTATTGATGCGCAAACCTGGCCATCAAAAAATGAATTGGCATTCGTTCAAATTTTGCTCGAGAATGTCAAAAATAAAAAAAATGCAAACGTCAACCTTTAAGCCGAAAGTGTGGGAAGAAATTGATAATCAATTAAGTGAGGCCGTTGGAGAAAAGTATGGCGTCGATAAATTCAAAGCAAAGTTTAATCGGCTTCGTAAACAGCATCGTGAATTTTCTGAACTCTTGGAACACACTGGGGTGACTTGGGATATTCAGTCCAATACTGTACATGCCTCAGAGGATGTTTGGCAGATGTTTTTTGTGGTATGTATCTAAGTTAGCTTGGGTTGGTTATAAAAACTAGATAATTACACTTTACACTTAATTGACATCTCTTTTTTTTTTTTTTTTTTGTGTGTGTAGAAAAGCAAGTCATATAGGCAATATTGCAAGAAAGGTTTAGAGAACTATGAGTTACTTGGTGAAATATTTAATAATACTACAGCAACAGGATCACTTCATCATGCCTCTACACAAAAGCCTCCAACATCGGATGAAGAGCGTGACATGGAGGAAAACTTTCTTTCGAAAGGTATGCATGTCGATCAAAGGAATATGGAAGATGGAGGCACTAGGCGTGAATTTGAGGATAGTTTGTGTTGTAAGGCATCTAGACAACTTGGTGACCGTTCGTATAAAAAAGAAGCCAAAATGACAAAGATGGATTCTTGCTTGGAGGCTTGGGCAATGGCATTATCATCCAAAACTGAGGCAAATAAAGCAAAGATGGAAAAATTATAAGGCACAAACTAGTAATGCCACCACAACTAGTCCTATTTCTGATTTGTACTCCATCGATGTATGTATGGATGTATTGGAGACCATGGATGATCTCAATGATATTTGTTATAACAAAGCATTGGAGAAAATAAAAGATGCAGATTAGAGAAAGATCTTTATCAAGATGCCCATTAGGAGGAGGAGAACCTGGCTAGAAAGTCTTTTTTAAGTTATTGTCCGTTGAAGTTGCTATGATGTTTCATATCTATTTTTTATTATCTTTAATTTTATGTTTAAACTTGTTCTAGAATTTATTATTTTATTAAATGCATTAATTGTCATTTAACTTCCATGTTGTCTTATGTTTAATTGGTCTTTTTTTTTTAATTGTAGGTGACTATGTCTGGAAATGGAAATTATAATTCATTAATTGATGATTCTAGTAGTTCCTCATCATCAGATGAGGATTACTTTGCTGATTTTCTAATGTGCCAATTTTTGATGGAATATGAAAAGAGAACTATAGGTAAAACACCATGCAGAACATCAATTTTGAGAGGAAAGATGTACACACTAGAAGTCCTGGCAGGAAATAAGGCCAGGTGTTTTGAAAACTTTCGAATGGAAAAACATACTCTCATAAACTTATGTGACAGGTTAAAGATGATGCACTTATTACATGATAGGAAAGAAGTTAGTGTAGAGGAGGGAGTTGCAATGCTCTTATTTATAATTTCTCATAACATACGCCATAGAGTGGTAGCTGAGAGATTTCAACATTCCACTGAAACGGTTAGTCGATGGTTTAAAAGAGTTTTGAGAGCTGTTTGTGCGTTAGGAACACAATTAATCCGACCTAAGAATCAAGGCAATGTGGCTCCAGAAATTCTTCACAATCCAAAAAACTTTCCTTATTTCCAGGTACATTGTTTGCATATGATTAATATGATTTGATAAATATTGATGTTGTCAATATCAAGATATAAAAGTATGCTTATTTGTGCTTTACTTTCAAAAGATTTGCAGTGTGGAAGTAAAGGTCGAACCCACAGAGATTGGTTAACTACAGCGACTTAATTTTAAAACCTAACTTTAGTTAATTATGAAAATGGATTTTGATTTGATTTTAATTAAACTAAATAACAATAAAAATAAATCTAAACTATGAAAGCAATTAAAGTTGTTTTAAATAATATTTAAGGGAACCTAGGATTGCAAATCCACCACTAGTTTCATAATAAGTATATTTATGAATTACTTTAGCTTATTACGTTGGATGATAATGGGGAATTGTAGCTACAAGCCCAATTCCTCCGACAAGAAGATACTCATGGTTCAAGCACCAACATAATCCATCTACGGGTAGCACGAATTATCTCACACTAAACTAGGGTTGTGATCTAATCCGTCTAACCTAGGCATGGACTATTCGGATACTTGATAGCACGAATCAATAAAGCACCATCACATGCAAACAATCTAAACAAGCACAGCAAGAATAGATCGTTGAGCACATCACAGTCAAAACAGATCTAAGACAAGAATAAATTCTGAAAGCAATGATTTAATCAATAGAAGTACGATTTATTTATAAAAATCCTCTAAACATGTGACTGTCATCCATACATAATAAAACTAAAATAAAAACATAAATAAAACCCTATTACTCGTCTAGGGCTTCATTGAAACCCTAGATCTATGATCTAGCCGTCCATGGAAGTGATAGATGGCAGGTAGTTGATAGAGGAGGCCATGGAAACCCTTGGTCTTCTTCTTCTTCTCATTGCTTCCCTCCCTTCAATGGCTGGAAGTATGGTTGTAGAATGTGTATGTATGGGTGTATAATAATGTCTAACCCCTTAATTGTAATAAAATAGGGTATATATAGATTTACAACAAATTTTGGAAGCCTTCCCAACCCGAAACGGACTGAAACTGATGTAATTTACAGTCTAGACGTCGTTCAGCAGTTTCGTTTGCACAGGAGTCTTCAGTATACTGAAATGCGCAACTTTGCTTTTTACACATATCGCGCGAGCGGGTCGCGCGAGCGCGACATTTGGCCTTCGCGCGCGCGGATCGCGCGAGCGATTTCTGGGTTCTCGTGCGAGCGGATCGCGCGAGCGATTCTCGGATTTTCGCGCCCGCGGCTCGCGCGCTCGACTTGGCTTTTTCAGCTTCTTTAACTCTGCTTTTTTCACCCTGTTTAGCCTGGTTTAGTTGATTTCTTCCAAAACCTGTCAGAAACTAGAAAACGGAGTAAAAATATACAAAAACAGGATAAAAAAGTACTAACAAATGTTCGTTAAGGCGTATAAATAGGATTAGTTCTCTCCCGATCACACCCCCAAACCTACATTTTGCTAGTCCTCGAGCAAAACTAAAATAAAAACTACTAATAAAAATCTATTCCATTTTCGTATGGATCACGATTGCATTTAGCGTATGCAATAAGCCTTTTAAACCTCTAGGTGTCCCTAGTCGGACGAGTAAAGTCTCGTGAGGGTTCTCATCAACAAGTCACCCACAACCATATTTATTAACTTGTAAATTTAAAAAGTTTTATTAAAACGAAAAACTAACAAACAATACTCCTTATTATAAACAACGATTTGAAATAGAATAACGAACAAGAAGAAACAGAATCAAACGTTCACCTATATCATGAGAAACAATCAAGTGCATGCAATGTACGAATCAATAGAGTTCCTCATAAGATTGCACGTGTGTGATGTGGTAGTCAAATGAACACGCGCCTGTCATGAACTTGGAATATACTTCGGATAACCATTTAACTATGTCTCGACTACGAATCTCACAATTAATTACACTCTCAAATGAAACACTCAGAAACAGGTGTAATTTATCTAATATATGTGAATTAAAGGAAATATGTTTTCAAAATGAGAAATGCTCACATATGACTCGAAAAAGACGCATGACACGAAAGAACAGTAGTCTCATGGATAAGATGCCAATAATCAAGAAAAATTAATCATTACCATGTTTTAATCCCCCTCCCATCATTTATATATCCAAACCATGTTTCCTAGGATCAGATAGGACTTTTCAAAGGTTGTAATGTGGCTCAGATAATGAAAAAGGATAGAAAGGATTTATCAAGTAGTTTCAGAATGGCATTGTAAGACATGTTCGATTTCTTTCATTCTTCTTCTCTACCAACTTTCTCTTCTTTCATTCTCTTTTCTCATTCATTTTTTTTCAACCTTCTTCTTTTTATTTTGTTTTCTTTTCCTTTTTCTTTTCTTGCTTCTCAAATGATTATTCATTGAATACCAAGCAACTACCCCAATAGCATCTTATTTTCTTCTTCTCAATCAACTCATCGCCTTAATACTACTAAAAGTTGATCACTCTTCCAGTGGTATACTCCAAGTTGATCAAGTTGGAGCTTTTACAGAGGATAATGGTGAACAAAGAAAAAGAGGCATTGTAACGGCTCAAAGGGCGAACTAAGGAAATTTATAATTCTTCAGTCGGTAGTAAACAAAGAGGGCCTACCATCATTTCCTATGGTGATACGGTTCTTCAATAATTACGACGGAAGATTATTTAGCATGGTAACAACTATTTTAAATTGACTATCAACCAAGACAAAAATAATGAGACTAAACAACAAGTAGATGCGCTATTTCAATGAAATTCGACAAACACAATGTATTTATAACCCTCTAAAATGAAAAGATAGGCTCAAAAGCTCACCGGGCTTAGTCTCCACCATGTGTTATCTAAAAATCCGAATCATATTATAGTTCACAACCAACATGCATTCAAGAGACTGCGTGCAGTGCATAAGTTTATGTGCAAATCTATGATATAAAACTACGATTCAAACAATACATAACTTAAAACGTCATATCATAACTTCAGCAAATGTTTAATCACATCTTCCCTTGTTTACCATTCTATAACAATTCAAAGTTCTCTATCAAAAAGTATCAAATTGATATTGCAAAAACGTCGGTAACATCGTTTATTTAAACACACTTATTGAAAAATTTTAAAATTTTGCATAAACTAATGTGCATGTGTGTGTGCATACCCCCAAACCTAAACATTTCATTGTCCCCAATGAAACAATAAAACGAAAGAAAGGAGAGTACATAAGGAAGGAACGATAGTACCTCGATCTCGGCAATGACAAACAGGTGAACACAAAGGAATATGGCTATAAAGTTCAATGTTACCTGTTACTTCTTAACAAAAGAAAATTAAACAAACAAAATAATAAAAACAGCTAAAAGAATTATAACTAAGCTAAGCTAAACGAAACTAAATAAACTATAAGAAGAAACAAAACTATGAAGACAACACGAAAATAAGCTATAAAAGGAAATAAAACATAACCTGAATTATGAAAACAATCAAAGGCTCGATCTAAAAGTACCTAAGAAACAAAAACAGAAAAGTAAAAACTGTGTGACAGGTGTGGGAGGAAGATATAAGAAAACAAAAGAAGAAATTGCAGAAATGGGGGGTCGCGCGCGCGAATCCCAAGTTTTTTTTTTTTTTTGAAATCGCGCCAGCGGGACCCCCTCGCGCCCGCGAAACCAGGCGCGAGAAGAACCCGAGGCATCATATAAGAAAAAGAAAGAAAATACCACTAAGTCACAAACTCGCGCCAGCGGACCGCGCGAGCGGATCGCGCGCGCGATTAAGGTTTTTTTTCTATTTTTTGGCTAAAATTATGTATATAATATTAAAATAAATTAATTCCAACTCCCAAACATGTCCAGAAAAACTCCAAAACTAACAAAAACGACTCAAAAACGACCAAAAACAAAGAAAATAGAGGAAATTAAGCTTGGGTTGCCTCCCAAGAAGCGCTATCTTTTACGTCTTCAGCTAGACCATTCTAGCTCAAGACTCACGGAGGCTGTAACTCGGATTTTGTACCCCTAAGGATGTCAGGTAGAGCTCGGTGGTAAGCAGAAATCACGTCACTTCGAATTAATTCAATCGACGGTTTGTCAGTATGTTCAAATCGATTTCTTACCTTCCGAGTAGATTCAGCATTAGGGTCCGAGGTATTAGGGTTCATCCACTCATCATCCGCTATATCTTTGTCGTTACTCACATTTATTGCTTTGTTAGGCTCAATATTCCGTCTTACCTCACCTTCCGCCTCACATAGGTAATCGTCATCTTTAGGAGGTTGATCAATAGCGTTAAAAACGTTTAATTTTAAGTTCATGTTCCCAAACGACACCTTCATTACCCCCGTCCGGCAGTTAACACGTGCGTTAGCGGTTGCTAAGAATGGACGGCCTAGAATGACAGGAGTGTGTTTCCTAGCATCTAGCACGGGTGTGGACACCGGAAGTGGACCACTTCTCTCTTGTTTGAGATTGTTTTGAAATTGATTTGAATCAAGGAAAGAAAACAAAAGGTCTGTTGAAAACAGATACAGAGTCGCCACTTGGTCTTTAAGGAACCAAGAAACCTAATTTTGACTCACCCAAGCGGATAAGGGCACCGGCCCTTCATAACCAAAGAACTTGGTTCGGGGTTTTGGTACGAGAGAGGAAGGAGCCTTTGTCGCGACTAAAACACCCTCAACTCGCCCCGTCTTTCGACGGGCCTCAATTAGCATCCAAATAATCATCTTATACTATGTTTGGTTCGACAATTAATACTATTGTAGTATATTACATCACATAAGAAAACTTGAAATTGGAAGATCAAAAGATAAGATATCATTCATAAGATCTAAGCCAAATATCATGCAATGTAAAGTGAAAGATCACACAAATAAACCTAGGAAAGATCGTCTAATCATGTATCAAATAATCAAGACTTCCTAATCTAAAGGGGGACATGAATTGTTATTGAAACAAATAAGCAAAGAAATCAAAATATGCTTAGCAAGGCTAGAATGATGCATGTTATTCTTTGATAAAAGAAGACCTCTCAATCCCCGGGACGGATGAGAAAGGATGAATAGATCAAGGGGAAGCATGAACGAGTGATCGAGTTCATTCCTTATAATCTCCTTAGATTAAGGGTTACAAAGAACCCCAAATCTTGCATGAATGCAATGTATATATCTAAAAATGTGCAAAGGTTGTAGTGTGTTTTGTGTACATGGATTTCTAGAATGGCTTAGAAGTCTAAAATGGGCAAGAATGAATGAATGAAATCAACATGGGATATATACAAATGTAGTATGAACCACTTCCTAAGATATGAACTAATTTGGAATGCATATGAGCCTCAAATCAAAGAATGAAAGTTAAAGTGTACTTGCTGTGAATAGTGGACAGAACAGTAGCATGATCTTTTGGAATTTGAAAAGAGGGGTTAGGAATGTTTTCAATGCATGATTGTTTATGGAGATGTTCCTTATTGTGTCTAGAACACAACCCAAAAGGCCAATGTTGAATAGCTATCACAGATTGAGAGAAATTACATAAACAATAGAGGTCACTCAGAAACAGAGTTCGTACTGTCGTCTGAAATGTTAGAAAATCTTAGAAAATGAAAAAGAATGATCTAGAGGCCCATTTTATACAGAAAGTTTCCTAAGACATTTAATTTTAAGGGAAAAATAAGTTAGGACCACCCCTTTTGGAAAAGTTTTCTGTAAAAGAGGTCGTAAGTTGACCTAGCTGCTGTGACAGCAAAAAACAGAATGTTTGGAAGGAATGTTGGGACCCAAATGGACCATTTCCAAGTACTTCCAAGTCAAACCAAAAATCATGGGTGTTCTCCAATGAGTTAGGAAGACTTTCCAAGTGGCCTTGTATCCATATGTTAAGTATTGTGTTCTAGAAAAATCTTTGAACTCAACTCACTCACTGTTTTGACTCATTGTTTTGAAGATTTTGGAGAAAACAAAGTTTTGTTTCTTGAAACCAAATGAGAGGGATTGAGAGGGGTTTTGAAATAGGTGTTTTGAAAACATGTTTTCAACACTCAATAAGGATCATAGCCACTTAGAATACCTACATCAAACTCATCATTTAAGAACCTCCAAGATTGTTGGAGAGATTTATTTTGTTTTTGGACATAACTTCAATACATTCCAAGAATACCTTGGAAGTATTGAGGTTATGGTCATCATCTATCAAACATGTTTTTGAGGTCAAGAGCTACTATCCATGAGGATTCACTCACCCCAAACTTCATGTCATCACTTAGATGATGATGAACTAGTAAGTAAATAAAGAAAATAAAAAGAAATGGGATGAGAAGAGATGAACAATAAATAAGCAAGCAAGTAGATGATAATCAATAGATGATATTCATGAAGCATGAGACTTGTAGATTGGTGTATCACTCATATGTAATGACACTAGACATGGAAGAAACTTCCACACTCTTGAATGCTCACTAAAATGGTGGTTGGGGAGTATTGAATGTTGAAGTAAATGGAAGTAATGAAGTAAAAACAAAGTTAGAACTCACTTTTGTTTTGAAAAATCAAAGAAGAAAGCTTCTTTTCTCTCCACTCTAACCTTATCTCTACACTTTTTCTCCCAAACTTTCTCTAAACTTGTATTTGACTCCCCCCAAAATGAGGAGTAATGGGGTGTTTATATAGGCCAACTTGGGGTGTTTTTGGGATTTAGAAAGTACTCCCATTTGTCCCAAACATCTGAAATCATGAAACTACGTCGTTTTGGATTTTAATTAATCAAAATGGGACAACAAAAGTATTTACAAAAACTTACTGTTCTGGAGGGGAGTGCCGCGGCGGCACTGCTCCTCCCTTCGTCTGGATAATGCTGTTTAGGCCCCCCGAAGTTCCGGTATTCGCGAAAAGGCCCTATTTTGTCCGAAATTCACAGAAAATGCGTACGAACTCCAAATCGAGGTTGTGATATACCGTTGGAAAGGTAATGGAGTCTACTTTACATAAAAAATAGTTCGGGGATAGGTCACCTTGAAAAGTTTTGCGGTATTCGCGATAAAAGCCGATTTGATCGCCCTTTTCGCCTTTGGAAATTCATAATAAATTCGTTTTAAGTCCAGAAATTATGTGCGATATACCGTTGGAAAGCTATTGACCTCTAGTAACCATGAAAAATATTTGAAAATTGTTTCGGTGCCCCGATTCCAAAGTCAAATCTTGGTCAAACCGGTCAAACCTGGGATTCCCGGGAAGTTCTGGGAACCTCTGGGAGCTCCCAGGAGCTGATGTTTTCGCTCGATTTTCTTTTGAAACTTGTTTTAATACTTTTCTCATGATTTAGAATGGTTCTGGTGAATTCAGACAATTTCAGTCAAACTTTGTCAAACTTGGTCAAACTCTGGTCAAACCTGGTCAAACCTTGGTCACACCAGTCAACGGGGACTTTCGGGGAACTTCCGGAACTTCCGGGGGTCTCTGGGAGCTGACGGTTTCATCCAGTTTTACTTAAAAACTCATTTTATCACTTTTCTTACGATGTAGCATGTCTTCAGAACTTTGGGACCAAATCTGGGAGTTTTCGGGCTTTCAGGGGCATTTTGGTCATTCTGAGCATTCTGAGAGATAGAGCTGACTTCCGAGAGTCCTTTTGAGTCTTTTACGATCATTGCGAACCACCAAGCTATGGGTCTCCTAAATCTGATAGCCGACAAAATGGGGTGTCTACAGTTTGCCCCTCTTTGGCATGAACTTGCGAGGCAACGCATGTCGCAAGCGAGTGCCAAAGTTTTGAAGAGACAGGACTTTTTGGAGGCTATAGATTTAGGACAACAGCGTTGCAAAAGATGGAAGGATGATGCTGGTCGTGCTCCGCGTGAGCTGCCTACGTATCCCAAGGGGAATCAGACCAGGACGTAGTTCAGGACACAAAGGGATAAATCACATATGCACATACACAACAATCAGGCGGATGCTATGCTATATGAGGATGATATGCAATGTGTGGATGTGATATGATCTCATACATGAGTCCTATCATGCCTAGTTTTCTGATCCTAGAATGAGCAGGTGCCCTGGGGTGTGCCACTCCGAGTGGGCTGGTGTTGTGCTAGTGTTTGCGATTGTGACGTGGTGGGTGACTCAGATAAGGGCATTGAAGTCTAGAAGACTCCGGGTTCAGGGGCAAACTTCTGGAAGTGTGCTTCGTAAACAAACGTAATTGGGTGTGGGGTCTCAGAGGACTATGATCGAAGATGTCTTTTGGCAAATAACCGACGGACACAGGGGCCCTGGAAATTAAGAGACTGACACAGAAGTCACGGGACGAACGTGAAATCCTGGGACGTCCTAGGATGAACATGGAGGCCCCAATGGTGTGATGAGAGCGATGGACCGACGATGTTTGCATCAAGATGACGAGTCGACAATGGACTACTGACGGTGTATAAATCTGCTGAGGATTAATCTGAATCTGCTGGGGATGAAGCGATACTTTCTAGGATCTCTCTTCAACTGCTCCTTTTGATCGAATCTTACGGGCCTGTCGGGGTCTCCGGGAACTGGTATCTGTCTGCTTTTGTCCTCGGGGGATGATGCAGGGTTCTCGGGGAATCTCTTTTGGTGCTCAATCCAAGAGAGCCTGTCAAGGCCTCTGGGAGCTGGTATCTGTCTACTTTTGTCCTCGGGGGATGATGCAGGGTTCTCGGGGAATCTCTTTTGGTGCTCAATCCAAGAGAGCCTGTCAGGGCCTCTGGGAGCTGGTATCTGTCTGCTTTTGTCCTCGGGGGATGATGCGGGGTTCTCGGGGAATCTCTTTTTGCGCTCAATCCAAAAGAGCCTGTCAGGGCCTCTGGGAGCTGGTAACTGTCTGCTTTTGTCCTCGGGGGACGATGCAGGGTTCTCGGGGAATCTCTTTTCTTTATTCGGTGCGTTAACTAAAAACCAGGATCCGTTACCAGACTTCTCGTGTTTCGCGACGATTGTCCTGAAACGACCGATTCGGGTCTTCGGGAGCCGATTTTTCCCAGCTTTTGCCTGCTGGAGGTAGTTCTGACAACTTTTAGTCTGATTGGGGTAAAACCTCATAGATCTTGATTGGAATGGGCCATCGGGGCTGATCGGGGCCAAAAACGGGCTGAAAAAGGCCAAAACGGGCCAAAACGGGGCGAAATGGAGCAAAACGGAGCGACGCGGGGCCCACGGGGAGCAGTGCCGCGGCGGCACTAGGCCACTGCCGCGGCGGCAGTTGGCCAGTGCCGCGGCGGCACTGGGTGGCCGGACTTCATCTTCTTATATTTCGGGTTTTTGAGCTCTTGAAGCTCATTCTTGGCCACTTTGAGGTGTTTTTGAAGCCAAAATTCACCAAAACGCAGCTTGTGCGTGCTCAGGTGAGTAATCTTTCCCCGTAGTTGGATTTTTGATTGGTGTTTTGGTTTGCCCAAATTTTCAAGAAGAAAGTTTAAATGTGACTTCCATTTTTCTTGTAGATCCATGGCTTCGAGCTCAAGGAGACCGTCTAAGAAGGCCAAAGGACGGATGAAGGCCGAGATGCACACCCCGGACGTGATTTTGCGAGACCCCCAACACCATCTTTCGGCCGCGGCTCTAGCGAGCTTGGTATGTGAAACTTTTGACATTTTAGGACCACTTTTATGTACTATGCTAGTTTTGTGAGCCGTAGCGTACACTTAGAGACTGTTAGAAGTTCGACTTGTGCTCAAATGTTGACTTTGTGAATTTTGCTCTCGGGTTGTGAATAGTGATTTTGTGCATCTTTTGTCGCCTTTGTTGTGTGCAGGTGCCGGAAGTGGCATTGAAAGGCCATGGTAGCCTTGTCCATGCTTTCTTGTGGTATACCCAGCTTTCGCCCACCGTTAAGAGGATGGTTGATGATGCCGGGTTTGGAGGCTTCGTCCGCTTGATTTCGAAAAGTAGCAATGATCTGGCTCACTTCTATGCACTGGCTGAGAGGTGGTGGGACACTACCAACACTTTCCACCTGCCGTTCGGAGAGATGACTATGACGCCTTTTGATTTCTCCATGATCACGGGCTTGAGGGTCGGCGGGAAGCGCCTGGTTCTGGACTATTTTTATGAGATTGACCCGGAGGCGGTGGAGATGTTGATTGGGGCTGTTCCCCCTAACCTGGAGAGGCATTGGTTCCCCTGCGGCTGGCTTTACCGGGCCTATGGTAGAGGTAATCACAATCTGAACAATTCCCAGCTTTTGAGGGTTTACCTTCTGTATGTCCTCGGGTGCTCCATCTTTGCGACAAGGAACGACCGGGTGAGCTTGAGGCTCCTTTCTTGCCTGGCGACCATTGATGAGATCCCCTCCTACAACTGGGGCGGTGCTGCCCTGGCCCATCTCTACAAGTATATGGGGGAGGTCTCTCGGGGCGATGTTAAATCTACTGGGGGATTCTGGCGAGCTTGGGAGGTATGCACTGCTTCTTCTTTTATTTTCCATCTTTTTTATTTTCATACTTGTTCTGATTTCTCCTTTGTCTGTGCAGCTTTGGAGTTTTGAATACTTGAAGATGTTGGCTCCCTCCCCAGCAGACGAGTCAGGCGAGGATGAGGATGGTATGGCTCCTGTGCCTCTATTCCCACGAGGCTTGAGATGGCGGAGGGACGTTGTTGGGGTGAAGAGCGGGGCCCATCGGATTGTTTTGCTTCGGAACTTCTTAACTGGGTTGACAGCCTCTAGTGTTGATTGGGCGCCTTGGGAGGGCGTCGCTTATGCCGCCACTGAGGAGATACAAGCGGTTAAATCTCTTACCTCTTGCCGCCTTCTGCTGGAGAGTACTGAGTGCAGGCAGTGGTTTCTTGGTGAGCGGGTGTCTCGGCAGGTGGTTGGTGGTTCCCAGTATTGCGTCCCTCATGATCCTCCTGTGATGGATGCTAGTGACCTTTCAGGAGATGCTCTGCTGGCGGCTTTAGCTGGCACCGATGTTTGGGACCATTTTCTTTCTGAGACCGGTTATGAGGCTTACCGTGGCCGTTTCCTGATGCCTAACTTCCCACTCCTGGAGGTGAGTTCTTTTTGTATTTCTGTTTATATTCATTGCTCATGTTTTTGATCTATCTTTATTCTGTGCCTGCAGCTTCGCGAGATGTACAGGAGACAGGCTCCTCAGGCTTCCGACCCTATCCCCCCTTGGGATTGGACCGTCAATGTTCTAGGCGCTGATGGCACTCCCCAAATGATGGAGGTGCCGCGAGTCACATGTGGGTACCCTACTCAGCCAGCGGGCGTCCTCAACGTTCCTTGGAGTTACGCTGAGGAGGGTCACGCCTTGGCGGCTAGCCTACGGTCCCTGGTCCTTACACGAGACCAACGGGTATGTCTCTAATTTTGCACTTTCTTAAGGTTACAAGGTTCTAACCCTGGATTTTTTATTTTGACAGATGGATGGTATGCGACAATTTGCCGCCAATCAGATGGCGTCCTTGGTAAGTCTCTGACTCGACTCTGTTTTTGTACTTTTTGTTGTTCCCTTACTGATTGCCCTCATTTTTATTTATGTGTGCAGTATCGTGGAGGCGGGGCTGGCTCATCGAGGACTGGTCCAAGATGTAGAGGCGGTAGGAGGAGGCCGTCGCCGACGTACACTCCGGGTGGTCCGACGGAGGACGAAGAAGAGGAGGACTGAGGCTTCCCAAGCGGGAATTATTATTTTATTTTCTTTTCCTGTTTTCGATTGGGTTGTACTGAGGATATGATTATTAGGACAGTGTAGGACGATGTGTAGCACAATTTGTGACCTTTTGACAGAGTATTATGATGTTTTGCCTCCTAGGCCGGATATCTTCCGATTTAGAGGCGCAGTTGTGTGCTTGTTGATATATGTGCACTGTGGTTGCTGGATGTTACTGCGATGGGAAGTTTTGTGATAGTGAGTGCTTTTGCCTTGCAGGTGGGATAGTCCGTGAAACGGGGAGGTGCTGCCGAAATTTTGAATTTTGCTAGAGCCGCGACAGAAAATATGGCTTTGTATGATCCTGCTCATCTCACAGCTTGGCTGAACATTACGGACGGCGTGGAGCGGATCAACCTCTTTAGCTACGGCTTGACCGAGCTGTTTTCTCTTCGCCAGATGACCCTGAATACAGAGTTCTTGCGTGCTGCCATTGCTCACTGGGACCCAGTGAACCATGTCTTCAACTTCAACGGCCTGGAAATATGCCCCATGCTTGAGGAGTTCTGCGCTATTCTCGGCTATGATTCTGACTCCGACTTGATTCTCCCTTCTGCTAATACCCTCAGCCCTACGCGAGCCTTGGCTGAATACCTGAATTGCTCTGTCACTATTTCCCGCCGGCTGATTCAAGGTGAGGTTCTCAACATTGCTTCTATTATTGCCCGGTATGCCAGTCCTGGGAATCCCAGCGTGTATGATGCTTCCCGTGGGGCCGCTTTGATATTGTGCATGACTTCGCACTTCCTGTTCTCGAGCACTTCCGTTGACTTGGTGCATGTGTGCCTCGGGCTGAAACTTAGCAGGAATCCCATGGCCATGGTTCTAGCTGAAACTCTGAACGGTTTGGAAAATGCCTTCAACCAAGGGACTCCTCTTCTTTCTGGGGCGCCTTTGGTGTTACAGGCTTGGCTTTACGAGCGCCTTTAGCTGTGGACGGGCCGTATACCACCAATTTACTTTCGTCGAGCCGTGCTTCATTCTCACTATACCTTTGCCGATTGGGTGGGCATGATGAGCGCCTTATCTGAGGCTGACATTTGCTGGATCGTGAGGCGTTGGGGCCTCTATGCTATCACCACGAGCCTCAGGGGTCACCAGAGAGTGTGGTTGATGGGTCTAAGAGAGACTTCTTTCTATCATCCTCGCCGTTTGGCCCGACAGTATGGACAGGTTCAGGAGGTTCCCCGGGGGTTTACTGAGAGGGTCTTTGCTTCCAGGATCAGAGCTACCACTATTGCTGCTTTTATTGATGGTTGGACTGACCGAGTAAAGTCCTACTTCTAAAGACCTTTGAAGAAATAAAAGACACTAAGACAAAACTAGTCCTGACTGATTTTGCTCATTCCTCCAAGTGTCTTTGAACATGTGGTTGCTTTTTGAAAGACTTTTATTTCTTTGATTATTCCTGCTTATGTAATATTCAAAGTTTGTTTATCGGTGAACCTCGGTTATTTTGGGAATCTCATTTTATGCATTTTAGCTTTCTGAAAACATGTTGTAACTTGAGATTTCAATTTAGTTGTTGCTTTTGGTACTTGCTTGAGCATGCTGGGGTTGTTAGAGGCAAACGAGGCGGGTAGCCGAAGTTTGCCCCTAGTTTGGGATATATATATGGTTATGAGGCAAACGAGGTAGATGACCGACGTTTGCCCCTAGTTTAGAAGAGGTTCAGGCAAACGAGGCGAGTGGCCGAAGTTTGCCCCTAGTGTGGAGGGTGGTTTTTGGGTTATGGTAAGGACCGCGACTTTATTTCCCTCACGTGCTCATAATTTTTGCCTAGGCACCAAGGAAGTGACCTAGCGAGCTACTTTCTCTCTTTTGTTATTGCTCACTTTGAATTTAGCTCTAATTTTTACCTAGGCATCCTTTCGGATTTTCGACCTAGCGAACCATCCTTCTTTTTTCTTTTTGAAAGTCTGCCTACGTACCCCCGAGCGGGGATCAGGTCCAACGTAGTTCGGGCCAAGGTTTTGAAAGGAAAGGTTATTTTTGTTGGTGGAGTGACCGAACCGATGTGGTTGCCTACGTATCCCCGAATGGGAATCAGGTCGTGCGTAGTTCAGGGCAAAGTTTTGAAAGAAAATGGTTAGGAGATGGTCAAGCATAGTACTTTTTGAGGCGATCCATGTTGATCGGTTCTTTGAATTCGACACCATCGAGGTCCATGAGATAAGTTGCTCCTCCGGAAAGAACAGTCTTGACGATATAAAGGCCGACCCATTTAGGTTTAAACTTCCCACGGGGATCAAAGATCGGAGCTCGCAACTCTTTAAGGACAAGGTCGCCCTTGACAATCTTCCTTGGACGAACCCTTTTGTTGAAAGCACGGGCTATTCTCTTCTGATAGATTCGGACATGGTCGACCGCCGCTAGACGCTTTTCATCTATGAGGGCCAATTCTTCATACCTTTCTCTCAACCAATCTGATTCCGAAATTTCACACTCTGCCATTACGCGTAGGGATGGTAATTCTATCTCCACCGGGAGTACCGCTTCCATCCCGTACACTAGTGAGTAAGGAGTCGCTCCTGTGGACGTCCTTATCGATGTTCTGTATCCCCAAAGTGCAAATGGTAGCTTTTCATGCCAGTCTTTGTAGGTATCAGCTGATTTTTGCAGTATGGCCTTGACATTCTTATTCGCAGCTTCGACTGCCCCATTGGTTTGTGGTCGGTATGGCGACGACTTGTGATAGGTGATTTTGTATTCCTCGAACAGATCCCTAACTTCTGCCTTGAAATGACTTCCGTTGTCTGAAATAATCTCATGGGGAACTCCATAACGGCAAATGAGATTTCTCTTGATGAATTTGGCCACTTCCTTGGCCCCCAACTTGGTGTAAGATGCAGCTTCTACCCATTTCGTGAAGTAATCTATGGCTACCAGGATGTACCGATTTCCATTTGAGGCTTTCGGAATGATTTCTCCAATGATGTCGATTCCCCAGGTTGAGAATGGCCAAGGTGAAGTCATGCTGTACAGAAGGGATGGTGGTACATGCATCATATTTGCATGAATCTGGCACTTGTGACACTTTCTCACGTATTCGCAACAATCTTTTTCCAATGTTGTCCAGTAGTATCCTTGTCTCACGATTTTCTTGGCCAGCATGTGGCCGTTCATGTGTGGGCCGCATACCCCTTCGTGTATTTCTTCCATCATTCTTCTGGAGCTCTTCCCAAACAAGCAAGTCAGGTTGTGACCGTTGTATCCTTTCTTCAGCAGTTTCCCGCTGCAAATGATGAATTGCGCTGCGAATCTTCGAATTGCCCTTTTGTCTCTCTCGGTGGATTCTTGGGGGAACGTCCCTTTTTCTATGAAATCCCAGACATCCTGATACCATGGCGCTTCATTCTCTTCTTCTTCGACTGTGGCGATTATGTTGAACGAAGGCTCGTACCTCTGCTCAATTACCAAAGGCATCATCCTGACTCCCACAGGAATTTTGATCATCGAAGCTAGAGTGGCCAAGGAATCTGCCAGTTGGTTCTCTTCCCTGGGCAAGTAGAGGAATGTGATATTTTCGAACTGCCTCTTGAGTTGGTCGAGACGATCATGATAGGGCTTCAACCTTTCTTCTTTTACTTTCCATTCTCCTCTGGCTTGTGATATGATGAGGTTTGAATCCCCGAAGACATCCAACCTCCGAACTTTCAGCTCTAAGGCTGATTCCATTCCCAGGATGCATGCTTCATACTCAGCAGTGTTGTTGGTGGAGTTATAATTGAGCTTGACTGCTAGCGGAGTATGGTCCCCACTCGGCGATACTAGGATCATACCTACTTCGTATCCCTTCATGTTGGCTGCTCCATCGAAGTATAACTTCCACTGTTCTTCCTTGATTTCCACGATGCTCTCGTCTGGAAACGGAAAGTCCCCACTTTCTTCGGAGTCAACGACATGTTCTGCGAGATGCTCAGCTATGGTTCTCCCTTTTACCGACTTGCTCGTAACATACTTGATATCGAATTCGGATAATAGAAGTAACCAACGGGATATACGACCGGTCAGGGCGGGTTTTTCGAGAAGGTATTTTAGAGGATCCATGCGGGATATGAGCACAACTGGAAAGGCCAGCATGTAGTGCCTTAGTCGGCGAGTGCACCAAACCAAGGCCCAACACGTTTTTTCAAGGGTAGAGTAGTTGAGCTCATACCCAGTCATCCTTTTGCTGAGGTAGTATATGGCTTTTTCGGAGTGGCTTTCTTCTCCTTCTTGGGCTAGCATGCAACCCATGGCATTTTCGGAGACAGACAGGTAAAGGAATAAGGGCTTATGAGGAGTGGGTGGTGAAAGGACGGGTGGATTTTGAAGGTAGGCTTTTATTTTGTCGAAAGCGGCTTGGCATTGGTCATCCCACTGGAACTTCTCCCCTTTTCTCAACAATCGGAACAGAGGATCGCATGTAGCTGTGAGTTTAGAAATGAAACGGCTGATGAACTGGATTCTTCCGAGGAACCCTCTTACCTCTTTTTCATTCCGTGGTGGCGTCATTTCGAGGATTGCCTTGATCTTAGAGGGGTCCACCTCTATTCCCCTTTGTGTGATGAGAAAACCCAGGAGCTTACCGGAGGTTACGCCGAAAGTGCATTTCTTTGGATTCAGCCTCATCTTGTATTTGCGCAACCTTTCGAAGAACTTTTCCAGCGCTACCAGGTGCCCTTCTCTATCCTTGGATTTTACAATCATGTCGTCTACATATACTTCTACCTCTTTGTGAATCATATCATGCAGCAGAGTGGTGGCAGCTCTTTGGTACGTTGCCCCCGCGTTCTTGAGCCCAAAGGGCATTACTCTATAACAGTAGGTTCCCCAAGGGGTGGTGAATGTCGTCTTTTCCCGATCTTCTGGCGCCATTAGAATCTGATTATACCCTGAGAAGCCATCCATGAAAGACAGTAGCTCATGTCCTGCGGTGTTATCTACCAAAACGTCAATGTGGGGAAGCGGGAAGTCATCCTTGGGACTGGCCTTGTTCAGATCACAAAATTCGACGCACACACGAACTTTTCCATCCTTCTTCGGGACTGGCACGATATTGGCAACCCATTCCGGGTATTCGGTGACAATGATGAACCCTGCCTTGAAGTGCTTCTCCACCTCTTCTTTAACCTTGAGTGCCCATTCCGGTCTCATGCGCCTCAGTTTCTGCTTGACAGGTTTAGAATTAGGGAGGAGAGGAATATGATGTTGGACGATGTCGGGATCGACCCCAGGCATGTCTTCGTAAGACCAAGCAAAAACACCTTTGAACTCTTTTAGCAAGAGGGTTAATTTTTCTTTTTCTTCTTTATTAAGGGTTGAGCCAATTTGCACAATCTGTGGATTATCTATTTCACCTAAGTTAACTGATAAAGTATCTTCGATTATTTCATAAGCAGGTGGTTTTTCAATTAGTTGCTTTAGTTCGATTGGGAGATCCTCGGAGGGATCTGTGCATTCACAAGTGTCAGACACAGAGGAGTAAGCAGAATCGTCTTTCATTTCATTCATGACAGGTGAAGTGATTACATTGGATAGTGTTGGGCTTACAGCAGCCGACTCTAGTACAGACTCGATAACCGGTAGTATAGACTTTGGGGGAATAGGGGATTGGGAGACACAGACAGATGACTCTACAGCCTGGTTGCTCAGACCCTCCTCAGCTGGCTTGATCTGATCATCTTGGCTCTTGGCCCTCTTTTCTTCCTCCTCCTCAGTGGATTCCTCCCACATCTTCTTGATCGCCTCAGTGTCAAGGTATTTTAACCAGTCTTCCTCTGGGGTCTTTTCAACTTCTTCGGGATAGAACGGGTCTTGATATGGGGGCCTCTCGCAGTCAGCGAAGATTTCAAGCCCGGGGTGCCTTCTCCCAGTGGTTCGATGGACCCAGGGTTCGGGGAACCCGAAGTAAGGGAAATCGTCCCCTTCTTTGACGAATTGTCCATTCAAAGTCTTGCGGTATGGCGGGAGACCCTTCACCCTCTTCTTCCATGGCCTTTGTAGCTCGACGTCCTCATCAGTGGGCTTGTACCCCAACCCGAAAGTGCCTTGTTGCCCTTTGATCTGCGGGAATTCCCGAATTCCTTGCTGGCGTCGATCCAACCCCATTCCGGAGAAGTAGTTCATCTTGCGGACAATGTTGACGACTGCGGAGTGGACCTCAGGGAATCGGTCTTCGTCTTCGATCATATGAACTTCTTCCATGAAGAATCCTCCGATTTCTCCTTCTTCCAGCTCAGGTATTTGGACTTCAAAAATGGGAGCGTAATTCGGGAAAGCCTCATTACCCCAACTATTACCGAGGATGATCTTTACCTCCCTCTCATGAATGTACTTGATCATTTGATGCACAGTGGATGATACAGCTTTGTTGGCGTGAAGCCAGGGTCTTCCAATTAGCAGATTGAACGAGGCAGGTATGTCCATGACTTGAAAAATCTCGGTGCTCACCAAAGATCCTACCCGGATTTGGAGAGAAACAGTTCCCATCACATTTCTTCTAGTGTTGTCATAGGCTCTCACGGATTGCACAGATGGCGTAATGTCGAGGATACTGACCCCCAAAGCAGTGGCAGTTCTTAAGGCACAAACATTCAAAGCAGAACCTGTATCGACTAGACAAAACGGCACCTGTTGCTCCTTACATCCCACAGTAATGTATAACGCCTTGTTATGCGCGGATCCCTCTGGCGGCAGGTCCTCATCGGAGAATGTAATGATGGGGTCGGGGGTAAGTGCACCCAAGAAAGCTACCATGTCCTCCGGCGCGGCGTCGATGGGGACTTCAATCCCAGCCAAGGCATTTAACACGGCTTGCCTGTGCTTATAGGATGTCACCATAATATCCCACATCGAGAGATGTGCTTGGGTTTTCTTTAGCTGTTTGATCAGCTCATTGTCTTCTTCGATGACCTCATCCATCTTGCCCTTTCCCTTGTCTTTAACTGGACCTTTTTCGATGGCTTCGGTGGCAGGCTGTGGAGGCTGATAATGGCGGCCTGACCTGGTTAGGTGATCAATCTCAGCAGGAGTAGGCCCTTCTACAGTCCCATCCTTTTTAAACCAATCACAATCCGTTCCCACAAATGGCTTTTCTGGCTCGTTCCAGATGGAAGCATCACTCTCGTCGTTAGGGTCATACCATTTGAGGTCTACCGCCCCTAGGTCATGCTCTTCCAGGAAGAACAAGTCCTGCTCGTCGTCAAGCTGCTGCTGCCACTCGTCATTCTCCCCTCCGATCAGATGAATCCCCTCAGAATCCGGGATGTCAATGCAAAGCAAGGGTTGTCCTAGGGGGGTGATATAAGTAGCAGGGTTGAAGGGTATGGGACTGGACTCAATGAGGTTGACATTTTGGTGGTTTGGTAGGGGATTTTGGGTGATATGAGGCTGCTTTGGTGGCGGCTCGATGATATTCTGGTCGATGAGGTCTTGGATGTCATGGCGGAGGCGCATGCAATCATCAGTGTTATGGCCGGGGGCTTGGTGGTAAGTACATCGCTTGGACATATCGCAGTTAGGCGGGAGCGGGGTATTTCGAGGCTGGAGTAATTGGAGATGGCCTTTTTTGAGGAGGCGATCTAGGGCTGAGGAGAGAGAGATTTCTAGCTTGGCAAAATTGCGAGGGGGCTTTTTCTGGAAAGGGCGGTTGGAGGAATTTGCCTGGTTGGAGGGTTGGTATGGCCTTGGAGGATATGCCATGGGTTGGCCGCTAAGGGCATTGACATCCGGGGGATTCCGGGAGTAGTTGGGCCTTCTTGGCTGACTCGGAGGGTCTTCCTTTTTGATCTTCCCCTCCCTGATAGCATCTTCGATTCGGGTTCCGACTTCAAACAACTCCTCAAAGGTGGAGATGGACTGGTAGAATAATTTCTCATGATAGAGCGGCTGCAGATTCCGGATGAGCATCCTTACCTGTTCTTTCTCGATTGGCCGGTGGGTCATTTGGGCTACCTTGTTCCTCCATCTGCTCAGAAATGCAGCGAAGGATTCATTGTTGCTTTGCCGGGTTGTTTCCAAATCCCTGACGGTGACGTCCAGCTCTTGATTGTAAGAGTAATGATCGACGAAGACTCGAACAATGTCCTCCCAGGCCCGGGTTTTGGAGGCTTCCAAGGTTAGGAACCACGATAGCGCAGATTTTGCAAGAGTTTGCGGGAATAGCATCGCAATGTGCTCGTGGGTGCAACCCATGGACTGGAAGATACTCATACATAGCTTCACGTGGCTTTTCGGGTTTCCCGTTCCATCAAAGCGATCGATGGCAGGCATTTTGAAATTCTCTGGCAGTTTCAGCTTAACAGGCTCGAAGAGGCCTTCCAGATCTAACATGTAATCGTCGATACCCTTGCTTTTCCTGAGTACGCTTTCCAGTTTATCGACCTTGTCCAATTTTTCTTGGAGCTTCTTCTCATACGTAAGCGGTGGGACTCCTTGAAACCAGTTTTCCTCCCCATTATTCTCATGTAGAGGAGGTTCAAACCCTGGTGGCGGAAACTCGGGCGGAGGTCGCGGCTGTTGCTGCTTTAGTTCTTCCATGAATTTTAGGACTTGGGCTAGACTGTCTGATTGTTGGCTTATAGTCGCTCCCAATTCAGTAACCTTGTTTTCCAACTCTTCCCTATTCATGCTGACGTAAGCTGTCGGACTGATTCTGATTAACCGATTATCCGAACTCCTGACCCACGAATAAGACCCTGACTGCTGCCCTTGGGAATCTATACTGACCTGACAGATTTTGAAAGGACTAGATTAGATCTTTGACAGTGGCGACTCTAGGCAGACAAAGATAGTGATGTGGACCGACTCGAAACAGTGCGTGCAAATTGATGGGGAATGGTGCATGCAAATGGGACAAACATGCGGATGTAAGCCCTAATCTATATGATGCTCCTATTTCTAACAGATAGCAGCTAAACAAATAAGGTCCTAGCCATACAGAGTGTGCTAACCTTACTTTCTAGTATGATCACCAAGGGATAACATGAATTTCCAAGATACTTCGGAAATTTTGGACAGAGTTTCTGTGGGAAACTGGTCAATATGGTCATATCTGGGATATTCGGACAGAGTTTCTGGGAGAAACTGGTTAATGTGGTTATATCTGGGATATCTGGACAGAGTTTCTGGGAAAACTGGTTAATGTGGTTATATCTGGGATATTTGGACAGAGTTTCTGGGGAAAACTGGTTAATGTGGTTATATATGGGATATTTGGACAGAGTTTCTGGGGAAACTGGTTAATATGGTTATATCTGGGATATCTGGACAGAGTTTCTGGGGAAACTGGTTAATGTGGTTATATCTGGGATATCTGGACAGAGTTTCTGGGGAAACTGGTAAGTACGGTTATAGTGATCATACTTTCTAGCAGGTTTTCATACTCCTATGTCTCAAGACCGACAAACAAGGCTTGCGGTGTATATCTTTGCGAGCATGGAGCAGACATCCTTGTCATGATGCTTAGGCAGGTCAACTCAATGTGACCACATGTGAGTGATTGCCTTGGGAATCATAAGAAAGAGGTTCTGTTCTATGTCACATAAGCGTCTACATCGCTCAGGTAATCCCATCAGGGCATACAGCAGTTATATCACGTTGTACTATCTGAAAAGATAAATGAACAGTCCTATGAAAGGTTCTACAGGAATCTATATGCAAAGGCTAGGTTTAGTCAAAGAGGGTCCGTTGACGAGAGTTCCAAAATACCGTCAGGGAGACAGTACGGAGGTTTTTACTCTTTTTGATATACCTTGGAAGGTACAGTATCAACGGTGACTTGTGCCCTGGCACAGCAAGACCTGAACAATGTCAGCGCCGCGTTTCAGACACAGTCGGAGGGGGGAAATGCAAGAGTGCAATGTGGTGAACCAAACACAGTAAAAAGATGATTTTAAGGATGCTTCTTATGAGTCAAACCTCTGTATTATTTTGTTTTAAAATAAAAATCCCCAGTGGAGTCGCCAGATTGTGGACACCGGAAGTGGACCACTTCTCTCTTGTTTGAGATTGTTTTGAAATTGATTTGAATCAAGGAAAGAAAACGAAAGGTCTGTTGAAAATAGATACAGAGTCGCCACTTGGTCTTTAAGGAACCAAGAAACCTAATTTTGACTCACCCAAGCGGATAAGGGCACCGGCCCTTCATAACCAAAGAACTTGGTTCGGGGTTTTGGTACGAGAGAGGAAGGAGCCTTTGTCGCGACTAAAACACCCTCAACTCGCCCCGTCTTTCGACGGGCCTCAATTAGCATCCAAATAATCATCTTATACTATGTTTGGTTCGACAATTAATACTATTGTAGTATATTACATCACATAAGAAAACTTGAAATTGGAAGATCAAAAGATAAGATATCATTCATAAGATCTAAGCCAAATATCATGCAATGTAAAGTGAAAGATCACACAAATAAACCTAGGAAAGATCGTTTAATCATGTATCAAATAATCAAGACTTCCTAATCTAAAGGGGGACATGAATTGTTATTGAAACAAATAAGCAAAGAAATCAAAATATGCTTAGCAAGGCTAGAATGATGCATGTTATTCTTTGATAAAAGAAGACCTCTCAATCCCCGGGACGGATGAGAAAGGATGAATAGATCAAGGGGAAGCATGAATGAGTGATCGAGTTCATTCCTTATAATCTCCTTAGATTAAGGGTTACAAAGAACCCCAAATCTTGCATGAATGCAATGTATATATCTAAAAATGTGCAAAGGTTGTAGTGTGTTTTGTGTACATGGATTTCTAGAATGGCTTAGAAGTCTAAAATGGGCAAGAATGAATGAATGAAATCAACATGGGATATATACAAATGTAGTATGAACCACTTCCTAAGATATGAACTAATTTGGAATGCATATGAGCCTCAAATCAAAGAATGAAAGTTAAAGTGTACTTGCTGTGAATAGTGGACAGAACAGTAGCATGATCTTTTGGAATTTGAAAAGAGGGGTTAGGAATGTTTTCAATGCATGATTGTTTATGGAGATGTTCCTTATTGTGTCTAGAACACAACCCAAAAGGCCAATGTTGAATAGCTATCACAGATTGAGAGAAATTACATAAACAATAGAGGTCACTCAGAAACAGAGTTCGTACTGTCGTCTGAAATGTTAGAAAATCTTAGAAAATGAAAAAGAATGATCTAGAGGCCCATTTTATACAGAAAGTTTCCTAAGACATTTAATTTTAAGGGAAAAATAAGTTAGGACCACCCCTTTTGGAAAAGTTTTCTGTAAAAGAGGTCGTAAGTTGACCTAGCTGCTGTGACAGCAAAAAACAGAATGTTTGGAAGGAATGTTGGGACCCAAATGGACCATTTCCAAGTACTTCCAAGTCAAACCAAAAATCATGGGTGTTCTCCAATGAGTTAGGAAGACTTTCCAAGTGGCCTTGTATCCATATGTTAAGTATTGTGTTCTAGAAAAATCTTTGAACTCAACTCACTCACTGTTTTGACTCATTGTTTTGAAGATTTTGGAGAAAACAAAGTTTTGTTTCTTGAAACCAAATGAGAGGGATTGAGAGGGGTTTTGAAATAGGTGTTTTGAAAACATGTTTTCAACACTCAATAAGGATCATAGCCACTTAGAATACCTACATCAAACTCATCATTTAAGAACCTCCAAGATTGTTGGAGAGATTTATTTTGTTTTTGGACATAACTTCAATACATTCCAAGAATACCTTGGAAGTATTGAGGTTATGGTCATCATCTATCAAACATGTTTTTGAGGTCAAGAGCTACTATCCATGAGGATTCACTCACCCCAAACTTCATGTCATCACTTAGATGATGATGAACTAGTAAGTAAATAAAGAAAATAAAAAGAAATGGGATGAGAAGAGATGAACAATAAATAAGCAAGCAAGTAGATGATAATCAATAGATGATATTCATGAAGCATGAGACTTGTAGATTGGTGTATCACTCATATGTAATGACACTAGACATGGAAGAAGCTTCCACACTCTTGAATGCTCACTAAAATGGTGGTTGGGGAGTATTGAATGTTGAAGTAAATGGAAGTAATGAAGTAAAAACAAAGTTAGAACTCACTTTTGTTTTGAAAAATCAAAGAAGAAAGCTTCTTTTCTCTCCACTCTAACCTTATCTCTACACTTTTTCTCCCAAACTTTCTCTAAACTTGTATTTGACTCCCCCCAAAATGAGGAGTAATGGGGTGTTTATATAGGCCAACTTGGGGTGTTTTTGGGATTTAGAAAGTACTCCCATTGGTCCCAAACATCTGAAATCATGAAACTACGTCGTTTTGGATTTTAATTAATCAAAATGGGACCACAAAAGTATTTACAAAAACTTACTGTTCTGGAGGGGAGTGCCGCGGCGGCACTGCTCCTCCCTTCGTCTGGATAATGCTGTTTAGGCCCCCCGAAGTTCCGGTATTCGCGAAAAGGCCCTATTTTGTCCGAAATTCACAGAAAATGCGTACGAACTCCAAATCGAGGTTGTGATATACCGTTGGAAAGGTAATGGAGTCTACTTTACATAAAAAATAGTTCGGGGATAGGTCACTTTGAAAAGTTTTGCGGTATTCGCGATAAAAGCCGATTTGATCGCCCTTTTCGCCTTTGGAAATTCATAATAAATTCGTTTTAAGTCCAGAAATTATGTGCGATATACCGTTGGAAAGCTATTGACCTCTAGTACCCATGAAAAATATTTGAAAATTGTTTCGGTGCCCCGATTCCAAAGTCAAATCTTGGTCAAACCGGTCAAACCTGGGATTCCCGGGAAGTTCTGGGAACCTCTGGGAGCTCCCAGGAGCTGATGTTTTCGCTCGATTTTCTTTTGGAACTTGTTTTAATACTTTTCTCATGATTTAGAATAGTTCTGGTAAATTCAGACAATTTCGGTCAAACTTGGTCAAACTTGGTCAAACTCTGGTCAAACCTGGTCAAACCTTGGTCACACCAGTCAACGGGGACTTTCGGGGAACTTCCGGGACTTCCGGGGGTCTCTGGGAGCTGACGGTTTCATCCAGTTTTACTTAAAAACTCATTTTATCACTTTTCTTACGACGTAGCATGTCTTCAGAACTTTGGGACCAAATCTGGGAGTTTTTGGGCTTTCAGGGGCATTTTGGTCATTCTGAGCATTCTGAGAGATAGAGCTGACTTCCGAGAGTCCTTTTGAGTCTTTTACGATCATTGCGAACCACCAAGCTATGGGTCTCCTAAATCTGATAGCTGACAAAATGGGGTGTCTACAACGGGTTCAGTGTCAAGGACCATGAAGTCTACAGGATAATAGCATTTATCAACCTTAACCAAAACGTCCTCGATGATTCCTCTAGGTATTTTAATAGAACGATCCGCTAATTGAATAGTAGCGGCCGTAGGTTTAAGTTCACCTAAACCTAATTGTTTATAGACATGATAAGGTATGAGATTAACACTAGCTCCTAAGTCAAGGAGAGCTCTATGGATGATAGTGTCACCTATGACACATGAAATCGTAGGTGTACCGGGATCCTTATACTTTGGAGGTGAGTGTTGAAAAATAGAACTTACTTTTTCCGTGAGGAAGACCTTTTTTGGAGTATGACTACGTATTTTGCGCTTTTGTGTACAAAGGTCTTTTAGACATTTAGCATAAGCGGGAATTTGTTTAATAGCATCGAGGAATGGAATATTGATTTTAACTTGTTTAAATACCTCGAGTATATCCTCAACCTTAGACTTTTTATTTGTAAGATTAGATGGCTCCTCAACATTAGGTGGAAAAGGTAACTTTGGAATGTAATTAGCTGGGACCGGTTCTTTATCTTTTTGAATTCTACTCTCCTCACCCTCCTTATTCAAGTTAATGTCATTTTGATCTGGAATCTTAACAACTTCGTCTTCCCGAATAGTCGTCCTAGTCGATACGGCGTTTACTTGTTCACTTGACCCCTTAATCTCATATTGTCCCTTAGGATTTTGAATAGTTTGCGCAGGCAACTTCCCCTCGTTTCTACGACTCACCGCAGTAGCTATTTGTCCCATTTGGGATTCAAGCTTCGCAATGGATTGTGTATGAGAGTGCACTATTTGTGCTTGTGCTTGGACTTGAGTTTCAATATTCTTAAGGGAAGCCAACACCATCTCCTCAAAAGCGTTAGTCCTTGGGGGGTTAGGATTAGGAGGAGGGTGTTGCTATTGATTTTGTTGAAATTGGGGTCGATAAGTGTTAGGAAAATTATTTGACCTAGGCGTATAATTATTTTGTGGGAATTATTGCATAGCATTTACGTGTTGCTCCACAAATTCGGGAAACTGAGATGCCGATGGGCATGCAAAGATATTATGTGACGGTGTAGAACACAATTCACATACTTCGTGAGGAGGTGCGGTTGTCGCTTGATTCATTATCATAAGGCGATCAAGTTTTTTAGATAATTCTTGAAATTCAATAGAATGACTCGACTCAAACTTCACCTCTCGTTTGGGTGGAGGAAGATATCCTTCCGAACGTACCGACACAGCTTGATGCATCGAGTTCTCGCTTAAAGTTTCAAAAAATTTCCAGGCCTCGTCGGCACTTTTGTGTAGGAAAGTTCCCGCACAAACGGCATCGACGGTATTACGGACAGAGGGAATTAGTCCCTCGTAGAAGACCTGAACAAGTTGCCACTTAGGAACCTGATGATGTGGGCAAGAGCGTAATAATTCTTTAAATTTCTCCCACGTATCATAAAGTGATTCCCCATCTTGCATAACAAAGTTTGTTATGGATTTTCTTATCTGATTCGTACGCATAATCGGGAAAAACTTTTGTAAAAATGCGGTGTGTAAGTCTTCCCATGTTCTAATTGTGTTTGGCTCCAAAGATTGAAGCCAATATTTAGCTTTGTCTTTTAAAGAGAATGGAAAGAGCCGCAATTTTAATTCATCATCAGTTAAGTTTTGGATTTTCAAAGTAGAACATATATCTTGAAAATCTCCTAAGTGTTTATATGGATCTTCATTTAAACGGCCATGGAAAGATGGAAGTAGCGAGATGGTAGATGACTTTATCTCAAAGTGAGATGCCGTCGCCTCCGGTAAATCAATACATGTTTGTGGCGTGTAAGTCGTAGGAATAAAATAGTCTTTAAGTGGAGGAGGAGGCGGTATATTAAGATTATTCATATTATTTCCGTTGTTATTTTGGTTGTTTTCGTTATTATTTCCAATGTCTGCCATTTTAATCGGTTCTATGTTATGAAAGCGTGGTTTCTTTAGTCTTGTAAGAGTACTACGTATTTCAGATTCAAATAAAGACGTTGGTTTTGGTGTCAAATCGTCGTCTATTAAAAACCTTGTTCTAGAAGTTAAGTTTGAAGACTTGTTAAGTCTTAATGTACGTTCAAGTTCAGAGTCAAAAGGTTTTAATTCCAGTTTATTTGAACGTGTACCTAACATAAACTAAAATAAAGAAAAAGAAACTAAAAACAAAGACTGCCTAAACAAAAGAAACAAATAGCAATCACGCAAATAAGACGACAAGCAAGCACACAGTACTACTATGATGCATGAATATTATACTGTAATGCAATGACCGCGTCAAGCCCAGCGCCCCGGGTTTCCTAGCTAATGCAGTGCAATTCATCCTAAACTAATGCAAGTAATTGCGTCTCAGCGCCCTGACTTACAGTGATTGGATGCGAAGTTAAAGCGAGCAATTTACTTAATTTTTATTTATTTATTTGCGTAAGCTCCTTTGATGTAATTAGCTACTCCACTCGGAAACGTTGGAATTTGATGACTCGAAAACCTATAAAATAAAAGAACAAGTTAGTGACTCAAAATAAAACGAAAAATAAGAAAAATAAAAACTAACCTAATATTTACGAATCAACTAAACTAAGATTATAAAACTAAAGGTAGTAATGCAATCCCCGGCAACGGCGCCAAAAATTGATGTTGTCAATATCAAGATATAAAAGTATGCTTATTTGTGCTTTACTTTCAAAAGATTTGCAGTGTGGAAGTAAAGGTCGAACCCACAGAGATTGGTTAACTACATCGACTTAATTTTAAAACCTAACTTTAGTTAATTATGAAAATGGATTTTGATTTGATTTTAATTAAACTAAATAACAATAAAAATAAATCTAAACTATGAAAGCAATTAAAGTTGTTTTAAATAATATTTAAGGGAACCTAGGATTGCAAATCCACCACTAGTTTCATAATAAGTATATTTATGAATTACTTTAGCTTATTACGTTGGATGATAATGGGGAATTGTAGCTACAAGCCCAATTCCTCCGACAAGAAGATACTCATGGTTCAAGCACCAATATAATCCATCTTCGGGTAGCACGAGTTATCTCACACTAAACTAGGGTTGTGATCTAATCCGTCTAACCTAGGCATGGACTATTCGGATACTTGATAGCACGAATCAATAAAGCACCATCACATGCAAACAATCTAAACAAGCACAGCAAGAATAGATCGTTGAGCACATCACAGTCAAAACAGATCTAAGACAAGAATAAATTCTGAAAGCAATGATTTAATCAATAGAAGTACGATTTATTTATAAAAATCCTCTAAACATGTAACTGTCATCCATACATAATAAAACTAAAATAAAAACATAAATAAAACCCTATTACTCGTCTAGGGCTTCATTGAAACCCTAGATCTATGATCTAGCCGTCCATGGAAGTGATAGATGGCAAGTAGTTGATGGAGGAGGCCATGGAAACCCTTGGTCTTCTTCTTCTTCTCCTTGCTTCCCTCCCTTCAATGGCTGGAAGTATGGTTGTAGAATGTGTATGTATGGGTGTATAATAATGTCTAACCCCTTAATTGTAATAAAATAGGGTATATATAGATTTACAACAAGTTTTGGAAGCCTTCCCAACCCGAAACGGACTGAAACTGATGTAATTTACAGTCTAGACGTCGTTCAGCAGTTTCGTTTGCACAGGAGTCTTCAGTATACTGAAATACGCAACTTTGCTTTTTACACATATCGCGCGAGCGGGTCGCGCGAGCGCGACATTTGGCCTTCGCGCGCGCGGATCGCGCGAGCGATTTCTGGGTTCTCGCGCAAGCGGATCGCGCGAGCGATTCTTGGATTTTCGCGCCCGCGGCTCGCGCGCGCGACTTGGCTTTTTCAGCTTCTTTAACTCTGCTTTTTCACCCTGTTTAGCCTGGTTTAGTTGATTTCTTCCAAAACCTGTCAGAAACTAGAAAACGGAGTAAAAATATACAAAAACAGGATAAAAAAGTACTAACAAATGTTCGTTAAGGCGTATAAATAGGATTAGTTATCTCCCGATCAAATATTCATATGAACAATGTATTTAAATTGATTAATTTTATTATTTAAATTGTTAAAGTGTTAGTAACACATAATGTGATGGCGACATGTTCTTTTGATATGTTGTTCACCTTTGTCTACACCGGTTGGGAGGGAACCGCCAATGACTCTAGAGTATTTTTAGATGCCATAACAAGACCAGGAAATCAATTTCCCAAGCCAAATGAATGTAAGTTTTAGATTTGAATTAAATCTATTTATTTTTTTAAGGTAGTTGTAAGTGAATCTGGTTACTAACGTTATAAATATTGTATCTTTACTTTCTAGGTCAATATTATCTTGTTGATGCTGGATATCCAAACATGTCGGGATTTCTTGCTCCATATCGAAATGAAAGGTATCATTTACGTGACTACCAAGAGCAAGGACGACCACGAGGCAGAGTTGAGTTATTCAACTATAGGCATTCCTCATTGCGAAATGTGATTGAGCCTTGCTTTGGAGTACTGAAAGCAAGATTTCCAATTCTAAAAATGATTCCAAACTACCCTCTTAGACGACAGCGAATGCTCCCCACTGCATGTTGCACAATACATAATTTTATCCGTTTAGATGCTTCGAGGGACACACTATTTGAAGACTACTTGCATGAAGGATTAGAAGTCCCCAATGAAGAGGGTGTGTCTACTGAACAACATGGCATCCCAATTGATTTAACTCAAACTAACCTCATGGCCCAGGTTAGAGATGGCATTGGCACATCTATGTGGGACGATTATCGACGTTGTGCATGACTTAATGACTTACTCTGTTATAATGATGACACTTTTGCTTTACACATTAAAAATACTTAGTCCAAGTTTATGGGACTTTTTTTTATTTGGTTACTTACTTAATTTATGGGTATGTTCTAGTAAGATGGTTGTTCATAGAAAACATGTAGTTAATTAATTTATTTTTTTTGTGGAACAAAAAAAGTAAGTTTTTAAATAGCAACAAAATTGTTAAGTATCATATGTCTATATAGTCTTAGCATTAGCATTAAGAAAATGTTGAAAAATACAATGGAAAATAGTTTCACCAAACACATTCTCAGCACTTGTACATTTTTCATTTGCTGTGAAAACATAGGAACCAAACATATTTTCAGCATTTTATTTTGTAAAAACTGTTTTTATTTTCGTAACCCAAACATGTTTTCTTAAATTGAGCAAACGGAAAATGAAAATGGATTCCGAGAACTTTTCACTGAAAATAAAAACAGAAAAAGTTTTCATAAACCAAACAGACCCTAAGGAACTTGAAACCATTTTGCATTCTCGGAATTATAAAATTTCATTGGACTCAACGTTAATGACTAACACCCATTTCTTTTTTTAGCTCAACATTATATAGGAATTCATCTATCTCCAAATTATTTTTCGTTAAGTCATATTAACGAATAGAAAACTGTTTGTGATGAAATTTCCAGCCAATACAAAGGTGCCATGTGGGATTCAACGTGGCATAAAAATTGATTGAGTTGGACACAATACAGGAGTAGTTACAACAGTTTTGCGGGCTCATTCTGTTCAGAATAATTAACTGCTAAGGGACACGTGTCAATCATTGTGGAATAATTGAAAGGGCAGGTGTCAATATGAGGAGGTGCCATGTGTAAGAGCAGTTTTTAGTTTGAAAAGAAGAGGGAACATTCAAATAAGGTTGTTGAGAAGCTTCGATGTCTATAAATAGAGGGAGTTTGTGTTCGAAAGAGGATCCTTCGATCACAATCAACACATATCTTTCAGTACATTTACTGTATTTCTATCTAGGAATTTAGATTTAGAAGTAGAATACCTTCGAAATCATTTTCAAGGTTAGATTGTAATTTCTTTTAACTAAATAAAGTAGTCTGTTACTTTCATTTATTGTTCTTGTAATAGGAGTAATTGATAATTAACTAGTTCAAGGTTCATTTAGTTGCATCTTTACACAATTAAAGACCTTTTAATTAAGGCATCAAACATCACCACAATTTGCTTGGTGAGGCGCAGTTTGGATCATACACATTGGTAATTTGCTTGCCTGGCACGCTCGCACACTTGTATAATTTTCCAACCAAACATTTTTGGCACACCCAGTGGGACCCTAGTGTCAAAAGATGGCAAACAGAAACCTTCGAAGCAATAGGTTTGTTGATAACACCAATGTTGGTACTAATATTGCTGAAACTGGTAGTTCTCTATACAAAGATCCTCAGAGCAGCAATACTGGGAATCATGCGACCAATGAGAACCCAGAAATAGGAGTTGAGAGTTTAAATCCAATTCCCAATAATGGGAATGTTGGTTCAGAAAATCAACATGATTTGGTGAATCAATTGACACCAATATTGGATCATTTGGGAAACATGATTCAGAATGTTAATATCCTGATCACTTCTCTTAACAATAATATATTACAATTTACACCAGTAATGGTGCCAAATAGAAACCCTTCATTGATTCGACAGAATGAAAGAGGTCATACCCATGGCTTGTTTCAGGCAAATCCTATGACCCATGCAAATGGGCCTCCTTTTAGGCTTAACTCACAAGAAAGTTTCTATATGTCTGTCCCTAATAATACTCCTCCAATATTCAAAGGGATGCAAGGGCATTGATTCGTGTCCAATATTGCATTCTTAACTTCATGATTTTACCCTTATTGGACACAAATTATCACTTATATTGGGATATTTAATGGATAAATTGTACTTTTGTTATTCTTGTTGTTGTTCACTTATTGCTAATAAAAATCTCTTTCTTGTAATGTTTGGGAACTTGTTCAAAGTGAGAACCAACTCCGTTTGGTTCTTATATCATAAAAAGGGAAAGGAAAGAACTTCAGCAAAGGCGGATCGATCTGGCCCAATGAGCGGATTGATCCGTGTGTTTTAGAGGAGCCTGATATCAGTTTCAAAAGCCGTGGATCGATCCGGTCTTTTGAGCGGATCGATCCACGATTTTGAAGGAGCATTCTGCCAGAAAAAACCCAAGATGGATCGATCCGCCCCAATGAAGGGATCGATCAGTGGCTTTTCGAAGAGATATCAACTGCCCAGATGAATGGCGGATTGATCCGGCCCAAAGAAGGGATCGATCCACAGCTGCTGTATTTTGCCCCCTTTTTAATTACAATTTTGCCATTATGTGGGTTTTGTATAAATAGATAGAGATAGGGTTTTTGTAGGGGATTCTCTCTTGTGTGTTTTCCTCCCAACATTTTTCTTCTTCTTCTTCTCTCATGTTTGGGAACCCACTTGTGTTCCCTTCCATTTCTTCTTCATTTGTATAAACTTGAAGCTTGGATTGAAGTTTTCATGGCTAGGTATATTTTCTATCTCTTCTCTTTTGATGATATTGCTATGCTTTTTATTATTAGTTAGATTTACTTAGGTTGTGGATCATGAACTCTTGGATTTAGTGTTTGTAGCATTTCTAGGGTTCATTTGTGTGGGATTCAAAACTAGGGGCTTCATCTTCTTTGTATTGCATTTTTGATTGTCATAACTTAGACTTTGAATCCTACCCTATGTACGTATTTCATATGGAATATTATGTAACCTTGTGTTTCACACTCCATGTGTTTGATAAATGTTGTGTGTGGGATTCATAACTTGGGGTCTTGATCTTTGATGTCAAGCATCTTTGATTGTTCAAACTCTTGGGTTTTAAATACTATATTTTGAAGGCTTCATAGATGATTTGTCCACCAAGTAGATTAGTTAGTGTAGGGTGGACAAATCATTCAGATTAGAAGCCATAGAGGCTTCATCTTATATGTCATGCATCCTTGATAGTCAAACGTTAGCTTCAAATCCATTCTATGGAAATCTCAAAGCTCCTTCATCTTTTACATAGATGTACTCCTTGTGTTTGATAATGTGCCACAATGAAGTGTTACCTTAGAATGTGCTTGAAACACTAGTTCATTTCATCTTGTTGTGACCCAAGATGGGGGGAATGATCCCAACCTATTGCTTTTTAGATTAGTATTTATTTATCATTTTCTCCTCTAAAAACCAAACAAAAAGCCGCAAGACGCAAAGTCATTTTTATTCCTTTTCATCATATTTTCCCATTTCTTTCTTTTGAGCATTATAATTAGTTACTAAACTTCCCAAACGTTGTTCTTGTATCAATCTTTGTGGACTCGACACCCTATTTCCATTGTACTACGTTTTAATAGGGTTACATAAGAACTTGATTTTGACAACATCAGGAATCATATGGGTGGTCAAGATTATAATTATAGATTAGTGAATATCGAAGAGCCTAGGCCTAGAGAAAACATAATAGGCCAGAATAGGAGAATAAACAACAATCCTGTATTCGAACCAGACCTTACTGGAATAGGAGTGGGTCCAAGAAATGAAAATCCTAGGAGAGTGGATAATAATCCTCAACCGCCTCCAATACCACCAATAAATCCTCCTTTGGGTCAACCAGGTCATCACCAACCACTGAATATGGTTGATAGAAATGACATGATTAATTTAATCCATGAGGTTTGTGGACCCATGGCTCGGGGGGTACACAAACTCCAGTCTACAAGAAGCCTTATCCTAACTGGATTGATAGGATTGAATTCCCTAGGGGATTTAAATTCCCTACCTTTGCTATATTTGCTGGAGATGGGAGTCAATCCATAGTTGAACATGTAGCAAAGTTCACCAGTCAGTGTGCTGATGTAGGAAATAATGAATATCTTAAGCTTCGTTTGTTTCCTAGTTCATTAACAGACACTACATTTACTTGGTTTATTAATTTAGCCGCTAATTCGATCCATAATTGGGCACAGATGGAAGAATCTTTCCATACCCAGTTTTTTCAGACAGAACCAGAGGTGTCAATGGCTGACTTGGCCAGACTATGTCAAAAATCTGATGAAAAGGCCACTCAATTCATAAATAGGTTCAAAAGGGCTAGAACAAAGTGTAAAATCATTTTACCTGAGCCTGAATTTGTTAAGTTGACTCAAAATGGTCTCGAATTTAGGCTTCGAAAGAGAATTTAGAGATCTTGTTGAGTTAACTGCTCGAGTCTCTAGATATGAAGCTTTATTGGAAGAAGAAAATGAAAGGAATGCTTCTTCAATAAAAACATATTATAAAGATCCTAATTATGAGATAGATGCTACAAAAATAATAGGAAAAGAACCTTTTACATGTAAAAGTTTTGTAAAGAAAAATGTTTCTGCTGAAGTGTACAAATCTAAAGGATCATTCAAAAAATATTCATTCGATGTTTATAAATTGGATGAAATATTTGATCATCTGATAGAAGGGAAAATCATCAAATTGTCTGATGGGACAAAATTACCTTCTAATGATGAATTAAAAGGTAAAAAAATACTGCAAGTGGCATAATTCTTGGACTCATTCAACTAATAATTGTACTATTTTTCGAGACAAGATTCAAGATCTGATCAAGAAAGGGAAATTGAAATTCCCTGAAAAACAGATGGGGGTTGATGAAGAACCATTCCCAGCAGTACAAGAAGTGTCAATCAATGTCCATGACATTTCCTTCGAAGCTCTGGTCAAGGAAAAGGAAAATGTAAAGTCAGAGGACCAGATGAAAAGACTTGAAGAAATAGCAAGGAAAAACCCTGAGTTCTCAATTTTCAACCATGAATATGCAAAGAATTTATGCATTAGTTGTGGGAAAAGATATGCTGAAGTCTATGATGAAAGGGTTGGGGCCAAAACAGGCAGGAAAAATAAAAAAGCCTTTGTTCGAACAAAAGAGGGTAAGTACTTCCTGTGAACCTCCATTTCAACCAATCATGAATGTTGGGAGAGGGCAGTTTAGAGGGCCAATTTACCAAGCCTCAACATATACTGCACCTATGACAGCAAGGTTTGTTCCAAGGCCAATGGCTCCTTTTAGAGCCAATTTTTCAAGGAATTTTCATGTTGGTAACTATGTTCGGCCATTAAGGAACATGGAATATGTAAGGCCAGGTTTCTCTCATACACCAAAGAAACATTATGGGATACAGAGAGAAAGACAAACTCAATTCATGCCATCAAAATTGGTACTAGCACATGTGGTACAAACACAGATGGACATGGAAACATTGAATAAATTACCAAAAGTTGGTAAGACATCACAATCATATGAATCTTCATTAGTATCAGGGGTGCCAAACTGGTTTGTCTTGCAAGATGATAGAGTCAAAAATATGATGGAACAACAAGGTTCTCAAAATAAGAATAGGATGATTAAACCACCTCAGGTTAAAAGAATACATGGCATGTGCTTTTACATCCCAAGGAAGGAAACCAAAATATGGTTCCTATGATAAATAGAACTCAACAAAGGAGACTTCAGAGGAAGTTTACGATGTGGAAGGAGTTTTCCAATATGTAGGCTCGAAGTCAAGAATTAGGAAATGAAATCAAAGGAGATTCCAGTAATGTTTCGAAACCTAATCCCAGGTTCGATTGTAATACGAAAGTCAATAGTGATACTATGTCTGAGGAAAGTATCATTAAAGCCAAAGTATTAGAATTGGAAAAGGCAATGAGCATTGATGATGGGGATGAAGCAATGACAGTGGTAGAATCTCAAGTTTTGGGAAATATTGAAATGAAACTCGAAGATGAAACTACCAAGAATGAAAATATACTTATCCAGTTTGGCACATTTCCAGAACAAATGGAAGTTAACAGTACCACATTCATGTTACCAAAAATCTTTGAAGCAACAGAAGATCAACAAATAGATGAAGAAATGGAAATGGAAGCATCTACTGAGGATGTTTCTGAGGTAAATCTTCCTGAGTTCATTTTTAGTGATTGTAATTTTGTTTATTCATTCGAAGAACCATCAACAGAAATGACTAAGCATCTTAAACCATTATATATAAAGGCTTGCTTAAATGGAGTTCTTTTAAACAAGGTATTGGTTGATAATGGTGCTGTTGTTAATATTATTCCTCAGAATACTTTGAAAAAGATTAATAAACAAAATGCAAAGTTAATACTAACTCACATTATGATATCAGGATTTATTGGTGATAAGAAAAACACCAAAGGAGTAATACCTATTGAAACTATAGTAGGTTCGAACAAATCCAAAACTGCTTTCTTTGTGGTGGATGCTAGTCCTAGTTATCATGCCTTATTAGGAAGAGATTGGATTCATGCTAACAGATGTGGTCCTTCTTCAATGCATCAGAAACTGTTGCTTGTGAAGGAAAACTGTGAAGTTGAAACAATAAAGGCTGATATTCAGCCTTTTCATGCAAGTTCCAATTGTGTCGAAGCTCAATTGTATCAAGAAAATGTCAAGCCAATTGATCTCAAAGAGTCAGAAGATGAATCCCCAGAAGAAAATTGGGACATTTTGGCTGATATGCCATTTGGCTCTTTGGAACCATTGGGTGATGACAAAATGGTTTAATGACTCATATTCCTATGAAAATAATAGATATAGAAGAGACCATTTGGCTGGTCTTACAAAAGTTAATAATGACAGATTTAGAGTCAAGAATTGAGAAAGATTTGACCATAAATTGGTCAGACTACGTCTTTGAAGAAGATTCACAAGAGTTACAAGATGTGGGCAGGGAAGAATTATCTATATTGCCAGAAAATTCAATACAAGAGGTGTCACAAGATCCTCTATTGGAAATCAATTTAGGATCAGATCAACAAAAGAAAGTTACTTATTTAAGTTCCAAACTTGGAAAGGGTGACCAATATAAATTGGTTGAGTTATTGAAAGAGTTTCAAGATTGCTTTGCTTGGGATTATGATGAATTGCCAGGACTCGAAAGGAGCTTGGTAGAGAATAGATTGCCTATCAAAGCTGGTTACAAACCAGTGAAGCAGCAGCCTCGAAGGATGACTCCAGAGGTAACTATGAAGATTAAAGAAGAAATCGAAAGGTTGCTCAAGGCAGGATTCATTAGAATTGCCAGGTATGTTGAATGACTTTTGAATGTTGTTCTAGTTATGAAGAAAAATGGTAAATTAAGAGTCTGTATTGATTATAGAAATCTTAATTTAGCCACACCTAAAGATGAATACCCTATGCCAATAATTGATTTATTAATTGATAGATCTGCTGGAAATACTATAATGTCCATGATGGATGGTCACTCAGGGTATAATCAAATATGTATTGCTGAGGAAGACATTCATAAGACTGCATTTAGATGTCTAGGTAGTATAGGTACCTTCGATTGGGTACAAATGCCTTTTGGTTTGAAAAATGCAGGGGCTACTTATCAGAGAGCTATGAATGCTATTTTTCATGACATGATTGGAACATTTTTAGAATGTTATATAGATGATCTAATTGTTAAATCTAAAACATTTGATGATCATCTCATACATATGAAGTCAACATTTGAAAGAATGAGGTTTTTCAAACTTAAATTAAATCCATTGAAATGTGCCTTTGGAGTTAGTACTGGAAATTTTCTAGGATATTTGGTGCATGAAAAAGGGATTCAAGTAGATAAGAATAAGGCTCAAGCAATCATTCAAAGCAAGCCCCCTTCGACTAAGAAAGAGTTGCAAAGATTCTTAGGATAGGTTAATTTCATTAGAAGATTCATTTCCAATACTGCTGGGAAAAATTTGATTTTTTCCCCTTTGTTGAAGCTGAAGGATTATGAAGAATTAAAGTGGGAAGATAAACATCAGACTACCTTTAAAGCCTTGAAGGATTATTTGGTGAAGCCACCAGTGTTAATGCCTCCAAGAAAAGACAGGCCTATGAAGTTATACATCTCAGCAGCAGAAGCATCAATTGGGGTCTTATTAGCCCAGGATAATGATGATAAGAAAGAGCAAGCTGTGTATTACCTTAGTAGGTTTTTAAATCCTGTTGAATGCAAATATTCCTTTATGGAAAAACTATGTTTGTCTTTGTATTTTGCAGTTATGAAATTAAGATATTATCTTCTTCCTACTGAATTTTATGTGATTGCTAAATTTGATTTAATCAAATATATGTTGACTTGACCTATTTTGAGAAATCGAATTGGTAAATGGGTCTTGGCATTGTCAGAATTTTGTTTGTTTTATGTACCACAAAAAGCAGTAAAAGCCAAGCCTTAGCAGATTTTTTGGCTGATCATCCAAACTGCCTCGAAATAGAGGGAAATTATGAAATTGGACATATAACCATTAGTCCATGGAAATTATGGTTTGATGGTTCAAAAACTGAATTTACTGCAGGCATTGGTTTTATTATTGAAACACCTGAGAAGATTAAAACCAAATATGGTTACAAACTTGATTCGAGTCAATGTACCAATAATCAAGTTGAGTATGAAGCCTTAATTATGGGTCTTGAGACCTTATTGGATCTCAAAGCTACATTTGTATATGTATTTGGAGATTCCCAGTTGGTTATAAAATCATATGAATGGAATATACAAATGTATGAACAGTACATTGAAAATATATTATGATACTACAATGGATTTATTATCCAGATACGATAATGTGAACCTTCTGCATGTTCCTAGAAGTTTTAATGAAGAAGCCAATGATGTGGCTCAGAAGGCATCTGGATATAGAACCAATGTTGAAAATATTGAGATGGAACAAGTTACTTATAGGAAATTATTACCAATATTGGTGGATAGATTACCTTTTATTGATATCTCAAATGTAGAAGTTCATGATGATTGGAGAAAGCCAATCAGAGATTATCTTTCAGGATTTAATGAAAAGCCTGATCGAAGTATAAGGTTGAAATCTGTCAATTACATTATGTACAGTGGGAAATTGTTCAAAAGAAAAAGTGATGGATTATTGCTGGAATGTTTGAGCAACCTCGAAGGAATAGAAGCTATAGCGCAGATTCATGAAGGACTGTGTGGAGCCCATCAATCCGGGGTTAAAATGAGATGGTTACTTCAAAGGCATAATATTTACTGGCCAACCATTTTAAAAGATTGCATTGAGTTTGCCAAAAGATGTCAAGAATGTCAGAAACATGGTCCTTTGAAGCATTTACCCACTATTGATCTCCAATATGTGATAAAACCTTGGCCTTTTAGAGGATGGGCCATGGATGTGATAGGGAATATTAGTCTTCCTTCTTTGAAAGGTCATGGATTCATTATTTTAGCCACGAATTATTTTACTAAATGGGTAGAAGCAGAACTTATGCAGACTGTGACTCAAACAATGGTTATCAAATTCCTAGAAAATATAATTTATAGATTTGGTATTCCTCAAACCATTGTATCTGACAATGCCTCTATATTCGAAGGAGATGTGGTTGCTTTTGCAAATAAATTGGGAATCACAATGTCAAAGTCAACCCCATATTATGCTCAATCAAATGGACATACTGAAGCTACCAACAAGGTTATAAAGAAAATATGGCTAAAGTCATAAAAAATAATCCAAAGATATGGCATGAGATTTTGCCAGAAGTTTTATGGGCATATAGGACTTCGAAGCGAACAAGTACAGGGGTATCTCCGTATGCTTTAACTTTTGGTCATGAGGCAATTCTGCCAATTGAAATAAAGGTTAATTCTCTTCGAGTTATGAAGCAGAATTATTTATCTTCGGATGATTACCAAACATCCATGGCTATTGAATTGGAGGATAATGATGAAGAAAGAATTAAAGCTCTCAATAATATTATGATACAGAAAAGAATAGTAACAAAGGAGTATAATAAGAAAGTGCAACCAAGAACCTTTGATGAAGGAGACTTGGTCTAGAAAACAATGTTGCCTATTGGATCTAAAGATCTAAAATATGGGAAATGGTCCCCTAAGTGGGAAGGTCCATTCCAAATTCATATGGTTTTCAAAGGTGGATTCTACCATTTGAAAATTTTAAATGGTTTTGTCCATGTTAGAAAAATCAATGGTAGGTTTCTTAAACAATATTATCCCACTATTTGGGAAACAAGAAATTTAGAATGAGAAATGCAACATTCAAAACAATAGCATGTATTTCACATTTAAGGTTAAAATACAAAAACCAGATATTGGTACATTGCAAAGTTCTATTGGTACAATCTTTCATACCAATTTATTTATAAATTGGGCCTTTAACCTAAAATTGTCCCAATACCTAGTGTACAGTTTGGACTGGCTAAGGATGAATTTTTGCCTTGAAATTGATTCCAGGTTCTTCAAAGGCTTCGATTCAATTTATGTCTTCAAAGCCAGCAACTTTGCTTCAGCATTTTCTTGCTTCATCTTCAGTTTAGCCAATTCAGCTTCTGCAAGCTCGAGCTTCTTTTTAAGTTTGTCCACTTCGTTCGAAAGCTTTTCAATTGCAGTTTTGTTTTCACCAAATTCTGCTAATGTTTGATCCATCTCGAGAGTTTTTTCTATTGTATATTCCATATCAACTTCTAGTTTCTTCCTCTCTTCGATGACCTTTTCTAGAAGAAAGCAGTCAAAGTCAAAGGTTGACATAACTGCAGAAATGGTTTCCTTGTCAGGAACAGATATGGCAGAACAATCTAGCATGAATTGACACAGACTTTTCATGGCCCTTTGTACTTTCTTGTCCTCAAAAACTTCAAAAGGGATTTGACTGAAGAGTCTCAGTGTAGCAAGTGCAACCACTGGGTCTATTGAGGGTATTTTTGGTTTGCTTCGACCTGTCATCTGTTGAAAAAATTCTTAGACGTTGGTTGAAGTAGTATCTCCCATCTTCAAAACATGCTTTAAACTGTCTTTGAAATATTCTGTTTCTTCAGGAGTCAAATTGGGAGGAAGGGATAGATGGAATTCTCCAAAACTTGAAGCACCATGAATGGTATGTGGGTCAGATGAAGTAGATGCTGAAGTAGCTTTAGGGTCAGAACTTGTGCTGATCTTCGAAGGACCAGCTTCAGTCACAAGAATAGATTCAGTCTGGTCAACATAAGATGAACATTATATTAAAATGTGGCCATAAATAAAAAAAAAAACTAATACCAAAGAAGTTTAAATAACTCACTATTGGTTGGTACTCAAGTAATGGAGGTTGAGTGCTTGATGGGGGAGATTTCTGAAATTCTGGAATGTCAAAACTCTGAGATGATGGTTCTGGAGTAGTTTGTGACAATTCAGGTTCAGGTTCCACCTTCGAAAGAGGAACTGCTGGAATAGGGACTTCTTTGATGATCTTTGAACCAGTAGATGGTTCAATTGTTGTCTTGGCTTTCTTTTTTCTGGTAAAAGCTGGGATTGGACTGGTATCTTCCTCTTCTTCAGATTCAATGTTTTCTGATACAGGAGGAGAACTTTCTGCTGGAAGGATCAATTTTCTTTTCTTGGGCTTCGAAGATGGTGGAGCAGGGGTTGGAATTTGAGAAGTCTTTGAGGAGATTGGGATGCTTGGTTTAGCCTCGAAGCTCTGGTTGTTGGTGAAGAACTTTCTCCAATTAACCTCCCTATGTTGCAAGATTCAAACAACAATAAGTCAGAGTTCTTTTCATCACTTAAGAGGAAAAAGGATTGAATTAGAAAGTTATTTACCTGTTTGTTGCGAATCAATATGCCTCAAAAGCTGGCATTTATCCATCTCCATTGACATTAAGTTCTCCCACCAACTCGAGAAAGCAGGAGTACAAGTTGTATAAACTGGTAGAGAGGCAAACTCCAAATTGCTGACCTTGTTCTGATAAACTGCCAAGGCAGTAGTTATCACTGCTTCTGGTACCCTCGAGTTTGTCTTGTAAGCCATGAGTATATTGGCTTGGTTCTTGATTGGAAAAAAGGGATTGATTGAGTGAGCCCAAACTGTCTCAAAAACTGGTTAGGAAGATAGAGTTCACCATGAGACTTGATACTGAGGGCATTCCCAAAAAATAGATCCCTACTGATCAAGAAACTTCCCCATACAGCTTTTAGTTCAACTGCACTTGCTGTTCTATCCAATATTTGACAAAGCCAGTGGGGAGAAAGAGGAGTTCTGTCTTCAGAATTGTAAAGAACAGAAAATGGATGGAACAAATTATTTGATCTAATTGCAGGAATATTGAAAAAGAAGAAGAGGAACTCTTTGAAAGTTTTTTCAACATTTGGTAATAAAGCAAAGAAGATCCCATGAGACACAGTGTTGGATAAAGGTCCTAGGTTGTGAATTTTTGGGAAATAAGCATATAACCATAATTGTAAAATCCAGAAGGGACCACCTTGAGTAGGAAGAAAAGGGTTGAAACACAGATCAGAAAAAGATCTGTAGAGAGATCCTAGAACAAAGGGGGCTAGAGCTAGTCTTCGACCAGCAGCCAAAACTCTGGCAATATTGGAAAATTCGAGGACATCCCTTTGAGAAGAAGTGCAGAATAGATGCTTCGAAAGTCAGTATAGAAGGAAGCAATAATATTCCTTGTCTGTCACACCCCCTGATGATTTTCTGTGAGTAGTCAGGAAATTGGTATATCCTAGTGATTTGGGATCAGTGTTAATTGGGGGACTATCATATTCGACCATATAAGGATGGGCATCTTCTCTGTGAGACAAAAACCCTAATAAATGATAAATGTCTAAAAAAGTTGGACCCATTGGACCAAATCGAAATTGAAAATGGTTGAAAATAGGGTTCCAAAAGCATAGAGCTCCAGCTAATAGGTTAGGACTGGTTTCGATAGGAAATTTGGAGAAATTGACGGCATGATAAATCCCTGTGGTGATCAAAATCTCTCTTTTGTTCTCTAAAATCCTATCTACCCATTTTGGCCAATCTTTCGCAGGTTTGGGCCAGTGTCGAAACTTTAATTCAAACTTAGGGATAGGAATCTCTTGTTGATAAGTTAGGTGTTGTTGTCCTAACCTAGGATAATAGACATGGAGTTTAAGACTGGGAGTGCTTAGACAAGGACCTACAACAATAGAGGATTCGTGGTTAGGAAAGGTTATGGGAGCAAGGATCTCATGGATTAGTGAAGTCTCTTGCCCTTTCGCATAGCGTTCTTGTTCATCCTTAATGATTTTTTTTAAATCATCACAAATCTTCTGAAGCTGAGTATTATCACCGGATTTTGCCATTCTTGGAAACGAGGTGATTGGATTGTAATGAGAATGACAGCAAAGAAAACAGAGTGCAAAAGAAAAGATAGATGGCTAAAAGAATTTGCAGAAGTTAGAAGGTTTGTTCTTCTTTTGCTTAACTATTTATAGCCTTTGGTGACGTTTGGAAGGAGGTGCATTTATTAGAAAATAGCCGTTAGACTCGGTTACTTATTTTAGCCGTTATTTCAAGAAAAAGACATACTGGTTTAGAATGAACTAATTTAGTTTGATTAATAAACGCATGAATTTATCATAATTCATTACATTAAAAGAATAATGCACTTACAATTCACAGACATAATTGATAAAAGTGTGGAAACCCATAAGTCACTAGATTGTGAAACATAGCCCAGTAATAAGCAAAGTACTCTACTTCTAATTCTATCTCGAGACATAGGTTTCTGGTTTGTAAAGCCAATTTATCTTCGCTTCGAAGAGTGAGGTAAGCCTCCTTGAGTTGTTCTTCATATTGAATTAGTGGAGAATTGATCTTGGACAGGGCTTTGCGAAGTCTTCGAAGTTCCTTGGCTAATGGAGTTTTACCTCGAAGAGATATACCAACAGTTTTGGCTTCTTCTTTGAGATATGCAATTTGACTTTCGAGGTCAAGTTTCGAGTAATGGGAAACATTACTTTCTTCATCAGAAATTCCACAACCATAGATGTATTTTTCCTTGAATTTTGAAACTTCATCAAGAAGTGAATTGGGTACTTCCTTAAGACTCTCGTAAAGATCCATTAGGTAGTTCAAATGATGGACACTTTCTTGGTGATGAGAATACCATCTTATATGAGAAGCTAAGGTTCGAAGAGTGAAATCCATCTGGGTTCGAACAAGTGTTGAAATACTTCATTCATGGCATAAGATGTGGCAACTCCATTCAAAATTAATTTGAGCCCTTGAATCTTGTAAAATGGAGAAGGGAAGATGTGAAAAAGCAACTAGAAGTCTTTGAGCTTGGATAATTAAGCATGAGGAGGGCGACAGAATGGGGGAAGTATGTTCGAAAATGGGACCATTCCTGCACAATTGGTCTAATTTCAACAAATGATCATTAATATCTTCAGTAGGATCCACCACTTGAACTTTGGTATCTGGAAAACCCAGTACAGAATGATCGAAAAGAAGTACTCTTTCTTTATAATCTTCCTCGAAAAGTTTGCATTTGGAGAAGAAAGCAGAGGAGTAGTGCTCATTGGAAAAATTCTCATGAGATGCCCTTACATATGTATGGATGGGAGGTCTGCCTTGAGGAATTAAGATATTACTTCTTTGAAGTCTTTCCCCAGGAGGGCTGGTTGAAGAGATTAACCAGGCATTCAACATATTCTGTTCTCGAGAAAGTCGGTTTGAAAATGGATAGTATGGTTTTATGATCCTACTTCAAAGTTCGGGTGAATAACTGAAGGTGCTGTAGTGGGAGTTTCGAGTCTCATGCCTTTGTAATATCCTACCCCTTCGCCTTGGGAAACAGGTTGTTCCCAAGCAGGAGGAAAAGTTTGATTATTGTAGAGTGATTTTGAGGAGCTCGAAGTGGAACCTTGTCCTGATGAAGAGGCACTTGGTCGGTTTAGCATATTATGCCACTTTCCTCACTTCGAATAGGTAAAGGGTTCAGGAGGAATCTCAAGGGGATCCCAATTAGTTCGGTGAGGAGTTTCAGGATGTTTTGTTGACAGCATCACTTCTCCGGGAAGGTCTAAAGGGAAGCAGTCTTTGACATCGAATGAAGATTGAGAAGAAGACATGAGTAAAAAGTAGATTCAAAGTGACAAGCAGAATTGGGGTTTCAAGGATTAAACAGATATAGCGGATTATGTATAAAGGTGTGGATTTTTTAACCACAAGTAGAAGGTTGCATGAAAGGTTTCAACAGCCTAACATGATTTGGCCACTATCACCATCATCTTTTTTGAATCAAAAGGAAAATGGCGCGGGGGGTAATGTTTGTTATGAAATTTCCAGCCAATACAAAGGTGCCATGTGGGATTCGACGTGACATAAAAATTGATTGAGTTGGACACAATACGGAAGTAGTTACAACAGTTTTGCGGGCTTATTCTGTTCAGAATAATTAACTGCTAAGGGACACGTGTCAATCATTGTGGAATAACTGAAAGGGCAGGTGTCAATATGATGAGGTGCCATGTGTAAAAGCAGTTTCTAGTTTGAAAAGAAGAAGGAACATTCAAACAAGGTTGCTGAGAAGCTTCGATGTCTATAAATAGAGGGAGTTTGTGTTCCACAGAGGATCCTTCGATCACAATCAACACATATCCTTCAGTACATTTACTGCATTTCTATCTAGGAATTTAGATTTAGAAGTAGAATACCTTCGAAGTCATTTTCAAGGTTAGATTGTAATTTCTTTTAACTTAATAAAGTAGTCTGTTACTTTCATTTATTGTTCTTGTAATAAGAGTAGTTGATAATTAACTAGTTCAAGGTTCATTTAGTTGTATCTTTACACAATTAAAGTCCTTTTAATTAAGGCATCAAACATCACCACAATTTACTTGGTGAGGCGCAGTTTGGATCACACACATTGACAATTTGCTTGCCTGGCACGCTCGCACACTTATATAATTTTCCAACCAAACAAAAACAAAGAAAATCATATTCTCCCAATTTTGCACATTTTAATATACTAAAAACTGCTATTGAAATTTTCAATTTCTGCCCAAACGGTGCAGAGTCAGGAAAAACTTAAAACATGAAAAATGTGCAGAATCACGTTTTACATTAGACACGCGAACAGAATGTTCAAATTCGAAGCCACGATTTTCTAATTTTTTTCCTGAAGTTTCTGCAACTGTGAGGATTACAAAAAAACGAATTTCACAAATATTTCTTAATTATCATGAAGATTTCATATATGGGTTCCTCAAACTAACTATTCACCTAACCCTTTCGAATGCCCTAATGTCATACTCCCAAAGGCACGCGAAGGGGAAAGAAAAATCTAGATTACTTCAATAATAACGTGTATCCATTACAAAGATTTAATCCTAATAATTAAATTAAACATGTACTAATTTAATTACTCCTGTATACATATATACATACGTGTATATATATATATATACTCGGAGACACAAAATTTAACTCATCTAGTTGATCAAAAAACGACAATCACGAACACCCCATAATTCCACACGTGACCACAAACCCGAGACCCTTCTCCTTTCTCATTTTTCTTCTTCTTCTTTTCTTCTTCTCTCTCTATTGTGGCTGTCAAAGGAAAAAGGATTACCTAAACCCTATTATTATATTATATATCTATATACATGAAGCACACCTAACATTATTAGTATATTAACACACACCTGCACATACTAACACATACACACATCTACACACACGGCACACATACACAGACGTGCACTATGCTGATGCTTTTAAGTTTTAATTTCAATGATATTTCTTATGGTATAAAGTACTCACACCAATATGTATGTAACTCACATAAAACTTTTAACTAAAAAAATATATATATTAACTAATTACTATAACTATTTAAAACAAACGGGATATTACATTGACCCCACGAACAATACTTAGGTAACCAAAGTACCCATAGGATGACCAAAGTTTTAGGTCATGGATCAAATTATTGGAAAAAATATACTAACATTTTCATTACATAAAACCACTTTTTCAAGAGATTTTCAGTGATATGGTTTGTAGCATTGTAAAAACTATTGCACTTTTGCAGCATAAACTCAAAATTTGAGACTCCATACTTGGAGTAGGAGAGGATCAAGTTTGAAGGTGTTCGACCATTCTGATCAAATTTGTGACTGGATTCACTTGAGGAGTACCAATCTCAAAGGTAATTGGTGGCCTACATTTTTTTTTTGTTGTTAATTATTTCATTTCTCTCTCTTGTATTGCTTTAATTTTTGAGTTTTGCATGGTTCGGTGTGAATTTACAACACATGCAAGGCTTAGATTCCATGTTTGATAAGTACTCAACTCGTATTCATTTTGTATGTAAGTTAAAGCGTGAATTTTATAATCGTTTAACAAACAAGTCAAGCTCAAGCATACATGAGTATATGAGCTTGATTAGATAGAGTTCGCGAATATGTTTGAATAAAGATCATAAGTACTAAGTAGGCTTGTGATAAAGCTAAAGAAACTGGGCTTATATATTAAACTGACGTGTTAAAAAGATATACATATATATATATATATATCAGTCAGGCTCTAAAGAGAGCGACCTTTCTTTATTATAGAGAGGCCCTCTGTTTTGGCCGTCGGATCGTTTTTTCATTAAGGGTAATTTTGTCATTTCACAATTTTTAAATACGATCCGACGGTCAAAACAGAGGCCTTCTCTTTAATTAAAAGAGGGCGCCAACTTTAGAGAATTTTATATATATATATATATATTAAAACTTTTAAAATATGCATAAGTTTGACTCATTGTACAAGTCAAGATCAAGCCTAGACAAAAAAGTTTTTTTTTTTTTGGTGCAAAGGAAAGCAAACATTAAATACCACGTGGGAAGGAAATTCCCATAGAATCTGCCAAAAGAGGCCAGCAAAGTTCCCTAGGAGGGGCATCCAGCAAAACAAGAGGAAGAGACTGGTTTGCCCCAACATTTGCTAGATAATCTGCACATTGATTACCTTCGCGTCTAATGTGGTTTATAGAACCATTACAACTAATAAGCAAAAAACGGCAGTCTTTGATTAAAACCCCAGATGGGTGATTATCTTCATTAGTCCGAATGAGTTGACATGCTGCCATAGAGTCAGTTTCCACCAAAATCCCTTCAATTCCTTCATCTTTGGCTATTGTAAGCCCTTTCCTGATGCTTTCAAGTTCAGCGTGCAGGCTTGTGTAGTCAGCGATGTGTCCAAAGTAGCCTGATCTTGTTTGCTGTAATTATGGTTCGGGCGTGCCAGAGCCTTGTTAGGTAGACCCAAACTAATAACACAAATTTTCCTAAAAGCACTTGTGTGAGTGATACACAAGGTTTGAAAATCTAACATCTAACAGGCGATTGTGAAAGGTGAGTAGGAAAGTACCCTCACCTAAGGTCCCTAGACAGTGCTGAAGCGCACAAGTCTAGCAAGTGATGAACACAAGCAAGAAAAATTAAATAAAAAGAGCATTTTTATTTAATTGAAATAAGAAAGAGAAAAGTACAAGGATGTAATTTTAACTAAGAAGCCTAGGAAAATAAAAAGAATGCTAGGAGCGCTATTTAGAATGCATGGTTGAATGCTTTTGTCGAAATGACGCGGAGTCCTTTTACAACTTGGCCTGCCTGTTAATTTATAGCGGCCATGAAGGTCTCCTAGATAAGGTAGGAAATCTGATGAATAATAATCTGGTATAATTTACCAGATTTTATCTCCCAAAATCTGATAAAAGCTGCCATCATTATCTTCAAATATATACATATTCAATATATATATTGAATCTTGAATCTGGTCCCCTTTGTGGCTTCATTCGTCTTGCTTTTCTTCCAAGTAAATGATAACTTCCATAATATTTGATAATATCCCTTAAGTGATAATATTATCTCATGACTTGTTGATAATATCCCAAAAATATAATAATATCTTGAAATATCATCTCTCTATCACAATATGGTATATATCACTAATATTATAACTGATAATTATCAATCATAGAGATTTTAGGAGTGATACACTTCCCATAAGTGTTTGAATCAGCATGGTAAGATTTACCAATTGGGTACCAACAGAATTTCTTTCCCCTCATAACACGCCTAGTAATCCTTGCCAAACATGAGTCCGAATGAATGCACTGCCAAATGCATTAAACTTGCTTTATTGGATAGTGAAGCCATTGGTAGCCATAATGACGGTGGCCCACCAAAGTACTTGTTAAAGAGGAATCAAAAGAAATAAAAACCAAGCCCGATCATACACATTGGAAGCCCGATAGAGTAAACACATTAGAAGTCCGATTACATCGAACTGCCAAACAAAGCCTAGGCCGGACTGAATTTGGTAAGTCCGATTCCAGTGATGCCCGATATAATGATGATCAGCCCGATCAACTAGTAGTTAGTCCGAGTGAGCAAGGGTGCTAGCCCGATGGCGATACAATACAGCCATATTGAAGCAGGGCCCACTTTATGTAGCAGCCCGATGAAATGGTGATGAGCCCGATAGAATTAGCCCGATGACAAGAAACCAGTTACTTAGCCGTTAATTTTTTCCATCGGTCTCATGAGTCCGATTAAAAATCTCAATCGGCCTCTACCAATTTTATAATTTAAAAAATGTATTTTTTAGGTGCAAACAGATCTCCAATTCCCGCGTTCATCTCTGATGAGGCCTCCGATTCCTCCTCGCCCTGGGTTTCCTTTACTGCTCCCGTCTGTATTGAGCTTGTAGCGTCCTGCAATGGGAGGAGAGCAACCAATTAGATCAAAAAGTTATTAAACAAACTATAGTTCACGAGAGTCAAGCTTTAAGTTTGAATTTTGAGCTCGTTTAATAAATAAATCAAACTCAAATATACATGAACTTGACTCGTCTTCCTTCGTTTAAAACATAAGTCAAGTACAAGTATAAATTTTGGACTCGTTTGATAAACAGGTTAAGCTAAAGTATACACCAACTCGGCTTTGCACATTTTTGCATTTTCTAGAAGTAAAATCACATTTAATTCCCATGCATAAAGCCCGCTCAATTGATTTGGTATGAACTTGAGAAACATAAGCCCATTTAATTGGGTTGGGCTGAGTTTGAGCAACAGAACCGGGTCAAATATTTGGACCATGAATACCTTGAAAAATTTACAAGTGTCCAGTATTTCAAACATTTGACTTGTCTCTTCTTCTTTTACACGCAATTAAGAGTTTTCAATCCACGGTCAGTCTCTATATCAATAGAGAGCATTTATTCTTATCTAAAATTGTCATTTATTGGTCATTGTTCACTAGTATTCAATTGAGTGATATATATATATATATATATAACATTCCAGGAAATATATTAATAATATATGGATAAAATAATAATAAAATGAAACACATATTACCTAGTTGAGATTTGGGTGAACAAAAATACTCTCATATCTATATTGGTATTTTCTAGAATGCAGTTTTACTCTTTTTAAAATTGCTCATCTTTCTTTTTCATTAGTTAATACAGTGGAACCTAATATTTTATTGTCACTATTAAATAATTCTCATTTAATTCTAAAGTGATCAATTTTGAGTTGAGCAAAATATATTATATATATATATATTTGATTAATAATATTAGAGAAATAACTAATTGTACAATCTTTTTATAATAATAAATACACCACATTTAAAGCAAAAAACATTACACTTAAAACACAATTATTAAAATATTTTATCTCTATGTGTAATATTTTAAAATGTGATATATCTTGCTTTAAATATTGTATTTTTTATACGCAAACAAAATGATAAAACGATGAGAGAGTCTGTCAGAGTCAGCTAACGAAAATCCACTGCCAAAGAAGCAAACGATTCGTCTACCTGTCCGATCCCAAATCTCAACTCTTTTCACCCCTCAGATTCCAATATTGTATTCACTTCTATATATCTTCATCATCTTCACATAATTTTTGAGCCATGGCGTCTCTCAGCTTCAGCCAGATCGGAGTTAAAAGCTCGGGGGTTGAGTTTCCGATGAGGCGGAATTTCAATCGGTGTAGTGGCAGAGTTGGGTTGAGGGTTTTTGCTTCGGAGACACAATCAGAGCCCGATCTCAGTGTGACCGTCAATGGGTTGAATATGCCCAATCCATTTGTGATCGGGTCGGGTCCTCCGGGGACCAATTATACTGTCATGAAGAGGGCTTTCGATGAAGGTTGGGGTGCTGTAATTGCCAAAACTGTAAGCCTTTTTTAATCCTTTTTTTTTTTTACCTTCCTTTTCTGCCTGTGTTGTGCTTTAGAATCTGGGTATTATGTGTATATATATCGTACATATACTTATGTATGTTGCTGTGATAGGAATTCGCTATTTGAAAATGAGTAATATTTGGGCCCTAACAAATTTCACTAACACTCACATCACACTCACACTCTATGTCTCTCCCAGTGGCACTTTGGGTCCACTGCAGACCCCCACAGTGCCACTAGAAGAGAGATATAGCACTAACAAATTCCACTAACACTTACATCTACATTCACACTCTATGTCTCTCCTAGTGGCAATTTGGGTCCACTGCGGACCCACAGTGCCACTAGAAGAGAGATAGGGTAGGGGTATGAATGTTAGTGGAATTTGTTAGTGCCCCTAGCATTGTTTGAAATTTTTCAACTCAGGCCCAGCCAACCTAAAAGTTGCTAGACAATGTTTGGAGTGTTTGGCAGAAACAATCAGTATATTTTGTATTCAACAGTTTTCCTGCAATAATGAAATTGTAATTTACAAATGCTTTTTGTTCAAGGGTTCAAATAAATTACATTGGTGTAATCCAAACCAAGTAATGAATCATATTCAGAATTCTGATGAAACCCAAATTCAGACTGAAATTCAGTCAAACATGAATTCTCAAAGTTGATAGATAAACATTTGATGCATGTATAACAATCTTGTAAATTTGGTGATTGGCCTAGTAACTAGTATGGTGGACACCTCTTGCTAATGATAGGCCCTATATCTTATAGCTGATGTGGGTCCGTTTTTGTCTAGACTAAAAAATTATCCGCACGCTATGGAAACGCGGCCTCCGGGGTCTACATGGCTCTTTCCGGGTTTCGGAATTGATTTTCCTTTGAAACATTTGAAAATGAAGTTTGTGAAAACAGATACAGAGTCTCCACTTGGTATTTAGGGAACCAAGAAATCCAATTTTGACTTACCCGAACAGATAAAGAGCACCGACCGTTTGTAACCAAAGAACAAGCTCGGGGTTTTGGTACGAGAGAGGAAGGAGCCTTTGTTATGACTAAAACACTCTCAACTCGCCCCGTCTCTCGATTGACCTCAATTAGCATCCGAATAATCTTCTCATACTATGTTTGGTTTGACAGTTAATATTTATAATAGATATATTACATTGCATAAGAATCTTGAAGTGGAACATCAAAAGATAAGATATCATTCATAAGATTTTAGCCAAGTATCACACAATACAAAGTGAAAAATCACACAAACAAACCTAGGCAAAAATGTGTAATCACTTATCAAGTAATCAAGTTTTCCTAATCTAAAGGGGACATGGATTGTTCTTGAAACAAATAATCAAAGAAATCCAAAATATGCTTCGCAAGCTAGAATGTATGCATGTTGATTCTTGAGAAAAGAAGATCTCTCAATCCCCGGGACGGATGAGAAAGGAAGATTAGATCAGGGAGAGCATGAACGTGTGATCAAGTTCATTCCTTATAATCTTCTTAGATTAGGAGTCACAAAAACCCCAAATCTTCCATGAATGCAATGTATGATCCTAAAAAGTGCAAAGTAGTAGTGTGATTGTGTTCATGAATTTTCTAAAGTGATTTGAGACCATGAAATATGCATGAAGAATATCATTATAGGATATGTACAAATGTGGTATGAACTACTTCCTAAGATATGGCCTAATTTGGATTGCATGTGAACGTTTAATCAAAGAATTAAAGTAAAACATGCTTGCTGTGAATAGTGGATAGAATACTGAACTGATTTTGTAAAAATGGAAAAGTGAGGTTAGAAATGTTTTTAATTCATGGTTTTTTTTTTATGGAAATCATTCCTACTGTGTCTAGAACACATAGTAAAGAGCCAAATCAAAATTGAAGTTACAGATTAAGAGAAATCATTTAAACAAGAGAGGTCCATAAAAAACAGAATCCGTATTGTCGACTGAAATGTAGAACAATCTTTGAAAATGAAAACACAACATTTAGAGGCCCATATTGTACAGAAAGTTTCCTAAGACACTGAAGTTTAAGGGAAAAATGAGTTGGAGTCACTCTTTTTGGAAAAGTTTCTGGAAAACAAGTTGGAAGTCAACCAAAGCTGATGTGACAGAAAAATAGAGTGTCTGGAAGGAATGTTTGGGTCAAAGTGGAACCCTTCCAAGTGCTCTAAAAATCATCCAAATATCATGGACATTCCCTAATGAGTTAGGAAGACTTTCCAAGTGGCTTTGCAATCATCCATTGAGTATTGAACTCGGAATGACATTTTAAAGTTGAACAACTCACTGTTTTGAAGATTTTGAGATAACAAGTGTTTTATTTTTTGGAATCAAAATGAGGGGTTTAAGAGAGGTTTTGAAATGAAGGTTTTGGGAGTATATTTCCAGCACTAAATGGAGATTATAATCACTTGGAATATCAACATTAAACTCACCTCAAGAACTTCCAAAATCATTGGCAAGACTTTCTTATATTTTGAACATAACTTCAAGAATACTTGGGAAGTATTGAAGTTAGAATCATCATCTATCAAACATGTTTTTATGTTAAGAGCATAAGGATTCACTCACCTCAAATACCATGTCATCATCTAGATGATAATAAACAAGTAAAATAAGAAAAATAAAAAAGAAATGGGATAAGAAGAGATGAACATTAATGTAAACAAGCAAGTAATCATAATCAAAGCATGATAATCAATGAGCTATTGGACTTGTAGCTTGGTGTTTCAGTCATATATTTTGACATTTGGACATGGAAGTGGATTCCTAATTCATGAATACTCAAGAATGGTGGTTGGGGTTATTTGAATGTAAGAAATGAAGAGTAGTAATGGAAGAACTTGAGTTTAGAACACACTTTCTATATAAAAACAGTAGCTAAAGCTCACTTTCTCACTTCTAATTCTATCTCTCGCTCTCTTTTTCTCTACAACTTTCTAAAGCATTGCACTTAACCCCCAAAATGAGTAAGAGGGGGTTCATATAGGCCAATTTGGGGTGGTTTTGGAATTTAAAAAGTGCTCTCATTGGTCCCAAATATCTGTGAACAAGAAACTACGTCGTTTTGGCTTTTAATTATTCAATTTGGACCTCTAAATTAAATTACAAAAATAGACTGCTCTAGGGCGAGTGCCGCGGCGGCACTGCTCCTCAGACGCCCAAATTATTCTGTTTAGGCCCCCAGAGGTTCCGATATTCGTGTTTCGTCCAAAATTCACATAAAATGCGTTCGAACTCCAAACTGAGCTTGTGATATACCGTTGGAAAGTTAATGGAGTCTACTTTACATAAAAAATAATTCAGAGATATGTTACTTTGAAAAGTTTTGCGGTATTCGCGATAAAAGTCGATTTGATCGCCTTTTTCACCTTCGAAAATTAATAATAAATCCGTTTTAAATCCATAATTTATGTGCGATATACCGTTGGAAAGTTATTAACCTCCAGTATTCATGAAAAATGTTTGAAAAATGATACGGTACTCCAGTCTCCGAGTCAACTTTTAGGTCAAACCAGAGACCTCTAAGAAGTTATAGGAACCTCTAGGAGCTCTTAGGAGCTGACGTTTTCGTCTAATTTTCTTTTAAAACTTGTTTTAGTACTTGTCACATGATCTGGATTGATCTCGGAACTTTTGGGTGAATTCGTTTAATTTGGTAAAGTCTGGTCAAACATTGGTCAAACCGGTCAACGGGGGCTTCTGGGAGCCGAAGTTTTCATCCGATTTTGTTTTAAAACTAATTTTTATTACTTTTCTTACCGCATAGTGTGTTTTCAGAACTTTTGGTACAAATCTGGGAGCGTTTGGGCTTTCAGGGGCATTTTGGTTATTTTCTGAGCATTCTGAAAGATAGAACTAACTTCTAAGAGTCCTTTTTGAATCTTTATTCAATCATCGTGAACCACCAAGCTATGGGTTTCCTAAGTCTGATAGCTGATAAAATAGAGTGTCTACACACGCGATTATTCGGTAATAAGAGAAATTTAAAATATAGCATCTTCTCGAAAATAAACCAGTAAATCATAATTCTTTGGATATATTCGTGTCCACTTTCTAATGGGGAGATTTTTCAATTGACAGATATAAAGTAATAGTTGTAATGCTGTTCAATTTCAGTATTAGGTCTTTGATCTTGAACAATAATTATTATGTTAGGTGTCACTCGATGCTGCAAAAGTCATAAATGTGACTCCTAGATATGCTCGGCTACGAGCAGGAGCAAATGGCTCCCCCAAAGGCCAGATTATAGGGTGGGAAAATATTGAGCTTATTAGTGACAGACCTCTCGAAATCATGTTGAAAGAATTCAAGCAATTAAAAGAAGAGTATCCAGATAGGATTCTTATTGCTTCGATCATGGAGGAATATGACAAAGCTGCCTGGGAGGAGCTAATTGACCGGGTTGAGCAAACCGGAGTCGTGAGCAATCCTTCTTCTCATTAATTGAGTTTCAATATGTATCATAATTTCTGTATTATATTCCACCTTTAGGAGAATCATTATCTTGAAATGTTTGAAATTGATTTTTAGGATGCCTTTGAAATCAACTTCTCGTGTCCTCATGGCATGCCAGAGCGTAAAATGGGTGCTGCCGTTGGGCAAGATTGTGCCCTCTTGGAGGAGGTTTGTGGGTGGATTAATGCAAAAGCCACCATACCCGTGTGGGCAAAGATGACCCCAAACATCACTGATATTACACAGGTTAGCTTTGTAATCTTGCGTCTTACCACTAGTCATTATATATCTATGTTTCAATTATCTTTTCAAAAAATCCCTAGTATTATATATGATGCATTGGAATGATTGTTTGTGCGTCACATGTGGGAGTGATATGTGGTCGTGATGTCAAGAAGGGAAAAATGAAGAATTTGTTGAATAAATCATATTTAAGAATTCCCTTGATACTTATACAGGACAAGGGTGATGACTGTATGCTTTTAGGTACATGTTTAGGAGCTTGTAAAAAAAAATATTGAAATTATTTGTTGAATGGCAACATTTTAATATCCCTTCATACTTTAATTGGCTAGTGATAACCCAGGCATCAAAATACTGTGCATGTCACCAGAATTATAAATGTTAAAAGAATTTGAAAACAAAATTTTAATGGTCAATTCGTATGACTATTGATGTGGAAAAGGTAAACATTTTAGTCTCCGCCTTTGGTTGATGCAATGGTTTAAAGTTTGGGCTAACAAGTGATATATCACTGCATCACATGCCTCGTTGTTACAAAAGGCCAAATGTTGGACCTGTCTCATAGTACCCTCATGTTCCGTCGACTCTCCTATTACTACCCAAGTACCCATAACTACAGTATATGACATGGTTATATGGATGCAAGATATGTGTCGGACACCCGTATCCAGACCAGACATACGGATCCTCCACACATGAGGTTGAAGTGGCAAGAAGTTTGAAATTGAGGGCAATAATTTTGTCCCATTGTAGAATTTTTTATTTTTTTTTGTATAGTTTACTCATAAATGAAGTTTATGGAATGTTTATTGCTCACTACCATTTACAGCAATCTTTTAATTTTCTTTTTGTTCTCGTAAGCATTTTCTATTTTTCTTTCGCTATAGCCAGCTAGAGTGTCTCTGAGATCAGGATGTGAGGGGGTAGCTGCTATTAACACAATCATGAGTGTCATGGGAATCAATCTCACTACCCTACGTCCCGAGCCTTGTGTTGAGGGGTTAGTAATTTCATTGAGTTATAGACATATATATATGTATAATGTGTATTTATTTGTTGGCATGTTTCTTTATTATGCCAGTAAATTACTTATACTAGAACTATAATAATACATCAGATACTCAACTCCTGGGGGCTACTCTTCCAAGGCGGTCCATCCTATTGCACTTGGGAAGGTGATGAATATTGCAAAAATGATGAAGTCGGAATTTGGGGATAAGGACTACTCTCTCTCTGGCATTGGAGGAGTTGAGACGGGTGCTGATGCTGCTGAATTTATTCTTCTTGGAGCAAACACGGTTCAGGTAAGGCCAGATCACTTCTATACACATTAATTTGTTTGATAAACACTTGATTCAATTGTAGCGTAATCGATTTGCCACCTTATTGAATAATTTAATATATTTGGTATAGACATCTTCCCACGAATCAAACAGATGTGCTTTATTTATGCATCATCAGTTTGTAAAAGAGTCCTTTTTGGTAATTTCATTGGAAGAATATGCATCTGAAGTTTTCTTCTAGTTGTTACTCTATAATTGTTTATAATTTTCACTGCAGGTCTGTACCGGTGTGATGATGCACGGTTATGGTCTTGTAAAGCAACTCAGCTCCGAGCTCAAGGATTTCATGAAGCAGCACAATTTTTCATCAATAGAAGATTTCAGAGGGTATTCGATTGATTTGAAAATTGGCTTCTTAAATTGGCCATTATAAACTAGTTAAAGGGGGATTACTTTACTTTTTGGATTCTTAATTACTTTACTTTTTTGTCCGCAGGGCATCTCTGGAGTATTTCACAACTCACACGGACTTGGTACGGAGACAGCAAGAAGCAATTAGACAGAGGAAAGCTATTAAGAAAGGTTTGCAGTCTGACAAAGACTGGACCGGAGATGGCTTTGTGAAAGAGACAGAGAGTATGGTTTCTAACTGAGCTGAAATGCAAATGCCTAATCAACTCTACAAGTGAAAATAAAGGGGCTTTGAAACTCTGTAAATGGGGGGCTTGTGTGAAACACTTTAGTTTCCTTTCAAATTTGGGTACAGGTCTAAATTGGTTGTACATATTGAGTTGTTAATGGAACTCATCTGGTTTGTCTAATTTGTTAAAGAAGCTACTAATAAATATTGTAGAACAGTCCAATGTTTATTTATTGGTATGGTAAGCGGTTTGGCCATGTTTGCTGGCTCACTTTGAAATCTTATTTGGCTATGGTGGTTTGTAAATAATCTTTCCCACCAGACCGACCCCCCTCTCTCTCTCTCTCTCTCTCTCTCTCTCTCTCTTACATCGAGCTAAATATTTATCTAAATGTGGGGTGCTCTAGGAACGTAGAATGAGAGAAAGGGATGGTAATAAGAGATTAGAAGAGCTAGAAAATTTTACTGCTGCAATCTTTGAACTTACAATCTGTCGGGGGTGAGAGTGTTGTTTTACGACCCCCTTTCTACCTCGTGGGAATTCTTTTACTAGGGGTGTAACTTGGTTAGGCTAACTTGAGCCCATCCCGAAATGTACTTGGGTTACATATAAATATTTTCAACAATGTTAGGGGCACTAGCAAATTCTACTAACACACACACCCACACTCTTATCTCTCTTATAGTGGCACTTTGGTCTTATATATATTTTTAACAATGCGAGGGGCACTAACAAATTCCACTAACACTCACACCCACACAATTCCACTAACACTCACACCCACACTCTTATGTGTGGGTGTGAGTGTTATTGGAATTTGTTAGTACCCCAAATATTACTCATATATTTTTTTTTATGTATCTTGGTAAGTTGGGTTAGGAAGTTCAAGTCCGAATTTATTTTGGACAGGGAGGTTAATAACCCGAGTTTGTGCCCAAACCTATTTATATACATATATATATATATATATATATGTCATAGTTTGTATTGTACTTTATCTCTGTCTTCGTTTTAGCAGTAGTTATCCCATTAGATTCTATTAGAACTAGGGGTGTACACAAGCTGAGCCTCTCAACAAGGGCTTGCGGCTCAGCTTGATAATAGCTCGGCTCGTATAATAAATGAGTCAAGCTCGAGCTTGAATACAAAGCTCGTTTAATAAATAAACCAAGCTCGAGCACATATGACTCGGCTCGATAAGGCTCGTGAACAGTTCGATTAAGGCTCATATAGTAGGCTCGTGAAAAATCTCTTTAATTGGTTTGATAAGGGCTAGTTTAATTAAATATATGATAATTATAAAAAAAATAATATGTGTATAATGCAAAGTATTTAAAATTGAAAGAATATTATATAGGATAATTGTAAAAATATAATATATGTATATTGCAAAAATATTTAAAATTGAAAGAATATTGACATAATATAATGTGCATAGTTCTAATTCCCGTGCCAATCAATTGTTTTAGGTATATATATATATACACAGTCAGGCTCTAGAGAGGGCGCCCTCTCTTTATTTAAGAGAGGGCTTTTGTTTTGACCGTCAGATCGTGTTTAAAAACTGTAAAATGACAACACTGTCCTTAATGAAAACACGATCCGACGGCCAAAACAAAGGCCCTCTCTTTAATAAAGAGAGGACGCCCTCTCTAGAGAATTTTCGTATATATATATATATATACCAACTGTCAAGTTTGAGTTTAGTCCGTGAGTTTTGGTTAGCAAATTAAACTTGCTACTAGGGGTATACTTAGATGAGTTGAGCCACTCAACAAGGGCTCGAGGCTCGGCTCGATAACAGTTAGGCTCGGCTAAACTCGATAATAAACGAGCCAAGCTCAAGCTTGAGCAGGATGTTAACTCTTAAAGCTCGGTTCGAGTTCAAAAAACTCAGCTCGAGTACATGCCCGATTGGAACTAAACTGATAGGTGAAGATTGTTTTATTCTTTTGTCCTCAAATTTGAACTAAAAAAACTAGGTCTCGTAAAGTTGTTTCTTTATTGCAGTCTTGTTCGGGCTCGGTTTTAAGTAGTACTAAAACCGGCTTGGGCTTGGGTTGATCGGGTTCTAGTTTGGACATGCTACACAAAAACTTGGGATCTAAAATAAAGCCCAACCCGCCCGAACAAAAAAAAAAAAGGCTTACAAAGAACCCAACAAAGAGGGGAAAATAAAAAGTCGCTCCAAATTCGGACCCTTTAAACATAGAGTAATATTTGGGGCACTAACAACTTCTACTAACACTTACACACTCTATCTCTCTCCTAGTGGTATTGTGGGGTCCGCAGTGGGTCCCACAGTACTATTAGGAGAGAGATAGAGTATGTTAGTAAGTGTTAGTGGAAGTTGTTAGTGCACCTAGCATTGCCCTTAAACATATTTGTAAGCTGAAATTGGCTTACAGCTTTCAGCTGTGGGCTTTATTTGGATATTGGGAGTTTTGAATCCCATCTTGTTTTGTAACAACCTGCATTTCACTTAATTATTAATTTCAGCATGTCCATATTTAAGTTGTACTTCCATTGACATAATTAAATTCATTTAGTATTGTCTGCTTTTAGTTTAATTATAGTCCTCATGTTTGGAATCTAAATTTCTTGTCTAAACTCATATTGAAATTCTTTTGGGGTCAAACTGTAATTTTATAAAATTTAGCAATACCTGTGTTGGATTTTAAAACTGTATTTCAAAACGGTGGAAAAATTTTCTTTTAACTCAAGCAGTATTTTTATGAAACCGGAAAATCACTTCTTACATCAAAATGAATTTTCTGTATTTTTTATGGCGAACGCTGTCCCACAAAGATACCAGCTTGTGTTTAAAACAGTCCGCGCTGCGTTAAAATTACACAGAATTTAGAATTGACATAATGTTAGATTAGACTCTTACTTTATTTCCAATTATGGAAGGTAATGATAAGCTTGTGCCTTGTTTGGTGTTGTAATTCTTGTATGTGTGTTTGTTGTGCCAAAAGTCTAGTTTCCCAAACACTCAAGCTTGGACCCCTACACACCTAACTTGACCCTTAAAACTATCCTAGCAACTCCTACAACTAAATTGGAGTATATATGTAATACATAATCAGTGTATATAATTCATATACGTATATGTATAATTATGTAATTAGAAAAATTAGAAATCAATTAGTTTGTTGAGTAAAGCTCAAAGAACTTGGGCTCCAAGTTGTATTTTTATTTATATACACACACTTAGTCTTACATTCTTCACTCCTTACAAACTGAAATACAGAGATTAGAGAGAGTTTCAGAGTGAGATATAGAAGTATTTACAGAATTTTATAGAGAGAGGAAGCTTGAGTCCTCCGTAGCCATAGCTTGAAGTGGGTCTTTATATTTTGGATTCTCTCTTAACAATTTCTTCAATCTGTGAGTATTCTAAACTCACTTGGAATGTAATCTCATATTTATTCACTGTTAGTTTAGTCTCATTTGAAGAACACCATTGTTAATTTTCGTATGAAAGCTTGAAGCTCAAAAATGGTGATTTTCCAAACTTAACCAAAATGGATTTTGATAGATGAAAATGAAAGATTACAGTCCATAGATGCTATGTTTCAAGTTGTAGAGCTTAATTCATTCGTATCGCGACGTATATTAAAAATGAAATTTTGACACCTCTCGATTTTTCGTAAAATCCGAGAGCTACGATTGAAATTAGTTAAAACCGATCGCGTATTCGCGATCCTTGTGGAAAAACGGAGAGAACCATATATTACAAGTCATGTTTGCATTCGAATTTGAAAATGGGTCAAAAAGAGGCTTTAAATTCGTAACAGGGGAGAAACTGCTGATGCCAATCGATTGGTATGGGTTCCAATCGATTGATATGGATTCCAATTGATTGATATGAGTTCCAATCGATTGGTAAGTGTTCCAATCGATTGACACGTTTGTCAATCGATTGACATTTTTCAGCACTGACGACTTTTAGTAAAACGGCCATAACTTCCTCTAGGAAACTCGAAAACTCGCACGGTTTGAAGCGTTGGAAACTAGACTCAAAGACCTTTCTTTTGATATGTAATTCATGTACACAAATTATAACTCATTTTTTAGGGCATTGCTTCAAAGTAGACCCACTTGTATTCTAGTAGCGATAAAAGTATATTAGAGCATTCTTTGATGAATTCACCTGTTGTTTCATATAGGATTTGATTTCTCCTCGTATATCCATGGTTTTCATTCCCAGTACTTTTTATTTCTGTATTAAGTCACATATCATTCATGTGGAGTCAGTTGTACATGCATGGTGAGTGTTGGTCAGTATGGAAAAGAGTAATGGACAGTGTGGTATAGTGAGTGCGGTTGAGATTGTGTTGTGGACACTCCCTGGTAAGTGAGTACCAAAGTGTGTTGTGATTGAGATTGTGGCAATGGTGTCTTTGAAATGCGATGGTGGCAAAATTGGACACTCCCTGACGACCATGGTAGCGTCAAAGTGTGTGAAGCCGAACTTGGACATTCCCTGGCACCCATGGTAGTGCTAAAGTGTGGCCTACGGACACTCCCTGATACCCGAGTCTAGATACTGCATGAGGGTTCCTCCGGTATTTGCATGGCGGATTAGGTATTAAAGTATGAGGCATTGGACACTCCCTGGTACCCCGGACCAAAGTGTGAGGCAAACTGGACATTCCCTGGCACCCCTGTGCTAAAGTGTGGCTATCGGAGTATTTCAAAGATACTGGTGTGTGATAGTGGATTGTTGGGTTTTGTCGAGAGAAAAGAGTCAGTAAGATGAGTTTGGTGCATTGTTTTCATACACGGTCACATATATGTGAATTATAGCTTTCAAATGATATTGTTGTTGTTTTCTAAAATGAACTCTTTACTCTAATGTAAACTCGTTGAATTAAATGAAAATTTGAAAATGGTAAATGAGTATGTGTTACATTCAAAGTTATGTTTTTAATACTCACCAGCTTCTTGAAGCTGACGACGTTGATGCGTCCTGGACATTCGTGTTCAGGTTTTTCAGGTTATGATCAGGCTGACCAATATGATTATGCTAACTGAAAACGACCACTTGGAAGAAAGTCTGCTATCATCATTTCATGTCTTAAGTTATATGTTTTAAATTATGAACTGATTTTGTAATAAGGATGACTGTAATAGACCTTAAGTTATTATTTTGTTTCAAGGCGGTCTGTGCCTTAGTTGACCCCGTATCATAAGATGTAATAAGTTAGAATAATATTGTAAGCCTTGATTGCTCTGCTCTGATTATTATGTTTTTGTTGTTCGACGTTTGGGACGGAATCGATCCTTCAAACTGTTGCGACCTACGGGTCCATAAAGGAAATTAAATGCTTTCCATATTTATGCTACGTCGGGGCGTGACATGTTTAGTGATACAATCATGGACTTTCATTTCAATAAGAGGATTATTATTATTAGAAATATACAATTTGGTTCCTAAATATGGCCATTAATAGAAATTGATCCTGACTTGATTTGGTGTATAGAAATTAATCCTTAATTTACAATATAAATCAGTAATTAGTACCTATTCCTAAATGGTTAATATAAATCCGGACCATTATACCCTTGACATACATATATATACAGTTATGGGAAACATATTTTTAGGAAATAACGGATAAGGGAATTAATATCCCAAAAATCAAGGGATTTCAGTTTTTAACAGTGTAATGCGAGAATTTCTCACCTTTTTTTTTTCTTCTTGTTGTTGTATATTCCGAAAACTTCCAAAATTATGTTATATGCTATAACACCCGTACCCGGAGAACGGGTTAATTATTTGTATTAATATGCATTAATTAGTAAAATTAGTGTATAAAATGGATTAAGGGGAGGCTTGGACTCGCCCAAGTAAAAAGTGTTCAGAGAGGGACACTAGTTGGAAAAGTCCCCAGAGAGGTGGGACAGGTATTGAAATTTAACCCATTGAAGGGTAAATTGGTAATTTGCATTTTAAGTGATTAAATGCATTTTTATATGATTACATGGATATTTGCTAAGTTGCTTTTAATAGATATTGTTATGTGGTAGTATTAGTTTGGACACTCAAATAAGGGTATAAATGAAAAAGATGTAAAATTAGTAGGTGCAATATCAATTTCACAAAATATGTGGGACCCACGTTGGGACCCATACGGAACTTAGACAAACACTTATTAAGTAATTGGGTAGTTAATGGAATGTTTGGGGGAGTTCATAATAAGAACTTAAGAAATTTCGGGGGTGTAAATGGAAAAGAGGAAAATTGAGGTTGAGACACCTCACATACATGCATATGGAGGTGTCAAGATTGAGAGAGTCTCTCAATCTACAGCAAAATCAAAAGAAAATTGAGGAGAGCTCGGAGAGAGAAACGGAAAAACCGTCACCGACGTCGAATTCTCGCCGTTCCGTCGCCGCCGTTCGTCGGATTCGCGAACCGAAGCCGTTTTCGGACTCGTGGAGGTGAGACGAACGTTTCTATACCCTTAATTTATGTTTAATTCGCTGGATTTTGGTAGTTTATACTTAACGGTGAGACGTCGTCTACCGAATTCTTGTAGGATTCATTGTGGTGTAGGAATTGAGCTAGAATTGGTGAAATTCAGCACACCTCTAGCTTGAGTTTGGGTAAAATCTGTGAATAAGGTGAGTTTTCTAGCCTAAAAATGATTGTGTTTAATGTGTTCAAGGCTTCAAGTGGTGTTAAAGATATTAATTCTTGTTTAGAAGCTATTATGTTGTTGGGTTGATAATTTCACATCAATTTTATGAGAATTATGTGTTGATACATGTATATGTGCCTTATATGTCTATGTGGTAGTCAATGAGCACCGGGGAAATGGTTCATTGTTGGGAGTAATAAGGTTGGTGAAGAGGAAAAATCCGATAAATACGGAAGTCCAAGGAATAGAAGTGGCCACGGGACCAAGGGAGGTCTTCGGGTCTGAATGAACCATATAACCGGTGACTCGGCGACTACGGTTGTGTTTTATGTGTTAATTATAGCATTGCACGTGTTAAACATACAATTATGTTTAGAATTCTCACTAAGCAAATTGCTTAAGAAAAACCGTTTTCCTATTTCTGTTGTGGTACATAACAACCACTGCAGGTACGGAGCAATACCCGGAGAGGAAGTGACGTGCTCGGAATTGGGAAGGAGATTTAGGTCTTGTAATTATGTTTATAAATTGTAATATAGTATAACTTGTGGGTTAGTATCCTTGACTTGTGAAATAAAGTCTTGACTTGTGAATGGGAGAGATGGGAGAGATGGGGGAGATTTGTGCCCCATGCTTGTGAACTTCTTTTGAACTTGTAGAATGATGTAAATTATGGTTCCTTTTATGTTGGTGTTCATACTTGGATTGTTGGGAATGAATTTGGATCATAACTATGTATTTGGAAGTGAAATGTAGAACCCATGTATAATCTCTTTTGTTTTGCTCAAATGGTACAAGTTAGTAATTAAGACCATCTGGACAAGTTCGGATGTGTCACTAATGTTTTAAACATGTTTCCTTAGTGGTTACAATGCTAGCTACAACCTTGAGTTGATTCCCAACAAGTTTCATGAATTTTGAATGAGAATTGAGTTTCAAAGTTGAAAAGATCATTGTATTTCAAATGAAATGAGTTCTTAGTGGATTTGACCAAATTGTGAATATGATTTTATGATCCATGCTTAATTTGAGTTTAAACATGTTTAGAAATGTGTTGGAATTGATTTCCCAAAGTTTCATAATGTTTCCATGTGATTTGATTGAGTTTTAATAAGCTAAAACTTGTTTTGACAGCAAACAAAATTTAGCAGCAGAATTGTGAAGGGGATCGATCCGCGATTTGTGAAGGGATCGATCCGCCCTTCCAAGGGGACATTCTGCGGGAGACTAATATAAATGGATCGATCCGCCCTTTATGAAGGGATCGATCCGCTTTGTATTTTTTCCCTGGACGTCCATTTTTCCGGAAACATGCATAACTTTTTCTATAAAACTCGGATTCACGCGCCGTTTGTTGCGTTGGAACCTGGACTCAAAAATCTAACCTTTGGTGTAAAAATTTTATATACTTTCTTAATGACTATTTTGCCTTGGGGGCTATTTTATCACAATAGAGTTCTTTAAAGTGGTTTATTCACCTTTTCTCTTTAATTAGTGTGTGTTTTGGGTGCGGTTACTCTTGTTACACGTGTCCTAATCCACCGGGGGGGTGGGTTGGGGTGTGACATATGCAGTTTTGGGAAACGTATTTTTAGGAGATCATGTAAAAGGGAATTAATATCCCTAAAATTAAGGGATTTTCGATTTAACAGAATGATGTGAGAATTTCTCACTTTTTTGTGCAAAATTTCTCACTAACTTCATTTACATAACATATGATCTATTGAGTCCAGTCTATGCAAGTGAGAAATTTTTCACTAATTTAATCTACATACAATGTGCAAAAAGCATAATCGTAGTAAATCAAATTTCCTATGACAAAATATAAGAAGTATAAATCAAACTGCAAGAAACTTCTCACTAGTTTTTATTGATTTTCAATATGTTTTTGAGCAATTTCTCACTGAATTAATATCCCTAAAATCAAGAGACTTTGGATTTAACAGAGTAACAAGTGAGGAATTTCTTACAGCCTATACAATAAGGAAATCCTCATCAATACTATATGTATGTATACAAACGGTCCGGATCTTAAGCGGACCTTAAAAATCGAACCTAAAGAAATTTCAAAATATGATAAATTCGCACATTTTTGTGAGAATTTTTCACTTTTTTTACACAATTCGAACTGTGTATACAAATTCATGGAAGTGAGTAAATCTACGGCACAACCATTAATGAATGCATCAAATCCATGAACCATTTCGGAGTGATCGTCTTCTGTATCGTCTCGCGATCGGTTGATTTTGTTGATGATGGGTTGCAAATTTGAAACCTTGTTTTTCACTCGTATTTTCGAGAACAAATGTGAAATCGAATTTTTGCACCTAAAACAATTCGATTTCTGTGAGATATTTTGATTTTTTTTCTTACGAACTAGTGAGTAATTTGTCCACAGAGTGGTCACCGGCGGAGAGGGGTGGCTAGAGATGGTGGTGCATGGTTGATATAGGTGAAGGGAGATAGAGAGGGGAGGAGAATGAAGGTGGTGGGTGGTCGCCTATGGCGGTGGAGGGGCTGATCCCTCTCTCTCTTCTTTCTCCTTCCCTGTCTTCATCTTTCTCTCTCTAGCAGATTTTCTCTGTCTCTCTCTCTCTCTCTATATATATATATAGAGAGAGAGAGAGAGAGACAGTCCGGCTCTGAAGCGACCTTAAAAAACGGACCGTGTAAAAAGTGAGAATTTCACACAAAAAAAGTGGGAAGCGTGTTAAAAGTGAGAAATTTCCTGATTTGAATTTGAAACCCATATTTCATGTGGATATATATATATATATCTATATAATAACCCACAAAAATTTTCAGGACAAAAAAAATTAATACAAGGGTCCTAACTAAAGTTTCATCTCACATTTAGATCACAGGCGTCCACTATATTTGGACACTTTCAGCCGTTGACTTATTAATCCAACGGTTGTAATTCATTCACCCCATTCACCACTCTCTCACGAATTCTCACACTCTACTCTCCCACTCTTTATTTCTTTCTATCTCACCAGCCTCTCTTTTCAGTTTTCACCAGTCTTCTCAAATCAGGCTCCCCCACGTGTCCCTAACATCTTTATCTCTTCAGTCCTCACTTTTCCAATGCAATTTTGAATTTCAAACAAAACCATGTTCAAAACACACTCTCCAGTCAAAGCTCTCTCTCCCTCTGTCCCTCTTCAAATCTCAAGCTCTTTTTCTCTTCACCGTCATCTTAACCTTGGCCAACACCGACCACAACCACCACCGGGCCGATTCACAATGACCACGGCCTCATCTCTCTCATCTTTTCCTCTCGCTTAGTCTTCTCACACACATGCAAATACACACACAGAACATACACATCGCAGGATCCGGGTTGATTCAGACCAACTGATGGGTTTTGGGGATTGTTGGAGGTTAGGGTTTTGAAAACAAATGTATTTCCTTTTACTTTCAAAATCCTTTTTACTTTTTTTCTTATCTCTTTTTCTTTATGAGTAGATCAATTGACTTCTCTCTCTCTCTCTCTCTCTCTCTCTCTCTCTCTTTGATTTTTCTCTAACTTTAATATTTTTTATTTCTCTGTTATGCAGAGATCTTTTTAGCAGGCTGCAGAAAGCAGGAAAGCAAAGCTTTGCCTACTCTGTTAATGCCGAGAGTGAATTTTTTTGTTAGGTTTGTGAATCTTTGTTTTTGTGTGCATTTGTGATTTTTATTAGATGAATGTGTTTACTTGAATAAATAATCTGTGTTAGCCTTAGTTTTGAGAATTTTCATTATTTGGTTAGGGTACATGAATCTGCATTTTTTTTCTTCTCATGAATATTTTAGGTTTATGAATCAGAATTACCAGAGTTGCTTATAAAAATGACCCATCTCTACCCCCACCATCTAGACCAATTCCTAAAGCTCTTAATAGAGATTGTTTATCCTCGGTTGTTTTGTTCAATTTATTACTATCAATTCATCAGATTTTGGTTTCATTGGTATTAGGTAATTTTGTCACTGTTGAGCCTGGTGCAGTCACTGTCGGTCGTGAACTTTGCTTTGAAATTTTTCTGTTTGATCTTAGGTTTTTTATTTTGTGAATATGCAATTTGCTAAGCATGTCAATGCCATGTGTGATTTTTCAATTCATTATGGTTTTGTATAGATACATACTTATAAACGCATATACCCACTTGATGCTCATTTTGTATGCTTGGTTTGATGCTAGCAAAATTATTTTTGTTGGATTAATACAGATTGTTAGGGTCCCCTTTGGGATTGTTTAAATTTTGTTGTTGTTGTTGCTTTGTATCTCCCCCATCCTTCAATCTACGCAGTGATTCTCTCTCTCTCTCTCTCTCTCTCTCTCTCTCCAAACAACCTCTCAACCACACATTCTGATTTGTTCTCCTTTTTCTTCTTTTTTTTTTTTTACAGGTCATGGCATCTCAATCTGGGAATGCTTACATCACAAATCTTTCAAAGGTAATTTTTTGAACCCCTACTGTGGTTGCATACTCTATTAGCATACTTGGATGAAGAGTTACAAGTGACATATGCATGCCAGTTTACAATTTGAGAAGCTTTGCTAAGCTTAATCTTCATCAATCCCCATCTATGTTCTTTCCAAAATTTTCTTCCCTGGGTTCACTTTGATATGTGGATTTAGAGAAGAAACGTTTTTTATTTTCTGCCACACTTGAACAACATTAGAATTAAACTATCTTCACAATTTGAGAAGTTTTATTTTGTTTTTCATCATAACGCTTTCTTCTTCGAATGCTCACCATGGGATTCGCATCTCAGTCAGTTTGTAGTTCTCTTTCACCCTCTTTTGGTTTTTGGTGGAAAAGAAAGGGAGGAAAACAAAGAAGGGGGGGGGGGGGGGGGGGGGTGTTGACAATACAAAATTCTGCTAATTTTTGTTTTATTTTTTATTTTTTATCCAACATGGGCTTAAGGCCCCACATCAACGTTCTCTCCCATTACTATCACCTCTGTAGTGATTTCTTGGACCTTTTCTCTTCTTTTATTATTTTATTATTTTATATTTTTTTATTTTCTTTTGGGCCTTTGAATTAGAATTGGAATTGACGTTGAAACAAAAGGTTTATTGTATTTGATTTGTTCACAAATTTTCTCTTCTTATGTGGCCCTTCCGTTTGGATCTAATTAGTGGATAAAAATGTTGAAACCATAGCATTACAGTTTAATCTCATTCAAAGGCCCAAAATGTAGTTCTAAGAATGAATCTAGATCACAGAATTTAAAGTGATTTCCTGGGATTTGCAATGACAACTGAAGTATTAGTATTTTAACTACATAAAATTTGATTGCTGTTAGTTTGTTGAAAAAAAGAAGAACCTAATTCACTATATAGATACCTGATTCTCATTATGAATTTGGGGTTTCTCACCCAGTTTGGACACCATTGCCTTTTTGAATGCCCACGAGCACATGCAATTACTGTTTGGTCATCCCAGGAAATCCTAAATGTTACCTATCAATCTTTCTTCAATTGCTGATCAAATGTTCTTTTTAATTTTGTATTTTTTTTGGTTTTTTTTTATGTGGGTTTTGCAGATTTGTGGTGTTCTTGACGCTCACAATTGTTTGTTTTTTTGAGTCCTCAAATCTGACTCGATATCAAGTCTCGATATCAAGTTTTCTGTAAGCAAGCCCTTAACTTTCTTCTTCTTGAAAATTTGACCAAATGGTGTCCTTGCTTGCAATTGTTGGTAGGTCCCCTGGTCTTCATAATTAATGGGTCCAAAAGGAGAAATCAAGTTCTCAAAAAAATGCTCACATGTTTTGGCTGGGTTACTGTTCAAAGTTTTGTTTTCTCATATAAAGCTCCCATGCAACTAGAAAAATTTTCAAGTCGAATGCGTGTATTGTGTTGTGTTCTCTTCCTTGGAGTACACGACAGTAAAATGGTCACAAATCCCAAGCAACTTGAAAGTTGTTTGATTTGTAATTTTTCCTTATGGTCTTAATTCTTTGTTTATGTTAAGATCTGCTCATTTTTGAACTATCGATTGGTTTGTATTTTCTCTCTGCTTATATTTTTCTGTCTTTTGCATTACAGGTTCTTAGTGGCGTGCTTTTGTTGTCATTTAAAGCTGTTAGGGCTCCCAAGGACAGAGAACAACCTTGACGCACTTGAGACTATTTTTCTTTGTAAAATGTATCATATCAGGGACATACCATTAGAATAGCTTAGTAACTATACAATCTATTCATCTTTCATGGACAGTGCCTTCATCTCTCTAAAAAAAAAAATTGTCAAAAAATGATTTTAGATTGGGGATTGACTCCTAGCAGATAAAAAGATGCATAATCGGTTCATTGATTTATAGTCTTTTCAAACATGTAACACCCTGTATTTCATTTTCATTAATAAATAAATATTTCATTTCATTTCCTTGTGTATTTGGTTTTATTTCTCTTTATAAATTTTTGGTTGGGGTCAAACCGTAATTTCCATAAATACAGAAAAATATTTTCTATGATTTCAAAATCGATATCTATATTTTTGTACAAACCGGGAATTTATTCCTACGCTAATATTATTTTCTGCATTTTTTATATCAACCGAATAATACCAGTTTATGTTTTAATCTGCGTCTATACCGCGACTTGGGTGTGGGAGCACGTGAGCTCAACCACACCGTGCGATTTCTGGTACTTTCTTGGAGCCCAAAACACATACGTTATATATGTGTGTGATATCTGTCTCTCACAGTCTCTCATCTCTCACTCTCTATTTCTCTAATTCTCTCTCAATCTCCCTCAATTCTCTCAATCACTCCCTTACTCTCTCAAGAACAACACTCACACACACTCAGATTATATACTCCTACACACACACATAGTTATATATATATATATATATATCTATATCAAGAAACGGAGGAAGAAATTATTGGACGACGGATTTTACGGCGGATATTCTCGGTCTCAAATTCTTTGTATCAAACACCTCAGTGAGTATTATAAACTCACTCGCCATGTTTATATACGTGTATTCCAGTATATATAGGTGTGTATATGTGTATATATATGTATTTCACCATGGGAGCTTGAAATTGGAGTTTTGTAAATCTTAACCAAAATGAAATTTATGAATTGGGAATGAAAGATCTTAGTCCCAATAAGCTGTGGTTTGAATCCTACGCAATAATTCATCTGTATCGCGACGAACGGTTGATTTAAAGTTTTGACACTCTAACTTTAATCGTGAAAATTAAGCGATACAATCCGTATTAGTTAAAATTGATTGCGTATTCTTAATCTACGCGGAAAACCGAGGAGATCCATATATTACATGTCCTGGTACGAACAGAAAACAGAAATGGGTAAAATTCAGTTTGAAAACCAGAAACAGGGGAAAAAACGAAGAAGATGACATTCTGCAAGAACTCGCGCGCGCGACCCGCTCGCGCGAGGCTCGCTCGCGCGGCCCGCTCGCGCGGACCGTCCCTCCCCTTCGCTCGCGCGATCCGCTCGCGACCTATTCTGCCCCTTCGCGCGCGCGATCCGCTCGCGCGATTTGTTCTCCCCTTCGCTCGCGCGACCTGTTCTGTCTCTTCGCGCGCGCGACCCGCTCGCGCGACCTGGCAGTTGAGCAGTTTTTGTATTTTATTATTAGGGACTGTTTGGAAAAGATTTTGAAAGTTTTTAAAGAACTGTTTGGCAAATATATTGTTTTAAAGGTCTATGTTTTAAGAATTGTACGAAACAGAACAACTAAGGCCAAAATTTATGCTCGTACGATTATCCGGCTTTGTGATTTATTAATGGTGTTATTTATGAAACATTGACATACATATTAGGATTGAGGTTGTGTCAACATGCATGTGTGTGAGAAAGCGTGAAAAGAGTAAAGGGTGGCGGTCTGGTGTGCGACCTCAATATCGATCGGATAGTATTCCTGGTATTGGAGGCGACAGTGTTGTGTACGACTTAGATATCGATCGGATAGTATTCCTGGTATCTAAGGTGCGCGTTTCGGATATTGATCGGATAGTATTCCTGATATCCGAAGCGATGGTGATAGTGTGGTGTACGGCTTAGATATCGATCGGATATTATTCCTGGTATCTAAGGCGCTTGTTTTGGATATTGATCGGATATTATTCCTGGTATCCGAAATGATGGTATTGAGTGTGGCTTAGATATCGATCGGATATTATTCCTGGTATCTGAAGCGATAGTTTGGTGTACTGTTTTGGATATCGATCGGATAGTATTCCTGGTATCTGAGATAATGGTTTGGTTGTGTTGAGTTTTGTTGAGAGAAAAGAGTCAGAAAGATGAGATATTACATTGTTCATGCATGGTCGCATATTTATTGCTTTCTTTATTCCCCCGTGACTTATGTTGGAATTGGAACCTTGAATCTATTGCTTTTAAAATTAAATTGCACCGTTGTTTATATGCTTATATATATACATTGCGAGCACTTGTTTATTTTGCTCACCAGCTTTCATAAGCTGACGGCGTTGATGCGTCCTGGACTGTATGTCCAGATTTTCAGGGTCAGGAGCAGCCAGGGTATTTTGACTATGCTACTTAGAGTCAGGAGACTTTCCAGGAGGCTGCTTTATATTTCCTATGTCTTTTAATTTAGGTTTGTAATAAACTAGCTTTAGACATTTGAATAAGGCGTTTTGTGCCTAAGTTTATGACTGCTGTAATAGTTAGTAAGTTTTAATTATGGAGGTTATGTTTTGTTAGTATCCTTTGCTCTAGAAATGTTGTTAAGTTATTTGTTGCAGGGACAATTGGTCATACTCACTTGTCACGACCTACGAGTCCATAAAGGAAATTAAATGCTTTCCTGAATTATGCTACGTCGGGGCGTGACAGGCTTTTTGGTATCAGAGCCAGGTTATGGCTTGACCAATTGTCCAGAACACCTAGGATCTGCCGTTAAGATAGAATTGAGATAAGATAGTTCGACTTTATTCCGTGTCTAGTCGCTTTCTATCGTTTACAGTTTTCTTTCTTCTCGAGGGGTTGACCGTATTCTTGTTGATCAATGGATAGGTACCGTTCTCTCGATCAGATGGCTGAAAGAAATCTCAGGAATCGTCCCGCTATTGAAGATGCACCCCCGGTAATAGATCCAACCGGAATGTTCGAGGCTTTCGTAAGAAGATTGGAGAGGGTTAGTGATCAGAATGCGAGGAACAATAATCAGAATGGGAATCACAACGGGAATGGGAGGCAAGCCCACCAGACGGGAGACAAGCTTCTCAAGGAGTTTCGCGCCCTGCGACCTGAGTATTTTGCGGGGACTGATGAACCCTGGCAAGCGGAACAGTGGCTACGCCAGATGGAGCGTATCTTTGAGACCATAGAGTGCACTGATCTGGAGAAGAAGCGTCTGGCTATCTTTCAGCTGTCTTATGCAGCGGCTGATTGGTGGGATGCAGAAAAGGCGACCATAGGAGAAGAAGCTGCAAGGAGAATGCCGTGGGTGGTGTTTAAAGAAAGATTTCTCGAAAAATATTTTCCTGAAGAAGAGAAGGACAAGAGAGAGAAAGAGTTTATGGAGTTGACTCAAGGGAATCTGACTGTCCGAGAGTACACTACTCGATTTGAGCGTCTGTCTCGCTTTGCTCCACATATGGTGGACACACCCCAGAAGAAAATCAAGAAGTATCACCGAGGTCTCAACCTGTCTCTCCGACATCTGACTATGGGGCATCTGGGCCAGTCATTTGAAGCTCTGGTGAGATTGGCTACGGGGTTAGAGAATGATGGTTGTCAGAATTCGAAGCCGTTTGGAAATCGACCTCCGCAGAAGGGTTATTTCGGACAGAAACCTGGGTACCCTCAAGGACAGAAAAGGACCTGGGATGGAGGGAAGAAACCTCAACAGACACAAGCAGTTCAGCAGTATCATCCTCTAGCAATAGAAGGGGCCAAAAACAACAACTGCTTCAATTGTGGTAATCCCGGTCACCGAGCTAAAGATTGCAGACAGACTAGGCGTGCTGATCGTCCGGGAATTGTGTGCTATAATTGTGGCATGCCAGGTCACATAAGTCCGGAATGCAAGGCTCCTAGGAAAGGCAACTATGGTCAGCAAGGACAGGCCCGCCTGAATGCTGTTATTCCCGAGGCTGCTGGTTATGAAGAAACAGGGTATGGAGGAGGTGCTTATGAGGAGGGATTGCCTGAGCAACGAGCAGTGGAAGGTACTCTAACTTTGTTTAACTCTCATGTTAAAGTTTTATTTGACACGGGTGCTACACATTCTTTTATATCTATTAAGATCGTTCAGAAGTTGGGTATAGTACCGCAACGTTTAGAGGAAGCTTTGAGTGCTGTCTCACCCTTAGGGACCACAGTCAAGTTATTACGTGTGTGTAAGGATTGTCCTCTACGGTTAGGAGACCGCGAACTTTTGGCAAGATTGGTGGTTCTGTCGATGAAGGAGTTCGATATAATCCTGGGAATGGATTGGCTCGAGAAGAATGATGCAAAGTTGGATTGTGCAAGGAAGAGGATCACATTTGCGGACAAGGGGAATCGACTCTTCGATTTCCAATGTAACCCTTCGGGTGATATGTTCCTCACTAGATGCCTAGCAAACATTGAGGTTGTCAGTGCAGAGGTGACAGTATCATCAATACCGGTAATCAAAGAGTTCGAGGAAGTATTCTGAGATATTTCGGGATTACCGCTGGAAAGGGACATAGAATTCTGTGTGGAATTGGTGCCAGGTACTCGACCTACAACCAAGGTTCCCTACAGGATGGCTCCTACAGAGTTGCTGGAGCTGAAGGAACAAGTTCAAAAACTTGAGAAGTTGGGTTTTGTTCGTCCAAGTACTTCACCCTGGGGAGCACCAGTATTGTTTGTGAAGAAGAAGGATGGGTCAATGCGGTTGTGTATTGACTACCGAGAACTGAATAAGGTTACTATCAAGAATAAGTATCCTTTACCTCGGATAGACGATCTGTTTGATCAGTTGCAAGGAGCCACGACCTTTTCTAAGATTGATCTACGGTCAGGGTATCACCAGTTGAGGGTGCGGAAGGAAGACATACCTAAGACTGCTTTCAGGACGAGATACGGACACTATGAGTTCTTAGTAATGCCGTTTGGGATGACAAATGCTCCGGCTGTGTTTATGGACTTGATGAACAGAGTATTCAAGCCCTACTTGGATCGATTCGTTATTGTCTTTATTGATGATATTTTGATCTATTCCAAGTCAGAGGAAGAGCATGAACAACACCTGAGGATCGCGTTGCAGACTCTCAAGGATCACCGCCTGTATGCTAAATTCAGCAAGTGTGAATTCTGGCTTCAGGAAGTTAAGTTTCTTGGGCATGTGATCTCTCAACAAGGAATCGCGGTTGACTCATCAAAGACCGATGCAGTGGCGAATTGGACTCGGCCGACCAATGCTACAGAAGTCAGAAGTTTTCTGGGACTAGCTGGTTACTATCGGAGATTTGTAAAAGGTTTCTCAAAGATAGCAGCCCCGTTAACTGGTTTGACTAAGAAAGATTTGAAGTTTGAATGGACTGATAAGCATGAATGCGCTTTTCTGGAATTGAAAGAGAGATTGACAACAGCGCCAGTGCTTGCGATACCAAGGGATGGTGAGAAGTTCACTATTTTTAGTGACGCCTCGTATCAAGGATTGGGATGTGTCCTTATGCAAGACGGAAAGGTTATCGCCTATGGTTTGCGACAGTTGAAGCCGAATGAATTGAATTACCCAACTCATGATTTGGAACTGGCAGCAGTAGTGTTTGCGCTCAAGACCTGGAGACACTACCTCTACGGGGAGAAGTTTGATTTGTTCTCGGACCACAAGAGCCTTAAGTATTTGTTTACTCAGAAGGAGTTGAACATGAGGCAACGTAGGTGGATGGAGCTGATTAAGGATTACGACTTTACATTAGAGTACCACCCCGGTAAGGCTAATGTAGTCGCTGACGCCCTAAGTCGGAAGCCTCGAGGAATGATTGCTTCATTGATGTTGAGGGAATGGAAAGCTTTAGAGACAATCGCAGAATTTGATATGCAGATTTCTGAGAGAAGTTTCGGGCAACACTTTGGATGCCTCGTAGTACAACCAACACTTGTGAGTCGAATCATCGAAGCCCAGGGGGAAGACGAGAAATTTCAAGCATGGTTCGCCAAGATGTCAGAAAAGGACCCTATAGAATGGAAGGTTGGGACCGATGGAGGATACCGATGTCGAGAAAGATTGTGTGTGCCAGATTCCGGAGATTTGAGAAAAGATATTCTCGAAGAAGCACATAAATCGAGACTGACAGTACACCCAGGAGGAACAAAGATGTATAAGGATTTGAAGAGAAACTTCTGGTGGGAAGGGATGAAGCGAGAAGTAGCCGAGTTTGTGTCTAAATGTTTGACTTGTCAACAAGTGAAGGCCGAACATCAGAGACCCTCGGGATTGTTGCAACCCTTACCTGTTCCAGGATGGAAGTGGGAACACATAACTATGGATTTTGTGGTTGGATTACCCCGGTCACAACAGAATCATGACGCGATTTGGGTAATTGTGGATCGATTGACGAAGTCTGCACACTTTATCGCGTACAATATGACTTACCCAGTAGAAAGGATGAGTCGAATGTACCTACAACAAGTGGTGCGACTGCACGGTGCGCCTGTGTCGATTGTATCAGACCGCGATGCACGTTTTACCTCAGGATTTTGGGAAAGTCTACAGAAGGCTATGGGAACTTCGCTCAAGATGAGTACTGCATTCCATCCTCAGACCGATGGACAGACCGAGCGTGTTAATCAGATTATGGAAGATATGCTCAGAGCTTGTGCAATCGACTTTGAAGAGTCTTGGGAGACGCACTTGCCGTTGGTCGAATTTGCGTATAACAACAGTTATCACTCGAGTATTGGGATGGCACCATTCGAAGCTTTGTACGGACGGCCATGTCGATCTCCATTGTGTTGGGCTGAAGTGGGAGACACAGAACTTTTGGGACCAGATTTGGTGAGAGAGACCAATGAGAAGATTTCACTGGTCAAGGAAAGGATGACAACTGCACAGAGTAGGCATAAGAGTTATGCGGATCGACGTCGAAAGGACTTGGAGTTCAGTATCGGTGATCACGTACTCCTAAAGGTTTCACATGTTCGGGGAGTAGTGCGTTTTGGTCAGAAGAGAGGGAAGTTGGCACCGCGTTTTATCGGACCATTTGAGATATTGGAGCGTGTTGGGAAAGTGGCTTATCGGCTCGCGTTGCCACCAAAGATGTCTGGTGTTCATAATGTGTTCCATGTCAGTATGTTAAGGAAATACATACGGGATCCTTCACATGTGGTTAATTTTGATGATATTGAGACGAGTCAGAATGTTGTCTACAAGGATAGACCTGTGAGGATTCTTGATCAGAGTATCAAGAGGTTGAGAAGAAGGGACGTTCCTTTGGTTAAGGTTCAGTGGAGGCATCATGACGAGGGAGAAGCGTCGTGGGAGTTAGAGTCAGACATGAGGACTAGATACCCCGAGTTGTTTCAGGATTAGTTAGCTCAGATTTCGGGGCGAAATCTCTGTTAAGGTGGGTAGAGTGTAACACCCTGTATTTCATTTTCATTAATAAATAAATATTTTATTTCATTTCCTTGTGTATTTGGTTTTATTTCTCTTTATAAATTTTTGGTTGGGGTCAAACCGTAATTTCCATAAATACAGAAAAATATTTTCTATGATTTCAAAATCGATATCTATATTTTTGTACAAACCGGGAATTTATTCCTACGCTAATATTATTTTCTGCATTTTTTATATCAACCGAATAATACCAGTTTATGTTTTAATCTGCGTCTATACCGCGACTTGGGTGTGGGAGCACGTGAGCTCAACCACACCGTGCGATTTCTGGTACTTTCTTGGAGCCCAAAACACATACGTTATATATGTGTGTGATATCTGTCTCTCACAGTCTCTCATCTCTCACTCTCTATTTCTCTAATTCTCTCTCAATCTCCCTCAATTCTCTCAATCACTCCCTTACTCTCTCAAGAACAACACTCACACACACTCAGATTATATACTCCTACACACACACATAGTTATATATATATATATATCTATATCAAGAAACGGAGGAAGAAATTATTGGACGACGGATTTTACGGCGGATATTCTCGGTCTCAAATTCTTTGTATCAAACACCTCAGTGAGTATTATAAACTCACTCGCCATGTTTATATACGTGTATTCCAGTATATATAGGTGTGTATATGTGTATATATATGTATTTCACCATGGGAGCTTGAAATTGGAGTTTTGTAAATCTTAACCAAAATGAAATTTATGAATTGGGAATGAAAGATCTTAGTCCCAATAAGCTGTGGTTCGAATCCTACGCAATAATTCATCTGTATCGCGACGAACGGTTGATTTAAAGTTTTGACACTCTAACTTTAATCGTGAAAATTAAGCGATACAATCCGTATTAGTTAAAATTGATTGCGTATTCTTAATCTACGCGGAAAACCGAGGAGATCCATATATTACATGTCCTGGTACGAACAGAAAACAGAAATGGGTAAAATTCAGTTTGAAAACCAGAAACAGGGGAAAAAACGAAGAAGATGACATTCTGCAAGAACTCGCGCGCGCGACCCGCTCGCGCGGACCGTCCCTCCCCTTCGCTCGCGCGATCCGCTCGCGCGACCTATTCTGCCCCTTCGCGCGCGCGATCCGCTCGCGCGATTTGTTCTCCCCTTCGCTCGCGCGATCCGCTCGCGCGACCTGTTCTGTCTCTTCGCGCGCGCGACCTGGCAGTTGAGCAGTTTTTGTATTTTATTATTAGGGACTGTTTGGAAAAGATTTTGAAAGTTTTTAAAGAACTGTTTGGCAAATATATTGTTTTAAAGGTCTATGTTTTAAGAATTGTACGAAACAGAACAACTAAGGCCAAAATTTATGCTCGTACGATTATCCGGCTTTGTGATTTATTAATGGTGTTATTTATGAAACATTGACATACATATTAGGGTTGAGGTTGTGTCAACATGCATGTGTGTGAGAAAGCGTGAAAAGAGTAAAGGGTGGCGGTCTGGTGTGCGACCTCAATATCGATCGGATAGTATTCCTGGTATTGGAGGCGACAGTGTTGTGTACGACTTAGATATCGATCGGATAGTATTCCTGGTATCTAAGGCGCGCGTTTCGGATATTGATCGGATAGTATTCCTGATATTCGAAGCGATGGTGATAGTGTGGTGTACGGCTTAGATATCGATCGGATATTATTCCTGGTATCTAAGGCGCTTGTTTCGGATATTGATCGGATATTATTCCTGGTATCCGAAATGATGGTATTGAGTGTGGCTTAGATATCGATCGGATATTATTCCTGGTATCTGAAGCGATAGTTTGGTGTGCTTTTTTGGATATCGATCGGATAGTATTCCTGGTATCTGAGATAATGGTTTGGTTGTGTTGAGTTTTGTTGAGAGAAAAGAGTCAGAAAGAAGAGATATTACATTGTTCATGCATGGTCGCATATTTATTGCTTTCTTTATTCCCCCGTGACTTATGTTGGAATTGGAACCTTGAATCTATTGCTTTTAAAATTAAATTGCACCGTTGTTTATATGCTTATATATATACATTGCGAGCACTTGTTTATTTTGCTCACCAGCTTTCATAAGCTGACGGCGTTGATGCGTCCTGGACTCTATGTCCAGATTTTCAGGGTCAGGAGCAGCCAAGGTATTTTGACTATGCTACTTAGAGTCAGGAGACTTTCCAGGAGGCTGCTTTATATTTCCTATGTCTTTTAATTTGGGTTTGTAATAAACTAGCTTTAGACATTTGAATAAGGCGTTTTGTGCCTAAGTTTATGACTGCTGTAATAGTTAGTAAGTTTTAATTATGGAGGTTATGTTTTGTTAGTATCCTTTGCTCTAGAAATGTTGTTAAGTTATTTGTTGCAGGGACAATTGGTCATACTCACTTGTCACGACCTACGAGTCCATAAAGGAAATTAAATGCTTTCCTGAATTATGCTACGTCGGGGCGTGACAAAACAGTCAAATGCCTCCACTTACAATGTTCAAAAGGGCATATTTTAAGAAAAACGATGGGGAGTTCAGAGGTTTTTGTTTTTGTACGACTCTCTGTTTTTATTTTTTATTTTTTTTATTTTATGTATTGGAACAATCTAATGAATACTCTCCTCTTTGTAACCACCACTTTAATAGTTAAACTTAAAAAGAAAACAAAAGATTTGAACATTAAAGCCATGCTTTGTTAAAGTCTTTTCGGAAAAATGGTGAATAAACAAAAGAAAAAGCCACACGGCACTTACAAACTACAAGGGGCATACCCCAGGATATTACAATAGGATCAACAACATGCTATGGTGTGCAAGCTCAAAGCATGGATCAAAGGGAAACAAGCACTCAAAGCAACATAGGGAGAAGTCCAACAAGACTCAAACCCTAAACCTGACACGGAGTCAATCAAGATCGGTGGCGGCCTTTGGGCCTACTACCGCTGAATAACATCTTTGCTTCCTTTTTCTTTTGTCGACCTGAGATGGGAGTATCGATTGCATTTGCAGCTGCTGTCTCAGGGGTTTTCTCATTGGTATCATCTTCCTCGTGGGATCCCTCGTTCAGGGAGCTTCCGCCACAATCATCTTCTCTGTCATACACGTAAGGTATTAATCCATTGAAAGAGTTGTCAATTGGAATAGTAGAGGTCCTATTCTCGCATATAGAAGGGTTGTTAATAGAGTATATCACATGTTCCTGTTTAGAAGAGCTAGCAACACATCCATCAATACCGGAACTCCGTACTCTATCTTTGGCTTCAAGTCGTTGAGGATACACTCTCATGCTCCCTTCTAAGTCAGCACCTTCGCCAAGCTTTTTCGCTTTATCCTTCCTTTGGACAGCTTGCCAAACACCCTCCTTAGCCCTATTATGACGAATAAGACTAGGAGTAGGGTGGTAGAACTGGGCTGGATTCGCGCTATGAACACCATACCCCGGCTTTTGGCTTGCCACCTTATTACAATCATGACCGAACATGGAGCATTTTGAACAGCGGATAGGCATCCATTGGTACTCAACAGCAATATCAAGAAGCGTAGTTTTTCCATCACCATCAACCGTCTCAATAGCAAATTTATTAATAAGGTCAAGATCACCGCTCACCTCAACACAAACTCGAGCATAAGTGATACGTCTTCGGCGTGCTGTCATACTATCTACGCGTAAAGGCTTCCCAATATAGCTAGCAATGAAGCTTATACCTTTTGGGTTCCAGAGTTCCAATGGAATGCCATAAAGATTAACCCAAATAGGGATAGACTGAACATCCTTCTTGTCCAATCTCAGACTAGGTTTCCATGGTTTTAAAATGAGGGGTTGTCCAGCAATGTACCATGGCCCCCCTTCGAGAACCGCATCTCTCTGAATTTCACTAGAGAAGGAGAAGAAGAAAATTCCCGAGTCCGTAGCTAGCGTATCAAAGATGCCATAGTCTGCCCATAACCGTTCCATAGCGGAGGTAACAAGAGAATAGGGAAGACCTTTCCCAATGAAATAACCAACGAGAGTAGTACCCCACTCATTACTGCCTTCATCAATTAAAACTTTCGGGACATGAAGAATTAGATTATCCGATCGCGTTCCGTGAGGAACAAAATCCAAAGGAAACTCAAAATTTGTAGTTGTACTCGTAATATCGGGAATCTCACTATCTGCTTGAGTAGCAATGCCTCGGTTTGAACCAAATAATTCGCTAAATTTTTTCTTTGGACCATTGTCTGTGTCAGCTTTTGAATTACTCCCATGAACTTGGACCTCGGCCAGATTTGGAAGCCCACCCGAATATCCAACAGCCCCGCAAAGAGCTGACTGGCCCCCACCGAGAGCATTTTGCACATGCTTGTTAGCCAAATGAACATTATCCTGGGCCCTACCATGAGCAGGCTGCTGGTAAACCAAATGAGAAATGTTGTCATTTGCTTGCATGTGCTTACCACCTAACTTAGGCCCGCACTGTTGAGGAGAAGAAACAAATTCATTGTCGGTGGGCCCCTCCATGATAGAGACATTATCCCCTTGCTTGTGTTTATTGTCTTGGGCACAAGGTAAGGACACCACTTGTTCAAAAAACAAACTTTTATCCTCAGTATTCTGCCCATTAGCAGACCTAGTGCTGTGTATCAGAGCCTCAGCCGCTTGGATGCCAGCTACACCCACGTGGATAGATTGTAAATCAACAAAAAAAGCAGCTTCAGACGTGGACTTATCAAGGCCAGCACAAACAATCGGATCCATGATATGACAACTACCAAGAGGCACCGAAATTGGGGTTTCATGGGAGGCTGACTGGACATCACCTGCCCTCGAAAGGTGTGGGCCAGCTGTGAGGTGCTGTTGCATGTAGTTGGCCATATACACCTCTGACATTTCGTTTTGTGGTCCAACAACTATATCTCTGCTTGAATTCTCGGCGCCACTTGCATTTGAAGGCGCGTGTATCCTACCTTGAGTATCATCTTCGTCGATGGAGATGATCTGAGACTCACATTTCTTCTCAATGGATCTAACATCCTTACTGAGATCATGACCGGAAAAAGGGGATTCCTGACCATCCCGTAGACAAATCGAATCAGTTGGTTCACCAGATGGTTCTGTAACAGCTCCATTGTCACACAGTTCCATGGACCGAGCTGAACCACCAACTGTAAGAGCCTCACTGCCTTGATTTGCTGAAAGAATTTCAAGATTGTCGGCCCCACACGAAATCATGTTTCCTTTGCCATGTGGATCAAGAGGGTTACAATCAGGAGCAAAAACAACCCAATGATCAACTCTACCATGATCATTACTAAGTTCATCCCAAGAGAATGGGACTGTGTTACCTCTTCTTGGACCTCCTTTCCTATGTGCATTCTCATTGATATCCTCCTTTACGGACTCAGACAATGGAATTTTTAGATTTGCTTGTTCCTTACATGCAGAATCCACCTCCAAAATATCAAGAAGAAAGTCATCTAGCATAACAGAATATGATTCACGCAAGGCCCCAAAAGAGTTACCTTGTTCATGAGCTTCATCTGGGGATTCAGCAACAGCCACATCAGTCTGAATACCTTGAGTGGGAACTGATTTCTCACGAAGAGAATGAAGCTTTGAGGGACATCTCATCTGCTTCCAATGATCGCCAACAAATTGATCCGCATAAGGATCTGAAGGTGGTCTCCTATATCTTAGGGATCGTCTAAGACATGAGGCAGATTTGTTGTTATTAGAGGTGGTAATACCTTTACCATGGTTTCTTTTTTCCTTAGAAGGCCTCATAGTGGTCACATTTCTAGAGAGAGGGAGGAGCTTCTCTCTCTATAGTATTGCTGGAGGCTTTGTTAAAGTCGTTCTTATAAAGTAATTTAATTTAAATCGTGGTTACAAACGACAATTTTAGTAAAATCGTGCTTTAATATCTTGTTTCTAACAATAAATATAAAGCTACCATTGTTTAGAGCAACTTCAAGGGTAGTCATCAAATTTGGGTATTCAAAATGCTCTTTGGTTACTTGAATGATATTTTACATATCAAATAAGTCTCATGCAGTTCAACCATAGTAACCAAAACTAGTAGTCATTTTATTGTTTAATATATTTTGATATATCTCATCCATAGATACACTAAAAATAATATTTTATTCACAAACCAATGGCTAGGATCATTCCACCAAATATGCATCCCCTCACTTTCTCTCTCCAAAGACTATAAGTATGGAGACTCAAACCATGAGTTTGCATAATGGATCCCCTTTTGGATCCTCCCATTGGAGTGCATTTTTTGGGATTAAAAGATCCATTTTAACCTCTTTTGGATTTGAATACTCATTTCGCATCCCATTGGAGTTGCTCTTACTAAATCAGTGTTGAAATTACAATTGTTATGGAAACATTATGCAAGAACGTGTTGTACACATATGTACATCTATATCTACATAATAAATTAGTTCATTAATGTAGGATCCACTTAATTGTATGTGAGTGACAAAAATAAATAGCTGGGATTAAATTTATGTTTTGTAATCTGATGGCCCACGTTTGATTTGCTAGAAAAACTTTCCCCAATAAATGACTGGGATTAAATTTAGGTTGTGTAACCTAATGGCCCACCTTTGATTTATTTGAAAAACTTTCTCCCATTTTTATTTGCCCTATGCGGCTTTTAATTTGGACTTGATGTTTTTGGCTAAAGGGTGTTTGATTTTTGACTTTAGAGCTATTGATTTGGCTTTTGGGTCAGGCATAGTTGTTTTGTGTGATGACTTAGGGCTCTGGGCTTTAAGGTTGTTAGGCTTTTAGTTGAGGGATTTTTTGGCTTATGGGATATTAGACTTTTGGGTAAAGAGTAGTTGTATGCTTTTTGACTTAAGAATTGTTTGGCTTCTAGGATTGGTTAGCTTAGATAGTTGTTTGGCTTTTGGCTTGAGGACTTTTTGGCTATTGGCTTAAGGGTTGTGTCACACCCCAACCCGCTTTCGCGGGTTAGGACACGTGTAACAAAGTTAAGGGCCAAATAATTATTTTTAACGTTCCAAAAATTACATTTTGACTGAAATATCAGGGGTAAAATATCATTTTATCAAATAAATTAATAAAAAGAAATAAAATAAAGTTTTAAAACCGTCAAATGGTACTTGGGCAAAGTCTCCCTTATTACAGCACAATTCACCCTATTTTCATAAACTAAAACATTTTTAACCTGAGCTGCACTCATTTATTTAAATATTCCAAAATACATCAAAATCCAACTAAATATATAGATATTACAAACTCATTCTAACATTTATTTCTAAACATATTTAAAAGTATAAACTTTAAATTTATTACAACCTTATTCAAATTCTCACATATAAACATATAAGCTAGCTAGATCCAGCCCCGTAGTCTCGATCATTTCTCACTGTGGTATTCATCTGAACATGCGTGGCCATTAGCCACAAAAATCGAATAAGCTTTCGCTCAGTGAGTACGTGTTACTAATCATGCAATTGGAATATTTAATTAATCATAACACCAATTATGCATCACAATAATAAATGGTCGCATGCGAGTCAAGAAATCAATCACCATCGTTCTGGACCCCTGATTTCGGGCATTTCTCACTTTTTCCGTCGCATATAGCGAAATCACTCATTCTCTCCTGACCGTACTCAATTCGGTTGTGGTCGTCACCACCGTCCCCTTTTCTCTGAGAACTTCATCATCATCCCCCTTTTTTCCGAGGAATGGGCGTCCCTTATATACGGGCTAAATAATGGTGATTATCAATTGACACCCTTTGACCAAATAAGCACATAAGCAATTCAACATGTCAACATGACAATTTCAACATTTTAGATATGTTGAATAATAATTAATCACATGCTTTTCTACTTAATCACAATTAAGCATTTTAAAGAATTTGATAACAAATAAATAACATTAAACATCCAATTTTGGGATTAAGACACTCACCTCACGAATACATCCAAAAATAAGCTAAGAATTCCCAAATTCCTTCGCAAAACTAGCTCCTAATGATTCCAATGATAATCCTATATAATTTTGGTAAACTAAATATTACCAACCTATTTGGGTCACGAAAAATCTATCAATTAAACTGAAAATAAATTATACCAAAAGGTTAGATTTACCCCCACGAGTCCAAATATGGCCTCATATCACGATTTAGACAACGTATAACGAGATTATGGCATTAAGAATGTCAAAACCCTCCGTTCCCCTATTTCTCTCGCAGCTCTCTCTCCCTCTCTGCTTCTATTCTTTTTTTTTTTTTCTTTGGATTAACTAATATATATATATATATATACACCATATATGCGCCGCCTCCGCTACACTTAGCACACACTTTACTTCTTTTTTTTTTGTGTTTGGAGACAAAATAGAATATTTCTTAGAATATTCTTCACCTTAGATCTATTTCTATTTACATTCCCCAATATCTCTAAGTTTTTAGTATAACCCCCAAACTAATTGTATTACTATCCCAATATCTAAGTAGGTCTATATTTATGTCACGTATGAGCCCAAAGTATGGTCTCAAATATTATATGAAGGCACTAATTAGCCTACTAATTATGCCACGTGTCCAATTACGCCCTCACAAGGGTATCCAAACTGGTCCCATAAATAAACATGAACAGTAATAGAATATTAAAGCACTTAACATTTTATCAATTAAATAATCATATGGCATCAACATGTATTATAATGTACACATTTACATTTACATGTCTACTATTTAATCACATAAAATGCAACTAAATGCAATTTACTGAATCTGGCCTCCCATGTGTCCCATTTCACATCTTTCCAACTGTGCCCTTTATCAAGCACTTATCATATCGGGGTAACTAAACTTACCCAAATCATCACGTGCAATTAATTATACTAATTAATGCATGTAAAATAAATATTACTACCTTTTTTCGGGTACGGGTATTACATATTGTTTCGTTGAGTAGCTTTTGGCATAAGGATTATTTGGTTTTTGGATTTTTTTTTTTTGGTTAAGTGTCTCAGAAACGAACCACCTCTGTGACATGAATGTGGTTAGTTGTTAGTCTCTCTTGCTTCTCCCATAGGGAGGTTCGAACCCACAACCACCCCTATTGGGGGGAGGGGGTCTCGCCAGCTCGGCTATTAATTTAGGAACTATTTTTACGAAAATATTTTGTCTCAATTTATTTGGTCGTGCGGGCTGCGCGCAAAGTTATCAATTGTGTCAAATGGATGTGGAGTTAATTTTTCGCCTCAACACACTCAAGATTAGAATTTGTGCATCTAAACTGTCCAAAAGGTAAGACATTTTATACCCTTGATCTGTGCCAAACCCAATGGTCCAAATTTGTTCTCACTTATCAGATTTTGATCATTTTGAATTGTAGAAATATAGAAAGGATATCACCACCATCGGGTCGCCGCTGTCACTGCCCTCGTTGCTGCCACCACCACCCGCATGCACCGTCATTGCCGTCATGGTAAAATTTCTCGCAGTGTAGGGTGTGTTTGATAATCCAATTAAGTAATGAAAATGAAAATTTTTAGCACTTAATTTTTTTCAGTGCGTTTGATAATAAACCACTTAATTGAAAAAGTAGCCAAAAATTCACTGAAAACGTTAAGTGAAAATTTTCTACTGAAAATAATCACTGAATGCAATCTGTTTTAGTTCTTGAAACACTGTTTTCAGTATTGCAAATACAAATTACTTAAAATTTTCAGTACTTAAATCCAGCACTTAATTTTCAGTTTTATCAAACACACCCGTAGTGACCATGTGCACGCTGACAATTCCTAGCCTTTCAAGAATATCCAAAAAAAGATTTGGTTTAGTCAAAGTCTATCGTAACTTTTTATCTGAATTTTGTGAGAATCAAGGATAAGTTAGTTTGATATAGAACTTGTTATATATATATATATAAGATATTTATTATTAGATTAGGCACGAATTATTGTGCAAGAAATAGACATTCAATGAACTTAATTATCATAAAAATTTAATAAGAGTTAGATTAAATTGCTCTAATCTTGTTTTAGAATATTCCAAACACGCTTAGTTTAGATGTGTATACACATGAGTGGACCTATATGACTTGTTGGGTGCAGATCCATCCATTCTAGATTTTTGTTAATTTCTTCAACATATTCACGTGAGGTTTGTATGGCCAAACCCTTCCGTGTTGGGGGGGATTACTTTAGAATCTTGACATTGCCATCACCAGAAGGGAGAAGATAAGTAGAGAGAGAGAGAGAGAGATAGGGGGATTAATTAGCCAGCCATATTAATTAGAAGATGTCAAGTCGTCAGATGTTAATTGTCATGAGGAGACTACATTTGTGCTGATTTCTTTGAAACTGGGAACAACTATATACGCCTTCTTAGATCACGTGGGTTGGAGTTGGGGGGAAGTCATTTCTTATGCCGTGTTTGGACATGAGAAATGATAGCCTCCTCGATCTCTGTCTCAACTCAAACAAACATTTGACACGTTTCGGCTTTGTCCTGACGTCCCCCCCTCTCTCTCAACCTCTCAAATCTCAGTATAGCAAGCAGCTCAGGTATACACCTCGATCAACATTTCCCAAATGATCTTGCACCAACCATCTTTCACCTTTCTAATGTCTTTTCAATATAAATCAAGAGTTAGTGTGAGTACAAAATATAATTGCATACATTCTCCAAATTCAAGTGACCTGGTTCTATTACATTCTCCAAATTCTAAGTCAAAAGCTAGCTGTAATTAACTCAGTATATACATTAACTGATTTTATAAATTCAAGTGTTTGATAGAGCGCCTTTTATTTGTATGAGTGTCTAACTTGCTCAAGCTAAAATCATTCGTTAAATTAGTTCTTAGCCAAACAAGTACATATGATATTGTTTTTGGTAAGTATTATGCTGGGCCGGTCCTGACCCGGCCAGGGGCCCCCAACCAAATAAGAAAGACATATCATATATTTTTTTTCTTTCTTTTTAATTCATTACATAACCACTTTCATATTTTACTTTGATATAATAGGTGTTTGACTTTTCTACTCATTTCTTATTTTATAGACCACATATAAATGTTACTTTGTCTTTATGATAAGGGTATTGTAGGAAGTTTATGTGAAACTTGTAATTAATTTTTAAAAGTAAATACTTATTTTGGGACATCCAAAAAATAAAAAAATATACACATATTTAGAGACAGAGAGAGTATCCTATCATATATAGCGTCCAACCAATTGTGTCAATAAATATCTCTTTTCAAACAAAAAAAAATGCAAGAAGTTTCGAAGTTACCTTAAGACTCTCAAAAAGTCAGAACCACCACCGCTGCACCAGCGAAGTGGATATCCCAACTCTATATCCTATGTATTCCCTACCCGGATAGAATTGGCCTTGCCTTTATGAAAAGAGATTTGCTTGTAACAACCTTTTCTTCTGCGAAAAGACCAATATGTGAATTAATTTAAATATTTTTTTTTGCAATTACATATATATATATATATATATATCCAGTTTATTCAAAAAAATCTTGCAGGGGCAAACATAAGTAACATCTATATTTTTTAAAATTTAAAGGTCAAATTGAAAATTTCAAAAAAATTGTAGGGGGCCCCGCATGTCCCTTGTATCCTCCTCCCCTTCAAACACATTCTTTGTCAAAACATCATTTTGATAATGATTAATAATGACATAGCCTTCAGCAAAAAATAAAAATAAAATAATGACATAGTAATGTTTCGGATGGTTATTAGAATGCATTTTTGAAAACCAAATGAGGGACATGATGGACCTATGGATGTACTTTGTAGTCACACTGTACCAAACAAACAAATCTGAAATATATATTATGAACTTGATCAATCCCTGAGAGGCTAAGACTGTCGACTGTCTCTATCTGCCTAATTGCCTCGTCCACATTTCATTCACAAACCAAATATCAGCTCATTAGTCATAAGATTAACCCAAGTTACGGTGAGTCTGGATTTTTTGTCTGAGAGACTAAGTTATACGGGAGTTTAAGGGAGTCTTCGATGTGATTTTTTTGGAGGTCTTCTTCTTTTTTTTTTGTTTTTGTTTTTTTTTTTGTTGAAATTTTTTTGTCTACTTATTATACATAGGGGCAATGCTAGGGGCACTAACAAATCTCACTAACACTTACTAACACACTCTATCTCTCTCCTAGTGGTACTGCGGGGGCCACTGCGGACCCCACAGTGCCACTAGGAGAGAGATAGAGTGTGTTAGTAAGTGTTAGTGGAATTTGTTAGTGCCCCAAATGTTACTCTATACATAATTACTCAATTCAACATAAGTCACCAATTTACATTGCACAAATTCACAAGTACCCCAATTTAACATTTGACAAATATCCCTCAAAAAAACAAAAATCACAAATATTCCCCAATTAAAAGAGGGAGACAAGATGTAAAATTAGTTTTAGACCCCATTTCGGGGTAAGAGATATAATTTTTAATTTTAAAATGTGATATTTAATTTGGAAATATAATATGAATCTATTTGAAGAAACTTAAACATTATAGGGTATCCTTTAAAATTCCAGGGGGCCTATTTGTAAAACTCATAAATTTTAAACCTAAAAATGTAATTTTTAAAATTTTAGGGGGGGCCTCTTTGTAAAAACTCATAAATTTTAGGGCAAATTACACTCACCTCCCTTGAGGTATATGACAATTACAAGGACTTCCCATCTAGTTTGGAAAATAACACTCACCTCCTCTCTATCGATCTATTTTTTGTGTATAAGTTACCAATTTACCCCATATCTCTTTATAAATATATATATATATATATATGTGTGTGTGTGTGTGCGTGCGCGCGCACACGCACGCGCATTAGATAAAATTATATTTACATTAACAAATTTTACAGATTTAGATTTATAGTATTTAGTCATAACTTTATAAAAATTTGATATTAAAAAAAAACTTTATAAAAATTTATAAATAAAAGAGTAATGCTATGCTTCCTAAATTTTTTTCCCAACGCATGTAGCAATGGACCCAGTTGATTTTGATTGGTTGATATTAAGGTGATTTCACACATTGATCCCATTTCAATATCATTTGGGATGAAAATTAGGAAAACATAGCATTATTCTAAAAAAATGTTCTAATGTTTTTCACCTACTACTTAGACAAAAAAGTTAATGACTTAATATTAAAAAACTAAATCTGTAAAATATTGTATATTTGTAAACTATTGTAAGTTAGGGCTAAAGATTATAAAATCTAAATAGTTTACAAATTTCCAATATTTTACAGATTTAGTTTTTTAACATTAAGCTATTAGCTTTTTTGTCCAAGTCGTAGGTGAAAGACATTAGAACATTTATTTAGAGTAATGTTATGCTTCCCAAATTTTCATCCCAAATGAAAATTTACAAATTTACAATATTTTACAGATTTAGTTTTTTTTAATATCAAGACAAACTTTTTTGTCCAAGTAGTAGGTGAAAGACATTATAACATTTATTTAGAGTAATGTTATGCGTCCCAAATTTTTATCCCAAATGGTATTGTCATACCGAGGCTCATCCAATCCATTAAAGAGATTATACCAGTGGAAAAGAACTTAAAAACAACATTGAGTATTCAAAACTTTTGGAAACAATACTCTCTGAGTTGTAGAATTCGTATAAATTTGAAAACATAATTATATTTTGAAACGACTGAATTTATGTTGAAAGAGGTCCCAAAGGTATCCTATGCATGAACCAATCAAAACATTTAAGTAATTTCAGAAGGGATAGAAAAGGAAATCATGCAAGGGTATTTCGGCCGACCGGTCGAATGACCCTCGGGCATAAGTCCTTGAAGGCAGAGGGTACTTCGACCGGTTGAACTGACCCCTTCGACCAATCGAATGACCCCTTGACATATTCTTGTCTAGAAGTCATCCAACCCTCACTGCTTATCAACTCTTGCAAAACATACTTACATTAATCCAAACTTCACAAGTTATGTAAGATTTCAAGAATCTCATTGAGTCATACCAATCCATGAAAAGAAATGATAAGGGAACAAGCTAAGGCTTATTTGGCTCGATTCACAAAAGTATTAACAACATTCATTCAAAACCATGAAGTTAACTAGGTAAGTATTCCAAAAATGAATCCATAAGTTCAGATGTGTTACAACCAGAACTGAAGTAGTGCGTACTACCTATTACAACATTACATAACCATTCCATGATTCCCAAGTTAATCCAAAACATAGTTTTAGTTCTACAAAACATATATTACACATTGGAATGAAAAAAAAAAGTATTTACAAGGACTATCCCGTTGTCCCATCGACTTCACTCGTCTCGCTTCTTCTTTCCTTTCTTTTTGTCACCTGCAATGGAGTAAAGCTTCACCGCTCAGCTATATGTTGAGTGCACAATTTCTAGCATATACATATATGATAAATCATGCTTCAACCTCATAATTCACATTAAATAGTCTCTAGGGTGAAAACACGCATTCATCCCGTAGCGGCAAGTCCAAGACTTAAATCGCGATGCTAATGGCTAGTCCAAGTCTACAACCATCGCATCCCAAATGCCCTGGTAAGTCCAAGCCTTAAACCATGTACAGTAGCTGTTGATACTAAATTCTCAAATATCGAGAAGCTTGCCTCAGCATGAATTTGTATAAAACTCCCCTTTGACCCACATAGTCATATAACCTCATGTAAACAACTAGACATGTTTTTCATAATTTGTCGCGTGCATAATTAACGGGCCTAATACTAACGTATGAATTTTGCCCGGATCACAATTTTATCGTCGAAAATCAAAACATGTAATTTCCTATATATCATAGGTTAGAAATTCATACCTCGAGTTATCATCCTATAACTTTGAGAAAAGTACTAGAACGTCAAAGCTACGCCGAATCTCCGATTATGAACGATTCCTATAAGTATTCCTATGTTTTCTCCAAATTCCTAGAATTAGCATTTTCATAGAACTTAACCAAACAAGGCCTAAGAGGTATTAAAACGAAGCCCTTACCTCGAGGAGTCTGAATATGAAATTTGGTGAAAAACAAACGGGCAGAAGTCTGTCGATTGGCGTTGGAAAGCTCTAAGCTACAAAATCCCCAAATTTCCCTTAAGCCCTCAAGTTGATTTTGTGAGATATTTTGACAAATATCTCACAACTTCCATACATAGGCATATTTTTCAAAATTTGTGTTTACCTCCCCATGAGTTCTTAAATCTTCTAATTAACTCTCAAAACGTCTACGATATTGCTTCACGAGTAAAACCTATAAATTATAAAAATTTATTTCGCCTAAGTTTCGTTTGACGCTGTAATTACGTTTCAAAAACTATTTTCGTGGAATTTCTAGATAACCTACTTTTTATGCAACACATCTTATCGGTTATCATGAAAACAATCAAATGATCTTAAACAAGATCAAAACTAATAGAAAGTATACTATACTAGTAATTTACTATTCACAATTTACCAGATAAGTCAAATAATATTTAAATCATATAAATGTCATTTAATCACATGAATGCCTCAATGATTATCGAATCACCGTATCCTCACTTGACACCTTCCGTTGGCCACAATCAACCACCTTTACAATTATAAAATAACATATTCTCAAAATTTCAAATACGCATTTAAAAGAATATATCTTTCTGGGACGGGTGTGAGTTGTGTGACAGATATTGAAGTGGGAATACTGTGGAACCAATTTAAAACATCAACCAATCAAAATCAATTGGGTCCACTGCCACATGTGTTGGGAAAGAAATCTGGGAAGCATAGCATTACCCTTTCATTTATAATTATTTATTTATTTATTACTTTTTTTCCGAACGGCAACATTTTATAAAGTTAAGGCTAAATGTTATAAATCTAAATCTGTAAAATTTACTAATGTATATATAATTTTATCTAATGCGCGCGCGCACGCACACACACACACACACACACACATATATATATATATATATAAGGAGATAAGGGGTTAATTGGTAATTCTACACACAAAAGTAGGTAGAGGAGAGGTGAGTGTTATTTTCCAAACTAGAGGGGAGGTCCCTGTAATTGTCATATACCTCAAGGGAGGTCAGTGTAATTTGCCCTAAATTTTAAAGCTAAAAATGTAAGTTTTAAAATTTTAGGGGTAGCCTAGGCTTTCCGTGGTCCCTACGTGGAATTGCCCCTGGGTGTACGTAGCTCATCACTAGAGATGGCAACGAGGCGGGTTTGGTATATATGGAATAGCCTCTTTTCAACTCCTACTCCTATTAAAAAGTTGTTTACCAAATCCGCCCTAACCCTATTAATATCGGAGTCGGATTTGGTCGGTTTTTTATTGGGCGATGACGGATTTACCACCAGGATACGTAACTTAAATAAAATTTTAAAGTTTAAATTTTAGTAAATTGAGTTATTGAATGATAAATTGACAAGTAACCATGGTGGTTTCTTTTATTTTATGAGTCAAATCTTTTAAATTTTGTTGTATATAGTATATTTCTTTCTTTTTTATATGTCTCATAGTATAAGGTATATATATATATATATCTATAAATATAAGTCATGACATTTTAGCATATAAAGGGACAATATAAGGGTATATTACTATATTTGATACTATCTGGGCGGGGTGTGAATCATGGGTATTTTCAATTACCACTTCCACTCGAACTCCAGTAGGATTTTCATTTTCACTTACCAAACTTGCTCCTACTCCTATGATATCTCATCCAAACCTGTTCCATTAGAGACGAGGCGGGGTAGAATTCTGAAAGATCGGGGATTTTTGCCATCTCTATTCACCACCTTAATTATTAGTGGCTCTATTATAATTTCGTGTGTTTGATTAATATTGTTCATTTTCAGTATCTTTTTAGGGAAAGAATAAAATGAGGTGAAAATGGAATGAAACATAAACGGAATAGGAATGACCATTTCATTAATGTGTTTGGCTACATACCTAGGAATGAAATGACATTAAATTTTAATTGATTATTCAAAATATTTAATAAATTTATTTTATATAGTCAAAGAACATTAAATTTATATAGCAAAAAATAAAAGAAAAAGGGAAGTTGAAAAAGTTGACAATACCATATTAGGGTTAAATAAAGAAAAACGAAAGTTGAAAAGTTGATATAATCATGAGTCATATTCCATTCTTAATGGAATGAGCATTCTTTAGATTTTGAAAATGAATACATATTCCTACTTCAGTAGGGATCATATTCCAAAAAGGAATAACCGTACCATTCCATTATATTTGATCATACCAAATATGGTAGTGGAATTAATGGATTGGTTAATTATTCCATTCCAGGGTTAATTCCGATTTACCAATTAAACATGCCCTTATTATTTAAGAGAGAGACAAGAATCAGAAAAATTATTCATTCTTTAACTTTTTTCATTTTCCTTACTAAATTTCGCCGTGTTATGTTTGCGGATTCAGTGAAGAAAAAGAAATTGAAAAGAAAAAGTGACAAAAAAAAATGATTTCCCTTGTATTTTTTCTCCAACAATCAAAACAAAAAATTTCTCAAAAATAGTTGCGAATAAAGAAGAAAACAACAAATTGAGATATAAAATAAATGTATAACGTAATTTCCTACCTATTTTTATTTTTTATTTTTTCCATTTCTATGCTCCACATTTATTTTTTTTCCCGTAAACAAGCAAGGAAAAATAATTTTCTTTGGTTTTCGTTTTAAATCCAGGAATGAAACTGGAGCCTTTGAATTCTAGACCAACGTCATGGTTGAGTTCTATTTATCTAAACCATGAATATGACTCAACGATGGCCCAACCCTAGCCGCGACGACCAACTTACTACCACTAGGTCCACTACCATCACCGTCCACACCCTTGGCGGCCCTAGTTGTCAACCTTCACGAAATTAATTAAGTGCACAAAATTAATTCTATAAACTAGCTACAACCCTATTAGTATTAATTCCCCTAAACAAAATACATGTCCCTCAGCAAAATTATATATATATATATACTACTTCTCTTGACTCTGAAATTGAAGACATATTGATTGTGACACTAAACCACCTAGCTTGTGCTAATTTTGGACTAATCCAAGATATAATAAGCTGCCCCCCACATGTCTCATGTACCAAATTAACTCGTTCATCTATCTATCTATCTATATATATATATATATATATATATAGGAGTTGATCAGAGCATAAGAAACATACATCAATATCCAAAACCAACATTAATAAAACTTTTTTTGAGGCTTTATAATGGCTTCCAAGACATGCATGCATTTTGCTCTAATCGCTTTGCTCCTCTTAAGCTTCATCTCAATTCCCACTGGAGGTACATCCATATATATATATATATATATATATTCATGAATATATAAGCTTTATATTCACACATGTACACAAATGCATGTAGAATTCTGCATTTAATTGGGTTTGTTCTTAATTATATTAAATTTTAATTTTTTATTATTATTATTTTTTTCCTGCTTTGTGCAGCACGACCTATTAAGCGCGTTGTTATTGAAACAAATGGTCTGAGTCCGAGCATGGCAGTTGAAGAAATTAGGGATGAATATGATCAGTTCAAAGCCAAGGAAGGAGGTGATCCTAATGGAACGGACTTACTGACCATGGATTACACTCCAGCTAAAAAGAAGCCTCCTATTCATAACTAAATATTATTAATGCCACCGATCGATGAAGCTAATGTTTCCCTACTTTCCGGGCAAAAAAAAAAAAAGTCATATATACTCTATATATAAGATATAATTTACAGTTTGGTTAAATTAATGGACTATATATAATATAGTTCAATAAAAGGAAAAAGTCAATGGAATTTACAAGAGAAAGAGACAGACAAAGGGGCATACTGTTTGATACATATATACAAGCAGAGCAAAAGAGTACTATAATTAATTATAAAAAAAAAAAAAGAAGAAGAAAGAGTGTATAATATATATAGTTTGGCAACTGTATAATTGAAGCAGTGAGGATTATTATGAAGCATTACATATTGAAGAAGTATACGTGATTATATGTGTGTATATGTGTGTATGTATGGAATATTATGAAATCTTCTAGTAACGTTCCTATATATGTTACTAATTTGCGAGTACATCCATTATCTATAGGCATAGTACGTATGTTGGTTTTAGTACTTTCACATTCTAATTTTGTTAAATTAATTGTGACAATCGCGCACACAAACACACAACACCACTAATTAATGTTGCACTTTGAAGTACCAAATTTGTATATATAAAGGACATAAAATTCTTTACAACCCTCACACCTTGGAGGGAGATAACATTGTTCAACAAATGATGGATTATAGGATATTGGCAGATCGACTATTGAATCAAATAATACTAGAAAACAATAGTCAAGTGTAACTGTTTAAATTAAATCAAGGGACCGAGATTGAAGAAGGAAAGAAGATAAGAAGATGGAAGACTTTAAGAAAAAAAAATATATATATATATATATATCCTTGATTCTCTACTTTTCTGGTTCTGGTTCTTCCCTTTATTTTATTTTGACTGATTTTGTAAAGTGATTAATGCTTTAGTTTCCAATTTTGGTTCTATGATACTTTAACAATTATTTGCGACAGTAATCGTGATACCATGCTGCATATGATACAACTTTTCATAGCATTCAGAATATTCTAAATTTGGGAATTGTGGCATTGTCCATATTATATATATATATATATGTATGAGTTTGTGCGCGTGTATAATTTGCTCACGTGTGTGGCTTATAGATTTTCATTTTTAAAGATTATTTCTTTTCCATTTTAATTTTTTTAATAGGAATTAGAAGGGAATTCAAATATATGCGCCAAAGGCATGGGGGAGTTGGTGCTAGCCAACTCAGATAGACAGATAGGACCTCAATCCTATTTTTAAACAATTTTAGTAGTTGCATCAATGGTATTTAATTATTTCCAAACACATTTTCAGCGGAGTAGTACCATGAAAATTTTTACTTAACTAGAGAGCAAAATTTCTGGTCATTAATTTCCATCGGAAGGGAAACTTTTGGCCCCATTAAATCAACCAAATTGAATCATACTCAAAGTTATGTAAAATGAATATGCAATTTGCATGAATAGTGAAACAAGGATTTGATAAAATAAAAAGGATTAGCGACGTCTAAATCAGTTTAGAATTTTGATGATGTAAATTATAATAGAGAAGCATCATAATGAAATATTGATGAGCGAAATCGATTACCTAAAATCTTTTTTATTTTTCTACATTTTGAATTTTTGGGCCCTTTTATCACCATCCGTTGGGTTTTTGTCAAAACCCAAAGTACCAATAAAAAAAATAAATAAATAGTTAAATACGTCTTAAAAATTAATTCTAAAAAACATGAAAATATGATGTAACTGCAATGGATGATCCCCATTTAACATGGCCTTTTTTTTGGTTTGGTGTGTGTGTGTGGTGGTGGAAGAAGGACAAATCCCTCAACTTGTCATCTATGACTTCGGGATTAATACGTGTTTGTTGTTTACTTAATTGGTGATGGATAGAGAGGCAAATCCCAGACATGTGCACTTAGTCCACAATACGCACACCATTCAAATCAGGGAGACAAGTTGGTAGTAAGGTTCGAAACCCGTGCCATAAACTAATATATGGTTTTGGTATGCCGTCCTTCTAACCAACTTGCAATGACCCGGCCAGGAGTTTAGAACCCTTGGCCTCCAAGATGGAGGATCGGAGTCCTAGCCTTAGAAGCAGGAGCGATCAAAATTGTTCACACTCTCGGCCCCTGCCCCTGCTTCTGCTCTTGCTCCGCTCATGAAGAAACCTTTGAACCTTGTAAACTTTAACGCTTTCTCGCTCTTGCTCCCTCCCCGCTCTCACTTCATGCAACTTAGGTGCCAACTCAAACAAAACAAGTTGGTTAACATTGCCCTCTTTTAATTCCAACCATCCATGGATGCGGACTCCAATCAAAATTCAAGTTCACTCTATCTAATTCATAGCTTTTTAATTATTATTATTATGGATTTTTATAATTAAGGGAACAATTGGGTTTTTATTATGTGTCCGTAGGCCGTATATAGCTCCCTAATGTGCATCAAAATGCACAATTTGCATGTCCACGCAAATTTTTTTTTTTTTTTTCATGCCAACGGCCCTTGAGATTTTTTTGGACCAAAATGACCCTAAAATGCTATGAATGTGTCTCTTGCCTTATTTTCAGCAACTAACCTGCACGTTTCCTAAAATAGTTTTTTTTTTTCTTTTCAATATTTAAAATGCCAAAACTTTCAAACTACAACTCAATTTTCGATAAATTCTTTAGCAAATGACTATAAATTCTTTAAAAAGATTTTTTTTTAAAAAAAGATGCATATTGACTATAAATTCTTTAAAAAAAAAAATTCAGAATTTTGCAACTCAAAAACGGAGACCGATTTTATTTTATTTTTTTGTAAAATCAACACTTTCATTGTGTAGATCTCGAAAAATTATCCAAGACAACAAAAAAAATGCCCAAAAAGGCTGAAGAATTGCAATGTTATGGCTATTTTAGCAAATGATATTGTCTTTATAGTGTTGCCCATGTAAAGCTAGTGAAATTCTTGAAATTGACCAAATAATCACAAAATTATGGCCAATTTTCAGATGTTACTGCCTTTACAATACTGCCCAAGGTAAAGACTGTAACATATCATCAAATAAAAATGTTTTTGCAAGGATAGTAACATGTCAGTGTCACAAAAAAATTGCAAAATTATAGCTAATTTTTAGATGTTACTGGTTTTACATTACTGCTCAACTTAAAACGGCAATATATCGTCAAAATTAGTGACATTGTATTGCACAAAGTAGATAGTAACATGTCATCGACATTAACAATATTGCTTCAAATTGACCAAATAATCACAAAAGTATGGCCAATTTGCAAATATTACTGCCTTTATAATACTGCCCAATATAAATACAGTAACATATTATCAAATTAAAAATATTTTTGCAAGGATATATAGTAAAATATCACTATCGCAAAAGACAGTGACATTACGTTATATTGGTCTAACAGTGACATAATTTTTTTTTCATAGTCACTATGGATCTTGTTTGATAGATATTTTCTTCTAGATTATAGATATATAAATTTTATTCAAAATGGAGTTGTGGTTTGAAAGCTATGGCATTTTAAAGATTGAAAAAAAACTGCATTGAATAATGTGCTGAGTGGTAAAACAAAATGTTCTACGTATGTGAAATGAGGGTAAATCTGTCAATAACCTTATTTTCAGTTTAAAAATGAACTTAATGCCGAACAATTCAAAAACTCATGTCCTTATCACTTAAGAAAAAAATGGGTTGTACATTCTCCTATTACGGTCCCTATTAGGGACTTTTAATTAATTCTCCCTTTTATTAACATCTAAGTCCAAAATTATTTGAAATTTATAACTAAGCCTCTCTCAATAAGATTTATTTAGGAAGGAGTCAATTATTACTTTTTTGAAAGGAAACTGTTCATTTTGCCCATATCTTTATACAATTAAAATTGCATGCTCATATATCATTTTCTTAAGATTCCTAATGTACCATTAGCGATAGAGTTAAATAAAATCGAGAAACGGACATTGGTGGCTCATATTCCTACTTCGAAAGACTGCAACAATTATCTTTCACTTCTAAAAACACAACTTTTATTATAGACAATGTACTTTCAATGTGTATTCATTGAACAAAGGGGGAAAGACAACTGTAATTTCTCGGGTAATGATATAGTTTTCAAATTGAAACTTCAAATTTGATTCCCAAATGCGTTGATTATTGTACCACATTATACTAGTGTTTATGATACCACGGACCATTTTCTTTCTTTCTTTTTTTTTTTGAACAAAGGAAACAAAAGAAACAAGAAGAAGCAAGAAAGGCCACAACAGAAGGCAGAGGGCTATCCATTGCCTAAACAATTATTATCATCGGCAAAGATCTATTGCAACCTTGAGGGAATGGCTAGAGTTCAATTAGAGGTGAGAGACCTGTTCTTTGAAGAATAGGCGATCCAATCAGTTGATGAATTTGCTTATCTGCAAGCATAAACCACTGTCGAGCCCCCAATCTCTGAGAGGGAGAATTCAATATCCTTACAGACTAGGCTAATCTCCCAGGGAATAGAGGATTAGTGATTCAAGGAACGCACCATGGAGATAGCATCACACTTAAAAATCACATTCAAAAAACCTTTATGAGCAGCGAAGAGGATGGCTTCTTTCAATGCCAAAGCCTCCCCTTGGAGGGAGGAGGAGCACGCAAAGGATGGGGACAACCATCAATAAAAGTCCCTGAAGAATTTATGATAGTAATCCCAGCCCAAGCTTTAAAGGAACAGGGGCAAAAAGTGATATTTGGGTTGATTTTTAAAATGTTGCCATGGAGGGAGGAGGTGCCAATTAGGAGAGGATGGAGAGATGCTTTGCACAGAAGAGATACCCACGCTTTTCAAAGCTTAGGCCGAGAGGAAATCCACAGATGTAGTCAGAACTTTCCGAATTGCGCCAATAGGATCAGGCCTTTTCCTACAAAAATAGCTGAGTTTCTGCCCTTTCAAATACTTTAGCATAAATACGCCAGAATAGCGAGGGAATCACCAACCGAGGAGCCATAATTCTTGAGAGAACAAATGGTAGAATCGAGCCAATTGTAAAAACTAGTGACACTGTAGGGATCATGGCAGAGATGAATGGGGGACCCAGACCAAATGTACTTCATCCAAGGGAAAAGAAGGAGTAAGTGTTCCATAGTTTCTGGAGTTGAGTTGCAGAGTTGGAAAATAGGGGAAAGGGAAGCTCTCCGATTGTAGAGATTATCCCTAGTGGGTAGAGCATTCTGACAAAGTCTCCAAAGGAGAGATAAAACTTTAGGAGCGGCTTTGATGTTCTACAAACTGTTTCATAGAGTTCTTTGAATTTTAAGGGAAGGTCTAGGGGCGCAGTCAACCAACTGTGGACATGTGGCCTCGGGTCCACCTATTTGTTTTGAATTTGATATTTGAAATCATGATATGGTCTATGAAAACAGATACAAAGTCGCCACTTGGTCTTTGGGGAACCAAGAAACCTAATTTGATTCACCCAAACAGATAAAGGGCACCGACTCTTCATAACCAAAGAACTCGGCTCAGGGTTTTGGTACGAGAGAGGAAGGGGCCTTCACAAAGATTAAAATACCCTCAACTCGCCCCGTCTTTCGACCGGCCTCAATTAGCATCCTAATAATCCTTTTATACTATGTTTGGTTCGATAATTAATATTAAGATAAATATATTACATCACACAAGAATCTTGAATTGAAAGATCAAAAGATTAGATATTGTGACGACCAAGAGCAAATACTCCTGAGGCAGGAAGGCCAATACGGATGACGTGAGGTCAGGTGTGGGGGATTGTCCCACATCACCTGGGGTGAAGTCATGGACTAGTTTATAAGGATTAATTGCCCCTCTATATGCAACAAGGTCTTTTAAAACCGAGAGGGAGCTAAACACGAAAGAACTCTACAATTAAGCGTGCTGCTGGCAGAGCAGTTCCAGGGACGGGTGACCCCTTGGGAATTTCTTTGTGTTTAGACCCAAAGCAGACAATATTGTTTCTAGATGGGGATGTGGGTCGTTACAGATATCATTCATAAGATCTAAGTCAAGTATCACACAATGCAAAGTGAAAGATTGCACAAAACAAACGTAGGAAAAATCATCTAATCACATATCGAGTAATCAAGTTTTCCTAATCTAGAGGGGACATGAATTGTTCTTGAAATGAATGATTAAAGAAAACTAGGATATCCTTAGCAAACTAGTATGTATGGATGTTGATTCTTGAGAAAAGAAGACCTCTCAATCCCCGGGACATATGAGAAATGAAGATTTGATCTAGGGAAAACATGAACGTATGATCAATCTCATTCCTTATAATAATCTTGGATTAGGAGTCACAAAGACCCTAAATCTTGCATGGATGTAATGTATGATCCTAGAATGTGCAAAGTAGCAGTGTGTTTGTATTCATGAGTTTTCTAAAGTGACTTGAAAGTATAGAATATGAATGAATGGATGAAGAATGTTATTGTAGGATATGTACAAAAGTAGTATGAACAACTTCCTAAGACATGAACTAATTTAGAATACATGTGAACATGTAATGAAGAAGTAGAAATCAAAATTAGTATGCTGTGAATAGTGGACTGAATGTTTGAGTCATATTGCAAAAAAGGAAAACTAAAGTTAGAAGCACTTTAAATTCATGATATATCATGGAGCATATACCTACTAAGTCTAAAACACATAGCAAATTAAAAACCAAACTAGGATTGAATTTATAGCTTGTAATAGCCGTAAAATTTCCAGTAATGAAATGAGCTCCGCATTCTGTTCGTATTGATTTCATAAACCCAGAAACTTGTTTATATATGTGTGTGTATTTAATAACTTAGATTGCAGTTACAAAACCGGACTGAGTTTTCACAATAACCCGTAAAATCTGGGTGTAATTAGACCACGTAGCACGTATTTTCCAAGCGACAGTAACTCACACAATTATGGAAACTTTGTACAAAAGAGAATATTTCCTAAACTAGCTTAAAACTAGTGGATAATAACACTACCCAAACAACCCCTTGACCATTGGACCCTACCCAACCATTTCCCCCTCTACCCGCCGGACACCCATGCACCTCTCTGCCGTCGCACATTCCCCCACCCCTTCTCAAATCCACTTCCCTTCACGTCTCCTCAAATCCCTTCAAACAGATTCCAAACTGTTTATATGAAATTGTGTACATTTAAGGGACACTGTTGAGAGTGAGAGGGAGCCACCGAGAGAGTGTGAGAGAGAGCAAAGCACACACACACACGCAGAACTGTAAGAGAAGACCTGAAGCTTCCTTAGGTAAACCCCCACCCCCTTCTTACTCTTGTACACTCACACACCTCACTGGACTTCCTTCATGCAGACCCAAACAGAGCCTTAGGCTCTGAAAATGGAAGGTCTGCCATTAGAGCTCCCACGTCGGAGCTTAAATTTTAAAATATCACTAGACTCTCCAAAATTGATACCAAACGAACCCTTAGGTCCCAATAGACCCCCTTTAATCCAGTTTCAAGTTTGGTGCACCCTAAGTAGGCCATGCAGGCCATTATTCTCCATAAACCCGAAAAGAATAATGCGTTGGTGGGAACCCAAAATGAATGAACTAGGTTCTAGGCTCCTAGTATGTTGAATAGGGTCCCAAACCGGTCCTAACGGCGTTAGTTAGAGCAATTTACATGGAGGAAGGACGGAGATATGAGCTCGGGAAGTTTTCCGGTGAAATCGCGCCTCGCCGGCGGCGACGTAGGCTCGCCGGAAAAGAAATGACCCGTGGGTCAACGGGTTATATCGTTTACCCATGGGTTGGGTTGGGTTTCGGGTAGGGTCCGTTTAGTATGAGAGTATATATCGTAGAGGGTTCGGGTTATAATAATTAAAATGGTAGCGGGTCGAACTTTTTAAGTTGGATCAGCCTCTGTGTGTATATGGGTAACCCGTGGATCCGGGTCGGATCGGGTCTAACCCGCGGGTTTTGGTTAGTTGTCAATTAGTTATTTTATATTCTTAATTATTCTGATAACCCTAATTAGTGTTTTAATAATCTGCTTTAGTAGTAATTAGCTATTATTTTAATCTGCTAACTGAGATTAGTAAATAAACATATTATTTATGATATACAGTCAGGCTCTAAAGAGGGCTCCCTTTCTTTATTAAAGAGAGGGCCTCTATTTTGGCCATCAGATCCAGTTTTTAAACATGATCCGATGGTCAAAACAGAGGCACTCTCTTTAATAAAGAGAGGACACCCTCTCTGGAGAATTTTCGTTATGATATATTGTGAATAAATAAATAATGTTATAAATAGTTATAATTAGAAAATAAATGATTTTAAATAGTCCAATTATTTTGGAAATAGTTTTAAATACCCAAAATTATATTTTTTAAATAATCTGAGATATTATTTTAGTATAACCTTATATTTGGAAATTATAATGTAATTCTTATAACATATACTTATTATTTATTTAGTTTCAATAAATAATAAGTAATTGTTTTGAATTAAAATAATTAGGTAATAAATACCTAATGGCCATTTAAAAATACATGAAAATTATATTAAATTTTCCTAAGGTATAAATGCCTTTGTTTTATGAATTATTAGTTATAAAACCCCAAACTTTAGTATTTTAATAATTATGATTTATTTATAAAAGGGACCCATTTGGTTGTATTTAATTATTTAAATACCAAACGAATTCCGAAAATTATGAGAAAAATACCACTAGCCTATTTTAAGGCCTAGTATTTGATAAAAATATTTATGAGGGTCAAATGTCTTCCTAAAATAAATTTCATTATTAGGGTGTGCCTACTCTATTATTAGACGATTAGAACTTCAGAAATTCATAATAAATAAACCGTAGCTCAGAAAAATACGCGGTCAGTTCCTAGAGTCTTAGAATAATGCCTAGAACATCCCCTTAAAGTTTGGTGACCTTTCGACACGGTGAAAAATACAGCTTATCTATAGGGCCCAAACTGGTATAGAAAATCCAGCCTTTTATGCGACGGACTCCGATTTGAGTCTAGTCAATGGCGTTGGACTCAGAATGGTGTCTAGATCATCATGTTGAGGTTTAGGAACCCACTCGGCACAATTACCATTATGCCCTTGATTTTAGTCAGCTTATTAATCAACGTTCTATGCAATTTTATACTTTGTAGGAACCGTTACGCTTACTATTACGCACCCGCATCGAGGTGAGTCGTCCTAACTCACTTGGTATATTATAGAATTATTATTTGTTCATATATGTATGCACAGGGCGTCCTGTGTGGGCGATACTGATAAGTATTAGCTATGTGAATGTTGAGATTCTTACTTATATGATGAGCGCATGTTAATTAACTATATTCCATGCTTAATTTACATTCATTGATATTCTTGTTCATCATGATTTTCTCGTTTATACAATCATAGGGACATTCATATGAACATAGTCGAGTCTGGATGTCAATATTGACGTTTGCATGGTTAGTCACGGGGACTAACCCAGTCATATCATTACACATATTGAGTGGACCGCAGTGGTCCGAGTGGTACAGTCAAGTAAATGGGAACAACGATAAAACTGCTATAGGGCCCTGCTAGGCGACGATAGCCAGAGTTTCCATTGAAATCATTGAAGTTATGTATAAATTGATGGTTGATACGCTATAGGGCCCTGCTAGGCGACGATAGCAAAGTATCCATCAGAATACAATAGTTACCTTTTTAATGCTATAGGGCCCTGCTAGGCGACGATAGCGCTGTAACTATTCTATTCTCTCGGCAAAGTCACGAGGACCTAAGAGTCCAATGATTACACTCTTTTTAAAACCAAAAATTTGCTATAGGGCCCTGCTAGGCGACTATAGCAACGCAATCATTCTACTCTAAGCCAACGGCGTTACACTGGTAATGTAACAAGTCACATGAGTAAGTTGTGGTGTCCATGGTTGAGTAAAAGTCGAATATATCGATACTGCATTGTGTCGTCATACTACCATGCCATATGCTCATTTATATTGTTTCAAGATATTGTTGTACCTGTATATCCTTAAATGTATTCGGAGTGATCGGTTAAGACGATTTCACTTAGCTTCAAAAGCTAACGGCTTCTTCCATGCCCTGGACATTTTACGTCTAGGTTATAATGAGGAGGACTATCAAGGTAACCATGAAGGTGAATATCACTATCCTCAGGATGGGAACTATCAGGAAGGTGATCCTGAGGCAGCTATCAGGAAGAATTTGATAACGAAGGTTACGGGTTTGCCAATTAGAAGGAGGACTCTGGCCTATTTCCGTATCAAGACTTCTTTTATGTTTTAACTATCTTTTGGTTGATGTAATAATTTAAGTGGCATCGATCGCCCAAACTTATCTTTTATGGTTTTTATTTGGAACTTCTGTAGTAGCTTAAGTAGCAAAACACTTTAAGATCCCCCATGAATACCATTATACGCTTTTGCAGATTCCTTACTCTGATATATATTTTATTAGTATGTTGCATGGATAGGTCAGTTTTATGTAACTCGTCATTCCCTACGGGTCCAGAAAGGAAATTTTAAAAATTTCCTATTTTTGGCTACTCCGGGGCGTGACATAGATTAAGAGAAATCATATAAACAAGAGAGGTTACTCAGAAACATAATCTGTACTGCTGACTGAAATGTAGAAAAATCTTTAAAAATGAAAACAAAACATTTAGTACCTCATAATATACAGAGAGTTCCCTAACACATTGAAGTTTAAGGAAAAAATGAGTTTGGATTATTCTTAGTGGAAAAATTTTCTAGAAAACAAGTTGAAAATCAACCAAAGATGCTGTGATAGAAAAATAAAATGTTTGGAAGGAATGTTTGGGTAAAAAATGAAGCCTTTCAAGTGTTTTAAAATCAAACCAAAAATCATGGGCGTTCTCTAATGAGTTAGATTCAAGTGATGACACAATCATCCGTTAAGTATTGAACCCAGAATGGTATTTTCAAAATGAATAACTCACTATTTTTTTTTTGGGGTGGGGGGTTTGAAAAACAAGTATTTATTTTTTGAAATCAAAATGTGGGGGTTTTAGAGGGGTTTTAGAAAGGGGGTTTTGAAAGTGTATTTCTAGCACTTAAATGGAGACTACAACCACTTAGAAAGTCATCTCCAAACTCATTTCAAGATCTTCCCAAGTTATTTGCAATAACATTGTTTTATTTGGGACATAACTTCAAGAATACTTGGGAAAGTATTGAAGTTAGAATCATCATCTATCAAACATGTTTTGAGGTCAAGAGCTACTATCCATAAGGATTCACCCCCCTTAAACACAATTTCATCACTTAGATGATGATGAACAAGTAAGTAATCAAAGAAAAGTAAAAAAGGAATGAGGTTGAGGGAGAGATGATGCAAATGACAAAAAAATCAAAATAGAAATGAGACGAGGGATAGATTATGCAAATGAAAATGAACCAAAATAGAAATGGGCATTGAGAAGTGATTATGCTAGAATGAAAAGAAATCAAAATAGAAATGGGATTGATAAGGGAAAATGCAAGTATGATAAAAAAAATAGAAATGAGATTAGGAAAGAAGAACAAGTATATAATCAATGATTCATCAATGGTGTCACACCCCGCAGTAGCAAAAATAGAGAAAATCAATTTCGTTTTTGGACCCGTAGGCCATGACAGTTGAATGTCACCACATTGTCCAAAACCAAAGTCTAATCATCAGAGTAATGAATCAAACCATGCATTGGAAAGTTCTAAGGTCGTTATATATAATCAGAGTTTGATACTAACTATTACAAAACTTAAGTATCAGCAGAAACGTCATTAGAGTAATATGGCAACATACGCCGATTATAAACGTAACTATTACAGAGTCTCTAAAAACATAAATATAAACTATTTATGGCGAAGCTTTGAATCTTCAGTTTGTGTAGTAGTCAGCACCAGCATAGCCTCCGTCATCGTAGGCTCCATCCTCGTAGTCCCTATCCATGTATGCATCTCCTGCATATTCATAACCCTGGCCAGCTGGACGTCGAATATCCAGCGACATAAATGCCGTCAGCTACGAAAACCGAGTGAATGCAAATACTAACATTGTATCTATAGATATGCAGTGTACATAAACAACATCGATAAAAAGGATCATCTCATCGTTCGCATGCATGTATGCACCAACTCAATATAGAACAGTGGATGTCATCCCAACCAATCCCAATACATAACATAGACTCTTGGGTCCACATTAATTAGACACATAGTCCCATACCTATGGTCTATCACACCTGACATGAAGTCCTTTGCTCTAACACATAAATAAGACACGTAGTCCTATATCACACGAGCTATCAAATCCTGACACACAGTTCTAACGTTCCGGCCAACTTGCCCTGATCTAATACAGCCAACACGCCCTGATATAATACTGCCAACACGCCCTGATATAATACAACCAACACGCCCTGATAACCAACACGCCCTGATATAATACAGCCAACACGCCCTGATATAATACAGCCAATCACGCCCTAATATAATACTACCAATCACACCCTGATATAATACGGTGCGCAACCCTAACATACTGCAGCACTCAGCTCTGCTATACCACATCACTCAGCTTCGTAAGCACTCAGCTATACCACAACACTCAACAATACTAAGCACTTAGCAATTCCACAGCACTCAACAATACTACAGCACTCAGCATTACTACAACACTCAGCAATACTACAACACTTAGCAATACTACAACTCTTAGCAATACTACAATACTTAGCAATTCTATAGTACTTAGCAATACTACACCACTCAGCTTCGTAATACCTTAGCACTCAACTTCGCTATACTATGACAGCACGCAGCCTAAGATGCTACTATAGTACTCCAGCCCCAAAACATTACGGCCACCAGTCCCAATATATTAAACTTGACACGAAGTCCTACATCACATACCCTCCCAAATCCGACACGCAGTCCAACTCAATTATATGTAAAACCTGACACGTAGTCCAACTCTATTATACGTAAAACCTGACGCTTAGTCCAACTCTATCATATGTAAAACCTGACGCTTAGTCCAACTTTATCATATGTAAAACCTGACACGTAGTCCTGATCCTATCCAGCACCTTGGGATTTCACACTCGACATCATTGATCTTAGTGACCGCATTTATATACACGAATATAAATAGTATCGACCCCTGTGGTCGACAGACCCACTACTATGCTTATCGACTTCTCATTCTAATCATTATCTCAACATTAATCGAATGGTTCCACTGTTCAATGCATTAGTCCATTATTCACGCGTGTATTATTCCGATACAGCTCCTACCAATTAATGCATGATAATATACATCTTAACAATTCATCGGATATAAACAAACTAAACATTTAACATTCTATCATGTTCGACCGATTGATCAATGTTCGACCGATTGATCAATATTCGATCGATTGAACATTATCACAGTCCAATTGCTTGAACAATGTTCAATCGATCGAGTTTGGTCTGTGTTCAATCGCTCAAAAGCAGCTCGATCGATTGAACGCTGGTTTTCTTCCCAAACTAAACTGCACTTCCCGTGTATGTTCAAGGTCTGTTCTTTCTTACTGAAATTTATATACCTATATACCTACACTAATAAGTGAGTATAGACACTCACCGTTAACGTCAGTGACGCCGACGAGCTCGGGGTGGCCGCGGGTTCCTCGAGATGATCTCCTGTCTCTCCTTTTTCTCTTTTCCTTTCTCTTTCTTTGTCTCCTCTTTTACTCCTCCTTCTGTTGCTTCTTCTTCTTTTCTTAGCTTTAGAGTGTGTGAGGGTGTGTTTGTATATATATATATCCGTGTGTATATACATATGAGTGTGTATATATTATAATGTCTCTCTCTCTCTCTAACTCTCTCAGTTCAACAACCTCCTACATGCAGACTGATGATGCCAAAAATTGGTAAGAGTAAAGTAGAGCAATATTAGGAAAGGGAGAGAGTGAGAGACTATTTTTTTTGTATGTGGTTCGGCCCTATTAATGAAGGTACCTACGTCCACGGGTGTGTCTGAGCACGTTCACTATACTGTAAAAGAGTCGGGGGCCTGTGGTGAACCAACAAGTCTGGAGCTACCGTAGGCCGGCCGGGCATGTAGATGAATGCTATAGTGGTGCTGTGTAGATTGAAGAGTCGACCCCTTCAATGGGGGTGAGTGGTCTCTTTTATAGATGTAAAAGACCTACCCGTACATGGATAAGGAAATATAATCCATTTAGAATGTGATTGACACCAATCAAGTAAGTTTTCTAATTATATTAGGATTGATTGACATTAATTGTGGGGGTTTCCTAATTAGATTAGGAAATAGTTTGCACTTTCCATTAGTCTCCTAGCTTGAGTAAAAAACTACCCGTAATGCTTGGGATCATGCCTGTAGGCTCGCATGAGCTGTTCCCGTGGTTGGATGCGCCTGTGCGGTCTTCCCGACCTGTTGGCCGGGTTGTGGATGAACCGCTCGGTATGATGAGTGTTTCGGGTAGACTAGACCGCTCGGGCTGATGCTTGTCCGAGGAGTTGTGCATGATTTGACCGGGACATGGACTGGCTGCTGATTTGAACCGCTCGGTCATAGGATAGAGCCAATTTTAGGTGTATCAGCAACCCCCCATTTTCAAGGTTGGCCAGATGCTATATCGGGACAAGTTTGGAAATCAGTTTGATGTTACTTGCCACTGTCTGAGTGCTTGGGGAAGCTGCCTCAGGGCTTCTGAGCCTGGTGAGTCCTCAGGAACTGGCTGAGAGTTGAGACACAGCCTAGCTCGGGACCTTTAGGTGCTCGAGAACTGACCGGGAGTTGAGACCCGGCCTAATTCAGAGTCTTTGAATGCTCGAGAAGTGACCCAGAGTTGAGACTCGGCCTACTTCGGAGTCTTTTTGCTTGAGTTAGCCTCCAGGATGGTTATCTTCTGCCCGTGAACCTTCGTCAAGGTTGTGGGTAGGAGAATTTTTCCATGTTGGAAAAGCCGACCTAAAGCATATTGCTTTAGGGTCCTTTTACGTTAACTCCCCAGGATGGTTGTCTTCCGCCCAGCCAGCCTTCGTCAAGACTATTGGGAGAAGAGCTTGATCATGTTGGTGGAGCCGACCTAAATCACGTTGCTTTATCGTCGGCCAACCTAAGAGATTTTAGTCACCTCTATCGTCGGTTTGGACCTAAGTGGAGTTAATGCCTCTGAGTACTGTAGGTGCTCAGGTTGTCTAAGATTTTGACTTGGTTATCTGCGAGGCCTGTAGATACCCGGTGTGATTACCTGTTTAGTTCACTTTGCCATCTTACCCCCTAAGCTTTCGCTAAGACGAGGGTCTTACAGAGGCTATGACTGTAGGTAACCGACCTGGAACATGGTGGTTGCAAGGTCTTTTGAAGCTTGCCATCATCAGCCACCTAGTGGGTTTACCCCATCATGGCTTGGACCTAAGCAAAGACGATGCCTCGGGCGTGACCCCGAGGTCTTTTGCCTCGGGTGCTACCCCGAGGTCTTTAGTGCCTGGGTTCAGAGTCCGAGGTCTTTTTATACCTCGGGGTTAGGCCCGAGGTCTTTGTATTCCTCGGGGTTAGGCCCGAGGTCTTTGTATGCCTCAGGGTTAGGCCCGAGGTCTTTGGAAGGGCTCTCTGACAATCGGTAGAGCCTCATGTGGTCGGATCAGGATCGTCGGGCCCCTGAATTCTCTGTGCTGGAGACAAAGTTGGAACAGCTTGATCCTGACCGATGTGAACTGGAGGTCGGGTTGGGACTGTCGAACCTTGCCTGCTGTGGGCTAGAGATCCGATCGGGGCTGCCTGACCCGGACTGCTGTGAACTGGAAGAACTGTCAGAACTCTCGGGCTGATCTCACTTTTGCTTGCTTCCGGAAGACTTGTCGCTTTCTTGCCCGGGGTCTTTGGTCTTCAGAAACTCTTCAGTGTCAATGTATTTTCCAACCCTCTTACAGAGCTCAACCAAAGTTTTCGGTCAGTTTCTGTGGAACGACGCGGCGTACTTGGTGTGTTGAACTCCCGAGCAGAAGGCTATGATAGCGGCGGTTTCATCAAGATCATAGATGCCGAGCTTCTTTTGATTAAACCTACCGATGAACTCCTTGAGGGTCTCATTATCTCTTTGTATGACTGTCAGTAGAGGTATGTCAGGCTTTGGCCGTTCGTGCATACCGATGAACTGGTTGATGAACTGCTTGCTAAGTTGCTTGAAACTGCGGACCGATCGGGGCACCAAGGAGTAGAACCACTGCACGGTCGGGCCTTTCAAAGTGCTGGGAAAGGCTAGACAGTGTAGTTCATCAGAGTTGGTGGCTAGGGCCATCTGAGTCTTATAGGTTCGGATGTGGTCGACCGAGCTTCCTGAGCCGTTATAGGGATCTAGGCGAGGCTGCTTAAATTTGCGCGGGATGGAAAACCTCATGATCTGGCTGGAAAACGGTGACTCTGTCTCGGTATTGGCTTGATTTTGAGCACGGTTTTGACCAAGCTTTTTGGCCACTCTGTCGATCTGCTTCTGCAAGTCCTTGATTCGGGCTTCCACTCCTTCCCGACCGGTATCTGAGGGGCTGGTCGGGTTGGTGGAAGAGGCTTCCTCTTCATAATGGTGTACTGTCCTCTGGGATCAGGCTCGGCTATAACTCCGGGTAACCGTTCGCCTAGGGACAACTCGGCTCTTGACCGAGTGACCCTGGACTGATTCCCGGGCCATATGCTCCTGCCTTTCCTTTCGGACAGCACGCCCACTGTTGATGTCTCTGACATCCTCAACATGGGACGGGTTGGCTCGGGCACGTTGTCTGGTCAAGATCGGTTCCCGATCGTACGCAATATTCCCGGGTCATTTCCCGGCCCCTAGAGGACTGGTTTGCTGGGCTAGTAGGACTTCGATCTGTTGCTGGATTTGACGCTGGCCCTCCAAGAGTTGTGTGAGGGTCGCGGTGATCTGCTCAGATGTCATGACTGCTGCAGCCGGTGTCGGGGCCGGAGAAACATCCCGGTTGGACTGCTGATCAGCCTTCTTACCCTTCTTCGGTGGCATGACGATCAGTTAAGAGATTTGTTGATGAGAAGACTTGTCGTTTCCCACAGACGGCGCCAAACTAATGATGCCAAAAATTGGTAAGAGTAAAGTAGAGCAATTTTAGGAAAGGGAGAGAGTGAGAGACTGGTTTTTTTTTTTATGTGGTTCGGCCCTGTTAATGAAGGTACCTATGTCCACGGGTGTGTCTGAGCACGTTCACTATACTGTAAAAGAGCCGAGGGCCTGTGGTGAACCAACAAGTCTGGAGCTACTGTAGGCCGACCGTGTTAGGAAACTGTGTTCCCAAAATCCATTGACAGCGCGTATAAGTTGGTACTGCAAAAAAATTACGTGAAAACTACAATAACCCTACAAGGGCAGAACTAGGGTTACCTTAAACTACTAAAAC